>OY288281.1:57326765-60087289 GCA_958450335.1 Hibiscus tridactylites | reverse complement strand
TTTCAGCATCATTTAGTACTGCATCAACATTTGTTGTTGCATTATTTGTTGTTGTTGCATCATTTACCTCAGTTTTTACTGTAGCATTATTTTCTGATTCTCCAACCTCTTCTTCATCAGCAAGGTCTTCTACTTCATAAAATTTTTTACCAACGCTTTCATCTACTTTCTTATCAGCCTTTTCTGCTAGATAAATGTGTACATGATCATTATTTGAGATAGACTCTTAACATGCCAACTACATATGAATCAGTCTTCAATAACTGGACATTATTTACATCCAATGCCCCAACTTCAGATTTCCAGTAAATTTTTAAACAACTTTTTAATTCAATGTCATCAGCTATAGCACATTATGGCAAACATTGACCATTTATCTTTATTAACCATATCATAACGCTTGCTTTGTTTCCCAGTAAACTTTAAAACCTTTATTCCTGACAAATTTACCATCATAATGAACTACAACACTAAAAAAGTCTGAATTAGGCCTACAAAAATAATAAATGCTCATCAATAAGATATTTATGCTCATTTATATTAAAAAACAATATCAAAAAAATAGTACTTAAACTAAGTAGACAAAACAGTTAGCAGTCCAAAGCACCTATAAAAACTATATGAGAATTAAAAATTTACACGCTCATTCATATTAGAAAAACAATACTTAGACCATGTGCAGCTCATCTTGAACATTAAAAATGCTGACTTATGTCTAAAAGTAACTTGGGATAAAATTTTGTCTAAAAATAACTTATGGACCACATCTCTCTATACTAAGACCTTATAAAATTATGTGCATCTCATTTTGAACATTAAAAATTGTTGAACATTAAAAAATCACATGGTATATAAGGTAAAATATATAATATTAAATTAAAAAAAGTATTTCACACATGTTTCTTTGCTGAAATCAGCCTACAAGCATTTCACACATATGACATTTAAGATTTAGTTATCAATTAACCTTTTGGACCACATCTCTATACTAAGACCTTAAAAATATACTTCAAAATTCATTATCAAACTCAAACCAAATATAGCATTATCATATAACTTGTTTATTCCACAACTCAAACCAAATATTTTTATTTCTATCAAGTTTATTTTTGTTAATTTCTTGCTTACAGAAGATCACATTCCAGCAAAGAAAAATGAGATCGTGGGAAACTGAAATTGATAGAAAATTAAGTTATTCCACAAACCTTTTCAACAAATGCAAACATAAATGTTCAAAACTAAGTAATATTCTAATAGTTTTTGTGTATAGCATAGGGCGTATGAAAAAGAGTTTTGATTACTCCGACAATAGTGGTCCACAACTACCTATCACTACCACTTAACAATGGTGGTCTCATTACCGAGTTAATCTATGAATTTTATCGATAGTTTCTAAACAAAAAAGAGAATAAGGACAAAAAGTGAGAATAACGAAATACAAGAAAAACAACAACAAAATCTTAGAATAATAACAATCCAAATGTATATGACAACATATTCTAAACTCAAAAAATACTAAATCCCTAAAAATTACTTAGATTAGAGTTTTACAAAACATTACCGTAATTCATAGCCTTTTGCTTACCCAGATTCTAAACATTACCGTAATTCATAGCCTTCTACTAACAAAATGTATATATTGAACACTTTTTGACCGTTAAGCCAATTTTATTTCATCTTACTTACTTTCCTCTACCCAAATCCAATACTAAACTAAAAACCCATCGCTAATGCTTAATTAATTTAAATTTCATTTGAAAAAAAGATTAGATTGATTAAAATAATAAAAATAAAAGAAAAATTAGACCTAAATTTAATATTCTGCCCATGATTTTAAATTCCGAATGAAATCAAATGTTATAAGATTATAATTTTGTTAATTGTTATAGCCCTTTATTCTTCGTCAACAAGCACTTTTTGATAACTTTATTTCTAAAAAATTGAAGGACACACTCCGCACAACCCTAAACTTCAGAATTTTTTCTTTATATTCAGATCCATTTCATGAAAACCACAAGAAATTATCTGAAGACTGTCTCATACTCCCTCTGACTAATTAATATCTATATAAAATTAATGTCTAATTTATCAATTTCACCCGTTAAATTTGTTGTGAGCTGTGACACACATATATGTCAGTTGAACTAGCACGTTAATAAACGTCAATCAACTAGACCTAGCCTCGCTACTTGTACACAAAGGGTATATAATATATACTTCCCTCCTTAAATACTCTAAGAATAAATCAATCTTACACTTTAATATTCTCTCCGCCTGTCTTTCGACACTTAATCTATCTCTATTTTTTTCGACTACCACTTATAATAATTTTTCGTCCAAATCAAAAGAAGTGAACAACCACAAACTGTTATAACAATTCCGTCCACAATTTGTTTAATGTCACCTATATGAATTATGATGTTCGTTGATCAAATATCATAATTTTATATTAAAATCCGATATTATGATCATATACGAAACAAACTTCTAAGATGCATTGATTCACTTAACTTTCTCATTTATGATTCCATTAAGATTAAAAGAGTTTACGTGTCAGTTTCTTATTGGATGGTTGTACGGATAGAATCCTAAAACCCTAATTCCCCTCTCCGAGTGTACGACACCCTTCGTTCACCTCTTATCTCACTGCAGTGTTGAACAGCTTTTTCAATACATACATATAAGCTTCTCTATCCTTTTTCCCTTTTGTTAAAACTCAAAGCTTCCTCTCAGCCACTCTGTTTCGCCCAGGTAATTCCCTCTTCTTGTTGGTGTTGTTCTTCCTTTGTTTCTCTAACCCTAGATCTCGATTACGCCTTTGATTTCGTTTTATTTGGTATGAATTTAACCTCTGAATGATTTGCAACCTTGGGTTTTGTTTTGTTTCTAAGAAAAACTGAGACTTGAAACGGTTTTTTTTTCTTTTTTGGGTCCGAAAAGGATAACAATGGACCGGTACCAGAAGGTGGAGAAGCCGAAAGCTGAAACACCCATAAACGAGAATGAACTCAGGGTTACAGCTCAAGGGAGAATGAGGAATTACATTTCTTACGCCATCACTCTGTTTCAGGTTTCCCCCCTTTTTCCTGTTGGGTATTGGCATTGCGTTGAATGTAGTGTAATACTTGGTTTGATTTTGTTGTTGAAGAAGAAAGTGGTGTGTTTGTGGTTTTGAAACATTCTATTGATTTGATTTCGTGTTGTTTTTTGTAGGAGAAGAGTGCCGATGAGATTGTACTTAAAGCCACGGGCAGAGCTATCAACAAGACTGTCATGATTGCTGAATTGATTAAGGTGTTCTTCTTTTTTTTCAACCCTCTAGGGTTTAAGTTTCACTTTTCTTGAATTTGATGTTGTTCATTTTGTTAAAAATAATGTGGTCTTAAGATGTGGAAACATGTATGTTTTAGTGTTTATATAACATATATATGTTTATGTATGTATGTACCCTTTGATTTTGTACTAAAATGTATTAACTTTCTCCCAGAGGAGGATTGCTGGTCTTCATCAGAACACATCGATTGGATCGATAGACATAACCGACACATGGGAACCACTGGAAGAAGGCCTTCTTCCGTAACAACCTATTCCTTCCTAGTACTAAAAGTTTATTTATTTTCTTCCTAGAACTAATATCATTGCCGCTGATGTTCGGTTTGCTTGTGCAGCATAGAAACCACTCGTCATGTTTCTATAATCACGATCACTTTGTCCAAAAAGGAGCTGGATTCATCTTCGATAGGGTAGGTGGACTCTTTTTATCTGTATTTAAAAGTTAACAATGTTGGAAGCAGTATTGTGCGCCAGATCCTGTTCTTTATTAATGATGTCTTGGCATGCTGCTTTGTTGGTATGTTGCTTTGATTTCAGATATCAGCCTCCGATCCCCGCAGATCAAGTGAAGCCATTGACTGAGTTTGAGGACAATGAAGGAGGTTAGAAAATTATCAAGAATTGATGATAATGCATTTCTGGTTGATGTCGAGTCTTGCATTAATTGATATTTGTACTCCCGTATCATGGAAATTGAAGACCTCCCTTAACATCCAAACCCAAGCACATGGTCAAGGAAAGTGTGGAGGTGTAGGCGTAGCCAATCATCATGTCTTGTTTTGTACTATGAAGCATTAAAGGTGTTTGAGCAAAGAGATTTTCTTCTCTTTTAGTACTTGGACACGTTGGGAAGTTAAAATCCATTTAGAATTTCGGCTTTGTCATTTTGCTTTTCTAATGCCTGTGTGCTTAGTCTGGTGATGAGTAAAAGGACACTTTTTGGGAAGTTTAATTGAATAACATATGCTTTTGAGTGAAAAATGGTTAAGGGAGCAGTAGAGGTTGACAGCAAGGTTGCTGCGATGTTTGTTGGTTACAGTCTTACAGATAGTTGCTAGGTTTTGTAGCACTTAGGCGACTTTCCATAAATAGTTCTATATCTACTAATTATTAAATTTATTTCAGCACATATCAAGCGACACTTAGATAAGAATGTTACTTGTGCAGGCAATGTCAATGGTGGCATGGCGGAGAACAGGAATGGAGGATATGATGGTGGGCGAGGTTATGGATCCAGACCTCGAGGTCGTGGGAGGGGACGTAGTTTCCGAGGGCGCGGGAGAGGAGGGTATGGTGGTGGAAATATGCAATGGGACTCGGGATATTACAACGGTAATGTCCCATCAGAACCATTGCCTTCCCAGGGTCGGGGTAAGTCTTTGCTTCCAATGCTATCTTTTCAATTTGCTGTTTTAGCGACTTGAAGGCCCCAACTTTCTTTCCTCCAAATTTCAACACAAACCTAAACATGTTCTTAAGTAAAATGATTGCTGTCACCATTTTTGTCTAATCAGTGATTGTGGCAGGTCGTGGACGAGGGAGGGGTAGGGGACGTGGACGTGGTCGAGCTCAGGGCTTTGTATCTGATGGTCCATTCCAGAAAAGTGCCTGAGCACCAAGCACCATCCTAGATTCTTCTGCAGAACTATGGCTCTAGATTGAAACAAAACCAGTGGATGGCTGCTCTAATCATCGTCAGTCTTTGTTTTAAAAAAACAAAAAAGCCCTTTTAGACATTATTTAAGGCTTTGTTTGCTTGAGAAATTGTGTTGCAAGGGACCTTATAATATTTGTTTTCATTCTAGGCCGCCATTTTTGTAGGATAGCTTATCTTGGTCAGTCAATGTTGTATAATTTTTTAGCTTTATTTTCTCCCAATAATAGAGCAGTACATTTATTCTTCCAAATATTTCTTATTCTAATATTCGTATTATACGATATGAATACATATACATCCGTAACACTATTGAACTTACATTTCTTCTATGCTAACATGCATAGAACAAAAGATAGAAGCTATGCTTTCTTCAACACAACACATACTAGAAAATATAGGGAGATGCATGTTGCATGTAGAGTTTTGATCTTCCGGTAGCTAACCCAAATTCCCCTCTGCCATGGAATCTGCACAAATTCCATAAAACCATGAAAAATAATACTCCGTGTTTGGTGTCTGATACTCAGACATGCCTAGACTACGACAGGACAAACGACAGCCTTACCCGGACCGCATTGAATCTGGCATTTACGTTCACAGCGTTGCCTAAGCCTCGCTGCAATCAATCAATCAACCAAAACAAACAAACACAATCACAATTCATAAACCAGGAAAAGGCCATGAAAATGAGATTTTTCTCTAAGTACTTACAGTTGGTTAGAGGGCAACCGGTAGCACAAGCATCGAAGCAATCCACCTGTGGCTCGACGCTTTCCATCTGTGAACTGATAATGCAGAAGATGAAAAATGCAACCATCATCTTCTTCTTCATCCCCATCTTCTTTTCCCTTTATCTTCTCCTTTAGTGGATGACCTTTTTCCCTTTGTTTATGAATGACTTATCGTGTTTATATAGATGTAACTTGTTGAAACTACCCATTAACTTGCATTAAACTACGTATTTGCCATGTCCATGGGAGGCTCCCCTAGCAGCCATTGAAACCAATGGCAGCCGCCTACTTTTACTCAAATTATGCTTTTTGTCTCAGCACATGTCAGCATGTGATTTACTCAAGCTCTACTTAACAGCACAAAGAAACCCTTTTTTATTGAAATAATTCTATCCATAAACAATATAAAATGCTAGCAGCTAGGCTATAATAACAGACTAATATATCAGTTTCACGCGTGTACAAATTTGACCTTTGAACTACAATTGAATAAAAGAATCCACTCTTTATATCCCTGTGAAAATGACAAGAAAACTAACAAAAAGAGTGTCTTCTGCAATGTCTGCAGAGCAGTAAGCTGCTAATGGGGTCAAAATTGAAGCTCTGGAAGTGGACATTTCAAGCTACAACTATTGCAGGGGGAGTTTCTATGTCTTCTTCATCTATTTCCTTGTTCTCACCTTGTTTATCTTCTTCTTTTGCTTCATGTGAATCTCCAACTGTTGGCTCTGGTACTAACTGAGTTTTCTGCTTCATCTCTTTGGCTTTGCCCCATAGCACCACGTATACTCCGCATACGATCATGATTCCTCCTATGATACTGTTGGTTTCCATAAAAAAATTTATTCGGATTCGAGTGTGAGTCTCGTGTACATAGAAATGGTGACTGAGTATGGATTCAGGTTTGTATTATTCTAGACTCATGCTTTACATGTAGGTCATGACTATTTCAAGTTCGGGTTCAGACTCATTTTGTCACCTCTATATACATATTCGAATCGAAATGACTGTACAAGGGCCTATAGCAGTAAGTAGAAATGAAATGGTGTACCTTCCTAAGTGCAGGTTTTCATCGAGTAACAAAGATCCAACAATGGCAACAAAGACAAGCCCCAGAGGATTGAAAATAGATGCATACAAAGGACCCATCAATCGAACTGCCCATGAAATCAAGAACACCAACAAAGCAGATCCCATGATTCCCTGCAGACAACAACATTTTCATGTGTCAATAAACATGTCCAAAATTTCCAGACATGATTAAAAACAAACAAACAAACATACCACATAAGCAACTGCTAAAAGCCTAACATTCCAGCCAAGCCTCCATTGGCTCCAATCTCTCACAGTGCAGAGTGCAAACACAACCCCTTGTATTGCTCCCATTATACACATCAGAGCAGTGCTTGAGCAAAGGTATGGGAATCTTACACTCATTTTGGCCTGATGAAATTGAAACATAAATAAAACAGAACATGTAAGTAAGATGAAGTGTGTGTAACAGAAAGGAAGGAAGAAAGAAAGAGTTTACCTGAGTGATCAACCACATAGAGAAAGAAATGCAACTCAGAAGACCAAAAAATGCTCCCAAAACGAACCTGCCGGTGTCAAGTGACGCTGGCGATGTTCCGGGACTTGTCGTTGGTTGATTTCGAGGATGCTTCAAAAGGTTGAAATGTGTCGACCACATGTTTATCTCTATACCTTTGTAAAATGTAAACACCATTGCTCCACCTATTCCTATTAATGTCCCACACACTTTTGCCTTCCCTGCCCTTGTTCTTATTGCCAGTTTCTCCATCCTGCCATAAAAAATTCAACCCCTGTGAATAGGGGAAAAACTGCGACTAGTGACGGATCCAGAAGTTCAAGAATGGGTCCAAATATTTTTTTTTCCAAAATAGGTATGCATTTTTTTACACATTAAATTAAAAAAATTAACTTTAAGCTTATTTCTGAAAAAATGGGGATGCAGCTGCTTTCCTAGGGGGCTGCATGCATCCACCACTGACTGCAACGAAGAACTTGTACCGGCCCGACTCGACTTGAGACATAATTGGCTACCGGAAACAGAAAAAGAGTAAGAAATGTACTTGAAACAAATGGCCAAAATGAAAGTACAGGCTGGTGCAAGGTTGATCATGGCAGCAACAAACGTTGCAGATGTATGCACCAAGCTTTGCAGGTAAAGGTTTTGACCTAGTGAACCACTGTTTCAACAAAGCTTAAATTCAGTCCCTTTTCTGGGATTTTTCAACATAAAAAAGTGAAATAAATCATGGAATTTTTTCTTCCATTTTTTAAAACTCACCCGAACAATCCACAAAGAAATGCTTGAAACACTACCTTCCGATTGATTTTCTCCAAACTCTTCCTGGGAAAAAATGAACGAAAATCAAAGATTTTAACAACTGGTATAAAAAAAGAAAAGAATATATTCGATTCGACTCGAACCTTTCGAAGATTAGAGCAAGGGGAATCATAATAACAGAGGCAAACAAGAATCTGTAAACCACAATAAGCCGCAGACTCATCCCATCATTAGCAGCCAGTTTATACATGAGATTAATCCCTGCAAATATAAACTGAACCACCACCATTAACAATGGCGGCTTTAATCTATGAACAAGATTTCCAATACGTCCCATTCTATAAACCCACCCAGAAAATTAAAAAAATAAAGAAAAAAATTGCTTTTTTCTTGCTTTCTTGCTTCTATTCTCTACCAAAAGAGAGAATAGGTGTTTAATTATTTAGATATTTTCTCTAACTTCCCAGAGTAGTGCTAAATATAGAACGGGTCAGTTGTAAAATGAACTTGAACAGAATTGAGAGAGTCGCTTTGATTTTTTATACTAATCTCTCGTTAGATTCTCATGCAAAAACCATGTAATATTATTATTTTTGAATGGGATATTTTTTTTTATTAAAGCGTCGGTTAGCACTTTATTAATGAGACAAAAGAAAAAACAGCTGTCACAAAGAAGCTGAACAAACACTCAGTTTCTTCAACCCGCCATGCCTTAAAACATTCAGAAAGAAAACCGAAAGGAAAAGCAAAAATATCCAGAAAAAATAAAACCCAAAAAAAGTCATGCGAACCGACAATCTCCCGCCGGAGGAGAAGACAATGAAGGCCAAGGGCGGAGGATGAAAGGAAGGGGAGCTTCTAAAGAAGGAATAGCAATTTTCCCAAAAAAAACCCTTTGTAACAAGTCAAGGAGGGTCAGAGAAGCGTCGATCTTGCGCCGCTAGCTGCAACACCGGACGAGGAGCATCTTCAACCCAGAACCGGTCAGTGGAACGCCGTAGACCTTCAACCGCTAATGCATGGGCCGGGCCATTCCCCTGACGACCAGAGAAGCTGAAACGACATGAGGTGAAGTTCATCCCAACAAGCTTGATATCGCGAATGATGGGACCGATAACGAAGGGGTCTATCGATGCGGAATTAAGCTTGGAAACCACAGATCTGTTATCGCCAGTAACGATAACACGGCGAACCCCTAGGTCGGAGGCAAAATCCAAACCCTGGAGAAAAGCTAAGGCCTCCGTTTCGAAAACCGAGGTGATGTTCAAATTGTACCGATGACCAGAACCAATAATTTGTCCTTCGTTATCTCGAATAATAAAACCCGACGCATAAACATTCTACCCAAACTTGTAACTTGCATCCACATTTATTTTGTAGAACGGGGGAGGGGGAGGCAACCAGTGGTCTCCATCGTGACGACGAGGATGCCGATACACAGAAGACAAATTCTCAAGCTCGACGCTATATACTTTGACAAAGGTAAAAACATCTTCAACACATTGAATTACACCTTCATATAACATTTTGTTTCTGGAAAACCAAATAGCCCACAGAGCAATTAGAATTACTCTGTGATTACTGCTGTTCGAGTCTTAAAATAAATGAGATAACCAATTACTAAAATCCGGTAGCAATCTCCAGTTGATAGTATTAAAGCCAAGTAAATTCTAGACCTCTTTTGTAAAAAAACACTCACAGAAAATATGAGCCACAGTTTCTATGCAAGCTTTACATCTAGGGCACCTTGGATCATTAGCAACTCTTCGATAAGTCAAATTTTGCATTGTAGGTATAAAGTTACGGAGCATCCTCCAAACTGAAATTTTAATTTTAATGGGACACGGTACTAACCAGATTGCTTTAAAGATGTTAAACTGTGAAACACCATTTTGGGGAGAACTTGTTAGGAGAAAATAGCCACTCTTAACTGAATAAAGCCCAGAACCCTCCCCTTTCCAGGAAAGAACATCCTGTTGTTGAAAACAACGGAGTTTAATTCTGAGAATGTCCTGGACCTCATCTTGCTCGAAAATAGATTCAATTAGGGGACGATTCCACCTTTGCTCGTTTGGTAATAGTAAGTCTGAAACCAATGTAACATGTTTGTTATGGTTCGATGCAATACGTCTCGAAGGCAATCCCGAAAGTCAATAATCATTCCAAATAGAAACTGTCGAACCAGTTCCAATAATCCAGCCCATACCCATCTCTAAAAGCCCCCGAGTACACCATATACTTCGTCATATTAGAGATGGTGAAGAACCAACTTCAGCTCGAAGGAAAGTGGAATTAGGAAAATACTTGGCCCTAAGCAAACGAGCCACAAGAGAACTAGGATTAGTAAGGATCCTCTATTCTTGTTTAGCCAGCAGGGCTATATTAAATTTACCAAAATCCCGGAAGCCCATGCCACCTTCATCTTTAACCTTACTCAATTCCTCCCAAGTACACCAATGAATTCCTTTATGAGTAGAAGATTTTTGCCACCAGTAACGGGTCGCAATTGCCTCAAGATCTCGGCAGAAAGATGCAAGAAGAAGGAAGCAAGGCATTGCAAATAATGCTATCGCTTGGAGGATTGATTTAATGAAAACTTCTTTTCCTCCTTGAGATAGAGTTTTCGAACTAAGGGTGGAGACACGATTACCAAATCTGTCTTTTAGGTAATTGAAACCTTGCCTTTTATTACGTCCTACAATCGCCGGGAGCCCCAAATAAGTTTCCGAATTATCCACTTCGGTAATGCCCAGAATACGACAAACATCAAGCTTATTCTCAGAAATGACATTCGAACTGAAAAAAATACTGGACTTGTCATAGTTGATTACCTGACCAGAACAGCTTGCAAACAGGTTTAGGATAGACCTGAGATTCTCAGCACTCCTTGCTAGAGCTTCCCCAAATATCAGGCAGTCATCCGCAAATAGAAGATGACTAACCGAAGGAGCTCCTCGAACTATACGAGCACCCTGCAGAGTTCCATGAGCCATAGCACCATGCAGAAGGGAGGACATGCCCTCTCAACATAGAAGAAATATATAAGGACTAATAGGGTCACCCTGGCGCAAGCCTCGTGTGGGGAAGAAGTAATCACTTGTACAACCATTCACTACAACCGAATAAGATACAGTAATGATACCATTCATAATTAAATCTATCCAAGCCTGGTCAAAACCCATCCTACTCATAATGCTTCGAAAAAATTCCCACTCAACACGATCGTATGCCTTGCTCATATCCATCTTTAAAGCAAAAGAACCCAAACGACCGATCCGCCGTTTCTTGAAAGAGTAGAGAATCTCGTACGATTTGATGATGTTATCCGTTATCAATCTCCCTGGGACAAAAGCACTTTGTGCCTCATCGATACAAACACCAAGGACCAGTTTGAGTCTATTCGCCAGCATCTTCGAGATAATCTTAAACAAGACATTACATAAAGCAATCGGTCTAAACTGAGACATTGCTTTTGCATCACTAACCTTGGGTATCAAAACGATATGAGTTCTATTAATTTTATCAATTGGATAAGTTCCTTTTAAAACATCAATACAATAATTCGCTACCTCATTTCCAATAATTCCCCAAAAACGTTGGTAGAAGATAGCTCCTAAACCATCAGCTCCTAATGCCTTTAGCGGACTCATAGAACTCAGAGCTGAAAAAACCTCCTCTTTTGTAAACTCTTTGAGTAATTGATTATTCATATCAGAAGTAATACACAGGTCGATGCCCTGTAGAATAGCCGAAGGATCCGATACTCCTAATGAAGTGAATAGGTCTGAGAAATACTGAACCGCAATATGACGTACAACATCCTGCTCATCATGAAAGTTACCATCATCAGCAATCAGACCATTAATGTGGTTAATCCGACGACGTTGGCTTGTATAACGATGGAAGAAACCTGTGTTTCTATCACCATTTCTCATCCAGTTGGCTCGAGCCCGTTGCTCCCAGTAAATTTCCTCCTTATCAAGTTCCAAATTTAAACTCAGTTTCACCTCAATCAGTTCCCCAAAATTTTCATCTGAAATTTGTTGTTCATTAAGAGCATCAATACGACTCTGCAATTCTCTTATTGATAACTTCTTTGCTTTTTTAATTTTCCGAAACCACCTATCCAGCCCAGAACTGACTATCGCAAGCCTTTCAAGAACTGTCCCACATGCGGAAGCCCATAATTTTCGAACTTCTTCCTCACAAGTATCTTCCAGAAGCCAAGCCGCCTCGAATTTAAAATGCCAAAACTGATTGGGCTGATTTAGGTTGACGCTTGTAGTAAGAAGTACTGGGCAGTGGTCCGAAAAAGAATGTGGTAAATGGTCAATCTGGAAATTCGAAAATAGATCACCCCAAGCCTCATTAGCCACTCCCCAATCCAACCTTTCCCTAATGTTGTTTCCCGCTGTACGACCCCACTCCCATGTAAACCAGGGACCTTTAAAGCCCATGTCGGATAGGCCGCAATCTTCAAGAGCTTCACTGAAATTCTTCATCTGCCATTCATGTCTATCCAAGCCACCCGACTTCTCCGTTAAACTGAGGATTTCGTTGAAATCCCCAATAGCACACCAAGGTAAATTAAGGTAATCATTTAACTGTCTAAGAAGATGCCATGTTCGAATTCTATTACCAACCTCATGAGCTCCATAGAATCCTGTCAAATGCCACTATTGTTGATTATTACCCCCGAAATCAAAATATCTATATGGTGTGTGGAAAACGAACGAAAGGAAACAATCACATTGTTCCTCCAACCAATTGAGAGTCCCACACTCCTTCCATTTGAACTAATATCCAAACCATTTACATAACCACAGAGCCTGCGAATACGTTCCATCTTTGAAGATTGCAACTTGGTCTCCATAAGGAAAACCATAGATGGGGATATATCGCGCAACATAGCGCGAAATCGACGAACTGTTCGGGCCATCCCCAGGCCACGAACGTTCCAACTTAATATCTTCATTGGGCACGACCAGCCCCACCCTGGAGGCCTGCCAATAAAATATTCTGATCACCATTCGAATCCCGAGACTGGGAAACTCCTAGCTTGGATTGTTGATATCGTTGTCTTTTTGGGTTTTCACATTCAGCCAAAGGCCTTTCTTCCTCTGGTAAGCCCATCTCAGTATCAAAACCCATATTAGCATCAGTGAGGGCCCGTCCACCCTGATGAACAGTAGTTAAACCCGGATGAGTAATATCCAGCTCAACCGTAGACTTAGATGAAGATGCAGTACGTGTCACAGGATTGGAAAGGTTTAACTCCTGACTAGAATCTCCTAATTTGATTATAAAATTCCCCTGATTGCTTAATTGGCCCAAATTATTAGGGCGTGAAACATAGAAATTAAATCCATTATGATTGACTTGTGCATATTGAGCGGAATGGAATGACGGGCGATCCATGCCTTCCTCGACTAGCCACTTGCACGGGATCACAACAGATCAGCGTGACGGAGCCTGGAGAGAAGCATCCCAGCTCGGAACAAGATCCATCCCTCCTTCCGCAAAACGGAGAGGGCATAAACTCTCACCATGACCAAGAATACCGCATAAGAAACAGAATAAAGTTAGTTTCTCATACTCGAACCTTACATAATGGTGATTCCCATTAGCTAGAATCAATTTCTTACGACGCTTCAGAGGCACTCGGACATCCACCTTCACCCGAATTTTCATAATGTGCTTGTAACTCAAAGAAGTAGCCTTCGAATCATAAAGCAAGAAAGTACCAATAAAGTCACCAAGAACCTTTGCAACTTTTTCGGACATAAACTCTAAAGGAACATCATGAATGTAAATCCAGTAATCCACAAAATTAAGAGAAACCAACATCGGATCTTCTCCCTCTTGTAAGCGATACAACACTAGTAAATGGGTATTGAAAAACCAGGGCCACCACTTGCAATACGATCACAGTCCAGAACATGATAAAACCGAAAAAGAAAGCGACCTTCACCTAAATCAGAGATTGAAATACCCCCGGTGGATGCCATACAGAAGCCATAGTGGATCTCATGGATTGAAAATTGACAATACTGCTGGTGAGAAAAGAGCCCACAAAACAAAATTCGAAAGAAACAAAGGAGTCTTGATTCTCCAGATCTATTTGAACACCATCGTCTTCCCCCTCACCAATAGAGAGATTTGCCATTTCTTGTTGAACATCATCCATGAAGAGAAGAAAAAATGGAAGAAAGAGAAAGCAAAGAGCAGAGAAAAAACGTGCCACAGAAAGCAAAGTGTTGGCAATTAAATTAAAATTATGTTTTTTTTGGCAATGCATTTGAATGGGATATTATTTATTTATTATAATTGAGTAAAAATTAAATTTTTATTATATAATATAGTATAGATTGACACATGATAACATTATTTTTAATAAGTTAGTGAATTATACTTTATAAACTTTGGTAATTAATTATGTTTTAAAAAAAATAAAGGATATTTATCTTGAATTATGAAGTTTGTTAAGATTTAAATCTATCTATAATCTTTTTTTAATTAAATGGTATTTCTAAAGATTTATATTTAATATATTGGCGGTTCCGTAAACATTTTAGTTTTAGGATTTATGGACTTAGTGTATGAGTTTAGAATTTAGGGGTAATGGTTAAAATTTAGGGGTTATGATTAGAATTTAGGGCTTATAAGTTAGGGTTTAAGTTTTAGGGTAAAATGTTGATGATTTAGGTTCTTACTTGTAACACTCAGGTTTAAGGGTCGGGTGTTAGGAGAGTTAAATCGGGTTCGGGTCGTGGGCTCGTTTTAATTTAATTTGGGCTTGGTTTTAATTAAAAGGGGCTTGAGACTATCATTAAGGGCAAAATGATAATTTTCTAAATGAGAAAAATTAAAACATGTAAAATGAGGCTTTTTGAAATGTTCTCTTCATCTTCTTCCTTTGGCTATTTCACGACATAACCTCCCCTTACCCCCAAGTTACTATTTCATCAAAGTTCTTCACGTTTTCAAGTGCTTTCAACAAGGTAAGAGCGTTTTTGACTTCTCCTCATCATTCCAAACGTTTACATGGTTTTAGATTTTCTTGAGCTTCATTTTTGTGTTGTTCTTGTTTTCAAATTTTCAAGTAAAAGGTGGGAGCTTTAAGGGGTTTTCATTTAACTTTTGATTTGTAAAGTTTATTTATGTTAAACTCTTGCCCTTAAGTGTATTGTATTTCCAAATGGTGAGATTTTGATGAAAATCCCGAAATAAGTTTTTGTAGGTATTTTAAAAGGTTGAAAACTTAGGTTTTTGAGGTAGTTTGGTGTAGGAGAGTGGGGCTGATGATATAATGTTTCTTGAGGGTTGTTTTGAAGGTGTTTAATGATGATTTGGGTGTTGGATTCGATGGTTTTCTGTTGAGTTGTGTGTGAGTTCGAAAATGAGGATTTTGTGTTAGTTTTGGCTTGGAAATGTAGAGAAATGGCTTTGTGTTGTAACCTGATTTGTGACAGTGGTTTTGTGGATGATTTGTGTAGTAATATGTTGTTTTTGGTTGATTAGAATCAAGAGAAATCGTTGGAGAAGCTTCGGGCTCGATTCCGGAAAGTTTGGAGGCTTGATTCGACTTTCTTGGTTTGCTTAAGGGTGTTTGGTGAGTGGTTTGTTTAAATGGTTTTAAATTGGTTCAAGTGTGTGGTTGTGGTGTTAGATTGTGCTTGGTAGGCCAATCTAAGGTGGAGATTAAGTTGGTAGCTTAATCTCTTGTTTGACTTTACGAGATTTTGCTTAATGTGCATAAATGTGGATTTGCGTAGTATGTGTTCGATTAAGCATGTTGTTATATATATTGATGTTGTTCATTGATGATGATATGTTGTGTTGCATGATTTGGAAGTCGTGGTGAGACTTACTTAGTATAATTGGCACTAGTTATAATTATCAGATATAAATGATCGATCATTAGGATGAGTGTGCACACAGTAAGAGTCAAATTCGAGCATAACCTTGGTGACGTGTAGTCATCAAGGAGGACTACAATGAGGTAATATTCCACCGAAAAATATTAGCATGTGATGATGAGTGTAATCCCATCCATGAGTGAAAACAGTGATGAGTGTAATCCCACCGGAAGGTAATTGTTGTTGAGTACGTTGGGGGTGAAAATCCCAACGAAAGTTATCCGCATATCCGAGTAGTTTATAGTTGCCAATATACTTGTTCATGTGTGGTTGTTGTGTAAGATATTTGTTATATCTTGTTTAGCATAACATGAGGTAAGATGCCATGTTCATGCATTCTCTTAACGTTTGGTTATGTTGCTATGTTAGCATAAATGTATGCCTTGTGAATGTCTTAAGGATGTCATGCTTTGAGCCATGCATTGTCGTTGTTTTGTTTTAGAGCTCCCTCACTAAGCTTCTAGCTTACGCTCTTATTTTCGACAATGCATATCATTAGTGTGGAGTTAGCAAGGAGCAAGGAAAGGGCATCCAAGCACGTTTGTGGTTGCTCAAGTATGGTTTTAGTAAATAATGTAGTAGTTGAGCAATGAGGATGCTACGTGTTGCAGGAGCGTGTATCTAGACTCCTATGTGTTGGTTTTATGTTGTTAATGCTTTTTGTTGTGGACTTGTAAACCATGTCTATGAGATGTCTAAGTGTTTTCTTTTAAGAGCATGTAAACCTTGTTTCACGATGCTTATGTTTTGTATTGAAGGCTTATAACCATATTTTATGCTATGTGTTGGGGATGTATGTTTCTTTGAATGAATGGCCTTAACATGTATGTCTATGTGTTTGATCATGCTTGAAGTAAGGTGAAATGCCTATAGATTGTATGCTTGTTTGCTGTTTCATGATTCTTGTGGTTTTGGGGCATGTTTGGGGACACTTGGAGATGTAGAAAATTGTTTTCAGGGTCACATAGAGTGCAGGCGTTCCGAAACGCTCGAGGTTGTTTCGGAACGGGTGTAGCTCTAGGGATACTCGTATCGGAATGGGGGTGGTGCCGTTTCGATACGATTTGACACTGTGAGCCCCCATTTCGGTACGCGTTTCGGTACGATTTGCCTCTGTGAGTGACTGTAACCCCCTTAACCCGACCTAGGCGGTTGACCCGAATTAAGAAAGTCACACGGGGAAAACCAAAGTCAACCCGAAAGTCAACCTTGATTAACGACCCTTTTTTTTCTTTTTAAACTTGTCTAGATGCTCATTAACCCTAGTCATGATCATACAAACAACATACTCAAAGATCATAACCATCAGAGATTAAACAGGGACCCAATTGAACAATTTACAACTTTTAGGGACCAAAATGTAAATTCTGTAAATTAGGAGGACTTAACCCAAATTAAAGTTACCATCTTGTAATTAACCAGGTTTCATGCCTCACTGTCGAATTTCAGCTCAAACGGACATTCCAAACTCATACAATTGCACAAACAAGATTCAGGACCAAAATGCAAACATTTCGAAACATTTAACTGCCAATGTCAGCCCCCAACGGTCGACCGTTCCGAAACAGGCAGAGCCTGTTTCGAAACGCGGGGCCGTTCCGCAACGCGTACCGAAACACGGGCTGGCAGTGGCCTTTCCGTTTCGGAACGGTCTCTCCCGTTTCGGACGCTTGGGCTGGTTTAGGGCACCCGTTCCGAAACGGTAGACACTGTTCCGAAACACCCTGCACAGAATGCCACGAAGTGCATGCTTAAACATGCTATTGAACATCCAATCATGCTCCAAATGCTACTAAACTTTACCAACATGAAATTCAACATATAAAAAACATACTTGCATCAACAATTCAACATATTAACACCATGTAAGAAAAGCCCCAAATCCAATGGCATGCTTCCTACACAAGCTAACCATTCAAGCTTAAACTTCCAATTCAAGCATATAAGGTCAAATACAAATACCAGCAATCTCAGCATCATTCAACATACTTAGGGAGTTCAAAACACCTCCCAAAACAAACACATTGGTTCCCCATTGCCAAATGCCCAAAGCTAAAGAAGTACAATAAAACCTTTCCATACATTGAGCTTAAATCCCACTTGTTTGCTTGCCTTCCTTGCTGCCCTTAAGAACCTCAATGATCTGCATTATTGGTTTAAGAAAACGAAGGAGAGCGTAAGCATAAGCTTAGTGAGGAATGCTCATTAAAACCATTCAATAATGCATTTATAAAACACTTTATAAATCATGCTTCAAATCATCATTTACTCATGCTCAAAAGCAATCTAAACAAGCATTACATGCTTCCATATCATTACATGTCATATTGGCCACAAGTGATAAGTTTCATCTTTTAAAAACATGTTTCAACATAAGACTCACACATGGACTTTTAAACACCATTGTGATCTTACAATTACCAAGAACCACACAAGGACTTTTAACCACCTTTGTGTTCTTCCCAAGGACTTTTAAACACCTTGGCCCCAAGGACTTTTAAACACCTTGTCCCATGGACTTTTAAACACCATGGCAAGGACCACACAAGGACTTTTAACCACCTTTGTGTCCTTAACAAGAACCATCCAAGGACTTTTAACCACCTTGATGTTCTTAAGTAACAAGGCTCACTCAAGGACTTTTAACCACCTTAGTGACCTTAGCAAGAATCATCATGGACTTTTAACCACCATGAAGTTCTTAGAAACCACAAGGCTCACTCAAGGACTTTTAACCACCTTAGTGACCTTAACCTTTTTCAAACATCACTTGCCAATATACATTATTATCATCATACAATCCACTGTTTTAAAGCATTAAACCAAGTCATATTCATCATGCATTTTAAAGCATCAAACCACATTTAATCAATGTTCAAAAACAAGGAACTCTTACCTTGAGCTTCCTTCAACATATGGCTTACAAAATCAGCAAATACCATGCTAAAACATGCTTTCAAAACAGAATTTAAAATATGCAATCAACCACATTGCATAACAACAAAACCATGGCCACCACTAGAGAGTATTTTCGAAAACTTACACTTGAGCTTAGCAAAGTTGTTTAGACTTAAACTAAGCTCCCAAGACATTGGTTTCAAAGCCGAAAACCCATTTTCACTCATCGATTCCACTTCGCCTCTTGCCGAAGCACCAATTCAAACTTCCGGATCAACAACTCTTGGATCCAAAGATGACTCCCCTGTTTTAAACACATCAAAGCAGAGGATTAATGCATCATCATGCATTAATAGCTTCAATGAAAGCACCTAAACTCGCTGCTCTCATCCAACCACCTATTTCGGCCACCAAACACAACCGAAAATGCATCCAAACCACTTCTCAACAAAGCCCAGCCATAAACTATCACAACCAAACATCCTTTAACATCATTTAACATCTAAAAAGAGTCTAGCAACATCCTTATACCTCCAGCAACAACAGATCCACAAGATCACACCAAAAACAACCTAGAATCATAAGCTAAACTTAGGAAATTCAACCTATCCGGGATTGCATTAATTAAAACTCAATTCCTCATCAAATTAGCATTCATTAATCATCACTTTTACACCTTAAAACACTGCTTTAACAGATCCAACGAAAATTCATCAAAAATCACCAAATCTTGCATTTTAAGCCAAGATCCATTTAGCAACTCAAAGTCCATTTATAAAACATCAATTAAGGATTGAGAACTTAGGAATTTCAGTAAAGAACTGATAGTTTAGAGGAGAAGGACGTTCTTACCTCCAAACTTGAGTTTCTCCTCTTTAGAGCCAAAAAGCTTGAAAATCCAATTAGCAAATTGCAAGGTTTTGTTGTTGAAATGATTAGGAATCCAAAGAGAATTGAAAAGATAGATTTGAGTGACAAAATCAGAAAGAAATCTCTGGAGAGAAAGTGTTTGGGTTGAGAGAAAATGAGAGAAAAGGAAAATTGGAAGAAAATGGAAAGTTGGTTACAAAATAGTAAAATGATTTCCCTCCACTTTTCTTAAGCTTTAAAATCAGAATTATACAATAAAATATCTTAGAAAAATCTGGAGAAACTCCTTTTGGAATAATAGCTCCTTAAAGATTCAAAGTTTCAATCCTTTCTAAAACAGTCACGCAACTTTCAAAAATTACATTTTGGTCACTAGCCAAAATGTCACCCTTCCAAAACTCATTTTGTAAAATTGATTTCACAGTTCACTTATATATATTAAAAGATGATTTTAGAACATTTTTCCATATTTTTAATGCAATCCGAACTAGGCTTTCCTAATTTTACCCTTTTAGATTCGAACAGCACTTTGACCGAACCGGTCAACGCTCAAACTTCTAAGCCCAAAACCGGGGCGTTACAGTGACCGTTTCGGAACCTGTTTCGGAACGTTTCAATACTGGAGACCCCCGTACCGAAACGGAGTGGACCGTATCGGTACGACTTGGTCTGGCTTTTGAACTGGAGCCCGCATATCGAAACGGGCAAGCCTGTTTCGAAACGGAGGCTTGTATTTGGGCTTTTTAGCATCTTCAAAGGTTCTTAGATGTCGGGTTTTAGTCCCGTTGGTTGTATGCTTCCTTGTTAAGCTTATATGCATCGTTTGTGAATGGTTTTGGTTTCGAATGCAAGCAATTGGACATAACATGTCACTTGGTAAATTTAAATTACCTTACGTTACGTTTGTATTGTCTTATCCTCGTTTTCCGCTGTTGTTTCACGCATAGGACTAAATGATAATATTTAGACAAGATAATTAAAGAAACATTTTCTAGGGTTGCTAATAAGAGTGGAACCTTAACGAGTTTCGCTTCGGTTTTCCCCGTGTAACCTGTTCAGACCGGTCTGTCGTCTAGCCCGAGACGAGGGAGTTACATTACCTATAAATCCTAAATTCTAATCTTAAACTCTAAATTCTATTCACACTCACTAATTCTAAATTCTAAACTACTAAACCTAAAACTCTAAACCCTACACCCTATATTGAGTCTCTACTAAAACAAAGATGCTTGTGAAAACTAAAATTTTTACTGCCGGTGTATGAAATGATTATATATTTCTAATAGTTTTCTTCACAAATCCTAAAACATATATTTTTATTTTTTTAAATGAATTTGTTCCTTCATCAAATTTTTTGTATATTTAATTTATAGTTTAATCAGTTGATCTTGTATAATTAGATACCAACTTCGTTGTGACATGGCCAAAATACTTGTATCTTTAAATAATAATTATGGTAAATTATAAGTTTTTACTTAATTCTTATTCCCATTTTAGCCACTAAAACTTAAAATTTTTAATTTAATCACTGAATTTTCATTTCTTGCTAATGATCACTCGAACATTAAATGAGAAATTAAAAGGTGACATAACAATCACATGTGCTGACAGAACTGTTTTTTACTGACATGACAACCACATGTCATTCACATCATTTTTTTAAAATTTTTTTTCTAAAGATGAAAGTTTTATAGTTTTATCTCAGTGTCACATTGACGCTAAAATCGTCATTCTCCGACATCTTTTTCAATCACTCAAGACACCGACAAACTCGTTTCATCATCTCCTACCACTCTACCAGTTTAAATTTTCTCAAAAATCACTTAAAACTTATAAAATTCAACTCAAAATTCAAAACTGCAAAATCTCAAATCACTTTAATCTATAATATTCATCTTTCGATCAATGTAGACTATAAATATACAACCCGCTTCTTTATTCTCCACCTTTCCATCATTGGGATTTGTGAGAAAATACTCAATCGTCGTGAAATCAAAGATTACTGTTATTTTGTAAAATTTAACATATTTTATATTATATTTGTGCATTTTTTTTCATTTTATGTTAATTTATTTTAATGTTTGTTTAATGTTGAGAGGTTACATTGAAAATAAATAAGGATTTATATCTTATACACTGGCGGTAGAAACTAAAAGTTTCCACAATCACCTTAGTTTTAGGGTTTATGGTTTTAGTTTAGGGTGCATGGTTTAAGGTTTATGAGTTTTGAATTTAGAGATGGTGGTTAGAATTTAGGGTTTAACTTTAGAATTTAGGGTTTAGAGGTTGATGTTTTGTTTTTAAGGTAATATGATTATGATTTAGGTTTTAACTTATGAACCCTGAATTATAACCCTAAACTTTAAATTCTTACCACTATCCTTAAATTCTAAACTCCTACACCTAAACCCTACACCCTAAACTATGACCATAAATCCTAAAACTAAGGCGCTTGTGGAAACTTTCAGTTTCTACCGCCACTGTATAGGATAATAATCCAATAAATATATGACTAAAACTTTTTTCAATTTTGATTATATTAATTCAACATTATATTATGTTTTATGCCTTCCTTTTGAGTAGGGGTGAGTGTAGAAATTAAATAAATCGAAACTGAATCGAACTATAATATTTGAGCGATCAATAGTTCATAAGTTTATATAAATCACAATTATTCGAGTCAAATCGAACCAAATTTTATTTATTTAATTTATAATTAATTTAGTCAATAATCTCTAGAGCAAGTGGTTAAAGCTCTCAGTTGACACTCTCTCATCTCCCATAAGTTGTGGGTTCAAAACTATTAGGAGCAAATTCTTCCTCCCCTACAATAAAAGTTGTTCAAAAAAATTATAATTAATTTATATCTCAAATAGTGAAGATAAGTTAAAATTACTATATAAGAATCATTCTTTTTTTTTTGATCAAAATATAAGAACATTCATTGGTTTTATTTACTTGGTAAACTAATTCTTTTAGAAATATCTATGTTTTTTAAATTATATCAAATAATGTCCAAAAATCATAAACCAAAGTCAATCGAATCACATCATATTAAAATATCGTAATATAATCGAAATGAATTGATCTCACTCCTATTTTTAGACAAGAAATAATTTTTTCAATCGAATAAATGTGAAATTATGTTGAAAATATAATAAATGTTATCATTAAATAATGAATTGTTATAGAATAATTAAGTAAATAAAAACACAAATTGACTTCACTTCCCAAATAAAATAAATCAACAACATATAAAATGCTACGAACCCCACACTACATGTTGTTTACTAAGTTTCCTTCTTCTTCCCTTTCCCACCCTTAAATTTCCATGTATTTTTGATCTATCGTTCACCTTTGGAAACAATGGCTGCCTCGGTTTTAGCTTCTTCTTTTGCTTCATCTTTCTTAACTTCAGCCACAACCTTAGCTTCTTCTTCTTCTTCTTTCTTTTCAGCCTCCGCCATTGTTTTTTCTTCTTTATTTTGGGTCTCTACCTTTGCTTCTGCTTTTTCTTCTTTCCTTTCGGTCTCTACTTTTGCTTCTGCTTTCTCTTCTTTCACTTCTGCCTCAACAATGGCTTCTTCTTCCTTTGGTTCTTCAAGCTTTTCTCCCTGCAAATCAATCCATTATGGGAATTCTCTATAATTTAGAAAAGCCTTATATCACAAACAAATAAGTATTTAGGTTTGAATGAAAATGTGAAAGGATGAAAAATTAGTTAATTAAATGATTAAGATTCAAAGTAATAAGGTGGTTATAAATCTCCACCATTTGATTAATAAATTAATCAAATTGTTAAGATTCAAAGTATATAAACTAATTTTAATATTAAAGTATTTTTGGTCAAAATAAGTACTTAAAATATATATTTTTGTCAAAATAGGTACTTAAAATTATTTTTTCGTCAAAGTAAGCACTTAAAGTATATATATATATATATATATATATATATATATATATATATATATAGTGAAAATAAGTATCTAATGTATTTTTTAATCAATGTACATGTCAACTTTTAGGAACCTAGATGAAAAAAAGGCTTAAATAAAAAATTAACCCCTAAAATATACCATTTGTTTGCTTTTAGCCATTAAACTATTTTTTCTCAAAATAAATACTTAAACCATTATTTCTGGTCATTTTAAGTCCGATAGTTATTAAAAAAAATATTTCGGCCAATAAGATGTTGATACGTCACGAAGGTTTTTTGACCAAGAGATAGTTTAGGACTAAAAGCAAAAAAATGACATAATTTAGGTACTTATTTTAACCAAAAAAATAATTTAGGTATTGTGACAAAAAATAATAGGTTAGGTACTTGTTTTGACTAAAAAATAGTTTAAGGGCTAAAAACAAATAAAAAGGAAAGTTTAAGGGTTGATTTTTTTTATTTAAGCCATGAAAAAATATATACTTCAAGTACCTGTTTTGACAAAAAATACTTTAGGTACCTATTTTGTCCCAAAAAATAATTTAAATATTTATTTTGACCAAAAAATATTTTATGTACTTAAATAAAAACGTTAGTATATTTTAAGCACTTATTTGTAATAAAAACCTCTAGAAAACACTAGTACAATACTATATTAAAAAAAACAGAAGATAGAATAACGTTACATTGTCAAGCAAGTAACGAAAGGAATGTGGTTCGGTTTCCTCAATGGTAATAGCCTTGTTTTCTACTACTTCCTCGGTGGTTTGTTGATCAGCCTCCGGCCGAAGGGATTCTGCCTTGACGGGTTCAGGTTTAGGGGCAGCGGCGGCAGCCGAGTCTTCATCTTTCAACACCTTTGGCTTACTAGTGCAAGCTCCCATGTTGGAGAAAGGTTGAAAGAAGAAGAGGAGGAAGAAGAAGAAGGAAACAATTTATGAAAAATTAAAGGAAATGAAGCATTTTGTGATGATCATCAGGCTTAACATTGAGGGTGTTTTATAGTGTTCTGGTCTTATGACTTTGGGTGGTGCAGATATATTTTAGGGAGCCAATGGCTGCCAGACTCTGCCAATCTATTTTTGTCTTGAAATAACTGAAATATTGTTAGGCTTTTAGATTCCTTTTCTCACACTATTTTAAGCAGTGTTTGAATAAGCAAGCTAATGCATGTATCGTTTCATACATATATGCATATGAGATAGAATCCTCTTACACCATTTAAAACTTAAAGGTTTTACACTTTTTTGAACCGTTGGATGAAGGTAAATGGATGGCTGAGATTATAAGTAGGAAATGAGAAGATTATCACATGAGAAAAAAAGAAAGATAAGAAAATAATTTTAGCCATTTATTTACACTATAATCAAATAAGTGTTACAGTGTAAAAGTAATTAAAGGTGTAAAAATAATTGAGTTTTAGACCGTGTAAGTGAATCCTAACCCTATATATATATATATAGAGAGAGAGAGAGAGATGACACTATAATCAAATACTGAGATGGGTTAAGTCGTCTAACTTCAAAATTAATAGAACCTACCAAGTGTTGAAATGATTTTCTTTTTGGAAAAATGCTTGGTATGGATAAGAATCTTACAGATTTATAATGTTGGCAGATATGGATTTTTATCAATTTTGGAATAAAATCAGTATGCTTGTGTATGGAAAGTAGATAAACCAGAAACCTGAACCCTAGGCAATGGAAATGCACAAGCTAGCATAGACATGCATTTACAAGATACAAGAGGTAGTCATTGAAATTGTAGATAATGTCTGAAACTATTGCAAACAACAGTCATGGCTAGAAAAAAAAAGAACCAGCTTTGATGGATATACATATTCAGGGATATAAAGAAAGAGATATCCAGATCCAGATCCCGAGCTCGAATTGATGTTGCTTAAACCCTTTCGAGATCCGTTCTTTTCTGCTTAAGTTGCATTGCTATGCATTCATTTATAAGCTTCAGACACTTGTTTTCCAGTCTCATCTTGTCCAGCTTCAAGTCCTGTTTCAAGCTTCGACGCTTCCACTTCAACCGCTGCTTCTCTAATTTGAGCACCTTGAACTTCAGCTGTAACTTTTGCTTCTCTAGTTGACTCGCTCGATGTGCCATACATTGCATCTGCGATCCATCTAATTCACTGTCTTCATGGCAAGTCAGATTCTGATGAGTTGCATTATGCAGTGGTTGAGCATCCGAAATTTGGTTGAAGTCCGACACTTTCAAAGGATTCCCATGATCTGCAACTTCGTTTTCATTTGTTCGCTTCAACCACATTGCAGAGACTGCAGAAAACTCAGAATTTTCCCCGTTGTACTCGGTTGTATCACCTTGAGCATTTAAAGTTCGATTAGAATCGGCTGGCTTTGAAGTATTCACAAAACCTGGAATATCATTTTCGTTAATCAGGTCCAACCACTTCACCGAGAACTCCGGGAGTCCAGCACTTGCCCCATTATCCTTAGTTCTATCAACTTCAGCAAGACCTCCAGCTTTTTGATCAGTACCATCAAGCACAGGTTGGCTCGATTCAAGAAGCTTGTAATCATCTTCTTTCTTCAGAATTAACAGCAAAGACCGCAGCAAATCTGGATCATGAGGTAGATACAGTCGATTTCCATTATGATACGAGCACATCTCTTCGAAAAACAAATGCTTCGAAGTCAAAAGTTTTCTTGCATCTTCTTTCCCCTTCTCGGATATATTTATTATGTCCAAAAGCTTAGGGTTCTCAACAACCTTGCAAGAAGTGCCTCTCCCCAGTAAATCATTCAGTCTCCTATATGTTTTGTTCAAATTATTGAACTTGTCCTCACATTGTTGAGGAGATACATGGTAACCCCGATCAGCCATGACCTTCGAAACACACCTCCATTTTCCTTGTTTCCTCAAAAGAGAAGACATTTTTGTCTGACTAGCCGCACAATCAGTGGAAGGATCCTCCCCGATGTAAGAAAGAATAGTAATCAAAAGCTTCACACTTTTTCCAGTCCATTTCATGCGTTGCCAGGGCGACTGATCCTCACTCTTGCCAGATTCATTGTGCTCGAGTTCACGTTGTTCAGCACAATTTGACACGTCATCCTTGGTAACAACGCCTTCCCGTCTATCGTTTACAGCTAAAGCAAAAGCAGAACGTTGGGACGTGTGTGGCTTTTGTTTGTATTGAAGCTGTACCGATTCTTGTTGATCTAGACAACCATCTACCCATCCCTGCGGCATGTCACCACCTGCTGCTGGTCTACCTTCCATTGTTGTCAACCAGATATGCGATGAACTCGTTGGATCAGCTACTAAACAATAAGTTCAACAGGATACAATCCGGTTGTTTGGTTAGTATGTAGATAACATCGGAGAAAAATTGAAGAGTTCAGCAGACAAACAGTTAAAGTCATCCTCAGTTTAGCACCAAGCTAAAGAGTCCCCATGGAATGAGCTTCGTTCCCTGCATAACAGTTACTACAATTATATTTCTCGGTAAACACTTAAGCAATACCTTTACAGACAAAATCCATCTAATTTCTAAGAATGATCGGAACAAACGACACAATTTCATGAAAGTAGATCCAAATTATAGCCAACTATAGATCTGTTTCCGATTAATGTATTCAAAACAGAAATTTATGAAAGTGAAAGCAACTGCATAACCAGAGATCTAAAGAAACTCAAATAGCCGAATGGGACTTATCTGCTGCTGCATGGAGCAGAAAACCATTACCTCCATCAGACAATTTGCTCTCTCTGTACAATCTGCAATGTGGAAGCAGCATAGATAGATATAACTCAAAGGGCCCTAGGGGCAAACTGTGAATGCTTGGGAATTAGTGAAAACCGACGATAAAAATGAAACGCTCGAAAGGTAGCGCTAGCACATGTAGCTTCGGTTTTAAGTTAAGCACAATATCTAGGTGTCACTTGTCGGTTCATTAATGCTTACGACAGAACATAGAAAACAAAATAACATAATGCATCATTTAGGAAAACATAAGGCTATATTGACAATCTTAAACAAAACACAGCAAATTTATAAGCCAGCAAGTTTTTCATTGCATTAAACTTAAAATAGGCTTCCAAGATGTAACCCGGATCACAACAGGTACTCAGTTTTAGACACTGCTCATTTTCTTGTTCCTAATTTGAATGCTAAACCCTCATTTACAAGCTTCATACATTCATTTTCCAGCCTCATCTTATCCAAATCCCTATCCTCGTTCCAATTTATCCTACGCCACTTAAACAGCTCCTTCTCCAGTGCAAGCTTTTGGGCCTGAATTTGTATCTTCTGCCTTTGCAACTCAAGTAAGCGAAACGCCATCCACTGCTCTTGCAACCCATATGAGCTGTTGTAGGTAGGGTAAAAATGAGTCAAATCATGTTGATCATTTTGTTTAGCAGCTTCTGACTTTTTGCCATACTCCACAACATTCGAGGGATTGCCAACAACCACGCCTTTCATTTCATTCATTAGTTTACACCTCTTTGAGGATGGCTCCAGAAACCTGGAAGTTCCCTTGTTGTCTTCTATTCTCTCAAATCCACCATCAGGTGCAGCATCTTGTTGTTCTTTCTCAAACTCATCATCCCCATTGTGTTGCCTCGACTGATTAGGCTCATCGTCTTCTCTGCTTCCAAGAAGCAACAGCAAGGACCGCTGCAACTCCGGATCATGAGGAAGATGCAATCTGTTCCCGGTATGGTATGAACACATTTCCTCATAAAACAGATTCTTCGAGCTCAACATTTTCTTCACCTCCTCCTTTACCTTATTAGATACATTCATTATGTCCAAAAGCTCCGGGTTCTCTACAACCTCACAAGAACTGCCTTTTCCAAGAACATCATTCAGTCTCTTGTATCTATTATTTAAATCACTGAACTTGTCCTCGCATTGCTGCGGCGATACATGATGACCTCTTTCGACCATGAGTTTCGAAACGCATTTCCATTTCCCTATCTTCTGCACCATAGACAATTTTCTTCTAACACCACCCAAACAATCAGAAGAAGCATCCTCATGAATATAACAAGCAGCATTAATCAAAAGCCTAACCATTTGTGGTGTCCATTTCACTCGCTGCCACAAGAACTCGTCTTTCCCCTCGGAACCATCAACACCACCTTGTTCATCAGAATTGTTCCAATTATCATCACTTGGCTTTTCGATTTCTTTCATATTCTCAGACGTGGATGGAAAAACATCTTGAAATTGAGAACCTTGCTGCTGGTAAAATTGTAGGTCTACTTGATGAACCTGCAATGACCCTACCGAGTCTAAATAAGCAAATGACTGAGTCTGACCACCAGGAATCAGATTATTATCTGATATTGAATTTCCTTCCATAGTCTGTCAACAAAAGAAAAATTAGATCTTTTTAAAACCAAAATACAAGAAAATTTCCAATACAACTTTCAATGTTGCTTACAAGCTTTTAAAGGCCAAATTGACACAATTGGAAATGGAGAACCAGACAAGACAATGCCTGCTAACACTAGTAAGCCAATTAAAGAAAAATCTTTGAGCAGATATAACAATTAAAATGAAATCCAACACCAAGATTCAGAAAATCTCAAACAAATAAACACCCATATTGCATGCAACATTGCAAAAATCAAATGTAACCCCCAATTCGTTCACTGAAGCTAACAAACACAGTATTGGGATTCTTTTCAAACGGAAAAAGTGAGTTCTAAAGCAGTAGAAAGAGACTTATCTGGCACAAAAGCAGAGACCCATTTCGTCATAAAGCTTGTTCTTTTCCTCCCCTTAACAAATAAAGTTAAAAATGTCATCTTTTGGCTCCAAAGCTCTCTTTTTTTCATGCGAACTTGCAGTTGTGCTGCTAACTGCTATACGACATGGGTACTATTTGATTGAACTCAATACGAGAATTTAGCATGGCTGGGTCAGACCCGACCCGGTTATATTGGACTGGGTTGCAAATATGAACGTATTTGTAGGCCATTTTAGCCATCACCTTTTGAAGTTAGGCTTGTTTGAGCTTGAATGCGATTTATGAAATACAAATTTAAATTCTGTTCGAAGCTAATTTTTTATTTTTTATAATGAAAAATAATTGTTTTATATTTTAAATATTAAAAATAAATTATACTCTTTCTATTATAGCCATTTTATCACTTATTAACTTATACTCATTTTAAGAAGTCATAATCTTACATGACATTTTTAAGCAAGAGACGGAGCTAGGATTAAATTATAAGGGTGCAGATTGATTAATTTTGAAACGAATTGGTCTTAAAAGGTAATTAAATCTTAGAAATCATGGCAGTTTAGGATTAATTTTATAAAATTTAGAATCGAAAAGTCTTAAAAAGTAATTAAAGTAAAAAAATAAGGAAACAAAAATTAATTTTATTAATTTAACATTTCCGATCATAAAAATCAATAAACCATAAAATTTTGAGAGGGATAAAAGCTTAATTACAATAATTTTAAAACTATAAAAGCCTAAATATAACTAACCAATCAAATTTTTGGAGAAACCGCTTTGCCAATGCTAGCCCCACTCTATAATCTTTTGGAATTTCCTTTGGTTTTCTCTAAGTTTTGTTTTAGTTATTCGATCCAATATAAGTATTAAGTGTAGTAATAAGACGCACTATTAATATTATTGAGCATAAATTAAGGGTGTTCGTGATAAATTAACTGTACGGTTTAGCCTAAACTATTATAGCGGTTAGTTAACCGTTTTTAACGGTTCGATTATTGGTTAACTTGTAAAGTATTAAAAATATTTTTTGAACGTTCACTAATTTTTTTTGAGAATTATGAAATTATCTCTCCGATAAATATTATTAGTGTTTATTTTTATTTTGTCTTTAATGGTTGATGTTATCTCGTGCGGGGATAGCAGACGGGTACAGTTTCGCGGATTCCACACCGCCCCCGCCCCAGTTGAGGTGGGGATGGGTATGATTTTGGTGAGTAGTGGGTAGGTGTGGATGTAAAAGTCATATCCGTCGTGGGTAGTGGGTAGGTGATGTGTTTAAGACTTTACTCGCACCATATCCGCCCGCCCCGCATCTGCCCGTTCACTAACTACCCACCATATGAATTTTGGACCATATATGTTTGTAGACTTTGATTATGTCTTTTATTATGGTGTTATATGTACTAAGATATTGGTTTGTTTTAAAATCCTTAAGTTTGTAGACTTTGAACTCACTTAATTTAGTTTGAAAAAATGATAGTTTATGATTGAGCTTGAATTTATTGTTTATGATCGAGCTTAAATTAATCAAATTGTAAATTTGTAATGTGTGGTTAAGTAGAACTTATACATGTGTATATATGCTTTAGTTAAGTTAGCTATAATTGATTAGTTAGTTATAGTTAAGTAAAATTTATACCGGTGAAAATGTTCTTTAGTTAAGTCAGCGATCATTAGTTAGTTAGTTAGTTAGTTAGTTAGTTAGTTGTAGTTAAATTTATACCAGTGTAAATGTATTATATATATACACTTGATCAATCACTAAAGTATGCGAAGTTTTACTCTTTATTACAAAAGTCTATGCTTTATTTTTACATAATCCGATATTAGTGGTTGTTTGTAGGTGGGTACGAGTTGGGTGGTTGATGTCCAGTTGGGTAGTGAGTGTGAGAGTGAATTTGAGAATGTACCTGCGTGAGCGGGTGTGAATTTAAAAATTATGCCTGCTGTTAAATGTGTAAAAGTACTATAATTTTACCCTTTTCTATGACAATTATTGCTAATTCTACACCCATTTGAGTCACGTTGTAACTCTCCATGCATCAATCACATTGACCTCATATTTATTATGCTTGATCAATATTTTTGGTTTATTTAGTGGAAAAGATGCTGCTTATGTGTGTGTTTGGTGCGTATGCAGATTTTGCTACTCACTGCCGGGGCAATCACTGGCGCGACAGTGAAGGAGAGGAAGAAATGGTGCAGAATCATCTCTCGAGGGTCCAGCTAGCTGTGGATGTCAGTTTTTACTGATGGAAGCTGAACTATGAGATAGAGCCCTACTGAGCAGAAAAGATAGACATACCATTGCCGAGGCAATAGCCAAGCCACTGCAGAGGCAATGCCCAGACACAATTGACAAGGGAGAAAACATGCAAAGTGGAGTGCATTTTGAAGAGCATGAAAAGTTAAATTTTTCTATGCACTTTCCATGAAGATCAGACTGCGAGAAGATCATAAAAACACCGAGGGAAGGTCAAGAGAAGATTCCACGCAAATGAGAGGATTTTAAGGAAGAAAGATATAATACTTTAAAATAAGATATTTTCTTTTAATATATCCAATTCTAACTTAATTTCCTCCTCAAGAAGGACTTGACCTAAACCTCCTTTATAAATAAGAAGCCAAAGCCAGCCACTGAGCACATCTTAGAAACAATCGAGAGTTGAGAGACTTTGTAGCGAGCTTACATCACATCATGCTGTAATTTTCTCTTAGGGTTTAGATTGTATTGTTTAGTAGTTGTGAGAAAACGGTTGGATTTTGTTTAAGTTTTTGTTAATGCAATTTTAGTTCAAGGTTTGCTTATTTTTGGTTTTTAATCTTGTTTGCGAGTGAATTGGAAGAGGATCTCGTGAAACTATCTATTCGTCTAATATCGAGAGAGTTAGACTCACGAAATGGATAATCATGGTTTTCATCCCAATCGATGAAAACTAACCCAGTTTAGGGATAAGTTTGAGCTTCAACGGCTAAAAGAAGCGTAAGATTGGTTGGTGTTCATCTTTGGTTCACGCTGGGAGATATTATTAATGTCTGCACATCAACACGGTTTCGACTTAGGGATAAAGAGGAGCCATTGAAGGACGTTTTGCCGAACCTTGACGTTGTTCGTTGCTACCCAAGCAAGGGATTGCCGAGGCAGTTACTTAACTCGTTGCCGCGACAGTGACTTTGGTCTTTGCCGAGGCAATTCAGTGTTTGTTTCATTCAAAAACCGAGACAGTTTCAATTGGTTTCTACACTATGACAAAATATAATCTGGCCCATTCTCTTATCTTGATTACTCAACTTTTAGTTTACTGACTTATTTTATTTTCAGTTTATTAGATTACTTTAAAAACCAGTCAATCACTTGTGTTCTTTATTTTTATTTCCTTTTCAGTACGAGACGATAACATTGAAGGTTTCACCAATTCCTATGGAGACGATACTCAATACTCATCACTTTATTACTTGAGACGTGTATACTTGCACAATTGTGAGGCACTCTACACATGCAACAAGTTTCTGGTGCTGTTGCCGGGGATTGGCAATAACAACTTTTAATTTTATTTTCTTGCACTTTTTACTTTTAGTTTTTCAAGCGCTAATCAAACTTGGTTTTGCATTGGTGTATGACCAAGGTGAATCCAAAGAATCTATTATACGAACTTGATCCAGAAATTGATCGTACTTGCCAAAGACTCAAACAAAGGATAAGAGAAGAAATGGTACATGGACCTGGCAATCAGATTGCCGATGGCAATCATAATGCCGCGACAGGAGACGGAGTAATCCCGCCACTACAATTTGCTCCAGTACAAAATGCAACCGTCCGAGATTACTTAGAAGAAGATCTAAACGAACTGAATCCAGGAGTTGTCACACCTGAAATAGAAGCTTCCCACTTTGAACTAAAGCCCGTAATGTTCAACATGATCAAAACCATGAGACAATTTGGTGGCTCGATAACTGAAGAAGCTAGACAACACCTCAAATCCTTCCTGCAGATTTGCACTTCATACAAAATACAAGGAGTCCACGAGGATATTTTGAGGCTGAAATCGTTTCCCTATTTACTGAGGGATAGGGCAAAAACTTGGTTAAATGACATTCTAGCAGGATCTGTAGAATCCTGGAATGACTTATGTCGTGATTTCCTTGCTAGATTCAATCCTACAAACTTAATTGATAAATTACGTAATGAAATCACTTCTTTTCGGCAGGCTGATGATGAATCCATGTACGAGGCCTGGGAGCGATACATAGACATGTTACATAAATGCCCCTTACACGGATTCCCATTATGGGCACATGTGACAATGTTCTACAATACTGTAAACACGCTAACGAAGATGATGCTTGAGGCCTCGGCAAATGGTATACTCCTAGACAAACAACCGAAGAAAGCAATAGAGATCCTAAATAGGCTGGCTAAAAACGACTATCAATTCCCAACAGCCAGAAGAGAAAGAATCAGACGCCAACCCACAGTAAACGAACTAAAGTCCTCAGACTCGATTTCTTCCCAAATAGCCACCTTGACCAAGTTGGTCATGAACATGGAAAAGAAAAATAATCACTAGGAGGTCAAGGTAATGGATCTATTTTGTGAAAACTGTGGAGGTAACCATGTTTCTTTTGAAATGTCCACAGAATCTAGAGTCGAGCTTTTATGTTGGAAACTACAACCACAACAACAATGCGATGTCCAACACCTACAACCTGGCCTGGAGAAAACATCCCAACTCTCATGGAGCAACCCTAACAATGCACTAAATTAGAACAATCAAAATGCTCCAGCACAAGGATTCCAACAAAACTTGTTGCGGCAACAAATGCCTCAGCAGCAGCAAATGCCAGCCAGTTCCTTGGAACAGTCCTTAAATGCTTTCATGTCACAAACTAGTGCATATATGGCTAGTAATGATAGATTTATAAAGAAAACTGATGCTTTTATGGACAAGATTGAGATGAGAATGCAGAACCATGAAGCAACCCGAGAGTCACTAGAGACCCAAGTGGGGCAATTTGCACAAATTCTGAACTCCCGACCAATGGGAGGGTTTCCAAGCGATACTGAAGTCGCCAATGGAGCAACTCATGAACAGTGCAAAGCAATAAGTACAAGGAGTGGCAAGCAGCTCAAGGAACCCCGGGCTAATGAAAAGGAGGAGGCCCAACCAAAGGAACCCATAGCCGTGGCAACGCTTGATAACATTGTCTCGGTAATGCCTGACCCTGATGTCTCGGCAACACTTGATCCTTCTGCCTCGGCAATACCCGACCATCCTATCGCGACAGAGCTAGGAAAAGACACTAAAGAAAATGAGAACGCTACTGAACAACCAGATCCTATACCCCAAATCAGATTTCCATGCAAGGAACAAATTGAAGACATTCGACTTCCACCAACGTTCCCACAAAGACTTAAACGGAAAAAGCAAGAGTACCAATTCAAGAAGTTCCTGGACATCTTGAAGCAAGTCCACATCAACTTGCCCTTGGTAGAAGAAATTGAGCAAATGCCGAATTATATAAAGTTCTTGAAGGACATTGTCTCTAAACGAACAAGGATTGAAGAGTTCGAAACCGTTTCCGTGACAGAAGAATGTATGGCCATGCTACACAACCGGACACCACCTAAACTTAAGGATCTTGGAAGCTTTACAATACCATATGCAACCGGGAACCATTATGTTGGGAAGGCGTTGTGTGACTTAGGAGCAAGTATAAATTTGATGCCCAAATCCGTTTTCAGAAATTGGGAATTGGAAAGGCTAAACCCACCACAATCATGCTCCAGCTGGCCGACCGTTCATATGTGCATCCATAAGGAAAAATCAAAGACATATTGGTAAGAGTAGATAAGTTTATTTTTCCTGCCGACTTTCTTGTTTTGGATTGTGAAACTGATGAGCATACACCTATCATACTCGGGAGACCATTCCTAGCCACGGGTGGGACCTTGATCCACGTGGAAAAAAGAGAGCTAACTATGAGGGTAAATGATCAACAAGTCAAGCTCAATATTTTCCAGACCCTAAAATGTACTGATGATCAAGAAGAATGTTAAATGATTCAAGCAACCACTGAATTCAACTTTGACATAGATGCACCATGCCTTGGCAAACACTGCCTCGGCAATGATTCTAGTCCTTGCCTCAGCAATCACCTAGACCATTGCCCTGGCGACTGCCTCGACAATGACTTATCGGATTCTAAAGAAGCTGAAGAGACAAAGATTGAGGAACAAGAGGAGGGAAACGGCATAGCATCCCAACCGGGTAAGTATTTTGAACCCCTCAATTACTCGGGAGAGGAAAGGAAGATAAAAAAACCCTCTATCGAGCAGCCACTAGTCCTTGAGATGAAATCATTACCAGGGCAATTAAAATATGTTTATTTAGGATGCAATGATACATTGCCCATAATTATTTCTTCTAAGATGCATCATGAGCAGGAACATAGATTGATCGACATGATTAAGCTACACAAGAAGGAAATCGGGTGGACAATTGCTGATTTGAAGGGAATAAGCCCAGCGGTATGCATGCACAAAATCCTTTTGGAGGACGATCACAAACCTACCGTTGAGGCTCAACGGAGGTTTAACCACGCTATAAAGGAGGTAGTGAGAAAAGAAATCATCAAATGGCTTGATGCCGGTATCATCTACCCTATCTCTGACAGCACATGGGTAAGCCCATTACAATGTGTACCAAAGAAAGGTGGAATGACCTTGATAACCAATGAAGACAACGAATTAATCTCAACCAGGACTGTGACCGGTTGGAGGGTTTGTATGGATTATTGCAAGTTGAATATGTTAGAAAATAAGCGTTAATCCAATAATAAATAATAAGATAAAATACTATTATTTAAACGAACAATACAAAATTAAGAACAATACAACAATATATAAATCAAACCGATTTGGAACCAAAAGAAACGTGTTGAGGCCTGCACGAACGCAATTTCCTTAAGACATATTTTCGGCCACTCCTATGGTGCTCGAGTTCATTGGTCATCTGTCTCCCAGGATACAACAACATAAGATCAGCCACAGTTGCACTACTATGGAGATCACGAACCGACCCTTGCCTTCGCCTATCACCGAAAACCACTTGTAAAATCCACAGAGTAAAACAATAAATTTTTTTGTGGTTTTTGTTTTTTGTGTAAACCTAGAAGCTTTACTCCCTATTTATAGGATTGTCATGAGGGTATAAGTGGAAATTTTGACCTAATGGAGCATTTAAAATTGAGAATCAATTGTTTCTCCTATAAAGCAATTTCCAAAATTATTATCTGAATTAAAGGTAACTTACAATATTTACCCTTTTAATTTCAAGATAAAATTTGGAAAATTTATGCTTTTATTTGAGGAAAATTCATTTCAAATTTGGGTCAAAATATCTGCAAGCCCACGAAGGACCAGACCGGTTCAGACATTTGCGTTACCCACGTCATGCACGTTTGCACATTTACGAACCAACAATTGGTTCCACATTTTCCTTAACAACATTTAAATCAATTTCTTATTTAAAGCTCCAAAATTATCAAAAATTTCCAACAATCCCCCACATGAATGAAATTGATTTAATCAAAAACATTTTGACTCGATGTGGTGATAGATTCTACGATCGATAGCTGCATAGGATAGGTAGGTGTCCACCCTTGAACCTTCCCTTGTGAAAGTATATTTACTTTAGTAGCTGACTAGTAGACGTAATGTCCTTGAACTGTTCTGCCGTTTGTGTAAATGATGATATACTTCACACAACTACCTCTCTGACAAGAGTATTAGTTCTCATGAGTATGTCCATATGGCCGTGGACATCGCCTGGTTCTACAAGAGTTTGAAAGAACTATGCCCAATAGTCTCATTGAAGTGACCCCACTTTACTCTCACATAGGTGACTTATGTTGCTTGACTCACAAAAGCACACAATGGTCATTAAAAGCATTGCTTAGCCAAAACCACTTTGATCACTGTTTACATCATAAGAATAGACTTGGGGATAAGAGCCCCTACAATGACCACACAGGTCTATGCAATTAGGTTGTCCCTTTGAACCTAGATATTGGGATCTCCAGTCAACTAGGTAGGGTTTTCCTTCACATAGCACCTTAAATTTACATGGGCTTTAGTCTCATTCCTTTCATTTTTTTGAACTTGTTCTCGACTTAACCCTTTGGTTAGTGGATCTGCAACGTTATCCTTTGATTTCAAAAAAATTAATAGAGATAACTTCATTTGAGATCAATTGTTTAACGGTATTATGTCGATGACGCATATGTCTCGACTTACCCATTATACACAAAGCTCTGTGCTCTACCAATTGTGGGCATTGGCTTTGGTCGTTTAGGAATATCCTTCAAGAAATTTCTAAAGCCATTCGACTTCTTTTCTAGACTTGTCTAGAACTACAACTCAAATTCTATTATGGATTTGATTATAACCATTTTCTTAAGGATTTTCATGACACGGTTCCTCCTCCCAAAGTGAAGACATATCCACTTGTGTCTTTGATATCTTGATTATCAGATATCCAATCGCATCAGAGTATCCTTCTAAATAGTAGGATCTCTAGAATAATGCAATTCATAATATAAAGTATATCTAAGATATCTCAATACCCTCACAATTGCTTTCCAGTGATTTTCACTTGAATTGCTTGTGAATCTACTTGAACTGCTCACAGTAGAAACAATATTTGGTCTATTGAATCTACTTGTTCAACACTTTGGTCTTTGTTCTTGGACAAAAGTTGGCATGTATTTATTGGAGTTCTGGCTATGCCGGAAACATCCTTGCTAAACTTCTCTTGCCTGCGTAGTGTGACTATGTCAATATGAGACCTTCAAGTGACCGTTTGATTTGGATGCCCAAAATCAAATATGTTAATCTCATATTTTTCATGTCAATCTTGAATTTGACAAGTCTTTGGTACGTTTACCATTTTATTGTTGCTTCCAACAATGAATATGTTATTAACATACGAACATAGAATAATATATCCAATGTTAGTAGTTTTGACATATACACATTTGTCACACTCATTTATCTTGAAGTCGTTTGTCATCATGACACTATCGAACTTCTCATGTCTTTACTTTGGTGCTTGTTTAAGTCTATACAAGGACTTCACCAATCTACATACTTTTCTCTCTTGACTTGAAACTACATAACCCTTAGGTTGTTCCATGTATATTTCTTCATCAAGATCTCCATTTAGAAAACCGCTTTTAACATCTATTCGATGTACGTCTAGATTTCACAAAGCGACAATTGTAAGTATCATACTTATGGAGGTTATCCTTGATACATGCGAGTATGTATCGAAATAGTCAAGGCATTTGGTAACCTTTTATTACCGATCTGGCCTTATACTTATCAATTGTTCCATCTGCTTTCATTTTCCGTTTGAAAATCTATTCAAAACTTAGTGGTTTAATTCACGGAGGAAGATCCACTAATTCCCCACGTATGGTTTTGCATGATGGAATCAATTTCACTCTTAATGGCATCCTTCCATAAGATGCCTTCAGATGAATGTATAACATCATTATACGTTAGAGATTCAACCTCTAGCATAAAGTTTAGAAAAATGATCCAAAGAATTTTTCTACCATTGCTGGTTTACTTCTTTGTGGCTCTATTTTAAGCTCAAACCCTTGTTGATCATTTGAATCATCTTTAACGATAATCTCCGAAGTTCGTTTCATTGAACTTTGACCAACTTCCTTAACTTTACAAGGGAATACATTTTCAAAGAAAAAGCATCTTTTGCTTCCATTATCGTATGCTTGTGAATCTCAGGGTTCTTTGATTCATACACAAGAAATCGATATACATTGCTATGTTTTATATAGCCAATGAAAATACAATCCACCATTTTTAGGGATCTATTCTTAGTTGCTTTAGTAATGAGGTCATTATCTTTGCAAGACACCCTTACATTTTCAAGTAGTTGTAGGAAGGTTTAATTACCTTCCATAACTTATATGGTTTCTAGTCTCTTTAATTATGGGGAATCTTGTTTAAAAGGTAATTAGCTTATAGAACAGCTTCCCTCACATGCTAGGCACATTATAGTACCAACGTTACTCATATAGAGCTTCTCCCCATCTTAAACCTTTAATTAAGTTTGAGATTCAACATCATGCTCATAGAGAACAATTTTCACTATAGCTTCATCTTTACATTATTTTTGTGCTATCATCAATAAAGGTAATAAACATATTCCTTCAACCAATATGTTGTCATATCAATTGTTATAGCAATAACATTGCTCTCGTTTGGAAGTCTATAGTCCGAATACTTGTTCCCATCTTATGGCAATTGAAGCATTTTTTTTTCATGAAATTTTGCTTCTTGAACACACCGTCTAATTTACGGTTTGAAGTCGTTTTTGACTTACACTACGTTTGCCGTGATTATATTTGTCTTAGCAATATTTACCTTAGTAACATTTGAAGGTGGTAACAATATTTACCTTATCCTCTCTAATAATAGGAGGATCATCTTTCAGATATTTAACCAGGTTTATCACGGTCAATTATGCAACATCTTTTGTTGCCATGTATGAAATTTTTTCCAATAAATTTCACTGGTTTTTCCATTGTGTCACGTAGACACAATCCAAAACCAAGCATTATGAATCTGTTAAACGTCAGAAATTTAGTCAAAGAATAAAATCAGAAACAAAATAGAAACAGAAACATAATTTCTAACTTTTGTTAGACGACGATAATTTAGTAAACTAAACCCCAAACAAAAGTTCACACTGTATGAATAGAAAGAACAATAATAAACAATGCACCAGGTAGGTAACTTATGAAAGAGAGGTGGTGCACTAGGCACACTTAAATACCAAGTCTCTCGAAGAACCAATCCTAGACATGCATTTTTAAATTTTCTTTCAATCACCGTTTATAGATTCTATTCTTGAAATCATTCAAAGCATGGATGATCAATCGAAATCACTACCTTTGATTCACAACAATTTGGAATTTTCCATTTATGATCCAACGACCCTCTCCATTCTTTAGCCATTTTTAAACACTGTGCACTTCATAGCATGCATCAGAATAGGCTTTAAGAATTTAATTTTAACATAGAGAACCAAATTCTTCTATGCTTTGATTCGAGACCTTAGTCGGAATTTAATAACCAACGTTATTTCCAAAATAAATTCACCGATTTATTTCTAAAATAGAATTATACTTGATTTTTTAAGAAATAATAACTTTAAGTTATTTCTCTTTAGAAAATAAATTCACCAATTTATTTCAAGGTTGAATCATTCTAGATTCTCACGAAATTAAATCAAACGATTTATTTCCCTTAACAAGTTAGAATCAACACATGATTCTAGTACAGAAATAAATTAATGATTTATTTCCTTTTACACAAATTGAATCATATTTGATTCTTACAGAAATAAGTTCAATGATTTATTTTTCTTAACAAGTTAGAATCAACGCATGATTCTAGTACAGAAATAAATTTAATGATTTATTTCCTTTTACACAAATTTAATCATATTTGATTCTTATGGAAATAAATTCAATGATTTAATTTTCTTAACAGGTTAGAATCAACGCATGATTCTAGCATAGAAATAAATTTAATGATTTATTTTCTTTTACAAAAATTAAAGCATACTTGATTCTTACGGAAATAAATTCAATGATTTATTTTCCTTGCAACGTTAGAATCATACAAGATTCTCTTGAAAATAAATTCAATGATTTATTTTCTTTTCTAAAATTAGAATCAACACAAGATTCTAATTTAGTAGTTTATTTCCATTATATCTTTTGTTAAACAACAGAGATATCAATCCAACTTAGTTCTGTTTAAACAACAGAAATCAAAAGAAATAAATACTTTGATTTTAATTCCATTTCTTGTTTGAAAGATTAAGTAAACCCGTTAAAACGGCAGGAATTAAATTCCCGAAACGAATTATTTACGAGATCTTTTATTTCCAAAACAAAACACAACTTCGCCTGGATATCATATTTCTCTCTACAAAATTTCTCAAAGGAAATTGTTAGTGCGAAATAAAATCCATATAATTTCCAAAAATACAAAAAATCACAATTAAGACAAAAATGTGACAAAGTATAATTTATATACATGCCATATTTAAAATGTCCACATTATAAGGTAACACTATCATAATAATATTACCAAATTTAAAACTTTATCTTAACAATACATGCAAAATTGCAAATATGTATTTAAAGTTTTTATTTCCATTCCAAGAAGGGTTGGCATATAAGGTTATAAAATTACCATGTTTTCATATTGAATGTCATATTTATTATTTAATATTAATGTCAAAAAAGTTTAAAGAATATTTCATTATTACCTTAATAATGTCATAAAAAAGTTTAACTATGACATAAATCATACCATATTAAAAGTCAAAATTTAATATGGAATATTACCTTAATAATACCATAATTTATGATTTTAAAAGTGTCATATTTACAAGAAAACTTATTAAAGAATATTTATATTACCTTACAAATCGAATATCCAAATATTCTATCTCAAGAAAACCGCTTGCATCGTGTTGAATCCGTGGTGTTGGTGATCTCAACGTTTCTTGTCTTTGGGCATTCACTACCATGAAAATCGTTGAGATGCCTTTGAAAATTTACGGGCACCAAAAGCTTTGAAGACAAGAAAAAATAGTCAAATGCCAAATATGAAAAAATTGGCCACTAGTTTAAAGTCATATAAAGGTTATGGAAAAAGCACACATGTAAATCACAAATAACAACATTAGGCTTTCCTTTTTCTATGCGTGAAAATTTCCTCATCGTGTGAATCATTGCTTTAGATAAAATAATCTGTTTGTCTTGGATTAAAACTGAGAATCTGTCTTAAGATTGTTAGAAAATAAGCGTTAATCCAAGAATAAATAATAAGATAAAATAATATTATTTAAACGAACAATACAAAATTAAGAACAATACAACAATATATAAATCAAACCGATTTGGAACCAAAAGAAAAGTGTTGGCCTGCACGAACGCAGTTTCCTTAAGACAGATTTTCGGCCACTCCTATGGTACTCGAGTTCATTGGTCGTCTGTCTCTCAGGATACAACAACATAAGATCAGCCACAGTTGCACTACTATGGAGATCACGAACCGACCCTTGCCTTCGCCTATCACCGAAAACCACTTGTAAAATCCACAGAGTAAAACAATAAATTTTTTTTGTGGTTTTTGTTTTTTTTTGTAAACCTAGAAGCTTTACTCCCTATTTATAGGATTTTCATGAGGGTATAAGTGGAAATTTTGACCTAATGGAGCATTATTATCCGAATTAAAGGTAACTTCCAATATTTACCCTTTTAATTTTAAGATAAAATTTTGCAAATTTATGCTTTTATTTGAGGAAAATTCATTTCAAATTTGGGTCAAAATATCTGCAAGCCCACGAAGGACCAGACCGGTTCAGACATTTGCGTTACCCACGTCGTGCACGTCTGCACATTTACGAACCAACAATTGGTTCCGCATTTTCCTCAACAACATTTGAATCAATTTCTTATTTAAAGCTCCAAAATTATCAAAAATTTTCAACAATCTTAAGACAGATTCTCAGTTTTAATCCAAGACGAATAGATTATTGTATCTAAAGCAATGATTCACACGATGAGGAAATTTTCACGCATAGAAAAAGGGAAAGCCTAATGTTGTTATTTGTGATTTACATGCGTGCTTTTTCCATAACCTTTATATGGCTTTAAACTAAAGCGGCCAATTATTTCATATTTGGTATTTGACCATTTTTCCTTGTCTTCAAAGCTTTTGGTGCCCGTAAATGTTCAAAGACATCTCAACGATTTTCATGACAGTGAATGTCCAAAGACAAGAAACGTTGAGATCACCAACACCACAGATTCAACACGATGCAAGCGGTTTTCTTGAGATAGAACATTTGGATATTCGATTAGTAAGGTAATTTAAATATTCTTTAATAAGTCTTCTTGTAAATATGACACTTTTAAAACCACAAATTATGGTATTATTAAGGTAATATTTCGTATTAAATTTTGACTTTTAATATGGTATGTTTTATGTCATAATTAAACTTTTTTATGACACTGTTAAGGTAATAATGAAATATTCCTTAAACATTTTTGACATTAATATTATATAATAAATATGACATTTAATATGAAAATATGGTAATTTTATAACCTTATATGCCAACCTTTCTTGGAATAGAAATAAAAACTTTAAATACATGTTTGCATGTATTATTAAGATAAAGTTTTAAATTTGGTAATATTTTTGGTAATATTATTATGATAGTGTTACCTTATAATGTGGACATTTTAAATATGGCTTATACATAAATTATACTTTGTCACATTTTTTGTCTTAATTGTGATTCTTTGTAGTTTTAAAAATTATGTGGATTTTATTTCGTACTAACAATTTCTTTTATGAAATTTTGTAGAGAGAAATATGATATCTAAGCGAAGTCATGTTTTGTATTGGAAATAAAAGGTCTCGTAAATAATTCATTTCGGGAATTTAATTCCTGCCGTTTTAACGAGTTTATTTAATCTTCCAAACAAGAAATGGAATTAAAATCAAAGGATTAATTTCTTTTGATTTATGTTGGTTAAAAAGAATTAAGTTGGACTGATATCTCTGTTGTTTAACAGAAGATATAATGAAAATAAACTACTAAATTAGAATCTTGTGTTGATTCTAATTTTAGAAAAGAAAATAAATCATTGAATTTATTTTCAAGAGAATCTTGTATCATTCTAACGTTGCAAGGAAAATAAATCATTGAATTTATTTCCGTAAGAATCAAGTATGATTCAATTTTTGTAAAAGGAAATAAATCATTAAATTTATTTCTATGCTAGAATCATGCGTTGATTCTAACTTGTTAAGAAAAATAAATCATGGAATTTATTTCCGTAAGAATCAAATATGATTAAATTTGTGTAAAAGGAAATAAATCATTAAATTTATTTCTGTACTAGAATCATGCGTTGATTCTAACTTGTTAAAAAAATAAATCATTGAATTTATTTCCGTAAGAATCAAATATGATTCAATTTGTGTAAAAGGAAATAAATCATTTTCTGTACTAGAATTATGTGTTGATTCTAACTTGTTAAGAGAAATAAGTTGTTGGGTTTAATTTCGCGAGAATCTAGAATGATTCAACCTTGAAATAAATTGGTGAATTTATTTTGGAAAGAGAACTAACTTAAAGTTATTATTTCTTAAAGAATCAAGTATAATTTTATTTTAGAAATAAATCGGTGAATTTATTTTGGAAATAACATTGGTTACTAAATTCCTACTAAGGTCTCAAATCAAAGCATAGAAGAATTTGGTTCTCTATGTTAAAATTAAATTCTTAAAGCCTATTCTGATGCATGCTATGAAGTGCACAGTGTTTAAAAATGGCTAAAGAATCGAGAGGGTCGTTGGACTATAAATGGAAGATTCCAAATTGTTGTGAATCAAAGGTAGTGATTTCGATTGATCATCCATGCTTTGAATGATTTCAAGAATAGAATCCATAAACGGTGATTGAAAGAAAATTTAAAAATGCATGTCTAGGATTGGTTCTTTGAGAGACTTGGTATTTAGCTTGCCTAGTGCACCACCTCTCTTTCATAAGTTACCTACCTGGTGCATTGTTTATTATTGTTCTTTCTATTAATACCGTGTGAACTTTTGTTTGGGGTTTAGTTTACTAAATCTCCGTTGTCTAACAAAAGTTAGAAATTATGTTTCTGTTTTTTGTTTTAGTCTTTGACTAAATTCCTGACGTTTAACAGATTAATAATCCTTGGTTTTGGATTGTGTCTACGTGACACAATGAAAAAATAAGAGAAATTTATTGAAAAGAATTTCATACATGGCAACAAAAGATGTTGCATAATTGACCATGATAAACCTGGTTAAATATCTGAAGGATGGTTGTAACCCTCTCGTCCTGGTCTGGCCGGATGACCGGTCCGAGTGGGCCACACGGAGAAAACCGAAGCGAAACCCGTTAAGGTTTCCCCTCGGTTAGCAACCCTAAAATTTCTTTTAATTTAATCTTCTCTAAAGGCACATTTAAATCCTATGTGAGCACAACAACGAAATAATTTGAGAAAGACACGCAACAGGACACAAACCAAAAAAATGAACAGTCCAATTTTAATTTATTAGGCAGGCCGTTTCGAAACACCCTTGAGGCGTATCGAAACGCCTTGACTTGGTCAACTGCCCCAAGTCCACACGAGGAGGCCGTATCAGAACGGAGGTCAACCGTTCCGAAACGCCCCCAACGGTCAACTTCTCGTGGTGAACGAGATATTGACCGTTCCGAAAAATCTTGACCCGTTTCGAAACCCCTTCATATCGGCAATTTCTCAGATTTCCAGTAGCCAAAGTGTTCCGAAACTCATTTCGGAACAGGGGTTCACAGTGGCCAAACCGTATCGAAACGAGTTCCGATACGAGGTCCCTGAAGCCTTACCCGTTCCGAAACGGCTCAGCCCGTTTCGAAACACTGGCTGTCTGCAACCTTCAAAAACCAACCTTTAAACATGTAGAACTAATGTTTTGATATAATAATTGAAAAATGTTTTGGACTAATTTGAAAAGAATTTAAAACTTGTTTTTAAGTCCAAACAACTTGAAATTATGTTTGAGGTATTTTAAAAGGTTTTTGGCAATGTTTTCACTAATTTTAAAGAGCCAAACTTGACTTTTCAAGCTACCCGTATCGATACGGCTGTACCCGTACCGATGCCTTTTTGCCCCAGTTTGGTCACTGCCAAAACCCGTATCGAAACAGGCTTGGCCGTTTTGATACGGATCGGGATCGTTTCGATACGCCTGGTAAGCGTACCGATCCCCTTTCAACCACCCCAACGGCTACTTTCCCAATGGTCATTTAAAAGTGAACCCGTACCGATACGCCCTCAAGCGTATCGATACGCTCAGGCTAGCAAGAGCCCAACAGCTAGTTTCTGATGAAGGCCGTACCGATACGGATCCTAGCGTATCGATATGGATGGCTGCAGAACAGCATTAATGAAGGGAAATAAAGTCCTCAACGGCTCCAAATCATCCCCAACGGCTAGTAACGGCTATAAACTCAATTGGGAGTATAAAAGGGACCTCCAAGCATCTTGTAATGGTTAATGCTTCAATTGTTACAACATTATGATGTCAAAATTTGTCTAGAGCTTAAATTATTTATTTCTTGCTTAGACAACACTTGTGAGCTTACATTGTTAAATTTGCTCAAGTGTTTAGGTTTTGGGTGAGTGCTTAGAATTGCAAACAAACACCTATTAGAGGGATTTCTACTTTGCTAAGTCTTTCTTTGTACAAGAGAGTGTTCCTTCAAGCTTTGGGTAGTAAGCTTTGAGGGTTGTAACGGTTTCCTCCTCATCCGAGAAAAGGGGACGAAATTCTTAGTGAATTTGTTGGAAATCCTTAGTGGGGAGCTAAGGTAGTGGATGTAGACCTTGGTTAGAAGGTTGAACCACTATAAATCCTTGTGTCAAATTGCCAAATTTTCACCTCCCACTAAAACACCCAATTATCCAACTTCTCCACACTTGGCGAGCAAGAACGGTTGATCGAATCGAGCCCCTAAAATCTCAACAATTGGTATCAGAGCTTGGCTCAATCGAAGGGGATTCACATCCTATTGAGAAGATCCGGCAAGCTCGATCAATATTTCACCAACCGGCTCAAATGGCGCAATCCATCGACAAACCGCCTTTCTTCGACGGAAATCACTATGCCCATTGGAAGACAAAGATGAAATTCTTCTTGAAGTCAAGAGACTACAAGCTATGGGACATAGTTGAAGATGGTCCGTTCGTGCCTCAAGGAAGCAAAGCGGAATGGAGTGCCGACGATCGCAAGAAGATGGAGCTTAATTGCAAAGCCTTGCACATGCTCTTTTGTGTATTTGGCCCAACCATCTATGAGAAGATGTCTTCTTGTGAGAGTGCCAAGGAAGTATGGGACAAGCTTGAAGTCACATACGAGGGAACCGATGAAGTCAAGGAGACCAAGATTGGGCTCCTAACCTTAGAGTATGAGAACTTCAAGATGGATCCGGAAGAGAACATCGAGAAGATGTTTGATAGGTTCTCCACTATCACCAATGGTCTTAAAGGTTATGGAGAAGCCATCCCGGAAGAGAAGCTTGTCCGAAAGCTCATCTACTCCCTTCCCGAGTCAGGGGACTCAAAGAGGACCGCCATCATCGAAGCCAAGAATCTCAAAACCTTGAAGCTTGATGAACTCATGGGGTCACTTCTCACTCACCAAATAATGAAGAAAAACAAAGAATAGGAGAAGAAGAAGGAAGAGATTAGAGCGATGGGGAAGAAGAAAATCATGGAGCTTGGCATCAATGCTAGTGCCGTAGCTCTCAAATCCTCCACATGCCATCATGTAGATTCAAGTGAGGAGGAAAGTGAAGATGAAGAGATGGCCTATCTCTTCAACAAGTTTGCCCGGTTCATGAAGAGAAAAATGGAAAAATCCAAGCAAGAATCGATGAAGGACTCCCACAAATCCAAAAAGAAGGGATCATCTTCAAAACATGCATATGTGGCCACATGGAGTGATGAAGACTCCACCGATGATGAAGTAGCCTACCTATGCTTGATGGCCCTCAATGAGGGGGAGGTAACTTCTAACTCATCTATTTCAAATTCTTATACATTTGATGAGTTACAAGATGCCTATGATGATTTGCTTTTGGAATTCAAGGCATCATTTTCCAAGAACAAAAAGTTGATTTCAAAAATAAAAATTGAAAACGATTTGCTTTCCAAAACAAATCTTGAACTTTAAGCAAAATTGAAAGATTTTGAACAAAAATGTTTTGATTTACAAAATTTGCTTCTTAAAGTTCAAAAAGAAAAAGATTTGATTTCCAATGAACTTGAAAAGAAAAATAATTTTGGAAAGTCAAATTTTTATGTAAGACAATCTAGTGCCCCTAGATTTATGAATGGTAAATGTTTTAGAAGTGTTTGGGTCCCAAAAGGACTAACCACTTCAACAAAAAGGGATGAAATTGAAAAATGGATTCCTAAGGGGAATAAAATTTTGTGCTACTAATGTCTATGGATCCAAAGCAATTTGGATACAAAAAATTACTTGATTGTCTTTTGCTAGGTGTGATGGAGAGTGATCAACAAGTCAAACTTTGAGGGGGAGCTCCGTGCACACATAGGAAGAACACTTGAAGAAGGAAGGCTTCACATCCTCCCTTGAGTTCAAGTGTGGTAAAATCTAGTTGCTTTTACTTTTAATTTGATTAATTTTCTTTTAAGTCAACTAGATAATCATATATGTTGAACTAACATTCTTATGATGCTTTGAGTAAGGGGGAGCCAATTTTAAACCAAAATTTTAAGTGTGTAAAATTTCTTTTACCTCTATTGTTATTTTGAAACTTAATGTTTTAAATTCTTTTTGATATAACAAAAAGGGGGAGAAATTGTTTGAAAAATTGAATTTGAATTTTCAAATGAATAAGGAGGAGCTTTATTTGATTTTATATCTTTAATCTCTTATTTACATTTTTAAAGTTAAAGGGGGAGAATCCCAAACAATTTTTCAAGTGAGTTTTATTATATCAAAAAGGGGGAGATTGTAGAACAAATGTTCTGATATAATAATTGAAAAATGTTTTGGACTAATTTGAAAAGAATTTAAAACTTGTTTTTAAGTCCAAACAACTTGAAATTATGTTTGATGTATTTTAAAAGGTTTTTGGCAATGTTTTCACTAATTTTAAAGAGCCAAACTTGACTTTTCAAGCTACCCGTATCGATACGGCTGTACCCGTACCGATACCTTCTTGCCCCAGTTTGGTCACTGCCAAAACCCGTATCGAAATAGGCTTGGCCGTTTCGATACGGATCGGGATCGTTTCGATACGACTGGTAAGCGTACTGATCCCCTTTCAACCACCCCAACGGCTACTTTCCCAACGGTCATTTAAAAGTGAACCCGTACTGATACGCCCTCAAGCGTATCGATACGCCCAGGCTAGCAAGAGCCCAACGACTAATTTCTGATGAAGTCCGTACCGATACGGATCCTAGCGTATCGATACGGATGGCTACAGAACATCATTAATGAAGGGAAATAAAGTCCTCAACGGCTCCAAATCATCCCCAACGGCTAGTAACGGCTATAAACTCAATTGAGAGTATAAAAGGGACCTCAAAGCATCTTGTAATGGTTAATGCTTCAATTGTTACAACATTATGATGTCAAAATTTGTCTAGAGCTTAAATTGTTTATTTCTTGCTTAGACAACACTTGTGAGCTTACATTGTTAAATTTGCTCAAGTGTTTAGGTTTTGGGTGAGTGCTTAGAATTGCAAACAAACATCTATTAGAGGGATTTCTAGTTTGCTAAGTCTTTCTTTGTACAAGAGAGTGTTCCTTCAAGCTTTGGGTAGTAAGCTTTGAGGGTTGTAACGGTTTCCTCCTCATCCGAGAAAAGGGGACGAAATTCTTAGTGAATTTGTTGGAAATCCTTAGTGGGGAGCTAAGGTAGTGGATGTAGACCTTGGTTAGAAGGTTGAACCACTATAAATCCTTGTGTCAAATTGCCAAATTTTCACCTCCCACTAAAACACCCAATTATCCAACTTCTCCACACTTGGCGAGCAAGAACGGTTGATCGAATCGAGCCCCTAAAATCTCAACAAAACAATTCCCAACAACACCAAAGGCCCTAAACGACCCCAAAAAACATACGACACATCCAAGCATGAACTAGAGGCATGGGTCCTAAGGCAAGGCATGCTCAAACACACAAGGCATAAGATGAGACTTCCATTCATGGCAATTACACAAAGAGCATGCTTAGGAATTCAAAAGCCAAATGGCACAATTCATCACATAAGGGTTTACATGCCAAACAAAAGCAATTTAAACATCCTAAGGCATGACCATCTCATACCAACATTCATCAAGCTTAACATGGTTACAAATCCAACAAAAACATGAATACCAACAACCTCCAAGAGTCATACAAAGCTCAAACAAAATACACCTTTGCCCAATTGCTAAACTACTACGTTAATTGTTAAATCATACTTGAGCAACAAAAACTTGGAAAGCCCCTTCGTCTTGCTCCTTGCTAACACCACGCTAAAGATCTGCATTGTTGAAAGTGAGACCGTAAGCTAGAAGCTTAGTGAGGATGCTCTAAAATCGAAAACAACAACAATGCAGGGTCCAAGCATGCAAATCCTCAACCTCACATACAACATACATAGATATCAACGAGTCAACCTAGCTAGTCTTTCAAGAGTCATAATATGACATCTCACATCATACTAAGCTCAACAACAAATATCTCAAATATCATAACATTGTAATCATGAGAGCAATATCATTGGCCACTATTAGTTTACCCGGATGTGCGGATTTACTCTCAACAACAACATTACCTCGGTGGGATTACACTCATCACCGGACCTTGCATGGGCGGGATTCCACTCATCACCACATGCCCTACGGATGGGATTCCACTCATCATCACGTAGAATATAAATAAATTTCCGGTGGAATATTACATCACCTTACTCCTCCTTGATGACTCAACGCCATCAAGGCTACGTACGTTTTGACTCAATTGTGTGCACACTAATCCTAATGATCGATCATTTACACCCGGTAAGTTAATTAGTGCCAATTTCATTAACCACATCACACATCCACCATTTATATAACATAATCATCGCATACACATAGCATGGTATACACATACAAATCAATCCATATTTCTCAAGATCAAGTAGGCAAGGCATAAATAGCATCAATAGAAATCAAGGAGTTAAGTTACCACTTTAACTCCCACCTAGGAATGGCCTACCAAGCACATTCCAACACATACACTACACACACTTGAACCAACTTTAAAACATATTTAAAGTTTTACTCACCACCCTTCCTTAGCAACCAAAGCAAGCAAGCAAGCCTCCTATATGCCCCGATTCGATCCCGATGCTTCTCCAATGTCTCCTCTTGTTTCTAGCCAATCAAAACACATCCATTACTCACAAATCAATGCTAAATTTCAGTCACCACTCCAACCCATAAACACAAGCCACACTTCAACAATTTCAAACCCAACAATCACCCAAAATTTCCATTTTCGAGCTCCCTTAAAACCCGGCTGAAAACCATGTTTTCAAACACCCAAATGACACCCAAATGGTCCCAAAACACCTTCCTAACATCCCTAAACCATCAGCCCTTCAACCCAACCCTAAAACTCACCAAAATCCAAGTTTTAGACACTTCAAAAATGGCCACAAGGACCCATTTCGGGTTTTCACCCAAAATCACCCATTTTAACATATTATGTGTATTTTAAGGAAACTAAACCAAAAGCCAACTTAATAATTCAAAACCAAAGGTGAAACCCATTAAAAACTCAAACTTTCTTTAAACTCCAAATTTCAAAAAGATGATAGTTTTCAATTTCAAGACTAGGTAAATGTAGAGGATGAAGAGGAGAGTTCAAATATATAATTACCTTTAAAAATTCCCTTGAGTAGAGGAAGAAATTTGATGGAATAGTGATTTAGAGGTTTTGGGTGGGTTTGGGGGTTTTCAACGTGGAAGAGGAAAAAGGGGGAGATGATATCTTTATTTGTTTGTTCCTTTTTGAATCTCAAAAGGTTGTCTACCTTTTTAAATTATTTTGGCTAAATTACCAAAATGATCCCTCCTTTTTATTTAAGACTCAATTGGCTCAAGCCAATGTCAATTTGATTAAAATTAATTTTACCGACTCGGACCAACTAACCCGACTAACTCCTAACCCCAAAACACGGGTGTTACAACTCTCTCCCACTTAAGGAATTTCGTCCTCGAAATTACCTGAATGAAAGAGATACGAAAACTGCCTTTCCATATCCTCCTTCCTCTCCCATGTGGCCTCGTCCACACCTCGACGTTGCCACCGCACTTTTACTAACTCGACCGATCTACCCCGCAACACCTTACTATCAGAAGCTAGGATCTCAACCGGTTCTTCTTCATAAGTCAAATCCGGATTCAATTCAATCTCCTCTACAGGCATAACATGTGATGGATCGGAACTATACTTACGGAGCATCGAAACATGAAATGCATCGTGTATCTTCTCTAGCTCGGATGACAAGCGCAATTGATAAGCAACCGGACCAACCCTCTTCACAATCTCATACGGTCCTATGTACCTCAGACTTAACTTCCCCTTTCGGCCAAATCTCATTACTTTCTTCCATGGAGACACTTTCAAGAATACATTCTCACCTACTGAGAACTCAACTTCCTTTCTCTTCAAGTCGGCATAGGACTTCTGCCTATCCGAAGCAGCCTTCAATCGATCGCAAATCAATTTTACCTTGTCAGTTGTCCCCTTGAGCAAACCCAGCATAGGTAACAACTTCTGTCCCACTTCGGCCCAACAAACTGGAGTTCTACACTTTCGGCCATACAAGGCCTCATACGGAGCCATCTGAATACTCGACTGGAAGCTATTATTGTAAGCAAACTCAACTAGAGGCAAGTGCTTCTCCCATGTACCCTGAAAATCGATGATGCAACAACGCAACATATCCTCTAAGATCTGTATAACCCTCTCTGACTGACCATCCGACTGAGGATGATAAGACGTGCAGAAGTTCAAACGGGTACCCAAAGCTGTATGCAGACACTCCCAAAATCGAGCTGTAAACCTCGGATCTCTATCAGACACAATAGACTTCGGCACACCACGCAGTCTAACGATCTCACCAATGTACAGATCGGCCAATCTATCTAAGGTGTAAGTGGTATTGATTGCCAAGAAGTGAGCACACTTCGTAAAACGATCTACTATAGCCCACACTGAGTTCTTCTTCGTAGGAGTCAAAGGCAAACCCGAAACAAAATCCATGGTTATATTCTCCCACTTCCATTCCGGAATCCTCAACGGTTGCAACAAACCTGAGGGAACCTGATGTTCCGCCTTCACTCTCTGACACACCAAACACTTACTCACAAAGTCGGCCACATCTCTCTTCAAACCAACCCAAAAGTACTCATTCTTCAAATCGCGATACATCTTCGTACTTCCAGGATGCATAGCAAACGGACTACTATGTGCTTCAGTCAAAATCGTACATCTCAAGTCACTGTTCTTTGGCACAACTATCCTATTTTTGAAACACAAAACCCCATCGGTACTGAAACTGTAGTCTGAAGATCTACCTTCGGCTATATCTTGCACGTGAGGTGCCAAAGATCTATCTAAGAGTCGCTTCTCTCTAATCAACTGACCTAGGGTAGGTCTAACCTGAAGCTCGGCTACCAAGCCACCATCTCTGGACAAGCTCAATATAGCAAACATGGCTCTCAAGTCTACGACTATCTTTCTACTCAATGCATCAGCCACTACATTGGCCTTACCCGGATGGTACTCAATGGTAAGATCATAGTCTTTTAGCAACTCTAACCACCTACGCTGTCTGAGATTCAAATCTCGTTGAGTCATGATGTACTTCAAACTCTTGTGATCTGTGTACACTGTGCATTTCTCACCGTACAGATAATGCCTCCAAATCTTCAGAGCAAACACAACTGCAGCTAACTCTATGTCATGGGTCGGATAGTTACGCTCGTGGGTCTTCAACTGTCTTGAGGCATAAGCCACCACTCTCTTGTCTTGCATGAGAACACAACCTAGGCCTACATAGGAAGCATCACTGTAAACTACATAGTCTTTCCCAGACTCTGGCTGAATCAAGATCGGTGCTTGGGTCAAAGCTTCTTTCAATTTCTCAAAGGCTCTCTGTCTTGCATCTGTCCACTCAAACTGAACACTCTTCTTAAGTAACTGTGTCAAAGGAGCGGCTAACTTCGAGAAACCTTCTACAAATCTCCTATAGTATCCAGCTAAGCCTAGGAAGCTACGTACCTCTGTTACAGACTTCGGTTGCTTCTATTCAACAATGGCCTCTATCTTTTTCGGATCAACTCTAATCCCATCGGCTGACACTACATGTCCTAAGAAGACTACCTCTCGGATCCAGAATTCACACTTGCTCAACTTCGCATACATCTGATGATCTAGCAAAGTCTTCAAAACTAGTCTCAAGTGTCGGTCATGGTCTTCTTCAGTTCGCGAGTACACCAAGATATCATCTATAAAAACAACTACAAACTAATCTAGGTACTGATGAAAAATCCTATTCATCATATCCATGAAAGCAACCGGTGCATTAGTCAACCCAAAAGGCATGACTAAAAACTCATAGTGACCATACCTAGTTCTAAAGGCCGTCTTCGGTACATCAACCTCTCTTACCTTTAGCTGGTAGTAGCCCGATCTCAAGTTAATCTTCGAAAAGACTGATGCCCTTCTCAACTGGTCAAACAAGTCATCAATTCTAGGCAAAGGATACTTATTCTTCACTGTTAGTTGATTCAACTGTCTGTAATCTATACACATTCTCATGCTTCCATCTTTCTTCTTCACAAACAAAACTGGTGCACCCCAAGGTGAAGAACTAGGTCGGATGAAGCCTCTATCTGTCAACTCTTGCAACCGAGTCTTCAACTCTTTCAGTTCTTTCGGTGCCATGCGATACGGAGCAATCGAAACAGGAGCTGAATCAGAATAAGTCTCAATAGTGAACTCTACCTCTCTATCCGGTGGTAACCCCGACAACTCTTCCGGAATCACACTAGGAAAGTCACACATTGTCCGGATGTCTTGAGGTCTAATCTCACTCATGTTCGGATTCATCACATAGGCCAAGTATGCTTCACAACCCAACTCAACTAACCTCTTAGCTTCTAGAACTGAAACTACATTGGACAAGAAGTTCACGTTCTCACCCACCACTACAATCTCATAATCATCTATGAGCCTCAAAGAAATCCTCTTAGTTTCAAAGTCTATCCTAACTCTATGCTCCGTGAGCCAGTCCATACCCAAAATTACATCAAAACCATAGAAAGGTAGCTCCATCATATCCACTAGGAACACATGTCCCTAAACCATCAACGGACACCTTCTGTACATTTTTCTAACTACTACTGTGTCCCCAAAGGAACTAGTAACACTAACTCCTACTTTTAACATTTCACAAGGCAAATTCAACGACTTGCATGCTCACTCAATATGTAGGAATGTGTAGACCAAGAGTCAATCAAGAAAGTAAACCCAAAGACTGTATCGAGAAGTTACCTGCGATCACATCTGTGTCACGCTAATCCCCACGCTGAGCGTAAACTCTGGCCTGACCTCCGCCCTCCGGCTGGACTGCAACTACATGTGCTATGTTCCTCTGACCATCATTTCTCGGCTGGAAGTTACCTCTACCGCGCCCGCGGCCTCTCTGAAAGTCATTGGCTCTAGCAGGAGCCTGAGCTGGTACCTGCCCCACCTGATGTGGACAGTCACGCCTAATATGATCTCTAGCCTCGCAACTCCAACACGAGTGGAAATTCCCCCAACACTCACCGGAGTGGTTCCTCCCGCAAGTAGCACATGTGGGCAACTTCCCACCAGCCCTCTGGCCCTGTTGGCCTCTACCGTGGTTACCTCTACCACGCCTATGATCATAGTGATGCCGGTTGTCCCGGTGCCTCTTGGCATCACCTCTATCAAAGTCACTGGACCTCTTACCCGAACTAGAACCACCAGACCGGTTGGTCAAGCCCAAACTGTGCTCCAAGTCCTTGGCCCTCGCGACCAAGACATCGAAATCAGTGTAGTCTGAAGATAGAGTATACCTCTTGATTTCTTCATTCAGCCCATAACGGAAATGGTTACATCATTCCACCTCAGTAGGAACAAGCTCAGATGCATACTGACTCAGCTTAACAAATCAAATCTTATAGTCTGTCACAGTCATACTCCTCTGAAGGAAAGCCATAAACTCTCTCTTCCTCTCATCGAGATATCGCGGACCCAGATACTTCTTACGGAATGCTGACTCAAAGAACTCCCAAGTGATCTTGGCCTCATTCATACCCGTAGTGATGGTGACCCACCAAGTGTAGGCATCACCCTGAAGCAAGGACTCAACACACCCTAACTTGCGCTCTCCGATACATCCCATATGTGCAAGGATACGGACGGTCTTCTCAAACCACAACTCGGATCTCTCCGGTGTAGACCTTCTGAACTCTTCGGCCCTTAGACCACAGAGTCTCTCTAATGGCAAACCAGTTCCCTCTCCCTGATGATGTGCCGCTGCCTGACCCCCAGCTACTGCAGCCTGAAAAGCCCCGGCTATCGCCTGAACTAGAGGAGCTAAGTCTATTCCAGCCGGACCTTGGCCACCTTGGCCTCCCTGAGGTCCCTCTCCTTCGGCCCCGGCCTCGCCTCCTACTCCTGGTGGAGGAGGTGGTGGTGGTGGAGGTGGTGGAGGAGCTCCAACTCCAACCACAGGCTCTCCCACTTGAGCCTCAACTCTAACAACTGGCTCAACTCCTGGAGCCGCTGCCCGTGGTTCCGATCGAACCATCCTAGGCCTCCCACGTGGTCTCATGGTACATCTAGCAAGATTATAACTACAACAAACAACAACAAACAGATAGGGATTACGTTAGCAAAAGCTAGGGTCCAACAGTGCTCAAGTACTCCCTTTACAAAAGCCTTTTTAAATTAAGTAATAGTAGCAATGGGCACTCGACTCCACACCAAACACAACAATTCATGCTTCAAATCATTATGCGAATAATCAAACAACGAGATTTCATGGCAAAACATACACCAAGGAATACAAGTACTTAACACATCAAGCTTACCTCACTTACCCGCCCGAGGTCTCGGTAACCTCAGGCTCTGATACCAACAAATGTAACCCCCTCGTCTCGGTCTGGCCAGATGATCGGTCCGAGTGGGCCACACGGGGAAAATCAAAGCGAAACCCGTTAAGGTTTCCCCTCAGTTAGCAACCCTAAAAATTTCTTTTAATTTAATCTTCTCTAAAGGCACATTTAAATCCTATGTGAGCACAACAACGAAATAATTTGTGAAAGACACGCAACAGGACACAAACCAACAAATGAACAGTCTAATTTTAATTTATTAGGCAGGCCGTTTCGAAACACCCTTGAGGCGTATCGAAACGCCTTGACTTGGTCAACTGCCCCAAGTCCACACGAGGAGGCCGTATCGGAACAGAGGTCAACCGTTCCGAAACGCCCCCAATGGTCAACTTCTCATGGTCAACGAGATATTGATCGTTCCGAAACCTCTTGACCCGTTTCGAAACCCCTTCATATCGGCAATTTCTCAGATTTCCAGTAGCCAAAGTGTTTCGAAACTCGTTTCGGAACAGGGGTTCACAGTGGCCAAACCGTATCGAAACGAGTTCCGATACGGGGTCCCTGAAGCCTTACCCGTTCCGAAATGGTTCAGCCCGTTTCGAAACACTGGTTGTCTGCAACCTTCAAAAACCAACCTTTAAACAATTCCCAACCACACCAAAGGCCCTAAACGACCCCAAGAAACATACAACACATCCAAGCATGAACTAGAGGCATTGGTCCTAAGGCAAGGCATGCTCAAACACACAAGGCATAAGATAAGACTTCCATTCATGTCAATTACACAAAGAGCATGCTTAGGAATTCAAAAGCCAAATGGCACAATTCATCACATAAGGGTTTACATGCCAACCAAAAGCAATTTAAACATCCTAAGGCATGACCATCTCATACCAACATTCATCAAGCTTAACATGGTTACAAATCCAACAAAAACATGAATACCAACAACCTCCAAGAGTCATACAAAGCTCAAACAAAATACACCTTTGCCCAATTTCTAAACTACTACGTTAATTGTTAAATCATACTTGAGCAACAAAAACTTGGAAAGCCCCTTCGCCTTGCTCCTTGCTAACACCACGCTAAAGATCTGCATTGTTGAAAGTGAGAGCGTAAGCTAGAAGCTTAGTGAGGATGCTCTAAAATCGAAAACAACAACAATGCAGGGTCCAAGCATGCAAATCCTCAACCTCACATACAACATACATAGATATCAACGAGTCAACCTAGCTAGTCTTTCAAGAGTCATAATATGGCATCTCACATCATACTAAGCTCAACAACAAATATCTCAAATATCATAACATCGTAATCATGAGAGCAATATCATTGGCCACTATTAGTTTACCCGGATGTGCGGATTTACTCTCAACAACAACATTACGTCGGTGGGATTACACTCATCACCAGACCTTGCATGGGCGGGATTCCACTCATCACCACATGCCCTACGGATGGGATTCCACTCATCATCACGTAGAATATAAATAAACTTGCGGTGGAATATTACATCACCTTACTCCTCCTTGATGACTCAACGCCATCAAGGCCACGTACGTTTTGACTCAATTGTGTGCACACTAATCCTAATGATCGATCATTTACACCCGGTAAGTTAATTAGTGCCAATTTCATTAACCACATCACACATCCACCATTTATATCACATAATCATCGCATACACATAGCATGGTATACACATACAAATCAATCCATATTTCCCAAGATCAAGTAGGCAAGACATAAATAACATCAATAGAAATCAAGGAGTTAAGTTACCACTTTAACTCCCACCTAGGAATGGCCTACCAAGCACATTCCAACACATACACTACACACACTTGAACCAACTTTAAAACATATTTAAAGTTTTACTCACCACCCTTCCTTAGCAACCAAAGCAAGCAAGCAAGCCTCCTATATGCCCGGATTCGATCTTGATGCTTCTCCAATGTCTCCTCTTGTTTCTAGCCAATCAAAAAACATCCATTACTCAGAAATCAATGCTAAATTTCAGTCACCACACCAACCCATAAACACAAGCCACACTTCAACAATTTCAAACCCGACAATCACCCAAAATATCCATTTTCGAGATCCCTTAAAACCCAGCTGAAAACCATGTTTTCAAACACCCAAATGACACCCAAATGGTCCCAAAACACCTTCCTAACATCCCTAAACCATCAGCCCTTCTACCCAACCCTAAAACTCACCAAAATCCAAGTTTTAGACACTTCAAAAATGGTCACAAGGACCCATTTCGGGTTTTCACCCAAAATCACCCATTTTAACATATTATGTGTATTTTAAGGAAACTAAACCAAAAGACAACTTAATATTTCAAAAGCAAAGGTGAAACCCTTAAAAAACTCAAACTTTCTTTAAACTCCAAATTTCAAAAAGATGATAGTTTTCAATTTCAAGACTAGGTAAATGTAAAGGATGAAGAGGAGAGTTCAAATATATAATTACCTTTAAAATGCCCTTGAGCAGAGGAAGAAATTTGATGGAATAGTGATTTAGAGGTTTTGGGTGGGTTTGGGGGTTTTCAACGTGGAAGAGGAAAATGGGGGAGATGATATCTTTATTTTTTTGTTCCTTTTTGAATCTCAAAAGGTTGTCTACCTTTTTAAATTATTATGGATAAATTACCAAAATGATCCCTCCTTTTTATTTAAGACTCAATTGGCTCAAGCCAAGGTCAATTTGATTAAAATTAATTTTACCGACTCGAACCAGCTAACCCGACTAACTCCTAACCCCAAAACACGAGTGTTACAATGGTCCTCCTATTATTAGAGAGGATAAGGTAAATATTGTTACCACCTTCAAATGTTACTAAGGTAAATATTGCTAAGACAAATATTATCACGGCAAACTTAGTGGAAGTCAAAAACGACTTCAAACCGTAAATTAGACGGTGTGTTCAAGAAGCAAATTTTTTTGAAAAAAATGCTTCAATTGCCATAAGATGGAGAGAAGCTCTATATGAGTAACGTTGGTACTATAATGTACCTAACATGTGGGAGAAGTTGGTCTATAAGCTAATTACCTTTTAAACAAGATTCCCCATAATTAAAGAGACTAGACACCATATACGTTATGGAAGGTAATTAAACCTTCCTACAACTACTTGAAAATGTGGGGGTGTCTTGCAAAGGTAATGACCTCATTACTAAAGCAACTAAGAATAGATCCCTAAAAATGGTGGATTGTATTTTCATTGGTTATATAGAACATAGCAATGTATATCGATTTCTTGTGTATGAATCGAAGAACCCTAAGATTCACAAGCATACGATAATGGAAGCAAATGATGTCTTTTCTTTGAAAATGTATTCCCTTGTAAAGCTAGGAAAGTTTGTCAAAGTTCAATGAAACGAACTTCGGAGATTATCGATAAAGATGACTCAAATGATCAACAAGGGTTTGAGCTTGAAATAGATCCACAAAGAAGTAAACGAGCAAGGGTAGAAAAATTCTTTGGATCATTTTTCTAAACTTTATGCTAGGGGTTGAATCTCAAACGTATAATGATGTTATACATTCATTTGAAGGCATCTTATGGAAGGATGCCAATAAGAGTGAAATTGATTCCATCATGCAAAACCATACGTGGGGAATTAGTGGATCTTCCTTCGTGAATTAAACCACTAAATTTTGAATGGATTTTCAAACGGAAAATGAAAGCAGATGGAACAATTGATAAGTATAGGGCCAGACTGGTAATAAAAGGTTACCAAATGTCTTGACTATTTCGATACATACTCTCATGTATCAAGGATAACCTCCATAATCATACTTACAATTGTTGCTTTGCGGGATCTAGACGTACAACGAATATATGTTAAAAGAGCTTTTCTAAATGGAGATCTTGATGAAGAAATATACATTGAACAACCTGAGGGTTATGTAGTTTCAAGTAAAGAGAGAAAAGTATGTGGATTGGTGAAGTCCTTGTATAGACTTAAACAAGCACCAAAGTAAAGACATGAGAAGTTCGATAATGTCATGATGACAAACGACTTCAAGATAAATGAGTGTGACAAATGTGTATATGTCAAAACTACTAACATTGGATATATTATTCTATGTTTGTATGTTAATAACATATTCATTGTTGGAAGCAACAATAAAATGGTAAACATACCAAAGACTTGTCAAATTCAAGATTGACATGAAAATATGAGATTAACATATTTGATTTTGGGCATCCAAATCAAACGGTCACTTGAAGGTCTCATATTGACATAGTCACACTACGCGGGCAAGAGAAGTTTGGCAAGGATGTTTCCGGCATAGCTAGAACTCCAATAAATACATGTCAACTTTTGTCCAAGAACAAAGACCAAAGTGTTGACCAAGTAGATTCAATAGACCAAATATTGTTTCTACTGTGAGCAGTTCAAGTAGATTCACAAGCAATTCAAGTGAAAATCACTAGAAAGCAATTGTGAGAGTATTGAGATATCTTAGATATACTCAAGATTATGAATTGCATTATTCTAGAGATCCTACTATTTAGAAGGATACTCCGATGCGATTGGATATCTGATATTCAAGATATCAAAGACACAAGTGGATATGTCTTCACTTTGGGAGGAGGAACCATGTCATGAAAATCCTTAAGAAAATGGTTATAATCAAATCCATAATAGAATTTGAGTTGTAGTTCTAGAAAAGTCTAGAAAAAAGAAGTCGAATGACTTTAGAAATTTCTTGAAGGATATTCCTAAATGACCAAAGCCAATGCCCACAATTGGTAGAGCACAGAGCTTTGTGTATAATGGGTAAGTCGAGACATATACATCATCGACATAATACTGTTAGACAACTGATCTCAAATGAAGTTATCTCTATTGATTTTTTGAAATCAAAGGATAACGTTGTGGATCCACTAACCAAAGGGTTAAGTCGAGATCAAGTTAAAAAAACGAAAGGAATGAGACTAAAGCCCGTGTAAATTTAAGGTGCTATGTGAAGGAAAACCCCACCTAGTTGACTAGAGATCCCAAGATCTAGGTTCAAAGGGACAACCTAATTGCATAGACCTGTGTGGTCACTGTAGGGGCTCTTATCCCCAAGTCCATTCCTATGATTTAAACAGTGATCAAAGTGGTTTAGGCTAAGCAATGCTTTTAATGACCATTGTGTTCTTTTGTGAGTCAAGCAACATAAGTCACCTATGTGAGAGTAAAGTGGGGCCGCTTCAATGAGACTATTGAGCATAGTTCTTTCAAACTCTTGCAGAACCAGACGATGTCCATGGCCATATGGACATACCCATGAGAACTAATACTCTTGTCGGAGAGGTAGTTGTGTGAAGTATATCATCGTTTACACAAATGGCAGAACAGTTCAAGAACATTACGTCTACTGGTCAGCTACTAAAGTAAATATACTTTCACAAGGGAAGGTTCAAGGGTGGACACCTACCTATCCTATGTAGCTATCGATCGTAGAATCTATCACCACATCGAGTCAAAATGTTTTTGATTAAATCAATTCCATTCATGTGGGGGATTGTTGGAAAAATTTGATAATTTTTGAGCTTTAAATAAGAAATTGATTCAAATGTTGTTGAGGAAAATGTGGAACCAATTGTTGGTTCGTAAATGTGCAGACGTGCACGACGTGGGTAACACAAATGTTTGAATCGGTCTGGTCCTTCGTGGGCTTGCAGATATTTTGACCCAAATTTGAAATGAATTTTCCTCAAATAAAAGCATAAATTTGCCAAATTTTATCTTGAAATTAAAAGTGTAAATATTGGAAGTTACCTTTAATTCAGATAATAATTTTAGAAATTGCTTTATAGAAGAATCAATTGATTCTCAACTTTAAATGCTCCATTAGGTCAAAATTTCCACTTATACCCTCATAACAATCCTATAAATAGGGAGTAAAGCTTCTAGGTTTACACAAAAAACAAAAACCACAAATTTTTTTTATTGTTTTACTCTGTGGATTTTACAAGTGGTTTTCGGTGATAGGCGAAGGCAAGGGTCGGTTCGTGATCTCCATAGTAGTGCAACTATGGCTTGATGCCGATATCATCTACCCTATCTCTGACAGCATATGGATAAGCCCATTACAATGTGTACCAAAGAAAGGTGAAATGACCTTGATAACCAATGAAGACAACGAATTAATCCCAAACAGGACTGTGGCCGGTTGGAGGGTTTGTATGGATTATCGCAAGTTGAATAAAGATGCTAGGAAGAATCATTTTCCTTTACCCTTTATTGACCAAATGCTTGATCGACTTGTAGGCAAACCATTTTATTGTTTTCTTGATGGTTATTCAGGTTACAATCAGATTGCCATAGCACTGAATGAGCAAGCAAGGACCACCTTTACATGACCATACGACATATATGCATTTAGAAGGATGCCATTCGGACTGTGCAATGCTCCGACAACCTTCCAATGATGCATGATGGAAATTTTCTCTAACATGGTAGAAGATTTCCTGGAAGTCTTCATGGACGATTTCTTGGTATTCGGTGATAACTTTGACAATTTCCTCATCAATTTGGAAAGGGTACTCAAATGATGCGAGGAATCCAATTTGGTCCTAAACTGGGAGAAGTGTCATTTTATGGTGGATGAAGGTATAGTTCTCGGCCACAAGATCTCATCAAAGGGCATTGATGTGGACAAAGAAAAAATAGATGTGATCGAGAAACTACCTCCACCAACTACAGTCAAGGGAATTCGAAGCTCCTTTGGACACGCAGGTTTTTATCGGGGATTTATTGCAAATTTTTCTAAAATTACTAAACCTTTGTGTCACTTGCTTGAACACGATAAGGCTTTTGACTTCAATGAAGCATGCACTGAAGCATTAGAGACACTGAAGCAAAAACTTGTGACCGCACCCATTGTAGTCCCACCAGATTAGACATTGCCCTTTGAACTCATGTGCGACGCAAGTGATTATGCCGTCGGAGCAGTCCTTGGACAAAGGCAAGAGAAAATCTTCCATGTAATATACTATTCTAGTAAGACATTCAACGAGGCCTAAGTCAACTAAACCACCACCAAAAAGAAGTTACTAGCAGTAATCTTTGCCTTCGACAAGTTTCGATCATATCTAATCGGAACCAAGGTGACAGTTCACACAGATCACTCGACGATCAAATACTTCTTTTCCAAGAATGATGCAAAGCCCAGATTGATTCGATGGATTCTTTTACTACAAAAATTCAATGTCGACATCAAGGACAGAAAAAGAACGAAAAATCAAGTTGGTAATCACATGTCACGACTGGAACAAGGAAGAGAAGACGCCACATGCACTGAAATACAAGATGCATTCCTCGATGAGCAGTTCTTAATTGCCGACACTACTGCCTCGACAGAATCTGAAACAACTGCCTCGGCAGTGACTGACGGTATTGCCTTGGCAATTTCAGATTGCATTGCCTCGGTAACGTCCGCCTCAAAAACACCCTGGTATGTTGATCTTGTCAATTTTTTAGTTAGTGGTGTATTACCTTATAACCTTAACCAATAAGGGAAGAAGAGGTTCCAACATGATGCCAAACATTATTTTTGGCACGAGCCTCTTTTGTTCAAACAATGTGCAGGTCGGGTTATAAGGAGATGTGTCCCTAAAGAAAAACAAGGAGAGGTGCTTCAACAATGTCATTCTTCACCATATGGAGGACACTTTGGAGGAACTAGAACCGCGACCAAGGTACTACAATCAGGATTATATTGGCCTACACTTGACAAAGACGCACATGCATTCTATAAGCAATGTGACCGATGTCAGCAGACCAACAATATTTCGAGACGAAATTCATTTTATGTATAAAATAATTTAGTAACGATTACCCTATAGGTTAATCATTAACTATCACTTTTAACGATTGGTTAACCGAAACTGTTTAACTTTAACGGTTAGATTAATTAATCTGTAAAAATGTAACGGTTATACCGGTTAACGATTACGATTTATTTTGTACAACATTAACATAAACCACCATGAAAATTTTTACATAAACCGTGAAATAGACTTAGAAAGATTAATAAATATATTCAAACACTGTATTTATGTGTGAATCTCTTAGCTTTACTTGTATAGTTTTATGTCATTTCATTGTTTATTATCTGTCACTATAAATAAAATCCCAAACATCATTCATTCTTTTTTTTCAGATGAAAATTATTAATATTGTATAGAATCAAATATTAAAGCTCAAATAGACATATGCCCTACAAAGCTTATGCATTTGCTTTGTTGTTGTTGTTCATCTTAATTTGCAGCAGCATAGAGTGCTTTAATCTCTTCAACATCATCATAGCTGCCAAGGAAAACAGGAGACCGCTCATGTATCTTCCCTGGAACTAGATCAAGTGCCTGCAAATCCATGGAAAAACAACAATACATGAGGATTTTGTTGGCTTATATGAGTCAAATAGTACGAAACTCTATGCCGAGTCAGTTTTCTCGATGGAAAAAGTGAGGCAACCAAATGTTTGTGACATTACCCTTTGTTTTCCTGTGAAAGCTTGACCTCCAGCTTGCTCCATCAGGTATGACATTGGGAATACTTCATACAGAAGACTACATTGGAAAAGAAGTTTGGTTTATTGGTCAGAATTGCAATGGAAAAATGAAGGTTTTGAAATAATGGTTTACGGTAGCTTTCCGTTGGGACTTTTCTTATCTACAGGGTATAGGAAGATACCGCTGTAAAGCAGTGTTCGGTGGACGTCTGCAACCATGCTGCAATGGTAAATGCCATTAGTGGAAGCAAAAGAAAAGATTATGTAATCTCTAGTTGAACATACTCGTGTCCAATGCTCACATTTCGAGTCAGATTAACATAACGAGAGCCTTTGAGTAAATAAAACTAATTTTAAAAGTTATACTTTAATTTAAAATAAAATAATAGTATTTAATAAATAAATTATGATAAATAAAACATAAATATCATAATAAATATTAGAATGTGTAAACAAAATCTCTGAAATAAACAATATTTAGGGGAGAAATTAATTCTATGGGAGAACGACGAGACGTAGGGATTGGGAACCGAGTATGGACGTTGTTTGTAGCGAATCTACCGAACCAACTACACTGGAAGGGAATCTGGTAGGTATTCGATCGCCATGGTGTGGTGGTCGATGTGTTTGTACCCCGGAAGAGAGCGAGAGATGGCACTCGTTTTGGATTTGTCAGAATGGCATCGGCGATCGACGCGAATAGGGTGATCGAAAGACTGAATGGTTTCTGATTATATGGGTCAAAGATTAGGGTTTCCATGGCGTATAATGGTGAGCGAGAGATAACGCGACAACGATATTGGAAGACACAAGCGGCTGTGTCCCAATCTAATAGACAACAACGATCAATGGAAAAGAAGGAGAGTTGTAAGGGGATTGGTGATCAACATGATTTGGCAGGGCACCAACCGGGGAAGGGGAGTGATTCAATAAACCACGATACTCCCCGCGACACTGGGCACGACACCACGCAAAAAAGCAAAAGGGATAATTGATTTGGAGAAATCTAAAATCCTTAAAACGTGTGCTATAGGTTTCTGTCGTCGACCGTATCAAATTGTGGAACTAGCGAGGGAACTACACAAGGCTGGGTTAATGGGACTCTCAGTAATGAGGGTAGCGGGATCGGTAGTTCTCTTGATGTTTGACACAATGGAGGCCAGGGAGGCGATGTTGCGATCCAATAAATTAGAGCATTGGTTAGAGAGTGTATCACCATGGGCGCCAACAACAACGATCCCAAGTAGGAGGATTTGGCTCTCCATTGGGAATTTGCCGATACATGCCTGGTCGAAGGAAACTTTCAGCAACATTGCGGCATTATGGGGTGTATTGACCCGTATTGACATAGAAACGTTAGCTCCATCCTCGTTCGAGAGAGCAAGAATTCAAATTGAAACTGACTGGGCTTTCCACATTGATGAAATAATTGATTTGGAAGTGGCGGAGGAGACATATCAAGTCCATGTTCTAGAATTTGAGGAAGCAATAGGACCTAAATGTGATTGCAGTTGCGACGTAGACCCAAGTGAGAGTAATGAAGAGGCGGGGGAAAGAGAGATTGCATGGAAAACAAATTCCGTCTATAATGATAAAGAATCATCAAGGGAGGATACAGTGGTACCGAATTCCGTCTCAATACAAGACACAAAGACGATGGGAGAAATAAAGATTGATAGGAGCTATCACGATCGTATTTGGAGAGAAAACCAAAGAGAGGAGTGGGGGTGGTTGAGACATTGAGCTGGATGAATGATGAACAAGTGGGTTATTAAACAGGGAGGAGGGTGACCGGGCTAGCGGTGAGGTGTTGTGTGCGGTGCAGGACGTTGATAAATTATGTGAAGTTCAATCGAAAGAAATTCGGACAGAGCCGAGCCCAGCGGGGAATGGGCCAAGGGTTGAAATGCCAAGAGCAAATAAAGCTATAATAGTTGAGGTGAATGGGGAACAAAAACGTATCCGACAGTTAGAGGAGATTGAGGCATGCTTGGCGAAGGAGGGGGATAAACCGACAGTCGAGCAGCTAACAAAAAGGGGACGTGGACGGCCGCGGAAAAAGAAAGACTTGACCACTGAAACAGAGGGAATCGTGAATGGTTCTCTATCAGACTCTGATTTTGTGTGCCGTAAGCAAGGGTTTTTGCATGAGGCTAGGGAGACAGTAGATTTGGGGAATTTAATAAGGGCAGTAACGGAGGGACGTGAGGACGAGATAATTAGATATATAGCGCGCTTAATTGAAGCGCGTAGCCACAAAACCTAGCAAACAATGAAAATATTGTCGTGGAATGTTCGTGGGATCGGCGGGCTGTCGAAAAGGAGATCGATTCAGCGCATTCTACGTCAAAATAGATGCGTTTTGGCTCTCCTACAAGAGACCAAAACGGAACTGATCACAGAGGAGATTGTTCGACAGCTTTGGTATGAGGATGTTTTCGAATTTAGCTTTGTGCCATCGGAAGGGAGACCGGGGGGGGGGGGTAATGGCAATATGGGATCCTAAAGGATTCAAATTAGAATCACATGATCGACGGAAGAATATGATTATATTGGTTGGTAGGTGGGTGAAGGAGGAATGGTCGGCAGGGCTGATTGGAGTGTATGCACCTTGTGCGATCGTGGAGCAATTGATATTTTGGGAGGAAATTATTCATGTGGTGCAATCGAACCAAATCGAATGGTGTGTATGTGGCGACTTTAACATGGTGACTAAGGAAGCCGAACGTACGAGAATTACACATTATGCTAGAGGTATGAGTAATTTTTGTGCTTTCATTGAACATATTGATGTAATAGATGTACCGATGCAGGGCAAGATTTTTACATGGTTTGGTCCGGGGGGAAAGGAAGTCGATTGGATCGATTTCTTGTTACGCAAGGATGGATGAACCGGTTTGAGGCGTTGACAGTTGTGAATCTGCCGAAGGAATTGTCTGATCATTCACCAATATTGCTTGTTGGTGATGCGTTTGATAGCGGGCCGAAACCGTTTCGCTTTTTTAATGTGTGGCTGAAAGATATTCAAGCAATGGAGGATGAATGGAAACGGCTATCATTGAATGATGAGGGAGTGGCTATTTCGACGAAATTGAAAGGCTTGAAACTTATGTTAAAAGGCTGGAATAAACAGGGTGTTACGGGCATTGAAGAACAATACAAAAATGTGGTTGAGGAATTGGATTCATTGGATACTAGATTTAGGACTACGGGACAATCGATGGAGGATATATCACGGGCAAAGGAACTCTATACGCAATGGTGAAAACTAGCAAAATTACGAGACTCCATATGGCGACAAAAATCACGAATCCTATGGTTGGTGGAGGGAGATCGTAATACAGGTTTCTATCACAAAGTGGCGAAACTTCGACAACTACAAAATCAAATTTCTGGCATTCAAGTAGAGGGTCGGTGGGAAACTAATTCGGAAATGATGAAACTTATGTTTAGAAGAGAGTTTCAACGGCATTTTGATAAACCAAAGTCAGCTGGTTCTCTATTACCGAATGTGAACTTTGGGAGATTGACGAATGAACAGCAAAGGGGCCTCGAAGTGGCATTCTCAGAGGAATAAGTGAGGGCTGCGATTTGGAGTTGCGAGGGGGCGAAGGCGCCAGGCCCGGATGGCTTCCCATTTGAATTCTTCAAAAAAGGATGGGAGTTTCTAAAGGTGGATATTATGAGGTTTATGACTGAGTTTTTCAAATCAAGTAGATTACCACCGGGAGTCAATTCAACTTTTGTGGTGTTAATAGCGAAAAAAGACTGTCCGAGAGTTATTGGGGATTTTCGCCCAATATGTTTATTGAACTCTGTTTATAAGATACTAGCGAAGTGTTTGGCGAAAAGACTACAAGGGGTGTTGCCTTCGCTGATTACCGACGTACATGCTACTTTTATCAGGGGCCGCCAAATTCTGGATGGCATTCTATTAGCCAATGAGGTAATTCATTCCATAAAGAAAGGAAATTTGGCGAATGGAGGATTAATTCTGAAATTAGATTTTGCGAAAGCCTATGATTGTATTGATTGGGAATGCTTAGATAGAATTATGTGCCGTATGGGATTTGGTGAGAGATGGAGAGAGTGGATAATGGCGTGTGTGAGCTCAGTTCGTTTGTCGATTCTGATAAACGGTAGCCCGACAAAGGAATTTCCGATGCGGAGAGGCATTAGGCAGGGGGATCCGTTATCGCCACTTCTGTTTGTGATTGTAGCTGAATTACTCCACCAGTTCATAGTAAATGCGAAACGAATGGGGTTGATACAAGGAGTACGAGTGGTAGGGGATATTGTTATGTCACACTTACAGTTCGCCGATGACACAATTATGTTTTTATCGGGAGATGTGGAGGTTGCACGGAACTTGAAACGAGTACTGACATGTTTTGAGTATGCCTCTGGTTTGCAGATAAATTTTGACAAGTCATGTTTATTTGGAATTGGGGTGGAAAGCGTGCTAATTGCGGATTTTGCGTCGGTCCTAGGCTGCCCAATCGGTGACTTACCGATTATGTACTTGGGAATTAAGTTGGGTGTTCATCAACGAGGGGAGGAACTTTGGGAACCGCTGATCCGAAATGTACGTAAAGGCTAGCAGGGTGGAAACGTAAGTCTCTATCGTTTGCAGGTCGATTTCTATTGATCAATACAGTTTTATCGGCTCTTCCTGTCTATTACATGGGTATATTCATAGTACCTAAAAAGGTGGTACGATGCATTGATTGCATTCGGAGAAATTTTCTTTGGGGTGGTACGGAAGAGAGGTCGAAGATGAGCCGGATTAGATGGGATGTGGTGTGTAAGCCAAAACGGTTGGGAGGACTTGGGGTGGTGAATTTACGTATCAGAAATTTGGCACTACTTGCAAAATGGGCTTGGCGTTTTGCACAATCAGAGAACTCATTATGGAAAGCGATAATTGTGGCGAAATATGGTACGGATGTACAAAAGTGGAAAATTCAGCATAAAGGCAAACGACACATGTCGGCAATGTGGAAACAAATCGTCGAGGTGCAAGAAGATGAATATGTGGATGCATTTCTAAATGTGAATCAATTTATGTGGATTGTGGGGGAGGGTGATAAGGTGCTGTTTTGGTGGGACTGCTGGGCACTCGAGGAACCGCTGAAGAATTTATTCCCACGATTATTTGGGTTGGCGACAAATAAATTGAGTTTTGTCCGTGAGATGTTGAGCTGCCCAAGTGTGGATTGGGAGACGCGATTTCGACGGGATCTACGAGTCTTTGAAACAAAGCAACTTGATGAATTGAGAGCCTGTGTGGTAGATTTGAAATTACGCGCGGGAGTGTCGGATAGGATCGTGTGGAGACATGATGTGTCAGGACTGTTTTCGGTGGGAAAATTACATGGTTTGATGTCCTCAATTGGCTTATACGATTCAATGCAGGTGGGAATGGTTTGGAACATGCCAATTGTGCCGAAAATTCAATGTTTCTTGTTGTTTGTTTTGGTCGATCGGTTGCCGACTCTACGTATGCTGTTAGATCGTGGAATTCCCATCTCGTTGGCTTCTCTTGTGTGTCGATGGTGTGATAGTGGTGAAGACAATTGCGACCACATCTTATGGTCATGTTTGTTCGCGTACGAGGTATGGTCTTATTTTTTCTCATGGTGGGATGTTGCTGTGGTTCGGCCGCGGCAAGTGGGTGAGTTTCTTGCTCAATGCTGGTTGGGTTGGTTTCATGGGGAGTCTCGGGCGTGGTGGATGATTGGTTGTGCAAGCGTAGTGTGGCCGTTGTGGTTAGCACAGAACGATCTTATGTTCCAAGACCGCAGAACATCGAGTCGTGTGGTATTTTTTATGGTCCAATTACGAGCTTTGTATTGGACCCGTGCATATATGAGAGAAGCATGTGTGAATGAGGCGAGCTGGTGGACGTGTCCGAGGGAATGTTGGTCGGTGCAGCATGCAGCAAACCTGGATCGGATGCACATTGTTTGGCTACCCCCATTGGAAGGTGTGTGGAAATTCAATGTAGATGGGGTAGCAAGGGGGAAACCGGGATTGGCGGGGTGTGGAGGTGTGCTACGGGACTGTCATAGCCGTATTTTGGCAATTTTTTCATGCTCGATAGGAATTGATGACTCCAATGTTGCGAAAATTCAGGCGATCGCTTATGCCTTACGGCTGTTATGTGAGATGCGATTGGGGATGGTTTCATCAATTGTGGTGGAATCCGACTCGATGGTAGCGGTAGCGTGGATGCATCGCACGGAGCGTCGTCCGTGGAAGCTTTGGTGATGGTTTCAACAGATTGACGAGGACTGCACCGTGTTGCCTTGCGTGTGTTTCAACCATATCTTTCGAGAAGCAAATGGCATGGCGGACTCCTTGGCGAAAAGTGGTGTTGATAGGGGTAATTGGGTATGGTTGTATCGACAATGACGAGATGTTTGTCCGTAGGCACAATCACATTGGTACTCTTTTCCTCTACCTAGGCTTAGAGAGGTTTTTAATGAGGCCATTGTGCATTGTGATTTTGTATGATTTCACCTTAATAAAATCATGCTTTGTTGTGCAAAAAAATCATAGTAAAAGAATGCTTAAATAATCCGAAAAGCATGAATAGTCTCCCAAGTATGAAATTACATTAATATCCTACAATAATAAATAATAACCTGAATAACTAAAAATAACTCCGTGCTGAATAATAAAATAATGATAAAAATGAGATCCTCCAAGTACCACGTCGCCTATATTTCAAAGATAAACTGTAAGAGGAACTATGGGTGAGTAAGCTAAATAGCTTAGTGTGTCTCTAAAGTGTAAGAAAATCATAATTATAAAACATAGTATTGTTTTCTTGAAATTCTTTGAAACATAAAACAAACGATACAATATCACAAGCGTAATGCAATGCACCCAACTACGTTCGCCAAAAGTGAGGAAGCTTCCCAAAACCTCCTCCTTACGCCCACTATCCGAAGTAGAATTCAGCCCGAAGGGTGAAACCACTGAACTTCCTCCTTACAAATCACAACTCATGCTCATACATATATGATGTTTAAAATTCAAGTTTCATAAAACTCAATTCCATAAATCAGATATTCCATAAGCATAATTCATAAATCATAGTCCATAAATTCATAAATCATAGTACCGTAATTCTGATGTTTCATAAATAAAATGTTCCATAAATTATATTTAAAACACATTCTGAAATCGTATGCACGTGATGTCAACCATATAAGCCATAATACATATAAATAATCACATAATGGGTAAAACACCAACACATAGAAATATAACATATAATTTATTTATAGCATCGGAAGAAACACATCTTAAGCAATAATAGCTCTAATGTCGGGATGAACGCCTCTCACGTTCGGATCTAGCTGAATCGGAACCTACGATATAAAACTCTACATAAAAATCTATCACCATGCCACCAAACTAAACACTAATACTAATCTAAAAGAATACTCACGTGTAGTCCTCGTGGTACGTGCACGGTTAGATCGAATAGGCGAAGGAGGTGGTAACTTGTCTTCCTCAAAGTCGATGTCGTCTACAAGACGAAGGGGAAAAATAATTGTTATGCTAGAGACGCACATATACTTGTCGAGAGATGGGAGAGAGAAACTGTGACTGCTAAACTTGAATGGAATTTGTTTTACGGTTGGATTTAAATACACAAATATTTTGGGTAAATTACAAAGAAAGTCCTTTACTTTCTAGGGTTCATAAAGTAGGCGACTAATGTTAATCTGTTTATAATAAGGTCACTAAATTCATTTAAAATTTAAATAATTCTCAATTTTTTAATTAGGGTTTCATATATAAATTCCCAATTCTTAGGGTTTTGAATTAGGGATGTTGAGAATCTAGGTTTACAATTTGGGCGTAATTTTTGGGGTGTTACAACTCTCTCCCCTTTAAAAGAAATTTTATCCTCGAAATTTTCAAACTTAGCGATAGATCCCTAAAAATTAACTAACACAATTTATAATTTTTTTGTTCTAAATTCCTCATCCTTCAACATAAAAGTTAAAACTGAGAACATTAGAAATGTATCTGCTATGTCTTCTAGCTCATCATCATATCCCTCATGAGCTGTAGTTGCATAAACCAACCCTAGTTGTCTAGCATTTGATATATTACTTTGTGTAGGTCTAGCTCTACTAGCATTACCTGAAGCAACATGCCTATTCTGGCCACGACCTCTAGGTGGTGCTTGTACTGACATTTGAGACTGTGTTAGAGCCTGGTTAGCACCATGGGCGAGGGGACAATCACTCCGTAAATTCTCTAAAGAACGATAGAAGAAACATGCTCCCAACTTCTATCAACACTTACCATTATGTCGTTTGTTACAGTAAGAACATATTGGAAAAGAGTGAGAACCTGACAAACCACCTACACTAGCAGTTGGAACAGTAGAAATCGTCGGTCTAGCTCTAGAATAACCCTGATGGTCGAACTCTTCTATAGCCCTTTTCCTAGACTGATTCCCTTGATTGTGCTGAACAGATGTGGTCGATTGCTTACTAGCTTGATAAGTACCCAGAGATTCAAGTTGCTTCATCTCTGCCTCATTCTGCTCAGCAGTCCTAGCTCATTGAGTCATCTCCTTATACTCTTTATCCATATGCAAAGCGACACCCATCTTAATCCGTGGACGCAACCCTTTCAGAAACAGACACATTTTTCTTTCTTTGTGATCACTAACCCCAAGACATACTAAATCAGCCTCATGAACTATATCCCATAATCATTCACGGACATGTCATTCTGCTTCAAATTCATGAAAATCACACCGACACTTTGTCAAATACTCTGCACCAACATAACGGTCATAAAATGCCTGTCGAAAATGGTCTCAAGAGATCTGATTGGCTGGAATAACATGTTCCTTAGCCTCCCACCAATTATGGGCTTCACCCTGCAACAATGATACCGCAACCCTAAGCTTCTGATCAGCAGGATAATCCATCTCAACAAATAATCGATGAAGCTTCTTCAACCAGTACTCTACGTCAGGCGGATTCGTACCAGTCTTCCCATCAAACATAGTCATCCTGGCAGCTAAGAACTTGGTAGATATAGGCCTCACAACACCCTCAGACTAGCAGAGGTAATGAAGCAACTCCTTATGCACTGTAGTAGTATCCAAGTTAGGGGTGATAACGAGCTGAGCCCGAGCCCGGCCAGGGTCGGAAATAGTGTAATTGGGCTCGGCTCAGGCTCGAGGCTCACCGAGCTCGGAATTTAAGGCTTTGAGCTCGGGCTCGAAGCTCGTCAAGCTCGGCTCGGGCTCATCAGGCTCTGCTCGGCTCGTAATGAAACATTTTGCTATAGTTTTTTATAAAAGATTCGTTAAAATTCCCTTTCATAACCAACACCGAAACGAAAGTTTAATTACCGAAAAAGGGGAAAAGTGCCAAAAATTAGATTAATCTAAATAACCAATAAATATTCTTATAATACAAACACATAATTAAAAAAACAAAATCAAACAACCAACTAAAGAAAATGTCCAATTTATTTTAATTAATTTACTTTTAGTAGATTTTTCCTAATTTATTTTATTGTTTTTCCTTTGCTAAACATATTACTTTTAGTGCATATGTAGATTTCGAGCCTGTTCACGAGCTTTTCGAGTCCAGTCTATAAGGTTTCGAGCCGATCTTGAGCCCAAGTCGAGCTCACTCGAGCCGAGCCCGAGTGGCTCGCAAGCCTGTCAGGCTCATTATCACCCCTAATCTAAGCCATCAATCTCACTATCCCTAGAATCATGTGGACCATCATTTTGTGTCTGCTGAACAGGTGGATCCCTACAGCCAGTCTGATGTACTCTAGTCTGATTCACCGACTGCTCAACTACATCACCATCGTGAATATTATCCTAACTCTTTGGCGGATCCACATGGGAGTAACGTCACTCTCTACAGCAGTGGTACGACCTCAACCACGACCACGACCACGACCAGTCGCTAATCTAGAGCTCCCATGAGGTAGCCTAGTAATCTATCTACGAAAGGAACAATCCTAGAATTAGAGTTGATACTCGGAGTCTCTATTCAAAACATATCTTTAATTCTTTAAAATAATAAATTTATCATGAAATCCAATTTGCCCAAAAATATTTAATAAGCATGCAAAAAATGTTTTCGATTTGAAAATTTATGTGAGCCACATAGTCCGAAGGTTTAAACTTAGCTCTGATACCACTAAATATAACCCCCTAAACCATGCCTAAAAGAAAAGACTGAATCTAGGAAGTCACATTTGAAAACTTAACCCTAAAGAAAACTTATTTTAAAAGTTATACTTTAATTTAAAATAAAATAACAGTGTATACTAAATAACTTATAATAAATAAAACATAAATATCATAATAAATATTAGAATGTTTAAATAAAATCTTTGAAATAAAATCATAGTAAAAGAATACTTAAATAACCCGAAAAACATGAATAGTCTCTCAAGTATGAAATTACTTTAATATTCAAAAATAATAAATAATAACCTGAATAACTAAAAATAGCATCGTACTGAATAATAACATAACTGGATAAAAGTGAGATCCTCCAAGTACCACATCGCCTATAGTCCAAAGATATATGTAAGAGAAACTATGGGGGAGTAAGCTAAAGATCTTAGTGTGTTTCTAAAGTGCCAGAAAAACCATAATCATAAAATATAATATCATTTTCTTGAAATTCATTAAAACATAAAACAAATGATACAATATTAGAAGCGTAATGCAATGCACCCAACTACGTCCGCCAAAAATGAGGAAGGTTCCTATAACCTCCTCCTTACGTCCGCCATCCGAAGTGGAATTCAACCCGAAGGGCGAAACCACTGAACAACCTCCTTACAAATCCCAACTCATGCTCATACATATATGATGTTTAAAATTCAAGTTTCATAAAACTCAATTCCATAAATCCGATATTCCATAAACATAATTCATAAATCATATTTCATAAATCCGTAAATCACAGTACCGTAATTCTGATGTTTCATAAATCAAATGTTCTATAAATCATAATTAAAACAGATTCTGAAATCGTATGCACATGATGTCAACCATACAAGCCATAATACATATAAATACTCACATAAGGGGAAAACACCAACACATAAAAAATAACATATAATTTATTTATAGCACCAGAAGAAACACATCTTAAGAAGCAATAGCTCTAATGTTGGGATGAACGCCTCTCATGTTCGGATCTTGCTGAACCGGAACCTACGATATCAAACTCTACATAAAAAATCAATCACTATGCCACCAAACTAAACACTAATACTAATCTAAAAGAATACTCACGTGTAGTCCTCGTGGTATGTGCACGATTAAATCGAATAGGCAAAGGAGGTGGTAACTCATCTTTCTAAAAGTCAATGTTGTCTACAAGACGAAGGGGAAAAATATTGGTTATGGTTGTGCGATGCTAGAGACTCACCAAGGTTCGATCGAAATAATGTAAAAAGGTTCTCACATATACTTGTCGAGAGATGGGAAAGAGAAACTGCGACTAGAAAACTTGAATTGAATTTATTTTACGGCTGAAGGGGATTTAAATACACAAATCTTTTGGGTAAATTAAAAAGCAAGTCCTTTACTTTTCGGGGTTCAAAAAGTAGGCGACTAATGTTAATATGTTTATAATAAGGTCACCAAATTCATTTAAAATTTAATTAATTCTCAGCTTTCTTAATTAGGGTTTCATATATAAATTCTCAATTCTTAGGGTTTTAAATTAGGGATTTTGCGAATCTAGGGTTTACAATTTGGGTGTTAGAACTCTCCCAACCTTAAAAGAAATTTCGTCCTCGAAATTTTCAGACTTAGCGTTAGATCCCTAAAAATTTACTAACACAACCTATAATTTTTTGTTCTAAATTCCTCATCCTTCAACATAAAAGTTAAAACCGAGAACATTAGAAATGTACCTGATATGTCCTCCAGCATAAACCAACCCTGGTCGTCTAGCATATGATCTATTACTTCGTGTAGGTCTAGCTCTATTAGCATTACCCGAAGCGGCATGCTTATTCTGGCCACTACCTCTAAGTGGTGCTTGTACTGACCTTTGAGACTGTGTCAAAGCCTGGTTAGCACCATGGGCGAAGGGACAATCACTCCGAAAATGCTCTAAAGAATCACATAAGAAATATGCTCCCAACTTATTTCGACACTCACCATTAAGTTGTTTGTTACAGTAAGAACATATTGGAAAAGAGTGAGAACCTGACGAACCACCTACACTAGCGGTCGAAAAATAGAAATCGTCGGTCTAGCTCTAGAATAACCCTGATGGTTGAACTCCTCTATAGCCCTTTTCCTACACTGATTCCCCTGAATGTGCTGAACAAATGCGGTCGGTTGCTTACTAGCTTGATCAGTACCCTAAGATTCAAGTTGCTTTATCTCTACCCCATTCAGCTCAGCAGTCCTAGCTCATTGAGTAATCTCCTTATACTCTTTATCCATATGCAAAGCGACACTTGTCTTAATCGTTGGACGCAACCCTTTCAGAAACCACTCACATTTTTCTTTCTCTCTGGTCACTAACCCCGGGACATACTGAATCAACCTTATGAACTCCATCTCGTAATCATTCACAGACATGTCATTCTACTTCAAATTCATGAAAATCATCTCGGTACTTTGCCAAATACTCTGCCCAAACATAACGATCATGAAATGTCTGTTGAAAATGGTCCCAAGATATCTGGCTGGCTGGAATAACACGTTCCTCTGCATCCCACCAATTCTGGGCTTCACCCTGCAACAATGATACCGCAGCCCTAAGCTTCTGATCAGCAGGATAATCCATCTCAACAACCAGTATTCTGCATCTGGCAGATTTGTACCAGTCTTCCTATCAAACATAGTCATCCCGGCAGCTAAGAACTCGGTAGATATTGGCCTCCTAACACCCTCAGACTGGTGGAGGTAACGAAGCAACTCCCTATGCACTGTAGCAGTATCCAAGCCATCAGTCTCACTATCCCTAGAATCTAATGGACCATCATTCTGAGTCTCCTGAACAGGTGGATCCCTACCACCAGTCTGATGTACTCTATTTTGATTCACCAGCTGCTCCTCTACATCATCATCATGAATATCATTCTGATTTTATGGCAGATCCACAGAGGATCAACATCACTCTCTACAGCTATGGTACGACCTCATCCACGACCACGACCTCAGCCATGACCACGATCGATCACTAATTTAGAGCTCCTACGAGGTGACATAGTAATCTTTCTACAAAAGTGACAATCCTTGAATTAGAGTTGATACTTGGAGTCTCTATTCAAAACATATCTTTAATTCTTTAAAATAATAAATTTATCAAGAAACCCCATTTCCCAGAAAATATTTAATATGCATGTAAAAATTATTTTCGATTTGAAAATTTATGTGAGCCACACAGTCCGAGGGTTTGAACTTAGCTTTGATACCACTAAATATAACCCTATAAACACAACCTAGAAGAAAAGATCGAATCTAGGAAGCCACGTTTGAAAACTTAACCCTCAAGAAAACTAATTTTAAAAGTTATACTTTAATTTAAAATAAAATAATAGTATTTAATAAATAATTTATAATAAATAAAACATAAATATCATAATAAATATTCGAATGTTTAAATAAAATCTCTGAAATAAAATCATAGTAAAAGAATACTTAAATAATCCGAAAAATATGAATAGTCTCTCAAGTATGAAATTACATTAATATCCACAAATAATAAATAATAACTTGAATAACTAAAAATAGCTTCGTACTAAATAATAAAATAACTTGTAAAACCAAAGAATTGATTTTGATATAACAAATGATTTAAGGACTAAATTGAAAATAGAAAATAAATTTTTAAGTCCTCAAAACTTCCCAAAACTTTTAAGCAAAGTGCTCTAGTCAAAACCAAATGGTTATACAAATTTTTCTAAGTGTTTTCCAAGTTAAAACAATGATTTTCGAGTCACCGTTTCGAAATAGCCCTTAAGTGTTTCATAACGTGTTGAAACTGTTAAATTGGTTTTGGAACGAGTCTTCCCGTTTCGATACGATAGTATCGAAACATGACACTATGTTTCGAAACGGATGAAGAACAACAGAATGGGCAGATCTGTTTCGATACGGCTGTATCGAAACAATCTTAAACGTTTCGAAACGAGATTTGAACTTGGATTTAAAATTCATGATCGTTGCAATTTTATAAACGATTTTTACAAAACGGTTAAGATGTATCGAAACGATTTAAACACGTTTCAATACAGGTTTTGAAAGTTTCAAATTATTTCGAAACGATATCAAGCCATTTCGGAACGAGCTCTTAGCGTCTCGAAACAATCGTATCTGTTTCGATACAGTCTCTTAATTACACCCCAACGGTTATTTCTATTTTGGTCAGTTTCGAAACGAGTAGTTGCAGAAGTGCATTTATGGTGGGAAGATTGCATCGCAATGGCTATATTGATGATGGCAACCACCCCAACAGCTAGAATTGAATGAGAAGGTATAAAAGGTAGTAAAAAACAACCAACAACAACTATTGATCCTAATAGAAACAATCCTACATTAAATCCAAGCTCAAGTGCTTAAATTCCAATATCCTTGTAAAACCCCAATTTTCAATCCTTGTAATTTCATATTTTTCAAATTCAATTGGGCTGTGTGCTTGTGATTTGGGCAATATAAGTCTTGAGAGATACATTGTGTTTGGCACATTCTTCTTTGTACACTTGTGAGAGGGTTTGGTCAATTTTGGGTAGAAAATTAACCATTTCTGTAAAGATTTCCTTCTAAGCCTAGAAAAAGGGAAGATCAACAAGTGAAGTTGTTTGGAAAATCCTTAGTGGGAGCTAAGGTAGTGGATGTAGAGTTCATTTGGAACTTGAACCACTATAATTGCCTTTGTCCTCAATTTTATTTTACCACTTCACTACCAACCAAATAAAAAAATCCAATTCACCCCCTCTTGGCATTTATCGATTCAACGATCCACTCTACAATTGGTATCAGAGTCTACCTCTTTTGAAGGATTAACAACCACAAGAGGAGATCCTAGAAGAGTGTGATCAAATTTCTAGTCAAGCCATGGCATCTACCTCAATCTCCAACCTCTTTGAGTCTCAATCCACCATTAAACCACCATTCTTCAATGGGGACAACTACCCATATTAGAAGAATATGATGCGTCTCTTCATCAAATCCACCGACTACATGGTTTGGGATGTAGTTGAAGAAGGGCCTCACATTCTAATGAAAATAAATAATGAAGGAAGACTTGTCCCGAAGGTGAAATCGGAGATGACCGAAGAAGATAGAAGAAGGATGCAAGTCAATGATAAAGCATTGCACATCATCTATTGTGCACTCGGTCCGGACATCTATTCTAAGGTTTCTTCAATTGAGAGCGCCAAAGAAGTGTGTGACACTCTTGAGACAACATATGAGGGAACTAGCGATGTTAAGGAGACGAAGATCAGGCTACTAGATTTGAGTTATGAGAACTTCAAGATGGATCCCGATGAGAGTGTCTCCAAGATGGTTGATCGATTTTTTATCATCGTCAATGGTCTAAAAGGATTCAGTGAAGTGATTCTCGAAGACAAGCTAGTTCGGAAGCTTCTATATTCTCTCCCGGAATCTTGGGATGGTAAAAGAACGACCATCATCAAAGCTAAGAATTTGAAGACCTTGAAGCTTGATGAGCTAGTTGGTTCTCTCCTTACTCGTGAAATTATGAAACAAGGAAGAGAAGAGGAAAAAAAGAAAGGAGAAAGGAGAATAGAGAAGCAAGAGGTGGACAAGAAAAAGAAGCTAGGAGTTGCTCTCAAGGTCTCTCTACAAGAAGAGAGCTCTTCTAGTGAGGAGGATGATTTTGAGGAGTTGGTAATGATAGCCAAATGCTTCTCACGGTTCATGAAGTCTAACCGAGAGAAGAAATTTCAAAGAAAAATAGACTTCAAGAACAAGAGCAAAGAAGAGGAAAATGATCCTATCATTTGCTTTGAGTGAAAGAAGCTGGGTCATATACGTTCTGATTTCCCTCAACTCAAGAAGAATGGCTTTGAGAAGAAGAAGAAGCTCAAAGCCAAGATTGCTACTTTGAGTGATGAGGAGTCATCCGAGGATGAGGAACACGAAGTGGCCAACCTTTGCCTCATGGCTCTTGAGGAGGATTCTATGGTAACCTCTAACTCATCTTGCTATAATTTTACATTTGATGAATTGCATGATGCATATGATGAGTTACAAGAGGTTTATGATGAGTTAGTAGAAAAATACTAGGAGTTCGTTTTGATAAAAAAAAGGACATTTTGGATTTGAAAGCTCAAAACGATTTACTCTTTAAAACTAACTCGAATTTTGAGAAAAAGGTTTTAAGCTTGCAAGATGATCTAAAGTTCTTTGAAAAAGAAAATATTGATTTAAACAACCTTCTTTCTCAATGTAATGATGAACACCAAAAATTGGCGAATGAGCTCAATGAGCTCAAAAATTCTTTCAAAAGTGTTGGTTCTTCAAAGCTTGAATAGGGTGAATCTTTAAAAACCAACTTTACAAAAAGAAAGAATTTGAACTACAAACAAAGTGGCTCCTATAGGGCACTCTAAGACTAAAACGATTAGAAGTGTATGGGTTCCTAAGGAACTTGTAAAATCTAATAATGTTAATGCCTTGTCATCTTGGATTCCTAAGAGAACCAAGCTTTTGGGAGCTAACACTCATGGACCCAAAGTGATTTGGGTACCAAAAATCAAAGTTTAAACTCTTTGTTTGTAGGGGGAGCATTGCTACAAGTCCAAAGCACAAAGTCAAAATTCATGGTACCTTGATAGTGGTTGCTCGAGACACATGACCGGAGACAAGAGTCGATTCATGGAATTAAAGCCAAAAGTGGAGGAGTAGTAACTTTTGGTGACAACTCTAAAGGCCACATTGAAGGTATTGGCTCCATAGGTAATCACTCTTCCATACTTATTGAAAATGTCTTGTATGTCAATGGTCTAAAACATAACTTGTTGAGCATTAGTCAATTATGTGATAAAGGGTTTAATGTCATGTTAGATGTAAATGGGTGTAGAATAGTAGACATTAAATCTAACAAAACAATGCTCATTGGTCATCGCATAGGCAATATTTATATTGTGCATCTAGGTGACATTGATACATCCCATGCATGCTTAGTTGCACAAAATGAAAATGATACATGGTTATGGCAGAGGAAACTAGGACATGCTAACATTAGCGTTTTAGAAAAAAAATAGTTTCCCTTAATCTAGTTAGAGGCCTACCTAAGCTCAAGTTTTCATTAGATAAAATTTGTGATGCATGTACTAAAGGTAAACAACATAGAGCCTCTTTTAAGTCCATTAATGATGTTTCTACAAGTAGATGTTTTTAATTGATCCATATGGATCTCTTTGGGCCAATTAGGACTACTAGCTTGGGTGGAAAATTATATGCATTTTTACTTGTTGATGATTACTCTAGGTATACTTGGGTTCTCTTTTTAAGCACCAAAGATGAGGCTTTAGAAAACTTCATCACAATTTTCAAAAATAACCCAAAATGATCTTGAACTTAAAATTTCACATTTTAGAAGTGATCATGGAACCGAATTTCAAAATATGGGTTTTGAAGATATTTTTAATGAAAATGGGATTAGCCATAATTTTTCGGCTCCTCGCACTCCTCAACAAAATGGGGTAGTTGAGAGGAAAAATAGAACTTTAGATGAAATTTCTAGGACTATGCTTTGTGAAAATAATTTACCTAAGTATTTTTGGGCGGAAGCCACTAACACCGCTTGCTACGTTATAAACCGAGTAATGACTAGGCCTATTTTGAAGAAAACTCCTTATGAGATTTTAAAATATAAAAACCCTAACATTAGCTATTTTCATCCTTGGTTGCAAGTATTTTGTTTTAAACAATGGAAAAGATAATTTAGGTAAATTTGATGCAAAGAGTGATTAAGCTATTTTTCTAGGTTACTTTTTAAACTCTAAAGCCTATCGTGTGTTTAACAAAAGAACTTTAGTTGTAGAGGAATCTATTCATGTGGTTTTCGATGATAACCTCATTCCGAGGAAGGATTCTTGTGATGATGATGATGATTCAGGGATCATTGAAGCCAGTGATGGTAGAGAATCATCAAAGGTGAATGAGATTCCAACCAAAGAGGAAGAAGCACAAGAACCGCCTATAGAAGCATTGCAAGACATGTCTCTTGAGGAAAAAGAAGTGAGCTACCCAAGGGAGTACAACTATGTCAAAGGTGGTGAGATCTTGGGTGATCCATCCAAGGGGGTAAATACTCGTTCTTCTCTTAAAATGCTTAATAATGTTGCTTTTATCTCATGCATTAAGCCTAAGAATGTTAAAGAAGCATTGAAATATGACTTTTGTATTATGGCCATGCAAGATGAATTAAACAAATTTGAGAGAAGTAAAGTATGAACATTAGTTGATAGGCCTAGAAACAAATATATTATAGGAACTAAATGGGTCTTTAGAAACAAACTATATGAGAGTGGTAACATAGTGAGAAACAATGCTAGGCTTTTTGCTCAAGGTTACACTCATGAAGAGGAAATTGATTTTGATGAAACATATGCACCCGTAGCTAGAATGGAAGACATTAGGATGTTACTTGCATTTGTATGTTATCATGATTTCAAGCTTTTTTCAAATGGATGTCAAAAGTGTGTTTTTAAATGGCTTTATAAACGAAGAAGTGTATGTGGAACAACCATCGGGTTTTGAATATCCCATTTTTCCAAACCATGTTTTCAAATTGTCAAAAGCTTTATATGGTTTAAAACAAGCTACTAGAGCTTGGTATGAAAGATTATCATGTTTTCTAGTTGGAAAAGGTTTTGAAAAGGAAAGGTGGACACAACACTATTTATTAAAAACAATGGCAAAGATATCTTAGTAGTTCAAATTTATGTTGATGATATTATTTTTTGTTCTATTAATGAGTTGCTTTGTCAAGATTTTTCTAAGTTGATGCAAGGTGAATTTGAAATGAGCATGATGAGGGAGCTCTCATTCTTCTTGGGACTCTAAATCAAGCAAATGAAGGATGACATCTTCATCAATCAAGCTAAGTACATTAAAGATATGCTCAAGAAGTTTGGCTTGGAGCAAGCAAAGCCTCAAGCTACACCAATGAGATCATCCATAAAGCTTGACAAAGATGAAGGAGGTAAGTCTGTCGACTCTAAGCTTTATCGTTCTATGATTGGGTCTTTGCTTTACCTTACCGCAAGTAGACCGAATATATTGTTTAGTGTTTGCTTGTGTGCTAGGTTCCAAGCTAGTCATAGAGAGTCACACCTTATAGCCGTTAATAGGATATTTAGGTACCTTAGAGATACTCTTTGTTTAGGCCTTTGGTATCCTAGAGACTCAACCTTTAACCTTCATGCTTATTCAGATGAGGATTATGGGGGTTGTAAGATAGATAGGAAAAGTACTTCCGGCACTTGTCAATTCCTAGGTAATATGCTCATATCTTGGTTCTCTAAGAAACAAAATAGTGTAGCTTTATCTACCACCGAAGCGGAGTACATATCCTTAGGGAGTTGTTGTGCTCAAGTCCTTTGAATGAAACAACAACTCTTAGACTATGGAATTGAGGTAGACACCATACCCCTTAAGTGTGATAACACTAGTGTCATATGTCTTACAAAAATCCCATCCAACACTCTAGAACCAAACACATAGATGATGCGTGTGAAAGAGTCCTATTAAATTGGAGCGCAAGTGTACACCCGTGTCAAGTTATAGTATAAAAGATATCGTCTCCACATGGATTGGGACAACTTCAGAATTAATTTTCCTGCACAAGAAAAATAAAAACACAAATAATTGAGAATTGGTTGGATTGAAGTAAAACTAAAGTCGACAAGGGAAATAGAAAAAGAAATTAGATTGATAAAGTAGGCTGGTATTGATTTGCTCAGTAGTGCAGGTATTGCAATGTTCAGGGGACTTCTGTTGCTTATGTCGTCGAGCCTGTCCCGGCAGAGGTCTGCTGTTGTCGCGGCAGCGATCAACAACTCTGCTACTTCAAGTTCGGCAAGAACCCCTGTTGTGACTTATCCTATCTCTAGGTCCAAATTCTGTCGGTGAATACGTCTTGGATGATACCTCTCGGCGTGAATCGAAGGATGAACATCGATGTTTGTGAATTCTTCTTTAGCCGCTTAACCTTGCACCTATCCCTAGGCCAAGATAGTTTAACCATAAACTGGAAAACTATATTTACTCCTTTCTTATACTTAACTCTCCCGATATTAAGTAAATAGATAACCTCACAATGCTCACTCGATACTCTTATGAGATGTTGAAACTAGAGTAAATAAACTTGAAGTTTTATTGATTGAACAAAAAAACCTAAGAAACAGTTTAACCCTTACAACTACTTTACAAGATCAACCCTTAGCCCTAGGGAAAGTTTATAACATGATAGAGAAGGGGAAAACTAGGGTTTATGATGGAAGACGGCTAGGAACTAGGTTATCTCTTCCCTTGTCGAAATGCAAGCATATATATATAGGCCTTCGGTGTAAGCTTTCTTAATGGCCAAGAATACTAGTTTGAATTAAAGTACAATTTATTAAAGACTAAATCTCTGAATAAATGTCCCTTAGCTCGCCCTATCGTCTTGCTTTGACTTTCTCCTCAAACTTTGGGCAAGACCTTCCTTGTGCTTCTGGGCTCTAAAAGTTATGCGAGTGGTCTACAAAAATTAGGCTTGAAAACCTCTATCAGTCGAACTCCACTTCGCATTTTCCATCTCTGTTGTCTTCACTGTCGCCACTTCTGTCACGGCAACTGTCATGACAGTGATGTATGAGGCAGTTTTCTTCTTCACTATTGCCACTTATGTCACGGCAACTGTCACAACAATGATGTATAAGGCAATTTTCTTCTTCACTGTCGCCACTTCTGTCACGACAGTGATGTATGAGGCAGTTTTCTTCAAAACTTCACTCCAGCTCTGCGGTTATCTTCTGTTCCTCTGCTGACCTGGATGCTGCCACGATAGGTACGTGCAAGAGTTGATCGAAATCAGTAGCATCTGTGCGAAATTATCCATCTGTTATGTTTATGCAAATTCTATCCTAAAATGCAACTAAACATGCTTGAGTGCATCAATAATATGGATAAATGAGGGCTAAAATATAGAACATTTATGCACTCAACACACCCCCAAACTCGAATTATTGCTTGCCCTCAAGCAAATGCAATCTAACTAAGAATGAAACTTTTTGGCTTTGGCTTAACTAAATGAACAACCATTACCTACATTACCTTCACCATCAAGATCAATACCTTTTCAGATGTTTACAGACTTATTCGGAGCAATACTATAATTCTCGTGTGAGTGTGTGCAGGTTTTGTGAACAAATATGAGCCTAGACTCTTTAGAAACCAGAATAGTTACTCAATTCACTTGAGTTTTACTTCAAAATAAATAATTCTTAACTAGAGCCAATTTCGGGCACCTCTAGTTTTCTTCCTAACTTAGATTGAAGTTCTTCTATTTCTACTAGAGCGGTTTCGGGCACCTCTAGTTATCTTCCTAGAGCCAGTGTTAGGCACCTCTAGAAGTACCTCTAGTTATCTTCCTAGAGTCAGTGTTAGGCACCTCTAGGAGTAAACTGAGTCTAAGTTTTTTTTCTAACTCAAGTGGCTAAGCTTCCTATTCTAAGTTTACTAACAGAAGTCTTAACAACATATAAGTCACAAAAGTGTTTTAAGAGTTCAGCACTATAGTAAGACTCTAAATACTTCCTAAAACATTCTAAAGATACTGTCACGATAGTGAAGGCCCGACAGGTAAGAGAAGTTCAAAAACTTAAGCCAAATTTTTTTAACACAAAAATAAATAGTTATAAACACAAAATGTAATTAGTCTATTAATAATAGGAGGACTGCCTACCCCCAAACTCGAGGTTTGCATGTCCTCAATGCATGACAAACAAAAATAGAAAGATAAAAACATCACAAATAGAAAATAAAAACAAAAGGAGACAGAAGGAGTAAGAAACTTAATTTGAAGTGCCAACATTGCTGTCATCACTACTGTGGGGTTGTCGGCGGGCAGTTACTTTGGATTTCTTCTAGGGAAGTTTGGGTGCTGCCTTCGTGGTTGGAGAGGATGAGGTTGTCTTTTTCTTTGCCTCTCGATCCGGCTGGATTATGGTAGGTGAAATTTTTAGAGCTTTGTCCAGAACCTCGAGCTTTGTCTGTTTGCTCTTCTTTCCTCCTTTGCGCTGTTGCTGCCACATCCTGCTCTGGCAAGTATCTTTTCTTCCCTTGGTGGTTGCTGAGGCGGTTTGGGCGACCGAGGGTGTTGCAGCGGTAGATGCAGCTGGTGATGCTGGGCGGCAGGATGGGCAGGTGATGCTGGGCGGCGGGCGCAGGGCGGCATCATCAGTACTGCCGGGTGGCGGGTGCCTGGGTTGCCGATCTTTCAAAGGATGCCTCTTCTACTGCCAGGGCAGCAAAACTAGATACTGTCGAGGCAGAGAACACCATGTCTTGATGGCCTTGAGTTTTTAGGTTGCTGTGAGTTCTTTATTGGAAAAGACAAGAAAAACAAATAAAATAAAAACTTAAGAGTTCAAGAGGGAGTTAATCCTTGAAACTCTTATCCTAAAATAACGAAATTAAAAACTGAAACTAAATAAAATTTGAGGAGCGTCGTTTCTGATATTTCTTATGGTCCATCTGCACCCTCCATCGAGTTACAATTTTGCCCAAAAAGGGTTGGGCCAATGTGCTTGTGGCCACTCCTTTTTGCTTTAACATGGTGGAGGTGACAGTTGCTGCTGAGGCGGCAGTTGCCACTTTGACCGGGTTTTCTGCCTCGGAAGTGGTTACCGCCGTGACATTCTTCTCAACTTCACTAGGTGTTGTTGCGGCGTTGTTCCTTTCAGGCTCCTTAATCATTACCAAGGCAAGTTGCTGCTCAGGATCATCATGTGTTTGGCAGTCTCTTTCATTGGCATCCTTGTCATCTTGCCTCGGGATTTCAGGCTCATCCGTGGCATGACTAAGGACCGGTGTGCTCAAGATTGCATCCACCTTGGCGATTCTTTTGTCCATAGAAGCTGACAATTCTTGAGTAAGTGCCATGAAGGCTTGTAGTGTGTCTTCTAAGGATTTTAACTGCTCTTGCGGATGATGAAATTGCTAGGGCATGTCGGGTTCTGCAGCAAAACTGTTATGGTAAAAAAAATTTGTGGGTTTTGATCATACCATAAAAAAATTTACTGCTACGACAGCATTATCTGTTGTCCCTGTTACTGCTGTGGCGGCATATCTTGTTCTTGTTGGTTCCATCGTTGGTTGTCCATATATTCACCGAAAAAATGGGGACAACTTTCGAGTGCATGATTACCTTCACGGTAATTGCAAGAACTTTCCCACATCAGCTCTCGAATGGTTTTTCCTGACATGTTGATGCCCTGGAACCTGTATTGCACCTGAGTTTTTTTACAAAAGAAAAAAAAACGAATAAAATAAGGCAAGAAAATAAATATAAGTGCAGGAAAAAAACACGAAGTTGTGCGCCAATCCCCGACAACGGCGCCAAAAACTTGATGCGTGTGAAAGAGTCCTATTAATTTGGAGCGCAAGTGTACACCCGTGTCAAGTTATAGTATAAAAGATATCATCTCCACATGGATTGGGACAACTTCAGAATTAATTTTCCTGCACAAGAAAAATAAAAACACAGATAATTGAGAATTGGTTGGATTGAAGTAAAACTAAAGTAGACAAGGGAAATAGAAAAAGAAATCAGATTGATAAAGTAGGCTGGTATTGATTTGCTCAGTAGTGCAGGTATTGCACTGTTCAGAGGACTTCTGTTGCTTATGCGTCGAGCCTGTCGTGGCAGCACCTGTCGCGGAAGAGGTCTGATGTTGTCGCGGCATCGATCAACAACTCTGCTACTTCAAGTTCGGCAAGAACCCCTGTTGTGAATTGTCCTATCCCTAGGTCCAAGTTCTGTCGACGAACACGTCTTGGATGATACCTCCCGGTGTGAATCGAAGGATGAATACCGATGTTTGTGAATTCTTCTTTAGCCGCTTAACCTTGCACCTATACCTAGGCCAAGATAGATTAACCATAAACTGGAAAACTATATTTACTCCTTTCTTATACTTAACTCTCCTGATATTAAGTAAATAGATAACCTCACAATGCTCTCTCGATACTCTTATGAGATGTTGAAACTAGAGTAAATAAACTTGAAGTTTTATTGATTGAACAAAAAAACCTAAGAAACAGTTTAACCCTTACAACTACTTTACAAGATCAACCCTTAGCCCTAGGGAAAGTTTATAACATGATAGAGAAGGGGAAAACTAGGGTTTATGATGGAAGACGGATAGGAACTAGGTTATCCCTTCCCTTGTCGAAATACAAGCATATTATAGTCCTTCAGGGTAAGCTTTCTTAATGGCCAAGAATACTAGTTTGAATTAAAATACAATTTATTAAAGACTAAATCTCTAAATAAACGTCCCTTAGTTCGCCCTATCTTCTTGCTTTGACTTTCTCCTCAAACTTTGGGCAAGGCCTTTCTTGTGCTTCTGGGCTCCAAAAATTATGTGAGTGGTCTACAAAAATCAGGCTTGAAAACCTCTGTCAGTCGAACTCCACTTCGCATTTTCCATCTCTGTTGTCTTCATTGTCACCACTTCTGTCACGGCAACTGTCACGATAGTGATGTATGAGGCAGTTTTCTTCTTCACTGTCGCCACTTATGCCACGAAAACTGTCACAACAATGATGTATAAGGCAGTTTTCTTCTTTACTGTCGCCACTTCTGTCACGGCAACTGTCACGACAGTGATGTATGAGGCAGTTTCTTCTTCACTATCGCCACTTCTGTCACGGCAACTGTCACGACAGTGATGTATGAGGCAGTTTTCTTCAAACCTTCACTCCAGCTCTGCAGTTATCTTCTGTTCCTCTGCTGCCCTGGATGCTGCCACGACAGGTACCTGCAAGAGTTGATCGAAATCAGCAGCATCTGTGCGAAATTATCCATCTGTAATGTTTATGCAAATTCTATCCTAAAATGCAACTAAACATGCTTGAGTGCATCAATAATTTGGATAAATGAGGGCTAAAATATAGAATATTTATGCACTCGACAATAGAAATAAGACATCATTTCATTAAAGATCATGTCCTTAAGAAAGATGTTGTTTTAGAGTTTGTAGACACCTTATATCAATTAGCGGGCATCTTTACCAAATCTCTAGATAAAGAACGTTTTTGGTCCCTTAGGAGAGAGTTAGGTCTAACTAGCTTATCTTGACCTTTTAGGACCTTTATGCTTAAAATTGCTTGAATTCTTGTTAAATCCCATGCTTATATGGTTTTGATCTTAATTACATCTTTGCTTATAGTTAGGGGGATTATGTTTATATTTTGATATGTTAAACTTGGTCATTCATCTCATTCGTGCATCTAGGTTCAATCAAAGTTCGATTCTTCTGTATTTTAGAGTCTTATATGCTCTTTTAGTGCTATTGATATCGAAACGGGTCACCCTGTTTCGATACGGGCTGCCTCTAAAGAACACATGTAGACCAAGCTGTTTCGAAACGCTCCCAAGGATTTCGAAATGTTTTGGTTATGTTAAAACTTGTATCAAAACGACCCCTCTTCATTTCGATACGAGAAACTCTTGGGCTTCGATACAGTCAAACTTGTATCGAAACGGTCAATATGTTTCAGTACGTACATATGTGTTTTGGTACGCCTGTTTCGAAACGACCTCTCATGTTTCGAAACGCGTATCCAGAAAAACCAAATTTAAAGGGTTTTAAATGCTTAAAGAGTCTTTTAATTAAACCCAAAACCGCTCAAAACCCTAGACCGACTTCCTCTATAAAAACCCTTCAAATCTCTTTGTTTTTCATCAAAACTTGAGGGCTTTTACTCCTAAACATCAATCTAAGCAAGCTTCATCAATTTTGTGCAATTTCATCCACAAATTCCTCCAGAATCCCATCTTTGAGGTATTTTCTATATTTTTCTTTTTCTTTTTATTTCGTTCGAATATTATGTTAAAAAATTATAGTTTTGTAAAGAATACTTGTTTTACATTATGGGTTTTCAAAATCTTGTAAAAAAAATTCAAATCTCAAATTTTTTGGTTCGAATATATTTTATTTTAATCGTATTTTTTAACAATGTTTTTCAAATCTATTTTCATCAAAATTTTATTTTTATGTATATGCTTTCAAAGTGTTTTTAAAAACCTTAATGAGATTCTTATTGGATCGAATTAGGATTTAATGCATACACTTAAAATTTATTGCTTGCTTTGTTTTTACGTGTTTTTAATGGCTTTGCAAAAGAAAAGAAAGACTGAAAGGGGTGAAGGTCCGAACCCCAGTGACGATGTTCCTCCAAACCTTACCCTTCTTTATGCCAAAAGTTTTAGAAACCAAGAGGTTAGGAATCAGTTTAAAATTCTTCAAGATGCTGTTGTTCGACGAGAGAGAGAGAGAGTTGTATACATGGCATTCATTGATTCCGAGCGTTTCTACTTTAAGTACCCACCTCTTTTGCAATGTTGGGGTTTTCTAAGCTTCATGAATATTCCCGACATTGTCTACAAAAACATGGTATTGCTTTTCTACTCCAATGCTCATCTTATTAGCAATGTCGATCATTCCGAAGTTATTGCTATCGAGTCTTACATCTTGGGAAAGAAGTTTCGCATTGAACCATCCACCTTAGTGACTGTTCTTGGGCTTGTTGATGAGGATATTGAGGATGAATCCACCTTTGGATCTCGAACTGGATCGGTTCTCACTTTGGATGCCCAAGACTGTTTCTTGCACTTAATCATATCTTGGTTCTTTCGCCCATATCCGTCAAGTTGACACCTTTTGGCTCGAGTGTTTCCGACAAGCACAACAACCTAACTTCGTGAAGATAATGTTTTCCAAGATGGTCCATCTAGTAAGGCATCGTGAATCTGACTCCATCACCTCCTTCACCTATGGGACAACTTTGAGCTACATTTTTGTTCGCCTTGACCTTGATGTCCAATACGAATTTTCGGAACATCACAAGCAAAAGCTTGGTGAGTCTTCTCTCGTAAGTTCTGGATTTCGATACACTAATGGTGAATGGAATTTCAACACTATGGACACATACATGGCTTTCGGGTTTGCAGCTATCGACACTCGATTCACATCTTTGGAGGATTGTGTTCTTGGCATAGAGAATCACCTTACCTCCCTTGAAATCCAACAATCATCTATGGATCTCTCCTTCACCAACTTATATGGTGATTGGAGGCATTTTTCCAATGATCAAGAGAAGGACAAGGATGATTTCTTGGATGACCTTGGAGGCGATGAAGACGATGAGGCACCTTAGTTTTATTGCATATCATTTTATTTTGTCATATTAGGATTGAGTTTATGCACCTATCTCTGTTTTTTTTTTGTTTTAAGACCTATGCTTTGATTTCGTGTTTTTATGATTGAGTTTGATTTTATGTTTGAATTTGTTTTATGATCTTAATGTTATTTATGCTATTATGTTGTTTGGTTTATGATTTATGCCTCTTTTATTCTTATTTAGCCTTGATTGTATGTTTGATCTAACAAAAAAAAGGGGAGAAGCAATTCCTAAGAGCCTAAGTGTTTTTAAGTTTGTTTTTAAGTTTCAAGTGCTTTAAATTTTAACTTTTCAAAACTTTAAAACCTATCTTAAATTGAGGGGGAGTTAAAAGTTTTTTAAAGATTTCAAAACACTTAAAAATTTATACTTGGTTTTGTTATATTAAAAAGGGGAAGATTGTAAAACCAAAGAATTGATTTTGATATAACAAAGAATTTAAAGACTAAATTGAAAATAGAAAACAAATTTTTAAGTCCTCAAAACTTCCCAAAACTTTTAAGCAAAGTGGTCAAGTCAAAACCAAATGGTTATACAAATTTTTCTAAGTGTTTTCCAAGTTAAAACAGTGATTTTTGAGTCACGGTTTCGAAACAGCCCTTAGGTGTTTCGGAACGTGTTGAAACTGTTAAAATTGGTTTCGAAATGAGTCTTCCCGTTTCGATACGATAGTATTGAAATAGGACATTATGTTTCGAAACGGATGAAGGACAACAGAACGGGCGGATCTGTTTCAATACGTCTGTATCAAAACGATCTCAAACATTTCGAAATGAGATTCGAACTTGGATTTAAAATTTATGACCGTTGCAATTTTATAACTGATTTTTACAAAACGGTTAAGACGTATTGAAACGATTTAAGCACGTTTCAATACGGGTTTTGACAGTTTCAAATTGTTTCGAAACGGTATCAAGCCATTTCGGACCGGGCTCTTAGCGTATCGAAACGATTGTATCCGTTTTGATACGGTCTCTTAATTACACCCCAACGACTATTTCTATTTTGATCTGTTTCGAAACAAGTACATGTGTTTCGAAATGGGTAGTTGCAGAAGTACATTTATGGTGGGAAGATTGCATCCCAACGGCTATATTGATGATGGCAACCACTCCAACGGCTAGAATTGAATAAAAAGGTATAAAAGGGAGTCTAAAAACAATCAGCAACAACTATTGATCCTAAGAGAAACAATCCTACATCAAATCCAAGCTCAAGTGCTTAAGTTCCAATAATTGTTTCGCTACATCACCATTCAAGAACCTCTGGAAGGTTGGCTTGGAGGTTGAGGCAGTTTGTTTTGATGTTGCCATTGTTGTGAGAATGATTGTGTTTCCTAAGATAAAGAAAGAAAGTGCAAGAAAGTAAAGCAAACGAAATCTTGAAAGCAAAGATAACAAGAAGAATTGAGAGTAAAAGAGAGAGCAAGTGAATAATGAGGAGAGAATAGTTGGCCTTATATAGCCGCTACTCTCCGCTGCCTTGGCGGGCACGCTGCCAATGGGCGGCAATGATTACTACATGATTCTAGCCGTTACACAGATAGTCATTCCGCCAGCTGTTACAGAAGTAGCCGTTGCAGCTAACTGTTATTCTAATCTGTCGTGGGCTGTCTTGGCCGTTGGATTTGGCTTCTCCTTTATTCTTTATCCTTTTTGTTCTTGCCTTCTTTCCTAACCTGAAATAAATTAAATGCGAAAAATTAAAAATAAAAAATAACTAAAAATTAAATCTAATCCTAATGCATAAAAATAAATTAAAATAAAAAATAAAAATTAGGCTATGTTGGGTTGCGCATGCCCCAAACATAACCACTTCCTGAGGGCTTTGCGTTTGGCTTTTCGTCCAGGTATGTCCTTCCCCTCCTCAGGTGGGCGTTGGCTGTCGTCTTTGCTGCCCTGGCGGGACATACACCAAAGACAGACAATAGGCTTTTTTGATAAAATAAAATAAACATAAATTTAAGTGCAAAAACTAAAATAGAAGTGCAGAAATTCATAAATAATTGATGTTTCCAATTCCCTGGCAACAGCGCCAAAAACTTGTAGAACGTTTAGGTGTTCTCTATTTATGAGCGCAAGTGCACACTCTTGTCAAGTTATAGTATAAAAGATATCGTCTCCCACAGGGATTGGAGCAGCTACTATGAGTGTTTTCCTGCACAATGAATTAGTAAATTGCATAATTAAATTTCTGAATATGGAAAAATAAAAACACAAATAATTAAAGATAGTGATAGGGAGAGATGAGAATGATATATTGGGTCAGGTAGTTGCAGCTCAGTAGTGTGTAGACTGCGTTGTAAAGCCTAAGTGTGTTTTGCGCTACCACAATTTGTTGCCTCGGCGGGTAATGACGGATTGAGGCGGTGGCAACTTTCACTGCCACAACGGAACTCTGCACTTGCAACTTTCAATGTCTCGGCAGGTGAGATGGAGAGAAGTCTCAGCGACAAGTCTGGCAGATACTCCAAGTTCGACAGAGCAATTCTGAAGTGATCCTTCCTATGTCTAGGCAAGGATTCTGTCACCACGTGATGTAGGCAATACCTAGAAATCTCAGCGTAAACCTAACACTCTCGTGCCCAGCAAATGGATTTCTTCAACTGGACTTTTGGAACTAATTGAAGAAGTGAAGAACATGAATTAAGCAAACTTGAGAGTATTTTATTGAGAACACAACTTAAACTATTACAATCATTTCTCACAACTATTTTACATACAAAAACCTAAACCCTAATAGAGAATTGGGTCACAACCTCCAAAACCCTCCACTTAATCTATCTATCTACCTCTCTGCTATGCCCCTATACCCTCACAAACATTGTGTATATATAGGGTTTGGCCTAAGTTTGAGTCCTCCTTGGAGTAGGAGTTCTTAAAGTAACTTTACATTAAATGTTGACTCTTTTTAACTTGAATGTGGACTCTTTGGACGTTGCATTCTTCAGCAAGTAAAGATAAGTCACTTTACTTATCAATCTTTAATCAGCTCTTCAGGCCGCTACAGGCTTCAGATAATTGCAAGGTTGGGCTCGTTGGGCTCAGAGAATTGTCCTCTTTCAATCGCAGCTCATTTTGGCTAAGTCGATTTAACACCTGCCTAGGCGGCACTCGGTAGCAGTGCTGCTACGGAGGTGTCCTTGGCGGCAACTGGAACTGCTTCAGTACAGCTCCTTTTTGCTCCCTACTTTCCTGTCCTCTCATCTTCTACACATCTACATCACCTGAAAATAAAACTAAACTAAAATAGTATCTTTTCTTAACCAAACAAAAAATATTCAATAAAAGCATGGTGAAAGAGCAAATGTTGTTATTATGCATGCAATGCACCTAAATATGCCTAATTGAGCTTAAGAACAACAATAATAAGGGTAGAAATGTGTATAAAATATAGAACTTGTAGACACTCTACACTTGTAAAACCACAATGGTCAATCCTTGTAATTTCCTATTTTTCAGATTCAATTGGGTTGTGTGCTTGTAATTTGGGCAATATAAGTCTTGAGAGATACATTGTATTTGCCACATTCTTCTTTGTACACTTGTGAGAGGGTTTGGTTAATTTTGGGTAGAAAATTGACTATTTGTGTAAAGGTTTCCTCCTAAGCCTAGAAAAGGGGAAGACCAACTAGAGTTCATTTGGAACTTGAACCACTATAATTACCTTTTTCCTCAATTTTATTTTATCACTTCACTACCAACCAAATAAAAAAAATTCAATTCACCCCCCTCTTGGCATTTATCGATTCAATGATCCACTCCACATAACTGGATAAAACTAAGATCCTCCAAGTACCACGTCGCCTATAGTCCAAAGATATCTATAAGAGGAACTATGGGGGAGTAAGCTAAAGAGCTTAGTGTGTCTCTAAAGTACAAGAAAAATCATAATCATAAAACATAGTATTATTTTCTTGAAATTCTTTAAAACATAAAACAAACGATATAATATCACAAACGTAATGCAATGCACCCAACTACGTCCGCCAAAAAAGAGGTAGGTTCCCATAACCCCCTCCCTACGTCCGCCATCCGAAGTGAAATTCAGCACGATGGGTGAAACCACTGAACTTCCTCCTTACAAATCCCAACTCATGCTCATACATATATGATGTTTAAAATTCAAGTTTCATAAAACTCAATTCCATAAATCCGATATTCCATAAACATAATTCATAAATCATAGTCCATAAATCCATAAATCATAGTACCGTAATTTAGATGTTTCGTAAAATCAAATGTTCCATAAATTATAATTAAAACACATTCTGAAATTGTATACATGTGATGTCAACCATACAAGTCATAATACATATAAATAATCACATAAGGGGAAAAACACCAACACATAAAAAATAACATATAATTTATTTATAGCACCGAAAGAAACACATCTTAAGCAGCAATAGCTCTAACGTCAAGACGAACGCCTCTTACGTTTGGATCTAGCTGAATCAGAACCTACGATACCAAACTCTACATCTAAAATCTATCACTATGCCACCAAACTAAACACTAATACTAATCTAAAAAAATACTCACGTGTAGTCCCGTGGTACGTGCACGGTTAGATCGAATAGGCGAAGGAGGTGGTAACTCGTACTCCTCAAAGTCGATGTCGTCTACAAGACGAAGGGGAAAAATAATGGTTATGGTTGTGCGATGCTAAAGACTCACCAAGGTTCGATCGAAATAATAAAAAAAAAGATTCGCACATATAGTTGTCGAGAGATGGGAGAGAGAAACTGCGGCTGCCAAACTTGAATGAAATTTGTTTTACGGTCGAAGAGGATTTAAATACTAAAATCTTTTGGGTAAATAGCAAAGCAAGTTCTTTACTTTCTAGGGTTCAGAAAGTAGGCGGCTAATGTTAATCTATTTATAATAAGTTGACTAAATTCATTTAAAATTTAATTAATTCTCAATTATTCAATTAGGGTTTCATATATAAATTCTCAATTCTTATGGTTTTGAATTAGGGATTTTGTGAAACTAGAATTTACAATTTAGGTTTAATTTTTAGGTGTTACAACCAAGATGTACACATGATCACACATAAGATGCACTGATCTTCAAACATATTAACAGATAGATTTTCAGGCTTATTGTTCTTCCATTGCTAATCAAAGCCTTAACAAAAACTTCATTTGAAAGCACATCCATCTTCTTTTGCTCTTCACCCTAAAACATGGGAGAAAATCTGAATTCATAGAATAGAAGATAGATTGATAATGGAAGCCATTAAAGATGAAGACATACCTGGATATTGGTCTCTCCTGCAAGTCCAAATAGCTTTGCAAGACCCGCCTGTACACACAGAACAATGATTTTGCAAGTGAAATCTGATATCAGAACTACAAAAACACCAAATGAGCACCAAGAAGAAGATCAAAGAGTGTAAAATGACCTTACCTTACTAACAGAAGAGCAGACGAATTTGCAGCCAAGAACAATGTTAAGATTTTGTCACCTTCCTAAGTGCAGCTTTTCATCGAGTAACAAAGATCCAACAATGGCAACAAGACAAGCCCCAGAGGATTGAAAGTAGATATAAACAAAGGACGCATCAAACGAACTGCCCATGAAATCAAGAACACCAACAAAGCAGATCCCATGATCCCTGCAGACAACATCAGAAGAGTTTACCTGACTGATCAACCACAAAGAGAAGGAAATGCAACTCAGAAGTCAGAAGACCGAAAAATGCACCCAGAATGAACCTGCCGGTGACATGTGATGCCGATGATGTTCCGAGATGTCGAGGATGCTTGTACAGAGATAAACATCTGGTCGACACATTTCAACCTTGTGAAGCATTCTCGACATCCCAGAACATCACCGGCAGGTTCATTCTGGGTGCATTTTTGGGTCTTCTGAGTTGCATTTCCTTCTCTTTGTGGTTGATGAGTCAGGTAAACTCTCCCTTTCTTGCTTTCTGTTACACCAACTTCATCGTACTTACCTGTTTTGTTACTTACGTTTCAATTTCATCAGGCCAAAATGAGCGTAAGATTCCCTTACCTTTATTCAAGCACTGCTCAACTAGGCCCGAATTCATGGTTTGACACTCTCTTTTTTTTTTAATTAAAGGTTATTTTAATAGTTTTCTTCACAAATCCCAAACATATATTTTATTTTTTAAAAAAAAATTGATTTTTTTCGATCAATTTTTTATATTTAATTTATAGTTTCGTCTTGTGCGATCAGATATCAACTTAGATTAGATACCATATTAGTTATGACATAATCGAAATATTTGTCATTAAATAATAATTGGGGTAAATTATAAATTTCATCGCTCAACTTTCTTATCACTCTTATTTTGGTCACTAGAGTTTAAATTTTTTTAACTAAACTTTTAATTTGTTCTTTTTTAATCACTCAAGCGTTAAATTAGAAACAGAAGGGTGACATAACAAACATGTGTATCGACATGAACCTTTTTTTATGACATGACAACCGCATGACATCCATGTCATTTTCCCTTTCCCCCCTTTCTTTTACTATTATTTTATCTTATTCCCTCCAAAGATGATAATTTTATAATTTTTCTATGTCACGTCGACGCTGGAATCACCATTCTCCGACGTCTTCTACATCCACTCAAGACATCGGCAAACTTGACTTATCGTCTCCTACCACTCTACCAGTTTAAGGGCTAAAAACAAAAGCCATTGCTAGAAAAAAAACCCAGCTTTGATGGATATACATGTTCAGGGATATAAAGAAAGAGATATCCAGATCCCAAGCTCGAATCGATATTGCTTAAACCCTTTCGAGATCCGTTCTTTTCTGCTTAAGTTGCATTGCTATGCATTCATTTACAAGTTTCAGACACTTGTTTTCCAGTCTCATCTTGTCCAGCTTCAAGTCCTGTTTCAAGCTTCGACGCTTCCACTTCAACCGCTGCTTCTCTAAGTTGAGCTTCCACTTCAACCGCTGCTTCTCTAAGTTGAGCACCTTGAACTTTGATGTGAAGAGTAATTACGATAGGATTTTGGGAAAATAAAATGTATATTGGAAACGGTGAAAACAATAAAAGAATTAAAGAAGCTGTCGAACAGCTGTAGCACATCAGAAGCCTAACGGCTTAGGAAAACTCTAGAGAAAATATAGGCTTTAGTGGATAAAACTCACTTAATAAGCCAAGGTCTAAAGACCTATTATTTATATGGCCCAAGAAATGAATCCAACAGACTTGGTACCATCAAACCAATCTGTTGAACCAAGGTAATGGGCTCTAACGGGTTCTAACCAACTAACCAACTTAGTTGAGTCCAACAACTGATCCAACAGAATAACAGAATAATTTTCAGCAGCCATTATTCACAATATTTTCTCTACTTCTCTCGCCTTCTGCGTGCAAGAGGCACCAACTAATTCATCATTTGAACATATACTTTGTCCCTAAAAGACTGGAAATAGGATTTAGAGAGAGGCTTAGTAAACCCATCAGCAGCTTGACATTGAGCCGGAACATAATTCACCAAAACTTGTTCTTGTGTGACCTTCTCTCGCACAAAATGAACATCCAATTCAACATGTTTAGAGCGCGAGTGAAACATCGGATTTGCTGCCATGGCTATCGCGCTTGTATTGTCACTCCAAACGGTAGGAGTGGTGGCTAACGATACCTTCAAATCACTCAAAACAGCCGCAACCCACGTTATTTTCGAGACCGTGTCTGCTATACTTCTATATTCGGCCTCCGTTGTAGAGCGAGAATTCGATTTCTGCTTCTTGGAACACCAAGCAACTAAACAGTTATTAATGTAAACACAATAACCCGTAGTCGATCGACGATCATCAAGACTACTTGCTCAATCAGCATCCGAATATGCCACTACATTAGTTATGCCAGCCTCGGAAGAAGAAAACAACAAGCCAAAATCAATAGTCCCTACCAAATACCTAAGAATTTGTTTCACAGCAGCCATATGTGTTTCACAAGGACTATGCATAAATTGTGCAACTTTGTGTACACTGAACATAATATCAGGGCGAGTATGACATACATAAAGAAGTGCACCAACAATGCTACGATATTCCTGAGCATCAGCTAACGAACTGCCACCATCACGAACAAGCTTGGCGGTGGACAACATTGGAGTAGGAACAGAATTAGCCTGATGCATATTAGTCTTCAAGAGAAGATCAAGTATAAATTTTTTATGACTGAGTAAAATACAATCACCGACTCGAACCGCTTCTATCCCAAGGAAAAACGTCAAATCACCAAGATCCTTGAGAGCAAATTTATTGCTTAAATCAGCAATGACATTTTCAATCCGTTGAGAGGATTGACCCGTTACTATGATGTCGTCAACATACACTAACAAGTATGTAACGACACTATCTTTATTATGAATAAAAAGAGACGCATCAGCCTTAGATTCCAAAATACCAATTTCAAGCAAATAGGAGCGAAGCTTATTGTACCAATTACGTTGTGCCTGCCGTAAACCATACAAGGCCTTTTTAAGACGGCACACCAGCTTAGAACCATCACTCGAAGATTGCTCAAAACCGGGTGGTTGAACCATGAAAACCTCTTCATCTAATTCACCGTTCAAGAAAGCATTATTCACGTCTACTTGTCGCAAGCACCATTTGTTTGTATCAACCAAAGCAAGAATAATATTGATGGTAGAAAAACGTATTACCGGACTGAAAGTGTCTTTGAAGTCCTGCCTGGGAACTTGAGAAAATCCCTTTGCGACAAGGCGAGCCTTGTACCGAGAAACTGACCCATCCGGATTACGTTTGATGCGAAAAATCCACTTACACCCAACCGCGCGACGACCTTCCGGTAAAACTTCAAGTGTCCACGTGCCATTATTCACCAAGGCATTAAATTCGGCAAATGCAACTTCCTTCCACTGAGGCAAAAGCAACGCTTGATGAATAGTTTCTGGAACAACATTCACTTGCTGTGTAGTGACAGTGTATAATTTTGGCTTTAAAATCCCTCGTTTGCTCCGAGTAAGCATATGATGACTATTTAAAGAACTGGAACAGCCTTGAATGTTAGAAACTAGAACAGAATCATCACACACATTGGGATCAACACCAACCGATTCATCCAAACAATTATTAATAACAAAGTCAACCAAGGTGATGGGCTCAACTTCACCTGGTTCATCACTAATAGACGCACTCAAACCATTATTAACAGTGGCGTCAACCAAAACAAGTTCAACCTCACTAGATTCAGCACATACAACAGGAGTATCAGCGACAGAATCACCAAACCTTCGAGATGTACATGTTGCGTCCAGACCACCATTCGAAGCAGATACAGAATCGACCAGGCCAGCATTGTCACAACCCTGACGCATCAAAGAACCGAGTGCACAATCATCAGTAGAAACACGAACGTTTGAGGCAGGCTCACCAGTGACAGGGGTTGCTGCTGCAGAATTTGTAGAATTCACTGCTGGTGAAACAAAAGAAGCTGTCGCAGGCATCACTTCAGTTTGAGATTCAGCAGGTTGTTGAACTAGGCCAGGAACAACACGTAAAGGCGAAGACTGAAATACAGAAGCAGTTGAAAGAGGGATTGAAATAGGCTTCTGATCAAAACCAGTTCCTGCAAAAGGAAAGTGGAATTCATCAAAAACCACGTGACGAGAAATTACAACCTTGCCTTGAGGAGTCAAGCACTGATAGCCCTTGTGCTGAGGGCTGTAACCAAGAAAGACACACGGCTGAGATCGAAACTAAATCTTGTGATTTTGGAAGGGCCATAGATAAGGAAAGCAACGACATCCAAAAATACGCAAGAATCCATAGTCTGGCAGGTTCTCAAACAACTTCTGAAATGGAGAAACACCACCAAGCACATCAGTAGGGAGTCGATTAATGAGATAAACCGCACTGACAACAGCATAGGCCCAAAAATGTAACGGCATTGACGCCTGTGCTAAAAGCGTAAGTGCGAGCTCGATAATATGCCGGTGCTTCCGCTCAACTACACCGTTCTGCTCGGAAGTATGCGGACACGTCACACGATGAACAACACCAGCTTCAGCTAACACAGCCGACAAACCTCTAAACTCCTCACCCCAATCACTCTGAACCTTTTTTATCTGCGTTCCAAACTGAGTATTTACCATCTTCGAAAACTATTGATAAGCTTGATTGGCCTGAGACTTGTGTTTTAGCAGAAACAGCCACGTATGTCGGGAATATGCATCAACAAAGGATACATAGTATGAGAAGCCAGAAGAGGGCTTATGAGCAGGACCCCATAAAATAAAATGAATTACGATAGGATTTTGGGAAAATAAAATGTATATTGGAAACGGTGAAAACAACAAAAGAATTAAAGAAGCTGTCGAACAGCTGTAGCACATCAGAAGCCTAACGGCTTAGGAAAACTCTAGAGAAAATATAGGCTTTAGTGGATAAAACTCACTTAATAAGCCAAGGTCTAAAGACCTATTATTTATATGGCCCAAGAAATGAATCCAACAGACTTGGTACCATCAAACCAATCTGTTGAACCAAGGTAATGGGCTCTAACGGGTTCTAACCAACTAACCAACTTAGTTGAGTCCAACAACTGATCCAACAGAATAACAGAATAATTTTCAGCAGCCATTATTCACAATATTTTCTCTACTTCTCTCGCCTTCTGCGTGCAAGAGGCACCAACTAATTCATCATTTGAACATATACTTTGTCCCTAAAAGACTGGAAATAGGATTTAGAGAGAGGCTTAGTAAACCCATCAGCAGCTTGACATTGAGCCGGAACATAATTCACCAAAACTTGTTCTTGTGTGACCTTCTCTCGCACAAAATGAACATCCAATTCAACATGTTTAGAGCGCGAGTGAAACATCGGATTTGCTGCCATGGCTATCGCGCTTGTATTGTCACTCCAAACGGTAGGAGTGGTGGCTAACGATACCTTCAAATCACTCAAAACAGCCGCAACCCACGTTATTTTCGAGACCGTGTCTGCTATACTTCTATATTCGGCCTCCGTTGTAGAGCGAGAATTCGATTTCTGCTTCTTGGAACACCAAGCAACTAAACAGTTATTAATGTAAACACAATAACCCGTAGTCGATCGACGATCATCAAGACTACTTGCTCAATCAGCATCCGAATATGCCACTACATTAGTTATGCCAGCCTCGGAAGAAGAAAACAACAAGCCAAAATCAATAGTCCCTACCAAATACCTAAGAATTTGTTTCACAGCAGCCATATGTGTTTCACAAGGACTATGCATAAATTGTGCAACTTTGTGTACACTGAACATAATATCAGGGCGAGTATGACATACATAAAGAAGTGCACCAACAATGCTACGATATTCCTGAGCATCAGCTAACGAACTGCCACCATCACGAACAAGCTTGGCGGTGGACAACATTGGAGTAGGAACAGAATTAGCCTGATGCATATTAGTCTTCAAGAGAAGATCAAGTATAAATTTTTTATGACTGAGTAAAATACAATCACCGACTCGAACCGCTTCTATCCCAAGGAAAAACGTCAAATCACCAAGATCCTTGAGAGCAAATTTATTGCTTAAATCAGCAATGACATTTTCAATCCGTTGAGAGGATTGACCCGTTACTATGATGTCGTCAACATACACTAACAAGTATGTAACGACACTATCTTTATTATGAATAAAAAGAGACGCATCAGCCTTAGATTCCAAAATACCAATTTCAAGCAAATAGGAGCGAAGCTTATTGTACCAATTACGTTGTGCCTGCCGTAAACCATACAAGGCCTTTTTAAGACGGCACACCAGCTTAGAACCATCACTCGAAGATTGCTCAAAACCGGGTGGTTGAACCATGAAAACCTCTTCATCTAATTCACCGTTCAAGAAAGCATTATTCACGTCTACTTGTCGCAAGCACCATTTGTTTGTATCAACCAAAGCAAGAATAATATTGATGGTAGAAAAACGTATTACCGGACTGAAAGTGTCTTTGAAGTCCTGCCTGGGAACTTGAGAAAATCCCTTTGCGACAAGGCGAGCCTTGTACCGAGAAACTGACCCATCCGGATTACGTTTGATGCGAAAAATCCACTTACACCCAACCGCGCGACGACCTTCCGGTAAAACTTCAAGTGTCCACGTGCCATTATTCACCAAGGCATTAAATTCGGCAAATGCAGCTTCCTTCCACTGAGGCAAAAGCAACGCTTGATGAATAGTTTCTGGAACAACATTCACTTGCTGTGTAGTGACAGTGTATAATTTTGGCTTTAAAATCCCTCGTTTGCTCCGAGTAAGCATATGATGACTATTTAAAGAACTGGAACAGCCTTGAATGTTAGAAACTAGAACAGAATCATCACACACATTGGGATCAACACCAACCGATTCATCCAAACAATTATTAATAACAAAGTCAACCAAGGTGATGGGCTCAACTTCACCTGGTTCATCACTAATAGACGCACTCAAACCATTATTAACAGTGGCGTCAACCAAAACAAGTTCAACCTCACTAGATTCAGCACATACAACAGGAGTATCAGCGACAGAATCACCAAACCTTCGAGATGTACATGTTGCGTCCAGACCACCATTCGAAGCAGATACAGAATCGACCAGGCCAGCATTGTCACAACCCTGACGCATCAAAGAACCGAGTGCACAATCATCAGTAGAAACACGAACGTTTGAGGCAGGCTCACCAGTGACAGGGGTTGCTGCTGCAGAATTTGTAGAATTCACTGCTGGTGAAACAAAAGAAGCTGTCGCAGGCATCACTTCAGTTTGAGATTCAGCAGGTTGTTGAACTAGGCCAGGAACAACACGTAAAGGCGAAGACTGAAATACAGAAGCAGTTGAAAGAGGGATTGAAATAGGCTTCTGATCAAAACCAGTTCCTGCAAAAGGAAAGTGGAATTCATCAAAAACCACGTGACGAGAAATTACAACCTTGCCTTGAGGAGTCAAGCACTGATAGCCCTTGTGCTGAGGGCTGTAACCAAGAAAGACACACGGCTGAGATCGAAACTAAATCTTGTGATTTTGGAAGGGCCATAGATAAGGAAAGCAACGACATCCAAAAATACGCAAGAATCCATAGTCTGGCAGGTTCTCAAACAACTTCTGAAATGGAGAAACACCACCAAGCACATCAGTAGGGAGTCGATTAATGAGATAAACCGCACTGACAACAGCATAGGCCCAAAAATGTAACGGCATTGACGCCTGTGCTAAAAGCGTAAGTGCGAGCTCGATAATATGCCGGTGCTTCCGCTCAACTACACCGTTCTGCTCGGAAGTATGCGGACACGTCACACGATGAACAACACCAGCTTCAGCTAACACAGCCGACAAACCTCTAAACTCCTCACCCCAATCACTCTGAACCTTTTTTATCTGCGTTCCAAACTGAGTATTTACCATCTTCGAAAACTATTGATAAGCTTGATTGGCCTGAGACTTGTGTTTTAGCAGAAACAGCCACGTATGTCGGGAATATGCATCAACAAAGGATACATAGTATGAGAAGCCAGAAGAGGGCTTATGAGCAGGACCCCATAAAATAAAATGAATTACGATAGGATTTTGGGAAAATAAAATGTATATTGGAAACGGTGAAAACAACAAAAGAATTAAAGAAGCTGTCGAACAGCTGTAGCACATCAGAAGCCTAACGGCTTAGGAAAACTCTAGAGAAAATATAGGCTTTAGTGGATAAAACTCACTTAATAAGCCAAGGTCTAAAGACCTATTATTTATATGGCCCAAGAAATGAATCCAACAGACTTGGTACCATCAAACCAATCTGTTGAACCAAGGTAATGGGCTCTAACGGGTTCTAACCAACTAACCAACTTAGTTGAGTCCAACAACTGATCCAACAGAATAGCAGAATAATTTTCAGCAGCCATTATTCACAATAAACTTCAGCTGTAACTTTTGCTTCTCTAGTTGACACGTTCGATGTGCCATCCAATGCTTCTGTGATCCATCTGCTTCATAGTCTTCGTGGCAAGTAAGATACTGATGAGTTACATTATGCAGTGGTTGAGCATCCGGAATTTGGTTGAAGTCCGACACATTCAAAGGATTCCCATGATCTGCAACTTCATTTTCATTTGTTCGCTTCAACCATATTGCAAAGACTGTAGAAAACTCAAAATTCTCCCCGTTGTACTCGGTTGTATCACCTTGAGCATTTAAATTTCGATTAGAATCAGCTGGCTTTGAAGTATTCACAAAACCTGAAATATCATTTTCGTTAATCAGGTCCAACCACTTTCACCGAGAACTCCGGGAGTCCAGAAGTTGCCCCATTATCCTTAGTTCTATCAACTTCAGCAAGAGCTCCAGCTTTTTGATCAGTACCATCAAGCACAGGTTGGCTCGATTCAAGAAGCTTGTAATCATCTTCTTTCTTCAGAATTAACAGCAAAGACAGCAGCAAATCTGGATCATGAGGTAGATACAGTCGATTTCCATTATGATACGAGCACATCTCTTCGAAAAACAAATGTTTCGAAGTCAAAAGTTTTCTTGCATCTTCTTTCCCCTTCTCGGATAAATTTATTATGTCAAAAAGCTTAGGGTTCTCAACAACCTTGCAAGAAGTGCCTCTCCCCAGTAAATCATTCAGTCTCCTATATGTTTTGTTCAAATTATTGAACTTGTCCTCACATTGTTGAGGAGATACATGGTAACCCCGATCAGCCATGACCTTCGAAACACACCTCCATTTTCCCTGTTTCCTCAAAAGAGAAGACATTTTTGTCTGACTAACCGCACAATCAGTGGAAGGATCCTCCCCGGTGTAAGAAAGAATAGTAATCAAAAGCTTCACACTTTTTCCAGTCCATTTCACAGGTTGCCAGGGCGACTGATCCTCACTCTTGCCAGCTTCATTGTGCTCGAGTTTGCATTGTTCAGCATAATTTGACACGTCATCCTCGATAACAATGCTTTCCCGTCTCTCTCGTTTTCTGCTAAACCAAAAGCAGAAGGACGTTGGGACATTTGTGGCTTTTGTTTGTATTGAAGCTGTACCGATTCTTGTAGATCTAGACAACCATATACCCATCCCTGCAGCATGTCGCCACCTGCTGCTGGTTTACCTTCCATTGTCGTCAACCAGATATGCGATGAACTCGTTGGATCAGCTACTAAAAAATAAGTTCGACGGGATACAATCTGGTTGCTTGGTTAGTATATCAAAACCATCGGAGCAAAATTGAAGAGTTCAGCAGACAAACGGTTAAAGCCATAATCAGTTTAGAACCAAGCTAAAGAGTCCCATGGAATGAGCTTCGTTCCCTGCATAACAGTTGCTACAATTAGATTTCACAGCAAATACTTAAGCAATACCTTTTACAGACAAAATCCATCTAATTTCTAAGAATGATCAGAACAAACCACACAATTTCATGAAAGTAGATCCAAATTATAGCCAACCATAGATATGTTTCCAATTAATGTATTCCAAACAGAAATTTGTGAAAGTGAAAGCAACTGCATAACCTGAGATCTAAAGAAACTCAAATAGCCAAATGGGACTTATCTGCTGCTGCATGGAACAAAAAACCATTACCTCCATCAGACAATTTGCTCCATCTTCAAAATCTGCAATGTGGAAGCAGCGTTGATCAACATAACTCAAAGGGCCCAAGGGGCAAACTGTGAATGCTTGGGAATTAGTGAAAACCGACGATAAAAATGAAACGCTCGAAAGGTAACACTGGAACATGTAGCTTCAGTTTTAACTTAAGCACAATATCTAGGTGCCACTTGTCGGTTCATTAATGCTTACGATAGAGCATAGAAAACATGGCTCGCCGTAGGATATGTTTAGAATTTATAACTATAAGCTTGAATTGATGAAACAAAATAGCATAATGCATCATTTAGGAAAACAAAAGGCTATATTGACAATCTTAAACAAAACACAGCAAATTTCATAAGCCAGCAAGTTTTTCATTGCATTAAACTTAAAATAGGCTTCCAAGATGTAACCCGGATCACAACATGTACTCAGTTTTAGACACTGCTCATTTTCTTGTTCCTAATTTGAATGTTAAATCCTCGTTTACAAGCTTCATACATTCGTTTTCCAGCCTCATCTTATCCAAATCCCTATCCTTGTTCCAATTTATCCTTCGCCACTTAAGCTGCTCCTTCTCCAGTGCAAGCTTTTGGGCCTGAATTTGAATCTTCTGCCTTTGCAACTCAAGTAAGCGAAATGCCATCCACTGCTCTTGCAACCCATATGAGCTGTTGTAGGTAGGGTAAAAATGAGTCAAATCATGTTGATCATTTTGTTTAGCAGCTTCTGACTTTTTGCCATACTCCACAACGTTCGAAGGATTGCAAACAACCGCACCTTTCATTTCATTCATTGGTTTACGCTTCCTTGAGGATGGCTCCGGAAACTTGGAAGTTCCCTTATTATATTCTATTCCCTCAAATCCACTATCAGGTGCAGCATCTTGCTGTTCTTTCTCAAACTCATCATCCCCATTGTGTTGCCTCGACTGATTAGGCTCATCGTCTTCTCTGCTTCCAAGAAGCAACAGCAAGGACCGCTGCAACTCCAGATCATGAGGAAGATGCAATCTGTCCCCAGTATGGTATGAACACATTTCCTCATAAAACAGATTCTTCGAGCTCAACATTTTCTTCACCTCCTCCTTTACCTTATTAGATACATTCATTACGTTCAAAAGCTCCGGGTTCTCTACAACCTCACAAGAACGGCCTTTTCCAAGAACATCATTGAGTCTCTTGTATCTTTTATTTAAATCACTGAACTTGTCCTCACATTGCTGCGGCGATACATGGTGACCTCTTTCGACCATGAGTTTCGAAACGCATTTCCACTTCCCTATCTTCTGCACCATAGACGATTTTCTTCTAACACCACCCAAACAATCAGAAGAAGCATCCTCATCGATATAACAAACAGCATTAATCAAAAGCCTAACCATTTGTGGTTTCCATTTCACTCGCTGCCACAAGAACTCGTCTTTCCCCTCAGAACCATCAGCACCACCTTGTCCATCAGAATAGTTCCAATTATCATCACTTGGTTTATCGATTTCTTTCATATTCTCAGACGTGGATGGAAAAACATCTTGAATTTGGGAACCTTGCTGCTGGCAAAATTGTAGGTCTAACCCTTGATGAACCTGCAATGACCCTAGTGAGGCTAAGCATGCAAATGACTGACTCTGACCACCTGGAATCAGATTATTATCTGATATTGGATTTCCTTCCATATTCTGTCATCAAAAGAAAAATTAGATCTTCTAAAAACCAAAATACAAGAAAAATTTTCGATACAACTTTCAATGTAGCTTACAAGCTTTTATAGGCCAAATTGACACAATTGGAAATGGAGAACCAGACAAGGCAATGCCTGCTAACACTAGTAGGCCAATTAAAGCAAAATCTTTGAGCAGATACAACAATTAAAACGAAATCCAGCACCAAGATTCAGAAAATCTCAAACAAATTAACACCCAAATTGCATGCAACATTGCAAAAATCAAATGTAACCCCCAATTCGTTCACTGAAGCTAACAAACACAGTATTGGGATTCTTTTCAAACGGAAAAAGTGAGTTCTAAAGCAGTAGAAAGAGACTAATCTGGCACAAAAGCAGAGACCCATTTCGTCATATAAGCTTGTTCTTTTCCTCCCCTTAACAAATAAAGTTAAAAATGTCATCTTTTGGCTCCAAAGCTCTCTTTTTTTCATGCGAACTTGCAGTTGTGCTATACGACAAGGGTACTATTTGATTGAACTCGAAACGAGTATTTGGCATGGCTGGGTCGGACCCGACCCGGTTATAGTGGACCGGGTTGAAAACATGAATCGTATTTGTAGGCCATGTTAGTCATGTAGGATTGATATTTTAAGCATAACTAATGTTGTGAATAAAAACAAAGAACAAGAATGCAAAAACAAAGAGATGAGAGAAAAAGGGAGATTTGTATTATTCTCAAATATAGACTTGTGTATAATGTCTTCATCAAGTCATCTATTTATAGACATAAGAATTACATATTACATTGAACTCTAATTAAATGAGATAATATTCTTAATGATAAAGTAAATCAATCTCCTTAGATAAAGTTCTAATCATGATAGAGATCCACATAGATAAATATTCATAACACTCCCCCTTGGATGTCTATGTAGATAATGTGCCTCGTTAAAACCTTACTAAGATAAAAACTCAGTGGGAAAAAAAATTTCTTTAGTGAAGGAAAAAGAGTGCACACATCTTTGATACGCATAACATGTTGCCTCATTAAAAACCTTACTAGGAAAACTCATTGGGACAAAACCTCGGTTAAGGAAAAAATATTGCAACGCGTATTTACTCCCCCTCATGAAAACACTACTAAAGATCTTTGAATCTTCATAATTCAACCTTGAATACTATTTTCTAAAGATAACGGGGGGTGAAACTTTGGAGTAATATTTTCCATGATGTATCCACCTTCCATTATCTCTACACAAGATAGCATTTGTATCATATATTGTGAAAGTAAATCACATATCTTCTGGATATGTTGGGTCAAAGGTCTTAGCCAAACACATTTTTTGCTTGCCTTGTGCATAACAATTATTTCTACAAGATTTGAGGAGGCATCGACGAATGTTTGAAGATCTAAATATAATGATCTTTGTATATTCATAGATATTTCTTGACCAACTAATATATAGTGCTTCAAGACCAAGAAAAGATATAATCTTTATTCACATCCAACAATCTTACAACTATTGGGATACTCAATAGATATGCTCTATTCATATTGAATCTTCTTTAAGATTCTTTCAGCTTATGTCTATTCATAGACAAAAAGAAATATATAAAAATGTTCAATCTTCAGGTCGAGATAAACTTGATGTCAAGATTCAAGTACTTGTATTGAAAGTACTTCATGAGTTTCCAATTTGAAGCTCTTTAGGAGTTCTAAAATTATCATAATGGATCTTGATCCAAACTCCTTTATAAAATACATAAGGAGATATGATCATTCTTATAGTATTTTCTCAATTAGTATTCACTAAGGCGATTATAGAAAATGCGCCAAAATATTCATGAGACATGTCTAAATAAATTTCCTCGGAAATTTCCAAATGCTTCTAGCATTTTAAATCATTCAAGGATAAATATAGATCCACAAATAATTAGATGCATGCAAAATTTTTCATAACTGCCAAAGTAATTGCATCCACCATGAAGTAATTAAAACTTTTCATAAATCATAGTTCAAGTTGTATTTACGACTACTTATTTGTGCCTCACTTGCATTACACATTTAGGTGTTTGGACTGCTGGTCCAAATACTTCTATTTTAGAAGTTCAAAGCGTCTTTCAACATCGGCCAATTTAATATCTATACTTATGGATAGATTTTATACAAGATTCTTGATTTCTTTCTTTACTTCTATAGAAGTATTTTATGTAAAATTGTTTGTAAAATCGTTGTTGACAACTTTCCAATTTTCTGGTTCCATTCTTGTAATGACATAACTCATCGAGATCTCATAAAGATTTCAATCTTTATTTCAGGTACCTGAAACTCTTCAAGAGTTTTATTATTAGTTATGTCTTGGGTCTCTTTAGGAGCACCCGCCTCCAATATATGACCATCTCATAATACTTTTCATTTACGAGAATTTTGATCATTGGAACCATTTCAACTATCATGCTTCAAGCATGATTTACATTCACTTGCTCTAACATGTAATTTAAACTTAGAGCATTTCAGCTGGTATATGAGACTTAATTACTCTCATTAGGTCAGTAAATATGTCTGGCAGTTGACATGAAATAACATAAATTATCTTATGAACTTTTAGTTCATATTCGAGGATCTAGATAATGATAATTCATTTCCTTCTTTATCCAGCTGATTATTCTCTCTCCCTGATGTTGAGAAAAATCATCTAATAAATGATTCTCCAATTAATGTTTAGAATTTAAACATAAAAGGAGACACGTACTCAATATATATTCTCAACCCTTTTTACTTACCCATTTTGTGCATTATGGTGGAGCAATTCAACTATATATCGCACATTCAAAAATTCAAAAATGGGAAATATGACTTCTGACCAAAAGTCAAATCATAATGGGAAGTTTATTATAACTCGTTGGCTTGATGCGTATAAGTGTTGCTATATGAAAATATCATATAAATAATAAATATTTTGTTCTCACAGTTTAGCTATTAAATAGGAGGCATTCAATTAAAAATTTGCTAAATCGTATTTTTCATAATCAATAGGCTTTGTAACAACCGATATAGCCTAAAATATAAACCCACAAGCTTTTGCAAAACGAATAGTCTAATTGCATAATCTGAATCCTTTTAAAATCAATCTCACAAACTTTTGGTTGTAAGTTGATAAAACAATGTAGATGCATCTACTAAAATCATATAAAGTTTTCCACATTTGTGGATATATGCGCCCATATTTCGTTTAGATATGCAAGACATGCAGTCTCAACTTCAGCACAAGAACTTCAAGTTCTAATTCTTTTGGTAAGTGGGATCAACTATATCCTTTGAGAACAAACAACGCAAGAACTTCAAGTTCTTTTAGTAAGTGGAATTTAATCAATTCCTTAAGCAACACAAGAACTTCATGTTCTTTAATAAGTGAAATTTAATCAATTCCTTTGAGAATAAGCACCACAAGAACTACAAGTTCTTTTAATACATGTGCATGTAAATCTCAATAATTTCTGCACCATTATTGATCAGGATGGTCTAACCGATCATGCCAACTATATATATGTGTGTATATATTTATGAATTTGTAAACTTCTTGTTTACCATAACATGTAATTCAATCTCACTCGTACATGTCTAGTACGACCATCAAAATTGTTCCTTTAAATAGGAATATATTTAGCTCTTTCGGAGCTTTCAATTGAAATTATCTTTTGGTAGCAATATATAGCTCTTCTAGAGCTTTCAACTGACTTTTTGACTACCAGAACTTATATCCATATTGGCTTATTTCAAATGCCAATCGATAACATATGTTATCTATAATTTCAAAAAGAATATTTTACGAACTCATATTGATCTCTTAAAATTTTCACTTCTAGTGGTGACAATATTATTACCATTAGCGGTAATTATTGCAATATTCGCAATTATGCACTTTTCATAATGTGCTTTCTCTTAAGAACTTATTGCTCTTCTGGAGCATCAATACTTTTAGTATTTTGAGATATAGTACTCACATTTTTCTCTTGCATTTAAATAGAAAATATATCTTATGCTTCTGCTAAGCATAAATCGTCACCATAAATTATATTTGATAAGTAATCATGTTAAACAAAATAAATAATATATAAATATAAATATTAACATGAATATAAATATAAAATGTAAATAATTAATGTATAAAGTAAATAAATATAAAGCAAAATAAACAAAAAGATAATTAGTTCTCTTCAAAGTTATGAGAATAATTAGAAGATGATTTATTCCATTTGAGGGTTATAAGGAAATCAACAACGTCCAAATGAGTTGGACTAACAATGTCCAAATAAGTTGGACCAATATCATCTTTGTCATTTTTTTTGCAAACATAATTTGCTTTTATTTTCTTTCCTTTATCATTCAATAATTGTTGATTTTTCAACGTACGATAAGTACGAGACCAATGGTTTATAACATCACATTGGTAATAAAAAGATTCCACTTTTTTTAAAATGATCTTTATCGCTCTTTTCATCCTTATAACCTCACTACCAGTGGGTAGAAGTATTCTTAAAATGACCATATTTTTCATGTCTATATTCATAGCCTCGACCACGACCACAACTTCTAATGTGGTTTTTATTCCTTCCATAATATAATCTCACATTCACTTCAGGGAATGGAGTAGAGCCAGTGGGCCTTTGAAACTTTTTCACATATTCTTATCACAGAGAACAAAGATTTAATCATCGTACGCGACATTGTTAAACCTGTCCACAAGGTCCTTTAAAAACCTCATTTGAGACCAGTAGCCTCGTAGAACGGGATGTCCAGCCAATATACTTTGATTATATCAAAATTATGTCTCTAATTGAATAATGATTTACCATGTTTGCATTCACTTCAGGGAATGAAACAGTTCTAATAATCCCATGAAATAAACATCATGCTTGCATTCACTTCAGGGAATGCCCCATCATTGATAATCGCATGGAATAAACATCATGCTTTGCATTCACTTCAGGGAATGCCTCCCATAAAACTTTTTGGATCAATACGAATTTTTGTAACTTGAAATTGGGAGAAGTCTATGGTCGAGTTTTTCGACGAAGAAGAAATATTGCTTTCGAGAAAATATAGACTTTATAATAATCTTTTTGAAAATTCAAAATCACCATGATTTATCGCACTTTAAAATAATAATGTAAAGAATAAAAATAAAACCAAAATTTACCGATATTGATTTTTCTCTCATGGACAATGGAGACATAGCATATGACCGAGATAGCTTCTCATAGTCCCTTTATATCACATCTCTTTCCAAGCCATTTAAGCATATCATGTAAAACTCAAAACACGGTTAAAAATACTAACTTTGACCAAATAAAATAACATAAATAATAATATGAAAAATATCAAATATAATCATATAAGTAAAAGTATGAATAAGCATACCGCTAATTAAACCTTTTAGGAACAAGAGAAAACACACGTAATTTACACCAAACACAACATCTTCGTCTCTGTCGATTCGTCTTTTGGTTTGTGAGAAGCCACAAATTTAGGAACAAGAGAAAACACACGTAATTTACACCAACCGCAACCTCTTTGTCTCTGTCGATTCGTCTTTTAGTTTGTGAGAAGCCACAAATTTATCTCTTTCCAATGTTCGAATAAAATCAAACATACTTCCAAACTTTTCAAAAAAAATAAATAAATTTAAGTTAAAATATAAAGAAAAAGACAATCGGTAATTTAAAAGAATGAAGAGAGAAAAAAACTCATATTTGGTTTTGTGATAAGGTTTTTTTTCTGAAAACCGTTAAATGGGGCCTTATCACTATTTTCTTTTTGAAAAGGGGGTTTATTTAAAGAAAAAAGGGGGAACTCATGTTTTGGAAAACTTGTGAAAATTTGGAGTTGCCACCGGCCACTGAGGTAGGCCGGACACCATAAAACCAGAGATTCATTTTAAAACGGGTTCGGGAGTTGGTTACGCGTGGGGTAGGATTAGCACCCCCATCACGCCCGGAAATCGGTACCAAATTGCTTGTTGCCTTTAATCGATAGAAATTATTTAAAAATCAAAGTAAATTTAATAATTGTTCTTAAATGAAAACGTGACTTGAATGACACGGGCTTTATCAAATAGTGGCGTTGGAATTAATTATCCATTTAATTAAAAAGGATGACGGTACACCGGACCATAGGCTAAACCGACATCAAATAAGGCTGACTGCCGTGTTAGTTTAGGGTTCGGATCCCGTACGTCACCTTTATGCATGATGCGGGCAAATAAGGGATGATGCGTGCTATTTCCATTTTTATGCTCTCGCTTACCTGGAGGCGGTGAAAATTAGCCCGAGTATCCGATAGACATCCATTAAGCTAGGACTGTCGTTTTCGGATACCGAGGTTAATTAATACCCCTCTCGAGTTTGATTTTTAGATTAATTAATTAACATACCAAATCATTAATGGTTTCATGAATGACAAATACGAGTATGTCACAAAAGATACAACACCATAATAAATAATTCGAATGGAAATAAAGCAAGATAAAATAGAATATCAACATGGGAATTTAAATAAAAATCCGGAAAAGGACCGGATCGAATATGAAGCGCGTAAATTAAATGCGATAAATTAAATAACGGTAATTAAAATGCGAGAAATTAAAATGTTAGTAGCTTGATTAGAAGTTAGATTAGGGGTTAAAAATTACACTAAACGGACCATAATAATACGGATCATACCCCGTTGCGGGTCACCGTAAGGCCGATCTGAACACAAATTAATGACAATAAATAAATATTATATATATATCATAGGATAAGATTAAAATATAATATAATACATACGCATATGTGTTTACCATATAGTTTTATAATAAAAATATATGTGTATAATATAATAGCGTAGCAGTATAATAATGTAGGAGTAGTTTAATACATGTAATATAATGTGTAGCATGCAACATATACATACTATGAATATTATATATGTAAAGTGTGATTATAATATATATACTATATACACCATACTATATACGTACGAACCAAAAAAGAAATAGAAACTAAAAGGGGACCTAAAGTGCAATAATACCTTTAAAGAAAATCTATTTGATGAGAAACAAGGGCTAAACTGAAAAGACGCGAAACTTTAAAAGGACCAAAACAATGATTATCCCACCCGAAAACAGATTAAAAAGGAAATAGGGGTGAAATTGAAAACGCTGAAAAACATACGAGGACTGCGGGCGAGATTTTAAAATGCGGAAGCCCTGCCCGCGCAATTAGAAAGGCACGGAGGCCCTTAAAACGCTATTAGACCAAAATTAAAACTGAGAAAACATTATATGAACTGACTTAAAAACTTCCCCCCCCCTTTTAGAAAACCCTAATCCTAAGTAGAGAGCTCTCACTCCTTTGCTCTGAAACGCCACCATCGTTCCGACCGCCGCTAGCCGGCGCCGGAACTGTAAAAACAACCCCCTTTCGAAACCTTTTTTTGTGAAATCAAAACCCAAAACCAAAAAACCTATGTTGTTTTTATTTTGAAACCCAAAACCAGAATCAAAAAAGAAGAAAGAAAACTCTGTATCAAGACCGAAAAACTCCCTCACCGGCTCACATGCATGGCCTCGGGAAGGGCCACAGAGCTTATCGCCGGCGAGGACGACGGATGGACGCGAAGGTAAAACTCCGACCACTTCTGCCTTTTTTATTTTGCTTTCGATTCGACTGAAATAAAAAATGAGAGGGGAATACCTCTGAAAATCTGACTCTGCTTGTATTGATTTCTGTTGATTACAAACTCTCTCGAATGCTCACTCTAATTTCCGAATGGTATCCCCTTCTACCATTTTTTCTCTGAAAAAATCCCCCCTTTCCCTTACATTACATGCACCCGGCTTTTATAGCCATATTTTACATTTTTTCTTCTTTTTCCCAAATGCATAATATTGCTGGAAATGTTGTTGATTGGTACGATTGCTTGTTGACGCTGCAATATCCGCTTGATTTCTGATTTCCGTTTTGCTCCGTACGATTTGGCTCTGAAATTTTGTTGTTTTCTGTTGCATGCGAGGCCCGTGAGGAGAGGGGGACCAGAGGAGGCCGGACGATGTCGGCCTAATCACGGTCGTTGGTGGAATCTGGACGGCCAGAGGAAGCTGTTGGGGACCCGAACTCGCGCGCGTGGGAAGCTGAGAAGCCGCGCGTGAGTGAGCTGGGAAGCCGCGCGTGTAGGCGTGAGGGTTCTGGAACCTTCCTCGGTCAATCTCAACCGTTCGATGTGGATCCAGATCTGACGGCGGATCTGGTGCGGCGCTAGGGTTTCCTGAGGGGCGGCTAGGGTTTCTTGCGAGCTCTTATTTGGACCGTTAGATCTGGTCCCCAGATCTAACGGTGGGAAAGGGGCGGCGGCTGCACACAAAGAGAGGCCATTAGGGTTTCATTTTAGCAGGCTGTGGTTTATTAATTTTGGGCCTAAACTTGTATTTATTTTCTGGGCTTTTGTATTATGATTGACTTTAATTAAATAAACCGGGCCTTTTATTTATTAATGTATATTGGGCTTATTTATGTATTTTTTGGTTTTCAGATTTATAATAATGATAATAATAAGATGATAACAATATGATAATAATAATAAGGATAATAATACTATAGTACGGTGGTAAGATAATATGTGATGTTAATAATAATACTAATAATAATGATGGGAGATAATAAATAATAACATAATAAAATAGTAATTATAATAATATAATATATGATAGTAGTGTTAATAAATATAATACTGGTAATAGTTATAATAATGGTAATAATAATACGGTAATATCAATATGAATGGTGGAATAATAGTATTTATAATAATATATGGTATATGAAAATAATATAGACAATAGTAATTAATATTAATGCTAGTAATAATAACAACCCATATACAATTAAAGCCCATTATTAGCAAAAATAAAAAAAGGTTGACCCGGACAAAATTAGTGATTACAGTTGCCCCTCTTTGCTTGTATTTGTGAAACAAGAACAAAGCAAAGACCATAAGCACTAATTTTGTCCAACTTCCCTGTTTGGGTGATTTGTTCCTCCGAAGCGGCAGAAACAAAGTGGATATCGTTGGCACGTCCTCCCGGAGCGGTTGAGGACTTGATGGATTCATTCCTCTGAAGTGGCAAAGAAAGAACCCAAATAACTCGTTTTTCCGAAGCGGCAAAAACACACTGGGCAGGCCTTCTGGCTCTTCTGCCCAGAAATCCTTGAACTCTTTCGTTCTTGGATCCTGATGTGGCGAGTATGAAATTCTTCGCCTGAAGCTACATTTGCTCATCCGAAGCGACAGGAACAAAGTGGGTGTCGTTGGCATGTCGCCCCTGGACGGTCGAAGGACAAAGTCGATGCATTCTTCCTACGCGGTACAGAATGAACATCAAATAGCGTACTTTCCCGGAGCGGCGAAAGCAAACTGGATAACGTTGGCATGTCCTCCCTAAGCGGCAAAGGACATAGCTGATTCATTCTCCCTGAGCGGCAAAGAATAAACCTTCCATAGCTACTGGACAACGTTGGCATGTCCTCCCTGAGCGGCAAAGGACGTAGCTGATTCATTCTCCCTGAGCGGCAAAGAATAAACCTTCAATAGCTTAGACAACGCTGGCATGTCCTCCCTGAGCGGCAAAGGACGTAGCTGATTCATTCTCCCTGAGCGGCAAAGAATAAACCTCCAATAGCAACTGGACAACGTTGGTATGTCCTCCCTGAGCGGCAAAGGACGTGGCTGATTCATTCTCCCTGAGCGGCAAAGAATAAACCTTCAATAGCTTAGACAACGCTGGCATGTCCTCCCTGAGCGGCAAAGGACGTAGCTGATTCATTCTCCCTGAGCGGCAAAGAATAAACCTCCAATAGCAACTGGACAACGTTTGTATGTCCTCCCTGAGCGGCAAAGGACGTGGCTGATTCATTCTCCCTGAGCGGCAAAGAATAAACCTTTAATAGCTTAGACAACGATGGCATGTCCTCCCTGAGCGGCAAAGGACGTAGCTGATTCATTCTCCCTGAGCGGCAAAGAATAAACCTCCAATAGCAACTGGACAACGTTGGCATGAAATAAATTGAGCAGGCCTTCTGGCTCTTCTGCTCGGAAATCCTTGAGCTCTTTTGCTCTGAAATTCTAAAGTTATGGGTCTCTTTTCTTTTCTTCTTTCTTCTTTCCTTCTTTTCTTTTTTTCCTTCTTCCTCTTTTGTTTCTTCTTTCTCATCTTCTTCTTTTTTTTCTTTTTTCATTTTCATCTCTCCTTCTTTCTTGTTCTTCATCTTCTTTTTTCTTCTTTTTTCTCTCATTTCTTCTTTTTCTCTTTCTCTCTTCATATTTTCTATTTTTCTTTTATTTCTCTTCCCCCTCGTTCTTTTTCTCATTCTTTTCTTCTTCCTCTTTCCTTTCTCATCTTTCTTTTCTTTCATTTTTCTCTTATTCTTTTCTCTCTCTTTTTCCTTTTTCTTTCTCTCTCTTCTCTCTTTCTTTTTCCTTCTCTTCTTTCTCTCTCTTTGTTTTCTCTCATTCTTTTTCTTTTTCTTTTTTCTTTTTTCTTTTTCCTTTTCTTCTTTTTTCTTTTTCTTTTTTTGTTTGATTTACTTTTTCTCTCTTCACTTTTCCTTTTTTCTTTTCTATTTAAAGATCAAGAAATCTGAATTTTTTATTTAAGATATTTCAAGGGGAATAAAATTGAGAAATTTAAATTTTAAGGAAAACGTCCCTTTAGAAAGGGCAAAAATTGAAGAATTTGGATTTTTGAGAAAAATATCCTTTCAGAAGGAATGAAATGGAGTTTTGAGAGAAAAAAAACATCCTTTAGAAAGGATACGATTGAGAAATCGAGTTTTAAGAAAAACATCCTTTAGAAAGGATAGGATTGAGAAATTCGAGTTTTAAGAAAAACTATCCTTTAGGAAGGATACGATTGAGAAATCGAGTTTTAAGAAAAACATCCTTTAGAAAGGATAGGATTGAGAAATCCGGGTTTTAAGAAAAACTATCCTTTAGGAAGGATTGAGAAATCTGAGTTTTAAGGAAAACATCCTTTAGAAAGGATAGGATTGAGAAATCCGAGTTTTAAGAAAAACGTCCTTTAGAAAGGATAGAATTGAGAAATTCGAGTCTTAAGAAAAACATCCTTTAGAAAGGATAGAATTGGGAAATTCGAGTTTTAAGAAAAACTACCCTTTAGGAAGGATTGTGTTTTGAGAAAAACGTCCTTTAGAAAGGATAAAAAATCAGGGGCTAAGAACCTCGATATCAGTCAAAGGATTCTTGAGATCTATTTCTCTTCTCATAGAGCCGTAGATCCACCCCTTTATCAATCTTCAAATACCTATTCAAAATGAGCAAAATGCTATGATGGTATGAGTTAGCATGCTCCTAACATAGGGATGTCTAACTATCAATGATGCATGAGCATACTTCATGATGCAATGACGCGTATGGTCATGGGAATGCAAAGATGCATGAATTTTGTTTTTATTCTCTGAGGTCGGTGGTCATCATCTTGGGACTACAACCACTCATCAATATCGTGTCTTGACAAACTTAGCTCTCGTTTGTCGTTGCTCACCATTCTTTCTTTTCAAAACTTCAAAAGACCGTTCTCGACTAGTCCTTGAACTTTGTTTTTTAGTGCCCCTCTAGGTACTGACGACTTTACCTCGAGCCATGGTCAGTCCACTTGTTCATTCCAATATAGGAGACTTGTGAAGATAAAAATAAATTCATTATGTATATGTATACATTTTAAAGAATCACGACAAGAGATATTTAAGAAAATCAAGTTTTGGGTCCTTGAAAAAAAAGGGTCAACCCGAGTGACATTTTCCGAATGTTGCAGGAATGCACATATGAAATCTTTTCTGGGCTATTAGGCTTCTGAGAGGAGCGACTCCCATTCCTAGTGTCTACCCGATTAAAAGTGGCTCTCTTTAGCTTACTAACTCACCAAGCCTCATCCTTCCCTCTTTTCTGGTCTCAATCGGGCATTAGAAGTGTGTCAATCCTTGAATAAAGGTTAACCCTGACATGCGGGATATGATCTGAAGACAAATTCATCCATCAGTGTATGGTCCAAATGGTCTTTTATGGCTTGTAATGTAGGCTAAGGATCACGGGTACGAAAGAAAGGGTAAATAGGCCCAAACAAGTGTTTGAGGGTGGTGAAACCAAGGATCAATTCTTCCACTCTGAAGTCGCAATTATGCTCCAACGAAATGTTATCTCTTTTCTTATTTCTTTAGATCTCTCTAGACTGCCCCCTTTTTTGGGGTTTTCACCCCTAGAGTTCATTTCCTTTCATCAAGTGTAGTTTCGGATCCATTTGCACCTTCGCATTGTATTAGTGAAGACTTTTGATCAAAGATGAATCAACCTTTCGAGACTCATCTAAGCAGAGATTCATAGGGAATCCTCTTGTCCCTTTTCTTCGTCCGATTTTCCCCTTTTACAAAATTGCACTTTTCACTTTAGTGCTTTTGCTTTTAATTTCTTCAACTTTTATGTCGGTAACTTTTGACCTAATTTGGGGTAGCTCTTTGAGCATCAACTTTTCTTTCGCTGTTTCCTTTTGATGTTTTTGCTGCTCAAACTGAAAGTTTATCCAATGAAACTGTTCTCTTTTAATCCACTTAGTTCACAAGACATCATCCTCATAGCATAATCAGAATCCAATGTCATTTATTTGTCCATAGCTTTATATCTCATTTGCCCCCAGTGTAGGGGTGATCCTTGATTTGGGTTCAATCAAAAGAAAAAAAGGTTTAACAGGCTCAAACGGGGACAACAATGTTTTTTTTTCATTTTCTTTCTATGTGAATGGAATTGAAGGAATGCCAAATGTCCTCCCATACATGGATATCAAAATTGGTCTTCATGTGGTAGAAGTTTTAGGGTTATCACTTCATTCAAGGACCTTGAACGACAATGCCCGAGAGGAAAAATTCACTCAATGGGAGTGGCCCATTATTCCTGAACACTCATTGTCATTCCTCCCTTGGCCTAAGTAGAACATAGGGTTTTCATATTTAGTATCCTCACAACATCCGGCTTTTCAGGAAAAAAAATCTTTTTAAATTGAATTAAAGTTAATCTTACAAAAAGTATATACATGTGTAATAGGAAAACAAGAGTAAACTTATAATAATAATAAATGAAATGTTTAAAGAATCAATGAATACCAAAACATTTTTTTAAATAACAAAATGAAAATCTCGTTATGATAAAAAAAATCTACAGCTCAGCTTATTTCTTTTGCATTTTTCCCAAATGCACAGGGATCAACGGATTTGAATTGCCTTTACCGGTAGCCGTTTGCTCCGGGCTAGTTGTACCATTCCCCTGGGTACAATCAGTTTTCACCAATAATGAGAATTGGATTTTTGCAAAGGATTTATTTTCCTTCGACCATTCGTAAAAATGGATTTTCGATGGACATTTGAATTATCCATTGTCTTAAACTTTACCACGTTTAAGCACGTTGTACCAACATTTCTGTCAGACTTGCTCAAACATCGCTTCTTCTTTCATGAAGCGATGTAATGTCTCCAATTCACTTTTCTTGAACCGAGACTTGCATTTTTCCCAAATGCACAGGGATTAACGGATTTGAATCGCCTTTACCGGTAGCCGTTTGCTCCGGGCTAGTTGTACTATTCCCCTGGGTACAATCAGTTTTCACCAATAATGAGAATTGGATTTTTGCAAAGGATTTATTTTCCTTCGACCATTCGTGAAAATGGATTTTCGATGGACATTTGAATTATCCATTGTCTTAAACCTTACCACGTTTAAGCACGTTGTACCAACATTTCTGTCAGACTTGCTCAAACATCGCTTCTTCTTCCATGAAGCGACGTAATGTCTCCGAAGGTCATACTAGGCTGAGCTTTGAGCAAAGGCTTCGTCTTGACGGGCAGAAGATGCCCCTTGGGGTGGGCTGAACGAGGGGCCGATAATAAGAGGATTCTTAAAGATTGGGGTGGCCGAGTGGTCTCCCGGTTCTTGAGCAACACTCCCTCCTTTCAGACCGGACCGTAACAGTTAGGGTATTCCTTTCATCATATCTTGTTGGGGCTTGATGATGGTGCCCCTTAATTCTTGCTGAGTTCGTTCCATCTGACCTCTCAAATCAGCCTCTGGCTTGGCAAAACTTTCCTCCATTTATTCATTTTTAAGAATGAATGCACGTAATGTGTTGTATGCACAACATGAATAGGTGATTAAAGGTAATCAAACAGATATGTACAACTGAATGCAAAGATGCATTGATCTGATGGACATTAATTTTATTTGTTTAATGAATGAATGAATGAATGAATGTGTCGTGTACAATGAAGACATATGATCAATCAAAATGCATAATTGAATGTAAATGTGCACTGATTTGATGGACACTAATGAACATGTCGCTCGTATAATAGAATCATATGGTTAAAGGTGATCGATCAAAAGGTATAATTGAATGCAAAGGTGCATTGATCATTAATTTTATTTGTATAATGAATGAATGAATGAACGGATGGATGAATGTGTCGTATGTACAACAGAAACTTATGATTAAAGGTAATCATACGAAATGTATAATGGAATGCAAAGGTGCATAAATACAATGTGTCGTGTGGACAACATATGGTTAAGAGTAATTAATCAAAATGTAATTGAATGCAAAGGTGCATAAATGCAATGTGTCGTATGGACAACATATGGTTAAAAGTAATCAATCAAAATGTAATTGAATGCAAAGGTGCATTAATTCATAAATGTCAAGAGTAATTAATCAAGATGTAATTGAATGCAAAGGTGCATTGAACATTAATTTCATGAACGCAATGTGTCACGTGTACAACATATGGTTGATCCAAATGTATAATTGAATGCAAAGGTGCATTTCATGTATATAATGTGTCGCATGTACAACATATGGTTAATCAAAATGTATAATTGAATGCAAAGGTGCATTTCATGTATACAATGTGTCGCATGTACAACAGAAATGCATGGCTAAAGGTGATTAAACAAAATGCATAATTGAAATGCAAAGAGCAACACTGAGTTCGGCAAATATCCTCGTTAAACAACTCATCAATGGGAACCTTGGTCCGTTACAATGATCGGATAAAACCCACTACATGTAGTTCTTAAGCTAGCGTCTAGGCCGACGATTTTCTTCAAGACTCACTCAATCCCTTCTTCTTTCTTGAAATGATCTTTTGCTAGGAATCGGGCGTTCTCTCATATCCTCGTTAACAAGTAGGCCAACTCTCGATCCTGCCCCCAAGTGGTATAGGCGACGACTTATGATTAATCCACTGTCGATATTGGTACTCTTGACTTGCTCTTTGAAAGGGTCCCACTGAGCCTAACCTTCAAAGCTTATCGGAGTTGAGGTCGGAATTCCTTCTGACTTGAAATATTTTTCCTTGTTTTAGGTTGAGACTTGATTGTCGACTCAAGGAGGCGAAGTGCCCGAGAAACTTCTGATCTTACCCCGGAAAGCTCGGTTGTTATTTTGTGTAGTTCTCGCTAATTTCCTTGCAAGACTCGGTATTTCCCAACTGTTGTAGTCAAATCAAAGCTGCCGACCGTAGAACAAATGTAGGTCGAACTCCAAAATTTGAAGTAATGGTCACTTGCCTGAGACATCTAACAAATAAGTGAGGTGGCCTTTTCTTGTTTTTGAAAGCCTTTCTTGTCTCGGAAACCCAACCATGTAGTTGCTCTCCTTGTGGCTACATTTTCGTCGAGGTCTTTCTCATTTATCGTTACAGACCACATTTCTCACTAATCAAGTCTTTAATTTTAGACTATTTCCAACTCAATGTGCTCTTTATGCAATGATGAAATATGCAAAATAAGAGGGGAAGAAAAGCAAAGGCGTTAGTCACATGATAAACATAAATCAAGGCAAGAAATGAAATTCAAGCATTAATGAAAAAAGAAGCGTAGAAACAAGTAATTAGCAAGACAAACCTGGACACTCTAAACTCTAGGGTTATCCGCATGGCTCTAATAGGGTAGGCTTCTTATATTCTCACTCATGAGTTCGGTTCTAGCAAAGGGTACCCGAACCTATCTCATCACCTACTAAGGCAATAAGAACCCCAATTCTGGCCCATTACAGGCTTGCGAACTGGTTTCGGTTCGAGGGAAAGCACGACCTAATGATGTGGAGGGCTGCTCACGTGTCAAAAGGCATGGATTCCGAAAGTGAACTACCGACCCGTGGAGGGATACTCACATGGGTATGGGCGTTTCACTTTCACTTAAGAAGGGTAGCTCGGGTATAGAGCTGAATGAACATGATGCAACACATGTCGGTGACTTCCTTAATAATTAAATGGAAAATTAATTCGAAATGCCACAAATTTCAAAGCCCGTTTAATTTAAGTCTTATTTTCACAGAAGAACGAATTTATTAGCTTCACTTCGAATTTTAAATATTTTATATCGATTAAATGGCAACAAGTGTTTTATTGGCTTAACTCTCATTTTTTGTTTTGTAAAAAACAAAAATTCTTCCCCAGCGGAGTCGCCAAGCTGTGATAAGGTTTTTTTTCTGAAAACCGTTAAATGGGGCCTTATCACTATTTTCTTTTTGAAAAGGGGGTTTATTTAAAGAAAAAAGGGGGAACTCATGTTTTGGAAAACTTGTGAAAATTTGGAGTCGCCACCGGCCACTGAGGTAGGCCGGACACCATAAAACCAGAGATTCATTTTAAAACGGGTTCGGGAGTTGGTTACGCGTGGGGTAGGATTAGCACCCCCATCACGCCCGGAAATCGGTACCAAATTGCTTGTTGCCTTTAATCGATAGAAATTATTTAAAAATCAAAGTAAATTTAATAATTGTTCTTAAATGAAAACGTGACTTGAATGACACGGGCTTTATCAAATAGTGGCGTTGGAATTAATTATCAATTTAATTAAAAAGGATGACGGTACACCGGACCATAGGCTAAACCGACATCAAATAAGGCTGACTGCCGTGTTAGTTTAGGGTTCGGATCCCGTACGTCACCTTTATGCATGATGCGGGCAAATAAGGGATGATGCGTGCTATTTCCATTTTTATGCTCTCGCTTACCTGGAGGCGGTGAAAATTAGCCCGAGTATCCGATAGACATCCATTAAGCTAGGACTGTCGTTTTCGGATACCGAGGTTAATTAATACCCCTCTCGAGTTTGATTTTTAGATTAATTAATTAACATACCAAATCATTAATGGTTTCATGAATGACAAATACGAGTATGTCACAAAAGATACAACACCATAATAAATAATTCGAATGGAAATAAAGCAAGATAAAATAGAATATCAACATGGGAATTTAAATAAAAATCCGGAAAAGGACCGGATCGAATATGAAGCGCGTAAATTAAATGCGATAAATTAAATAACGGTAATTAAAATGCGAGAAATTAAAATGTTAGTAGCTTGATTAGAAGTTAGATTAGGGGTTAAAAATTACACTAAACGGACCATAATAATACGGATCATACCCCGTTGCGGGTCACCGTAAGGCCGATCTGAACACAAATTAATGACAATAAATAAATATTATATATATATCATAGGATAAGATTAAAATATAATATAATATATACGCATATGTGTTTACCATATAGTTTTATAATAAAAATATATGTGTATAATATAATAGCGTAGCAGTATAATAATGTAGGAGTAGTTTAATACATGTAATATAATGTGTAGCATGCAACATATATATACTATGAATATTATATATGTAAAGTGTGATTATAATATATATACTATATACACCATACTATATACGTACGAACCAAAAAAGAAATAGAAACTAAAAGGGGACCTAAAGTGCAATAATACCTTTAAAGAAAATCTATTTGATGAGAAACAAGGGTTAAACTGAAAAGACGCGAAACTTTAAAAGGACCAAAACAATGATTATCCCACCCGAAAACAGATTAAAAAGGAAATAGGGGTGAAATTGAAAACGCTGAAAAACATACGAGGACTGCGGGCGAGATTTTAAAATGCGGAAGCCCTGCCCGCGCAATTAGAAAGGCACGGAGGCCCTTAAAACGCTATTAGACCAAAATTAAAACTGAGAAAACATTATATGAACTGACTTAAAAACTCCCCCCCCCCTTTTAGAAAACCCTAATCCTAAGTAGAGAGCTCTCACTCCTTTGCTCTGAAACGCCGCCATCGTTCCGACCGCCGCTAGCCGGCGCCGGAACTGTAAAAACAACCCCCTTTCGAAACCTTTTTTTGTGAAATCAAAACCCAAAACCAAAAAACCTATGTTGTTTTTATTTTGAAACCCAAAACCAGAATCAAAAAAGAAGAAAGAAAACTCTGTATCAAGACCGAAAAACTCCCTCACCGGCTCACATGCATGGCCTCGGGAAGGGCCACAGAGCTTATCGCCGGCGAGGACGACGGATGGACGCGAAGGTAAAACTCCGACCACTTCTGCCTTTTTTATTTTGCTTTCGATTCGACTGAAATAAAAAATGAGAGGGGAATACCTCTGAAAATCTGACTCTGCTTGTATTGATTTCTGTTGATTACAAACTCTCTCGAATGCTCACTCTAATTTCCGAATGGTATCCCCTTCTACCATTTTTTCTCTGAAAAAATCCCCCCTTTCCCTTACATTACATGCACCCGGCTTTTATAGCCATATTTTACATTTTTTCTTCTTTTTCCCAAATGCATAATATTGCTGGAAATGTTGTTGATTGGTATGATTGCTTGTTGACGCTGCAATATCCGCTTGATTTCTGATTTCCGTTTTGCTCCGTACGATTTGGCTCTAAAATTTTGTTGTTTTCTGTTGCATGCGAGGCCCGTGAGGAGAGGGGGACCAGAGGAGGCCGGACGATGTCGGCCTAATCACGGCCGTTGGTGGAATCTGGACGGCCAGAGGAAGCTGTTGGGGACCCGAACTCGCGCGCGTGGGAAGCTGAGAAGCCGCGCGTGAGTGAGCTGGGAAGCCGCGCGTGTAGGCGTGAGGGTTCTGGAACCTTCCTCGGTCAATCTCAACCGTTCGATGTGGATCCAGATCTGACGGCGGATCTGGTGCGGCGCTAGGGTTTCCTGAGGGGCGGCTAGGGTTTCTCGCGAGCTCTTATTTGGACCGTTAGATCTGGTCCCCAGATCTAACGGTGGGAAAGGGGCGGCGGCTGCACACAAAGAGAGGCCATTAGGGTTTCATTTTAGCAGGCTGTGGTTTATTAATTTTGGGCCTAAACTTGTATTTATTTTCTGGGCTTTTGTATTATGATTGACTTTAATTAAATAAACCGGGCCTTTTATTTATTAATGTATATTGGGCTTATTTATGTATTTTTTGGTTTTCAGATTTATAATAATGATAATAATAAGATGATAACAATATGATAATAATAATAAGGATAATAATACTATAGTACGGTGGTAAGATAATATGTGATGTTAATAATAATACTAATAATAATGATGGGAGATAATAAATAATAACATAATAAAATAGTAATTATAATAATATAATATATGATAGTAGTGTTAATAAATATAATACTGGTAATAGTTATAATAATGGTAATAATAATACGGTAATATCAATATGAATGGTGGAATAATAGTATTTATAATAATATATGGTATATGAAAATAATATAGACAATAGTAATTAATATTAATGCTAGTAATAATAACAACCCATATACAATTAAAGCCCATTATTAGCAAAAATAAAAAAAGGTTGACCCGGACAAAATTAGTGATTACAGGTTTATCCTAGAATCGAATTCTTTCCAATAACTTCTTTTGGATTCAAACAATGAAGAACTCAGTTGATTAGAGTCGTGCTTATAACGTGTTGTGAATAAAATAACAAAGAACAATAATAAGAACAAAGAACAAGAATGGAAGAACAAAGAGATGAGAGAAAGAGGGAGATTTGTATTATTCTTAAATATAGACTTGTGTACAATGCCTTCATCAAGTCATCTATTTATAGGCATAAGAAGTACATATTACATTGAACTCTAATTAAATGAGATAATATTACTAATGATAAAGTAAATCAATCTCCTTAGATAAAATGCTAATCATGATAGACATCTACATAGATAAATATTCATAACAACTAATAATTTTTATTCATTGAGGGATTATTTTAACCTTAAATGAAACGTTAAGGTTAAAATGTTAAAAAAATAAAGATTGAAGTAACTAATCAGTCAAACGTTCGGGACATATTTTTAACATTACACCTATTTAAATCTTAATTTTAAAAAAATACGCCTAAGCAAACTTAAAGTTCTAAGCGCAACTAGGCGTCGGATGAAACGTTTCATAAGACCGGGAAGAAGCGACATATAGCGGACGACGGAAAGCGCGCGCCTTCACCTTTAGGGCTTTTGGGTGTTTCTTTTAAGTTAAAAAAAGAAGAAGATCGTTTTTTGTCTGTCGTTTTTTTACGTTGTTTTGCCTGCAATTTTGCACGTTGTTTCATCCCTGTTTTCCTAGTTTCTTTTCTTGTACATTGGTTTTGGTTTTGAAATGAAAACCGATCTGGATTCGTTGACTATTGATGATGGTGAGGATGAGGCTATTGAGCTGCCACAGGAGATTGAAGAGGTTGCAGAAGAATATGCCCTGTGTTTGGTGGGAACATTTCTAACTTCAAGTGTTGTGCATTTCTATTGATGCATAATACTTTGGCAGATGTGTGGCATCCGTTAGGAGGCATATCAATTACAAACATTAGTGAGAAAAAAGATTTTTTTTCACTTTTATCACGAGGTTGATCTACTTCAAGTTATGGAGGGATGCCCTTGGTTTTTCAATAGTCATTTGCTTATCTTACATAGGATGGCCAAGGGAGAAGATCCATTACAGGTGCCATTGGAAAATGCTATTTTCTGGGTGCAGATACATGATATTCCGCCAGGGTTAATGTCTGAGCAAATGGCTCGACAGCTTGGTAATTTTATTGGTCAATTTATTGAGTGTGACTCTAAAGTCGTAGTCTCAGGACGAAAACAATATATGACAGTCAAGGTATTTGTTAATGTTACTGTTCCATTGAAGCGTAAGAAGAAGATTGCTTTAGGAAAGGATCGAAGCACTTATGTTCATTTCCAGTATGAGAGGATCACCTTATTTTGCTTTATTTGTGGGAAGCTTGGCCATGGAGAAAGTTATTGCTCACTGCGTTTATCTTTGGATCCGAATGAGGTGGTGTTTGGGTGGGACTTATCCATTCGTGCTCCGGCCCGAAGGGGATCTCCAGCGCCAAGCAGATGGATACGAGAGGAGGTTACTAGAGCCTCGTTGGCAGACATTTAGGCTACTCAAAACGTGCAATGGGCAGTTATCTGTTCGTGGACATCTTTCTGATATGAGCAGTTTGCCGAAGTCACCACATGGTACTTCTAATCTAGGCCATCATATCTAAATAATGGGCCATTAGTTTGTGGCCATATGGATTTGGGTTCTGATGCTGAAGATAATCCAATGGCAGTTGTAGATGGGAAGAAGAGGCAACGTGTTGTAAGTGAGGTCACTTCAGTTTCGTGGTTGAAAGATTCTCCTGCACCTGAGAATGTAAATGATATATCAGCTGGCTCTGCAATGCAGGGCAGCCGGAATCCATGAAGTTGGTTAGCTGGAACGTTTGTGGATTGGGGAAGCCATGGGCGGTTAACCGTCTCAAGAATAATTTGAGAGGTTGCCATCCCCAGATTTTGTTTCTAATAGAAACAAAGCTTAACGCGAGAAGAATGGAAAGGGTCCGTCGAAAATGTGGTTTCTTGTTTGGAATAGATGTTGCTGCTATCGGTTCTCGAGGTGGTTTATCGTTAGGTTGGCATCCTGATATAGATGTCACGTTGAAAAGTTATTCCCGCTTCCACATTGGTGTAGTGATTAAGGAAAACAACGATGTAATATGGAGATTCACAGGCTTCTATGGAAATTCGGTTGAGCAAGGCTGTCAAGAATCATGGAATTTGTTGTGCCAGTTAGGCTCGAACCAGTCCCTCCCATGGTTAGTGGCCGGTGACTTCAATGAAATAGCGTATTCATTTGAGAAATAAGGAGGCAGTATTCGCCAGGAGCGAAATATGGTCGGCTTTCGAGACGCTTTGAATGATTTTGAGCTAAGTGATTTGGGTTTTAAGGGACCCTGGTACACGTGGGAGAGAGGACGTCTGCCGGAAAACAATGTCCGTGAACGTCTTGATAGGGCCGTAGGTAACTCAGGTTGGTGGAATCTGCATCTGGGACATGCTATTACTCATTTAACACACTCAATCTCAGACCATTGTCCACTGCTTATGGAGTCTGATGGTCATAAATTCCAGCGTAATTCGACCAGGTTTGGCCAATTCTGATTCGATGCTAATTGGATTTTAGAGAATGAAGTTGAGCGACTTATCAAGAACTATTGGGATAATTCTACACAGTTAATTCCTGATAGGCTCCACAGTCTATGTTGCTCTTTAGCATCTTGGGGAATTAATAATAAAAAGAAGTTAATTGTGCGTAAAAATACCATGCAAAATAGACTACGTGAGTTGTCAATGGTTGATCCTGACGAGGAAGTTCTTCAGGAATTAATAGAGGTTAAACTTGGCTTAAATTTGGAAGCAGATAAGGAGGAGATGTACTGGGAGCAAAGAGCTAGGTCCAATTGGCTTCAGCACGGGGATAAAAATACTTTTTTTTCATAGCCATGCAACGTACCGTAAAAAGAAGAATTCTGTCAAAGGCCTATTCAATGATAATGGAGAGTGGATAGCAGGTGATGAAGATATGCTCGTTTTGGCAACTGACTATTTTAGGGAGTTGTTTAAGTCTTCTTCGCCTTGTGATACATCCCCAATTTATGATAAGTTGCAACTGCAAGTCTCTAATGCCATGAATGATAGACTGCTCTCTTCATTTACGGCTGAAGAAGTGTGGCAAGCAGTCAAGGACATGGCGCCATTGAAGGCTTCGGGTGTTGATGGGTTCCCGACCCTTTTCTTTCAGACATATTGGCATGTGATTGGTGAAGATGTTTCATCTTATTGTTTATCCGTCTTGAATGGGGAAGTGAGTTTGGAGTCGATTAATGCTACGCAAATTGTGCTTATCCATAAGGTGGCTCAACCTAAAAATATCACACAATTCAGGCCAATAAGCCTATGTAATGTTCTGTATAAGATCATTGCAAAGGTTTTGGCTTACAGGTTGTCTCCGGTTCTTGATAGTTGCATTGACAAAGCTCAAGGAGCTTTTATTCCTGGTCGGCAAATATTCGATAATATTATCATTGCATACGAGGTTCTTAATGCAATGTAGAAGAGACGAGTGGGCAAGCAGGGTTTTTTTGCTTTAAAAGCCGACTTAAATAAGGCTTATGATAGGGTTGAGTGGTCTTTTTTAGAGGGAATGATGTTGAAGCTTGGCTTTGCTGATAGATTTGTGAACCTTGTCATGAACTGTGTACGGACAGTGACTTATTCTTTTTGCCCTAATGGTTGTAACGGCTATCAATTTCAACCTTCTCGAGGATTAAGGCAAGGAGACTCGTTGAGTCCATACCTTTTCTTGGTTTGTGCTGAAGGTTTGTCGATACTCTTGAATGATGTTAACGCCAGCCAAGTGATTAAGGGAGCTACTATTGGAAGACAAAGGCTGGAAGTTGGCCATTTGTTATTTGCTGATGACAACATTTTATTTAGGGAAACAACACTTCAAAGTGCCAGTAATTTGAAGAACGTAATCAATCTTTATGGAAATGCTTCAGGTCAGAGAGTAAATTTTGAAAAATCTCTAATTTTCTTTAGCACAAATGTTAATGCTTCAATAAAAGATCAGGCTGGATCCTTATTGGGAGTTCGCACATCGTCTAATCCAGAGAGATGTCTCGGGTTTCCAACAATGGTAAGAAGGAATAAAAGGGAAGCTTTCAATTTTTATATAGATCGTTTCTATAAAATGACAGACAACTAAGGTGTACAATTCTTATCTATGGGAGGAAAAGAGGTGTTAATTAAAAGTGTCCTCCAAGCTATTCCCGTATACGCAATGCAATGTTTCATGTTGCCCTTTTCTTTGTGTCAAGCGATGGAGCAAGTTATGAAAAAATTCTGGTGGAGGCATAATGGCACAGGAAAAGGCATTCACTGGTGCACATGGTCTTATCTGGCTCGTCCCAAAGTTTGTGGGGGTCTTGGGTTTAGAGATCTTTCCAAGTTCAACGTGGCGCTATTGGAAAAACAATGTTGGAGATTAATCACTCAACCACATAGCTTCCTTACACAGGTTCTTAAAGCTCATTATTACCCTAGAACATAATTTCTTTCATCAAACTTGGGATCCAATCCATCTTATATTTGGAGGAGCATATGGAGTGCAAGAGCCTTAATAGAGAATGGATATGGATGGCGCATTGGTAATGGGAAAATGGTGAATATTTGGAACGATCCTTGGCTGCCATATTATGGAGATGAGAGAATCAAAAATTGTCCTATTAATACAAGCTACACTACAGTGTCGGATCTCACAGATGCTAATAGTTCTACTTGGAAAATGGACGTGTTGTCTTCTATTTTCGATGAGACTCAGGCAAGGATTATATGCTCTGTTCCTTCATCTAAAGTTGGTCTGTGTGATATGATTACATGGCGTCCCGATGACCTGTAGAATATCGACTCATGAATTACGATCTTAATTCTCATTCTGGAATAAATCCCCCTTCTTGTTCTTTACTTCTCTCAAGATTCTATACTGAGATGTAGGTTGCTAATGTACCTTCTAAAATAAAGATCACAATGTGGAGGATTGTTAACAACTTTGTGCCAACTTACGCAAATTTGCAGTCTCGAAGGCTGAATGTGAATAATAGTTGCCCCTTCTGCCTCTTATCTAGTGAAACTATAGTTCATTTAATGAGGGACTGTGTCTTTATCCGAGAATTGTTTGATAAACAAGACGTTCATCTCTCTGCAACTGAAACATCTATGGAGTGGAATGAATGGCTAGCAACGACATTTTGTAATCTAAGTGATAAGCAGAAGGTTGTAATGTTGGTCACATTCTGGGTTGCCTGGTACTGTAGTAATAGGATAGTTCATGAAGGGATACAAGCTTCAACGCATGATTCGTTTTCCTTTATTCAAGCTTTCATTCGGAAGAATGATTCATTCACCACTTCAACCTGTAGTAGATCTTTATCACGTCTTAATAGTTGGATTGCTCTTGAAGCGAATGTTATTAAGTGCAACTTTGATTCAGCATTTGATGTGCTCTCTAAGGAATCTATCTCGGGGATCATATGTCGTAATAGTGAAGGGCTTATTATGACATTAGGAACTATACCTCATTGGTTTGTTGCATATGCCTTTGTGGCTGAAGCACTTGCATGTCTTCAAGCGATTATCTTTGCTAAGGAATTGGGCTTCACAAGGGTGGTGATTGAAGGGGATTCTTTAACAATGATAAAGAGAGTCTTCATATTGAAATCAGATAATTCTCTCATCAGTCCAATCATCTATGATATTAGAGAAGCATTTAAAGCATTGGAGAGTGTTGTCTTTAAGTTCATCCATCGTGAAGGCAACAATGTTGCCCATACTCTTGCCCGTGAAGGTATAGGCTATAGTTCTCCTAGATTCTAGATCGAGGAAGTTCCCCCAGATGCAACTGCATCTGCTGCTCTAGATTGGGAGAGGTTGAATGGTACAAAATAGGCTTATGCAGTCCCTTCAAGTTTGCATATCGCATGGGTCTGATGGGATAAGCTTTCAAATTTGTTTTCAGAATTTTTTAGACTTGCATTTATTGATGCGCTCTGAGGTTTATAGTGTTCGAGGTAGCTGGTTATTTTAGTTCTCCATGAGGCTTGTCCTCTATAAAATGAGTTTGATTGTGTTTTAGTTATTCTACATGAAATCTGTGATGTACTTGAATTCTCATTTCTTTAATAAAAATCAGCCGATTCAAAAAAAGAAAGAAAGAAGAATTGTGCTGGTATGCCAGGTGTATCTTTTGAGTTTTTTTTAATCAAAAGAGGAGGATTCATTACCAGAAAAAAGAAACATACAACCATCAAAGCGGCAAGCCGCCAACCAAAACAAAGCCTAAAACCAAAGGAGACAAAAGTGCCCTTGCCCAAAGGCAATGTCTTACAAACGCGAAACATAAACCTAGGATCGAGACAATAAACAACATGCCCCTTCGTGGGGAAAGGGATGAACCACGTCCAACGACAAAGTCGAGGATAACGTCGGCAGAAAGGATCAAACATGGATAAGTCTGGCTGGGACAAAACTTGCCACCCACGTTCCTAAAGGGGAAAAGACCACCGAAGCATCGCCTGAGAGCTCTATCCAGAGGCAGGCTTCCATTACTAGGGGAGTGGTCCTTGTCAAGGCGGATGTTGCTGTGAACCACAAACAAGAGCACTGGAAGCAAAGAGACCCATATCCATCCAAGTCTGAAGCTTAGACCCAAAACCAACGAAACTTATATGATAGAGAGAAAAAAAGCTACACCTAAAACACGTGAGAACCGAAGAACTTTGAACGAGACCAAAGGAAAGAGGACACTAGAAATGGTGCCTATGATCTTTCCTTACATAGGCGTCAACCCTTGCTCTGATCATGGTGTTTCCGGATAACTCACGAAGGAGTTATCTGAAACTTGGGCACTGACATCCTTGGAAGCCGAAAAGGAGACTGGTTCTTCACCATCACTGATTTGAATCTCCTCATTGAGGAAAAAATTATCGTCGACGCACATTGAAGGCACCTTAGTGATATTCTTAATGTAAGGGTCAGTGCCAAGCTCGATCAGGCCTACCTCATCCACCATAACCCGAGTGCATTCCATTGAGAATTTGCGTCTCGCATCCTTCCTTATTAGGGTGAGACGTCTGGAGCCAAATATTTTCCCTTTTTTCTTCCTCTCGATATCGTGGATTATCGAAGACGAGTTTAGGTATGAAGAGGGGAATAGAGCTGCCTTTAGAAAATCTTCGTTTGCCACGCATCCTGTTTCAACAATGCACCAGTTTTGCAGTGCAACTTGGATGATGGCTCTGGTAACCTATTCCCACACTTCCTTGCGTTTGGCTTGGCTGAAACATTCCCCAGCTTCAGCTTCACGTTTTCTTTTCCTATCACTCGAAACTTCCATTTTATCGAAGTCGTCTGCCAAGATGTTGCTCCATGATGCATTCTGCAAATCTGATGGGAGAGTAGGATTAGCAAAGTCGGATACACTGGGAGCATGCTTGCTAAGAGGATTTGCCTCGGTGCAAATCACATTTGCAGGCTCCAAATTTGCGCTAAAGCCCTGTGAGCCAAAGCTTACTTCAGGCTGTCCAATACCCGAAAAAGAAGGTTGGCGTTGACTTCTTGAGTGACAGAAGTGACAATACGTGTTTCCTTAACCGATGTATCCTCAAAAACGGGATATCCTAAGGATTGTATCTCCATCGGGGACTTTAGCTTTTTGTCTTTTGTGCAATTCTTAAGATCAGTTTTGTCTTTTATTCCCAGGGCTTTCTCTCGACCCGTTTCAACCGACAGGTGATGAGGAGACCGTGGCTTACCACCGTAAGAGGCGCGGAGCCATGGCCCAAACTTGCCTGCAAGCTTGAAAAGCATTATATCATACCTTCAGTCTCTTTCGACGTGGCCTATTCTGCCGCACCGGAAGCAAAATTTTGGGAGACTTTTGTACTTAAAAGCCACTTCAAGGGGTTTATCCTTCTTTCTGTTCAAGATAAATCCAGTTTTCAAAGGGTCCTCAACCTTAATAGCCACTCTCAGACTGACTGAACCTTGCCAATGAGTTTTACTCCCGTCGTCCAGGGAGGAACCATAGAAGACGAGGAACAGTTTGCCGATTCTTCTAACATTATCCGCAGTGATTAAGCCGATAGGTAAGTGGTGAACTTGCACCCAAAACTCCTCCAAGGAGAAGTCTATCTCTTCAAGAGCTTTCTCCGACTGCCACTCCATAAGAACTAGGAGAGAATCCTACACCGCCTAGGGCTTGCAACCAAGGACTCTATGACGATCTTCCGTTGTCGGAAAGATAAAGAGAAAGAAATTCCGACTAAGGTCGTGGCACTCCAGGTTGTCACTCTTCCACGCCTTACGTAAAATAGCTGTTAACGCCAATGTCTTGATAGGCGCTGGTGACAGCAGCTTGCCCACGAGGGATTGGTTTTTTAAGGTGAAATTCACCTCCCCATCTTCGTTTAATTTCAGCTCATTCAAGAAGCCTTGACTGAGAAAGCTTGAGTCAGTAGGGTTGTTAGGGAAATCGTTATTTACAACCCCACACTTAGGGAGAAAAAGTGAGACATTTAGTTCCTAAAAGCGCAGTGGAGTTAATACAGTAGATACTGGAAAACGAGAGGGGAAAGAGACATTTAAAAGGTGTGAAAGGTGGCTACGAGGAACAGCTAAGGAGAAAGGAGAGTTGACTCGTCGCTAAGAGAAATAGGGGCGGAAATCAGCTCCTGACCAAAGAGTTTCACACCTCACAGGCCCAACTTGTAAGGCAGAGGCACACTGGAAAGGAAGCTTTGAGAGAGGAGAGCCAGCTTCTTTCTCAACGAGTAAGGTTTAGGATTTTGGAAGCTTAAAAGCTGTTTTCGATGGCGGGTCTTAATTTATAGAAATGTTCATGTGCTGTTGGTTTCAATTTTGAAGGATAAACCGAAAAATTTATTTTTTTAATTTTTTTACTTTTTTGTCTAATAATTTATTTGTCTCGTCATTTATTTTGTTTTGAGCCGTGTGTTGGTGCGTGGTTAGCCCAGTTTTCAAAACTGTTAAATGTTTTATGATTTTAATTTATTTTCGTTCACATATTATAAATTAAAAAAATATTAGCTATTTGTTTAAAATAAATTAATATTTCTTTCTCTGTATTATCTTTTTATTAGGATTTTCTTGGTATTATTATTATTATTTATTCTTTATGAAATCATATTATTAATTTTTCTACCCAAATATTTATTCTAGACCAAGAAGTTTAATTTTAATATTAAATTTGGTTTAAAGTAATATAATAAAACAATATTTTTAAATACTTACTAATTTAAATAAAATATTAAAATTACTTATTCAAATAATATAAATTTATTAATATTTTAATATATATTTAATAGTTTTGAAATTTACATCTAATTGAAATATTTTTGATATTTTAGTATTTATAGTATAATTACTAGGTTTTTAATTACAAAATATGCTCTAGGGTATTTATAAATTTTTAGGTAAAGAGTTGCGCATTACCTACGAACAGCGAGTGCCTTCGCCTCCAAGGACCTTTTGCGCTTCGGAGTGCCATGTGCTTTTTAAAACTAAAATTCAAATAGATAACCATAAAACATTAAACATGAATAGTAAATCGGACTTGAAAGATTAAAAAAATATATTGAAACACTGTATTTATGTGTGAATCTCTTAGTATGTCATTTCACTGTTATTATCCGTCATCTAAATAAAATCCCAAATATCATTCATTCTTTTACAAAAGGAAAATTATTAATGTTGTATGGAATCACATGTTAAAGCTTAAACAGACTTATGCCCTACAAAGTTTATGCATTTGCTTTCTTGTTGTTGTTCATCTTAATTTGCAGCAGCATAGAGTGCTTTAATCTCTTCAACATCATCATAGCTGCCAAGGAAAACAGGAGACTGCTCATGTATCTTCCCTGGAACCAGATCAAGTGCCTGCAAATCCATGGGAAATCAACAATTCATCAGGATTTTGCTGGCTTAGATGCGTCGAATGGTAAGGAACTCGATGTCGAGACGAGTTTTCTCGATGGAAAAGGTGAGGCAAGCAAATGTTTGTGACATTACCCTTTGTTTTCCAGTGAAAGCTTGACCTCCAGCTTGCTCCATCAGGTATGACATTGGGAACACTTCATACAGAAGACTATAATGGGAAAGAAGTTTGATTTATTGGTCAGAATTGCAGTGGAAAAATGAAGGTTTCGAAACAATCGTTTACCGTAGCTTTCCGTTGGGACTTTTCTTATCTGCAGGGTATAGGAAGATACCGCCGTAAAGCAGTGTTCGGTGGATGTCTGCAACCATGCTGCAATGGTAAATGCCATTAGTGGAAGCAAAAGAAAAGATTATGTAATCTCCAGTTGAACATACTCGTGTCCGATGCTCACATTTCGAGTCCGAGTAACATAACGAGAGCCTAAGAGTAAATACCTTCCAATGTATCTAAGGGACCTTGGGGGTGAACCATCTGTAGGGAACTTGCATTTCTCCACAAACTTTGTAGTTGGCTCATCCCAATTCTTGGCATTTCCTTCATTTACTGAATAAATCTTTCCCTTTTTCGGTACCTTGATGTTGGGATGGGTTAATATGAACTCGCCGAGAGACGGATCGAGTGTGAAGCCGTTAACGCCACTCCCGGTACTCAGCACTAGCTGCAAATCATAAACAAAGAACACTTTCTCTGCGTTTCAATTGTCAAAACAAAATCGATTTTAAGTCGCTGTAAATGCTGATCATGGTGATTGTTTTTACCGTGCAGGCGCTTCCGTACATGCAATAACCGGCTGCCAAGAGGTTTTTTCCGGCTTGTAATACATCATCGATCGTCGGATTGTCTTCATCTTTCACCAGATAGATCCCGAAAATCTGATTACAAGAGGGAAACGTGCATGTTTACTACTCATAAACCACTAAACAAGATTAGTCTGAAGCAAAGGGAATGCTGAAAAAGAGAGCAAGCTTACAGTTCCTATGGAAACACCACAGTCAATGTTTGAGGATCCATCCAATGGGTCAAAAACAACAATGTATCTGCATAAACAACACAAAGTTAGCCTAGAGTTCGTAACCAATACTCGTACTCTTCATCTTGTTCGAGACAAATTCGAGAACGAATATCATGAAACAATCTTTTAAACACATCGGTGTCGGATTTCAGCATCCAACACTCATCCAAGATGAGTATCAAACCTTCCACGCTTCGATCGATCGACGAATATAGCCTCTTCATCCTCCTCCGAAACCAAAATGCACTACACAAGATCACACATAAGATTATGCACTGATCTTCATTCAATCAAACAAACTAACAGATAGATTTTCAGGCTTACTGTTCTTCCACTGCTAATCAAAGCCTTAACAAAAACTTCATTTGAAAGCACATCCAGCTTCTTTTGTTCTTCACCCTAAAACATGGGAGAAAATCTAAATTCATACAATAGAAGATAGATTGATAATGGAAGCCATTAAAGATGAAGACATACCTGGATATTAGTCTCTCCTGCAAGTCCAAATAGCTTTGCAAGACCCGCCTGCACACACAGAACAATGATTTTGCAAGTGAAATCTGATATTTCAGAACTACAAAAACACCAAAAAGAAGATCAAAGAGTGTAAAATGACCTTGCTAACAGAAGAGCAGACGAATTTGCAGCCAAGAACAATGTGACTGAGCAAGATGGTGAAATCGCCACGAGATTCAGGGTACTTGGTTTGCTCATTCAGGACATGGCGAGTGATGGTCATCAAATCAGTCCTATGAGCATCGGCTTCATGATCCATGGCAAACCCCTTTTTTTCTCAACACAAAAATCAAACCTTTCCTCTCGAAATCGGATTAAAGCTTTCTTTTTGGGATCAAATGAAATGGAAAAAAGGTTAGAACTTGGAAAGCGAAGAACCCTTTTTTCTTCTGTTTGTGTTGCGTAAGATTTGGGAGAATAAAGATATATAGTGTTGTTCCACGTTTTGAGGATAACAAGATGTGTGTGTGTATATATATATAATCAACATCAACAACAGAGTCGATTCTGGTTGGTCAATGAAGGATGAGAATGACACGTTGGGGCTGTGTTGATCACATGGCTGTGAGTCATCAAGAATCAAAAGTCAGCTCTTTTTAGTTTCAATCTGTGCTGTCTCTAACGTTACACTTTTGATCAACAATGGCGGTTTTGGGTTTGAGCAAATGAATAGAGGAGAGCATAAATCGGTTAAAATCAATTTTAGTTACTTCGGTTTTTTATGATATTATGAATATGATACATATATGGATGGTTATGGGTCGGGTTTTTGACCAACGACACTCGACTTGAAAATTTAAAATATTCAATTAAGTTCGACTAACTTGATATTTTAAGATGTTTTACCCAACTTAAATTTGTCTTGAATTTCACATAAAAATCTAAATTTGACTCAACATAAATAATTTTTTTTATTTTTAATCGATAAAATAGAGAATTCATTGAAAAAATTCATATAAATTATTCTGTTTTATTAAACAAAATAGAGAGATAATTGAAAAACTATATAAAGATAGATATTATAGCAATTATATTTAAATATTTAGAATAAAATTAAACTATTATTTTGAGTCATGTATTTTTCACCCTAAATCCGACCCGACCTCATTTTTATAAAAAAAAAACTGACCTAACCTGAACTCATTTTAATAAAAAAAACACTCGACCTTATAATATCGAGTCAAAACCAGTCGACTCGAGCACAAATGACCATACCTTAATAATATAGCTAGGTTGGTTTCGTAGTTTAATTCACAATATAATTTTCTCTTATTAAATTGATTAGGTATAAAAAAATATCGAATTGATACTTATCCTTAATATTGAATCATATCTTAATCTTGCCAAAAAAAAGAGTAAATTATTTGAGCAAGTCAGAGCTTCACGATGACATCTCTTTGTATATGTTTTTAATAGGATAGGAATTAGGATCACGAGTACATTGAACCGTACAAGTTTTCATAAAATCCTCATTTATGGTAATAATTAATTGTATAAAAAATTATATTCAAAAAAATTATATAAAATTTATTGGATAAAGTTCACAAATGGTCACTAAACTATGTTTTAATGTTATTTTAGATACCAAACTTTCAATTGTTATAAAATATTATTAAATTGTTAATTTGTTACAAAATGACCACAGAGTCGACAAGTCCTAACTGTTGTTAAATAGGATGAGTGACATGGTAGTTTAGGTAAAATTGTTTAATAGCACAATTAATTCTCTATATTTATACATTTAATTAATTTAATTTTAATTCAAAAAAAATTAATAAATAAAATTATTATTTATAAATTTTGTCAATTTAGTCTTATTTTTATTATAAATAATTTAATAATTATTATTAATTATTAATATAATTAAAATATAATATTAGTAGTAATTTAAAATATGGGTAAAGTTCATAAATGGTTGCTAAACTATGTCTCAATGTTCATTTTGGTCACCAATTTTTCAATTATTATAAAATGGTCACTAAACTATTGATATTGTTACAAAATAGTCATTAAGCCCTAACTGTCGCTAAGTGGGGTGACGTTACCGTTTGGGTAAAATTGTTTAATAGCACAATTAGTTTTTCATATTTATACATTCGTTTAATTTGATCCTAATTCAAGAAAAAAATAATAAATTTAGGTTCATTATTTACAGGCTCTATCAATTTGGTCATGTTTTCATTAGAAATAATTTAATGTTTTTATAATTATTATTAATTATTAAACATTTAATAAAATTATTAATATTTTATTCATCAAAAAAGTTTTTATTTTGACCTAAATAGGTGATTAAATTTTTTTAGCCAAGTATAACTCTTATGAATTTAGTTTTTTTTTATCACGTGTCAATTGATGATTGTGTGTTGAGTTTTTTTAAGTTAGACACATATTTTGACAAAAATAAAAACTTCAAACACATATTTTATCCAAAAAAAAATAGTTTAAATATCTAAATAGAGAAAATAAAATACTAGAAACACTTATTTTATATTTAAGCCGAATAAAAATTTACCAAATCCAAATGGCTTACCTGACCCAAAACAATCCGGTCCGCGTTCCAGTCCTTTATAAGTTATAACTTGGCTAAACCGAGGTCTTGCTCCTTCAGTTCAAAACGGCGGTTCCAGTTAGCAATCGAGCGTCGATACATCAAACCAGCAGCTCAAAATGCTATATTTTCATAACAAAAGACAAGGCTGACAAGGTCCAGGAAGCAAGCAGCCGGCGGCAATGGTTGTCTCTCTTCAACCTGGACTCACCCTTTGTTTTCCAATCACTAGTTTGACCCAAAAACCATAACTTTCTCCTCCACCATTTTCATGGGAACAACAAAGCTTACCCAAGCACTCCTCAAGAACACCAAAAACCCAGAGCTAGCATGGCAACTCTTCAAGCGGATTCAATCTTCACAATCCAATCCGTCTGTTCTTTCATCAGTACCCACCATTGCCCGTATCCTTATCCGTTCCAAAATGCTCCCGGAAATCGATCAACTTCACCGCCTCCTCTTATCCTCACAGCCCCAACAAAACTCCCTCCGTTCCCTCGTTTCCCTTGTCAATCTATTAGCTAAATCGGGTTTCTTTGATAAAGCCTTTTCCCAGTTCCAGTCCATCAGAACAAACTTCCCACAAAACCCGCCTTCCATTTGTTTGTACAATGTTCTCTTTGGATCTTGTATTAAAGAAAGACGTTCGGACTGTGTGCTTTGGTTGTATAAAGATATGATCTTCGCCGGTGTTTCTCCAAAGACTTATACTTTTAATCTTTTGATTTGCGGGTTGTGTGATTTGGGTCATTTGGAGGATGCCCGAGAGTTGTTTGATAAAATGCCTGAGAAAGGTTGCCTGCCGAATGAGTATAGTTTTGGCATTTTGGTTCGAGGGTATTGCAGGTTCGGCCTTGCTAATAAAGGGGTGGAGCTTTTGGATGAGATGAAAAGGTCCAGGATTTTGCCAAATAGAGTTGTGTATAATACCTTGATCTCGAGTTTTTGTAAGGAAGGTGGAACTGATGATGCTGAAAAATTGGTAGAAAGAATGAGAGAGGATGGTTTGTTTCCTGATGTTGTGACATTCAATGCTAGAATATCCGCTCTTTGTAAAGCGGGTAAAGTTCTCGAAGCATCAAGGATTTTTAGGGATATGCAAATAGATGAAGTGTTGGGGTTACCTCGGCCTAATGTTATAACCTATAATCTAATGCTTGAGGGGTTCTGTAAGCAAGGGATGCTGGTGGAAGCAAAGAACTTGGTTGAGTCTATGGTGAAAAATGGTGATTTGATGAATTTAGAGAGTTATAATATTTGGTTGTTGGGGTTGCTAAGAAATGGAAAGTTAGTAGAGGCTCAACTGGTACTTAAAGACATGGTAAATAAAGGTGTAGAACCTAATATTTACTCGTATAACATTGTGATGGATGGTCTTTGCAAGAATGGAATGCTTTCGGACGCAAGAATGGTGATGGGTTTTATTATGAGGAGTGGTCTTTCTCCTGATACAGTAACTTACAGCACTTTACTACACGGCTACTGTCGTAAAGGGAAGTTATCTGAAGCAAATGATATTCTAAATGAGATGATGAGAAATGGTTGTGTCCCTAATACTTATACTTGTAATATTTTGCTGCATAGCTTGTGGAAAGAGGGCAAAATATTAGAGGCAGAAGAGTTATTGCAAAAGATGAATGAAAAAGGTTATGGTGTGGATACTGTGACCTGCAATATTGTAATTGCTGGTTTGTGTAAAAGTGGGAAGTTGGAAAAAGCTATGGAAATCGCCAATGAGATGTGGACGCATGGAAGTGCTGCTCTAGGTAACCTTGGAAACTCATTTATTGGCCTAGTTGATGATGTTAGCTGTAGCATGAAATGTACTCCCGACTTGGTTACATATTCTATCATAATCAGTGCTCTATGCAAGGCGGGAAGGATAGATGAGGCTAAAAAGAAATTCAAAGAGATGATGGGTAAAAACGTGCAACCTGATGCGGCTATTTTTGATACTTTCATCCATATTTTCTGTAAAGAAGGAAAGATCTCTTCTGCATTTCGAGTTCTCAAGGACATGGAGAAAAACGGATGTAATAAGAGCATACAGACTTATAATTCACTGATACTAGGCCTAGGAAGTAAAAATCAAATATTTGAGATTTATGGACTAGTCGATGAGATGAGAGAAAGAGGGATTACTCCTAATGTTTGCACATACAATAATATTATTCGATCTCTTTGCAAAAACGGGAAAATCCCGGACACAATGTCTATCTTGGATGACATGCTGCAAATGGGTATAAACCCTAATATTTCTTCCTTCAGGATGTTAATAGAAGCTTTCTGCAAGGCCTGTGATTTTGGAGTAGTGAAGGAGTTATTCGAGATTGCTCTAAGTATATGTGGCCATAAGGAAGCCTTATACAGTTTAATGTTCAATGAGTTGTTTGCAGGAGGCCAATTGTCAGAAGCTAAAATGGTCTTTGAAGCTGCGATAGATAGATCTTTTCATCTGGGTAATTTCCTTTATAAGGATCTCATTGAAAAACTCTGTAAAGATGGGAAGCTAGAGGAAGCTAGTGGTATTTTGCACAAGTTGATTGTCAAAGGATACAGCTTTGATCCTGCATCATTCATGCCAGTGGTTGATGACTTGGGTAAAAAGGGAGACAAGCACGAGGCTGATGAACTTGCAGAAAAGATGTTGGAGATGGCTTCAGATGGTAGAGTGGAAAACAAGATATCTCGAAAAGCAAAGGAATCAATCCATAGAAAAGAAACAAAGTATGGTGGAGATGACTGGCAAACAATAGTGCACAGGTACGACTAAAATAGTAATTCTGTTTTCTGGCTTCTTTTTTTCTTTGGTTTTGTTGATCTTTGGAATGTTTGGTGCTAATTGCCAAATATAGACAGCAGTGAACTATAGTCTTTCCTCGAAAAAGAAAAAAGTATAACAAATCAATATCTAATAAAATCACATATATTATGTCATAGTTTAAGTCCAATGCAGTCATCAAAGTATTTGCTTTTGTAGTTTTTAATTTTACCACACACCTTTATGTATTATAGTATTGGAATATCAGCTGTCGATAAAGCCTTTGTTGCCCAGGACTTCTATATGTGATGTATTTTTTCTTTTTACAATGGTCTTTGTCTAGTAATCCGTTGCATTCTTCCTTTTTTTTTATCAGTGAAGTTAATTGTCCTCTGTATATTATTTTGTGTGCTTGACACAGCTTCTATTTAATCTTCTTTTACAGAGATGATGGGAGTGGAATCGCTTTGAAATCCCTTAAGCGGGTACAGAAAGGTTGGGGTCAGGGAAGTATACCAAGTTTGCAGCCCCAGAAAAATGAGATTCTTGATTACTGGTGAAGTTGGTGGTTTAAGTTCCCATTTGTCTGAAGATAGTCGTGGAGGCTACTGATAATTAACCAAGGGTTATCGTGCAAAATATTCATTTTAGTTTCGTCGGCTTCGGAATTCATGAATGCAGGCGAATGATGCAGAGTAAGTCGTGATGTGCTTATTAATTTCAGTAAATTGTCTGTGCTTGTGAAGTAACTGCCTAAGTGCACCCTGTTTCTGTATTTCTGCAGACGGATAACAATTCGGTGAGCTGAATGCTCTAGTTTATTTGTAAAGCTCTGTATCCATGGTGAAGGTTGCTTACTTTCTGATGTTCTCTCATCGATGCTCGAGTTTATCAGTAAATCTCTTGAAGCTTGCTCCACATTGCATGCAAATCTTCAAATTGCTAATTTATTAGGAATGTATTACTACAATGGATAGAGTTTCAAACTCTTTGGGTTTAGAGTCTGAGTTAGGGATTTGTACACTGTACTATGAAACAGGAAGTGAATGAAGCTGGTTACGCATAACCATTTGTAAATAAATCAGAAATCTTAGTGTCAACCATTGTTTCATACAGTTTTTACAACAATATTATCGTGGCAAGAACCCTGTACAAATTACCTCCAAATTTGAGTATTCCTATCTGAATTTGAATTAAATATTATTAGTCAGATTTATGAATTTAAATATGAATTTATTGGTGGTCTTCTTTTTCTCTTTATATATATGGTTCAAAGCTATATTTATGTGTGTGTGTGCATGTATAATTACGTTATTGATTTTTCTGCAGAATTTTAGGACTTTCGATCGCTGCTTGCAACTTCCATGGAAATGCAGTGATGGTAATCCCTGGTGGCGTGTTCTTAATCGGACCAGTTTTATTTTCAGGGCCATGTTTCTATCCATCTTTGTTGATTATTCAAGTTAATGGAATGTGGTGTATTATCGAGGTGGTGGAGAACACGATATAGATTGGATCACGTTTCAGGCCATCAACGGGTTGATTTTCATCGGACATGGTATTTTCCATGGTCAATGTTCCACGGTTGGGAGCTAACTGCATCCGTTTGCCTGTCGTAGCTTCGAATCCCCCGTTCGGAAAGTATATGGTGTTTTGTTTCGAGATTTTTTAAATATTTTATAAAGTTTATTTTATTTATTTTTTAAATTTATTAAGAATTTTTTAGGATTTTTAAAATTTTAAGAATTTAATGATGTGACACTTTTATAGTATATCACGTGTCATTATCTTATTAGTCGTCAATCAATTAATGGTTAAAATTAGTCAATTGTTATTGAAAGACTAAATTAAGTGTGATTTTAAATATGATAGCTAAATTGGGTGCAAAATTTTTAAAAGAATTTAATTGATTTTTTTATGATGGTTAATTTAATCTTTAAGCCAATTTTGTTTTGGGAAAATATCTCATGCACTGACGGTGAAAACAAAATGTTTTCATAAGCGTCCTAAGGTTTTAGGGTCTTAGTTTAAGATTTAGGGTCTAGGAGTTTAGGTGTAGTGGTTTAGGTTTAGGGTTAGAGACTTAGGTTTTAACCAATAAACCCTAAATTTTAACCCTAAAACCTAAATTATATCTATACTCCCTAAATTCAAAATCTCTGCACCTAAACCCATAAATCCTAAACCCTACACTTTAAGTAGAATCTCTAAATCCTAAAATCGAGGTGCTTGAGGAAATAAATTTTACACAAGCGCTTGTGCGTGGAATAAACGCCCATTTATTTTACTCAAATTAGTTTTAGAACGTATGCACTTATGATCTAATGATCTTTTTCGTATCTTTTTTTGGAACAATTTTTACTTAGGAGGGGGAAGGAGAAATTTGCTCCCAATAAGTCTAAAACTCACAGCCTAGAGGAGGGGAAGGTGTCAATTGAGAGCTCTTAACCATTTATTTTAAAAATTGTTGACTCTTTTCCGTTATTTTTGAATTCACAAATGCTAGAAATGTGGTGTGTGTGATGAACATGTTTGTTTTATAGATAAAGAGAAGGAAATTTTAAATTTAATTTTGTTCAAAAAAATAATTATGTAATGAACTTTTCTTCTAAAGAGAGTCGTTGCTGTTTTAAATTTAAATTTCTGTTAATCATGTTTAATTTCTTTAATGATACGGTGTGTTTAGTGTTGTTTGTAAGAGACGATATCTTTTGGAACATATTGAATCCATTTGTTTTGAATGAAAGATGACCTTACTGATTTCTTTAATTATAGGTAAAATGGTTGTCTTGGACAAGCTACTGCCAAAGCTGATCTGCAAGCTCATAGAATTGGTCAAAAGAAGGAAGTTCAAGTCTTCCGGTTTGGGAATTCTCATTGTATGCCAGTTGAGAAGTTATCCTATGTATTGGTACACTTACTTGTTTGTTTATTATGAAACAGTACACTATTGAGGAAAAAGTGATTCAGAGGGCCTACAAAAAGCTTGCCCTAGATGCTCTCGTGAGGAGAAAGTGAGGAGAATTGAAGAGTTTAGGAAAAGATGATGAAAAATAAAGTTTTGAAAGTTCAAAGGTTAAATTAAAAATTAATTTTTTTAATAATATGTCACGTCATCGTATTAACGATTGTTAACGGTTAGATGACTAAAATAACAATGATAAAAAATGTAAGTGGCAAGTATAATTTTTTTTCAAAATGGGTGACCAAAATAAAACAAGCCCAAAATATAAAGGACCTCCGGTGAAGTTTACCCTTATTTTTAATGTCATAATGTGATTCGTGTTTGTGAAAGGCGTTAAATAATTCACTCGAAATGACCAAACCCAAAGTCTATCGACTATTTGTACCAAACTCAAACTTCTTACGAATTCGAAACCCTGATTAACCCGACCTAAAATGAAACCGACTTGAAATGAACCCGACCTAAAATGAAACCGACATGAAATGAACCCGACCTGAAGTATACCTGAGCTTGAATTAACTGATTCGGACTCGAACCGTTTTGACCCGACCTGAAATTGACTCGCACCCGACCCGAGTCAAAACGAAATATTAAAACAACCTAAAATAACATGTATTTGATTTGACTCGACCTGACATAACCCAACCTGAAACCCATCCAATTACTTATTTTTACATCCCTAAATACGAGGGACCACTTCCATTTAGAAAACATGGGGGAACACTTCCATTTAAAAATCTACAAACAAACAAGAATATAATGACCAACCTAGAGATGGTCATATAACTCGGACTCAACGGGTTCCGACCCGATCTTATAGTGTCGGATTTTTCTCTAAAATTTTGGGTGTAAGTCGGGTCAAATTTTTTAAGAGATATAATTAGGTTTGGATTGAAATCAGGTTTAGAGTGAAAAAAATTAACCCAATCTACATAAATTTATACATTGTGTAACTGGATCCTATTCATGTATTATAGTAAATACTGTAACCAGAATAAACTTTGTCACTTCTTTTTGGAAGGCAATTAAAAGCCAATGGTTTCAGGTCATCAAAACATAAGATAGAAAGCAATTAAAATATCCAACAGACTAAATAACCCAAGATCCATGAACTGTAGTAATTGCCCCTCACGTATTCCCTAAATTCTCAACACACTAAGAGGTCGGTTCAATTGAGCTATCGGGTAAGAAGGATCTCAACACATTTTGAAATAGGGATCCCAATAGTTTTAACCTCGAAATCGAATGACAATCATAAACTCTAGACATAACATCGCACCTAACATTTAAATAGGATTCGTACATACTTATCAAACATACAGGTCCTAGAACCGCAGATAGTTATCAAGCACTCGAACATGTACACATCGCTTGTATTCGTATTCTCGTACGAATACAAGCTCTATCATATAGTTGAACATGTCGTCACGAGATTTTCCACCAAGTAGTTAAACATATCTTCGCATGGCGTCTCTCCAGTCTAGTACCATTTTTAGAATTGATTTGATGGATTACAAGTCTTAGGGGTATTATACACATTTTGGCTTCACTGGTATTTTCTAACCTGATCCAACAAGGGTATTTTCATCACTTCAGTGCTCGAGGGTGTTTCAGTCATTTTAATCATCAAAGATATTTTTGTAAATTAATCTTCAAATGATAAATTAGGAATCGGGGATAATTTGGGTATTTCACAATCTCGAAGGTTAGAAACAAGTTATCAAAATTTTCCAAGCAAATCGGGAAATTAACGAAGTGATTCAGGATTTCTATCGGGTCAAGCATGATTTTCGAGCTCATATCAACTTTCGGGGGTATCAATGTCTTGTTATACATAAACATATTTCCATCTTTCAGTAAACGAGGGCAATCTAGTCATTTTCAACGTTTAGAGATATTTTAGACATTTGACTTTAACGAGATAAATAAGAGTTTGAAGATTTCGAGGCTAACAATGGCTTATCAATTTATAATTAAACTTGGGAATTCATTCAGATCATCCAATTCATTTATTGAGTCAAACGAGTCTTGATCAGTATAACTTATCCTTGTACAATATTCGTTACAAACCTTAAAATACTCAATCCTAGTCCCATAATAATAATAATGTGCATTCACACATAAACCATGTACCATGTAATCATACAACATACGAGAGATAGTAAAGTATTACCTTGAATTTGAGTTACAATGGTCGACCTTCATTGCATCTTCAATCCCCTCTTGATCCAACATTTTGAATCTCAATGTTCCTCATAAACATAGTAATACGAATATTCATAAATAATCACAATTAGACTATTCACTAGACTAATTCTTAACTTTGAACACAAAAAATAACTTATCGAGTTCGAATTTGGTGAAACGGACTTCAAAATCGAGCTCAAGACGTTAAAAACTCCTTGGGTAGGATCTCTCGAAAAAAGTCAACACACATGTCAACTCTTATCAACAGGCAACGTAAATGGGTCAAAGTTGTGGGGGCGCGATCTAGTGCGGTGCAAGGTAGCATAATGCAGATGCCTCATAGCTTTTTGATCATGCCCACTCGCAGGCGGCAGCGAGTGGGGAGAGTGCGATGGAGACATTGATTTTTCATTTTGAACGCTTGATCATGATTAACTCATAATATCGAATTTTCTTTTCCTCCACCCCTCCAACGACGACTTTGATAAAGATTCTGAAGACATCAGTCAACTCGTCTCGACAAAATAAATTTAACAGTACCAGAAGCGTCGAAAACGGATAACCGATCAATGACGATTCAAAGTAAAACACTCTCCCCCTCGAACGTTTTCTCTCTCTTCAATATTTAAATTTAAATTTCTGATTTCTCTTCTTCCCATACACGGCAACATGCCATTAATATCGTCTACCCAACAAAAATGGGTAAACTACACCAAAAGTCATCCATTATTTGAAAGTTTCCACCTAGAGAGAGGGGGAAGGAGAAATTTGCTCATACTGGGTTTAGAACCCGCAACCTAGGGAGATGTCAACGGAGAGTTTTTAACCACTTGCTCTGGAGTATGTTGACAAGTAATTGTAGTCTTAAAAGAGCCTAGATAAGCCTTTAGTAAGTTCCTAAAACAACACTACATAACTGCCCAGTTTTAAAGTTGGAATTTAGTAGTCGAATTGCTAGAAAACAACCAACAATGGTCCTAATTTGCTTGTAGTGTAATGTCTAATCTTCTTGCTATAATAGTGTATAATGTAATAGATAGCTTGTAGAGTTGAGTTGAATTAAGTGCCCATTTTTTTAGTCATTAGGAGCACATTTAAGGTCTGAAATTACATCAACTAGTTGCCAAGTATAATGTCGTTCGTATTGCTTGTATTATGTACTGTATGCTAAAATTTTGCTGAAACTGCATGAAAAAACAACTTATTGGGTATTGTTTGTTTTGGTAATGTGGTATTGAGGTAGCTCGAACATTGTCTAAATAGTTAGAAAACTTTGGATTAAGTTATGCTATTGTATAGTTTCAATCTATGGAAAAAGTGTGAGTTAGTTAGGAATGAAATGACAATTGAAAATACATTGTTTTATGGTCTTCGTTACCGCTCTATTAATGTCCATACAATTATTGCTTGTAATAGTAAAGCTAGAGGGGTATTTTTACCCCGAGTTCGACCCAAATTAGGAATGTCGGCCCTCTCGCGAAAACGCATTCAATTAGGCCATTCAGTCAGCACATTGTAGCAAATTAGCCCCTTGACCAATATTGACCGGCAAAACCGATAACTGCTTCATATGTGGCCGTTAACTACATGCCACGTCACAGTTGGCGTGTTAAAAATGCCGACGTGGCATCAATTTTTTTAAGAAAAAATTAACTATTTTTCATATTAAATTTTAACCAATCAGATGACATCTGATATGTAGGGGTGGGAAATGAAGCCAGGTTTGGCTGGTGTAGAGCCTAGTGCTTCACCACCAAACCAACCTCTTAACCTTGTTAATAAACACCCAATGTAACATATAACCTCATCCAAATAGCATGGTTGTTGCTTCTTTCTTCTTCATTACCTTCTTCCCACACGGAAATGACGACGATAACTATTTATCTGTCATTCCAGACATGGAAATTCACCCAAATGAGCCACACTGGTTAAACGAATTTAGCGACGTAATAAAGAACGTTTGTGGTCCCTTTACAACTGCGAAGACTATCTACGAAGACGAATCAACTTATTTGATAATCATAAGCTTGCCTTTTGTTGATCTTCAAAGGGTCAAGGTTTCATGGAGGAATACACTCACGAAATCATTAAGGTGTCATTGTTGAATAAACTTTAAATGTTGCTTTTAGTGAGTCTTAAATTTAGAAGTTATGTGGAAAATAAAAGGTCAAGAGTCTTAGTAGATGAAAGGCCAAAGGGTGATATAGGAGTTAGTGGTCTTTATGGTTTTTAATAGAATTTATTGTGTTTAAGTTTTTTTAACATAACAAGTGCCTAGTGTCTATATAAAGGCCTTGTTGATTTCATTTGAGATGTGGAATGAGTAGAAAAGATATAAAAGAGTAAAATAGTTATCCTGGTTATTTTGATTTAAGTTCTTCAAATTGGCATCAGAGTCAATGGCGAATGTAACGGGTCAAATGTCGCTACCACGACTAACGAAGACGAACTACGAAAACTGGAGCATTCAAATGAAAGCTCTTCTCGGATCTCAAGATGCGTGGGAGGTGGTCCAAGAAGGTTTCGAAGAACCAACAACTACCACGGGATATACAGCGGCTCAAACCAAGGCGTTGAAAGAGGCGCGATCGAAGGATAATGCGGCACTATACATGTTGTTCCGAGCCATTGATGAGTCGGGCTTTGAGAAGATTGTCGGTGCAACTACTTCAAAAGAAGCGTGGGACATTTTAGAAAAAGTGTTCAAAGGAGTCGATCGAGTCAAGCAAGTGCGTCTTCAAACTCTTCGTTGCGAGTTGGAGGGCATGAAGATGAAAGAGTCAGAAAGTGTATCCGACTACATCACGCGTGTACAAGCCGTGGTGAACCAACTCAATCGTAATGGTGAAACATTAACCGATGCGCGAGTTGTGGAGAAGATTTTGAGATCATTAACCGACAATTTTGAGAATGTTGTGTGCGCAATAGAAGAGTCAAAGGACCTTGCGACGCTCACAGTTGACGAGCTCACCGGTTCTCTCGAGGCACATGAACAACGTAAGAAGAAAAAGAAAGAGGAGACACTCGAGCAAGCACTTCAAACCAAGGCATCAATCAAAGACGAAAAGGTACTCTATTTTCAAAATTTTCGAGGTAGAGGGCGTGGTCGTGGAGGTCGTGGAAATGGTCGCGGTGGTCAAGGCGTTAGTCATGAAGGGTTCTATAATGAGAAGGGACAGTCGAGCCAACCAAATTGGCGTGGAAGAGGACGCGGTCGAGGAAGAGGCGGCCGATCAAACTATTCCAACATCGAGTGCTACAAGTGTTACATGTATGGTCACTATGCGAAGGATTGCAATTTCGACAAATGTTATAATTGTGGTAAAGTGGGGCATTTTGCAAAAGATTGTCGAGTTGATAAAAAGGTGGAAGAAACAACCAACCTAGCCTTGGAAGACGAAGTGAATGAAGGCTTTCTCTTGATGGCTCAAAATGAAGTCAACGACAACAATGACACTCTGTGGTACCTCGACTCGGGCGCAAGCAACCATATGTGCGGTCATGAGCACCTATTCAAAGAGATGCAAAAGATTGAAGATGGCCATGTGTCGTTTGGGGATGCATCAAAAGTGGAGGTCAAAGGCCGAGGTACAATTTGTTACTTACAAAAGGATGGCTTGATAGGGTCAATCTAAGATGTTTATTATGTACCAGATCTCAAGACTAATATTTTAAGTATGGGGCAACTCACGGAGAAATGTTACTCGGTACTTTTGAAAGACCGGGTACTACACTTGAAGAATAAGCAAGGGCGTCTAGTTGCTCGAGTCGAGATGGGTAGAAATCGGATGTACAAACTGAATTTAAGAAGCTTACGAGAAAAATGTTTGCGAGTCGACGTTGAAGACAAGGCATCGTTGTGGCATCTCCGCTTTGGTCACCTATATCATGGTGGTCTAAAAGAGTTAGTAAAGAAGAACATGGTGCACGGGCTGCCGAACATGGATTATGAGGGTAAATTTTGTGAAGCATGTGTGCTTAGCAAGCAAACGAGAATCTCGTTTCAAAAGAAGGCAGAATATCGAGCTAAACATCCTCTCGAGTTGATTCATATCGACATATGTGGACCAATCACCCTCAAATATTTCAGCGGTAAAAGGTATTTCATTTCCTTTATCGATGATTTCTCACGAAAAACTTGGGTTTATTTTCTGAAAGAAAAGTCTGAGGCATTTGAGGCATTCAAAAAGTTCAAAGTGATGGTGGAGAAGGCAACATGTACACACATCAAAGCCGTTCGATCCGATAGAGGTGGCGAGTATAATTCGACGGCTTTCATAGAGTATTGTGAGACGCAAGGCATAAGGAGATTTCTAACCGCATCGTACTCTCCTCAACAAAACGGTGTGGCCGAGAGGAAGAACCGGACCATTCTAGACATGGTACGATCAATGCTCAAAAGCAAGAAAATGCTGAAGCAATTCTGGGCAAAAGCTGTGCAATGTGCAGTCTATGTGCAAAATCAATGTCCACATGTGAAGTTAGATGATCAAACACCACAAGAGGCATGGAGCGGACAAAAGCCGACGGTTTCCCATCTCAAAGTGTTCGGTAGTGTGGCTTATGCACACGTACCGGATCAACGAAGAACGAAGCTCGAAGACAAAAGCAAAAGGTATATTTTTATTGGGTATGATGAGAAGACAAAAGGGTACAAGCTACTCGATCCAATAAGCAAGAAGGTGAGAGTGAGTCGTGATGTGCGAGTAAACGAAGCAAGCGAGTGGGACTGGAACAATTCGACAGAGGTTATTATTGAAGTTGGAGAATCATCAGTTGCTGCACCGACAAGCATACCAACAAACTCTGAAACTGCCGATGATGAAGATGAACCACGACAACCCAAAATGCGAAGTTTGCAAGAATTGTATGATTCGACAAATGAGGTACACCTTGTATGTCTTTTGGCAGATGATGAAAATATCAGCTTTGAAGAGGCTTTGCGAGACAAGAAGTGGCAAACTGCCATGAATGAGGAGATTAAGGCGATTGACCGCAACAACACATGGGAGCTAACAGAATTGCCGAAAGGAAGTCAGCCTATTGGTGTGAAGTGGGTGTTCAAGAAAAAGATGAATGCTCAAGGCGAGATAGAACGATACAAGGCGCGACTTGTTGCGAAGGGATACAAGCAAAAGGCGGGTATCGACTACGACGAGGTGTTTGCTCCCGTTGCAAGAATGGAGACAATCTGATTACTCATTTCACAAGCTGCTCAATTCAAATGGCCGATATTTCAAATGGATGTCAAGTCGACATTCTTGAATGGTGTGCTTGAAGAAGATGTCTACATCGAACAACCACCCGGGTACATGAAAGTCGGAGAAGAGAAAAAGGTGTTAAAATTGAAGAAGGCGCTTTACGGGTTGAAGCAAGCACCGCGGGCATGGAATACACGCATCGATACATATTTCAAGGAGAACGGGTTCAAGCAATGTCCCTACGAGCATGCCCTTTACGTAAAGAAGAATGGAGATTTGGGTTTGATGAAGTTCTTTCTTGGTTTGGAGGTTAGACAAGTAGAGACATGTATTTTTTTATCACAGGAGACATATGCAAAAGAAATTTTGAAGAAGTACAAGATGGCAAATTGCAACCCGGTATCAACACCAATGGAACCAGGTGCAAAACTCTCGAAGTTCGATGGAGGAGAACGTGTCGATGTGAGTAGATACCGGAGTTTGGTTGGAAGCCTTCGCTATCTCACATGCACAAGGCCAGATCTTTCATTAAGTGTCGGCATTGTAAGTCGGTTCATGGAGGAGCCGGTTCATTCACATTGGAAGGCGATGAAGCGAATCCTACGGTACATCCAAGGAACGATGACACTCGGGTTGTTCTACTCGAAAGTAGAAGATTACAAATTGGTTGGGTACTCCGACAGTGATTGGTGCGGAGACATAGACGATCGAAAAAGCACATCGGGATATGTGTTCTTTATGGGAGATACTGCATTTACATGGCTTTCAAAGAAGCAACCGATCGTGACGCTCTCAACATGTGAAGATGAATATGTGGCAGCATCTTGGTGTGTATGTCATATGATATGGCTTAGAAATTTGTTGAGCAAGATGGAGGTAAAGCAACTAGGTGCAACCGTGATTCAAGTTGACAACAAATCAGCAATTGAGTTGGCAAAGAACCCGGTGAACCATGAAAGAAGCAAACACATCGACGTTCATTTTCACTTTATCCGAGATCATGTGAATGAAGGAAATGTGGAATTGGTGCATGTGGCGAGTCGGGATCAAGTTGCGGATATCTTCACAAAACCGCTACCGAAAGTACTTCTCGACAAATGCAAGAAGATGATTGGCATGATGGATGGTAGAAGCATTTAAGTTTATGGGGGAGTTTTGTTGAATAAACTTTAAATGTTGCTTTTAGTGAGTCTTAAATTTAGAAGTTATGTGGAAAATAAAAGGTCAAGAGTCTTAGTAGATGAAAGGCCAAAGGGTGATATAGGAGTTAGTGGTCTTTATGGTTTTTAATAGAATTTATTGTGTTTAAATTTTTTTAACATAACAAGTGCCTAGTGTCTATATAAAGGCCTTGTTGATTTCATTTGAGATGTGGAATGAGTAGAAAAGATATAAAAGAGTAAAATAGTTATCCTGGTTATTTTGATTTAAGTTCTTCAGTCATGCGTGAGCACATCTCGGTTGCCTTTCATCAAGAGACATGAAAGAAGTTTCAAGCTCACGGATCCGACTTCCGAGCATTGCCCTCCTAGGGAATTCATAAGAGAAATACCGATGTTGAGTCGAATCCCAGAAGATGCCAACATCGAAGCATATCATGATGGCACAGGTTCTGTGCTGGAGATCATAGTTCCAAAACTGTTGATGTTGTCGGAAGAACACGAAATTTGGGTCTGCGACTGCCTGCGACTGAAGCTTGTAGGGAGTGATCTCATGTTGACATGAAAATACATAGAGCATCATTGTTTTTCTGACCTTTTTTATGTTCAAATTGTGGTGGATAATTTATATGGTTAGCATTTGATTGTAAGTGTAATTGATTTCCAAAAATACATTTGATGTATTGTTAGCTAACAAAAAAACTTTTAGATTTCAAAGTTCCAAAGCTAATCCCGGGTAATGAAGCAGTAGTAGCCAGCCTATTTGGATGAGGTTATACGTTACATTGGGTGTTTTTTTGACAAGGTTAAGAGCGTTTTTTAGGTGGTGAAACACAGACTCGTTTGTTAGCTCTCTCGCGACCCCTACTCTAATCAAAAGACTAAATGTCTCTATTGAAGATTCAAAAGGTGAGCACTGAGATGAGAAAGACTTGTAGACTCGTGACGCCGAACGACACATTCTAAAACTAAAGCGCACACTAAAAAGTGCTTCAAAAGGTGTTAGCAGGTGCACGGGGCTGGAGCCCGGCATGTTCGCCCGTTGGGCCGAGTGTTCGCCCACTTTAGAGTCTTCGCCTTTAGATAAAAAAAGTGTTCGCCCAAGTCACCAAACTACGACGAGATTTTTGCCTTTTGAAGCTCCAGTCACGTAGGGCGACCGGGCCAGGCCGAGTCAGAAAGGCTTTGATGACTCAAGGTTCATATTAGGGAAAGGAGAGTGAGGGGAAGAGGGGGCAGCCCTCAGCCTGATCATCCAATTCGCTCCAACAGACAGGCATGGTTTTGTAGTCAAAGCAACTTCATCACTTTCATGTACCCATTGGACGGCAGCCCTTTCGGGGGTTCCTTAGGAACCGATTCACTCTGCGTAGATTGAATGAAAGCAGAAAGCCTTCCACTGGCAGGCGATCATGTTTTTCACAGGATTTCTCATTACTCATGTCAGCATTCTCACTTTTGATATCTCCAGGTGTTGTCACAAAAAACCTTCCCCGATTGACAGAACGTCCCGCTACTGACACTTGGAAAAACAACTTTCAAGGTCTCTTCGATTCGGTGAATCATTTGAGCCCTGATACATTTTCGGTGTCATGGAGCTAGACCAGTGAGCTATTACGATTTCTTCAAAGGATGGCTGCTTCCAAGCCCACCTCTTGGTTTTCATCGTTCGACCACTTCCTTTTCCACTAAGTGATTGCTTAGGGAGCTTAGCGTATGATCTGGGTTGTTTCTCTCTCGACTATGGATCTTAGCACCCCAAAAGTATGTCTGTACAAAAGATCTACGCATGTATTCGGAGTTTCCATGGGTTGGTAAGGTGAAATGGGCCACCCTAGCCAATTGAGTGCTCTACCCCGGGCCATCGACATCATACACTCTACTGAAATAGGTTTCACGAAAAACCAGCTATATCCGATCTTGGTTTGCCTTTCACCCCTAGCCACAAGTCATCCCCGTATTTTGCCACAAACGTGGGTTCGGTCCTCCAAGGCCTCTTAAAGCTCTCTTCAACCTACTCATGGCTAGATCGATCAGTTTCGGGTCAAATAGGAAGAACTAAAAGATTCCACCTTTGGAAAGCGCTTATACCTAATGGCTTAAGTCGTTGTTCTCATTTCCTCGTTGACCCATCACGCAAAAGGTACGCCGTTAGAGTAAGTGCGCTTTACTAATATCAAGTAAAGGCTCTAAGGTCCACACCTTCGAGTGATTGTTCACATCGGATCTCAGGTTCTCTATTGCACTCCCTAAATAGGGTTCTTTTCACCTTTCCCTCACGGTACTTGTAAGCTATCGGTCATTAAGGAATACTTAGGCTTAGAGGGTGGTCCTCCTTTCTCGCGTAAAAGCGATCGGAATTTGAACACGTCGTGTTTTACTGGGAATGATCGAACCATGGAAACGAATTTACAGAGCTATCACCTTCTTTGGCCAGATCTTCCAACCTTTTCACAATTATAGTTCAGTGCACCCTTGACTAAGACCCTTGATTAAAATGAGAGTAGAAGGAAATGAAACAAAAAATCCCAACGTAAATAGAAAGAAAAAAAAACTAAAGTTTGAGATTCTTGGTTCTTTTTTTTTTCATTCTCTAAAATTTTGAGCGCCTCGGGTGGCAGTCCCTGCATTTTCCAATAAAAAACCAAGAAATAATTTCGTATAAGTGGAGTGACTGAAGAAGTGTTGATGTCATCAACTTCCCGTCTTTATATAAATAGATATAATTGAATACAAAGAAAGGCACGAGTAAAGATACAAGACGCTTAAAAAGTATTCCAAAAAAAGGTTGTTGTTATTGCGAAAATGAAAGAAATACTTTTTTTTGAACACTTGAAAAAATTGTTTTTTTTTTCATTTTTTGTTTCTCCCTTTGACGGGACCTGAAACTTCTTTTTTATGTTTCCAGGTTTTTTCTCGTGGTTCATGTGGTTTTTGTTGTGGGAGAAAGTCGTAGTTTTTTATTTGAACGATTGGGAATTTCCAGGATCTCCTGTCTTTGGAGTTCCCCGGAACATGCTATTATTTTAGAGGGGGATTCACACAACCAACGTGGCCAGCTTTCTTTTCCCTTTTTAGCTTGGGGTACGAAGTCTTCCCGGGCAACTTCGGAGAAAAGGGCTTTTGTCTCTTTATTATGTGTGCTTTGAGGCATTGTGTGTGTAGGTAGGGGTGTTCATGGTAGGTTAACCGTACCGTTTAGTCTAAATGGTCGGTTAACCGTTATAACGGTTATTGAATCATAACCTAACCATTAAGAAATGGTTAACCGTTTCAAACACTAATGGTTAATCATTATTAACGGTTAACCGTTAGCGGTTAACCGTTTCTTAATAATTCACTTATAGGTTAACATGTACTCTATTACAATATCGATTAAAACAACAATTAAATTTACCAAATCATAATATCGTAAACATTTTTCACAATCCATCGAATCAAGAACGTAAAAATATATTCGACATGAAAATTTTGCACTAGCTACAATTCTTGGAAAATAGACACAAAACAGAAACTAAAGTAATTTTTATATAAAAAAATTTAAACAAAACATAAACCAAAGTCATTCCTCTGTAATCATGCCCTTCTAACGTATGCACCTTATGAACCTGCATACCAATAATTGATGAACAAGTCATATTAACATGGTATCATATAAATATACAACTATGAATTAAAAATATGGCATCATATAAATCAGAAAAAAAATTTATAACCACGATAGTAACTAACGTCTACCCATCTCTTATATCAATTAATGAAGCGAGAATTAATACCCAAGGCTCCAATTAATACCTCACTTCATAAATCAACCGAGGTCTTCACCGTCTTCCTCCGAAATCGAATATGATTCATCAATCATAATTATCGGTTGGTTGAGTGTTAAATCATTCATTCCTATATTTCAAAGCATAAAATAAATTAGTATAAGATATAATGTAATATTGGCAAATCAAAAATTAAAAAAAATTATGAACTAGATTAAAAAACTAACCATCCTCCAATTCTTCCAACTCAAGAAGATTTTCCTCTATTATAAGAGGGCCTCGAGATTGGCGTAGCCAATCTTGTGAACAAATAAGAGCTTCCACTATTCTTGGAGTTAAGGAAGTGCGAAAAGAATCAAGAACTCGACCTCCTGTGCTAAAAGCGGACTCAGAAGCTACTGTAGAAACTGGAATAGCTAGCACATCTCGAGCCATTCGAGAAAGAACAGGATACCTCATTTGAGACTCATTCCACCATCTTAAAATATCAAAATTAAGATCATTCGTTTCAACTTCTTCACTCAAGTATTTCTCCAACTCGGTTTTTTCATCACAAATTCCTAAAGTTTCCTTTGCCATTCTATACCTATTATAGTAATGTTGTTGCACATCAATCTTTTTTTCACTGTTCTCCAAGCTATGAAGTGTTGTTCTAATTGAAGTAGGAGTACTATTACTACTACTACTACTTGATTCTCCCTTCTTGCTCTTGGAGCGAGGCATAACATCATTATAAAACTCAAATAAAGCTTTCAAAGTGACTTTGATGGTGGATATTAACAAATTGGCATTTTCAGCATCATAAGTATCACTTACTATCCACTCAACAAAACCCAATTTATGCCTTGGATCGAGTAGTAAAGCAACAAACAATAAAATATTGATGTTATCAATATTTCCCCAATATTTATCATGTTTGACCTTCATTTGAAGAGCCATCCTTCTAATACTTTCATTTTCATGACCACAATAACTAGAAATCAAGTCTCTAACTCCAAAAATAAGAGGTATATAAAAGTTACCTGTCACACGAAGACTCCCTGAAACCTTCAATGTAGTCTCATAAAAAATCTGTAAGAAAGGTAAAAAAGCTTCAACTTTTCTCCAATCATTGTCATTAGGTACACCAAAATGCCTCCTCAACTCTTTACAATAAGCACCGCCTTTGGTGTACAAATTATCAAAAGCTTTCTTAAATTTCAAAGCAGTTTCAAGCATTAAGAAAGTGGAGTTCCACCTTGTTTCAATATCTAAGCAAACAAAACTCTTACTTGTAATGTTTTCTTCCTCTATACAAGCTTTGAACGTTTGAAGTCTATTAGGAGAAGACCTTACAAATCGCACAGCACCACGAATTCGAGCAATGGATAAATCAAGTTCTTTCAAACCATCCTTAACAATCAAATTTAATATATGTGCTGCACATCTCATATGTAAAAACTTACCATCCAACACACTCCCTCCCCAATGAGTGATTCTTCTTCTAAGATACTGAATAGCCACATCATTTGAACTAGCATTGTCTACAGTTATGGTTAAAATCTTCCGAAGATTCCATTCATTCAAACATTTTTCAATGGATTTTCCAATGATTTCACCAGAATGACCTGGAATGGGACAAAAATTGATTATCTTTTTATGCAAAGTCCACTGATCATCAATAAAGTGTGCCGTAAGACACATGTACCCCAAGTTCTGACCAGAAGTCCACGTATCGGTAGTGAGGCACACTCTTGAAGACAACTTACTCAAAAGGTCTTTTAATTCACTTCTTTCTTCAATGAAGATACTATAACAATCTCTTGTCACAGTGGTGCGTGAAGGGAGAACAAATTCAGGACATAATTGTTTGCAAAAATATCGAAATCCTTCATGCTCCGTAAAGACAAAGGGTAACTCATCTACAATAAGCATCCTAGCAAGCGCCTTCCTACAATTATCTTGATCAAATTGCCAACACCTAGGGACTTTAACCGTTTTACTGGTGCCACCTGGTGATGTAATTGTTTTAGATTCAAAATCGGCAAGTTTTTGTTTTCTATTCAAGTTTGCAAGAAACCTTTTACATCTTGTAATATGATTCTTCATGCCACTAGTCCCATTAGATGGTTTGAAAGCAATGCACTTTCCACAATAATTGCACTCCACCTTATTTGGATCATTGGTTTTCTGAAAATGATCCCAAACATAGGATGTCTTCTTTCTTTCTATTTTGTCATCACTTATAGAAGGATTGGGAGACTTTCTCTTCTTTTTAATCATTGTATCTCCATCAACATCATTTTTACTCTTTGCTTCACTATCTTCTTCACAAGAGTTATCCTCTGAATTATTAAATCTCATCAACAATCATCACATTATCATTAACAACTCCATAGTTTTTTATACTGTGCAAATAAAACAAAGTAAACTTTAGAAACAAAATAAAAACACCAATACAAAAAAAACAAGGCCAAACCGAATTAAAATATTGATTCAAGCATAATGATTCAAGCATGCTAGAGAGTAGAGACCCATTTCGCAGAAATTGAAAAGAAAATCGTTTAAAAGAACATTAAGCAGAAACTCACTGATACAGAACATCTAAGAAAAAAATTTAACACATTAAAAGTTTGACCATAAAGATACAAGCAATGCCTGCAAATGCATTATAAATAGAAATTAATTAATCAATCAGCACTACACTGTCTTTCCTAGTTGCAGACACTAGAAAACAATGGTACAAGAAAGAAAAGAAAAAGTAGGGTTGGAGAAAGAACAGATTATGCAATAATACCAAAGATTTGAGCAAAGAAACTAATTCCAAACTTTTGATCAAACAAAACAAATTCTATGGTGGGATTTGAGCATTGTACAGTGACGAAGAAATGAAATAAAAGAAAAAGGATTTTATTAACAAAAACAATATACTACTATTCTTTGTTTCAAAACAACTTGTTGAAGCCGGAAGGTGGTGAAGATTCAGCCAATTTCAAGAACTGTTCCCTTTCGAGTGAGACATGAAGACAACGTTGAAATAAAGGAAATGAAAGTTGTTCTTTTCCCCTTAATATCCAGCACTTAAAAGATATCTACCATGGAAATAGAATCAATGATTTTCCATCTTTGAATGCATTTTAATGGCCAAAAAAGGAAATGAAAGTTGTTTACTACACTACACTGTTTGAGGCAGCAGCAAGCAATGATAGGAACAGGATAAAAGAAGCATGGATTTTCATCAATGAGGAGCAACATGTTCAGTCAAAACGGGCATATAAATTAGATCATATGAACAAATGCATTGTGCACATCTAGTTGGTGAATCATCCAAATTTGGCAAGGGAGTATGGAAGTCAGTTTGAGAGTAACATTCTGCAACTATATATGATTTTCTTTAAGGTTGTATCGCAGAAACAATGTCTGCGATATGAAACAAGAAAAGAAAATAACTCTAATTCAACCCATCTCATTTTCTAATTCAACCCAAGGAACTGAACTATACGCCTCTAATTCAACTTCTTTATTTACATCCACCCCATCTCATTTCCTAATTCAACCCAAGGAAATAACTCTAATTCAACTAGTAAATAGCTCTTTTGTATTTTCTCTCAGGAATTACATCAAACACTTGATACACACTACAAGTTAACTTGATTCAAGAATAAGAGAGAAAGAGAACATGCAAATTGCAAATAAAATTATATCAAATGGTTAAATTAATACTTACCCAGCACATTCACTCAATTTTTTGAAGTTCCAACTCGATAATTTTCAAGATCAATGACTTGTTCTCTTCAAGATACTGCAAGCATCAAAAGGAAGCCATTGAACAAATTAGGAAAGATTTAACAATAAATTGAAAGAAGGTGCAACAATTAATTAATTCAACACTTTGTTGGAGTCTTACCCGTAGCAATTCTGATAAGCCTTTAGAGTCAGAGAGAGGAGCGAATGGAAACGTGTTTGGTAATTTTAAGAATAAGGTTTAGATATTTGAAAAGAACAATGACGATCTTTAAAGTTTTTTTTAGAGTAACGGTTAACTTATAGGTTAATCCTCTGTTAAAATTTATAACCGCGGTAGTAACCATTAACCATTAATTTTAATGGTTCGGTTAATTGAAACCGTTTAATTTTTAATGATTAGGTTAATTAACCTATAAAATGAACGGTTAACTCGGTTAACGGTTATGGTTAACGGTTACGGTTAATTTTGCACACCCCTATGTGTAGGCCAATCTTATAGTGAAAGTAGCCTTTGGTTGCAAAATCGTTACATATGACAGCATAGCATATTCGGCATCATCATTACATATGACATTTTTCGGTCATTTTTTCGATAGCTAATGAGCCGTACCCTTGATCCAGAAATATTCGTTGTCTCCAAAACCTTCAGCTATGAAGAATGTGAAGAGATTGAATACATTAGCAACTTATGAATTCATACCAGACAAAAAGCTATAGGCCTTGCTAAGGAAGCCTTGGCGTAATGCTCCTCTTATTGTAAAACTTTTTGGAAACGTTTTAGGCTTCCAAACTCTCTCTTCTCGAGTGAAACAACTGTGGCAACTGGACGGGAGGTATAAGATTGTTTATCTTGGGCATGATTATTTCTTATTTATTTGTTTGGTTTGAGAGGAAGGAGGATTACAAGCATGTGATTGAATGAGGTCCTTGGGTAATTGGGGGACATTATTTAACAGTTCGACAATGGTCACCGAATTTGAATCCTGTTGATGATAGTTTATAAAAACTCATAGCTTGGATCCGACTTCCTAGTTTGCCTATGGAATATTATAATCCATTGGAATTAACTAAAATGGGAGCTATTTTTGGCCCATGTAAGAGTTGCATGTGGTGTGTTCGGTCGTCAAATGACACCAGTCCATCATTTAGACAAATGCATGATATGTGAGATAGAATGTCTGCCTTTACACAATCCATTTTTGCTTACCTCTCACCAAAAATGGGCAAAGCCCCGGCTAAGAAAAGAGAGGCGGACCTAGGGAAGGTAGATTCATACTATTTCATCCGAGATGGCAGCCAATGAGAGAATGCGAGCAGAGAAAGAAAGGGATTCGGCGATTGATTAATTGTTCGATCTCACTCGAGATGCGCCACCTCTAGCCAGTAGAGATCTTAGTTGTTGTTGAGTGACCTTCAATCCATACTTTCCTTGCAAGCTGATTCCCTAGCTGTTGAATAGGTGTTGCAAATCTTAATGTATGAAACCTGCAACTATATTGAGGAGTAAGGAAAGGGCTTCTATGACAGTGAGGTCATTCAAGCATTTGGGCTTGGTTTGATGATGGGTAGGCTTGCCCTTCTATGGGCTTGCTTTCATCGAAACAGGCCTAAGTCCTCATATGTAGGACTTTCTTTGATGGTCTATGTAGGCTTGGGTCTTTAATTCGGGCCCTCTTGAGGCACCCTTGACGACTAAGTATATGGATGTCACGAGTCTATTGGCATAGAGAATCTTTTTCACGTAAGCTGGTTGTACAAAGTTTGTTTGTTTATACAAGCAATTTGATTTGGGTCTGCCATCCAATTCGTGACGTGGATGATCCGCCGAATCCATTGCTGACTTCACCATGATCGATTAGGTGAAACGATTTTGTAAAGTTTGTTTGTTCATACATGCAGCATGGTTATAATAGTAAAAATTGTGCCAGCCATGCAATTCGTACTGCATGGCGAGATTCCTCTACCACTCTATAAAAGGAGGCTCAAAAAGTGTCTTCACTTCATCAAATTCAAATCAAGGAAATTGAGTGCTACTATGGATCATGTAAACGAGTTTTCAGCTATTTTTTTTTGAAATGAGTCAACTGGAAAATGAAATTCAAGAACGTCGTAAAGCGTTAAACTTCCTTTTGAGAAGTCTTAGAACAATAGATCTTTGATAGCAGCGAGAATGCGGGCTTCTTTCCTTGCAAGATCTATTGTTCTAAGACTTCTCAAAAAGAAGTTTACCGCTCTACAACGTTCTTGAATTTCATTTTCTAGTTGCCTCATTTCGACAAAAATAGTAGAAAACTCGTTTACAGGATCCATAGTAGTACTCAATTTTTTTTATTTGAATTTGATGGAGTGAAGACACTTTTTGAGCCTCCATTTATAGAGTGGTAGAGGAATCTCGCCATGCAGTACAAATTGCACGGCTGGCACAATTCTTACTACTTTAACCACGCTACATGTATAAACAAACAAACTTTGTAGAATTTTATCACCTAATCGATTGTGGTGAAGTCAACAATAAATTCGACAGGTCATCTACATCACGAATTGGATGACAGGCCCAATTCTTACTAGTACTCCGTTATACTTTTCTGCAATTAAAATACTCTTATGCCTATTTAGTGAAAAACTAGCTGGCTCTGGCTACCTTGCAGAGGTAACAAAAGATCCCCAAATCACATTACCTGTATGAACAAACAAACTTTGTACAACCAGTTTATGTGAAATATATTATCTATGCCAATAGACTCGTGACATCCATATACCGAGTCATCAAGGATGCCCTCAAGAGGGACGAATGAAAAACCCAAGCCCACATGGACCATCAAAGAAAGTCCTACAAACGAGGACTTGGGCTTGTTTCGATGAAATCAAGCCCACAAAAGGGCAAACCTACCCATCATCAAAGCAAGCCCAAATGCTTGAATAACATCACTGTCATAGAAGTCATTTCCTTACTCTTCAATATAGTTGCAGGTTTCATACATTAAGATTTGCAGCACCTATTCAAGAGCTGGGGAATCAACTTGCAAGGAAAATTTGGATTGAAGGTCGCTCAACAACAAGTAAGATCTCTATTGGTTAGAGGTGGCGCAGCTCGAGTGTGATCGAACAACTAATCAATCATCGAATCTCGTTCTTTCTTTGCTCCCAATCTCTCATTGTCTGCCATCTCGGATGAAATAGTATAAAGCCACCCTCCCTAGCCCCGCTTATCTTTTCTTAGCCGAGGCTTTGTCTATTTTCTTGTGAGAGGCAAGCAAAAATGGATTGTATAAAGGCGGGCATTCTATCTCATATATCGCGCATTTTTATGAATGATATATCGATGGCATTTGACGATCGACCACACCACATGCATCTCTTTAAATAATAATTAGAGTAAATTACAAATTTCATCACTCAACTTTCTTTTCACTTCTATTTTGGTCACTAAGGTTTAAAAAATTTTAATTTAATCGCTAAATTTTTTAGTTACTCTTATTTTAGTCACTCAAGCGTTAAATTAGATACAAAGGGCGACTGACAGTCATGCGTACTGACATGGACTTTTTTTGTTGACATGCCATCCACGCCATTTCTCTGTTTTTTATTTTATCTTCTTTCCTCCAAAGATGAAAGTTTTATAGTTTCATCCTATGTCATGTCGACACTGAAATCACCATTCTTTGACTTTTTTGTCTACTCATGACATTGACAAACTTGTCTCATCATCTCCTACCACTCTATCAATATAGATTTTTCCCAAAATCACTTTAAAACTTGCAAAAATCAACCCAAAACTCGCAAAAACTCAAACCACTTCGATCTATAATATCCATCGCTAGATCAACATGAATATTATATAGCTCACTTTCTCCTTTTACTCCTCCCCACCATTGGGATTTGGAAGATGTCTCATGACGAGAAATCAAAGGGAATTCGAAATCAGCATGGAATAACATCGTTAAGCATTATCAACAGAGTGACCAAAATATGAGCAAATTAAAATTTTAGTGATTAAATTAAAAAAATTTAAACTTCATTGACCGAAATAAGAGAGAATAAAGTTGAGTGATAAAATTTGTAATTAACCCTAATTATTAGTACTACAACTATCTCACTAAATCGGTCACTTTTGTGTTTTAAAATTGTCCTTTTGAAAAATTCAACAACTTTTACAAGACATTTCTTTTTCTACTTTTTTTAGTTTTCCAACAAAATTAAAATTTAATTTTTCAAGGACAAAATTGTCATTTTAATTACTTTACGTCACATACTCATAAAAAATTTCTTCCTAAACTACATGAAAAGTTAACATGAGACAATTTATGGGACATAGGAAGTATTATATTTTTTTTTTGTCCTACTGTAACACCTCCTACCCAATATGGAAGAAAATCGAGTCAGATATGTCACTAGAAATCAATTCAGAGAATCAGACATGAATCCAAACTAAACAAATACAAAACATACTTAAATTCAAAGAAAACCAATCAATCATTAAATAATATAATTTCCTTAATTCTGATTTTTAGTCATTAGGGACCAATATGCAAAATCTCAAAAGTTTGAGGACTAAAGTATAATTTTCCATAACTTCAAGGACTTAATTGAAAATTCCTATCAAATTCATTCATTAATAAAATTAGGTCATGTGATGATTTACTCAAGAGGGGAATTATAATATAAGTCTAGTTTCCACATTTAGGGACTAAATTATGAAGTTTCAAACTTTAGGGATCTATTTGTAAATTTCTAAAAGTTTCAAGGACTAAAGAAATATTGATTTTTAATATGTTGTATTCTTAATCTCATGTTCATCCCAAAAAATTGGATTTAAAAAAACGGTGATTGATTCAGTGTTTAATTGAAAAAGTTATAAACTAGTGCCTAAAACGTAAAAATTCAAACTTTTATGGAAGGTTTGAAAACCATCCCTAAAGGTTTCGAAACCTTCGTTACATTGACATTCTGGAACAAATATTTCGATACCTCTTAGTATGATTTCGAAACCTTTGTTCTGCATCAAAATATGAAATTTTAGGTCATTTCTAACCCATAATGATCACCTTTTATCATTAAGCTACTTCAATACATAATCTAAAGTATAAAAAATACATCAAATCATAGTTCACAAGAGTACAATTAACACCTAAGCTCATCAAAAATAAACCAAGTACATACAAAGGATCACAACCATGTATATATATTCCAAAAAATCATATTCATCATATAATGTCTTAAACATTCATTTTAAGACCATTTAGTTTAACTTAGTTATTATACTTCACTTCTCATAAAAACTTTACGTATATTAAAGCATAAGTCAATATTAAAGCATTCGTTCCTTTACAAATTATCACTTAACTTCTTTAATTTATTCCACATACATAGATGATCAACAAATCAAACTTAGCATAGGTTACATTAAGCTACTAATGCACATAAATCATAGTTAATATTTATCTTAAACCAAATTCTTACCTAATGTTCATTACTGACAATCATACTTGATATCGCATAGAACTACCATATACCAACTTTATCACATACTACTTACTTATTCATGACATAATACCAAACAAAACAATATTTATCACATTGCAATCTACCGTACTTAATTCATATACCACCATCTAAGAGTTTGTAAAAGAATTGCTTACTCAGATGCTTAAAAACATGACTTGTAACCCCTAAATATGATCTTTGGAGCTTACGGAGATTCTATTACCTGAAATGCATACCAAGGGACAATGTAAACATATATAGCTTAGTGAGGTACAAAATAAAATGTAAAGCAAACACTTGAATAATCATAGCATATATAAGTACAAACACTTGAATAATCATAGCATAATTTCATAACATATTGGGATACTTTCAATTTCATGCTCGTAAACAAAGAAGTAACTTTTAATATCATTCATTTATATCATTAATTAATCAATTAGTTCCTTGGATCACAAGTAACACTCGGATACACGAATCCCAATCAAAACTGTCGTCCACAAAACAAAGAATGGTCTAACCCTCCAACTGTCGCCAGTAACCAACAAAACAACCTCATATTGTCGCCAATATAGGACCGTAATCCCCCTAATCAAGAGCTCAATGGACTTAATGGCATGTCAATTGTACCCTAAGTTCACTTATATCCAAGGTTATCATTTTAATTCATAGCTTGATTCAAAAATGAGCTCAAAGCTCCATTTATAACATAAGTGAGCACACTGCTCCAAACCTTATCATATCTTAACAAAAAGCAAAGATAGTAAGCTCACCGATGTTTTACCTCCATGCCATTTTTTACCAAATGCTCTACATGAGCCAGAATCTTACATGCATAGAAACATAAGTCAATACACAATGCAAGTAAATAACACACCAGAATGAAACCGAGTCATCTCGGGTAAACTACACTCTTCCAGCCCGAATTACCGTATGATTCGGATTTAACCTTCCAAATCCATAAATTTCTTATTCATCCTCGACCTTCACTGATTGGTTTTCCTGTAGCAAAACAAAATATACACAAACACCAATTTATCTCTTGGCAGATTCGCACTATCTTTAGAGAAAAATTTCTATAAAATGTTCTATAACTCGAAATTCACTTTCGTTGATTCGAGGAGAAGCTAAACTGAAAAACCTTTCTAACTATATAAAGTACAACCCCTGATTCATTTTATACGATTTACAGTGAATTTTCAAAGTCACTCGCAGTGTTGAATTTTCGGATCAGACTGCTGTCTAGTTTCATGACCTTCACTTACTCAAAAATTCATATCTTTTTATTTACAAATCGAAATCGATCACCGTTTGTTTTAAACGAAACTAGATGCACACACGGTTCTGTAAATATAAAGATCATTATCTAATTTCGGTTATGTAATTTTTGGTAAATTTTCAAACCTACTGCCCATGTACAAAATCTGGCAGATTTCACCAAGCTGAAATTTGTAGTTTCATAAATCGTCACTCGACTTAGGATTGAATTCAATCCATTCCTCAAAGAAGCCCTTGATTACTCAATATCCTAAACCATGGAAAATCTCTTATGAACAACCTAACTTAAACTTCAATAAAACTAGTACCAATAGAAAGCTTAAAGAATGAGCTTACCAAAGATAAAATCAATTTGAAGTATTGATGACCAAATTGCAATGATTTTAACTTAGAAAATTTGAGGTTATAGAGAGTGTTCTTCAATGGCGTTTCTAGAGAATTGAAGAAGACAACAAGGAGATTCTCTCTCTTCCTTGCCCAATTCGTGGGTCATCTTCCAAATAAAAAGAGTATACTAACAGAAAGAGTGTTCCTTTTTTTTAATCACATTTAAGCATAAGAGGACACACAAGATTGATGACATACCTTCCAAATAAAAAGGGGTTAATTTCTCAGTTATCATTGTACTCTTCACTCCTTGCACTTTGGTCACTAAACTTCACCTTCTTACATTTGGGTCACTAATTCTTAATGTCTTGAAATTGAATTTAATCCTCCAACACTAATTTAAACAGATGGTTCAATTACTAATCCTTATTGTCGGAAAGTAATTTCCGATTCCAAAAATATGGTTAACTATTAAACCGATTTTTAGGGGTGTTACACCTACTCGGCTCGATAAGATTAGTCTTTGTTTATGCCGTAAAACAAAGAGATGAGGGACACATGTGGTTCACACCAAAAAAGAGTTATATTTTGACTACTACGTGGCAAAAGATACTTACACAACTCTTCCTATTTAAACAATATAATCTAAAATCTGAATCTCTAACCATAAAAAACATAAATATTAAACTCTAACCATAAAACATAAATTCCCTTTTCTTTTTTTTTAATCACAATTAAGCATAAGAGGACACACAAGATTGATGACTCATCTTCCAAATAGAAAGGGGTTACTTACTCACTTACTCATTGTACTCTTCACCCCTTGCACTTTGGTCACTAAACTTCACCTTCTTACATTTGGGTCACTAATTCTTAATGTCTTTAATTTGAAATTAATCCTCCAACATTAATTTAATCAAATAGTTCAATTACTAATCCTTATTGTCGGAAAGTAAATTATGATTACCGAAAATACAATTAATTACTAAATCGGTTTTTAAGGGTGTTGCACATAATCGGCTCGATAAGATTAGTCTTTGTTTATTCCGTAAAACAGAGAGGTGAGGGACACATGTGGTTCGCACCAAAAAAAGAGTTATATTTTGACTACTACGTGGCAAAAGATACTTACACAACTCTTCCTACTTAAACAATATAATCTAAAATCTGAATATACTTAGTATAACATCCCACTTTAAACATTCTAGTAAAGGCAAGCAAGCCTGTGATATTGCAGGCCACATCAACTTAGCTTTATCTGCAAAATTATCTAAATAAGCAAGAAGCCCTCATCCATATTGCAAATTATCGTAAGAAAAGATAATAGTTTATAAGCAAGCAACATTAAACAAGGACAACAAACTATAATTACATGAATCTAAATCAAACGATTCACTCGACAACTGAATAAACTCAGAATAATGCTGTACTTTAAACACTGATAAAAAATACTTAGACCATCAGCTTTCAGGGTCATGTTAGGAAGAGGATTGGTGATTGGGGAAGTTTGTCCTTTGGTGGTTTATGAATTTATGTTGTAACGAAGAATGAGAGGATCATCAAGTATATCCCCAAACTCCGGATTCCCGGAATGCTCATAATCGAACTACGCATCAACTCGGGGTTATTCAGCAAACTCTGAATGGCAAGTGTATTCATTATTAAGGGGTTTCGAGTTGATTGTTGCTCAAATTCAGGAAGACTAAGTCCATAGGAATAAGGATGATTCAAATCAATACCAAACCACCAAAAGCAGCATATTCTCAAGTGACAACCTAATTATTCATACTATGAAAATCAAGCATTTTCCTCTTAGAAATTTCACCCTTCTCAAACAATTTTCTTATATCTCTACACAAAAGGCAATTAAAACATACCTTAACTTTAAAGGGTTTGGTCGTCCTTCAAGATTCGCGCTTTACAAACCAACCAATCGTTGCTGATCGGCTGGGACACCGGAATTCTGAGCCAACATAAAGAGCTTTGAAAGATCCAACGGTTGATTCGAAGCTGGTCCTCACCGTAAATTCTATGCCGTTTGAGCAGCCGACCCCTCTTCACCTCGTGCATTGCCACCGAGCCGTGACTCGCTCGAATCGTCTTCCGCACCCAGGTTCCTCTCTCGCTCAGATCGATCAAAAACTCAAAAATAGTTCCCTTTTGAAAAGGTTGAACTCGAAATTATTTTTTAAGTAAATTACGTCATAGTCACCAAACGTTTAGAACATTTGTAATTTCATCACTCAAATATATTAATTTCAACGTCGTCCTAGTTAACACCCATATTTATATTATTAGATAAATGATATCTTCTACTAAGATGTTGGCACATATCATAAAACTAAAAGATTAATTATAATTAATGTTATAAAACTAAAAGATTAAGAAAAAATATATTAAACGTAACATCAATTAAAATATGTTAATTTTATAAAACAATATTATAGTATTTTATGATTTATGTTATAATTATATATTATCATCATTTTTATAATATAAATTACAACGGACTTTTATGAAATTAATATATTTTAATTAATGTTATAAATATATATTTTTTTATCATTTTATGTTATAATTAACATTTTTGATAATATATAATTAACATATTTTTATAAAAGAAAATTATTTAATTTCAGCACTAGTTTAATCTACAAATAATTTAATCTGCACAATATAACACATTGGTAAGCTAGGTGTCGTGATCAGGACTGGGAGCCTTTGTGTGGTCCGGATTTGATTCTCAACATTGATATTCAATAATTTTGTGACTAATAACTGGCAAATTTACCCGAAAATTGAGACTCGAACTGAATTTTTCGAATCGAGATTTGAAATCGATATGGTCATGATAATCCAAAATTTGATCTGAAACCCGAAATAAATTGAACCGAACCGAAATCGATCCGAATTTTAGTTAAACTAAAATGGACTCGAACCGAAAGCAACCCGAACCGAAGACAACCCGAAATAAAGAAAAGATATGAATAGAAATAAAGAAAGATGAGATATGAACAGCCGCACAACCTACCAAAAAGTCAAATATATTGGCTTTATAAAGTCATATATAGGGTATAAAAAACTGACCGACCTAAAAACTGATTAAAACCGACCGATCCCCCATTGACCCGAACCGAAATCAACCGAACCAAAAAAATAACTAAACCGATATTAAGCGACCCGAAATGACCCGAATCACAATAAACCTAAAATAAAACCGAACCGAGCCCGAAACCGAATTTAAACCGAATGATATCAGACCTGAAATAACTAAAACCGAAATGACCCGAACGGAATAACCCGTTTGTGACCTCTAACGGTGTCATGTGTCAATATGAGGTTTTATTTATTCGAAAAAAATGACATGTTAATGAGCTGACTCAAATCCCATTAGGAGTTTTGAGTGATTAAAATAAAAAGTTTTCTAATTTAAATATTTTAAGATTTTCATATAATGATACGACATAATCTCAGGTCTAAAAAAGTTACGAGGTTATAGGGCTAGCTAATATAAACAAAAAAGAAAGGTTAGGGACTAAATTAAGAAAGATTACTAAGTACAGGGACTAAACATTCATGTATCCGAAAATCAAAGTACCATCGGGCATCGCGGCTGATATGGTCGGTCGACGACAACGAGCGAGGTGGTTTGAGATTTTCTGGGTTAAGTAAAAAGGGTCGCGCAATAACTTGGGACGAAAGCTAGAACTTGCGGCAGTCTGGCTACCGAACGATGCTGTCGCTGATTGACCAAGTTTATGATTATGAAGCCCAGCATCGAGCTTTCAGTTAGTTCGCGCATTGGCTAACACCAACATATAGAAACAGTTACACAACATTCGACTCTTCTCGCGACAATATCCATTTTCAACCCTTATTCTTGCATTCTTCTTCTTCCTTCACTCGACTAAGCACACCTGCTTCTTCAGCTATAAAATACAGAATGAGTTGCTTCAGTCTTGAGAAATGCAATCGCATTACACTCTTCTGACTTCTCAGTTTGGGATAAAAAAAAAAAAAAAAAAAAAACATCATGGAATTACTGCCCTGGATTTCCCAGAAATCTTACATGGGATAGTTTCTCGGTCAAATTTAAAGAAAAACATCAAATTTCATGGAATTACTGCCCTGGATTTCCCAGAAATCTCTCGACCACAGCATGGACGTTTTCGGCAGTAGCTCGTGAACAAAACTATTTATTTATAAGAAACTAAAAAACCCTACTTTGCAAAAACCCAAAACAAACCCGAAATATTTTTATGTGAATCTCGTGACGGCGGAGGAAACTCGTTGTGCACAACGAGTTTGGTTTAGGGTTACGTTAATTACCTGATTAAGATTTAAACCGGATATTTAAAAAATTGAAACTTTCCGGAATCCTGTGGCGAGTTTGAATAAAAAATAATATTATTTTAGAACTCGCCGTACATGTGCTGCAAGTTCACTGTACTGGTGCTAGTCCGGGAAATATAGAATTTTGGGTCCTAATTTGTTAAAAATAAGACTTAATGATACTAGATTTGTCTTTATCCCAAGTTTAGAAGCAAGTTTAAAAAAGTTACGAGGTTTTAGGACTACTATAAACAAAAAGAAAGGTTAGGGACTAAATCAAGAAAAATTACGAAGTATAGGGACTAAACATCCATGTATCCCACAATCAAAGTACCATCACGGCTGATATGGTCGGTCAGCGATTGAGCTGGTTTGAAATTTTCTGGGTTAAATAAAAAGGATTGCGCAATGACTTGGGCCAGAAGCTAAAACTTGCGGCACTCACTCTCGCTACCGAACGATGCTCTCGCTGTTTGACCAAGTTTATGAAACCCAGCATCGAGGTTTCACTTAGTTCACGCAATGGCTAACGCCAACAGATTAGAAACATTTACACAACATTCGACTCGGACCAATGTCGGAAGAGTTTATACTGTTCTGTTCTCGCGACAATATTATCCATTTTCATGCATTCCTCTTCTTTCTTCGCTCGAGTAACCAGACCAAGTTCTGCTATAAAATACAGATTCATGGTTTGCTTTAGAACTGCAAAATCACATTCCACTCTTCTGACTTCTCAGTTTGAGAGAAAAGAAAAAACAAAGTTATATTTGTGGAGCTGAAGAAATGGCAACAATTGGGGAAGTTAATCTGGACAAACGCCACGAAAAGCGGTGGACGTTTCGTGATCTTAGCCGTACACTTCCTGATGGTCGGATTACTTTAAAGGTTTGGGACGGATCCAAAAAGTGGAAGTTTGAATGCAGCAGGGAAAGAGACGAGGTGTACTGCATCAGGGGCTCAGACTGGGGGACTTTCGTTCGACAGAATATGGATGCTATGCTCACTCTTTATGCCAAGGAAGACAATGAGGACTTCCACCGAATCCGAGTGAGGTAGAGTCGACTCGACATTAATGTCGGAGTGCTTGTTTGTGGGATTGGAGTATATGTTTCTGGTTTGCACATCTTTTTTCGTCAGGCAGCATTCTTCTTTTTTGCTGCTGCATTCGTCTAAGGGTGTAGGATTGAAATTTATCTTTCACAGAAAAATCATGCATGTTTCTGAGATTTGCAACTTTGTTAAGGCAGCATTCTTCTTTTGCTGCCGCATTGTCCAGGTCTTGTAATCCTTGAGTTTATCAATGAAAAGAATCAAATTTCATGGAATTACTGCCCCGGATTTCCCAGAAGTCTCTGGGCCGCAGCATGGACGTTTCCGGCAGTAGCTCGTAGTGCTCTGATGTTCTTTAGCGTATTGTAGAAATACATTTCTTGGAGTTGTGAAAATTGTGTAGCATACACTTCTTCTGGGGTACTAGTATTCCAATGAAGATGCTGACCCAAAAGTGCGACAAATCTAATAATAAGAATGCTAACCATCAGGTTGGTTGGGGCCACCAAACATATTCATCAGCAAGTCCAGATTAGCAGTTCTCGAACAAAACGAAGGGTAAAAACATACAGACGGTTGAAAGAGCTGGTAAGGAAAGATAGCAAAGCAAAGTAGAGAAAACCATAGACAGTTTGAGGAAGTAATCTCCATGCCGTTTTAAGAGAATAACTACAGTTTGAGAAAGCACACGGAATTCATCAGGAATCGGGATTTAAAATACAGATACAACACTGCAGCAGTAAATTCCATTAGAACTTAGAAGAAAACAAAATGTTTTACTCAATTTGCCTTTCATGCTGCAACACCCAAAACAAAAGCTCAATGTAAATCGTAAACATGGACAACAAGCTATTATTACATGAATAGCAAACAAATCCTTCATCCCACTTTAAACATTCTAGTAAAGGCAAGCGAGCCACATCAACTTAGCTTTATCTACAAAATTATCTAAATAAGCAAGATGCCCTCATCCATATTGCAAATTATCATAAGAAAAGATAATAGTTTATAAGCAAGCAACATTAAACAAGGACAACAAACTATAATTACATGAATCTAAATCAAACGATTCACTCCACAACTGAATAAACTCAGAATAATTATAACAATCAGAAAATGGTGTAATTCCACCTTTTGTTTATTCAGTACAAACTTAATTACAAGAAAAGAAAGTTACAATATTTACAACAGGTGACTGACTTTTTATACACCGGAGTAAAACTCCTAAACTAATTAACTTACTTATACACCGGAGTAAAGCTCCTAAACTAACTAATCCAGCCAGGATAACTGAAAACCTAACGTACATAACTAAACCTAATAGCCCCCCTCAAGATGAAGCCTAATCAGCATGGATGTTGAGAAGACCCAGCTTGACCAGCATTGAACGAAAAACAGGAAGATGGAGAGCTTTAGTAAACATGTCTGCCAATTGGTTGCAGGATCGAACATAAAAGATCTTGAGAAAACCAGAACACATTTTCTCACGAACAAAATAACAATCAACCTCAATATGCTTTGTTCTTTCATGGAACACCTGGTTTGTAGCTAAGTGGATGGCAGATTGATTATCGCAATACAATGATGTTTGGGAAACAGAAATATTGAAAGAAGATAGTAGTGCTGATAGCCATACAAGTTCACACGTAGCAGATGTCATGGCCCTGTATTCAGCTTCGCATGAGGAACGGCTAACAACAAATTATTTATTGGACTTCCATGATATTAACGTATCGCCAAGAAAAGTACAAAGACCAGTAGTTGATCGTCTTGTGTCAGGGCAGGAACCATATTTTGAGTCCACAAAATAGCTCAAATGCAGGTTGGATGTTGTTGAAAAAAACAACCCAAGGCCAGGAGCCTTTTTGATATAGGCAAGAAGATGATATGCAACACTAAAATGAGGTTTTCGAGGAGAAGAAACGAACTGACTAAGCAAGTGAACAGTATAGGTAATGTCTGGCCTGGTATGAGTGAGATAAAGCAAACGACCAATCAATCTTCTGCATAATTGTGGATAATCAATTAATTCTCTTTCATGCATATTGAGTTTGTTGATTACAACAAGAGGGAGATCAGCAGGTTTCTTAGCAAGTGTACCCGTATCTTCAAGTAATTTCAACGCATAATGCCTTTGAGAAAGAGAAATCCCAGTGGAATTGCGAGCAATTTCAAACCCCAGAAAAAACTTTAAGTTTCCCAAGATTCTGAGTTTGAACTTTGTCTGAATAAAGGTTTGAACAGCATGCAAGAGATCTAAATTCTTGCCAGCAAGAACAATATCGTCCACATACACTAATAAGGCAATGAATTCATCTCAAGATCCTTTGGTAAATAAGGAATGACCAGAATGTGATTGTTTGAATCCATATTGAAGAACCACCTTGGAAAAAGCAGAAAACCACTGCCTAGATGCTTGCTTAAGCCCATATATTGATTTGTGCAGATGACAAACCAAGTTCGAACCAGAAACATTCGATTCATACCCTAAAGGCAGCTTCATATAAACTTCCCCATCAAGCAATCCATTGAGAAATGCATTGTTTACATCGAGTTGTAGGAGATGCCAATTGTTGACAGCAGCAAGAGCTAAAAGAACTTTGAAGGATTTCATTTTTGTCACAGGAGAAAATGTATCAATATAGTCTATCCCTTCAACTTGAGTGAACCCTTTAGCCACAAATCGTGCTTTATGTCTTTCTACAGTACCATCAGCATTATATTTGATTCGATAAACTCACTTACAATCTATAGGTTGCTTGCTTTCAAGAAATGGGACAACAGATCAAGTGTTCAAGGCCTCCATTGTATGAAGTTCTTCTTTCATGGCAGCTCGCCATTCAGGAAACTTAACAGCCTGATGATAAAAAAAGGTTCATTAGTAATAGAAATATTAGACACAGAGGTTAAATATGAAGGATTTTAACTTTGAAGTGGATATATATTTGTCAATAGAATATGGACAAGAACTAGAAATGGCATTGGTGATGTAATATTTTTCAATATAAGAAGGTTTCTGAGTTATGCGCGATGATCTGCGAAGAAGCCTAGGAGGGTTATCAATATGTTGATCATGAACATTATCAACATGTGGATCATGGACATTATCAATAGGTGGAATATGAACATTATCAACAGGTTCAGTAAAAGGATCTGCATGATCATTAGATTCGGCATGAGGATCTGTTTGATCATTAAATTGAGCTTCTTGATCATTATCACCAGTCTGTAGAAGATGTGTAGAATCTGCTATATTATCAGCCTGCATGGATGGACGGGGCATAGGAACCTCATTTTCAGTGAGAGCAATACCCTGTGTGAAACTTGTAGTAGATTCAACACCATTATCAGTTAGAATCTTAGGAAATGAAAATTGAGGAAAAGGATCAATAATCGAATCATTAGAAGTAATATTATGAAAAGGACGAATATGCTCATAAAAAATAACATCGCAAGATACAACAATAGTTTGAGACTGTAACATGTACACTTTATAACCTTTGACGCCAGAAACATACCCTAAGAACACACCAGGTAAAGCACGTGGAGAGAATTTTCCACGATTAGCCTTTAAAGTGGACACAAAACAAAAACAACCAGAGGTTTTTAGTTTTGATAAGAAGGAGGATGAGAATATAATAATTCATAAGGTGTTTGATTGTCGAGAATGTAAAAAGGTAACATGTTTATCAGAAAGGTTGTTGTTAAAATACAATCTCCCTAAAATCTTATAGGGACACGAGAATGGAAAAATAATGCACGAGCAACTGCCAACAAATGTTGATGCTTACGTTCAACAACCGAGTTTTGTTGAGGAGTCTCAACACAAGAAAATTGATGCAAAATACCAAGTTTAAAAAATAGATCAATAAATTTAAGCTCAGGGACATTGTCAGATCGAAAACATTTGATATCGACGTTGAATTGTCTCTTAACAAAGTTTATAAAGTTGGGAATAATAGTGACAACATCATATTTATGTTGTAACAGGTAAGTCCATGTATTACGAGAAAAATCATCTACTAGTGTTAGAAAATAATGTTGATTACTATAAGTAGGGGTTTTTAAAGGTCCCCATAAATCACAGTGGATCAAATCAAAAATGGGTGTAGCACGAGTATAGGAATAAGGAAAAGGAAGACGATGCTGCTTTGCAATAGGACATATAGAACAAAGAGATTTCTTATTACTATTAGGTAAATGCAGTACATCTTTAAGAGAATCTAAAACACGAGAACTTGGATGTCCAAGTCTATCATGCCAGCTGAAAGAAACATTAGCACCAGTAGTAGAATCGGAGATAGACAATTGTTCAGAAACAACATTATGAACAGAAACCTTCAAAAAATATAAGCCTTGACAAAGCTCACCCTTCTCAATCATATGTTGAAGGTCCTGAATGATACAATGAGCATGAGAAAATAAAACTTGAAGATTAGAATCCTTAACTAAACAGCTAACAAATAACAAATTGAATTTAAACTTAGGAACATAAAGAATATTTTCAAGAATTAATTGAGAAGAAAGCTTGATAGTACCATCATATTGAACTGGAACAAAAGTTTTATTAGGAAGCAAAATATTCCCACCTTCGATTGGATATAATGATTCAAAGAGGTTTTTGCAAGAACAAACATGTTTGGATGCACCAGAATCAATAATCTAACATGTTTGTAATCCTAAAGAACCAAAAGCATTAATGAAAGAAAAAATTTTACCCTGCAAAGACATGTTGATCGAGGAAGAGGGTAATTCTGCATTAGAGGCAGACTGCAATTGAATGGTAAGCATATTAATCAGTTGCTGACATTGAGTGTTGGTAAGAGAATCACTTGAAACACTTGAAAGCAATTGTTGAGAATCACTCGAAGTAATAGCATTGGCATTGACATGAATCTTGTTTGTGGGGGCCTGCTTCGATCGAGAAAGATACCATGAAGGATATTCATTTAGTTTGTAGCATTTTTCCTTAGTATGCCCAAACATATTGCAATGACTACATTGGGGCCGAGTTTTTCTAAGATTGACATTTGATTTTTCCACAAAAGTAGTTTCTGCAACCGGATTAGTGCAGACCATAGATTTCTGATTCTCATCTTGTATGACCAAAAAAACCTTGGTTATAGATGGCATAGGATCCATAAGCAAAATCTAACTACACACATGAGAAAAGGAATCATTCAACCCCATAAGAAACTGCATAACAAGCTCTTTTTTTATCCTCAAGAATCTTTCGAAGACCACCACAAGAACACAATAAGCAAGTACAAGACGGTTTAACCGAAACCAATTCGTCCTAAATAATCTTGAGACTAGTGTAGTAAGTGCTAACGGACATAGAGCCTTGAACCAAATCACTTAGCTTCTTTTTCAGTTGAAAAATGCGAGGACCATTGTTTTGTTGGAAACGATCTTCAAGATCTTTCCAGATATCAGCAGCAACATAATGATATAGAAGACTAGCAGCTATATCCTTGAAAACTAAATTCAAGATCCAAGAGCTTACCAAAGCTCGTGTCCATGCACCAAAATTGGAAGAAGAAGACGTTGGAGAAGAAATTAACCCATCAACGAACCCTATCTTGTTCTTAGCAGATAAAGCCATTAACATGGATCTCTTCCGGCTATTGTAATTGTCATGCCGAGAGGCTGAGTAACAAGCATAACACCAAGATTGTCAGACTAATATATGTAATATGAATTTCTACCATTGTCAAACGTATCATTGGAGGCAGAATCCAAAAAGTGGAAATGTTAACCATGATTCTTTCGAGAAAGAAACAAAGAATCGGAAAAAAGAAAAACAAGAAGAAGGAAGCATAAACGGAAAAACGACTGATATCATATAACAATCAGAAAATGGTGTAATTCCACCTTTTGTTTATTGAGTACAAATTTGATTACAAGAAAAGAAAGTTACAATATTTACAACAAGTGATTGACTTTTTATACACCGGAGTAAAACTCCTAAACTAACTAATCCAGCTAGGATAATAGATTCAGATAGGATAACTAAAAACCTAGCGTACATAACTAAACCTAATAATAATGTTGTACTTTAAACACTGATAAGCCTACATGATCAAAAATACTTCAACCCTCAGCATATTCTCGAGTTGATTGTTGCTCAAATTCAGGAAGACTAAGTTCAGGGAATAAAGATGATTCAAAATCAATACCAAACCACCAAAATCAGCATATTCTCGAGTGACAACCTAATTATTCAATTAGGGGTGACACGTGTCACCTGATTGGAGAAGTAAAATTAATTAATTAAATTAAATTAATATAATTAAAATCCTCCAATAAGGTGGTGACACGTGTCACCACCTAATTGAATAATTAATTTATTTTATTAAATTAAATTAAAATTAGGACCAAATTGATAGAGTGTATGAGTAACGATGACCAAATGTGTAATTATACAAATTTTTACTAACTGCCATGTCACTCCTTTCGTTAGGCTTTAACGGCAAGTGGTCATATTTAGTCAATTCTAATAGTATGATGATCTAATTACTTCAATTAGAAGTATAGTAGTCAAATCGAATCTAAAGTCATAATATAGTGGTCATTTATGTAGTTTACCCTTTTAATAAATATTTTTTCACTCGGACTTTAAATTTTTACAACGCATATAACCATCTCATTGAACATAAAAATAAGAAAAGGCTTAATAGTCAAAAAGGTGTCTAATTTATATCTCTTTTTTTTTCAGTTTGGTGTCTAACTTTTTTTTTCGGGTCACTTTGGTGCCTAACGTTTTATATCGTAAGTCATATTAGATTTTTCCATCAACGCCCGTTAAATTTTTTTCGTTATCCAATAAAAACGTGCCATGTGCCATATTTTTATCTATTTATTTAATTACTAAATTTTTTTAAAAATATAAACTTCTTAAAAGCCTCAAAGTTTTAATTTCTTTCAATCAAACCCTCAAATCACATCTCCCTCACCGTCCAACCTCCCCCACACGCCGACGGTTCACCATTCACCACCTCAAGCGTTGGGTTAACATCCCCCACCCTCTAGTCGTCGATTAGAAGCCCAATCAGTATTTTTTTCTTTATTTTTAGATGTTCGTCGACAAAATAATTGTCGGTTCATTCGCCGATTTTTGACGGGAAGATGGTGGGGGTTTTAGTAGTGGAGGGGAGGAGGGGGGCGACAAAGGCAAGGGTGGCCGGTGGTGGTCGAATCGTGGTGAAAGGGAAGGAATTTATGGATCTAAGATTTGGGTTTTAGAGAAATTAAAGATTTTAAGATTTTTTATAAAATTAAATATTTTATAATGTTTAGAAAATTAAAAATGATAGAAAATGTCAGATTATGTCATGTGTCTTGTTTTCAGGGACGAAGCCACAACACCAATGGGAGGGGCTGTGGCCCCCCGGTAGGGGGAAATTTTTTTTTACCCTTTGATTCCTTATATTTTTTCTGAAAAAATTGGGATAATTGTAAATTTGCCCCCCCCACCTTTCAAAATTTATGTTTTGCCCCCCAGCTTCAAATCCTAGCTCCGTCCCTGCCTGTTTTTATTGGATAACGAAAAAATTTTAACGAGCATTATGGAAAAACTCAATATGAGTTACAAAATAAAACGTTAAGCATCAAAATGGCTCGAAAAAAACGTTAGGTACCAAACTAAAAAAAGGTATAAGTTAGGCACCTTTCTCACCTTAAGAAAATATTAAGCTGAGACATTAAACAAAGGTTCTCAACCCTCAACCACTACATTAAGCTGACCAAAATATATTTTACGGTGCAAAATAAATTATTCGTAGGTTATTCTCAAAAATATATATTAATTTTAAAATAAAATAGTATAGGATATTAGTTTGTAAAAAAAGCTTAAGGGTACTGTAAGCCTTTAAATTTCTGGAAAAAAAATTAATCAAGTTTTTGAAGTTTTTTTTTACACCCAATTAGTCCTTTATATTTTAAAATTTCATCAATTCACCCCTTTGACCAACATTGACTGTTAAATTTAACCGTTTTTTAGATCAATTGGTGCAACGGATAGTGTTACAGTGTTATCACTTAACATCTCCGAAACTTTTTTATTTTATTTAAAAAAGTCTTTAACTGTTCTAGAAATTCCAAAAAAAAACTTATAAAAACTACAAAAAATAGCTTTTTTAAAAATTCGTAGATGTTACATGACAATGTTGTAGTATGCAAGTGACAGTAATATCTCTAAGAAAAAAAATAGTCAAAAATTGATAGTTAAAATTAGTCAAAGGAGCTTAACTAATTTAATTTATTTGTTCATGAACTTAATTGAGTGCAAAAAAAAAAATTAAGGGTTTAATTGATTTTTTAAAGTTCAAGGGCTGGAAGTACTTGTAAGCCTTAAAAATAACATGTGGGTGACCAAAATGAAAATATTTTAAGGCGATGATGCGGCACAATCTCACCTCACACTCACACTCACACTCACAGTGTCCAGAGAATACAAATCCCAAGTTTAGAAGCAAGTTTAAAAAAGTTAGAGGTTTTAGGACTAATGTAAACAAAAAGAAAGGTTAGGGAGTAAATCAAGAAAGATCACTATGTACAGGGACTAAACATCCATGTATCCCAGTCCCCAGAATCAAAGTACCATCGCGGGTGATATGGTCGGTCGGCGATCGAGCTGGTTTGAGATTTTCTGGGTTAAATAAAAAGGATTGCGCAATGACTTGGGCCAGAAGCTAAAACTTGCGGCACTCACTCTCGCTACCGAACGATGCTCTCGCTGTTTGACCAAGTTTATGAAACCCAGCATCGAGGTTTCACTTAGTTCACGCAATGGCTAACGCCAACAGATTAGAAACATTTACACAACATTCGACTCGGACCAATGTCGGAAGAGTTTATACTGTTCTGTTCTCGCGACAATATTATCCATTTTCATGCATTCCTCTTCTTTCTTCGCTCGAGTAACCACACCAAGTTCTGCTATAAAAATACTGATTCATGCTTTGCTTTAGAACTGCAATCACATTCCACTCTTCTGACTTCTCAGTTTGAGAGAAAAGAAAAGAAAAAGAAAAAGTTGTATTTGTGGAGCTGAAGAAATGGCAGCAATCGGGGAAGTTAACCTGGCAGCACACCACGAAAGGCAGTGGAGGTTTCGTGATCCTAACCGTACACTTCCTGATGGTCGGATTGTTTTAACGGTTACGGACGGGTCCGAACAGTGGGAGTTTGAATGCAGCAGGGAAAGAGACGACGTGTACTGCATCAGGGGCTCCGAGTGGGGGCGTTTCGTTCGGCAGAAGAAGAATGCTATGCTCACTCTTTATGCCAAGGAAGACAACGAGGACTTCCACCGAATCCGAGTGAGGTAGACTCGACTCGACATTAATGTCCGAGTGCTTGTTTGTGGGATTGGAGTACATGTTTCTGGTTTGCTTCTTTGTTCATCAGGCAGCAATCTTCTTTTTTGCTACTGCAATGTCCAGGTCTTGTAATCCTTGAGTTTATCAATGAAAGGTTTATTGGTTTTGAATTAGGCAGCTTTAATGGGAAGTGGAACAAATATACTAAATCTGCATATTTTGGAACAAATATACATAATTTTTTCCCATGTCATCGTTTCTCAGTTTATCTCATATTTTATATAAATTTCATGATTATTTGGATGTAATTCTAATTATTTTTTACAAGTTAAAACATTTATAAAAAATTAAATTATAATCCTTACAAAGGAAGAACAAAAATCACAAAGTCAGAAGCATCCTTTTAAAGCTTTTAAAAAATAGAAAAGGAACAGTAATTCAAAGTGTATGTACATAAGCAAAGTGCCAAAGATGAAATGATCCAAAGTATGTATGCATAAGCCTCTATCAACAACTTCAAGTTCTCGGGTATAATATTATCATGTTTACTTGCTTATTAAACAAGGAATCTTACATGGGAGAGTTTCTCGGTCAAATTTAAATAAAAACATCAAATTTCATGGAATTACTGCCCCGGATTTCCCAGAAGTCTCTCGACCGCAGCGTGTACGTTTCCAGCAGTAGCTCGTAGTGCTCTGATATTCTCTTGCGTATCATAGAAACCCATTTCTTGGAGTTGTGATAATTGCGTAGCATACAATTCTTCTGGGGGAACTAGTATTCCAATGAAGATGCCGTTAGTAGCGACTCAATAAAACCTTCGTAACAATATAATAAGAATGCTAACCATTAGGTTGGTTGGGGACACCCAGGCCACCAGCACCTAGTCCACCGAACATATTCATCAGCAAGTCCAGATTAGCAGTTCCTGGTGCTGCTGAAAATGCAATTGAACAAAACAAAAGGTAAAAACATACAGACGGTTGAAAGCGCTGGTAAAGGAAGATAGCAAAGCAAACTAGAGAAAGCCCTAGGCAGAGTTTGAGGAAGTAATCCCCATGCCCCTTTTTAGAGAATTAACTACAGTTTGGAATTGTTTTAACATGTACCTGTAGTACCACCAGTCTGTGCTGAATCCCTGTAAGAAAGCCAAATGAGGTTAAAAAAACGCAATGATAATCGTCACTCCTTTTGTAATCATGTTCAGTCCGAATTACTATTAAAAATGATTCTATTTTTTAAATCCCTCAAATGGGACAAACAAAACCAATAATTACCGAAGAATGGTACAAGATATCTATCTTCAATCAAGGAACCAGATAGGATTTAAGTCATTTTAGAAACAATTTCGATATTTGTAACCACAGCGCGTACAAATCTTAGGACAACCTTGAAAGCAAGAGTAGCAAATCGGCAATTGAGGTTTTAGTTATCAATGGAATAGACAGAGGTACTATCACTTACTGGGTTGATTGTTGTCGATTGAGAGACATAAGGGACTGTTGTAAAGCTAGCATTTGCTGCAAGAAATAAAAGGAAAAAGGGGAAAGGTGATTGGTGAATATAGGCGACTTCACTGTCAAAACAGTACTTGAAAAACCAGCAAATAATCTGATATTATAAAGTGAGGTAGCCTTAACATGCCTATAAGACCATATCAGCTACAGTAAGCAGTAAGCTTATATAATATATTGATACAAAACCATAAAGTTCTGTAAGCTTTAGGCATTTATCAGAGAGGATTCAGTTACACTTATGTCATAGAACAGACCTGCATTGTCTCGGGGGAAAACATCTGACGAAGTACTTCTGGGTTTTGCATCATTTCTCTCAATTGAGGGTTCAAATCAAACATACTACGCAGTTGGGGGTTTTGATTCATAATCTAAAAAGTAAAAAAACAGATTGTTAACAAACTGAAAATTAACAAATGAAAATCTCTTACTGAAGTGATTCCTCAAAATACCTGACTCATATATTGGGGATTAGACATTATGCTCTGCATCATCTGTGATATTGCTGGGTTTTGCAATAACTGAGTCAATTGAGAAGCATCCGGCATTCCATTCATCATTGGAGGCAGATCTGGAAGTCCAAGGCTTCCCAGACCACCAATACCTGGTGTCCTGGCATCCGCGGCAGGATTTGTCCTTGTAGTAGTGTTGGTCTGGGTCCCCCCTGACAATTTACAGCACACAGTAATTCATAAGGAAATCAGGATCTAAAACACAGATACAGCAATCTCATCAAAAGAAAACAAAATATTTAGATGATCTAGTTTACTCAATATTGCCTTTAATGCTGCAACCATGGTAAAACGGTGTAGGACACTTTAGTTTTAACATATCATTCAATTTTCTTTTCCTAATACGAAGAAATCCCTCATTTATATTGGAAAAACTCAAACAAAATCTAAAAATAATCCATCATCATGCGGCATTCAACATGGACAATCTTAGTATAACATCCCATTTTTAAACATTTTAGATATTCCAGTAAAGGCAATGTCAATTTCAAGCGGTGCTGAAATATTGCAGGCCACGTCAATTTAGCTTTATGTGCAAACTTATCTAAATAAGAAAGAATCCCTCATCCAATTGCAAAACGTCAACAGATAATAGTCCATAAGCATGCAACATTAAACAAGGGCAACAAACTAAAATTACATGAATCTCAATCAACCATTCACCCGGAAACTGAATAAACTCAGAATAATGCTTTATTTTAAACATTGATCAAGTCTACACGATCAAAAATACTAATTGGCTGGTTGTAAATATCCCCGAGAATATGGAACAAAGGATTATCCCGGACACCTACACCGAGGTATTGACAGTGATTCTCAAATACCGCAGAACAGAATGTGATAAGATGAGATAAAATGCAATAGAAAGAAAGACCCAGAGACCAACAGCTTTCAGGATCATGCTAACATAATTTTCCTCGTCAATCAGTAGCATTTGAATTAGTCTACCATTCATCTCAGCAGCATGTGCATAAAATGGAAGGAAAAAAATGCACATTGGACAAAAGACCATAGCTAGACAGAAAGATACTTCAATGAAGTATAGAATACTTACCACCACCAACAGTGTTGCTCCAAGGGTTAGGGAGAGGATTTGTGTTTGGGGAAGTTTGTCCCTGAGCAGTTTCAGAATTAGTTGTAGAAGTGTTAATAGTTGAGTTCCTAGCTTGAGGACCACCTTGATTGCCCAATAAAGCAGCGAATGGGTTTGAACCCGGATTATTTTCATTATTTCCACCCATAGTTGTAGCATTCAAAAATGGCTCCTGTACATTTTCATACATACGCCTAAGCATGTTAAACCCCTCGGGAGAGGCTTCAATATTACTCATAGCCCTGTCAGTGTTTCGCATCATTTCACGCATGAGTTCAGGGTTTCTTGCAGCTTCCAATGTCTGCCGGAGAATGCTAGGATCATTAAGTATATGCCCAAGCTCTGGATTCCTATCAATAATTTCACGCATTTGAGGATTGCTCATAATCAAACTGCGCATCAACTCCGGGTTATTCATCAAACTTTGAATAGCAGGTGTATTCATTATTTCCCTCATCATGTTGGGATTTTGAGTCAGTTGTTGCTGTACTTGTTCAAATTCAGGAAGTCCAGATCCAAACAAACCAAAACCTCCCCCTCCTACACCTCCTCCACCACCACCACCAAGTGGACTAAGTCCAGGGAACAAGGATGCTCCCAGACCAGCACCTTCATTCGAACCAATACCCCGAGTTACCCCTGGTGCAGTATTATCTGCTGCAACATTTGTTGTAGCCAAAGGAGGAGGTGCAGATGAAGATGGTGCAAAACCACGAACCAGGTGGACGGTATGATCAGCTTGCAAACCTTCAATAGGGAAAAGGTCAAGTGATTAAAGGGTGGTATTATAATTAATGCCTTTCAATATCAATGATCATGTCACAATCTTTGGTAACTTCAGGTTAAACAATCAAACATATAACCATCTAAACCAGCTCAACAAAATCAATACCAAATCACCAAAATCAGCATATTCTCAAGTAAAAACCTAATTATCCATTCTAAGAAAATCAAGCATTTTCCTCCTAGTTTTAAACTTACTACCAGAACCATCTTTCTTCTAGAAATCTCAGCGTTCTCTAACAATTTTCGTATAATTCAATCAAAAAAGGAAATACCCAGAAATTATAAGGTAAAAAAAAAACATTTTCCCCCTAGAGGCAATTATAACATACCATAACTTTGAAGGGTTTGGTCGTCCTTCAAGATTCGCCCTTTATAAATCAATCGTTGCTGATCAGCTGGGATATCGCAATTCTGAGCCAAAAGAGCTTTGAAAGATCCAACGCTCGATTCGAGTCTGGCCCTCACCGCAAATTTTGTGCCGTTCGAGCAGCGGATATTAACCATCACTCCCTCTTCTTCTCCCCCTCCATTGCCACCGAGTCGTGACTCACTCGAATTGCCTTCCGCACCCATATCCTCCCTCTCTCAGATCGATCAAAATCCCTAGAGAGAAAAAATTAGATAAATAAAAAAATCACCTTTTCCTCTTTTTGTAGGTTTGTGTTTCTTCTCTTTCTTTTCTTTTCTTTTCCTATTTAGAGTTGAAAATAATTTCTGAAAAAATTAATTGAAAATGGGGGCAGTTTGTAAAAATGGATCGTAAAAACAAAGGGATTTTAGATTTGGAGAAAAATTGGGGATTTTAACAGAGCAGAGCTTTGTTCGGGTTTGTGTGAGACGCCATAATGCTTGTATTATTATTACTGTCATTATTATTGGTTTATTTATCTTTTTTTAATTAATAATTATCGTTGTGTCATCGTGACAAAGATGTTCATCATCCCTTGAGATCTGAGTTCGAGCATTAGTAATGCATGCTCTGTTGTGCCGTCTTTAAAAAAACTAAAAAAGTTAAAAATAGATTGTTTTTCAAATTTTCCTCACCTGGTATGACCTAATTTTTTGTTATAACCACCGATATCTAAATCATTAACTAATTAATCTAGAACATATACTATAAACCCCCATTATGGGGCAACCCTCTTAACCCAATTGATCTATTTCTAATATCAAGATTCAAATATCTAATTTTGCTTAAAGAATCTAGCGTCTCATCTTACTAGATCAATTGATTATCGGTTATTATCTACGTTTTTATTATTATATTACAATAACACATTTATCATGTAAACCAATAATACCCTGTCACGTTTCACATAAATGGTACCTTAAGGTTTGTCCTCTTGGGTTTTATTTTGAGTAAAGTAGCTTTTAGTTTCTGGATTTTGTAATTCTTTTAATTTGGTCACTGAATTTTTTAGGTCAAAATTAGTCCCTAACTTAGATTTTTTTATCGTTTTGATAAAGGCTCACTCTAATATCGTGAGAATGTCACAATACCAGAGTGACATAGCACAACCTCATAGTGTCACAACATTAAAAACAATAAATTGAAAAGAAGTTGCCGAGTTCCAAAATTATTTATGGAAAAATTGAACCAAATTAAAAGAAGAAAAAAGTTGTCTAGTTTGTGTACTAGAAGTTACTTACCCATATATATTTATTATCCTATTTAGATTTCAACCACCTATGAATTGAGTGGGTCATATTAGTTTTAAGTCAAATTAATTAAAAGTCGGATCATTTTATTTTGAGTCAAATTTAGGTTTGAGGCTCTCAAATTCTTCAATCTGGATTAAGTATGTAGAGTTTAGATTGTTTTGATTCAGATTATTTTTATATTCAAATCAGTTTCAGGTACGGATTAATTTACGAACTCGGACAGAAATTAACATGTCTAATCTTGAAAATGTTAGGTCAGCTATATGTTTAATAAAAACACAAAGAAAATATATAAATAAATAAAATATAATTAATAGTTTGACACAAATATAATATTCAGTTTAATTAATAGTTTTACATACATTTAAAAAGACTTCAAAGAATCGTATCTCGTTTCCATGTCTGAATAATCATGGAACAAAAACGTCACGCGTGCTTACAAAATAAGATATAAAAATTGCAAGGAAAAAAGCCAGATGCTTATTTCATACACTGTAATAGTGTTATAATCAGCCTTAAATTGCAATAATAATAATAATAATAATAATCAAAAGAAATATTGTTTGTAATGAGGGTCAAATCTTAATTATTTCGAGGAAAACCCCATTGGAGGAGAAGCAAATCAGTCTAGCTTAGCAATGACTGCATCAACAACTTCTTGAGTAGTGCTAACGCCGCCGAGATCTTTAGTCCGGTACTGGCCCTCTAAGATTACACGTTTCACTGCATTTTCAAGTCGATCGGCGAATGAAGGGAACTGGAGATGTCTCAACATCATCGCAGAGGAGAGAAGCAATGCCACTGGATTCGCCTTCTTTTGCTCTACTATTGATTCTTTTCCCACATTCCCTGCCGAAGCACCTTGCTCGAACACGGCATATTCTGCTCCCACATTGCCTACAGTAAAAGAGAATTGTTTAATGAAAGTGAGCATGATCACACTACACCGTCAGGTTCCGGATTATGTTCATGCCAAGAGAAAGTAGCAAAGAACCGAAAACCAACACACGTTAGTGGGAATCGAAACACATTATCGAGTAATCTTATACCTCCAGGCATGACACCGGTGCCTCCAGCTATACCAGCTGCCGTATTTGCAACAAGATTTCCATACAGATTAGGAGTAACCTAAACACAAACACGAAGGTTAAACCACCGGAAAAATAACATAAATGGGATGCGACATAAAAGAAAGTTACAAAAATCGTAGGGGCAATGATCTCTTCTATACAAATTGTGGGTGGTATGGGTAATAAAGAAGCCAAAAACCATACATCGCTGATCCAAAGTCAAGAAATTTTGGCGTCTATGACTATCTCAATCTTCATGTTGAACTACTTCAAGACGTTGTATATATAACAACAAGAATACACATAAAACACTGGCCTGGTAACATCACACAATCAAAATGAACTTTCAAAGGATCATATATCAAATACTAATATGTTCCTATGTTATTCGGACTCGAACGGGAGAGTCGGATATATGGGCATACATATAAGCTGGCACTAAGGAAGGCCATATAGGGAGGAAAGTTTCTTTTATTGAAGTTCTAAGCATAGCATGATTAAGCCCAAGTATGTCAAATGCTAAAAGCTCTAAGACAATTGAGTTTCAACAATCAATCTATAGTTCTATCTAGGGGTGATAATGAGCTTGACCGGCTTGGTCAAAGCTTGGTTCGAGTGAGCTCGACTCGAGCTCGAGACCTTAACAAGCCGACCTAAGCTCAACTAGAAAAGCTCGAGAACAAGGTCGAAAAAATTATATATATATATATATATAAAGCATGCTTGCGCTCGGTACGGGCACGTTCAATTTCGCTAATGTTTTCTACATATTTTAAAGGCTCCTTCAAGGGGCAATCCTTATACTCATTTCCGAATATGCTTCGGACACATCAAACACCAGAAGGGGAAGATCAAATTTAGAACATCTAATTAGCTAATCATATGTGCAATATCATGAATGACTACCAAGCAAAGGAGTTCATACTAAAAGATGATCTATAACAAATATATTGATTAAATTCACATACCATGACATCGAATTGCTCCGGTTTCGAAACAAGTTGCATACAACAATTGTCCACAATGATTTCATTGTACTTGATACTCGGATACTTAGTGGCAACTTCACGGCAAGACTCCAAGAACAATCCATCAGCAAGTTTCATAATGTTGGCCTTATGAACAGCAGTAACCTTCTTTCGATTGTTCAAATAAGCATACTCGAATGCGTATTTCGCAATCCGCTCCGAACAGAACTTTGTTATAACCTAACAAAATCACCCAACTTGAAAATCTTCAATCTTTCATAAGAAAAAGCAATTGAATTCCACTTAGTTAATTACCTTAAGGCTCTCAACAACGCCGGGCACGACCTCGTGTTCGAGACCGGAGTATTCGCCTTCAGTGTTCTCCCTTATTACAACGATATCCACGTTCTCATGTCTGGTCGGCAGCCCCGGCAAGTTACAACAATTGACCAGAGAAGCGTAGAGATCCAGTTCTTTTCTCAATTGCATATTCAATGAACTGACTCCCCCTCCCATGGGCGTTTTCAAGCCGCCTTTCAGACAAACCTTGTTCTTCCTTATCGAATCCATTACTTCCGGCGGCACCCGCTTCATGTCGCCGTGGACGTCATACTTCTCGAAGTACACCGGCGCGTGCATCACTTCCATCACTTGTTCCACCGCGTTCGTCACCAGCGGTCCGATCCCGTCTCCTGGGATTAGAGTCACGGGTCTCGGGGCACCATCTCCCGGCCGGGGCATGTACGTCACAGTCCGGGTTTGGGTTTTTCCGGCTATAAGGGTTCTCAGTAGAGGAAGGGATCTGCGTGACGTGGCCATCTACGAGGTGGCGGAGCTTTGAGATCTCGGAGTTGTTGACGGTCAAATTAGGGTTTCAAAGTCTGAGAGAATGGGAAAAGAAACTTAAAAAGGAGTTGCAGAAAGTTCCATTGACGACGACCAGTAGAGGAATTGTAAAGGGAGAGAAAAGTGATAAATTTGCAAAATAGCCCTTCAATTTTAATGATTCTATGTTTTTGACACGTCGCTTTTATAGACCCTTAATTTGTGGGCTGACTTATTTTGACCAAGACAATCTGCTAAGCTTTTAGTTTTTCCCTCGTTTATCATAATATTTTGAGTTCGGGTTTGTTTCGAATTTAGATTAGAGAAAACTACACCGGTAACCACCGAAGATATTGGGGATATCTACTTGAATCACCGAACTAAAAAAAACGTCAATCACGCCACTGAACTTATAAAACCAACCTATTTTGACCACCGCCGTTAAAAACCTAACGATGGAGTGATTGACGTTTTTTTAGTTCGGTGGTTCAAATAGGTATCACAATATCTTCGGTGGTCACTGGTGTAGTTTTCCCTTTAGATTATTTCGGGTTCGCATTACTTTGGACCATTCGGTTTTGTTAGCCCAAGTAGTTTTTGCTATTTGTTTTGGCATTTTGGATCAATATCATTTTTTTAGTTTAAGTCAGTTTAGATTCAGATCATATCAAGTTTAATTTCATTCAAAACAGATCAAATCTAAATACGAGTTAATCGAATCAAATTTAAATAGGGTGAATGTAAATATTAATGGGCTTGTATATTAATTAATACTCTCATTTATTTTTTAACTCATCAATATCCAATCCATTAATGGAGTAATTCAGATTGAATATTGCACATACCTACAAATGACTCTCTCAATTTAATTTACTTTATTTTTAACATTATGACTCAAACTCCTAACTTTATTGAAAGATTATATTGAGTTGTAGTAATACTCGAATTTAATACAGATTTACATTTAGATATTACAAAATAATATAAATATTTGGAAATTAGGAATTATTGACAGACAATTTACTTCATAATTCACAAACAAACATAGGATTTTAGTGATTGGGAGAAAAAGACAGGAGTCCTGAAAATGCCATTGTCGACAAGTAGGAGGAGATAAAGGAAGATAAATGATAATTTTGCAAAGTAGCCCTTCCATTTTAGAGATTCTATGTTTTGGACAAGGAGATTTTATAACCCTTTAATTTGTGAACTGATTAGTAATACTAATACAATCTACTACTAAAATATGTCGACTCATCAATCGCTTATCGATGCTAAGATCAGAAATATAAAAGGTCAAATTATAGAGAAGGTCTATAGACTATACTATTTTTTGGATTTAATCCCTCTTCTATACTTTGATCATTTATAGCCATGCTTTTACAAAAGATGTATTTTCAATAATCAAATGTCCATGTTGTCTTCGTGCCACAAAGACAATCCTTTGATTTTCCTCTTCAATGAAACTTTAATATAAGGTTGTTTAGATTTGATATTAGACAATAGATGTTGTTCGTTTCAAGGGTTTGATCTTGAAAACCAATTTGACTACTTGCTTGTTTGATATTTGCTTGAGAATTGATCTAGGAGTCGTCGAAACTTAGGCTTAGTTTGTGGTTGCTTTTAAAAAGTGTGGTGAAAAAAGTGATTTTCAAACTAGCAGTTGAAAAGTAGTTTTGAAAAACTAGTTAGTGTTTGTCATTGAAGTCAAAAAGTGATTTTTAGGAGATAAAAAGTCTATTTTAGACATAATATTAAAAAGTAAAAGTAAATTTCGGTGATTGATCAAATTAATTAATGTTATGATTTAATTTCAATTATAATAAAAAATATTTTTTTATAAAATTTAATTTAAAAATATAAATTACATTCTAGATTATATACGGACATATTACTTACACATTAATAATAAATATAAAATAAAGTACAAATAAAACAATTTTATTCTCAATATAAATAATATAAAATATATATTATTTTAAAATTATGTATGCATAAACATTATTTTAACAATAAATTATAATTAAATAATAAGGGTAAAAAAGTAATTTTATTTTCAAACTAGCTTTTCCACCCAAGAAGCTATGAAATCCAGCCTTCTGGTTTGGATGAAAAAGCTAGTTTTAAAAGCAACTAAAAATAGCATGTTTTAACTAAAAGCACTTAAAAAAGTGATTTTTGGTTGCGAAACGCAACAAAAAACAGACCCTTAATCTTAAAGAACGAGTTTGATCTTAGTTGTGTTATCTAATTAAAATTAGAGAGAATTTTAGTTCAATAGTTGTCAAAATTTGCTCTTGAGTAGATGATTATACTTTTTTCTTTTGAAACAATTTTTACTTAGAGGAAAGGGATTTTGCTCTTAACGTGGATTGAACCCACAACTTAAAAGAGAAGAGATTGTGTCAACTAAAAACTTTAACTAAATGCTTTAAACATTGTTTACAACTCAAGTTTTTGAGTACTTAATTTGAATTTGAAAAATAATATTCAAATTTAATATAGATAATAAATAATAAATTTAGGGTTAGGATCAAAAAAGTGAATAAAACCATCCACATATGAGTGAAAGTAGTCTTCCCAATCCAAACGCGGCCTTAGAAGGAATTTCCCTTTTGATGCACCACTTGCAACAGGGGAAAACAAAAGTGAAAGAAAAGCAGGAGGAACAGAACGGAGATGGGAACGCCGTCGTTTTTGCGCAACAGATACTGGGTTCTCAGGCATGGCAAAAGCATCCCGAACGAGAAAGGCCTCATTGTTTCCTCATTGGTCAGTCACTCAATTCCTTCAGCTCTCTTCTAACGTTATCTGCCTACTCTTTCGACTCTTTTATCTCCATTATCCGACACATATTCGAACATGAGTGCGAAATGTAACGCCCTAAAACCATAAAAAAAAAGTTAAATATATTTGTGTCGGACACGTACCGGAACATTAAGCTATATGGGTCTATACAGAAAATTGTGAAATTAGTACATGTTTTTTTTTAGATGCCAAGTGACGCTAAGCTTCATTTCTGGCATAGTATTAAATTGTGAAATCACTATATTTATAAGTTCCCCTTGCGGTGATCTTGAAAATGGCTACGATGCGACCGTATTTAATACTATGTTCACTGCACAGTGCGGATGCACATGGCCACAAAGGGGAGCATTTGGAAATTGGAACCCCATTTTGGGGGGAATTTTTAATTTAGTATTAAATTGTTACTAATTTAGTGTGTTTATTGAAAAACATGAAAATCTGCCTACTCATTTGAGAAAAAAAATATATTTTGGACCCCATTCTTGAATTCCTAGATCCTCCTCCACTGTCACTGCATACTATAAAATTTCAGTTTTCTACTTGGCTCTGGTTATTAACCAATCTTTAGAATCCCATCAGGAAAATGGTGTTCGTCTCGAGTATCGGTTGGCATCGGAAGGTGTAGAGCAAGCTCAATTGGCTGGAAAATTGTTCCTGAAGGTAACTGCTGCTCATATGATTTTAGCATAAGATGAACAAATTTACACTGCCGAAAAGAAGGTTTCTATGATATTAACACTGAAAATACATATTGGGCTTGTGATTGCTTTAGTAGGATGTAGGCTCTAAGCACTATGTAGTAAATACGAAAACGGAACAACATACCACTTGTTGAATGCTCTTACCGATGATTTGCATACCGAGTGCAGGAACTGAAGGAAAACAACATACCGCTCGAAAACGTGCGTATCTGTTACTCGCCGTTTGCAAGGACGAGTCATACGGCAGAGGTTGTCGCATCAGTTTTGAATCTTCCATTTGAGGGTCCTCAATGCAAGGTGAGCTTATAGTAACTGAGATGCTTAACCTGATTCTGTGTCAGAGTTTCTCTGCTTTCGATTTCAATCTTTTCTTGAGGGAAAATTTGTTTTATCGGATTTGGCTGATTGGATAGGTCATAGAAGATCTTCGAGAACGATATTTTGGCCCTTCATTTGAGCTTCTGTCGCATGATAAAGTAAGTGACAAGTAAAGAGGCTCAACTTATAAGGACACTGTCATATAACACACTTTAGGCAACATACATATGCATAAACTATAAATTATCTTTGCTTATTTTACACTTTAGGCCCATTGCCACTTCACTCTTGATTAACTTTTGCTGTAACTTATAAACAGTATCCGGAAATATGGGCAATGGATGAAAAAGATCCTTTCACAAGGCCAGAAGGTGGAGAAAGTGTTGATGATGTGGTTGCTAGACTTGAAAGTGCTATGGCAACTATGGAATCCGAATACCAGGGGTAAACTGTTGGCCTTTCTTTAACTTTCGAACTGACAAAACTTACGAATTGTGTCGAGAATGCCAAGCAGCTTCGTCCTTTTCGTTTTTCGATACGGGACATGCTTAAAATGGTATCAAATTATGAAGTAAAGGCTTTGGTGTGTAGAGTTAAATAGAAAAGTAAAGGCTTTGGTGTGTAGAGGCATGGGAAATACTAAAAATGGGCATGGAATTGTTTGTGATTCGAATCATGAAACACTTTAGACTGGTTAAACTCATGATGAAGATCCTAGTTTATCAGAATTGTTATTCCGATGTTATGCTACTACTCGGACTAGGGTAGAAGTGTCGAATACAGGTATGCTGAATCTTTCGTTTTCCATGTATTTTAAGATAATTTTGGAGGTCATGGTCATATTCTTATATTCATGTCTGGGTATACATCGGAGCAACATAGTTCCGATCTGCTCTATAAATAAAAGGGAATGCAGCATTAGCATAATCATGATAGCAAGCTGATGCCAAGCCTAATCCGAAGTTAATACCGTTTCTTTCCCGAAGCAGATGTGCGATCTTGGTTGTCAGCCATGGCGATCCGTTGCAAATCTTGCAAACCATACTCGACGCAGCTTCAAAACAGACGGAATCAAGTTCCGGTGACTTCGCATCGAGAATTCAAGCTGTTAGGATCCCTTCTATTCTGTCTCAGCACCGAAAGTTTGCACTGCTTACAGGAGAGCTTAGGACAGTTCTATAATCTGTCGGGGGGAAAAAAACATCGCGCAGGCCTGCATTTCATGTCTGAATAACTTTGAACATTTACAATGATCTATCTTCCATTACATAGGAGAAGAGAGATCCATTGATCTTAAAATGGTGAAATCACTATGTTGTTGATAAGGGAAATGCTATATTACTACTACTTTCTATTTAGGAACGGCATTTGATACTCTCTTTTATAAATTGAAAGATATTGAACGTTTTTAAGCGTGTTTGATCCTATGTTTTTATGTGTATTGTATCAATATTTTAACATACGATTTGATATGTTTTTCACTTATAAATCGAAAGATATTAAACACGTAAGGGAAAGGGCTAAGTCCCTTTGTTGAAGATGAAATATGCACGCTTGAATTAATTAAGCTCTATCTATATCAGCTGTATCAGCAAATCAAGAATAAAATAAAACAAAAATGTTACTTTCAGTTTTAATAAAATAAAAATCTTAGTTTAAATTATATTTTCCCCATTATATTATTTGATATATATTTTAAAGTACTAATAAAATATCTAAAATTATTATAATTTGTTTGATTTAATATTTTAAGTATGTTTGAGTATCTTTCTATGAAAACACATGAAAAATGTTAAGTAAATATTAAAAAAGACCTACTTAACTAACAAGTGTTGGGTGTATTGATAAGACACATTGCACTTTTAAGAAGAACATGCATATAACTAAAAAAAATCTACTTATCAGTTAATAGAGAATATTTTCAACACTTTTTATTTTATTTCTTTTAACCATATTATCCTCAATTTCCCATATTCATTCCTCTTTATTTGAAAATATTATCCTATAAAAATTAAAATTATAATACCCAAAGGTTTAAATACCAAAAGTTACTCATAAAAGAATTATAAATATTTGAGTTTCTATTTGAAAATTAGTAATCAATTAAGCTCTTAAAATTACATAAACATTAACTATTCATACTGTACCTATCACTTATACTCGAATCTAACAATAGTATTTTATTTTGATTTAATAGTCAAATAAATGTCCAACTATTTTTTTTGTTCCAGTTTGGTGTCTGATGTTATTCTTGGGCTATTTTAGCGCCTAATGTTTTATTCTGTAACTTTTATTGCGTTTTTCTGTCAACGACCGTTAAAATTTTTATGTTAATCAATTATAACAGGACACATGGCCTATTTTATATATTTATTTAATTTTTAAATTACTTAAAAATTATATACTTTTTAAAAACCCTATTTTTTTCCAAACAAACCCCAAAATCACATCTCCATCACCGTTTGATAAACTCACACGTTAGCAGTTTACTGTTCACCACCTAAGAGTCGGGTACTTCACCGTTCAACATCTTCACCCTCTAACCGTCAATTAAAAGCTCAATTGTTCTTCTTTTTTAATTTTTGTCGACAAAGCAATCGACAGTTTATTCGTCAGTTTTTAACGACGAAATTATGAGGGCTTTTACAGATCTATGGTTTGAATTTGAAGAGATTTAGAGAAATTAAAGATTGAGTTTTTTTAATAAATTAAAGATATTTTAATTTTTTAAAAGAATAAAAATTAAAGAAAATACCAAAATACGCCAGTCGTGCTTTTATTGGATAATGAAAATTTTTTAACGATTGTTGACGAAAAAATTCAATCTGAATTACGAAATAAAACGTTAGACACCAAAATGACCTAAAAAATATTAGGCACCAAACTAAAACAAAGGGTATAGGTTGGGCAACTTTGTGATTATTAAGACTTTTATTTTAATTTTAGATACATACGAGCGTGCACACACATGTATATATATTCTCTATGAAATCAGTTCATGCCTGATCCCAACACAGCTTCCTCAATGAAATCAGTTCATGCTTGATAACACCTGTCCCAGCAAAACTCTATGACAAAGTCGAAGAGGGAGAAATCAAATTGAAAAAGGCCACCTTCAGTTTCTGCAACAATGGAGTTTTGGTTGAAGGTGACTGCACCGATAGAAGCTGACCTACTCGTCTTGGCCACCGGACTCAAAAGCGAACAAGAGCTCAAAGACATTTTCATTTCCAAGACTACATCTCCGGATCCCCTGATGCAGCCCTCCCACTCGATACACGATGCAATATAAAACACTTTAAACACGATTATAAAAAACAGAGTGGTGCTGTTTGATCAGGGAGTACATTCGGCGTACTTGAATTCTCAGAGAGTATTTCGAATATATTTACCTCAGAGATGAGATAGCAGATCTTCTCGATGGGACATTCAAGCTACCGAGCATGAAAGAGATGGAAAAAGAATGAAGATATAAAACAATGGGATGGATACTTGAAAGAATACTCGGGATCTCAAAAAACAAAACAAAAGCAGTTCGAACAATGATGAACACTAAGCTTTACCTCTCTCCAAGTCCTTGTGCAGGAACCACCAAGGTCCAGTTTTCGATAGTATTCTGTAAAAACAGTCTTTAGACTTGAGCTTGAAAAAATGCCACATATCTTGTAACATACAAATTCCTTTTTGAAAATTTTACCTGATAAATCCTGCTGTCATTCGCAGAGCCATAAATAGAGTTAAGCACAACCAAACCCCTCGAAGACCGAGAACCTTTGGAACAAAGAGCAAAATTGCAGAAGAGACGGTACTCACTAACATCTGGAGATTACATAAAATACTTGTCAGAAGATGCAACCTGTTCGGTTTTATATCTAAAATTACTGAAACTGAAATTCTCATTAGCCAGCTTACCATAGAACATGCTACATAAGGAAAGTCCGAGACACCGTAATGGAGACCATCAAATATGAACGCTAAGGCATTTATAGGTTGACTAGCACTGACAAACTACACAAATTTTATAAGAGACCGTAAAACAGATCCGGGGACAATCATAAATGCAGAAGCAAAACAAAGGGAAAAGCTTATTGGATGTTGATTTGAATACTTACCAGCACTCCAGTCCTAACAATCGCTAGAACCTCAGCATCTTGTGTGAACAAGGTCGCTAAAGAGCTAAAGGATACACCTAGGATTGCAGCCAACAAAACACCTGTGACAACCCCTATCTGTAAAGCCCCGCGCATCAAGTTAGTGGTTGGTATATCAAAAGCCAGATGTCAACATAATGATAGGTGATAACAGTTGTAGGAAAATCTTGGTAAAAGCTTACCTTCAACACAAAGTTAGCAACTTCCTTCACAGTCTGTAGTTCGCCTTTAGATAGATAACTTGCAATCAATACCTACAAAAAGAAGAATTTTAGAAAGAGGAAGGGCGGGGTTATTCCTCACTAGTCAAAGCATGCTTAGAATATCTTGACATGCAAAATAATAACATACAGTCAGTGTGAGCACATGTTTGTAACCATAAGGAGCTGAATTTAGGGAATCTAGTTTTACATCTATTTATGTCATCTATCTCTGATCTCAATGATTGTTTTGATTAAAATCTCAATACGTAAATCACCGAGTATCACACGGGATGAGAAAGGATATGCGAGTAAATGATAATAACATACAGACATGCCCTGGAGAATTATGTACCTGACCAGATGTAGCAAGCGCATCTGTTAGAAGAGATACAGCAAGCCATACTTGCATGCATATCTGATGCGCGGCCATAGGCAGTGAACCTTGACGAGCAGCCATAGACGTCGCCAGTGTCAGTGTTATTAGTACCGAAAGAGTTCTTCCAATAAGAAAACCACCTGTAAAAACCATTTTCTGTGAGAAAATAAATAACATAAAACTATACAGCCATCCAAGAACATAAAAGTTAAGACATCCTAACCAGAGAAAGGTTTATAAAATGGAGGGCTACAATCATGATAACAAAAATTGTTCTCCACATAGCACAACCTTGTCTCTTGAAGCTAGTAAGCAAAATATTACCAGATTTTATGTAGCTACCAAATTGCAATCCCCCCATCTTTGGGGGCATTAATACAACTTTCTTGTTTAAATACCTAATCATCAGAAAGGCAACAATGTACCTGATACAAGAAAATATTATAGTGTCATTTCCATGAAAACAACTCATTGAAGGGAAGAAAGGAATTAATGCCCAAAGCAGACATGCTTACTGAGATAAAACAGTGGAGAGAGCTGCCCCAGTCATACCCATTCGAAGGCCATACATAAGTATGGGGAAAAAGAATATGGATAAAACATTACCAACACCTGCATTAGAAGCAACCACTTTAATTAGTCAAATAAAGAAGAGGGATATTGCAAACGAGAAACCTAACACATTGTCGAAAAGACTTAATTTCTTATTAGTTTCAACAGAGAAAAGGTTACAAATAAATACACAAACCTAGGGCCTATCTTAGGTAACTTCTAAACTAGGTAAGGAACTAATTCTAGCAATAGAATACAAACCCTTAGAGCAAGGGATCCTAATCAAATAAAATATTTACAAATCTCTTAATTAAGGAAACAAATAACAAGGAAACATATCTCAGATCTCTGACACTCCCCCTCAAGCTGGTGCATGGATGTCCTCCATTCTCAGCTTGCCTACTAACTTCTGAAAGTCTACTAGGTAGTCCCTTGGTAAGTATGTCTGCAACTTGATTTCCAGTGGTTACATAGGGAGTACAGATTAAAAAACTGTCAAGTTTCTCTTTTATGAAATGTCTATCCACTTCAACATGCTTTGTTCTGTCATGTTGAACTGGATTATGAGCTATGTTGATTGCAGACTTGTTATCACAGTATAGCTTCATTGGTCCATCCAATTTCACCTTTAGGTCTTCTAAAATAATTTTCAGCCATAACAACTCACAAATTCCCAGTGCCATGGCTCGAAATTCAGCTTCTGCACTGGATCTAGCTACCACATTCTGTTTTTTACTTCTCAAAGTAACCAAGTTTCCTCCAAAAAAGGTGCAGTAGCCTGAGGTTGATCTTCTATCAACTATTGATCCTGCATAGTCTGCATCTGTGTATGCTTCCAGAGTTAATTTCTCCCCTCTTTTAAACATAATCCCTTTGCCTGGTGTACCCTTCAAGTATTGCAAAATTTGAACTACAGCCCTTAGATGAGATTCCTTAGGGTTATGCATGAATTGACTCACAACCCCAACAACATATGCTATATCAGGTCTGGCATGTGACAAATAGATGAGTCTTCCTACCAGTCTCTGAAATGAATTTCTGTCAAATGCCATATCATCCTCCTTTGAGTCTCCAAGCTTGTGATTGATTTCTATGGGTGTTGCTGCTGGTTTACATCCCATTTTTCCAGTTTCCTTCAACAAATCCAAGGTATACTTCTGTTGAGATATAAAAATCCCTTGCTGTGAGTGTGCCACCTCAATACCAAGAAAGTATTTCAATCTGCCAAGTTCTTTCACTTCAAACTCCTTCTGAATCATTACCTGTAACAATGATATCATCTACATATACCAACAATATAGTTACTCCCCCTGAAGAAGAGTGTTTCACAAACAGAGTATGATCGCCTTGGCTCTGTTTGAAGCCTTGTCCCAACATTACCTTGGTAAATCTCCCAAACCAAGCTCTTGGGGACTGTTTTAGTCCATATAGAGCTTTCCTCAATCTACAAACATTCTGTCCAGTAGTATTCAAAGCAAATTCAGGTGGAATATCCATGTACACTTCTTCTTCAAGGTCTCCATGTAAGAAGGCATTTTTGATGTCAAATTGCTGTAGATTCCATCCTTGGATAGCTGATAAGGAAAGTAGGACCCTCACTGTGTTCATCTTTGCAACAGGTGCAAATGTTTCAAGATAGTCAATCCCATAGGTTTGAGAGTACCCTTTTGCCACTAATCTTGCTTTGTACCTTTCCAAAGTGCCATCTGACTTGTATTTTACAGTAAAAACCCACCTGCATCCTACTGTTTTCTTCCCTTCTGGCAATCTCACTAAGTCCCAAGTTTTGTTTTTTTCTAGTGCATCCATTTCTTCCTTCATAGCCATTTTCCAGTTCTCATTTTCTAATGCCTCTAAAGCTGTTTTAGGAATAGTGATATCATTTAGGCTAGTAAGGAATGCTCCGTGACTTGGTGAAAGGTTTTTGTAGGTCATAAACAAATAGGAGGGATGTTTAGTGGTGCAGGTTCTTTTTCCTTTTCTAATGGCAATGGGAAATTCAAAATCAGAAACAGTGTTACCATGTTCAGAATCAGATATAGCACTGTCATTATCATTATGTTCAGAAGAAGTTTCAGAATGTACCTCAAATTGTATAGGAATAGGAGTAGGAGCAGGAGAAGGGGATGATTGAATCTGCATAGGCGCCTTCCTTCTTGAATAGGTCTTCAGGGGACAAGTAGTGTCTTGAATATTGGGCTGTGATATGTTAATGGCTGTTTGAGGAGTGTGAGGAGAAGATGGAGTAGGAATAGGTGGCTGTCTTGGATGTATTTCTGTAGTAGGAATAGATGACTGACCAGAATGTATATTTGTAGGAAGGGGCTGAAGTAAAAAAAGGTCTGCTTCCTTATCTTCCCTAAAAGATATCTCCCCCTGAAGATAAGGAATAGTAAAATAACTCTCCTTTTCAACAAAAGTAACATCAGCAGAGGTATAAAATTTTTTGGTAGGTGGGTGATAACATTTGTAGCCTTTTTGAGAGGAGGAATAGCCAATGAATATACATTTCAAAGCCCTTGGGTCAAGTTTACCTCGGTATGGAGAGTGGATGTGAACAAAAGCAACACACCCGAATACCCTTGGTTGTAGATGAAGGAATGGACTGAAGTTGGGAAAGAATTTGACAAGGATTTGAAGAGGACTTTGGGATGAAAGGGTTTGAGAAGGCATTCTGTTTATCAGTGAAGTAGCAGTTAAGGCAGCTTCCCCCCAATATTTTTTAGGAACATTGTTTTGAAACAAAAGTGCTCTAGTCATAGCAAGGAGGTGTCCATTCTTTCTTTCTGCTACCCCATTCTGTTGGGGAGTATATACACAAGATGACTCATGTATAATACCTTTGTATAATACCTTTGTCTAGGAAATAAGGTGACAAGAATTGATTAAAGTAATCTCTAGCATTGTCAGATCTGACTTTCTTAATTTCAGCCCCAAATTGAGTCTTAATCATGGTATAGAAAGTTTTAAAGGTAGGGGCAACATCTGACTTTTGTTTCAGAAGATAAATCCATGTAACATTACTGCAATCATCTATAAAAGATACAAACCACCTAGCCCCAGTTATGTTAGGAATGGTAGAGGGCCCCCAAACATCACTGTGAATAAGATTAAAAGGATGGCTAGTTCTTCTATTACTTGCTGGAAAAGAGGCACGTTTATGTTTTGCAAGCTCACAAACTTCACAATGAAATTCATCTAAATTTATTGTTTTACATAAAGAAGGAAACATGGTTTTCAAAAGTCTAAAAGGTGGATGACCGAGGCGAAAGTGATGTAGCCATATCTGGTCTTTATTGGCTGTAGAATTGGACAAAAAAGACAAAGATTGAGTATTCAAAACACTAGCTGGTCCACCAAGAACCTCAAGGTAGTATAGGCCTTTTATTTCCCTAGCACGCCCAATCATCCTCTTCGTTTCTTGCTCCTGAAAAATACAATGTGTTGGGTAAAACAGAACACTGCAATTAGTATCTTTAACAAGCTTCGGTATAGAGACGAGACTAGCAAACAGCTTGGGCACATGTAAAACATTTTTAAGTAGAAGAGTTTCACTAATAGCAATATCTCCTTGACCGGAAATTGTTACCATAGTACCATCTGCGACTGTAATTTTCTTGTTGCTAGGACAGGGTGTATAGGTGATGAAATTTAGAGAGAAATTGGTCATATGATCAGTGGCTCCTGAGTCTATTACCCAGGAGTTTTGGGTAGGTATGTGAGCGGATGCTTTCAAGGCATTAGAATTCTGAGAAGAGGAAGAGGATATACCTGAGAAGACTAGATTGCATGTACCTGTAGAGGATGGTTTCTCTAAAAATTCCAGAAGACTTTTCAATTTTTCCACTTCTTCTCGGTTGAACTCAACAGATTGTTCATCTGACTCTTTAGTCACTTGTCTGGTTGCAAAAGCCATGTTCTGTCCCCTTGTTGGGCCTCCTCTTTCTGTAAAATTTCTATTTGTTGATGGAGGCTTCCCATGTAGCCTCCATCATTTCTCTTTGGTGTGACGAGGCTTTTTGCAGTAAGTACACCATAAGGAGTCCTTGTTCACTGCCCTTTTCATTTCTGGTCTGTCTTCAATATTTTCCAGACCCTCAGGAACAATTTTGGTAACCAAGGCTGAGCTCTCAACTTGAATATTTCCAACCATCATCACTCCTCTTCTTCCTTCTTCAGCACGAATAGTAACAATAACCTCATTTAATGAAGGCAGATCTTCCTTCCCCAAAATCTGAACTCTCACTGCATCGAATTCAATATTTAGACCAGCAAGGAAATCATAAATTCTATCTTTTTCGACAAACCTCTTTAGAGTTGCTGCATCCTCGCTGCATTTCATCTGAATGCATTGGTAGTGGTCCATTTCCTGCCAGAGATTCTGCAGCAGATTAGAATATTCTGTAATGGATTTGTTTCCTTGTTTGGTGGCTGAAATCTTGCTCTTGATTTCATAAATCTGGGCAGCATCTCTAACTTTTGAATAAGTTTGTTTCACAACCTCCTATATTTCCCTTGTTGTACTAAGGAACATGCAAGTGTCACTGATTTCGGGCACCATTGAATTCCACAACCAAGTCATGACTAATGAATCTTGTTCATCCCAAGCCTCAAATCTGGGATCTCCTTCCTTAGGGCCAGTTCCAAGAAGGTGACTGAGTTTACCCCTTCCTTTGAGGAAAGTTCGCACCAATTGAGACCACTTAAGGTAATTTTTACCATTCAATCTATAGGGGGCTTGTATGTTTTGTAAATCACTCGTCGAATTAGAGTGACTTCCTTCACTCATAGTGTCTACTTGAGCAGTTTCAGTACTGCTTGAATCAGTCGTATCGACCATATTCTCTCAAGAGAAAGAAAAGGTAAAAAATACTATCCAACAAGAACAGTAAGGCCTAAGAAAAGAGTGGCTCTGATACCATGTCGAAAAGACTTAATTTCTTATTAGTTTCAACAGAGAAAAGGCTACAAATAAATACACAAACCTAGGGCCTATCTTAGGTAACTTCTAAACTAGGTAAGGAACTAATTCTAGCAATAGAATACAAACCCTTAGAGCAAGGGATCCTAATCAAATAAAATATTTACAAATCTCTTAATTAAGGAAACAAATAACAAGGAAACATATCTCGGATCTCTGACACACATTAATCATTAATGACTGGAACAAAGAAAAGGTGACAAAGAACTATCAAACTCTCCCATCATCTATACCACTAATGGTGCTTTAATCTTCACAGTAACACTTAAAAGTTGATAAATGATGGGGAAAAAAGAGGCAAGCAATCCCAACACGTACATACAAGAATCGGTCAACCAAAATCGTTAAAAGCCCAAAAGAAACATAGACCATAATCAGTTTAAAATATGATAGACCAGAAGTGGTTCTACTCCAATGGATAAAAGAGTAGTTACAAATCAACACATGTTAGGTCCTGATATACCCCTCCAGGCTCCAACAACACCCAGAAAATGAAAAAGGACCAAAAAAGGGGAAATAATTTCCAAACTATTACACAGTGGTTTTGCATCCTTGCGTCAGGATGGTAAAGAAAGTTTGTAGACACAAATAATAGTCCATGTATTCTAAGGTATGTGTTCAACATAAAGTAAACACAGACATAGTTCATTCCAGGCACAGCCCTTCAAAACACTTACCTAAACAGAAAACAGGAGTCTGCGTATCTTTGAACCCACGAAAAATTCCTTGAAGAGCCAAAGAGACTACCACAGCGGGAGCTCCAAGAACTCTAAGCAAAAGAAAATGTTTCGCCGGAACATGCATATCTGATGTCTGTTAAGAGGAGAAAAACAAGACAAGAAGCTTCCATATTATAACTAGCAGTATTTTAGTAAAGGAGGAGCAAGAGAAGGATGACTAAAAGATAAAGCAAAAAAAAAAATACAATAAACCTAAACTTACTGAGGGTACTCCCATCCACTTAAGAAATAATCCAGATCCAAGAGATATTGCCAATGCCTCAAAGATGCCAATCAAAATTGCTAGAACTAAAGCTGTAGACACAGATGATAATTGCTTTCTCTCGAGAGCCTTACCATTAGTACTCTCCGCTTCAAAATGAGAATTCAAATAGTCAGAGATCAAGCGAAAATGTTCAATCACCTGCATAATCAGGTAACATAAACTAGTGACAATATTAAACAAAACCAGCATGCAACACCTTATCTCCAAAAATTCACCTGCTGACAAATTTTCAATTGCATTTCTTGAGATGTCTTCAGCAACAAAGGAAGTTGCAACACTAGAGAGAGGAATATTGAACAACTTCGATACTACGTTAAAAATCGATACAGAAACACCTGCGGAAGCCAACGCCACAGAACCTGCCGAAACAACAAAAAAATCTCAATAAATATATTAAACCATTGATTGATTTCAAATTTTGAAGCCTGAAATTGTGTGCTCTAGCGGCAGATTCTATAATTCCAAATTTCAATTACTTGAAACCACACACTAAATCAGCATAAACATACACATTTATTTATTTGGAAATTGGAATTCAGTAACAAACTTATTTTTTGGAGGAGAAGTGAGTAGCAATTTGCAACAGATAAAAGAGTAAAACATCCATACTTATAGAGAAGCATATTCTTCAAAAAATATAACTATAAATATATTAAAAGACTAACAAAAAAACCACAAAAAAGAAACTCGAACTAAATTTTTAGTCTATTACCAAAGAAGAATTTGTTCGCATCAAATAATCAAAAGAACAAAAATATAATTATTCTAGTGATTAAAGCAATGGGGCAAAATTAAAATTAAAGAATTGATCATACTATATCTCCCAATATATGCTGTCTCCATCAGTAGTGCAAAGGGATCAATAGCCTGTCCAGCAATTGCAGGCAGAGAAAGCATAATAAGTTCCCTCTTGACATCCACAGACGTCCTTGTTACCTCACTGCATATTGAAAATTCAAAGTTCATACTAGGACATAAGAATTCGCAAAATGGAGTTCTAGAGCCCAACCATTAAGAAAACAGCAATGAAGGAAGCAGATATGGAGCACCACGGCACTCGAACTATTCTTGAATTTGATAATGATAGCATGAAAGATACATCATTTTACAAAGTCAACTATTTCACTTCCTCTATTCCTTAAAGTTCAATATTGCTATTCTTCTAGAGGGGGAAGAAAACATCACGTTCCAGAACATACTTCACAACCATTACACAAACCAACTATGAAATAATGAGACAAATGTGTCACAAAAATCTTACTGGACATCAACATTTTCAGTTGAAATTGCACTTAAACGGGCAGTATCCTCTTCTTCATTCAATGTGAGTCTCTCCCCGGCATCTTCCACACCAAAACCAGAACCTAACTGACTGCAAAGTGCCGGAGAGCGGCGATTCCTATGTTCCAGTAATGGTGACAAGAATGAATTTCTATGAACTGCAGATAGGTGGTAGCTTCGCTCACCATCTTTGTAGCCTAATTCCTTCCTAAATTTACAAATTTCAAATTGCTTTAACAATGAATGAGAACTCGTGTACTTATTTATCTTGTCCCCTTCCCTCTTTCTATGTGTCAATCCAATTGAGATTGTGGAACCTTTGAAACTTGTCAGTGTCATAGCACAGAATTATCAATTTTAGAATCTACCAAACCTGAAAATCACATCGAAAGATTAGATAAAAAATTATGTAATTCTTAATTTCCAAATTTGAGAAAAGCAAGGAACAAAAAAGAAGAAACAAATTTGATTGAATAATATGAACCTATTACCAAGAATTAAACAAAAGAGAAAAGACTTTCTTGTTCCTTTCTCCTTTTTAACTTAAAAAAAAAAAACAGAAACGAAGCTAAACAGAAAAAGAGCAAAGCGCGAAAGTAACTGAATTGTACAGCATATTTTTCAACATAAACTCAAATTCCTTTACTCAGTCAAGAGAAAACTGCCTGGAGATTTTCTGTTTGGTTCTCGAGAAAAAAAACGAGGCAGAGGAAAAATGAAACCGAGGAAACGACGAGAAATTACGTAAGAAAAAGGAAGGGAAACTACCGTAGCAGAGGAAGTGATGGAGTAGGGAAGTTGAAGGTTTATTTAAAACCAAAAGAAGAAGAATCGTTTACAGCGGTGCATCGGATCATCGCCATTGATAAACTACGGAGAGTCAGCTTAGCTTCAAATCTCAACAAAAACACTTGGGAAAAGTGAATCCAATAACCCCAACCATTTTAGTTGCGGTTCATTGCGACCTCCACAATATTCTTGTCTTCTAGCTTAGAACCGCCCATTATAAAATAAAGGCTTAATTGCTTCGGAGGTCCATACAGTATGATTCGGATTTTATAATGGTCCTAAAACTTTGAAAATTTTGGTTGGGTTAATTGCACAACACTTCCCCCAAACTATGACCCTCATTGTAAAATGGTCTCTAAACTTTTGAACATTTCAATTTTATCTTCAAACTATGGTTTTTATTTTAAATTGGCCACTAAATTATGACTCACATTCTAAATTGATCCTTAAACTTTTAAATATTCTAATTTTATCCCAAATGAACATGCATGGCACGAAATTAATTAGAGTTAAAAACTTTATAATAATTATTAATTTTCATGCGAATACTGATGTATGGTATATATAATATGATGATCGTTTCTCCAAACCCATAGATTCCGGGGGTCTAAGTACCAGATGTCGCAAACAATGGCCCAGGATGTCATAAGCGGCAACAAATGCTTGGATAAAAGAAAAGCGGCAACAAATGCATTGAGAGGGACTGCCTGTGGGAAATGTAAACGAGATTGGTTCAACTGGTAAGCAATTTCGTGTCGTTAATTTAAGGCATGGTGTATTTAGAAAATTCTTGTCGGGAGACTCGCCCGCAAAAGCCAAGTGTGCGACGTAAATTGGTCCGAATTAGTTAAGGCAAAATCCAGAGAAGCAAGAGAACAATAAAAAATATCATGAAAAAAATACATTTAAATGGTTTGATTTTAAATTTAACCGTTCGATATTCTTATTAAAAAGTGTTTTTAAATAGATAAAATCTGACTTTTTTTTAAAAAAAATTGTAAAAGCAAGGATAAGAAAAAGAGACATGGCAATATTTTTGGTGGTTCAATCCCAATTGCCTACTCCACTACCTTCACATTCTCGATTAAAGATTCTCAAATTCAATATTTTGATTTCAAGCTTTGAGAATAAGGTTTAATATTACAATACTCACTTAAGATTTCACCTAAATCACAAGAACAAATAAAGGAAGCAAACTAGAATAAAATGCTGGCAACCTTAAGCTCACACCCAATAATAAGAACACTTGAGAAAAAGAAATACAATGAAAACTCACAAGTGTTAGATGAAAATACACGAATAAGATGAAGAATTTGAGCACAAATGAAAATTTTAGCTCTTGATAGTTGCCTTCTTGGTGTTGCTGGAGTGTCTTGGAGCTTGTATTTATAGTCACTAATCAATTTTCAACCGTTTTGAGTTGTTGTGGTGAAGACATTAAACCAGAGCATATATGACCTGCAACAAAGTGTCGATACATCGGGCATTTAATGAGACTTAATTCAGTGACCGTTAAGCCGGAGCTACCGATACTTAGGGTTGCGTATCCACACTTTATCAATGGTATCGAGACCTATGAGTTGGTACGTATGCTCGAGCTATTTTGCTTTGAAAATTAAAAACATCGATCCTGAAAATTCATGATAAAAGCATCCTAATTCATGCATACAAAAACTTTTCATATAAGCATCTAAAACCTGCATATTAGTATCCTGAAAACTTACTCTGAAAATCTCAATCCTAAGCAGAAAATATGAAATGAAGCTCAATACTAAGTAGCGAATTGAAAATTCATGATGGCAAGATTAAGAACTACTCATCCTGTGGAGGTGGGTGTCGAGACATCAAGTAGGCAATGTTTTCCTCCATGCGATTGAATCGCAACTCAAAAGATGAGAACCGTTCATTGAGATTTTGAATGGCTCCAAGGATAGCGGTAGTCTCAGTTGAGTATTGAGGACCTCGAGGGACTTCAAGCATTGGAGCATCTGGGTTAGCAACATCTTCGGGATTTGCTCCTATGGCCCCATCATCTCCATCGTCACCATCGAGCTCTCCGTTACCGGTTTTTGTCCATATGCCATTCTTTTTGGACCACCCACAACTATGGAGAGCAGCTTCTCCAAGAGTGCTTGGGTGATTCCCCGAAGGATCAATTCTTGTAGGTACCCCTAGCTTTCTTAAAATGTAAGATATGTAAGTACCAAAAAGAAGAGTAGCCGTACTTGTGAGAGGCTTACCAATCACTTTGGCAATGTCATTATACATGAGAAATGCAAGATCGGGTCGGCGATTGTTACGGAAACAATCAATCCACCAATAGTCAAGTTGACGAATGACAGCATGTTTGGAAATTGGCCGAAGATTCCAAGTGAGAATAAGATGTAAAAAGCGGTCATGAATATCCAACTCAGTAGCTCGGTTACGAACTATCTTCAAAGTGGGATCATAGGCTCCTTTTTCCTTTGTCAAACCAACAGCGGGGAGGCCAAGTTGTGTTGTGAAATCATCAAGTGTGATGCGAAGAGGCTTCCCCATTACATTCGAGGTGATCACTTCAACCAAACCGTCCGAGTTATGTTCGAGTTGAGCATTGGAATAGAATGCTCGAACTAGATTCACATGGGTAGAGCATCGAATCTTAAGAAAGTTCTCCCACTTCCATTCTCGAATTCGTGGAAGATAAGTGAATCTGAAATCCTCCAACACCGGAAAATCAATGGGACGAATCATGTGAACCGCACGAGTAGCAAAGTAACCATTAAAGTAGTGGAGTTCATCATTATTTCGGAAACAACCCGTGTGAAAAGTACCCGAGTCTCCAGATGGAAGGTTAGATGTCGAGGGTGTGGCATGAAGTCCTCTCTCGTTAGGCCTCATGGTATCTTGCAAAAAAAGTGACAAAAATAAGCATGTGAGTTCTAAGAGGCATTTAATCAAACACCTTATAGGCGAAGAAAATTCAAGTTATTCAAGGCGATTGTTGTTTGGGTATTCCTCCTACATCAAACACACACAAATATGTATATCCAATTTATCCAGAATGCATCAAGTGTCTCTAAATCATCAACTAATCAAGAAAAATTCAAATGGTTTTTTATTTTCTCCTATTTTTATGGTGTTCTTACTTATTTTTTCGGCTTAGTGTACAAATTATATTCATTTTCTAAGATAAATGACTAAAGTTATTTCTGACTGAAATAGGTTCTCAAAGTTTCATTTTTTTTTATCTATTTTAAAGTCAATTGAATTATTTTAAAACAAAAAGTTAATTGAGGCACCTGTACTATTTTGTCAAAAAAAATAAACAATATTTGTCACTAAACTATTCTGTTTTCCTATTTTAATTACTAAATTATTATTTTTAGCATAACAATCACTAACATTACTTTTTTTTCTTCGTATTTTGATCGCTGATGTTACTTTTTTTTTCATGTTTTGATCACCGATTTATTATTTCTTTCTTGTTTTATCACAAAACTACTAATTTTTTCCGTGATATTTTTAACAACATGACTAAAATAAGAATAAAAAAACGCTAGTGATTATTTTGTCAAAAATAATAATTTAATGAACAAAATAAAAAATAAAAAAAACCTAAAGCACATATATCGGACAAAAGATATAGTTTAGGTAATTATTTTGATATTAAATTATTTTTGCATTCTGTGTTTAATATGGCAAGGTTTAACTTTCTTGCATGGCTGATAAGAAGTGAGCAGAACAAACTGGACGAGTACCTATCATCTTTCCCACTAAAGAAGTAACAATACAGTTGCAAAAGAAAAAGCTCACCTTTCCTGCCCATTTTCCCATCAACCAAACAAGGATAAAGGGGGAAAATAGAAAAACTCACCGCAACGATTAGGATCAACATGGGCACTATTGTCACGAGATCTAATAGCCTCAAACTCGGCCTCATTAATAGCTTCCAAAGCTTCCGATTCTTCACTTTCGTCCAAATCTTCCGCCTTCACACTTTGTTTCACCGCGCTCGCCTCCTCAAGCTTCACGCCATCCGATCCCGAGCTCGAACACAAGGCAACGTTTCCACTAGGCGCCCCTTGGCGAGCCCTGGTTAAAGGACTGTAATGGTTGACCGGAGGGTGGGACATCAAGTTTGACTTCTCTCGAATAACCTGTTTCGACGGCGTTGATGAAGAGCTCAATCCGGAAAGCGAATGGGCTTTTCTCTTCAGCGCTCCACCTCGAAGGCGCGTTGTTTCCGACTCCGGATCCGCCGAACTCGGCCCCGCCGGTGAGTTACCCGAATCCCGGCGTTTTTCCTCCATAATGGGAAAGAAGGGGTTTTCAGACGGTTCAGTGTGAATTTTGGTTGATTTGAGCCGAAAATCAAAGTAGTGTGAATTGTTGTAGTTATAAATTGAAGATTGTTTTAAAAAAAAAAAACTTTCATATTCCATCATTAATTTTCATTCCGATAAAAATAGAGTAAACAGACACATACATAATTACATATAGTAGACAAACTCGTCAGATATCTTCACCTAGTAACGTCGGACATCGGTTAGTGTTAAGATTTGATCGCACATTACTCGTATTAGATTATCGACTTTTTCTGATAAGAGAATATATCGTGATAATTGCTACACGAACCTTAAACCACCACAAAAATAGACAAAAATCGTGACACAAGGCAGATGAACGTGTGACACAAAGACATGCGAACAAACACAAGATGTGCAAAAAGAAGGAACTCAAAAAAAAAAGAAACCAACTGACAACACTAAGACTGTCGACCAGACCCGTTTCTGAAATTTTGGTGGCCCATGGGCGAATTTAAAAAATAGGCCTTAATTAAGGGTGAGCGTTCGATCGAGTTAAATTTAGTAAAAAAATTTTAAGTTATGCGAGTTTACGAATTCTTACGATTCGAACTTAAAAACTTATCTACTAAATACTAAAATTTTGAGTTATTAGAATTTTTATTTTACAACTCAAACTTTATTTGAAATTTTTTTCGAGTCAAGACCAGTCGAGTCGAAAATATCAATTTTTTCGAGTAGAGTGGAGTTTTGTTCACCCTTTCCACTAATAACGAGTCTTGAAAAAAAATAATATTTGAAATTAGACCCTTAGTAACAAGTTATATATAAAAAATGGTCTCTATTAACAAATTTTGAAAAAAATGAATTTTAAGAGTATTCTTGTAATAACAAATATAGGGAAAAATGGAACCCTAATAACAAGTATTGAAAAATTAAAATTTAAGAGTATGCTTGTAATAACAAATATTAGGGAAAATAGACTATAAATAACAAGTATTGAAAAAAAATTGGACTTGTAATAACAAGTATCGGAAAAAAATAAAATTTAAGAGTAGGGCCCTAATAACAAATATTAGAAAAGATAGACCCCTAATAACAAGTATTAAAAAATTGGCCTCATAATAACAAGTATTGAAAAATTTGTACCCTAATAACAAGTATTGAAATAACAATAAATAATAAAAAATGAGCCCCTAATTATAAGTATTCGAACAAATGAGCCTATAATAACAAGTATTAAAAAAAATACACCCCTAATAACAAATATCGAAAAAAATAAATTTTAAGAATAGAACTCTAATAACAATTATTAAATAAATTAAATTTTAAATAATAAATATTAAAAAATATTAAACATTAATTATAAATATTCGAAAAAAATGAGCCCTGGACAGGGTAGGGGCCCTGGGCGGGCGCCCCTATTGCCCATGCCCAGGGACGACCCTGCTGTCGACTCAGTTTATTGAGGGCCTGTTTTTGGTTGCGTTTAGCAACATCACCCAAACTAAAAAGCTAAATTTTATAGCTTCCTGGGTAGAAAAGCTAGTTTTAAAATAAAATTACTTTCTTACCCTTGTTATTTAATTATAATTTATTATTAAAATAATGTTTATGCATACATAATTGTAAAATAACATATATTTTATAATATTTATATTGGGAATAAAATTAATTTATTTGTAATTTATTTTATATTTATTATTAATTTGTAGATGGTATGTCCGTATATAATCTACAATATACTTTATATATTCAAATTAAATTTTTTCAAAAAATAAATTTTTTATTATAATTGAAATTGATTTATTTCATATATCATAACATTAACTAATTTGAACATCACCCAAGTTTTTTTTTACTTTTTAATATCATGTCTAAAATAAACATTTTATCTCCTCAAAATCACTTTTAAACATCAATGACAAACACTAGCCAACTTTTCAAAACTACTTTTCAACAGTTAGTTTAAAAATCACTTTTTTCACCACACTTTTTAAAAGCAACCACAAACTAAGCCAGAGTCTTTATCAATAATCTGATTATCAAGTCTAATAATGACCGTTCCACTTGCTCTCTGTTTTGTCAAATTATTATTTATCAAAGTGTTGGTACATTCTTCATCCTTAGACTAACAGCGAACCAGCAAAATTTGTAATAACATCGTTTTATTGGTGCCTTTAAAAAATTAAACCAAAAACAACTACAAAGGATCAACCAGATGTTCAGAACCAAAGACCAGAAATTATCCTTACATGAACTGAAAAATAAATGTACATTATGTTCTCACTTTTCTTCTAGTCGCCGAAGAACAGATTCGGCAAAGCTTTGTTGTCTGCAAAGTGCAACAATAACCCATTTAGAATACCAATAGCAGATCAACAAACGTAAGAGTAAATAATGAAAACCATGCTGCATGTAGAAAACCTGTGGAGAATTTTCGGTATCAACTACTTGTCAACTAATAACTGATACGACTGTGTTATAAGGGTGGGTTAACAGGGAGAAAGGATCGAGTTGTAAGCATGCGGATAAAGTATTTAGATGATAAATTGTTGATGCAATGACAAATAAACTACGGAGAATGAACACATAGTTGCAGGCATTAATTAAGATCTCGAAAGATATAAGGAAAGATGGAAAGGAATAAACAGAGGTTTTGTCATACTTTCGCTCTCTATGCTTAGGGCTTGGGCGAGAATACTTCAGATACCCGTCCCATGGAACCTTTTTAAGACCAGCACGAACAGATATTATGTCTCTGACCCTGTACAGAAGGATATCAGCTGAATCAAAGGTACTGCTTCTCTAGGGAAGACTTGAAACGTGTTAATCGGTGACCTCAACTACTGACTTCCACTAATAAAGAATAGAATTAACCTTTCCGCAAACTCAATGGGCGTTTCTCCGGGCCTTAGATTCTGGGGCTCTAGGTACCAAACATCACAAACAACGGCCCAGGATGTCATAAGCTGCAACAGATGCATTGTGAAGGACTGCCTGCGGGAAATCGAATATTGGTAAGACTTCACGGGTATCACAAACCACAAAATGTAAGACATTTTAAATTTGTGTATGGACAGTTGAAAGACCCAGGGATCGATTCCTTACTTCCGGCTATTCCAAAAAGCATCAACAAAAATTTTATTGTACTTTATTGCGACAGGGCAAACCGTGCAACCAAGTTCAAACGCACCCTAAACATCATCAAAGAAACCAATATTTCAAAGAATGCAGGAAACATGAGAAAGGAACAGCTTAAGCAGTTCTCCCCAAACTCTAACAGCTATACCTTCTTGAACATAACGCTGTATTGATTGTTTACACACGTTCCTTCAGGAAATATGAGAAGAGGGTTATTGTCAGCCCCCTGACTATGATCCCTTAACCTGAAATTCATAAGTTTATACGATCATGAGCTGAAAATAATATTGTTTATAAACATTTTCCCGACTCTGATTGTACCCACTTCCTTGCTACAATTTCACGATCTTTGGCCTCTGAACGGTTAAACCAAATACACCCTACACTCTCTAAAATAGTGCTTTGTAGCAGTCCTACATGTAGAAATAATAGTAAAGGATTATTAAGATATCAGTAGGAAATCGTGAGGCTCATATCAAACAAAACAACAGAAAAGGGAGAAAATTTGCAGAACATGGAAGTCTATATTTCACAATATGGAGAAAATATGAAGGGAATTCTATAATGTCCATGGCCTAATATGTAAGTGGGATAGTCTAATAATCAAAACCTTACATACAACCGAATGAGAAAAAAACAATTCAAGTATACTCAGACGAGCATGCAACAAAAGTAATCAGCTAACTAACAATCCCCAACAACATTAAAATCTATACACAACAGAAGTAATCAGCTAACGAATAATCCCCTATAACATTAAAATCCACCTGCTTCAGAAGTAATCAGCTAACTAACAATCCCCAACAACATTAAAATCTATACACAACAGAAGTAATCAGCTAACGAATAATCCCCTATAACATTAAAATCCACCTGCTTCAGAAGTAATCAGCTGGCTAAAAATCCTCTACAACATTAAATATATATGCAATTATGCATAATTCTTAAGTATGTATGTTCTCGCTAGTCACTACTACTTACCGACCCATCCAGGGTGCTTCTGCATAATGACAGCAAATGCAGTCATCTGTTCTAATATGATGAAATCGATCATAGAAGTATGATTGGCCACAAACACCTGTTCAATCCACGGAAGAAAGCTCAAATATATTTTAAATTGCAGAGAGAGGCAGCATAAAAGGGGTACTAAAGATAAAGAACCGGAAAGAACCTTAATGAAACTAAATCAAAAACCAAAACCTTAGTGATATAAAGGGCAGAAAGAAGAGTAAGCTAAACCTGCTTGGGCCGCATGCTAGGCCGTGGTCCATGGTACTTAACCACTCCAGTCCAGGAAGCAACAAAGAAGCTGCAGATTAGCTCCACCAAAACCCTCTGAAAAGCAAATATGACAAACTAACCAAGTTTAAGAATCATCATTTCAATGGAAAATGCACTAGAATAAAGGTAAGTAACAAGTTTGCTAGAAAACTACAGGAAATCCCCGAAGAGAGAACGATAAAAGTTGCCTGTTTAGAACTTTAAACCTTTTTCTTCCATCATAAGCACACATGCATGCAAACAAATATACCTAGACACACAAAAGAGAAATAAAAGCTGCACGAACTAGAAATGCATAAAAGTTCACACCTCCAGCTTTTTCCGCAAGGCATCGTTCCCTTTGAGAAGAAAGTGCACAGGAATGAAGCATGAAAGAAATATTATCCATCCTATTGTCAAAACTAAGGCCCTGCGGATCAAACAGCATAACCGAAACTCAGATACAACCCAAGCGTTTCAACATACCATACACCGAAACTAAGACAAGCAAACTTCATTCAAACAAACACCATCATGCATTAAACAATTCGACGTTACTCCCGAGAAGCATAAAGGCTAACCTCAAAGGGAACAAAATCAAGTACCGAAATACCACACCAAAACACCAGAGAGGAAACAAATACACATTCCAGTTCCACGGTTCCGGAGGGTTCGACTTAAAACACCGCGTGAATGAATCCTGCTCGTTGACAACACAGCTATAATCAGTTAAATCTTAAACCAAAAAAAAACCCACCATACTTCTCAAGATCAAAACTTTACAAAAAAAACATATAAACCCATTAAATCATTTGAATTTTCTCTCATTCCAGAGCTTACATCAACAATGGCACCAGCAGCTTCAGTTAAAATGGGAGAAATGTCGAGCAAATCGCGTCTGGAGCCATTTTCAATAAAACCATAACCGATAAACAAATCAATCAAATAATTAAGTGATTCTTTCAAGAGAAAAATTGGGGGGGGGGGGGGGGGGGGGGAGTGGATATTACAGGTGAAGCTTGCCGTGGGGTTCATGAATGGAGGCTCCAGAAGGGAGATAATCTTCGATGTTGGGTCGATCCAAGTCCAATTCGGAGCTTGATGGTTTGAGCTTCCCTTGACTGCTGCTCATGCTTCTTCCCTTTCGTTGCTTTGCTGCCGATGCGGTCTGGATTAAGTTTGGGTGTATAATTTCAGCTTCCCTATCGCTGTTCTTTTTTTATTCTTTCCTTTTTTTTTTCTTCTTGGCTTAATAGTAGAATAAGTGCCCAATCTATGCATATTGTTCACTTTTGATACTTAAATTATTTTTTACTCAAAAAAGTGTCTAAAATTTTCTCAATTGTCAATTTAGGTGCTTGAAGTTTTATTTTTTTATCGTTTTAAGGTTAATCCGTTAAAAAATAATTGTCTAATTAACACTTAACACATGGCGTTTTGTATTGTGTTTTACTTTACTTTATTTTAAAAAAAAATCTTTTTAAAAATCCCAAAACAATCTCTAAATCCTCAAAGTTCTAAGTTCTAAATTTTAATTTCAACCGACAATGTGTCCACTACTTTTATCATCGAACATCCACAATCATTTCTTTTATTCTTCCCTCATCGAAAGTCAAAGAACAGTATGCATAATATCGAAAGAATTTTGTAAATAGACGATGGACAGTGAATGGCTGACAATCAAAAGACGAACGATGTGTGGGTACTGCGACAAAAGGATGAGGCTTTATTTTGTCACCATCAGTGTGATAAACGACGTGTTAGGCTCGATATCCTTCAACCGAATTGCTTTTCAAGTGTGGGAGAAGATGTATTTTGGGTGTATTTTGTAGAAGCAAAAAGATAGGCAAAAAGAGAAAAGATTTATAGTGGTTCAAGCTTCGAACAAGCTCTACATCCACTATCTTAGCTTCTCACTGAGGATTTTAACCAATTCACTAAGAATTCTTCCTCTTTTCTAGGCTTAGGAGGCAACCAATTACAACCTAGACTCACTCACCAAGTCTAGCATCCAAAGCTCGCAAACCGAGCTTTTGGATCACTCTCTAACAAGAGAAAACTTGGCAAACTAAAAATTCCTCAAAAAGGTTGATGTTTGCATTCTTAAGCTCTCACCCAAAACCTAATACACTTGAACATATATTGACATTTAAGCTCACAAGTGTTGTCTATACAAAGAATGAGTAATTAAGTTCTAAGAACAATTTTTATCATAATATTGTTGACTTGTGGATCATTAGTCTTCTATAGATGCTTGGAGGTCCCTTTTATACTCCCAATTGAGTTTCTAGCCGATGGTGCTTTATTTCTCACAATAAATATTGCTTTGGAGCTAATTATATCCAAACACGGGTAGTTATATCGATATCGGTTCTTCAAGAACTAGACGTTATGCTTTCCTCAGCTTATGTGTATCGATATGCGTTGGAGCATATCGGTACGACCTGTAATTCAAATAGTCGTTGGGAAATGACCATTAGAAGCAGTTAGGCGTATCGGTACAGATACTAGTCGTTGGGGAATTTGTAAAACAACCATATCAAAACGTCACATAGCGTATCGATACAGGTCCTCTCCATATCGGTACGGCCAAGCCGTATCGGTATAGGTTTTGGCTACTGAAATTTTTTTTGTAGCTGAAACCCTAAAGTGTATCGATATGTGGTATATCGTATCGATACGGTAGCTTGAAAAATAAAAATTTGGCTACTTTAAAGACATTTTAAATCATCCCAAAGCCTTTTAAAATCCATCAAACATATTTTCAAGTTGTTTGGACTTATAAACATTTTGAAGTCTTTTCAATTTGGTCCAAAATATTTTTTCTATTATTATATCAAAACAAACATCTCAACAATTTCCCCTTTTTGATATAATAAAACCAACTTGAAAAATTATTTGTGATTCTCCCTCTTAGTATTTAAAAATTTGAATAAGAGTTTTTAAAATTTAGAAGTAGTTAAAGGTCTCCTTATTCACTTGAAAAATCAAATTTTCAAACTATTTCTCCCTCTTTTTTGTTATATCAAAAAGAAATTTTGGAACATTAAGTTTAAAATAACAATGGAGGTTTAAAAGATTTTGACAAAAGTAAGAAATTTGGTTTTAAAATGGTTCCTCCTTACTCAAAGCATCATCAAATGGTTAGTCCAACAAATATAATTATCTAGTTGAATTAAAATAAATAAATTAAATAAAAAAAGAAAATAAATTCAACTAAATTAATTTTACCAATCTAAGGGAGGATGTGAAATCTTTCTTCTTCAAGTGATCTTCCTTGTGTGTATGGAGCTCCCCTCAAATTTGAATAAGAGTTTTTAAAATTTAGAAGTAGTTAAAGGTCTCCTTATTCACTTGAAAAATCAATTTTTCAAACTATTTCTCCCTCTTTTTGTTATATCAAAAAGAAATTTTGAAACATTAAGTTCAAAATAACAATGGAGGTTTAAAAGATTTTGACAAAAGTAAGAAATTTGGTTTTAAAATGATTCCTCCTTACTCAAAGCATCATCAAATGGTTAGTCCAACAAATATAATTATCTAGTTGAATTAAAGTAAATAAATTAAATAAAAAAGCAAATAAATTCAACTAAATTAATTTTACCAATATAAGGGAGGATGTGAAACCTTTCTTCTTCAAGTGATCTTCCTTGTGTGTATGGAGCTCCCCTCAATGTTGTACTTTATTGACCAATCTCCATCACACCTAAAACAAGACAATCAAGTAATTTTTGGTATCCAAATTGCTTTGGATCCATAAGCGTTAGTAGCACATAATTTAGTCCCCTTAGGAATCCATTTTTCAATTTCATCATTTTCAGTTGAAGTAATATGTCCTTTTGGAACCCAAATACTTCTAAAACATTTATCATTTAAAAATTCAGGAGCACTAGATTGTCTTTGATAAAAAATTGTTTAAACAAAATTAGATTTGGAGCATTCTCCAATTTTACATGTTTGAGCATTTTTGTAATACAAATTCTTTTTGAGGTCATCAATTTCTATTTGATGATCCTCTTGAACTTTTTGAAGCAAGTTTTGTAAATCAAGGTTCTTTTTCTTAAAGGATTCAAACCTTGCTTCAATTTTGAGATTTGTTTTGGAAATCAATTCATTTTTAATTTTTAACTTTGAAAACAACTTTTTGTTTTTAGAAAATGAAGCCTTGAATTTCAAAAAGCTAGCAAATCATCATAGGCTTCTTGCAACTCATCAAAAGTATATGAAATTGAACAAGATGATTTAGAAGTTACCTCACCCTCTTGGAGGGTCATCAAACATAAGTGGACTACCTCATCATCGGTGGAGTCTTCATCACTCCAAGTTGTCACATATGTTTGCTTTGAAGATGATCCTTTTTGTTGAAGCGAGGGCAATCGTATTTGGTGTGCCTCATCTCCTTGCATTTAGACTCTTTTAGGGATTCTTCATCTTCTTCTTCAATTCATGCTTGAATTTTTTTCATTTCGCTCTTCATGAACCGGGTAAACTTCTTGAAGAGATGAATCATCTCTTCATCTTCACTTTCCTCCTCACTTGATTCTTTATGTTGGCATGTGGAGGATGAAAGAACAATGACATTCACATCAATACCTTGCTCTTAGATCTTCTTCTCATTCTCTCTCTTCAAGGGTTGAGACATCATCTCATTGGTGAGAAAAGATCCAACGAGCTCGTCAAGCTTGAGCTCCTTCAAGTTCTTTGCTTCTACAATGACCGCCTTTTTGGATTCTCATGATTCGGAAAGTGAGTATATCAACTTCCGAACGAGTTTGTCTTCTGAAATCTCATCTCCAACACTTTTGAGTTGGTTGACGATTGTGGAAAAACGGTCAAACATCCTCTTGATGTCTTCATCCGGGTCTATCTTGAAGTTCTCAAACTCAAGGTTGAGAAGACCGATCTTGGTCTTCTTTACTTCGTTGGTTCCCTCGTATGTGACTTTAAGTTTTTCCCATACTTCTTTGGAACTCTCACAAGAAGACATTTTCGCATAAATGTCCGAGCTAAAGGCACAAAAGAGAATGTGCAAACCCTTGCAATTTAGCTCCATCTTCTTGCGATCATCTACATTCCATTCCGCCTTGCTTCGTTGGGGCACGAATGGACCATCCTCAACAATGACCCAAAGATGATAATCCTTGGCTCTCATGAAGTACATCATCCTATTCTTCCAATAGGTGTAGTTGGTCCCATCGAATAAAGGTGGCTTATCGATGGATTGCGTCATGAGCACTGGTTGATTGTGTGGTTGATCGAGCTTGCTTAGATCGCCTCAATAGGTGGTTAACCCTTCTCGATTGAGCCTCTCTTTGATACCAATTGTTAGGCTTGATATTCTTCAACCGAATTGCTTGTCAAGTGTGGGAGAGAATGTATTTTGGGTGTATTTAGTGGAAGCAAAAAGATAGACAAAAAGACAAAAGATTTATAGTGGTTCAAGCTTCAAACAAGCTTTACATCCACTACCTTAGCTTCCCACTAAGGATTTTAACCAATTCACTAAGAATTTTTTCCCTTTTCTAGGCTTAGGAGGCAACCAATTACAACCTAGACTCACTCACCAAGCTAGCATCCAAAGCTCACAAACCGAGCTTTGGTATCACTCTCTAACAAGAAAAAACTTAGCAAACTAGAAATCCCTCTAAAAGGTTGATATTTGCACTCTTAAGCTCTCACCCAAAGCCTAATACACTTGAGCATATAATGACATTTAAGCTCACAAGTGTTGTCTATACAAAGAATGAGTAATTAAGTTCTAAGACAAATTTTCATCATAGTGTTGTTGACTTGTGGATCATTAGTCTTCTATAGATGCTTTGAGGTCCATTTTATACTCTCAATTGAGTTCCTAGCCGTTGGAGATCATTAGGGATGAATTGGAGCCGTTAAGGCCTTTATTTCCCGCAATAAATGTAGTTTTAGAGCTAATTGTATCGATACGTGGGTAGTCGTATCGGTACTGGTTCTTCAAGAACTAATCGTTATGCTTTTCTCAGCTGATGCGTATCGATACGCATTGGAGCGTATCGGTACGGTCTGTAATTCAAATAGTCGTTGGGAAAATGATCGTTGGGAGCAGTTAGGCGTATCAGTACGGGTACTAGCCGTAGGGGGGTTTGTAAAATAACCATATTGAAACGCCACGTAGCGTATCGATACAGGTCCTCTCCGTATCGGTATGATCAAGCCGTATCGGTACGAGTTTTGGTTACTTGAATTTTCCTGTAGCTGAAACCCTAAAGCGCATCGATACATGGTATATCGTATCGGTGCGGTAGCTTGAAAAACAAAGGTTTGGCTACTTTAAAGACATTTTAAATCATTCCAAAGCCTTATAAAATTCATCAAACATATTTTCAAGTTGTTTGGACTTATAAATATTTTGAAGTCTTTTCAATTTGGTCCAAAACAATTTTTCTATTATTATATCAAAACAAACATCTCAACACGACGCGACAGTGGCCAAATTTATGGATTTAGGGTTGTTTTGTGAATTTTAAAATATTTAGGAGAATTTTTAAATTAAGTTAAAAGAAATTAAAACTAAAGTCATGTTTTAAAATATTTGGAGATTTTCATGCGTCATGTTTTGATTGGATAATAAAGTTTTTTTACTGTTGTTAATGATTATGCATCTAAATTTAATGAAAATGAAAGTTTAAGCACTTATTTCGAACTAAAGTACACTTATCTTGCTATTAATCCTTTTTTTCTATTAAGAAATTGTTTGGGATAAAGTACACTAATAGTCCCTAAACTATGAAAAGTGATAGTTTTAATCACTAATTTTTTTAAAAAAATTACAAAATAATTATTAAATTTAAATATTTGTCAAATTGTTACAAAATATTTGTTAACTGTTATAAAACAGTTGACAATTAATTTTATTAATGATCGTTTTTAAATATTTCGATAAAATGTAACGATCATATTTTGTAATAATTATTTTGTAATTTTTAAGAGGTTAGTGATTTAATGATTTTATTTTATAATTCAGTGACTACATGTGTCCTTTATTATTTTTTTTTTTGTATAATACCATAAGTCAAATAGCTTTTATTACTTAACGTCTTCACGCAATACAGTGAAAATTTAATGCTTTGTGTTTTTAACGTTGATGTTTCATTATAAAAAAATATTTATGATATTAAAAAAATATTTATGTGAATTTAGTTTATTGTGTAATTTGATGATATAGTATATGTGAATATTTTGATTTAATTTTATTTGATTCTTATAAATGATATATGACGTGTTATTGACAATATTTGAAAAAATTATAGTTAAAGTTCCATAAATATAAATTAAATTCAAAATCTATTGTAGGTTTACCGTTTATGTACACTCGAATCTATTTTCTCCAAAATGGTGGAATGACATTTGTACTATAAACCGAAATTAGTAATATATGAGTTTGATTTTATGCGATTGTACATGTAAATTTTCTTACTTAATTTAATTCGACTTTCAAGAATCATTGACTATTCGTTATTCACGAGAAATCATTTTATAGTCGTATAATCAAAGTTTCATAAATACAATTAAATTCATAATCAATAGTATTCTTAAATATGTTCGAATCCACTCTTCCAATATGTTAGAAGAACAATTGCACCAACTAAACTAAAACTTATTCGGCACACGCACATCGCGTTACATTTAAATTAAAATTGATGCATAAATGTAATTTATTAAGTTATATTAGGGATGACTATTTGATCCAAACTTAACGAGTTTTGACTCGATCTTTTTTTTTAAAAAAAATCAGTATAAGTCGAGCTTGGGTCAAGTTTTTTTAGGATAAAGTCGGATCGGATTTGAGTTTAAGGTGAAAAATATTCGGCCCGACCTAACTTAAAATAATAGTTTAATTTTATTCCAAATATTTAGGTATAATGCTCATCTATTTATATATATATATATATATATATATATTTAAATTATCTCCCTATTTTTAATAAAAACAGAATACTTATTATAATGTTTCATCTCTATTTGTATTGTTTCAATTAACTCTTTATTTTATCGAATAAAAATAAAAAATAATTTTTTTATTTATGTCAGGTCGGGTCAGGTTCAGATTTTTACTCTAAAATTTGGGTTAAGTTTGGATTGAGTGGAGCATCATAAAATATTGGGTTGGGTAGATTCGGATATAAATGCTAAATTTTCGAGTCCAATACAAATCTACCAAATATCTGACCCAACCGACCTATGATCATCTCTAACCATGATATATATTATATTTTCTATACAATATCTAACTTACCCATAATCTCATAAATCTATGAATTAGAGATAATTCTCTCCGCCTTCGCATGATGCAATTGAACTAAAACGTGTTATATATTTTGAAATTTGAGAAAAAAATTATTCATCATCTTTTAATTAAAAATAACAATCATTTAAGAAATATTATGAAAATGTAAGAAAGTACTAGCACTAATATTGCAAATGGGTTAATCTCAGCTATCTATTTAACTTCATCCAATGGTCTAAAAAATATGTAAAACTTTCAAGTTTTACATCGTGTAAGAGGATCCAATCTCTTTACGCATAAAGATCATTATTTGATTCATTATAAAAAAAATTCTTCTCGAGTAAGATTAGAATTATGTTAAGAAATCCTACAAGTGGTCTCAATAGAAAAGTAGATAATGTTAATCCTAAGAGACCCGAGTTCAATTGCAATGTCTGCAAGGTGTATGTGCATATCAAATGGTTAAAAATATCTATGAACAAATACTACATTGTAATCACCTTTAAACTATTAAAAATTATATCAAAGATTCTTCGTATATTTAGTCATATAATTTCATACATCAAAGTTTCACGTGTATAATTATACAAAATCAATATTTATGTATTATATTACCCATTGAATCAAATATATAATTTGTCATACGATCATTTCAACAAAATTATTAACAATAACGATTATTGAACGTTTCCCTACTAACTTTCAAGAAAACTTTTAACTACAAATGTCACAATTATGGAATAAGTTTTTGATTAAATAATTTTACAATAATATATATAAGATAAATATTGAGACTCAAACCCACATAAAGAGTAAAACGAATGAACATCTATGATCATTAAATTAATTAGAGAACCTCAACTTCGAAATAAGTTGATGAGTAAACAACTCTTGAAACAAGGATGAACTCTCAAAACATAAAGCTTCAATTTTATCACAAAAGAATTCTGGCTTACAAAGTTGTCAATCCTAGGTATTTATGGACTAAGATTTTACTAGTTTTATGCGTGATTGATTTTGGACATGCACAATAAAAATGATTGTAAATTGTTTTAGAAAAAAAAATCTAAAATAAATTAAGTTAAATATTTACAAGAAAAACAAATAAAAAATTAATTATAAATTGATGGTAAAGCACATGAGCAAAACAAAATGATGTTGCACCTTATAAACTGTGTGTTATATAAAATATGTTTTTTTATTTAAAAGCGAGTCTAGCACAAATACAATAAGTTAACATTTAATTTTTTTTTACAATTGAGGGCACTATATCAATACATTGTACATGATTCCTAAATTTTTTGAAACATTCCTGGTTTAAAATAAAATAAAGGGATAAATCTCAAATTTAAATATAAACTCGGATCAAATATACATATTGATACATAAAAATTATATAAAACATAAACAGAAACTTTTGATTTAATACAATCATACATGTGAACTTTTATTTTAATTTAATGTGTACATAAAAATTATATAATTTTAGTTCATATGTACACCTGCAATTTTCAAAGAGTTAATTGACTTTATTTAATTTGTTGTGGTATGAAATTTTCAAAGAGTTAAATGAGTTTTTAAAGAGCTAACATAATTTTTTTTATGAAAATATTAGAATTGACTCCACTTGATTTGTTTGAATAAGGAGTCAACAATATTTATGTTGTAGTACTGGTATAGGAACCTCGTACCTCATACTTTTCTCTTACCTCACTATATGAAAATATTAACTTTGCCATTGCCTCCAAAACTCCTGATGAAAATAAAAATCTTAAATGAACTACTCTAAACAAAAGCAATTAAACTCGAGCCTCTTAGAATGAATATCGTCTATTTTCCTTATTAAATCCACTTGTTAGGTTCAAAATTATTTTTAATAATTAAATACAAAACTTCTTTAAATAACCAATATTTTCAAGTTGAACTAACAATATTTTAGACAAGCTTTAGGTGCTTGACAACAATTTCATTGCATCGAAGTCGGCAACCAGTTATCTTAATTATCCCATACTTAACATTTAACAACAACAACAAAAATTATAGAAGTTAAAAGTTTGTGGTGTATTTTATTATAGTAAAAATATGTATTAAATCATAACTTTTTACTAAAATAAATAGGGTAATTATTCGATACACAAACATCGAAAACAAAATATTTTTACAAGTGTCTTAGTTTTAGGGTTTAGAGTTAAATTTCAGGGTGTAAAGGTTATGGGTTTATGATTAGTGGTTTAGAATTGATGGGTTGTGGTTAAAATTTAGGGATTAAGATTATAAGTTAGAGTTTATAGATTAAATCCTAAATCCTTAACCATATTATACTAAAATATAACCTCTAAACCCTAAATTACAACCACAACCCCAACATTCTAAATTTATAAACCTAAACCTTAATTTATAAACTCTAAAATTAACTCTAAACCTTAAAACCAAATTAGAATTTATAAAAACTTTTTATTTCTACCACATGAATTGAATATAAATCTAAATAATAACTACAATCAAAATTAATCATCACACATAATTAAACTATATAACTAACTAAATTAACTCAAATTAGAACTTAAAAAGTAATTATAAAATCCTCACTTGACTTAGGTAGGGTAAAACTCGTGGTGCTTAAGGAATAAAGCTATTTAAGAGGTTATTTCTAATTTTTTTTGATGCCTCGTCTTTTATGAAAAAAATTGTTTGTTGACTTTCTGTGTGCGTGGTAAATTATTTTTAAAAAAATAGAAATGAGTTTGAATTAATTGCATCACACGTCCTCAAAGTATAATCTTCATTTTAAATTAGTCCATAAACTTTTAAATATTTTAATTTCATCCCCAAATTATGTCTCTCATTCTAAATTGATCCCTAAACTTTTGAATATTTCATTTCCATCCTCAAACTATGATCCTCTTTCTAAATTGGTCCCCTAAACCGTTTAAATATTCCAATTTCACACTCAAATTATCGTTTATATCACTTCATATTATTACATAATGCACATCAGTGTTTCATGAAAATTAACAATTTTCACAACGATTTTATTAACATAAGATATGATTAACATATAATGATCATTTGGGGATGAAATTAGAATGTTCAAAAAGTTTGAGGACCAATTTAGAATGAGAGTTATAGTTTGAGGATGAAACTGAAATGCTCAAAAGTTTAGGGACCAATTTAGAATGAGAGTTATAGTTTGAGGATAAAACTGAAATGCTCAAAAGTTTAGGGACCAATTTAGAATGAAAGTCATAGTTTAAGAATGAAATTGAAATATTTAAAAATTTAGGTACTAATTTAGAATGACTTGTCATAGTTTGAGGATGTATGGTTCAATTAACTCAAATGAGTCTAATATAACTCAAATCCTTGAAAATACAACATTTTATTTTTCCAATATGTTCTACCATTGGTCAAAAACTAGTTTTTTTTGCGCATGTTCGAAACTATCCTGTATAAAAAAATTAATTCTTTGAATATTAAGATATAAATTTATCATTGGTTCAAATAGTCAAGTACAAGTAAATTTAAAACTCTAATTATATTTTTAATATTAAAAAATATTATGGATTTATCATTAATTCAAACTAGAATACAAATGTTTAAGTTGTGTTAGAATTCTAGATACGAATCTATCATTGATTCAGAAGGATTAGAGTCATGGAATTTTCAATTTCGCATTGTTTTACTTTATTTTGGATTTCTGCCTGAAATTTGGACTATTTTCTGCAACATATATAAGAAGATTGGAGCTTAAGAATTCAATGGAAAACACAATGACTACGTTGAAGAATTTGAAACAGCTTCTGTTCTCTTTGAAAAATCTTATCACAAGAACGAAGAAGAGAGAACGTAATGATATCATCTATCTTCATGCCTCCGACGACTTTCACATCAAACTTAAACTCATCCTCCGGCGGAATCGCCACCGTGTCTTCTCACTCATCTCCGCCGTCTCCGGTTGTCTCCTCCTCTTACTCTTCTCCGTCTCCGTTTTCTTTCCTCCGCCTACCGCCACCAATCTCTTCCTCCTTCGCCGCACTTCCGTACGTCACCTAACACTTCCGTATCTCTCTCTCTCTCTCTCTTTCCACTATCTCGTTCATGCGATGTTCGTGTAAAATAATATTCTCCGATTCATATTCGTTTGCTCAGGTGGTGGAAGAACGAGCGGCGTTGGAGTCCAATTTTGATGCGGTGTTTCGAGTTCCGGTACGATTTACTTTCTTTTTACAGCACGAGCTGAATGTTGATTTTTCGTTTTCGATTTGATGACTCGTTTGGATCTTAATATAAGAGCTTTGATTAATTGATTTGTGTTTTTTTTAGGTAAATGGAGGAAGTTTAAGTCGTGATTTATGGAGTTCGAGTCAATCGAAGTTCTACTACGGTTGCAGTAACGCCTCGAACAAGTTTCAAAGTAAAGTATTCCAAATTTGAATCCTTACTTTTACAATTTACGACTCTTCATTTTCTTATACAAAAATCTAAATTCTTTCTCCATTTAGAATTTGGTAGATGCAATGATAATTGAAATTGTTATCAAGAATCAGTTATCTCGTACTTATTTTTTTTACGATCACATATTTGCTCATTACATGATTTCTCTTTATTTATTTATTTTGTAACATTTTTAGCTGCTGATGTGAAAACACGTCCGGACCGATACTTGTTGATTGCTACCAGTGGAGGGCTAAATCAACAACGAACAGGGGTAATTTTTTCTTCTTCTGAACTATACATGCTTATTTGGTTTGAAATGCTGATTCTTATGCATTATAATCTTCAATTGCTACAGATAATAGACGCTGTTGTTGCAGCATACATATTAAACGCAACTCTAGTGATTCCCAAACTGGACCAGCATTCTTATTGGAAAGATACCAGGTCTGGTGTTTATCTTCATGTTTAATCTCTCCAATTCTTGGGAATGGTTTATATTCATTGTGTTTATATGTGCTTTTGGTGCACAGTTGTTTTGCTGAGATATTCAATGTTGACTGGTTCATTTCATCCCTGTCTCGGGACGTTGAAATCATCAAAGAGCTGCCATTAAAGGATGGTAAAGCTTGGGTTCCAGGTACAATGCGTGTTCCCAGGAAGTGTGATCCGGAATGCTACGAGACTCGTGTTTTACCTGTTCTGAACAAAAAGCAGGTAACTAATAGCTCGAAATTAGCTACTTCTACTCTTCTACTCCTTTGCTAATTGCTATGAATCAACCATTGTTATAACTAACCCTTATAATTAGGAGTGAGCATTCAATCGAGTCGAGTTTATGAAATTCAAATATATTTAAATTTAATTATAAATATTTATAATGTTATGGTACTATTTGGTTCCAATTTATACGGCTTACTATAACCGTATACTATATATACATATTTATATTTTTTTCATAGTCAATAGAATTGACTCGAATTTGAAATTTGAAGTCCCATTTTATAACTTAAACTTAATTTGATTTCTTTTTCTTTTGCGTCGAGTTGAGTTAAGAAATTCAATTTTTTAGAATAGAGTTTTGCTCACCCCTAATTATAATTAGGGTTAATATCATCATTAGTCATCAAACTATTCCTGCTTTCTTGTTTTGGACACCAAACTATTAATTTTAGCAAAATGGTCGCTAATGTTACGCTTGTTCCCTATTTTGGTCACTTGCTGCTAAAAAATCATGAAAAAATAGGAAAGCGAGAATAGTCTAGTGATCAAAATAGGGAAGAAGCAATAGATTGGTTATCAAAACAGAAAAAAGTAACAATATTGACTAAAATAGAAAAAAATGTAATATTAGTGACTATTTTGTACAAAATAATAGTTTGGTGGCCGAAATGTTGAAAGCGGAAATAATTTAGTGACCAATGGTGATTTTTACCCTTATAATTAATAGCCCGATATTGCTACTCATTTGATGCAGTCTTGAGAATTACTAGTTGGTAAACTACAATTAACTGTCATGGTCATGGAACTATCATATTATTGAAAAAACTAACTGATTTTTTCACCAACCTTTTCTTGGTTGTAGGCTGTTGAGCTTACAAAGTTTGATTACAGGCTTTCGAATAGTTTGGACACAGATTTACAAAAACTCAGATGTAGGGTAAACTACCATGCTCTAAGGTTCACAGATCCCATTCTTGAAATGGGTAAACTCTTGGTTGAAAGGATGAGGATGAAAGCCAAGCATTTTATTGCCTTGCACTTGAGGTAATTGACGAAATCTGGCTGTTGCAATGGTTATACTCCTTATCTGTAAAAAGTGAAAAAAAAAACTTAACTTAATGCAGGTATGAACCTGATATGCTCGCGTTCTCCGGATGTTATTACGGTGGAGGAGACGAAGAAAGGGCGGAACTCGGTGCAATCCGGAAAAGGTGGAAAACTTTACATGTAAGGCCTCACTAGTTGTTAAAGAAACATCTGAGAATCCTAAATATATTCTGAAGAAGCATTAAAACATGTTTATTCTGGTGCGAACTGCAGGTGAGCGATCCGGAAAAGGTAAGAAGGCAAGGAAAATGCCCGTTGACACCGGAGGAAATCGGCCTAATGCTAAGAGCATTGGGGTTTGGAAGTGATGTTCACATTTATGTGGCATCAGGTGAGGTATACGGAGGTGAAGAGTCATTGGCACCACTGAAAGCACTCTTCCCCAATTTTAATTCGAAACAGACACTTGCCCCTAAGGAGTTGGCGCGGTTTTCTTCTTTCCCCGGTCGGATGGCCGCATTGGATTACATTGTTTGCGACGAAAGCGATGTTTTCGTCATGAACAATAACGGAAACATGGCTAGAATGTTAGCCGGTCGGAGGTATTCAAGTGCAACTCTTTTCCCCTTGTCACACTTATGTAAATGAATCACATTCACAACATGTCAACACACTCTTTTTCCTATTGCAGGAGATACTTTGGACACAAACCAACAATTCGGCCTAACGCTAAGAAGCTGCACAGATTGTTCTTGGACCGAAACAAAATGACATGGGGAGAGTTTTCGTCGAAGGTTCGAACATATCAGATTGGCTTTATGGGAGAGCCGATCGAAGCGGAACCCGGAAAGGGTGAGTTTCATGAAAACCCAGATAGCTGCTTATGTCAGGCTAAAGAAGTTGAAACAATTCAAAATCAAACTTATGTGGATAATCATGAAAATGATGCTCTTGAAATGAGTTATGAATATCAGTCTGTTGAGGATGATCCAGATTGGTTTGATGTTGATTATTTAGATAGCATTAGTGTGCTCAATCAGCTGCCTAATAGGGCCAACATTGTGTTAACCAAACAAGAACTTGCCCAAGTTGAAGAGATTCTTTTAGACTAATTTTTTTATTGTTTCGGATCGAATCATTTCGGGTTTAACTCGATTTGTTTTGACCTACTAATTTGACCATGTACATATAGTAACACCGGGACAGTGAAAGTTATCAGTTGAGTTTTTTTTAAAATAAATCTAATTTAAGGTAGGGTTTTCTTACATTATTTGGTTCGGTGCACTTTTGTCTATGAAGTAGGATCTAGTCAGTTGATTTTTTCTTGGTTGTGAGGTCAATTTTGTGGCACTAAGGATCAAATGAAAAAATATATATATATATATGGCAAAGGGCGAAATTATACGAACTTTGTCTAAAGAAAATATAGTATGATAGGTCGCATATTTACCCTATATAACATTGAAAGAGTGTTATTTCTGTCAATAATTTTGTTAAATACCATTTCGTTAAATAATTAAAAAATAATAGTATTATTCCGTAAAAAAAGTAATTTTCAGCAGTTATTCATAAGGATATAGGCTTTCAATGTCAAACAAAAGCCTCATAATTATGTATCATACAAAATTTGGTGTAAAAGATGCAACATTAATGTTATTAATCATAAATCACATAGTAATAAATGAATTAGATATCGAGTATGGTAAAAAACAATAAAATTTATGTATTCATATTGTTTTCATGTAGGATCATACGAAGCATACATGTATTTTTGTTAACCTTACACAAGGAATGTACATCGAAATTGTGGGGTATTTGTTGAATAGAAATCATATGTCCTTATTTATGTCCCAATAATACTAAAGAAATTAGGTTTAGGGGTAGAGTTTAGAATTGAGGTATTGAATGTATGGGAATTTTTAGGGTTTACGATTTTTTTCGTATTTGTTGCCCCTTTTGAGATGCCATCTGCTATAATATCAAGCAGTTAATGGCTGAGGTGTAGAGAATAGAAACCCTAGTTCTAATCACAATTCACAACCCTAGTTAGGCATTCCTAGATTTCTTAGTCTTATATCCACTGAGACTCTTTGGAATTCGTTGCAAATAGAGCGATTGAGAGGTTGGATGGGTTCAGATTGTATGGTTTTCGAATGTATGTGTGTATAGAGCATCGTTTTGGAGAAAGGCAAATCAGGGAAAGATCCAGCAGGATGTGAAGAATGTTATCCCTAATAGTAAACAACCAGAAAAGCAAAAAGCTAAAACAGTGGCAAGTGGCAACTGAAGGCTGGAGCAGTGGAGTGCCGGTTAGCCAAATAGGAAGGAATTGGGAATGGGAAGTGTCTTGAGGAAGAAACAGTCTGGAAATTAAGTAAGTGTGTTGTCGAGTAGAAGAAAGGATGCAGGAGTGGGTGGTCGAAGGTTTGTTATTGAGATCAAGGACCAAGAACTGTTTCAGCTTCTGGATATGCAAGCTCGTTGGGAGGCAATGACTAGAGAAGCAAGGCAAAGATTTGGGAATACAAATTCAGGGGTCGGAAGAAGTAGTTGATTTCAGGGTATCAAAATCTTCTGGTAGTGTAGGGGGATTTGGGACAACAAGTTTTTCCAGATTGACAGTAGCATTATTTCAAGTTAAGTTATTATGGTGGAAGGCGAGTGGCTTTTGGATTCCATGTGTTTTTGTTTTGTTAGTGTTATGCTCATTGGGACAATTCCGGTTTAATTTAGGGTATAATGCTTAGAGTTTAATGTTTAAATTTTAGAGTTTAGAGTTAGAAATTAAGATTTGAGTTATAAATTTTAAGTATACATGTTTGTGTAAAATTTATTTTACACGACTTGTATATAAAAATTTTACCATTTATTATTTGAGCAGATTCAAAACCGTTGGCTCATTCAACTGTTTCAAATGTTAGGAACCGTTGGCTCATTCAACTGTTTCAAAGGTTAGGACTTTATTTGATGAATTAACAAACTGTAACACCCTAAATTTGGATGTCACATTTCGGCCTTAAGCCCAAACCTATTTCCATAAAAATTCTCAATTCGGTTTAGCCTAAACAAGGTATTTCCAAAAACATTAAATCCAATAGTTGAAAACATAGATAAACAATTTAAATCATTACAAATGAGCTCCACTTTAATTTAAAACATTTAATCATTCCACCAAATTAATACAATTTAAAAAAATAAGAATTACAGACTCCACCACGTAAGGTCCTATGAATACACAACCCGACTAAACATAAGTACCGTACTCTGGAAATCACCATATGCTGGAGTTTTGTACTGATAGTGCTCCTCGATCCCATGATCCGACGATTGACCTATGCACGGAAACAACGATTCCGAGCGCTGAGCTTACAAAGCTCAGTGGTACACATCTACTCTACTATAATCCATGCTAATCATAAACATAAGTATGCAAGCTAGTAAGAGCAATAAGAAGAGATAAATAAACACGTGCCGCTACCGCTAGTTGCCTATACATATGCTCTCATCATAGCAAAACGTCATACATGGCACACAAGGCCCAACCATACTCGAGATCTCACCAGATCATCCGAGTAAAAGCACACAAAGTAATAACCACAAACCTGGAGTGACACCCGATGCCACATAGCTTCAGGAACGTACACTCTGTGTGAGCCCGGTGCCACACAGCTTCGGGAACGTACACTCTTTGGGCAAGGCCGGGTGCCACACAGCTTCGGGAACGTACACTCTTTGGGCAAGGCCCGGTGCCACACAGCTTCGGGAATGTACACCCATGCTCAGAATCTCTCGTCAAGTATCTTCGAATGAGACCCGGTGTCGCATAGCTTCGGGAACGTACATTCAACATCTCTAACCACGATGTCACAACACTTTTTCTTTGAGTATTCGGATCCTATCAATCAAAGGTGAATCAACCAACCAAGTATTCAAACAACACACACCATAGACACGACTACAATACGACATACAACATTTACATGATCACCAAACTCTATGGTTTCTATCGGTTATCAAGCCACCCATTTAAGTTTACCAAATTGTTAATACGTTATGAAAGTGTACATTAATCATCCTTATTAATTATCTCTATTAATCCATATTATGTCATTAACATCCCACCTCAATTTCCATCTTTTTATTAGTATTATAGATTATTCCGTTCAGTGCGTATCGGTATCCGAACACAAGTATCGATATGGTGCTCATAGGTATTGGTATTCATACGTGTACCTATACTGATATTGCTTACTAGAAATCTTAGATTTCCACAAGTACTTGTACGGGTCGACCCGTACCGATACAACCCCCAATCGCGTACCGGTACGGCCGAAGCTCGTACCGATACTCTATTCATGGGTTCACACAATTTCCTCGAGTTACGATATTAAAATGCTCTATTCGATCCCTGAAGCTTATGAAAATCATTAGAGCTTGTTTACTAACACATTCAATCAATTAATATTAATTACCGGCTTCATAATCATTTAATTGAGTATTTATCCTTTAGGCATATTTTTTATCAAATCACGTCAATCTGTTCGAACAAGCATACAAGGCATCACGATTATCAATCAAACAATCATCAAGTAATTATATAAGCATCTCAAACGACCCTACGCGGTCTCTAAAGCGTCCATGAGTCTCATTATATTCGTAACATCATCATACATCTCATAGATATCAAGTCTCATACTATCGATCTCCAAACATGCATATTCATCGTCTACTTATATTGTAGATACTAACACGCAAAGCAATCACACTTATGATGCTCATAAAGCAATAGGAGTTTGAGGTGTACTAACCTTAAGCCAAAGCGATAAATCCTCAACCAAGCTCCTCCAAACGTCTTTTTAAATCCAATATTCGAGTCCACATAAGTCTCGGATAAAACAAACACGACTCCATAAGCAACATCACATTATTGAACCACTTTATAGGATAAAACATGTAAAAATAGCCTATCGGGTTCGAATTTGGCAAAACGGACCACACCAACGGACTTAGAACGCCGAGAAACCACCAGGTAGGGTTCCCCGGAAAAAGTTAACGTCTCGATCAACAGCGGCTCGGCTCAGCTCGGAGGGCTGGCTTGGCGGACTAGCTCAGTCCTCGGCTTAGGTCAGTTCAATAGGCCAGCTCGACTCGGCCCAGCAGCTAAAGCCCAACGATTCAACCCAAGCTGCTAGAGTCTGCATCGCACGCCCACTCGCGGTGGTGACGCGTGGGGCACCCTACAACGGCCAGACGACAGCGGCGGGCTCCAGTCCTGTTGTCCCAACGCTGGTGCCCTCAGATTTCAGGTTTGACCACCAGAACTACCTTGTTTTGGTTCGACCTAAACTTCCTTTCTCTCACCTCTCCGACAGTGACTCTGATGGTGGTGCCGCTGGTACCGGCGAACTCATCTCGCTGAGATGAACACAATAACGGTAGAGGTGTCGACAACAGGCGGTCGGATCTCGGTAGATCGGATTTTAAAGACTCCCCCCTCAACTTCTTCTCTCCTTTTCTCCTCAATCTTCCCATCAACTTTTCACTTTTTCACCTATCCTCTCTTTTTAAAATTCAAACATTTTATCTCCTAATATAATGGGCCCAAAATAATTAGATACATGTCTTTCTCTTTGTTCTTACTTTTAGACTCGAACTTAAAATCTTTATTCGAATCAATCTAAGAATCTATTTAAATTTAGTTTCCAACTTGATTTTTCTCAATTTTTTTGATCGGCAGATTTTTCTCAATTTAAAACTTAAATCTTAAAATACTCAAATACGGATTCAAAACCTATATCTCAAACCCGAAATTAGATCGTTACAAAAATATTGTGCTTTTGTTTGACTCTTTTGAAAGGAATAAATCTAAATTTGAACATTTAACCTATGATATAAAAGAGACTTTGTCTGTTGACAAATCATAAAATTCTTTTAATGGAAATGAGTGAATGAGATTAACAGTGGGAAATAAGGTGTTTTTAATGAAAAAAATAGTGAATTATCCTTAATTTAAATGTTTTAATCTTAACTATTAAACTCAATTAATCAAACGATAAAAAAAAATAAAACTTTTAAATTATTCCAATCATACGATATGCAAGCCTGTGTGTAGATTGGTGGTCTTGGTTTTTACGACATGAGGGTTAAAAATCGCGCTCTTCAAAATAAATGGGAGTGGGGTACGAGTGTGAACATGACAATTTGTGGAAAAAAATTATCTGCGCTAAATATGGCTATTCTCCAAGTTCCTTCCTCCCCTACTCCGATGGTTAATTGTATCATGTCTTGGTTATTGTGAAGCCATCTTTAGTGAGGTGGACATTTTTGTTACAAATCTTCAACCAGTTTTGGGTGATGGAAAGTTTATCGATTTTTCGACTGATCTTTGAATTGGTGATCAATCCCTTAGAGACTCGTAATGAGATTATTTGGTCTATTTGGCTGTTTCGTAATGAGATTATTTTCAATAGTAAATGTGTTGAGAAGAGCCAATTGTTTGATATTACCTTGTTAAGGATTGGGTGGTGGTATCGGGATCATTTCATTTCGATTAATAACTTCCTCGATAATCCATCATTTGTAGGGATTAACCCTTTGCCTATTAATAAAGGTTTTAAGTGGCACCCTCTTCCGGTTGTTTCTTGAAATTTAATGTAGATGGCGTTGTTGGTCTTCTTCGAGGTGAGTCTAGTTTTGTCCTGGCCCGATTCTCTATATTTACTGGGATCATGGATCCTAACTGATATTTAGCATATCACATTAATTACAATATTTTAATATTAGAATTTATGCAAGTCAATCCTAACCGATGTAAAAATATTATTCAAGTAACTGAATCCTAACTCATGTTATTCATGAAAGACAATGTTGTAATTTTGGGGTTTTGGGAGTGTAAAATCTTTTAGTATTAGAATCTATGTATTTATATCGTATTTGTATAATTTTGTAAAAATATTATTCAAGTGATTGAATCCTAACTCATGTTCCAACAATTAATAATGCAATGGCTGATTCTCTGGACAAATCTGAAATGCAGAGGGCTATCTGTGCTGTTATGTGTTCAGTGGGGTTTTGGACAGGCGCGACATGAGCGACCGCACAGGCCCCCCAAGAGAAAGGGGCCCTGAAAATAGGAAACTTAAATTAAATTAAATAATTGTAAAAAATTATAAAATTATATATATATATATATATAATTATGTTTATATAAAAAAGTATCTAAAACTTAAAACATGCAAAAAGAATGATAATTTTGAAGTGAAAATGTTTGATATTTAGACGTTTATAAGTTTTTTTTGTTCTCAAGAGGACAATTTAATAATATTTTGTGTATTAAAGTATTTTTTTTGAAAAAACACTTATATCTCTTACTGATTATAAATTAAGAGCCATATTTTAATAAATTGCACAGGGCCCCAAAATCTTTGAACCGCCCCTGTATGTGTTGCAAGGATAAAATTCGTCTCGCCCTTTTCGGTGCCACTATATATGCCCCAATACTAAAAAATATTATAAAATTAAATTCTAAGCCCTAACCCTAAATTTTAAATCCTAAACCCTACACCCTATACCCTACAAAATACACCTTACCCTAAATTCCCTAAACGCTAACCACAACCCCAAACCTAAAACCCTAAACCCTAAAGTTAATTTTGAGCATGAAGGCATATGTAGGGACACCGAAAAGGGTAGAGGATTTCCATCCGTGTTGCAACGTTGTTGTATCACGGGGTTTCCCCATTTATTAAATAAATAAATTTTGGTTAAGTTACCAAAATATTGTCCTCCATTTTTTCCCAATAATATGGCCCTTCTAAGTTTATTTTCAGATATATGGTTGATTATTGTAGTAGTCAGAAGTCGGACTGCTTTCACCCCGTTTTGAATAATATTTTATCAAAAAATATTAAAAAATGATGTTGCAGTCGTCCTTCATTGTTCCATGCATACCATGTATAAAAAATACTGTTTGAAGTCGGACTGCAATCTATCCGACTTCTGACTTGCTACAATAAAAAACTATATTTGTACAAATAAACTTAAGAGAGCCACATTGTTGGAAAAAATAATTAGAGGACGATATTTGATTAATTCCTTCATAAATTTTGCTTAGGAAAAATGGGTGATAATTCCAATCTAGATCTAGGAGATTTTGGAATTAGGGTTGAGCATTACATACCAAAAAATCGAAAACTATCCGATTCAAAGTATTTGGACGGTTTACAGTTCATAAGTTTACAAAATGATTACCCAAACTGAATCAAATTTGATTTTAAATTTACTTTATATTTAATTTTAATTATTTTTATAATGTAAAATAGTTATTATATATATAAAATACTATAGTTGTATTATTATTTTTACTCAAAATTGAATTTTTAATAAATATTTACGAACTATTTAATGTTTACAAGTCATAAAATAAAGCTATTTTACCAAAATAAAATACAAAATTTTAAAAGCCAAAGTCAATATGAAAAAATCAAAAACTAAAGTTAACCGACTAGAAAACTGATAAATTATTAAAATAACTTATCAAATTGAACCGAACCGTATACACCTTTATTTGGAACCATGGTTGTGTGGGACCCTATATGGTTTGAGAATTTGGCTAATGAAAAGGCATGTGAATATGTTAACTAGATGGAGTTGGTTGTGAGCCATGGGCTCAAAAAATTGACAATAAAAATCAACATTTTAATGAACCCAATAATGAATTAGGGTTATGCGATTCTAGAATGCTAAACGAGGAATTAGGGAAATTAGGGATGACAATAGATCGGACTGTATAAAATTTAAGTCTGAATCCGTTACAATCGGATTCAGATTATTTTTGGATTCAAATTCAGATTTTTTCAACCGGATTTAGATCAGATTTTTCAGATCGAATTCGGATTAAATTGTCATCCATAGCGTTGACCCGAGTCCAAGGGGTAGATCTGCGAATTTTAGCGTCCTTAGGGTATATTGTGTTTTGGCCCTCTAATATTTTTATTTTAATGCAAATCAGTCCATAATTTTGTGTATTTATTTTCTTGCGTTTTTAATTTATGTCATTCAATTATGTACTTATTCAATTTTATCCATTGTTTGTTGACTACATTTAATTTTTTGTGTTTATTATTTATGTTATTAATTTGCTCTCTATTTTAATTCATAATTTTAGCGTAATATATTATAACTTTCTCTTGAAATTTCACATCATTTACTATTTCATTCACTAAATTCCTTAATTTTTGGTAATTTATTGATATTTACATTTATTTATTTCTTCATTGTATTTATTTTCTTGTTTGTTTATCTGTAATTTTATCTTACATTTATTTCTTTTTTATATTTATGTATATATGCATATGGTATAAATAGATATGTTACACTATATTAAGTTTAGTTAATAGATACAAATCATAGTAAATACTATTATTATTTAACTTGCATTTTTAAGACATTTATATTTTTATTATCACTTTTGATATGAATATATATGTAAATTAATTTTTTTACCATTATTCCAAGTTACCTAATATATATATATATATATTTATGTTCTCGTTAAAAAAATAATTATTTATGTTTCTTTTAATGTATTTAGTTTAACTTTTTTACTTTATTTATGTTGTCTTATTGTTTAATATACATATTAGACATGATTTTTTGTTTTAAGGAATAAAAAGTCATAAATGTTTTGATTTGAACTTCGATATGGATCAGACTCGGATATAATTTGGACCGGACATGGACTAATATCAGATTCAGATTCAAATAGGATCCTAACAATATCCATATCAGATCCGCCTCCTATTAAGACTCAAACCTTTTTTTTTCGGATTAAGATTAAGATTTTTTTCCAATCAGATTTAGGGCAGATTTTTTTTTCTTCAGATCGAATCAGATTCAAATCTGTTGAGTGGATTGTTGAATCGATTTAAGCCAAGAGGGGGGTGAATTGGATTTTTAGAAAGTTTGGTGGTGAAGTGGTAAAATGAAAAAAAAATCAAGACAATGCACTTATAGTGGTTCAAGTTCCAATTGAACTCTACATCCACTACCTTAGCTCCCACTAAGGTTTTTCCAACAACTCCACTAGTTGATCTTCCCCTTTTCTAGACTTAGGAGGAAACCTTTACACAATGGCCAATTTTCTACCCAAAATTGACCCAATCCTCACACAATGTTTACAGAGAAGATGAAGGCAAATAACTAGTATCTCTCAATACAAATGTTGCTCAATAACAATCACTCAACCCAATTGAATAAAAAAGATAAGAATTACAATGAACCACAATTGGGGTTTTACAAGAAATATAGAAATTTTGCACAAGAACTTAGATTTGATGTTTGGATGTTTCTCTTAGGATCAATAGTTGTTGCTGGTGCTTTTAGGACTCCCTTTTATACATTCTCATTGAATTATAGCCGTTGGGGTTGTTGCCATCATAATTATAGCCGTTGGGATGCAATCTTCCCACCATAAAGGCACTTCTGCAACTACCCATTTCGAAACGCTCGTACTTGTTTCAAAACAGACCAAAATAGAAATAGCCGTTGGGGTGTAATTAAGAGACCGTATCGAAACAGACAGAAACGTTTTGATTCACTAAGAGCCCATTTTGAAACATTTTGCTACTGCCAAAACCCGCATCGAAACGGCTTAAAACATTTCGATACACCCTAACCGTTTTTCTGAAAACCAATTATAAACTTATAACGGTCATATTTTTGAATCCAAGTTTGAAATCGTTTCGAAACGTTTGAGGTCGTTTCGATACAACCGTATCGAAACATTTCAACCCGTTTCGTTGTTCTTCATCCGTTTCAAAACATGGAGACATGTTTTGATACACCTCTATCGAAACAGGAAAGCTTGTTTCGAAACACATGTTAACAGTTTCCAAACGTTCCGAAACGCCTAAGGGCCGTTTCGAAACGGTGACTCGAAAATCACTGTTTTGACTTGGAAAACACTTAGAAATTTTTTCATAAACATTGATTTTGACTTGGACCATTTGCTTAGAGATTTTGGGAAGTTTTTGAGGAATTAAAAACTTATTTTCTCTTTTTCAATTTAGTCCTTAAATCCTTTGTTATATCAAAATCATTTGTTTTACAATCTCCCCTTTTTGATATAACAAAACCAAGTATAAATTTTTAAGTGTTTTGAAATCTTTGAAAAAGTTTTAACTCTTCCTCAATTTAAGATAGGTTTTAAAGTTTTGAAAAGATTTAAAATTGAAGCATTTGAAATTCAAAACCAACTTAAAAACACTTAGGCTCTTAGATTACTTCTCCAATTTTTTGTTAGATCAAAATAGATAAGCAAGGCTAATAAGAGAATAAAAGAGTCATAAAGAATAAACCAAACAACATAATATCATAGATATCATTAAAGTTCAAGAAACAACATCAAAAACATAAATATTCAAAGCATTTAAGTTCAAGCTCAATCCTAAAAACAAATATTCAAAGCATAGGTCTTAAAGATAAAAACATAAATAGGTGCAAACTTAATCCTAATATGAAATAATAGTATGATATGCAATAATCCTAGGGTGCCTCATCACCATCATCGTCTCCAATGTCATTGTAGAGCGTTTGTGTGTTCTCTATTTATGAGCGCAAGTGCACACCATTGCACAAGGAAATAGTAAATTGCATAATTAAATTTCTAAATATCAAAAAACATAAAAGTAAAAACACAAGTAATTGAAGAGAGTGAGAGATTAGGTTGATAGATTGGGTCAGGTAGTTGTAGCTCAGTAGTGTGTAGACCGCATTGTAAAGATTAAGTGTGTTTTGCGCTGCCACGATCTGCTGCCTTGGCGGGTAATGGCGGAATGAGGCGGCAACAACTTTCGTTGACACAACGGTACTCTGCTCTTGCAACTTTTGCTGTCCCGGTAGGTGAGATGGAGAGAAGTCCCGACGGCAAGTCATGTAGATACTCCAAGTTCGGCGAAGCAATTCTGAAGTGATCCTAGCCATGTCTAGGCTAGGATTCTATTGCTGCGTGACGTAGGCAATACTTAGCAATCTCAGCGTAAACCTAACACAGACAGTCAATGTTTGGTTGCTCCTCTTAGCCGCTGAAATTCTAACTTAGTCAACACCTCGTCATGATGAGATCGTGGTTAATTATTTCGTGAGTTTGACACTGTCGTGCCCGACAAATGGATTCTTCAACTGGACTTTTGGAACTAATTGAAGGAAGTGAAGCACATGAATTAAGCAAACTAAGAGTATTTTATTACAAAAACAACTTAAACCATTACAACCGTTTCTCACAACTACTTTACATACAAAAGCCTAAACCCTATGAGGGAATTAGAACATGATAGACTAGGAGGCAACTAGGGTTATCTAAAAACGTGATCTATGCCCATATACCTTCAAATACATGGGTATATATAGGACTCATGGCCTTAAGTTTGAGTCCTCCTTGGAGTTGAAGTCTTTAAAGCCGCTTTACATTAAATGCTGACTTCTTTGACTTGAATGTGGACTCTTTTTGGACGTTGCCTTTTCCAGCAAGTAAAGATAAGTACTCCTACTTATCAATCTTTAATCTGCTCTGCACACCGTTCTAGGCTTCAAAAAATTTCAAGGCTGGGCTTGTTGGATTCAAAAAATCATCCTCTATAAATCGAAGCCCATATTGGCTGAGTCGATGTATTGCCGCCTAGGCGGCGTCCTTGGCAGCACTTTGGAAATGCTTCAGTACAACTCCTTTTTGCTTCATGCTTTCCTGTCCTCTCCTTCTCTACACAGCTACATCACCTGAAAATGAAAACTACACTAAAATAATATCTTTTCTTAACCTAATATAGAATATTCAATAAAAGCATGGTAAAAGAGCAAATATTGTTATTATGCATGTAATGCACCTAAATATACCTAAATGAGCTTAAGAACAACAATAATAAGGGCAGGAATGTGTACAAAATATAGAACTTATGGACACTCTACACACTCCAAACTCGAACTATTGCTTGTCTTCAAGCAATGCAACCTAACTAGTAAACCTGCCCCTTGCACAAAAATTAACAGAAACTTAGCCTTTAACTTGATTTCTTGCGTCAAGGCCGTGGCACCTATTTTATGTTAGTGATAGGGAATGACATGAAATAACTTAGAATTTATTTTTTAGTGCCAGTGTAGTGTGTGGAAGTCTGTGTCCATGCTAAACATGCTGAGTATACTAAGTAAACAAAGAATGCCAAAAATAATTAAATACGAAAAAGGATATGAGTTGCTGCCATGGCAGCACAGTTAAGCACTTCTTTTCTCCTTTTCTAATCATGGCCTCAATGGCTTCAGCTCATCACAACTATTCTCCAGGTCTGAAGCTAAGATAAGCGCATACTACGAAACTCTGAACCCTTTGAATAGAGTCATCCTGTGAAGGCTTTCATTCACTCTTGCTAATTTGTTCGTCACTTCAAATAATTTTAGATACTTGGACTTTGATAGTAGCAGAGTGTCCTTGCTCATGATCCTTCTTAGAGCTTGTTTCTGGAACCTCTCGGGTATTAAGCATCTTTATGCTGCGGCCATGGCGGCTTGCTTTTTTTTTTCTTTTTTTACTTAGCTGCCCTGTGCTGCCGCGACGGAAATCCTGCATCCAATTAAGAAATTTTCATTAAATAAAGCAGGCAGTATTAAACTTAGAACTCAAGCAAAACTCAACACTTAACAGAAAGTGTAAGAATAATTGGCAACTAAAAAAAATTCTAAGTATTTTCATGCTTCTTCCCATGATTAAGTTCAATTTTTAGTATGGTGCGACTATGGAAGTTGGCTAACTTTCATTGGCACATGTTTTTAAGCTAAGAATTTCTATTTCATTAAGTGCTAGGGAAGAATTTACACATGCTACATGTGGCTAAATGCAACTAAAAGCAAAGAAAACAAAGAGGACTAACCCCCCAAACTCAAGGGTTGCATTGTCCTCAATGCCTTACACAAAATATAAAATAAAATATAAAAAGAAAAAGAAAATTAAAAGAAAACATAAAAATAAAGAAAATGTGCTAAAGACTATGTGAGTTCTCCTTCGTTTTTACTACTGCCTCAGAGCACTCTGAGGAGGTGAAGAGGACGAGGCGGCGTGAGGCGAGAGATTTGGCGGCTGGGCTCTTCTTCTGGCCACGTGGTGGCTGGATGCGGCTGGGAGTGGGTCTTTTAGGTGGTGCTTCTGGCTCAGTTTCAGACCCTTCGTCTTGAGGCTCATTCGCACCAGCGGGCCGCTTCCTTTTCCCTGCTGCTTCAGTCGGTTCGTCGCCGGAGGAATCATATACCTCCATGTCCAATGAATCCGAGGCCTCGACTTTCTCTTTGGCAGCTACCTCCTTGGCTACTGGGATGGCGGCGGTAGTTTCATCCTTTTTTTCTGCCTGGATCTCCTCTTCTTTAGAATCAGAGGAGGAGGCGAGGTTGTATGGCTAGATAGGAGTGGGTGTGGTACTTCTTTTGGGGCAGATATGCAGTCCTTCGCTGTTTGCTGTGGCTGGAGTGGCAGTTGGTCGAGGTGTGATCTGGGTTGGTTTAGAAGCTGCTAACTCTGGCGGGAAGGCTGTCATCCTTGGGCCGACGTCGTGATATTTGTCCAGCAAGTAGGCCACAAAAGCCTCTTGCACCTCCGTGATGTATCTCGTAAAGACTACTTGTTTGCGCTCAATTCTCTGGCAGCTCTCTACGAGGTTTCAAAGCAGAAGAACCAGGACGAAAGAAAGGATAGCATCAGTACTGCCCGTGGCGGCTGGGGTGGCAACAAGATTGTACGGTGGCTGGGCGATTGTTGGCGTTTCAGGCTCTGGTTCTTCCATCATCTGAAGGCGAGCCTTCTTTGTCCACCCTTCCTTGGCGGCGATGATAGTATCGTTGGGATGCGGTGGCACATGGAAATTGACACAGAAGTAGGTGATGAGTGAGGGGAAACCGAGAGGTCGTTGTAGTATAGTTGTAAGTATACCCACCTGTCACACGGGTGACCCGAGTCATAGTATATAAGATATCGTCTTCCACATGGATTAGAACATCTTCTATGAATGTTTTCCTGCACAAGGAAATAGTAAATTGCACAGTTAAATTTCTAAATATCAAAAAGCATAAAAGTAAAAACATCAGTAATTGAATAGAGAGAGATTAAGTTGATAGATTGGGCCAGGTAGTTGTAGCTCAGTAGTGTGTAGACTGCGTTGTAAAGATTAAGTGTGTTTTGCGCTGCCACGATCTGTTACCTCGGCGGGTAATGGCGGAATGAGGCGGCAGAAACTTTCACTGCCACGACGGTACTCTGCTCTTACAACTTTTGCTGTCCCGGCAGGTGAGATGGAGAGAAGCAATTCTGAAGTGATCCTACCCATGTCTAGGCTAGAATTCTGTTGCTGTGTGACGTAGACAATACCTAGCAATCTCAGCGTAAACCTAACACAGACAATCAATGTTTGGTTGCTCCTCTTAGCCGCTAAAATTCTAACTTATGTCTAAGCTGAATTAGTCAACACCTCGTCATGATGAGACCGTGCTTAATTTTTTTCGTGAGTTTGACACTATCGTGCCCGACAAATGGATTCTTCAACTGGACTTTTGGAACTAACTGAAGGAAGTGAAGCACATGAATTAAGCAAACTAAGAGTATTTTATTGCAAAAACAACTTAAACTATTACAACCGTTTCTCACAACTACTTTACATACAAAAACCTAAACCCTATGGGGGAATTAGAACATGATAGACAAAGAGGCAGCTAGGGTTATCTAAAAACGTGATCTATACCCCTATACCCTCAAATACATGGGTATATATAGGACTCATGGCCTTAAGTTTGAGTCCTCCTTGGAGTTGAAGTCTTTAAAGTTGCTTTATATTAAATGCTGACTTCTTTGACTTGAATGTGGACTCCTTTTGGACGTTGCCTTCTCCAGCAAGTGAAGATAAGTACTCATACTTATCAGTCTTTAATCTGCTTTGAACACCGTTCCAGGCTTTAGAAAATTGCAAGGCTGGGGTTGTTGGATTCAGAAAATCATCCTCTATAAATCGAAGCCCATATTGGCTGAGTCGATGTATTGCCGCCTAGACGGCGAGCTGCTATGGCGGCGTCCTTGGCGGCACTTTGGAACTACATCAATATAACTCCTTTTTGCTCCATGCTTTCCTGTCCTCTCCTCCTCTACACAGCTACAACACCTGAAAATAAAAACTACACTAAAACAATATCTTCTCTTAACCAAATAAAGAATATTCAATAAAAGCATGGTAAAAGAGCAAATATTGTTATTATGCATACAATGCACCTAAATATGCCTAAATGAGCTTAAGAATAACAATAATAAGGGCAAGAATGTGTACAAAATATAAAAGTTATGGACACTCTACAATCATCAAGAGAATCATCCTTGTCCTTAGCTTGATCTTGGCGAAAACGTCTCCAATCACCATAGAAGGTGGAGAAGGAGAGATCCATGTATGATTGTTGATTCTCAAGAGTGGAAGCACGATCCTCCAAGGATTGCAAGCGAGTGTTGATAGCACCAAAACCCGAAGCCATGTTCGTGTCCATTATGTTGAACCTCTCGGTAAGGAAAGTCATGATATCATCATTGTCGGGAGGCACACCGGGAGCCGAAGCTTGAGGTTGAGGCTCATCTTGAGGTGCTTGAGCTCTATTATCAACACGAACCCAATGACCAAGAGTGTAGCGAAACCCGGATCTCACAAGAGAAGATTCACCAATCTTTTGCTTTTGGGGTTCTGGAGAATTATAGGAACAATCAAGACCGAGGTGAACAAAAATATAGCTCAACACAGTCCCATAAGTGAAAGATGTGAGTGAGTCAGTTGTATGAATCTTCACTTGATGGACTATCTCGGTGAACATGATTTTCACTATGTTCGGTTGTTGTGCTTGGCGAAAACACTCGAGCCAAAAGTGACCGACTTTGCGGATGCGGGTAAATTTACCTCCGGATGGGCGAATGAACCATGATATCATCAAATGTAGGAAACGATCATGAGCATCTAAGGTAAGAACCGATCCGGTATGAGCTCCAAAGTGATTTTCATCCTTAATACCTTCATCTTTGAGCCCAAGGAAATTCACTAAAACAGATGGATCAACACAGAACTTCTTGCCCAAAAGGTAAAACTCAATAGCTATAACCTCGGAATGATCCTCATTGTTGATGAGAATGGCATTTGAGTAAAAGAGCAAGACCATGTTCTTGTAGATGATGTCGGGAATGCTCAAGAAGGCTAAGAAACTCCATTCTTGCAAGAGATGTAGATATCGGAAGAGAAACTGCTCGGAATCAAGGAAATCTATTCTACAACTCATTCTTTTCGAACAATGGTATCATGAATGATTTGGAAACGACTCATAGCGTCTTGATTCCTAAGACTTTTTGAAAAGAGAAGGGTAAGGTTTGGACGAATGTCGTCTTGGCTCGAACCTTCATCCCCTTGAGTCTTTCGTTTCTTGTTTTCCATTTAAAAATACCTAAAAACAAAGCAAGCAAGAAATTTTGTGTGTATGCATTTAAATCCTAATTCAATCCAATAAAAATCCCATTAAGGTTTTAAAATAACTTTGAAAGTATATACATATATTAAGTTTTTTGAAGAAAACAATTTTGAAAAACTATGTTAAAAAATACGATTAAAATAAAATATATTCGAATAAAAAATTTGAGATTTTGAATTTTTTTACAAGTTTTTGAAAACCCATGATATAAAGCATATATTCTATACAAAACTATAATTTTCTAACCTAAGATTCAAACGTAATCAAAAGAAAAAGAAAAATTTAGAAAATACCTTAAAAGAGGGATTTTGGAAGAATTGATGGATGAAATTGCACCAAATTGTTGAAGCTTGCTTAGATTTTCATTTGGGAGTAAAAGCCCTCAAGATTTGATGAAAAACAATGAGATTTGGAGGGTTTTTATAGAGGAAAAATGATTTAGGGTTTTTAAGAGATTGATAAAAAGTGAAATTGAGCATTTAAAACCCTTTAAAATAGGCTTTCCGAATACGCGTTTCGTAACAGGCGAGACCGTTTCGATGGTGGATTGTGACTCGTAAGGGTTGGAGGTTGAGGTAGATGTCATGGCTTGTCTTTAAACTTGATCACACTCTCCTAGGAACTCCTTTTGTGGTTGTTAATCCTTTAAAAGAGATAGACTCTAATACCAATTGTTGAGTGGATTGTTGAATCAATTTAACCCAAGAGGGGGGGAGGTGAATTGGATTTTTAGAAAGTTTGGTGGTGAAGTGGTAAAATGAAAAAAAATCAAGACAAGACACTTCTAGTGGTTCAAGTTCCAATTGAACTCTACATCCACTACCTTAGCTTCCACTAAGGATTTTCCAACAAATCTACTAGTTGATCTTCCCCTTTTCTAGGCTTAGGAGGAAACCTTTACACAATGGCCAATTTTCTACCCAAAATTGACCCAATACTCACACAATGTTTACAAAAAAGATGAAGGCAAATAACTAGTATCTCTCAATACAAATGTTGCCCAATAACAAGCACTCAACCTAATTGAATCAAAAAGATAAGAATTACAATGAGCCACAATTGGGGTTTTACAAGAAATATGGAAATTTTGCACAAGAGCTTGGATTTGATGTTTGGATGTTTCTCGTAGGATCAATAGTTGTTGCTGGTGCTTTTAGGAATACTTTCTCATTGAATTCTAGCCGTTGGGGTTGCTGCTATCATAATTATAGCCGTTGGGATGCAATCTTCCCACCATAAATGCACTTCTGCAACTACCCGTTTCGAAATGCTCGTACTTGTTTCGAAATAGACCAAAATAGAAATAGCCGTTGGGGTGTAATTAAGAGACCGTATTGAAACGGACAGAAACATTTCGATACACTAAGAGCCTGTTTCGAAACGTGCTAGAGCCCGTTTCGAAACATTTTGCTACTGCCAAAACCCGTATCGAAATGACTTAAAACGTTTCGATACACCCTAACCATTTTTCTGAAAATCAGTTATAAACTTATAACGGTCGTATTTTTGATTCCAAGTTTGAAATCGTTTCGAAACGTTTGAGGTCGTTTCGATACAGCCATATCGAAACGGTTCAATCCGTTACGTTGTTCTTCATCCGTTTCGAAACATGGAGATCTGTTTTGATACACCCGTATCGAAACGGGAAGGCTTGTTCCGAAACACATGTTAACAGTTTCAAAGCGTTCCGAAACGCCTAAGGGCCGTTTCGAAATGGTGAATCGAAAATCACTGTTTTGACTTGGAAACCACTTAGAAAAATTCTCATAAACATTGGTTTTGACTTGGACCATTTGCTTAGAGATTTTGGGAAGTTTTGAGGATTTAAAAATTTACTTTCTCCTTTTCAATTTAGTCCTTAAATCCTTTTTTTATATCAAAAATCACCACTTTAGTTTTAAAAAATCGGATTCGGATTAAATTTCCATCCTTAGAGGGGATTAAAGGGGTGTAGACTAATTTCATTGATTGCAGTTATATGTTCAAGGAAATGATTTTTTTTATGACTTTTTATTTTTATGTTTTTAAAATTTATTTTATAGGGTAAATTACAATAATTATCATTAGACTTTGCTCTCTGACCTATTTTAGTCACTAAAAAATCAAAACAATCAATTTATTCACTGAATTTATACATTGATTTATTTTGGTCACACAATATTATTTTATTAATATTTTGGTATGAGGTGACATATTTTATTGTTATTATTATTAAATATACCAAATAATTTAAAATAAAAATTAATTACTTTTATTATACTTAGTTTTAAATACAATTTAAAATAAATAAATTCAAAGAAAATTAAAACTTCAAACACTCAAAATCCCAAGTCAAACCCATCTTCTTCGCTCGACACCTTTGGTAAACAAGGTTAAGGATATGTTTTAAGGGATTTCTATGTCCAGAGTGAGTAAGATCACAGACAGTAGAATATAAATGACGCCCGACGATGGGCATTATAGCACAAACATACCACAATGCACAAGATCGTCTACAAATTATGCGACATCCTCCGTAACCTGTGGCGAATAGACAGATCCACAAACAAACATCGCACCTCATTTGCTGGTCACATGACAACACACGTGCCCATCACAAATGCCAAAGAGAACCTAGTACGTATAGTCATAGCTAGTGCAATCAACATGCCATGATAACCCCATCTTGAAACATGTCCAAGTGATATAAAACTAGACATGCAACCGAGAGGAACCAAGCCCTTCCATTCCCGACATCATCACATTCAAAAGAGCAAAAGCAAAACTTGAGCTCCAACCCAGAATGATCACCTCTATCACCGTCGGACCATCATCTCCGACCCCTGATCATTTTGACCATTAACAATTAGTGCGGTAAGCATGGACCTTCAAATCTTCGGTCGGATGCTCTTTCATCTGGGACACATATGAAGGAATAGCCGAAGATAAAAAAGATGAGGAAGAAGGGGAAACAAAGCCCCCATTTCGAGCTGAAGATAGCCGACCGACCAACATGTATGTAATAAAAACCAACCATAGGGCTACAACCCATCGATCGGAGGAGAGGAACAACAAACTACGACAAAAAAGAGGCCCACTCGAAGGTAGAGGTTCGGACGAGAGATATAGAGCCGAGGGCGCCACAAGTGATATAGAGAAGAGTAGGAGCATAAGGGGTGAAAATACCGGGTGATGGATGCAAGGAACCCTCGTGGCCCTCTCGCTGGAAGAAGAGAAATAACCCATGCCGAAGAAATTCGAATTTAGAAAACTTTGAATTTCATTAGCCGCCCCTCCATAGCCTCTCAGATCAAATTTGGCGCACGATGCAAAGATGTAGACTATTCAGCATCTAAGCACGGCATCGAAAATGCAGGAGAGCGAAAACTTGTCACAAAACAGAGACACACCAAACATGCAAAGATATGATATAACTCATATTATTCAATATGTATTTCGTTTTAATTTTTGTCATATATACATTATGCGGCACACCCTATGCGACCATTTTGATTAATGAAAATATCTCTTCTACTAATATTTTTATTCAAACCCCAGTTCTCCCTAAAGCTGAAAGGCTCGTTAGCCATCCCTAAAATAGATAGAGGGTCCTCTAAGCGTCCACCGCTTTTAAGAAGCTTGCATGTGTTGTTACTGAATTTTCACCTCTTTTTTTTATTTCTTTTATTATTATTATTATTATTTATTTAGTAAGCTAAAGCCCAAAAATAAAATGCAACAAAAAAGGTCCATTTGAATTAAATAAGGTGTACAATAATAATAAGCCCACTTAAATTAAATATATGATATAATAAAATCAACCCCAAAATATAATAAGAGAACCTATTTTTGTTTTAGGCCCAAACTAACCCATTTATATAGTTTTTTTCCAGGTTTAATTAAATTCGTTGGATCTAGAGCATTAAGGATTAATGGACAAGATTGGATCAAGCCAAAAAGGGGGAAATGGGTACCAGCCCACGCCGCCACGCGCCTGGCGCGTGCACATCATGTGCACGAGGTTGGATCCCCAAATCCCCAATACAAAGAATAGTTGGGTCGACTGCCGGCCTTCTCTTGCCGTCCTTAGGCCAGGGTGGCCGCCGTGAAGGGTGCCGGTCGACTTGCCTCGGTCGTTCGGTTCTGTTGCTGCCGACCCTGCTCCTTGCCGTCGCTGGTAGCTCGCCGATTTGGGGGGAATTGGGTTTGAACCCTAATTTAATATTAGGGCAAAAATCCCAAAATTCAAGCCAATTTGGATGAAATTTTGCTCAATTCTCAACGGGTCAGTGCTATTGATATCATATGGATGATTTTTAGGGATGAATTTTGTGATTTTTTGTCTAGATTAGCTTGATTTCTAAGCACCCAAAACCCTATAAATTGAGTTTCTTTTCCTCTTTGTTAAACACACCAATTTCAAGAAAATACACACTTGAAAAAAAGCAAAAGGCTTAGAAAAATTACGAGAAATTCTTTAAAAATTCTCAAGAGTTGCTGAAAATTTTGGAGTTGAAGTTCGAGTTTGGAGGCAATTTTTCGGAGGCAATTAGGAGTGTTTCGAGAAGTTCATATTCGAGTTCATCATTCGTTGTTTTGGTAAAATTACTATATTTCGTTTTAATTTTATTTAAATTTTTTATGTTTGTTCTTGTTTGAATTTTTGTGTTTGTGTTTTTTTGTGTGGATTTTAGGTTGTGTTCTTGAAGTCGGAAAATCGTTTCGCTATTCCGGTAATGTTTTCGTTTTAAATTTTCGTTTAATTTTAGTTTGATCTTTAAAAATTTGCATGCTTTAAAAAATGTTGTTAGGAGTGTTTGATCTTTAGAAATGTAGAAATGATTTTTAAAAGTGCTTACATTAAAATGCAAGAATAAAATGAGTTAATGTGGTTTAATTGAAAAAACTTAAAGTTAGGGATTTAATTAGAAAAAAAATAATAATGCATGGGTTGAAATAATAAAAGGGCTTGATTTTTTTAAAAAATAAAAAATATTTTTTCCTTGAATTTTAGTTTTAATAATAAATGGGTAAAGTGATTTTAAAAGAGAAAAATAATAAAGATGTTTTTTAGAAAAAAATAAGTAATATAGTTTTTTTTTCAAGAAAAGAAAAAAATAAAAAAGGTTTTAAAGTAAAAGTTTAAAGTTTTAGGAAGAAATAAAATTTTGAAAAAAGACTTTAAAGGAAATCTTTCAAATAAACAATGTTTATTTTAAAAAGGTTATTTTTTAAAAGAAAAGCTTTAAAAAAGAAAAAAATTGATAAAAGAAGTTTTAAAAGAGAAATTCTTTTTGAAATGAAAAAAATATAAAAAGGGTGAAGAACATAAAAAGGGCTAAACAATGTAAAAGGGGTCTTGGTTTTTAAAAATATAAAAGGTAAAAAAAGAAATAAAGGTTTTCAAAAGAATTAATAAAAAGGAAAAAACACAAAAGAAAATTCGAGTTGCTTGCTTGTTTTTAGAAATAGGTTAAAACTTAGGACTAGGTTCTAAAGTTTAGATAGAGACGTGTATGTTGAAAAATTTACTTCACAAAATAAGACACACTTAAGCAAACTTAAACTTTTAATTAGGAATAAAAGACTTATACCTTTTTTAGGAGTTTTAATAATCAAACTTAGAATAAATAAAATACTCAACACATTAAATTTCCAGGTTGTTTGAAAAAAATTTAATTTAATGCGGTGTCTTATCAAACGGGAATGACAGGTTAGCGCCAGTAATGTTGGCGGTGATTAAAGTTCATCTCTCGGGCGATAAGGCCGTTAAAACATGATAATATTTATTAAACGGACAAATAAAGTCGAACCTTTGTGAACTTGCAAATTGCAGTTTTGAAAACGATTTTAAAACCAATTAGGTACCAATTTTGGGTGTCGTGAGGGTGCTAACCCTTCCCCACGCATAACTGACCCCCGATCATGTTTTCTGAGTTTCGTAGACCATAACCGTTGTTTTATTAAAACAAAACATTTTATTAAAATAACCATGTTTTAAAGTGACCCAATCACACTTTTCAAAAAGATTGGTGGCAACTCCATGTTTTTTTAAAGTTTTCCAAAAAGTCGAAGGCTCATAAAAAGGGTTGCAACATCTTGGCGTCTCCGCTGGGGACGTGTTTTTGTTTTTAAAATAAAACAAAAGAGGGTCAGGCCACAAATTGATTTTAAATGATTTTCAAAAAAAAGTTTTTTTAAAATATGGAATTTACAAGTTCACGATAGGTTCTATTTATTTGTTCGTATAAATGAATATAATTATATTTTACGCATCTAAGACTCAATTCCAAGCTCTATTCTCGAGCTTTGCCCCGTTCGTTTAAGTGGGGGGAAATACGCTTTGCTCATATAAGAATATTGATTCTTCGTATGAGCCTAGAAAGTACCTTCATGACTCATTCCCTTGTCTTCGTAAGGATATTGATTTTTCGAGAAGGCATTGGTGGTGAGTCCTCCTGAGTTGAACTTGATTCGTTTGAAGCCTATAATGGGTGAGAATTGAGGGCCTTGCTACCCTTAGTAGGGGACAACAAGGATAGCTCGAGTACCTTTTTAGAACCAAACCAAGTTTGAGAATCTAGAGCCTACCCCTATTAGAGCCATGCAGAAAGCCTATGGTGTTGAGTCGCAGGAATAATCCATGGAGACATGTCCTGAAATGTTGGAATGCCGGCCCATAATTATTATGCAATTGAATTATTTTGGATCTTTTAGGTCTTGTTTCTGTTTTTTTACATTTACTAACCTTTTGGTGTGTGAGTTTTGTTTTGTTTTTGTAGCATATTTATTTATTACTAACCTTTTGTGTATGAGTTTTGTTTTTGTAGTATATTTATTTATTGCATGCATCCTATATATAGAGGGGATCAATATAAGAGCATGTTGCTCAATCAGAGAAAGCTTCTGCCATGGATGGAAGGTACCTAAAGGAGGAAGACAACACGCAAACAATGAGAATTTGTCGAATGGTCACGCGGAGGAATCATCAAAGTATGCTCACATCAGCGCTAAGCAGAATGTCAAAAGTCGTAAGAACAATAGGGCCACTTCGACGGTCCAACCAAGAGAAATTTGAAAAATGATCTTTGGTCGACTCAACTTAGGGGCAACGTCAAAAGGACCCAAGAACGAGATGAGTTTGATAGAAGCATTACATCCTAAAGACGTAGCTAAAGCATGTGACGTCAAGAAGCTTCATTTCTTCGCCCCATGTTAGATCGACAAGGTGGGACCAAGGCTTCAAAAGTTGATTGAAGAAATAAGTGCTCAGATCGAGAAGTATACTTAGGACTTTCGTCATCCAATGGAAGTTTTATCTAGAGCAACACCTTAATAGAATTGATGACCCTTCGACTGCATTCATGCATTTGCATTGTTTTACTTGCTTTGTTGTTTACTTTTGTGAATTCTTCTGTGCCTACATACATTTGCTTCCATGCATTTGTTTTTTTGTTTGTTTGCATTAAATAATGTTTCAACCATTGCATTCATACATGTATAATAAAAGATTAATTTTGGAAAATTCCATTTAAGTAGTAAAGATCCCGCGCAAACACAACTCGAGCCACGAGCACTGAGGAAAGATTGACAACTCTAGAAGCAAATCAGAAGAGCATTCATGATAAGTTTGAGAAAATGGTAAATGATCTGAAGAGAGAGATTGAGTTATCACACATGAAACCAATTTGCCAAATCACAACCATGTTTGGGTTCAAAGACCCAGAAGCGAGAGAAGACACCAACACTTTCCCGGGGATGGCTTTCGTACAAAAGAAAGTGGCTTCACCTAAAGTCCAAATCTCACCCCATTTTATAAAATCTTCTGCCCGCACTAAAGACAACACTGGTGAGGATTGCAACCACGAGATGCCCGACTTTGATGAAAAAACTGACAAGGCAAAGGTCGAGAAGGAATGGGAAGACCGCTACAAGAAGTTGGAAGAAATGATTAAATCTTTTCAAGAAAAAAGCAGTTATGATGGCAGGGATGCTAGAGATTTGAGTCTAGTTTCTGACTTGGTGGCTCCTCCAAAGTTGAAGGCCCCTGACTTTGAAAAGTATAATGGAACTACATGTCCAATGGCACATTTGACCATGTAATGTCGGAAAATGTCGTCTCACTTGGAAAACGAAAAATTACTGATTCATTGCTTCCAAGACAGTCTATCTAGATCTGCTATCCGATGGTATGCTCAACTGAGTCGAATCAACGTACGCACTTGGAGAGATATGTCAAAAGCTTTCCTCAAACAATACGAGTATGTGACAGACATGGCCCCAAGCAGGATTGTACTGCAGAATATGGAACAAAGGCCCAATGAGAGCTTCCGCCAGTATGCCCAGAGATGGCAAGACGTGGCAGCCCAAGTTCAACCCCCGCTGTCGAAAAATGAGGTTACTCCAATGTTTGTGGAGACTCTAAATGGTCCCTTCTATGACTATATGTTAAATCACGCCACCGAAGGTTTTGCAGACATGTTCATGAATGGAGAGTTGATATTGGCAGCCGTCAGAAGTGGAAGACTCGAGAGAGAAGAAGATGACGAGCGCGTTTAAAGTTTTGTCATGAAGTCGATAGAGGCAAGATTGGCCGGGATTCATGCTTTCTTGGAATAATGCTTAATTTTCTCCAGACGGTTGGGATCATGCTTAGAACCAACCCTTTTGCTTTTACCCGCGCGCATTAGGGATCTTTTGTAAGGGCTTCTATGTAAGTTTACTTGTTTAAAGATGCATTTTTTTCAAGTGGCAAACATTTCTCATTTTTGTTTCATCCTTTTCTCTTCTTTTCATTCTTCATCCATTTTTTTCAAGCATACATTTTCTTTACAGAGTCCCTATTATTGATTGTATGAATGATTCTTGAATCTAATCTCGAGATAGAGGGGCAAAATGTGTGTTCAGGATTAATGGAGAAATCTCATATACATATTATGAGTGTATTTTCCTCTCAAACATTGTTGTTACGATCCTTGAATGAAGTGATAACTCTAAAACATCTACCAACTGAAGACGGTTTTTCTTCGACTATGTTTGTATGTTAAATGACATTTGACATTCATTCATTTCCCTTCACAAATAAGAAAATAAAATCCATTTGTTGTCCCCTTTTGGGCCTGCTATTATTTTCTCTTGTGATTTAACCTTAACCAAGGATCACTCCCCACACTGGGGGGGCAAAGAGGATGAAAATTGCAAGCAAAGGAACACGACAAGTAAATGTCCTAAACTGAAAATGAAAAGGACACAAAAAGAAAAAAAAACAAGGAAAAGAAAAAGATAGAAAAAGAAAGAAAAGAAAAAAAGAAAGAAAAAGAAAAATAGGAAGAAGAAGAGAAGAGAAAAAAGAAAAAAAGAAGAAGAAAAAGATAGGAAAAAGAAAAGAAGAAATGCGAAGGAAAATTTGAAATCCTTCAAACGAGATGTGTACTTGAAAAGGAAATGAACTATAGAGTGAAAACTCAAAATGGGCAGTCTAGAGTGATCCAAAGAATAAAAGAAGAAGAATAGAGATTTCATCAGGAAAAGTTGATCCTTGGTTTAATCACCCTTAAAATATGAATTTGAGCCTTTACATCCTTTCTTTGGTAACCCGAGCCTAGCCTACATTACAAGTCTTAAAAGAACATTTGGATCACACATGAGTATTTGAGAAAAGGAGTTCGTCTTCAGAACACATTCCGCCTAATTGAGTTAACCTTCTTCAAGGACCTCGAGCTTCTAATGTCTGATTGAGATTAGAAAAGTGGGAAAATTTGAATTTAGGGAGTGTGTGAGTAAAAGAGAGCCACCAAAAAGTGGGGCACTATCCGGTTGATGGATTCTTGAATCATTCATGCTTTGAATTTTAGGGCATATGACTTTGCCCTATTTTTGTGTTTGCGATGACTATTTTCTTAAGACCCTCATTTTTAGTCTTCTCTTGCGTTTGCTATGACTTTTTCCTTTGAACTATCATTTCTAGCCTTTTCTTGCATCTTACAAGTAGGTTGACATAGATTCATGAAAAGCAAAAGATTTCTTGGTATTGATCTCAACTGTAGGAGACCATGAACGAATGTTTTCATCACTTCAGAAAACAATTGAACCCCAGTTTGAATAAGGGCATCGCCTTGCATGAGAAGGTAAAAAGTAAAAAGAAGCACAAGCGTTGAAGAGTTTGAAGTAAGTTACGTTGTCAAGAAAGATCTGCATATAAGATGCATAAGCTCAAAAGCATGAAAAGAAAAAGAATTGCAGTTGAAAAGAAAATGATGCCATTAGATTGGGGCAATCTACAGGCCCTCAGTATTAATAGGCGCGAGAAGAAGAGATTGAAGCGCAAAGATCATTCTAAGCTATTCAAGGTGGAAATAAGCTTTCACATGCAAGCAATTCAAGAAGTCCTGCAGGGGCAGGAATTTGAGAATTCACAAGAAGCACTAAAGATGTTTGATAAGGGGCATATGAAGAATTGAAGCATTCAAAACCACACAAGGAAACCTTTCACTCAAAATTGATGTATCAACTGCAATGATAGTAGATCTTGAGACATTCGCTTATAAAGATCAAATGTTTTCAATGAAGCGAAGAGATATAAAGAATGAGAATGACGAGAGCAATCTGTCATTCAAACCAGGAGTACAAGATCACTGGGTTAAGTGAGTGAGTTTGCAAAGATCAAATGTTTTCCATAAGTCAAAAAAAACTGTGAAAAAGTATAACTGCTTATCTGGATTAAGCGAGTAAACGTGTGGAAATATTAATTTTGAGAAAAAGAAATAAAAAAGCAAAAGAAATAAGACACGCATTCATGTTTTAGGCATCCCTAGGGGGCATGCACATCATAATTGCATTGAATATCGCATTTTTCAGGTACACGAAGGACCTTTCAGCAAGAGTTCGCATATTCATCCAAGCACAAGGAGGATGAATTTTTTTAGAAGATTCGTTTATCCGTTCAGACGCAAGGAGAATGGAATTCGCTTATTCATCCAAGCATAAGGAGGATGAATTTTTTTAGAAGATTCACTTATCCGTTCAGGCGTAAGAAGAATGAAATTCGCTTATTTATCCAAGCATAAGGAGGATGAAAATTTTTCAGAAGATTCGTTTATCCGTTCAGGCGTAAGGAGAATGGAGTTCGCTTATTCATCCAAGCATAAGGAGGATGAATTTTTTTAGAAGATTCGCTTATCCGTTCAGGCGTAAGGAGAATGGAGTTCGCTTATTCATCCAAGCATAAGGAGGATGAAATTTTTTCAGAAGATTCGCTTATCCGTTCAGGCGTAAGGAGAGTGGAGTTAGCTTATTCATCCAAGCATAAGGAGGATGAAAATTTTTCAGAAGATTCGCTTATCCGTTCAGGCGTAAAGAGAATGGAGTTCGCTTATTCATCCAAGCATAAGGAGGATAAATTTTTTTAGAAGATTCACATATCCGTTCGGGAGGAAAGAGAATGTTTTCTTATTCATCCACGCATGAGGAGGATGAAATATTTTAAGGTTCGCTTATTCATCCAAGCATAAGGAGGATGAAATCTTATGAAGTCAGTTCGCTTATTCATCCAAGCATAAGGAGGATGAAATCTTTTGAAGTCGGTTCGCTTATTCATCCAAGCATAAGGAGGATGATTTTTTTTGAAGATTCACCAATCCGTTTAGGAGGAAAGAGAATGCTTGCTTATTCATCCAAGAATGAGGATGATGAAATCTTTTAAGGTTTTGCTTATTCATCCAAGCATAAGGAGGATGAAATCTTTTGAAGTCTATTTTCTTATTCATCCAAGCATAAGGGGGATGGAAATTTTTTCTAGAAGAATCCACCTATTTGTTTGAGCATTTGGGAGAATAGAACCTAGCTCAACAATTCAGGTATTTGGGAGAATAGAACCCAGCTCAGCTATTCGAACGTAAGGAGAATAGAATTAGCCTATCTGTTTGAGCATGGAATCCAGCTCAACTATTCGAGCATTTGGGAGAATAGAATCCAGCTCAGCTATTCGAGCATAAGGAGAATAGAATCGGCATATCCGTTCGGGCGTTTGGAGAATGAAATTCGCTCATCTATTCGGTCAAAAGGAGAATAGAACCAGGCTTTCCGTTCGGGCATTTGGAGAATGGAATCCGCTCATTTATTCGGGCGGCTGGAGAATAGAACATGCCTATCCATTCAGGCAATAAGAGAATGGAGCCAACCAGAAAATTAGTGAAAATCAGTACCTTTTGGTCTTTGCTTTATCCCTATTGCACAAAGATAAGCAAAGAGGGGCAGTTGTTGTCACTGAATTTTCACCCTTTTTTTATTTCTTTTATTATTATTATTTAGTAAGCTAAAGCCCAAAAATAAAATGCAACAAAAAATGTCCATTTGAATTAAATAAGGTGCACAATAATAATAAGCCCACTTAAATTAAATATACGCTACAATAAAATCCACCCCAAAATATAATAAGAGAATCCATTTTTGTTTTAGGCCTAAACTAACCTATTTATATAGTTTTTTTTTTCAGGTTTAATTAAGGCCGTTGGATCTAGGGCATTAAGGATAAAGGGACAAAATTGGATAAGGCCAAAAAGGGGGGAAATGGGTACTAGCCCGCACCGCCACGCGCACGGGGCTGGATCCCGAAATCCCTAATTCGAAGACTGGATGGGTCGACTGCCGGCCTTCTCCCGCCGTCCCTAGGCCACGACGGCCGCCGTGAAGGGTGCTAGTCAATTAACCTCGGTCGTCCGGTTCTGTTTCCGCCGACCCCGCTTCTTGCCGTGACCGGTAGCTCGCCGATTTGGGGGGGAATGGTTAGAACCCTAATTTAATCTTGGGGCAAAAATCCCAAAATTCGAGCCAATTTGGATGAAATTTTGCTCAATTCTCAACGAGTCAATGCTATTGATGTCAGATGGATGATTTTTAGGGATGAATTTTGTGATTTTGTCTCCTGATTTGCTTGATTTCTAAGCACCCAAAACCTTATAAATTGAGTTTCTTTTCCCCTTTGTTAAACACATCAATTTCAAGAAAATACACTTGAAAAAAAAGAAAAAGGCTTAGAAAAATTCCGAGAAATTCTCTAAAAATTCTCAAGAGTTGCTGGAAATTTTGGAGTTGCAGTTCGAGTTTGGAGGCAATTTTTCGGAGGCAATTAGGAGCGTTTCGAGAAGTTCATATTCAAGTTCATCGTTCGTCGTTTCGGTAAAATAACTATCTTTCCTTTTAACTTTTATTTAGATTTTTTTATGTTTGTTCTTGATTGAATTTTTGTGTAACCCCCTCATCCCGGTTTGGCCGGATGACCGGTCCGAGTAGGCTTCACGGGGAAAACCGAAGCGAAACCCGTTAATGTTCCCCCTCGGTTAGCTACCCTAAAATTTTTCTTTCATTTTAATCTTGTCTAAAGGCATGTTAATTCCTAAGTGATCACGTCAGTGGAAAACATCAGTAAAGAAGCACATTCGAACCACGACCACATCTCAAACAGTCCATTTTACATTTACAGGGCAGGCCGTATCGATACACCAATCAAGGGTATCGATACGCCTTGACTAGGTCAACCCAAACAGTCAACTCAGGGAAGACCGTATCGATACAGCCCTTGAGCGTATCGATACGCCCTTCTCGGTCAACATCTCGTGGTCAACGAGATACAACCGTACCGATACGCCTCAACCCCGTACCGATACGCCAATCACTCACCAAATTCTCAGAATTCCAGTGAGCAAAGAGCGTATCGATACACCCCCGTGTATCGGTACGCCTAGCCAAAACTGAGTCATGCAGGCAAGACCGTATCGATACGGCCCTTAGGCGTACCGATACGCCTTGCTCTGCAAGTCTCCAATTTCAGCAAAAACCAACAAGACTCAAACTCTAAATGCATTTTATGACTTCCCTAGCCACATACAAACATTCATGCAACATACTACGACTAAGAATTAGCATATAGAGCAATCTAGATGATTAACAAGGCATCCACACATGGCATTCACACAAAGAGCGAATATTGCATAAATGGGCATGCTTAAGAACTCAAAAAGGCCAAATGGCACAAGTCATCACATGAAGGTTTGCATGCCAACCAAAAGCAACTTAAAACATTCAAAGGTATGCCATCCCACACAAGAATTCTACAAGACAAAGCATGGTTTACAAATTCAAGCCAAACATAAACATCAACAACATTTATGAGTCATACAACGCTCATACAAAACATAGTAGCCCCATTGCTAAACTACTACTTTAATTACTAAGTCATACTTGAGCAACTACAAACTTGGAAAGCCCCTTCACCTTGCTCCTTGCTAACACCACGCTAATGATCTGCATTGTTGAAAATGAGAGCGTAAGCTAGAAGCTTAGTGAGGATGCTCTAAAATCAAAAACGACAACAATGCAGGGTTCAAGCATGCAATCCTTAACATCACACACAACATACATAGACATCATCATAGCAAACCTAGCTAGTATCTCAAGAGTCATAAATATGGCATCTTACATCATATTAAACTCAACAATATAAATCAATTATCTCAACATCGTAATCATAAGAGCAAGTACATAGGCCACTATTAGTTTACCCAGATGTGCGGATTTACTCTCGACAACAACATTACCTCGGTGGGATTACACCCATCACCGGACCTTTGCATGGGTGGGATTCCACTCATCACCACATGCCCTACGAATGGGATTCCACTCATCATCACGTATAATATAAATAAATTTCCGGTGGAATATTACATCACCGTACTCCTCCTTGATGACTCAACGCCATCAAGGCCACGCGCGTTTTGACTCAACCGTGTGCACACTAATCCTAATGATCGATCATTTACACTGGTAAGTTAATTAGTGCCAATTTCTTTAAACCACATAACATCACATCAATCATCATTCATATCATTCAACCATCATCACACACAACAATGTATACACATACAAAGTCAATTCATACTATGCAAGATCAAGATAGGCATAGGAAATTAAAGCTCATTAACAAACAAGAAGTCAAACTACCAATTTAACTTCTACCTTGGAATGGTCTACCAAACTCATTCCAATACCTCCACTACACACACTTAAACCAACTTTAAAACAAATTTAAAGTTTTACTCACCACCCTTCCTTAGCAAACCAAGCAAGCAAGTCAAGCCTCTTCGATTCCCGGATTCGGTCCCGATCCTTCTCCGATGTTTCCTCTTGCTTCTAACCAATCAAAACACAATCATTACTCACCAAATCAATGCTAAATTCAGTCACAAACTCCAACCCACAAACACAAGCCAAACTTCACCATTTTCAAACTCAACTAATCACTAAACTTCCATTTTCGTGCTCCCCAAATACCCAGCTGAAAACTATGATTTCTAACACCCAAATGGCATATAAAAGGTCCCAAAACACTTACCCAATAACCCTATACCATAAGCCCTTCAACCCAACTCAAAAACACCTCAAAAACTCAAGTTTAGACACTTTAAAAATTGCCCCAAAGACCCACTTCGGGTTTTCTCCCAAATCCAACCATTTCAAGATATTAAGTGTATTTAGGTGTGATTTATTCAAAACTCAACTCAACAAATCAAAAACAATTGAAAAACCCATTAAAAATCCAAACTTTCCTTAAACTTGAAAAACACAAAAATGGATAGTTTTGAAATCTAAGGCTATGTAAATGATGGAGATGATGAGGAGAGTTGAGAAATGAGATTACCTTTGAAAATGCCTTTGAATCAATGGAGAGATTGAATGGAATAGTAACTTGGGGTTTTTGGGAGGGGTTTGGGGTTTCTAACGTTAGAAAGGGGAAAAAGGGAGGAAGACAACTTTATTTTCTTTTTTTTGTTCCTTTTGATTTCAAAAAGGTGGTCTTCCACATTTCTCTTTATTTACAAAATTAACACCCCTTTTAATTTAATTCTCAATTAAATCAAGACTATGGTCAATTTAATTAAAAATCGATTTTAACGACTCGAACCAACTCACGCGTCTAACTCCTAACCCCAAAACATTGGTGTTACATTTTGTGTTTGTGTTTGCGTTTTTTTTGTGGATTTTAGGTTGTATTCTTGAAGTTGGAAAAACGTTTCGCGATTCCGGTAATGTTTTCGTTTTAAATTTTTGTTTAATTTTGGTTTGATCTTTAGAAATTGGGTAAACTACTGCAGGGGTCACTTTCGTTTCCCGCTTGTACAGATTTAGTCACAACTTTTGAAAAGTGCCAATAAGTGGTCATCTACGTTTTCGATGTGTAAAGACTTGGTCACTCCGACGTTAGTCCGTCAATCCCCTAACGGATTGCTGATGTGGTAGAATTAATTAAATGGCAATATCCACGTGTATTCCCACGTGGATAATAACGTGGAGTGTGCTCTTCTTTGGGTTGGTTCTTGGAGTGCTAGCAATTGTGAGTCTGCAACAGAGGCACTTTGACTAACTGAACGAGGAAAACCTTGCTGTGATGGAAATGCCATATTTTCTCCAGTTGAACTGTTTGGTGCTTTCCTTGCCACTGAATCTTGGAATGGATGTTGTTTCTCACAAGTCTTTCTATCTTCACGGGCAGTTTGAGATGTCCGAATTCCCTTATTTTCCATACCAGGCTTTAATTTGGAAAGCTTTCTCCAAAATAATCTAACTTTTGATGAAGAACCATTAAACTTACCTCCCTTATCAATTGGCTCAGCACTGAAACCTAAAGAAGGTTTCATAAATGATGGATATCCAACAATGTACAGATCGACCAATCTATCTAAAGTATAAGTGGTATTGACTGCGAAGAAGTGAGCACACTTCGTGAAACGATCTACTATAACCCAAACTGAGTTCTTCTTCGTAGGAGTCAAAGGCAAACCCAAAACAAAATCCATGGTAATGTTCTCCCATTTCCATTTCGGAATTCTCAACGGTTGCAACAAACCTGAGGGAACCTGATGTTCCGCCTTCACTCTCTGACACACCAAACACTTACTAACGAAGTCGGCTACATCCCTCTTCAAACCAACCCAAAAGTATTCATTCTTCAAGTCGCGGTACATCTTCGTACTTCCAGGATGCATAGCAAACAGACTACTGTGTGCTTTAGTCAAGATCGTACGTCTCAAGTCACTGTCTTCTGGCACAACTATCCTATTTTTGAAACACAAGACCCCATCGGTACTGAAACTGTAGTATGAAGGTCTACCCTCGGCCACATCTTGCATGTGAGGTGCCAAAGATCTATCTAAGAGCTACTTCTCCCTAATCAACTGGCCTAGTGTAGGTCTAACCTGAAGCTCGGCTACCAAGCCACCATCTCCGGACAAGCTCAATCTAGCAAACATGGCTCTCAAGTTTACGACTACCTTTCTACTCAAATCATCGGCCACTACATTGGCCTTACCCGGATGGTACTCAATCGTGAGATCATAGTCTTTTAGCAACTCTAACCATCTACGTTGTCTGAGATTCAAATCTCGCTGAGTCATGATGTACTTCAAACTCTTGTGATCTATGTACACTGTGCATCTTTCACCATACAAATAATGTCTCCAAATATTCAGAGCAAACACAACTGCAGCTAACTCTATGTCATGGGTCGGATAGTTACACTCGTGAGTCTTCAACTGTCTTGAGGCATAAGCCACTACTATCTTGTCTTGCATGAGAACACAACCTAGGCCTACATAGGAAGCATCACTGTAAACTACATAGTCTTTCCCAGACTCTGGCTGAATCAAGATCGGTGTTTGGGTCAAAGCTTCTTTCAACTTCTCAAAGGCTCTCTGTCTTGCATCTGACCACTCAAACTGAACACTCTTATGAAGTAACTGTGTCAATGGAGCGGCTAACTTCGAGAAACCTTCTACAAATCTTCTATAGTATCCAGCTAAGCCTAGGAAGCTACATACCTCTGTTACTGACTTCGGTTGTTTCCATTCAACAATGGCCTCTATTTTCTTCGGATCGACTCTAATCCCATCGGCTGACACTAAATGTCCTAGGAACACTACCTCACGGATCCAGAACTCACACTTGCTCAACTTCGCATACAATTGATTTTCTAACAAAGTCTTCAAAACTAGTCTCAAGTGTCGGTCATGGTCTTCTTCGGTTCGCGAATACACCAAGATATCATCTATAAAAACAACTACAAACTGATCTAGGTACTGATGGAAAATCCTATTCATCATATCCATGAAAGCAGCTGGTGCGTTAGTCAACCCAAAAGGCATGACTAAAAACTCATAGTGACCATATCTAGTCCTAAAGGTCGTCTTCGGTACATCAACCTCTCTTACCTTTAGCTGGTAGTAACCTGATCTCAAGTCAATCTTCGAAAATACTGATGCCCCTCTCAACTGATCAAACAAATCATCAATTCTAGGCAATGGATACTTGTTCTTCACTGTTAACTGATTCAACTATCTTTAGTCTATACACATTCTAATGCTTCCATCTTTCTTCTTCACAAACAAAACTGGTGCAACCCAAGGTGAGGAACTAGGTCGAATGAAGCGTCTATCTGTCAACTCTTGCAACTGAGTCTTCAACTCTTTCAGTTCTTTCGGTGCCATACGATACGGAGCAATCGAAACAAGAGCTGAATCAGAATAAGTCTCTATAGTGAACTCTACCTCTCTATCAGGTGGAAAACCCGACAACTCTTCCAGAAACACACTAGGAAAGTCATACACTGTCCGGATATCTTGAGGTCTGACCTCACTCATGTTCGGATTCATCACATAGGCCAAGTATGCTTCACAACCAATCTCAACTAACCTCTTAGCCTCTAAAACTAAAACTACATTGGACAAGAACTTCACGTTCTCACCCACCACCACTATCTCATAATCATCTGTGAGTCTCAAAGAAATCCTCTTAGTTTCAAAGTCTATCCTAGCTCTATGCTCAGTGAGCCAGTCCATACCCAGAATTACATCAAAGCCATAAAAGGGTAGTTCCATCATATCCACTGGAAATACATGTCCCTGAACCATCAACGGACACCTTCTGTACATCTTTCTAACTACTACCGTGTCCCTAAAGGAACTAGTAACACTAACTCCTACCTCTAATGTTTCACAAGGCAATTTCAACAACTATGCATGCTCACTCAATATATAAGAATGTGTAGACCCAGAGTCAATCAAAGAAAGCAAACCCAAAGACTGTATCGAGAAGTTACCTGCGATCATATCTGTATCATGCTGATCCCCACGCTGAGCGTAAACTCTGGCCTGACCTCCGCCCTCTAGCTGGACTGCAACTACATGTGCTATGTTCCTCTGGCCATCATTTCTCGGCTGGAAGTTACCTCTACCGCGCCCGCGGCCTCTCTGAAAGTCATTGGCTCTAGCAGAAGCCTGAGCTGGTGCCTACCCCACCTGATGTGGACAGTCACGCCTAATATGGTCCCTAGCTCCACAACTCCAACACGAGTGGAAATTTCCCCAACACTCACCGGTGTGGTTCCGCCCGCAAGTAGCATACGTGGGTAACTTCCCACCAGCCCTCTGGCCCTGTTGGCCCCTACCGTGGTTACCTCCACCACGTCTATGATCATAGTGATGCCGATTTTCCCGATGCCTCTTGGCATCACCTCTATCAAAGTCACTAGATCTCTTACTAGAACTAGAACCACCAGATCGTTTGGTCAGGCCCAAACTGTGCTCCAAGTCCTTGGCCCTAGCGACCAAGACATCAAAATTAGTGTAGTCCGAAGCTAGAGTGTACCTCTTGATTTCTTCATTCAGCCCATAACGGAAACGGTTACAACGTTCCACCTCAGTGGGAACAAGCTTAGATGCATACTGACTCAGCCTAACAAATCGAATCTCATAGTCGGTCACAGTCATACTACCCTGAAGCAAAGCCATAAACTCCCTCTTCTTCTCATCGAGATATCGAGGACCCAGATACTTCTTACGGAATGCCGACTCAAAGAACTCCCAAGTGATCTCAGCCTCTTCCATGCCCGTGGTGATGGTGACCCACCAACTGTAGGCATCACCCTGAAGCAAAGACTCAACACACCCTAACTTGCGCTCCCCAGTACATCCCATCTGTGACAAGATACGGACGGTCTTCTCTAACCACATCTCCGACCTCTCCGGTGTCGACCCTCTGAACTCTTCGCCTCCCAAACTGCAGAGTCTCTCCAAAGGCAAACCAGTACCCTCCCCCTGGGTTTGTGCCGCTGCCTGACCCCCAGCCACTGCAGCCTGGAAAGCCCCGGCTATCGCCTGAACTAAGGGAGTTAAATCAACTCCGGCCGGTCCTTGGCCTACTTGAGGTCCCGCGCCCTCGGCTCCCGCCTCACCTCCCTCTTGATGAGAAGGAGGTTGAGGAGCCGGTGCTCCACCAATCTGCTCAATCCCCAGAGCTTGTGCCCGTGGTTCTGGCTGAACCATCCTAGGCCTCCCACGTGGTCTCATGATACAGCTAGCAAGATTACAACTACAACAAAAAACATATAAGGATTAAGTTAGCAAAGGCAAGGGTCCAACTGTGCTCAAGTACTTTCCTTTACAAAACCTTTTTAAATTAAGTAATAGTAGCAATGGGCACTCGACACTACACCAAACGCAATAATCATGCTTCCAAACACCATAGGAACAACCAAACAACAAGAATTCATGGCAAGGCACACACCAAAACAATACAATTACATAACACATCAAGCTTACCTCACTTACCTGCCCGAGGTCTCGGTAACCTCAGGCTCTGATACCAACAAATGTAACCCCCTCGTCCCGGTCTGGCCGGATGACCGGTCCGAGTAGGCTACACGGGGAAAACCGAAGCGAAACCCGTTAAGGTTCCCCCTCAGTTAGCAACCCTAAAAGTTTTCTTTCATTTTAATCTTGTCTAAAGGCATGTTAATTCCTAAGTGATCACGTCAGCGGAAAACATCAGTAAATAAGCACATTTGAACCACGACCACACCTCAAACAGTCCATTTTACACTTACAGGGCAGGCCGTATCGATACACCAATCAAGGGTATCGATACACCTTGACTAATTCAACCCAAACAGTCAACTCAGGGAAGACCGTATCGATACAGCCCTTGAGCGTATCGATACGCCCTTCTCGGTCAACATCTCGTGGTCAACGAGATACAACCGTACCGATATGCCTCAACCCCGTACCGATACGCCAATCACTCACCAAATTCTCAGAATTCCAGTGAGCGAAAAGCGTATCGATACACCCCCGTGTATCGGTACGCCTAGCCAAAACTGAGTCATGCAGGCAAGACCGTATCGATATGGCCCTTAGGCGTACCGATACGCCCTGCTCTGCAAGTCTCCAATTTTAGCAAAAACCAACAAGACTCAAACTCTAAATGCATTTTATGACTTCCCTAGCCACATACAAACATTCATCCAACATACTACGACTAAGAATTAGCATATAGAGCAATCTAGATGATTAACAAGGCATCCACACATGACATTCACACAAAGGGAGAATATTGCATAAATGGGCATGCTTAAGAACTCAAAAAGGCCAAATGGCACAAGTCATCACATGAAGGTTTGCATGCCAACCAAAAACAACTTAAAACATTCAAAGGCATGCCATCCCACACAAGCATTCTACAAGACAAAGCATGGTTTACAAATTCAAGCCAAACATAAACATCAACAACATTTATGAGTCATACAACGCTCTTACAAAACATAGTAGCCCCATTGCTAAACTACTACTTTAATTACTAAGTCATACTTGAGCAACTACAAACTTGGAAAGCCCCTTCGCCTTGCTCCTTGCTAACACCACGCTAATGATCTGCATTGTTGAAAATGAGAGCGTAAGCTAGAAGCTTAGTGAGGATGCTCTAAAATCAAAAATGACAACAATGCAGGGTTCAAGCATGCAATCCTTAACATCACACACAACATACATAGGCATCATCATAGCAAACCTAGCTAGTATCTCAAGAGTCATAAATATGACATCTTACATCATATTAAACTTAACAATATAAATAAATTATCTTAACATCGTAATCATAAGAGCAAGTACATTGACCACTATTAGTTTACTCGGATGTGCGGATTTACTCTCGACAACAACATTACCTCGGTGGGATTACACTCATCACCGGACCTTTGCATGGGTGGGATTCCACTCATCACCACATGCCCTACGGATGGGATTCCACTCATCATCACGTATAATATAAATAAATTTCCGGTGGAATATTACATCACCGTACTCCTCCTTGATGACTCAACGCCACCAAGGCCACGCGCGTTTTGACTCAACCGTGTGCACACTAATCCTAATGATCGATCATTTACACCGGTAAGTTAATTAGTGCCAATTTCTTTAAACCACATCACATCAATCATCATTCATATCATTCAACCATCATCACACACAACAATGTATACACATACAAAGTCAATTCATACTATGCAAGATCAAGATAGGCATAAGAAATCAAAGCTCATTAACAAACAAGAAGTCAAACTACCAATTTAACTTCTACCTTGGAATGGTCTACCAAACTCATTCCAATACCTCCACTACACACACTTGAACCAACTTTAAAACAAATTTAAAGTTTTACCCACCACCCTTCCTTAGCAAACCAAGCCAGCAAGTCAAGCCTCTTCGATTCCCGGATTCGGTCCCGATCCTTCTCCGATGTTTCCTCTTGCTTCTAACCAATCAAAACACAATCATTACTCACCAAATCAATGCTAAATTCAGTCACAAACTCCAACCCACAAACACAAGCCAAACTTCACCATTTTTAAACTCAACTAATCACTAATCTTCCAGTTTCGTGCTCCCCAAATACCCAGCTGGAAACTATGATTTCTAACACCCAAATGGCATCTAAAAGGTCCCAAAACACTTACCCAATAATCCTATACCATCAGCCCTTCAACCCAACTCAAAAACACCTCAAAAACTCAAGTTTAGACACTTTAAAAATTGCCCCAAAGACCCACTTCGGGTTTTCTCCCAAATCCAACCATTTCAAGATATTAAGTGTATTTAGGTGTGATTTATTCAAAACCCAACTCAACAAATCAAAAACAATTGAAAAACCCATTAAAAATCCAAACTTTCCTTAAACTTGAAAAACACAAAATGGATAGTTTTGAAATCTAAGGCTATGTAAATGATGGGGATGATGAGGTGAGTTGAGAAATGAGATTACCTTTGAAAATGCCCTTGAATCAATGGAGAGATTGAATGGAATAGTAAACTTGGGGTTTTTGGAAGGGGTTTGGGGTTTCTAACGTTAGAAAGGGGAAAAAGGGAGGAAGACAACTTTATTTTCTTTTTCTTTGTTCCTTTTGATTTCAAAAAGGTGGTCTTCCACATTTCTCTTTATTTACAAAATTGCCACCCCTTTTAATTTAATTCTCAATTAAATCAAGACTAAGGTCAATTTAATTAAAAATCGATTTTAACGACTCGAACTAACTCACGCGTCTAACTCATAACCCCAAAACACGGGTGTTACATTTTGTGTTTGTGTTTGCGTTTTTTTGTGGATTTTAGGTTGTGTTCTTGAAGTCGGAAAATCGTTTCGCGATTCCGGTAATGTTTTCGTTTTAAATTTTCGTTTAATTTTGGTTTGATCTTTAAAAATTGGGTAAACTACTGCAGGGGTCACTTTTGTTTCCCGCTTGTACAGATTTAGTCACCACTTTTGAAAAGTGCCAATAAGTGGTCATCTACGTTTTCGATGTGTAAAGACTTGGTCACTCCGACGTTATAGTCCATTAATCCCCTAATGGATTGCTGATGTGGCGGAATTAATTAAATGGCAATATCCACGTGTATTCCCACGTGGATAATAACGTGGAGTGTGTTCTTATTTGTGTTGGTTCTTGGAGTGCTAGCAATTGTGAGTCTGCAACAGAGGCACTTTGACTAACTGAACGAGGAAAACCTTGCTGTGATGGAAATGCCATATTTTCTTCAGTTGAACTGTTTGGTGCTTTCCTTGCCACCGAATCTTGGAATGGATGTTGTTTCTCACAAGTCTTTCTATCTTCACGGGCAGTTTGAGATGTCCGAATTCCCTTATTTTCCATACCAGGCTTTAATTTGGAAAGCTTTCTCCAAAATAATCTAACTTTTGATGAAGAACCATCAAACTTACCTCCCTTATCCATTGGCTCAGCACTGAAACCTAAAGAATGTTTCATAAATGATGAATATCCAGCATTTAAAGATGTCAAGTAAGCATGGAAGTCTTCATTCAACTTAGCAAACCAGCTCAACTTTTCTTTATCCTCGCATGAGGCAAGACGAAGAGCTTGGCACCATGACTCCTTCTCCCAAGAAGTCTCTAGATAAAGGTAAATGATTTTACTTCCATTGTAGATGGGTGAAGTTTTTCTTTCCACTTTTATCGAAAATCTCTTGGCCCTATCAAACGAATGAAACAAAGTCAAATATTTTCAAAGGCGTCAAATGAAGTCAGGCATCTATATCATTAACCCTTAACAATGGCAACATTGTTATGCCAACAAAATCTTGATTGAAAACACAAAACTTTAACTCACAACTTGAATCAAAAGGACGCAACCCTTAAGGGGAACGGTAGCGGAAACAGCCTTAATGACGCATCCCTTAAGGGGAACGATAGTGCTGGAAGAATCAGAATGCATGAAAACTAAGTTGTTTTCCAGGATTTTAGCTTGCTTTCGAGTAGGGGAAACCTCCAAGGGCGAGTCATTTCTTCGCTTATGCTCTCTGGGTGCTGGAGCTTTTTCTGATTCAAGAACCCAAACAGTCCCCTAACACAACACGATTCAAGAAAGTACAAATCTAAGCAAGAAAAGAAAATAAAGATCAAAGCAAAGAAGGGGTAGGCCATACCTTTTTGTTGTAAGTGAAATCGAGGGAAGGATGGAAATGAGGATTGGAGACAGCAAGAGATTCTCGTTTGATCCTCCGATTCAACCGATTTAACACAAACAAGAATCCCACCACTTGCAGACTCACAATTGCTAGCACTCCAAGAACCAACCCAAAGAAGAACACACTCCACGTTATTATCCACATGGGAATACACGTGGATATTGCCATTTAATTAATTCCGCCACATCAGCAATCCGTTAGGGGATTAACGGACTATAACGTCGGAGTGACCAAGTCTTTACACATCGAAAACGTAGATGACCACTTATTGACACTTTTCAAAAGTGGTGACTAAATCTGTACAAACGGGAAACGAAAGTGACCCCTGCAGTAGTTTACCCTTAAAAATTTGCATGCTTTAAAAAATGTTGTTAGGAGTGTTTTGATCTTTAGAAATGTAGAAATGATTTTTAAAGTGTTTATATCAAAATGAAAGAATAAAATGAGTTAATGTGGTTTAATTGAAAAAACTTAAAGTTAGGGATTTAATTAGAAAAAATAATAATGCATGGGTGGAAATAATAAAAGGGCTTGATTTTTAAAAAACTATAAAAAGTTTTTTTTTTTCTTGAATTTTAGTTTTAATAATAAATGGGTAAAATGATTTTAAAAGAGAAAAATAATAAATATGTTTTTTAGAAAAAAAGTAATAAAGTTTTATTTTTCAAAAAAAGAAAAAAATTTAAAGTAAAAGTTTAAGGTTTTAGGAAGAAATAAAAATTTGAAAAAATCTTAAAAGGAAATATTTCAAAAAAATAATGTTTGTTTTAAAAATTTCATTTTTAAAAGAAAAGCTTTAAAAATGAAAAAAAAAGAAATTTTAAAAGAGAAACTCTTTTTGAAATGAAAAAAATATAAAAGGGTGAAAAATATAAAAAGGAGTAAACAATGTAAAAAGGGTCTTGGTTTTTAAAAAAATATAAAAAAGTAAAAAAAAAAGAAGAAATATAGGTTTTTCAAAAGAATTAATAAAAAGGAAAAAAAGACAAAAGAAAATTCGAGTTGCTTGCTTGTTTTTAGAAATAGGTTAAAACTTAGGAATATGTTCTAAAGCTTAGATAGAGGCATGTATGTTGAAAAATTTACTTCAGAAAATAAGACACACTTAAGTAAACTTAAACTTTTAATTAGGAATAAAAGACTTAGACCTTTTTTAGTATTTTTAAATAATCAAACTTAGAATAAATAAAATACTCAACACGTTAAATTTCCATGTTGTTTGAAAAAGCAAAATTAAATTAATGCGGTGTCTTATCAAACGAGAATGATGGGTTAGCGCCAGAAATGTTGGTGATGATTAAAGTTTATCTCTCGGGCGATAAGGCCGTTAAAATAGGCTAATATTTATTAAACGAACAAATAAAGTCGAACATTTGTGAACTTACAAATTTCAGTTTTAAAAATGATTTTAAAACCAATTAGGTACCAATTTTGGGCGTCGTGGGGTGCTAACCCTTCCCCTCGTGTAATCGACCCCCGAACCTATTTTCTGATTTTCGTAGACCAAAATCATTGTTTTATTAAAACAAAACGTTTTATTAAAATAACCCTGTTTTAAAGTGATCCAATCACACTTTTCAAAAATATTGGTGGCGACTCCATTTTTTTAAGTTTTCCAAAAGTCAAAGCCTCCTAAAAAAGGGTTGCGACAGCATGAAGGAATCATCTCAACGATCGCCGCTTCCAAAGCAAGCGAGCTAAACAGACAAAGGGTCGTCTGAGCGTCTGCCGCTTTTAAGAAGCGTGCATAAAGGAACCAACTCAACGATCTCCACTTACAAAACAAGCGAGCTAAATAGATAGAGGGTCGTTTGATCGTCTGTTGCTTTTAAGAAGTGCGCCTAAAGGAATCAACTCAACGATTGCAGCTTCCAAAGCATGCGAGCTAAATAGACAGGGGGACGTCTGAGCATTCACCACTTTTAAGATACATGCATAAAGGAATCAACTCAACGATCGCCGCTTCCAAAGCAAGCGAGCTAAATAGACAGAGTGTAATCTTATGCATAAAAAGGAGGGCAACGTGCGAATAAAAGACAACATAGATACCCAGCGACTCCCAAATACATTGCACATAGGAGCAAGGCCATAGTGTTCATATGACACAATATATATATACAGTCCCCTGTGTACCATGACTAGATCCAGTTATGCTGGTAACACAACGATTATTCGTGAGACCAACCTCATTGAGGGTTATCGTAGTCTCCTAAATATCATCGTTTGTCGGTGTAAACAATCTAATTGAACAGCTAACACTCCTTCCGGATCTACAAAGTAAAGCCTCCATATGCTACTCATCTTCGTAAGTAACGGCCCCACCAACACGCACAATAATATAAAGAAAATGCTACAGAAGAAAGAATATACTGCCCAAGGGTTAGGGTACCAAAAATCAGACCCATTCCAGTTAATGATATACAATGCATGGAGACAAATGCAAATTCAAATCAATCCCTTGGGAACAGGCAACCATTGTCGCTACCTAAAAGAGTCCTCATAAAATTAGTCATTAACACCCATACCATTCTCGAAGCATTATACTAACAAAGGATTGATTAAGCGATGTTCTCATAATTTAGCGATACTCTTCTCAAATAAATCCCCCGAGTCTACTCAAACGAATATAACAAAGAGGGAACAAATAGCCTAAATCATTGTCGCCTTTAAGCGAGTGCGTACAATATCTAAAGTGTAGTATAAATCAAGAGGCACAAGTATTTGAATAGTCCACTTTAAGAAAATAATAGTGTGCGAAGATATTAACATGCGAATGAGCATATAATAGTCTAAGTTTTCGCACCCGGGGGCAAAATTCCAATGTAGGTACAATCAGTACATAATCGTATGCGAAGATAGTAACACGTCAATAAGCGCACAATAGCCAAAGACAACTATAGAAAACCTTTTCCTAGTAAATTTACAAGTAATTCAAATGAAAACATCATCTCAAGGTCATATTGACCACACTACAGTTGATCTTCATATCAATGTTAGGCTGAGCACGGGAAAACAACAACCTCACCTTTATTTTCTTTCCCCATAGCTCAGCCCTGTGAGTCCTTGCGCCCAAGCTGCTCGTCCGCATGATACCCACCATCACCATGAACGCGTGCAATGGACAAGCAAACAACCACCTTGATGACACATACTTGGGAGCCTACAAAAACTAAGCGAGCATTAGCAGCTTTAATGCCACACCCAGCAACCTCTGTCTCCTCATGTAACTCCAAAACACCAACAAGCACCAGCACTCAGAGAACCTTGCTAAAAAATCATCCGAGCGTGATTATTTGTTGGAATTCTTCACCAAAAATGGCTAATCATATCCCTCCAAATACTATTGCCTGTCGATATAACTAGCACAGTCCGCAAGGATACCCCGCCTCTAGCCCATGATCTACTTATTCCTACAAACATATTTTCCTCTTCTTCTCTTAAAACGGCACAAGTAAATCCGTAAAATAAAACCACACATAGGAAAAATAAACTACTCGTAAGTTAGGTTATGGCGATATAGACCAAAGGAGCCCAATTTATAGAAAAAAAACGGGAATACCAAGCGATGATGTTTTACATACCATTAAAGAGAACCACCAATACGCACATTTAATTCCCAGATTTTCAAAATCTCAAAGTAAATAACTGAAATCATAAAACTGTCAAACTTCTAATCATTAACTGAGCAAGTAGGCGCGTGCACCTGTCACCGCATGTCAGGAATTTTCTCTCTCATCACGATCTACTCTAAGTTGTCCAAATTGCCACGCAAATAACAATAATAAAAATAAGAAATGTGAAACACTAAATCAAAGATATGGTTCCCCTCAAGATGATATGAGCAGAATTATACAACACCAAAATCGAAAAAGAAGGGGAAAGTCACCCATATAATAAATTATGTAAACATAAATATAAGGGAGCTCTATTTATAGTGAAAGATAAAAATTCCAAGTTCTAACCTTCCAAATTCCAATACGCAAGGCTACTACGCAAGTAATCAATTCCCAGATCTCCAAATCTTAAGAAAGCAACTTAAGATACGCAAACCCCTAAACGTCTAATCAATGAACGCATGAACAATCTAATACACCAGCCAAAGCCAATTAAGGATTTCTCTCTCTGTCACGGCCTGCCCCAGGTTGACTAAATTACCATAAAATCCGACACACACCAAACACAATACACGAATATCAAGGAACGAATTATAGCCAAAAAATGACACAGCTACCAACCTCGCAAGGTGCAGTGAAGCGAACACTGTAAATAGCCAATACAACCTAAAACTACAAATAAATCGTAAAATCTAAATATAACACTTATTTAATTGTCTATCATCTTAGGTATTAAGCAAAAAAAAAAGAGAGAGAAATCCCTTCACCTTGAATAGATATGTGATATACAACAAAAGACAATTCGCCACTTCTGTGTACCAAAAATTCTTAACATTGGTAACATATAAATACAACCAAAATCCTTGCATGACCACCCAAGCAGGTCTAATACAAAGTAAATCACGAATATATTTAAAAAAGGGAAACCAACATCGTTATCTTAAAAGCATATGAGAAGCAGTGGTTGTTATTAACAACACAATACAAAAGGAAACAAAGCCCGTAAGTTTCTCGTTAACTAGGGGGCAAGAACCCACCTTAAAAATTATCATTAACATCTCAGTACAACAAAGAATTACAGATTTCTCAATTTAAATCCCTACTCTCATGATATTACTCCAAAACACCTACTCTTGCCAAAAGGTTTCGCTTCTCCAAATCTTTGGTTTAAGTTGCATTTGCTTATCGCCATGGCACCCATCATCACAACTGAAACACGAGCGACCGCACTAATAATCAAGGGGAAGACGGTAAAAAAATAAGTGCAAACCAATCACTCTGCTATGCTCTAAACTAGTTATCCTGTTCTCCCCCGATATGAAAACAGGACCCTCAATACAACATGCATGAAAAATTGAAGTAATAAAAGTCTCTCCCATTTTTGACTCTAAAAACTTCTCTTCTGTATCAAAGGAGGAGCGGTCAAATCCCCAACGCAAATCAACCACCTCGGCCATATGCCCCCGACTCTACCGCTTTCCCCCATCATAGCAACAAATACCAATAATAATCACTATTCGAAGAATATAGCGCTTAAGATCCCCCGAATACATTGCCTGATGAAGCTTCTTACTACAAGTGGCTAATCATCGCCTTTTGAATACTATTAGATGATGATACAAATAGCCTAAACTGCAACACTAGCACTCCCCCAGGACCTATCAAAAGTGATTTCCGCAAACTACTTCTCCCCACAAGTATAGTTTCTCTTCCTCCTCTAAAAATGGCACAATAAAAACTGTGAAAATAAAACCACATAAGAAAGAGGTAAAAGCAAACTACTAGGTCATTAATGTGCATACCCAAAAGCACCCTATTTATAGTAAATAATGGACATACCAAGCGACGATGTTTTATTGAATCCATACGGGGCCAGATTTTAACTCTTGGCCCAAAATCTCGAATACACAAATTAAAACCACACAAATTCAAAAATTCTAATCAATCGCTGCACAGAGACGTGTATATATCTATCGTTGCCAAGTTAGATACTCTCCATTTTATCAGAGACCACCATGAACTATCTAAGTCATCGCAAGCCAAGCCAAATAACAATGAAAAAGAAGGGAAAACACACAACAACAAAAATAGAACCACACACAGTATCCATCTTTTTAAAGAAAATCCCATGAAACGAGAAATATAAATCCTATAAACTGAAAAAAAGGAAAAAGAAATAAGACTTTTTTAGAATCCTTATCACAAAAGCCATTTTAGGAATATCATTCGTTACTTTTTGGCTTAGACGAAAATAGAAAAATATCCAATACAACCCTTAGAAACAAGTTCAAACCCCTTTACTGCAATCACCTAAAACATTGCCATCATTTTCCCATCCGGAACACCGCTGTCGACATTCAGGAAGGACGGCGTCCTCAGATCAAAGGAACATGAAAATTGCACTACTCCTATACTCTGCAACAAAGCTTTCCCAAGAGGGCCCGCTAGGATGTCTCACGTTAAAACACGTAGTCACTCCGTAAAGAGCGCCAAAATTCACACCCTAACATCAAAAGGGCCTTGGGACAACTAAAAACTAAGAATGACAACATCCCAAGACTTCTCCATCACTTCGACCATAAAGGCGGAGGCTGTGTCCGAAACTGCCTTAACTTTCTCTGCCATAACAACGTCGTGGGTAGCTTCTAACACCATAATCTCATTCTTATGAGAATCTTTAAGCTTTGATAAACTTCTACTGAAATATGCAAAGCTCTCATTCGCTGTACTCTCCGCTCACTGTAGTTTTCTTTAAGACCTTGAATTTCAGCCATAAAACTCTCTTATGTGGCTTCAAGCACTTTATTCTTGACCGTGAGAACATGATCGGTCTCCTTCTTTTTCTCGGCAATCTCCTATAAATTTCTCCAATACAAATCCCCTACCCGCTTCCAAACTTCCGCCTCATGTTCCTCCTGCACTTGCTTTAACCGAGCAACATACTTTTCCACATGGGAAAGCAACCTTGCATTCTCCTCAAGAAGGACCTTTGCGTTCATTTCCAGATTAATTTGAACGCAGCATAGCCCATGCAGGCGACCCTAACCCCCTCAATAGTGCTCCTAATACTAGAGCACGAAGAAGAAGCGCTGAGACTATTCGAGTACAACTCAAACAGTCTTTTGGCTGCTGATTCTGGGTGAAACCAATTCCATGTTTCCAAAAACCCCCTCCAAGGGTAAAACATGCTCCATAGAGCAAGGGCTTCGCCACGTTCGCACGAAGAAACATCAGTAGACAAACGCGCTAAAGGAGTCATCACAATGTCTAAAACAGGCGCATGCTCAACAGGTGCAACCCGAAAGAGTATATCCCCGGTGGAACAATGGGTAACAATCGAATCCATATTAGTTATCCATGTAAACAAAACCCAATAAAGAAAACCTTGTCAAAAGCTGAACAACAAAATCCTCAAACCTAAAAACAACAGTAGCACATTACTTAAAATATTGGAAAGCATGTGAATGGCAGCAAGACTAACACCTGAATTAACAGAAGCAACGTTCCCAACAACGCCACTCGCAGCAACGAAAAAGGAGCTGCAAGGTCCGAGCAAAATAGATAAAATGTCGCATTCCCCCAAGAAAAGCTTCGATAACCCCAACATCAGCCACTGGCCTCTTTCCTAGCATTTTTCTGCGACACCCAAGAAGCATCTTTGCGAGGCATAGTGTCACGCCCCGCCAAAGTGCACCAGGACCGACCGAGGAGTGCATCGTGCACTCGGGCCAACCAAGGCAAAATGATGTGCCTTGGGCGTTTTAAGGCAAAGGATGAACCAATGAAGGTTCTAGAACGGCCTAGAGAGGCCCACAATCATCTTGAACATTTCCACAAGGATCCAGGAGGTTCTCCAAAGGTCTAGACTCGTCCTGAAAGCCTTAGAAGATTCTAGAACACTCTAAAAGGTTCTCGAAGGTTCTAGAATATTCTAGAAGGACATGGAACATCCTGAAAGCATCTAGAACATTCTAGAAGGATCTAGAATGTTGAAGAAGACCCTGGAAGACTCTGGAAAGTTTGTGACTACTCTGGAAGTCTCTGGAACTTTCTAGAAGCTTTTGGATAGTTAAGGACATAGCTAGATAGTTGTAGAATATTTTAGAATACTTTAGAGTATTAGAGATATATGTAGATAAGTATAGACTTATCTAGAAAAGTGTAGGTGTTGTAGATATTTTGGGAGGCAAAATGCCAACCGTTGGATCAAATCAATCTCCACCGTCCATTGAGGAGGGTGGAGACTATAAATAGGCTAGCTAGGGTCATTTGTAACCCATCCTACAATTCACATAAGTTCTCTGTTGTAAGCTTTCTTAAGAGTTCAATACAAGGTTCCTTTCCTTGTAACTCACTTGCCTTCTCCATTCTCGTGTTTTTTAGCCATAGCATTTGCGTGGGAAAGGCTTGCTAACATTGTGTCAGGAGTGTTAGCGCCGCACGGATCATTTGGAGAGAATAAGTACGTGACATTTGGTATCAGATCAAGTTCGATTCGCTCGGGACATGGCTAAATCGGACAAGAGCAAAGTGGTAAGCTCATCTGACACGGAGGTCATGAATGAGCAACGAGGGCGCATGTAGATGGTCGACCCTGCGACGACAAGTCTAAGTACCAAGTCAAGTGACACGATATCTAGCTTGGAGACCCGTCTAACCCACGTCGAGGAGAACGTGGTGGGTGGGAGCACCCAGGTGGAGGACCTTACCCAACGAGTGGAAGGCCTAGAGGCGAAGGATGCCGAGATCCACACAGCTGTTAGGGCAATGAGGATCAAGCTAGAGGAGACCCTGCGCACGGAGATTGGGCAAATCCGCGATCTTCTCATTGGAGAGCTCTCGAAGGTATGTGATTCTTGCCAACAAGAAATTGACAGTATGCATTCTAAGCTTGAGGAACTACAAGGTGATGGTGCCTTGTGCAAACGTGCTTTGGAAACGGGGCCAAGCACCACCGTTTTCAGGGTCACACTATGCGAAAGAAGTGGATAAATTCTTATATGGCTTGGAGCAATATCTTAGAGTCGTTGGCCTTGTGGAAGAGGCCTCCAAGATTCTGACCGCTGCTCTTTATCTTGCCGACACCGCCATGCTTTGGTGGAGGAGGAGGCGTCTGAACATCGTGAGAGGTACATGCACCATCTCTACCTTCAATGATTTTAAGAAGGAACTCAAAAGGCAAATCTACCCTAAGAATGTCGAAGATGAGGCAAGAGCTCGATTGCGTCAGCTCAAGCAAACGAGGAGCATCCGAGACTACGTCAAGGAGTTCACTAGTCTGGTCCTTGAGATCCCCAATCTCTCCGACAAGGACTCACTCTTTAACTTTGTCGATGGACTCCAAGAATGGGCAAAGAGTGAGATAAGGCGTCGAGGGGTGCAAAACCAAGCCGATGCCATTACCGTGGCCGAGAGTCTCATCGATTACTCTAGCCATAAAGAGTCCACCCCAGGCTAAATGATGATAGGGATGGCCATGCCAAAGGTAGGGGAGAGAGGAGCCATCGCAAGGAGAGTCACGAGGAGGACAAGTCTAAGCGTCGAGAATCGTCTCCTTGGAAGGGCAAGTCCAGAGACTATCATGGTGCGAGGAAGTCACCACCCAACAACTGCTTCATCTATGACGGTGACCATTGGACCCGGGGATGTCCGCAACGCCAAGCCCTTACTTCGCTCTTAGCGAAGCACCAAGAAGGTAGTGATGCCGAGGATGGGCAAGGTGCACAGATGGGATCCATGCAATTGCTTTCAACATTCCAATCTGTAGGGGACACCAAGAGGAACGAGGCGAAAAGGGACTTAAGCCAAGGTCGATGCTCAACGTGGAGCAAGAAGATGACCAACCAACTCCAAAGGCCGAAGGTAAGGTCGAGTCACCGACCAAGCTTACACGGGGTAAGCAAGGTGGCGTCAACAAGGGTAAGCCCACGAGAGGGAATCTTGGCACCACGAAGGCTAGGTCCGCGCCAAAGGCTAGCACAAGAGTGAAGTGCTACCTATGTGAAGGACCTCATATAATGAGGTCATGTCCCATACGAAAGCGACTTGTTGCCTTCATCAAAGGAGTTGATGGCAAGGCACAACTTGATACGATAGCCCAAGATCGAGTTGTTAAGCCGAGGGTAAAGGCGAAGCAAGCTAGGAGCCGAAGGAGGCACACCAGCAACATCTAAACAGCTCAATCGAGACGCGACGAGGGCGTCACGAGATCAGGTGAGAGAGAATGTCACGCCCTGCCAAAGTGCACCAGGACCGACCGAGGAGTGCCTCCTAAGTGCACTCGGGCCAACCAAGGCAAAATGAAGTGCCTTGGGCGTTTTAAGGCAAATGATGAACCAAGGAAGGTTCTAGAACGGCCTAGAGAGGCCCACAATCATCTTGAACATTTCCACAAGGATCCAAGAGGTTCTCAAAAGGTCTAGACTCGTCCAGAAAGCCTTAGAAGATTCTAGAACACTCTGGAAGGGTCTCGAAGGTTCTAGAACATTCTAGAAGGACCTAGAACATCCTAGAAGCATCTAGAACATTCTAGAAGGATCTAGAATATTGAAGAAGACCCCGAAAGACTCAAGAAAGTTTGAGACTACTCTGGAAGTCTCTAGAACTTTCTAGAAGCTTTTGGATAGTTAAGCACATAACTAGATAGTTGTAACACCCCAATTTTGGGCTTAGAAGTTTAGGGTCTGAACCGGGTCGGTCTGATTTTTGGTTCGAATATAAAAGGAGGTTTTAGGGAAAGCCTAGTTCGGGATGCTTTAAAAATATGGAAAAATATCTAAAAATCCTCTTTTAATATATATAAGAGAGTGCTGAAGTCAATTTTACAAAATAAGGTTTGGAAGTGCAACATTTTGAAATAGTGACTAAAATGCGATTTTTGAAAAGTTCAGTGGTGACTGTTTTGTAAGTATTGAAACTTTGAATCTTTAAAGAGCTAATTTACCCAAGAAGGATTTCTCCAGATTTTTCTTAGATTTTAATTATTTAATTAATGTTTAATTAATTAAATGAAAAGTGGAAAACCATATTTTAGATTTTCACAACTAACTTTTCTTAAAACTTTCTCATCTCATTTTCTCTCAAAATTCCCTCATCCAAACACTTTTCTCCAGCATCTTTTTCATTGATTTTCAAAGCAATTGATGAGATTCCAATCAACAATTAATTCCTAATCCTTTCTACATCAAATCCTCTTGTTTTGCTTATTGAATTTTCAAGGAATTTGGCTCTAAACAAGGAGAAATCTACATTTAGAGGTAAGGTTGTTCTTCTCCTATAAATACTCAGTTCTTTACTGAAATTCCCAAGTTATCAATCCTTAAATTAAGTTTTATAAAAGGTTTTAATGATATGAACTTGATTTTGGCTTAAAACTCAAAGATTTGGAAGAAATCTTGAAGAAATTCACGGTGATTGTTTGGGCTCTGTTTTGTGGTAGATTTTAAATGATTTTGGATGTTTAATGATGTATAATTGAGGTTTAATCAATGCAATCCCGAATACGTTGAATTTCCTAAGTTTTTGCTTATGAAAATGGTGGTTTTTGGGGTGATTTTGGTGTTCTGTTATAGATGGAGGTATAAGGACGAGTTTAGGTTCATTTTGGATGTTAATTGATGTTTAGAAATGGTTATAAGTGATGGATCTTGGCTGGGTTATGTTTTGGAAGTGTTTGTAGGTGATTTCAGTTGTGTTTGGTAGCCGAAATGTTAGAATTGCTTAGAGCAGCGAGTTTAGGTGTAATGGCTGAAGATTTTAATGCATAATGATGCATTAATCCTCTGCTTTGATGTGTTTAAAATAGGGGAGACATCTTCGGATACTTGTGGTGTTGATCCGGAGGCTTGATTGGCGTTTCGGCAAGCTTGCGAAACATAATTGGTTAGTGAAGTTGGGTTTTCAGCTTTGAAACCAATGTTTGATGGTTTTGGGAGCTTAGTTTAAGTCTAAGCAACTTAACTAAGCTCAAGAGTAAGTTTTCGGGAAAACTCTCTTGTGTGAGCCATGGAGTGGTTCGATGCATTTGTTGATAAATTGTATATTTAAATTCTGTTTTGAAAGCATGTTTTAGCATGATTAATGCTGGTTTTGAAAGCCATGTGTTGAAGGATGCTCAAGGTAAGAGATCCTTGGTTTGATATTTGTGAATGTGGTTTTGATGCATAGTGATGCATGATGGTTTAATGGCTTTGATTTAATGCTTTAAAACAGTGGATTATTGATGATAAATGATGTATATTGGCAAGTGATGTGTTGGTTTTAAAGTACTTGAATCGGATATAGTTAACCGGCTATAGGATTGGGTGCACCGTGAATTAAGTCGCCTTGGATGTTGAGGGGTTGTAATTGTACCGTAAACTCCATCCAAGTACACTAACGAGATGGTTAAGATCACAATGGTGGTTAAAAGTCCATGTGTGAATCTTGTGTTGGGTGTCCCGTGTTCTCGTTAGTGAAGTTATACAACTACCAATGAGTGATGTTGAGGGGTTGTGATTGTACCGTTAAACTCCATCACGGGTGTTGAGGGGTTGTGATTGTACCGGTAAACTCCACCTTGTGTGTTCGGTAGTGTGTATGAAGCGTATGGGACAACGCTTGTAATCCGCATATCCGATTGTGTTTTATGTTGTAAATGGTTATGGATTATCACTTGAAAGCCAATATGACATGTTGTTTTAATGAAGTATGAGATGCTTGTTTAAGAATGCAAGGTTGCATGAATAATGATGTTTATGTGATGAAAAGCTTTGTGAAAAGTGTTTTATAAAATGCATTATTGTGTTGTTTCTTTAGAGCATGCCTCACTAAGCATTTGTGCTTACGCTCTCTCTTTTGAACCAATAATGCAGATAATTGAGGTGTTTGAAGGCAACAAGGAGGCTAAGAATCCAAGGGAAAGCTAAGCTCATGTATGGTGATGTTTTCACAACACTATTAGTTTTTGATATTTGGCAATGGGAACCTAGGTTGTGTTTTTGGGAGATGTTTTGGACTCCCTAGTTGTGGCATGATGCCTTAAATGATTTGGATTTGTAAATGACCATTATGATGCTTATTTTGGTGTATTGTGGTTGCTTGAATTTGGATACTAGGATTCATGCCTATAGACTTGTGGATTTCCTTGATTGATGCCATGATTGTGTTTTGGTGTTGCACACATGTACCATTTATGTAGGTTGACTTGTTGGCATGATTAGGAAGTCATTAGGATGTGTTTGAGTGGTTTAATGTGTGTAAAACCAGCAGATTATGCAACTTCTGGGCAATCCGTATCGGAACGGGCACTAGCGTTTCGAAACAGGGGCCTGAAATGGCTTTCGTGTATCGAAACGGATAGAGGCCGTTCCGAAATGGTTTGGCCACTGTAAGGCCCTGTTCTGATACAGGTCTCGGAACGAACCCGAGTTTTGGAACGGTCAACCCCGTTTCGAAACAGATGACCGTTGAGCACTGATTTGAATGGTTTTAAGGTTTGCAAGCTTTACGTTTTAGTCCTGAAAATTGTATTTGCAATTGCTTGAGTTTGAGATGTCCGTTTAAGGTGAAATTTGACAGAGAAGCATGTAATATGACTAATTAAGTTTTGGTAACCTTAAAATCAGTTAAGTCCTCCATCTTTCCAGAATTTACAATTTGGTCCCTAACTTTTGTATTTTGTGCAATTGAGTCCTTGATTGTAATTCGATTCCCGTGCTTTGCAAGTATGTGTTTCTCAAGAGTGCACTTAGGGTTAATGTGTATCTAGACAAGTTTAAAAAGAAAAAAGGGTCGTTAATCAAGGTTGACTTTCGGGTTGACTTTGGTTTTCCCCGTGTAATCTTCGTAGTTCGGGTCAACCGTCTAGGCCGGGTAAGAGGGTTACATTTGGTGGTATCAGCGCTGAGTTCTCATGGAAATGGGAATGGTTATGTGGGTGAGGTACGTGTGACTGCATGATATGCCTTCTAAATGAAAGTTTGATGTGTGAATTGTAAGTATGTTGCAATAGTGATGTTATGCTATGTTGAAGCATGTTAGAGGGACCCATTGCCATATCAAAACTAATGAAAGGAATTGTTTTTTTTGGGAAATGAGCTTGAGTACTTGGATTTCTTACCTTTTTGAGCCTAATTATGTTTATTGCATTGTGTCATTGCATTGTTTTAGTGAATGGGACCTCGTAGAGAGACGAGAATGAATACGCGATCTATGGCTCAGAACGAGAATGAGGACAATGTTGAGAATGTTGTAGACATACCTCCTCCCCCTGGTGGTGGACCTCCCGGTGGTGGTGGTGCTGGAGGTGATGGTGATGGTGCTGGTGCTGGGGTCGCTGGACCTGGTGGTGTGCAGGGGCAAGCTGCTCCTGACATGACTGTTTTAATACAGGCTATTGCTGGAGCCTTTCAAGCAGCAGTAGCGAGAGCTCGCGGAGCTGCGCATCAGGGAGATGCTGGTGTGAGATTACCTTTGGAACGTCTTCGCAGTCTGGGAGGGTTTGAGTTTAGAGGTTTATCTCCTGAGGGTTCTGAATCTTGGTTGGAAAGCACCAAGAGAATATTGGGACAAATGAACTGCAATGATGTGCAGAAGTTAGGATGTGTGGTAACGCTGTTGCATGATGATGCGTATACTTGGTGGACGACCATTGTCTCCAGGATGGAGGAAGTTGATGTGACTTGGATGTTCTTTCTGAACGCGTTCAAGAGAAAGTATCTAGGTGTGCGATAGCTAGATGAAAAGAAAAGAGAATTCATATCTCTTGTGCAAGGAAGTATGTCGGTGGCTGAATATGAGATCCAGTTTGTCCGTCTTAGCCAGTATGCACCTGAGCTTATCCCTGATGAACGGGAGAGGTGTGAGCGTTTCCGGTATGGTTTGATGTCGCATGTGAGGACCTTTATGCTTGCTGCTGAGTATACAGATTTTGATGTGCTGGTGAGCAGGGGAAAGGACATTGAGCAGAATATGGGTTTGTCTTCTAGAGGTGCTGGTTCAAGCTCGGGCAAGAGAGCTGCTGAGTATAGTTCCGGTGGTGGACAGAACAAGAGAGGACGAGATAAGAGGTATCAGTCCTCAGCAAGGCGTGATAATGGAGGGCATGGTGCGCCTGTTCTGGGAGACAGGATGAGAGCTGATCAGAACACGTGCTGGACGTGTGGATCGCATGGTCACTTGAGGCGTGATTGTTCTCAAGTAGCGAGAGAGGTTCAGGCTCCTGTGGCGGTGACCGGTAATTCGTGTTGGAATTGTGGTTCGGCAGACCACATGAGAAGGGAGTGTCCTTTGTTGGTCGGTGGTGGTCAGGGACGTGCTCCTGGAGTTGTTGCACCACACAGAGGTCGTGGGTGCGGCCGTGGTAACTTCCAGCACAAAGATGATGGTGGGAGGAATGTGGCGCATGTGGTGGCTGTCCAACCTGAGGGTGGTGGCCAGGCTCGAGTGTATGCACAGCGAGAGGGGAGAAATGACACGGATGTGATCGCAGGTACCTTTGCTTTGCAATCCTTGTCATTAATTTCCTTGATTGATTCTTGATCTACACACTCATACATATTGTGTGAACATGCTCAATTGCTTGGTTTGTCTGTTGAGTCTTTGGATGTTGGTATGCGTGTAACTAGTTCCTTTGGTGAGACCGTTGTGACACGGAAGTTGTATAGAAGATGTCCCTTGGTTGTGCAAAATCATGTTTTTCATGTTGATCTTATTGAATTGCCATTCTATGGTTTTGATGTAATCCTTGGTATGGATTGGCTTGTTGAACATCGAGCTGTGGTGGATTTTGAGAACAAGCGAGTTTCGTTGAAGCTTGCTGATGATTATGAGGTAGTAGTGGTTGGTGAGAATGTAAAGTTTCTTGCCAATGTGGTGTCTACATTAGAAGCAAGCCGAATGCTGAGGCAAGGTTGTGAAGCCTACCTAGCCTTTGTGATGAATCCTAGCTCTAAGGAGTTGCGAGTACAAGATATCAGGATGGTGCGAGAGTTTCCTGGTGTGTTTCCGGAGGAGTTACCTGGTTTGCCTCCTAATCGAGAGGTGGAATTTGGAATTGAGCTGTATGAAAACACAACACCAGTGTCCATTACTCCTTATCGAGTGGCACCTAAGGAGTTGAAGGAGCTGAAAACGCAGCTTCAGGAGTTGCTTGATCGTGGTTTCATTTGGCCGAGTGTGTCGCCTTGGGGTGCACCGGTGTTGTTTGTGAAGAAAAAGGATGGCACTATGAGAATGTGCATCGATTATCGTCAGCTGAACAAGTTGACTATCAAGAATCGGTATCCTTTACCGAGGATTGATGATCTTTTTGATCAATTTCGGGGAGCGGCAGTGTTCTCTAAGATTGATTTAAGGTCAGGGTATTACCAGCTCAAGGTGAAGGATATGGATGTGCCAAAGACAACCTTCAGAACGAGGTATGGGCATTATGAGTTCCTTGTGATGCCGTTTGGTTTGACGAATGCTCCTGCAGCTTTTATGGACATGATGAATAGAGTGTTCCATGAATATTTGGACAAGTTTGTTGTGGTGTTCATTGATGATATCCTTGTGTACTCTCGTACTGAGGAGGAGCATGAAGGGCATTTGAGGATTGTGTTGCAAGCTTTGTTGGAGAATCAACTTTATGCTAAGCTGAGCAAGTGTGAATTCTGGCTTAAAGAAGTTGTGTTCCTTGGTCATGTGGTTTCTGCTGAGGGGATTCGTGTTGATCCTCAGAAGATTGAGGCAGTGATGAATTGGAAGCCTCCTAAGTCTGTTCATGAAGTTTGTAGTTTCCTTGGTTTGGCAGGATACTACCGGAGGTTCGTGGATGGATTTTCAAAGATTGCTGCACCTTTAACGAAGTTGTTGCAGAAGGATATCAAGTATGAGTGGACAGAGGTGAGACAACAAGCTTTTGAGAAGCTTAAGGCAGCTTTGACGCAAGCTCCTATCTTGGTTCAGCCTGAATCAGGGAAAGAGTTTGTGGTGTACAGTGACACATCCTATGTTGGTTTGGGGTGTGTGTTAATGCAAGAGGGTAAGGTGGTGGCTTATGCATCGTGCCAGTTGAAGGTGCATGAGCGCAATTATCCTACGCATGATATTGAGTTGGCTGCGGTGGTTTTTGCTTTGAAAATTTGGAGACATTACCTGTATGGTGAGAAGTGTACTGTGTACACGGATCACAAAAGTTTGAAGTATCTGATGTCTCAGAAAGAGTTGAATCTTAGGCAGCGACGTTGGGTGGAGTTGCTTAAAGATTACGATCTAACGATCGAGTACCATCCGGGAAAAGCTAATGTTGTAGCGAATGCTTTGAGTAGAAAAGTGGCAGTGGAGTTGAGAGCTATGTTTGCCAGCTTGAGCATTTCACGAGATGGAGGTCTTGTGGCTGAATTGCAAGTGAAACCATCTTTGGTGCAGTTGATAAAGGATAAGCAGCTGTTGGATGATTCTTTGGTGCCACATGTTCAGGACATTGCTGAGGATAGGCCATCAGATTTCTCTTTCAATGATGATGGAGTTCTATGATTTGGGAGTCAGATAGTAGTGCCAAATGATGTTGAGTTGAGGCGTGCTATTCTGACTGAAGCTCATAATAGTCCTTTTGCTATGCACCCTGGTAGTACTAAGATGTATCGTGATCTTAGAGATGAGTACTATTGGGTGGGTTTGAAGAAAGATGTTGCTGATTATGTGAGTAAGTGCATGGTTTGCCAACGAGTTAAGGCTGAGCATCAGTTTCCTTCTGGGTTGTTGCAACCGTTGAGGATTCTTGAGTGGAAGTGGGAAAAGATTACCATGGACTTTGTGTCTGGTTTGCCTTTGTCGCCATCGAAGAAGAATTCGGTGTGGGTGATTGTGGATCGTCTCACGAAGTGTGCACATTTCTTACCTGTGCATACTACGCACACATTGGATAAGCTTGCAGAGCTGTACATTGCTGAGATTGTGCGGCTGCATGGTGTGCCAAAGTCTATAGTATCGTATAGAGATCCGAGGTTTACATCACGTTTTTGGGAGTGTTTGCATCAAGCTTTGGGTCCACGGCTGAATTTCAGTACTTCTTATCATCCACAGTCGGATGGACAGTCTGAGCGTGTTATCCAAGTGTTGGAAGATATGTTGAGGTGCTGTGTGATTGAGTTTCAAGGCTCTTGGGAGAAGCATTTGCCTTTGGTGGAGTTTGCTTATAACAATAGTTACCAGGCAAGTATTCAAATGGCACCTTATGAAGCCTTGTACGGGAGGAAATGCAGAACTCCTCTTTGTTGGGCTGAAACAGGTCAGAAGTTGGTTTCAATGCCAACTTTGTTGAAAGGAACCACCGAGAAGGTGAAGCTCATTTGTGAGCGATTGAAGGAAGCTTCTGATCGACAGAAGTCTTACGCGGATTTGAAGCGTAAGGAGATTGAGTATGCGGTAGGTGACCGTGTGTTTTTGAAGGTTTCGCCTTGGAAAAAGGTGATGAGGTTTGGTCGAAAGGGTAAGTTGAGCCCTAAGTACATTGGACCATACGAGGTGATTGGACGTGTGGGTCCTGTTGCGTATAAGCTGATATTGCCGCAAGAGTTGGAAAAGATTCATGATGTGTTTCATGTCTCTATGCTTCGGAGGTATAGATCGGATCCTTTGCATGTTATGCATGTGGAGGAAGTGGAGTTGAATCCAGATTTGACCTATGATGAGGAGCCGGTGGAAATTCTGGATTCAGATAGTAAAGTTCTTCGAGGCAAGACCATTGAGTTGGTAAAGGTGTTGTGGAGGCATCGTGGTGTTGAGGAAGCCACGTGGGAACGAAAGGATGACATGACGAAGCAGTTTCCGTATCTTTTTCCTTCAGGTAAATTTCGAGGACGAAATTTCTTAAGGGGTGGGGGGAGAGTTGTAACACCCCAATTTTGGGCTTAGAAGTTTAGGGTCTGAACCGGGCCGGTCTAATTTTCGGTTCGAATATAAAAGGAGGTTTTAGGGAAAGCCTAGTTCGGGATGCTTTAAAAATATAGAAAAATATCTAAAAATCCTCTTTTAATATATATAAGAGAGTGGTGAAGTCAATTTTAATAAATAAGGTTTGGAAGTGCGACATTTTGAAATAGTGACTAAAATGCGATTTTTGAAAAGTTTAGTGGTGATTGTTTTGTAAGGATTGAAACTTTGAATCTTTAAGGAGCTAATTTACCCAAGAAGGATTTCTCCAGATTTTTCTTAGATTTTAATGATTTAATTAATGTTTAATTAATTAAATGAAAAGTGGAAAACCATATTTTAGATTTTCATAACTAACTTTTCTTAAAACTTTCTCATCTCATTTTCTCTCAAAATTCCCTCATCCAAACAATTTTCTCCAACATCTTTTTCATGATTTTCAAAGCAATTGATGAGATTTCAATCAACAATTAATTTCTAATCCTTTCTACATCAAATCCTCTTGTTTTGCTTATTGAATTTTCAAGGAATTTGACTCTAAACAAGGAGAAATCTACATTTAGAGGTAAGGTTGTTCTTCTCATCTAAATACTCAGTTCTTTACTGAAATTCCCAAGTTATCAATCCTTAAATTAAGTTTTATAAAAGGTTTTAATGATATGAACTTGATTTTGGCTTAAAACTCAAAGATTTGGAAGAAATCTTGAAGAAATTCGTGGTGATTGTTTGGGCTCTGTTTTGTGATGGATTTTAAATGTATTTTTGATGTTTAATGATGTATAATTGAGGTTTAATCAATGCAATCCCGAATAGGTTGAATTTCCTAAGTTTTTGCTTATGAAAATGGTGGTTTTTGGGGTGATCTTGGTGTTCTGTTATAGCTAGAGTTATAAGGACGAGTTTAGGTTCATTTTGGATGTTAATTGATGTTTAGAAATGGTTAGAAGTGATAGATCTTGGCTGGGTTATGTTTTGGAAGTGTTTGGAGGTGATTTCGGTTGTGTTTGGTAGCCGAAATGCTAGAATTGGTTAGAGCAGCGAGTTTAGGTGTAATGGCTGAAGATTTTAATGCATGATGATGCATTAATCCTCTGCTTTGATGTGTTTAAAACAGGAGACACATCTTCGGATACTTGTGGTGTTGATCTAAAGGCTTGATCGGCGTTTCGGCAAGCTTGCGAAACGGAATTGGTGAGTGAAGTTGGGTTTTCAGCTTTGAAACCAATGTTTGATGGTTTTGGGAGCTTAGTTTAAGTCTAAGCAACTTAACTAAGCTCAAGAGTAAGTTTTCGGGAAAACTCTCTTGTGTGAGCCATGGAGTGGTTCGATGCATTTGTTGATAAATTGCATGTTTAAATTCTGTTTTGAAAGCATGTTTTAGCATGATTAATGCTGGTTTTGAAAGCCATGTGTTGAAGGATGCTCAAGGTAAGAGATCCTTGGTTTGATATTTGTGAATGTGGTTTTGATGCATAGTGATGCATGATGGTTTAATGGCTTTGATTTAATGCTTTAAAATAGTGAATTATTGATGATAAATGATGTATATTGGCAAGTGATGTGTTGGTTTTAAAGTACTTGAATCGGATATAGTTAGCCGGCTATAGGATTGGGTGCACCGTGAATTAAGTCGCCTTGGATGTTGAGGGGTTGTAATTGTACCGTAAACTCCATCCAAGTACACTAGCGAGATGGTTAAGATCACAATGGTGGTTAAAAGTCCATGTGTGAATCTTGTCTTGGGTGTCCCTTGTTCTCGTTAGTGAAGTTATACAACTACCGATGAGTGATGTTGAGGGGTTGTGATTGTACCGTTAAACTCCATCATGGGTGTTGAGGGGTTGTGATTGTACCGGTAAACTCCACCTTGTGTGTTCGGTAGTGTGTATGAAGCGTATGGGACAACGCTTGTAATCCGCGTATCCGATTGTGTTTTATGTTGTAAATGGTTATGGATTATCACTTGAAAGCCAATATGACATGTTGTTTTAATGAAGTATGAGATGCTTGTTTAAGAATGCAAGGTTGCATGAATAATGATGTTTATGTGATGAAAAGCTTTGTGAAAAGTGTTTTATAAAATGCATTATTGTGTTGTTTCTTTAGAGCATGCCTCACTAAGCATTTGTGCTTACGCTCTCTCTCTTGAACCAATAATGCAGATAATTGAGGTGTTTGAAGGCAACAAGGAGGCTAAGAATCCAAGGGAAAGCTAAGCTCATGTATGGTGATGTTTTCACAACACTATTAGTTTTTGATATTTTGCAATGAGAACCTAGGTTGTGTTTTTGGGAGATGTTTTGGACTCCCTAGTTTTGGCATGATGCCTTAAATGATTTGGATTTGTAAATGGCCATTATGATGCTTATTTTGGTGTATTGTGGTTGCTTGAATTTGGATACTAGGATGCATGCCTATAGACTTGTGAATTTCCTTGATTGATGCCATGATTGTGTTTTGGTGTTGCACACATGTACCATTTATGTAGGTTGACTTGTTGGCATGATTAGGAAGTCATTAGGATGTGTTTGAGTGGTTTAATGTGTGTAAAACCAGCAAATTATGCAACTTCTGGGCAATCCGTACCGGAACAGGCACTAGCGTTTCGAAACGGGGGCCTGAAATGGCCTTCATGTATCGAAACGGATAGAGGTCGTTCCGAAACGGTTTGGCCACTATAAGGCCCTGTTTCGATACAGGTCTCGAAACGAACCCGAGTTTCGGAACGGTCAACCCCGTTTCGAAACAGATGACCGTTGGGCACTGATTTGAATGGTTTTAAGGTTTGCAAGCTTTACGTTTTAGTCCTGAAAATTGTATTTGCAATTGCTTGAGTTTGAGATGTCCGTTTAAGGTGAAATCTGACAGAGAAGCATGTAATATGACTAATTAAGTTTTGGTAACCTTAAAATCAGTTAAGTCCTCCATCTTTCCAGAATTTACAATTTGGTCCCTAACTTTTGTATTTTGTGCAATTGAGTCCCTGATTGTAATTCGATCACTGTGCTTTGCAAGTATGTGTTTCTCAAGAGTGCGCTTAGGGTTAATGCGCATCTAGACAAGTTTAAAAAGAAAAAAAGGGTCGTTAATCAAGGTTGACTTTCGGGTTGACTTTGGTTTTCCCCGTGTAATCTTCGTAGTTCGGGTCAACCGTCTAGGCCGGGCTAAGGGGGTTACAATAGTTGTAGAATATTTTAGAATAATTTAGAGTATTAGAGATATATGTAGATAAGTATAGATTTATCTAGAAAAGTGTAGGTGTTGTAGATATTTTCGGAGGCAAAATGCCAACCGTTGGATCAAATCAATCTCCACCGTCCATTGAGGAGGTTGGAGACTATAAATAGGATAGCTAGGGTCATTTGTAACCCATCCTACAATTCACATAAGTTATCTCTTGTAAGCTTTCTTAAGAGTTCAATACAAGGTTCCTTTCCTTGTAACTCACTTGTCTTCTCCATTCTCGTGTGTGTTTAGCCATAGCATTCGCGTGGGAAAGGCTTGCTAACATTGTGCCGGGAGTGTTAGCGCCGCACGAATCATTTGGAGAGAATAAGTCCGTGACAATAGGCCTTCATTTGCCTTGCCACACTTTCTTGTGCCGCCTCTACAACGTCCACTGACATTCCTTTAAAGGTATTTTGGTCTTTAGGGGAAATTCCCAAGTAAGGAGCAGCGGGAGTTGCATCCATAAAAGGCATCACAACGATAGCCGTAATTAAAAGACAGGGCGAACTCATGTTCATTTCGTGACCATCAACCCACAAAGAAGGAACCACTTCCCCTATGAAACACATATAAAGGAAAGGAAGAGTTAACAAACCACAATACATATATAAGAGAAAGAATCCATTCTACCCAAAGAGCATGACAAACCATTACCATTGTCCATCTTCCTTTTCGACTTCCGCTCCAAACGCATACAACTTCCTCCCTCTACCAGACGAGAAACAATGGGCAAACTCGAAACCGTCCGTTTCTTTTAAAAAATGATAAAAGTGGCTTCCTTGAAAAACTTACCCGAAAGCGCACTTTCCTCGTGATATTTTCGAGAACGAGAACAAGCACTGATATATTAAAAAAACACTTTGATTTGCCTTTATTACCTAGAAGAATCTTAGCAACCAATTTATCCCCCCTTCACCAAAAGGCCAAGCTTCTACGCAAGAAGGCACATTCGCTAGAGAACCCACCGAAAATACACCCGAATCTTCTTCATTCCAACCATTAGGGCTCTTCTCCTCTAAGTAGTGCAACCAAATATTTCTAAGGGTACATACCTCTCTAAAACAAGAAGGTAGGTCCTTTTCCAGCCTTCTAAGAAGCTATAATTCAACAGGTGACAATTTCCCCACGTCAGGGGGCGCAACACTATCCTTCGTTGGCCGACGCCATGCAACAGGAAATGGAAAATTCCTAGACTTACATTCTACTTTGACAAATTTTGTCCTCTCAAGAAAGTAACTCCCAACATGGTTCCTTGCTACCGGCATTTCCCATATGCGTTGATAAATGGACACTAAACCCTTTCCCATTCTCATCACAACTAATTGCTACATTATAAAAATAACAAAACACACTAATAGAGTTCTCGTCCCCATGAATCTTGCAATTCAAGAAATACTCCACCAAAGTTTCCACGCTAGTCTCATCCAATTGGCTCGACGCTACATCAAACCAATTTAACCACTTTACAAAGAAGGGGTGCAACGACAAGTGGAACCCGACTCCAAAAGAAAACAGAGGGATAAAAAACCATGACTTCCCCTCATCAGGGCATGTACTCAAGTGAAATGTCCCAACCGGTACACCGAACTGATATCGAAAATGATTAACGACAAGAAGGCCTCGACACTCCAATACCTTCAATAATTCTTCCGGGTCAGTAGTGTAAAAGTATTCATCACTTGTTACACCAGACGAGCCATCCATTAGCACTAAAAAGTAATCAACAGTTAAAGATTCAAAGATTCAAAAACACCCAATAAAACAAATGCAACAAGACCCAAAAATACCAACTAAAGTTTATTTATAAACAAGAACCGTATCTTCTGCGTCACACTCCGCTACTAAAAAGGTTCACAATGTGAGACTTCACATACAACGATTTACTCTTAAAGAAAACCAACCCACTCGTCAATAAATTCTATAACGTGACATTTCGTAAAACACTCACGACTCCTGTACAAGCGATCTCCCCTAGAATTTCTTGACGAAATAAAATAAACATAAATAAAAATATGTATATTAACAATAAGTAATAAATGACCAATCTCCGCAAATCAAAACCTCTTCATATTTCTCAGGTTCGCCAAGGTCACTTTATAACCTTCCCTCTGTAATCCCCTCGACCCGGTCTGGGCGAAAGACCGAACCAAACGTGTCACACGGGGAATATTGAAGTAAACCAGGAAGTTTACCTTAGTAAACGACCATTTTTTTCATTCTATCTTGTCTAGATTCTCATTATCATCCTATATGATTAACATCACTGCGGAACAATTTGCAACCCAAACAGACAACATTTAGGAACTCAATTGCATACAAACACATTTTAGGGACCATTTTGTAATTTCACAAAATTACAAGGACTTCTTCACAAAGCAACATCATAACATGTCAATAAGCAACAAAGGATTCTATAGGCATGCAACCTATGCAAAAACAAGTGTCAAATCACAAAGCAAGGCATAAACCAACAAGTAAAGGCCATTTACAAGTCATTAAAGGCAAAACAAATTTTCCACAAAACAAAGAGTTTCAAAACACATCTCCCAAAACATTAAGGCATCATCCCATTGCCAACTATTATTACTAATAGGTAAACATAAAACCATACTTGAGCTAAGTCACACTCCTTGGAATCCTTCTTGCCTCTTTGCTGCCCTAATATGTTATTTCTCCACATTGTTGGAAAAAGAGAGTGTAAGCACAAATGCTTAGTGAGGGATGCTCAAAACAAACCAACAACAACAATGCATTTTAAAACCATTTATTATTTAGAAATCTCTATCTCATCGTGCTCTTTCTATCTCATGCTTGAAACCATTTTCAAAGCAAAAACCACATCATTTAAACCACATGTACCATCTATCTCATGCATTCATCAAAATGCAAAGTCTCAAGGCAAACCTTTACATGCTTGAATCTCATAAAGCATATCTCAAAACATGATCTCATATGCAATCTCATTTCATTAAATCATTTATAAACAAAGTACATGTGAATCTCATATACTGGCATTTTAGAAACATTACTCGAATACGTGAATAGCTTGACGGAATCATCAAGTCTTACCACGGTGGAATCTCACATCACCATACTCTTATGACGACATCTCTCATCGCCACAAAGCTTGATGGATTCATCCAGACCTACCATGGTAGAATCTCTTATCACCACACTCTCACTTTGGAACGGGATAGCACTACCCCCATTGCCTGAACCAAAGAGCACGTACGAATTTTGTATATTATAGTGCATTTCTCATCCTATTGGTCGACCAATTATATTCGGTAACAATAATCCCATCTCATGCCAATATACTCATTTTAAACATCATTACCTAATATTTTTCAATGCATAAACATATACCATATCTCATCCCATTTCAAAAGCATAAACAATGCATAACATTTTCTCAATAAGTTCTATCTCTTTGAAATAACAAATCTATCTCCTCGGATCATGTAAATCATCATATCATTTCTCAAAACATGCATAAAACAGTAGGTGTAATTCTATCTCCAAAATATGAGCATGATCATAAAACCAATGGGTTAAAAACCAAGAAACGAGAGCGAAACATCTCAAACTTAATTATGGGCTTAGGTTAGTGTTTCAAACTCAAACTCAACCTAAACCCCCAAACCTTGCTTTCAAGACTTTAAAAGGCTTTTAAAACCAATTCCACTCACCGACAATGCCTCGCTCGCTTTGTCGAAGCGTAATCAAGCTTCCGGAGCCTTCGAAACTTCACCGATCTCTTCTGATATGCTCTCCCTTGTTTATACCACACAAGAACAGAGGATTAATGCATATCAATGCATTAAAACACCATCAATCAAAGCTATCAAGCTGCTCTGCCCCAAAACACCCATCCGAAACAACCGAAAACACCTTAGATTACTCTACAAACTTAACCCAACCAAAACATAACACTTACATCCATTATTAAACATCAATTAACATCCAAAAATAATCTATTTGCATCCTTATACCTCCAGCAACACCAAAACCACATAATCACCACAAAAACCCAAAATCTAACAACCTAGAAACTAGAGATCCATATAGTTTCGGGATTCTAATGTTAAAACTTTAATCTAAACATCATTAAACATTCAAATCAATTAGAAACCCTCCAAATCAGATTCAATTCGAAAATCATAATATTTCAACCAATAATCCTCAATTTAACAAACTTTCATGATTAACTCATCAAAGCAACTTAGAAAACACATGTAAAGGATTGATAACTTGGGAATTTCAGTAAAGAACTGATCATTAGAGGAGAAGAACGGACCTTACCTCTAATGGATGAAATCTCTCTCAATTGGATGTGTTTTTCTTGAAAAACAATGGAAAACAATAAGGTTTTATAAATCAAGATTAAAGAATCCTTTAGAAATCAAAAGTTTAGTAAATCAATAGTTTTACCTCATGTTTCTTGGAAATGGAGAGTGTTTGGCTGAGGGAAAACTTTGAGAGAAAATAGAATGAGAGAAAATGGCGTAAAATGATTTTTAATGAAATAACCAACTCTCCCTTTATTAAAATCTTTTCAATCATTAATTAAAACCCTTTAAAATGATCCTAATTGAGAGAAAATCTGATAAAAACAAGTAGGTCAAATAGCTACTTAAAGATTCAAAGTCTCAATCTCTTTACCTAAAAACATCCTTGTAAAAATCGTGTTTTGGTCACTAACTCAAAATAGCCCACTTCCAAAGTCATTTTCTTAAAATTGATTTTACCAAAATCATTTATATAATTAATAATGATTTTTAAGCATTTTCTCATATTTTTTATTTCACATAAAAATATTTAATCCCAAAATTATATTCGAATCTCTTACCCGATTCCCCGAACCGTCTATCCTATTCTTCAAACTTCTAGACCCAAAACCGGGGTGTTACACCCTCACTTGGGGGGAAATTGTTAGCAACTACAAACGCCTGCTGACATGTGTCGAAACCAGAGTGAGTAAGATCAAGAACGATAGAATATAAAGGATGTCCGATGATGAGCATCATAACATAGGTGGGCCACAATGCACAAGATCATCCGTGAACCATGCGACATCCTCCGCAACCTGTGGGGAATAGACAAAACCCCAGACAAACATTGCACCTATCTGCTGGTCATGTGACAACACACGCACCCATCATAGATGACAAGAAGAACCTAGGACGTATAGTTATAGCTAGTCCAATCAACACACCACGACAACCCTATCTTGACACACCCTTCCAAGTGATATAAAATTGGGCATGCAACTGAGAGGAACCAAGCTCTTCCATTCTCGACATCATTACCTCCAAGAGACTAAGAGCAATATTCCAGCTCCAACCTAGAACGGTCACCCTATCATCGTCGGACCACCGTCTCCGACCCTTGATCAATTTGACCATCAACAAATCTTAATATTTTTTTGTGCGATCCTATTACTCTCGTTATCGTAATTGCGAGGTTAGTCTTTTAAAAAATAACTTTTAAGGTAAATGATTTTTCTTTTGAAAATAATTCACAAATAGAGATAAAACTTTATCTTAAAGGCATTATACTAGGATTTGGACAAGTCCTTGATAAAGATATTAGCTGGAGAAATTTCCATTTCAGTGTTATCAGCTCCACACCTCTTTTCTACCTTAACCCAATTTGAACTTTAATAGACTTGTTTTGATAAACAGATCACTAATCATGTTGTCTTTATAAATATAAACTTCTCAAAAATAAAAACATTAGTACGACGAAAATTAACACCAAATAGTATAACCAAGAAATAATAGATTACAAGCTAGTATCTGCTCGTAGATATTTTTAAACATTTGGCAATGTGATGCTTGCAAAATAGATATGCACTTTAGAGCAAGTATATTCTTCGATCAAGTAGTAAAGTGATAGAGTAGAGTGTTGAACCCACAAGGATTGATCAATAAATACGAAGCGATCATACTTAAGAATGGTTGAGAAAGTATTGGTTTGATGGTGCTTATCAAAACTAAATGCAAATAAACTAAAGTAGCAATGATCAAGACAAACATATACTGAAGCAAAGATTTAGATGATTATGAAGCCGGTTTATCACCTTGGAATTCTGCTTGATTACTTATTTGAATGCTATAACGACTGACAATACATGTCTGCGGAAACCAAGTAAGACTTTATCTATTCGACAAGGTTTCCTAATTAACTTCTGACTCTCTCGATGCGTAGAAGTTGATAACAACTAAGCTAAGGTAATACATGCTTGCGTGAACCCTAACAACTCTATTATCTATCCAAGTTCCCCTTATTAGGGGTTGAAATCCTAAACTTATGTTTAAGCCTAATAAGGACTAAGTTAATAGCTTAGCCCCACTATTCACGTTTTTTTAACCTAGCTCTCTCAATATTCCCCTTATTAGGAAACGAACTATAGCATTAAACAAAGTAATCAAAACATAATATCCTAAACAGAATAAACTGAACTAAAAGTATTTGGCTCATGTCCAAGCCTAAAACATCCATAATAAAAACAATTAAAAACATAGCAGTTTATCAATCAAGGAATAGAAAACGGTCAAGCATCCTCGACGTTCTCATTCAAGCTCTCTAATTGTGCTGCAGGTTCCGCACTCCTCAAGCCTTTCTCGATGGCTCTCGTCGTATGGAGACTCCTCTAGTACTTCGACTCTGGTGGCTCTTCGATAGATGAAGACTAAGGGTTGCTGTCTATGATCAAGCTCTCTTTTTTTATGGCCCAAGTCTTCTTTATATAGGCGGAAAAGCTAGGGTTTAGAAACCCTAAAGTGCAGAAAGCCTCTTTAAGAAGATCTTGATTTCCCGCTTCATTTAATGAGTTCCATATCATATGAGAATCCACATAAGCCAAGTTTGACTCGTCTCCAACTCTTCTTGCCTAGTCAACTCTATATGAGAGGGATGCTATCCTTCTGCTCCAGCGTTCCTCCAGCTCCAACAGTTCTTGCACATGCACCACTAAAACGCACTACCTTTCCATTAAAAGCATCAATGTATAAACATTTAAGCGTGTGTAGTGTAAATCCCTAACTATATGCAAACTAATCCTAAATGCAACTATATGAGCCTAAACACATGCAAAAGCTAAGTAAAAAGGGTATACAAAATATGTTATCTACACAATCATCAAATACCCCCAAACTTGAACTATTGCTTGTCCTCAAGCAATGCAAACTAACCTAAGCTAAAGACATGAAAACATAAATAACCTATTGTATCAAAGGTTCCAACTAAGACATGGTTTCGAAATTTCCAAAACATGATGCATCATTAATTAATTCTTCAGCAATTTTAAAGATATGCAATGCATCAGAGCTCACAATTTTGTTCCAAGGATCAATTCCACTATAGGTACAGTGAGTGTTGTGTCGCATGTAATCCACATAATGGCCTTAGAAAAATTTAAGGAATGCTCTCTTTTATTGCCTTAAAATTTCCTTTTTTAAGCACAATGTTATACCCCCTTAATTCTTTTTAAGCTCATTAAATTGTATAACTGGGGCTTTAACTTATAACAACTACTCTTTAGACCTAAAGATGGAGTGGAGCAAACTGCCCATCCCCGAGCTCTACGAGCAGATTCTTCCCGTGAAGACTTTCATTCACTCTTATGCCAATTGTTGTCACTAAATTTTCACCTAAATTCATCATTTTCATTTTTTAAATTGTTGTATTTTATTTTATTTTTATATTAGTATTAGTATTAGTATTATTATTATTATTACTACTATTACTATTATTCTTATTCTTATCATCATCATCATCATCATCATCATCATCATCATCATCATCATCATCATCATCATCATCATCATCATCATCATCATCATCATCATCATCAGTATAGTAATATTATTTATGTTAGTATTAATCTTATTATTAAAACCCAAAAAAGAATCCATCTTAGTTTAAATAAGAGTCCACTTAATCTAAATAGGAGCTCATTTAGTTTAATATTAAAGGCCAAAATTAACCCATTTGTTGTTTTTTTTTTCAAGTTTAATTGCGACCGTTGGATCTAGGGCTGAAATAATCAAGGGTATATATCGAATGATGAAAAAATAGGGAAATGGGGGATCTCGCGCGCGTGCAGTCGACCCTCCCAAATCCCCTGTTCGAAACGGTTGGGCCGACTGCCGGTGTTGATTCTACCGTCCCTGGACCACGGCGGCCGCCGTGGTTGGTTTCGGTCGGCTTGCCTCGTTCGGCTGAGTCCAATGCCGCCGACCCTGTCCCTTGCCGTCACCGGTAGCTCATCAATTGAAGGGGGAAAGGGTTCAAGCCCTAATTAAATTTGGGGGCAAATTTTCCCAAATTGGAGTCGAATCAGATGAAATTCCGGGTGAATTTCAATAGGTCAAAGGATTTCTAATTAGATTGAATGATTTCATGGGACGAAAATAGGGATTTTATCCCCAATTTGCCTTGATCCCCAATTCCCCAAAACCCAAAAAATAGTGACCATTTTTGCATTGTGGAAAACATTGAAAATTCATCTGAAAATACCCAGAAAAATTCTCTGAAAATTATTGGGAAATTGCTGAAATTTGTTCTAGTTTGGAGCAACTCCGGTTCGAATTTTTGCTGAAGATGCAAACTTTTTCCGGTGGTATTTGAAATCGGTTCGAGAGGAAGAAGCTTGTGAATTCTCCATTTTCGGCATAGTTTTCATTTCTTTTCTTTATGATTCGAATTTATTTTGTTTTGTTAAATTATTTTTGTTCATGTTTTTAGGTTGCTTATGATTTTGGAAGCTTGAGTTTTGAGTTGTGGTAATCTTTCCTTATTTTTGATCTTTGGTTCGAATAATAATTAAAGAAATTTTGTTCTTCAAGTTTTATTTTAGTATTAATATGTTTGATCCATGTTCATTTTAAAAAATATACAAAAAATGTTGATTTTTTTTATAAAAAAACAAACAAAGAATAATAAAACAAGTTATTTTCATTAAGTAAAAAAGTTTTAATTTTTAAAAGGATAAACTACTGCAGAAGTCACCTATGTTTATACTAAATACAAAGTTAGTCACCAAATATGAAAAATGACCAGTAAGGTCCCAAACGTTATCGGGTGTAAAGACTTGGTCACTTTATCGTTTAGAGCCGTTAACTCTTAACGGGTAGCTGATGTGGCTCTTGTAAAAATTAAGGTTAATACCACGTGTATTTCCACGTGGATAAAGCATAAAAAATGACTTTAAAATAAAAATAAAAATCTGGCCTTATGGTTAGCAAACAAGTATAGAAATTTAAAATAAAAATAAAAAAGCTAACCTGAAATGTGGCCTTCATCTGCTCATCATCTGTTAGTCAAATTTCCCAAAAGGAAAATTGTTAGCAATGTGCAGATCAAAAGAAAAGAAACCCAGAGAAGAAAATATAAAAAAGAATCGATTTTTTTCAATATTTAATCTTACCATTTTCCATCAAAGACAGGAATTGCTTGATAGCTTCTTGATGAGCATTGCTCATTTTGTCTTCCTTCTTCAATTTCTTTTCTCACAGATAACAAAAATGCAGTAAAGAACAAACTTTAATAACTAAAAACAAAAGCTCTCCAGTGCTACTCAGTTCTTGATATTGCTCTCTTTATAGCTTAAGTTTGAAATTTTAAGCTAACAGAGATTAAAAAAAAGCAGAAAACTTTTTAGAAAGAAATTAAATAAAAATCGAAACCATTGAAATCTGGGTTCCTTACCTTCTCCCTTTTTTTTTTGAATGCAGCTGCTTTAGAAGAAATTATTAAAGGAAAACATGAATGGTTAAAAATGAATGGCTTTAGGAGGCTAGATCCTTAAACAAAGTCGAGTTTGAATTTTGATTGAAAAAATATAAATTTATAAGGTTGTTTTATATTATAATCAGGGTATAGGAAGTTAGTTTACAGTATAGGGTTTAAGGGTTTAGGTGTAAGGGGTTAAAATTTAGGGATAGTTGTTTCAATTTAAGGTTTAGGGTTATAATTTATGGTTTATAGGTTAAAACATAAATCCTCATCATATTACCCTAAAAACTAAACCCTAACCTATAAACCATAAATTATAACCCTAAACTTTAAATTGAAACAACTACCCCTAAATTTTAAACTCCTACACCTTATAACTCCCTTTTTACAAGAGTCATTTTTTATGCTTTATCCACGTGGAAATACATGTGGTATTAGCCGTAATTTTTACAAGAGCCACATCAGCTCCCCGTTAAGAGTTAACGGCTTTAAACGGCAAAGTGACCAAATCTTTACACCCCGATAACGTTTGGGACCTTACTGGTCATTTTTCAAATTTGGTGACTAACTTTGTACTTAGTATAAACATAGGTGACTTCTGCATAAAATTTTTCAAAATCCAAAAAATAAAACTTTTCAAAATAAATTTGATCCAAGCTCAGAACATAAAATTTAAAAGTTTTTGTTTGTTGTGTTGTTTGTCTTTTTAGTAATAAATTGAACCCTAAGAATAAGTTCTACATGCCTTAGTTAGAAACTTTTGCTTGATAAAATTTTCTTCATAAAAATAAAATACACTTAATAAAATTTAAACCCTTAAATAGGAATAAAAAATTTAGATCTTCTTCAAGATTAATAGATCTTTAACTTAGAATAAATAAAAATCTTCAACAAATCAAGTTTCTTTGTTTGGTTGAAAAGCGAAACCTAATTAATGCGGTGCCTTATCAAATGGAGATGACGGGTTAGCACCAGGAGTGTTGGCGGTGATTAGAGTTTATTTTCCGAATGATAAGGCCGTTAAAATAGAATCATATTCATAAATGGACAAATAAGTTGAATTTTTTTACGAACTTGCAAATTTTGACATTAAAACATTTTTTAATCGACTTGGTGCCAATTTTTGGGCGTTGTGGGGTGCTAATCTTTCCCCACGCGTAACCGATTCCCGAACCCATTTTTTGTTTTCGCAGACCAAAAACGTTGTTTTAATAAAATAAAATATTTTATTAAAATGACTCATTTTTTAGGTGATCCAATCACACCTTTTTAAAAGATTGGTGGTGACTCCGTGTTTTAAAGTTTTCAAAAAGTCGGGCTCGAAAGGGTTACGACAGCTTGGTGACCCCACTAGGGATATTTTTATTTTTACAAAAAGAGAGTCGGGCCACAAGTCGGTTACATTTTGTTTTAATGTCGGAATTTTCTAAGTTCATGTAAAATTCAATTTAATTGTCCATCTATGAATATGATTCTATTTTACGCATTTTAAAAATTGGTTAGGCTCTATACCCGAGCTTTGTCCCATTTGTTTAAGTGAGGGGAAAAGGCTTTGCTCATGTCAGAATACTGATTCTCCGTATGAGCCTAGCAAGTACCTTCGGGACTTGTATGCCCTATGTCTTTGTAAGGATACTGATCCTTCGTAAAAAAGTAGGAAATGAGTCCCCTTGAGTTGAACTTGATTCGTTTGTAGCCTATAATGGGTGAGAATAAGGGGCCTTGCTACCCATTGTAAGGCACAACGAAGACAGCTTGGGTACCCTTTTTAGAACCAAACCTTTGTGTGTGAATCTAGAATCCCACCCCAGTAGAGCCATGTGGAAAACCTTAGGCTTTTAGTCTGGTCAAAATTATTTCATAAGGATAATCCGTGGAGACATGTCCTAGAGTGTTGGAATGTGCTGTCCAGAATTATTCGTATAATGAAATTATTTTGGACCTTTTAAGTTTTATTTATGTTTTTTTTATTATTAAAAATGAGTACTAACCTTTTGTGTGTGTTTTGTTTTTTTTTTTTGACATATTTGTTTGTTGCATACATATCATATTTAGAGGGGATTGATTCTAAAGCATGTTGCTCAATTAGAAAAAGCTCATGCCATGGATGGAAGGTACCTAAAGGAGGAAGACAACGTGGATGTACGCTATTGGACTGAGGTCAACTATCAAACAATGAGAATTTGTCGAGTGATCACGTGGAGGAAACATCGAAGTATGCTCACATCAGCGCAAAGAAGATACCATAAGTCGCAAGTGCTATAGGACCACTTCGACGGTCCAACCAAGCAGAATTTGAAGATGATCATTGATCTACTCGTCTTAGGGGCAACGTCAAAAGGACCCAGGAGTGAGACGAGTTCGATAGAAGCATCACATCTTAAATTCAAGATGTAGTAAAGCATGTGACGTCAAGAAGCTACATTTCTTCGCCCCCACGCCAGGCCGATAAGGAAGGTAGAACCAAGGCTTCAAAGACTGATCGAATAGGAACTGGGTGCTCAGACTGAGACATATTTGTAGGACCTTTGACATTCAATGGAAGCTACTTCTAGATCAATATCTTAATGAAGTTGATGACCCCTCGCCTGCATTCAAGCATTTGCATTCATGCATTTGCATTTTTGTTTGATTGTTGCTTGGATTAATTTATGTTTTGATCGCTGCATAAGAAACCAATCACATGACATAATTTTAAAAATAGAAAAAACATCCCACAAATACGGTACTCGTTCTTAGTCCAGAGTCATAGCCATGGAAGACAGATTGACAACTTTGGAGAATAGTCACAAGGGTACCCAAGACAAAATTGATAAAATGGAGAATGAATTGAAGGAAGAAATTGCACGAGCCCAAAGAAACATCGTCAGCCAAATAGCGGCCATGTTGGTTTTCAAGGACCTGGAAGAAGGAAAGGCGGTTGAAGTCGTTGATGTTTCGTCGCCCCAGCTTGGGATGGCAAGTCAGACATTTCCACCGAGTAAGAGGTTCCAGATCCGTACAGTAGAAACCTTAGCTCATACTCCGGCATGGTCTAGGAAAAATTATGTGAAAAATCAAGGCATTGAGGTACAAGATCTTAATAAAGCAACCAATAGGTCTAGAATGAACTAGAAGCTAGAAGATCAATGTAATAGGCTCAAAGAGATCATAAGAGCCCTACAAGGAGGAAATATTTATGGTGGCGTAGATGCAAAGGATCTAAGTCTGGTGTCTGACTTGGTGGTTCCTCTAAAATTCAAAGCTCCTGACTTTGAGAAGTATGACGGGACCACTTGCCCTTCAGCGCACTTGACCATGTAGTACATAAGAATGTCACAACACTTCGAAAACGAGAAACTGCTGATTCACTACTTCCAGGATAGTCTATCTGGGTCTGCTATCCGATGGTATACCCAATTAAGGTGGGTCAACATACAAACTTGGAGAGATCTGTCGAAAGCTTTCCTCAAACAGTACGAGCATGTGACAAATATGGCCTCAAGCAGGATCGTACTACAGGATATAGAACAAAAGCCTGACGAGATCTTTCGTCAGTATGCCCAGAGATGGCGAGATGTGGCAGCCCAAGTTCAACCTCCACTGTTGGAAAATGAGGTTACTCTAATGTTTATAGAGACTTTAAATGTTCCCTTCTATGACTATATGTTAAACCATGCCATCGAAGGTTTTGCAGACATGGTCATGAATAGAGAATTGATATTGGCAGCCATCAGAAGTGGAAGACTCGAGAGGGAAGAATATGATGAGCACCCATAACTCGAACTATTCGAGCATGGCTAGACTTCATGCCCTCCTGGAATAATGCTTCACAGCTTAATAATAGAGGATTTTCCCGAACATTGTTGGGACATACCTCGAATCAACCCTTTTGCTTTTGCCCGCGAGCATTAGGGATCTTTTGTAAGGGCATCTATGTTAATCTACTAAAAGCATTCTCTTTCTTCTCTCAAGTGGTAAACATTTCTCATTTTTTTTATTTCTTTTCATTCTTCATCCATTTCTCTTCAAACATACATCTTCTTTGCAGAGTCTCTATAATTGATTGTATGCATGATTTTTTAATCTAATCCCGAGATAGAGGGGCAATAAAGTGTGCTCAGGTTTAATGGGGAGATCTCATATACATATTATGAGTGAATTTTCCTCTCAGACATTGTTGCCAGGGTCCTTGAATAAAGTTACAACTCTAAAACATCTACCAACTAAAGACTGCTTCTCTTTGACAATGTTTGTGTGTGAAATGACATTTGGAATTCCTTCATTTCCCTTCACAAAAAGAAAATAAAAAGCCATTGTTGTTCCCCTTTGAGCCTAATATTTTTCTTTGATCAAAACCCTAACCAAGGATCACTCCCCACACTAGGGGTAAAGAGGATGAAAAGATGTTCCGGAATGAAAAGAACACAAAAAGAAAGAGGAAAAGGAGAAAGGAAAAGGAAAAGAAAAAGAAAAAGAAAAAAGAAAGAGAAAAAGAAAAAAAAAGAGAAAGAAAAGAAAAAGAGAAGAGAAGAGAAGGAAGAAAGAAAAAAGAAAAGAAAAGAAGAAGAAATGAAAGCTGAAGTACGAAGGAAAACTCGAAACAAATCCTTCAAATGAGACATGTGCCGGAAAAGGAAATGAACTCTAGGGTGAAAACCCAAAAAAGGCATTCTAGAGCGATCCAAGGAAAAAGAATGAAGATTTCATCAAGAAAACTTGATCCTTGGTTTAATTACACTTGAAACATGTATTTGAGCCTATATATCATTTTCTTGGTAACCCGAGCCTAGCCTACATTACAAGCCTTAAAAGACCATTTGGATCACACATGATTATTTGAGAAAAGAGTTTGTCTTCAGAACACATTCCGCCTTATTGAGTTAACCTTCTTTAGGGATCTCAAGACTTCTAATGTCTGATTGAGATTAGAAAAATGAGAAATTTAAAATTTGGGGAGTGTGTAAGTTAAAGAGAGAAACCTAAAAGTGGGGCACTATCCGGTTGATGGATTCATGAATCATTCATACTATGAATTTTGGGGCAACTGTCTTTCCTTTTTTTCTATGTTTTCCATGACTATTTTGTTAAATTATCATTTCTAGCCTTTCTTTGCATCTGCCATGACTTCTTCCTTTAAATTCTCATTTCTAGTCTTTTCTTTGCATCTTACAAGTAGGCTAACATAGATTTATGAAAAAAACAAAGGATTTCTTGGTATTGATCCCAACCATGGGGAACCAGAAACGAATGTTTTCCATCATTTCTGGCAACAATTGAACCTCAGTTTGAATGGGGGCATCGCCTTGCATATGATGGTAAAAAAGAAGAATAAGCACATGTGTTGAAGAGTTTTATGTGGATTGTGTTGTCAAGAAAGATCCACACATAAGATATAAGATCCCTAAAGCATAAAAAGGGGTAGAGCCATGCCCAATGGGCTAACTATTCCATCATATTGGGGCAAGTTATGTCGACCAAGGATTCAGGATCCCTGACTTTGATAGGCATGAAAGGAAGAGATTAAAGCGCTAACATCAAAGACATTCAAGGCAGAAATAAGATTTTCGAGAAGGTTTTGCATGAAAATGCTTCAAGATGTCCTGTAGGGGCAAGAATTTAAGAATTCACAAGAAGCGCTGAAGATGCTTAATGCTTTTAAGGGGGATATGAAGACTTGAAGCTTTCAAGACCACTTAAGGAGGCTTGTCGCTAAATATTGATGTATCAACTACAATGGTAGTTTGACTTGGTTCGATAGTTGAGTTATTCTACTGGCTAATCAGGAAGAAAGAAATCCACATTCCTATGACTGGACAAAGGCTAAAAGAGTGTTGAAGAATATAAGGATAAAGTCAGTCCTTCCAACCAAGAATACAAGGTAGCTAGATTGAGCGAGCAAGTGTGAAAAGAGATCAGAAATTTTCTATAAGAAGAAACAAAAGAATAAGAATGGAGAAATGGAAACTAGTAGAGCAGTTCAGGATTAAAGGATTGGTTGTGGCTAACTTTCCTGCTCATCGTGATCTTAATAACATTGTGGAAAGTCTAATTCGGTGTGGAGAAATGAAAAGGAATTCATACTAGTTCTCCATTTGATAAGATGGGCCAAAATAAATGTCTACCATATTTTACCAGAGTTGAGAAAATGTTTGAGATGATACAATCCAAATTCTTCAGAGCTTCACAATTTCTTCTGTGTTTGCTGTCTGACAGAAAACAAATTTTGATAAAAGGATTTTATAAGAAAACATAAAACTTGGCATGCATTCATGTTTTAGGCATCCCTATGGGCATGTTTATCATAATTGCATTGTATATCGCATTTTTTCAAGTATATGAAGGATTTTCCGGCAAAAGAACCTACTTATCTATTCAAGCATAAAGAGAATAGAACTTGCCTATCCGTTCGGGCATATGGAGAATGGAATTTGCTTATCTATTCGAGCAAAATGAGAATAGAACCCGCTTATTCATCCAAGCGTAAGGAGGATGGAACCTTTTTAGAAGCTGCTTATCTATTCGAGCATAGGAGAATAGAACCCGCTTATTCATCCAAGCATATGGAGGATGGAACCCTTTCACTTCAGAACCTGTTTATCCATTCGAGCATGAGGAGAGTGGAACCCGTTTTTTAGAATATGCTTATCCATTTGAGCATGAGGAGGATGAAACTTTTTTAGCACCTGCCTATCCATTCAGGCATCAGAAGAATGGAACCCACCTATCCGTTCAAGCATCAGGAGAATGGAACTTGCCTATCCGTCCAGATATATAGAGGATGGAACCTTGATATTTCTGAACCCACCAGTCTGTTCGGGCAAAAGAGTCTTGACGGTTTCGTAATTGGTGAAATTCAATGTTTTTTTCTTTGCTCTATTCCTGTTTCACCGGAATGACCAAAGAGGGGCAGTTGCTGTCACTGAATTTTCACTTAAATTCATCAATTTCATTTTTTTAAATTGTTGTATTGAATTTTTTTATAGATTATTATTATTATTATTATTATCATCATCATTATTAGTATAATAATGTTATTTATATTAGTATTAATCTTATTATTAAAACCTAAAAAAGAATTCATCTTAGTTTAAAAAAGAGTCCACTTAATCTAAATAGGAACCCATTTAGTTTAATATTAAAGGCCCAAATTAACCCATTTGTTGTTTTTTCTCAGGTTTAATTACGACTATTGGATCTAGGGCTAAAATAATCAAGGGTATGGATCGAATGATGAAAAAATAGGGAAAATGGGGGAACCCGCGCTGCCACGCGCCAGATTATCTCCCCCAAAAGGTGAAAGGACGACAATATTATGGGCAGTCAATCATCATTCAATTCTGATTATCTTGTGAATGGAGTGGTAGAAATGTAAGCAGTGTGTGGAATACGATAGTCGACGTGTGGCGGTCATGGGGAAGTTGTAATGGCGAAGGTTGGAGAGAGAATGTTGGCAATTATGATGATAAAGAGAATAAAAGGTATTAAACACTCAACATTATCCCTTTTCCCGCATGTGGCCGTCAACTTGTCCTTGTTCTAGTATAGCCCAAGTCAACCGAAAGTTCTTGTCTATCCAAGATCCTAGGAAATCCTTCCAACTTAGTCTCATGTATTGATAACTAAAAAAATAAACAAAACACATTAAATAAAACCTAAACCTAATAGTAAACGAAAAGAATATAAAATACTTAAAAAAATAAAACTGTGGTAGTAAAACAAAGTCCAAAAAAATAAAAGGGCAGAAAATTAAAAGTGCATAAAAGTAAAGGGATAGAACTGGATGCCAAGGAATCCAGTAGCGTGACTAAAGATTTTTCACGATGAGCTGGTGCTCCTTCATGTGCCTTTAAACGTTGACCATTGACTTTGAAGATTGGGCTATCTTTGAGATCCATGATGTCCACAGCACTATGTGGATACACATTGACGACTTTAAATAGGCCAGACCAACAAGACTTCAAGTTGTCCAGGAAAAGCTTTAAGCGAGAGTTGTAGAGTAAGACTTTTTGGCCTTCAATAAAATGTTGGGGCATCAGTTTAGCATCATGCCATCTTTTGGTGTTTTCTTTGTAGATCTTGGCATTCTCATAAGCATCTAGGAGATGCTCCTCTAACTCATTCAACTTGAACAATCTTCTCTCTCCAGCTAGTTGGCAGTCCATGTTGATCTTCTTAATGGCCCAAAAGGCTTTGTGCTCAAGCTCAACTAATAGGTGGAACGCTTTGCCATAAACAAGCCTATAGGGTGACATGCCCAATAGTGTTTTAAACGCGGTTCGATGGGCCTAAAAAGCCTCATCCAGCTTCAAGGACCAATCTTTGCGATTTGGCTTGACCATTTTTTCAAGGATCTGCTTTATCTCTCGGTTGGACACTTCATCTTGTCCATTTATCTTCGGATGATATGCCGTGGAGATCTTATGGTGAACTTCATATCCACACAATGCCTTAGTAATCAGCTTGTTGTCGAAGTGACTTCCCCCATCACTAATGATAGCTCAAGGTACTCCAAACTGAGTGAAGATATTCTTGTGCAAAAACCTCATGACGATATTTGCATTATGTTTGGTTTTCGAATTGGCCTCCACCCACTTTGACACATAATCAACCATGAGTAGAATGTACAAGTGTCTATTAGAGGATGGGAAGGGTCCTATGAAGTCAATACCCCAAACATCAAAAAGTTCAACTTTAAGGATGACTTGCATGTGTAGCTCATTACATTGAGAGATGTTCCCTGTTCTTTGGCATCTATCGCAAGCATTGTAGTACGCCTGAGCATCTCTAAACAAGGTTGGCCAATAGAAGCCAGATTGTAGGACCTTTTTAGCAGTCCTTTATCCTTCAAAGTGTCCTTCACATGGAGTGGAATGGAAATGGTAGAGGATATCTTCTTGTTCTTCCTCGAGTACGCATCTTTGGATCATCTTATCGGCGCATTACATGGAAAGGTAAGGCTTGTCCCAATAATAGTAGTGTGCTTCGTGTTGGAATTTCTTCCTTCCCTGGCTGTTAAGATCACAAGGAAAAATACCACCAACAAGAAAATTAACAATGTTAGCAAACCACGACAATGCCAAAGCTTTCAAAAGTTCCTCATCAGGGAATTCCTCCTTAATATCACATGAAATATCACTAGCACATGCATTCTCAAGCCTAAAAACATGGTCAGCTACTTGATTTTCAGTACATTTTCCATCCACTACCTCAATATCAAATTCTTGCAATAGTAAAATCTACCTAATAAGCTATGTTCAACATCCTTTTTAGTCACTAAATATTTAATGGTTGAATGATCAGTATGCGCAATGACTTTAGTTCCTATAAGGCAAGCCCTAAATTTATCAAATGCAAAAACCACAACAAGCAGTTCTTTTTCGGTGGTAGTGTAGTTTACTTGTGCCTTATCTAAGGTACGTGTAGCATAATATATAACATGAAAGATCTTACTTCGACGGTGACCAAGAACGACGCCAATAACATCACATATAAGCTCAAATAGTTGTGACCAATAAGGGGCACTACAATCGGTGTATAAATAAGTCCATTCCTTAAGGTTTTGAACGCTGCAAGAAATTGTTCATCAAACTCCAATGCTCTATTCTGCTGCAACAACAAGCATAAGGACTTTGAGATTTTGGAGAAGTTGTTGAGTGTGTAAAAGTTCTATATTTCGCCCCCTATTTAGCCCATATTTCTACTGGATTCAAGCATAATTCATTGCATTTAGGATAGTATTCATTCATACATCACAGTTATATCAAATGGCACAGTTTCTACTGAAATTGGTTGTTTTTGCAGGTAGCTGCTGAAGCAGACGCTGGGCAGTGGAGAAGAAGAGCTGGAACTGGAATGCAGACGAGAAGGACGATGCTACCATGGCCGCTGTCGTGGTAGCCAAGGACGACAGCAATGGTGAAGGGAAGAAGTGAAGTGGGCCTCGACAGAAAGAGAAAATTAAGTCGGTCTGTCGTGAAGCACCCTTATATTTTTCCAAGCCCTAGATCAGAATGAAGGCCAAGCCCAAAGTTCAAGGAAGAAAATCCAAGCAAGAAGGAAGGACAAATTAAAGATATATGCTCTGAAGATTTAGTCTTTAATAGATTTGTACTTTAATTTAAACTTGTATTCTTGCCATATTAGAAAACTTGAACCCAAGGCCTATATAAAGGCATGTAATTCGACCTAGGGAATGATATCTTACTCTCTAGCCTTCTTCCCAAAACCCTAGCCGTTTTCCCCTTCTCATCATGTTCTAAACTTCCCCCTAGGGCTAAGGGTTGATTTTGTAAAGTAGTTGCAAGGATTGCATTTGTTTTAGGAATTTTTCTATTCAATAAAATATACTTCAAGTTTGCTTATTCTGGTTTTCAACATCTTGCAAGAGTATCGGGAGAGCATTGTGAGATTATACATTTACTTAATATCGGGAGAGTTAAGTATACGAAAGGAATAAGTACAGGTTCTCCAGTTTATGGTTGAACTATCTCGGACCTAGGGATAGGACGAGGTTAAGTGGCTAAGGAAAAATTCAACAACATCGGTGTTCATCCTTCGATTCACGCCGGGAGGTATCATCAATGACGTGTTCATCGATAGACTGTGACCTAGGGATAGGCCAAGACACAGCAGGGATTCTTGCCAAGCTTGAAGTATAGAGTTGTGTGATCGATGCCGCGACTAACAACAGACCGCTGCCACGACAGGTGCTGCCGCGACAGGCGCAATGACAGAACAAAGATTCCTAGACTTTGCAACACATACACTACTGAGCAAATCAATACTGGCCCATTCTCTCTATCTTGATTCTTTAATCTTTTATTTTCAGTATTCATTATTGTTCCGTGACAAACAATTAAAATATTTCTTTTCCCTCTTGTGCAGCAATTCCAGGTTAAAGCTATTAGCCCAGTCCCTGTGGAGACGATATCCGATACTTCTGTATCACTATATTACTTGCGTCGTGTACACTTGCACTACATTGCGATAGACACTTTTACACGCAACAGAAGTCTCTTATAGTACTCCTGTAGAAACTGGCATGGCCAAGAAATCTTCGAATGGATTTGACATTAGCTGGGGGTGGAAGCTTCTCTATGACTTCTATCTTGGCTTTATCCATTTTGATGCTTTTTTCAGAAATACGGTGACCTATGACAATACCCTTGGATAACATGAAGTGACACTTTTCCCAATTAAGCACAAAGTCGTTTTCCTCACATCGTTTCAACACCTTGGCAAGGTTGCTTAGTCATTGATCAAACGAGTCTTTAAAGACTGAAAAATTGCCCATGAAGATCTCTAGTAAATCATCCACCATGTCGAAAAAGATGGTCATCATGCAACGTTGAAATGTTGTTGGGGCATTACATAAGCCAAAGGGCATTCGGTGAAAGGCATAAATTCCATATGGACAGGTGAGTGTCATTTTCTCTTGGTCCTCTAGTGCTATAGCAATCTAGTTGTACCCAGAGTAACTATCCAAGAAGCAATAATAGGGTTTCCCTGCTAGCTTTTCAGCATCTGGTCAATTAACAACAAAAAGGAAGTGGTCATTTTTCGTGGCTTTGTTCAACTTTCGGTAGTCGATACAGATCCACCATCCAGTAACGATTCTGGTTGGAAGGAGTTCACAACCATCATTCTTTATCACGATCATGCCTTCTTTCCTCGACACACACTGAACAAGACTCACTCAAGAACTATTTGAGATAGGGTAGATGATTCTAGCATCGAGCCATTTGATGAGGGTATAAGCCCTACTTTGTGTATGCATAAGATTTTTCTTGTAGATGATCAAAATAGTCCAACCAATAGCTTTATTATGTCGATATACGACATGCAACAGTTTATTTTCTTGTTCAGATGTTAAGCTAGCATATATGATTACATACAACATATTATTCTCCCCTAAATATGCATATTTTAATTGTGGGGGAAGAGTTTTAGGTCAAGTACAGACAGATGCTCCAACAATGGTTTGAGAGATTTAAACTCAACATAATCCAAAGATTCAAAAGGCATACCTGGCCTGCTAAGCACGTCATTAGATTGTTCAATTTCTCTCTTACCTTCTTCTTTAGCTTCATGCATTGGCTCGTTGAATTCAGATTGTTCCGCATCAGTGAGCATATTGATGCAACATATTTCTCTAAGGTTCTCTTCAACTAGGGCTTCTTCACTATGCACAAGTTGGCATTCTTCATAGTCATCCGCATACTTGAGAGTGCTAAAGACAATAAGTGTGATCTTTTGGTCGTTTATCTTCATAGTGAATTCACCCTTTTCGCAATCGATCACAATATGCTTGGTTGCAAGGAATGGTTTCCCGAGGATGATGAGAGCATTCTCATCAGCTTCACAGTCAATGATCATAAAATCTTCCTGAAAGACAAGTCTATCTACCTGACCAGAACATCTTCAATTCTGCCCTCGGTGCTATAACAATCGGCCAATTGAAGGATCACCAATGTAGGTTTAGCTCGTCCTATGCCCAATCTTGTAAACACTAATTTCAGCATCAAATTGATACTTGTACCGAGATTGCACAAAGCATGGCCTTAATAATTCTGACCTATGAAACAAGGAATGGTGAAGCTACCATGATACTTCATCTTGGGTGCTAAATCACTTAGCACTACCACACACTCGCTCGTTGTAGCAACAGTTTCAACTTCACCCACCATCCTTTTCTTGGTCATGATCTCCTTCAAAAACTTTACGTATATAAGCATTTGATCGATGACCTCCAGGAATGGGACATCAATATGCAACTATTTAAGCATCTCCAGAAACTTCTAGAACTAGGCATCTTGTTTTTTAGCCTTTAATCATTGCAGAAACATAGCTGGTGGTCTGAGCTCATTGCTTGGTCTACTAGATGTTGTTGCATCCTTAACATTGTTATCCTTGCCATTAGTAGCAAGGTCTTTCATTGTATCAGTCATATGAATCGTATCTTTAGGTGCCAGAGCATTGGTGGATGGCTTGCTTGGAGTGGAATTAACAAGGGAACCTCTCCCAAACTTGTTATCTTTGGTCAATTGGGTGCCAGCACACAACGTGATGGCATTGCATTGCTCTGCACTAAAGGTCTTAGTGACTCTAGTGTCACTAGGTAAACTGCCTTGAGGTCTCATCTTCAATACTTAGGCAATTTGTCCAACTTGTGTTTCCAAGGACCGTAGAGAAGTGGTGTGATTCTACATGATGGATTGATGGTTTTGCAACATAGCATCTTGCGTTGTGAGAATGTCAATATGATTCTTGAGATACGCTGACTGATCTTCCATAATAACTCAGACAGTATCCATAAAACTTTGATATGAAGAATCAAAAGAATTAAAGTTGGAGTTAGAAACTCCTTGGTTCTTCCTCTGAGTTTTCTATTAAAATCCAGGCGATTCTGCTATAGCATTCTATCGAGCTCCTAAATTTCATGTATTACCTCCCCAACCAAAGTTTGGATGTTGTCACCACCCTGGGTTGTAGGTGTTTGAGTAGGGATTATTGTTGCAATTGGCATTCCTTACATAGCATCCAGATTCTTGTTGTCGAGGGCATTCATTCGACTGGTGTTCCCCTATCACAATGCTCACATGTGTATTGAATTACCTTAGCCTCTTGTGTGTTGGATATTCGCTACATGTTCTTGAGCAAGTTTGCGATGGTGGAGATTTCAACCGCCACACTCTAAGAATCGTCTAATGGAGTGTTCTAGAAAATTTAGGGCCACGATTCAATCTCCCCTTAGGAAACTAGTAAAATACCATTGGCTGAAGAGTCAATCATCATTCTTGTAGTAGCATTGGCGTCGTTATAGAACATCAATATTTGTAGCCAATCATGGAATCCATGAATTGAGCACTTGCGCAACATATCTTTATATTTTTCCCAGCATTCATATATAGATTCATCATCTCGCTGTTTGAATGATATAATCTCACTCCGCTTCTGATTGTGCACATTTGGTGGATTACATTGCTGCAAAGAGCTTTTGCACAAATCATCCCATGATGTAATAAATCCAAAGGATATAGTTTTCAACCATGCTCGAGCTCGATCACGCAATAATTAAGGAAATAGTTTAAGTCTCAACACGTCATCAGGAACTCCATGTTGTTTGAAGCAATCACAAACTTCCAAGAATGCTTGAATGTGTTCTTTAGCATCCTCTCTTGTTGATCCACTGAATTGTCTAATGAAGTTGAGCATGTTGGACGCGATAGGCTTTAGCTTAAAACTGGTTGTCCCTAGATCACGCACAACATCGATGGGTTGAGATCATTGATGATAGGTGCAAAATTGTCGCGAATGGGTCGTCTAGGTCAGGCGAGTGGTGGAACATCTATCGACTACCTTTCATTTTCTCCATTGTTGGTTGTATCATCAACAATAACTCGTGCATCTATTGGCGGATCGCCGCTATTATGTACGTTGTTCAGGCCGTTCGGTCCATTGTTATCAACATGTCCTGTAATTATCCTTCATTTTCTACGTAGGTTTCACAAGTATTTCTCGATCTCTAGATTATATGGAAGAATAGGTTCCTCTTGGTGTGTGCCTCTGGTTATGCACTAGAACGTACCTGAAAAGAGAAAACAAAAAGAAAAATAAAATAAAATCTTAAGCGTAGTTACAACGTAATTATCAATTATCAATCCCCAGCAACGGAGCCAAAAACTTGATGCTTGCGAAATAGATATGCACTTTAGAGCAAGTATACTCATTGATCAGGTAATAAAGTGATAGAGTAGAGTGTCGAACCCACGAGGATTGGATCAATAAATACGAAGCGATCATACTTAAGAATGGTTGATCAAGTATTGGTTTGATGGTGCTTATCAAAACTAAATGCAAATGAAGTAAAGTAGCAATGATCAAGACAAGCATATACTGAAGAAAAGATTCATATGAATATGAAAGCTGGGTTTATTGCCTAGAAATTATGCTTGATTACTTATTTGAATGTTATAGCGATTGGTAATACATGTTTGCATAAACCAAGTAAGATTTTATCTACTCGATAGGGTTTTCTAATTAACTTCTCACTTTCTCGATGCCTAGAAGTCGATAACAACGAAGCTAAGGTAATACATGTGTAAGGACCCGATTTTCTAGATCAGTAATTGGGTCTCAGATTCTGATTGTGGATCTTTAAAGTGGGCATTAAACAATAAAATAATTATATTGCAAAGGTTATTTGAAAGAGAATGGGGTGAGAGAGGAGGGAAAAATCAAATTGTCCTCTATCGCTCTCTTCCTTTTTCTTTTTCTCTTTCTTCTTCTTTTTCTCTCATTTCCCTCTCTTCTTCCATCAAGTTTCCATGTTTGATCTATCATCATCGGAGTATCCATTTTCGACACCTCCAACATCAACATGTTCATCTGGTCGAGACGAGTCGGCATGTTATCTCGGAATCGCCATTGATGTTTCCATTGGAGAGGGAGAAGAAAATGAAGGTTTCTAATTTTACAAGTTAGCCATGTTCGAGTGTTCAAAATCAAAAACGAAGGCAATTAGTGGATACCCCGGCCGAAAACATGTCGAACTGGAGTTTGTCGTTGGCGTTCGGCCACCGAAATCCACTACACACGCACCACTCTTTGACAACTGCAAATGGGCTTCATCCTTGGCGGTTGGAGCCATCTAATCCGAGCCGAGCCGTCAAGCCATGCCAAGTTGAAGCCGAGCCGCGTAGACCGAGTCGAGCTACGTTGACTGCGTTAACCAAGCTGTTGACTTTTTTCAGGGGACCCTACCCAAGGATTTCTTGACGTTCTAAGTTCGATGGCGTAGTTCGTCTCGTGAAATTCGAACCCGATAAGATTTTTTACATGTTTGACCTTGTGGATTAGTTAGTGAATAAGGTTAATTAGTAATTATGGTATTCGTATGTTGATGAGGATTGCTCGGGATCGAATATTGGATCATGTGGAGCGTTCGAGGAGCTCGAGTACGGTTTTATATACAATCTCTTAATGTTAGTACACCTCGAACTCCTATTGTTTCATGAGCATCATAAATGTTATTGCCTTGCGTGTTAGTATATGTAACATAGGGAGATGATGAATATGCATGCGTGGAGACCAATAGTATGAGACTCGATATTTATGAGATGCATGATGATGTTATGGATATGATGGGACTCATAAAGGCTTTAGAGATTGTATGGGGTCGTTTGAGATGCCCGTATAATTATTTGATTATTTTTTGATTGAATGAAATAATTGTGATGCCTTGTATACTTGTTCAAATAGATTGACGTGTTTGAAGGGAATTATGCTTAAGGGATAAATACTCGATTAAATGATTATGAAGCTGGTAATTAATATTAATTAGATGAATTTGTTAGTAAACAAACTCTAATGACTTCCATAAGCTTTAGGGATCGAGCAAAGCGTTGTATTATCGTAATTTAAGGAAATGGTACGAACCCGTGAGTAGGGTATCGGTATGAGCTTTGGCCGTATAGTACGTGATTGAGGGTCGTATCGGTACGGTTCGACCCATACCGGTACTTGTGGAAAACTAGGATTTCCAATAAGCAATATATGTATCGGTACGCGTGTGAGTACCGGTACCCAGGGGTATTGTACCGATATTCGTGTTTGAGTATCAGTACCCATTGAACAAAATAATCTATAGTGCTAATAAAAGATGGAAATTAATGTAAGATATTAATGAGATAATATGGATTAATGAGATAATTAATGAGGATATTAATGTACACTCCATAATGTATTAACAAGTTGGTGAACTTAAATTGGGTAACTTGTAATAGCAACCATAAAAGATCCTTGGTGGATCAAGTTATGATGTGTGTCGTATGGTAATCTTGTCTATGTTGTGTGCGGTTTGGACATTTGATTGGTTGAGGGACCTTTGATTGATGGGATTTGGATACCCAAAGAAAGAGTGTTGCAATACCATGGTTAGAGATGTCGAATGTACGTTCCTAACTATGTGTGACACAGGGCCTCATTCGATGATACTCGAGGAGACATATCGATTATGAGTGTACGTTCCTGAGGCTGTGTGACATCGCGCCTCACCCAAAGAGAGTGTATGTTCTCGAGGCTATATGACATCGAGCCTCACTCCAGGTTTGTGGTTATGACATTGTGTGCTTTTGCTCGGATGATCTGGTGAGATCTCGAGTATGGTTAGGCCTTGTGTGCCATTCATGATGTTTTTCTTTGATGAGAGCATGTGTTTAGGCGACTAGTGGTAGCGCGATGTGCTTATTTATCTCTCCTTATTGCTCGTACTAGATTGCATGCTTATGTTTATGATTAGCATGAAGTATAGTAGAGCATATGTGTACCACTGAGCTTTCTAAGCTCAGTGCTCAGAATCTTTGTTTTCATGTATAGGTTGATTGTTGGATCGTGGGATCGAGGAGCACTATTGGTACGAGATTCTAGTATGTGGTGATCTCTAGAGTACGATACTTGTGTTTAGTGGGTTTTGTATTCATAGGACATTATGTGATGGAGTTTGTAATCCTTATTTTTGAAATTTTATTAATCAAATAGAATGTTCAGATGTTTTAAATTTAAATTAGAGCTCTTTTGTACCGTTTTGATTATTTAACTATATTTTTAATTGTTTGCTTTAAATGTTTTTTAGAAATACCTTGTTGGATTAAACTCAGTTTGAGAAATTTTATGGTTTTGGTTTGGGCTTGAGGCCCAAATGTGACGCCCAAGTTGAGGGTGTTACAACATGTCTACTGAACCCTAGCAACTCTATTATCTATTCAAGTTTCCCTTATTAGTCGTTGAAATCCTAAACTTACCTCTAAGCATGATTAGGACTAAGTTAACAACTTAGCCCCACTGTTCATGTTTGTTTAACCTAACTCTCTTGATATTAAGCCATTGATTAATAGTCAAAAGGACCCTCTCGATAGCTCTTACAATAACTACGCATGAAGAACGATGAACAAAATAGATAAAGGAAACAAACTATAACAATAAACAAAGTAATCAAAACATAATATTCTAAAAACAATAAACCCAACTAAAAGTATTTATCTTATGTATGAGCCTAAAACATCCATAATAAAAACAATTAAAAATGTAGCAGTTTATCAAGCAAGGGATAGAAAAGGGTCAGGCGTCCTCGACGTTCTCCTCCAAGCTCTCTAACTGTGTTGTAGTTCCCGCATTCCTCAAGCCTTTCTCGATGACTCTCATTGTGTGGACTCCTCTAGAACTTCGACTTCGGTGGTTCTCCGATAGGTGAAGACTAAGGGCTGTCGTCTAAGATCAAGCTCTCTTTTTTTGTGGCCCAAGTCTTCTTTATATAGGTGGAAAAGCTAGGGTTTAGAAACCCTATAGTGCGCGAAGCCTCTTTAAGAAGATCTTGCTTTCCCGCTTTATTTAATGAGTTTCATATCATATGAGAATCCACGTAAGCCAAGTCTGATTCATCTCCAACTCTTCTTGCCTCGTCAACTCCATACGAGAGAGATGTTATCCTTTTGCTCCAACGTTCCTCCAGCTCCAACAGTTCCTACACAGGCACCACTAAAACACACTACCTTCCCCATTAAAAGCATCTATATATAAACATTTAAGCACATGTAGTGTAACTCCCTAACTATATGCAAATTATATGCAGACTACTCCTAAATGCAACTATATAAGCTTAAACACATGCAAAAGCTAAGTAAAAAGGGTATGCAAATTAGGTTATCTACATAATCATCACAATGCACACACACCTTGCAGACATAACGATTGAATTGAATCTCCTAAGATAAAATCATTCGTTTTTCCACTATGACCACTTATTAAGTTATGGAAAATTTGTTTTTAAAAACTACTAAGTTCACACTAAAAAAATTAAGAAAATCAAGGTGGCGGCCCATATTTAAAACTATTTAAAGTCCATTTTATTCACATTTATAATATCTTAAAAATCTACTATTATGTAGTTGAAAAATCTTTCAATTTTCTTAAAATCAATTTATAGACCATAAATTTCTAATAGCTCAATTTCAACTAGGGGTGTTAGAAAAATATTCGATCCGACTCGAAAATTTGGATATCCGATCTGATTTTTATTTCCAGATCGAATATTCGATCTGATTTTAAATTTTTCGGATTGGATACAGATCACAATATTTTAAGTTTCGAATTATCTGAAAATCCAAAAATTTATTTTTTATGAATATTAATTTTTTACTTTTAACAATTTGATCCTTGTTATATCCGAAAATTAAAAAAAAATCAAAATTTTTATAGATGTGAATCTTGTTATATTTAGCAATTTGTTGTTTGTTATATTCGAAATTTCAAAATTTTCATAAATACGACCTTCAAATTCAAAAAAATAATTAAATTAATATATATTTTTAGATAATCAGATATCTGGATATCCGAACTTTTTTAAATCAAATACGGATCACTATATTACCAATCCGAAAACCGAGTATCTAAAAAAATCTGATCAGATCTGATCCGATATCTTACAACACCCCTAATTTTAACAACTCACCAATTTTTCTTTTGCTATTAATATTAGCACCATAATAATTATCAAATCAGACGGCTTAATAGAAGCATTTAAATGACAATTAATATAAAATAATTCAAAAGAAAATTTACTCTTTAAAAAGTTAAATTTTATTTTTTTTTATAAGAAACTAAGAAGTAGGGTAAAAAAACATGGGTTTTAAAAGTCGTTGAATTTTCCAAAATGACAATGTTGGTAGGATAATTTTAAAATTTAAAAAGAAAAATTTAATAGGACAAAGAGTAAAATTTAGGGTAAACTACATAAATGGTCTTCCGACTATGCTCCACTTTTTTTTGCGTCTTCCGACTATCAAAAGTTACAAACTAGTCCCCGAACTTAAAAAATAACAAATTGGTCCAACGTCATTAAAAATTTAATGGTTGATCATGACGTGGTCGTTAATATAATTGATATAATTACATACTTTAACCCTAAGTTCTACACTTATTTTAATTTGACCCTAATTATAAAAAACTAACCCACATAATTTTAATAATCTATCAATTTAATCTCATTTTACCCTACCCCTTTTCTTCTTACTTTTTCTCCATTTATATAACCCATGATACCACACAACTTTTCAAATACACGTTGGGTGAAATGGACCCAAATAGCATCAACATAATAAGTAGATTCATTAATTTTGTCATCCAAACAAAAGATTTAAATTTCTAATTATTCAAAACAATACTAATTGATTTCAAATTTTGTTTTCAGCTTTTGAAAAAACAGAAAATCAAAATCGTGATAGCAATTGGCTTACTTATAAACTTTCCAGAAAATAAGGCGAAGACCTTATTGGATATTAATATAAGAAATACAAAAGGCTACCATATTGTTGAATTCAAAAGAAGAAAAGCTCTCCAAATTTCAGGTAATATTATCAAACTTATAAGCCATTATCAATAAACAAACGGAAAAAAAAGTTACAATTTTTAAGTGAACAACAAACTCAGAATTGAAAAGCAGATAAAACAAGAGCTGGGTTTATTTGGTAAGAGAGAAAAAATGAGAGAAAGTGAGAGAAAACCTGAAGAGGTGAGTGAAGATCAAGGACTTTTTAGAGATAACGGAGATGAAAAGGGAGAAAGATGCTCCTAAAGCCACCAAAGCGTTCCTGATCCCAACCGCCACCGTCATTGTTCTTCTCCGATTCTTGTTTTCTCTTTATCATTGCTTTTACTTGACGTGAATTGGGATGGGGGAATGTTTTAAGATTTCAAGCTTTTTTCAATTCATTGGAAGAAACATGGTATTCTCTTTTTGTTAATACCTCAAAACAATAAAAAGTTTTCAAAAATTTCAATGTAGTCCTAATTTTTAGGACTAAATTGATAGATTATTAAAATTATGTAGGTTATTTTTTTAGATTTAGGGTTAAATTAAAATAAGTGTAAAATTTGAGAGCTAATTATGTAATTATATCAATTTATATTAACTGCCACGTTATCATCCATTAAATTTTTAACGACGTTGGACCAATTTGTTACTTTTTTTAAGTCGAGGGATCAGTTTGTAACTTCTGATAATCGAAGGATACAAAAGATAATTAAAGCATAGTCGGTGGACCATTTATGTAGTTTACCCTAAAATTTATGAAATAATATACTTTTCCCTTGATTTCTTATATTCAGTTCTTGTTTTCTTTTATGTTTTGGTGTTATTCTATTGTTTATCTACATTTGTGACAGGTTTTTCTTCTGCCTTGTGACATGTTTCTCCCTGTCTTGTGACATGTTTTCTCTTATCTTTGTGGTATATTTGCGTTCGTGGAGAATTTTCTCACGAAGCTCAACTCTGATTAGCGATTATCAGTGGTCTTTCAGGACTTTGATCCCCTTTTGTGGTAAGTTTGTAGATATAGTCAGATATGTTTTGTAAAGCAACCTACAAGATTATTGGTTTCGCTCACCACTCCTACTTCGATCCTTAAGCATATAAGTGAATAGGAACAATGAGTTTTGTTTCTTAATTTATTTCTCCGGTATTTTATCTCATCTTTGTCATTGCAGTTCACTGGACGTATTTTGCTAGTCGGACGTATTTTGCTAGTATGATGTTTCATTCTCTTTATTTTTTATTTTCTTTTGTTTTATCATTTTATGCTACACTTTTATTTTGTTTAGAATATTTATTTTAGTTTTAATAAATTCGGCCCACATATCATTAAGAAAATTAAAGTCTTGGCTTATCCACCCAATCTATAGCCGTTTAAAGCTATATGCTATTAGAAATCATTTAAAAACATTGTTTGCGTGAATTAAAAGTATGGTTAAGTGACTTAGGGTGATCGACGGTAGGGGTTGGCATTGTCTGGTACTCGGTTTATCCGAGTATCTCATTAAGTGGTTTGTGTCCCGGCCTATTATATTTGGGTACCCGAAATTCGGGTACCATAAAATTTGGGTACTCGGATAATCATGTATCGAGTATTTGGTTCTTTTTTTATTTTTTAAAATCTAAAATTTTAAAAAATTTACATGTTAAACACAAAATTTTTTTTTAAAAAAGATTAAACTTAAAACTTAAAAAATAAATAATACAAACATAGAAAAAATTTAGGGATTTAAACTTAATTTTAGAGTAAAAAGATTAAGAAACATAAAATAAAAATATAATTTTAAATATAAAAAATATATACTACATTTTATCGGGTCGGGTCAGATACCCGGTAAGGAGAAACTTTCGGCCCGTGTCCCGCGAAATTTGTTGGGTCAGGTACCCGACCCGATCGAGTAATTTTTTTCGAAAATTATCTAATATTTTTTTATTCAGGTCGTCGGGTCAACCAAATCAGGTATTTTTGCCCACCCCTAATCGACAGTCTAGGTTTGACCTACATTATTTACAGAGAATGGATAAGGACATTCGGCAGTAATGGAAGAAAAGTATGATTATTGTCTCAGGGAATATATAGGGTTTCTAAACATAATATTAAATTGTTAGGGTTTAGAAATAAAGAAAATATTCAATGTACTTGCAGTAAAAATTTTGTTTTTTACAAATACTTAAAGTTTTAGTGTTTGTGAATAGATTTTAAGGTTTGGAAATAAATTTTGTGATTTACGATTTACAGTTTAGGATATAAAATTTAGAATTTTAGGGAACATAAAGTTTATGTCTCTTTTCAGTATTCCTTTCTAATTCTCACACTAAAAAAATAAGTTTTGGATTATGTTTAAGTTTAAAATTTAGAGTTAGTGTTAGGAAATTAGAGATATTTTGTATTTTTAGAGTTTAGGATTTAAATTTTAGGGTTAGAACTTAAAATTTAAATTTTTAGTGTTGGGACTTAGAAAGGGACAAATATTTTTTGTCCAGGTTTTAAGGCCCTTAAAAGGGACATGCGGTAGCTTTAGAAACTCACTCGTAGGAAAAAAAAAACTTTCCATCAGCGATGCATTAAATAAATTCCCAAAAAAATATGTTGTTTTTACTTAGGTTAAATATATGTTTGGTACATGACCTAATTCATTAAGCCGAATGAAAAATCTTACGGTGACTTATTGTGGCCGGAGCAGTATTCGCACGTTCTGAAGGGTGAGAAGTTTGTAGATACGTTAGGAGCATCACACCAAGGATTCATCCCCATCCAACAGAAGATTTTTTATTTAGAGAAGGGTGAGACTCAAACTCCTTTTGTTATATCTACTTTCATTAATTTATTCTTTTGTGAAACTAACTAAAGTTTTGAGTTTAGAGAAGAGAAATAATTTTTTTAAAATTATTATTGTTGTCGTTTCTAGGCTGCCGCCGCTGATCGTTGCTGAAAATTACAAAGAGAATGAGAGAAAAGAGGCCCTAAAATTATTTTTAAGGTGAAAGATAAAATTGAATAAAAAGAGAATTAAAAATCCCAAAACAGAATTGAGAATCCCTTGTAATTAAAATGTCAAACGACATTATTTCTTTAAAAGTTAAAAATCAGGGTAAACTACACTAGATGTCACTAAATTATTATTATTAACTCAAAAAATGTTATTAAACTTTAAAATTGTTCGAATCTGATACGAAAATTTATTTTTCGACTCGTTTTTATCACTGCACCGTTAACTCAAAAAGCGTCATTTTAGTGCGATTATTTTGAAGGATAATTTGACCCAAAATAACGTCGTTTTGGTGTAGAAAAAATAATAAACACATACACTTCAAGGGGTTTGAACCCCAATACCTACAAATTTAAAAACTTAGCCTTAAATAATATATAAAAACATAAAACCAAACCTTAAACTCTAAACCTTAAGATTTAGAATTTAGGGGTTAGAGTTTAGAAGTTTTTATTATATTATTTATAATATAAATATATTATTTTATAAATATTTTAAGTTTTTTTTAATTAACATATTTATATTATAAATAATATACAAAGGAAGGAAAATTATAAAAACAATATATTTTTATTTATATATATGTTGATATATATGTAAATAATATATTTTATATTATTTATAGTATTATTCATTTCATAAAATAATTTAAATGAATTTGACATATATAATATTTATCGTAAAACTAATAATATCAAATAGGTTTAGTAGTTAAGACTTAGCCTTTGTATTTATAAGTCCTATGTCCAAACCTCTCAAAGTGCATGCTAACATTATTTTTCCTCAAGTAAAACGACGTCGTCTTAGGTCGAATTAGGTTTCAAAATAGCCGCACCAAAATAATATTGTTTTCGGTTAATGCTCAATTTAGAGTTTGTTAGGCTTGATAGGCTCGATTTCCTTCAACCGAGTCAAGTGGTGGAAAAGTTGGATTTTGGGTGATTTTGTGGGAGGTAAAAATTAGACAATGAACACAAGGAATTATAGTGTTCGGCCTTCTAACAAGCACTTACATCCACTACCTTAGCTTCCCACTAAGGATTTCACCAAATTCACTCTTGAATTTCTTCCCCTTTTCTAGTCTTAGGAAGAAACCTTTACACACTCAAAGCTTGAGTAAACCCTCTTTACAAGAGAAATTTGAGCAAACTTGAAATCCATCACAAGGTAGATAGTTTGCACTCTTAAGCTCACTCAACCAATCCTAAACACTTGAGCAAATATGACAATTTTGGCTCAAAAGTGTTATCTATACAAAGAATTAACAATTAAGTTCCTAAGACAATTTTCTCATCATAATATTGTTGATAATTGAAGCATTAGTCTTCCCTTGATGCTTGGAGGTCCCTTTTATACTCCTAAATGAGTTTGTAGCCGTTGGAGACTTTATTTCCCACCATAAATGCAGTTCTGTAGCTACCCGTATCGAAACAGTTCCTGCCTGTTTTGAAACACGACTAAAGTAAAAAGAGCCGTTATGCGCATTGAAGAGGCCATATCGGAACATCTTGGGTCGTATCGGAACGCCCGTATCAAGACGCCTAGTGCCGTATCGGAACAACATGCAATTCAAATAGTTGTTGGGAAATAGTCGTTGGGGTTGTAGCCGTTGGGGTGTATGCCATGTGGGCGTATTGGTGTTTCAAAACCACACCTATTCGTATCGAAACAAATAAGCTCTGTATCGAAACGGATTCTGGCAGTTTCAAAACGTATCGATACAGTTTGTCCCTGTATCGAAACGGGTACCTTAAAAACAGTGGTTTGGCTACTTAAAAACATTTCAAACATTGCCAAAATCTTTTGAAACATCCCCAAACTTATTTTCAAGTTGTTTTGACTTTGAGAATATTTTAAATTCTTTTCAATTAAGTTCAAAACATTTTTCAATTATTATATCAAACATATATTTCTACAGAGTTAACGATGGAGTGGCATAAACGAGTCGAAAAATAAAGTTCAGTGTTAGATTTGAACAATTTTAAAGTTCAATGGCATTTTCGAGTTAGTGGTAATAGTTTAGTGCCATCTGGAGTAGTTTATCTTAAAAATTAATAAAATGTATTAAAATCAATTTAATGCAATACCAAACATTAGGGATGTTCAAATTTGGGTACCCGAAGTGTCGGGTACACGATCCTAACGGTAGCATAGTTGTTGGTTTGTGTCTCTGCCCGTGAATACTGGATACCTGCTATTCGGGTACGCATAAAACTCGAATACCCACAAAAACATGTACCATATACTCGGTTCACATTTTTTTGAAATTCAAAAGTTTTTAAAAATCACTAAAATTTAAAAGTTCATAACACATAATTCAAAAGAATTAAGGATTTGAAATTTAGTGATTTGAAGTTACTTTTAACAAAGATATATATATATATATATATATATAAAGTTAGGATCCATTTACCTAGAATGTAAACTCCTTATTTTTTTCTCAAGTGATAATCTTCACATAAATTACTGTTAATCTTAGCCATCCGTTTCACCCATCCAGCTATTAAAAAAACTTATAAAACTTAAAAGCTTTTACACTGTATAAACGAATTTTATCCCATATATATTATCAGCAAATCATGTATTTACTGGAATTAAGCCAAAGAAAAAGCAAAGCCTTGTGGAGATGGCCAAAGGTCGAGAAATTTTGGTAGGGCGTTAAAAATACCCAATCGAGTGATCCGACACGTACACACGTAGATCCGCAGACCCAAACTTAAAACACTGAGTATTTTTTTTAAATTATTCTGTCCGTAATTTCTTCTGGGTAGTCAGAACAGGTCTGGGTCGAAATTTTTTGTAGCCAACTACCCGACCTAGCCAATACTTTTAATATATATACATATTATATTTTTATTTCAAGTTCTTTAATATTTTTATCCTAAAATAAAATTTATATCAATAAATTTTTATATATTTATATTATGTACTTTTAAGTTTTAAATCTTTAATATATATATGTATATATATTAATTTATATCAACATCGATTTAATATTTATATTTTTAATGCATGTTGGGTAGAGGGAGATTAGCCCGCTCATTTTTTAGCAAGGATAAATTTTCACTTTATTCCTTCTAGGTTTAGGTGCTTTTAATTTAGGTCCTGAATTTTCTTTTTAGGTTTTGATTTTAACTCAATTAAGTCCAAATTTAGTTTAGATTAATTTTAATTTAGCCTTTAGGATTAAGTTCTTTAAATATTCCTTAATTTGCGTTATTAATTAGTTAATTGGCTAATAAATTCCATGGTTACTTTAAATTAAACCCCTAGATGACGTGGATGACGTGGTGGTCCGGGACCATGTAATAATTTCTCGTTGTTTGAAAAATTATTACATGGTCCCGGACCACCACGTCATTCATGGTCCCTCTCACTAAAATTCAGCCACATAATTTGTTTTTTTTCATGTCATTTTTTATAAGGATGAATCTTCACCTTTTTAAGCCATGTAAATAGGGAGTGAGTGGTTACATAGAAGTTGATTATAAATAAAATAATGACATGAAAAAAAAAAAGAAAATTATGTGGTTTGTTTTTAGTGGATAGGGACCATGGATGACGTGGTGGTCCGGGACCATGTAATAATTTCTCGTTGTTTGAAAAATTATTACATGGTCCCGGACCACCACGTCATCCATGGTCCCTCTTACTAAAAATCAGTCACATAATTTGTTTTTTTTTTCATGTCATTTTTTATAAGGATGAATCTTCACCTTTTTAAGCCATGTAAATAGGGAGTGAGTGGTTACATAGAAGTTGATTATAAATAAAATAATGACATGAAAAAAGAAAATTATGTGGTTTATTTTTAGTGGATAGGGACCATGGATAACGTGGTGGTCCGGGACCATGTAATAATTTCTCGTTGTTTGAAAAATTATTACATGGTCCCGGACCACCACGTCATCCATGGTCCCTCTCACTAAAAATCAGCCACATAATTTGTTTTTTTTTTCATGTCATTTTTTATAAGAATGATTCTTCACCTTTTTAAGCCATGTAAATAGGGAGTGGATGGTTACATAGAAGTTGATTATAAATAGAATAATGACATGGAAAAAAGAATATTATGTGGTTTATTTTTAGTGGATAGAGACCATGAATGACGTGGTGGTCTGGAACCATGTAATAATTTTTTTTAAATGGACTTTTAATTAGTTTAATTGATCATTAAATCCATTGCTCCTATAAATCTGATCATCGATACAACTTTTCATCCTCAAGATTTGGCTCAGAGTTTCAAAAGAAAAAAAAAGATTGAGATGGGAGATATGGAAGCTCGAGCTGATGTAGACATTTGGAATTATGTCTTCGGACATTCAAAAATGGCGGTTGTTAAATGTGCTATTGAGCTTGGGGTTGCCGACGTTATTGAAAACCACGGCAGCCCCATGCCACTGTCCGAGTTAGCCGCCGCCCTCGGATGCGAACAGTCGCGTCTTCACCGCATCATGAGGTTCCTGGTCCATTTCCATGTATTCAAACAAGAACTCATCGGCCAACACTCCATGGGCTTCTCATTGACGCCATTGTCTCGTCGTTTGCTAAAACATGGAGAAAAAACCATGGCGCCTCTTATACTGCTAGAGACCAGCCCTATCATGTTAGGGCCATGGTATAGTCTCAGTGCTCGAGTCCTCGAGGGCGGGATATTTCACCATTTGAAGCAGAAAAAGGGACAGATATATGGAGCTACACCGAGGCAAACCCTGGTTATAGCAAACTCTTTAACGATGCGATGGCTTGCGCTGCTAGACGGACGATCCCGGCAATAATCGAAGGATGTCCGGAAGTGTTCGATGGCGTTGAAAGCTTGGTTGATGTTGGTGGAGGTAACGGAACTTCTTTGAGTCTTTTGATTAAGGCATTCCCAAGGATTCGAGGCATCAACTTGGATCTCCCTCATGTTGTGGCTGCTGCACCAACATTTGATGACATTGAAAACGTTGGAGGTGACATGTTCATATCTGTCCCAAAGGCTGACGTTGCTCTTTTAATGGTTAGATACTCCTACTTTTTACCCTACATATCAGCAACGAATATATCATGCTTAAACATAATAAAGGTGGCTGAAGTTGAAATTTTTCGTTATCTAACAAAAACACAACACCCGGCAGATATTGTTATTTTCTTTTATTTTTTAAAAATTGGAACATTTTTAATTTTATAAAAAACCCAAAATCTTTAGTTTCTCTAAAAACCTCACACTTAAACCCTAAGTTCCTAAATTCCTCCCCTCCCACCATTGATTCAATCACCTTTGGCTACCCTTACGTTCGTTAGACCATCACAACTGAAATCTTCATCATTCCGTCATCGATAACCGGTGAATGAACCGTTAATTGCTCCGTCAACAAACATCCAACAATGAAGAAAAAAGAGACCGATTGAGCTTCTGGCCGATGGCTAGAGGGTGGGGGATGCCAAACGGTAAGCTACGCGACGCTTGTGTGGTAAACGGTGAACAACCGACGTAGGGATGCCAGACAGTGAGAGAGATGCGATTTGAGGGTTTGATTGAAAGAAACTAAAACCTGGGGTTTAAAGAATTTAAAAATTAAATAAATAGAAAAACCAGACCACGTGTCATGTTATAATTGAATGACTATATTTCTTTAAGGGGCTGTTGGCAGAAAAACCTGATTTGAGTTATAGAAGTAAATGTTAGGCACTAGTTTGACCCGAAACAAATATTAGACACCAAATTTAAAAAAAAGAATATAATTTAAGCACCTTTATGACGTTTAAGCTTATATATTATCTTAACATGATATATGTTTTTGCGAATTGCAGTGGGTTTTGCACGATTGGGATGATGAAGAATGCATTAAAATCTTAAAGAAATGTCGAGAAGCGATTCCAGAAGAGAAAGGGAAGGTTATAATTGTGGGGGCAGTGCTGGACGAAGAGAAAAAAAAGGATGAGCTAGAATTCGTAAGGTTGATGTTAGACATGGTGATGATGACTCATACTAGCAAAGGGAAAGAGAGGACTCTAAAAGAATGGAGCTACGTTCTTCAACAGTCTGGATTTACACGATTCAATGTCAAATCTATCCACGCAGTTGAGTCTGTCATTGAAGCTTTTCCATAGAACAATCTATGAGGGGTGTTTATGGTTAATCTGCGTACTACAACGGTTAAGTTGTAGGTTATGTTCTTAGTGCGATTAGATAATAAGTCTAAAAATAATGTGTTTATCTTATTATGGTTAACCAATATACTATAATAATTAATCATGAACACTCCTACAATCTAGGGCTCTTCCCAATGATTCATCTAAATCTACCACTACAATAAAACCTTGTTTTCTATGAGACATATTTATTTTGCTCGTTATTTATCGAAAAATAAGTTTTTGAACTATATATCTTTTTTTTAATATGTACCTAAAGTCTTTTTTTTTGTAAAAATAAGTGTCTAACGTTTCATTCCATTATCATTATAAGGTTTTTTCGTGACAGACATTAAAAAATTGTTATTCAATTAAAACATGACATGTTGACTGATTTTTATTTATTTTATTTTTATTTTCTTTATTTAAAAAATCATAATCACAACCCCCAATTCCCTCCCTTCTAGCCATTGATTCAACCATCACCATCCACATATTCCTTCATTGGAACCCACTACCCTCCACTCTTCTATGTTCAAAAAATCGACAAGAAGCTATCAATCGTACCATGAACGTCGAACGTAAAATCTTTAATTGAACGGAGAACGACGAATTGGACTTTACAACTTTTGCCACGAGAGGAGGAGACCTCATTGTCGTGGCGGTAGCATAGAGTTTGGTTGCAGCAGATGATGTAATACCCCTACCCGATTTGGAAGAAAATTGAATCGGAAGTGTCACCAAAAATCATATCGGAACAATCAACATTCAAATCAAGGTCAAACAAATACAAACAATCATAACACCAAACCATATTATCCATTAACATAGATTATAATTTAAATAAGTTATGATTTCAAGCAATTGAGACTAGATTCCAAAGTTTTTAAAATTTAGGGACTAATGTGTGAATTTAACAAAATTTAAGGGACATAAGTGAAATTTTTTAACAATTCACACTATTATATATTTAGGTCTTGTTATGGCTTACACATGAAGAAAAATTATCATCACATAGATTAATCTTTATCATTTATGGGCTAAACAATGAAGTTTCAAAACTTTAAGGACCTACTTGTAAATTTCTAAAAGTTGCAAGTACCAAAATAATGTTCGTTTTATTAATACGTGTTATTCTTAATCTCATGTTCATCCCGAAACTTGAATTACAAAAAAAACGACGACTGAACTGAATCAGAGTTTAATTGAAAAAGTTACGAAATAATGACCAAAATATAAAATTTCAAACTTTTAGAGGTGGTTTCGAAACCTCCTTCGGAAAAGGTTTCGAAACCTTTGTCACAGATTCAAAAAGTTGACATTATGGACTGAGGGTTTAGATACCCTTAAATATGGTTTTGAAACCTTTGTCTTGTTTCACCAAAATATGACATTTTAGGCTATTTTTAACCCCTAAAGGTCACCATTATTAGTAAGCAACATCATGACATATTCTTAAGCATAAATGACTGTAACTCCCTCGACTCGGCCTAGTCGCCAGAACGAATCGAGCGAGCTATATTGGGTTTGCCGAAGCAAAATCGTAAAGATTTTAACTCAAATTACGTCCATTTTTTTCTTTTTTCTTGTCTAGATGCGAATTATTAACCTATGATGAACATACTGACAACGGTTCAATTCTCACTCAAATCGGACACTGATAAGACATTCAATTGCAAACACGAACATTAAGGGGCCAATTGCAAATCTAAAAATTTACAAGGGCTTAACTAAATTTGAAGTTACCAAAACTCAATTAATCAGGTTTCATGCTTCCATGTCAAATTTCAAGTTAAAACGATCATCAGAAATCATACAATTATATTCACAAAGATCATATACTAAAACGTAATAAATAGGAACTTCCAAACTTCACATTAATTGAATTAACAGCTGCCCGTATCAGTACACGGGCAAGTGTATCGGTACGCTTTTATAATTCTCAAATCTCAGATTCTAGTAGCTCAAACCCGTACCGAAACATTCCTCGGTGTACAAAAACGCCTAGCCAAAATGCACAGACCTGTACAAATACACCTTCCCATGTTTCGATACGACATGCCTGAAAATGCATACACGTACCGATACGCTCAGACCTGTAATGTCCAATTTTGCTGGTTTTTCATGATTTCAAGGTTTCAAACACAAGCTAACATGCTTCAAACATATACACATCTATTCTCAAGATCAAACAACATCAAAACAACATCGAAACAAGATAATAACATGTCATCATGCTTCACTTGAAAGTCTAGAGGCGTGCTTCCTAGAATCAAAGCATCCAAGCATGAAACATTAATCCCAAGCATTAACCAAACATATATGGCCAATTACAATGTCAAAACAACATAACAAACTTTCTCAAACAAGGAGTTTAACATAAACCCTCCCAAAATAACAATGAACCTCATTGCCCTTATTACTACTAGTCTAGTTTAAAACCATACTTTTAATTAGCTGAAGTCCTTGGATGTCCTTCGCTCACTCGCTGCCTCCAAGCTTTAGTACTCTGCATTGATTGACAAAGAGAGCGTAAGCACACTAGGCTTAGTGAGGACTGCTCAAACAACACACCATCAATGCATTTTAAAACCATTTTTCAAAACCACTTTGAAACCACCATTTCAATCATTTAAAAAACAGCATGCCTTGAAAATCATGCACTTAACATTTCCGAAAACCAGCATATTAAACAATATGCAACATGTATCATGCATCAACAACAAAAGCTCATTTTCTAACCCTCAATTTAAGCTTTCCTATACATAACAACCCATATGCAAGGCTTAAAGAGTAAACATGTATAAACCAACATTATAATCCATCAACACGATACATTAACAATTATATTGGTCTTCAAGTGATCATAAACCAATTCCACTTTCCAAAACATTATATCGGATACACAGATTCAACAAGTGTCTTGGCAACACTTCATGCCATCTCAACCGGAATTATGGTACATTCACAACCGGGTACAATCACAACCCCAATCATTGTTTAGACACATAATCCACTAATGAGAGTTTTCGGTACCATATAACCCCTCAACCGTTAGGGTACTCGTGGTGGAGTATTCGGTACACATAAACCCCTCAACACCCGAAGTGACATATTTATAGTGCACTACCAATCCTATGGCCGACCAACTATATCCGATAACATTTAAAACCATACACTTGCCAATATAATCCATTATTAACCAAGTACCTCATTGTTTTTATATGCAACATCTCAAAACCATTTTCCAATGCATCAAACCATGCATTAACAAGTATAAACCATACTTACATGGATCATTTACCAATGCATCCATCATCATTATAAGATCAAAAACCAGTATAAAACATACTTAAATCATGCATAAACAATAGGTAACATGTAATTCAAAAAACAAGTGCATAAAACCAATTTCACCAAAGTACGACTGAGGGAAAATCTCAATATACTTACTTTCGAGTTTAAACCAGCGTTTCAAGCTAAGTTTAAACCCCCAAAACAACATTTAAACCAGTTCGATGTTGTAAACCACATTCTCATTCACCGACAACGCAAAGCCTCATTCGCCGATGCGAATCACTCCTTCAAAGCTTCTGAAACAATGCTACAAGCTTGAGGATCGACCTCCCCTGATTTTACCACACGAAAAGAGAGGATTCATTGCATCATAATGCATTCACAAACCAGCAACAACAATTCATAACAATCGTCTTCAAACACTAGCCAAAACCTCTCCAAAACTACCGAAATCAACATCAAACATCATCCACACTTAACCCAGCCACAAACTAACGATTTAATCCATTGATTACCTTCAATTAACATTCAAAAATAACCTAACATCAACCTTATATCTCTAGCATTCATTAAACCACATCAACACCCCAAAAACACATAACTATCAACCTAGAAAATTAGAGATTCACTTAGTTTCGGGAGTCTAATGTTAAAACCATCATATTAACATCATTTAACATCAAAATCATGTTTAGAATCGATCAAGAACTCAGCAAAACCGATCCAATACGAAAATCACATAATCTCATTAATTAAACCTTGATTTAACCAAATTTTCACAATTAAATCATTAAAACTCATTAGTAAACAAATAAAAAGAGTCATGAACTTGAAAATTTCAGTAGAGCACATTTGATTAGAGGAGAGAAATGAAAATCAGCTCTAATAGTTGGCTTTCCCCTTAATTGGCATGATTTGAGTGAAGTCTCCAAGAAGAAATTCAAGAATTAAAAAGAAAAATCAAGAGAGTTATTCTTCGATCATTTTACAGTAAAAAATAGTTTGGATGCTTAAGAAAATTGAGAGAAAATTTAGAGCAAAAATAGTTTACGTAAGAAAAGTGATTTGTTTAATAAAACTCTCTTTTATTAAATCCCTTTTAATCTCATTTAATGTTCCTTTTTAAAATCATTTAAAAATAGCATAAATTAAGGGAAAAGTCTGATTTAAAGCTTTGATACAATAATTCCTTAAATATTCAAAGTTTTGACACTTTTACAAAGCAATCACCAAAAATAATTTTGAAAACTTTACATTTTGGTCACCACCCCAAAATGTCTTTAAATCTAAATTCATTTCTTCGAATTGACTTTACCAAAGCCCTAATTATAATAATTAGGTATTTTCCAAAAAATTTCCATATTTTATTCCTCATTAAAACATTTAATATCAATTAAATCTTGAAACTAGCTCGAATCAACTAACCCGGTTCTTCTGAACCGTCTAACCTTCCCGATTAACATCTAGTCCCAAAATCGGGGCGTTACAAGGGCACCATACCATAACTCATCATCCATATGCTTAGCAGGTTTCAAGTTCTTATAACCTTACTTACTAAACCTATAACTCAAAGGTCCAAAATTCATACCAATATGCATACTTCATATATACATACCTATCAAGCATATAATTTACTTCATAATTCATAATTCCATCCTACCTACATACAAACATAACATATACCCTTTTAAGTATACCATGACCTATCAACTTTTACTTGAATTTTCAAATTCACTTAAGCATAACATACTTAACAACTACACACAAGTCAAGCATAATATAAACTTAGCACCATAATATAAACATAACCATTTCATAATATGATGGTTCATCTTAGTCTCTTTCCTTTTAAAGCTCATTAATATGCCTTGTTTAGCATAATATTAATACCAAGTAATTAATGTCATAGCATATTGCTAATTTTATCACAAATCACTAAACCAAAATATAACATCAATCCAAAGTCACGTACTTCAAAATTCAAATCTTATATCCTTAATTCATATGCCTCCAACTAGGAGTTTGAAAAAGGAACTTACTCAATGCCTTAAGAGTGACTTGCAACCCCTAAATATGATCCGAGCATTTACAAAAACTTAATACCTAAAATGTATGCAAGGAAACTTGATAAGCTTCCATAGCTTAGTGAGGTAGTGACCTTAAAGACATATGGCATATAAATATTTCAATGATAAAGGATGATAAGAATCAATGTAAATAAGGCATATGATGTTATTCAGTGCATATAAGTTAAGGATGGTATAGTTCAATCTTATTCTTCCAAGCCGTATCTTATATTAGCTTTGTTTAATGAAAGCTTTATCAGAGTTCAAGAGTTTTCATAGCTTTCATAGGACATACTTTTGTATTTTCTTTCATGTTTTACACTTATCATATCATATCAAGATTTTATCGGAGTTCTTATTAGAGTTCATATCTGAGTTCATGCATTTTAACAATATTTGCCTTGGATCACATTGGACATAGGTAGTATTGGTCCGTGTTGTACCGTATTGGTTCGTAGCAAAAAGCACAAAACAATGGCTAGTGTTCAAGTATATCAAATAATCTTCCCTTTTCTTCCATCAACTCCTTCATTACCTTCTACTGTCTCCAATATATCACACATACGGGATCGTCCTCCTTGAGCTGTAGCCCGTAGACTGTAGACCGAATATACCATTGTACCATACCAAAGTATCCAAGAGCTTCCATTGTTTAAGCAACTTATAGCATTTTAAGATTTATTATTAGAAGATGAGTCTTATGGAAAGAATGAGCTTTAAGCTCCAAAGTAGAGAAGTTCTTTGTATCTTGTGGCATTAAAGGTTAAGGTTCATTTCTTAGTATCTTATGGCATAGGAGAGCATAATTTTATTTCAAAGCTTTAAAACAAAGTTAACTTAGCTACTACATTCTACCATTATACATCATGGCATATGTAACCCCCTTAGCTCGGCCTAGACGGTTGACCCGAACTACGAAGATTACACGGGGAAAACCAAAGTCAACCCTAAAGTCAACCTTGATTCACAACCTTTTTTTCTCAATCTTGTCTAGATGCACATTAACCCTAAGTGAGTTTCCATAAAACTTATTTGAGAAAGGCACAGCGATCGGATAACAAACAGGGACTCAATTGCACTTATTACAAGAATAGGGACCAAAATGTAAATTCTGTGAATTAGAGGGTCTTTGTAACACCCCGAAAACCGGTCTGGTCGGAAATAGGTTCCGATGATTGGATTTTGGTGTTAAAAATCTTAAATTTTGATTAGTTTATGTTTTAAAATTTTATGGAACCTAAAAGTCAAGATAAGTTTGTGTTATGTTCCCAAATTAACGTTTCTGGGCCAGGTGTTTCGATACGCCTAGGACCCGTATCGAAACGGCCTAGCTAAGGCGTATCGAAACGGATGTCAGGCGTTCCGATACGGTCCAACGGTAATAACTACCTTTTTGGCATTTTGCAAGACCGTATCGAAACGGCCTCGACCGTTCCGAAACGGTACCCTGCAGAAAACATGACAAGTGCCCAAAAGTCAGAGAAATCGGCCCTTAGATGAGTCACCTGCTTGCTTGGCACCCTTTCACGTGATTTTAAGACTGAGATAAGTCTTTTGTTCAGCTTATGATGAGAGTTAAATGTGGATGTTGGGTTTAGCAAACCCACTTAGCAAGGAAAGCTTTTAATTGGCCTTTAGGGAGGCAAACCCTTGGAGATAGGAAACTCTCCTATTGGATGAGGAAGAGGTGGAATTTTAAATAATAATTCTTTAGCCTCTATAAATATAAGAAAGATGGTAAGGGCTTAGTTTTGATTTTCCTACGAAAGCCTAAAACACCTTTCTTTCCTAAATTAAGTTAGCACCTCCATTGTTGTCTTCTACCTTAAGCTTAAGCAAGCACCTCCATGATAGCTTAATCAAAGCCCTGATCTCCCTTGTTTAAGAAGCTCGTGTTGTTCGTGCCATCATAAGAGAAAGAGAGCTCAAGCATCGATCGAGGTATTATCGACCTTAGGAGCTTTAACCGACCAAGGTGAGTGTAGTAGCGTCTCGAGTTTGGCAAGGGCCTACTCGAATATGTTGTTTTGTTTGTTAAATGCTAACCTTTGAGTTAGTAGTTTTACGCCATCGATTATATGATTGGTAAGTGCATGGTAAGATTGCATCAATTCTATGATTAATGCTATGTTATTATTGTCATGTGGTGTATTTATATGTTCATAATATGATGTGCATATGATTTATGAAATATTGTTAAGGACCTTGGATTCGAGGTATCGGATACGGTTGGCATGCCAATGTATTCATGAGCTCTGTGGAAGAAGAACGACTTGGTGTAGTGGAGGGATGTGTTGTGTGATGGTCAAATCGGTGTAGTGGAGGGTATGGACCATAATAATCATGAATGGTGTAGTGGTGGAATTCGTGTATCCGTATACAAGGAATTGATCCAAGGAAAATTGTGAATTCAAGATAATGATGTGCCATGAAGCCATGACGATGATTTATGTTATGATTATGATATATGCTATGATCTTACATGTTGATGTAAATAATTTATTGAGCATGTTGTAAGGCATGTTATATGTTATGCATGGTTATGTGACTACCTCACTAGGCAAGTGTGCCTAATGCATTTCATGCATCCATTTCAGGGTAAGCAAGTAGAAGGGATCGAGATCGGAGAAGTTGGAGCGTTGCACAAGTCACAACCAAGTTCAAGTAAAGTGTTTTGTCTTTTAAACTCCTAGTATGGTGGCAAGGTCTACCTATTAGGCTTGGTATGTTCGTTTAGTGTGTTTATGTGTGCAAGTGCTTTTGGTATAAATAATATGTAATGAGATATGTTGTTTAAGGGTAAAGCCTTAAAGTTTATGTTTATGTGCTAAATTGGTAAAACAAGGTAAATGGATTCAAATGGCCTTAAAACTTGGCAAGACTGTAGTTTACACCCTTAGAATAATGTGTGTCAAGTTTCACTGCAATCGGTTCATTGTTGCTATGTTAAAATTGACTAAAACTAGCTAAAATCTGTCATTTCTGGTCTTCCGTTTCGAAACGGGTTGAAGTGTTTCGAAACGTTTTGGCCACTGGAGACCCCTGTTTCGAAACGGGTTCCGAAACGGGTCTAAGTCAAGTCAAGGTCAGTCAACCCGTATCGATACGGGTCAGGCCGTATCGATACGGTCAAGAAAGGAAAAGTCAAAGTTTTGACCGTGGACAAGTCGTACCGAAACGGCTTATGGCGTTTCGATACGGGCAGCTTCTTTTGGGCTTTTATAAGGTCAAATGGATTAATATGTAAACTCGGTAAACATTGCTAGTGTAAGGATTGATTAAAGTTCAGATTAAAAGCCTAATAGGTTCGATGAATTTTATAAGACAAGTTATTAAGAAAGCTTTTGTAGAAAAAGAGTTAAGGATTTCATCGCATTGTTTTCCGGTAACGCTCTCCGACTCGGTTCTCTACCAGGCCGGGAAGGGGGTGTTACAGTCTTCACTTATTTTTATGTTACCAATATGAAATTAGTTGTATTACATGCTTCCCTGTCAAATTTCACTTTAATTGGACATCTCAAACTCATACAATTACAAACTCAACTTTCGGGACTAAAACGTAAAGCTTGCAAACTTCAGCACCATTCAAATCAGTGCCCAACGATCACCTGTTTCGAAACGTTCACCAGCTGTATCGGAACGAGGACCAAAACGGCGTTGACCATTCTGAAACGCGGGTTGGTTCCGAGATTGGTTTCGGAACGAGGCCTTCCAGTAGCCAAATAGTTTCGGAACAGCCTCCAGCCGTTTCGAAACACGAAGGCCATTACAGGCCCTTGTTTCGAAACGCTAGAGAGTGTTCCGATACGGTTTGCCCAGAAGCTGCAGATTTTGCTAGTTTTTCATACATAAATCCATTCAAACTCATCCTAATGACTTCCCAAACATACCAACAAGTCATCAAACCTATAAGGTGCATGTTTAGAACTCCTAAACACATTCACAACATCAAACATGAAATTTCACATGTCTAGAGGCATGCTTCCTATTATCCAAAACCAAGTAAGCAAACAAATTTCAAATCAAGCATTTAAAGGCCATTTACAACTCAAACCAACAAAGGCAAACATGCCACAGCCCTAGGGAGTTCAACACATCTCCCAAAACAAATCTTAGAATCCCATTGCCAATTTATCAAAACTAATAGTGTATGAAAACATCACCATACATGAGCTTGGATTCCCTTGGATACACTTAGCTTCCTTGATGCCCAAAGCACCTCAATTATCTGCATTATTGGTAAGAGAGAGCGTAAGCACAAATGCTTAGTGAGGCGTGCTCTAAACAAAACCATTACAATAATGCATTTTTAGAAAACAATTTAACAAAGCTTTTAAACCACATGCACTTCTCTTTTTCATGCTACCAAGCATCTTTTTCAAGCATCTCATGCTTCATTACATTCAATACAATATATTGGCTTTCAAGTGATAGTTCATAACCATTTCAACACAAAACACAATCGGATACGCGGATTACAAGCGTTGTCTCACACGCTTAATACACACTACCGGACTACACAAGGTTCACACTCAAGAGCAATCCCTCTATTGATGTGACACCCGTGGTGGAGTATAACGGTACAATCACAACCCCTCAACACCACTCACCGGTAGTTGTATACTTCCACTAACGAGAGTAAGGGACTCATGACACAAGATCCACAGATGGAATTTACAACCACCATTGTGATCTTACCTCAATCGTTAGGGTACTTGGATGGAGTTTACAGTACAATCAAACCCCTCAACATCCAAGGCGACTTTACTTACGGTGCACCCAATCCTATAGCCGGCTAACTATATCTGATTCAAGTACTTTTAAAACCAACCATTACATCACTTGCCAATATACATCAATTATCATCAACAATTCACTGTTTTAAAGCATTAATCAAAGCCACATATCATCATGCATCACTATGCATCAAAACCATATTAATAATATGTCAAACCAAGGATCTCTTACCTTGAGCATCCCTCAATACAAGGCTTTCAAAACCAGCATTTAACATGCTAAAACATGCTTTCAAAACAGTAATTAAACATGCATTTCATATCCAATGCATCAAACCACAATCTAACACATCCGAGGGAGTTTTTCCGAAAACTTACTCTTGAGCTTAGCTAAGTTGTTTAGACTTAAACTAAGCTCCCAAAACCTCCAAATAATTGTTCCAACGCTGGAAACCAACTCCACTCACCAATTTCGTTTCGCTTGCTTGCCGAAACGCCAATTAAGCTTCCGGATCAACTCCAAAAGTGTCCGAAGATGTCTCCCTTGTTTTAGACACATCAAAGTATAGGATTAATGCATCATCATGCATTGAAATCTTCAGCCAACACTCCTAAACTCGCTGCTCTACCCAAAACCAACATTTTGGCTACCAAACACAACCGAAAACACCTCCAAACTCTTCAAAAACTTAACCCAGCCAAGATCCATCACTTCTAACCATTTCTAAACATCAATTAACATCCAAAATAAACCTAAACTCGTCCTTATACCTCCAGCTATAACAGATCACCAAGAACACCTCAAAAACCACCATTTTCATAAGCAAAAACTTAGGAAATTCAACCTATTCGGGATTGGATTGATTAAACCTCATTTCTAACATCATTACACATCCCAAATACATTAGAGAATCATCTCAAAACAGAGCCCAATCCATTACAACGAAAATCTTCAAGATCTCTTCCAAAATCTTGAGTTTTAAGCCAAAAACAAGTTTCTAACATTAAATCCATTTATAAAACTTTAATAAAGGATTGCCAACTTAGGAATTTCAGTAAAGAACTGAGTATTTATAGGAGAAGAACAATCTTACCTCTAAATGATGATCTCTCATTGACTTGGGCCAAATTCCATGAAAATTTAATGTGGAAATCAAAAGGATTTGATGCAAGATTGATTAGGAATCAATAGATGATAGAAATCTCATCAATTGAAGTGAAAATCTATGTGAAAGTTGCTGGAGAAAAAGTGTTTGGATGACGAGATTTTGAGAGAAGAAGGAATGAGAGAAAATTAGGAAAAGGTAGTTATGAAATCCAAAAAGTAGTTTCCCTTTTCATTTAATTTAATTAAAGCATTAATTAAATCACCCAAATTAAGGAAAAATCTGGAGAAAAATATTTTGGGTAAATTATCTCCTTAAAGATTCAAAGTTTCAATCCTTTACAAAACAGTCACTACTAAACTTTGCAAAAATCGCATTTTGATCACGACACCGAAATGTAGTATTTCCAAACCTAATTTTGTAAAATTGATTTCACCATTCTCTTATATATATTAAATGAAGATTTTTAGATATTTTTCCATATTTTTAAAACATCCTGAACTAGGTTTTCCCTAAAACCTCCTTTTATATTAGATCCGCTTATCAGACCATTCCGGTTCAAACCCTAAACTTCTATTCCCAAAATTGGGGTGTTACAACTCTCCCCCTCTTAAGAATTTTCATCCTCGAAATTTACCTGGAGGAAAAAGGTAGGGAAACTACTTCTTCATGTCATCTTTTCTTTCCCAAGTGGCTTCTGCAACACCACGATGCCTCCACAACACCTTAACCAACTCAATGGTCTTACCTCGAAGAATTTTACTGTCCGAATCCAGAATCTCAACTAGATCCTCGTCATAGGTCAAACCCGGATTCAACTCTACTTCCTCCACAGACATAACATGCAAAGGATCCGATCTATACCTCCGAAGCATAGAGACATGAAACACATCATGTATCTTTTCCAACTCTTGCGGTAACCCAGGAACCGAGGACAGAGGCAGGAATTACCAGTTGAACATTCCACACAACACACCATTTTTGCAATGACACAACAAATGAGCAACAATTTCAGGTTCTTCTGAACATATGGGGCATAACACGGATTATTGATTCATGACATTTCTTTTCAAAAGTTCCACTTTGGTGGGGGTTTTGCCATGAACTGTTTTCCAAACCAAAGAATTCACTCTTCTTTGGATAAATGAGGGTTTCTTATTCATCCAAAAATAACTATCCTGTACAAAAACACAAGACAAACCAACAGACTATACATGTATGAAAAGGAAATAACTAAAAAGAATCCCCCATTCCATTGCAAGAGCAGAGGAAGATTGAGTAAATTTAGTATAACCAACAAGCTTCATTCGGACATCCTTTTTAACCAATGAGACAATTGCATCAAATTGTCGAGGTTTCCTTCCATGTATTCTGCAGTTCCTCTCTTGCCATATGTGGTAGAGAAACCTACACCAAGCCAAACAGATTATAAGAGCTACGAGAGACCTCCCCTTGCCATGCATTAGCAACCACTGGACCATAAACGACCAAGATCCCAACTGCATCCCCAAGTGACAGGCCAAGAGAATCCCCAACCAAACTCTGCAAACAAGTAATTGTAGGAAAAATGTTTGGTTAAACCGAAAAAGAGTTGAAAATAAGACTTGCTTGAGGTGTGCACTAGACACTGTCCTTAAGGATATTTCGCGGTGAAGCGTAACTCCAGGATTCAACAAGCACTTCTGCCGAAGCAGGCAACAGAAAGAGCAAAAAATCAATGAGTACTCAGCTTTAAAAGGAGAGAGGGGAGAAGAAAGTGAGTAGATGGTTCTACTTTGATATGAATTATGAAGTCATATGTGCATGGTATTTATAGTACCATGCATGCCTAAAAAGGCATCTAAAAATAGCAATTAGACAAGGGAAAATCAGTCAAAAATAAAATGAATGGTTAAGAATAAAGATATTTTTATTTGAAATGAACGATTAAAATTAATCAGAAAATGGATGGTCCAAAATGAATTTTAAATAATAATAAAAACAAAATAATAAATATGGATCGAGCCTCTAATTCATGCACATGGGAAAATTCGCCAGTTTCAACTGGATTGAACTTCTTAACCTTACTTCATGTGGCGCAACCACCGTTATATTTTTCTCTTAGAAGCCCAATACCAAGTCTTTCTATTTAAACTCAAAACAAATAAAATAAAAGAGAGATGTGGGATTATTTGAAATATACTAAGTAAACTTATATTTTTACAACAATCCCCCACATATTTCAAAGAATGATAAAAAAGTTTAGCTGAGTATTCTGACATAACGTATTCATTCTGGTGTTTTTTTGGACTATGAACCAAAATTTAGAAAAATGAGACATAACTTACAGACTAATTGGTGAAACACGTTTTTATTAACCAATAACTCATTATTGTAAGCTAGCATTCTCATTAATCACATTATATCTATTCTTGCTCTATATCGCGATTGTGCGCTAATAGGCCATGCGCGTGCCTGGTTTTCACAAGTGCTCTAGAGACTTTGCCATATTTCTCATAGAAGCGGTCCCACTTCACACTTATATAGGTCAAGTCATCAAGTGTATTCTGCAGGTCAATACACCACCTATAAATGCTATGAACTTGATTAAGAGTTTTACTCATCCTCACCATCATTGCAGTTTTTAGCACTATTTACATCATATGAAGGGACAAAAAAATAATGTAGTGCTTTCTCTACAAGATCAATCAATGACTTGTTATTACCCATATGAACCTTCTTCATGGGATCGCCAATCACAAAGGTTGGGTTACCATCACTGTTGATTTTTTATATTGGCATAAGTCCCTTTCCCCTCTATGTTTCAGATATTAATTTTCTCCCAAGGGTTTTAGTTGAATGATTTGGCCAAAATCATTTCTAACTTCACATAATCAATTGATATCACTTCATCTTTTTGCAGCTGCTTTATTACCTCATGTTATTAGACAAATATGTCTATTTTAACCTTTGAAAGTTTTTATTCTTTGCAATGTCTATTGCTACTTGGCAATCATAACGCATTGGCACTAAATCTATCATTTTTGTGCCTAATGAAATACAGGCTAAGGGGGTTTTCAACCGCTCAACTTCAAATACATGCTAAGAGATTTTTCTATCACTTAGCTTTATTTGTTCAAGCTAAAAAAATTTCTACCACTTAACTTCATTACACATGCTAAGAAGTTTTTCTACTACTTAGTTTTATTATACAGGCTAAGAAATGAAAGAATCTACTTAACTTTATTATTAGCCAACTCTAATGCAATAAATGCAGACTTCATAGTAAATTTTCTATAAATGTTTGTTTGGCTAGTTTTCAAGATAATGTTCTACTTCTAAGGGTAAATACATAACCACTAGTAGATCTAGTCTCACGTGAATAAGATATTTAGTTATCATCATTGTATCTTTTTTAATACAACGGGTACTCCACTAAGTAGAATATCATAACCCATGATATCATTTTGATATCTTATTAACTTTATTACATCAACTCAACAATAATGATTTGAGTTGTGTATATTAGCTCAATTGAAAAATAACATGTGGCATCTCAGGTCTAATAAAATTCATCAAGTGCATCAAAATTTAATAATTTTGTGCATACTTGATTGATTAACATGATCACATGTATATTATTCTCATTTGAATATTAACATCATAATGAGTATTCACAGATTTGGTACAATATATCTAAACTTCTTAAAAATTCAATGTTATGTTCTTGTGATATAATTTTGCCACCACACTTCTTTATGATTTAAATATTCAATATGACATTTGCTTCATTCATGACTTTCATTGAAGCAAGATATCTCATAGTCTCACATAATAATTACTAAGATAGGCATGTAATCAGCACACAAATAAATAATCACACAAACATCGTCAACCAGTTTGATATAAACAAAAAACATTATTAAGATATACATGATATCAACACAAATAAATAATCACTCATGTTTTCACTTATCCCTTGATTGAATTTCTCATTCCATAATTTTGGAAGTTTGTTTCAAGACATATAATGATTTGAGAAATTTACAAACTTTGATTTCACGACCTGATGCGACGCATTCTTCGGGTTGTTCATTATATCCTTTTGAGTAACCAAAAATATGATTGTAACGTCCATTTGGCTGATAAAAAAAATTGTGTTGAAACTAGAGCAAAAGATTCCAATGAAAAAATTCTTGTAAATGGAGTAAAATATCAAAATAATCTATATTGTTTTAAGTAAAACCTTTTGCACTATATATTTATAAAATAATTATTTTTAAAATTTCCTTGTAAAAAGAATTTTTTTGCAATCGATAAGTTCTGTTGTATGAAGTAAAAAATTAATTTACAAACATTATAAAACTGAGTTACATTCAATACTAACTACTTTTCAAAAGAAAAGCATCGTAAGAAGAAACTGTTTCAAAAAATTATATCATTTTCAGCCAAGTATAAATATAAAAATAATACTTCCAAAGAATTTTACACTTCTAGGTCGTTCAGATCTTCTCAAATCATTATGTTCACAATCAAGTTTCAAATAGGTTTGGCTCATAAATTAAAACTAAACAAGCGTGCAATTTTAATGATACACCAATTTATAAGAGGAGATAGATCACAAATTATTATTTCTTTTCCATTATAGTCATTAAACAAAATAAGTATCTTCTTTATCTTACCCATTCTTTTATTCTTGAAATAAAATATGATATAACTCGAAAACATGTATCACTAAAATTGACATAAATTATAGTCATTGTTTGTTTAACAATTTTATTTCAACCAGATATGTTATTATCCAAGGCATAAAGCATATATGCAACACTTTGAACATGTAATCTAATACTTCAGAAACAATTATCTTTCCTTACGAACTAGAACATAAATTTGGTAAAATACCTCCACACTTTAAAATATTTGAAGAACATATAACTTTTATAGATTTAAGGTGTCCCTAATCATTTTCACATAGAAAATCTAACACACACATTTTACAAGTTATATTAATATTAGCATACCAAACTAATTATAACGACAAAAATTTTCACATTAACATGTTACATAGATCATCATAACATTTAATCATACAAGAAATATAAATAGCATGCATAATAATTTTGAATAAACATGTTACAAAACCCTTTTTCTCAAAATATATTCTCGATTCGTCACATTTGAAGGAGACTTAGGCTAAGGTTTTTTTATTTACCTTTGAATAATATCTTGCCTTTTTAAATGCTTGTGCAGTTTCAAACGGTCTTTAAGATAGACAATTTCTTTCCCTTCCTCTATAAGGAGGTATGACATAAATATGTGCCTAGTAGCACCATTGTCTATCATCCACTCTTTTGTATTCGTAAATATATCAACTTTGAGAAATGATCACAGAAATTATCTCATCTGCTTCAACCAAATTAAAATTTTGCTTAACAAGATTAGCGACATCTATTTCAACCAAATTAATGTTTGACTTAACATGATTAACGACATTTGTTTCACCCAAATTAATATTTGGCTTAACAGGATAATCATCATAATTGGAGATAAAAATCGTGGGTATAGTCAATGAATAATGCACCAGGTAGGTACCTATGAAAGAGAGGTGGTGTACAAAGCACTCTTAAATACTAAGTCTTTGATAGGACAATTCCTAGATATGCACTTTCACATTATACCAACAATCAATATAGAGTCTGCCACACGTAAAATAATTTTCCTTTTCCTTCTTTATTTCAAAAATTTATTTTGAATTTGTAACAAACTTCAATCATACTTAAAGCTCAACTTACAAAATTTTGCAAGCATAAATAGTGTGCATAAGACTAATAATTCAATATTATAACATAGGTAAATAAAATTATTATCTAAAAGCATCCAAAAAATTCATAGACAATACATACATATTTTAGCAGTAGAATTCAAATTATGATGTACAGACAACATCACGAATGTAAGGGGCGCACTAGAGTACTGCACGAACAACGTTACAACAACACCAACGAAAATCTTTGTTAAGAGGTCGCAGGTTTTCAGTTTAAAATAGGAAATGGGAAAAATATCTATATGATTGTAGGAAAATGTTTGGTTAAACCGAAAAATAGTTGAAAATAAGACTTGCTTGAGGCGTGCACTAGACACTATCCTTAAGAATATTTCGCGGTGAAGCGTACCCTCCAAGATTCAACAAGCACTTCTGCCGAAGCAGGCAATAGAAAGAGCAAAGAACCAATGAATACTCAGCTTTAAAATGAGAGAGGGGAGAAAAAAGTAAGTAGATGATTCTACTTTGATATGAATTATGAAGGCATATATGCATGGTATTTATAGTACCATGCATGCCTAAAAAGGGCATCTAAAAATAGCAATTAGACAAGGGCAAATCGGTCAAAAATAAAATGAATGGTTAAGAATAAAGATATTTTTATTTGAAATGAATGGTTAATATTAATCAAAAAAATAGATGGTCCAAAATGAATTTTAAATAATAATAAAAATGGATCGAGCCTCTAGTTCATGCACATGGGAAAATTCGCCAGTTTCAACTAGACTGAACTTCTTGATCAAACCTCATGTGCGCGCAACCAATGTTATATTTTTCTCTTACAAGCCCAATACCAAGTCTTTCTATTTAAACTCAAAACAAATAATATAAAAGAAAGATGTGAGATTCTTTGAAATTTACTAAGTAAACTTATATTTTTACAACAGTGATCACTTGCCATCATTACACAATAAGCACTATGAGACAACTTGCAACCCCCAACATTCTTGACCTCTTTGGCAGCCTATCCTGAATCACTAGCCAAGCCAAGAAAGTGTGGCGAGGAATGGCTAACCCTCCCCAAACAAGTCTAAACCAGGGGACACATTGGTTCTTGTGTTGAAAGGCCTCCCAAACCTTCCTTGCCTCGAACACTCCACCCAAACCATCCATATTGGCAAAATCAACATGTAGCTTCAATATTTTCCTCCAAGCCAAACTAGGAGTATACTTGACAATTTCTTGCCAAACCGGTCGCCCTTTAAGTACATATTTTTTTTAGTCCGGGCAACCCATAGAGATCCTATTTGAGAAAACAAGAGCCATAAGCATCTCATCATACAAGCACAGTTTCAGGTAGACACACTCTTCACCCAAGCCCACCATCACTCTTGGGATGATAAATTCTCCCCCAACTAACACGAGCCCCCTTAGCCGAACCCTTTGAGCCCTTCCAAAGGAAGGAATTGCAATACTTTCAATCTACCTTACAACTTTCGAAGGAAAAATAAACACCTGACACCAAAAGTTCTGGATGCTGAATAGAACCGCTTGAATAAAATGTAACCTACCAACAAAAGAGATATATTTTAAGGGCCATGATCTGATTTTTTGCACAATCCTCCCCACCAGCCCTTCACAATCCCCAACAAAGAGATTTCTTGTGATCAAAGGAACCCCAAATATCGAACTAAAAGAGATCCCAACCTAAAACAAGTAGACTAAAATATATGTCTAATGTCCTTAGTTTCCACCCCAGCACAGAAGAATTCACTCTTTAGAAGAGTTCATCTGCAGACCTGTAACTCTATAGAACAGAGCCATAAAATTCTTTACACCCATCATATCCTCAACAGTTCCCTTGGTAAACACGATAAGATCATCCGCGAAGCAGATATGGGTATGGCCAATTCTCTTACACCTAGGATGAAAACCAAACACACCATACTGACTAGCCAAATTCAAAAGCCTGGACAAAACATTCATTACAAGGATAAAAACATAAGGGGATAAAGGGTCCCCTGCCTAAATCCTCTAGCACATGATGTGAAGAAACCAACTAAACCACCATTTAGGCCAACCGAGAATCTAGAGCGAGTGATACATGCTCGAATCCAACCACTAAATTGCACTGGGAACCCAAGTACTCGGAGGAGTTGAAAAATAAAGTCCCAGTTAAGTAGTCAAAGGCCTTCCTAAGATCAACTTTTAAGGAACACCAGGCTGAGAGGTGCTTTCTATCATATCCATTCACCAACTCAAGTACCAACATCACATTTTCCACCAAGTCTCTACCAAATAAGAAAGCACTTTGATTAGGCAGAATCAACTCAGTCAACCACATCTTCAACCTATTAGTCAAGATCTTTGTAATAGTGCAACAGAAAATAGGCCTAAAGTCAGACGCAGAAGAAGGGGCAACTTCCTTAGGAACTAAAGTAATGATAGTTGCATTGAAACCAGCAGGTAGAAAGCTAGTTAAAAAGAAGTGCTTAACTGCTTGGATAAAACCCTCCCCTACAATCCTCCAACACAACTTAAAGAAGCTTGTTGGGTAACCATCAAGGCCGGGAGCCTTATTTCCCTTCATGCCAAACAAGACAGCTTTAATTTCCTTTGAAGTTATAGGTGCCACCAATTGTTCTTGAGCTTCCATAGAAATTTCCATCCCCATAATCTGCTTCAATAAGTCATCTGGCAAGGGGACCACATTCGAATCCCCACACCCTAAGGCCTCAGAAAAATGCCTAATTAATTTAGCAGAAATAGCCCCAAACGTATCAAGCTTCTAACCCTTAAGATCATAAAGCACCTGGATATAATTGAATGACTACCTGGCTTTAACATGTCTAAAAAAATAAGAAGTATTTTTTAAGAGGCATTTCATTGAGTTCTTGGGAGATTTGCTTTTCCTGAGAAATGAAGGCAGGTGTAGGACATTGCAGATTTGTTAAGAGGCTCCTTTAGCCTTTTTAACTTAGCAAACAACACAGTCAAAGGATTGACAATCGTGTGCATCTTCCAAGATTTTTTTACAATATCATAGAAACCATGGTGAGCTGCCCAGAAGTCAAAGAATTTAAATGGCTTGAGAGGACTTTCCATAGGGACATCAACCATCACAAAGCAATGACTATGATCAGAGCACCCAAGTGCCAGGAACTCAACTGCAGCACGTGGAAACTTCTGCATCCACCACTAATTTACAAGCATATGATCAAGCTTACGAGATAATGGAGCCTCCTCCCTTCTATTGCACCATGTAAAAGCAGCCCCACTATAAGCATGGTCAATGAGAGCTAATTCATCAAGGCCATCCAAAAACTCTTGAATAGGCCTAGAAATAAGCTGACTACCATAGAAATCCGAGCTCTCATAAGGCCCCCTAACAATGTTAAAGTGCCCATGGCAAATCCCCAACTAAACCTTTCACCTCAAGCAAACAACTCCACAACCTCCTGCTATATTCCTTACCATTGGATCCATAGATAGCAAGCAAGAAAAATTTCACTTCCCTGCGCTGCAAGAAACAACTTAAGTGTTGGTCACTCTTCCTCACTTCCTACCCACTCCAAGTATCTCTATACAAGAACCAGATCCTCCCATTTACAGCATGATCATAATTGTGAACAATCGACCGCCCATGAAATTTTTGAACAATAGTAAACATATTTTCCTGTTTACTCTAGTCTCAAGTAAGCTTATGGTTTGCCTCCTTGATGATTCATTTTGGATTGGGATCATATCTATGTTAGTTATTGATCACCATAACGTTTTTTTTATCGATAAAGACTTGCATAGATAAAAAGCTCAAGAGTGCAATAAATGTGTCGGGAGGACTGCAAGATTCCAACAAACTTGATCCTGTTCAGTCTTAGCAAATTTGGCAAGCCAGTCAGGAAGCTGGTTACAATCTCGACTGACAAAGGAAAAACAACAGGACTCAAACTCCTTTGACAACATCTTGATGCATTCTTCGATGGCAGAGGTGACCCAGTCCGAGGATACCCTAGAGTTTAGGCGATTGACAACAGCTTTATTATCTGTTTCAATGATAACCTTTGAGAAAGCGAGGTGACTCGCTGTCGTGAGTCCCAGTTTGATAGCAAAGGCTTCAGCAGCAGCAGCATATGGTGCCCAACAAGAAGCTGAGACTCCATGGACAAAAGAGCTTGAGTTATCCCGAAACACAGCTTCGACCGAAGCTTTTCCGGAGTCTTGGTCAAAAGCGGCATCACAATTGATTTTTATAACTCCTGTCGGGGGAGGTATCCACTTTGCATTTCTCGGGGCTTCATTCAATTTCTCAGATGGGTCAAGTTTGTTTGCTTGTTGAAATTCCCTAAAGCCACGATCTGCTCTTAGCCAAACATCCCATGGGGACTCCCTTCTTCCCTCGAAAACAAGTGCGTTCCTTGCTTTCCACACATTCCAAAGAATGAAAGCAATATGAGCGAGACCTACCTTGGTCATCCCCAGATTTCGATCTTGGCTAAGTTGGAGCCACCACTTTGGGAATCCTGGAAAGCCCAATGCAGCAGGGGAGTAATTAAAAGCCGAAGCTCTCCAGGTAGCTTGAGCAAACGGGCAGAAGAAAAGAATGTGCTCTGCCGACTCCTGAGGTTGATAGCAGTGGGGACAATTGTCCTGGTCCTTGAGGTTCCCATGAAAACGGGTTTTCAATGCACTCTTAGTAGGGACAATATCATGACATAGTCTCCACAAGAACGCTCGAATCTTGGAAGGAACCTGTAACTTCCAAACTGAGTTCCAAAGTTCTTTCTTATTTAGGGTTTCTTCACTGGATGAGGGTTGGTTTAACTCCCGAGCCTCTTCCTCCATAAAACGATATCCCGACTTGGCGGAATATTCACCGTTTTTGTTACCAGCCTAAATGAGAACATCTTGAACATTTGGTCCTCCAATCGGAATGGATAGAATCGCCTTAGTTTCCATTAGGGAGCACAGTTCTTGAATTTTTGCTTCATTCCATGTCCAATCGGGCCCAATAAGGGAGCAGACGGACGGTGCGGGGAGGTTCTCCGGCGGTGAAGAAGTAAGTCTAAAACCCTTGACTTTCGGAATCCAATTGTCAAACCAGGTTGAGATTCTTTTTCCATTCCCGACCCTCCACAGAGAGCCCTTTTTGATGATTTTTATTCCTTCTCTGATTCCGGCCCAGGCCCACGAAGGATTGGAGCACTTCGGAGCCTCGAAGATGTTACCGTTTGGAAAATAAATTCCTCGGAGGACTTGAGAAAGTAGAGATTCTGGGTTCCTAATCACCTTCCAGGTAATTTTGGAAACAAGAGCTTTGTTGAACAATCTGAGGTTCCTGAATCCCATTCCCCCTTGTTCTTTAGGCTTACAAAGATCCTTCCAATTTATCCAGTGGATGCTCCTCTCCTTCTCAGCACAGTTGTTCCACCAAAATTTAGCAACAATGGAACTGATCTCATCGCAAAAAGTAACCGGAAGAAGGAAGCACTGCATCACATACGTGGGAATAGCCTGAGCAACTGCTTTGATGAGTATCTCTTTCCCAGCACTGGACAAGAATTTGGTCTTCCAACCTCTAAGTTTGTTTAGGACTCGATCGCGAATAAAAGCCAACGCTTCTCTTTTGCTTCGTCCCTAGAATGAAGGCAATCCAAGGTATTTTGAATCCTCATCCATTGTCTTGAAACCCAGAATATTTTGAAGATGAGATTTAAGACTATTGCTGACATTCGGAGAGAAGAAAACAGAAGATTTCATGTGGCTGACAGTTTGACCTGTGGAGGATTGAAAGAGTTGGAGAATCTGCTGGATCCCTCTACAGTTTTGTTCAGAAGCCTCTATGAAAACAAGACAATCATCCGCGAATAACAGGTGGCTCAAAGTGGGGCATCTTCTTTTAATTCTCAAACCTGTGAAGAGACCCGTTTCAATTCCTTTTTCGATAAACTAGGAGAAGGTGCTTGATATGATTGTGAAGAGAAAAGGGGAAAGTGGGTCGCCCTACCGTAGACCTCTCTCCGCAGTAAATTCTCCTTTTCGTTCTCCGTTAACCACCAGAGAGAAGGAAACAGAGGAAACACATTTCGTCACTCTACTGATCCACCACTCATCAAAACCCATATCCTTCATGACAAGCTGAAGAAGTTCCCAATCCACTTTATCATAGGCTTTTTCCAAATCAATCTTGAGAGCCATAAGGCCTTTCCTTCCTTCCCTGGTTCTCTTTATTGCATGGAAGGCTTCGTTTGCTAATATGATATTGTCCTGAATTGCTCTGCCTTTCACAAACGCAGACTGGTACTGCGGAATAATATCCGGGAGGAAGACCTTTAATCTGGTTGCAAGGATTTTGGTGATAACTTTTACAGAGTAGTTACACAGGCTGATCGGTCTCAACTGGGAGACTTCAGAAGGGTTTGTCTTTTTTGGAATAAGCACTATGTTGGTTTTGTTGATTTTAGGATCAAGCTCCCCCTCATTAAAAAAGGCTGTAATCATTCCAACAAGATCGTCCTTTACAGTGTTCCAGAAAGATTGGTAAAAGCATCCTAGAAAACCATCTGGTCCCGGAGCTTTTGTAGCTCTCATATCAAACACTGCCTTTTTAATTTCTTCCTCATCAACCTGCTTACACAGGGCTGTATTCATTTCGGTTGTAACAACCCTGGGAATGATGTCTTTAAGCCGGTCCATATCAACAGAATGGTCTTTCCTGAACACCTGCTGGAAGTGCTGGAGTAAATAAGTGGCTATCTCCTCCGGCTCCTCAAGCCAGGACCCATTCTCATGCTTGATTTTGATAATTGAGTTAGCTCTTCGATGTTGGATGGTTGTAGCATGAAAGAATCTAGTGTTTTTGTCTCCCCACTTTAGCCAGTTCACCCTAGATCTTTGATGCCAATATCTTTCTTCGCTTTCCCATTCAGTATCGAGCTCCTCCTTTATCCTCTTATAATCTTGCAGCTCCCTTTCCGATAGCTTTCTTCCTTGGAGTTTCGATAAGCTATCCATCAAAGAATTCCTTCTCTCATTTTTCTTCTTCATCTTGTCTTTGTTCCATTTCAGCAGGGTCTTTTGTGTGCTATGGATTTTCCTTCGAAATCTTGAACTCACTATTTCTCCGGGGGCGATATTCCAGCCTCTTTCCACTGTCTGGGAGCAATCTTCCTCCATAAGCCATTTGGTTTCGAATCTGAAGTCTCTTTTGTATTTCCTAGCTAGCCCTTTAGTTAGTAGGACTATAGGAGTATGGTCAGATGCAGTGGTGATTTCCATCATTCCCATGGCTTTAGGAAAGGCGAAGCTCCATTCTGGGGAGCATAAAATTCTATCCAGCTTTAACAGTATAGCATGGTCACCCCCTCTTTGATTGAACCAAGAAAACTTGCCTCCCTTTATGGGCACCTCAATCATGCCTGAAGAATCAATGAAATCAGAATACCATTTTGTTTTCGAAGGATTAACCGGATTCCCTCCTTCTTTATCTTCCTGGCACGCAACGGTGTTAGAGTCTCCAATAATCACCCATTTGTCCTGTAAATCCTTCCTACACTCCGCAAGATTCTTCCAAAACTGTTGACGGTTTGATCATATCCCAAAATAGTGACATCTGCTTCCGACTTCCACCACAAAGCAAGTCCTCCAGCAAGGCCTTGTGGTTCAACATAGAAGGAAGAATCCATTTTCATTTTCATTTTTATCTTCTCCAGATATCTTTTTTTCTGTTTTGTTTCGCTGAGGAAGATAATTGTTGGCTTGATCTTGAATATTGAGTTTTGAAGAGCTCTCACGGATTTTCGGTTTCCTATTCCTCGGATATTCCACGCAAGAATTGACATAATTCTTTCAAACTGAAGACAGCACCACCGTTCTTCAAAGCCACCTGTCACAGCAAGCCTAACAATGTCTTGGAAATCCTATCAAAGCAGCAGAAGCACAGCAGTGGTTTATATCCAGCAAGACCTTCTACCTCGCAAAGCACAGAGACAGCAAGGGTTCCTCCGGAAACCAGAGGCAATAGTGCTTTTGAAACCCTCAATCGTTAAGCAATAAGTGGCCTCGGTCCATTGCCGGCATCACACAAACAATCAACAACAGCATAGAGAAACAAAATTCCAACCAATAATAATCAAAGAGAACCACACAACAGCAAAATCAATCATGAAAAATTCAGCAAAACAACAGCAACCATGGCAAACAACCACCAATCACAAGAGCGGGGAAGACCACAAGAGAGCGGGGCGGATATGGGGGAGAAGGTTTCAGTACACCAAAAGCGGGGCAATAGGAGGGGAAGAACGGGAATCAACCACCAGAGAGCGGGGAAAACACGGGACTGACCGGGCAAAGAACAGGGTAACAGGGTGCTTACAGTGCCATGGCGGATCGGCGGCCGCTTCCGCTGTAGACCCTCCAGATTCAACACAAACAGCCCTGCCGGAAATAGCTATCACTTTCTCTGCAACCCCACCGCAAACTTCTTCGTAACCGAGAAAGACGCCACGAGCAAACCACCTCCGGGGACGGAACCTTCACCACCAGAGCACGACAGCCGTCTGAGGGGCGAAGCCACACTTAGACGAGTCTGTTCACTACTTCCGGAGCCAGGCTGCACTCCTCCGAATGAGGCTCGGGGATTCCGGCGAAAACAGTTTTAGGGGCGCGTGGAAGGCGCGTTCTATTTTCCTTAGTTCCTTCTTTTTTACCTACATTGATCACCATAACGTTAAGTAAACATAAGGTTAAGGGAATAATTTTTAAAGTAGTTAAGGGAAATAAAAAGAATTTGATGAAGAATTTAGGTCTGGTCTTGTTTCTGATAATTTCCCCTTCGGGTAGTTTATTTGTATAAACCTTTGGTTGTTTGATTGCTTGTCAAGTGATTGAAGAGTTTTCCTAATGTATCTCTTTTGGGTTGATCAAATTTATAAGTTGAAGTTAAGTCCAGGAGAAAAATCTGCTTTACTAAAGAAGTTTCAAATTTCCACGTTTTTTTTAAATACCTAATTGGTTAAGAAGCGTTAAAGCATTGTTGGTTTATTTTGTAACGTTTGTTTATGTTGTTCAGTAACACCACCTTACTCGGTCTATCTTCTAAGCCTGGTTTGGGTGTTGCATGAACATTATTCACTTATTCAATTGGACCACTTGTTGGGTTCAGTTAACATGCAATATTTAAATTAATGTAACGACTTTATGTTTATATATCTAATTCATTTAAATATAAAATAAATTAATGAACTCAACAAGTGGTCCCAGTAATAAAACGGATGATGTTTATCCTAAGAGACATGGGTTCAATGACTTTGTCTGCAAGGTGTATACTTTGTCAAAAGGTAAAAAATATGTATGAACAGATACTACCTTATAATTACTTTTAGACTATTAAAAAATAAGGATTAAATATTTAAATAAAAATTTTGTTGAAATTCACACGAGAAATATTGAAATTGTCCTCAAATATTTAATTCGTTCAAACAATAAATAGAATATCTAATTCCAACCAGCATGACCCTTTTGTATGCAATTATTATTATTATTAGTAGGAGGAGGAGGAGGAGGAGGGTAAATCACGTAAATCATCACTGAACTTTCTTTGACGTTTTTGGCCATTAAAATTTCAAAACGTTCGGTTTACTCACCCAACTTTATACATTAATTTTTTTGTCACTCATCCATTAACTTTCTAACGCCATTATGACGTGGATTAAATAAATAATAAAATATTAATATAAGACTAACACTCAAGAAAACAATTAAACACTTTAAACATCCTTCTTGGAAACTCTGTTTTCCAACTTTGTTTCTTCTTCATTTTTGTCTTAGTTAGCTAATGGCGATCCCCATAATATACAAGGTAAAGAAAAAGAATTTTAGGTAACAAATTGAAACATGTTAAAATCAAAGCATTTTCCGGTGGTGATGAACACAAAGAATATACAAAGATCTTAGCTTTCTCTTCATTTTCTTCACTCTTTTCTTTTTCGTAATCTTCAGTTTGATCCTAAATTTTGAGGAATCTTCTCTATTTTTGAGATTTCTACAACACCTAAAATGGAAAAATTCCCCATGTTTCTTCCATGAGCATTGAAAGCCAATCTTGAACTTGACTTTCCCGATAAAATGATGACAAAACATAGAAATAAGAAGCAAACCATCAATTTTTAAACTCTAAAATTCATAAAACTACTCGCCTCTATGATATTTGTTCGAAAAATCGAGATATCAAATTTGAAAAAACCCAGAGTAAATAATGGAAATCAATGTTAATTCTTACATTTAACAAAAATACATTGCTTCAAAAGATATTTTTTTACCAAGTGAAGATTCACTTGGTAAAAATATGATATGAAAAAAATAATAAAATAGATAATTTTTGTTGATTGAAACATGAATAATAATGACATGACGAACCAAGACCATAATATAATTTCTCCGTCAGAAGAAAGTCTTCCCTATGCACTTTGAAACAGAAGGGGGAGGGACAAATTATTTAAACCCTAAAAGCCTAATAAATGAAATTACTTTAACTTTATATGACAACTCCACATAAATCAAAGCACCAAACTCAATATACAAACAAAATATATTCTCTTTTTCGTTTCCTCTTCAATGCAACACAAAAAATAAAAATAAAAAACAAATAGTGTAAGGAAGATGGTTGTTCGATTTTGGCAAGGGAATTGATCTGAATGTTGACTCGGTGAGAGGAAGGAGAAAGTTCGGTGATGATTTGGTTCGACGCCAACGAGACCTCTATTTGTGATGGAAAAATAGATGAATGCTGAAGGTGAGGGTGAAAGAGGGTGGCATTGTAATTTAGGGTTTGGGTGGGTTTGGATATAATATAATTTTTTATTTTAAATTATTTTTATATTTAATAATTATAAAAAATGTCATATAATAACTGTTACACCTCCCTCCTGGCTTAGCAGTAAACTAGTCGGGAGGCGTCGCGAAGACGCGAGAAATTTTGATTTTTTTCGCAACTCATTCCTGAAGAATGAGTTGCATGGCTAGTAAGCAACGAACAACCGTAATGCTAAGCAAACCAACATTTTCATATACATGACATTTCATTAAATTTCAAGTTGGATGAGATTCAAGTTCAATTTCACAAGCTTAACTACCATTAAAAATTAATAATGTTAACATCTTAGTCATCCTATATATATAAAAGTTCCATCATATACAATGTGATTTAAGTATTTGAATCATACAAGAAGACAATATATCCTAATCTTTAGTCCTCTATTCGAACATCCATCCCATGCGTAGAGACAAAAAAATGCTAAGACCAATTGATCAAACCTACTCATTTAACAGTTCAATCCACCATATATTTGATTCAATATTTCAAACAAGATCATACTATCGATCATAAAACAAACTAACATGATTACAAGCCAAGTATCAAAACAATACATACCAAATTTATAATTACATACATACCTTCAATTCATTACAAGTCAAAATCAACTAGCAAGCATCATTAACCATATCATCTAGACACCGTATGCATGACATGGCTAATACAAAATTAACTCTATGTCCCCATCCAGAAGTCGAACAAGAAGGGATTAAGTCATACATGATTACTATGCTTGTAGTCTTTGCTCTCGATCAAGAGAGCATTAACTATCGCACTCAGTTCAATCTGCTAGGTTGGAAGAAGGAAACAAGAGGTGATAAGTACAAATTTGTACTTAGTGAGGTAGCATTTATTATTCAATTTTAAATCAAGTTCCATCTTGTTCAAGGTTGGCCAAGATTTCCCACATAAGCTTTTATTAAGAAGACCTAGCTAGTCTCATGGCATATTCAATCATATACAATCATACGAGTCATATAATAATAATTAATGCTTGCAAAATAAGTCACAATAACAATTATCATAAGAACAATTCATGCAAGACAAATTATTTTATGTTTATTATTGTGATTAAGATGTCTTGGTTATTAGATTGGTCTAAGTAATCGAGCCACAAATTGGTACATTTGTACCTAATTAAAAAGATACTAGATAGTATCACAAGTATGTGCTAACACACCAAATTCACTAGTACATATAATACAATCTGACAAGGCACACAAGGTACTAATCAAGAAGGTGTATAATCACCAATACAAGAAGGTATGTCAATACCCGAATCAATAGAGCTCTAGACCCTAAGGCATGTACTTCTACCTAAGCCATCTAGTAAGCCAAGGACTTGAAACTTTTAAATTAGCAGTTTTTGTGTCATAGAAGGCAAATCATGATATAACAAGAGGTTATTCAATCAAACCATGACATGATAATTTTCAGCAAGCTTTCACATGGACTTTCATATCATTTAATCATCTAAATCAAGAGCAACCAGATTCAATTAATACATGTAACAATCAGCCATGGTAAACATACATGTATCGACCTTTAAGTGCATGGTAAACAAACAAGTATCGATCTTTAAGTGCATGGTAATCAAACAAGTATCAATCTTTAAATGCATGGTAAACAAACAAGTATCTTTAAGTGCATTCAAAATTCAACAGCAACACGAAATTTCATGCCTCTTCAATCATTCACATCATCACACAAAGCAGTCCAATAATACACAATATTCCTATATCAACAATCCATTCAAGCATACTTTCATGTTTAATTATTTAGCTTCCTTCCTTTACTAAATTTCCAACTTTGATTTAAGTCATTTTTATGCTTGTAACATAAGTAAAATTAAATTAAAAATGGTGGTTAGGACACTAGTCCCAACTCTAGGGTAACTACATTCACAAACTTCCAAGCTAATCTTGTTCCTTGATAGTTATTCCTTTGTTCCTTCTTTGAGATGATCCAATCTTGGCTTCCTTCTTCAAGTTGTCAATCCCTTGGTCTTGTTGATCATACACATACATATAAAAGACATATTAGTATCTAAATCATGCATTAGACCACCAATATGCAAATGTTAATTTCAATTTCTCAAGGTTGTCCTAATCTGGCATACTTGAGCATCAACCACTAAATTAGACATAACTTTCTCTATACAATTCCAAAAATCAATTATCATACATGCTTAGAAAGGTAATTTAATATCTTATTTAACCAAATTGGTCTCACATTTTTTCCATTTCTAAATTAATATAGTTTATTACTTCTTTATAGGTATTCTGGATTCTAAACAGTTTTGGTGTGCCTAACTTAATCCACTTCCAATTTTAGCACATAGCTCAAAATTGAATTATGTTTTCTCTCGCCTAAAATAGACATATAAAAGTTTAACCTATCAAAATTTCAGCATCAAATTCTTTATATACGATTTATAGTAAATTTTCAAAGTTGAGGTTCCGGAACAGGGCTGTTTTTGGACAACTTTCACTAATTTACTTAATTTATCAATTTGAGCCATTTCAAGTTAAATTCAAGTTACTAAAACTTTTTATAACATAATCCTCTTATTTTTAACTCAATTTTCAGATCACAATTTAACAAATTTTAATCCTAATATTTTCTAATTATTACAAAATATTCCCAAATTTCAATTTTCATAATTCATTGAACCAATTTGTTTATTCTTTCAATCAAGCTTCATTTTAATCACATTTTGGCCAATCCAAAGCCTAAATCTTAAAATTAAGACCCTAATCTTCAATTCATTTCTTATGGAAATTTTCCAATTCAAACCCTAATCCTTTCAAATTTTCAGATTAGTCCAAAGCCTTAAACATTATCTTTAAATCTGCCCTTAGGTTAATCGGTTCTCTAATTGAAGCTAAAACCAGATTTCAAGTACAATCCATCATCAAAATTCAATTCTAAGATCATGACAAACACATGCATGTATGATACTATCATTTTCATCCATGAATTCAAAATAAGACTCGTGCAAATGCACTACTCAATCGGTTAACAAGATGGTGGCATGGAGGCTACTTACATTGCAAAATCTCTAATTCCTCTCAATTCTAATCTCTAATTGAGATTCAACACCCCTCCATGGCCAGAAAAACAGTAGCAAAACCTCTCCTTTTCACTCTAAAACTCACGACAAAGGAAGAAAGGAAGAAGGAGAAGAGAAAGTTTTGTTTGATAGTGGAAAGTCTAATCTCCCTTCTCTCTCACTCAAGTGGCCGGCCATGTGATGATTAGGGGCTGAGGAAGTCTTAATTTTACCCCTCAACTCTCTTATAGAGTTATCTATTTACAAGAGGTAGGCTTAGTCTATTGAAAACTTTTGCATGCAAACTTTTTATTTAAGCTAAATTCTAGTTAAGTCATCTTAATTTAGCTCTTATCTTTTCAATTTCATCCAATTATCCACTAAATCATATAATTATATTTAATTTGTGATCAATTAATTCAATTGATTAATCGACTTAGCTTATTTTCTTCTAGGGTACATCGAGGGTATTACAATTCCTTCCCCCTTAAAATAAGAATTCGCCCTCGAATTATTACTGGAATCAAAGAGATGAGGATATTGCTTCTACATCGTATCCTTCGGTTCCCATGTAGCTTCTTCCACATTATGATTTCTCCAGAGAACCTTTACAAGAGGAACATTTTTATTTCCGAGCCTTTTAACCTCCCAATCAAGAATACAAATAGGTTCTTCCTCGTATGAAAGATCAGGATTCAATTCCACTTCTTCAGGTGCTAGTATGTGAGATGGATCAGAACGGTAGGGTCGGAGCATTGATACGTGGAAGACATTATATATTTTATCGAACTCAGGAGGAAGAGTGAGTGGATGAGCTACTGGACCGATCTTCTCAGTTACTTCGAAAGGCCCAATAAATCGAGGACTAAGTTTTCTTCTCTTGCCAAAACGAAAGACTTTCTTCTATGGGGACACCTTCATGAAAACCCTGTCTCTAATTTTGTATTGAATGTCCCTCCGTTTTTGATCAGCATATGATTTATGCCTATCAAAGGCTTGCTTCAATCGAGAATGAATAATCTGAACTTGTTCTCAGTTTCCTGGAGAATCTGAGGGCCTAATACCTTATTATCTCCCATAGAGTGCTTCAAAAGGAGTCATTTGAATCGAAGACTGGTAGCTATTATTGTAAGCGAATTCTACCAGAGGCAACGATTTCTCCCAATTCTTCCCGAAATCAATAATGCATGCCCGAAGCATGTCTTCCAAGACTTGAATTACTCTTTTAGATTGACCATCACTCTGAGGATGAAAAGCTGTACTGAGATTGAGTTTGGTCCCAAGAGCTTGTTGCAACGATTTCCAAAATCGTGCAATGAAACGAGGATCTCGGTCTGATATAATAAAAAACAGGAACACCGTGAAAACGAATGACTTCTCGAATATACAACTCAGCTAAAGCTTCCAGTTTCATGTTCATTTTGACGGGAATGAAATGGGATGATTTGGTGAATCTATCAACTATCACCCAAATTGCATCGTTCTTTCTTGGTGTACAAGGAAGTCCAGATACGAAATCCATGGTGATTTGTTCCCACTTACATTGCGGAAATTTGATTGGTTGTAACAGACCGGTTGGAACTCGATGTTCAGCCTACACACGTTGACAATTCAAGCACCTAGACACATAGTCGTTGATAGCAGCCTTCATACTCGGCCACCAGTACAAGGGCTTGAGATCCTTGTACATCTTTACTGATCCCGGATGAACAGAGAAGGGACTTTGGTGAGCCTCACTGAGGATCTTCTCTTGGAATTCCTTATTCTCGGGGATACAAATTCTATCTCGATAATAGATTAAACCATTCAGCTTAACCGAGAAGTCAGAATTAGACTCAAGCTTAGAGATGATTTTCTGAAGTTTAGGATCAAGCTGTTGAATCTCTTTGATCTTGGTGGTTAGACTAGATTGAATTTGGAGTTCCGATAGATAATTCCGAGCTTTTGCAAGTCGGAAATGAGCATTGATAGCCGTTGGAGATACAAGTAATCAATTTAAACACGTTATTATCGAGATTGAAGATTTCACTTGACTTCCTTGTCTAACAAGGAAGTGTTCGAACTCTTTCTTGGAAAACAAGAAAGATTAAAATTTTCTCTTAAGAATTTAAATGAAGGTTTAAATGAATTTACGAAAATTTTATAAGACTTACCGAGAGTCGGTTTTCTACTTAGTGCATCTGCTACTACATTAGCCTTCCCGGGATGGTAATCAATTACTAGATTATAATCCTTTAGTAACTCCATCCACCTTCTTTGTCTCATATTTAATTCTTTTTTGGGTGAGAAGGTATTTGAGACTTCTGTGATCCGTGAATAGGTGACACCGCTCACCGTATAAGTAATGTCTCCAGATCTTGAGTGCAAAGACGATTGCGGCTAACTGAAGGTCATGTGTCGGGTAATTAAGCTCATGTGGCTACAATTGCTGGGATGCATAGGCTATCACCTTTTCTCCTTGCATCAACACACAACCTAAACTTGAATGGGATGCATCGCTATAAACGACAAATTATTTGCCCGATTCAGGTTGGGTCAATACCGGAGCATGAGTTAGAGCTTGTTTCAATTGGTCAAAACTTCGTTGCTGATTTTCGGACCAAGAAAATGGCTGATCCTTTCTAAGAAGTTTGGTTAGCGGCAAAGCAATCGTAGAGAAACCTTTAACGAATCTTCGATAATAACCCGCTAAACCAAGAAAATTACGAGCCTCACTAACATTCTTCGGAGGTTGCCAATCGATCACAGCTTGTATCTTCTTAGGAACAACTTTGATTCCATCGGCCGAGATAACGTGACTGAGGAATGACACTTCTGAAAGCCAAAATTCACATTTAGAGAATTTGGCAAAGAGTTGATGCTCCCTAAGAGTTTGCAATACAATTCTAAGATGATCAGAGTGTTCTTCTTTGCTTCGGGAGTAAACAAGAATATCGTCAATAAATACAACCACAAACTTATCAAGAAATTGCTTGAAGACTCGATTCATAAGGTTCATAAAGGCTGTCGGGGTGTTGGTTAGCCTGAATGGCATTACGAGGAACTCAAAGTGGTCGTAACGAGTTTGGAAGGCCGTTTTAGGTACATCATCCTCCTTTACTCTCATCTGATAGTAACCCAACCTTAAATTGATCTTAGAGAATACGGCTGCACCACGAAGTTGAACAGATCTTCAATTCCCGGCAATGGATATTTATTCTTAATTGTTATCTGATTCAACCTCCGATAGTCGATACACAGCCACATCAAACCATCTTTCTTCTTTACAAACAAAACTAGAGCACCCCAAGGAGAAGTGCTCGATCGGATAAAACCCTTGTCTTGCAACTCTTCAATTTGCTTCTTCAATTCTTTCAACTCAATAGGGGTCATTCGATATGGTGTAATTGACACCGGATTAGTTCCAAGATGAATGTCAATTCCGAATTCTACTTCCTGAATTAGATGGAGTCTAGGAAGTTCTTCCAGAAAGACATCAATAAATTCTGACACTACTGGCATCGATGGTAGGCCAAAATTGTAATCATCTTACAACACCATAGCGACAAAAATCGAGGTAGGCTTCTTATCAATTAACATGATAGACTCATTTCCTAAACCTCAGAGATGAAGTCTACGGTTCTGACAGTCTATCCAAGCTTGATGCGTTCCCAACCAATCTAATCCCAAGATTAGATCAAATTCACATGTTGTCAAGACATAAAGATCGATGGGAAATGGAATGCCTCGAATAGTAATAGGACAGTCTTTAACAAGAAGATTAATCGGCTTATTTCCTCCTATCGAATTTGAGACTATAAGGCTAGATGTAACATATTCAGATTTCATATTCAACTTAGCAAGCAACTTTGAGCAGATAAAAGAATGAGTGGATCCCGAGTCAATAAGAGCATATGCAGGATTTAGGTTCAATTCGACAATACCTGGGATCACATCAAATGATTCCTCTTCTTCTCTACTAGGAATGTGATAGACCCGGGCAGGAGCTCGTGATTCCTGATGAGTGGCAAAAGATTGATGGCCTTTCCCTTTAGCTTGATTTCCAGAATGAGCTTGTCTTGGCCCCCTATTCCGAATGGATTGTGCAGGAGTCTGATTTGTAGGAGCTGGAACCGAAGGTTTATTATTAGTATTCTGAGGACTGTCCTTCACATAATGATCGGCTCTACCGCAACCATAACACAGGTTTGACTGAGACCGACACTGGCCATAGTGAAGCTTTAGACAGAATTTACGTGTAGGGACCTTCCCAGAGTTTTCCGTGCTATTTACAGAGATCATCGGGGCAGTAACTTTACCTACTGAATGTGGCTTCGGTGTAAAATTACTTCGGGGAGCAGAAGAGAAGGTAGAGGACCCTTCCTTCTGATATCGGGCCTTCTTGGACTGCCAGTGGGGTTTATCATCCCGCTTGTGCTTCTTATCATTCCAACCGCCACCCTTTCTACGTTCAGATGCCTTCATCTTAGCTTCAGTAGCAATAACCCGATTCACTAAGGTTTGGAAATCAGAGATCCCTAGAGCCGTAAACATTGGACTCAAATCATCATTTAGCCCGTCGATAAACGTACGGCACTTGTCCTGCTCAGTTTTGATATACTCTGCTTCGTACTTACAAAAATCAGCCATGTATTGCTCGATAGGCCGATTAGCTTGCTTCAATTACAAGAATCGCTTCCTTCTTTCAGCCAAGTACTGCTCACTAATAAATTTCTTCTTGAACTCCTCCACAAAGAATTTCTAGATAACAGATTCTGCAGGAGCACTCAGAGTAGTCGTTTCCCACCAGATCAAAGCTTTGTCTGCAAGGAGTGCAATTGCACATTCCAGCTTGTGCTCATCTAAGCATTGCAATTGCTTGGTTAATATTTGGGTGGTTCTCTCCAACCAATATTCAGCATCCTCGGGCTTCTCCTTAGAGGCGCCAACAAATGTATATGCCCGATGTTGTGATAATTTCTCGAGTGGGGATTTGCTAGAGGCAGGAGCTGGAAGAGCAGGTTGCTCGCTCTTTAGATTCGTGATTAGTTGATTGAACATATCCTTCATGTTAAGGAGACATTCACGTTGCATAGCTTGCATAGGAGAGGCTGCCTGCCGGTGCTGGTTCAGTTCTTGTGGTTCATTTAGAGGCTCGTCCTATCTCGAAGGATTAGTCCCCATCCGGATACTATCACCCTCATTGGATGAACCTCGTAGGCTCTCATCATCTCGAGCTAATCTTCTCTCGGACATACTACGATTGAGAACAAAGGAAAAGTTTAGAAACTTGATGTTGATAAGCAATTTATACAAGCATATCATGTTACAACTTCTTGGTGGCATAGACAACTCCTATATAATGCATGATGACTCGATCTAATCCCGAGAATCGGCTAAACCGAAGCTCTGATACCAAAACAAATGTGACACCTCCCTCTATGCTTAGCAATAAACTGGTCGGGAGGCGTCGCGAAGACGCGAGATATTTATTTTTTAAATTTTTTTTCGCAACTCATTCTTTAGGAATGAGTTGCTTGGCTAGTAAGCAACGAACAACCATAATGCTAATCAAACAAACATTTTCATATACATGACATTTAATTAAATTCCAAGTTGGATGAGATTCAAGTTCAATTTCACAAGCTTAACTACCATTAAAAATTAATATTGTTAACATCTTAGTCAACCTATATATATAAAAGTTCCATCATATACAATGTGACTTAAGTATTTGAATCATACAAGAAGACAATGTATCCTAATCTTTAGTCCTCTAATCGAACATCCATCCCATGCGTAGAGACAAAGAAATGCTAAGACCAATTGATCAAACCTACTCATTTAACATTTCAATCCACCACATATTTGATTCAATATTTCAAACAAGATCATACTATCGATCATAAAACAAACTAACATGATTCCAAGCCAAGTATCAAAACAATACATACCAAGTTTATAATTACATACATGCCTTCAACTCATTACAAGTCAAAATCAACTAGCAATCATCATTAACCATATCATCTAAACACCATATGCATGACATGGCTATTACAAAACTAACTCTATGCCACCATTCAGAAGTCGAACAAGAAGGGATCAAGTCATACATGATTACTATGCTTGTAGCCTTTGCTCTCGATCGAGTGAGCATTAGCTATCGAACCCGGTTCAATCTGCTATGTTGGGAAGAAGGAAACAAGATGTGATAAGTACAAATTTGTACTTAGTGAGGTAGCATTTATTATTCAATTTTAAATCAAGTTCGATCTTGTTCAAGGTTGCGCCAAGATTTCCTACGTAAGCTTTTATTAAGAAGACCTAGCTAGTCTCATGGCATATTCAATCATGTACAATCATACGAGTAATATAACAATAATCAATGCTTGCAAAGTAAGTCACAATAACAATTATCATAAGAACAATTCATGCAAGACAAGTTATTTTATGTTTAATCTTGTGATTAAGATGCCTTGGTTATTAGATTGGTCTAGGTAATCGAGTCACAAGTTGGTACATTTGTACCTAATCAAGAATATACTAGATTGTATCACAAGTAGGTGCTAAGACACCAAATCCACTAGTACATATAGTACCATTCACAAGGCACACAAGGTGCTAATCAAGAAGGTGTATAATCACCAATACAAGAAGGTATGTCAATACCCGAATCAAGAGAGCTCTAGACACTAAGGCATGCCCTTCTACCTAAGCCATCTAATAAACCAAGGACTTGAAACTTTTAAGTTAGCATTTTTCGTGTCATTGAAGGCAAATCATGATATAACAAGAGGTTATTCAATCAAACCATGGCATGATAATTTTCAGCAAGCTTTCACATGGATTTTCATATCATTCAATCATCTAAATCAAGAGCAACCAGATTCAATTTATACATGTAACAATTAGCCATGGTAAACGTACATGTATCGATCTTTAAGTGCATGGTAAACAAATAAGTATCGATCTTTAAGTGCATGGTAATCAAACAAGTATCAATCTTTAAGTGCATGGTAAACAAACAAGTATCGATCTTTAAGTGCATTCAAAATTCAGCAGCAACAAAAAATTTTATGCCCCTTCAATCATTCACATCATCACACAAAGCAGTCCAATAATACACAATATTCCCATATCAACAATCCATCAAGCATACTTTCATGTTTAATTATTTAGCCTCCTTCCCTAACTAAATTTCCAGCTTTAATTTAAGTCATTTTCATGCTTGTAACATAAGTAAAATTAAATTAAAAATGGTGGTTAGGACACTAGTCCCAACCCTAGGGTAACTACACTCACAAACTTCCAAGCTAATCTTGTTCCTTGATAGTTATCCCTTTGTTCCTTCTTTGGGATGATCCAACATTGGCTTCCTCCTCCAAGTTGTCAATCCCTTAGTCTTGTTGATCATACACATACATATAAAAGTCATATTAGTATTTAAATCATGCATTAAACCACCAATATGCAAATGCTAATTTCAATTTCTCAAGGATGTCCTAATCTGACAGACTTGAGCATCAACCACTAAATTAGCTCATAACTTTCTCTATACAATTCCAAAAATCAATTATCATACATGCTTAGAAAGGTAATTCAATATCCTATTTAACCAAATTGGTCTCACATTTTTTCCATTTCTAGATTATTACAGTTTATTACTTCTTTATAGGTATTCTCGATTCTAAACAATTTTGGTGTGCCTAACTTAATCCACTTCCATATTTTAGCACATAGCTTCAAATTGAATTCCGTTTTCTATCAAATAAAATAGACGTATAAAAGTTTAACTATCAAAATTTAAGCTTCAAATTTTTTATATACGATTTATAATAAATTTTCAAAGTTGAGGTTCCGGAACAGGGTTGTTTTTGGACAGCTTTCACTAATTTACTTAATTTATCAATTTGAGCCATTTCAAGTTAAATTCAAGTTACTAAAAAATTTTCTAACATAATCGTCTAATTTTAACTCAATTCCATAATCAAAATTAACAAATTTCAATCCTAACATTTTCTAATTTTTACAAAACAGTCCCAAATTTCAGTTTTCATAATTCACTGAACCAGTTTGTTTATTCCTTCAATCAAGCTTCATTTTATTCACATTATGGACAATCCAAAGCCTAAATCTTAAATTTAATACCCTAATCTTCAATTCATTCCTAATGAAATTTTTCCAATCCAACCCCTAATCCTTTCAATTTTTCATATTAGTCCAAAGCCTTAAACATTATCTTCAAATCTGCCCTTAGGTTAACCGGTTCTCCAATTCAAGCTAAAATCATATTTCAAGTACAATCCATCACCAAATTCCAATTCTAAGATCATAAAAACACATGCATGTATGATACTATCATTTTCATCCATGAATTCAAAATAAGACTCATGCAAATGCACTACTCAATCAGTTAACAAGATGGTGACAAGAAGGCTACTTACATTCAAAATCTCTAATTCCTATCAAATCTAATCTCTAATTGAGCTTCAACACCCCTCTATGGCCAGCAAAACCTCTCATTTTCACTCTAAAACTCACGGCAAAGGAAGAAAGGAAAAAGGAGAAGAGAAAGTTTTGTTTGATAGTTGAAAGTCTAATCTCCCTTCTCTCTCACTCATGTGGCCGACCATGTGATGATTAGGGGCTGAAGAAGTCTCAATTTTACCCCTAAACTCTCGTCTAGAGTTATCTATTTACAAGGGGTAGGCTTAGTCTATTGGAAACTTTTGCATGCAAACTTTTTATTTAAGCTAAATCCTAGTTAAGTCGTCTTAATTTAGCTCTTATCTTTTCAATTTCATCCAATTAGCCACTAAATCATATAATTATATTTAACTTGTGATCAATTAATTCAATTAATTAATTGACTTAGATTATTTTCTTCTAGGGTACATCGAGGGTAATACAATTCCTTCCCCCTTAAAATAAGAATTCGCCCTCGAATTCTTACCTGAATCAAAGAGATAAGGATATTGCTTCTGCATCGTATCCTCTGGTTCCCATGTAGCTTCTTCCATATTATGATTTCTCCAGAGAACCTTTACAAGAGGAACGTTCTTATTTCTGAGCCTTTTAACCTCCTGATCAAGAATCCGAATAGGTTCTTCCTCGTATGAATGATCAGGATTCAATTCCACTTCTTCAGGTTCTAGTATGTGAGATGGATCAGAACGGTAGCGTCGGAGTATTGATACATGGAAGACATTATGTATCTTATCGAACTCAGGAATAAGAGTGAGTCGATAAGCTACTGGACCGATCTTCTCAGTTACTTCGAAAGGCCCAATAAATCGAGGAATGTTGTGGATGCTTCGACAAACGGATCATTGCTAGATAAGAATTACACTTAAGCTTGTGTCATCCTTGAAAAGACTGACACCAATGATCTTCAATGCCCTATTACTAGACTGGAACTAGTACGAAAGTAGCCCGAAAGTTGGAGCTTGATGAATTATCCTCTATCAATGCACAAATTAACAACCTCACTAATATAGTAAAGACAATGCAAAAGTCAATGGAAATCCGAGAAGTGAAGGCATTGAAACCATTCTACACTATTTGTGGAGAGGACCATAATGTGAAAGAGTTCCTAAGAATCTGAAGAAGCAACCATGTTGAATAAATTCATGAGTTATTACAAGAGACTTGATCCACTTGAGTTGACTGGCAAAGATATCAAAGCACCAAAGTCATATATTGAGGAGCCGCCGAACTTGGAGATGAAATCATGGCTAAGTCACCTTATTATGCTTACCTAGGAGACAATTCCACTTTGCCAGTGATCATTGCTGCTGATTTGACTGAAGACCAGGAGGAAATATTTTTAGAGACACTGGGCAATTATAAGCAAGCCCTTGGGTGGACCATAGCCGATATTCGAGGGATAAGCCCAACAATTTTCATTCACAAAGTCATTTTGGAGGACACCTATGGCAAAACAATCAAGGCCAAGAGGAGATTGAATCCCAATATGAAGGAGGTAGTCAAGAAAGAAGTCATAAAATAGCTTAATGCGAGGATAATTTGTCCCATCTCTGATAGCTCGTGGGTCAGCCTAGTGCAGTGTGTGCCGAAAAAGGTTGGAATGATCGTGGTTCATAACAACAAGAATGAATTGATCCCCTCAAGGACTGTGATGGGCTGGAGGGTCTGCATGGACTACCGAAGCTATATAATGCCACCCAGAAAGACCATTTTCTGCTGCCCTTTATCGATTAGATGTTGGACAGATTGGTAGGGAAGGCATTTTTTGCTTCCTGGACGGCTACTCGGGCAATAATCAAATAACCATTACTCTAAAAGATCAGGAGAAAACTATGTTCACCTGTCTATATGGGACATTCGCCTTCATAAGGATGCCCTTTGGATTGTGTAACGCTCCAGCAACATTTCAACGTTGCATGATGTCGATATTATCAGATATGATCAAAAATAAATTAGAAGTCTTCATGGAGGACTTCTCTGTCTTTAGAAAAAGTTTTGAGGAATGCCTTTAGAGTTTGGAACTTGTTCTTCATAGATGCATTGAAACAAACCTGGTCCTGAACTGTGAAAATGCCACTTCATGGTGAAGGAAGGCATAGTTCTCAGGCACAAAGTGACCAAGAAGGGATTGGAAATAGACAAGGCAAAGGTAGAGGTAATCAAACAGTTGCCAACACCCACAAGTGTCAAAGGTATTAGAAGTTTTCTGGGACATGCAGGTTTTCATCGTCGTTTTATTAAGGATTTTTCTAAAATTTCTAAATCTTTATGCTTACTTGGAACAGAATGCCACTTTTGCGTTTGATGATTCTTGTTTGAAAGCTTTTCAGGAATTGAAATATAGATTAATTAATGCCCCAATAGTCGTGGCACCAGGTTAGAATGAGCCATTCGAGCTCATGTGTGATGCAAACGACTACGTCGTCGAAGCTGTGTTAGGACAAAGGCATGGCAAAATTTTCCATACCATATATTATGTCAGCCGGATGTTGAATGAAGCCCAACTTAACTACACAAAAACTGAGGAGTTTCTTGAAATTGTCTTTGCATTTGACAAATTCAGATCTTACCTAGTGGGTAGTAAAGTTGTGGTGTACACAGACCACTCGGCAATCAAATACCTCCTAGCCAAGAAGGATGCCAAGCATAGACTGATTCGATGGGCACTCTTGGTACATGAGTGAGAACCTAGTGGCTAACCACTTGTCTTGGTTAGAGCACCACCATGAGGATGGCAACACCGCATCGATCAAAGATGATTTCCCTGATGAACATTTGCTTATGGCTACTACCATTCCATGGTATGCAGACATAGTCAACTAATTGGTCAGCAATATTATGCCACCGGACTTTTCGAGTAATGCATAAAGTAATTTATGAGAGATATTTGAAAATACTATTAGGATGAATCGTTCTTGTTCAAATAGTGTGTCGATCAAGTCATTCTTCGTTGTGTTCTAGAAGATAAACAACAAAACATTCTTCATCTTTTCCAAGCAGCACCATATGGCGGTCACTTTGTCGGAATGAAGATAGCAGCCAAAGTGTTGCAGTTAGGATTTTCTGGCCAACGTTATTCAAGGACACCCATTATTTTGCCATGTCATGTGACAGATGCAAGAGAACTGGAAACATTTCCAGCAGACATCAATTACCACTTCAAAATATCATGTTCGTAGAGTTGTTTTATGTATGGGGGATAGAATTTATGGCTCCCTTCCCCCCCCCCCCCCCATCTTTTGGCAATATAGATATACTTGTGGTAGTATATTATGTCTCAAAGTGGGTTGAAGTCATTTCTCTCAAAACAAATGATGCCAAGGCAGTTGTCAAGTTCCTACACAAGCACATCTTTACTAGATTTGGTGCCCTTAGAGCCTTTATACATGATGAAGGTACATATTTGAAATGCCATTTAATCACTAAAGCTTTTCGCATGTACAAAATCCAGTAAAGAATTACCACTACATACCTACCATCCTCAAACAAATGGCCAAGCAAAAATTTCAAACAAGGAGATAAAGAAAATCTTAGAGAAAACCGTGAACCCAACTTGAAATGACTGGTCATTGAGGCTAGATGATTCTTTGTTGGCATACAGAACAACTTTTAAAACGCCATTAGGGACTTCTCCATACAAGCTTGTGTTCAGAAAGCCATGTCACCTTCCGGTAGAGTTAGAGCACCAAGCTTATTTGGCAACCAAGCAGTTGGACATAGAATAGAAGGTCGCAGGTGAGAAACGTTCGTTAGACCTAAATGAGCTGGAGGAGTTTAGAGCACATGCCTATGAAAATTCCAAGCTTTATAAAGAAAAAACAAAGAGGTGGCATGAAAGCAGAAAATTGCCAAGATAGTTTGAAGTTGGGAAAAAACTATTGTTGTTCAATCCAAGGCTTAAGATGTTTCTAGGTAAACTCAAATTCGGGTGGCCAAGACCCTTTGAAGTTATCAAGCCTTATGCTCATGGAGCAGTAGACATCAAGGACTTAAAAATGAGGACAATTTTCAAGATAAATGGCCAGGGATTGAAACATTACTGTGAAGGAAGTTAGAGTAATGCTAAGGAGACTATTCTCTTGGCATAGATTCAGTAAATTTTGTCATCACAATATGATCCTTGTAAATAGCTAGGATAGTTGTTTTCTTTTTGGTATTTTTGGTTTAATTATTTCTGCTTTTCTTTTTTTGGAAAGGTTTTTGTGAGTTTTAGTGCATGTAATTTTTCCAAGGCAGTGTGTCAAGACAGGCTGTTATTCGAACACCTATCATCACAAGTCTGGATAACACGTGGATCATTTCCAGATCACGCCCAAGAGAGATTCCCTTTTTGCTAAGCGGGAAACCCTAGCTGCTCATCTTAAAATTTCAAAGTTTGAAATTTTAACCTACGCTTAGCCTTGCCCCATTTCTCGCGCCACCACTCTCCCACATGCCAAACCTGTCATGATCATGTTTTCCCCACTCCCTCATACACGTCTTAACTACCAAACCATCATTATCTCCACTAAAGCCACTTTAACTGTCCCTATTAAACCCTATTTAATTCAAATTTCCTCCTTAATCAAGAACATTTTCATTTTTCCTTTCTTTCCAACCGGCAAGAGAAATTAAGAACCTGAATTCTCTTTCATCCTCCACATCGCTTAACCTTTTTCTCAAATTCTTCAATGGCATTTTCATCAGCCCCTCTCCAAATCCTCTTCAATGATGAGACGAAAAAGCAGTATGAGGAAAACTACTCGACACGAACCTTTTGCTACAAGAAGGGGTTTGATTTCAAGGATGAGCCCAACATGGGGTATTCGTCGAAGGTGGTTGCCATTGTCAAGAAACACAGTTGGGAGATCATTTGCCTTCACCTAGAGGAGGTCCACTCAACCATCGTGCAGGAATTCTATGCCCATCTCACCAGAAAGGCCTTGCCTTTTGTGTTCGTACGAGGTAAGTGTGTTTAGTATGATGAAGGATTTATTAAGAAGATGTTCAAGTTGGGTGGTGCAAGGGATGAGCACTCGACATTCACTGAGTCCATCGGTGAGACCAAACACCAGCTTCTCTTGAAGGATTTGTGTGAACCATGCACAAAGTGGAATGTATCCTCCAAGGGTAAGAGGACGATGAAAAGGTTGGCATTAAAAACATAGTCGTAGGGGTGGAACCATTTCCTGAAGACCCTCTTGATACCAGCTACCCATAATGAGAAAATATTGAAGGATATGATGGCATTGCTTCACTCTATCATGACTGGGGGTTAGATTAATATCAGCCAGCTTATCATCGATGAAACTTACTGTTAGGCTTGATAGGCTCGATTTCCTTCAACTGTTATAGATTGCCAAGTGGTGGAGAAGTTGGATTTTTGGGTGATTGAGGTGTGGAAGCTAAAAGATAAAAGACACGATAATTTAGAGTGGTTCGGCCTTCTAACAAGCACCTACATCCACTACCTTATCTTCCTAGTAAGGATTTCACAACTAGTTCACTAATTGATTCGTCCCCTTTTCTAGGATGAGGATGAAACCCTTACAACGATCAAAGCTTTCTAGCCCAAAGCTTGATCAAACCCTCTCTACAAGAGATAAAGATAAGCAAACTAAAATCCATCTTACAAGGTAGATGTTTGCACACTAAAGCACTCACCCAAACCTAAAAACTTGAGCAAATTTGACAATTTTGGCTCACAGGTGTTGTTTATACAAAAAATTAACAATTTAGCTCTAAAGACAATTTGACATCATAATGTTGTTGACAATTGAAGCATTAACCCTCTCTTGATGCTTGAAGGTCCCTTTTATACTCCTAATTGAGTTTGTAGCCGTTGAGGACCGTTAAGGTTGAATTGGAGCCGTTGGAGCTTTTATTTCCCACCATAAATGTAGTTCTGCAGCTTAGCATATCGATACTCTTCAAATCGTATCGACACGGTCCCGATAAGAAAATAGTCGTTGAGCACTTCCAACTGGTGCGTATCGATACGCATGGCAAGCGTATCGGTACGGTCTTGCAATTTAAAAGACCGTTGGGAAATTGACCATTGGAGGTAGTTGGGTTTATCGGTACGCGATACAATCGTATCGGTACGCGAACTAGCAGTTAGGTATACAAAGCAAACTATATCGATACGAACAAAGCGTATCGGTACGGGTTTTGGCTACTGGAAATTCATTGTAGTTAAAACCCTAAAGGGTATCGATATGGTAACATACCCTATCGGTACGGTTACATTAAAAGCTTGGTTTTGACTGTTTTAAATGCACTTTAGAATGTTCCAAAGCCTTAAAAAACCTTAAATATATTTTCAAGTTGTTTTAACTAAGCATGTTTTAAATTCTTTTCAATTTAGTCCAAAACATTTTTCAATTATTATATCAAAACAATTAGTTCTACACTTACAAGTGTGCCAGCCGTAATTGTGGTAGGTTGATTTTCCCTTCCATCATTTCCACCATCTACATCCAGCATAAAGTGCCCACTCTCAACTCCGATAATGTCCAACAATGTAAGGTAACTATCACTCCTGCTCTCTGGGGGCAGTTGATTTCCATGGAGGTAAGAGAGAAGGGCAAGGGAAAAGCTGCCCAGCCTACGTCTGTTGCCAAGACGCCTAAGGCTGAACCTTCCACACAAATGCAAGCTGATGAGATGGCATTGCTCTCCCCAATCTATCAATGCCAGTAACTCCTTCTTCAGAAGTTCAAAAAGGCCAATGAACAGAACCAGGAGCTCTAGCAATATGTTGGGGCTAGAGACTGTGCTCTGAGGATGACTATTAAGGGCATGTCCACCAATCCTTCACCACCATATCCAGAGTTACCAACTAAGCTCCATACACCGAAAGGAATGACAGCCAACCCTCAGTCTTCTCATACTCTAGTCCAGTAATCTGATGCCACAACACCAGTATCACTGACCGACGTAGATTCTGCCAGAACTGAGACCCAGCCTGTCGATGCTGAGTCTGAAGACAACCTGCCTTCCAAGACTGATTTTCCACGAGTGGCCCTGCCTCTTCAGCCGCCCCTCTTGCTCCTACCACATTTGAGCTGGCACGAGTAATTGAGGAGGTCCTACAAAAATTGAAGGCCTCTACTACAGCCTCGAAGCAAAGCTGAAAAGGAAGAAGTTGGAGGCACCAAATCGAGGAGCTTCATCAAGAGGAAGACTCGCATCTCTCGTCCGGAACATTCCTCAAGGGAGGCATTATCCCCTTAACCCCTTAGTTTCATATTTTTCATTTTCATCATGCATTGCATTTGTATATATGTGTTCGCATACATTGAGGACAATGCATACCTTTGTTTTTGGGGGTATGTGTTGCCTCACATTTCTTGCCATGATACTCATTTCATTCATATGTTTATGTTTGCATTCTGTTATTGCCATGTAGATTAGGTATAACAATGCTTACCAAACCATTAAAAATTGCCAAGGCTTGAATTTGATCTAATAGTTTTGCGAAACACATTGCTAGCATAGTTAGATTTCTTACTAGTATGCCCATATTCAATGATGAAGTCAGAATCCCTAGTTTAGCATGAGCCAATAGATTTCGTAAAGACAAGTTCCTTGGTAATTGATCTCTAACTTAGGAAAATTCAGTCTCACTTAAACACGTAGCATGCATCTAGTTCCTAAGAAAAACTTAAGATTTTTGAAACTGGACTCAGGAAAAAATTGACAGGGTAAAATTAAAGAATAAGGCTACAATGTTTTGCCAAGGCAAGAAATTTTTTTAGAACACTCCTATGCTTGAGAGACAATAACTAACTTGGGTCTTCGTGGTTTGCTCCCTCTTAGTTCCCAAGAAATTTTTTTAGTTATGAGTGTAATGTGTTAGCTTAGTGATGTAGTCTAGATTAACGTGGGGGTTCGTGGTATACTCTCTCTTACTTCTCATGCCAAACATCACTATGACGCGAACCAAAATATATTTCCAAATAAAAAAACCTTGGTGAATAAAATAAAAAAATATGTATACGAAATGATTCTAAGTTTGGGTAGTAAAATTGACTAAGGGAGTTAAGGGAAGCTTGATGCAAACTGCCTGCACTTCATGACCTTAGGTTAGAGTTATATTGTTGCACTTGAATTTGTTGATTTGTTGGCATTACTGCTCTGGGATACCTGAGAACATAACTAGGGCCAGATTCTGCTTGCTAGCTTGTGTTGTTAATTAGAAAAATTTTGCCGAGGCACTTTACCTTTCTTTTCTTTACTTTTACAGTTTGTAGTTTTGCATTACTTGAGGACATATTAGTATATTTTGTTAGTACTTTCATGCATTTGCATCTAGGAGTTAAGTGGTGTACAATTTTTATTTCCAGAGTGAAGGGTTATTTTCTTGTCGTGGTGTGCAGGTTTTGGCATGTCTGAGCGTAGTTGGCATAACGTAGGAAAGAAAATGCCAAGTGCAGTTGGCAAAATGCGGGAGAAGAATGCCAAGCTTTATTGGCAAAAGAAGAGAGTCTGATGCCCATTGAAACAGTGGTGAGTCAGAGCTTGGCCAGCCCTAATTCAAAGAGAAGATAATGTGCGTACAATGGTGGTAACAAACATTCAAAACCCTAGCTCTAATTAGGGTTTCCATGAGCGCCTATATAAAGAAGCCCAACGATTGAGCAAAAGAAGGATTGTGCTGTGAGGAAGAAAGAGAGGGTAGAGGGCGAACCGTGGTTCAAGCCAGGCATTTGTCAAGAGCTCTGGATCCATTGAAGGGATGCATGGACATATGTCCTTTAATCCATTTCTCTTAAATATATTTCTGATTTTGATGATGATGTTTAAAAACGACTATGTGTTGTGGGTTTGCCCAACCATGAACTAATCCTTTAAATTATCTAGGGGTGTTTGCGAAGAACGCTTAGTTTTAGGTTTTTAATAATTGAATGTCATTGAATTATTGTCTATTTCGCATGTGCTTACATTTCATATATTTTATGTCATACGAAAATTGGCATTGAATGCTCATTATCCCCTAATATCTTAACAAACTTAGGAGATAAGGATTGATTTCCAAATACTATGGAAAGAAGCTTCGACAGAAGATGTTCAACTAGATGAACTTACTTTTGAAGTGAATCTACCCTTAGGAATAAAGATTAAATTTCAAGTTAGTTATTTGAAAACATCACTATAGACATATAGGTGTTAAAAGTAATTAACTTAGAGTATTGTCATTGATAGAGGAAATGCTAATTTAAAATCTACTCTGCAATAAAACCATGGTTGAACATTAGTAATTGCTTCCATTGCTAGCTTCAAAACCAAGCATCCCTTGCCAAGCCTATCAATCATCTTAACACAAGTGTTTGCCAATCTGTCTAAATCGTTGTTTCATTTTCCTTTATTCATTTTCTTAATGAAATCTGAAAACAATTGCCATCTTATTTGTTTCAATTCACAAGTATTTATCGTGGCATTTAATTCCCGGACAATTCCTATGGATACAATACTCAACTCACTACTATATTACTTGCTGACTGTGTATACTTGTACGAATAAAGACACATTCTTAGCATTATTTACTTGAATAATTACGTTGAATCAACATCCTTTTGCCAAGCATTAGTCGGTTGAAACACTTCTATCCATGATGTTGAGGGTGGTAGTCAAGAAACGTGCACAATTGAGATCTAAACTCGAGCTTGTGATGCTGGAAAGGTTGCAAGTGTGGAAATCACCTACACCCAAATATCCTTAAACACATATAGTCTATCTTCTTCTCAAATAACTGCTCAAAAGGGGACTTTCCTTGTAAAACTCTAGTAGGAAACATGTTGATCAAATATGCAGTTGTGCATACAGCATGAGACCAAAACTTAAGAGGTAGCGAAGCTTGAGCCAAAAGAACCAAAGCATGCTCAATCACATGTCAATGTTTTCTTTCAACCACACCATTTTGCTCCGAGGTATGAGGACATGTGTCACGACGTTTATTCCCTTATTAGCTATTATCTTTGTCAAACTATGATATTCTCTCCCCCCGTAATCACTTTGTAACTCTTTAACACATACTCCAAATTGAGTTTGCACCATTTTATGAAACACATGTAAGGCATACAATGCTTGAGATTTATCTTTTAGCAAGTTGAGCCGCATATGCCTCAAGTGGGCATCGAAAAATGTTATATAATTTGAGAAACCATTAGACTTCACATGAGACAGACCCCAAAGATCAGTAAACACCAACTGAAACAGCTTATCCCACACTGTTTTAGAACAATTGAAGAGGAGTTTGTGACTTTTTCCAACTCGACATGCTACACATGTAGGCAACCACATCTTATTAAACTTGCTTGAAAAGGTTACATCAGCACTTGTACAAACTTGTATGAGACAATCATGAGTAGGATGCCCAAGTCGTCTACGCCACAATTCAAAAGAATCAATCATAGCATCAACAGAATGTAGTTCAACTCTATTACAATTGTTACTAACACTATTGTGCAAAACATCAACTAAGAAATTGTAGATACCATCTTGCTCCTTTTCTTGCAGCAGCACTCTTCTTGTATTTTCATCAGGTACAACACAAGACTTTGCATGAAACTCAAAGAAAACTCTATTGTCTCTAGCAAACTTAGAGACCAAGAGCAGATTTTTAGTCACGTTATGTACATGTAATAAATCATTCAAAACAAGAGAAGGAGAGGTCGATAACAAAGCTGATTGACCATATCTAAACGAACCCCATTACCCACGACAAGCTTACCTGATCCATTGTTGCTAGAGGAACGCAACATATTAGCAGCTTCTAGGGTTACATGGTGTATTGCACCAGAATCAACCACCCAAGATTCATGACTTGTAGTAGCAAGATGTACTTGTGGAGTGGCTTGAGTTTGAGGCTCAGCTGTTGTATGTCCATGAGTACAACACGAACATCCACCATCATTGTCATCATATACCCCAATCTGAGCACTACCTAAGCCATCTTTTTTCTCGAGAGGAATTATCCACAGCAGTAACACTTGGAAATGTATGATTAAAATGAAACCAACAACGATCCACAAAATGGCCAATCTTACCACAAAGTTGGCACTAAAGTTTAACACATCCTCGACCTCTCCATGTGTTTCTTGTTGAAGAACTACAAGCATTATTGTAATTACGATGCCCCTATTATTATAAGAACCTCTATGATTATTATTATCAAAAGAAGTATGAGCAACATTAGCACTTAGGGGAGTAAACTCTGTCTGAGAATTAAACCCAGCAAGTTGTGTTTCAGCATCAACTAACAACGTGCACACATCATCAAGAGAAAAAAGTTCTTTGGTGGCGGTTATAACAGCCATAAAGGGCTGGTAATCTTTAGGCAATCCTTTGAGAATGCTAGCAATCTGTTCCACCTCAGTAATTGTACTACCACAAGACTTTAAGGCATCAAAAACTTCTTCTATCTAATTGAGATTGGTACGCATACTTTCATCACCTTTCTTGATTGACTGCAATTTGTAATGAAGGCTCACTACAAGTGTTGTGGATATAGCGTACAACAACAAACTTTTATATAGCAAAGAGTGGATATAGCGTGTTTTTTTCGCAATAGTCCTTTTAGTTTTAAGGATAATTTTATTTTTTCTTACGTGCACCACGTGTCTTCTTACAAAATGTAAAAAAGTAGCGCCGTTTTGAGCCGATGGGCCAAGACTTGGGTTCAGCTACTCCAAAATGTTGAACAAAGTATATTCCATGTGACTTTTACTAAATTTCAACGTCTAGCAAAAATTTGATGGAGAGAAAAGAAAAACCCACGAATAGATATTATATTTATTCAAATATCGAGGTTTTGATAGTTGAAAAGAGAATGGTTATATAATCAGTTGGAAATTACAACCTTTGATTAAAGTCAAACAATTGTTTCATGGCTTTGAGAATCAATGATGAGTTTCCTTTATGATGGTTTTTGAAATTAGGGTTTCGAATGAAAAAATGGATTAAGAGGGTTGTCCTCATGTTGGACGTTTGAACTACCCCATCCAGATTTGTCGAAAAATATGAATAAAATGGGATGCTAAGAAGCTAATTGACTCATGAATTTGTTGGCATAAAATCTTTTATGGGTAACCAAAAATGATAAGGTAAACTCGACGAATGAGTACGAGCAAAATACTGCTGGATTAAAAGTTCTTCAATCAAATATCCTTATCAATGTGTTGATTTGATTCTCATGATATGCGAAAAAATCCTAAGTGAATTATTGGAAAATGTTGTGATAGTACGGAATGTGCATGTCTAAGATTGGTTCTATGATAGACTTGGTATCTAAGCGTGCCTAGTGCATCACCTCTCTTTCCTAGATACCTACTTGGTGCATTATTTATTACAATGCTCACTATTCCAATTTATAAAACACTATGACTAAATGATGCTCTTTAACTTAATGTAGAAGTTAAAAGTAATATTTTCCAAATCTTATTAAGATAAGTTCATTTGGTCATAGTAGATGAAAATCTTTTGTGGTCTCTTTAAGTCAATGATTTTGACTAATATGAATGAAAATATGTTATACATCAGTGCTACTAAAAGATGCTTGTAGCTATTAAATTTCTTTGAGTTCTTTTCCTACATAGATGGAAGAAAAGATATGATTTATCTCAAGAGTTGTGTTGAAATCTCTTGTAATAATTAGAGATAATTTTCGGTTGTAAGAGTACTCATTCCACACACATCCCGTTAAAATTTTTCATCTTCACCACCGCCTCACGACCAGTTGCAAATAAAAAAATCTAAAACTATTTTTGCCCCGCAACTCGCAAGACTAAAATCATCCCCGCCCCATCACTCATGTGGGTCTTAAGACCCACCGAGTCCCCCTTTACCCGTCCCATGACTCATTCATATAATATATTTGTAAATATTAGTTAAATAAATATAAATCAAAATTGTTATAAAAAAGTATGAAATATCTGTCATTCGGACTCCCACCACATGTGTGACATCATTTCAACTGTCATCATTTTTCAAAAATAATAATATACGAAATTAAATTTTGTACAACACAAAATTTTGGACTAAAAATGTACCAAAGCCTATTGTAAAGGATAGGAAAATAGCACAAATAACATCTAAAATAACATTTCAATTGTTGTAACAAATAAACAATATAGAAAGAACTAAAAAATTATTAACAATGAAAAAAACCTTTTAAAAATAAGAACAAATACCAATAGAATCTAAATAACATACATATTAAGAAAATAAAATTAAAAAATAGGAGAAGAAAACAAACCTTAGAAAGAAGAAACCAATAAACATAAATACTATATATGTATATATATATATTCATAAATATTTAAATATAAGTCAACATAAATCATCTTAAAGTTAACTCTAATTCAAACTGATATTTTAAAAAAATATTTATATATTTGATCTAATCAATCTCAATCTCAATTTATATATATATATATATATATATATTGAACTTTTCAATAATATTCCAATATAAGTCAATATAAATTACCTTAAATTTGACTATGATTCAAATTGATATTATATTTTTAATAATATTTATAATAACATGTTATAAGATTTGTTGGGGCAGGTGGGGTTGGGGCGGGTACAAAGGCATATTTGCTCCTTCCCTACCATCCACGGCGAATCTAATTCTTATCTTCATCCAAACCCTAAAACCCTCAAAATTTATAACTATTACATCCCAATTGAATGTGAAGTGGGGGCAACTCCCCGCAAAACCCACCTCACTAACATCACTAACCACAAGTAGAAAAAGACCCTTATATCGAATTATTGGTCTGCAATTATTATTATTATATTGGTTGAAGTTAGGTTATGTATTATCGGTAGCTAAAATATTTAATTTCAACGAGAGGAGACCACAAGTAAAGGGTATTATGTATGTCATTATCTATAGTAGATGGTGTTTAGGGTTAGTATTTGATGAGAGAAGTTGTGTAACACCCTGACTTTTTTTAATAATAATAAAAAAGGAACAAGAAAATTGTTATGGATAAAAAAAGTTTTGCAATCAAGGGAGTTTGAACCCTTTACCTATGGTATAATAAGCTTAAACCTTAACCACTTAAGCCAAGGCTAATTTAAGTTAAGTAAGGCCATAACTTTCTTTTCACCATGATAGGTTTGGTTACCACCAAACAATAATTAAGAGTCTGATGACCGTTCCACCTACCCTGGGAATGCCCTTTCATTTACCCAGATATTTTACTCTCTCTTTCTTTCTCTCTCGACCCATCATATCCTCTCACGGTTCAAGCTCTGACGAGCTTTCTTTGGCCGTCTGTGGTGTTCATCGCTCCCATCATCGTTATCGTCGTCCCATCACCACCAAAACCCGACTAACCAACCTCTGATTTTGCCCATTATTCGCGTGAAAATGGTGGAAGACCGTTTAACTTCACTAACCTCAATTTGTGCCACAGCCGTTCTGTGGCTGCCACCGCCCTCACCAGAGGAACCACAACCCGAGGCCAACCACAGCCATGTTCTTCACTCGCAGCTAGCGGCTATCATTTTCCGTGGAGATTTTTTCGAAGCTTCGTCGAAGGCTTGAAGTTTCTAACTTCGATTCCGGCCGCTCTTGGCGACCGTTGATCGAGCCGACCTCACCTGCGTGCTCAGCGTGTTGAGGAGATCGAAACCCTGCTGGTCACTCATCATTTCGACACCGGAAAGGCTTTGTTGGAGTTACATCACTTTTCTATCAGTTTTGCCCTCGTTCTGTAACTTTTTCGGCTTCTTTGGTTAATTTTCGGCAATGGTTTGTTTGTGTTTAATGACCTCTTTTTCTGGTAGAAATGTGACCATTGGGGGCCTCCAGTGACTTTCTTCGTTGACTAGTCGGTGATCTGAAGTTTAAAGGAAAAAATGGTATTAATCGGTCCAACCTGCAAACCGTTCTGAATTGGTACAGTTAGTTAACCCGGTTTGATAACCTATCAGGCTTATTATAAGCCAATGGGTCAGCCTGATAAGGCTCAATGGCCTTTAACCAACCCGGTCTGAGCCCAACCAATCCAGGTGCAATATAGTCCGACCCGTCCGACCCTAAATCCGACCAGTCCGGCCAAAAGCTGACCTAAGTTCGACCTGTTTCCCTCTGACCCAACTCGTTTGAGTCAAATCATCCGAGTCAACTCAGTTGACTTTGACTATTGACTTTGACTGTTGACTCTGACCGTTGACTCCGACTGTTGACTTTGACCAAAAAGTCAAATTTTCCGAAAATCCCTATTTATATTTTTCGACGTCCTGAGTCCGTTTTTGAAGCCTATTTCACAAAATCTTGACCCGAAGGCCTCTGAATCTGACCTTGAACCCATGGATACGCGTGTTTAGTTTTTCAGTTTAATAGTTGTGATCAAGCTAAGGTTTGATTATGGATTGAAGGTATTTGCGCATCTTCGTATTCGAGAGGTAGAGGAAGTCAAATTTGTGTTTGAGTGTGCTCAAATATCATTTCAAGGTCGACTGATGTAGCAAGGATTCAAGGTAATACTTTACTACTTCTTGCATGCTTTACGGAACTTGTTGGTATTGGTTAACGCATGATAGATTTGATTAATGTCGAAATATTCCAAAGTTATGTTGGTTACGATGGAAAAATAAGAAGAATTTGTATAAGACCTGAATGACTCGAATAAGAAATGGTGATCGGTAATAAATCCAAGTTCAGTGAAAATTTGATAAAACAGTTAACCTATGAACTTTCAATTCAGACTAATTCTTGATAAAAAGATCTAATGCTCAGGATGCTAGGATGAGAAATGAAAAAAATACCCTTAAAGTATAAGAAGGACTAAAATACCCCTGACCATGAAAGCGATCTAGAAAATCTACCCTAAATCTAGTAAAATAGCTAATTCATATGGAAACCTCATTTTGCTTAGAAAGTTGTGGTAACAAAGCCTAAACCTTTGAAATTGTGAAGTACTCGGATTTTCTTGAATTTTGAGTAAATCTCCAAAGATAAGTTTACGAAAAACTATTTGTATGTCTTGATTAATCAAAGTAGCGTAAAAGATTGAAATATCCCAGGCACTAATTGCCAAATTAACTAAAATAATGGATATACTCTCAAGATCTAAAATAAAAGAATAGTTGGAAGGACCGAAAGGCTCATGATAATTGAAACACCGTCGGGCATCGAAGTGTCTGAAATACCCCTAAGACTTTGAATATGAAATACTAAAAAGCCAAATAAGTGTAATAGCTCTGAAAGTGGTAATACACAACCCGTGTTTGTTGGTTGTTTCATATACTAATGTGATATTGGAATAATACAATATGAAGGCACGTTCGAGTTATTTTGAGAAAGTATTAAGTTAATAGTAAGAGTAATATGTTCCTGAAAAAAGTACATTTGATGCTATGGATCGAGTTCGAGTGCAATGCACATGTTCGAATACTTGGAAAATACTGCTTGAATACATGTTCGATTTCTCGTAGTACGTTCAGTGGATGATTGGCGAAGAATAGTTATACACTATTGTCAGCTCTGAGAAAAGAATAGTTAAGGTGTACCTACTCGGTTAAACAATAAACACTATAGTGATGAGTTTCAATTAGTTCAAAGGACTCGGAAACTTGATGAACAACTAGAATTTTTGAATCTATACAATGTCATTTATACCTTATTGGTTTAAATTACCAAATTACTCCTAATGGTCAAAATGACCATAATGCCCTCGTAAGCTTTATTGATTGGATCACTCTCGATATATTTTAAATCTCAATGATCCTGATGTATTAACTTCTGAATGTCTGACTTCAGCTGTTAGCCCCAAACCCCCTATTTCATAGAGACCTCGTTTTGAAATCAGCCCAAAAGTGTCAGGTGTTCAATGCTATCTCTTTCTTAATTATCAATCACGAGGAATAAATCAGACTATATAGATTGTTCCGTGTGTCCATGAATATTTTCTCTGTTGTAAACTAAGACTGTCTGTTTTGAATTAAAGGTACGACTTTGCCATCTGAAATGAAAGCAAATCTTGGCTTCTATCTTCTAATACAAAATATATCTGATACATATTTCTTACATTACTACTTATTGGATAAAAGAAATTTTTATTTGGGGATACACTATCGGGGATATGATCGATTTTGTTTAGTCTAGCGCTAATAAGTCCTTCTAGACCTAAGCTCGTGTAACACCCCTCGCCCGGGTTAGGAGCAAAGGGCGTTACGGTTTTGCGGAACAAATTTGGAACTTAAATCATATAACATTCACAACCAATCATAGATTTCTAAACTTTAATCATACAAATGGTGGGCTAACAAAACAAGCTTATACATATACATATTACTATTAGAACATCAATCTAATACTCAAACAATGTTCAAACAACATATGGACATGAAATCAAACTGGTAGGTCATTCGAATTGGACTCTACATCCTAGAACCATTCGAAACAATCAGCAACCAACATTTAGAATCATTTCTTCTTCATTCTATCAAACATATAGATGCATTATTCATCCTATATCTTTATATACCATTTGAATCCTTCAACCAATTCAAGAAGAAATCTAGATGCAATACCACCTAAACAACCAAGCATTTCCATCATGTTTAACCTCAGCATTTGAATAGCAAAACATACAACAATCCATAGCAATCACAAGCTTCATATTAATCCTTAATCTAACATTAATCACATGTATTCACATCAACACATAGCCATTAACATATATTTCAAACATAATTAGTTCAACCATTACAAACCATAAACACTTATGTCTTAATGAATCCAACTAACATATATACAATGATCAAAATGCATGTGACATATCTCTAAATACATATCTATGCCACCTTCTAGGAGTCTAAACAAAATATACCAAATCATACTTGTCTTTAGCTTGTGATATGTTCCCGGATCAGAACATGATAGCTTCGGAATAAGGAAATAGAAGAGTGATAAGTACGATATGTACTTAGTGAGGCAGTTCCTATAACTATTACTTCATTCTTTTTAAATGTTTTATCTCATTGAACCAAGTTTACCTAGCTAGGCTTAATACCATTTAAGAAACACCTAGCTAGTCTCAAACATGATCAAGTAACACTTAGCTAGTCTTAATGACATCTTAACATCAAGTAAGCATGAAGACATACACATATATAATATCAACCAAAGCATGTTATCACATAACAAAATTAAATAGACAAGTTCCAATCCTTTAATACATTAATTAGCCTTGGATCAAACATTCCAACATAGATCATATTCATTTACTCCATTCGAACATAATCATGATGCATACATATCATATACAATTCAATCCAATTAGATTGACACTTAAAACACATTTCCTTGATCTTTTCACACGTCTTATTTAAAGTGCTTATAAGTCTTTGCCTTGGTAGGTAGGTAGACTAGGTAATCAAGTCTTATTAAGTACTAAGTACCAACATCAGAGGATGCACATAGCATCAAAAATTCAGAGAATACACAACTGTATTAAGGTGCCTTATACACCACATTATCGCATGTAACATGTAACCCCCTCGTCTCGGCCTAGCCAACAGACCGGACCGAACTAGTTACACGAAGAAAACCAAAACGAAACCTGCTAAGGCCTCACTCTGATTAGCAACCCTATTTTTTCATTTATTTATATCTTGTCTAGATATCACAATTAACCCCAGGTGAGAAAACAACAGCGGAAAATCGAAAACGAATACAATCCAAGCAGAGCATACAACGACTTAAATTTACCAAGTAACTTAATTGGTCAAATTCCAAGCACACGGGGCAAAACCATCATAAAGGATACACATAACTCAATTAGGGAGCATACAAGTCATAGAGACCAAAACGTAACGTTCAGGAACCTTTAGAGATTCCATTTAACCAAATTAACTGCCTATGTTTCGAAACAAGCTTGCCCGTTCCGAAACGCGGGCTCTATTTTAAAAGTGAGACCAAGTCGTTCCGAAACAGTCCCACCTTGTTCTCGAACGAAGGCTTCCAGTGACAAAACGTATCGAAATTGGTTCCTAAACGGGGGCTAATAGTGTCAAAACGTATCGAAATGGGTTCCAAAACGGGGGCTCACGGTGGCAAATCGTATCGAAACGGCACCACCCCCATTTCGATTCGAGTACCCCTGAAGTTGTCGACCATTCTGAAACCATATCGAGCGTTTCGAAACGCATGCACATAGTTTGGCCCGAAAACATACTTTGACACCTCCAAAAGTCCCCAAACTTGTCCTGAATCATCAAAAACCACATAGCAACATATGATACGTGCATTCTAGATGCAAAATGTCCTAATCCCAACATTAGACATGCATTCAAGCACCAAATTGGATTTCAAGCCCTAAGCTCACATGATCACTTAGATCCAAAAACACTAACAAGTCAAAATACGAAGCAATCCATACAAGGCCACAACATACATCAACATAACATGGCATCATCATTTTAAACATGCGTGAAACATAAACATAGCCAAAAATATAGGAGTTTGAATGCCAACTTCTAAACATACAAATCTAGCAATCCCATTGTCTAAGTGTTATTACAAACTATAAAACCATACTTGAGCCAACCAAGAACTCCGAGAAAACCCTTCCTTGCCCACTTGCCTCTCAAAGCCTCTAACGATCTGCATTGTTGGAAGAAAGAGAGAGGGTAAGCTTAAAAGCTTAGTGAGTAGAACTCTAAAACACAACAACAATGCAGTTTCAAAATATAAATCTTAGATTTGGAGTAAAACCATTTAAGGAGAAGATATAACGAAGTACAAACATAAACAATACATGCTATGCACATGCATAACCAAAACCCGGTGGGACTACACATCATGTTCAACTAATAGTTTTCCGATGGGACTACACATCACCGTACTCTTCTACTAGTCACTACCGATGGGACTACACATCACCGTAGTAACGACAACCATCACGTGAGGCTCGACACCAACAATGACTACACAACAACATTAAATGGAGAGTAAAGGCAATCCATATTTCACACAACAACACAAACATTTGCACGCATCAACACTTAACGGACAAGATGAATTAGCAAACATACACTTGGGTTTAGGTTAGCCCTCAAGGCTCCACCCAAACTCCCAAGAACCCACTTTGAAATCATTTAAAACTTCAAACATTTCCACTCACCGATTGAGCCCAAACGAAAGCCGAAACACCGATCTCAAGCCTCCGTAGTACCCGGTATCACCCCCAAAGTACCCGAACTCATTTCCCGTGTTTCTCATCAACCAAAACAATGTATTACTCCCCTATTCTTCCATAAATTCATTGAATAGCAACAGCCTATCAACCGACACATTTACTCAATCAAAACAAAGCTGAAATCCATCAAAACATCATCAAACCCGTTCTTAAGCAAAGCCCAGAAAATTCCCATCAAATTAAACATCCAAAACACATCAAACTCATATAAAAACACCTATCCTAAGTCCATATACCTTCAGCCCTCGTTTTACCCCCCAAATTAAGCTAAAAACTTCACTTCTTCACCTTCAAAAATCACCCACTGCCCTAGTTTCGGGTTTTATAGGTTTAAGCCACTTTTTAACACTATTTAGCAACAAAAAATAGTTTAAAAACTCCCCTCCAAGAACCCATTGAAAACCCCTATGAAAATTTCACAAATCCTTCTTTTCCATCAAAACTTTGAAACCCTAAGTTGAAAAAAAAACAATACTTTCCTAGGTTTTCGAAAAATTAAGATTCAATAATTAAAAACCAATGCAAAAGTAATGTTTACCTTTGAAATTCTTCCAAGAGCCTTTGAGCCAAGGGAAAAGTTGATGGAGAGCTTTTAGGGAGAAAGTTTTAAGCTTTTTAGGTTTTAATTCTTTTGAAATGAAGATGACTATCAAATCTCAAAATCCTCTTCCAAAATTCATTAATGGCAATTCTGTAAATAGTGGTATCTTTTTGTAAAATTAGCACTTTAATCTAATTTAACTCGAACTAATCTTAGATCAAAACTGATAAACTCCCGGGCCCTAAACCGGGGCGTTACATAACATGTTCACATAGGATGCACCAGGCATCTAGATCATTAGGTGCTAATTACACCATATCAAAGAGTACACAAGGTACTAAGTTTCAGATGAGCTCTTGACTCTAAGGCATGCCCTTCTACCTAAGACCAACTAGCCAACCAAGGACTTTATATATATATTTTTAAATTCCAGCAAGCACATTCAAGTGTATAGCAACCAATTTGCAAGATCATGTAACATATTCACATCACAAATATACAAATTCAATCAAGGTCATGGCTCAATCAATTTCCAGCAAGTATTTCTCATAATCTCAATCATGTATCATTAAAAAATAGTAGCATAACATCAACATTAAACTCATTTCATGACTCACATATCACCATCCAAGTAGGGAAAATCATATAAAGCATCAAACAAAGCAACTAGCTACTAACATGTAACATGCTTTCATATTTCCTTTTAATCCTTCTTCCTTTAAGATTATTATCAACTTCACATTAGATTCATTTCATGATTCAAGGTAAAAATCATAATTTATAACATAAACATTGGTTAGGACACTAGTCCTAACCCTAAGATTAACCACACTCACAATACTCCAAGCTAGACTTGATCTTTGATCACAGTGCCTTTGTTCTTCCTATTTGGCTGCCCAACCCTTGTTTCCTCTAAATTTTCTTCAAATTCTTGATCTTATATTCATATAAAAACATATAAAAATATATTAGAAGCCAATTCAAACATATAAGCTCATTTATACAAGTGCAAACATTAAACATTCAAAATTATTTTTCCTATTGGCAGTTTGAGTAGTAGTTACTAATCTGGGCATATCTTTTTACATACATATCCAAATTTCAATTACTTTACCATTCTAGAAAGCTTATTCACAGAGCGTTTCAACCATGTATGACACATAGTTTTCCTATTTCTCAATCAATACAGTTTTGGATTTGAAAACAAGGCATTATGCAGGGAATTAAACTGGCAGATTACCAATTAGGTCACTTTAGAGCATATTTTAATATAGGTATTTTAGGAGTTTAATTCAGCATTTTAAACCTATGTTTACCCTGTTACCCCCTGTATTTGTAAGTCCTACTTGGTCCCTAAACACAGCAATTTGGTCATGTTATTTATGTTTCTAGATTGGTCCCATTTTAAGCTCAATTCACCTATTAACATTCTAATCACTTTAAACATATAATTCAAGTCATTATTCAACCAATTCAAGTTATGAACCATTCATACAATATTTTGCTTGTTTCTGAACATTATTTCCAGAATTAATCTTGTAGCATTTCAATCCCTAAACTACTCAATTTAGCCGGAACAGTCCACTAACACAGCTTTAACTCTCTAGGTGACTAGTTTTGTTCCAGCTAACTTTTCCAGCAACCTATGAACATTTTCACTAATCCAACACTTCTATCCCCTATGAAATTTAATTTTCTACAACTTTGTCCTACTAAAAAATTTCCAAATCGGACTGGAACATGGTTGAAATTCCAGATTTCTGAAGGACAATATGCTAGTTCGAATATGGGCATATATACACAATTCAGCTAACATTTTTCAACAGATTTTCATCCTAATTTCCATTAAACTTAAACCCAGCATACATATAAGATCAAACACTATATAAACTCGTAAATTTCTAGAATTTCAAGCGTAAACAACAATCAAACAAAGCAATTTCAACAAGGTGTATTCGGTTAACAACAATAACACTTATTTGTTCTTCTTTTAACATGCATGCGTAAATTCAATTTTCCAGCTCCTAGAATTCTTGTTCAAGCTTTCTAAATTCTCCAAGTTTCTTTTTTTCTCTCAACTCTCTCTCTCTCTCTATTTGGTTTCTTTGATTTCAATGGAGATATGAAAGAAATATGATAACCATATTTTGTGGTTTAATTGTTTGATAGCGAAGTGTTATGATTCAATGACACATGGTTTGTTTTAAACCATGTTTTTAAATGCTTTAATTTAATCATAGTGTTAGTTTAATTTATGTAGTTAATATCCACTAATTTCCCACTATCATATATATTTATATGAAGGTTATTATAATGCTAATTTCCACCATATTAATATACATATATTATTGCATTACTAATGTATTATCTGTTTAGTTACTATTATAACATTAATTTTATTATCTCATTCTAGTCTTTTGTTCTTATACAAAATGTTCACACTTTCTTTGTTAATTAATTTAGGGTTTTCATCTAGGCTATGAATTGGGGTATTACAGCTCCTACACCCAATTGGTCTAGGGTAAGCCTTTCTGCAAGCTCTTATGCCCAATGGGCCTAGGATAAATCTTTCTGGATACTGTTATGAAATATTGCACATTGGTATACGGTAGGATGGTAATCAGGTAATTAAAATAAATCTTTTCGTTCCCTTTTATAAATCTTCTCTACTGGGTTAATGTATCAAAGATGAAACTATCAATATGCTTACCATCTATGTCTAGTGAACCGCACCGAACTCCTTGTTTCAATCTGTAAAATCTAGATCTCATCTGAATCTCCAGCTATTGACTTGTTTTCTGATACTCGTGTGACCATAAGGAACAACTTCGTTATATTTGATATAATGCTTTATTGATTTATCGAATCGTAATTTGAGCTTGTTGTTGCCTTATACATCATGATAGTGTTATGCTTGTCGTACTTGCTTGTGCTTTTAGCATCTCTCGGCGTTGCTTCGGAGTACGATATTGGTATAGTTAGTGGGCATGTATGTCATTTATAGTTCTATGATTATATCTGTAAAACATTTTTTTTAATTTTTGTTATATGTTTAAATGATTTCCCAAATGAGTACTTTAAACAGAAGTTTGTTTTACAGTTTTAATATATTTAAAGAAAAATATTTTATGTGCTTTTTACTGTGGGTCGCTTTTGTGATCCCAAATGCGACCTCCTAGAACTTAATGAAACACATAGACGAGTTTAGGGGTTACAAGTTGAGTGAAAAAAATAAAGTTGGTCAAATTTATGAGTATTATTTTATTATTTAAATTTTATTTGATTTTTTTCAAGTTGAGTTGAATATATTTATTTAAGTTTTTTTCATATCTTTTTTCATCTGTAAGTAATATTAGTAATGTTATTTAATAAAAGGCTGTGGAGGTGTTTTTGCCTTTGAGTTCGACCCAAAAAATCAATTTAGCCTGTTACCAAAAAAGGCACCCAATTAGGCCTTTCAGTTCGCAAATTACATCAAATTGACCATTTGATCAACGTTAACCATTACAGTGTTGACGTGTAGTTAACGGTACTGATGTGGCAGTCCACGATGCTGACATGGCAATCAACGATGATGATGTGGCAATATATGTGTAATGATGATGTGGTAGAGGGCTAAATTGATTAGTTTAACTAAATTTCAGGTATGGGTGGCAATGGGGCGGGTCGGGGATGGTTTTGCATTCCCCACTTCGTCCCTAACACTGGCAAGCACGGTTTCAGGGAATCCCCATTAAACATTTTGGTTATTTTTCCTCCTCATGTTCATCCTTTACGGATCCCCGCAGTTTTCGGTTAATCCATGTACCCAACAAAATAAATAAAATTTAATACATTAAAATAAATATTCAACACTAATTCTACAAAATTACAAACATAAATAATAAATTTAGTTTTACCAACAACAAACAAACCATTTCAAAACTATAAAATATGACTAAATTATTAACTACTGAAACATGACAGTGTGCACTACTTTTAAAGGAAAATATGTAACTAATAATCCACAATTCCAAATCAATATCCGTTTATTTTAAAAGGAATTAGATTCGATATTATTTTCAACCATATAAATTACCTCTTGTAATTTTACTCGTACAATTTATGGCGAATTTCTGAAGTCACTGTCATTGTTGTTTTTGGAAACATACTGCAGTCTTTTCTTCTAACATTTTCTCACTAAAAATCAATAACTCCTAATATATAACTCGAAATCAAAAATTGTTCGTTTTAAACGTTCTAGACTTCTGCATTATATAGCACATCATGGACTATCACGTCTTCATTGTTGACTGTCACGTCGGTATCATGGACTGCCACATCAGCAAAATGGATCGCCAAATTCATCTAATTAACAAAAGACAAATTAAATAATGTAGAAATGGAGAATTTTTCATCAAACTGATATTTCCACTCTGCGTGCCAGCAAAAAATAGGAAAAGTAGAAATTTTAATCCTGGAAACTTCATATCGTCTGCCATGTTAGTAAATGAACTGCACAGTTAAAAATTGTTATATAGCGGGGAACGGATATAGCGTGTGTGTGTTTTTTCGCATCAATCGTTTCAGTTTTAAGGATAATTTTATTTTTTTCTTACGTGCACCACGTGTCTTCTTACAAAACATAAAAAATGGCGTCGTTGTGAGTTGATGGGCCAAGACTTGGGTTCATTAAGTCCAAAATGTTGAACAAAGTATATTTCTCATGATTGTTTACAATTTTTTAACGTCTAGCAAAAATTTGATGAAGGGAAGAAAAACCCACGAATAAATATTATATTTATTCAAATATCGATGTTTTGACAGTTGAAAAGAGAATGGTTGTATAATCAGTTGGAAATTACAACGTTTGATTAATGTCAAATAATTGTTTCATTGCTTTGGGATTCCATGATGATTTTTTCTTTACGATGGTTTTTGAATCTTTATGTTGCGAATGAAAAAAATGGATTAAGAGGGTTGTCCTCGTGTTAGACCTTTGAAGTACCCTATCCAGATTTGTCGAAAAATATGAATAAAGTAGGATTCTAAGAAGCTAATTAACTCATGGATTTGTTGGCATAAATTCTATTATGGGTAACCAACAATGATAAGGTAAGCTCTACGAATGAATATGAGAAAAATATTGTTAGATTAAAAGTTCTTCAATCAAATATCCTTATCAATGTGTTGATTTGATTCTCATGATCTACGAAAAATTCCTAAATAAATTATTGGAAAATAGTGTGATAGTATGAAATGTGCATGTCTAGGATTAGTTCTATGATAGACTTGGTATCTAAGCGTGCACCTCTCTTTCCTAGATACCTACCTGGTGCTTTATTTATTACTATGCTCATTATTCCAATTTATAAAAACTATGACTAAATGATGCTCTTTAACTTAATGCAGAGGTTAAGAGTAATATTTGGCAAATCTTATTAAGATAAATTCATTTGGTCATAGTAGATGGAAATCTTTTGTGGTCTCTTTAAGTCAATAATTTTGATTAATATGAATGAAAATATGATAGACATCAGTGCTACTAAAAGATGCTTCTAGCTATTAAATCTATTTGAGTTCTTTTCCTAAGTAGTGGAAAGAAAAAAGATGGTATTTCTCAGGAGTTGTGTTGAAATTTCTTGTAATAAACTATAGATAATTTTCCTCTTGTTAGTAAAAGTTGAATAATCCTGATAAATATTTGTATAATATTCTGAAACACTTCTTATGAAGAATTAAGAAAATTGAATTTCCTTTTTCAATGAGAAAAAGTCATAATGACTACTGACGAGATATAAGGAATTTCGTAATTGATGTTCAACCTAATAGAATAAATAGGATTATAAAGATGATATTTCATATCGTAAGATTGACTTCTGTGATAGTTGACAAGATTCTGGCCCATGACTGAGACTATTTATAATAACAATTATGAGACAAGTGTTTGTTTGTCTTCGTATGAAGTTCTATATGGATTCATATACTATAATCTGATTAGTTGGCCTGAGATTTGTGATGGGATCATATTGGGTTTAAAGATAGCTAAGTGACTGAGGACTCGACCAAATTGATCTGTGACCATCTGAAAAATTATTGAGAAGCAAGTATATCTTCAAGGATAAGTTTCAGTACAAGAATTGATGAGAGTGTAGTTTTTTGCATTTCTCTGAATCTGGTAAATTTAGAGGACGAAAATTTTTTTAAAGGGAGAGTTGTAGCACCCTGACTTTTTTTAATAATAATAAAAAAAGGAAAAAATGCTATGGATAAAAAAATAGTTTTGCAATCAATGGAGTTTGAACATTTAACCTTTGGTATAATAAGCCCAAGCTTTAACCACTTAAGCCAATGTTGATTCTGGTTGAGTAACGCCATAAATTTCTTTTAAGTTTGACCGGTTTGGTTACCACCAAACAATAATTAAAATTCAGATGATCGTTCCACCTACCCTGGGAATGCCCTTTCATTTACCCAAATATTTTGCTCTCTCTCTCTCTCGACCCCCCATATCCCCTCATGGTTCAAGCTCTAACAAGCTTTGGTCGTCTGTGGTGTTCATCGCCCCCATCATCATCATCGTCGTCCCATTGCCACCAAAACCCGACCAACCAACCTCCAGTTTCGCCCATCATTCGTGTGAAAACGGTGGAAGACCGTTCAGCTTCACCTACCCCGATTTGCGCCACTTTCGATTCATGGATGCCACCTCCCTCACTAGAGGAACCGCAGCCCTAGGCCGACCTCAACCCTGTTCTCCACTCGTGGTTAGCGGCTACCGTTTTCCGTGGAGATTTGTTCGAAGCTTCGTCGAAGGCCTGAAGTTTCTAGCTTTGATTTCGGCCGCTCCTGGCGTCATTTGGTCGCGCCGACCTCATATGCATGCTTGGCGTGTTAAGGAGATCGAAACCCATCCGGTTACCCATCATTCTGACACCGGAAAGGCTTGGTCAGAGTTACGTCACTTTTCTGTTAGTTTTTTTTCGTTTGGTAAGTTTTCCGGCTTCTCTGGTTGATTTTCAGCAATGGTTTGTTTGTGTTTAATGACCTCTTTTTTCTGGCAGAAATGTGGCTATTGGGGGCCTCTGGTGACCTTCTCCGTTGATCGGCTGGTGATCTAAAGTTTAAAGGTAAAATTGGTATTAACCGGTCCAACCTGGAAACCGGTCTGAATCGGTCCAATTAGTTAACTCGGTTTGATAACCTGTCAGGCTAATCATAAGCCAGTGGGTTAACCTGATAAGGCCCAATGGTCTTTAACCAACCCGGTCTGAGCTCAACCAAACCAGGCCTAATATTGTCTGACTCGTCCGATCCTAAACCCGACCATCTGACCCTAAATATGTCCCGTCCGACCCGAACATGACCCAAGTTCGACATGTTTCCCTCTAACCCAAGTCGTTCGAGTCAACTCATCCAAGTCAATTATCCGAGTCAACTCAGTTGACTTTGACCATTAACTTTGACTGTTGACTCTGACTGTTGACTTTGACCAAAAAGTTAGATTTCTGAAAATCCATATTTTTATATTTTTCAACTTCCTGAGTCCTTTTTTGAAGCATGTTTCACAAAATCCTGACCCGAAGGCCTCCGAATCTGACCTTGAACTCGTGAATGCGCGTGTTTAGTTTTTCATTTTAAGAGTTGTGATCAAGATAATGTTTTATTATGGATTGTGTTTAATTGAAGGTATTTGCGTATCTTCGTATTTGAGAGGTAGAGGAAGTCAAATTCGTGTTTGAGTGTGCTCGAATATCATTTCAAGGGTCGGCCGATGTAGCAAGGATTCAAGAAAATACTTTACTACCTCTAGCATGTTTTACGAAACTTGGTTGTATTGGTTAACACATGACGGATTTTATTAATGTCGAAATATTCCAAAGTTATGTTGGTTATGATGGAAAAATAAGAATAATTTGTATAAGACCTAAATGACTCGAATAAGAAATGATGATCAGTAATAAATCCAAGTTCAGTGAAAAATCGATAAAACAGTTCACCTCTGAACTTTCAGTTCAGACTAATTCTTGATAAAAGATCTAATGCTCAGGAGGCTTGGATGAGAAATGAAAAAAATACCCTTAAAGTATAATAAGGACTAAAATACCCCTGACCATGAAAGCAATCTAGATAATCTACCCTAAATCTGAGGAAACAGATAATTCATCTGAACACCTCGTTTTGCTTGGAAAGTTGTGGTAACAAAGCCTAAACCTTCGAAATTGTAAAGTACTCGGATTTTCTTGAATTCTGAACAAATATCCGAAGATAAGTTTACGAAAAAACTATTTGTATGTCTGGATTAATCAAAGTGGCGTAAAATATTGAAATATTCCAGGTACTAATTGCCAAATTAACTAAAATGATGTATATACTCTCGAGATCGGAAATAAAAGAATAGTTGGAAGGACCGAAAGGCTCATGATAATTGAAACACCTTCGAGCATTGAAGTGTCTGAAATACCCCTAAGACTTGGAATAAGAAATACTAAAAAGCCAAACAAGTGTAATGGCTCTGAAAGTGGTAATACACAACCCGTGTTTGTTGGTCGTTTCGGATATTAATGTGATATTAGAAGAATACCATATGAAGGCACGTTCGAGTTATTTGGAGAAAGTACTTAGTTAATAGTAAGAGTAACATGTTCCTCAAAAAGGTACATTCGATGCTATGGATCGAGTTCGAGTGTAATGTACATGTTCGAATGCTTGGAAAATACCACTTGAATACATGTTTGATTTCTCGTAGTGCGTTCAGTGGATGATCGGTGAAGGTGAACCTTTTTGTTATACACTATTGTCAGCTCTAAGAAATGAATACTTAAGGTGTACATGTCCGGTTAAACAATAAACATTATAGTGATGAGTTTTGATTAGTTCAAATGACTCAGAAAATTGATGAGCAACTAGAATTTTTGAATTTGCACATCGCCGTTTATACCGTATTGGTTTAAATTACCAAATTACTCTTAAAGGTCAAAATAACCATAATGCCCTCGTAAGCTTTATTGATTGGATCACTCTTAATATATCTGAAATCTCAATAATCCTGATGTATTAACTTCTGAATGTCTAACTTGAGTTGTTAGCACCAAACCCCCTATTTCATAGAGACCTCATTTTGAAATCAGCCCAGAAGTGTTAGATGTTCAATGATATCTCTTTGATAATTATCAATCACGAGGAATAAATTGGACCATATAGAGTGTTTCGTGTGTTCATGAATATTTTCTTTGTTGTAAACTAAGACTATCTACTTTGAATTAAATGTATGACTCTGCCATCTGAAATGAATGCAAATCTTGGCTTCTTTTTTCTAATACAAAATATATCTGATACATATTTCTAACATTACTGCGTATTGGATAAAAATAATTTTTATCTGGGGATACACTATCGGGGATATGATCGATGTTGTTTAGGCTCAGCGCTGGTAAGTCCTTCTAGACCTAAGCTCTTAGACCCAATGGGTCTAGGGTAAGCCTTTCTGCAAGCTCTTATGCCCAATGGGCCTAGGATATGTTTTTTTGGATACTGTTATGGAATATTGCACATCGGTATATGGTAGGATGGTAATCTGGTAATTAAAATAAAGCTTTTTGTTCCCTTTTATAAGTCTTCTCTACTGGGTTAGTGTATCAAAGACGAAACAATAAATATGCTTACCATTTGTGTCTGGTAAACCGCATCGAACTCTTGTTTCAATCTCTAAAATCTAGATCTCATCTGAATCTCCAGCTATTGACTTGTCTTCTAATACTCGTGTGACCATAAGGAACAACTCTGTTATCTCTGATATCATGTTGTATTGATTTATCGAATCGTAATTTGAACTTGTTGTTGCCTTGTACACCATGATAGTGTTATACTTGACGTACTTACTTGTGCTTTTAGCATCTCTTGGTAGTTCTATATTACTAAACTTTCCCAAGCTCATGTTGTTCTTACCATCACAGGTAGTTGAAATCTTTCATGTTTTGGTGATTGACATCTGTGTGGGAGTTCTCTCGGTGTTTCTTCGGAGTACGGTATTGATACAGTTAGTGGGCATGTATGTCATGTATAGTTCTATGATTGTGTCTGAGTTTCAAGACTTACGACTAACCTAAAATGTTATAAAAATACTATAACATTTCGGTTGCGTATGTAACATTTTAAATTCCGTGTTTTCTAACATTTTTGTTGTGTTATTTTAGTCGTATATTAAGTTGTTGTACCGTAGACTCGCCTTCAAAAATGTCATTAGGTCATATATTAATATGAAAAATTACTTAAACATATGAACCCAACAAATGATCCTAGTAAAAGAAGAGGATGATGTTCACCATATGAGATATGGATTCGAGCAATTTTATCTGCATATAAAAGAGTTTAGAAAAATTATGACCATATACTACCTTATAATCATCTTAAGACTATTAAAAAATTACTTAAACATATATCATCTTAAATACAATTATAAAATATATTAAGAATAATATGTATATATAAATATATTCTAATTGAATATTATATACTATTTTAGATTATACCCGACTCAAATTTGAGAATTAAGATAAATGGTTAAGGATTGCAACGAGATAGGACGATTCTTTGTTCAGTCCAATTCTACTTCATAAATACTCCAAAATGTCTCACCCGAAATTTTATTGAACTCATTAACATACGATTTTGTTGTACTACCTTATCATGCCAACCCTTCAATACCTTATCAAGTTTAGGTTAATACCAGCAGCCTATATAGATGGGAAAAAATGACGGTAATTAAGGGTATTTAAAATCGGCTCAATGAGTACTTAGAGACCTAATAAGCTCAATTATGTCAGTTTTAAATACATCTAACTGTAATATTGATTACAAATGAATCATCCTCTCTATCATCACATTTCTTTCTCTCTCTTTTTTCTTTCGTTTTTTACTATCTGCGGCTCTACGATCAAATCAAAAAAAAAATTGTCTAAAACTGTTATCATCTTTGTAGCACTCAAATCCTTTTCTTTATACTCATTTTTCTGTTTCAGCAAATAAAATTATATTAAAAAGGAGAGAAAGGAATGTGATGATACTCATCTTTTTATACCCATCTAGTACGGATGATTTTATAGTGAATGACATATCATAATGTACCACTATTTATATGTACCGTATATGTACCGTAATGTGTTATTAACTGTTTTAATTAGTTTTAAAATTTTAAAGACCGGAACTATTATTATCCTTTTTAGAATAAAATTTTAAAAATAATTTTTATATTATTTTTCAGATTTTCTTTTATTTTTTAATTCAAAAAATAATTAAACTTTTATTATTATTATTATTATTATTATTATTATTATTATTATTATTATTATTATTATTATTATTATTATTATTATTATTATTATTATTCACTTTAATTTAAGGGTAAAGTTCACAAATGGTCACTAAATTTTAATCAATTATTTAATTTAGTAACTAAACTTTCAATTGTTTCAATATTACCATTAAACTATTAGTTTTATTTTAATTTGGCCACTAACCGTTAAAAAGAATAAGTATGTGTGAATGGAACGAAGATAAAAACTGAGAATTTTTTTGAAAATATGGAACGTTAGAGAAAGAAATGGAATGGATTTTTAGTTTGGGTGTGGGTAAAAACATGCTAAGATACATTTAGATTAGAGCTCGTCAGAATTACACAAAGTCGTCATTATCTGTCAAAGACTTTGCCCCATAGATTTTTTTTTACTTATCAGATAACAATTTCAGTGAAATTTAGTGTAGAATCGTTTTTATATACCATCTACTTTCATTTTATCGTAATTTTCTATACCTAAAAAAACTCATTTAAAATCAACATTTATTTTTTAAATAAAAAATGTATCTTAGCATGTTTTTACCCACACCCAAACTAAAAATTCATTCCATTTCTTTTTCTAACGTTCCCTATTTTCAAAGAATTCCTCAATTTTCATTATCGTTCCATTCACACCTGCTTATTCTTTTATCAGTTTTAAATTCTAGTCCTCTTTAAGACATTATCTGCTTTTGTTTTCTCGTAATATTCTTCCACTTTTCATTTTTTTTACTTTAATATGGTTATGGGATCAAATAAAATATTAAATTATCTCTAATTAAAAATATGGACAAATTGAAATGATGAAGGTTAAATTTATTATTTCTTTCGAAGTAGGACTAAATTATTTGAATGTGTAAACGTGGATGATTAAATGTGTTATTATACACAATATTTTAACAACCACATCACTCTTTTAACGGGCCAGTGGCCAAATTGAAACAAAGGTAAAAGTTTAATGGTAACATTGAATTAATTGGAAGTTTAGTTACCAAATTGAATAATTGATCAAAATTTGGTGACCATTTGTGGACTTTACCCTCAAATTAGAGTGAATGTAGAAATTATTATAGTAATAAAAGTTTAATTATTTTTTGAATTAAAAAATAAAAGAAAATGAATATAAAAATTATTTTAAAATTTTATTCTAAAAGGGGATAATAACACTTTCAGTCCCTAAATTTTTAAAACTAATTAAAACAGTTAATAGTACATTACGGTACATATAAATAGTGGTACATTGCGATACATGTCATTTACTATATAATTATCCCATCTAGTACTTATTTTTGTGTATTTTCTGTCTGAGTGGCAGTTTCTACTTTGGATAAACTAAGGTCCAAAAGGGACATTAACCCACATCTGATTTGGTCTGAGAGAGATTGGATTTGTTTGCTCATCAAAACAAAATAAATGGATCATTTTCCGAAAATCTTTTAGTATAAAATGGATTTTGATGAAGAAATCTAATTCCAATGGGCTTTAACTGGAAATGGATTTCCAAAATCTATTCTTCAATTTGTTTTTCATAATGTTTTATATGATTTTATATTTGATCATAATATTTCTTTTTTGTTTAAGTAAACCATACATGTTGATTTTTTATCTTTCAAAAATAGCATTTTAATAAAAAAATTAATAACCATACCACTTGATATTATCAATTTGGTTTTCGACAAATTTATACAGCTGTCAAAGCCATATACTTGGATTCCTTTCTATAATACGAGAAATTATATTATGGGTGGTTCCCACCACGTCATCCATGGGACCAACCACTAAAAACCACCCACTTCATCATTTTTTTCCATGTCATTAATCTAATAATAGAATAACTTCCAAAAAATAGTTTTTAAAATGACATGGAAAAATTTTAGTGAAGATTCATTGGTTGGAAAAAATGACATGGAAAAATCATGGTGAAGTGGGTGGTTTTCATTGGTTGGTCCCATGGATGACGTGGTGGGAATCACCCATAATATAAGTTTTCCTATAATACACACCATACTTATCTGCAAGTAGTTTCATCTGACAACTGGGTCCCATTAATTCTCATTCACTTTGGTATTTTTCTTTGTTTAATCACTTATTTTCTACTATGCCGGTAAACGAACCAAACGAACACGAATGAGAGTGTGTTCATGTTCGCTCGTTTAACTTTAACCGTACAAATGAACGAACAAGAATATAAACAAACACAAAATTTCTTCTATGTGTTCATTCATTAAGGAATGTGGCTTGTTCGTGTTCGTTCATGTTCGCTCGTTTAAACGAACATAAGCGAACACAAACGAACATATATAATTTGTTAAATATTTAATATTTTTGGTTAGTTCGATTAATTCAGTTAATTAACCGATTTTAAACTGAATTAATCGATAATTGAAATTTGAAAAACTCTTAATCATTAGCCGAAACCTAAAATTATCTAATAGATTAACCAATTTTGTTTTGGTTCGGTCGGTTAGTTCGGTTTAACCGAATAATGAACACCCCTAGACATATGTGAATAAATTTAAATGAACAAAAACGAACATAAATGAAAACGAATGAACATAAATGAACATAAACGAACGAACATAAACGAACGGATTACCGAGCGTTCACGAACATAAATGAACGAACAAGCCCTTTGTTCGTGTTCGTTCATTTAATTAAACGAGCAAAAAATCTTGTTAACGTCCGTTCGTTTAAAAATAAACGAACATAAACGAATTTCCCGCCGAATGATTCACGAACGGTTTGCTGAACGTTCGGTTCGTTTACAGTCTTATTTTCGATAACTAATCCATATTGAATTTTACAGAGGTCATTATAGGAGTGACCCTCTTAATTCGTTTTTTTATTTACAAACGTTAGGATTCAAACTTCTAATTTTACTTTAAATGATATAATGTTTTATCCTATTAAATCAATTGATTGTTAATATTCACTCCGATGTTTGATATAATCTTTTTCATAACAATGGTTGATATTTTAAAATAAAAAAAATGAATTTTAATAAGTATAAATATTAGGCTTAAATATGCCCCCCAAGCCTAAAATAAACTACATTATCTACAATTCTCATTTATCCACGTCCAAAGTCTATTTTTCCAACACAAAAAAAAATGTCTAGTCTTTTTCTGTCACAATTATTTCGAATCGACTCACACTTAATTTTAGTGGGTAAATTATCCAGCTGGAACTTTTTACATACATAAATACTCAAACTTAAAATATATTTAAACGATATCAAATTATTTATCACTTAAATCAATTCTCGTCAGTAAATGTCCAAAGTCTTTAATAAAAATAAGAGTAAAAAATAAAATAAAAGGGAAAGAATCCAATAAGCCTGGTAATAGGATAACATTTATTATTACGATTTGGACTCAAAACAATTAAACATGTTTTTTTTTTCTTTGCCACGATGTATTGTTATCATAAAACCGGCTACATTCCAGCGGCGACCACTCGCCGCTTCGCTGGCAATGTTCCTACGCCCCCTGCCCCCCTCACCTCGTTAATCTCACCCGACTTTTGGTGACCCTCAAAGGCCAATTTGCCACGTCATCCATTTCCTGTCCGACACGTATACCGAAACTCGGATAATTCCTTCCCCAGATCCGGATCCTCTTAAGTCAACTCGCTCATCTTCCTCTATATTTGCGCCACGTGTGTTTAAGAACTCGTGTCGTCCCTTCCCACGCCACGTGATATATTTTATCCCACTAATTAATAATAATAATAATAATAATAATAATAGTCTTAATTAATAAATTAAATCGGCAACTAACCTCCTTCCCCTAGTTGATATTGGAACATTTATTTCCATATCGAAGGGACTTGGTAATAGCTTAATTATATCGTAATTTATTAAATATGTTTTAGATTAAAACACGTGTAGTTTAAAGTCTTGTTAGTCATTGGTCAGAGCTGATTAATTATATTAATCAAGTTTTTTTAAGTAAACTTTGTTTTGTAATATGACCCTTAATTTGACTACTAACAAGTAGCGCAACTGAGTACAATAATAATAATAATAATAATAATAATAATAATAATAATAATAAATGTTTTAATGTTTAACTAAATAGTTATTTTGACTCATATGTTTTATTTAATCAATTTAACTCATAACATTTTATTTTGGGTCAAAATGACTCATCTACGAATGAAAATTGTTAGCCAACTAACGATAAATAACTTGAAATAACATGACAGAATGACACGTCAGTAAAAAAATTATTTTATAAAATTATTTTTTAACTGGTGTGTCTTTCTTTCAAGTCAACACAATTGTCTATATGGCGCTGTCATGTAAGTTTGTTATGTCATTTCAAGCCATTTACCGCTAATTAACTAACAAGTTTCATCTGCAGATGGGTCATTTTGACCAAAGTAAAACGTTGAGAGTTAAGTTGGTTCAAAAAAATAAAGGCTAAAATGACCATTCAATCAAATGTTACGAGGATTTTTTGAAATAATAATAATAATAATAATAATAATAATAATAATAATAATAATAATAATAATAATAATAATAATTTAAAATACTCACTGATTCTCAACTGATATTGTATAGTTTTTGTATTATGCATAAATTATAGATTTAATCTTTTTATTCTAATTTGATCATTGTTGGTTCGTATATTTTTTGAATTTCAATTCGGACTCAAACAACAATCTTAAAATATTATATGGTAAGTTAAATTTTACCGTCAATATTGATTGGTCAACTAATTGAATTAGACACTACATTGATATATTACTTTAGAAATTACAATATTTCATTTTTTTACATACAATCTGATTCAATACCTATAATACCCGAAACTCTATCCACATTAAATTAATAAATATTAAATGCTCAAATATATTTAATCTCACGTACTTGTATACTCTACCAACACAATTGGATTAAACTCAATTAATTACAAAATTACATTTTTTTAATTGGGAATATTTCTTTTTGAAGTTATTTCTTTTGATAATAAAGAGAGCTAGCCAAAATCAAAGGTGACCCTACTGAGAGAATGATTCTCCAAACACTGAGGAGCCATGACCATACTTTCGGTTGATGGGGAAAAATGTTTAGGGTTAATATATCATTTGATATTTAAATTTTATTTCAATGTTTTTAAGTTTTCTTTATCTTCCAACTAAATATTTATGTTTGGTTTCTATTACACAATTTGATACTCATATCGAAGTATCGAACAACGTCGAACTTAATAAAGGTGGCACAATGAATATTTGACATACGTGCTCCATTGAATAATTTAAAAAAATAACTTTAAGAGTAATTATTTCATGCACAATCGCTTGTAGAAACATTGTTTACACAAACGCCTTAGTTTTAAGGATTATGAATTTTGTTTAAGGTCTAGTATTTAGAGATTTTAGTGTATGGGTTTTGAATTTAGGGTTTACGGTTAGAATTTAGGGTTTATAAGTTATAACCTAATTCTCTAACCATATTATTGTAAAAACTAAACCCTAACCTATATACCTTAAATTCTAACCATAAACCCTAAATTTTAAACCACTACATTCAAACTCCTAAACCCTAAACCTCAAACGGGGTCCCTAAACCCTAAAACTAAGGAGCTTATGGAAACTTTTCATTTCTATCGCCGGTGCATAGGATATTTTCCTTTAACCTTAATTAGGTTAATATACAAATTTGATACTTGGTGCGATTCCAATTTTCAATTTGATACCAATGTTTTTGTCCCAAATAAGTGTCCAAGTATATTTTTTACTATAGTACTTGTGTCAAACGTTTATTGCAAACACAAGAGGGATTTGCAGAGGCCACGACCTTCTCAAAATTTTAAAAATTAGAAAAGTTATAAGCTAGTATAATGATGAAATTATTATTTAATCCTTTAAAAATATAATTCATTATTGTCCCATAAATTTAAACTTGTTTAAATGACATTGTCTATAAATAACGATGAATTCCGTCATTTGTTTATTATATAAACTACATATAAATATCTGGTTAGTAAATAAAATCAATTGACTCAATCAGATGTGAATAGAAGGTGTGATGGTTACCATTTTATTGGTGGCATTTGTTATGTCGATATTTGTGGTTGGGTTTGTTGTCACCATCTATGTAATATCAAACGATATTATGCATTTTTTGTATTTCTTAGTTTTATTGTATGAATAATTTTTATGTACCATCAAACGATATTATATAACCTAATATTTGTACATGCATAACAAACCTCCTAATTTAATTTGTTGTATTCACGACGTCTTGTGTGTTTGGTTTTACGATGCTAGAATTGATTTTCGATTATCGTGATTTTATATAATTGATTTTGTATATAATTAATTTTAAAATAACGTAATTTTTGTTTGAGAATTTTTTTTCTTAAACGATTGTGTAAAAATATAATGTAAAAATCACGACAAAATACAAAAGTTACTTCTACCTTGCTTTTTCCAAAATCACGTTTGAGGTCCAAAATTGATTTTAAATTTTTAGATCCAAACATGTGGACACAGCGTTCGAGGTACATTTTCCCGTTAAATCGGATTTTGTGCCTTCAAACGCAAATCTAATAACATTAAAACATTTTGTTTAGAAACTTAATGTCACACCCCATTAAATTATCTAATTGTTAGTTCGATTCCATATATAAAAATCATCTTACAATTTAATGTAACATTAAGAAACAAGCGATCACAAAATTAATAGTATGGTGGGGATAAAACCGTCTTTTCAGATCCAGACCTTATCCAATTAATGGGGCACCAAGAATATGCCGGATCTTCTTTTGATTGTTAGGTTAATAAATTATTAAATATGTTTTATAATATTATATGTTCAGGTTGAATCTCATGATTTCTTATCTTATGTTTCAACCTATTTAAATTATTGATCAATTAATTTCAATTTAATAGTACAAACATTTATTATAAAAGTAATTTTTTAATTTATTTTATTTATTATGTCTAAATTTAAATTATGACATTTCTTATGAGATCTAACATCTTATTTTTGTTAGATCATATGCTAATTTGTTATTTATAAATTATTTTAATTAATTTATTTTAATGAAAGATTTAAAAATATCTCGATGCTCAGTAATCATAGGAGTCTTGAATATATTAAAAATTAAACTAAACAAAGTTTTCTAACATATAATTTGATACAATATCTATACTACTCAGTCTCCTCCTAATTCATAAATTGAAGGATATTAAATACTTAAGCATGCTCTATCACACGTCTTTCTGTATATTATATCAGCAATATATCAATTGAGCTAAACTCAATATAAAATTAAATTGAAATTGTAAATGAATGTCAAACTCAAATCATAATGTAAAAAATATCGAACTTTTTATTACGCGAATGTAAATAAATCCCACAACGGCATGATTGAGTGGTGCGCACACTATAATTAAACCATTAAATATTCTTCAATCCAAAATGATAATATTTGCTGAAAATGATTAATTATTAATAAATGTTAAATCTGCAAATCTTATATAAACTCAACGTAAACGAAAAGCAAAACATCATCACACTCACGCCTTTCCTTCTTTTTTTCAATGGTGATGGAAGTAAATAACGAGAGTTGCGGGTGCAAGGCGAAGGACGCGTCGCCGGTTCAGAGCCGCCACCAACAGCGGCAGAAACTCGAAGTGTACAATGAAGTGCTGCGGCGGCTTCGAGAATCCGGCAAAGACGAGGCGAATCGGCCCGGTTTCGAAGACGAGCTTTGGACTCACTTCAAACGTCTCCCTACTCGGTATAATCCGTTTAGCATTTCTTGCTTTCCTTCTATTTTTTTTTGAATAGTCTACCTTCTAAATTTTCTACATGCAAAGAATACAAAAAAAAAAAAATTAAAAATAAAAACTACTAACATTTTCGCATATTTTTTTGTTATATATCTATATCTGTTGAAGTACTGAATCTAAGCTACGATTTTTGCTTTTTAATGTTTGGATTTGGTGCTTCGATGAATATAAAGCGTTTGGAGCTGAGGAATTGTTTGGCTTAATATTACGGTTAAATCAGTAGCGCTTAATATGCAATTTTCTCGATTAAGATTTTGTTGAAAATTTTAATTAGTGGATTAATATCTTGTTATTACTTTTAAAATTATTTTTTGATGTTTGGCTTTCTGCCGATAAGATCCGAAACAAGTAGAGTGAAGCAGATTTGATAGTTTCCTTCTTTTTTAAAAAAATTTTTCTTTTAATTTCTCTATAAATTGAATATTCTGATTTTTGTTAATTGAGTGTGTGTGAATATATGTTCAGCTATGCGTCGGATGTGAATGTGGAAAGAGCAGAAGATGTTCTGACGCACAAGAAATTGCTTTATTTGGCTCATGATCCTGCCAACAGACCAGCCATGGAAGTTCGACTTGTGCAGGTGACTAGCTTTCTTGTGGATTACATTTCATGTATAGGCATTGTGATTTGCTCTGAACTTTTAGTATATGCGAAAAATTGTTATTTTTAAACCTTTTTTTCTCATTCTAAGAATGATCTGTATTTTTGAAAAATCAAAAGTTGTCAGATCTCCCTTCTTAATATCTCACTTTTTTTTTACATTATTAGAAGTATTCATTGTATATACAAGGGTGACTACTATATATGCGAAAACAATCGGGATTTGAAATATTATTTTGGTCTTTTGAGGCTCTAGTCCTGTTGTGTGCTGCAAATTAAAAGTTTTGCTTCGCATTTTTGTAATCAAGAGACTCTATTCAGCTGAATTCTTAATCCTTGTCGATTGAAAAAATGAGTCCAAAAGTGCATGCATCAATTTTCATTAATTGTTAGTGTTAGGTTTATGGATCTGGACTCTGAAGGATTTGCCCCAAATCTCGGCAGGCTAGTATAATGTCTTTTGGTCTTGATTTTGTCTTGAATTAGTATTTGGCTGAAGATTACTTATTCTTTTAGTTTGTGCCTGTATACTTCCTCTTCACATCATGGAGATCAATTTTCATGCTTTTATGTTCTATTCATAGTAATGGTGGAAAGATAGGGAGAGATACATACAACCTGGAATGTTTTTTTCACTTACATAACCTTTTAAATCTTTCTAAAATTAATGCTAGCATTGAATTATAGCTGTCAATAAACACATCAATTATCTAGTTGACAATGGCAGTTGCTACTGCTGAATAGGGCTATAAACTATGAAGTTATGAAAGCTAATGGGCCATAAAATGTTTTATTTGATATAATGTGCATGCTCAACACTATTAGCATTTTAATTATAATGTTTTCTAAACACATTTCCCACCTTCTTTTTCTCACTATGTAAACTGCAACCATGTGATATCTTATGCAATTCATTGTTACTTTTAAAGTGCATTTGTGTTTCTCACTCTTCATGAATGTTTCTTCTATTTGTTATTGCTTTTATACCCATCTCTGGATAAGTTTATGTGAACATCTGCAGATTTCTTCTAAGCATTCAAGTTCTGTATTTGAAATAATGTGTTGTCTAAATGTCATTCTATTGGTCCAAGCTCTTATTTGTTCTTAAATGTTCTGTACTTTTTTTTAAACTTTGTTTACAGTCAAATGTATCATGATGGTTATCTACTTGTGTAGGTCCAATCTACTTCTGATGAGAGTTTGGCTGATTCCTCTCTTTCAAACCTCCCATGTGAGGGGTCTGCTCAAAATTCTCCAAGACACTCCTGCAGACAGAGGTTTGCTTTTATTTTTTGCTTTGCACATTGACTATGTCATTAATGATGCTGACAATTCTAGCTGGCTTTTCAATTGTCAGCATACATCCACCACCTGCCTTTGGCTCATCGCCTAATCTTGAAGCCCTTGCACTTGAAGCAAATAAGTCTAAGGATCAAGATGGAGATAGTTCTATACCTGCCAATTCATATGTTTCTCGGTATTTAGCTATTTGTTTCTACTAAAACTTTGGTTAGGTTAGTGGCCATTCGATTTTTTGGACTTGATTATCTTATATATATAATATCCTCTGGATCTATTTAATGATTAGGAGCGCATGAATTGATAAGGTCTTGTAAAGTTCAACCTTCTTTTACCCTAGAGCAATGCTTCCTCACCCACCATCTTATGTTGACTTCCATTTTAGGCGTGTTTTTGCACAGTTATGTGCTGGCATCTAGTCATATTCAGCATTCATCTGCCTGCCTTACTGTTCACAGATCGATACTTGTGTCATTTCTGGTGAAGCTTATAAATAATTTATAACCATCTTGGATGGTGAAATTTACATTCTTTCATGCTGATGCAGGCCCATGCATGAAGTTACATTTTCGACAGAAGACAAACCGAAACTTCTTAGTCAGGTATGATAGGTTTGTTTGTCTGTATATATGCATATGATACAAGTTTTTGGAAAGGGTTCTTGAATTCCTAGGAGATGCATACAAGATAAAAATCTGGCCAGTGAGAATTATACATTCACATAAGCCGTGAGAACCAAAATTTACCTCCAAAATGTGGCACAGAAGGGGTATATGCTCCCTTGATTACAAGAATTAAGAAATTACAATCCTCGTCAAAAATAGACCTTCGGAATTGAATTAGTGGAATTCTTCCCTTCCCTTTGATAACCTATTGGTCCTAATCTCTCTAGCTTTTGTAGCACCAGCAAGTGACGTCTGTTTATCGACTTTGTGTAGCAGTCAAAGTTTGGAATGATGAGTCTGAGAAATACCCTTTGATTTTTATGACTATGGGTGTATTTTTGTATCATCTGTTATTTTGAAGTTGCTTTAATAACTCGGATGGTTGCACTCTTAGATTCTTTTTGAATAAAATAGCAATATACAAGGCTCCTTAGGTTACATAGGAGCTCTTGGTTCAATCAACTGCGAGCACATATTGTTCTGTGATTTGCCATATTGCATGTAAACAGAAGTATTTACAAAACATGAATTACTCTGGTAGAAAGTTCTTGAGCTTATATGCGAAATGTATGTTTTAAATATTTGACCATGCAGTATTGCTTCTCTTTCCGTTGATCGCACCAATGCGATACTTGCAGTTCAGCTCATTGCTTGCTGAGATTGGGCTGAACATCCAGGAAGCACATGTATTTTCCACAATCGATGGTTACTCATTGGATGTTTTTGTTGTTGATGGTTGGCCTTACGAGGTACTTTTCATTTTGATATCTTACTTCTATAGCTATAGCCTATAGACATAATTGTTTTCTACAATGACTATTTAACTAATACTAAAAAAAATTACACTTCTCATGATTTGGTTTTCTATGCTATGTTTATATGTCAAATTATATAAGTCATTTTTTCCCTCAACTTATGGATTCTTTCATTTGTTAGTGTAGAGGGTAGTTATTTTTGTTTTCCTTGTATTCATATTGAAATTCCATTTGGAGAACTAGATGAGTGCATGTTGCTGTATGGAATGGTTTAAGGATTGGAATTACAGAATTATAATTGTTTTACATCTTGCTTGATGGACTTCTGTTATAAAATTGTCAGGAAACCGAGCTGCTTAAAGTTGCTTTGGAAAAGGAAATCTTAAAAATTGAGGTAATTCTCTAATGCAGTTTAAGTGTGTTAATTTTCTTTCTTTCTTTTTTTTTGTTGCAAATTTATTGTATCTCGGATATTAAATGTGAAGGGTATTTTTTGCAAGATGTTTTTATTTAGTCCTGGTATTTTAAACATGAAAGATATACAAAACATGACTCGGCACAAAAAATAATTTAAATATGACACGAATATATGAACTTGTCAAAGTTTATATAACAAATTATTAACATATTATGGCATGTTTTATGTATGTGATTATGTCGTGAAAAATAACACAAATACGAAACATCACGAATAGACATCGCTAGGTCTAGTTTTATCACCCTATACTGATTAGTGTGTAATGTTGTGGCGCTTGTCCAGAACTTACTGTGTTTATCATTTTCTCCTTACCTATCATGTTCACATACTGGATTATTGAGACTTGAGAGTCTAATCTAACAAAAAAAAATCTTATATGTAAAGTAAATATATATAGTATTATATTTAAGGGTAAAGTTCACAGATAGTAATTAAACTTTGGTCCATTATTCAATTTGGTAATCAAACTTCTAATTGCTTCAATGTTAATATTAAACTTTACGTTTTGCTTCAATTTTACCACTCACCTGTTAACAACAGTTAACAACCGTTAAATTATTTGGTTTAATAACACATTTAGTTTTCCACGTTTACACATTCAAACAATTTAATCCTAATTCAAAAAATATTAAATTTAACCCTCAAAACCTTAACCCTAACCTTTCATCGGCGCCGTCACTTCTCCGGCCACTCTCTAAGCACACACTTCACCTTCCGGCGAACCTTCCATCCTCTCTCACACCTCCGTGCGACCTCGCCTGTACCCACGACTTCCTCGGCCATACCCTCCATCGCCACACGAGATCACTCCCTTACCGTTCGAGTTTTCTATCGCCGCCTCCATCTGCGCCTTTCGGCTGTTCAGTGGTGCGGCTAAGTTCACGTCGCCCCTTCTTCCCGTTCTGACCCTGATCGTGCCATCTCCCTGTCTAAATCCAACGCGAATAACTCCTACACTGGTAGCCCAAAAGTTGCATGGTTTTGACCGTTTACCACCCTCCACCGTACGTCCTTTGCCCAGCCATTCAACCCTTGTCGTCCGGTCGTTCTGTTCAACACCTCAGTTGACCGGATCTAGCCGCCTTTGAGCCAAATTGAAATAGAGCTTGGGTTTAGGGTTTAAGGGTTAAATTATCATATTTAATAGTTTAGAATTTTAGTTTATGTTTAAATTATTATATTTAAGGATTAGGGTTTATGGTTTTAAAATTGGGATTTAGGGGTTTAGAGTTTAGGGTTTTGAATTTAAAGGTTTATTGTTAAATTATTATGATTTAGGGTTTTTAGTTTAGTGTTTTAGGGTTTTGAGATTAGACCAAATTATTTAACTCAGTTAACGAGTGAGTGATAACATTGAAGTAAAACATAAAGTTTAATGGTAACATTGAAGCAATTAGAAGTTTGATTACCAAATTGAATAATGGACCAAAATTTAGTTGCCATTTGTGAACTTTAACCTATTAATTATAATATATATATATATATTTATTTAAAGTAAAGTAATTAATTTTATACGTGTATATTATATATATATATATGTGTGTCTGTGTGTGTAAAGTATGATACAAATGTAAATTATAATATCTATATGTATATTTGAAAATTTAATATATATGTTTGTTAATTGTTTTTCATATTTATATTAGGATGGAAATCGTCTGTCCCAAACTATGCCCATTTTGGTGTCTCCACTTAAAAAATGTGGATTTATAGTTTATGGTTAGAGTTTGAGGAATTAGGGGTAGGTTGTATTTTTAGGGTGTAGGGTTTAGGATGTAGAATTTAGGGTTATGGTTTAAAATTTAATTTTTTTAGCGTGGTACATAGAAAAGGGCATGATTAGAGGGCATAGGATTTTTGTTCTTTATATTATATATATATTTACATACATTTTGCATTCATATTTGGTTTTCATAATTAAATATTTAAAAAAATAAAGTAATACTTTTATTTGGGATCTCGATAAAATCGTGTCTCGAGCTTAAAGAGGCGCTATTTTTTTGTTAATCCTAGATAGAAGAACATTTTCTTAACAAAATCACAATATTTGAAATAATATTTGAATTCGTAATCTTCGATACTAAGACATTAGGTAATCAACTAGGTACTAATTTTTGGGTGTTGTGGGGTGCTCATCCTTCACCACATGTAACCGACTCTCGAACCTATTTTTTCTGAATTTGCAGACCAAAAAAACTTTGTTTTAATAAAATGGCAAAAACAAGTTTTATTAAAATAACTAAATTTTTAGGTAATCCAATCTCACCTAAAATAAAAAGGTTGGTGGTGACTCTCTTAAAATTAATTTTTATAAAAACGCATCAAGCTCGAGTGCCGTTATTACAATGAAACTATATGCTGCCTCCCCCTTCTCTCTCTCACCACCCCACCCACCTCCTCCAAGGTTAATGATCAATGGGATTTTGATTGATCACTGTCTTTTGATCTGCACAAACTCTACGGATGTGTAAGTGCACTTTTCTTTCTAGGTAAAGTGTGTATGCTGAAATGTGTAATGTTTATGGAGACATGGAAGATTTTAAAAGTTTGCTTAAATCATGAGCAACTTAAACTAGACTTTTCTTTTATGTATTTTTTTTATAGAAGCAATATTGGGTGAAGCAACATTCCTTTTCTCCGACGAGGGACCATGAGGAAATGTGCAGCAATGATGACCAGAATTATGTGGCAATTCCTAATGACGGGATTGATGTTTGGGAAATTGACCCTAGATACTTGAAGTTCGAGAACAAAGTTGCATCTGGGTCATATGGTGACCTGTAAGTCCGATCGAGTTTATTTATTTATATAGCAAAGGTCCTTTAGTGAGTGAAGATTGAGTTGTTTTTGTTTTGAGCTTTGACATATTGTCCTTTTAAACCTGTTTTAGGTATAAAGGTACTTACCGTAGTCAGGAAGTGGCTATTAAGGTCCTGAAGCCGGAGAGAATAAATACGGATTTGCAGAAAGAGTTTGCCCAGGAGATTTTCATCATGAGGTTTTTGGCATTCTTTTTGGACGACTGCATTAGTTTTAGGAAATATCTGTTCCTTAATCGACTATTTCCTTCAAAACTCGCAGGAAAGTTAGGCACAAGAACGTTGTACAATTTATTGGTGCATGTACCAAGCCTCCAAACTTGTATATTGTAACAGGTAGCCTACTGTTTCTTTAGCTTCTTTTATTAACCTGTTGAAAGTGAGATTTAAGATTATTATTCTTTTCTAAATCTTTCTACTTTCTTGTCTCTGTGCAGAATTTATGTCCGGCGGAAGTGTATACGATTACCTTCACAAACAAAAAGGTGTTTTCAAGCTTCCATCCTTGCTTAAAGTTGCAATAGATGTTTCCAAAGGGATGAACTACTTGCACCAAAATAATATAATCCATCGGGATTTGAAGGCTCCCAATCTTCTTATGGATGAAAATGAAGTAAGATGCTTAAACTTGCTTAACTTTGTTCTTTCAACCCACTTAGACCGGTCCTTCATTGGTCCCAATAAATTAATTTTGGTGTGCTTTCCATACAGGTGGTTAAGGTTGCTGATTTTGGTGTTGCTAGAGTGAAAGCTCAATCCGGAGTTATGACGGCTGAAACAGGAACGTATAGATGGATGGCTCCTGAGGTGTGAGCTCTTGATATATATATATATATATATATATATATATATATATATGGTATCAGATTCAATTTATCCTTTTATGAAATGTGGTTTGGCTTAATGAAGCTAGCTGATTGAACATTTAATATCCGAAAGTTTGAATCTCAGCAGATTATCATTCCTATTAAATCTCAATTTAGTTCTTTCACTACATATTAATCCTTTTAAATGTGATTATCATTCTTATTCTAATTGGTTCTTTTGCATTGAAGGTTATTGAACATAAGCCATATGATCACAAGGCTGACGTATTCAGTTTTGGAATCGTTTTGTGGGAGTTGTTAACCGGAAAGGTTTGGATTATTTTCATCAAGACTTTGCTGGTTTCTTATGGTTAGTTCTCATGGTTACTTGTTTATTGTCAGCTTCCATATGAAAGTTTAACCCCGTTACAAGCTGCTGTCGGAGTCGTTCAAAAGGTAATTCATCGGTTAAATCTTGATAACCAAGGATTATTCATAGTGCTTGGAACTTTACTATCTCATAAAAGTGATCATTTTCATTTGACATATTGATTTTAGGGTCTACGTCCAATAATTCCGAAGAACACTAACCCAAAGCTTGCTGAACTGCTTGAGAGATGCTGGCAACTAGATCCAACGCTAAGACCCGATTTTTCTGAAATTATCGAGATTTTACGACAAATTGTCGAGGAGGTTCGTTTTTATTCTCTACCCCCATAACTCGTTCTTTTGATCACAGGGACGGAGTTAGAAATTTTTTTAGACATGGTTGAATTACAAAATTTTGAGAGGTCAAAACAGAAAGTTTACCATGGTTGAATTAAACAATTTTATGGTTGTATTAGTTTCATTTTTTTTACAATTTTGAAGGCATTAAATCATAAAGGTATCATTTTGGAGACTAAAATGTAATTTTACTATTTTATATTTTCTAAAGGGATTAAACGGAAAGTTTACCATTTTGGCCCGTCCTTCTTGGACAAAGATTCTATGTCTTTTTTCGTTGTCATTTTCTAAAAAAAAATCAAATTCTAAGCCCTAATCTCAAACTCTAAATCTTATATCTTAAACTGTAAGCTCTAAAAAATACCCTACCCTAAATTCCTTAGACACTAATTCTAAATTCTAATTTTAAATCTCAACCCTAAACCTAAATATTCCATAAAAATTTTATCCGCCTTAGACACTAATTCTAAATTCTAATTTTAAATCTTAACCCTAAACCTAAATATTCCATAAAAATTTTATCCGTCCCTCTTGTAAGAATTTAGTTAGGGGTATTCCAAGGCTTTGCCTTGGTTAGACTCCCAACATCGGTTTGATGCATAAGTCAATTTCCCATTAAAATCATTAAACAAAATTAGTATAAGTGATTTGATTTATTAATGGTAGAAGTCGATATAATTTGATAAAGTTAAAGCTTGTGATCTAAAAATGGATTACCGATTTTGTTTTACGCACATTTTAGTGTCTCCAACATATAGATGAGTATGATTGTTTGCTTTCACGTTTCACCTTTAATGGATATATATATCAAATTCTAACACCGGATGAGTTCGTAAAACAGGTCAGAGGTGAAGTCGAAGACCGCCACCACGAGAACCGCCGTAAAGAGAAATCTTCAGGAGGGTTTCTGTCGGTCCTCAGAAGAGGAGGTGGCAGCCACTAAGGTTAGACATTAATATACAGGGATGTTTATGGTCTGATCATTAGCCATAGGCTTTTAACTATGCTGCCCACTCCCACCATTTTCATCGGCACTGTACAGTGATTTATTCGGTGATCGGAATTTTGTTTCGATTTCCTCCTCTTTCTCGACATTGTTTAACCTGCCATTCCTTTTTTCTTTTGGCTTTAGTTTGTCAATCTGTAACAAGGAATGGTGGCCATGAATGAGCTTTGTAACTTGTTATTTCAACAGAACATTACACACAAGGAAGTTATTTGATTTATTTTGTCAAACAAAATTATCATAGATTTATATTTGACAAATTTTATACATTATTATAGGATAATTATCCCATACACCGCGGTAAAAAATAATTTTTTATTAGTTTTAGAGTTTATGGATTTAGTTTAGGGTGTAAGGTTTAGGTATAAAAGTTAGAATTTAAAATTTATGGTTAAAATTTAGGGTTAGAGGTTAAACCTAAATCCTACATCATATTACCTTAAACCCTAATCTCAACCTTAGTTCTTAAATTCTAAATTATAACTCCTAAACATAAACCATTTAACCCTAAATTGAATCCCCTAAATTTAAAACTAAGGTGATTATAGGTGTGTTGAATATAAATCATTATTTATAAAGGAAAAATATCTCACGCACATGTGGTGAAAACAGAAAGATTTCACAAAGGTCTTAATTTTAGGGTTTATAGACTTAGTTTAGGATTTAGGGGTTAAGTGTATGTGTTCAGAGTTTAGAGTTTAAAAGTTAGTGTTTAGGTGTAGGGTAATATGGTTAGGGATTTAGGTTTTAACTTATTGTTTATCTAAAAAGAGTTTATCTAAATATAAAGGCTTATATATCATATTAGTACATAAAGTATACTAAATTTTTTATTTTGGTACCTAAAGTATAATTTTTAGTCAAAATAGGTACTTAAAGTATATATATTTTTTATACAGGTTCCTAAAAATTGTCATGTAACATTAGTTAATTGGATTATTATCATATACACTGGCGGTGGAAACTTTTTTGTTTCCGCAAGCGCCTCAATTATAGGGTTTAGGGTTTTAGTTTAAGGTTTAGGGGTTTTAGTGTTGGGGTTTAGAGTTTAGTGTTCATTGTTAGAATTTAGGATTTAGGGTTAGAATTTAAGGTTTAGGGTTAGGGTTTAGGTTTTAGGGTAATATGGGTAGAGATTTAAGTTTTAACCTATAAAGTATAAACTCTTAAATTTTAACCCTAAATTCAAAATTCTATCAACAACCTCTAAATTCAAAACAACTACACTTAAACCCCCTAAACTTTAAACCCCAAACGGAGTCCTTAATCCCTAAAACTAAGGCACTTGTATAAAAAAGTTTCTACAAGCGATTGTGTATAAAATAATTACCATAATTAAAAAATACATTATGTGCCTATTTTAACGAAAAAATATACTTTAGATACTTATTTTGACCAAAAAAAAGATACTTTAGGTACTTACTCTGACAAAAAAAATACTTTTAGTACCTATTTTGACCAAAAAATATAATTTAGGTACATAATTTAACCAAAAAATAACATAACTCCTTTATATCAAGGGTAATTTTAACTATTTACTTTAAAAACATAAAAATAACATAAAAATAATTTTATTTTTTATTTATTTGCCACGTCAACATTTTGACTTTTCAACGCTGGCATGGCATGGCATGTCATATGGCAAAGACGGCTAAAAAGTAAAGGCTGCATTAACAGTTTCGTCGGTCAATGTTAGTCAATGGGCTAATTTGCTGTAATATGCGAACTGAAGGACCTAATTAAACGTGTTTCCGCGCGAGGGGCAACATTACTAATTTAGGTCGAACTCGAGGACAAAATAACCCCTTTAACCTCTATATATATAAGACAAAATTGAGAAATTCGTTTAAAACTTGAAATTGATACACTAAATACTAAAAAATACGAGTTAATAAAGTTATTTAATTTTTATTTTATAACTAAAATTTTATTTAAAACTAATTTCAAGCTAAAATTATAAAATTAAGAGTCAGACATTTTCACACTAATCCCAGTCAAATAATTTAATTTTCTAGTCGAATTTTACACGCACTAATTAGTGCTGTGTAAACCATTAGAATGCTTCTTTCTAGTGAAGGCCGTTGGTAGTTGATACTGCCACGTCTCAAACCGTCATTAACAACCATTCACAGCATAAAGGAAAACGCTACCGTTTCGTTTGGCCTTTTAATTTAGACGTACTTAGTTTTGATTTTATTTTTATAATTGATGATGAAGAGTAAAAGGGCAAGGACGAGTGTGGACAAGGCGGTGGTTGATGTTTGGCAACGGGAAGTCGGGGCACTCTCCACTAGGAATTTCGCCCACCGGCTTGCAGCTTCTGAGGTCTATCTCTATTCTTATTCTGGATAGCCTTATCCCCGTTCCCCCTTGTTCTTCTACTGATTCTCAATGGGTGAGTTTATAAATGAAACCAACTCTGGGTTTGGTACATTTATTTATTTGTTTGTTTTTTGATTGGTTGATGGCATTTTTAGCTTCTTTTTTCGATTTGGGATTTACAAAATAAATGATGGGTCTGAAATAGTGATAGGAAAATGTGTTTTTCGACAAAGATTATATCAGAAGTATTTTTTATCCTTTTCTTTCAATTTTTTCTTCAAAGCATAGATATAAGTAATTCCAATGTCAGCGCTCTCTTTTGAACTGCTATAATTGTTGTCAGTCTTATAGATATAGACTGCCATTTGATGTAATTCCGGTGTTAGGTAAGCTCTGACTATTCCGGACTAGAGTCGGATCAGACCCAAAATGGGGGAATAGCTTTTTGCCATTTGATGTAATTGTTGTTAACTAGCTTTGTTTCCTTGTGTGTTAATGGTTTGGATGAATGGATGTGATTATTACATTGTTTTTTATTTGCTAATATGCTTATAATACAAGTTCCAGACAACTGAGAGCAAATGCCTTAAAATGGAAATATGAACTTTTAATCTTTATATTTTGCAACAAGTTTTATTGGTTAATTTATCTTATGTTCCCAGGATCTTGTGCTCCGACTCGAGATTTATAAGAAACTCGAAAAGCACCGAGGTTGTGTGAACACTTTGAGCTTTAATGCTGATGGTAACATTTTAGTCTCAGGCTCTGATGATAAGAGGGTTATACTATGGGATTGGGAAACAGGGCACGCCAAGCTTACTTTCCGGTCAGGCCATGTCAACAATGTTTTCCAAGCAAAATTCATGCCTTACTCAGATGATCGCACCATGGTTACTTGTGCTGCTGATGGACAGGTGAATTTTCATTTAGGCATGCCTTTTTTTAAGAAAAATGAGGATCAATTTAGAGAGCTCCTCAAGTCTAGTGATCAAATTTCAACATGAATTTTGTCCCTTTGATGAGCTTGGGTGATTTTTTGTCCATCGCCCTGAAGGTAGACAACTTAGTAACTCTAGGGTAGATATGAAGGTAAACCCTTTAAATGAAACCAAACCATGGTAGCCTATACGGATTTGTCTTCCTTATGCATCAACCCTCCTAAACCCATCTCGACAAAAACCATGAAAGTCGAAATCAACTTTCATCTACCCCTTCTATAGAAAATATTATCAAGGGCAGAAATGGCAAAGAGAAGGATGAAGGACTTATATTATAATTGTGATGAACTGTATACTGTTAGGCACCAATGTATGAAGCTCTTTTGGTTGGAATTAGCTGATCAAAATGACGTAGCACTAGTAACTGAAGTTGTGACTTAGCTGGGCTGATTATATTGTCAAGTATCCTGTCTTCGAGCTTGAGGATAAGCTCTTTTTCCACTAGGGGAGTATTGTTGTGGACGCTTAGTAGTTTTTAGGAGGGACTCTTAGGAGAAGTTATTGGTAGGACTCAGAATAAAAGTTGTTTTGGACTCTTGAAATAGATGTTGTGTTGGTAGGACTTTTTTAGTTTGATTTACTTTAATTATTGTAATCTCTATTTAAATGGACAATTAATAAAACAATGGCAAGTCGAATTATAATCAAAACCCTAACTAGATCTGAGTCTCTCTCTAACGACTAACGAGTCCTAAGGTTTCAGGCTCCCTTAATGAGCTTGAATGATTTTCGTCCATCATCCATGAATCGATACCAGACTCATGGTCATAACAGTTTACAAAGTTCTTCAAGCTGAATGGGTTGACTCAAACTGAGTCACCAATCTTCTCTTTCTTTGAATGCCACGTGAAAGTTAAAAAGCTAAGTTCTAATCTATCAATATTATGAATTATTTCAATTCCCTGTTATATGGTATGTGGTGATTAGTAACAAAGTACCAAATTTCTGTTAAACTGCAAAACTTCTATCTTCTTCCAGTATGAGCATCATTGCATCTACTTGTACATTTTTCCTTTTAGAAGAAAAACGAAGCTTTATGAAAGTGGTGTGCTAAGCAGCTAACCTTTAGCATGTACAGTAGCAAAGAACTGTGTAAGTGTGTATACTAAATATTAAGGGATTTCTTTTAATCCTAATTGAGAACTGTTTCGTAATTGTAGGTTCGACAAGCTCAAATTTTGGAACGTGGTGTCGAAACGAAGCTGCTGGCCAAACATCAGGGACAAGCTCATAAATTGGCCCTTGAACCAGGGAGCCCTCATATATTTTACACTTGTGGTGAAGATGGATTAGTGCAGCATGTATGTTGTATTGTTGTGTTTAACTGCCAAGTCATCACTATTTCTTTTAAATCCTTTTAGTTGATAATTTATGAAATTTTGTGGGATTGAAGAAGCAGAAACAGTTGGCTAGAGAAAACTTTTATCAAGTCATACACCCCCGAGTTGGAAAACCTTGAATTTGATTTTTACCAGGTTGTCTGCAGTTAATTTTTTTCTTGCCACCTTATGTTTTCTCTACTTATTTTTCTTATCTAATGGCTCTTTGCCGGAAAAAGGGGTGTCTTAAATGCAAGAACGTTATTTTAACATGGTATTCTCATTGTTCAAAAAAAAAACATGGTATTCTCATGTTATTGTTCTCTTATTTATGTTGTATGATAACACTTCCTCTAATAAGATGATCCTTTTTATGGATTTAATGTAGCTGACTTGGACGGCACTTTCACTTGCATTTCAGATTGATCTTAGAACTGCAGCACCCACGGTACTTTTCACATGCCGTCCAATTGATGATAGTGGAACTTATATGCCATTTATCCGTCTCAATACTATTGCAATCGATCCAAGGAATCCAAATCTCTTTGCAGTTGCAGGATCGGATGAATATAGTCGCCTTTATGATATTCGCAAATATAAGTGGGATGGCTCAACTGATTTTGGTCAACCAACAGATTATTTTTGCCCCCCTCATTTGATCAGTGATGATCAAGTTTGTATAACTGGCTTGACTTTTTCAGATCAGAGTGAGCTTCTCGTCTCCTACAGTGATGAGTTCATCTATCTCTTTACACGGGAAATGGGACTGGGGCCCAATCCAGTCCCATCATCTCTGTTATCTGCTTGTAATGAAGCAAGTGAAATCGGATTTGATCACTTGGCTACGGATGCCGGTGAAAAAGCTATTCCTCAAGTTTATAAGGGGCATAGAAATTGTGAGACAGTGAAAGGTGTGAGCTTCTTTGGACCTAAATCTGACTACGTGGTTAGCGGATCCGACTGTGGCCGTATATTTATTTGGAAGAAGAAAGGCGGAGAGCTCATTCGTGTTATGGAAGCAGATAAGGATGTGGTAAACTGTATCGAGTCTCATCCTCATACCACGGTTGTTGCTAGCAGTGGAATCGAGTCTGACATCAAGATATGGACTCCAAAGGCTATTGATAAACCTACTCTTCCCGTAAATGTCGAACAGGTATGTCTTGTCCTTCTAATCTCCTATAGAAACAAAAATATTAAGAAGAAAATAACACTGTATTACAATTCGGGTTATTGACAAGTTAGCTTATGACATCAAATGCATTTTGCTTCATAAACACGTGGCTCGACTCTAGGGAAAAATGATGGAAATATCCGACACCCTTCTTTATTTCTGATCTCTCCTATAGAGACAAGTATTTATGATTTGGTTCTAGATATAGAGGTGCCTGTTGCTACATGGTTTTTCTGTTGGTATTTTAGTTCTTAAATGAGCCATCGTAAGTGTAGGGGTGAGGGTTTTGGATTTTGACTTGCGACTTAGTCGGGTTTTCTTCTTTAGTTTTACTTTGAGATAAACTAGTTAGTAATCTCTCTCAGTCGACCCATCATGGCATTAAATTATGCAAATAGTGTGCAATCTAACATGTATTTGTGGATAGATGTTTGAATTTTAAATATGTATGACAAGCGCCACTACTTTGCGAATGGTTCCGAAACTAGCTCTCTTTCCTTGTCGTTTATGTCTTTTTCGATGTTGATGATGATTATGAGGCCGACGAAGGTGATGATGACAGCAATGGCACCATTAAAAAGTTTCTTGGTACTTATAATGAATGCTTATTGTTGACGAGGATCGTGATGATTGTAATTTTGCACTTTTTGTGTCCAGTTCAAACCGAAACCTGGGGGCTGGATGTACCGACTATCTACACCTGAGGACCTGATGTTGCACTTGTTTTCACTGCAAAGGGGAGATAGTAGCCGGGGACAGGACGCAGAAAACTCGTCGTCAGCACCAAGCCGGGAACTTCTACAGCTTATATTGGCATTCAATGCCCAAGGTGAGGCTTCTTCGGACGAAGGTGGGAATCCCACCGGTCCGGAGGACTTGTTTTGTTGAATGGATCATGCATTCATGCCATGGCAAGCAACCTGTAGCCATGCTTCAGTAAATTGTACATAACATGGGGCTTTAAATTACATTAAGTAGGGAAAAAGGCAAAACTCAACTCAAAAAAGTCATTTTTTTCGAATTGACTCGAAAAATTTCAAATAAAGTTTGGGTTATTAACATATACTCAACTTCTCTCATTTATTCTTGAGAAAACAGAGTTTAGGGTAAGGCTAAAAAATGACACAGTCGAAATGTTAAAAAACATATTTAAAATGTGATTCACACAATCTAAATGTTATACTTTTTAAAACATTTCAGGCTACAACTTGAAATGTTACCTAAATAGTCTTTCACGGCGAGTTTTAAATTTTGGTTACGAGTTTCGAAACTTACCACCAATCAAAAAGCAAAACATTTTAGTTTTATAGGTAGTGCTTTAAGTTCCGTACTTTTTAACATTTCGATTATTGGTGTCTTAGTCTTAAATTAGACTGTTGTACTAGTTACCCTAAACATAATCATTATGTCATTTCCAAACTCCACCGACCAATTGGGGTCAGTTCACTGTCATTTGCGAAGGACAACAGGCAAAGATGTATGAAAGACATAATGTCAATGTTGACAGACAAGTACATAAGCTATGCTCCTCGAAGTTTCCAAACAAATACAAACCAGAAAAAAAAGATTATGCTAACAAACACAGCAAAAGGCTTAAACCGAGTCAAACACCTTTGAATGCAATACACCACAGACGTGTTACCATAGCTTTCCTTGTCCCTGTTTTCTATTTGAACAGATAAGAATATCTTGGCATTGATATCAATATCTATTTAAATCGAATATATTCATATTTGACACTCACTTTCAAATCTTAATAAGAGAATGGATAACCAAACTAAATCACAATTTGGTTTAAGGGTAATAATTTCATACACTGACCGTAGAAACTAAAAATTTTCATAAGTGACTTAATTTTAGGGTTTAGGAATTTATTTTAGGGTGTATGGTTTATGTGTTTAAGTTTGGAGGTTTAGAATTTAGGGATCATGATTTATGGTTAGAATTTAAAGTTTATAGGTTAAAACATAAACCATCATCATATTAAATTCTAACCATAAACTTTAAATTCAAACCATTATCCCTAAATTTTAACTCAATATATTGAATATAAATCCTTAGTTTAATAGTAATGTTGGAACATTAAAGCTTTTAAGATTTAAAGTTAAAGTTTCATCTTCTATGAACTATGGGGTGAGCTTTCTTCAAATTTATTACGATTATAATTATAATTATAATCATAATTGTACTTGAAAAAGAAATAAAAAAACCAAATCATTAAATTACTAATTAGCTTTAACAACTTGGACAATTAAGCTTGACCAACCATCAAAACTTTAACAATTAGCAAATCAAATAAAATTATATGAACAAAATAACAATTAATTAATCCTCCTCAAATCAAGTCCATCCGTTGAATATTTCTTTTGATAAAACTATAAGTGATTCGATGGAATTTATACATCGATTAATTCAGATTGAATATCGTGAAATATTTACAAATTCAACCATTAATTAACAGTCAAATCTGAAGAAAAAAGTGAATTCAGTCAACTTTATCTTCTTCGTCGTCGATCACCACCGCTCCCTTCGACTGCAAAAACACCTCCTTGACGTTCCTTAAAACGACATCGAGTATCCACAAAACGCACCCACATTCACGGCAACACCTTTCCTTAACCCTCCCGAGCAAACCCTTTTCGCCGGCCGCCGCCAGGCTTCCGACGGGCTGTAAATAAGCCAACGCAGCATGCTTGACGAGTGGATTCTTGATGGGAATCTCATGCCAGCTCGAATTATTCGCCGTCGTGCTCATCGTCGGAGAACTGAGCATCGGACTCGACGACCCCGGCGGCAACAAATCCCTCAAGCTGGTGTAAGAACCCGACTGCACAGTTATCATCTCCACGTCGGAAAAGTGAGATGAACCGAAGCCGCCGTTGTGTAAGAAAAAAATTGGAGAAGACGACGGAGAGATTATTGAAGAAGAAGGACGATGATGGTTGGCTCCTTTATTTGTATTTGGGTCTTCAATTATGGGATTGTCGGTTTCCATGAATCAATAATGAAAACAAAAAGATTTATTTTGGTTTTTGATTCATACAATAATTCATTTTTCCTGTAAATTTTTTTCCGGGAATGACAGGGAAAGCTGATGTTTTAAGGTTACTGGGGAAGCTGGAGGAGAAAATGAAGGGTAACTCACGCGCGATATAGAGCGTTTACGGAAACGTACCAGTACAGTAAAGACGTCTGTTGAGCAGAGGATTAGTGACGCTTATATGGCTCTAGCTGCGCTTGGGGGAAATCGAAGATGTTTTTGGAATTTGCGACGCTTTAAGTAAACTGTCACTCAAACTGAAGCTTGTTTGTTTTACAAGCGCCGATTAAGGCATCATTGATTTTAACTGAATAATTAAATAAAAGATTTTCTTTGGATAGGGAGAATCTTTATATGGGTAATATTATATTTGATAATTTACATTTCATTTGACTTAGTATAATTTTAATTGTTTTATTCCTAAGTAAAAATATTGAAAATAGGGAGGTTATACGATGGAATTGAATTAAAATTTTTTTGAGCTAGTCGAGTTTAGAAATTTTTAAATTTTATTTAAAAAAATTTGAATCAAGTTATACCTATTGTCAAAAGGTTAAGAATATATATAAACAGATATTACCTTATAATTACCTCTAAACTATTTAAAAATATATATAAATTTTTATAATATTATGGTACTGATTGGTTTTAATTTAAACGACTTACTATTACTATATATGATATATATATATATATATCATATTTTTTATAAGTAATATACATGTATCAGATAAAATTTTTCAAGTTAAAATTTTCGGTACTGGGTCAAGTAAAAAATAATTTATTTTTTCAGATGAATCGGATTTTATCACTCCTATCCGAAAGTATTAAATTACATTTTGGACTTTTTATATCATAAATAAAAATCTCTGTCGAAAGTTTTTTTTTCAAATTACAATGTAACCATTCATAACTTTTAAAATCAAAGACGATTGTTGTTACACGTATTTTAATTCACGATCTTTCTTAATGTTGCAATAACAATGATTTTAATCAAACTAATACACAATCAACCAAAAATTCATTTCAATTCTCATTCGAATTTAAAACCTAATTTAATTAATTAAAACAAAAATAAAAACTGTACATTAAAAAAGCAACATGGTGCACATTGTGTTTTGGGATGGTTGGTGGTATGTCACGCTCAGATAATGATTTTAAAAAGTTCTGATGCAGTTGAAACTGACCACAGAATTTTATAAAAAACATTAAAATCTTTTGGTGAATAAAACATTTTATCTCATGTTATTTTTCAAAAGTAATTATGTTATATGAGCTCTTTACAGTGAGCATTCTGAATTTTAAGCCATAGTATCGAATTTTATAAACGTTGATCAAGATATTACCGAAAGAGATGATATTTTTTTTATTCATGATTTCATATCCATTGAGATTTTCATTGTTTTTTTTCCCGAATTTTTTTGGTTATGGTTTTAATATTATTTGTTTATTAAAGTATGTAATTTACCGTCCCGTTCTTATGTTTTCAATAATATCAGTATTTTGTTTAAAAAAACAAAAAGTGTACCCAAATCTGAAGAGAACTATAATGATCAAAAGAAATTTAATCCAAATAAATGTAACCCAAAACTAATTGAATATGCAAAGGAATCTGTTAAGAATTAAACCCATTATCACTCCCTGTTGCTGAAAGAAATAGTAAAGCCCAATGGAGCTCGAGAAATGGTTTCTTTATCATTCTCATCTTCTTGGAAACAACAAAGGGTAAACTACAACGGAAGTCACTCAATTATAGGTAAGATTACATTTGGGTCACTCAATTATTAAAAGTTACATTTGGGTCACTCAATTATGGGTAAGGTTACATTTGGATCACCCAATTATTAAAGGTTACATTTTGGTCACTCAATTATGGGTAAAGTTACGTTTGGGTCACCCTTCATATTTAAAAAAGTACAACAATTTAGTCATTTTTTCTTCCAAATCACTTGTATACCCTTGTTAACATTAGAATACTTCATTTAAAATTATTAATTAATCTAATACACAAATTGATATAATTTTTTTTAATATGAAGGGTGACCCAAATGTAACATTGCCCATAATTGAGTGATCCAAATGTAACCTTTAATAGTTAGGTGACCCAAACGTAACCTTACCCATAATTGAGTGACCCAAATGTAACTTTTAATAATTGAGTGACCCAAATGTAACCTTACCCATAATTGAGTGACATTTGTTGTAGTTTACCCAACAACAAATTAGTCTGTGATTTTACTGAATTTAAGGAGGAATAGAATTCCTCTCTAAAAAAAGAAATTCTTTGACAGGAGAATGTTTCTTAGATTTTTCGGAAAACAAATCATTAAAAATAAATAGAAACAGAGTTAACTTAGGCATCACCTGAATCGTCAGATCAAATATTCAAAACCCAGACTCGATTTTTTCGAAAACCCACTTTTCCGGCGGTGTTTTACTCATCGTACGGATCAGATCAGAAAAATATGTAATTGCAGCCATTTCTTCCTTCCTTTTACATGGTTAGTTTTAATGTTTTGCGTTTTCCGATTTCATAATGCTTGGACTTCTTTTTGAGTTATAAAAAGGTACCATTTTTTCGTTCCTTTAGATTCAATGCCTTGCCCTTTCCTGATTCCATGATTCTGGGTTTTTTTCCAGTTATAAACGTACCCTTTTCTTTCTTCTTTTAGCTTCAATGTTTTGTCTTCAATTGTGTATTATGTTGCCAGACCTTTCCCTATGTGTTTAGATTTGAATGTTGTTTGCAGAAACAGAGGAACTTGTTACCAAGGCAAACCCCAGCTGAAATGGTGGATCGGAGCGGTGGCGCCGAGTATGTTGAATTGGGGGAACGTTCTTTAAGTACCAAAAGGTATCTGTTATTCCTCTTGTTTTCCTAATCTTCTATGAGGTCTCAGGGGGGCCTTTTGGCATTGAAGATAGTGTTAAAGCAGCCGGTCCTCTTTTATCTCTCCTTGGTTTTTTGCTTGTTCCATTCGTATGGAGCGTCCCGGAGGCATTAATAACGGCCGAGTTAGGCACAATGTTCCCGGAGAATGGTGGCTATGTTGTCTGGGTCTCATCGGCTTTAGGTCCTTACTGGGGTTTCCAACAAGGATGGATGAAATGGCTGAGTGGAGTTATTGATAATGCCTTGTATCCGGTTTTATTTCTCGATTACCTGAAATTGGATATTCCGGAATTGGAAGGCGGTTTGCCGAGGACGATCACGGTGTTGGCATTAACCATAGTTCTTACTTATATGAGCTATAGAGGGTTGACCATTGTGGGATGGGTGGCAATATTTCTTGGGGTGTTTTCTCTTGTTCCTTTCATTTTCATGGGATTTGTGGCGATTCCGAGATTGAACCCTTCAAGGTGGCTTGTGATGGACCTTGATCATGTAAACTGGAGTTTGTTCTTGAATACTCTCTTTTGGAATCTGAATTATTGGGACTCCATTAGTACTCTTGCTGGTGAGGTCGAGAATCCGAGCAAAACACTTCCAAAATCCCTTTTTTATGCTCTTCTGTTAGTCATTTTCGGATACTTCTTCCCTCTTTTGGTCGGCACTGGAGCGGTTCCGCTCCACCGCGAGCTCTGGACTGATGGATATTTCTCTGACATTGCTAAAATGCTTGGAGGTGTCTGGCTGCTAACATGGGTTCAAGCCGCGGCCGCTCTATCGAACATGGGGATGTTTCTTGCCGAGATGAGTAGCGATTCGTTCCAACTCGAGGGAATGGCAATTCGCGGGATGCTTCCCGAGCTTTTCGCAAAGAGATCCCGTTATGGAACCCCTTTGGTCGGGATCTTGCTCTCCGCATCCGGTGTTATACTACTGTCAGGGATGAGCTTCCAGGAGATCGTGGCAGCGGAGAACTTCCTATACTGTTTCGGAATGATCATGGAGTTCATAGCATTTGTGAAGCTAAGGATAGATTACCCGGCAGAATCAAGGCCGTACAAGATCCCTGTCGGCACGATCGGATCGATTATAATGTGCATCCCGCCGACACTGATGATTCTTGTGGTTTTAGCCTTTGCATCTTTCAAAGTCATGGTAATTAGCATGGTCGCAGTGATAATCGGGCTTGTTCTCGAGCCATGTTTAAGGTACTCGGAGAGAAAGAGATGGTTTAAATACTCCATAATTGCAGACAACCGTGAATATTATCCTGCCTATCAGTAGTGTAACCACAATTCTCTTTTGTTCCATTTTCCTTTGCATGTAACCACAATTTTCTCTTTTGTCTGATAAAAGTTCAGCACCAGATAGTTGTACTTACAAGTCTAACACCTGTAACAAAAGTGTTAAAAAAGAACATGTTTTGCTTCCAGCATTGCTGTCCGTTAGCCCAAACCCTCTGCCGTTTTTGGATTTTACGCACCAAGAGAAGAAAGAAATGTAGACTACTATTAATTAAATAATGAGATACGAAACTATCCCAGGTGATTGTCATCTTTGTACGCTTTAGTTCTTTCTAAGTTTTTCGGCACAAGCTAAATGCAGTTACAATGTACCTTAAGGAGTTGAAGGCTCGGTCCTCGTATTGGTTTGTGAAGCTACTCGGTATTCGTGTAAGAAACTGATACAACAAAGGAAAACCCGTGTTGCATGATCAGGTCGTGACGGATTCTGTTGGCGTGGTACAAGGAGCCAGTGTATTAGGAGGCAAGTTAATTCCGCCCCCTCTAACAGATAGGTTCGGACCCTTTACGGAGCTGGCCCTGCTCACAAGGTTCGAGTCGAGGAACACCACGATTACTGTGATGTCGTCATGGAAATGCCGACGGACACCCCGGTCAATCTTCTTCAAGTCGGAGTACCGCATTTCTCTCTTTTTCGCTGCTTCGTGTAGAGCAGTTCTTACCAGCCTCCTTGCACTTCCCTGCATGAAAAATCCAAAGCAACAGAGTTCATTTTTCTCATTTCTTTTGGTGCCTTGTTTTAAGATAAATTGCATATATGCAATCCCTTCATCTCGTCTGTTGAACAGTCATGACTTTGCATGTGTAGAAGAGTAAATGACTGTTTTCGAGGCTTAAACTTACGCTTCGTGAATGCTTTCGAACTATATCGACAGCTTCTTGATTGCTTAGGTGCTCCCATAGCCCATCAGATGCAAATATCACAAATTTATCATGCGGCAGCAGCTTGTACACTGATATCGACGGGTCTGCGCTCAGTATCGGCTTTTTGAATGGTTCACGGAGACGAAATTTGGGTAATAAAGGCTCCCTATTGAACTCGGCCTTTTTCAAATATACATCACCAATCGACCGGGAAATCTGAAAGGCCGAGAATTATATTAATTGAACATTCTCAGAAAGTAAGAAGCAAAGCAAGAAAAAACAATAGCAAGGTGTCTTCCAAAGCCATTAAGACTGCAGAAATCAAAATGAACTTTTTTCTCTCTACAAAATCCGGAAGAAAACGCATAACTCTAAAAGACAAGGTAACAAAACCGAGCACGTTAGGATATTCGTGCACCTGCATAGAGATGAAAGGTTATATACAGCTATTGTGTTTCCATAAGCAAGCCTGAGAGTTCAAAACTAGCCAGCTTCAAGATCATCACCAAGCATATTAGTGCTTAACTTTCGAATTAATGTATTAGCGGATAACTATACAATTCGATGAAGCATTGCCTCAATTCATGCCTTTATCCACGAATTTAGTGTAAATCGAACTACAGCTAAACTGAACTTCCCAATTATTCATAAACGGGCATGCTCTATAGTGCTCACCTCGAACAAGAACTGGTTCAAGCTATCAAAGTTGTTTGCATAGCAAAAAACTTACCTGTATACGACCTTTTACACGCCATACATTGTGCTTCAAAACAACAATTTGCGGGTCATCAGGGTGCAACAATTTCAACTCCCGTCTTACGGACTCTATGCAAGCGTTATGCTCCTCCGACATCTGACTGGCTAGATACTCTCCCGTTCCCTTTACGGCTCTCCCCAAAACGGCACGCGAATCACCAAGGTTGGCAACATAAAGGTTGCCGCCACAGACAACACCGACCAGGCAGCATGATCCGACAGCTGCAATTTGAGGGCTCATAGGCCATTGTTTGGCAACAAGAGACATAAAACCCTCTTCTGTCGCTTGATATGCTTTTCGTATTACCTCAACTGACATTTTCTGTTGCTCGGACGTGAACCCTGAAACATAACAAATAGATCAGAATAACCAACATCGCCGACACAAACATGCATGAGAAAAAAAATGTCAAACACAGATACCAAGACTATACAGCAACAATCACTACTGAGAAACAAAATAACAAAGTGACACTCAGAAACTTATACTGAGCTGATAATTCAACACGAAAAATTGCTGATTGAACATTCATTTTCTCTAGTTCCCTGGTTAGAAAGTACAAATCAACTAAAAATTAACCCCGGAAAAGGCGGCTTACGCTTGAGATGTTGAAAGAGATGATCATTGATGTAGCGCGAAGTCTCTGGCCCTCCATGCCCATCGTATACGCCCACAAAAGTACCATACGGTCCGGACTCGTGTGAACTCAAACAACCAGACTCAAGCTGGCTCTGGTCTTCAATTAAATTGTTGGCTTGGACCACTGCCATCGAGAACTCGCCATTAATATGCTGTCCGGTATCCTTGTACCACAAAAGACCATCTTGACGGCCTGCGGCATCTGTACTTTTGTGATCGTATCGATCCAACCTCGGCCAAAAACAGGCCCTCAAAAGGTTTATCAACCCTGATAACATCCCTCATCTCATCCACAAAACCTCCAAATTATCCTCATCTAAACAACAACTGAAAACATAACCAATCCCAAAAAAACCCAAACAGCAAGCCGAATACAAATCCGCCTTTGCTCTCTCAACACAATAATGGAACACTAGAGCAACATCAACAACAAAGAACACCAAGAGGTAAGTAAGCAATACTGCAATGTGAAATGAATGGCTCAAAAAACAACTAAACCAAGGAAACCTCAATCACTAATTGACAGTTACCAGCATCAATAAAAAAGAACCATACAGTTTGATAACTAATCTATGTATAGTCAACTATTAGCAGCTTAATATCGCTTAAACAGCTCTCAAGATCTCGAGTTCAACACTATCTGTACCGGAGACTCATCCACCAAAATCAAGAGTGTGACACGGTCAACTCAGATTAGTCAGACAAACAAAGGGTTTTTTAACAAAAGAAAACCTAATTCCAATATATATAAGGCTTACCTTTTTGTTTGAAAAGAAGGATCTGGAAATAGAAAAGGGGGAAACTTCATTTCAGCTTGAAATTTGGAATCTGCAGATCTATGGATCAATCAAACCGAAGATATAGAAGGAAAGAAAGTTTGGGTTTTGGTTGGTTTCAACTACTGATCAGAGAAATGAAATGGGTGAATTTCTTTTCTTTTTTTACCCCTCAGAAAAGCGAAGATTTTGGTTTGGTCCCCAACAACTTGTATGAATTAAAAAAGCCCTCACTTTTCTATCTGTCTTTCTTGTTTCTCCCTCTAATGACAAACAATGGAGAGCTTGAAGCCAGCTAAGCAAAGGTCCAGTTTTGGGCTCCACGCCCCACTGTAATAAAGAGAGAGAAACCGGACAAAACCAAGAAGCTTCGTAAGCTTAAATTTTAGGGTAAATTACACTAAATTATCACTAAACTTTTAAGACTCTTTCATTTTAGTTATTAAATTTTTAAAACTTACATTGAAAGTGTTTTTTTTTTTATGGTTTTTCAGCCTTTTTTTACCCCCGCAAAGAAGTACAATTGTGACCCAATTGGTGCTATTGTTAAGTAAAATCGTTCCGTTGTCGAGATTAGTGGATTAAAATGAGACCAATCGACTTCGTTTTACAGGTTAAGTTTCTCTTCGTAAAATTCGATGTGACCTTTCCAAGGGATGAAACAATCCCCAAAGCTAAATAACTTGCCTTTCACGACTACGATTTGATTCGAGGGTACGACCCAGAGTCGTCTTTGGACATGGGCGAGAGGGGCGCCCACCCAGGGCCTAAACTTTTTTTTTTATAATCTTAGTGTTATGGTTCAATTATTTTTTAATATTTATTATTAGGGGTTTACTTTTAAATTTTAATTTTTCAATACTTGTTATAAGGATCTGATTTTTTCAATAATTGTTATTATGATCCTTTTTTAACACTTGTTATTAGGGCTCAATTTTTCCAATATTTATTATTAGATGTTTACTCTTAAAATTTATTTTTTTTAAATATTTATTATTAGTTGTCCAACTTTTTCTCAATACTATTACAAAAAATGAGTGACAATGAATTATATCTCTCTCTTCCTCTCTTTGTCTTTTCTTCTTCTCCATCAGCAACATACATTCTCATTATTGGGTTCCTGATTAGGTTAATGATGCTTGTTTACTTGGTACAAATTAAGTGTGACTCTTTTTACTTTATTAGGTATTTGGATGAGAGTTATTTCTTTTCTAAACACATAATATTTAACATACACAGCCTCATACGTTCAACCTCGCTCTCTCAAAAAACCTTAGCCGCTCTCCTCCAACTTTTCCTCTTGCCCTCAAAAAATTTGCAGAACCAACGACAGTCAGCCGCTCCCTCCCTTGGCGGTTGGCCTCCCACCCCTCTTTTGTTTCATTTTTTCTCTTTTATTATTTTTTCGGTTTAATCTTTTGTCTCTCTTCAAAAATCGATTGTCGATGTCTCTCCTCTTGCCTGTTTCGATAAGATTCTTGTCTCCGGCGACCGTGGTTCTTGATGTTGGAGTATGCCCAAAGACCAATCATATGATGATTGAATAGACACACTATTTTACTAGATTTATCAAGTAATGACATTGTCGTTATTATCATTTGGTATGTTTCCGTGCATCAAACTAACCATTGAATAATAATGTCCATACAATAATACGATTTTTGTTAAATAGGATCCTTAGTCGCATATTATTACGAGTATGGACAGTGATAATATATAAAGACTAATATGTGGTTGATTGATAACATATAAAGACTAATATGTGGTTGATTGATAACAAGTGTTGTCATTGACATAGAGATGTCAAAATTAACACATAAGTATTTGTTAGAGAACAACATACTGGATTGACCCGCTATGAGCATGTTTTTTGGGTAATTATGTGACAGTCACAACATTGCTCATGATAAACATATATATAATCCTCAGACTTGAGATCAACATGATTTCAACATAAAGATTTACGTATTTTGACATAGTCAAATGTGTGTCGTAACTGACTACATTATAAAGACTGATGGTTGGATACGTGATGACCTATGTAGTGAAATATGGTTGATCAAGAAAAGATTTGTCCCTCCTACATAATGGGAGAAATATCTTCGGCCACTTGATTGAGTGAGATTAGAAAATGCATGGCCATGCTCAAATATTATGATATGAGATATCATAGAGATTCGTTTATCATAATCTACTCAAGACATCAAGAAACACTAGATGGACAACGCAAGTGTGACTAACCAATGACTTGTGTTCATCTAAGATATAAAGGACAAAAAGATGAAATACATAAAGGAAGTTTATTAAGGAATTAGGAAAGTCAAACCATGACTTTATGCAACTTAGGTAGCAATGATGTATTGCTAGATGTCACTCATTGTTTGTAAAATTAGAACAGTTCTAATTTTGCTGCTAACGTTGCATGAACCTACAAGGGTCACACCCTTCGAATGAAACGAACAAAAAAATTGGAAACCATACTCCCTATTTTAGGGAGGTTGCCGAAAATCCCCTTTGGGATATGGGAAATCGGCAATTCCCTTAAATGAGAATAATATTGGATAAATATTGTATTTATCAAATATTATTTAGAGTATAAAAAATATTTAGAGACTTAAATATTATAGAATAAGATTTTAGAAATTTAAATATATATTTGGAATTTATATAATGTATATTTAATTCCAAATTTATGTAGAATTAGATTCTACATAATTAAAAATATATATTTAAATATATTTAAATCCAAGTAAAGATAGAATGAGATTCTATATAATAAAAATATATATATTTGGATTAAATATAATGTATATTTAAATCCATGTTTTATGTAGAATAAGATTCTACATAATTAAATATATATATTTCATTTAATATTATTAAATATAATGTATATTTAATATAAACCAATTTCAAGTAGAATTAGATTCTATGAATTTTGGTTGAACTTGGATTTAAGGTATTCAACTAGAATTAAGTCTCTGAATACTATTTAAAGGGACAAGGGCTAGCAACCAAATCATCCCTATTCCTCCTTGCAAATTTCAACATATCCTTGGGAATTCCCTTTTGGAATTTTCGACAAGTCCCAGATTTCTTCTAAGAAGCTGTTCGATATTTTTCTGGTGTTCCTCTTGCCCCCTGGCAAATTCCTGGCAATTTCCTAGTTCGAATCCAAGTCCTGGTAGAACCCCTAGTCGATTTCAGACTCCTTCAGGAATCCCTAGAGGGATTTCGACTTCTCCCTAGAAGGTGTTCAAATCTGTCGAAATTTATCTCTAAGTGTTAGAGAGGCGAAAAATTTGTTCATTTTGTTCGGGTGGACTCCGTAGAGGTCGTTGCGAACCTGTGCTGATTCCGGTTTTACTTGACGTGGTTATTCCGACATACCGTCGATTTTTCAGTTTCTAGAGTTTTAAAAGGTAACTCTTCATCTTTTCACCCCGGATTCGTTCATGTACATGGATCCTGGCTGGATTACGTCGGATTAATTTTTCTGCTGCGCCACGGGGCGTGCTGACGTGACCCAACACTTGAACGAGACCGATTTTGTTCAGAGGAACGATGAGGAACGAAAGAAAAAGTTTCTCTTTTTTTTCTCTTCTTCCTCCCCTCTTTGATTTATTTCGGAGAGATTTTGATTGCTCGATTCCTTTGCTTGTAAGCGGTCTGATGCTTCTCATTGGACGATCGGACTTTCAGCTTCGTCCTCCAATAAAGCTTCGTCAGCGTGGCTCTCTGGTGGTTTGTCTTTTGTTGCCTCCCTTGAGGTTCTTCTTCTTTAGGGTTGAACCGCTCGATTGCAGCCCCTTACTGGCCATTGCAGCCTGATTTTATCATTTTTTCAGCCCGACCCCTTGGATCAACGGTCCATAGACTACCAATGATTTCCCGTAAGGTGAATTCGCTTATAGATTCGGAAGTTCGGCCCTTCAATCTTCCGCATTTTGCCAGCACTGTTTATTTGCTTAGGTTTCTTTATTTGAGTTCACAGGATCCCCTTTGTTGTTGCTTTCGATTAGGGTCTTTGGTACCCATTATTTGTTTTCGGGCCTTAGTCTTGGTGCCTGAATTTATTTCCTTTTTTTATTTGAATGAAATTCATGTTTGATAAAAAAACACATAATATTTAAGTTGATTATGGGACAATTATGTTGGAAAAATGTGAGAAATTGGAAACTTTGAGCCATATTTACTAGTGGTAAAGGTGGATGTTTGAATGATAAATTTATTAATTTATATTCTACTCTATGAGACCTTTACAACGATATCTCATATGCTCAAAACGGTTGAGAAATGAATGAGAAATTGATGCTCAAAGTGAGGTTGTTATGAATTGTGTTAAGGAAAATATGAACCCCTTATCCCACATGGGTGGGATAACAAACTTGGGAATGATTTAAATACACCAACCCACTTGGGAGTCATTGAATGACTTGAATGAACAATATGCCTCGCGCGCAGGCGCAGGGGGGGGTGCAAATCGAAGCTCGTCGAACCCATTCGGGTTGGGGCGCGCTCGCACGTCGTGGGCGACGCGAATATCCGGACCGGTCGGGTTCCACTTAGAACCTGCGGATATTTTACCCATTTCGAATTAAATTTTTTCCTTATATAACACATATCTTTTTGAATATTCTGAATTTAATAGAATAATTTGTGACTTTCATTAAATCAGATATTAAAAGGTATTAAATCAATTCATAAGAAATATATCCGTTTAAATAAGGCATTAATTGATTATTTCCGATTTTGCTCAGATATAAAGTCAATGACCTTAATTCGGAATATTTACCTTCCATATTTTTCCTCCTCCACTCCCCTATATAAAGAATGCTTCTCTTCAGTTTCAAACACTCCAAAAACGTTTTCTCTCTCATTTTTCTTTTAACCGGTGATAGGCTAAGACAAGTCTCTAGTTCGAGATCTCTTCAGTTCGTGCTTCTGTCGAAGATCTTCTTGTTGTTGTATCATGGGAGACGAACGACCAACCAAACTCAAGCACCGCAGAGTGGTCGAAATTTGTCTTAAGGAAACTGCTCTTCGCAGGCCTCAACTTTAATCTGGTTTTAGAAATCTTCTCTTTTTATTTGATTAAAGTTATTTCTTTATTTTATTTTCTTTTATTATCGTCTTGGATTGTATACTTTGTAACAATCTTAAGACAAATCTCTTCTTCTACCTTTCTTATAATCCGAGACGATATAATCGTGATAGAGATAGCAAATAAATTGGTTTCAGGATTTATCCTGTCGTTTTAACAGATTTGTTAAAATCTCAAAGTTGGACAAATCTGTTTACAAAAATTGTCGGTAATAAATGAGAAATTAATTTTCTGTTTATTGGAATTTATTTTAATTCCTTTTTTTGTTTCTTTTGAACAGAAACGATGACTATTGGAGATTCTGTTGATTCTACTGCTAAGGTCCTTGCACCTGCACAGACTCCGAAACAACAGATACCGAATCTGAATGCAACGACAGTGGCAATGAGTCACAATGAGAAGCCGTCGAAATTTTGCGGACAGAATTTTAAGACATGGCAACAAAAGATGTTGTTTTATCTGACCATGCTGAATCTGGCAAAGTATCTAAAGGAAGATCCCCCAGTTGTCGCCGTAGGGGATGGAGAAGGAGAGGTGGATGATCTCACCGCCTTCAGTATCACAGAATCTTAGAACAATGATGATTTTCTGTGTCGAAACTACATCCTCAACGGACTACAAGACTCATTGTATCCGGTATATGATGTGTACAAAACAGCAAAACAGCTGTGGGCATCACTGGATAATAAGTACAAAGCAGAGGATGCTAGGGCTAAAAAGTTTTTAGTAGCCAAATTTTTGAACTTTACTATGGTTGATTCAAAACAGTAGTAAATCAAGTTAAAGAATTCCAACTAATCATTCATGAAATTATTGCAGAAGGGATGACTATCAGTGAATCTTTTCAAGTAGCTGCCATCACAGAAAAGCTGCCTCCCGGATGGAATTGACTTCAAAAATTATTTGAAGCATAAGAGAAAGGAAATGTCAGTGGAAGAACTGATCACCAGACTTCGAATTGAAGAGGACAACAGAGGTAATGCCAGGAAACTTGCTTTCAAAGAGGCCAAGGCAAATGTTGTCGAAGTCAAGAAGGGTAAGCAACCCCAACATCACCAGGCCAAGTCAAATCTGAGGCCCAATGGCGGAGTCTCCAAAAAGGAGAAATTCAAAGGGTCGTGCTTCAACTGTGGCAAGATGGGGCACAGGTCCTCTGAATGCAGACATCCGAAAAGAGCTAGAGCTAAGGAGGCCAATGCTATGGAGCATGAAGATCTGTGTGCGGTGATTTCTGAAGTCAACCTGGTTGACTCTAACTCGAGGGAATGGTGGCTTGACACTGGAGCCACTCGCCATATATGTTGTGACGAAAATTCTTTCTCTGAGCTGATACCTTGCGACAATGGGGAGAAGCTCTACATGAGAAATGCTGCAACTTCCAAGATCAAAGGGGAGGGAACAGTGGTCTTGAAGATGACTTATGGAAAAGAACTCAAGCTGCAGAATGTATTGTACGTGCCTGACGTACGCAAAAACCTTGTTTCTGGAACACTTTTAAGTGTTCATGGTTTTAGAATGGTTTTTGAGTCCCAGAAGTTAATTCTGTCAAAGGGGGGGATGTTTGTGGGTAGGGGATATGTATTGAATGGAATGTGGAAACTCAATGCTATCTCTGTAAAATCCAAAATAATGAATAAGAATGCAGCTTCTTCTTCTGCTTACATGCTTGAATCATTTAATTTATGACATGGTAGACTTGGACATGTTAATTATGATACCTTACGTAGGTTAATTAACTTGGAACACATCCCTTCATTTCACATTAATTATAACCATAAATGTGAAACGTGTGTAGAAGCAAAATTAACAAGGTCTTCTTTTCAAACAATTGGAAGAAGTACAGAACCACTTGATCTAATACATAGCGATGTATGTGATTTGAAATTTGTTCAAACTAAAGGAGGAAATAAATATTTTATTACCTTCATCGATGATAGCACAAAGTATTGCTATGTATATTTGCTTAAAAGCAAAGACGAAACTATAGAGAAATTTATACTCTATAAGCAAGAAGTTGAAAACCAACTTAATAAAAAGATTAAGGTGGTAAGAAGTGATCGTGGTGGTGAATATGTTAATCCATTTGGTGAATATTGTTCACAACATGGAATTATTCATGAAGTAACACCACCATATTCTCCCCAATCTAATGGAGTAGCCGAACGTAAAAATCGGACTCTAAAAGAAATGATGAATGCTTTGTTAGGAAGCTCTGGGTTATCACAGAACATGTGGGGGGAAGCAGTTCTTTCGGCTAATTACCTTTTGAATAAGGTTCCTCGAAAGGAAAAGGATAAGACACCATATGAGTTGTGGAAAGGTCGAAAGCCTTCCTACAAACACTTGAAAATGTGGGGGTGTCTTGCCAAGGTAATGACTCCATTACCAAAACAAATGAAAATAGGTCCAAAAACTGTGGATTGTATTTTTATTGGTTATGCTGAACATAGCAATGCTTATCGATTTATTGTGTATGAATAAAAAAATCCTGAGATTCACAAGAACACGATAATGGAATCAAAGAATGCATCATTCTTTGAAAATACATTCTCTTATAAATCTAGGGAACTTGATCAAAGTTCAACAGAACAACTTTGGATGAAAAGATTCCAAGTAATCAACAAGAGGCTGAAAATGAAATAGAGCCAAGAAAGAGCAAACGAGCAAGGGTAGAAAAATCCTTTGGATCTGATTTCTTAACCTTTATGATGGAGGCTGAACCTCTAACGTATAGTGATGTTATACGCTCCTCTAAAGGCACCTTATGGAAAGATGCCATTAAGAGCGAAATTGATTCCATCATGCAAAACCATACATGGGAATTAGTGGACCTTCCTCCTGGAATTAAACCACTAAATTCAAAATAGATTTTTAAAAGAAAAATAAAAGCAGATGGAACAATTGATAAGTACAAGGCAAGGTTGGTAATCAAAGGATACCGACAAAAAGAAGGCCTTGATTACTTCAATACATTTTCCCCTGTATCAAGAATAACATCCATAAGGATGATACTCGCAATAGCTGCTCTGTGAAATCTAGAAGTACATCAAATGGATGTTAAAACAGCTTTCCTAAATGGAGATCTTGATGAAGAAATTTACATGGAACAACCTGAGGGTTATGTAGTTTCATGTCAAGAAAGGAAAGTATGTAGATTGGTTAAGTCTCTTTATGGACTTAAACAAGCGCCAAAACAATGGCATGAGAAATTCGATAATGTCATGATGACTAACGGTTTCAAAATAAATGAGTGTGACAAATGTATATATATCAAAACTATAGACATTGGATATGTCATTCTATGTTTATATGTTGATGACATACTTATTGTTGGAAGCAACAATGAAATGGTAAAACGTACCAAAAACATGTTAAATTCGAAATTTGACATGAAAGATATGGGACTGGCCGATACGATTCTGGGCATCCAAATCAAAAGGTCACCGGAGGGTCTCATATTAAGTCAGTCACACTATGTGGACAAGATTCTTGAGAAATTTAATAAGGAGGATTCTGGCATAGCCTTAACTCCGTTAGATCCTTGTTCACATCTATCAAAGAATCGTGGGGAAAGTATCCACCAAGTGGAATATGCAAGAGTCATAGGCAGCTTAATGTATCTCATGAGCTGCACTAGACCAGATATCGCTTTTACTGTTAGTAGTTTAAGCAGATTCACAAGCAATCCAGGGAAAGATCACTGGAAAGCAATTGTGAGAATACTGAGATATCTAAGATATACTCAGGACTACGGACTGCATTATTCCAGAGACCCCGCTGTCTTAGAAGGATACTCTGATGCCAGTTGGATATCTGATATTCAAGATACCAAAGGCACAAGTGGGTATGTATTCACTTTGGGGGGAGGATCCGTGTCATAGAAATCCTCAAGACAAACTATTATAACCAGATCCACAATGGAATCTGAGTTTGTCGCTCTAGACAAATCTGGAGAAGAAGCAGAATGGCTTCGTAAATTCCTTGAGGATATCCCTGAGTGGTCGAAACCTGTGCCCACAGTATGTATACACTGTGACAATCAAGCAACAATTGCTAGGGCACAGAGTTTCATGTATAACGGTAAGTCAAGGCATATGTGCCGTCGATATAACACCGTCAGACAACTGATCTCAAATGGAGTTATCTCTATTGACTTTGTAAGGTCAAAGGATAACATTGCTGATCCACTAACCAAAGAATTGAATCGAGATCAAGTTGAAAAAACATCCAAAGGAATGAGACTAAAACCCATGAGAATTAAAGGCACTATGTGAAGGAAAACCCTACCTAGCTGACTGGAGATCCTAAGATCTAGGTTCAAATGGACAACCTAATTACATAGACCTGTGCAATCACTGTGGGATTTTTTTTCCAAGTCCATTCCTATGATGAAAACAGTGATAAAAAGCATTATAGGTTAAGCAAAGCTTTTAATGACCATTGTATGCTTCGGTGAGCCGAGCAACATGAGTCACCTATGTAAGAGTGAAGTGGGGCCGCTTCAAGGAGACTATTGGACATAGTTCTTTTAAACTCTTGCAGAACCAGGCGATGTCCACGACCACATGGACATAACCATGAGAACTAATAATCTTGTCAGAAAGGTAGTTGTGTGAAGTATATCATCGTTTACACAAACAACTGAACAGTTCAAGGACATCACGTCTACTGATTAGCTAGTAAAGTAAATATACTTTCACAAGGGAAGGTTCAAAGGAGGAAACCTACCTATCCTATGCAACTATCAATCGTAGATCCTATCACCACATCGAGTCAAAATATTTTGATAAAAACATCAATTTCATTCATGTGGGGGATTGTTGGAAAAATGTGAGAAATTGGAAACTTTGAGCCATATTTACTAGTGGTAAAGGTGGATGTTCGAATGATAAATTTATTAATTTATATTCTACTCCATGAGACCTTTACAATGATATCTAATATACTCAAAACGGTTGAGAAATGAATGAGAAATTGATGCTCAAAGTGAGGTTGTTATGAATTGTGTTAAGGAAAATATGAACCCCTTATCCCACATGGGTGGGATAACAAACTTGGGAATGATTTAAATACACCAACCCACTTGGGAGTCATTGAATAACTTGAATGAACACTATGCCTCGCGCGCAGGCGCAGGGGGGGTGAAAATCGAAGCTCGTCGAACCCATTCGGGTTGGGGCGCGCTCGCACGTCGTAGGCGACGCGAATGTCCGGACCGGTCGGGTTCCACTTAGAACCTGGGGATATTTTACCCACTTCGAATTAAATTTTTTCCTTATATAACACATATCTTTTTGAATATTCTGAATTTAATAGAATAATTTGTGACTTTCATTAAATCGGATATTAAAAGGTATTAAATCAATTCATAAGAAATATATCCGTTTAAATAAGGCATTAATCCATATTTTCCCTCCTCCACCCCCTATATAAAGAATGCTTCTCTTCAGTTTCAAACACTCCAAAAACGTTTTCTCTCTCGTTTTTCTTTTAACCGGTGATAGGCTAAGACAAGGCTCTAGTTCGAGATATCTTCAGTTCGTGCTTCTGTCGAAGATCTTCTTGTTGTTGTATCCTGGGAGACGAACGACCAACCAAACTCAAGCACCGCGTAGTGGTCGAAATTTGTCTTAAGGAAACTGCTCTTCGCATGCCTCAACTTTAATCTGGTTTTAGAATTCTTCTCTTCTTATTTGATTAAAGTTATTTCTTTATTTTATTTTCTTTTATTATCGTCTTGGATTGTATACTTTGTAACAAATTATACATGTTTAAAATTTGATCAATGTATATAAGATATATTATATTATAAATTAACACTTAAATGTCTAAACTAACGTCTCGATCAATGCACTAAAGGGCCAAGCTAACGTCTAGATCGATAAAACGATTAACAATAAAGTTGCTGTTTTATTAAAAAAATTCTCTAAACACTAACTTTGTTTTTTCATCTTTGTTGAGCCGTCAGACATTAATTTTGATATTAGTTGTCGACCGCTAGTAATTTTTTTATTTTCTTTGTTAGTTTCTATCAAATAATATTTATTTTTCTTTTTTATCTAGTTTTTTATTGAGAATAACTATGCATTTGTTGTACGTTTTTCTCTATCTTGTAGCACTATTTTCTCTGCCTTTTGATACGTTTTTAGTCTTTATTGACGATTATTTGGACGTTTCTTTTCATTTTTTTCTTTCTCAGGTTGGATTTGACATTATCTCGACTGATTAAAATGACGGTTATTTGATTATCTTGTTGATCTTCCTCCTTTGGATCCTCGAATTAGATTCAGATACATGATTTGCGTTTGTAGATAGTTTTCTCGCGACACTTGACTGTGATCTGCGGTTGTTGATGGTCTTTTAACAGTTTGTTCCCCTTTTGCAGTTCGTGTGTCGATGCAACCGGATTTGTTCGTCTCTACCTTTTGTTCGAGTCTTTTGATTAGATTTTTAACATTTTTCATTACATGGTCCTTGTATGATCTAAAGTGAGTAGTTCTTATGTTATCAGTTATTAAAAAATGCTCAAATTATGTGTTTAATTTACATTTACGATTGTAAACTCTCATTGTAATTTAAATATATTTATTTTAATATAGATAGTTGCTTCTATTAAAAAAGGATTTAATTGGGAACTTTTAAAATTTGATGATTGCTTTAAAATATGAACCATAGTTTTAGGTAGAGCTCTGTTTTTTTTATCTGTCTTCAATTGTTTTTGAAAAATATGTATTATTATTATCCAAGAAAACAGAGTATGTTACAAGATAACAAAACACTAAATAAAATGTTCCCTAAATAATCCCCTAAGTTGTACAGAGGAAAGTATTTGTAGAAGTATATTTATTTATACGTCTATCAATAAGCTTAATTTTAACAATCTCTTTAATTAAAATAAGGGTAAAGTATGCCAGGTACCACCGAACAATAGGGCGTGACCTGTTTTTACCATCAACCTTTCAATTGGTCCAAACTTACCACCAAATTTTATTTTTCGACTCGTTTATACCACCCTACCGTTAAATCGTTAACGCCGTGATGACATGGACGCAGCACCAAAACGACGTCGTTTTGGTGCCGCTATTTTGATAATAAATGACCCAAAACGACGTCGTTTTGCTAGCGAAAATATATGAAATTGTGCACTCAATGGGATTCAAACCTAAGACCTTAAGTATCAAAGACAACCTCTTAACCATCAAGCCAACCTAATATCTTTGAATTAGTTTTAGCACAAGTAATATATATTCCCAACTGTAGTTTGTCATATAAATGTATTATTTCTAATATAAAAATATTCAAATATTGGTATACATATATTAATACATAAATAATAAATTAAATGAAAATATATAATTTTTTTTATATTATTAGTAATATTAAATAGATAAATAGATAAATATATTATTATAAAAACTAAAAGAATGATTTTCAAAACAAAATTTGTTTAAAAAATCTAAAATTTGAAAAAATCTTAATCCTTAAACCCATAAACTCTAACCCTAAACTATAAAATCTAAACCCTAAAATTTTATTCATAAACAAATAATATTAAAATATATAAACAAATAATATATTATTATAAAAACTAAAAAACTGATTTAAAAAATATAAATTTTCAAAATTTACGAAAAGACTCAAAAATTCATCAAAATTTTAAAGATTTGGGGTTTAGGGTTTATGTTTTAGGGTTTAGGGTTTAATATTTTGGTGAATTTTTGGGTCTTTTCGTAAATTTTAAAATTTTTATATTTTTAAATAAACTTTTTTAGTTTTTTATAATAATATATTATTTGTTTATATATTTTAATATTATTTGTTTATGAATAAAATTTTAGGGTTTAAAGTTTATAGTTTAGGGTTAGGGTTTATAGGTTTAGGGATTAAGTTTTGTCGAATTTTAGATTTTTTAAATAAATTTTATTTTGAAAATTAGTCTTTTAGTTTTTATAATAATATATTTATCTATTTATATATTTAATATTATTAATAACAATATTTGAATATTTTTATATTAGAAATAATATATTTATATGACAAACTACAGTTGGGAATATATATTACTTGTGCTAAAACTAATTCAAAGATATTAGGTTGGCTTGGTGGTTAAGAGGTTGTCTTTGATGCTTAAGGTCTTATGTTCGAATCCCCATTGAATGCATAATTTCATATATTTTTGCTAGCAAAACGACGTCGTTTTGGGTCATTTATTATCAAAATAGCGGCACCAAAACGACGTCGTTTTGGTGCAGCGTCCATGTCATCACGATGTTAACAATTTAACGGTAGAGTGGTATAAACGAGTCGAAAAATAAAGTTTGGTGGTAAGTTTGGACCAATTGAAAGGTTGATGGTAAAAACAGGTCACACCCTATTATTCGGTGGTACCTGTCATACTTTACCCTTAAAATAAAAATAGCCTCAATCGAATGTATACAACCTGTATAAATCTGTATTTTTTTCCATCTCAAGTCAAAATTTTATTATTTTTAATAGTCTGAGTGTATTCGGCTATTTTGGTCAATATTGACTTGTATACCGCGTACGACAACATTGATATAATATTGTAAACCAAATTTTAATCTTTTAACTATTTTTATTTTCATGTTATGTGTGTCGTCTTTGAAAAGAATAAGAAATTGAATAAATGTTATGTTATCTTTGCATCACAACAACATATTAAAAAGACTATTTTTATTTTCACAATTACATTTGAAAATAAAAAATATAATCATTTTATTAAATTCTTAAACTTAAATAATAATTTTAACATTTATATTTTCATATAAAGGTTTTCATATGTATGTTATATACAGTTATATGATTTTTTTAAACAAAGATAAAATTAAAATAGTACACCAAAAATACATTTGGTATTTGTATGTGTCAATATCATAGAAAAATGGTACTCCATCATTTGATTCTGTTTTTTATTTTTCATATTAATTTAATTTTTATTTATTTTTCTTATCTAATTTGAACATAATGATTTTATTTTATAATTTTCTGTTATTTTTATTTTTTATAATTATCGGTAATTGTTTTATTGGTCAATTAATTTGAATCGAGTTTTGAAAAGGTTCATTACAGGGAGATCCCAATCTATTTTTTTCCATCCATAACGTTAAAATTCGAATCTCTAACCTTACTTAAAGAACACAACATTTCATCCCGCTAGATTAATTGGTTGTTGATGTTTTTTGTTATTATTTAATAAAGTTCCAAAATTTTTGTAATTGTTTTTAAAATATCTAATATTCTTTATATAATATCTTTGAGTTGTTTCTACAATTTGAAATATTAAAACTTTATTTTATATAATAAATAAAAATAAAAATAGAATTCAATTTCAATAATCATTATTTTTATATTTGTTGATTATTAATCATTTTTTTTTAACAAATAATTAAGATTGTTTTTACTTGGAATTAATCTCAAGATCAAAAGAAGATTTTTTTTTTTGCTGAGTAGACTTAAAAAAGAGAGAAAACAAGTAAAAAAACTCTAACCACTCAGCTATCATTGTTTTCTCAATTTACTCGGTTTGTTTCTCACATCTGGGCTCTATCTTACATTACAATTTACAAAAGGCTTAAATATAAGTATGATACTCGAACTAGGTGCATTCTCCCAAGTTGGTATCCGAAGAAATTTTGCTCCCAAGTTAGTACCCAAACATTTTTACCATCCATAGTTTTAGTACTTTTGCTTAACACCGTTAGTCATTTGATGATATGTGAAATAATAAAATCAAATAATTTAATTAAACAAATTAAAGGCTAGTGTGATTTAACCTAATCAAAACACTTAATTAGAAAATCTTTTATCACTGCTTTTTGAAAGACAAAATTTTACCAATCAAACACTCAAATCGCAGCAATCTATCAATGATTCAGACATCAAACCATAAAATTTCATCTATTCTGATATTTTTCTTGAACCCTAACATTTTTTCTTCTTCATATTTTCTGTTCATTAATTCGATTTTTAGGGATTTTTAGTCTCGTTTTTAGGGATTTTGTATGAGTTTTGATTTGTAAGGATTTTCTAGTATAATAAGTTATTGAAATGTTAGATTTTAAAGTTACTGAAACATGAATCTAAAGAATAAGATAAAATTTTAAAGCTTTTTAATTAATCATAAATTTTAAACCAATGCATCTTAAAATTTAATGCCACATGGCATGTCTCTATTTGTTCATTATGCCATATCATCAAATGATTAACGGTGTTAAGCAAAAGTACTAAAACCATGGATGGTAAAAGAGTTCGGGTACCAACTTGGGAGCAAAATTTCTTCGAGTACCAACTTGGGAGAATGCACCTAGTTCGAGTACCATACTTATATTTAAGCCTTTACAAAACTAAAATAAAATTTTATGGTTACACGTGGCAGTACTTTCTTTGCCACGAATTGTATTATTAGCAAATGATTTTTCTTCTTGGTCCACTATTTTGTTACACGTGTATGGGCAGCGTGACTAAAATCCTTGTACCGTGGCGGTGGCGGTTGTTGCCGTTAGAGATGGAGTAGTTTTACCATGGGTGTGTGCTAAAATGTTAGGTATAAATATTTTTATCTCATGTCACTACAAATTAAGTAGAGTTAATTTTAATATTTTCTATAAATTTTTATATTAAATTTTTAAAACTCCTATTTAACTCCTTAAAAATTTAATACCCAACAAAACAAGTGGGGTTATTTGACTCTACAAAACCTGAGTTTCGTGTTGAGTATTTTAGTAATAAATAAAAAAATATTTATCGTGTTTTTTTAACATAGAACTCATTTTTTATAGGAGGCGAGTTTAAAACTCGCTTTTTGTAGGACGCGAGTTTGCCTTACGTAGACTGACAGAAGGTCATTTTTTAAATAATCCTAGACGATGTCATTTCTCTAATTAGTTAAATAAAAAAGTATATTCATTTAAAATTACCTCATAGGATATTATATTATAGAGTAGCGGTCAATAATGTCTACTAATTCAACGTTCATTCTGTAACAAAAATTAAAATTTAATATTTATTTGATATTTTTTAAAAGTTAATAATTAACATAAATATTTTAAAATAATTTAATGACAATCAATAAACTTTATCTTAATTTTTTTAGGGAAAACTATCTCAGTGACCACTCAATTATTGCCCGCGACCTGTTTTGACCACCCAACTAAAAAATTCAAAATTTGATCACACAACTATTTAAATAGACCTATTTTGACCACCAACCGTTAAAATCTAACGAAAATGTGACATAGCTGTTAAAGTGAAATATGTATAATTACACATTTGGTCCTTATTAGTTATCAATTATATCAATTTAGTCCTAATTTTAATTTAAATAAATAAAATTAATCAACCACGCTGATGATGACACGTGTCGTCGTCTGATTGAATGATTTTAATCTAATTATTATTTTAATTTTTAATATTTAATATATTTATTTTTCTCTAATCAAATGTTGACACATGTCACCATCTGATGGAAGAAAAATGCAAAAACAAAAAGGCTTGACATGAAGTTTGAACCCATAATCTCATATGTGAAAACCCATGACTTTACCACTTCACCAATCTATTCTTAATTCTTAATGATACAAATTGAACCAGTTTGTATATATTTTCTTCCATCAACAGCTTATTCATAGCACTCAGAGTTTTCGATTCACAACTGACATCAACGAATAATTGTAGTACATCAATTAAGTCCTTAATAAAGATCGTGCATGAGAAAAGGTGGAAGAAAAAAGAGAGGCAAAACCACAAGGTTAGCTCATGGAAGTTGCAGACCCAAGAACTATGACGACCAAAAGGCTCCGAGGAGTTGTTGATATCTCTTGAAATATTTGGCAAAACAGTTTGATTTTCCCTACCATGTTCATCTTCGATTTCAACTATGATAGAACCAGTCACACCTTTACAATACAATAACCTCGTATCCAAGTCAACATCAATTCTTCTCTCTAATGCCTGCACAACGTTCAATGCAGTGTGCAGGGAAGCTGCATTTCCACTTTCCCCCATTTTTCTTATAACCAGAACTCCACTTTCAATTCTCCTTCAGCATCTACCTTTTTTCTTGATCAAAATCATACCCAATTCGCCAAATAAGCTAAGCTCAAAAATCCAATTCTCTGTTCTACAGAATTCCAACGAAATTGAATGAATTGTAAAGATAAAATCGAGCTGGAGAAAAGTGGGAAACAAGCTGATAGTCAAAACCACGGGGCTATTGATGGAAGAAAATATATAAAAATCGGTTCAATTTGTATCATTAAGAATGGATTGGTGAAGTGGTAAAGTTATGGGTTTTCACACATAAGGTTCTAGTTTCAAACCCATACAAAGCAATTACCTTTTGTTCTTGAATTTTACCTTTAATTTATTTATTTAAATTAAAAGTAGGACTAAATTGATATAATAGGTAACTAATAATGACTAAATGTGTAATTATACAAATTTTACTTTAATAGCCACATCACCTTTTCGTTACATTTTAACGGCCGGTGGTCGAAATATGTCTATTTAAATTGTTGAGTGGTCAAATTTTAAAATTTTTTATTTGGATGGTCAAAACAGTCCGCGAGCAATAGTTGAGAAGTCACTGGGTAGTTTTCCCAAAATTTTAAACGTAAATTGACTGTACAAATAAGATTTCTGCAACGCTCCAAAATGTTCAATATATGATGTTTGACACCTAATGAAATTTCGATAATTTCAACATCGTAAAGTTAATCTCGTATTGATTAAATAATAATATTCACGGAATCCACATGTAAGACATGCACGAGATAAATGTCTATAATCATATAAAATATGACATTCTTGTGCTTAGGGGTAGAAATCGGGTGGGGCGAGGATGGTTTTGTATTTTCTACTCCGTTTTTAATACTTGTTGTTATGGTTTCATGAAATCTCCATTAAATGCTTCGGGGATTTTTTCGTCTCCATACCTTCCCCGTACGGACCCTTTCGATTTTCGGGGAATCCCCATCCCCAAAAAGCTTAAACAAAATTACTATTTTATTGACCAAAATAAATGACGAATTCAGTTCAAAAATAAAGTTTGGATACTTCTATTAGAAGCATTTACGAGATGATGGAGATTAAAAGGGTGTTGTGTTGGGGGAAAATTTAGACAAGCGTTTTATCTTATATCTAAAAACTAAGATAGAAATATGTTGAGAAATTTGAGTGTGGTTAGGTTTGAGAGGAAATTGAAGGGATAATAATATAGTTAGGGTTTTTTTATTAAGATATATATTACGGGTATGTAGATAATTAAGTATATATATATTTTAAAATTTAGTAAAATATCGGGATCTTTGTGGATATTTTTGAGGATCTCCACGGTTATTTATACGGTTACAGTTCGGATATAACAATCCCCGTCTCCATCCCCGTTTGAGCTTCGGTGATAAAACTTTCCTCATCCCCGTCCCCATGGGTGAAAATTTCAATTATTCCCTATTGTAAAACTAATATTTGATTTTGATATAACAAATAATTCAAGGACTAGTTTCAAGGCCAAAATATAGAAAATCGCCCAGGAGTTTCGAAACACCCTTAAAGTGTTCCGATACGTTTTGCCACTGGAGATATCTGTTTCGAAACGGCTCACACCCGTTTCGTTACGACCTTCATCTGGGCTTTTGATTTTTAAGCATCATTTCGAAATGGCTCACACCAGTTTCGATACAGGGGTTAAGTGATTTTACAATTGGGCATTAAATGAACTAGCCGTTATTTGTCAGAAACTGAATTTTAAAGATTTGGTTAAGTGTTTCGATACACCCCTTAGCTGTTTCAAAACACCACCTTATAGTTTCAAAACGTTTCGATACAACCTTTATCCGTTTCGATACAACCTTCTTTTTGCCCTTACTATTTCGATACGACCTATAACCGTTTCGATACAGGCCCTTTTTACACATAAAGACTCTTTTTTAGTGTCCGTTTCGATACAAGGGTCCCATGTTCCGATACGGGTAGTTGCAGAACTGCATTTATAGAGGGAAGAGAGAGCCCTAACGGCTCTATTGATGATCTCAACCACCCAAACGACTAGAAATCAATGAGAAGGTATAAAAATAAGTCTCTAAAGCTACAACAACAACTATTGAGCCTTTAAGCAATATCAAAGCATTCAAATCCAAACCTTGATTATTTAGAGTCAAATCCTTGTACCCAACTCAATTGAGTTTTTCATTGTAATTTTTATTAAGAGTTTAGGGTGTGATTGATTGTATTTGGGTAAACATTAACCTTTGAGAGGTATTTGTAAGGTTTACAAAATTCCTTCTTTGTAAAGAGTGTGTTGGATTAAGCTTTGGATAGAAAGCTTAATCGTTTTTGTAAGGTTTCCTCCTCATCCAAGAAAATGGGAAGAATCAGTTACTGGATTGGTTGAAAATCTTTAGTGGGAGCTAAGGTAGTGGAGGTAGATTTTATTTAGAAACTTGAACCACTATAAATTGCCTTGTGTCCAATTTTCATTCATCTAATTTCCCCCTTCAAATTTTTAATCGCCAGTTCACCCCCTCTGTAACACCCCCTTCCCGGCCTGGTAGAGAACCGGGTCGGAGAGCGCTACCGAAAAACATAACGGAGATCAGAGACATAGATTTTAAACTTTTAATCAATATTTTAGTGCCAAATATGTCAATTTTATTTCTAACTCAATAATCAATATAGCTTTAAAACCTTATACAAAACATATGCAACATTTACACAATAGTAGGGCCACAAGACTAGTATAATTACTTTAACTACTTTGCCACCATACTAGGAGTTCAGAATGACAAAACACATTACTCTTTACTTGTGGTGACTTGCCAATCTTCCAACTGATCTCGATCTCGATCCGATACTTTTCTTAACCTGAAATATTATGCAAATGAATGCATTAGACTTACATAGTCTAAGTGAGGTAGCCAATAACAATGAATGAACATATATGTCATGTAGCATGCTTCCAAAATGATTATAATGCTAATTATGTAATAACATGGCATACTTCATATTCGTAACAAAGCATAACATCATATCATGACCATAGCATGGCATAACGTATCAAACACATATTATATTGGTACCATTGGATACGCGGATTCCCTGTACACCATATCATGAATCATGAATGAGCCGTAGCCCTGAGCCGTAGCTCCATGTATCCCTTACACTGCCATCCTTTTATCTCTCACATATAGGCCGTAGCCCTGGACCGTAGTCCTCCCTTACATGGTGAGCTCGAATAATCCTATGGCATGCCAATTGTATCCAATGTCCATAAATACACAAATTCACATGTATCCATAATTTTCATTTCATACCAATTATCAAATGAGTCGTAGCTCCATGTCAAGTAATATATTATTTTCATATATGCACACATGCAACATATCATAGTCATTTTTGAGCATATTCAAATAATGCAGGGTACTTACCAGGTGCAGATAAATTCATAATTAATGCAACGGGGCAGCACCAAGCCTACCCCTGACATGACTACACTCACCTTGACAGACCGGTGCTTTACTTTTATATCTTGGGCTTGACGGTTGTTCTGAATCGACTTCGTGTACCCGACGTCGGCAGAGATTCGATATTACTATATCGAAAATATCAGACCACCAATCTAATATTGAACCACCTAATTATTATTTTTCACTGACTCCTTATTTTCCTCTCTTACTTGCGCACCAACCTTCACCTATATATATATTCCCACTTGCTCCCTTCATTTCTCTCTTTCTCGGCTCCTATTTATACTTGAAATCACCGGCCTTTACACCTTACACGGAAATGCCGTGGCCTTGTTTGGGGCATAAAGCCCTTGGGGGTGGCCACGTGGGCTTTGTTTCCTTAAGCCAAACTGTTGGCAATTGCCACATTCATTCTCCAATTGCTTGGAGCCGTGGCAAGCTTTGGTGTAAGTTTACATTTCCATTGTCCACGTAAGTGGACATTTTGACACCCAAAATTTGGGGGTGCCACATGCCTCATATGCGTGGAATCATCATGCTAAGTTCCTTCAAAATGAAGGAACCCACGGCCATTACTTGATCTCTCTTTTCTTATTAATTAATTAATTAATTAATTAATAATAATAATAATAATAATAATAATAATAATAATAATAATAATAATAATAATACTTAACTAACTGTTTAATCTATTTAGGTACCAAATCGAACCAACCTTTAATCGAAACGGAAATATTTGATTGCTGGAATTTGACCTCGAGTTTATAAATTGACCCGAATATTCTAATAAGATCGAATAACTTATAGAATCAATACAAAATATTCGGTCATCGGAACCTAATTTCGACTAGACCGGTTTTTGGGATGTGACAACTCTCTCCCCCTTTAAAGAAAATTCGTCCTCGAATTTTCACTTTAGGTAAAAAGATGAGGATACTATTTCTGCATAGTTTCTTCTGACTCCTACAAAATACATCGTAATACGTTCCCACTTCCACTGTGAAAGCTCCATGGGTTGCGAGAGACCAGCAAACACTTTGTACTGGACTTAACTTGTTGGCAGGTCAAATACTCAGCTACAAAGAAATCTTTCTTGCTTCCGCTCATTTGGTTTCTTGACTGAATTCGACATCATTTAGAAACGATGATACTTTTAGGAAAAAAATGCTTATTTCACACTCTTGAAACAGAGGTGGGGTTTGGTCTTACTATTGCTGAGGATATCTATCTATAGAATGAAAATTTTGTCTTTCTCCCACCTTTCTAAGAACCAATCACAAATTCTCTTAAGGCTTTGCAAAGCTTATCCTTTCACCTTTTCGTATTCACCTGACACTTGCACTTTCTAATAGCATTCAACATCTTAGGTTCCAACACATAGAGTGAGTCATCATCCTCTAATTTCAAGCTATTCTTCTTGTTATTTCTTATTCAAAATCTGGTACCTATATCGATACACTCTGACCAGTATCGATACGGTTAAGCACAAATCCAAAATTCAGAATAAAAGCTGTTAAATCGTTCCGATACTCTCTTACTTGTTTCAGTACGTTTTTATAGGTCGTTTCGATACGTATCCTTTCCCGTATCGATACGCCCAGCCCATGGTTTATTCTTTCTATTTTATAGATAGGTCCCTAACTAGGCTTACTTAAACAGGATTTCTTATCAACAAATATAGACATAAAGATTAAAATTCTTACCCGGAATAGTGTCGAGATCATCTTCTGAGTCCTTCCCTGAATGTGAAACATTCGTGCAGATGCTTTTGATTCAGGTTCACTTGTTACTTTCAATGTCCCCGATCCTCCCGGCTTTCCAAAGGATCCTTAATTTGACCCCTTGCCTCGAGAAGGGTTGGTCGCCACAGGAACATGCTTGTTAGGATTCTCTGGACAATCTCGAATGAGATGACCTATCTTTCCGCAGAAGAAACATGCACCGGTTTTCTTGCGACACTGTCCATCATGTCGTCGTTGACAGAACTTACATTTAGAAACTCTCGTGTCTTGCTTCAAACCAATATTACTTTCAATAAGAGCGACATTCGATGGCAAACGAGATTCAAACTGAGAAGGTTGCGAGTATACATTTTGTCTCGGGTTGTGATGTTTCCATTTCTTAGAAGATCCCGAGAATTGCGATTCGTCTCGATTTCTCTTTTTAGACTAACTTTCTGAGCTCTCTTCGCTACTTCCGTAGCTTTGACTCTATTTACGAGATCTTGGAAATTTGTAATGCACCATGCTGTAAACATGGGGCGTAACTCATCGTTGAGCTCTACGATAAACATCCGATACTTATGTACTTATTACGGAACTCTTTCAAGAGAATTCCCAACTCATGGTTTCCTCGGAGATGGTAAGGACGGTAGTCTCCCACCACTGTAAGGCTTCATTAGCAAGCAACGCAAGAGCGCATTCAAGCTTATGTTCATCCAAACATCTTAATTGCTTATCCAAAATCCTTAAAGTATTGTCTAAACAATACTCGGCTATTTCAGGATTATCTTCGTCCCGACCAGTAAAGGTATAAGCTTAGTATTGCGATAACTTATCGATTGGGGCTCGAAGAGGTTGCGCAACAGGTGGCGTAGGTTGCATGACTTGACTAGCCTTTAACACATTCATAAATTGCTTAAACATATCAGCCATGTTCTGATAACATTCTGCCTGAGCTGTAGGAGCTTCAGGCTCTACACCTCGAACCGGAGGGTTCTGAGGATTCGGAGGATTTCCTCCTTGAACTTCCTCGCCATGAGTCGAGGAGTTAGCAACAGACTCATTATTACAAGTTTCGTTAGTTCGAGACATATCTATATTATAAAAGAGATCGGATCAGTTGACAAGTCACAATACTTAACAGATTAACTCCTAGGTGGCAAAGTAACTCAACACACAATACAAACATACTTAAGTTTAATCCAGAACCGACTAAACTCTAGCTCTGATACCACAAATGTAACACCCCCTTCCCGGCCTGGTAGAGAACCGGGTCGGAGAGCGCTACCGAAAAACATAACGGAGATCAGAGACATAGATTTTAAACTTTTAATCAATATTTTAGTGCCAAATATGTCAATTTTATTTCTAACTCAATAATCAATATAGCTTTAAAACCTTATACAAAACATATGCAACATTTACACAATAGTAGGGCCACAAGACTAGTATAATTACTTTAACTACTTTGCCACCATACTAGGAGTTCAGAATGACAAAACACATTACTCTTTACTTGTGGTGACTTGCCAATCTTCCAACTGATCTCGATCTCGATCCGATACTTTTCTTAACCTGAAATGTTATGCAAATGAATGCATTAGACTTACATAGTCTAAGTGAGGTAGCCAATAACAATGAATGAACATATATGTCATGTAGCATGCTTCCAAAATGATCATAATGCTAATTATGTAATAACATGGCATACTTCATATTCGTAACAAAGCATAACATCATATCATGACCATAGCATGGCATAACGTATCAAACACATATTATATTGGTACCATTGGATACGCGGATTCCCTGTACACCATATCATGAATCATGAATGAGCCGTAGCCCTGAGCCGTAGCTCCATGTATCCCTTACACTGCCATCCTTTTATCTCCCACATATAGGCCGTAGCCCTGGACCGTAGTCCTCCCTTACATGGTGAGCTCGAATAATCCTATGGCATGCCAATTGTATCCAATGTCCATAAATACACAAATTCACATGTATCCATAATTTTCATTTCATACCAATTATCAAATGAGTCGTAGCTCCATGTCAAGTAATATATTATTTTCATATATGCACACATGCAACATATCATAGTCATTTTTGAGCATATCCAAATAATGCAGGGTACTTACCAGGTGCAGATAAATTCATAATTAATGCAACGGGGCAGCACCAAGCCTACCCCTGACATGACTACACTCACCTTGACAGACCGGTGCTTTACTTTTATATCTTGGGCTTGACGGTTGTTCTGAATCGACTTCGTGTACCCGACGTCGGCAGAGATTCGATATTACTATATCGAAAATATCAGACCACCAATCTAATATTGAACCACCTAATTATTATTTTTCACTGACTCCTTATTTTCCTCTCTTACTTGCGCACCAACCTTCACCTATATATATATTCCCACTTGCTCCCTTCATTTCTCTCTTTCTCGGCTCCTATTTATACTTGAAATCACCGGCCTTTACACCTTACACGGAAATGCCGTGGCCTTGTTTGGGGCATAAAGCCCTTGGGGGTGGCCACGTGGGCTTTGTTTCCTTAAGCCAAACTTGTGGCAATTGCCACATTCATTCTCCAATTGCTTGGAGCCGTGGCAAGCTTTGGTGTAAGTTTACATTTCCATTGTCCACGTAAGTGGACATTTTGACACCCAAAATTTGGGGGTGCCACATGCCTCATATGCGTGGAATCATCATGCTAAGTTCCTTCAAAATGAAGGAACCCACGGCCATTACTTGATCTCTCTTTTCTTATTAATTAATTAATTAATTAATTAATAATAATAATAATAATAATAATAATAATAATAATAATAATAATAATAATAATAATAATACTTAACTAACTGTTTAATCTATTTAGGTACCAAATCGAACCAACCTTTAATCGAAACGGAAATATTCGATTGCTGGAATTTGACCTCGAGTTTATAAATTGACCCGAATATTCTAATAAGATCGAATAACTTATAGAATTAATACAAAATATTCGGTCATCGGAACCTAATTTCGACTAGACCGGTTTTTGGGATGTGACACCCTCTTAGCCATTTGCAATCGTTTGATCAACTCAACACATATCTCCATCAGTTTGGAACCCTACAATTTTCGGATATAATGGTGACTCACAAATGATATAATATCTTTTTTTTGTTCAAATAAAGACCCAAATTCATTAAATGGGCAAAGGTCGTACATCCATAGTAAGACAAACAAAGTCGCACATAAAAATATGCATGAGCATGCAGACGCAGACAAGGCACACGAAACCCTTGTACCCACCAGGCCAACCGTCGAACGTCCCAACAACGTCGACAAGAAACACGCTCACGAGGAGCTTAAGGTTCGTAACCTCAAACAAAAGGACGGTGAAAACATCAACACAAAGGAACATCATCCGAGCAACGAAAAAAAAGCAAACAGAAAAGGTAATGGCTAGTTTTCCCCGATGATGGTAAGTAGATATTATCCCGAAATCCTAGTGAGAGCTCTATCCGGAGGCAGGGTCCCTCGTCGTCCGACGAGGGTCTTTTCAACTGGGACGGGGAAAACATCCGACTAAACCGCAGGGAAACACTCGCAAGGCCAAAGACTGCAGCCAACAGTAGTGTCTTGAACTTGAAACTGGGAAAGCCAAAGGACTTGAGCATGCGATCATAATTCCTTGGATCAACAACGACATACATGCACCATATGATCCTATAGGAAGGTTCATCAAATTTCACCATCTTCCACACCTTCCTTATGAAAGAGGTGCATCATGAAAGACTCATGGGAGCTGCGGATAGCCCCATAGGGAGCTACTCGCTTGGCTTGAGGGGGTGTGGCTTAACTCTTCCGAATAAGTGACATGTTCTATTGAGATGGAGGCCTCGTCATCACTTAAAACTATTTCTTCATTAAGAGAGGACTCGCTGTCAACGAACATAGATGCCATTTTTGTGATTTTCTTTCCAAACGGATCAATTCCCAGTTCGATGATGCCTATGCGATTGAGTATCACCCTCGTCTTTTCCATTGCGTGTTTGCGCCTTGCTGCTTGTTTTATCAGAGTGAGACGATTCTAGAACCTGAAGAAGTAGAGTCGAATCCTAACTTGTCCAATGAAGAAGAACCAGTTCAGATTCTGGATAGGGAAATCAAAAGGCTTAGAAACTGTGAAACCGATATTTTAATTTTGATATAACTAAAGAACCTACAAACTAAATTGAAAATGTGAAAACGAATTTTTAAGTAATCAAACCTCCCTATATGTTTTAAATAGTATGCCTAAGTTAAAAACTATTTTTATCAAATATTTTCTAAGTGTTCTTAAAGCTAAAACAATGATTTTCGAGTCACACTTTCGAAACGGCCTTAGGCGTTTCGAAACAGTTTTGAAACTATGAACATATGTTTCGAAACAAGTATCGAAACAATTTCAACACTGCCAACCCTTGTTTCGAAACAAGTTTCGAAACGGCTTAAGAACATTGAGACACCGTATTGAAACAACATCAAGTGTTTCGAAACGGCTTTAAAATTAATTTGAAAAATATGACCGTTGAATGTTTTTAACTAATTTTTAACAAACCGTTAAGGCGTATCGAAACGATCTCAAGCCGTTTCGATACGATCCTTGATAGTGGCAAAATGTTTCGAAACAAGTTTCAAAACGGTTCTTAGTGTATCGAAACAAGTCTGACCGTTTCGATACGGGCTCTTAAATGCACCCCAACGACTCTTTCTATTTTGGTCTGTTTCGAAACAGGGTCGGGCGTTTCGAAACGGTTGGTTGCAGACTGCATTTATGGAGGGGAGATAACACCCCCAATGGCTCTATTGATGAATTCAACAACCACAACGGCTAGAAATCAATGAGAAGGTATAAAAGGGACCTCTAAAAGCCTTAGCAACAACTATTGATCCAAAAGCAAACATCCAAACATCAAATCCAAGCATTTGTGCCTAAATCCCATTATTGTCTTGTAACCCCAATTGTATTTTTCATTCTTATCATTTCAATTGGGTTGAGTGCTTGTAATTGGGCTATAATTTGTATTGAGAGATACTTGCTTAGCCAACAAATTCTTTGTTTCAATTGTGTGAGGATTGGGTCAAATTTTGGGTAGAAAATTTGACCGAAAATTGTAAGGGTTACCTCCTTAGCCTAGAAAAGGGGAAGAGCAATTAGTGGAATTGTTGCAAATCCTTAGTGAAGCTAAGGTAGTGGATGTAGAGTTCAATTGGAACTTGAACCACTCTAAAATTCTTTGTCTACCTTTTTATTTGCAATTTCCACCACCAAGAACTTTAAAAATCCAATTCACCCCCTAATGGTTTAGTTTGATCATTCGATCCACTCAACAATTGATATCAGATCCTACCTCTTTGAGGATTAACAACCACAAGAAGAGTTCCTAGGAAGAGTGTGATCATCCAAAAATCAAGAGATGACTTCTACCTCTGGTTCGAGCATGTATGAGTCTCAATCCACTAAAAAACCACCCTTCTTCAATGGTGACAACTATCCGTTTTGGAAGAATAGAATGCACATCTTCGTCAAGTCCAATGACTACTTGGTTTGGGATGTCATTGAAGATGGCCCCTACATTCCATTGAAGCAAGATAGTGAAGGGAAGATGGTTTTGAAGAAAAATGTGGAGATGAGTGAAGAAGAAAGGAAGAATATCCAAATAAATGACAAATCTCTCCACATGCTCTTTTGTTCTTTCGGTCCGGACATCTACTCCAAAGTATCATCCATTGAGAGTGCCAAAGAAGTGTGGGATACTCTTGAGACCACCTATGAGGGAACCAAAGATGTCAAGGAAACTAAGATTGGAATTCTCAATCTTAGTTATGAGAATTTCAAGATGGAACCCGATGAGACGGTGTCCAAGATGTTTGATCGCTTCTCTACCATAGTCAATGGGCTCAAATGATTTGGAGAGACAATACCGGAAGACAAGCTTGTCCGAAATCTACTCTACTCACTTCCTGAATCTTGGGATAGGAAGAGAACCGCCATCATAGAAGCTAAAAATTTGAAGACTTTAAAGCTTGATGAGCTAGTGGGTTCTCTCCTTACTCATGAAATTATGAAGCAAGGAAGGGAAGAAGAGAAGAAGAAGGAAGAGAAGAGAGTAGAAAAGCTAGAGGTGGAAAAGAAGAAGAAGAAGATGGGAATAGCTCTCAAAGCTTCATTACTTGAGGAGAGCTCTTCTAGTGAGGAGGATGAGCTAGAAGAATTGGCTATGATAGCCAAACGATTCTCACGCTTTATGAGGTCTAACCGGGGAAGAAAAATTCAAAGAAAGATGGACTTCAAAGGTAAAAACAAAGAAGAAGCAAGAGATCAAATCATTTGCTTCGAGTGCAATAAACCCGGCCACATACGTTCGGAGTGCCCTCAACTCAAGAAGAAGGGCTTTGAGAAGAAGAAGCTCAAACCCAAGCTTGCTACTTGGAGTGATGAGGAGTCATCCGAGGATGACGAACAAGAAGTGGCCAACCTTTGCCTCATGGCACTTGAGGAAGATTCCTCCATGGTAACCTCTAACTCATCATCTTTAGATTTTACATATGATGAATTAAATGATGCATATGATGAGTTGCAAGAGGTCTATGATGAATTAGTTGAGAAATACAAGGAGTCGGTCATTAGGAATAAGAAAATTATTTCGGAACTAAATGATAAAAACGACTCACTTTCTCAAGCTAATTTAAAATTTGGGAAAAAGGTATTAGGGTTGAAAGATGAACTAAAATTCTTTCAAGATGAAAATATTGACCTTAATAATCTTCTTTCTCAATGTAATAGTGAACGCCAAAAGGTGTTAGATGAGCTAAATAAGCTCAAAAAGTCTTTTAAAAATGTTGGTAGTGTGAAACATGAAATAGGTGAATCTTCAAAAACAAACCAACCTAGGAAAAAGACTAATTACTACAAACAAGGTAGGTTTCCTAGACATAGTAGAACTAAAAGGATTAGAAGTGTATGGGTTCCTAAGGAACTTGTAAAATCTAATAACATTGTTGCTATGTCATCTTGGATTCCTAAGGGAACCAAGTTATTGGGAGCTAACACTCGTGGACCCAAAATGATTTGGGTACCAAAAACAAAAGCTTAATGTCTTTGTTTGTAGGGGGAGCATTGCTACAAGGCCAAAGCACAAAGTCAAAACTCATGGTACCTTGATAGTGGATGCTCGAGGCATATGACCAGAGACAAAAGTAGATTCATGGATCTAAAGCCAAAAAGTGGAGGAGTGGTGACATTTGGTGACAACTCCAAAGGCCACATTAAAGGTATTGGCTCCATAGGTAATCACTCTACTATTCTTATTGAAAATGTCTTGTATGTCGATGGTCTTAAACATAACTTGTTGAGCATAAGTCAATTATGTGATAAAGGATTTAATGTTTTATTTGACAAAAATGGATGCAAAATTGTTGACATTAAATCTAATAATATTATGCTCATAGGTCATCGCATAGGTAACATATACATGGTGCATCTAGATGACATACATACATCTCATGCATGTTTGGTAGCACGAAATGAAAATGATGCATGGTTGTGGCATAGGAAACTAGGACATGCTAGCATTAGTGTTTTAGAAAAACTAGTTTCCCTTGATCTAGTTAGAGGCTTACCCAAGATTAAGTTCTCAAACGATAAAATTTGTGATGCATGCTCTAAGGGTAAACAACATAAGTCTTCCTTTAAATCCATTAATGATGTTTCTACAAGTAGATGTTTACAACTTATCCATATGGATTTATTTGGGCCAATTAGGACTATGAGCTTGGGTGGTAAATCTTATGCATTTGTTCTTATTGATGATTTTTCTAGATTTAACTGGGTTCTATTTCTAAGTACTAAAGATGAGGCTTTAGAAAAATTCATCACATTTTCAAAACTAACCCAAAATGATCTTGAACTTAGAATTTCTCATATTAGAAGTGATCATGGAACCGAGTTTCAAAATTTTGGGTTTGAAGAGTTTTTGAATGAAAATGGTATTAGCCACAATTTTTCGGCTCCTCGAACTCCTCAACAAAATGGGGTAGTTGAGAGGAAAAATAGAACTTTACAAGAAATGGCTAGAACCATGCTTTGTGAAAATAATTTACCTAAATATTTTTGGGCGGAAGCCACAAACACCGCTTGCTATATTGTTAACCGAGTAATGATTAGGCCAATTTTAAAGAAAACACCTTATGAGATTTTAAAATCTAAAAAGCCTAACATTAGCTATTTTCATCCTTTTGGTTGCAAGTGTTTTGTTTTAAATAATGGAGAAGACAACTAAGGTAAATTTGATGCAAAAAGTGATGAAGCTATTTTCATAGGATACTCTTTAACCTCTAAAGCCTATCGAGTATTTAACATGAGAACTTTAGTAGTAGAAAAATCTATACATGTTGTATTCGATGATAACCTCCTTCAAAGGAAGAGTTCTTGTGATGATGATGATGTAGGAATCATAAATGCCTTTGATGGAGGACAAACTTCAAAGGAGGATGAGATTCCAACAAAGGAAGAGGACACACAAGATCCACCTCTTGAAGCCTTGAAGGACTTGGCTCTTGAGGAAAAGGAAGTGAGCTACCCAAGGGAGTTCAACTATGTCAAAGATGGTGAAATCTTGGGTGATCCATCCAAGGGGGTAACCACTCGATCTTCTCTTAGATTAATGAGTCATGTTGCATTTATCTCATGCATAGAGCCTAAAAATATAAAAGAAGCATTGAAAGATGATTTTTTGATTATGGCTATGCAAGAAGAGTTAAATCAATTTGGGAGAAGTAACGTTTGGACATTAGTTGATAGGCCTAGTAATCAATCTACCATAGGAACTAAATGGGTCTTTAGGAACAAGCTAGATGAGAGTGGTAACATTGTGAGAAATAAAGCTAGACTAGTAGCTCAAGGTTACACTCAAGAAGAGAGAATAGATTTTGATGAAACCTATGCACCCGTAGCTAGAATGGAAGCCATTAGGATGTTACTTGCATATGCATGTTATCATGATTTCAAGCTCTTTCATATGGATGTTAAAAGCGCGTTTTAAATGGTTTTATAAATGAGGAAGTGTATGTGGAACAACCACCGAGTTTTGAAGACTCAAAATTTCCAAATCATGTTTTCAAACTCACAAAAGCTCTTTATGGTTTAAAACAAGCTCCTAGAGCTTGGTATGAAAGGCTTTCAAACTTTTTAATTGAAAAGGGTTTTGAAAAAGGCAAGGTGGACACTACACTTTTTATAAAAAGGTATAAAAATGACATCTTAATAGTACAAATTTATGTTGATGATATTATTTTTGGTTCTACTAACGAATGTCATTGCAAAGAGTTTGCTAAGCTAATGCAAGGTGAATTTGGGATGAGCAAGATGGGGGAGCTCTCATTCTTTTTGGCTCCAAATCAAGCAAAGGAAGGATGACACCTTCATCAATCAAGCAAAGTATATTAAGGATATGCTCAAGAAGTTTGGCTTGGAGAATGCAAAGCCTCAAGCCACACCTATGAGCTCATTTACAAAGATTGACAAAGATGAAGGAGGTCAGTGTGTTGACTCTAAGCTTTATCGTTCTATGATTGGATCATTGCTTTACCTTACTGTAAGTAGACTGGATATCTTGTTTAGTGTTTGCTTGTGTGCTAGGTTTCAAGCTAGTCTTAGAGAGTCTCACCTTATAGCCGTTAAGAGGATCTTTAGGTACCTTAGAGATACTTCTTGTCTAGGTCTTTGGTACCCTAGAGACTCCACCTTCAACCTTCATGCTTATTCGGATGCGGATTATGGGGAATGTAAAATCGATAGGAAGAGTACTTCGGGAACTTGTCAATTCCTAGGTAGTATGCTCATATCTTGGTTCTCTAAGAAACAAAATAGTGTAGCCTTATCTACCACCGAAGCCGAGTACATATCCTTAGGGAGTTGTTGTGCTCAAGTCCTTTGGATGAAGCAACAACTCTTAGATTATGGTATTAAAGTTGAAACCATACCCCTTTAATGTGATAACACTAGTGCTATATGTTTGACAAAAAATCTCATCCAACACTCTAGAACCAAACACATAGAAATAAGACATCATTTCATTAGGGATCATGTCCTTAAAGAAGATGTGGTTATAGAGTTTGTTGACACCTTAAATCAATTAGCGAACATATTTACAAAACCTTTAGACAAAGAGCGTTTTTGGTCCCTTAGGAGAGAGGTAGGTCTAACTAGCCTATCTTGAACTTTTAGGACCTATTTTGTGCTTAAAATTGCTTGATCTTGTGAAATGCCATGTTTATGTGTTTTTACTCCTAATTTCATCCATGCCTATAGCTAGGGGGAGTATGTTTTTGTTTGCATATGTTTTTCCTGCTCATTCATGTCATTCATGCAAGTTAGGCCTAAGAAAATTTCATTTTTCTGCACTTTTAGAGCCTCATCTGCACTTCCAGGCCCAAGTGTATCGAAACGGGTCCACCTGTTTCGATACAGTTGCTTTAAATTTCTATATGAGAGAAGGGTGTTTCGAAACACCTTCTAAGGGTTTCGAAACATTTTGCTATTGCCAAGGAGTGTATCGAAACAAGTTTCGATACGAGTCAACGGGGTTTCGATACGGTCAAACCCGTATCGAAACGATCAACTGGAGTTGAAAAGTCAGTCAATCTTTCGTGCTCGCGTTTCGAAATGGTCGACACCGTTCTGAAACGGGTTCACGAACTGCTTTAAAGGGGCTTTAATGTTAAAGTTTAACCTAAATTAAAACTCTCCCAAAAACCGTAAAAACCCTAGAATCGATTTTTCCTATAAAAACCCTCTAAACCTCATTGTTTTCACCAAATCTTGATGGCTTTTTCTCTTAAACACAAGTCTAAGCAAGCATCAACAATATTGTGCAAGGATTTTCATCCATTCATCCAAAATCCTAATTTAAGGTATTTTTCATCTTTTTCTTTTTCCTTCAATTTGTATTCGAATCTTAGGTTGGAAAATTTTAATTTTGTATAGTTTATATGTTTTGATACTTGTGGTTCTCAAATCTTGTAAAAAATTTTCAAAATCTTCAATTTTTTTATTTGAATATATAAGTTTTCACTCGTATTTTCTTTACTGTTTTTCTCTTAAATTTTTGTTTTGTTTTGTTTTGTATATTTGTTTCTAAAATTTGTTTTTAAACCTAAGTGGGATTTATCATTGGATTGAATTACGAAATCTCATGCATACACTTAAACTTGTTTTTAAATCGTTTGCTTTGTGATTTTAGGATGGCTACGGAGAACGTTAACAAAAAGCATAAGACCGGTCAATCAAGTGAATCGAGTATTCGTCCTAATCTCACTCAGCTTTTTGAAAAAAGTCTTCGAACTCAAGAGATGATGGATCGATTCAATTATGTCAAGGAGTACGAAGCTCGTCGTGAGCGTGTTGTTGATCTCACGTTCCTTAACTCCGAGCGCTTTCTCTTTCGCTACCTCGACCGTTTGAGAGAATGGGGATTCCTTGGTTTGACGAGTATCCCGGATATTTGCTACAAGCACATGGTCCTTCTCTTCTACTCAAATGCCCAATTTATCAAAAATGAAGACAACTCCGAAGTTGTTGGGCTTGAGTCTACTATCTTGCGAAAGAGGATTGTCATTGACATCCCTTATTTGGAGACTACTTTTGGTCTTAAGTGTAGCGACTAATTTTATGAAAATACCTCGGATGTCGCTCGGACGAATCGGGTTTTACTGGGTGTTGAAAATTTAGTCGAATTTGTAAAAAAAGGAGGAGTCGCCACCGGCCATTTAAAATGGTAGACCGGACACCGAAATAAAACCAGAGATTTTTCTTAAAAATGGGTTCGGGAGTCGGTTACACGCGAGGAAGGATGAGCACCCCCGTCGTGCCCGAAAATCGGTACCAAAAACATTACCGCTTAATTAATATTAAATTTTGCGAATTAAAGTGATGTTTCGTATCGAAATTTGGTTATACGGGCGAGTGAATTTTAAAAGCCTTAATATTCGAGAAGGAACGTTCGAACCACCACCACTACGACTGGTACTGGTCTCGTTCGCTCCCGAATAAAAAGGCATTCACATTGCAATTTATAATTCGGATGCAACTCATAAATTTAAAAATGAGACAAATAAATTGCATGATTAACTAAAAAGGCATGTTACAATACGAACGATGCAAATGATATATGTAAAAACATGATAAGCGTACGAAACAATAAAACTATGTAATGTAAAAAGATATATCACATGTTAAACAAGAAAAGATATGCAATCATATATTATACCATATACCATGTACGATATATATTATTAGCACACAAACATTATATTAACTGAAATTAAGGAAACACTATTATGAAATAAAATAAAGATGCATGAAATGGAAGAGGACTCAAATGGTAAATAAACCACTAAAAAAGCAACTAAAACAACGATTAGGGACCACTTTGAAAGGATGTACAAATCTGAAGGTACCAAAATGGCTATTAACCCGTTCAAAATTGATTAAAACCGAATTAGGGACGAAATTAGGAGACTCGTGAAAATTTTAAGGACCAAGGGTACGATTTAAAAACGCAGAAACCCTAAAGGGGCGAATAGTGGAGTGCGGAAGGGCTTAAAAAGAATTAATCCAAATTTAAAAACATAAAAACTTTATAAAAGGCGTTAAAAACGTTTTGATCCTTTTGGCCTTTTCCCTAAAAAACTCTCTCTCCGGCCGACACTCCATGTTCAGAAACCAAAAAGCCACGCCGGCCGGTTACCGCTAACCGGCAACGGCGTTATTCCGTTCAACCCTTTAAAAGCAAAAATCGACGAGACCCTTACCCCTTTTTGAAACTCAAAACGGAACCCTAAAAGAGGCTTCTCCGTCAAAGTTCCGTTGGCTCACCCCGACGACTTTCTAATAGATGCCGAGGGCTTATTGCCGGAATGACTCGAAGCCAGAGATGACCAAGGCTCTCGAAAGGTAAAAAGACAGACCTCTCTTCTCTTTTTTGTTTCGATGGTTTACATGCAAAATGGACAAAAAATACCTCTGAATTTCTCTTTTGTTGTATTTCTTTTTCGAAATCCCGAATTGGTTTACAATGGATCTCTGTTGATTTCAAAGACTCCCCCTTTTTTCCTCTCTAAAAAGCGGGATTACATTTGATTTTCGGTTTCTCTTTATATCGGATTTTGCTGAGTAACAAACAAAAATACATAAATACAAGCTCTGTTTCTGATTCTCTTATCTAGTTGACATTTTGCGTTGCTTCTTGTTGATTCTCTGCTTTTGTTTTTTGTTTTGGTTTGTTTGTCGTTTTTAGTACTCTGATGCTCTGTTGTTTTTGTCTGGGATATGCCGGAGAAGCCCAAATCGGAAGAGGCGTGCCAGTTGCAGGAGGCAGACGCGCTTGTGGCAGGCCAACGGTCAGAAGGTTCAGGCGTGTGGGCGCGTGGGTAGCAGAGGAGACGGGATCTGGAAGCTTCGTCCTCGAGGCTTGATCTGGAGCAATCTGGGCCCTTGGATCTTCGCGCGATCCGACGGCTCAGATGTAGCGGCGCTGGGGCAAAGATGGGGCTCTCTAGGGTTTCTCGCGAGAATCCGATTTGGGCCGTCAGATCTAAACAGATCTGACGGTTGTGAGCTTAGCGGAGTGAGACCAAATGGAGGCTCATCTAGGGTTTTTTGGTGAGACGATCTGGACCTTTGGATCTGCTTCGCCAGATCCGACGGCTCCTGATGCGTGGCGGCTGCAGAAGACATAAACAATGTGTTAGGGTTTCTTTTTTGGTGTAATGGGCTTGCCGGGCATTTGTGCTTAATGTATACATATTTTTTATATTATTATGGGCTTCTTATTTTAAGCAATGGATCATGTTATTATTTTGGACTCTTATTATTAATCAAAATGGGTTTTTGTTTATTATGTCCAATTTTTATTATAATTATAATAGTAATATCTGATAATAATAGCAATAATAATAATAGTAATAGAGATAAATATAACAAATAATAACACTTAACACATACTAATAAAATAAACATCATAATAATTAATAATGATAATACAATAAATAATCATAGTAACAAATATAGTAATAATATACAAATGATAATACTAACCCTTAGTAAATGATAATAATATAATAAGACATAAATGTTATTATAATAAATATAATATATTAGAAATGTTTAGAGGTTTTTTCCTTTCAATAATGTAATGAGTATAAAAATAATGTTGATATTGATAATAATACTATAGCAATACTAAAAGAGTAATAATAGTAGTAACACTTATATATATACATGTATATTTTCTCTTTTTCGGTTTTTTTTTCTTTTTTTTTCATTTTAAATGCCTAACAGCCCAATAAGCCCATTAACAACACAAACTAAAGGGGGTCAAGGTCCGGACAAAATTAGTGATTACAGCTGCCCCTCTTTGCTTATACTTGTGGAACAAGAATAAAGCAAAGACCATAAACACTAATTTTGTCCTACTTCCCTGTTGGTCAGTTTACTCTCGACGTAGCCACGCGATTCCAAGTAATTCCTCTTCCCAATGCCTTCCAATCGTGAGTTCTCCCTCCGGATGCCCCGAACAGGTAGATAGAGAGTTTTTTTTTGCAGATTTCCATTCTCCAAGTGCCCAAACGGATAGGCGGGTTATATTCTCCATGTGCCCGATCGATGAGCAGATTTCCATTCTCCAAGTGCCCGAACGGATAGGCTGACTCCATTCTTCTCATGCCTGAATGGATAGGCAAGTTCTATTCTCCAAATGCCCGAATAGATGAGCAGATTATGTGCTTTAAATACCTGAATAGGTGGGTAGGGTTCCATTTTCCAAGTACCTGAACGGATAGACGAGTTCTATTCTCCAGGTGCCTGAATAGATGAGCAGATTTCATTCTCCAAGTGCCTGAACGAATAGGCGAGTTCTATTCTTCAAGTGCCCGGATAGATGAGAATATTCCAAATATCTTTGTCTTCGCTTCCCGTAAAAACAAACTGGTCATCCGAACAACCTTGTCTTCCCTTTCGCGGTCAAACATCAAGCTGAAACTCCAAATACTTTTGCCTCCTCTTCGCGGCCGAAAGGCGAACTTGGGCGTTCAAGTGGATTTGCTTTCCCTTCACGGTCGTAAAGCGAACTGGTCATAACTATATCTGTCCAACTTCCCTGTTGGACGATTTACTCTCCTGGAGCTGCAACGCATTACACCGAGTAATTTTCTCTTTGAAGCCTTAAGAATATGAGTTCTCTCTCTATATAACTCATTTCCTTGGTGTGTTCTTCGAGTGGCAGTTCTTCCTATATAGAACTCTCATCCTCGTATTTTTGAAATTAAAGATCTCCAAGTCCTCTCTCTGTAGGACCCTCCGCTTTTGAGATCTTGAAGCCTTAGGATTCTGAGTTTTTTCTCCACTAAACTCCTCTTCCTTAGCGTACTCTTCGAGTAGTAGTTCCTTCTCTATGGAACTCTCGTCTTCGTATTTCTGAAATCAAAGATCTCCAAGTCCTCTCCCTATAGGACCCTCCGCTCTCGAGATCCTGAAGCCTTAGGATTCTGAGTTTTTTCTCCACAAAACTCCTCTTCCTTAGCGTACTCTTTGAGTAGTAGTTCCTTCTCTATGGAACTCTCGTCTGAAATCAAGGATCTACAAGTCCCCTCTTCTTAGGATCCTCCGCTTTCGAGATCCTGAAGCCATAGGATTCTGAGTTTTTTCTCCACAAAACTCCTCTTCCTTAGCGTACTCTTCGAGTAGTAGTTCCTTCTCTATGGAACTCTCGTCTGAAATCAAGGATCTACAAGTCCCCTCTTCGTAGGATCCTCCGCTTTCGAGATCCTGAAGCCTTAGGATTCTGAGTTTTTTCTCCACAAAACTCCTCTTCCTTAGCGTACTCTTCGAGTAGTAGTTCCTTCTCTATGGAATTCTCGTCTGAAATCAAGGATCTACAAGTCCCCTCTTCGTAGGATCCTCCACTTTCGAGATCTTGAAGCCTTAAGATTTTGAGTTTTTTCTCCACAAAACTCCTCTTCCTTAGCGTACTCTTCGAGTAGTAGTTCCTTCTCTATGGAATTCTCGTCTGAAATCAAGGATCTACAAGTCCCCTCTTCGTAGGATCCTCCACTTTTGAGATTCTGAAGTCGTAAGTTCCTCCTATATAGAACCTTTTCGGACCCTTTCTATGTAGGATCTTTCATCTTGAAATCTGTCGGCAAGCTTGAAAGCTTTCATTTGAAATCCTTGAGTGGCGAACATGAAGGCTTCACCTGACACTTTGGGGCGGCGGCTTGAAAGGCTTCGCCTGAGACCCTTTTAGTTCTCACTTTATCGTTTTCTCCTCATCCCGAGAGGTATTCAATTTGTCTTTCAAAAATCTGTGAAAAGAGATAAAAATGCTATGATGGTATGAGTTAGCATGCTCCTAACCTAGGGATGCCTAACTACTCGTGATGCATGATTGGGGTTTCCAAGTTATTTAATTATATTAATTCTATTGACATCGTGTCCCTTGGTGCTGCTTCTTGCGTTGATTGCCCCTCTTCTCGGTTCCACCGGAAACTTGTTCTTCTTCTTCTCATCTTGATCCACTTCTGGAATTGTCTGCCTTAAAGTGCTCATGCGGGTTTTCACTTTGAACTTTTCTTTTTCCCCTTTTCTTTTCTTTTCCTTTCTTTTCTTTCTTTTTTGTTGTTGTTGCTTTGTTTTTTTTTTGTTTTTTCTTCTTTCTTTTCTTCTACTGACTTTTGATTGCCTGAATAGGTAGGCAGATTTCCATTCTCCAAGTGCATGAACGGATAGGCGGGTTCTATTCTCCAAATGCCCGAATAGATGAGCAGATTTCCATTCTCCAAGTGCCTGAACGGATAGGCGGGTTCTATTCTCCAAATGCCCGAATAGATGAGCAGAGGTCATATATTTTTGTCTCGAGCTTTGAGTATCTGTCTCTTTTGCTCTAAAATCCTTTGGCTTTGAGTTTCTGTTTCCTTTGTCACGAGCTTTAAGTATCTGCCTCCTTTGCTCTAAAACCTTTTGGCTTTGAGTTTCTGCCTCATTCGCCATGAGTTTTTGCTTTAATCCCCAAAGTGTCTTTTGGGTTTTCACCGTGTCTCCTCTTTTCTTCTTTGTCCTCTTTCTTCTTCTTTTTCTCTTTTTGGGCACTTCTTTGAGTTTTCATCTTGAAGTCAACTTCTCTCTTTTTTCGCTTCTTCTTGAAGGGAGGACTTACACTGATTAGAATCCCATTGCCCCCACTTGCTTTAGGCTTATGTACCTTCTAACTGACCTCTGGTTAATGTCGGCTGCTTTAAATTGTGTCTTCTGTCCAAAGTTGCCACAACGTTTTGGCCCTTGTTTCTCTAAATTTGTGGTCAAAAGCGCCTCTTCTGAATTTTGTTCATTCGCCCCCAAAATACCCTTTGAGTTTTCGTCTTGGCTCCTCTTCGTTTTCTCTTCTACCTTCCTTCTTTTCTTATGCATATCTTCGTCGCCTTTTTTTGAGCTGATTTTAGACGATACTTACCATCTCATCTTGGTGCGCGGCGCACACAGTCCTTCTCGGGACATTCCTTCTGTCAAGATGCTTAGGTTCCGGGGTAACTTCTGTTCTCCAACTCTCAACGTCAAAATTTCTACCCTCATGTTCTATTCCAACACTTCTTAGCGAAGGTTGACTTCATAGCTTGACATTTCACCGAAGACGGTCTTGATATTTCAACTAGAGGTATTAGTAATGTTTGAACCTCCGAGGGTGCCCCTCTGGGTACTAATGGCTTTACCTTAAGCCACGGTCAGTCCACTTGTTCATTCCCATGTAGAAGACTTATACAAGTGATTGGGTAAAAATAATTTTATTATGTAAATATACATTTTAAAGAATCATGTCAAGTGAAAATCAAGTTTGGGGTCTTTGAAAAATGGTTGACCCGAGTGAAATTTTCCGAATGTTGCAGAGATGCACATATGAAATCTTTTCTGGGCTATTAGGCTTCCGAGAGGAGCGACTCCCATTCCTATTTTCTATCCAATTTAAAGGTGGCTCTCTTTAACTCACTAACTCACCTTGCCCCATCCTTCCCTCTTTTTTGATCTCAATCAGGCATTAGAAGTGTGGCAATCCTTGAAGAAAGGTTAACCCCGATAGGCGGAATGTGATATGAAAACAGATTCATCCTTCCGCGCATGGTCCAAATGGTCTTTTATGGCTTGTAATGTAGGCTAAGGCTCACGGCTATGAAAGAAAGGGTAAATAGGCCCAAACAAGTGTTTAAGGGTGGTGAAACCAAGGATCAATTCTTCCAATCGGAAATCTCAATAATGCTCCGATGAAATGCTATTTCCTCTCTTACTTCTTTGGATCGCTCTAGACTGTCCCTTCTTGTTGGGGTTTTCACCCTAGAGTTCATTTTCTTTTATCAAGCGTAGTTTCAGATCAAGTTGCGCCTTTGCATTGTATTGGTACAGGCTCTTGCTCAAAGGTGAACAATCTTTCGAGGCTCATCTAAACAGAGATTCATTTGGGTAGGGAATCCTCTTGTCCCTTTTCTTTATTCGTTTCTCTCCTTTTACAAAACTGCACTTTTCACTTTAGTGCTTTTACTTTTGATTTCTTCAACTTTTATGTCGGTAGCTTTTGCCTTGATTCGGGTAGCTCTTTGAGCACCAACTTTTCTTTCGTTGTTTCCTTTTGATGTTTTTGCTGCTCAAACTAAAAGAATGTACTCGATGCATCGGTTCTCTTTTATTGCCCTTTTATTCACAAGGCCTCATCTTCATAGCATAATCAGGATCCATTGTCATTTATTTGTCCATAGACTTCTATCTCATTTGCCCTCGCCGTAGCTGTGATCCTTGGTTTGAGTTCAATCATAAGAAGAAAAGTTTAAACGGCTCAAACGGGGACAACAATGGGTATATTTTTTATTTTCTTTCTATGTGAAGGGAATTGAAGGAATGCCAAATGTCCTCCCATACACGGATATCAAAATTGGTCTTCATGTGGTAGAAGTTTTAGGGTTATCACTTCATTCAAGGACCTTAGACGACAATGCCCGAGAGGAAAATTCACTCAATGGGAGTGCCCATTATTCCTGAACACTCATTGTCATTCCTCCTTTGGCCTAAGTAGGACAGAGGTTTTTCATATTTATAGTGTCCTCACAACATTCGGTTTTTCGGAAAAATTTCTTTTTAAATTGAATTAAAGTTAATCTTACAAAAATTATATACATGTGTAATAGGAAAACAAGAGTAAGCTTGTAATAATAAACAATAAATGAAATGTTTAAAGAATCAATGAATACCAAAATATTGTAAATAACAAAATAAAACTCTCGTTATGATAAAAAAATCTACAGCTCAGCTTATTTCTTTTGCATTTTTCCCAAATGCACAGGGATCAACGGTTTTGAATTGCCTTTACCGGTAGTTGTTTGCTCCGGGCTAGTTGTACCATTCCCCTGGGTACAATCAGTTTTCACCAATAATGAGAATTGGATTTTTGCAAAGGATTTATTTCCCTTCGACCATTCGTAAAAATGGATTTTTCAATGGACATTTAAAATATCCATTGTCTTAAACTTCACCGTATTTAAGCACGTTGTGCCAACATTTCTGTTGGACTTGCCCAAACATCGCTTCTTCTTTCATGAAGCAATGTAATGTCTCTAATTCATTTTTCTTGAAACCGAGACTTGCATTTTTCCCAAATGCACAAGGATTAATGGATTTGAAATGCCTTTACCGGTAGCCGTTTGCTCCGGGCTAGTTGTACCATTCCCTTGGGTACAATCAGTTTTCACCAATAATGAAAATTGGATTTTTGTAAAGGATTTATTCTCCTCATATACGGTATTATCTCCCTTTGATTGTGAACCAAATGTTCTCGAAGCTATTCGAGCTTATCCATCCTAGCCACTAGGTCATTCATGCTTCTAAAGCTGCACTGGCTAGAAATTGTTCCCTTGTCCATTCTTTCCTTTCTCTCTCTCGGATGAGTGTTCTCCCCAATTAGTAATGGTGTGATGAAATGCCTTAAGCAAAATTTAATGTCCAATGATGGATGTATTATGGACTCGAATCAACAGATGCATGATCATGAGATGGGTGCATGGCTGACAATTTTAATGCTGCTTCGAAATGATGTATGAAACAAATGTTACAAATGTATGCAAGTCAAAGGTGTTGGTCATATAGGTGATTCCCCTCATGTAAACTTCATTTGGACATAAAGGAGGTTCCTCGTCGTAAGATAGTCATAGCAAACTCCTACGGGTACTCTTCTTGCCCCCGAATCATGTTTAAGGAAATGAAAACTTCGGCAAAAATGTTGGGGCCGGATTTGCTTTCTTCTCTAGCAATTCAAGACCCTCTAAAACTGCTGGTATTAAGTCCCGGAAAAACAAGCTTTTTCCTCGAAGCTGAATCCATCTCTTGACCTAATCCATGCCCTTTCCGGTTGCCCCGCTCTTTCCGGCCGCCTCTTTGCACTCGGTCGGGTAGTTTCGTGACTTTGGATGTTCGGAGTAGATCCGATGTTGCTTGACTTCCTCGGGATGGAGAAGGGTTGTGCTTTCTTCAATGGTGGGCACTAGATCTGACACTGTGTGTTCGCTCGGTAAACTCGTCCCCTTATCCTTTCTGATTCACCTTTGACCGATGTCGGACTTGCTAATTGACAACATCTTTTCTATCAACCTCCCGTCCGTAATGATAGCCCTTGAATTGGGTAAAACCACCTTGACTCAACACCTTTGTGTCGTGAAATGCATGCAAAAATAAATGCAAGAAGATCAAAAAAATGTTAGTGTCAAATAAACACAATTAACATGATAAGAGAAAAAAGGCAGGCATGAAAGCAAGCAACCCTATTTATCCCGTCTAATAAACCTAGGCTGTCCGCATGGCTCTAAAGGGGGTGGGCATTCTAGTTCTCTAAATGCAATTTTGGTTCTAGGAGGTACTTGAATTGTCCTCGTTGTCCCCTTCTAAGGGTAGCAAGGCCCCCGGTCATCACCCATTATAGGCTCCTCTCAACCGAGTTCAATTCGAGGGGACCCTTTAGCTATATCTGCACGGAGAAACGATATTCCCACGAAGATATAGGGTATTCGAGCCCCGAAGGTACTTGCTAGGCCTACACAGAGGAACAATATCCCCACAAAAGCACTAGCGTTTTCCCCACACTTAAACGAACGGGTTTAAATGCGTTTAAAATAAACTCGCACTTATAAACAAATATCAATCGACTCAGTCACTTTAATTCGCAACTTTTAATATTAATTAAGCGGTAAAGTTTTTTTTTGGCTCGACTCTCTTTTTTGTTTTTGAAAACAAAAATTTGTCCCCAGTAGAGTCGCCATCTGTAGCGACTAATTTTATGAAAATACCTCGGATGTCGCTCGGACGAACCGGGTTTTAATGGGTGTTGAAAATTTAGTCGAATTTGTAAAAAAAGGAGGAGTCGCCACCGGCCATTTAAAATGGTAGACCGAACACCGAAATAAAACCAGAGATTTTTCTTAAAAATGGGTTCGGGATTCGGTTACACGCGAGGAAGGATGAGCACCCCCGTCGTGCCCAAAAATCGGTACCAAAAACATTACCGCTTAATTAATATTAAATTTTGCGAATTAAAGTGACGTTTCGTATCGAAATTTGGTTATACGGGCGAGTGAATTTTAAAAGCCTTAATATTTGAGAAGGAACGTCCGAACCACCACCACCACGATTGGTACTGGTCTCGTTCGCTCCCGAATAAAAAGGCATTCGCATTGCAATTTATAATTCGGATGCAACTCATAAATTTAAAAACGAGACAAATAAATTGCATGATTAACTAAAAAGGCACGTTACAATACGAACGATGCAAATGATATATGTAAAAAAACATGATAAGCGTACGAAACAATAAAACTATGTAATGTAAAAAGATATATCACATGTTAAACAAGAAAAGATATGCAATCATATATTATACCATATACCATGTACGATATATATTATTAGCTCACAAACATTATATTAACTGAAATTAAGGAAACACTATTATGAAATAAAATAAAGATGCATGAAATGGAAGAGGACTCAAATGGTAAATAAACCACTAAAAAAGCAACTAAAACAACGATTAGGGACCACTTTGAAAGGATGTACAAATCTGAAGGTGCCAAAATGGCTATTAACCCGTTCAAAATTGATTAAAACCGAATTAGGGACGAAATTAGGAGACTCGTGAAAATTTTAAGGACCAAGGGTACGATTTAAAAAGCAGAAACCCTAAAGGGGCGAATAGTGGAGTGCGGAAGGGCTTAAAAAGAATTAATCCAAATTTAAAAACATAAAAACTTTATAAAAGGCGTTAAAAAACGTTTTGATCCTTTTGGCCTTTTCCCCAAAAAACTCTCTCTCCGGCCGACACTCCATGTTCAGAAACCAAAAAGCCATGCCGGCCGGTTGCCGCTAATCGGCAACGACGTTATTCCGTTCAACCCCCTTAAAAACAAAAACTGACGAGACCCTTACCCCTTTTTGAAACTCAAAACGAAACCCTAAAAGAGGCTTCTCCGTCGAAGTTCCGTTGGCTCACCCCGACGACTTTCCGATGGATGCCGAGGGCTTATTGCCGGAACGACTCGAAGCCGGAGATGACCAGGGCTCTCGAAAGGTAAAAAGACAGACCTCTCTTCTCTTTTTTGTTTCGATGGTTTACATTGAAAATGGACAAAAAATACCTCTGAATTTCTCTTTTGTTTTATTTCTTTTTCGAAATCCCGAATGGGTTTACAATGGATCTCTGTTGATTTCAAAGACTCCCCATTTTTTCCTCTCTAAAAAGCGGGATTACATTTGATTTCTGGTTTCTCTTTATACCGGATTTTGCTGAGTAACAAACAAAAATACATAAATACAAGCTCTGGTTCTGATTCTCTTGTCTAGTTGACATTTTGCGTTGCCTCTTGCTGATTCTCTGCTTTTGTTTTTTGTTTTGGTTTGTTAGCCGTTTTTAGTACTCTGATGCTCTGTTGTTTTTGTCTGAGATATGCCGGAGAAGCCCAAATCGGAAGAGGCGTGCCGGTTGCAGGAGGCAGACGCGCTTGTGGCAGGCCAACGGTCAGAAGGTTCAAGCGCGTGGGCGCGTGGGTAGCAGAGGAGACGGGATCTGGAAGCTTCGTCCTCAAGGCTTGATCTGGAGCAATCTGGGCCCTTGGATCTTCGCGCGGTCCGACGGCTCAGATGTAGCGGCGCTGGGGCAAAGATGGGGCTCTCTAGGGTTTCTCGCGAGAATCCGATTTGGGCCGTCAGATCTAAACAGATCTGACGGTTGTGAGCTTGGCGGCGTGAAACCAAATGGAGGCTCATCTAGGGTTTTTTGGTGAGAGGATCTGGACCTTTGGATCTGCTTCGCCAGATCCGACGGCTCCTGATGCGTGGCGGCTGCAGAAGACATAAACAATGTGTTAGGGTTTCTTTTTGGTGTAATGGGCTTGCCGGGCATTTGGGCTTAATGTATATATATTTTTATATTATTCTGGGCTTCTTATTTTAAGCAATGGATCATGTTATTATTTTGGACTCTCATTATTAATCAAAATGGGTTTTTGTTTATTATGTCCAATTTTTATTATAATTATAATAGTAATATCTGATAATAATAGTAATATTAATAATAGTAATAGAGATAAATATAACAAATAATAACACTTAACACATACTAATAAAATAAACCTCATAATAATAATTAATAATGATAATACAATAAATAATCATAGTAACAAAAATAGCAATAATAATTACTAATAGTAATAATATACAAATGATAATACTAACCCTTAGTAAATGATAATAATATAATAAGACATAAATGTTATTATAATAAATATAATATATTAGTAATGTTTAGAGGTTTTTTCCTTTGAATAATGTAATGAGTATAAAAATAATGTTGCTATTGATAATAATACTATAGCAATACTAAAAGAGTAATAATAGTAGTAAAACTTATATATATACATGTATATTTTCTCTTTTTCGGTTTTTTTTCTTTTTTTCATTTTAAATGCCTAACAACCCAATAAGCCCACTAACAACACAAACTAAAGGGGTTCATGGTCCGGACAAAATTAGTGATTACATTAAGGACGAAGGAATCGACAATGAGAGTTAATTTGGTTCTCACACCGGTTCGGTGCTTACCTTGGATGCTCACGATAGGTTTCTCCACTTGATCGTCTCGTGGTTTCTTCACCCCTCAGGAGGTAAATTTTCTCACATTCGTCAAGTAGACTATTTTTGGCTTGAATGTTTTCGTCGTGGTGAGTGCCCTAATCTTGTTAAGATCATGTTTGCCGAGATAGTCAATAATGTTAAGCTTCGTGACATCGATGCACTCAAATCTTTTACTTATGTAACTGTTTTAAGCTACATCTTTGGCAAGCTTAATCTTGATTGCACCTACGACTCTCCAGAACCCCGCAAGTCAAAAATTGGTGCATCTTCTCTCCGAAGGTCCGGATTTCGCTATGTAAACAATGAGCATTGGGAACGTGTTGATAGGGAAGCACCTCCACCTCAAGTTGAACCTCAACCACAAGTTCCAATTGCGAACAATGAAGCTCTCACGGCTTTTCTTACCGAGCGGTTCAACACTTTGGACACTAACATGTCTAGAGGTTTTAGTGCTATCAACACACGGTTGCAATGCGTAGAGGATCGTCTCCTTGCGAATGAGAATCACCTCACATCCATTGAGAATCAACACTCGACCATGGACGTGTCCTTCTCCACCTTTTATGGCCAATGGATGAATTTTCATCGTTCTCAAGCCAAGAGCGATGATGAGTCCATGGATGATGATGGTGACGACAACGAGGCTTAGGATACTCATGACATATCATATTAGCTATGCATTTTAAGATTAAGTTTGCATATTTATTTCCATTATGTTTTATGAACCTATGCTTTTGATTTTATTTGGGATTATGCTTTGGACTTATTGTTTAAGATTTATGTTTTGGATATTTTAATTTTATGAATTAATATTATTGTTTCTTATTGCTTATTGATTATTGCTTTTAACCCCATCTCTTCTCTTTGAACCTTGTTTCTTATTTTTGATCTAACAAAAAGGGGGAGAAGTAATCTAAGAGCCAAAATGCCAAAATTCGTTTTAATTGTTTAAAGTGTTTTTAAGTTTTAAACCTTGAATTTAAATCCTTAAATCCTTTTTAAAACTTTAAAAACCTATCTTAAATTGAGGGGGAGTTAGAATGTATTCAAAATTTTCAAAACTCTTAAAAATTCTAACTTTGGTTTTGTTATATCAAAAAGGGGGAGATTGTGAAACCGATATTTTAATTTTGATATAACTAAAGAACCTAAGGACTAAATTGAAAATGTGAAAACAAATTTTTAAGTCCTCAAACCTCCCTATATGTTTTAAACAGTATGCCTAAGTTAAAAACTATTTTTATCAAATATTTTCTAAGTGTTCTTAAAGCCAAAACAGTGATTTTCGAGTCACCGTTTCGAAACGGCCTTAGGCGTTTCGAAACAGTTTTGAAACTGTGAACATATGTTTCGAAACAAGTATCGAAACAATTTCAACACTGCCAACCCATGTTTCGAAACAAGTTTCGAAACGGCTTAAGAACATTGAGACACCGTATCGAAACAACATCAAGTGTTTCAAAACGGCTTTAAAATTGATTTGAAAAATATGACCGTTGAATGTTTTTAACTGATTTTTAACAAACCGTTAAGGCGTATCGAAACGATCTCAAGCCGTTTCGATATGATCCTTGACAATGGCAAAATGTTTTGAAACAAGTTTCGAAACGGTTCTTAGCGTATCGAAACAGGTCTGACCGTTTCGATACGGCTCTTAAATGCACCCAACGACTCTTTCTATTTTGGTCTGTTTCGAAACAGGGTCGGGCATTTCAAAACGGTTGGTTGCAGACTGCATTTATGAAGGGGAGATAACACCCCCAACGGCTCTATTGATGAATGCAAAAACACAACGGCTAGAAATCAATGAGAAGATATAAAAGGGACCTCTAAAAGCCTCATCAACAACTATTGATCCAAAAGCAAACATCCAAACATCAAATCCAAGCATTTGTGCCTAAATTATTTTTCATTCTTATCATTTCAATTGGGTTGAGTGCTTGTAATTGGGCTACAATTTGTATTGAGAGATACTTGCTTAGCCAACAAATTCTTTGTTTCAATTGTGTGAGGATTGGGTCAAATTTTGGGTAGAAAATTTGACCGAAAATTGTAAGGGTTACCTCCTTAGCCTAGAAAAGGGGAAGAGCAATTAGTGGAATTTTTGAAAATCCTTAGTGAAGCTAAGGTAGTGGATGTAGAGTTCATTTGGAACTTGAACCACTCTACAATTCCTTGTCTACCTTTTTATTTGCAATTTCCACCACCAAGAACTTTAAAAATTCAATTCACCCCCTCTTGGTTTAGTTCGATCATTCGATCCACCTAACAGAAACAAAAATGTTTCACTGGTTAAAGTCTTGTGGAGAAATCACAAGATGGAAGAGGCAACATTGGAACCAGAAGAAACAATGCAAAACCAATACCCCTACTTGTTCAGTTCAGGTAAGAATTCGAGGACGAATTCTTTCTTTAAGAGGGGGAGAAATGTAACATCCCAAAAATTAGCCTAGAAGTTTTGGGAATTTAATTGGATAATTAGTAAATTAATTAGAGTAGAAATTTTTAACAATTAAATTAAAAATAGCTATAACAAGGACTCAATTGGAATTCAAGGAAAAGCCTAAGAAAAATTGACAAATTGCCAAGTGACCAAACCGAACTAAAAGTAGAAGAAAGGAGTTGCATGCTAAAATCTAACCTTCTTGATTTGCCCTTATTTAAAATAAAAATGATGATATAATTAAGGGCAAATTAGGCACCCATTAGTTGAGACATTGACACAATGTCAATTCTCATTAATGTTACCATCTCCATCGGCTGCCCAAAACCACTCTACTAAGAAAACCATACATTCACACACACACTTACAAAACATAAGAAATTGAGAGAGAGTTAGAGGGGAGCACAGTGAAGAAGAAGAGAGGCTTGCATGGCATGGTATTTGACTTAGGAATTCAAAGCAAAAATCAAAAGTAAGTAGCACTCTTCATCTCTTATTCGAACATGCAAACATAATTAACAAAGGAGTTGTTTTGTACAATCTAAAATTGATAGAAATTGCTAGTTAAAAGATGAGATGTTGCTGGAAATTTTTGAGAATATGAACTTGGAGTTGGATGAGGAAGATTTAGGAATTTAGAAGAGTAATAGGACTTTAAACAATAAGTTTAAGGCTGGCCAGAATGTATATTAGTTGGAAAACTCAACTTTGGAAAATTATAGAAAAATAGATTAGTAATAATATGAGTTTGAAAATTTGACAGAATATACTTTGGCATGTCTATTTTGATAGAAAATTTATAAAATTAAATTTGTAGACTTGTAGTGAAATCTGAAAGGAGTATTCGAACAACACTCGAATCTGTCCAGAATTGTCCTTAACTGGACAACAAACTTTGAAAATTCAAAGAAAATTTAATACTTGGTTTTTTGGCTTGAAATTTTAATAGGATGAAATTGGGGATGTTAATTGAAGTTAGAAATAAACAGGGATTGATTCTGAAGTATATACTGAAAATGGGAAATTAATTAAATTGAAGGGTCAAAACAGTTTAGAATAAAAAATATGGAACCTTGAGGGACACTTAAAATTGATTGATAAAACTGGATAAGAAGGAATGTAGTAAAATGATAGATAGACTTGTTAAATTTCAATTCACATGAGTAATTAAGCAATTCGAACAGTGAATCGAGAAATAGAAGGGATTTGGTAAATTAATTTGGCAATGTTCGAAGCTAAACTAGTATAAGGACTAAAACTGAAATATGGAGAGAATTAGGGTTTAAATTGAATAATTAATTCTGAAATTTCTTCTATGATTTCTTAAAATGTGCTAGATCCTAGAGGAGAAAGGATCGACGAGGAACCTGTAGCTGGAGCAGCCTCGGATCGTGGAAAAGGCCTCCGGATCCAAAATTAGCTTAGCGATTGTGAGTGGAACAGTTTTTAGAGTTAAGAATAGTGTCTCAACTATTTTTAATTTAAATTCACACTTTAGAATTGCATGAAATTGAATTAATTAATGATTGGTAATTTGATAAGGGAATAAGGATTAAAAGGAAATTGAATTGGATGCATGTTGTTATGTGATTGCTTGGTACGTGCTTGAATTGAAATTTTGAAAATTTCATGCTTAATTTTGAATTTGATTGGAATCATGTTGATTTGATTATTGATGTTTTCTTGACGTTGGATGATGGATTTATTAAAATTATACGTGTTTAATTGGTGAATTAATGATATTGTTTAATATGATATGTGATCAATTGTTGATATTACAAGCTATATGTGTTTGGTAAATTTGATTGGAATTAGAGCTATGTGATGTGAAATTGAGTTTATAAATGCTGAAATGTGGATATGCAAATTGTGATACATTTTATTATATGCTTAAATGTGATAGTTTATATGATATTGGAATTGAGATATTTCAAGAAATTAATCGAAAGGATTAAGGAATTAATTCTGAAAATTTAATTGAAATAATTATATGATTGAAATTAAAGTGTAATTGGTAAAGCCCTTGGTGTGTATAGTCCGTCCAGGTAGTACGACATGCATAGAGTCTTGAGCTCAATAAGAATCGGCACATTAGTGTACTCGATATATGTGGTATGTAAGTGTACCTTCTTGTTTAATGTCAGTGGACATTAAGATAACATGTGATACGATGATATAAAATTGGTACTTGGGTACCTATTATATGGTGAATTTGATTCACATCTCTGCAATATGTGACTCGAATACCTAGCTTACTATACTAACCAAGGCACACGAATTAAATTAATAAGAAAGAAATTCCTTGAAATTCGAAATTGAAATTTTTGTCTTGGTGAATTTCTATGAATTGGAATGTAGCATGTCAATTATGAATTATTAAATTAATTGATTCTCTGCTACAATTTGCTGCTGCTTGTTTATTTGAAATGTTATTAGCCGAATAAGTGTAATTGAATCATGTTAGTCGAAATTTGCATAATTGAAAAAGAAATTATCAAATTGATTGTATCCATGATGATGGTATGCGATATGAATACAAAATTAACCATTGATGGGTTTTAATTATTCGATTGTGACATGGTTAATACCTTAAATTGTTTATGTTCGATTGAGAAATAAATAGATGCTTTGAGCTGCCCAATTCGAATGATTATTGATGCTTGTTAAATTGTTTGTGAAATTTTATTGATTGTATTTGACCTAATCGAATGGAATAGAGTAATTTGATAATCTAAGGCTTGGACTAATATGTAGTCATTTAATTATGAAATGGAAAGTTGATAGATTAAGATTTCTTCACTAAGTACTAGAAGTACTTATCACTCGAAATTTTCCTTCCTTCCCAAAAACTACAGGTAGTAGCGTGTGATCTACCTTCTGATATCCGATAGCCCGAAGATTAAGTGTGCCTTTCTTTGTCTTTGTCATGCTTATGATGGGTGGCTTAACAGTCACCATGCTAGTGCAATTCGCCTTGATGGTCATGTTTATGAACTACTATTTTAAGAGTGTATGAACTTTATAAGTTAGTTTCCCTCATTTTGTTATGTAATTAAGGGGTATATATTTGGGGTATAGGTTGGCCCTTTAGTATATGTTTTGGGGCATGATTCTTTTTGTTATATTTTGTATAGGCGACCGATAGGTTTAGTCGATGGTAGATACCCCGGGGAAAACCTTTTTGTATAAGGGAAACGTTAAAACACTATGGATGATGACATATATATATATATATATATATATATATATATATATATATATATATGCTTGATATGAATTTGTTAGCTTTATAATTGGAAATGTTCCTAGATGATATATTTGATTTGAATTGATTGAATAAAATGATAATTTAATATATGTATGTTGGATTCGAATGGGTAATGAATTAAATTAGAATTTAATATGAATTATAAGTCAAGTAAATGAATAAATTAAATAGGCCCACCTAGCTATTGATCAAATTAAGATAAGAATATATGTATGGTTTATAAGTAGATAAAAGGTATTAAGTTAATTATGACCACATAGTTGTATTCGAATATAAAAAAATCTCACACGATTACCTTCCGCCGCCTAATTGATTAATAAGTTAATATGAATCTGATATATAACGCTCCTTGCCCCTAACCCGGGGTGAGGGGTGTTATAGATATAGTTCCAAATCCCTCTTCTTTTCGCTACACATAATGATTCTTCTTGTGGTTCTTCCCTTTTCCTTTTCAGTTTCTTTGACACCTCCAGATTGTTTACACCCTCGATGATCAAATTGCTTAGGATTTCGACAGGTTGCGTGCACTTAGGATTGGATTGGGCAGCGTTAGACTTAAGGGTATCCTCCAGCTTCTTAGCTTCCTTTGATACTAGCTCATCATGGGAGTAGTGAGATTTTTGGAAGTCAACTGTAGGAATGCCAAAACAAGAAGTAACTTTGTTTTTGTCCTTTCCATTTTCAGCAATGACTTGCAGATCTGGTGAAAAAATTTCCTCCAACCTTGGATTTGGTAATCTCGTATCCTCGGGGGATATTGTGAAACTAAAATTGATTTTGATATAACACATAAACTTAAGGACCAATTTGCAAAACAATAAATTTTTAAGTGCTCTTCAAAGTCTCACATTTGACAAGTATTTTCAAACAAAATAATATCTAAAGACATGCTCTTAATTATATAAAATACTCTAAGTCTTTTCCCATGTTTTTCAAGCCTAAGTATGCAAAAACACTCAGGCGTATCGATACCCTTATGCGTATCGATACCCTAATTGGATACTGGAATTTTGTTTTCAAACCAAAGTATTCAGAAACGCTCAGGCGTATCGATACCATTATGCGTATCGATACCCTCTTTTGCCACTAGAAATTTAATGAAGTTACCGTATCGATACGCCTTGCAACCGAATCGATACAATATTCATCTCGGCAACTGTTTTCATGAAACCGTACTGATACGCCTTGCAACCGTATCGATTCGACAAGCACATCTTTGAAAAATCTGAGCATTTAATTATTTGACCGTTAATTGTCAGTTGGTTGGTTTCCCAATTTTTAAAAGACCGTTATACCGTACCGATACGCTTGGTGTGCGTATCGATACGCTTTTTATGCAAACATGACTTAGGATTCCAGTGAGCAAAAACAGTATCGATACGGCCCTCCGTACCGATACGCCCCTTAAAACTGTACCAGTACGCCTTCTATGCGTATCGATACGCTCTGTTTTCAGGCACAACGGCTCTTTCCTCTTTGATGCAGGTATCGATACGCCCTTCCCGAGTACCAATACGGTATGCTGCAGAGCTATATTTATTGCGGGAAAAATGTCCACAACGACTCTATTGATGATCCCAACTACCAAACGGCTAGAAATCAATGCAAGGGTATAAAAACAAGCTTCAATTGACCAAGCAACAACTATTGAATCTACAAGCAACATCAAAGCAAAAATCCAAACCCTAGTGCTATTCAAAGTCAAATTCTTGTACCCAACTCTAGTGATTTCATTTGTTATCTTGTATCGTGAGTTTGGGGAGTTTGAAAATTGTATTTGGGTAAACATTTATCCTTTGAAAGGAATTGTTTGAGTTTACCAAAAACTTCTCTTTGTAAATTGAGTGGATTAAGCTTTGGGTAGAAAAACTTAATCAATTTGTAAGGTTACCTCCTCATCCAAGAAAATGGGAAGAATTCAAGTAGTGAATTGGTTGAAAATCCTTCGTGGGAACTAAGGTAGTGGATGTAGAGTTCATTTGGAGAACTTGAACCACTCTAACTACTTGTGTCATCTTTTATTTTTCACTCATTCCTCCCACCAAATTTTTAATTGCCAATTCACCCCCTCTTGGCCATTTGCAATTGTGTGATCAACTCAACAATTGGTATCAGAGCTACACTCATTGGAAGGATTACAACCCTCTTGAGTCGATTCTAGGAGAGTTTGATCAACAACTAGTCAAGCAATGGCATCCACCTCCAACTCCAACCTCTATGAGTCCCAATCTACCACCAAGCCACCATTCTTCAATGAGGATAACTACCCATATTGGAAGAATAGGATGAGGCTTTTCATCAAGTCTACCAACTACATGGTGTGGGATGTGGTTGAAGAAGGTCCATACATTCCTATGAAGAGAGATGGAGAAGCAAGACTTGTCCCAAAAGTAAAAGCCGAGATGACGGATGATGAAAGAAGAAGGATGCAAGTGAATGACAAAGCTCTCCATGTGATATTTTGTGCACTTGGTCCGAATATCTACTCCAAGGTGTCTTCAATCGAAAATGCCAAGGATGTTTGGGATACCCTCGAGACAACATATGAGGGAACTAGTGATGTCAAGGAGACAAAGATTGGGCTACTCAATCTAAGCTATGAAAATTTCAAGATGGATCCCGATGAAAGTGTCTCCAAAATGTTTGATCGATTCCTGGTCATTGTCAACAGATTGAAGGGGTTCGGTGAGATCATTCCTGAAGATAAACTAGTGAGAAAATTGTTGTACTCTCTTCCGGAGTCATGGGATGGCAAGAGAACATCTATTATTGAAGCTCGAGATTTGAAGACTCTCAAGCTTGATGCTCTTGTTGGATCTCTACTCACCCATGAGATCATGAGGAAGGGAAGAGAAGAAGAGAAGAAAATGGTTAAGAAGAAGGATGTTGAGAAGAAGAAGGTTGGAATCGCTCTTAAAGCTTCATGTCAAGAAAGCGATTCAAGTGAAGATGAAGATGGGGAGATGGCCATGTTGGCCAAACAGTTTACTTGCTTCATGAAGTCCAATCGTGGGAGAAAGTTTATTAGAAAGGGAGACTTCAAAAGCAAGAGTAAGGAAGAGGAGAAGGACCAAATCACTTGCTATGAATGCAAAAAGCCCGGTCACATCCGTTCCGAATGTCCTCAATTGAAGAGGAAGAGCTTTGGGAAGAAGAACAAGCTCAAAGCTCAAATAGCAACTTAGAGTGACGATGAGTCATCCGAGGAAGAGGAGGAAGTGGCCAATCTATGTCTCATGGCCATTGATGATGAACCAAAGGTAAATTCTAACTTATCTAATTTTGATTTTTCTTTTGATGAGCTTCAAGATGCTTATGATGAATTGCAAGAGGTTTACGATGAGTTAGTAGGAAAATATAAAGAATCCATTTTGAAAAACAAGAAAACCATTTCCGATTTGAAAAATCAAAATGAGACATTTTCAAAAACTAACTCCGAATTGGAAAAGAAACTTTTGTTTTTAGTAAATCTTTCAAATGATCTTAAAACGAAAAATCTTGAACTTGAAAAACTTCTTTCCGATTTTCAAGATTATCACACAAAGGAAGTGGATAATCTTAAAACATCAATTGCTATTGGGAAAAACAATTTTGAAAAAGGAAATCCTTCTAAATCCCAATATGTAAAAAGAAAACTCTTTATTCCTAAACAAAGAAATTTTAATAAGCAATCTAGAGGTCAAAGAGTTAGGAGTGTTTGGGTTCCTAAGGAACTCATTATTTCTAATAATATGAATGCTATTGCTTCTTGGATTCCTAAGGGAACCAAAATTTTGAAGGCTAACACACATGGACCCAAAATGATTTGGGTACCAAAAACCAAGGCCTAATTTCTTTGTTTGTAGGGGGAGCACTGCTTCAAGGCTAAAGCTTCAAGCCAAAATTCATGGTACCTTGATAGTGGATGCCCAAGACATATGACCGGTGACAAGAGTAGATTTGTGGAACTAAAGCCAAAGAGTGGTGGAGTGGTAACTTTCGGTGACAACTCCAAAGGCCACATTGAAGGAATAGGCTCCATTGGTAATCACTCTTCTATTTTCATTGAAAATGTTTTGTATGTCAACGGTCTTAAACATAATTTATTGAGCATTAGTCAATTATGTGATAAGGGTTGTAATGTTTTATTTGATAAAAGTGGTTGCAAAATTGTAAACATTAAAACAAATCAACTAATGCTCATAGGACATAGAATAGGCAACATATACATGGTGCATTTAGATGACATCCATTCATCCCATACATGCTTAGTTGCACATGATGAACATGACTCATGGCTTTGGCATAGAAAATTAGGACATGCTAGCATGAGTGTCTTAGAGAAATTAATCTCCCTTGATCTAGTTAGAGGTTTACCCAAACTTAAATTTTCTAATGATAAAATTTGTGATGCATGTTCAAAGGGTAAACAACATAGAACTTCATTTAAATCCATTAATGATGTCTCTACTAGTAGATGTTTACAATTGATTCATATGGATCTTTTTGGGCCTATTAGAACAATGTGCTTGGGTGGTAAATCATATGCTTTTGTGCTTGTAGATGACTATTATAGGTTTACTTGGGTTCTATTCTTAAGTACAAAAGATGAGGCTTTAGAAAAATTCATCACATTTTCTAAAATAACTCAAAATGATCTTGAACTTAAAATTTCTCACATTAGAAGTGATCATGGATCCGGATTTCGAAATCTAGGTTTCGATGAGTTTTTAAATGAAAATGGGATTAGCCATAATTTTTCTGCACCTCGCACTCCTCAACAAAATGAGGTAGTTGAGAGGAAAAAACGAACTTTAGAAGAAATGGCTAGAACCATGCTTTGCAAAAATAATTTACCTAAATATTTTTGGGCGGAAGCCACAAATATCGCTTGCTATATTATAAATCGAGTAATGATTAGGCTGATTTTGAAGAAAACACCTTATGAGATTTTAAAATCTAAGAAACCTAACATTAGTTATTTTCATCCTTTTGGTTGCAAGTGTTTTGTTTTGAATAATGGTAAAGAAAACTTAGGTAAATTTGATGCTAAAAGTGATGAAGCTATTTTCTTAGGGTACTCTTTAAACTCTAAAGCCTATCGTGTATTTAATAAAAGAACTCTAGTAGTTGAAGAGTCTATACATGTTGTTTTCGATGATAACCTCCTTCCGGGGAAGGAATCTTGTGATGATGATGATGTAGGTAGAGGTGGCAATCAGGTCATTCGGTTCGGGTTCGGTTCGGGTCGTTTCGGTTCGGGTCATTTCGGGTCTATCTAGAATCGGTTTAGATTTGGTTCGGGTCGGTTCGGTTCGGGTTCGGGTCTAATTCGGGTCTGTGATGAGTCGGATTCGGTTCGGGTATTGGATCGGGTCAAAATCGGATCGGTTTTTTTCGGGTCGGGTCAATATCGGATCGGTCGCTTTCGGTTCGGGTCAAAATCGGGTCGTTCGGGTCGCTTTCGGTTCGGGTTAAAATCGAGTCAATTTCGGGTCAATTTCGGGTCGGGTCAACATTTAAATTTTCGGGTCAATTTGATTTGAGTTGGGTTAAAGGTTTGAGGTTTAGTATTTATGGTTTAGTTTAGAGTTATTGATGTATGAGATTAATTCTAATTCAACTTGTCAATCTATGCATTTGAATTTGATTAAATATTTAAATCAAAGCTTCATGTATCCATATAATTTTTTTGTATAATTATATTGAATCAAAGTTTATAATAATAATAATAATAATAATAATAATAATAATAATAATAATAATAATAATAATAATAATAATAATAATAATAATAATAATAATAATAATAATGTCTGAAATGAATTAATTTATTAAACTTAGGATCTAATTGAATTAACTAAAATCTAAAAGCATAAATCACGGACATAATTAAAATAATTTTAAAACTAAATGTGAAATTTCAATTAAATTAATCTAAATTAAAACTCAATTAAATCAAGAAAAATAGAAAGACAATTGGTAAAAATAGAGAGGGAAAAAACAAAATTTTGGAGGGAAATAAGCCACCAATTTTTTAAGCTAGATTGAAAAAAAAAGAAAAAGAGAATTGGAAAAAATAGAGAGAGAAAAGACAAAATTTTGGAGGGAAATAAGCCACCAATTTTTTAAGCTAGAGATTAATTACTTTTTAGGTCATGTTGCATTTAAAATGTTACATTTTAGTCAACTTTAAGTTTTAGTTTAATTTAATTTAGTCACAAGTATTCCCACGGTTTAGACTTCGGATATACAAATCCCTTCCCCGTAGTGATATTTAGTCTCTAAAAATTTACTTTTAGTTGAAATTGACTAATCTTTGTAATTTAATCTATTAATTTAATATATTGATATTTTCATTCATTTTAATTTCAAAGATTTAATTTTTAGCCAAAATTAACCCCTATTTATTTATATGGTATAATTACAAATTTGATCATTGGACTCTCAAATTTCTCCACTTCCAAATTGTCAATTTAGTCTACAATTTCAATTTTATGCTATATTTTATGATGAAATTATAAAATTGGTCACCAAGATCTCAAATTTCTATACTTCATTTTATTATTTATTATATTGTTAACAATAGATATTCGAGTTAAAATCGGGTTAAAATCGGGTCGATATTCGGTTCAGCTTTCGGTTCGGGTAGCATTCGGTTCGGGTCCATTCGGTTCGGGTCTATTCGATTCGGGTCTATTTCGGTTCGGGTCCATTTCGGTTCAACAAAAATTTTCGGTTCGGTTCGGTTCGATTCGGTTCGGTTCGGGTCTCGGGTCTCGGGTCAAGTTTGCCAGGTCTAGATGTAGGAATCCTTGATGCCATTGATGGAGGACAAACGTCAAAGGTGGATGAGGTTCCAACTAAAGACGAGGATACACAAGATCCACCTCTTGAAGCCTTGAAGGACTTGGCTCTTGAGGAAAAGGAGGTGTCTTACCCAAGGGAGTTCAACTATGTCAAAGGTGGTGAAATCTTGGGTGATCCATCCAAGGGGGTAACTACTAGATCCTCTCTCAAATTAATGAACCATGTTGCATTTCTTTCATGAATTGAGCCTAAAAATATTAAAGAAGCTTTAAAAGATGATTTTTGGATTTTGGCCATGCAAGAGGAATTAAATCAATTTGAGAGAAGTAAAGTTTGGACATTAGTTGAAAGGCCTAGTAATCAATCTACTATAGGAACTAAATGGGTATTTAGGAATAAATCAGATGAAAGTGGTAATATAGTGAGAAACAAGGCTAGGCTTGTTGCTCAAGGCTATACCCAAGTAGAGGGAATTGATTTTGAGGAGACATATGCACCCGTAGCTAGGATGGAAGCCATTAGGATGCTCTTAGCATTTGCATGTTATAATAATTTCAAGCTTTTAAATGGATGTGAAAAGTGCCTTTTTAAATGGTTTTATAAATGAAGAAGTGTATGTTGAACAACCACCGGGTTTTGAGGATTCAAAATTTCCAAACCATGTGTTTAAATTAACAAAAGCTTTCTATGGTTTAAAACAAGCTCCTATAGCTTGGTATGAGAGACTTTCAAATTTCTTAATTGAAAAGGGTTTTAAAAAAGGAAAGGTGGATACTACACTCTTCATAAAAAGATATAACAATGACATCTTAGTAGTACAAATCTATGTTGATGATATCATTTTTGGTTCTACTAATGAGTGTTATTGTAAAGAATTTTCTAAGATAATGCAAGGTGAGTTCGAGATGAGCATGATGGGGGAGCTCTCATTCTTTTGGGGACTCTAAATCAAACAAAGGAAAGATGGCACCTTCATAAATCAAGCTAAGTACGTGAATGATATGCTCAAAAAGTTCGGCTTGGAGAATGCAAAACCTCAAGCCACACCTATGAGTTCTTCCATAAAGCTTGACAAAGATGAAGGAGGTAAGTGTGTTGATTCTAAGCTTTATAGATCCATGAAAGGTTCTTTGCTTTACCTTACCGCAAGTAGACCGAATATTATGTTTAGTGTTTTCTTGTGTGCTAGGTTTCAAGCTAGTCCTAGAGAATCACACTTAGTTGCCCTTAAGAGGATTTTTAGATACCTTAGAGACACACCTACCTTAGGCCTTTGGTATCCTAAAGATACTTCCTTTAGCCTTTATGCGTATTCGGATGCGGATTATGGGGGATGTAAGATAGATAGGAAAATTACTTCCGGGACATGCCAATTCTTAGGTAGTATGCTCGTACCTTGGTTCTCTAAGAAACAAAATAGCGTAGCCTTATCTACCACCGAAGCGGAGTACATATCCTTAGGGAGTTGTTGTGCTCAAGTCCTTTGGATGAAGCAACAACTCTTAGATTATGGTGTTGAAATAGAAACCATACCCCCTTAGGTGTAACAACACTAGTGTCATTTGTCTCACTAAGAATCCCATCCAACACTCTAGAACTAAACACATAGAAATTAGACACCATTTCATTAGAGATCATGTTTTGAAAAATGATGTCATTATAGAGTTTGTTGACACCTTGAACCAATTAGCGGATATATTTACAAAACCTTTAGATAAAGAGCGCTTTTGGACCCTTGGGAGAGAGTTAGGTTTAACTAGCCTTACTTGACCCCTTTTAGGTCCTAAAATGTCAAAAATTTGCTTAAAATTGTTTGTGATTCATGCTTGTGTTAATTTTGTTTTTTTTGCTTCTATACATGTTGCTAGGGAAAGTATGCACTAAGTTTAGCCATGAAAACTTGTTCATAGGACATGTACATGCATTTAGGGACGTTTCAAATTGAATTTTTGCACTAAAAGCTGTCAAAAATGCCTAATCTGGTAAAGGAGTATCGATACAGATAAAGCGTATCGATACGGGTTGATAACTGGGAATCTTTAAAGATGAACAAGTATCGATACGACCCCGCGTATCGACACGGTACAAGTCAAGGGAAAAAGTCAAAGCCAATGCGTACCGATACATATCCGCGTATCGATACGGTAGTAACAACAAATATAAAATTAGGGTTAAAGAGTATCGATGCGCGTATATAGCGTATCGATACGACCTCGACGGAGAGGCTATTTAGGGCTGCAATTGTTAAAAGGCTTTAAAACACAAAAACCCCTTTTCTCTCCACAAACCCTAGCCGCGAAACTCTATAAAAACCCCCTCAATCCTTCAAATTTTACCATCAATCTTCAAAATTCTTTGAGGGTTTTTACTCTACACATCAAGGCTAAGCTTTGTCATCAAATCTAGTGCATTCACATCACCTCTTTCATCCAATCTAAGATTCAAGGTATAAAATTTCTCTTTTCTTTAATTTTCGTTTGATTTTAATTATTGTTTCAACTGAATTTTTGTACAAAACATGTTTGATTGTTATGGGTTTCAATTTTTTCTTAAAAATTTTTCAAAAAATCAAAAATTTTCATTCGAATATATTTTATATTCAATTTTTTTAAAATTGTTTTTTTTGTTTTTGTCTTGTAATTGTAAATATACCTTTAAAATTAAAATTCTTTTTACAAATTACCTTGAATTATTAGAATTTATTGGATTGAATAGGATATTAATTGCATACATATTCGAATCGTTTTTGATGTGTTTTTAGGGTTATGGCACCGAAAAAGGGAACTAAGCATCATCGTTCTACTTCTAATCCTAGTGAGGATATCGAGGGTAATCCTACACCTAACCTTCCTTATATTATCCAATTAAGTTTTCCCGATGATGGTGATATAGAACGATATAAACTTTTTCAAGGAATGAATCTTAGGGAAGAACGTGTTGTGTCAATCCCATTCTTAAGTTCTCCTCGTTTTAAATTCCAATACCTACCTTTGATTAAGCAATGTAAGTTTTTACATTTTTTGAGCATTCCTCCTATCCTATATAGGAACCTAGTCATCGTATTCTTTTCTAATGCCGTATGTATTCATGATGAAGCTAGGGAGAATGTCATTGCCATTGAATCTTCTGTTATGGGCACAACCTTTCAAATTGATCAAAAAGTTTTATGTAATGTTTTTGGTTTTGAAAATGTTGGTATTAATGATGAACAATCCTTGGGTACGGGTCCTTTAGGCTCAGCAAAAGTTTTAAATGCTCATGACCGTATTCTTCATCTCCTTGTCTCTTGGTTTCTACGTCCATCGAGTGGGAAGATTTCGACTATTCGTCAAATAGATGATTTTTGGCTTAGGTGTTTTAGAGAAGGTCATCGTCCAAATCTTTGTCAAATCATGTTTGCCGACCTTGTCTTCTTAGTCCAACATCGTCACACCAAACAAGTCTCATCCTTTTACTACTCAACGACTTTGAGTCATCTCCTTCAATCCCTTGGCATTGATTGTTCACATGACTTTCCCGAAACCCTTGGCTTACCCATAGATGAGCGCTCTCTAGCTCGCTCCGGTTTCACTTATGTTGATAATAATTGGGTTCGCAATGCTCAAAATCCTCCACAAGATGCTCCGGTCGATGCCTCTCGTACTTCTTCGAGCTCTCACTGTGCTCCATTTGATTCCTACTCCATGAATACTCTCATGACTTTCCTAAATGAGAAGTTCACCGCGATGGATAATCGATTCACATCCTTAGAAGATCGCGTCCAAGGCATGGAAAAGAAGATAGACACCATGGCTTCTTGCCAATACTCAATGGATATTTCTCTTACCACCTTTCATGGTGCTTGGATCAATCAAAACCGAAGGAATCAACCCTCTCAAGAAGCTGAAGAAGAAGATGACGAGGACGATGATGATGAAGAAGGGGACGAGTAGATCATGCATCTCATCTTAGGGCATTTAGTCTTTTATTTATGTTATTGCAATTTTGATTTTAGGATTTGAAGTTTATGCCTATTATCTATGTTTTTAGGATTTTAAAGTTTGGATTATGATATTTGCTTTAAAGTTTATGCATTTGAACTACTATGTTTAATTTAAAGTTTATGCATTTGAACTCATTTGATTGCTTTAAGTTTAATGAATTATTGTTGCTTTATGTTGCTATTATCCTTGTATTCTATTTTGATCTAACAAAAAGGGGGAGAAGGATCATAGAGTCAAATGTTTTATTTTTGAAAATCTATCTTAAAGTAAGGGGGAGAAAGCTTTTCAAAGTTTCAAAAACTTCAAAATTTATTTATGGTTTTGTTATATCAAAAAGGGGGAGATTGTGAAACTAAAATTGATTTTGATATAACACATAAACTTAAGGACCAATTTGCAAAACAATAAATTTTAAGTACTCTTTAAAGTCTCACATTTGACAAGTATCTTTAAACAAAATAATATCTAAAGACATGCTCTTAATTATATAAAATACTCTAAGTCTTTTCTCATGTTTTTCAAGCATAAGTATACAAAAACGCCCAGGCGTATCGATACCCTTATGCGTATCGATACCCTATTTGGCTACTGGAATTTTGTTTTCAAACCAAAGTATTCAGAAACGCTCAGGCGTATTGATACCATTATGCGTATCGATACCCTCTTTTGCCACTGGAATTTTAATGAAGTTACCGTACCGATACGCCTTGCAACTGTATCGACACGATATTCATCTGGGCAACTGTTTTCATGAAACCGTACCGATACGCCTTGCAACCGTATCGATACGACAAGCACATCTTTGAAAAATCTGAGCATTTAATTATTTGATCGTCACTTGTCAGTTGGTTGGTTTCCCAATTTTTAAAAGACCGTTATACCGTACTGATACGCTTGGTGTGCGTATCGATACGCTTTTTATGCAAACATGGCTTGGGATTCCAGTGAGCAAAAATAGTATCGATACGGCCCTCCGTACCGATACGCCCCTTAAAACCATACCGGTACGCCTTCTATGCGTATCGATACGCTCTGTTTTTAGGCACAACGGTTCTTTCCTCTTTGATGCAAGTATCGATACGCCCTTCCCGAGTACCGATACGGTATGCTGCAGAGCTGCATTTATTGCGAGAAAAATGTCCACAACGGCTCTATTGATGATCCCAACTACCCAAACGGCTAGAAATCAATGCAAGGGTATAAAAACAAGCTTCAATTGACCAAGCAACAACTATTGAACCTACAAGCAACATCAAAGCAAAAATCCAAACCCTAGTGCTATTCAAAGTCAAATTCTTGTACCCAACTCTAGTGATTTCATTTGTTATCTTGTATTGTGAGTTTGGGGAGTTTGAAAATTGTATTTGGGTAAACATTTATCCTTTGAGAGGAATTGTTTGAGTTTACCAAAACCTTCTCTTTGTAAATTGAGTGGATTAAGCTTTGGGTAGAAAAGCTTAATCAATTTGTAAGGTTACCTCCTCATCCAAGAAAATGTGAAGAATTCAAGTAATGAATTGGTTGAAAATCCTTAGTGGGAACTAAGGTAGTGGATGCAGAGTTCATTTGGAGAACTTGAACCACTCTAACTACTTGTGTCATCTTTTATTTTTCACTCATTCCTCCCACCAAATTTTTAATTGCCAATTCACCCCCTCTTGGCCATTTGCAATTGTGTGATCAACTCAACAGTTATACTCGAGGTAACCTTAGAGTTGCTGTCAGGTTTCGTGAGATTGCCTTTGGTTCTCCTTGATTCCGGCAGCGAGGTGTTCAAGCCGGGATCACCAGACGTAGCATTCCAGCGAGGTTGAGATGGCAGTCTAGATGATTTCTTCTCCTATGTTGGTGATGCTCTTAGCTAGGGGCCATATCTTCCAATGTTTTTGAAGAGTTTTGTATCATGCCAACATTCTCTTTCTCCATGGCCGATACGCCCATATTTGTAACAGAATTTGGGCAAACGTTCATTCTTGAAGGAAACTTCCATCGGCTTGTAATTATGTCTGTTAAGCATAAAACCCGTCCTCAGGGGGTCTTCAACTCTGATGGCCACTCTCAGATTGAGTTGGTCATCTCATTTGACTTTGCATTTGCCATCGAAGTTGGAACCAAAGCATTTGGGGAACAAGTTCCCGATTTTCTTTATGTTCTCCTGGGTAATCAGTGTAAGAGAAAGTTTGTGAATTTGGACCCATAACTCCTCTAGTGAGAAATCCAGCTCTTCAAAAGCCACTTTCGGGAGCCATTCTTTTAGGATTAACAGATGGTCTTGGACCGCCCAAGGTCGATTGCCAAGAATTCGAAGCCTGACATCAGGTGATTGGAACACAAATAGGAAGATATTGTTGCCCAGATCGTGGCATTCGAGATCAGGGAATTTCCAGGCTTTCTTGAGTATAACATTTAGTGTGAAAACCTTTGCAGCAGAATCAGAAATAACTTTACCTACCAGAGCTTGGTTTTTGATTGTGAATTTAACTTCCCCATCTTCGTTTAAATCTAAAGATTCAAGAGCGTCGTTTTCCCTGCTTTCAGTGAAAATCAAGAGTTGGTGTGTGTGATCCGAGACATTCTCTGTGCATTCAATGTCTTGTGGGGATAGTAAAGCCATTGTCGAGAATGGAAAGAAACAAATGAGGTAGTTGAGAGTGAGTTAAAGAAGTTGGAAGTGATTTAAGACGACAGGGGGAGAATGGTAAGAAACGAGGGATGGAACTTGACACTCACGGAAGAGAAGCAAGTAAGGTGGTGAGGAAGCCTGACTTTAAAGCGAAGGACAACAAAAGGAGGATGAGAAAACGAGAAGCAGGGACTCCAAATGCCACTCAATTTGCTGGTGACGACAAAGATAGCTACCAAAGCAAGAAGGCTTTCAAAACTATCGAAAGCATCAACGTTCTTGAGAGAGTATTTTTCCGTTTTTCACAGAAGATCGAGAGGAGTTTGCTTCCCAAAAAATAGAATTTACAAATAAAATGGGTCATAAATGAGATAATATCTTACTTTAGGTTGACATATAAGAACAAATGAGATAGTTGTTATCTCCTTATTTTATCGAATAAAAATAAATAATTATTATATATTTTTGTATTCAATTCTCTTTTTTATTTTAGAATAAAAATAAAAAATATTTTTTCTTATTTATCTCAGATCAAGTTGAAATCAAGTTTTTACTTTAAATTTTAATTAAATTCGAGTCAAATAAAACATTAGCAAATGTTGGATCAAATTCAAACAAATTTTTTTTTGCCATGAGCATCCCTAAAAGAAACTCTCAATGGCAGCCGAATCTTGCTCGAGAAAAATTATTAGATGAACCTAACTTACTACGTCATTCATGGTCTCATCTAATAATATTTTTTCATGTCATTTTTTTCAAGGTGAATCTTTACATTTTTTACATATAATTAAGAAGTAGGTAGTTACTTGGAAGTTAGACTGAAATAGATGATTATTATTAAATGGATCATGAATGCAGTGGCGGAGCCACATATAAAAGTGAGGTCAATTGACCCCACTTGATTTGTTGGGGTGTGAGATTTTTAAAGAGGTAAATAGGATTTTCAAGGAGTTAATATATAATTTTTCATAGGATATAATAGAATTGACCTCACTTGATTTGTTGGGGTATGAGGTCAATAATACACTAAGTGGTATGGAAATCTTCGTACTTAATAGTCTATTATGACCCCACTATACAATAATCTTGACTCTGTCACTGGCTTGAAAAGAGCTGAAAAGCTTGTTATCGAGAGCAGGCGCAGAGCTCCCTGACACATGAATTTTAAGCTTTAAATACTTAATAAATTTTTATATTTTTAAATTTAATATCTTAATTCTTAAAAATGTTTAATCGACTATGTCCCTGATCGAGAGTCACCAATAATCACTTACTGTTGTCAGTGGCGGATCCATATGTTTTAATGGGTGGGCATGTGCCCACCCTGAATTTTTCAAACTTTACACATTTGACTAATTTTTATAATTTTTACGAATTAGTCCTTAAATTTTATGACTTGTGCCCACCCTGAAATTTTGAGATTTTTATGATTTATACCCATCCTAAAAAATGTTTTGATTTGTGCCCACCCTCAAAAAAATTTCTGGATCCGCCACTGACTGTTGTACAAAAACATCATTACAAAAAGCCAAACAAAAAAGTGCAAAAAGCCAACGACCACCACCATCAATTCTTGCAGATAACGTTCTTTCTAGCCATCACCAGTCGCCAGCCACACAATTGACAGTCAAATGATTAAGACTCAGAATTACATATGTGCTGACACCATCATTTTCTTTGCCTATCTTTCACTATATATATATACATATACATCCCAAATTCCAGTGAAGAATGAAGAGCAACCCAAAGTTTCAAAAATGGAAATTGTTGAAGACGTTGTGATTGTAGGGGCCGGAATTGCAGGTCTCACCACAGCCTTGGGACTCCACAGGTATATTCCTATACCAGCACCAGCACCAGCACCAGCAGGCTTTTTTATTTGATTATTTTCATATACATGTAGTATATGTTGGTACCCTTTTAACTTTTTAATTAGCCACACGACAAAACTGTTCGAACACAAGATTTTTTAGGATAAACATCATCTTGTCGTTGAGTTATATATATAATGATTTGATATTGTGGGATATTTCAGGGTGGGGATTCGTAGTTTGGTGTTGGAATCGTCGGAGAGATTAAGGATCACTGGATTTGCGTTCAGTACATGGAGCAATGCATGGAGGGCGCTGGATGCTGTCGGCGTCGGTGAATCTCTACGCCGTCGGCATTACCTGTTGACCGGGTACATAGTTTAACCACGCTGAACACTCTCCTTAAAGCCTTGGATTTGCTGTAAACTAACGCTGCCTGTGTTGTCTGAATTATCTGAGTGCAGCCTGGTTGTTGCTTCTACATTCTCCGACAAGCCGGCATCGGAGGTGTCGTTTAAGGGCCGGGAGATCCGTTGTCTTCAGCGGAGATCGTTGCTGGAAACTTTGGCAAAGGAACTCCCCGATGGAACTATCAGGTTCTCCTCCAAAGTGGTTTCCATTCATGATTCTTCGGGCTACTTTAAACGACTGCATCTTGCCGATGGAACCATCCTCAAAACCAAGGTCAAATCCTTTTATGTTTTGTCCACTTAATTTAGAATGCTGAAATTGAAATGTTTCTTTTTTTGAAAAGAAAAATTTGGAAACCATTTTAGAATGATTACCATAGTTTGGGATGAAACTGGAACATTCAAGAGTTTAGGAACTATTTTAGAATGAGAGGTATGATTTGGGGATGAAATTAAAATATTAAAAGTTTAGGGACCAATTTAGAATGAGAACATAATTTGAGGACATGTGGTACAATTAAGAGTATATTTTTGTTACTTCATATATTATAGGATTAAATACATCAGATATCCCTAACTATGATCAATGTTCCAAATTGATCCCTAAATTTTAAGATATTTTGAACTCTTAAAATATTAATATCGTATTAGTGAAGTTCTCTTGTCAATCTATATATCTAGGCATTAAATAATAGCTCGATCTAATGTTAAGCATATTTAAAAATATATGATCAAATTTTAAACATATGTATACATATCGTACAAACAGTTGGATGTGACATGTTAGAAAAAAAAAGAAAAAAAATAAGAATATTATTTTTGAATAATGTTAAGATGATTATAAGGTAGTGTCTGTTCATATATATTCTTAACCTTTTGACAATGCATACACCTTGCAGACAAAACGATTTGAACCTGGTTCTCTTAGAATGAGTATCATCTTCTTTTCCATTGAGACCACTAGTTGGGTTCAAGAAATAAAAATATTCAATTTTAAAGAATGTCTTTCTTTATCATGTAAGATATAAAATTTCATGTATTAGGTACAAATGTGTTTAAATTTTGAATATGTTTTAAATATGTTCAGATGAGGGACAAATGTATGTTAAGGGGGCATCCCCATTTTTTTTATTAAATCACATAAAAATATTATTAATATTACTTGGGATTTTTGCCTATATGGACCTCTAATTTTAATTCATTTCGACTTGTCCCTCATTTTCTATTTCTAATTATACTTTGTTCCCGAGCTTGATTTCCGGCTTTGTTCCTGGTTCCGCGTCATATTCGAGCTAGAATTTTATGATCAAGTCGTTGACAAATTAGACAAAATGATTTGATCGATACGATAATGATACTTTAACGAGTCAATTAGAAGGTTTTTAAGTTTAGGACTAATTTAGAATATAGACCATGGTTTAATAACGTATGATGGAATTAACCCAAGATTATATATATAGTTGAAGTAGGCTAATTTTGACTGTAAGATTACAGGTATTGATAGGGTGTGATGGAGTCAACTCGGTGGTGGCAAAATGGCTCGGTTTAAAGAAGCCTGCTTCCACAGGTCGATCAGCAATTAGAGGCAATGCAAGTTTCAAAGGCGGCCATGGATTTGGACCTAAATTCCGACAATTCGTCGGCAAAGGTGTCCGAGCAGGGTTCCTCCCTTACGATGACGACAATGTTTACTGGTTTTTTACTTGGAGTCCATCCACCAAAGGTACCTTGCTCTAAAAACACTACTTAATAGGGGAGCATTCGATCGAATAGAGTCAAAAAATTTCTAGCTAGTAGAATTGATGAATCTTAAATTACAATTCAAAGTTTATTTGAATTTTTTTTCCGATTCGAATCAAGTTATTCGAGTTTTTTTTGAATAAATTTAATTTTTATTTATACAAGAGCAGAAAACCTGCCATAAAAATACATAACAGATTCAACTTTGTAGAAAAACCTATACCATCCCCCAACCTATACAAATATATAATGTTAGAAGGGTTTTATTTTGATGCACAAGCTGTGTAAATTTTTTTTACACAATCCTTTTATAAAATTTAAAATTTAAATCACAAACCTTAGCAACCTAAAACCTAAACCCTAAGCCCTAAACCCTAAACTCTAAATTCTAACCATAAACCTTAAATTATATACCCTACATACTAAACCCCTAAACCCTAACCTAAAATCCTAAACCCTAAACCCTAAAATTAAAGGGCTTGTGTAAACTTTAGTTTACACAAGCTTGTGCATCAAAGTATTTTCCATGTTAGAATTCTATTTGTAAACATTTATAATGTTACTCTACTAATTGATTTTAATTTAAATGGTTTTATAAATATATACAATATACATAATATAATATATATATATATATATATATATATATATATATTCATATCTTTCATATGCCATATATATATATGATATATCTTGCATAGTTGAAAAACTCAACTAAAACTTAAAAATCAATACACTAATTATTAAAAATTTCGAGTTAAATTACATTTTACTCGAACTTAATTAAAATTTTTGAGTCGAACCAAACTTATGAAATTAACTCAACGTTATTTATAGGGGGCATTTAAATTTTTTTAAATTTAGTGGACCAATAATATAAATTATATGTTCTTAGGGGACTAAAATATAATTTCACCATTACTCCAACTCAAAATTTTTCTAATTTTTAAAATCTTTTGGGAACGTTGCCCCGCGAGTCTCCAATGAGTACCACCCCTGATGATTTGAGTCAATTGGAGTCGAACTTTTCAAAATTTTGATCACCCTTGCCGCTTAAATCACACATTTTCACTGCCAAAACTCCAATGTTATTGGTTTTAACATTTGCAGAGGAAGAAATGGAAGGCGACCCAATTAAGCTGAAGCAATTCGTAACCAACAAGATCGAAAACACATCAGACGAGATGAAATCTGTCGTGGAAATGACTCCGCTCGATTTCATTGTATCGTCGCCGTTAAGATACAGGAAGCCATGGGAGTTGCTTTGGGGAGATATGAACAAAGGCAATGTCTGCGTTGCCGGCGATGCTCTTCACCCCATGACACCGGACCTCGGCCAAGGTGGATGTTTAGCGATGGAGGATGGCGTTATTCTTGCTAGGTGTCTCGCCGAAGCCTTGTTAAAACCGGGCGAAGCAGAGGAGGAGGAACATGAGAGGATTGAGATGGGGTTGAAGAAATTTGCTCGACAAAGACGATGGAGGAGTTTTGATATGGTCGCCACCGCTTTCGTGGTGGGGTTTATACAACAGAGTGAATGGAAGATGATTAACTATTTGAGGGACAAGTTTTTGCTGGGATTCCTCTCTAGCTTGCTGTTGGGGAAGGCTGATTTTGATTGTGGCAAGCTTTGATTAATGTGTGTTTCTTTAGTTCGGAGCAGCCATGTTTTTGTTGTGTTTATCACGATTACGGATATATCGGATATTATTACAGTTATTGCGCTTATTACCGTAGTGAGTTTTTTTAATAAATATATGTTATTGAAGACATTATAATTGCGGATATCGTAATTTTGAATACTACCAAAATTATATAATGACCGTTATAATAATCGCCGAATGTTATTTAAATCCCTAGTTCGAAGTTTGTTTACCATTGGACATGATCAAGAGTGTTTCTTTAATGTGTGTTATGAAAATTTCATACCTAAATCTCTTTTAGTTGTCAAACATGTTCTAAAATATGCTATTTAACATTTAGAGAAAATATTTGATGCACCCGGCTCATCACGTTATTTATGTTTGAAAATTTTGACATGGAAAAAAAATTATTTTATGGACTTGACTCATCACGTTATTCATGGTCCTCATCCATTAAAAATTAACCAACTAATCATTTTTTTCATGTCACTAATCCATTCATAATCAACTTCTATATAACCACTCACTCCCTATTTGCATGACATAAAATAGTGAAGATTTATCTTTTTAGAAAAAATAACATAAAAAATTAATTAGTTGATTTTTAGTGGACAAGATCACAAATGACGCGGTAGATCGGGACCATATAATAATTTTTTGCACAGACACATAATTTTATGTTAAGGGATGAGAGCTTTAAAAAAATTATATTAATAATATAAACATGTAAGATTATAAAATTGTAAGGGTGTAAAATTAAATAATTAATAAAATATATTTAAATTAATTAAAATTTAAAATTTTCAGGACTGCATCCCTAAAAGTAATTTTAATGAACTAATCTCAGCAAAATCAAACTTAACTCTAAATTAAACTTCTTGAAACTTTGCATTTCATTATCTTCTCCTTGAAAACCTCACAATTGTAGCAAAAACATATAACCAATAAAAGGCTACCATTTATCATAATTAAAATTTCCAAACTTTTGAAAAATTAACGAGTAATTTATATTTTAAATCACTAAATTTAGTATCCACTTTAATTTATATCACAAAATTTTAATTTAAACAAATTACATTATTTAATTTGTTTGAGTGAAGGGGATATGAATCATTTAATTTGTATTATTTATAAAGTCACTTATATTTAAAATATTAAATAATTCTAATGTAAAAAAAATAAAATTTGTTGTGAATAAAATAAAGAAGAACAAGAACAAGAACGAAGAACAAGAAACAAAGAGACGAGAGAAAGAAAGAGATTTGTATTATTCTCAAATATAGAATTGTGTGTACAATGCCTTCAGTAAATCATCTATTTATAGGCATAAGAAGTACATAATACATTAAACTAATTAATGTAGATAATATTCCTAATGATAAAGTAAGTCAAATCTCCATGATAAAGTTCTTATCATATAGACATCCACATAGATAAATATTCATAACACTCCCCCTTTGATGTCTATGAAGATAATGTGACTAAATTAAAACCTTACTAAGAGAAAACCCAATGAGAAAAAATTTCTTTAGTGAAGGAAAAAGAGTACACATATCTTTGATACGCATAACATGTTGCCTCATTAAAAACCTTACCAGGAAAACCCATTGGGACAAAACCTCGGTCAAGGGAAAAAGAGTGCAACGCGTATTTACTCCCCCTCATGAAAACACCACAGAAGGTCTTTGAATCTTCATAATTCAATCTTGAATGCTATTTTCTAAAGATCGTGAGGGATGAAACTTTGGAGTAATATGTTCCATGATATATCCACATTTTAATTGAGATATACATCTTGCATTATCTCTACACAAGATAGCTTTGTATCATATTTTGTGAAAGTAAATTCACATATCTTTTGGATATGTTGGGTCAATGGTCTTAGCCAAAAATATTTTTGGCTTGCCCTGTGCATAATAATTATTTCTACAAGATTTGAGGAGGCATTGACGAATGTTTGAAGATCTAAAGGTAATGATCTTTGTATATACATGTATATTTCTTGACCAACTAATATATGGTGCTTCCAAACAAATTATTTATTTATCTTTCTTTTGAAGATAAATTTATTCATACTCAATAATCTTGCAATCACAAGGATACTCAATAGATATGCTTTATCCATATTGAATCTTCTTTAAGATTCTTTTAGTTGATGTTCATTCATAGACAAAGAGATATTTAAATGCTTGATCTCCAGGTCGAGATAAAACTTGATGTCAAAATTCTTTTTCCTCAAATAATTTCATTAAATGCATTGAAAACACTTCATGAGTTTCTAATTTGAAGCTCTTTAGGAGTTCTAATGAAATTCAAATTATCATAATGGATCTTGATCCAAAACTCCTTTATAAAAATACACAAGAAAATCTTATCATTCTTACAATATTTCCCCAATTAGTACTCACTAAGGTGATTATACCAAATGCGCCAAATTATTCAATGAGACATGTCTAAATAATTTTTTTTAGAAATTTCCAAATACTTTTAGAATTTTAAATCCGTCAAGGATAACTTTCCTTTTATAGGTATCCACAAAATGATTAGATGCATATAAAATATTTCATAACTGTCAAAGTAATTGCATCCACCAAAAACACTTAATAAATCATAATTCAAGTCATATTTACGACTATTTATTTGTGTCTCACTTGCATTACACCTTTGGGTGTTTAGACTGTTGGTCCAAATACTTATCTTTTATAAGTTCAAAAGCGTCATTCTATATTGACCAATCATTTCAACATATGTAAATTCTTATAAAAGATTCTCGTTTTCTTTCTTTACTTCTATAGAAGTATTCTATGTAAAATTGTTTGCAAAATCGTTGTCGACAACTTTTCTATTTTAGTTCCATTCTCGTAGTGACATAACTTATCGAGATCTCTTCAAGATTTCAATCTTTATTTCAGGTACCTGAAACTCTTCTAGAGTTTTATATTGGTTATGTCTTGGGTCTCTTTAGAAGCACCCGCCTCCAATATATGACCATCTCATTCCATTTTCTATTTACGACAATTTTGATAATTGGAACCATTTCAGCTATCATGCTTCAGGCATGATTTACATCCTCTCGCTCTAACATGTAATTTAAACTTAGAGCATTTCAGCTGGTATATGAGACTTAATTACTATCATTAGGTCAGTAAATATGTCTGGCAGTTGACATGTAATAACATGAATTATCTTATGAACTTCTAGTTCATATATAAGGATCTAGATAATAATAATTCATTTTCCTCTATCCAGCTGATTATATCTCCCCATAATGTTGAGAAAAATCATGTTAATGTTTAAGAATTTAAACATAAAAAGAGACTCATACTCAATATATATTCTCAACCATTTTTATTTGCCCATTTTATGCGTTGTGGTGGAGCAATTCAACAATATATCGCACATTCAAAAATTATAAAATGGGAAATGTATGGCTTCTGACCAAATATCAATCATAACGGGAGTTTATTATAACTCGTTGGCTTGATGCGTATAAGTGCTTCTATGTGGAAATATGTTGGGTTTTATGGTGCTTGATTTCCTTCAACCGTTCTAACTCACCAAGTGTGGAGAAGTTGGAATTTTGGGTGTTTTAGTGGGAGGTGAAAAATAGATAAATGACAAAAGGAATTATAGTGGTTCAACCTTCTAACCAAGGTCTACATCCACTACCTTAGCTCCTCACTAAAAATTCCAACAAATTCACTCTTGAATTTCTTCCACTTTTCTCGGCTTAGGAGGAAACTGTTACAACGATTAAGGTAACTATCTTTAGCTTAATCAACCACTCTTTTACAAGAGAAATTCTTAAGCAAACTTGAAATCCCTCTAATAGGTATTTGTTTGCACTACAAAGCTCTCATCCAAAACCTAAACACTTCAGCAAATTTAACAATATTTAACTCACTAGTGTTGCCTATACAAGAAATGGACAATTTAAGCTCTAAGACAATTTCTTGATCATTGTGTTGTTGAAAATTGAAGCATTAACCTTCTCTTGATGCTTGGAGGTCCCTTTTATACTCCTAATTGAGTTTGTAGCCATTACTTGCCGTTAGGGTTGAATTAGAGCCGTTGGAGACTTTATTTCCCACCATAAATGTAGTTTTGCAACTCCTCGTTTCGAAACACTCGACTCTGTTTCGAAACATCCCTGAAATAGAAAGAGCCGTTGAAGTCTGATGCAACACCCGTTTCGAAACAACCTTGACCGTATCGAAACGGTCGTATCAAAACGTTGATTCTCATATTGAAACATCCTACAATTTAATAGGTCGTTGGGAAATAGCCGTTGGGGATTTGATTGTTGGGGTTTTTGCCTCATAGGCGTATCGAAATGCTATGCAAAATTCTCACCCAGATTAAAGCCTGTTTCGAAACAGGCAAAGTTGTATCGAAACGTTTTAAAACTGTGAATGGTTGTTTCGAAACGCCTAAGGGTTTTTCGAAACACCTGGGTGGTTTTGTGAAGCTTGGCTTTACAAAACACTTCAAAACCTCTTTAAAAAAATCCTCAAACATATTTTTAAGTTGTTTAGACTTAAAGGCACTTTTGAAATCATTTCAATATAGTCCAAAACTAATTTTCAATTATTATATCAAAACATTAGTTCTTCAATCTCCCTTGTTTTATATAATAAAACAACTTGAAAATTTGTTTGGGATTCTCCCCCTTCAAGTTTAAAAATTTGAATAAGAGATGAAAAGTTTAAAAGTCCCCCTTTTTGTTATATCAAAACATTAGTTTTTCAATCTCCCCTTTTTGTTATATCAAAAAGAATTTAAATGACTTTAAGTTCTAAATAACTTAGGAGGTTAAAAAGAGTTGACAAAAATAAGAATTTTGGTTTTAAAAAAATGCCCCCCCCCCTTACTCAAAGCATCATCAAAAGATGTTAGTCCAACACAAGATAATCTAGTTGAATTAAAAGAAAATAAAGCAAATTAAAAAAGTAAAAAACAACTAGTTTTTACCAACACTTGAACTTCAAGGGAGGATGGGAAGCCTTCCTTCTTCAAGTGTTCTTCCTGGTGTTCATGGAACTCCCCCTTAATATTTGGACTTGTTGATCAATCTACATCACACCTAACATAAGACAATCAAGTAATTTTTGGTATTCAAATTGCTTTGGATCCGTAGACATTAGTGGCACAAAATTTAGTCCCTTTAGAAATCCATTTTTCATTTTCATTCTTTTTAGTTGAAGTACTTAGTCCTTTTGGGACCCAAATACTTCTAAAAACTTTACCATTTACAAATCTAGGAGCACTAGATTGTCTAACATAAAAATTTGATTTTCCAACATTATTTTTCTTTTCAAGCTCTTTGGAAGTCAAATATTTTTCTTCTTGAACTTTATGAAGCAAATTTTGTAAATCAAAACATTTTTGGTCAAACTCATTGAGTTTTGCTTCAAGTTCAATTTTGGTTTTAGAAATCAAGTCATTTTGAATTTTCAAATTTGAAATCACTTTCTTGTTTTTCAAAATGTGATTTTTAAATTCTAAAACCAAATCGTCATAGGCATCTTGTAATTCATCAAAAGAATGTGAACATGAAATAGATGAATTAGAAGTTACCATTGAATCTTCTTCGATGGCCATAAGACAAAGGTTGGCTTGCTCATCGTTGGTGGAGTCTTCATCACTCCAAGTAGCCACATATGTCTTCTTCTTATGGCTTGAAGTGCTTGCCCTCTTCTTTTTCATAGATTCCCGTTCTAATTCTTTTATTTCTTTCATCATGAAAGGGGCACACTTCTTGAAGAGATGAACTATCTTTTCTTCTTCATCCTCCTCCTCACTTGTATCAACATGGTTGCACTTGGATGTTTTGAGAGTCATGGCATTTGCATGGATGCCTAGCTCCATGATCTTCTTCTTCCCCATCTTTCTTATCTATTCCTTCTTCTTCTCCTCTTATTTATCATTCTTCATGATTTGGTGAGTGAGAAGTGACCTCATGAGTTCATCAAGCTTCAAGGTCTTCAAATTATTAGCTTCGATGATGGCGGTCCTCTTTGAGTCTCATGACTCGGAAAGAGAATAGATAAGCTTTCAGACAAGCTTTTCTTCCAGAATGACTTCTCCATAACCCTTGAGTCCATTGGTGATGGTGGAGAATCGGTGGAACATCTTCTCAATATCCTCTTCTGAATCTATTTTGAAGTTTTCATACTCTAGGTTGAGGAGGCCGATCTTGGTCTCTTTTACTTCTTTTGTCCCCTCGTATGTAACTTCAAGCTTGTCCCAAACTTCCTTGACACTCTAGCAAGAAGACATCTTCTCGTAGATGTTAAGGCTAAGTGCACAAAAGATGAAGTGCAAAGCCTTGCAATTTAGCTCAATCTTCTTACGATCGTCGGCACTCCACTCCGCCTTGCTTCCTTTTGGTACGAACGAGCCATCTTCAATGATATGTCAAAGCTTGTAGTCTTTGGATTTGACAAAGAACATCATCCTTGTCTTCCAATAAGCATAATTGGTCCCGTCGAAGAATAGTGGCTTGTTCATGGATTGCGCCATTGAGCCGGTTGTTTGAAATGTTGATCGAGCTTGCCAGATCGTCTCAATAGGGTGTTAATCCTCTTCAAATGATTCAAGCTCTGATACCAATTGTTGGGTTTTATGGTGCTTGATTTCCTTTAACCGTTCTAACTCACCAAGTGTGGAGAAGTTGGAATTTTAGGTGTTTTAGTGGGAGGTGAAAAATAGACAAATGACACAAGAAATTATAATGGTTCAATCTTCTAACCAAGGTCTACATCCACTACCTTATCTTCCCACTAAGGATTTCAACAAATTCACTCTTGAATTTCGTCCCCTTTTCTCGGCTTCGGAGGAAACTGTTACAACGATTAAGCTAACTACCCTTAGCTTAATCAACCACTCTCTTACAAGAGAAATTCTTAAGCAAACTTGAAATCCCTCTAATAGGTATTTGTTTGCACTATAAAGCTCTCACCCAAAACCTAAACATTTTAGGAAATTTAACAATATTTAGCTTACTAGTGTTGTCTATACAATAAATGGACAATTTAAGCTCTAAGACAATTTCATGATCATTGTGTTGTTGACAACTGAAGCATTAACCTTCTCTTGATGCTTGGAGGTCCCTTAATACTCGTAATTGAGTTTGTAGTTGTTAGGGTTGAATTGGAGCCGTTGGAGACTTTATTTCCCACCATAAATGTAGTTCTACAACTCATCGTTTCAAAACATTCGACTCTGTTTCGAAACATACCTGAAATAGAAAGAGTCGTTACAGTCTGATACAACACCCGTTTCAGAACAACCTTGACCGTATCGAAACGGTCGTACCGAAATGTTGATTCCCGTATCGAAACGTCCTGTAATTTAAAAGGTCGTTGGGAAATAGTCATTGGGGATTTGACTGTTAGGGTTTTTGCCTCATAGGCGTATCGAAACAGTGAGGCCGTATCGAAACGCTATGCAAAATTCTCACCCAGATTAAAGCCCGTTTCGAAACAAGTAGAGTTGTATCGAAACGTTTTGAAACTGTGAATGGTTGTTTCGAAACGCCTAAGGGTTTTTTCGAAACACCTGGGTGGTTTTGTGAAGCTTAGATTTACAAAACACTTCAAAACCTCTTTAAAAAATCCTCAAACATATTTTTAAGTTGTTTGGACATAAAGGCACTTTTGAAATCATTTCAATTTAGTCCAAAACTATTTTTCAATTATTATATCAAAATATTAGTTCTTCAAAATACCATATAAATAATAAGTGTTTTGTTCTCATAGTTTAGTTATTAAAGATGAGGCATTCAATAAAAAATTTGCTAAACTGTATTTTTCATAATCAATAGGCTTTGTATCAACTGATATAGCCTAAAATATAAACCCATTAGCTTTTGCAAGACGAATACTCTAATTGCATATTCCGAATCCTTTTAGAATCAATCTCACAAACTTTTGGTTGTAAGTTGATAAAATAGTGTAGATGCATCTACTAAAATCATATAAAACTTTTCACATTTACGGATATATGAGCCCATATTTCATTCAAATATGCAAGACATGCAGTCTCAGCTTTAGTACAAGAACTTCAAGTTCTTTTGATAAGTGGGATTTTAATTATTTCCTTTGAGAACAAGCAACAAAAAAACTTCATGTTCTTTCAATAAGTGGAATTTAATCAATTCTTTTGAGAACAAACACCACAAGAACTTTAAGTTCTTTTAATAAATGTGCATATAAATCTCAATAGCTTTCTCATCATTATTGATCAGGATGGTCTAACCGATCATACCAACTATATCCAAGTGTGTATATACATTTCTAAATTTCGTAAATTTCTGGTTTATCATAACATATGATTCAATCTTACTCGTACATGTCAAGTACGACCATCAAAATTGTTCCTTTGAATAGTAATATCTTTAGCTCTCAGAGCTTTCAATGGAAATTATTTTTTGGCTACCAGAACTTATGTCCACATTGGCTTATTTTAAATGCCAATTGTTAACATATGTTATCTATAGTTCCCAAAGAGATATTTTGCGAACTCATATTGCTCTCTTAAAATTTCCACTTCTAGTGGTGATGATATTATTACCATTAGAGGTAATTATTGCAATATTCGCAATTCTGCACTTTTTATAATGTGCTTTCTCTCAAGAATTTATTTCTCTTCTAGAGCATCAATATTTTCAGTACTTTGAGATATAATACTCACATTATTCCTAATGACCGACTCCTTGTATTTATCAACTAATTAATTAAAACTCTTGCAACTCATCATATGCATCATTTTATTCATCATATGTAAAATCAAAAGATGATGAGTTAGAGGTTACCATGGAGGAATCCTCCTCAAGTGCCATGAGGCAAAGGTTGGCCACTTCTTGTTCGTCATCCTCGGATGACTCCTCATCACTCCAAGTAGCAAGCTTGGCTTTGAGCTTCTTCTTCTTCTCAAAGCCCTTCTTCTTGAGTTGAGGGCACTTCGAACGAATGTGACCGGGCTTATTGCACTCGAAGAAAATGATTTGATCCCTCACTTCTTCTTTGTTTTTACCTTTGAAGTCCATCTTTCTTTGAATTTTCCTTCCTCGGTTGGACCTCATGAAGCGTGAGAATCTTTTGGCTATCATAGCCAATTCTTCTAGCCATCCTTCTCACTAGAAAAGCTCTCCTCAAGTAATGAAGCTTTGAGAGCTATTCCCATTTTCTTCTTCTTTTCCACCTCTAGCTTCTCTACTCTTTTCTCTTCCTTCTTCTTTTCTTCTTCCCTTCCTTGCTTCATAATCTCATGAGTAAGAAGAGAACTCACTAGCTCATCAAGTTTTAGAGTCTTCAAGTTTTTGGCCTCTATGATGGCGGTTCACTTCCCATCCCAAGATTCGGGAAGTGAGTAGAGTAGCATCCGGACAAGCTTTTCTTCAAGTACAGTCTCTCAAAATCCTTTAAGCCCATTGGCTATGGTTGAGAAGCGATCAAACATCTTGGACACCGTTTCGTCGAGCTCCATCTTGAAATTCTCATAACTAAGATTGAGAATTCTAATCTTGGTTTCCTTCACATCATTGGTTCATTCATAGGTGGTCTCAAGAGTATCTCACACTTCCTTGGCACTCTCAATGGATGAGACTTTGGAGTAGATGTCCTGATCGAAAGAACAAAAGAGCATGTGAAGAGCTTTGTCATTTATTTGGATCTTCTTCCTCTCTTCTTCACTCATCTCCATCTTTTTCTTCAAAACCATCTTCCCTTCATTATCTTGCTTCAACGGAATGTAAGGGCCAACTTCAATGACATCCCAAACCAAGTAATCGTTGGACTTGATGAAGAGGCGCATCCGATTCTTCCAAACGGATAGTTGTCACCATTGAAGAAAGGTGGTTTTGTAGTGGATTGAGACTCACACATGCTCGAACCGGAGGTAGATGCCATATCTTGATTTTTGAATGATCACACTCTTCCTAGGAACTCCTCTTGTGGTTGTTAATCCATCAAAGAGGTAGGCTCTAATACAAATTGTTGAGTGGATCGAAAGATCGAAATAAACCAAGAGGGGGTGAATTGGATTTTTAAAGTTTTTGGTGGTGAAATTGGCAAATGAAAATGGAAGACAAGGAATTTTAGAGTGGTTCAAGTTCCAATCGAACTCTACATCCACTACCTTAGCTTCACTTAAGATTTTCAACAATTCCACCAATTGCTCTTCCCTTTTTTCTAGGCTAAGGAGGTAACCGTTACAATTTCGGTCAAATTTTCTACCCAAAATTTGACCCAATCCTCACACAATAGAAACAAAGAAGTTGTTGGCTAAAACAAGTATCTCTCAATACACAATATAGCCCAATTACAAGCACTCAACCCAATTGAAATGATAAGAATGAAAAATATAATTGGGGTTACAAGATAATAATGGGATTTAGGCACAAATGCTTGGATTTGATGTTTGGATGTTTGCTTTAGGATCAATAGTTGTTGCTGAAGCTTTTAGAGGTCCCTTTTATACCTTCTCATTGAATTCTAGCCGTTGTGGTTGTTGCATTCATCAATAGAGCCGTTGGGATGTTATCTTCCCTCCATAAATGCAGTCTGCAACCAACCGTTTCGAAATGCCCGACCCTGTTTCAAAACAGACCAAAACAGAAAGAACCATTGGGGTGCAATAAAGAGCCCGTATCGAAACGGTTAGACTTGTTTCGATACGCTAAGAGTCGTTCCGAAACCCGTTTCGAAACATTTTAGCTATTGTCAAAGCTTTAAAATCAGTTAAAAACTTTCAACGGTCATATTTTTTAAATCTGATTGAATGTCGTTTCGAAACATTGGATATCGTTTCGATACGATGTCTCGATGTTCTTAAGCCATTTTGAAACTCGTTTCGAAACAAGGGTTGACAGTGTTGAAACTGTTTCGATGCCCGTTCCGAAGCATGAGTTCACAGTTTCAAAAGTGTTTTGAAACGCCTTAGGTCGTTCCGAAACGGTGACTCGAAAATCACTATTTTGGCTTCAAGAACACTTAGAAAACTTTTGATAAAATTAGTTTTTAACTTAGGCATTTTCTTTTAAACATGTAGAGATATTTGAGGACTTAAAAATTCATTTTTCACATTTTCAATTTAGCCCTTAAATTCTTTAGTTATATCAAAATTAAATTATTGGTTTCACACATTCACTTTAGGGAAAGCCTCCCATAAAACCTTTTGGAGCAAGACAAATTTTCGTAACTTGAACTTGGGAGAAGTCTATTGTCAATTTTTTTGACACGGTAGAATGATTGCTTTTGAGAAAATATAGACTTTATAACAATCTTCTTGTAGATTCAAAATCATCATAATTTATTGCAATTTAAAATCATATTTTAAAAAATAAAAATAAAAATTACTGATATTGGTTTTCCTCTCAAGGACAATGGAGAGGTAGCAAATGACCAAGACAACTTCTCATAATGTCATGTCTCTTTCCAAGTAATTATATCATGCAAAAACTCAAAACACGGTTAAAAATATTAACTTTCATCAATAGAATAACGTAAATAAAAATTGATCTCAATATAAACATATTGAAGAAACGTACATCTTTTGATTATTTTTTTTATTCAAGCCATGTTTTTTTAAGCCAATGAAACATATCACGTAAAACTCAAAACATGGTTAAAGAAAAAAATCAACTTTCATAAAAATAATAACATAAATACATATTGGTTTCTAATTATGTATATATTATGTAAATATAACAATGACCATGACCGCTAATTTTCATCTCAATTTACATATGTGTAACCTTAACTCTTGTCCACCAAAAAGAAAAACGAGTTATTGTAATTTTGTAAAGAAACAACGAGTTTAATGTAAGTATTTATAGCCTTTTTAAGTTGAAAAATAATTAGCAATGAAAACCTAAACAATTAGACCAACCTTTATGGATTATTAGAACCAAATAATATCTAAAGAATAGATCCAAATATATAGATTTTAAATTAAAAACAATTAACCAACCACTATATCGATATATATAAATAAACTAATCATACCATACTTTTCAAGCTAACTTGATTATGTAGCGGATGCAGTCGACATTATCAAAATTGAAATCCTTCTATGAAATCACCAAGAAGAAGCATGAATCCAGCGAGATCATGCTAATAACGTGTTGTTGTAACCCCCTTGTCCCGGTCTGGTCGGATGACCGGTCCGAGTGGGCCACACGGGGAAAACCGAAGCGAAACCCGTTAAGGTTCCTCCTCGGTTAACGACCCATAAAATTTCTTTTAACTTTATCTTGTCTATAGGCATTATTAAATCCTATGTGAAGCACGACAGCGGAAACACAAACAATCCAACATCGACCAACCCAGACAACACTTAAAACAACTCATTTTAACCCTTTACAGCAGGCCGTATCGAAACGCCCTTGGGGTGTTTCGATATGCCTTGACTTAGTCAACAGGCCAGGGCCAACCTGATGAGACCGTTCCAAAATGGGGGTGACCCGTATCGAATCGACCCCAACGGTCAACATCTCGTGGTCAACGATATTTGACCGTTTCGAAACATTATAGACCCGTTTCAGAACACCTTCATCTCACCAATTTCTCAAAATTCCAGTAGCAAAAGTGTACCGAAACGACCCCTACCCGTTTCGAAACGCTCGGTCAAAAACAAAGGGACTGTATCGAAACAGGGTGACCCGTTTCGAAACGCCCCCTGTCTGCAGACGGGTTTTAGCTGTTTAAAGGCACAAGGGTGCCCCGAAACCTCACTAAAACCTCCAACAACACTCTAACAACAATCCTAAAGGCAAACCAACATACAAGCATGCTTGAACATCATCAAAACAAGGCTAACACTAAGACACCACATCACAAAACCATTCATCCATGCATATCATTAAAGGTGTTGAGCTTCAACATAGCCAACACTTAGACAATTCTAGGTAACAAAATACTAACATGGTTTCAAGCATAGCATACATCCCAAAAGCCAATTCAATAGCATAAACGAGGAGTCTAACATGCTCCTAAACAACATCAACAACAACATACTTCAAAAGCATCATAATACGATTACATGTCCCATTGCTTGACCATTACATCTTAATTTAAAAGTTCATACTTGGTAGCCAAACAAGCACCACAAGCACACTTGGAGGCCCCCTTCTTGCTCCTAGCAACCCACGAACTAAGGATCTGCATTGTCGAACAAAGAGAGAGCGTAAGCAATAAAGCTTAGTGAGGGTAAGCTATTTAAAAACAAACCTCGACAATGCAGGGTCCAAGCACGATCTTAGCCAAGGTAAATGCGTAATTACCAAGAATCCTTAAGAGCTACAAGTTAAAGATGCATGAACAATATTCAATTATATGCCATGCTCATCAAGCTCTATTTCACAACATATGTAAACACATATAAGCATCCAAGTATAAATCACATTCTACAACACATTGATATACATATCAATCAATATTGGCACCTAGCTATGACCCGAATACGCGGATAAACACGTTGGAACTCACATCCAACAACCACTTTACCTCACGGTGGGATTACACTCATCACCGGTCTCGCGGAGGGGATACCACTCATCCTCACGCCCCGTCGATGGGATTCCACTCATCATCGACTATATATAAATATAATTTCCGGTCGAACCCGTACTCCTCCTTGGTGACTCAACGCCACCAAGGCCACGCGCGACTTTAGACTCATGTGTGCACACTAACATCCTAATGATCGATCATTTGTACTCAAGCATACTAGTGCCAACATTTAACTCATTCCACATTATTCATTTCAATCAATTCTGTGCTTAGCACGTACTCACCATGATCACAATCATGAACCATTTCCATGCATGCCATAAGCATTACAAATCATGCATCATCTTACATATATAACACAATATACATAAATCAATCATATCACAAGTCGTACGAGGCATAAACATCCAAATATAAGTTCATCCAATGGCTCTAGATCAAGTTTAGGATTAGGCTACCACCCTAATCCTAACTCTAGGTGGGTCTACCAAGCCCGACTTAGTCCACATACTCGAACCAACCATTTAAAAACAACTTAAAACGTTTAACCACTCACCTAAGCTTCCAAGCTCCAAGCCAAGCAAGCAACCACCATCAAGTTTCCGGATTTCCTCTCGATGCTTCACCGACCCAAGTTCTTGCTTCTAAACAACCTCAATACAATTCAAATGACCTCAAATTAGCCCAACACCAAAATACCAACCCGGAACACAAATTCAAATACAAATTGCAATGTTTCAAGCCATGAACAACCTCATATCTTGCAATATCGGACAGCCCCAAGACCACATCCAAAATCCATGTTTCCAACACCCATTGTACCCACAAATGATCCCAAATCAACCCCCATCCATAGTACTAACAATAGCCTATCAATTCCCATCTAAAATAACCCCCAAAACTCACCCAAAACCCTCCAAAAACCCCATTTATACCCAAATTCGGGAATTGCTCAAAACCAAGCAAAATTCACATATGTTGTACCATTTGACTCCTATACCTCATAACTAATCATATTAAATCAAAATATTAAGTTTAGCTACACAAATGCACCATTTTTAATCAAATCTTTTGAAATCCCCATTTTCAAAACTTCAATGAAAATGAAAACAAATGATACTTTTAAAGAGATGGAGTTGAGGAGAAGTCAAAAACGATGTTACCTTTCAAAAATGAGTTGAAATGGAGGAGCTTTTTGATGGAATAGTGATTGAGAGGAGAGACCTCTATTTTCACGTTAAGTTGGGTGAGGAAGAGAGTGAATAGTGAAAAGATGATAGGAAAGGGGGTTTAAAATTAAAAGATGGGCAAATTACCAAAAGGCCATTAATGAATGGCTATTCCCTTTATTCTTTAAAAACTCTTCAATTTGCAATTTATTCGATTTGGTCCGATTTCAAATATTTATTTTTGAAACCCGAAACTTAAAGGATTATTTTAATTATAAACTCGAGCCCAAATATTATTAAAATATTATTTTCACCTAACCCATAAACACAGGTGTTACAGTTGTGAATAAAATAAAGAAAACAAGAATAAGAACGAAGAACAAGAAGAAAAAGGAGATGAGAGAAAGAGAGATATTTGTATTATTCTCAAATATAGAATTGTGTGTACAATGCCTTGAGTAAATCATCTATTTATAGGCATAAGAAGTACATAATGCATTAAACTCTAATTAATTTTGATAATATTCCTAATGATAAAATAAGTCAAATCTTCATGATAAATTTCTTATCATATAGACATCTACATGGATAAATATTCATAACAAAATTGACACTTTTACCTAGTATATTTTTCACATATCATCATCAAATAATACTTAAGCGATATCAAGCTGCTTACTATTTGAATCAACCCGTTGATCGATTTTTCTATAACATAAGATGGTCGACTTTAACCTTGTTTAGATTTTGACTCAAATTATAGAAAATTTCATTTCTCTTCCTTGCTCAAAAATAACAAAGGAAATATTGAATGAATACACAACTTCTTTTGTTTTGTGTAAAACTAATGAATTGATTTTGATATGACAAAGGATTTAAGGACTAAATTGAAAAAGAGAAAATAAATTTTTAAGTCCTCAAAACTTCCTTATGTCTCTAAGAAAAATGTCCAAGTCAAAACCTAAGAGTATTCAAAATTTTCTAAGTGTTTACCAAGTCAAAAACAGTGATTTTGAGTCACCATTTCTTAGGCGTTTCAGAACGTTTTGAAACTGTTAACATCTGTTTCAGAACTAGCTTTCCCGTTTCGATACGGGTTATAAAAACATGTCTTCATGTTTCGAAACAGATGAATGGGTTGAATCATTTCGATACAACAGTATCGAAACGACCTCAAACGTTTCAAAACAATTTTCAAACTTGGATTCAAAATATGACCGTTGCTCTTTTATAACTATTTTTTAGCGGCGGTTAGAGTGTATCGAAACGCTTCTAATCCATTTTGATACAAGTTTTAACAGTGGCAAAATGTTTCGAAACGGGCTTTTGCACGTTTCGGAACAGGCTCTTAGCGTATCGAAACGATCGTGTCCGTTTCGGTACGGTCTATTAATTACACCCCAACGGGTATTTTTATTTTGGTCTGTTTCAAAACAGGGTCAAGCATTTCGGAACGGGTAGTTGCAAACTGCATTTATGGTGGGAAGATAACATCTCAACGGCTATAATTATGAAGGCAACAATACCACCAATTGCTCTTCCCTTTTTCTAGGCTAAGGAGGTAACCGTTACAATTTCGGTCAAATTTTCTACCCAAAATTTGACCCAGTCCTTACACAATAGAAACAAAGAAGTTGTTGGCTAAAACAAGTATCTCTCAATACACAATATAGCCCAATTACAAGCACTCAACCCAATTGAAATGATAAGAATGAAAAATACAATTGGGGTTACAAGATAATAATGGGATTTAGGCACAAATGCTTGGATTTGATGTTTGGATGTTTGCTTTAGGATCAATAGTTATTGCTGAAGCTTTTAGAGGTCCCTTTTATACCTTCTCATTGAATTCTAGCCGTTGTGGTTGTTGCATTCATCAATAGAGCCGTTGGGATGTTATCTTCCCTCCATAAATGCAGTCTGCAACCAACCGTTTCGAAATGCCTGACCCTGTTTCAAAACAGACCAAAACAGAAAGAGTCGTTGGGGTGCATTAAAGAGCCCGCATCGAAACAGTTAGACTTGTTTCGATACGCTAAGAGTCGTTTCGAAACATTTTAGCTACTGTCAAAGCTCGTATCGAAATGGCTTGAAATCGTTTCGATACGCCATAACAACTTGTTTAAAATCAGTTAAAAACTTTCAACGATCATATTTTTTAAATCTGATTGAATGCCGTTTCGAAACGTTGGATATCGTTTCGATACTGTGTCTCGATGTTCTTAAGCCGTTTCGAAACTCGTTTCAGAACAAGGGTTGACAGCGTTGAAACCGTTTCGATACCTGTTCTGAAACATGAGTTCACAGTTTCAAAAGTGTTTCAAAACGCCTTAGGCCGTTCCGAAATGGTGACTCAAAAATCACTATTTTCGCTTCAAGAACACTTAGAAAACTTTTGATAAAATTAGTTTTTAACTTAGGCATTTTCTTTTAAACATGTAGAGAGGTTTGAGGACTTAAAAATTCGTTTTCACATTTTCAATTTAGTCCTTAAATTCTTTAGTTATATCAAAATTAAATTATCGGTTTCACAATCTCCCCCTTTTTGATATAACAAAACCAAAGTTAGAATTTTTTTGGAGTTTTGAAAATTTTGAATACATTCTAGCTCCCCCTCAATTTAAGATGAGTTTTTAAAGTTTTAAAAAGATTTAAATTCAAGTTTTAAAACTTAGAAACACTTAAAACACTTTAAAATGAATTTTGGCTCTTAGATTACTTCTCCGCCTTTTTGTTAGATCAAAAATAATAAGCAATGCTCAAAGAGAAGAGATAGGGTTAAAAGCAATAATCAATAAGCAATAAGCAACATAATATAAATTCATAAAGTTCAAATATCCAAAACATAAATCTTAAACAATAAGTTCAAAGCATAATCTCAAATAAAAGAAATCAAAGCATAGGTTCATAAAACATAAGGGAAATAAAGATGCAAACTTAATCCTAATATGCATAGCTAATATTAGATGACATGAGAATCCTAAGCCTCGTCGTCACCACCATCATCATCCATGGAATCATCATCGTCCTTAGCTTGAGCGCGACGAAAATCCATCCATTGGCCATAAAAGGTGGAGAAGGACATGTTCATAGATGAATGTTGATTCTCAATGGATGTGAGTCGATTCTCATTTGCAAGGAGACGATCCTCCACGAATTGCAAGCAAGTATTGATAGCACCAAAACCCCTAGACATGTTAGCGTCCAATGTGTTGAACCGCTCGGTAAGAAAAGCCGTGAGAGCTTCATTGTTAGCAACCGGAGCTTGTGGTTGAGGTTCAACTTGAGGTGGAGGTGCTTCCCTATCAACACGTTCCCATTGGCCATCGTCGATGTAGTGAAATCTGGACTTGCGGAGAGAAGACTCACCAAGTTTTTGCTTGCGGGGTTCCGGAGAGTCATAAGTGCAATCAATCTCAAGCTTCTCAAAGATATAACTCAAAGCAGTCCCATAAGTGAAAGACTTAAGCGCATCGGTTTCATGGAGCTTAACATTATTCACCATATCGGCAAACATGATCTTAACAAGATTAGGGCGCTCTCCACGACGAAAACATTCAAGCCAAAAATAATCTACTTGACGAACGTGAGAAAATTTACCTCCTGAGGGGCGAATAAACCACGAGACCATCAAGTAGAGGAACCTATCGTGAGCATCTAAGGCAAGCACTGAACCGGTATGAGAACCAAAGTGAGACTCATTCTCGACTCCTTCGTCCTTAATCCCAAAGGTAGTCTCTAAGTAAGGTATGTCAATGGCAATCTTCTTTCCCAAGATCTGAGACTCAATACGAACAACTTCGGAGTTGTCTTCATTGTTGATGAGTTGGGCATTAGAGTAAAAGATAAGAACCATGTGCTTGTAGCAAATATCCAGGATATCCAAGAAACCAAAGAAGCTCCATTCTTGCAAACGGTGGAGATACCGGAAGAGAAAATGCTCGGAGTCAAGAAACGACATGTTAACAACACGCTCACGACGAACGCCAAACGTCTTGACATATTGGAAACGCGCCTTCAATGCGGGAGTTTTGAGACTATTGAGAAAAAGTTGAGTAAGGTTGGGACGGAGAGCGGCTTGGTTTGAAGCTTCACCCGATTGAGGTGCCTTACGTTTCTTACTAACGGGATCCATTGAAACAATCCTAAAAACATAAAAGCAAGCAATTTAAAACAAATTTTAAGTGTATGCATGAAATTTCTTAATTCAATCCAATAGAAAATCCCACTTAGGTTTAAAAACAAATTTTTAAAATAAAGATACAAAACAAAACAAAAAAATTTAAGAGAAAAACAATTAAAAAACAGTAGAGAAAATATGAATAAAAATCGTATATTCGAATAAAAAATTTGAAGATTTTTAAAAATTTTACAAGATTTGAAAAAACCCAAGTATCAAAACACATAAACTATACAAAATAAAAGTTTTCTAACCTAGGATTCGAATACAAATTTAAGGAAAAAGAAAAAGATGAAAATATACCTTAAATTGGGATTTTGGATGAATAGATGAAAATCCTTGCACAAAGTTGTTGATGCTTGCTTAGACTTGTGTTTAAGAGTAAAAGCCCTCAAGATTTGGTGAAAACAATGAGGTTTAGAGGGGTTTTATAGGGAAAATTGTTTTAGGATTTTTAAGGTTTGAGGAGAATTTTAATTAAAGCAAAACTTTAACATTAAAAGCCCCTTTAAAGTAGTCCGCTAAACCGTTTCAGAACGGTTTCGACCGTTTCGAAATGCGAGCACCAAAGGTTGACCGACTTTTCAACTCCAGCTGACCGGTTCGATACGGCTTTGACCGTATCGAACCCACGTTGACTCGTATCGAAACACGTTTCGATACACCCCTTGGTCGTAGCAAAAACGTTTCGAAACCCTTGGAAAACGTTTTGAAACACCCTTCTCTCAGATGGAATTTTAAGGCATCCGTATCAAAATAGTAGGACCCGTTTCGATCCACCTGGGCCTGGAAGTGCAGATGAGGCTCTAAAAGTGCAGAAAAATGAAATTTTTGAACGCCTAACTTGCATGAATGACATGAATGAGCAAGAATAACATGTGCAAACATAAACATACTCCCCCTAGCTATAAGCATGGATGAAATTAGGAGTAAAAACACATGAACATGGCATTTCACAAGATCAAGCAATTTTTAAGCACAAAAGAGGTCCTAAAAGGTCAAGATAGGCTAGTTAAACCTAACTCTCTCCTAAGGGACCAAAAACGCTATTTATCTAAAGGTTTTGTAAAGATGTCTGCTAATTGATTTAAGGTGTCAACATACTCTATAACGACATCTTCTTCAAGGACATGATCTCTAATGAAATGATGTTTTATTTCTATATGTTTGGTTCTAGAGTGTTGGATGGGATTTTTTGTTAAACATATGACACTAGTGTTATCACACTTAAGGGGTATGGTTTCAACTTTAATACCATAATCTAATAGTTTTTGCTTCATCCAAAGGACTTGAGCACAACAACTCGCTAAGGATATGTACTCGGCTTCGGTGGTAGATAAGGCTACACTATTTTGTTTCTTAGAGAACCAAGATATGAGCATACTACCTAGGAATTGACAAGTTCTCGAAGTACTCTTCTTATCAATTTTACATCCCCCATAATCCGCATCCGAATAAGCATGAAGGTTGAAGGTGGAGTCTCTAGGGTACAAAAGACCTAAACAAGGAGTATCTCTAAGGTACCTAAAGATTCTCTTAACGGCTATAAGGTGAGACTCTCTAGGACTAGCTTGAAACCTAGCACACAAGCAAACACTAAACAAGATATCAGGTCTACTTGCGGTAAGGTAAAGCAATGATCCAATCATAGAACGGTAAAGCTTAGAGTCAACACACTTACCTCCTTCATCTTTGTCAAGCTTTGTAAATGAGCTCATAGGTGTGGCTTGAGGCTTTGCATTCTCCAAGCCAAACTTCTTGAGCATATCCTTGATATATTTTGCTTGATTGATGAAGGTGCCATCCTTCCTTTGCTTGATTTGGAGTCCCAAAAAGAATGATAGCTCCCCCATCATGCTCATCTCGAATTCACCTTGCATTAGCTTAGCAAACTCTTTGCAATGACATTCGTTAGTAGAACCAAAAATTATATCATCAACATAAATTTGTACTACTAAAATGTCATTTTTATACCTTTTTATGAAAAGTGTAGTGTCCACCTTACCTTTTTCAAAATCTTTTTCAATTAAAAAGTTTGAAAGTCTTTCATACCAAGCTCTAGGAGCTTGTTTTAAACTATAAAGAGCTTTAGTGAGTTTGAAAACATGATTTGGAAATTTTGAGTCTTCAAAACCCGGTGGTTGTTCCACATACACTTCCTCATTTATAAAACCATTTAAAAATGCGCTTTTAACATCCATTTGAAAAAACTTGAAATCATGATAACATGCATATGCAAGCAACATCCTAATGGCTTCCATTCTAGCTACGGGTGCATAGGTTTCATCAAAATATATTCCCTCTTCTTGATTGTAACCTTGTGCTACTAGTCTAGCTTTGTTTCTCACAATGTTACCACTCTCATCTAGTTTGTTTCTAAAGACTCACTTAGTTCCTATAGTAGATTGATTACTAGGCCTATCAACTAATGTCCAAACAATACTTCTCTCAAATTGATTTAACTCTTCTTGTATAGCCATAATCCAAAAATCATCTTTCAATGCTTCTTTTATATTCTTAGGCTCTATGCATGAGATAAATGCAACATGGTTCATAAGTTTAAGAGAAGATCTAGTGGTTACCCCCTTGGATGGATCACCCAAGATTTCACCATCTTTGACATAGTTGAACTCTCTTGAGTAGCTCACTTCCTTTTCCTCAAGAACCAAGTCCTTCAAGGCTTCAAGAGGTGGATCTTGTATGTCCTCTTCTTTTGTTGGAATCTCATCCTCCTTTGAAGTTTGTCCTCCATCAAAGGCATTTATGATTCCTACATCATCATCATCACAAGAATCCTTCTTTGGAAGGAGGTTGTCATCGAATACAACATGTATAGATTCTTCTACTACTAAAGTTCTTTTGTTAAATACATGATAGACTTTAGAGGTTAAGGAATATCTTATGAAAATAGCTTCATCACTTTTTGCATCAAATTTACCTAAGTTGTCTTTTCTATTATTTAAAACAAAACACTTGCAACCAAATGGATGAAAATAGCTAATGTTAGGCTTTTTAGATTTTAAAATCTCATAAGGTGTCTTCTTTAAGATTGGCCTAATCATTACTCTATTTTCAATGTAGCAAGCGGTGTTTGTGGCTTCCGCCCAAAAATATTTAGGTAAATTATTTTCACAAAGCATGGTTCTAGCCATTTCTTGTAAAGTTCTATTTTTCCTCTCAACTACCCCATTTTGTTGAGGAGTTTGAGAAGCCGAAAAATTGTGGCTAATGCCATTTTCATTCAAAAACTCTTCAAACCCTAAATTTTGAAATTTGGTTCCATGATCACTCCTAATATGGGAAATTCTAAGTTCAAGATCATTTTGGATTAGTTTTGAAAATGTGATGAATTTTTCTAAAGCCTCATCTTTAGTACTTAAAAATAGAACCCAAGTAAATCTAGAAAAATCATCTACAAGAACAAATGCATAAGATTTACCACCCAAGCTCATAGTTATAATTGGCCCAAATAAATCCAAATGGATAAGTTGTAAACACCTACTTGTAGAAACATCATTGTTGGATTTAAAGGATGACTTATGTTGTTTACCCTTAGAGAATGCATCACAAATTTTATCGTTTGAAAACTTAATCTTGGCTAAACCTCTAACTAGATCAAGGGAAACTAATTTTTCTAAAACACTAATGCTAGCATGTCCTAGTGTCCTATGCCATAACCATGCATCATTTTCATTTTGAGCTACTAAACATGCATGGGATGTATGTATGTCATCTAGATGCACCTTGTAAATGTTACCTATACAATGACCTATGAGCATAATGTTATTAGATTTAATGTCAACAATTTTGCATCCATTTTTATCAAATAGAACATTAAATCCTTTATCACATAATTGGCTTATGCTCAACAAATTATGTTTAAGACCATCGACATACAAGACATTTTCAATAAGAATAGTAGAGTGATTACCTATAGAGCCAATACCTTTAATGTGGCCTTTGGAGTTGTCACCAAATGTCACCACTCCTCCACTTTTTGGCTTTAAATCTATGAATCTACTCTTGTCTCCGGTCATATACCTCGAGCATCCACTATCAAGGTACCATGAGTTTTGACTTTGTGCTTTGGCCTTGTAGCAATGCTCCCCCTACAAACAAAGATATTAAACTTTTATTTTTGGTACCCAAATCATTTTGGGTCCACGAGTGTTAGCTCCCAATAACTTGGTTCCCTTAGGAATCCAAGGTGACATAGCAACAATATTATTAGATTTTACAAGTTCCTTAGGAACTCATACACTTCTAATCTTTTTAGTTTTATTATGTCTAAGAAAGCTACTTTGTTTGTAGTTATAAGTTTTTCTCCTAGGTTGGTTTGTTTTAGATGATTCACCTATTTCATGCTTCACACTACCTACATATTTAAAAGACTCTTTGAGCTTGTTAAGCTCATCTAACACCTTTTGGTGTTCACTATTACATTGAGAAAGAAGATTATTAAGGTCAACATTTTCATCTTGGAAGAATTTTAGTTCATCTTTCAACCCTAAAATCTTTTTCTCAAATTTTAAATTAGCTTGAGAAAGTGATTCATTTTTATCATTTAATTCCGAAATAATTTTCTTATTCCTAATGACTGACTCCTTGTATTTCTCAATTAATTCATCATAAACCTCTTGCAACTCATCATACGTATCATTTAATTCATCATGTATAAAATCAAAAGATGATGAGTTAGAGGTTACCATAGAGGAATCCTCCTCAAGTGCCATGAGGCAAATTTTGGCCACTTTTTGTTCGTCATCCTCGGATGACTCCTCATCACTCCAAGTAGCAAGCTTGGCTTTGAGCTTCTTCTTTTTCTCAAAGCCCTTCTTCTTGAGTTGAGGGCACTCCGAACGAATGTGACTGGGCTTATTGCACTCGAAGCAAATGATTTGATCCCCCACTTCTTCTTTGTTTTTACCTTTGAAGTCCATCTTTCTTTGAATTTTCCTTCCTCGGTTGGACCTCATGAAGCGTGAGAATCTTTTGGCTATCATAGCCAATTCTTTTAGCTCATCCTTCTCACTAGAAGAGCTCTCCTCAAGTAATGAAGCTTTGAGAGTTATTCCCATTTTCTTCTTCTTTTCCACCTCTAGCTTCTCTACTCTTTTCTCTTTCTTCTTCTTTTCTTCTTCCCTTCCTTGCTTCATAATCTCATTAGTAAGGAGAGAACCCACTAGCTCATCAAGTTTTAGAGTCTTCAAGTTTTTTGCCTCTATGATGGCGGTTCTCTTCCCATCCCAAGATTCGGGAAATGAGTAGAGTAGCATCCGGACAAGCTTGTCCTCCGGTATAGTCTCTCCAAATCCTTTAAGCCCATTGACTATGGTTGAGAAGCGATCAAACATCTTGGACACCGTTTCGTCGGGCTCCATCTTGAAATTCTCATAGCTAAGATTGAGAATTCCAATCTTGATTTCCTTCACATCATTGTTTCCTTCATAGGTGGTCTCAAGAGTACCCCACACTTCCTTGGCACTCTCAATGGATGAGACTTTGGAGTAGATGTCCGGACCGAAAGAACAAAGGAGCATGTGAAGAGCTTTGTCATTTATTTGGATCTTCTTCGTCTCTTCTTCACTCATTTCCATCTTTTTCTTCAAAACCATCTTCCCTTCATTATCTTGCTTCAATGGAATGTAAGGGCCATCTTCAATGACATCCCAAACCAAGTAATCGTTGGACTTGATGAAGAGACGCATCCGATTCTTCCAAACGGATAATTGTCACCATTGAAGAAAGGTGGTTTTGTAGTGGATTGAGACTCACACATGCTCGAACCGGAGGTAGATGTCATATCTTGATTTTTGGATGATCACACTATTCCTAGGAACTCCTCTTGTGGTTGTTAATCCTTCAAAAAGGTAGGCTTTGATACCAATTGTTGAGTGGATCGAAAGATCGAAATAAACCAAGAGGGGGTGAATTGGATTTTTAAAGTTTTTGGTGGTCGAATTGGCAAATAAAAATGGAAGACAAGGAATTTTAGAGTGGTTCAAGTTCCAATCGAACTCTACATCCACTACCTTAGCTTCACTAAGGATTTTCAACAATTCCACCAATTGCTCTTCCCCTATTCTAGGCTAAAGAGGTAACCGTAACAATTTCGGTCAAATTTTCTACCCAAAATTTGACCCAGTCCTCACACAATAGAAACAAAGAAGTTATTGGCTAAAACAAGTATCTCTCAATACACAATATAGCCCAATTACAAGCACTCAACCCAATTGAAATGATAAGAATGAAAAATACAATTGGGGTTATAAGATAATAATGGGATTTAGGCACAAATGCTTGGATTTGATGTTTGGATGTTTGCTTTAAGATCAATAGTTGTTGCTGAAGCTTTTAGAGGTCCCTTTTATACCTTCTCATTGAATTCTAGCCGTTGTGGTTGTTGCATTCATCAATAGAGCCGTTGGGATGTTATCTTCCCTCCATAAATGCAGTCTGCAACCAACCGTTTCGAAACGCCCGACCCTGTTTCAAAACAGACCAAAACAGAAAGAATCGTTGGGGTGCAATAAAGAGCCCGTATCGAAACGGTTAGACTTGTTTCGATATGCTAAGAGCCGTTCCGAAACCCGTTTTGAAACATTTTAGCTATTGTCAAAGCTTTAAAATCAGTTAAAAAATTCAACGGTCATATTTTTTAAATCTGATTGAATGTCGTTTCGAAACATTGGATATTGTTTCGATACGGTGTCTCGATGTTCTTAAGTCGTTTTGAAACTCGTTACGAAACAAGGGTTGACAGTGTTGAAACCGTTTTGATACTCGTTCCGAAGCACGAGTTCACAGTTTCAAAAGTGTTTCAAAACGCCTTAGGCCGTTCCGAAACGGTGACTCAAAAATCACTATTTTGGCTTCAAGAACACTTAGAAAACTTTTGATAAAATTAGTTTTTAACTTAGGCATTTTCTTTTAAACATGTAGAGAGGTTTGAGGACTTAAAAATTTATTTTCACATTTTCAATTTAGTCCTTAAATTCTTTAGTTATATCAAAATTAAATTATCGGTTTCACACATTCACTTCAGGGAAAGCCTCCCATAAAACCTTTTGGAGCAAGACGAATTTTCGTAACTTGAACTTGGGAGAAGTCTATTGTCAATTTTTTTGACACGGTAGAATGATTGCTTTTGAGAAAATATAGACTTTATAACAATCTTCTTGCAGATTCAAAATCATCATAATTTATTGCAATTTAAAATCATATTTTAAAGAATAAAAATAAAAATTACTGATATTGGTTTTCCTCTCAAGGACAATGGAGAGGTAGCAAATGACCAAGACAACTTCTCATAAAGTCATGTCTCTTTCCAAGTAATTATATCATGCAAAAACTCAAAACACGGTTAAAAATAGTAATTTTCATCAATAGAATAACGTAAATAAAAATTGATCTCAATATAAACATATTGAGAAACGTACATCTTTTGATTATTTTTTTTATTCAAGCCATGTTTTTTTAAGCCAATGAAACATATCACGTAAAACTCAAAACATGGTTAAAGAAAAAAATCAACATTCATAAAAATAATAACATAAATACATATTGGTTTCTAATTATGTATATATTATGTAAATATAACAATGACCATGACCGCTAATTTTCATCTCAATTCACATACGTGTAACCTTAACTCTTGTCCACCAAAAAGAAAAACGAGTTATTGTAATTTTGTAAAGAAACAACGAGTTTAATGTAAGTATTTATAGCCTTTTTAAGTTGAAAAATAATTAGCAATGGAAACCTAAACAATTAGACCAACCTTTATGGATTATTAGAACCAAATAATATCTAAAGAATAGATCCAAATATATAGATTTTAAATTAAAAACAATTAACCAACCACTATATCGATATATATAAATAACCTAATCATACCATACTTTTCAAGCTAACTTGATTATGTAGCGGATGCAGTCGACATTATCAAAATTGAAATCCTTCTATGAAATCACCAAGAAGAACCATGAATCGAGCGAGATCGTGCAAATAACGTGTTGTGAATAAAATAAAGAAGAACAAGAATAAGAACGAAGAACAAGAAGAAAAAGGAGATGAGAGAAAGAGAGAGATTTGTATTATTCTCAAATATAGAATTGTGTGTACAATGCCTTTAGTATATCATCTATTTATAGGCATAAGAAGTACATAATGCATTAAACTCTAATTAATTTTGATAATATTCCTAATGATAAAATAAGTCAAATCTTCATGATAAAGTTCTTATCATATAGACTACTACATGGATAAATATTCATAACAAAATTAACACTTTTACCTAGTATATTTTTCACATATCATCATCAAATAATACTTAAGCGATATCAAGCTGCTTACTATTTGAATCAACCCGATGATCGATTTTTCTATAACATAAGATGGTCGAATTTAACCTTGTTTAGATTTTGACTCATATTATAGAAAATTTCATTTCTCTTCCTTGCTCAAAAATAACAAAGGAAATATTGAATGAATACACAACTTCTTTTGTTTTGTGTAAAACTAATGAATTGATTTTGATATGACAAAGGATTTAAGGACTAAATTGAAAAAGAGAAAATAAATTTTTAAGTCCTCAAAACTTCCTTATGTCTCTAAGAAAAATGTCCAAGTCAAAACCTAAGAGTATTCAAAATTTTCTAAGTGTTTACCAAGTCAAAAACAGTGATTTTTGAATCACCATTTCGGAACGGATCTTAGGCGTTTCGGAACGTTTTGAAACTGTTAACATCTGTTTCAGAACTAGCTTTCCTGTTTCGATACGGGTTATAAAAAAAGGTCTTCATGTTTCGAAACAGATGAATGGGTTGAATCGTTTTGATACAGTAGTATCGAAACGACCTCAAACGTTTCAAAATGATTTTCAAACTTGGATTCAAAATATGACCGTTGCTCTTTTATAACTATTTTTTAAGAGGCGGTTAGAGTGTATCGAAACGCTTCTAATCCATTTTGATACAGGTTTTGACAGTGGCAAAATGTTTCGAAACGGGCTTTTGCATGTTTTGGAACAGACTCTTAGCGTATCGAAACGATCGTGTCCGTTACGGTACGGTCTATTAATTACACCCCAGCGGGTATTTTTATTTTGGTCTGTTTCAAAACAGGGTCGAGCGTTTCAGAACGGGTAGTTGCAGACTGCATTTATGGTGGGAAGATAACATCTCAACAGCTATAATTATGAAGGCAAAAACCCCAACGGCTAGAATTCATTGGGAATGTATAAAAGGAAGTCCTAAAAGCTCCAGCAAAAAACAATTGATCCTAAGAGAAACATCCAAACATCAAATTCAGGCTCTTCTGCTAAATTCTCATATTTTCTTGTAACCCCAATTGTGGTACTTTGTATTTCCAATCTTATTTGTTTCAATTGGGTTGAGTGCTTGTAAAAAGGCTACATTTGTATTGGGAGATACTAGTTATTAGCCTAAAACTTCTTTGTAAACCTTGTGTGAGGATTGGGTCAATTTTTGTGTAGAAAAATTGGCCATTGTGTAAAGGTTTCCTCCTAAGCCTAGAGAAGGGGAAGATCAACTAGTGGAGTTGTTGGAAATCCTTAGTGAAGCTAAGGTAGTGGATGTAGAGTTCAATTGGAACTTGAACCACTTTAAATCTCTTGTCTTGCAAATTTTTATTTTCCACTTCACCACCAAAATTTCTAAAAATCTAATTCACCCCCTCTGGGCTTAAATGGATTCAACGATCCACTCAACAATTGATATTAGAGCCTACCTCTTTGAAGGATTAACAACCACAAGAGAAGTTCCTATGAGAGTGCGATCAATTCCAAAGACAAGCCACGACATCTACTTTAACCTCCAACCTTTATGAGTCACAATCAACCACTAAACCACCATTCTTCAATGGGGACAACTACCCATATTGGAAGAATTGGATGCGTCTCTTCATCAAGTCAACAGATTATATGGTTTGAGATGTAGTTGAAAAAGGTCCTTACATTCTGGTTAAAAGAATCGATGAAGGAAGACTTGTTCTAAAAGTGAAGTCGGAGATGACCGAGGAAGATAGACGAAGGATGCAAGTCAACGACAAGGCTCTACATGTCATATTTTGTGCACTTGGTCCGGATATCTACTCAAAGGTTTCATTTATCGAAAGCACGAAAGAAGTGTGGGACACTTTGTAGACGACTTATGAAGGCACTAGCGATGTGAAAGAGACGAAGATTGGGTTGGTAAACTTGAGCTATGAGAATTTTAAGATAGACCCTGATGAGAGCGTCTCAAAGATGTTTGATCGGTTTTCGATCATCGTCAACGACCTTAAGAAATTTAGGGAAGTAATTCCCGAAGATAAGCTAGTGAGGAAGCTTCTATACTTTCTCCAGAGTCTTGGGATGATAAGAGGAGGACCATCATTGAAGCAAAGAATTTGAAAAGTTTGAAGCTTGATGAGCTTGTTGGGTCTCTTTTTACACACGAGATCATGAAGCAATGAAGTGAAGAAAAGAAGAAGGAATGGAGAGAGAAGAATAGAGAAGCATGATGTAGAAAAGAAGAAGAAGCTAGGAGTTGCTCTCAAAGCCTCTCTACAAGAGGAGAGCTCTTCTAGTGAGGAGGAAGACTTAGAGAAGTTGGCTATGATAGTCAAACGATTCTCACGGTTCATGAAGTCCAACCGAGGGAGAAATTTTCAATGAAAGATGGACTTCAAGAACAAATGCAAATAAGATGAAAGGGGCCCGATCATTTGCTTTGAGTGCAAGAATCCGGGTCACATACATTCCAGTTGCCCTCAAATCAAGAAGAAATGCTTTGAGAAGAAGAAGATGCTCAAAGCCAAGCTTGCTACTTGGAGTGATGAGGAGTCATCCAAGGATGAGGAACATGAAGTGGCCAACCTTTGCCTCATGGCACTTGAGGAGGATTCGATGGTAACCTCTAACTCATCTTGTGTTGATTTTACATTTGATGAGTTGCATGATGGATATGATGAGTTGCAAGAGGTATATGATGAGTTAGTTGATACATATAAGGTATCAATTTTGAGGAACAAGAAAAATATTTCTAATTTAAAAACTCAAAATGAATCTCTTTCAAAAACTAACTCGGAATTGGAAAAGAAGGTTTTGTACTTGATAAATCTTTCTAATGATTTTAAAAAGAAAAACCTTGAACTTGAAAAACTTCTTTCCGATTTTCAAGATTATCACACAAAGGAAGTGGATAATCTTAAAACATCTATTACTATTGGGAGAAACAATTTTGAAAAAAGGAAACTCTTCTAAAACCCAATATGTAAAAAGAAAATCTTTTCATCCTAAACAAAGAAATTTTTCTAAGCAATCTAGAGGTCAAAGGATTAGGTGTGTTTGGGTTCCTAGGGAACTCATTATTTCTAATAACATGAATTCTATTGCTTCTTGGATTCCTAAGGGAACCAAGGTTTTGAGAGCTAACACACATGGACCCGAAATGATTTGGGTACCAAAAATCAAAGCCTAATTTCTTTGTTTGTAGGGGGAGCATTGCTACAAGGCCAAAGCACAAAGTCAAAATTCGTGGTACCTTGATATTGGGTGCTCAAGGCACATGACTGGAGACAAGAGTCGATTCTTGGAATTAAAGCCAAAAAGTGGAGGAGTAGTAACATTTGGTGACAACTACAAAGGCCACGTTGAAGGTATTGGCTCCATAGGTAATCATTCTTCCATACTCATTGAAAATGTGTTGTATGTCAATGGTCTAAAACATAATTTGTTGATCATAAGTCAACTATGTGGTAAAGGATTTAATGTCATGTTTGATAAAAATGGGTGTAGAATAGTTGACATTAAATCTAATAAAACTATGCTTATTGGTCATCGCATAGGCAATATATATATGGTGCATCTAGATGACATTCATACATCTCATGCAAGCTTAGTTGCTCAAAATGAAAATGATGCATGGTTGTGGCATAGGAAACTAGGACATGATATCATTAGTGTTTTGGAAAAATTAGTTTCCCTTAATCTAGTTAGAGGCCTACCTAAGCTCAAGTTCTCATTAGATAAAATTTGTGATGCATGTGTTAAAGGTAAACAACATAGAGCCTCGTTTAAGTCCATTAATGATGTTTCTACAAGTAGGTGTTTGCAATTAATTCATATGGATCTTTTTGGTCTTATTAGGACTATTAGCTTGGGTGGAAAATCATATGCTTTTGTGCTTGTTGATGATTACTCTAGATATACTTGGGTTCTCTTTTTAAGCACCAAGGATGAGGCTTTAGAAAACTTCATCACATTTTCTAAAATAACCCAAAATGGTCTTGAACTTAAGATTACACATATAAGAAGTGATCATGGAACGAAATTTCAAAATATGGGTTTTTATGAGTTTTGTAATGAAAATGAGATTAGCCATAATTTTTTGGCTCCTTGAACTCCTCAACAAAACGGGGTAGTTGAGAGGAAAAATAGAACTTTAGAAGAAATGGCTAGGACTATGCTTTGTGAAAACAATTTACCTAAGTATTTTTGGGCGGAAACCACTAACACCGCTTGTTATATTATAAACCTAGTAATGATTAGGCCTATTTTAAAGAAAACTCTTTATGAGATTTTAAAATCTAAAAAGCCTAACATTAGCTATTTTCATCCTTTTTGTTGCAAGTGTTTTGTTTTAAATAATGGAAAAGACAATTTAGGTAAATCTGATGCAAAAAGTGATGAAGCTATTTTTCTAGGTTACTCTTTAAACTCTAAAGCTTATCGTGTGTTTAATAAAAGAACTTTAGTTGTAGAGGAATATATTCATGTGGTTTTCGATGATAACCTCCTTCCGAGGAAGGATTCTTGTGATGATGATGATGTATGGATCATTGAAGCCAATGATGGTGGAGAATCATCAAAGGTGAATGAGATTCCAAACAAAGATGAATATGCACAAGAACCACCCTTAGAAGCATTGCAAGTCATGTCTCTTGAGGAAAAGGAAGTGAGCTACCCAAGGAATTACAACTATGTAAGGGTGGTGAGATCTTGGGTGATCCATCCAAGGGGGTAACTACTCGCTCTTCTCTTAAAATGCTTAATCATGTTGCATTTATCTCATGCATTGAGCCTAAGAATGTTAAAGAAGCATTAAAAGATGATTTTTGGATTATGACCATGCAAGATGAGTTAAATCAATTCGAGAGAAGTAAAGTGTGGACATTAGTTGACAGGCCTAGAAATAAATCTACTAGAGGAACTAATTGAGTCTTTAGAAACAAACTAGATGAGAGTGGTAACATAGTGAGAAATAAGGCTAGGCTTGTTGCTCAAGGTTACACTCAAGAAGAGGGAATTGATTTTGATGAAACTTATGCACCCGTAGCTAGAGTGGAAGCCATTAGGATGCTACTTGCATTTGCATGTTTTCATGATTTCAAGCCTTTTCAAATGGATGTCAAAAGTGCGTTTTTAAATGGGTTTATAAACAAAGAGGTGTATGTGGAACAACCACCTGGTTTTGAAGATCCTATTTATCCAAACCATGTCTTTAAATTGTCAAAAGCTTTGTATGGTTTAAAACAAGCTCCTAAAGCTTGGTATGAAAGACTTTCAAGTTTTCTAGTTGGAAAAGGTTTTGAGAAAGGAAAGGTGGACACAACATTTTTTATTAAAAATAATGGCAAAGATATATTAGTAGTTCAAATTTATGTTGATGATATTATATTTGGTTCTACTAATGAATTGCTTTGTCAAGATTTTTCTAAGTTGATGCAAGGGGAATTTGAAATGAGCATGATGAGGGAGCTCTCATTCTTTTTGGGACTCCAAATCAAACAAATGAATGATGACATCTTCATAAATCAAGCTAAGTACATCAAGGATATGCTCAAGCAGTTTGGCTTGGAGCAAGCAAAGTCCCAAGCTACTTCAATGAGTTCATCTACAAAACTTAACAAAGATGAAGGAGGTAAGTGTGTTGACTCTAAGCTTTATCGCTCTATGATTGGATCTTTGCTTTACCTTACTGCAAGTAGACCAGATATATTGTTTAGTGTTTGCTTGTGTGCTAGGTTTCAAGCTAGTCCTAGAGAGTCTCACCTTATAGCCGTTAAAAGGATCTTTAGGTACCTTAGAGATACTCATTGTTTAGGTTTTTGGTACCCTAGAGACTCAACCTTTAACCTTCATGCTTATTTGGATGCAGATTATGGGGGTTGCAAAATAGATATGAAAAGTACTTCTGGCACTTGCCAATTCCTAGGTAGTATGCTCATATCTTGGTTCTCTAAGAAACAAAATAGTGTAGCTTTATCTACCACCGAAGCTGAGTAAATATCCTTAGGGAGTTATTGTGCTCAAGTCCTTTGGATGAAACAACAACTCTTAGACTATGGTATTAAGGTAAACATCATACCCCTTAAGTGTGACAACACTAATTCTATATGCCTAACCAAAAATCCCATCCAACACTCTAGAACCAAACACATAGAAATAATGCATCATTTCATTAAAGATCATGTCCTTAAGGAGGATGTTGTTTTAGTGTATGTAGACACCTTAAATCAATTAACGAACATCTTTACCAAACCTCTAGATAAGGAGTGTTTTTGGTCCCTTAGGAGAGAGTTTGGTCTAACTAGCATATCTTGACCTTTTAAGACCTCTTTGTACTTAAATTGCTTGATTTCTTGTAAAATTCTATGCTTATGTGTTTTTGATCCTAATTTCATTCATGCTTATAGTTAGAGGGAGTATGTTTGTGTTTTAATAGTTATTCTTGCTCATACATATCATTTATGTATCTAGGACTTATTGAAATTCAATTTTTTTGCATTTTAGAGCCTCATCTGCACCTCCAGGCCTAGGCGTATCAAAACGGGTCAATTTGTTTCGATACGGATGCCTTAAAAGAATGCAATGTGACCAAGGTGTTTCAAAACGCCCAAAGGGTTTCGAAACATTTTGCCTATGCCAAGAAATGTATCGAAACGGTCCAAAAACGTTTCGATACGAGATATCTCGTGGGATTCGATACGGTCAAATCTGTATCAGAACAGTCAATAGGTTTCAAAATGATAGTAAACGTTTCGGTACGCTTGTTTCGAAACGCGTATCCGTACAACTTTTATAAGGAGTTTTAATTGCTCAAAAACACTTTTTATTAAACTCCTAAAAATCCTAACCCGATTTTTCTCTATAAAACCCCTCCAAATCTCATTGTTTTTCATCAAATCTTGAGGGCTTTACTCCTAAACTAAAATCTAAGAAAGTTTCAACAACTTGGTGCAATTTCATCCATCCATTCTTCTGAAATCCCTTTTTGAAGTATTTTCTAACTTTTTCTTGTTCCTTTGATTTTATACGAATCTTAGATTAGAAAATATTAGTTTCGTATAAAATATGAGTTTTTCATCTTGGGTTTTCCAAAACTTGTAAAAAAAATTCAAAAACTCAAAAAAATTATTCAAATATATTTGTTTTTACTCGTATTTTTACACTGTTTTTCTAAAGTTTGTTTTTCTTTAACTTTTTTTATATGTATATACATTTTAAAGTGTTTTTAAAACCTTAATGGGATTTTCATTGGATTGAATTAAGGATTCAAATGCATACATTTAAATTTTTCGTATTGATTGCTTTGTGCTTTTAGGAATTTCAAATGGAAAACGTTAACAAGAAAAGAAAGACTCAAACGGGTAAAGGTTCTAACCAAGCAAACATCCGTCCAAACCTTACCCTCATTTTTCAAAAGAGTCAAAGGAATCAAGAAGCTAATGACCGATTCAAAATCATTATTAATTTATCTGTTCGCCAAGTGCGAGTTGTGGACATCGAGTTCCTTGACTCTGAGCGCTTTGAATTCCGTTATCTACCTCTCTTGTAAGAATGGAATTTCTTAGCCTTTTTGAGCATTCCAGATATTGTCTACAAGCACATGGTCTTGCTATTCTACTCTAATGTCGTTCTCATCGACAATGAAGATCATACTGAAGTCATTGGCATTGAATCGTATCTTTTGGGCAAGAAGTTCACTATTGATATATCTGTTTTAGAGAAGGTATTGAGGATGAGAACCACTTTGGTGCTCACATCGGATCCGTTCTCATATTGGATGCTCATGACCGATTCTTCCATTTGATGATCTATTGGTTCATTCACCCTTTAGGAGGTAAATTTTCCCACATTCGTCAAGTTGATTACTTTTGGTTAGAGTGTTTTCGCCAAGCACAACGACCGAACCTTGTTAAAATCATGTCCGCCAAGATGGTCCATAAAGTGAAAATTCGTACCACTGATGCACTTACATCCTTCACTTATGAGGCTGTGTTGAGCTATGTCTTTGGTAACCTCGGTTTTGATTGTTCTTATGATTCTCCAAAACCTCGAAAACAAAAGATTGGTGAATCTTCTCTTATTAAGTTCGGGTTTCGCTATACTCTTGGCTAATGGGTTCGTGTTGATAGGAGAGCTCCAGCACCTCAAGTTGAGCCTCCACCTCAAGCTTCGGCTCCTAACAACGATGCTCTTATGGTCTCCCTTACCGAGCGGTTCAACTCGATAGACACAAACATGGTTTCGGGTTTTAGTGCTCTAAACACTCGCATTCAATCTTTGGAGGAACGTGTCTCCACTCTTGAGAATCAACAATCCTCTATGGATCTCTCTTTCTCTACCTTCTATGGTGATTGGAGGAGCTATCGTCGTGCTCAAGATAAAGACAATAATGGTTCTCTTGATGATGGTGGTGACGATGATGACGATGCTTAGGATTCATATTGCATATCATCTTAGTCTATCATATTAGGATTAAGTTTGCACTTATTTATGGTTTTATGATTTAAAGACCTATGCTTTGATTATTTTTTAGGATTGAGCTTGAACTTATATGTTTTGAATATTTATGTTTTTTATGATGTTTCTTGAACCTTAATGGTATCTATGATAATTATGTTGTTTGGTTTATTGCTTATGACTTCGTTTCCTCTCTTGATTAGCATTGTTTATCCATTTTTGATCTAACAAAAGGGGGAGAAGTAATCTAAGAGACTAAGTGTTTTTAAAGTTATTTTTTAGTTTCAAACACTTGAATTTTAAATCTTTTCAAAACTTTAAAACTCATCTTACATTAAGGGGGAGTTAGAACTTTTTCAAAGATTTCAAAATTCTTAAAAATTCATACTTGGTTTTGTTATATCAAAAAAGGGGAGATTGTAAAATTAATGAATTGATTTTGATATAACAAAGGATTTAAGGACTAAATTGAAAAGGAGAAAATGATTTTTATGTCCTCAAAACTTTCCTATGTCTCTGAGAAAAATGTCCAAGTCAAAACCTAAGAGTATTCAAATTTTTCTAAGTGTTTACCAAGTCAAAACAGTGATTTTCAAGTCACCGTTTCGGAACGGACCTTAAGCGTTTCAGAACGTTTTGAAATTGTTAACCTCTGTTTCGGAACTAGCTTTTCTGTTTCGATACGGGTGTATCAAAACATGTCTTCATGTTTCGAAACGAATAAAGAACAACGGAACGGGTTGAACCGTTTCGATACGGTAGTACCGAAACGACCTCAAACGTTTCGAAACGATTTTCAAACTTGGTTTTAAAATATGATCGTTGCTCTTTTATAACTAATTTTTAAGAGGCGGTTAGAGTGTATCGAAACGCTTCTAAGCTATTTTGATACAGGTTTTGACAGTGGCAAAATGTTTCGAAACGGGCTTTTGCACGTTTCGGAACAGGCTCTTAGCGTATCGAAACGATCGTGTCCGTTTCGATACGGTCTATTAATTACACCCCAGCGGGTATTTTTATTTTGGTCTGTTTCAAAACAGGGTCGAGCGTTTCGGAACGAGTAGTTGCAGACTGCATTTATGGTGGGAAGATAACATCTCAACGGCTATAATTATGAAGGCAACTACCCCAACGGCTAGAATTCATTGAGAATGTATAAAATGAAGTCCTAAAAGCTCCAGTAAAAAACAATTGATCCTAAGAGAAACATCCAAACATCAAATTCAGGCTCTTGTGCTAAATTCTCATATTTTCTTGTAACCCCAATTGTGGTACTTTGTATTTCCAATCTTATTTGTTTCAATTGGGTTGAGTGCTTGTAAAAGGGCTACATTTGTATTGGGAGATACTAGTTATTAGCCTAAAACTTCTTTGTAAACCTTGTGTGAGGATTTGGTCAATTTTTGTGTAGAAAAATTGACCATTGTGTAAAGGTTTCCTCCTAAGCCTAGAAAAGGGAAAGATCAACTAGTGGAGTTGTTGGAAAATCCTTAGTGAAGCTAAGGTAGTGGATGTAGAGTTCAATTGGAACTTGAACCACTCTAAATCCCTTGTCTTGCAAATTTTTCTTTTCCACTTCACCACCAAAATTTCTAAAAATCCAATTCACCCCTCTTGGCTTAAATCGATTCAACGATCCACTCAACCTTTGGCTTAAATCGATTCAACGATCCACTCAACCTTTTGGTTTCCCACATAGAGATGAAGATAAACCAAATATTTGAAATATTTTCATCTTTTATGCCTTCCAATCATTTTACACTATTTTTATCCTTTTAAATCATTTTTTCCCACATCAATTCTAAATAAAACACATAGTCCACGTTATTATCTATTCTCTTTCATTATAAATATCCTATGTAATAAAATTTCATTTTAACCTTCATACTTCACAAATTTTTAATTTCATCCCATCATCTTTTCAACTTTAACAAAATTATACTTTAGTCCTTAAAATTTTACTTCTTTTCCAATTTAGTCCATATTAAAGTTGTCACTTAGTAATTAAAACCATTTAATAAAATAATTAAATGTCCCAACAAGTTTAAGTTTAAATAATACAAGACTAAATTTATAGTACTGGAATTACTAAAATTTAAATACATATTAAAAGAATTTGGGACGTTACATAAGTTTTATTTGAACAATTGATTAATAATTAACACTTTTGTTGACATCACACATGATTTTGGCACATTACTAATAACATGAAATATTACTGATGTGACGCTATTGTATCTTGTATATCATAAGAAAATAATTTTAAAATTACAAAAACCCAAGATTTTAAAAAATAATCACTAACATGTTTAATTATTATTATTTGAATAATTCCTTCTTAGAAACGGGAAGAAAAAATTTGTTCATAATATATATTGTATCCACAATTTAAAAGGAGGAGACGGTATCAATTGAGAGATATTAACTACATACTCTAAAAAATATTGATTAGCATACCTTATTATTGAATCATTTATAAAATATTAATTTTTATAAATTATTAATTGAGCCGATATTCAATTAACTCACAACGTATTGTATAGTATAAAAAATAAAATTACTTAAATAGATTATGCATTTTCAGCTTTTTCTCATGCAAGCAAAAGGCTACCTTTCTTTCCTTCCAAACAATCGCCCAACCAAGCTACCCCTCTTACTTCAAATTAAGATATAGAACAATTTTTTTTTCTCAACAATTTATTGATGGAAGATTATATAAATAGTATCATGTGACTCAAATTAAGATATAGAACAATATTTTTTACATTTTTATATATTATTATTTTAAGATAAATATCAAAACTACACTTTAACTTTGATTTTTTATAATTACACATAAATTTTACTTTAAATTCAATGATGTAAACCCCAAAATAACACCTTTAGAGAGATTATTCCCAAAATAACAACCCGGCAAAATTATTTCTCATGATAGCACTCTTATAATGAACTCGTTATGCTTGTCTAACCAGTGAAAATTGATAAAATCAAGGTTTATGTGTATCATTGCACATCTAATAAAAATTCACGTGTAATTATAATATTTACTCGTATTATTTTTTAAACACGTGAAAATGTAAAATATTATTTTTTATTAAATAAAGATGTATTACATTTTTTTTTTCAAGATTCAAACTCATATAAGATAAAACTATATAAACATTCTTAGCCACTATGTCAATCAATGGATCTCTATAAAATACCATATTTCCATTGTTTATTCCTCCTTATGGGTATATTCTTACATATTTGAATAAAAAACTATTTACAAAATTTATCAAATCCAACAGCCCAGATGAAATTCATGATCGTTGGATCCTATTGGCCCAAAACATCCAAACATGAGACAACAAGAAACGGTTAATTACAAATCTCCCCCTATAGCTCTTATGAATAAGAAATTAGAAGGATAATCTATCTTACCTAAGTCATCCGAGTTCAAGCAACTTACTTTATAGGTATACGCAGAGATAGACCGCAAGGGGTAGTTACAGTCCTAAAAATTTTAAATTCTCACATAATTATATATTAAATTTGTATTTTTCAATTGATGAGTTTACACGCTTTAAAATTTTGTAATTTTGCAACCATAAATTTCTAATATCCTCCAACAGTTCGCAGCCCTAACATATAATCCAATGTTTATCTCTGCGCATGCGTGTCTTTATCCAAATCTAAAATAATGCACATATATTATCTTATACTCGAATAAAATAAAAAGATATTATTTCATTAACATTCTCTTCTTTTTTTGATCAATACATTCTCTTTATTTTACTTATGATCTAACCAATAAAAATTATTTACTCTATACTTTTTTTATATATTTTAGGTAAAGTGATGATTTCCATCCGTTAAAGATTATGTATAATGTAGTGCGACACATTGACATTCATATAATATATAATTCTTAAAATTGTTTTATTAATTCTTCTCACCACATTCGTTATTTTATTCTATTAAAACTGTAAATTTTACATTTTGTTCATAAAAATAAATAATTTTAATTAAACCAAAACATAAAAAAATGAGACATATTCCTATAATATTTTTTCCTTATTAAGTTTTTGTTATCATGATAAGAACTTTATCAAGGAGATTTGATTTACTTTATCATTAGAAATATTATCTTCATTAATTAGAGTTTAATGTATTATGTACTTTTTATGCCTATAAATAGATGATCTAATGAAGGCATTGTATACACTTGAATATTGATAATAATATAAATCTCTCTCTTCATCTCATCTCCTTGTTCTTCCATTCTTGTTCTTCGTTATTTTATTCACAACACGTTATCAGCATGAGACTCTAATCAACTGAGATATTCATCGTTCAAATCCAAAAGAAGTTACCGAAAAGAATGAATTCGATTATAGAATGAAACTAAAGATAAGTTTTTTTCCTCTCATTTTTTAGTTATTGATTGTCTTTTTCTTTATATTTTAATTTTTTTAAAAGAATGGAAGCATGCTTAATCGCATCGAATCCAATCTCGCTCAAAGAATTGATCTCTCAAGCGATCCAAATCCATATCAAGGGGATCGTAGGGGAGAAGATGATTATCTTGAGTATATTTACAGATAAGTATATTTTTATGGATTCATGATATATAATATGGTGAATGTTTTTTTATTTTATTTGACCATATTTTAAGTTTTGCGTGATATGCTTTGGAAAGAGACCTGACATAAAGAAATTATGAGAAGTTATTTCGGTCATTTGCTATGTTTCCATTGTCCTCGAGAGGAAAATTATTATCGGTAAACTTTTTTTCTCTTTAAATTATGATTTTAATGTGCGATAAATCATGGTGAATTTTAATCTATAAAAAGATTGTTATAAAGTCTATATTTGCTCGAAAGCAATATTTCTTCTTCGTCGAAAAACTCGACCATAGACTTCTCCCAATTTCAAGTTACAAAAATTCGTCTTGATCCAAAAAGTTTTATGGGAGGAATTCCCTGAAGTGAATGCAAAGCATAATGTTTATTCCATGCGATTATCAATGTTGGGGCATTCCTTGAAGTGAATGCAAGCATGATGTTTATTCCATGCGATTATTGGAACTGTTTTATTCCCTGAAGTGAATGCAAACATGGTAAATCATTATTCAATTAGAGACATAATTTCGATATAATCCAAGTATATTGGCTGGACATCCAGTTCTGCGAGGCTACTGGTCTCAAAGGAGGTTTTTAAAGGACCTTGTGGACTGGTTTAACAATGTCGCGTACGAGGATTAAATCTTTGTTCTCTGTGATAAGGACATGTGAAAAAGGTTTCAAAGGCCCACTGGCTCTACTTCATTCCCTGAAGTGGATGTGAGATTATATTATGGAAGGAATAAAAACCACATTAGTGGTCGTGGCCGAGGCTATGAATATAGACATGAAAAATATGGTCATTTTAATAATACTTCTACCCACCGATAATGAGGTTATAAGAATGACAAGAGTGATAAAGATCATTCCAATGAAGTAAAATTCTTCTTATTAGTAATATGATGTTATAAACCATTGGTCTCGTATGTGGTGTACGTTGAAAAATCAATAATCATTGAATGATAAAGGAAAGAAAATAGAAGTAAATTTTGTTTGCGAGATATGACGAAGATGATACTGGTCTAACTTTATTTGGACATTGTTGGTCCAACTCATTTGGACGTTGATTTTTTATAACTCTCGAAGGGAATAAATCATCTTCTAATTATTCTCATAACTTTGAAGAGAATTATTTATCTTTTTATTTTTCTTTATGTTTATTTATTTTACGCACATTAATTATTTACATTTTATACTTATATTTATATATTATGATATTTATTTATTTTATTTAACATGATTATATGTCAAATACAATCTGGTGACGATTTATGCTCAACATAAGTATAAGATATATTTCCACATTTAAATACAATGAAATAATGTGAGTACTATATCTCAAAGTACTGAAAATATTGATGCTCTAGAAGAGTAATAAATTCTTGAAAGAAAGCATATTATGAAAACTGCAGAATTGCGAATATTGCAATGATTACAGCTAATGGTAATAATATCGTCGCCACTAGAAGTAGAAATTTTAAGAGAGCAATATGAGTTCGTAAAATATCTCTTTGGGAATTATAGATAACATATGTTATCAATTGGCATTTGAAATAAGTCAACGTGGATATAAGTTCTGGTAGTCAAAAAGCCAGTTGAAAGCTTTAGAAGAGCTATATCTTACTACCAAAATATAGTTTCTATTGAAAGTTTCGAAAGAGCTAAATATTCCTATTCAAAGGAACAGTTTTGATGGTCGTACTAGACGTGTACGAGTGAGATTGAATCACATGTTCTAGTTTACCAAATTCAAAAATGTATATACACACTTGTATATAGTAAGCATGATCGGTTAGACCATCTTGATCAATAATGATGCGAAAGCTATTGAGATTTATATGCACATTTATGAAAAGAACATGAAGTTCTTGTGGTGCTTGTTCTTAAAGGAATTGATTAAATTTCATTTACTAAAAGAACACGAAGTTCTTGTGTTGCTTATTCTCAAAGGAAATGATTAAGATCCCACTTAGCAAAAGAACTTAAAGTTCTTGTACTAAAGTTGAGATTGCGTATCTTGCATATTTGAATGAAATATGAGCTCATTTATCTACAAATGTGAAAAGTTTTATATGATATTAGTAGATGCATTTACTTTGTTTTATCAACCTACAATCAGAAGTTTGTGAGGTTAATTATAAAATGATTTAGATTATGCAGTCAGACTATTCGTCTTGCAGAAGCTAGTGAGTTTATATTGTAGGCTATATCAATTGTTACAAAGTCTATTGATTATAAAAAATACAATTTAGCAAAAAAAAATTAGATGCCTACTCTTTGATTGCTAAACTATGAGAACAAAAAAATTATTATTTATATGATATTTTCATATAGTAGCACATATACACATCAAATCAACGAGTTATAATAGACTCCCCGTTATGATTGGTTTTTGGTCAGAAGCCAGACATTTCTCATTTTATAATTTTGAATGTGTAATATATTGTTGAATTGCTCCACCACAATGCACAAAATGGGTAAATAAAAGGGTTGAGAATATATATTGAGTATGAGTCTCCTTTTATGTTTAAATTCTTAAATATTAATTGGAGAATCATTTATGACATGATTTTTCTCAACATCAGGAGGAGATAATAATCAGCTGGATAGAGGAAAATAAATTATCATTATCTAGATCCTCATATATGAACTAGAAGTTTATAAGATAATTCATGTTATTACATGTCAACTGCTAGACATATTTACTGACCTAATGAGAGTAATTAAGTCTCATATACCAGTTGAAATGCTCTAAATTTAAATTACATGTTAGAACGAAAGGATGTAAATCACGCCTGAAGCATGATAGTTGAAATGGTTTCAATGACCAAAATTCTCGTAAATAGAAAGTTATATGAGATGGTCATATATTGGAGGCGGATGCTCCTGAAAAGACCCAAGACATAATTAATAATAAAACTCTAGAAGAGTTTTAGGTACTTGAAATAAAGATTGAAATCTTGAAGAGATCTCGATGAGTTATGTCACTACGAGAATAGAACCAGAAAATTAAAAATTTGTCGACAACGATTTTACAAATAGTTTTAAATAGAATACATCTATATAAATAAAGAAAGAAAACGATGATCTTGTATAGAAATCTATTAAGAAGTATAGATATTGAATTAGCCAATATAGAAAGACGCTTTGAACTTCTAAAAGAGAAGTATTTGGACCAACAGTCCAAACACCTAAAGGTGTAATACAAGTGAGACACAAATAAGTAGTCGTAAATACGAAAGATTATAATTTATGAAGAATTCTAAATACTTCAAAGTGGATGCAATTAATTTGGCAGTTATGAAATATATTACATGCGTCTAATTATTTATTGATCCATATTTATCCTTAAAGGATTTAAAATCCTAGAAGCATTTAAAAATTTACGAGAAAATTTATTTAGGCATGTCTCATTGAATATTTTGGCGCATTTGATATAATCGCCTTAGTGAGTACTAATTGAGGAAATATTATAAGAATGATCAGATTTCCTTATGTATTTTATAAAGGGATTTGAATCAAGATTCATTATATTATTAGAACTCCTGAAGAGCTTTCAAAGCATTTGGTTATTTAAGGAAAGGGTTTGAGAAAAAGAATCTTGAGGCGTGGTTTTGTCTCAACTTAAAGATCGAGTACTTAAATATGTGTTTTTGCCTATGAATGGACATAAGTTGAAAGAATCTTAAAGAAGATTCAATATGAATAAAGCATATCTATTGTAAGATTGTTGAATGTGAATAAAAATAATTATATCTTTTCTTGGTCTTGAAGTACCATATATTAGTTGGTCAAGAAATATGCATGGATATACAAAGATCATTACCTTTAGATCTTCAAACATTCATTGATTCCTCCTCAAATGTCGTAGAAATAATTGTTATGCACGAGGAAAGCTAAAAATGTGTCTGGCTAAGACCATTGACTCAATATATCCAAAAGATATGTGGATTTACTTTTACAAGACATGATAAAAGCTATCTTATGTAAAGATAATGCAAGATGTATATCTCAGCTTGAAAGTGGATACAACATGGAATATATTACTCTAAAGTTTCATCCCTCACCATCTTTAAAAAAATAATATTCAGGATTGAATTATGAAGATTCAAAGATCTTCTGTGATGTTTTCATGAGGGGGTAAATACGCGTTGCACTATTTTCCATTTAATCGAGGTTTTGTCCTAATGAATTTTTCTGGTAAGGTTTTTAATGAGCCAACATGTTATGCGTATCAAAGATGTGTGTACTCTTTTTCCTTCGCTAAAATTTTTTTTCCACTGAATTTTTATCTTAGTAAGGTTTTAGCGAGACACACTATCTTCATAGACATCTAGGGAGAGTGTTATGAATATTTATCTATGTAGATGTCTATCATGATAAGAACTTTATTAAAGATATTTAATTTACTTTATACTAAAAATATTATCTTCATTAATTAGAGTTTAATGTATTATGTACTTTTTATGGCTATAAATAAATGATCTAATGAAGATATTGTATACACTAATATTGAGAATAATATAAATCTTCTTCTTTTTGTTATTATTATTCTTTGTTCTTTATCGTTATTTTATTCAAACAATTTTTCAAATTAACGTTTATTAAAATTTTCAATACAAATCAACTTTACATTGTTTTACATAAAAAAGAAATTTACATTGTTTTACAGCACCATACACTTTTGGTTTAAAATAACCACAGCTCCTCAGGTTCAATCTCGCTCTCGCTATTCAGACAAAGCGCCGATTTTCATCAGGTATATTTCGTTTTCTGATCGTCTTTTTTCTGAAACCCGCCGATTAATTTACTGATGAAATCTGAGCTTGTATTTCCATTTCGTCCTCTTTTTTCCTACGATTTTTTATTGGAATGAGGAGGTATAGTGTGGATTTGATCTGCCTGCTCTTTTTATTTTTTTATGTTTTAATTAGTTGTTTCTTCGATTAATTCTTGAGCTATTTTTGGAAATTTCTTAAGAATCTTTCTTAGAATATATGAATAAATCTTTTTTTATTATTTGCTTTTGTATTGGCATTTCGTTTTTATTGCGATTGAGTAGGTATGGCTGTTTCTGGAATATTTCGGAGCACTGTTTTTGTGTTTCCAATTGGATGTTAAACGGTTACATGCGATTTTAGGTGAAATTGTGGTTTTGATATAAAATCCAATGATTAAGTGTTGAGAAAGAGCTGAATGTTCGTTTGAAGTGTATGGTGATATCTAAGGATTTTTTACTATATATTCTACGTGGAACTGCTTTAAAAGTGCTGCTGTTTTTTTTTTTTTGCCAATTGCGATAATCAATCATGAAAACCTTGTTTTTAATCTGTTTATGTTGTTTTGTTGGCAACAAGTTGAAGGGTAAATGGTATTGGGAAAAAATTGGTTATTTGTTGAGCAAAAGGGTTGGAAATAAGAATGAAATGCTTGATAGGTTGAAACTTGCTTTGCTGAATTGTGCTAAATTGTAGTTCTAAGATGTTCGTATGTATTGTCAGATGGAGACGAAGCAACAATTATCAGCTTTAGATGCTAATGAATCCACCACTGCAAGTTTGCATGAAATGAACACTTTGATTAATGGTGATTCTACAACAAATGGGCCTGTCGGTGATCAAAATGTAAATAACCCAACTGATGTTGGAGTTAGTAAACAAAATGAGGCTTCCAGTAACTCACATAGTGTTCCTTATATTTATCGACAAGATGTTGTCAAGAGTAATACAAGTGGCTCAGTTGGGATCGTGAGTGAAGTTGCTGGTGACTCAGATTCAGATGGAAGCATAACTGATGAAGAAGATGACGAAGATGAAGATAACGAGGATGGTGAAGATGAAAGCGGTGATGTTGATGCCAATAGCAATGCTAATGGGAGTGGTGAGGGGAACAAAGGTAACCGTGAGTATAAGTGTGGTGATCTTCAAGCTGATCAAATTCGGGTACTATGGATGGATGATACTGAACCAGTTCAAAGTATCAAGAATGTAACTGTTGTTGATCGGGGTTTCTTACATGGTGATTATGTAGCTGCTGCTTCAGACTCAACTGGGCAGGTGGGTGTTGTGGTGGATGCCAATATCTCTGTTGATCTGTTGGCTCCTGATGGATCTACTATAAAAGACATATCGACTAGATACTTGCAACGTGTGAGGGATTTCGCTGTGGGCGATTATGTGGTCCTTGGTCCTTGGTTAGGTAGAATAGATGATGTTTTAGATAATGTCAATGTATTGTTTGATGATGGCTCCGAGTGCAAAGTTATGAGGGCAGAACCATTGCGTCTCAAACCAACTACTAGGAATACCCTTGAAGATGATAGTAATTTCCCATATTATCCTGGCCAGCGTGTGAAGGCAAGCTCTTCATCTGTTTTCAAGAATGCTAGGTGGTTATCTGGCTTATGGAAGCCAAACCGGTTAGAAGGTACAGTAACTAAAGTTACAGCTGGGTCTGTGTTTATTTATTGGATAGCATCTGCTGGCTATGGGCCTGATTCTTCCACTGCCCCGGCTGAAGAGCAGAATCCAAAGAATCTAAAATTGTTGTCCTGTTTTACCCATGCGAATTGGCAAGTGGGCGATTGGTGTCTTCTTCCAACTTCATTGCAATCAATTCCCTTGGATAGGGGTTTTTCTAAACTGCAACTTAATGGTTCCATGAGAAATGGGAGAAATCGTGAATGTGACTCGGAAGAGATGGATGAATCAAATGATAATGCTGAATCCATGGTTCTTGATGTAATGCCTACACCTGATGAAAACAATGCCATTGTTGAAACTAAAGACAATGGAACTATTGACAATAAAGTCTCACCAGAATTCAGCTCTTGTAGCAGTTCATTATCAGTTTCAAAGGAGACTGTCCATGAGCATTGGCCCCTTCACCGCAAGAAGGTCCGTAAAGTTGTGATTAGGAAAGACAAAAAAGCAAAAAAGAAAGGGGATAATTTTGAAAGGGCACTTTTAATTGTCAATAGTAGAACAAGGGTTGATGTTGCATGGCAGGATGGAACAGTGGAACGTGGAGTGGATGCGACAAAGCTGGTCCCAATTGAAACTCCTGGTGACCATGAATTTGTTGCGGAGCAGTATGTGGTGGAGAAAACCTCTGATGATGGTGATGATACATTTGAACCCAGGCGGGTTGGGGTGGTCAAAAGTGTCAATGCAAAGGAACGGACAGCTTGTGTAAAGTGGTTAAAGCCAGTTGCCAGGGCAGAGGACCCTCGTGAGTTTGACAAGGAGGAAATTGTAAGTGTGTATGAGCTGGAAGGACATCCAGATTATGATTATTGTTATGGTGATGTAGTAGTTCGATTATCCCCGGCTTCTTTTCCTGTGCAATCTGTTTCTGAAGAAGGCTACCTTGAGGAACCAAAGCACGAAGATGGAACAAAGGAGGTGAAACAAAACTTTAAAAAGAACGCAGGAAACAAGAAAGTAGAAGGTGCACCGCTCAATGAAGCTTCTGTAGACTTCACAGATCTCTCTTGGGTTGGGAACATAACTGGCCTGAAAAATGGTGATATTGAGGTTACGTGGGCTGATGGGATGGTCTCAACGGTAAACTTGATTCCTTATTCTGTGAGCTATTATTTTCTTTTCTTTCAACTTAGAGTTGTCTTTAACTTCTGGATTTTAAACTTTGCATCTTTTTTAGTTGGTTTTCTTATATTTATTACAATGTTAATCTCTCTTCCCATCAATTGGCTGACTTAAAACATTAGAGGCTCTTTTATCATGGATATTGTCATTTTGGTAGGGGATGAGAGAACCTGCTGCGTTTTGTTCTTTTGAGCAGTATGTTCTGTATGTAAGTGTTAATGGTCTCACATGCATCCCAAAGGAGGCTAATATGCATAACCTTAGAAGGTCTCTGATGGCATTTTTAGATTTTCATAATCAGTAACTTTATCTTCCTTTGCTTATAAACTGTTTATATCTGCTTATTTTAGGAATATCTTAATTACTTGTATGTTCCATTGTGTGATGATTACTGAATTATTTCATACCGTGTCTTTGTTTCCCTGTGGAGGAGCATAGTTATTGTTTTGACAAATTGATCTTTTGGTTTGTTTAGGTTGGACCTCAAGCAATTTATGTTGTCGGTCGAGATGATGATGAGTCAATTGCTGCTGGGAGTGAAGTAAGTGATGATGCTGCTAGTTGGGAAACTGTTAATGGTGATGAGATGGATGCTCTTGAGAATGCTCAAGAGGTTTGTTTCTTTTTGAAACAATAGTATGGTTGTCCATAAATTTAAATCAGTTAACACATCAGCATATCAATTATATAAAGCAGTATGTTAAAAAAATCAATTATATACAAGCAGGTTTCAAAAAACTGGTTTGAAAGTTGTCAGTCTTGGCACTTTATTTTGAAACACATTTTTATGAGCCAGAATATGTATGTGGAAAAAATTATATACTTTTGCCTTATAGTGCAGGTAGGACCATAAGATGGTTGAGAAAAGATATCTAAATGCCTTCTGCACGTACATGATCACTAAACCTTTTTTGCACTCTGCTATTAAAACTATCAGTATAATTTTAGGTAATCCTTAATTCTAATAATCATTTGTTATTCTCAGTTGAGTGAATGATGAGTATTTCATGTTCAGGATCCGGATCCCCAAAAGGCCAGTGGAATTGTTTCGGAAACAGAAGATGGTATGGAAAATAATTCTGGAAGGAATGCAATATTATCTCTCCCCTTAGCTGCATTTGATTTTGTCACCCGAGTAGCGAGTGGATTCTTTTCAGGAAGACAGAAAAATGTTGACCCAACTGGTTTGGATTCCGAAGGAGAAAACGAATATGAGCTTGAGGGAAGAGATTCCAGCTATGAGGCTAGCTCACAGAAGTCTAGTGTTAACGATAATTCCAGTGGGAAAGTTGTCGGTGGTAAAGGTCAGGAACATATTGAGGTAGAGGCCCAGAAACATTCACTTCCAGGGGAAGATTTATGCAACTTGAGGATTGAAGACTCGGATCCTAACACAGGTGATGAGGATGATGCTTGCAGTTTCAAGCGGTTTGATACAGCTAAAGATCCTCTAGATCATTATTTTCTTGGTGCAAGTGGACAGGTATATGAACTTTATATGTTAACACGCTGCTTGAGGAGATTCTGATATATTGATATCTTTATTTCTTGTTAAATTTCGGTTGGTACTCCACCTTTGTAGTTACATCTTTTAGATTTTGAGTCCTTCCACATTAATCATGTTTGCAGAATAATGCTGGAAGGAAGTGGCTAAAGAAGGTTCAGCAAGATTGGAACATCCTTCAAAACAACCTGCCAGGTAAGGATTGTGTGGTCTAGGAGTATTAAAAGGTTTCTGGTCCTTGGCTATACCAACCTTTGTTTTAAGCACTTGAAACTATTTAACAGATGGAATCTATGTACGGGTATACGAGGACCGGATGGACCTCTTGAGGGCTGTAATAGTCGGGGCATATGGGACACCTTATCAAGATGGTCTTTTCTTCTTTGATTTTCACCTTCCTCCCGAGTATCCTGATGTGCCACCGGTATGATCCCAAATTTGATTACTCAAAGCTTGGAATTTGTTTTTCATATATCTTTTAAAAGTTCATAGAATTTGGCTTCTGAACTTTTTGAATTCTCTTTAATGTATCCTAGGACAAGTGAATCATGTTACTGGTTTTTCTGACTTTGGGTTTTGATTCTGCAGTCAGCGCACTATCATTCAGGTGGTTGGAGGCTAAATCCTAATCTATATGAGGAAGGCAAGGTGTGCCTTAGCCTTCTAAACACATGGACCGGAAGGGGAAATGAAGTTTGGGATCCATCGTCTTCAAGCATCCTTCAAGTCCTAGTTTCATTGCAAGGGTTAGTGTTAAATGCCAGGCCATATTTCAACGAAGCTGGGTACGATAAGCAGGTTGGGACAGCCGAAGGAGAGAAAAATTCGTTGGCATACAATGAGAATACTTTCTTACTGAACTGCAAGTCAATGATGCATCTAATGCGGAAGCCCCCGAAGGTGATTATTCCATTTCCCTCGTATGTTCTCATTATTGAGTTGCTCTTGCGCATATTTAGTATCTAGAAGTATCATCTGAAGTTATCAATGTTCCTATTAAAGTTTGGTGCCGATTTACCGAAGCCTCGCATGGTAGCTTTTAATATTTAGCAATTGTATAGCGTAAACTCCATCCATCAGTAGCCCCCGTGGTAAAGTTCCGGTTTCGTTGGAATTTTCACTGAATTCCATATCATGAATTACCAAAATATCTTCATATTCTAAAAGTACTTTTGTTCACACTCAAGTGTATTTTCATAATTTACCGCGGCATAATTAACAGAGGTAGTAGGGATTTTCCAGATATAAATGATTAACTTCATAATTATCTCTAGGACTTTGAAGAACTTGTGAAAGACCATTTCAGACGACGTGGTTATTACATCCTTAAAGCCTGTGATGCATACATGAAAGGATACTTAATCGGCTCTCTAACTAAGGACGCCTCCATTAGTGACGCGAACATCACATACTCCAATTCAGTTGGTTTCAAGTTGATGTTAGGCAAGATTGTGCCGAAGCTTTTATCGGCACTTAACGAAGTCGGAGCTGATTGTCAAGAGTTCAAGCATCTCCAGCAGTCATCATAATTAATGGTGGGTCTTCGAAAGACAACTCATATTGCCATTGATGCAACAAAGGTCAGAGCCTGGTATTTTGCAATGTAAATATATAACTCGGTGAAACATTCTTCCGTCTTGTTTCGAACAAGCCTTTTTTAAAAACACTAGGAGCTGCAGTTCCTCGGAGAAAAAAATTACAGGGTTCCTTTTCCCATTTGGAAATTCTTTTAAACTAACTCAGAACATTCAAAACTTGTGCGGGTTTTTGGAGTGAATTTTGGTTTTAGAAGCCTAGGAAATAGGATTGGGAAGACAGTCAGGGTTTTGGATTGACTGTTGAATTCAAATGATAAATTGAAGAAAAAAGAGTTTCAATTGTATGTTGATGGAATCTGTTATGAATATTAGCATGTTGATGGTTCAAATTATAATCTTCTTTTTCTGCATAGCAACTTCAAACATTGCCTTTTCCTTTTTTATTTTTGCTATGATATTGACTTGTTTGAAGTCTATAACTGATGCACATAGTTATAGTTTCATATCTTAAAAGAACATGATAATTTCTGATAACTTCAAACATTGCCTCATAAAATAAAGATGCTAAATTTGTTTACTTTTGATGTCCTATACTCGGAGCAACACTAATAGACGCTCTTAATGCTTTATATATTATGGGTCTAGAATCTAGATAAGCAGTTTCAGAAAGCAAGAGAGTGAGTTCAACAGTCTCCCCCTTCAAATATAAACTTAGATTGCCTCCTGCTCTCATCTTCTGATTAAAAATGCCTTTTTAAGTATGTAGTGTAGTCTCGGTTTTCAAGATGCATTTAATTCTTTTTTTTTTAATTTTTCCAGGTAGTGTAGTCTCGATTTTCAAGACCCAGTTAATTTATTTTCGTTAGTATTTGTATTTTGCCTTGAATCAAGACTCTATATTCTTTTTAATAATAAAATTAATTTTTACCATTTAAACACTAAAAAATTGTCTTTCTAATTTTTTTTTACTTTTTAGAATCCTTCTCTTTTTTTCTTTTCCTTTCTTTTTCATCTTTACAACTTCATCGCATCCCTTTCGTACAATCATCTAGAGGATCGTTCGGATCTAGTGGACGACGCTTGGATCGCCGGTAGTAGCAGGAAATACCAGTTGAAATCGCCTTTTGAAGACTATCTATTTTTTTCTTTTTCTAAGAAAATATATGTATTTTTTCTTTGTTGATCGTTAACGGGATAATAACGAGAATAGTGGTATGTTATCGCCGCAATCGAACGTTACCCGTTAAATCGCGGCCGTAATTCGCCGTTTTGGTGTGAATCTGATTCTCATGGCGATTTTCGGCGATACCAGTTTCGGACGACGACAATACCGTTATATAACAGATGCAATCGGGATTGTAGATCGTTGTTTAAAACCGTTATTTGCTGCTTAATCAATCTGTAATTCTGAGGCCAGTCAAAGATTATATATATATATATATATATATATATATATATATATATATATATATATATATATATATATATATATATTGTATTTTAGCTCTTATAATTGAAAATATCTTTTTGTTACTTTCAAGTTAAGAATTTATTGCGAATTCAGTTTGAGCAATTTCACAAGATTTAGATCTGTGAAGACCATGAATTTAAATCTCGGTTGTAGTCGCGTTTTTGGTCGTGTCGCGGTATGCGCGATTGCAGAGATAACGAAGGTTATTGTAGTCATAAAAAGTTAAAGTGTTTTCCAACACATATTATAAAACATAATAATTATAATTATAATCATAAAAAGTTAATTTTAATGATTTTAAAGTGTTTTCCAATGCTTATGAACTTAGATTACTGAAATTAAAAGACTACATTGAACAAAAAATAAAGTTTGCACTCTAAATTAGAAAAAATTCAATGACTGAAATAACAATGATATAATGTAGCATGGCTGGAATGGAAATTAACATATACCCTTAAAAACACGCTGGCATCTCATAATTTAAAATAGAAATCATTTGTCCCTTTTCGGTGCTCATATGTATGCCCCACACTAAAAATTAGGTTTAGAGTTTAAGGTTAGCAATTGTGGTTAAAGTTTAGGGAATTTAGGGCATGATGTATTTTTTAGGGTATAGAGTGTAGCATTTAGGACTTGAAATTTAAAGCTAGGCATAGAATTTAAATTTTTTAATATTTTTTAGTGTTGAGGGCATAAAATGACACCGAAAATGAACAAAAAAATTTATCTCATAATTTAACCTTTTATTTATGGGTCAAACCTTAATAGTTGATTTCAATTAAAAATCCTTAATGAGCTTTTTTTTTATTATTAAATTAATGACTCTTATTAATTTTCCTAATTGGATTCTCATAACCCAATAATAATTTTAATGGTAATAAAATAAGATTGTAATATTAATGTCGAAACCTAGAGGGATCCCTCTTTATTCTTCGTTTACTCTTTGGCGTTCAAACCCTAAAAGGGTTGTTTTTCATCAGACCAGCATCTAGAGCCGCGAGATTTCACCTCTTGTCGTCGGCACGCCGTCAATCCCCTCTCCTCAACGTCGACCAATCCTCTCCCTGTAAGTCTCATCAGCTCGCCTCCCTTTACACTCTTACGCTCGCCCTTATCGCCCGTCCATGGATTTTTTTAGATTTTACAGTAACGGGAGAAAACAGGGATAGCGGCCCGTTATCACCGTTATTTACCGCTATCCGTTAAATTGCGACCGCAATCCACCGCTACTAGTGTGATTCCCCGTCCCACCGTTGTTTTCGCCGATAGCGGTTCTGGCCGGCGGCATCACCGCTAAATAGCCGCCAAGTTTGATACTTATGAATTTTCAACAATTCTTAATTAATTTCACTTGCTACTTAATTTTATTAATTAATGATTGCAAGTTGCATGTCGGTGAAAAAATCTATAATTTTGCTTGGGAAATTTATTTGAATTATCTGAAATTGGTACTGAAATTGTGATTTAACCTTATTTTCAGGTAAAAGCTAGTAAAATAACATGGAAGAAGACCGTAGAGTGCACCCGGATTGTATCAATGCATCGAATCCATACCATGAATGTGTTGAATATTGCTTTAGAAAGATTGCTGAAGCCAAGGCAAAAAAGGATCAAGAAGAGACAGGTTTTAATGTTGTTCTTGTAATTCTTACATTAATGGGGTTTTTTTTGTGTGTTCCCTGCCTTCCCCATAGCTCGTTAGAATGTTTAGGTTTTATCAACTCAATCTCTTTTTCTTTTCATCGCAGAAGCTATGCTATCTGAGCGTGGCCAGTCTGCTAGATGTGCTGCATATCAAGAACAAGATGTACAAGGTGGAGCACCTGAACCGGAAGAAAATTCCGATGACGGTAATAACAACCCAGCTGAAGAGGACATTGAAGTAGATGTTACAAACCTTACCGGGAGGCAGAAAAAGTTATTTGAGTTGAGGCTGAAGATGGTTAGTTTGCTTAACCTTTCCCAGAAATCTGTTCTTTTTTTGTCATCATTATGTTTAATTTCGTTACTGATTCCAGAATGAGGCAAGAAAAGCCAATCAAACTGCAATGGTGGCTGAAAAGAAAAGAATGGAAGCTCCACCGGAATCTAGAGGAATTTCTAAGCAAAAATGGCTAGAGGAAAGGAAGAAAAAGATAGGAAAACTTCTGGATGCTAATGGCTTGGATTTGCAAAAAGCATATATGCTAGACACTCAAGAGGCAGCGGAGGCAAAATATAAGAAATGGGAAAAGGATCCTGCTCCATTTGGTTGGGATGGTATGCTTCGAACTGCTACTTGTTATCTATATTTTATTATATTATCTCAGTTATTTTATTATCATATTTCATGGTTTGTTATGTTACTTTTTCTTTTTCCGATTTTCATGTCATACCACCAATTTACACATGTATATCCCTCTTAACGTTGTAGGTCCATATAATACAATGCATTTCATATTTGTTGAAGTGCGGCCACATATTTCAAAAATTGTATATGCAGCCCAAAAAAGCTGCTTGTTATCGCTGCTGTAGTATAGAATTCTTAAGCGCAGTTTCCTTGATGTTTTTGCTTGTTCGATAGAAAATGAAAAGCAAAATGTAAAAAATGAACTTAAAACAGGGACAAATAGCAAACAGCAAAAGCACTTTAATATGTCAATGAGTCTAATCTGTCTGTTTTTATGGATGGACTTGACAGTTTTCAACCAGAAGACATTGTACAATGCATACAAAAAGAGGACGAAGAACATTGACGTTGACCTGGAAGAATACAACAAAATGAAAGAAGCTGATCCAGAGTTCTACCGTGAAGCTTCGAGCCTCCAATATGGGAAGGTATGGTTGCTGATTTCTTTCGACGGTTTCTAGCCAATGTGATTGAAGTATTTGAATGCAAGTTTCTTGCGTTTTTTCACAGGCACCTAAGGCTTCAGAAGATAAGATTGAGAAGATGGTGAAAGAGCTTAAAGACCGGGATGAAAAGCGCAAGTCGTTTAGCAGGAGGAGGAAGTTCCACGATGAGAAGGATATTGATTCCATCAATGATCGTAACGAGCATTTCAACAAGAAGATTGAGCGGGCCTTTGGAAAATACACATTGGAAATCAAAAATAATCTCGAACGAGGAACTGCATTGCCTGACTAAGGTAATATTACTCATTACAATGTTTGTGTGAATGCCTTTGCCCAACTGAGAAGGCGTTGGGGGTGCTTTCGCCTGGCTTCCTTGCATTCATAAATTCATGGTTATGTATTTTATTTTCTTAGAATCTCAACTTGGCTTTGTGGTTTGATCGGATGGTACAACTACTTATCTGATGCTGCTGATACTAGTACACCTTGGAATGTATTTCATGTTTTACCCGAAATTTATCTATAACTCTCTAAATCTGAAACGTAGAAATGAAATTTGAGATCTGTTTTGGAATCCGGCCGAGCACCAAGTTGTGTGTGTTTTTTTCAGAAATAGACTCACTGAAGAAACAATCATCAGTTGTATCCGATGTGCGAGGCTCGGCGATGGATGTTATCAGCTCTGTTGGCCTTGTTATGGCTTATGCCAAATTCCAATTTACAGGCATTGTGTTTTGAATAACTAGTCTTGAAAATGATTTTCATGGATTCCAAGACAGATCTCAAACTACACCAAGATAATCAAATTTGATATTCTTGTCTGCACTAAGCAAAAACTGATTCGCGGGCTTCATTTTAATTTTTTTTATTTGAATTGAAAAACCTTTACAATGTCTATATTATTCAAATACTTTCTACAAGATGTTAGTGCTTAAGCATCCTTAACCTCGCGCCTTCTGTATTTTACAACAATATTAATCAAGTTTAAACTTTATCGGGACAGGTAGAAGTAATTAAAATTTATCGATAGAGATTTATGGAATTGAACAAAAGTAATATAAAATTAATATTATGAATTTATTACACTACATGTTCTTAAATTATGGCTATTTTTTTTCTTTTAATTTCATTCTCAACTTATTATTGTTATATTAAATTGGTTCACAAATTTTAATTTAATCTCAAATTATGACCCTCGTACTAATTTGTTCCTTTGAATTTTTGAATGTGCCAGGGTATCAGAGCACTCGACCTGACCCAATTCAGTACTATTAATATATATTTTGTTTTAAGTTAATATTTTTATTTTAAAATTAAACTTAAATTCTCTCTTTTAAGTTTTAAAATTTTCAAAAATATTTATATTAATTTATCAATATAATATTCGAAAGAAAAAATCACGATTAAAATTAATAAGTTTTAATTATAAATTTTAATATATATCTCAAATATTTTTAATGCCTTTTTTAAAAATAATAAATTTAAAAAAAATATATGAACGGAATAGTCGATACTCAATAGACACAAACCATCTTCAGAATGGCTGAGTATGAGATCCTTTCTTTCCTCTTCCTCATCGTTTCCTTTTAATTTTTTATTATTATTTTGCCTAATTTTCTGTTGCAAGATGTATATGATGATGACAAAAACCAATCCGAATCATTCATTTAACTAAACATTTTCAAATAATTTGATCAAAAAAGGTATTGCAATCGATTGGACCTGAATACGATCATCCGCTATAAAAAAGCCAGCCAGTGTCGATCTAAGGCCGTAGAATGAGTAACATAAAAGTGGTAGAAATACTGTCATCAAATCCTGCTTTTCCTATGCAAATAGAATTCAGACGTGAATGATAACATCCTATAATCCAATACACTCACATATGGATCCAGCACTTCAAATCAGGAAAAGAAAGAAAATGTTTCAACCGGTTATGCTCCACATTACTCGAGTTTCGGGTGAAAGATGAACTTAACTCGGTTATAAACCACCCGACACATGGACCATTAAAGGGATGTAGATTTTCACTTGTCATCTTTCGGCTGCTCATCTTCATCCTTCTTTTGTTGCGACTGGTATCACATAAAAGTTATGATAACAGATCAGTTAACTATTAGACCAGCAATCTAAAATGCCATATATTGTCGTAGATGGAAAAATTGTGTTGAGGTTCATGTTAGGTTATGTTGAGTTCAATGAAACAAACCTCGGATTGGCCCGGTAAAGATGCTAGCAGATCTTTCACATTTGGGTCATTTGGGTCAACTCCCGGAAGCTGTAAAAGCCATAACACATCAGAACATATGCAATCGAAGAAGAAACTGGTTATGAAAGGCAAAATCGATTTAGACTTACTGATGAAAGAATGGATGACATAAAAGACTGATCTCCCAACACCTTGCTGACATCTGACGGAGCTGATGAATCCTTTGAACCGTCCTGCATGGACATCTGAAGTGCTGCAAGGAAGAAAGTTTGGTATTTCGTTTACAAGTGGATGATATAGATCCATGCATTTGGCTATATTTATATATCTACAAGTAGAATGCAAACCAATGTAAAGTAAAATCCTGACACACTCAATTGTACATGTAAAACGGCTTTTAAAGCAACTACCCTTACATTAGAGATAAGAGATCGTTTTAACATTTTTTTGAAAGGTAGATTGTTTTAACGTTTAAGCGTGCAAAACTAAACCTAGTACGGTTTGAGTCTTGGGAAAGATTCGATTTGTGGGATTTAGTAATGCATAAATATTGTGGACTATCCAGACACCAATACGGACACTGCACTCAAAAGAATTGGTAGACCATTTTCATATAGAAAAGAAAGGTGTAGCTTGATGCAAGTATACATCTTAATAAGTTAAAACAGCCAACAAAATAAAAGGACATACCCAAGGCTAATTCCTGGTCGTCATTAGTTGCCTCAGACATTTGAGCATCACCCGCAGAAGAATCAGATCCAGGGATATTCATTGACAATGCAACGGCCTGCTTTAGCAAATCATCCTCATCCTGCCATAACATCAGTCAGCAAAACCCAATTCGAAACTCAAGTTGTATTGTTCCATGTTAATAGATAGTAAATTGTGGAATGGTAAAATATACTGGCTTCAAGGTAATACTTACCATTGGATCGGAAACTTTTTCAGTAGCAGTCGAAGTAGCATTCTGAGAATCAGACTGTGGTTGTGCTTCCTCTCCTTTCTCTTGTCCACTGGCTTCCTCAGCAGCTCTCTTGGCAGCAGCTTCTTGCCTTGCCCTCTCCTCTTCCATGGAAACCCTTAAAGCAAGAGCCAGCTCTGGATCTATATTTGGATCTACGCCAAAATCAAAGTCAGAAACACTACCACCAGCTGCAGCTGCTGCTGCTGCAGCGGCAGCAAAGCTGCTTCCTCCTTCCCCGTCACCAGTGAAAACAGGCGTGCTGGCATAGAGATAAAAAAATAATATCATTCACAAAATCACTATTTAGTAAGTACCATAAGCGAAGACGGCCGATAGCTTCTTATTCAAATGTGAGAATTTACACACACACACACATATAATCTGAAGAAAGAATCAGAAGGAACTAAGCGAAACCTGATAAGGACATCGGAAAGTGCATTCTGACTAGGACGAACATGAACTATGTGACTGGTGTCATTATTATTAACAGATCCAAGAAGAGCCTCCAATTTTTCTGGCTTTCCATCTTCTTCCTCACCAAAGTCGACAATATCAAGAGCTACGCTATTCTTTTTCAGCTTCTTCCCAATTATCTCCAATGCCTTTTTTTCATGCTTAATAGGACTGAGAAGTGAGAAAAAAAGGGGTTATATTCAAACTGAAACAAACAAGCAAATCAAAGGCTAACATGATAGACCTTCCAGCAAAAACTATAATCCTTTGCTGCTGATTTTTGTTTTGGCGATGCTTCAGAGCCAATTGAGCAATAAGAATTCCGGCGGCTAGGTTCATCTCACCCCCCATTTCAAGACCTGTGAAATGCAATGAAAAGTATACAGAGAAGAAGGTGGTGATGATGAGGCAACTGATAGAGAGGAAGGAAGATGACCTTCGATTCCGAAATGCGTAAATAAAATATTACAGATTAATTATATGCTGATTTTGCATAAAATGACAAACTACATTAAATATATAACTCCTGAACGCCACCAGCAAGGACAAGTTCTCCATTTCTAAACTCTCAGTGCCACAAAAAATCCAACTTGCTTAATTTAATCTTCCATAACAATAGTGGAATGGTGCAGTTCAAAGAACCCTAAACTCAATCTTCAAATATGACTAAAACCCTAACTCAAGAAAGGAAATAGGAAAATCAAAAGTACCGTGCATGCAAGACAAGATTTTCCCGAGATCACTGGTAGGAGTAGCCAAAACACGAACTCCTTTACCCGCCATAGTCAAAATCCCGACCGTGTTCTCCGGATTAGACTGCAATTAACCCATTAAACAAAATTAAATTCCCAATTTATCATAAAGAAAACAAAAGGAAAACCTAGCATAATCTCACATTCACTAAATAGTTTAAGAAAAGGAAGTAACTTTTCACCTGGGTTTTAGCTCCACATATAAGACTAACGGCGTCAGCTTGGGCTTGAAATCGAGTCGGAGAATAATCGCCGTTTCGCATCCATTCCGAGTTATCAATGCATATCATAGTAGCCTAAATGATTCATTTGAAAAATGAGAAAATCGATGAAACCCTAATTCAAGAAACGCATAAAGATGATTGAAGAAGGAGATCAAAGAAGGATCTTTTCGAATGGGTTACCTCGAGAACCATGGCTGCAGAAGCGAAGAGAGACGGAGAGTAGTACAGGCTTGGAAGAAAAGAAAAAGAACACACCGATTTTTTTCTTCTTGATTTGCTTATCTGCCCCTTTCAATTTTGCCAAAATATATTTATATAACGGTCCCTACAACTTTTCGCTTTTGCTTATTGGGTTTAGATAATAAAATATGGGATAATGGCATGGATACCCTTGTACTTTAGTAAAATATTCTGATTTAAGGCTAAAAACTAGGGGTGGGAGAAAATACCCGACCCGATTGACCCGACCCGAAAACTCGACTACCCGAAACAAAAATACCGGATAATTCCTGAAAAAAAATTTATCCGACCGGGCCGGGTACCCGACCCGGCAAATTTCCCGGGACACGGGCCGGGACACGGGTCGAGAGTTTTCCCTTATCGGGTACCCGACCCGACCCGATAAAATTTTATATATATTTTTTATATTTAAAATTATATTTTTATTTTATGTTTCTTAATATTTTCACTCTAAAATTAAGTTTAAATACCTATATTTTTCTATGTTTATATTATATTCTTTTAAGTTTTATGTTTAATTTTTTTTTAAATATTTTTGTGTTTAACATATGATTTTTTTTTTAATTTTAAAATAAAAAAAATAAAAAAAAATATGAACCGGGTACCCGAATTTTACGGATACCCGAATCCCGGGTACCCGGATTTAATGGGCCGGGACACGAGCCGTTTAAAGAGGTACCCGGACGAACCGGGTACCCGGTTTTCCGGGTACCCGAATCCCGGGTACCCGACAATTCCCAACCCTACTAAAAACAATACAATCGAAATATTAGAAAACATATAACATAAAATGTTACCACACAAACGAAATATTAGAAAATACGGAATTTAAAATGTTTCCACACAATCGACAAATTTCGAAACTTGTTGTGAAACCACTAACCTAAAATGTTGTAACCCCCTCGTCCCGGTCTGGCCGGATGACCGGTCCGAGTAGGCCACACGGGGAAAACCGAAGCGAAACCTGTTAAGGTTCTCCCTCGGTTAGCAACCCTAATTTTTTTTCTTTTAACTTATCTTCTCTAATGGCACATTTAAGTCCTACGTGATCAAGACGGCGGAATAAAAAAAAGAAGACAATCATTCGAACCCAAAACGTCAATTAAACAGTCTAATTTTAATCCATTAAGCAGGTTGTTTCGAAACACCATTGAGGCGCATCGAAACGCCTTGACCAGGTCAACTGCCCCAAGCCCATACGAAGAGGCCGTATCGGAACGGAGGTCAACCGTTCCGAAACACCCTCAATGGTCAACTTCTCGTGGTCAACGAGATTTTGACCGTTTCGAAACCCTTAGACCTGTTTCGAAACACTTTCATCTCGGCAATTTCTCAGATTTTCAGTAGCCAAAATGTTTCGAAACCCGTATCGGAACAGGGGCTCACAGTGGTCGAACCGTATCGAAACGCATTCCGATACGGGGTCTCTGAAGCCTTACCCGTTCCGAAACGGCCCAGCTCGTTTCGAAACGCGGGCTGTCTGCAACCCTCAAAAACCAGACTTATGCATTTCTCAACAATTCTAAGGGCCCTAAACGACCCCAAACAACACTCAACATAAACATACATGATCTAAAGGCATGAACCCTAAGACAAACATGCTCAAACACCCAAGGCATATAAAGAAACATCCATTCAAGGCATTACTAATAGCATACTTCAACATAGACATCACTTAGACAAATCAAGGTAAGCAATTGCCAATAAGGTTCACAAACAAGGGCATACATCTCAAAAGCCAAGTTAACGAATACATACGAGGAGTCTAACATGCTCCTAAACAACAACAACATACTCCAAAAAGCATCATAACAAGATTACATGTCCCATTGCTTGACCATTACATCTTAATTAAAAAGTTCATACTTGGTAGCTAAACAAGCACCACGAAGCACACTTGGAGGCCCTTTTTGTACTTGGCAACCCCGAACTAAAGATCTGCATTGTCGAACAAAGAGAGAGCGTAAGCAATGAAGCTTAGTGAGGGTAAGCTCTTTAAAAACAAACCTCGACAATGCAGGGTCCAAGCACGATCTCACCAAGGTAAATGCATGATTATACCATTGATCCTCAAGAGCCAAATGTTAAAGATGCATGAACAATATTCAATTATATGTCATGCTCAACAAGCTCTATTTCACAACATATGTAAACACATATAAACATCCAAGTAAAAATCACATTCCACATCACATTGATACACATATCACTTAATATTGGCACCTAGCTATGACCCGAATACGCGAATAAACACGCTGGAACTCACATCCAACAACCACTTTACCTCACGGTGGGATTACACTCATCACCGGTCTCGCGGAGGGGATTCCACTCATCCGCACGCCCCGTCGATGGGATTCCACTCCTCATCGACTATGTATAAATAACAATTTCCGGGCGAACCCGTACTTCTCCTTGGCGACTCAACGCCACTAAGGTCACGCGCGAATTTTGACTCATGTGTGCACACTAACATCCTAATGATCGATCATTTGTACTCAAGCATACTAGTGCCAACATTTAACTCAATCCACATTATCATTTACAACCAATTTCGTGCTTAGCACGTATTCACCATGATCACAATCATGAATCATCCACATGCATAACACAATGCATCACATCCATGCCTCATTATACATGTATAACACTTTATACATAAACAATCATATCACAAATAATACGAAGCACAAGCATCCATTACAAGTTCAACCAATGGCTCTAGTTTAAGTTTATGATTAGGCTACCACCCTAATCCTAACTCTAGGTGGGTCTACCAAGCCCGACCTAGTCTACATGCTCGAACCAAACATTTAAACCACTTTAAAACATTAACCACTCACCTAAACTTCCAAGCTCAATTACCAAGCAAGCAACCACCCTCAAGCTTTCGGATTTCTTCCCGATGCTTCACCGACACAAGTTCTCGCTTCTAAACAACCTCAATACAAACCAAACAACTTCAAATCAGCCCAAGCATCAAAGTAGTTAACCCGGAATACAATTCAAACACAAATCACAATATTTTAAGCCATGAACAAACCCCACATTTACCAATTTCGTGTAGCCCAATAATCTCATCCAAAACTCATGTTTCCAACACCTTTTATACCCACAAATGATCCCAAAGCAACCCCTAACCATAGTACTAACATTAGCCCACCAATTCCAACCTAAAACAACCCCCAAAACTCACCCAAAACCCTTCAAAAACCCCATTTAAACCCAACTTCGGGAATTTGCTCAAAACCAAGAAAAATTCATATATGTGGTACCATTTAACTCCTAGACTTCACAACTAACAACATTAAATCGAAATATTAAGTTTAACAACATAAAGTTATCATTTTTAATCAAAACCTCCAAAAACTCCATTTTCAAAACATTGAGAAAAATGAAAATCATTTGTACTTTTGAAGAGAGGATGATGAGGACAAGTTGAAAATGAAATTACCTTTCGAAAACGAGTTGAAATGATGAAGCTATGTGATGGAATAACAGAGAGGATGAGAGAGCTCTTCAAACCGTTGTTTTTGTTTCGAAGGAGAAGAAGGTGAATAGTAAAAGATGATAGGAAGGGGATTTAAAATTAAAAGTTGGGGTAATTACAATATTGCCATTAATGAATGGCCATTCTCCAATTCCTTTAAAAAATTCTTTAATTTGCAATTCATTCAATTTGGTCCAATGTAAAATATTTGTTTTTGAAACCCGAAACTTAAAAGATTATTTTAATTATAAAACCAAACCCAAAATAATATTAAAATATTATTTTCACCCGACCCCTAAACCCGAGTGTTACAAATGTTATACTTATAACATTTCGATTGTGTGGTAACATTTTAAGTTCCGCATTTTCTAACATTTCGATAGTGTCATTTTTTAGCCTTAAAATTAGGTTGTTGTATTGTATGCTCTCACAATTAATATAATTCTATACTTTGTTTATGCCTTCCAAACAACTCCTGGGTATAATAGAAGCAGGGGTGTTCATTGTCCGGTTAAAATCGAATTAACCAGTCGATCTAAAATTTAATTTAGTTAATCAGTCAGTTAATTAGATGTTACATCGTCTAATGGTTATTTTTTAAAAAAATTTCTGGTTATCAGTTAATTTGGTTCGAAACCGGTTAATTAATCAATTAACTGAAAAATACTAAATATTAAATATAATATATATTAAACATATTATATATATATATATTAAGCCTAATCCAACTAAATTAGATGTTAACTGTTATTTTATATATGGTGCATTGTTATTTTGGTATTTATAATAGATACACTAATGTTTATTGTTATTTTGATGCTTAATAATTAAATTTAAAATATTTTCGGTACTTTTCATTGTTATTAAGTTAATTTAAAAATTAACTGAATTAAAATAACAGAGTTCAATCCAGTTGAAGAGAAAAATTTTAATTAATAAATTTTAGGGAAAACTATACCGGTGGTTCCCACACTATTACCGTTTTCCTATTTTGGTCCCCAAATTATTTCTTTGACAAAATCGTCCCTTCTGTTATATAGTTCTCCTGTTTTGGTCTCCGTCGTTAAAAACTAACGGAATTGATGACGTGGAACTTTTTTTCTTATTTTTTAAATTTTTATTATTATTTTCTCTCTCCCCTCTATATATTATTTAAATTTTTTATTCAGACTAATGTGAATTGGGGGAGTTGGGATTCAAACCTGTGTCCCCAAGCTCTAAAGTTAATGGGTTAACCACTGGGCTAAACTCCAAGTATTACTACATTTTAGCACAAATTACCTTTAAAACAATCAAAGGAACCCCCAAAAACCAAAAAAAAAAAATAGTTGAAACAAATGACTTGCAATAAGATTCGAACCTATGTACCATGGCATAAAAAGGCCAAGCATAAACCAAATATGCCAAGAAATTATTTTGACTAAAATTTATATTTAACGTATATTAGTTTACCAAATAATATTTGGGTAAATCTCTAAATATTAGGTAAATCTTTCATGTATATATCCTAAATTATTCTTGGGAAAATGGCATGGATACCCTTGTACTTTAGTAAAATATTCAATGTGATATATGTATTTTCTAAATGTTTATGGTGAGCAGAGAGTGCGACACCTTAATTTAAAGCTAAAAATGACACAATCAAAATGTTAGAAAATGTTATCACACAACCGAAATATTAGAAAACATGAAACTTAAAATGTTATCATACAACCGAAATGTTACTTTTTTGATAACATTTTAGGTTATGTGTTTTCACGACAGATTTCGAAACTTCATGTGAAACCACTAACCTAAAATGTTATACTTATAACATTTCGATTGTATAGTAACATTTTAAGTTCCGTATTTTTTGACATTTTTTATAGTGTCATTTTTCAGCTTTAAAATTAGGTTGCAGTAAATGTATGCTCCCACAATTAATGTAACTCTATACTTTGTTTATGCCTTCCAAAACGACTCCTAAGTATAATGGAAGTAGGGGTGTTTATTGTTCGATTAAAACTGAATTAAACGATTAATCTAAAATTTAATTCGATTAATTAGTGGATTAATTAAATGTTACACCGCTTAATGATTTTTTTAAATTCAGTTATTGATTAATTTGGTTTAAAACCGATTAATTAACCGGTTAACTGTAAATACTAAATATATATATATATATATATATATATATATATATATATATATATATTAAGCTTAGTCCAACTAAATTAGATGTTAACTGTTATTTTATGTGTGGTCCATTGTTATTTTGGTATTTATAATAGATACACTATTTTATATGTAATGTTTATTATTATTTTGATGCTTAATAATTAAATTTAAAATATTTTGTTGGTGTTTTTCATTGTTATTTAGGTTAATTTAAAAAAATAACCGAATTAAAAGAACAAAGTTCATTTCAGTTAAAGAAAAAAAAAATGGTTAATAAATTTTAACTAATTCGATTAGATTGAATCAACAGTTTGAACACCCATAAAATTTGACACGACAGCGTGTGATTCACTCTAATACCGTCCTGTGACACTATTTTTTTTAAAAGTCAGCTAAATTAAACGTAAAGCATAATAACACTTATTTATCTTTGTTTATAATATAATTATAATTTGGGTTAACTGCTGGAATAATCACTTATGTTTCTCCCCAGTACAGAGTTGATCACCGATTTTGAAAAACGACCAGTAAGGTCACTTACGTTTTCGGGGCTAAACTTTTGTCACTCAGTCGTTTGTTGCCGTTAAACATTGACAGCTTGCTGACCTGACAATGAAAAAATAAGGAAAAAATTATGCAATGGCCACTAAAGTTTATCTCATGTACACTTCTGCTCTCCTATTTTAAAAATTAAACATTATGGTCACCACTAAAAAGGTTTCTTCATAATTTCACCCTTAAATTTTTAAAAATTCATTTTTCAACCCCAAAACTTTACAATCAATTAGTACAATAATATTATAAAGGCTTAAATGAAAAATAGGTGTATAAATTATACTCTTTTTAAATTTTAAGTGCCCAAATTACTCATATTTAATAACTAAACTTTTAAATTGCTCCTATTTTTCCACTCTAGATTATTTTATTATTATTATTATTATTATTATAACACGGCATGTAATTTTTATTATTATTATATTAAAATATTTATTAATTTAATTATATTTATCAAAATAATCAAAAACACCTCATCTTCATCCCATTATCTTCTTCCTCAATTTTCATTTTCCCTCAAACTTCATCCCCTTATCTTCTTCCTCAATTTTCATTTTCCCTCAAACTTCATCCCCCAATCTCCACATCATTGTTGCATTTCTTTGTCAGTTAATGAAAGATTTTTATGTTGCAATTGTTCAATTGTAATGATTCTTAAGATGATAAATTATGGACATTGTCATGATTGTGATCGTTGACATTCAATTTTAGGGGGTAAGTTGGAAAAATATGTAAAGTTTTGGAGGGGAAGTGTATTAAGTCTATAAAAAAGTAATATATATATATATATTTAAATATTTTAAATTTAATAATAATGATGATGATTTTATTTTATTTTTAAGTTTTAATAATAATAATAATAATAATAAATGACATATAATAATAATAATAAAATGATCCAGAGTGAAAATATAAGAGCAATTTATAAATTTAGTTATTAAATAAAAGTAATTTGGACACCTAAAATTTAAAAAGTGTATACTTTGGACACCTATTTTCATTTAAGCATTTATAATATTATTGTACTAATTAATTGTAAAATTTTATAGTTGAAAAATAAATTTTTTAAAATTTAAGGTGAAATTATAAAGAAATTTTTTTACTAATGATAATAATTTTTATTTTTTAAAACTGGAGAGTAAAAATGTATATGTGATAAACTTTAGTGGCCATTGCAATAATTTACCTATATTTTTTCGATGTAGGACAACAAACCGTCAAGCAACAAGTCGTCGATGTTTAATAGTAACAAAAGTCTCAATTTACGCCCTGAAAACGTAAGTGACCTTACTAGTCGTTTTTCAAAATCGATGACCAACTTTGTACTGGGTAAACATAAGTGACTATTCCAATAGTTAACCCTTATAATTTTAAAATAGATATTTTATCAACTTAAAAACCACAAATATCAAACATTCATATTTTAAATCAAACAATAAAAAACATTTTTTAAAAGCACTTCCAAAAGAAAAGGAACAGCAATGTGAAACTGAGTAAAAAGCTTTATGTTTAAATTGTTTTAAAATCTCTTGATTGATATTTTTTGTTCAAATGAAAACACACTGATTTATGAAGGGAAACACACAGAATTGATGCAAGACAACACAATGATTTATTTGGTCGGCAATACAAACAACTGATGGTCACAAATATGAATGAAAAACAAACTTTAACAATAAAATAATTAAAACCCTAATAACATGAGCAACTATGGTGCCATCCAATGCCAACTAATTCATATCCCTATCAAAATTCTTCTAAATACTGCATTGCCAATAATAACAATCACAGCAAAACATAAACAAAGTCTCATCATCAACTCTAACATCTTAGACATCCAAAAACTTCAAATAAAGCTTCTCCTCAAGCTTCGCATTCTGCTTCCGTATTCTCAGCACTGGATTCCAGAAGAAAAAAATGTATACACATCAGAATTAGCAATGTCATAATTAACACACAAAAGCAAACTCAAAACAAAGATCAAACAGGCGTGGTGTTTGTTCCATGAAAAACATAACATTGCCGCGTGTCTTTTCAAGGGTTCGGAACCATCCATCACTTTGTTAATTATTACTGATTCATTAATATAGATAAGTTCTCACATTCTTCCATATAACAAGGGACTTTCAAGAAGTTTTCAAACTCTTTAATATACAAGGGACTTTCGATAAGAATAACTAATGAGAAGTTGATGAAACAAGGCACTTTCACTCGAAAGGAACAGCATTATCCACACTTTTAAGAGTTATCGGAAATGTAAGTGCTCAAATAGAGGTGAAAACCATGCTAAGGACGGAAAGAGAGATGGTTACTTTTCTTTAGCTAGTTAAAGTATACATCTTTCCCAGAAATATTTTTCAAATACTGCTATATAGGTAGGAAAAACCTGTTCCAACACAATTCTGAGGTGCAAAAAATTCAATTACACTACTTTTACTCTGTTTCTTAAAATCAAATGAGTTTCAAATAGCAACACCACCATATAGAGCAAAAACCATCAAGGTTCATGTGATATATTATATATATATAGAAATATTCTAAAATTAACCAATCAATCAAATTTCAGTTGATTGAACAAACCTTTGGGGTTGATCAGCTGCAGCTTCAACAGGTTCACTCTTCCTCCAGCTCTTGTCAGTCGGGGCATGGCCATTGCTGAAGCTTGTCTTTCGTGTTCTCTCTTTCTCTGTTACACTGACAGTTTCTTTAATTTTCATAGCTTCAAGCTTCTCATCAATCTCCTTCCAGTCTTTCCCCTTTTCCTTCAACACCTCCTCTCTCGGTCTCGCCTCCCCGAAAGGATTTGCGCCTTTGGGTTTGGCCACCGTAAAGTCCTCGGTCACAGGTACCGTGCGTGGCTGAAGAACAAGCTTTGGCCTCGCCCCACCACTACCACCAGCAGCACTGCCAGCCTCCTCCCTTTTCTTTCCCCAGTTATCCAAATCCCTTGGTGAATCGAAACTGGTTCTTCTCTCAAAACCCGCACCAAATCTCCTAGGCGGTGGTGCACCATTGGGGCTTATATTATTACTCTTACCAGCAGCCCAGTTATCTACTTCATCGGCTTTAGATTGCGAATCGAAAAAGCCTCCTCCGCCGCTGCCTCTCTCCCTCCTCTCAAATCCACTGCCAAATCCGTTTCCGGTGGGCGTCGATTTCTTAACCGATGCCCAATTATCGATCTCATCAGCGCGTGAGGGAGTAATTTCTCTATTGGAATCTCTGTTCGAAACCCTAGAAGATCCCCATCTACCATTACTCGACGAATCATCTCCGTTGGAATTATTGTATCTGTTCGAACCGTAAGATTTAAAACCGCCGCCGAGCCGGTTACGATCGAGTTCCTCGGGGGAGCGCTCGCGAGGACCGGTGGGGAGCGCGAGGACCTCTTCGTGAGTGAGACGTATCGGCTCGGTCGGCTTAGACGAGCCATAGGTAAATTCAGCGAGGGATACAGTTTGGCCCTTCTTTTTCTTGGGCTTGGTGGCGGCAGCGGCGGATAAAGAAGGGAAATCGGCGAGCTTTTCCGTGGAAGAATCGGCGCGACTTTCCTGTTGGAGTTGAGCTTCGTGCTCTTCGGCGTCGAGAGCCCAGGCGCCGGGTTTGCCCCAAGGAGAAGAGACAGTTGCCGCCATGATTTTGTTTTCGAGAGTGCTTTGGCGCTGTTTCGAAGCTTGCGTTTTAGGTCGTGGAAGGTTGCGTTTGACAGCAAAATAGAGCGAGCGGTTTTTTTTATATGGGAAGACGAGGGGATAATATCTGACGGTAGAGAATAATTTAGGATATATATATATTGGTATTGAACTTGATGTCAAACTTTAAATCGATACCATGATCCTATTAGAGTTGTGATCCAAATAGTTTGGGTTGTTCAAATATTTCTACAATTCTACTTTTCTTTTAGGATATGTGTTGAAGAGTAAGTTCTAATTTGAGTAGAATTTCTTTTTATGCTGATTTTCATTGAAAACAAATCTTCTAGTCCTATAAATAAATACAAGAGATTAAGAGCTCGTTTGGTTTTAGAAAATATTTTTTAATTTTACTTTTTATTTTATAAAATAATTTTTATTTTTTATTTTCTAAAAACTAGAAAACATGTTTGGTTAATAGAAATAAAAATTTGTTTTTTTTTCAAAAATAAAAAATAGTGAAAATGTGTTTAGTATCTGTTTTTCAAAATAAAAAAGCTTAAAGATCAAATTAACCCTCGACGAAAATAAAAAAAATCACTTAAGACTTTGTGAATTTTTTATACCCAATTTAGCCATCATAATTCAAATTGCAATCAATCAGACACTCATAATTCAAATTGCGATCAATTTAGCCCTCATGTAAGGTCGTAACGTCGACCGTTATAGTTGACTGTTAACTCACAAACAATCATTTAGATAATGACACATTGTACGTCCGAAAAATCATTAAAAATCTTAAAATATATTTAAAATTAACCACCTCCATAACTACCCACCTTAAAATAGTTTGCTAATTAGTTCCCCTCCACAATTACCATCTTCACTTTGATACATTGAAATGTTGTGGAGTTTACATGGGTTGGAGTTAAATCTGGCATCTCGAAGTTTCAACATCCATTTTCTTCTTAAAACACGTGGAATGTTTGTTTCCTAGAAAATTAGTAAAATTCCAGTAGAAAAAAGTTGATTTGCATGGATTGGAAGAAGACTGAGACAAGGGATCTACAGTAGCTATGATAGTTCTAATAGTGACGATAATAATAGAGTTTGGGATTTGAATTAAAAAAATCAATAAAGACCAAATTGAAAAAAAATCAAAACTATGATTGTTTTGAAATAAAAAATCAATAAAGGGCCAAATTAGAAAATATTGTTAAAATTTTAAATTTATTTTAAAAATTTTAAATATTTTTTAGATTTTTTACGGTTTAATGATGTGACACTTTCAGAGTGTGTCATGTATTATCAGTTTATTGGTTGTCAATGGACTAATGGTCAAAATTTAGTCAACCGTTACGGAAGGGCTAAATTGAGTATGTTTCGCTAATGAGAGCTAAAATTGATGAAAAAATCAATAATAGATTAATTGATTTTTTTTCGGTTGAAGACTAATTTGATTTTTAAGCCAAATAAAAATAAACAAATAGTTACTCACTAAATAATTAAATTAAATTATAATTATTAAAAAATATTATTATAATAAAAATAAAATATAATTAAATAAACTAAAGTTTTAAAATTCACATTAGAAATATTCAAACATGGGTTAAATAGAGTTTAAAACTAAAAACCATTGTTTTCTAATTTTTTTAAACATTTTGAATGAAAATAGTGAAAAAATATATATTTTTTATTTTTTTAAATTTCACTATTTTTATTTTTTATTTTCTAAAAATTATTTTCAAAATTTTCAACCGTTCTTATCATCATTTTCTATTTTTTCAAGAACACATATGCTCATTACTAGGGAGGATCTGAGACTAATTACACAAGTTATTGCCCCAACTAAATATGCAAACCTAGCGATCATGGGCTGTCAGAGGTAGGGTCTTCAAATCCGGGTACCCGAATTTTTAAGTATTAAGTTTGTCGGCCTGTGTCTTAACCCGTAAATACCGGGTACCTGATAATCGGGTACCCGTTAAACCTGAATACCCGTAAAATCGAATATCGGGTACCCGATTCTCATTTTTTTATTTTAAAATTAAAAAAAAACCTTAAAAGTTTATAACACATGATCCAAACAAAAAAATAATAATGATTTGAAGTTTATAACCTTAAGAAAGACATTAAAAATATTAATCTCGATCGTGATTTTTTTCGAATCTCATATTTTTTAAAGAAACCTACTAATGCATAAATGCAATAGAGAAACCTGGTTGTTTGTTTCATATCGAATCTAACATATTCACAAATTAATATTTTTTTTGAAAAATATAAAACATGAAAGCATATAATACAAAATATAATACAAATATAAAATGAATTTAGGGATTTAAATATAGTTATAAAGTAAAAATATTAAGTAAAATAAAAAAAATAAAAAAATAAAAACCAGGTACCTGAAAGTAACCGGGTACCCGAAAAAATCATATTTTTTGACCCGGACCTGACTCGGGTAAAATGGTTCGGGTAAATACCCGGTTATTTATATTTAGGTAGTCGGGTCGGGTAATTCAGATCGAGTAATTTTGAACTTAGAGGCATTAAAACTGAAACAACAATGAAAAAGTATATATTGGGGAACTCGCTCGGAAAAACAACATACGATTGCAATAATATAAATAACCAAACAAGATATGACAGAATAAGAGGACATCACTGTTGTAACATATGAAACAACAGTCCACATTTAGATAAAAGATGCATGATAACTTTGCTAACTCTGCTCGAATGATGTCCTATGGTAACCATATCCATCAAGATTCTACTAAATCAAGCAACTAATTAAAATTTACCAGATATGCATGGATGGCTCATGGCTGCTCTCTCTCTTTCACTGCGTACGGTTAAACCTCAAACCTCGGTTCTCGATTGTGCTTATTGATCATGGCTCGATGGTTGTTGCTCGGTTTCTAGTTCCTGCTGGTTGGATCTCACCGCAGGTCGGCACCATGGTTCCCTCGACGCTGGTGACGGAAGTTCAGGCGGTGAACTCGGGGCCAAAGGGGGGATATGCGCGGAGAAATGAGGCGGTCCTAGCCTCTCTGGTCTGTACCGTGGTATTTGAGCTCTTCTTGATCACGGGGTGCCCGAAGCTCACATCAGTCGGTTTCTCCTGCTCGACATTAGTAGACTGTTGTTTTACCCCTTCGCCGGAAAAGCTTTCCTAGCGTCAAGGGCGACGGTAGCCCTGGACAGAGACACGGCTGCAGCCTGCACTGGACGAAGAGGCTCTTAGGGCATTTTGGTTTCTCGATCAACCGTCGTCTTTCTCCTTTCCCTTTGTGCTGAACCAGGCGGAACCATCTCTCCCCACCCCGGGCCCGGTCTCCGCTTCTACAGAGATAGGTGAAGAAGATGAAAACGGTGATAGTGGTAGTGGCACGTTGTTCGAGACGAGTTTAAGGGGCCTCTGTCCCCAAACGTATGCCACCATCCTCGATTAGGGTGCAATACCCTGCTAAAATTTACAAGGTCAACGTCCATATCTCTAAGTTTGGAAAGCTGGTCCCCCCAAGCTGCTGGACGCTCATCTTTCACCTTTTTCAAGGCTTTCCATATTTGGATTGCAGCCTATATTGAGCCCTCCTATGCATCTCCCCTCGTGAACATCATCTCATCACTCATGGAAGACATCCCCATTAGCGACGATGAAGGTTATCTCTCTAATGGTATAGCACCGCTTCATGAAGATACCAACCCCTCCTTTGCAAGCATCGCGGACGGTCTCCTCGAAGGCCTCCCGCCACATCCATAAGTCCCTTTTGTCACACCACTTTCACCAGGAAGGGGTGGAAGCTGGTGGTTATCCCTCAACCTTCCCCTGGACTCAGTTGGCACATGGAAGTCACCATTGGTCCAAGGTCTGCAAGTCACAAGGATATGCTTTGATGTGTTACCTGTGTCAAGCTCATGTCTAAGCCGTTTGTTGCTACTTGCAGCCTGGCTATTGAGTCCCTTTGGTTCGTTTTGATATCTTCCTCGTCCAAGTTGACAAGACCCGCGTCGGACGACGAGGGACCTTGCTTTCGGATGGAGCTTTCACTAGGATTTTGGGTTGATATCAGATTTCCACCTTTGGGGATCTCGAGATGTTTTCGTTCCTTTTCGAATTGTCTTTTGTTTGAATCTTACCAATCTGTGTCTATTCCCTTTGTGCCTCTTGGCTGGGTGTTTTCGAACCTTAGGCTCATACGGGCGAGGTTCTGGTCGTTATTATGGGTCTGTTTTCGTTGTCTAGTTCGGCCGTTTGTGCCTCTTGGGGTCTCGACTCCGGACGACGTATGAATGGTGTTGCATGCATTCACGTCTGTCCCAGCGTTACCCTTTTATGTTTGCTTATGTTTAATCTTTAATGAGCTTTCTTCTTCGATCAAAAAATAAAATTAAAATTTACCAGCATGTACTGCCATCTCGCCTCCATTGTAACCCAAATGTGGGAAGAGACTTGCTTCAATTGGTCTAGAGAACACCGAGGCCAACCGTCAAGCATACCGTACCCTTCTCTCGTGTCCGCCCCCGGCCTCGGCGAATACATCTCCGGGGCTATCCTTTTCGAGGAGATTTTTTACCAGTCCACCACCGTTGACAAAAAGATGGTCGATGTTCTCGTTGAGCAAAACATTGTCCCTGATATTAAAGTTGACAAGGTAAAAAGTCAAATAACAATATTCACCCCATAGCATCTCAATTATAGATTAATTGTATCCGATGTTATGAAATTAATATGATTCGAATTTTAAATTGGTCATAAAACTTTTAATTATTCTGACCCTTTAAGGTATCATTGTCACATTAATCAAGTATTTCTATCAGTTTAGCTACTTATTTGCATATTGAATGTTAGTTCTGATAAGATATGAGCCTATTTGAAACACGTGAGTTAAATTTTACACGTATATACCTATAACATGAATAGTTCGGATTTGATATCTTAAAAATAGTTCTATTAAATTTTTTTTTATCAATGTTCTGTATGTTATTACAAGCATGCATCTAAGCTAATGGAAAAACATGATTGATAATGGTATTTGAAGGACTTAATTAAAACATTTTGTAGTTTGAGCACCAATTTAGAATCTGAACCATAGTGTAGGGACTTCCGGACATAATTAACCATTTTTATGGGAAAACAGGGTTTGGTGCCGCTCCCTGGTTCCAACAACGAGTCTTGGTGCCAAGGTCTCGACGGTCTTTCATCTCGCACAGCTGCCTACTACCAGCAGGGTGCTCGTTTCGCCAAATGGTACTCCAAGTGTTCGATAAAATTCCCCACTCATATTGTGTAATCACGAAGTAACATTGTTTATGTAACCTAACGCCTGCCTCTTTTATAATTAATCAGGCGTACTGTTGTGAGCATTCCCAATGGTCCATCTGCCCTTGCAGTTAAAGAAGCAGCTTGGGGTCTTGCCCGCTATGCTGCCATTTCTCAAGTAACCCTATCGCAACAATATTCGTTATGTTCGTAATCACGATAAATTCATGTGACGGTAATGTGAATCTTTGCATTGATTGTCATTTGCAGGACAGTGGTTTGGTGCCAATCGTGGAGCCAGATGAAAGACCCCTGAGAATTTCGAAGTAGCACAAAAGGTTTGGGCTGAGGTTTTCTTCTACCTTGCTGTCCTGAGAACAATGTGATGTTCGAGGGCATCCTCTTGAAGCCTAGCATGGTTACTCCGGGTGCCGAATCCAAGGACAAGGCCACACCACAGCAAGTAGCTGACTACACCCTGAAGCTCCTCCACCGCAGAATTCCCCCAGCCGTCCCCGGAATCATGGTACATTTCAATAAAACAATACTATGATCTCAGAATCATTCGTCTTAAGTTAGTGAATCCGAGTACTGATTACCGAACCTTTTGTCAAACAGTTCTTGTCCGGTGGGCAATCCGAGGTTGAAGCAACCCTCAACTTGAACGCAATGAACCAATCTCCCAACCCATGGCACGTCTCGTTCTCCTATGCCAGAGCTCTCCAAAACACTTGCTTGAAAACATGGGGAGGCAGACCCGAGAACGTTAAGGCCGCCCAGGACACACTGCTTGTCCGTGCCAAGGCTAACTCGCTTGCTCAGCTCGGCAAATACACTGGCGAGGGAGAATCGGAAGAAGCCAAGAAAGGAATGTTTGTCAAGGGCTACGTGTACTAAGTTGTTGCGAACAAAAACACTGAGGTGATGATAAAAATGTTGGGGGAATTGTTCTCTGGTAGATGTGTAAATGATTGTTGAGACTATTTTTGTTCTTGATTCCAATGTACTTGTAATCACTTTATAAACTTCCTCATGAGATTATCACAATACTAAAATGCTTGAAACTGCATTTTGTGCCCGAATTTATAACCATATAAACTCAAAATGAGTTGAATTAAAAGTGACCCGAATTCGAAATGATTTAAACCCAAAATGGGTGGAACTGCTCCGGTTAAGCCTCTTTTCTTGATTTCATGTAAAAATGAAAGGATTAAGCATCATACATCTACATTATTTCATAACTGAAGACTTAACATAGAGCAGGTAACTTATTGTTCAAGTACCCTCAAAGTATCTCAAAATCTTTTCAAATTTGTTAGCATTCAGTTGACAAATAAAAAATTTCAATATTTTCTAATCGAGTCTAGTTATGCTAATCATTAATAACAAATTTAGCAAATAGATTACACAATAATATGCAATGATTGTCCTCCATCTGAAGTCAATATTTGCATGCAGAAAGTTGTTGGGGGCAATGATAAAAGAGAGAGGAAATGATTGCCCTCATCAATGCACAGACAACAGCAGGCTGCAGGCCTCAATTTCCACAACATCATCCATCCACGTGTCTTCAACTTTGGAAAATCTGCCTTCTATCTTTTATACAATAAAGTTTATGAGAATTTGAGATTTTCAAGGCTAAGGCTGTGACTATCCCTACTACTCCATCTATCCATCCATCCCTAGTACTCCATCGTTAAAGCAAAAGACAAGAATATAAGACAGCCAAACCCCACATTATATATATCATAATCTCAGAATCTTAGGTATCTTAACTCTTATCCTTTTCTAAAGGGGCCGACCCACGTTAACATGTTACATGTTCAATTACAAGGCATTATCGGACTTCGAATGTCAGAAAGCATAGGATAGTTTATGGAATTTATATGTAAAATATTTACACATCTATGTCCTAATAGTTAACTTTATTTTAAGGTTCGTATAAATTAATACGAGTCACGTATCATATATGTGCGGCATCGGTAATTAAACCGAACAGATGAAGATCTAATCTTGAACTCGAGTGCACTAGTCTGCCAACACAGTTCTGTCTTTCTAGATATCTTTCCTAGTCTTATGGATATCCATTCACACGAATTAGAATCAAGCAGAGCACAATAAATCAAAGAATCAAGCAATGCATATATTCGAAAATAATCTGCTCACATAGCTTTCGGCTTCGAGGAATCCAAGAAGTCCTTCGGGTGGATTTGCAAGCTAACATAGGTTCCCTTTGGAAGAGTTTACGTTATTCACCCACGCGATTGCAGTCTCCATCATCTACACGAATCGGATAAGTAGTAGATATGTTAGATCTAAATGGAGCAAAAGCAATACGCGAATACTCGTAATATGAAGCATATGCAAACTGAGAGATGATTTGCCTACCCCAAATGGCATTATAGATAATGCCTTCTTCTGCAATAAACTCCAGTACTCAACCGACGGGAGACACACTCGACGGCATTGTTCCAAAGCTCAAATAACATTGCAATCAATACGCAGAGAAACTGCATGAATTTATGAACACATTAGCAATCTGAACGATATGCTTATTACTAGGGAGGATCCGAGACTAATTACACAAGTTATTGCCACAACTAAATATACAAACCTAGCAATCATGGGCTGTCGGAGGCATTAGAACTGAAACAACAATGAAAAAGTATATATTGGGGAACTCGCTCGGAAAAAGAACATTCGATCGCAATCATATAAATAAGATATGACAGAATAAGAGGACATCACTGTTGTAACATATGAAACAACAGTCCACATTTAGATAAAAGATGCATGGTAACTTTGCTCGAATGATGTCCTATGGTAACCATATCCATCAAGATTCTGCTAAATCAAGCAACTAATTAAAATTTACCAGTTTTAACCCGAATAAGAACAAAGTTCGAAAAAAAGATACTGTTACTTGTAATGTTCATACAAAGCTAGATTAATCGTGCAAAACAACACCAATTACGATGTGGGTTTACTGGCATGTGCCTAATTATAAGATATGGAACTTAAATACAGTGAATGAGCAAATCAAAATCAGTTGGAAAACATTCATGGTAACAAGTAACATGCACAAGGGTTCAAAAGAAGACCAAACACCCATGAGAGTGAACAGAAACAAGAATAAAAACAAACACGAAAGTTTTAAAAGCTAAAACCGAGAAAGTCTACATCAACGAAACAATAACAAGAAGGATTCTGTAGTCAGGTCCCATCCCTCATTATCAAGAAAATGCAAAAGACCTTGTCTGCTAAACATCTTTTGCAAACTAAAGATGGAAATCAACAACTAAAACTGAAAAACAATAACTAAATCAAGATATTATAGCACGGAGAACCCGTGCATAGTAACGCTGCCTCAAGCGACGCAGTAGGACCACTGCTCGTCCTCACTAGTGCCACACTCCACCAAAGCTGCATTGTAATCTTCCTCCTTGCAATAGTAAAAACCACTGTTATTCATGGCAGTCAATGAACATGACGATGTCAGTTCAAGATAAGGCATGTTGTGGAAGGAGTGAGCGAGGCTGCTAGATAAAACAGCAGCATCGAATCCGCAAAATTCTTCAGCACGGTGCTTGAGGGTGTTGTACATGAGCTCGGGCTCATACTGCATCGCTCGGAGGACATCCCCACATGATGAGCCAGGCATTGCCCGAGTCACAGCAAAGCTCTGTGGACCATCGCTCTGTAACACTGTAACAACACTCGGGCCACTGAACAGGTTGTGGACTCCGCCGAGGGCCTCCTGGTAAGCCCCACCCAAGAACATCCCCAAATAGTACCGCCCATTGACACCACCACCGCTATCGCCATCCAGCTCATGTAAAGGCAAACTTGTTTCACCTCCAATGAACTTATCAATCTTCCCATCACTGTCACAAGTTAAATCAGACAAAACACCCTTCACCGCGGGCCTTTCATCCAATCGATGGATAGGAACTATAGGAAAAATCTGACCAATGCTCCAAAAATCCGGGATAGAAGTGAAGATCGAAAGATTCACGAGATAAGTCCTAGCAGGCTCAGAACCACCAATCATTTTCGTTAGCAAGTCAAATAAACCGTCAACAGCACCGAGTTGTTCAATCCCCAAAGTCCCTTCTTTGAACTGTTCCACACATCTCTGCTTCAACTGATCAGCATAAAACAGACATGTCTCATTATCATGCCTCATTGCAGCACCACTCAAATTCCAATAATCAGCCCGAGCATCCTCGGACAATCCCTCCATAATAGTCGGAATGTTAATTTGGTCCATCGTTGGGGTAGTCGGAGCAGCCGCACCCATGGCCTCAAATATCAAAATGGAATGATGAGAAACAATGGCTCTACCGCTTTCACTACAGATAATGGGATGGTTGATAGATTTTCGATCACAAACAACCCGAATTGCATTAACAACAGCAGAAGCATATTCCTCAAGTCCATAAGATACAGAGAGATCCGAATTGCCAGATTTCGATCCGTCATAATCGATTCCAAGGCCCCCACCAATGTCAATAACCTTCATGTTGGCACCAAGCCGGACTAATTCCGAATAGATCTGCGCAGCTTCGCCAACACCATCTTGAAGCAAAGCAGTTGAAGGGATTTGGGATCCGATATGGAAGTGCAACAATTGCAAGCAATCTAACATCCCTGAACCGTGAAGTTCTTTAACAACCCTCAAAATCTGGTTGGTTGTTAACCCAAACTTCCCTTTCTCACCCGAAGTCGACCCGAAATGCCCCGAATGCTTTGTTCTCAGCTTGGCTCGGAGTCCAATCACTGGACGAACAGAGAGCTTTTTGGTTAAATCAATAACCAATTTCACCTCCTCTTCTTGCTCTAGCACAATCACAGTGTTCAACGCCAGCTTCCTTGCGAGCAAAGCAAGGGAAATGTACTCGGCATCTTTGAAGCCGTTGCAGACCAATAAAGCTTCTGGGTTTCCTTTGCAAAGGCAGTTCATGGCAAGGAGGAGTTCGGGTTTCGACCCCGCTTCCAAACCAAACCGGAATGGCGACCCGAATTTGACAATGTCTTCAACAACGAACCGGTCTTGGTTACATTTCACGGGATAAACGCCTTGGTAATGAGACTCGTAGCCTTGGGATTGGATGGCAAATTCAAAAGCCGATTGAAGGGACTCGAGCCGAGTTTTCAGCACATCCGGAAACCGAACAATGAGGGGAATCTGTAACCCGAGTCCGCCCACTGATTTCAGATCCGAAACTTTCTTAACGACTTTCAGCAAGTCGATTTCTTGGTGGGGCAAAGTGCTCGATCCGTATGGGCGGATGGAAATATTACCGGAGTCATTGACGGCGAAATAAGGAGCCCCCCAGCTGTCAACACGGTAGAGAGCGGCGGAATGAGCAGGGGACCATTTGGCTGAAATGGAATCATCAGAGGCGGCGGTAGCGGTGGTGGAGGAAGAAAATGGGACCGCCGCGGCAAGGGAGCTGTCCCCAGCAGTAAAAGTCGCGTAGCCAGGAGGCGCTACGGCAGCATCTACGCGGCAAGCCAAGACCGGCATCCCCATTCAGAAAAAAATCCGCGACGATCTATAAAACGAATCGGAAAATTAAAGGAAAAATTTTCAAAAAAAAAACGAATTTCGATGGTTGTCGAGAATTGGGGGTTTTAAGACCCGCCGAGGCCGAGGCCCCGGCCACCCCCCTCAAAAGAGGCAGCAAAAAACCTTATTAAAACCGGAAAAGCACCCTCTTTTCCCCCTACACTTCGAAATCCCCAGCCGGCCCCTTCAGAAGAAAATTACAACAGACTTAGATTTGAAAATGATTTTTTACTTGCTTCAGAGCAACAACATTTAAGCTGCTAAAACGGAGTTCACCATAAAGATGTAAACGAGATTAATTGGCTGGGGAAATGGAAAAGGAAGGAAATTTTCCCGGAAAATGCGGGAAAATTAGGGTTTTCTGAAGTTATTTAGTTAAAAGAAGTCTTAACAGAAGATAGGATTGTTGGCGAGGAATGCATGGAAGGAGATGATCCTTTATATAGGGGGGTTAACGGGTCAAATTGGGTTTCGGGTTTGGACTTCGAGTTACCCGATTAAATATTTTATCATTTTTTTTTCAAGGAAACAAAATTGATTTCATCTTCATTTTTTCTTCTATTTTGCCTAAGATTCATAATTCATTTATTATAAAGTGATAGAATTCATTGACTGTTATCATGAAAAATGAAGCGTTCTTTTTGAGGGTCTAGAATTTTACTTTTGAGAGTGGGCATAAAAAAAAATAGAAATCTTAATGTGGTCTGATGATATATATATATATTTTAAAATCATAAACTCACATAGACCTAGTGGTGGGTCTAGAATTTTACTTTTGAGGGTGGGCACACAAATTATTTAAAATTTTTAGGGTGGACATAACTCATAAAATTTAAAAAATTAAGGATTAATTTATAAAAAGTAAGAGAACTGAAGTTAAATATATAAAATTTTAAAAAATTGAGATGCCCACTCTAAGAGACACTTAAATCCACCATTGGTCCACTACACACATCATACAAATAAAACTATTTAAACCCAAATTTAAAAAAAAAATTTGTATAAGAGACTTTATAAGAAAAACATATCATTCTTAAACAAAAATTCTTAAACTATTCAAACTATTCCCCAGTGCCAGAATCACTCTTAAAATTCAAAATTTTTAATTTTAAAAAATAATTAAAAGAGGCTATATGAAAAACATATCAGCCTTAAACAAAAATTCAGAATTTTTGAGTTTTTATTTTTTTTAGAATTGTTATGATTACTTAAATTCTGTATTTTTTAACTTGTTTTTATACGTGGCAGCATTCAGTAGAGCCACATCATTTTTCTAATCGAAGTGGTAGACATAATAAGATCACAGAGGTTTAAATGATTGAAAAATGATAAAAATGATTAGTTAGGATAAACTGAACTCGACTTAAAAAATAATTTTTTATTCGACTTTATGTGAAATATTCAATTTGATTTAACTTGAATTATACTTTTATTAGTTCAATTCAAAAGAATTTAAATAAAGTTTGAGTTTTAAAATGAGAATTTAAATAACTTAAAATTTTTAGTAATTAATGTATTAATTTTTCAAATTCGAGTTAAGTCTCACAACTTTACATGATATATGAATAGCGCATAAGAATATATATATATATATATATATATATATATATATATATATATATATATATATATATATATCGTATGTGGTTATAGAAAGTCGTTTAAATTGAAATCAGTTACTACAATATCATTATAAACATCTACAATTAAATTTGAACAGAAACTCGATTCAACTCGACTTCGCTCGAATCGAAAAAAATCTTAAATAAAGTTCAAGTTATAAAATAGGACTCATAAAATCGATTGACTTAATTTTTTTTAACTTGACTCAACTCGTTTGAATATTCATCCCTAATTAGAGCGATAATTTATTATAGTGTAGGGACTAAGATAGTTATTAAACCTGTAAAATTATAGAAATTAATAGTAAAATTTCTGGTATTGAGATTTATTTATTATAGCGATTACTCTGCGTCGGGTTGTCGTGTGACCTTTGAGAAAAATAGGGCCCTTGCTGAATTAATTTCTCTCATTGGTCATCATATTCAAATCAACAAACTCCTTTGAACGATAAAAATGGGTACAGGGAAGGGACGAAATTGCGACGAAGTTTTCTTCCTTTGATTAAAGGCATGAGGTCAAAAATAGCCCCCAACGTTTTATCTTTTGGTCATTTTAGCCCTATCTTTTTTTGGGTGCAAACAATCACCAAACGTTTTATTTTTCGTTCAAATTTCACTCTTGTTGGATGAAAACCGTTAGTCAACTAACGGTCAACGCTTAAGGCTGACGTGACATGTCTACAGGGCATGGGGAAATGATGTGGCGATGCCACGTGACACTTAGCTGATGTGGCGATTGGTTAAAATATTTCTTTAAAATAAATAAATAAATTTTAATTTTTTTTAAAAATGCCACGTCAGCAAAATGTCACGTGGCATCATCACGTCATCTCCCCATGCTCTAGAGACATGTCATGTAAGCCTCATGCGTTGAACGTTAGTTGACTAACGATTTTCATCCAACAATGGTGAAATTTGAACGAAAAATGAAACGTTAGTTGGTTGTTTGCACCGAAAAAAGGATAGGGCTAAAGTGACCAAAATGTGAAATATTGGGGGCTATTTTTAACCTTTTGCCTTGATAAAATGATTCAAGGTTAATTAAGCAATCCTACTGAATAAATCGGTTAACTTTTAAACGGGATGATAGCGGTTCAGTAAAATGTCAAATTGAGATTTTCGGTGACTGTGCTGACAAGTTGTTCTCGTACGATTAACTAACCATGAACACCCATAGTTATAAGTGAGAGTTTGGGGAACCAACATAAATTTTTTAAAAATTTTGAAGGTTTAAGCTAAAATTTTCAAAAATATGGGAGGAAATTTAATTAAAAATATTTGAAATTTTGAAGCTTAATACAAATTTCTAAATATATTGAGGGGACAAATTAATATTTAAAAAAATTTAGAGGCTAAATTCTAATTTTCCAAAATTTTGGGGACATGCCCCTAGTCTCTTATATCTTCCACCACCGTGTATAATACTATTAAAAAGTGTGATACAAAATTAAATAATTAATTATGTTATAAGTGTCATGGGTGTTATAATCCACTTAATGGTCTTAGTGGTAAAGGGTGAGATGTTTTCCTAGGTGGCCTGAGTTCGAGCAACGTAATATGCAAGTATACGTGTGTTTATCAAGATAAGATACCAAACTAAAATAGTACATTGTAATGAAACTAGAATATTCAATAAAAATCATTATATGCATTAAAGTGTTATAAAAATAAGGTAATTTTTACTCGTGGCCCCTTTTGTTTGGGGTTTGTTCTATTTTGGTCACCCGAATTAAAAAAAGATCATTCTTGCCACTTACGTTTTGAATCATTCCTTTGGTCGCTAACCTCCGTTAATAAATAATAATAATTTCTAATTTCACCCACAAACTTTTAAAACTTTATTTTTCACCATTTTCCCTAAAACATAAAAACTTTATTTCTCCGCCCACCACCGATCCCGACCCTCTTTCCACCGCCATGAAGCCGCCACCCTCCTCCGCCCCCAAAACATGGGAGTATAAATTCAAGATTCCACGCAACACATTTCTCTTCTTAGTTAATACTGGGTTTTTGTATATGGGGTTGGATAGTATTATTGTATAACTTTGTGTTGGTATTGTAGTTTGAGACCTGATCAGTTTTTATAGCATGGACGACATGTATCGTATTGCTTCTACTTTTTTCACTTTGAGGAAATTTTTTTTGGTGAGTTTATAACTTTATATATGATTTGCAAGAATCATAAAACACTATGGCCAAACTATAACCCCCTCGTCCCGGTCTGGTCGGATGACCGGTCCGAGTGGGCCACACGGGGAAAACCGAAGCGAAACCCGTTAAGGCTTCCCCTCGGTTAACGACCCAAAAATTTCTTTTAACTTTAATCTTATCTAGATGCATATTTAATCCCTATGTGAAGCACAACAGCGGAAGATTACAAACAAAGAAACGTTCTCCGACCAAACAAGACATAAACAGTCCATTTTACTTCATTTCAGCAGGCCGTTTCGAAACACCTATAGGGTGTTCCGAAACGCCCTGACCTGGTCAACGGGCCTGGGTCAACCACAAGGTGACCGTTCCGAAACAGGGGTGACCCGTATCGGAACGACCTTGACGGTCAATATCTCGTGGTCAACGAGATTTGACCGTTTCAGAACTTCAAAGGCCCGTTTCGGAACGGCTTCATCTCGCCAATTTCTCAAAATTCCAGTAGCGAAAACGTTCCGGAACGACCCCCATCCGTTTCGAAACGGCAGACCATAAACACAGGGGCCGTTTCGGAACACGGGGGCCCGTTCCGAAACACCCCCTGTCTGCAGACTTTTCTGGGCTGTTTTGAGGCACAAGGATGCCCCAAAACACCTCCAAAACATCAAGCAACATCAAGACAAGATAACCTAAGGCTTAGCAACCATGCAATCATGCTTCCACAATATTTAGACATGTCTAATACCAAAGCAACAATCCACAACATGTATTCATTCTAGCTATATTCAAGCACAAGTAGAAACTCTTAAGCATAGGCCAACATATCAAGCAAGCAAAAAAAGACATAAGTTAACATTCATCATGGCTACACAACCATGCATAAGCAATATATATAAAGGAGTCTACACATGCTCCTAACAACCAACAACAACCAACACATCCCATTGCTTAAACTATTACTTGTCTTAGCAAAAACCATACTTGATGAACTCAAGTCCAAAACCACACTTGGAGGCCCTCCACTTGCCCGAGCAACCCACGAACTAAGGATCTGCAATGTTGAACAAAGAGAGCGTAAGCAATAATGCTTAGTGAGGGTAAGCTCTAAAAACAAACCTCAACACGGCAGGGTCCGAGCACGATCTAGCCAAGCAACTCACATTACCAAGAGTCCACAAGATATAGATGCATGAGCAATATATCACATATATGCCATAATCATGAGCTCAACACTACCATACATGTAATCACATTTAAACATCCAAACAGCTCATATATCACAACACATTGATACACATATTAATCCACATTGGCACCTAGTTATGACTCAAATACGCGGATAGACACGTTGGAAACTCATATCCAACAATCACATTACCTCGGTGGGATTCCACTCATCACCGGTCTCGCGGAGGGGATTCCACTCATCCTCACGCCTCGTCGATGGGATTCCACTCATCACCGACTATATTTAAATACTATTTCCGGGCGTACCCGTACTCCTCCTTGGTGACTCAACGCCACCAAGGCCACGCGCGACTTTGACTCATGTGTACACACTAACATCCTAATGATCGATCATTTGTATTTAAGTATACTAGTGCCAATATTTTACTCATTCCACATTACTCATTTCAATCATTCCCGTGCTTAGCACGTACTCACCATGGACACAACCATGAACCATCACCATGCATGCTTTAAGCAATACAATCCATGCCTCAATTCACATGTATAAAACAATATACATAAGCATTCATAACACAAGACATACGGGGCATATACATTCATGCATTTGAGTTCATCCAAAGGCTTAGATCAAGATTAGGATTAGGCTACCACCCTAATCCTAACTCTAGGTGGGTCTACCAAGCCCAACCTAGTCCATATACTCGAACCAACCAATTTAAAACCGTTTAAAACAATTAACCACTCACCTAAGCTTCCAAGCACGAGACCAAGCAAGCACAACCTTCAATTCTCCGGATTCACTTCCGATGTCCCACCGATGCCCGAACTTGATTCTAATCATTCCCAAACACAAACAAAACATCCACAATCAATATCTTGCCATCGAAACTAACCCGGATTACATTACCAAGCATTTAACACCCAAAACAAGTCCAAAACAGAATTTTCGAGTAGCCTACTTAACCCACCGAAATCTTCCATTTCAAGCCTCCAAACAAGCCTCAATTACATCCAAAATGATCCTCATATATCATACTACCTACAGCCCCCAACAACCAACCTTAAACAGCCCCAAAACACCCTTTAGAACCCTCTAAAAACCCTCTCAAACCCAATTCCGAAAATTGCCACAAATCATTTGAAATTCATATATGTAGTATCATTTGGCCTCTATACACCATTACTAAACATATTAGATCAAAACATTTAACTTTGCAACATAAAGACACCATTTTTAATCAAAACATTCAAAATCTCTATTTCCTAAAAACTTCATGAAAATGAAAATGAAGGGTACTTTTGTGAAGGGAAAGATGAGGGAAAGTCAAAAATACCTTTACCTTTTAATTTGGAGTTGGAAATGGTGGAGCTTTTGGATGGAACAGTGGATTGAAGAGGGGGGAGCTTCTTTCACGTTAGAGAAGAAGATGAATAGGGAAAAATAGGAAGAATGGGTGTTTTAGTTGTTTCTTTAAAACCAAGGCTAAAAGACCATACTGCCCTTAATGAAATGGGACATTCACAAGGGCACACCATTAGAGGCTATTTAGGATTAAATTTCAAAACTTGATCCACATTAAATTAGCCAATTTGAAAACGAAACCCGAAATTGTAAAGAACCCTTTTAATTATGAAAACCGAGCCCAGATAATATAAAAATATTATTTTTTTTTCACCTAACCCCTAAACCCGGGTGTTACAACTCTCCCCCACTTAAGGAAATTTCGTCCCCGAAATTACCTGGTGGAAACAGATACGGAAACTGCTCAACCATATCCGCTTTCCTCTCCCACGTGGCCTCTTCCACCCCTCTATGCCTCCACAACACCTTGACCAACTCTATGGTCTTGCCACGCAACACCTTGCTATCCGAAGCAAGTATCTCAACGGGATCTTCATTATAAGACAAATCCGGATTCAACTCTATCTCCTCAACGGGCATCACATGAGAAGGATCTGATCTATACCTCCTAAGCATAGACACATGAAAGACATCATGGATCTTCTCTAACTCAGAAGGTAACCTCAACCGATAAGCTACGGGCCCAATCCGCTCAACTATCTCGTACGGACCAATGAACCTCAGACTCAACTTGCCTTTCCGGCCAAATCTCATTACCTTCTTCCACGGAGATACCTTCAGAAACACTTTCTCACCCACTGAGTACTCAACCTCTTTCCTCTTCAAATCTGCATAGGACTTCTGACGATCGGAAGCTGCTTTCAAACGGTCGCAAATCAACTTCACTTTTTCTGTGGTTCCTTTAAGCAAGTCTGGCATAGGTAACAACCTCTGACCTGTCTCAGCCCAACAAATCGGAGTTCTACACCGTCTACCATACAAAGCCTCATAAGGTGCCATCTGTATACTAGACTGATAACTGTTGTTGTAAGCAAACTCAACTAACGGTAAGTGCTTCTCCCAAGAACCCTGGAAATCAATCACACAACAACGAAGCATATCCTCTAGAATTTGTATCACTCGCTCTGACTGCCCATCGGACTGCGGATGATAAGATGTGCTGAAATGCAAACGACTACCCAAAGCACCATGCAAACAACTCCAGAACCTCGAAGTAAATCTAGGATCCCTATCTGAAACTATAGACTTTGGAACTCCATGAAGTCTCACAATCTCACGAATGTACAAGTTTGCCAGCTTATCTAAGGAATCCGTAGTGTTCACTGCTAAGAAGTGAGCACACTTAGTGAACCTATCAACAATCACCCAAACTGAATTCTTCTTCGAAGGGGACAAAGGCAACCCCGATACAAAATCCATGGTGATTCTCTCCCATTTCCATTCCGGAATCTTCAAAGGCTGTAGCAAACCTGAAGGAACCTGATGTTCTGCCTTCACTCTCTGACAAACCATGCAACGGCTCACATACTCGGCTACATCTCTCTTCAAACCAACCCAGTAGTAATCATTCTTCAAATCTCGGTACATCTTGGTACTACCCGGATGCATAGAAAAGGGACTCGAATGTGCTTCACTCAAAATCTGACGTCTCAGCTCAACATCTTCCGGTACCACAATTCTATCTCTAAAGCACAACAAACTCTCACCACTGAAACTATACTCAGTCGGTCTTCCTTCGGCTATGTCTTGAACATGAGGAACTAGGCTCGCATCTTGCAACTGCTTCTCTCTAATCAACTGAATCAAAGAAGGCTTCACTTGCAACTCGGTGATCAAACCACCATCATCGGACACACTCAATCTAGCAAACATAGCTCTCAGCTCAACGACCACTTTTCTACTCAAAGCATCGGCTACTACGTTTGCTTTACCTGGATGGTACTCGATAGTCAGATCATAATCTTTTAACAACTCTAGCCATATCCTCTGTCTCAAGTTCAACTCTTTCTGTGTCATCAAGTACTTCAAGCTCTTGTGATCGGTGTAGACTATACACTTCTCACCATACAAATAGTGACGCCAAATTTTCAATGCAAACACAACTGCGGCTAGCTCTATGTCATGAGTAGGATAGTTCTTCTCATGAATCTTTAACTGTCTAGAAGCATAAGCAACAACTCTACTATCTTGCATCAAAACACATCCTAAGCCTACGTAGGAAGCATCACTGTAAATCACAAACTCCTTACCTGAAACAGGTTGCACTAACACTGGAGCATTCGTCAAAGCTTCTTTCAATTTTTCAAAGGCCTTTTGTCTTGCATCTGACCATTCAAACTTGACTCCCTTTTGCAACAACTTAGTCAAGGGAGCAGCTACTCTAGAGAAGCAATCAACGAACCTCCTATAGTAACTAGCTAATCCTAGGAAACTCCTAATCTCGGTCACGGACTTAGGTTGTTTCCACTCAACAATAGCCTCAATCTTCGATGGATCAACTCGGATACCTTCAGCCGAAACAACATGGCCAAGAAACACAACCTCTCGAATCCAGAACTCACACTTACTGAGCTTCGCATACAACTGATTGCTCAACAATCTCTGCAAAACAAATCTCAAGTGCTCATCATGCTCTTCTTCTGTCTTCGAGTACACAAGTATATCATCAATGAAGACAACCACAAACCGGTCTAGATAGTCTCTAAAAATTCTGTTCATCATGTCCATGAATGCTGCTGGTGCATTCGTGAGCCTAAATGGCATCACAAGAAACTCATAGTGACCATATCTAGTCCTAAAAGCTGTCTTCGGAACATCACACTCTTTCACTTTCAACTGATAGTACCCGGATCTCAAATCTATCTTCGAGAACACTGAAGCACCCCTCAACTGATCAAACAAATCATCTATACGCGGCAACGAATACTTGTTCTTCACAGTCAACTGATTCAGCTGTCTATAGTCAATACACATGCGCATGCTACCATCTTTCTTTTTCACAAACAACACTGGAGCACCCCACGGAGAACTACTAGGCCTAATGAAACCACGGTCTAATAATTCTTGCAACTGACTCTTCAATTCTTTCAACTCTTTCGGAGCCATACGATACGGAGCTATCGAAACCGGACTAGACCCTGAAACTGTCTCAATCACAAACTCAACATCTCTGTCAGGAGGCAAACCCGTCAACTCTTCAGGAAACACATCTGGAAAGTCACACACTGTTCTGATATCCTTCGGTCTGGCTTCACTCATATCCGGATTCATAACATAAGCTAAATAGGCCCCACATCCAGAGTCCATTAACCTATGAGCCTCTAAAGCTGACACCACATTAGACAAGAACTTAATGTTCTCGCCCACTACCACTACCTCGTAATCATCAGAGAGTTTCAAGGAGATTCTCTTTGTCTCAAAATCCACACTAGCCCGATGCTCAACCAACCAATCCATACCCAAAATAATATCAAAACCGTAGAAAGGAAGTTCCATCATGTCAACTGAGAACACATGACCCTGAATCTTCAGTGGACACCTCCTATACATACGTCTAACCACAACTGTCTCACCAAAAGAACTAGTAACATGCATACCTACATCTAAGATCTCAACAGGAATATCTAACTTCTGTGCATGCTTACTCAAAATGTAGGAATGCGTAGAACCCGAATCAACCAAAGAAAGCAAGGACATAGACTGTAACTCAAAATTACCTGCTATCACATCGGTGTCGTTCCCGGTCTCTCTCTGAGCATAGACCCTCGCTGGTCCTCCCGCCTCTGGCTGCACAGCCACAACATGCGCAAGGTTCCTTTGAGCATCTACCCTAGGTGCATCAGCCCTCGGCTGGAAGTAGCCACGACCGCGCCCACGGCCTCTCTGAAAATCATTACCTCTCGCAGGAGCCTGAGCTATGTTCGGTGCCTGAGCTGCCTGACATGGACAATCCCTCCTAAAGTGGTCCCTCGAACCACAGTTCCAACAAGCATGAAAGTTACCCCAGCACTCTCCAGTGTGCTGTCTCCCACACTGTGCACACTCGGGCAAGCGCCCTCCTCCTCTATGGCCCTGATGGCCCCTACCATGGTGGCCACCGCCACGTCTCTGATCAAACTGATGTCCGCCACCTCTGTGCCTCTTAGCATCTCTACCATCAAAGTGGTTATGCCTCTTTCCAGAACCAGAACCACCAGCTCGTTTGGCTGAACCCAAACTATGCTCCAAATCCTTGGCCCTCGCGACCAACACATCAAAGTCTGAGTAGTCAGAAGCCAACGTGTACCTCTTAACCTCTTCATTCAATCCGTATTTGAATCGTTTGCAGCGTTCCACTTCAGTAGGAACCAACTCTGGGGCATACTGACTCAAGCGAACAAAGCGGATCTCATAATCAGTCACTGAAGCATCTCCCTGAGTGAGAGCCATGAACTCTCTCTTCTTCTCATCTAGGTACCTCAGTCCTAAGTACCTCTTCCGGAAAGCAGACTCAAAGAAATCCCAATCTATCTCGGCCTCTGGAATCCCGGTAGTGATGGTGACCCACCAGGTGTAGGCATCACCCTGAAGCAGTGAGATCACACAACCCAATCTACGTGCGCCCGCACAACCCATCTGAGCCAAAATACGAATTGTCTTCTCTAACCATAACTCCGACCTCTCCGGAGTAGATCCTCTAAACTCCTCGGCCCCTAAGCTACGGAGCCTCTCCAACGGTAAGCTAGCATCATCACCCCTAGGCTGAGCTGCAGCTTGGGCTCCCGCAACTGCGGCCTGGAACGCTCCCGCTATTGCTTGCACAAGCGGAGTCATATCAATTCCAGCTGGACCTTGGCCACCTTGGCCACCTTGAGGTCCATTTCCTCCGGCTCCATCCTCGCCCCCAACTCCCGGTGGAGGAGGTGGTGGTGGTGGAGGTGGTGGAGGAGCGCCAACTCCCGCTGCCCCTGGTCCCTCTATGTTAGCTCCCGCACCAACTACCGGCTCAACGGGAGCCACAACTCGCGGTTCCTGACGAACCAACCTCGGTCTACCTCTCGGTCTAGACATTGCTCTCTCAGATATTAACTACAACCACAACAAACAAACATACAAGTTGGGTTAGCAAGGCAAAGCTTCCAAGTGTCCAAGTATGTTTCCTCACTTAAAAATCATTTTTCCAATGTAATAGTAGCAATGGGACCCACACACACATGCTTAAAAGTAAAACAATCAGCATACTTGTCACATAAGCAACCATTCTTGTAGAACAAGCAAACACCGTGCAATTCAACTTAAAAACTTAAACTTACCTCACTTACCTGCCCAAGGTCTCGATAACCTTAGGCTCTGATACCAACAAGTGTAACCCCCTCGTCCCGGTCTGGTCGGATGACCGGTCCGAGTGGGCCACACGGGGAAAACCGAAGCGAAACCCGTTAAGGCTTCCCCTCGGTTAACGACCCAAAAATTTCTTTTAACTTTAATCTTATCTAGATGCATATTTAATCCCTATGTGAAGCACAACAGCGGAGGATTACAAACAAAGAAACGTTCTCCGATCAAACAAGACATAAACAGTCCATTTTACTTCATTTCAGCAGGCCGTTTCGAAACACCTATAGGGTGTTCCGAAACGCCCTGACCTGGTCAACGGGCCTGGGTCAACCACAAGGTGACCGTTCTGAAATAGGGGTGACCCGTATCGGAACGACCTTGACGGTCAATATCTCGTGGTCAACGAGATTTGACCGTTTCGGAACTTCAAAGGCCTGTTTCGGAACGGCTTCATCTCGCCAATTTCTCAAAATTCCAGTAGCGAAAACGTTCCGGAACGACCCTCATCCATTTCGAAACGGCAGGCCATAAACACAGGGGCCGTTTCGGAACACGGGGGCCCGTTCCGAACCACCCCCTGTCTGCAGACTTTTCTGGGCTGTTTTGAGGCACAAGGATGCCCCAAAACACCTCCGAAACATCAAGCAACATCAAGACAAGATAACCTAAGGCTTAGCAACCATGCAATCATGCTTCCACAATATTTAGACATGTCTAATACCAAAGCAACAATCCACAACATGTATTCATTCTATCTATATTCAAGCACAAGTAGAAACTCTTAAGCATAGGCCAACATATCAAGCAAGCAAAAAAAAGACATAAAGTTAACATTCATCATGGCTACACAACCATGCATAAGCAATATATATAAAGGAGTCTACACATGCTCCTAACAACCAACAACAACCAACACATCCCATTGCTTAAACTATTACTTGTCTTAGAAAAAACCATACTTGATGAACTCAAGTCCAAAACCACACTTGGAGGCCCTCCACTTGCCCGAGCAACCCACAAACTAAGGATCTGCAATGTTGAACAAAGAGAGCGTAAGCAATAATGCTTAGTGAGGGTAAGCTCTAAAAACAAACCTCAACACTGCAGGGTCCGAGCACGATCTAGCCAAGCAACTCACATTACCAAGAGTCCACAAGATATAGATGCATGAGCAATATATCACATATATGCCATAATCATGAGCTCAACACTACCATACATGTAATCACATTTAAACATCCAAACAGCTCATATATCACAACACATTGATACTCATATTAATCCACATTGGCACCTAGTTATGACTCAAATACGCGGATAGACACGTTGGAAACTCATATCCAACAACCACATTACCTCGGTGGGATTCCACTCATCACCGGTCTCGCGGAGGGGATTCCACTCATCCTCACGCCCCGTCGATGGGATTCCACTCATCACCGACTATATTTAAATACCATTTCCGGGCGTACCCGTACTCCTCCTTGGTGACTCAACGCCACCAAGGCCACGTGCGACTTTGACTCATGTGTACACACTAACATCCTAATGATCGATCATTTGTATTTAAGTATACTAGTGCCAATATTTTACTCATTCCACATTACTCATTTCAATCATTCCCGTGCTTAGCACGTACTCACCATGGACACAACCATGAACCATCACCATGCATGCTTTAAGCAATACAATCCATGCCTCAATTCACATGTATAAAACAATATACATAAGCATTCATAACACAAGACATACGGGGCATATACATTCATGCATTTGAGTTCATCCAAAGGCTTAGATCAAGATTAGGATTAGGCTACCACCCTAATCCTAACTCTAGGTGGGTCTACCAAGCCCAACCTAGTCCATATACTCGAACCAACCAATTTAAAACCGTTTAAAACAATTAACCACTCACCTAAGCTTCCAAGCACGAGACCAAGCAAGCACAACCTTCAATTCTCCGGATTCACTTCCGATGTCCCACCGATGCCCGAACTTGATTCTAATCATTCCCAAACACAAACAAAACATCCACAATCAATATCTTGCCATCGAAACTAACCCGGATTACATTACCAAGCATTTAACACCCAAAACAAGTCCAAAACAGAATTTTCGAGTAGCCTACTTAACCCACCGAAATCTTCCATTTCAAGCCTCCAAACAAGCCTCAATTACATCCAAAATGATCCTCATATATCATACTACCTACAACCCCCAACAACCAACCTTAAACAGCCCCAAAACACCCTTTAGAACCCTCTAAAAACCCTCTCAAACCCAATTCCGAAAATTGCCCCAAATCATTTGAAATTCATATATGTAGTATCATTTGGCCTCTATACACCATTACTAAACATATTAGATCAAAACAATTAACTTTGCAACATAAAGACACCATTTTTAATCAAAACATTCAAAATCTCTATTTCCTAAAAACTTCATGAAAATGAAAATGAAGGGTACTTTTGTGAAGGGAAAGATGAGGGAAAGTCAAAAATACCTTTACCTTTTAATTTGGAGTTGGAAATGGTGGAGCTTTTGGATGGAACAGTGGATTGAAGAGGGGGGAGCTTCTTTCACGTTAGAGAAGAAGATGAATAGGGAAAAATAGGAAGAATGGGTGTTTTAGTTGTTTCTTTAAAACCAAGGCTAAAAGACCATACTGCCCTTAATGAAATGGGACATTCACAAGGGCACACCATTAGAGGCTATTTAGGATTAAATTTCAAAACTTGATCCACATTAAATTAGCCAATTTGAAAACGAAACCCGAAATTGTAAAGAACCCTTTTAATTATGAAAACCGAGCCCAGATAATATAAAAATATTATTTTTTTCACCTAACCCCTAAACCCAGGTGTTACACAAACCCTAAAAATCACATACGTAGTCAACTGTTTTTAGTAGAGTCAGGAAGAATTCCAAGAATTTAAAATTTAAAATTTGAAGGTTTCTTTCTTTGTGTTCTCCTTTAAGTTTGAGGAAAATCCCAAATCAGCCATTAATCCAAATCTCCCCAATCAGCCGTTCCCCTAGACCTTAAAATTATAAATGTCTAAAAACTGGTCGGTGATCACTGATTCTTGTTTGTACTAGGTGTAAGGGTTATGATATTGTTACTCGAGGTCTACTGGATTTGATGGACAAACAAATTTTCTTTGACCGCCTAGCAAACAATGGATACAATTTGGATTCATTCACCTTTTTCTTGTATTTAACTACGTAATCGTATTTGTGAGAAATATTGGATACTTAAATTGTTGGTAAAGATGAATGCCTTTTTTCATAACTTTAGACTGTGGTCTAACAACTACAATAATAGTAAAAATGTCATAAAAATTCTTAATTGTTCATACAAGAAGCATGTCTTCTTGGATATTTTGCTACTTTTCATTAGTTGAATGCCTTTGTTCTTTTATACCATGAGGTGTTTGCTCATCTTTTCTGACAAATATGCAGCAAAGTAATTATAGGTCCTTTGAGGGCGTCTTGTATTGCAAGCCTCACTTTGATCAATTGTTTAAGATGACTGGCAGCTTGGATAAAAAGTTTTAAAGGTGCTTACTTGTTAATGAGTTGAATTCAGGATTATTTACTTTCCTATTTTTTCGACTTCCATAGCTTGAATTGATAGGTTATTTTGATTGTTTTCTCCTTGTCAGGAACTCCAAAAATTGTTAGGGCAGACTGATCAGCTGATCAAGTACTTCTGTCTTTTATTTTGCATTGTTCCTTTCTGAGTCACAGAAATCATGTTTAGCTAGCTAAATCAAACTACCGACCATACTTGATCACTTAGGATAAGTTGGTAATTTTGAGTGGAACCCTGCAGGTCGGCAACAACAAAGTTTCAAGCATGTTTGCAGGAACTCAAGAGAAATGTGTTACGTGCAAGAAAAGTGTCAAAAATAAATAAAGTTCAGAATCCTTACAATGCGGAGGAGGGTGGCAGATTCATGGTGGTGGAAAAAGGGTCGAGATCAGGTAGTGGGCGAAGAAATAAAATTTTCAAGTTTTGGGGAAGATGGTGGAAAAAAAGTTTTGAAAGTTTGAGGGTTAAATTAGAAATTATTATTATTTATTAACGGAGGGTAACGGTCAAGGGAACAAAACAAACACGATTCAAAACGTAAGTGGCAAGAATGATCTTTTTTTGAATTTGGGTGATCAAAATAGAACAAACCCCAAACAGAAGGGACCATGGGTGAAAATTACCCTAAAAATAATGTGTAGGTATCATAAGTTATATTTGTAATTTAATGAGGGGTTAGATTATAAACATCAAAAACCCATTTAATAACTGATTATTAAATAGATAGTGGCCCTAAGAAATATGCAATTATTTTATTGGAAGATCAAGATTTTTCTGGTCAATCTTAACGATGGATGTAATTACTATTTTGTATTTAATGTTTGTTCTTGATAATTTAACATGAAGATGATTTGTGAATTCCTTGCCCCCTCTTCCTCCGATGTCAACCACCCCTTCCACCCTCTCCATTATCTCTCAGCCTGATGTCGACCCCCTGTTCACGGTCGTATTTCTGCAATGGATGTTACGTCGTTTGTTATGGATGTGTCCATGCCTGAGGGCCACTCGGTAAACTCTAATTCCCCTACTATTCCATCGATCTCTACTCATGCCACATTTGGTTCCCCTCTTACCTCATCGACCGTCGCTCCTGCACCCTCTTATCCAATTGATCTAATGGCTACTCCTACCCATTCACCGGTCCCTTCCCTAGGTTTGCCATCATACAAGGATACGTTAATGTTTAAAGAACCGCCACAAAAGCCTACTGCTGAGGAGATCGTAGATGAGGAGGATATTGTTCTCCTTGAAGGTGATGTCACTTGTTCCACGGTTGATGGTCTAATCTCCATCGAATTCTCAGAGCGTGTCTAAGCCATGATAATGAAGAATCTAGACTTAACAATGGTTATTAAACTTATTAGTCGCCATATTGGGTATAACACTCTCCGTACCATATTGTACGATCTTTGGAAGCCTTCCCAAGCCGTTCGTCTTATGGATATTGAGAACGATTATTTTTTGGTCACATTCCGTACTCAGTCGGCTACACGAAGGATGTCTCTGGTGGCCTTTGGGTGATTTTCGGGCATTACCTAATTGTGGAGCCATGGACCGTCGATTTCTCCACCTCTGAGCCGCACCCCAATTGGGTCGTTGCTTGGATCTGATTTCCTGGTTTGCCGGTGACGTTTTATCAGAAAAGCATGATCACAGCGATAGGTGAATGCATTGGCCCTGTCTTAAAACTAGATTATCAAACAGTGCATGGTCGTAAAAAGCATTTTACGCGAATGGCGATCAACCTGGACCTTTAAAAACCTCTGGTGCCAAAGCTTCTCATTAATGGTCGTGTTCAAGTGGTTGAATATGAATCTTTGCCGACCATATGCTTCGAGTGTGGTAAGTATGGTCATGTGAATGATGTTTGCCCCTCTATTTCTAACCCTGCAGATGTAGGGATGGCCATAGGTCGGGTTGGGCCGAGTTTTTGGCCGATCCACACTCGACCCGAAAATTTAATACCTCCATCCAAACCTGACCCGAACCGACATTTTATGATGTTCTATCTGACCGAACCCGAATTCTAGAGTAAAAACCCGAATCCAACCCGACCCGACCCGACATAAATAAAAATAATCATTTTTCATCATTATTCGATAAAATAGAGAGGTAATTGAAAAAATAAAAATAAAGAGGGGGAACTATAATAATTATTCTATTTTTGTTAAACAAAATAGGGAGATAATTGAAATATATATATATATATATATATAAAGAGGGGGACATTATAGCAGTTATACCTAAAGAGGGAGAATTATAATAATTATTCTATTTTTGTTAAACAAAATAGGGAGATAATTGAAATATATATATATATATATATATATATATATATATATATATATATATAAAGAGGGGGACATTGTAGCAGTTATACCTAAATATATAAAATAAAATTAAACTATTATTTCGGGTCGGGTATTTTTCACCTAAAACCTAAACCCGACCTTATCTTCAAAAAATCAGACTCGAACCCAAACTTTTCTTTAAAAAACATGACCCTATATGATCGAGTCGGGTCGGAACCCATCATGTATGGGTTAAATGGCCATCCCTATGCAGGTGATACTAGCCAGCCACTGCCTTTTGAACAAGCTCTTGTTTTACCATCGGCAACGTAGCCTTTTGGACAATGGATGATGGTCGAACGTCGCCAACGACGTAGTGCTCACAAGGATATTACTGTTGGGTCGAGTAGTTCCATCTTGGCTATCAAAGAATCTCGGTTTAACCCCATATTTGAAGATGATTCTCCTATGACTTATGTGGCGGACCCTACTGTCCATAGTGCATTGGAGGCCTCTTTACCCATTGAAATTCGTGACCGTATGGTGAACCAGGCTTCTCCTAGTGAACTGTTGGCCACTGTTCCGTCCATTGATGCCTCTCGCAGTAAAAAGAAGGCCTCTCCCGAGCCTCGCACAGCTAAGACGGCTGCTTTCGTCCCTATCCGCAAGTCCCTCAACATCCAGCTTCTTATTGTTGCTTCGACATCAAAGCACTTAAATTTGACAACCCAACGCAGCTCATCTCTAAGCTCAACCCAGTTTACTCCTTTTCCCCGCCCCTTCCCGAAGTTCAATAAAAGTAAGCATGCTGCGATAGTGGTTTCTGAAATTGCTGATCCAAACATACATGGTAAGTCTCCATAATAGGCTCTTTTGAAAGTCCCGAGCCCCGAGCCACCAGATGACTCCATGGCTGCGGATGACGTTTTTACACCAGCAAAGTCTCATGGATCGACTACGAAAGCTACTGCTACACCTTCTGTAACTGCCTCTGTAACTTCTACCCCTTGCACTAATTTTCTTGAGGCTACCATGGCAAAGACCTTGAGTTTGCATGTGTCTCCTAAATAGGATTAGTATGTTGTTTCTTCTCTTCTTTTTAATGATGGATATTAATATTGTTTGATGGAATGCCCAAGGATGTGGGCATCCCAAATTTTTAACAACTACGAAACAATATCGTAGGGATTGCAAGCCTGTGTTTTTTGGTATTATTGAACCTCGCATCAATGGTTATCGTGCTGATTTAGTTATTTCGGCTTTGAGTTTTCCTTATTCTCATCGTGTTGAGGCCTCTGGATTCTCATGAGGTATTTGGCTTTTTTGGCATGAAGTTATTCATGTCGATATTCTCTTGCATCATTTTCAGTTTCTTCATTGCTAGATCACTTGAAAGCAATCAGACTCTTCCGCTCTGGTTACTCTTATTTATACTAGTACTAATTTTACGCGACGTAAGTCTCTTTGGCTACATCTCTGCGCTCTCGTGTCCACTGTCCAAGGACCTTGGCACCTTATGGGTGATTTTAATCCTACCCTTGATGCCTCTGAGCGTAAAGGGGGTAGACTCTATCTGTGCTTGTTGTGATTTCTAGAGTTTTATTTCTTACTGTAGCCTTCGGGACATGGGCTTTCAAGGTCCTGAATTTACTTGGTCTAGGGGTTGGACCTATGCGCGTCTTGACCATATGTTTTGCAATGATCTCTAGGATGAATCATTTCCTGAGTCCTCGGTTACCCATATCTTTTGTATGCGCTCTGATCACCGTCCCTTGCTGTTAAAGATTGGCAAATCCAATAACTCATCGGCCCCTCGTTCATTTTGGTATTCCTTGGGTTGGCGTTCTCATCCTGATTTTCAACGTATGGTGCAAGATAACTGGGCCTCAGCTTCATCCCTGTCTGAAACTATTGACGTCTTCACTAAGGTTGGTGATGTTTGGAACAATATTGTTTATGGTTATATTGGTGCTAGGGAGAGATCTATCATGGCTCAGCTTCGTGGTGCCTAAAAAGTGCTTGAACGCCGACACTCGAGTTTCCTAGTGCAACTTGAACATGATCTCCTGATTGAGCTTGAAAATCTTTTGGATGAAGAGGAGCTCCTTTGGCGTCAGAAATCGAGATCAGACTGGGATTGTTTATATCAATGACAAAGATGATTATGACATTTCTGGCTTTGGCAAAGACAATTATGGCATTGCAAACATAGATGTTAATGATTTCCTCATATCCCCTGAAAGGAATATTTGATATCTTTTGATTTATTATTTTCATATTTACTTTGTGTTTGTTAGGAAGATATGATTATTTTAGGCTAAAGGGTCAATATTGCCCCTGTAGTATTCCCAAATCAGCAATGTTGCCCCTAATTTTTTTTTCCGTAATTTCTCTCTTAAACATAAGAAACGTTAGCAATGTGCCCCTTTGACCGTCATTGACTAACGGCACCGTTATTTTCTGCGAAGTTGGACGACAAATCAGCACTGTGGCATCCACGTGGCTGCTGACCTGTATTAAAATAATAAAAAAACACGTGATACAAAAACTAAACCAATTAGGGCAGACACATTAGTCCCAAATCAAATCTTCATTCTTTGACGCGCTCCTTCAAAAATTAGGGTTAATATTCTGAAAAAATTGAAATTGGGGGAGAGTTTAGAGAAGGCGGTGAAGATTGTTCTGAAGTGGTGAGGATTAACAAAAATCGGTAAGTCTTCTTTAACGTTTACCATGGTTTTGGGTTGAAAACCCCAAAAAATTTGTTTCGCAAAAAAAGTTAAAAAGGGATTTTTGTTTGCTGCAGATTTGGGGATATTGCTTGCTGCAGTTTTGGGGATTTTGTTTGCTGCAGTTTTGGAGATTTTGCTCCGAAAAAAGAAAAGTGAAAGGTATTGAACCAAATTTTTGTCTTCTTCTGTTGATTTTTAATACTCGAGAATCTACTTTGGTCCCCCTTTTCAGTGAACATGGCCCCCATTATGTCTTGGGTGTTTGCTTTTGACTGAAACATGTTGAATATTGTGTTTTATATAGAATATGCTTTTGAATGGTGGCTTTGATTTGTTTTTGTTTACTTTTGTACTAAAATATTCTGCTTTATATAGAAATCTGTGAAATTTGATTTGTTAAATTGATTTGTTTTTGTTTCTTTTGCACTAAAATATTACTTAATTATCTGTCAAAAATTTTACTGTTGATTGATATATGATATGTTTATATAGAATATTCTGTTTTTGTTAAATTGATTTGTTTATATAGAATATTCTGTTTTTGTTTATTGATGCAGGATGGCTGAAACATCTAATGTGTTTGTGTTACAATATTACTATGGTGGTAAATTTGTAACATCACCTAAGTTTGCATATATTGGTGGGAGTTGTGAGAAATTACAGATTGATCCAGATACATTGTGTTACTGGGACATAATTCGTAATGCAAAGGATTTTGGGTATGAGGATGATCCATGGGTTTATTATAGGGTGCCAGGGGTAGAATTCAATAGTGATGCATTAGTGCTGGTACATGATGACAACACTGTTAGACAATGTGCAGAGTATTTAAATATCATGGGCATTGTTGACCTTTATGTAGACCAAAAAAACAATTATGAGGCAGCAGAAAAAGGTACTGAAGTAGGTGAGGACATTGAAAATATTAATGAGTTGGTTGTGGATGACTTAGGAGCTGAAGATACTGGAGGAGCTGAAGTTGTTGGAGATGCCGAAGATAGTGGAGGAGGATCTTCTACAAATATTGAGTTTGAAATTGAAGACTTAGGACATGATGCAAACCTTACTGATGTTGTTGTTGATGATGAAGAAGAACAACTTCAAAAATCTGAGGATGATTTCATAGGTAATGTTGAGGTGCATTCTGACTTGGATGATGAAGTTGAAGAAATTAGAGATGAATTGAGAAAAACTAGAAAGAAATTAATCTCAGATAGCAGTGAAGATGAACAACATATTAATGTTGAAAGTCAAGGGTATGCATTTGTGGGAAATGATACAGTAGTGGAAGAGGGATTATATGAGGGTAATGGTAAGTTAGAAGGTAATGAAAGTGATTATCTATGCTCTGATGATCCAGGAGAATATGGGGATAGTGATGAGGATACTGATGAGGATGAAGAGTATAAAATATGTGGTGCTTACAAAGGTAACAAAAAATCTGGGCATGCATATGATCCAAACTGCAAATTTCCTTTGTGGGAATTAGGACTTCGATTTGTCGATCATGTTCACTTTAAAGAGGCAGTAAGGAAATATGCAATTGCTAAAGGTGTAGCTTTGACATACTTGAAGAGTGAACCCAAAAGATTAAGAGTTCGTTGTAGGGAAAATTGTCCTTGATTACTGTTTGCAAGCTTTGATAGACATGCTGAATGTCTTGTAGTGAAAACATATAATCCTGTCCACACTTGTTTTAGGACTAATAAGAACAAGTTACTGACCTGCAAGCATATTCAGAAGGTGTTTAAGGACAGAATTCTTGCTGATCCAAAAATGAAAACTGCTGCCTTGGTGACCATGGTAAGGCAAGAATTAGGGGCAAGTGCTTCATATGACATGTGTCAAAGAGCTAAGAAAGTTATTCTTAGAGAGAGTAGAGGTGGCTATGTTGAGGAGTATGCCAATTTGCGGGGGTATGCTGCAGAGTTGATGCATAGTAATCCTGGAAGTACAATTTCGATTCAAGTGCATAGAGATATTGATAACAATGCAATTTTTTATAGGATGTATGTATGTTTTGCTGCTCTGAAAAAAGGTATGTTCAAACTGTCTAAAATTTCATATTTGATTCAATTTTATGATGTAGATAACTAACACTAAAATTTCATAATTACATGTAGGTTGGAGAGAAGGGTGCAGACCCTTTATAGGGGTGGATGGTTGCTTCTTGAAGACTGTTACACAAGGTGAGTTGTTGGTTGCTGTTGGAAGGGATGGAAACAATCAAATGTTTCCCGTGGTTTGGGCAGTGGTTGAAGGAGAACGCAAAGAATCATGGAAGTGGTTCTTGACCAAGCTAATGGAAGATTTAAATCATCCATCAGGAGAAGGTCTGACCCTAATGTCTGACCAGCAGAAGGTATTAAAAAATTGAATTTTATTATGTAGTAATTGTATTATACAATGACTTTAAAATTAATGTAATTATTTTGTTTATATTGTAGGGGCTGGTTCCAATTTTAAATGAATTTTTTGCTGAAGTTGAGCATAGGATGTGTGCAAGACACATATATGCAAACTGGCACAAAAAATGGAAAGGAGCCAATAGAAAAATTCAGTTTTGGAATTGTGTAAGGGCAACTTATGTTGAAGATTTTGATGATCAATTGAAGAAGCTTGAAGAAATGGGAGAAGGGTCCACTAATGAGTTGTTAGGAATTCCTACAAAACATTGGAGTCGAGCATATTTCAGTGGCACATCCAAATGTGATGTTCTCGATAATAACTTGGCAGAAGCTTTCAATGGCTGGATTTTGGATGCAAGGTGCTATCCAATCATCAGTATGCTGGAAGAAATTCGAAAAAAGGTTATGCAAAGATTGCATGTGAAGAAAACTTGGGCAGCTAAGTGGCCAACTGACATTTCACCAGTGGCTAAGTAGAAATTAGAGAAAAATATAGATCATTCATCTCAATGTAGGCTAGTTTGGAATGGCCATGGAGGGTTCGAGGTGACTCAGGGTGAAGACCAACACACAGTTGATTTGGAAAGGCTAACTTGTACTTGCAGGGAATGGGAACTCACTGGAATACCATGTTGCCATTCTATTTGTGCTATGTTTCATGATTCGAAAGATCCTCAGAACTACATTGCAGAGTGGTACTCCAAGAAAACATACTTAGCAAGTTACAGTAATGTGTTATATCCAGTTAGGGGAAAGAAATTTTGGCCCAAGTTAGATGATCCAATTCGACCTCCTAAGTTAAAGCCCATGCCTGGAAGACCTAAGAAGAAGAGAAGAAAAGATAAGGACGAGCCTGTCAAGAACAAATATGGAAAAATTAGTAGAGTAGGAGCGAAGATGGCTTGCAGTGTTTGTAAGGGAGTCGACCACAGAAAAATTAATTGTCCCAACAGAGTCCTTAAATCAACTCCTGCTCAAACATCTCAACCTGTTGCAACTCCTGCTCAAACATCTCAACCTGTTGCAACTCCTGCTCAAACATCTCAACCTGTTGCAACTCCTGCTCAAACATCTCAACATGTTGCAACTCCTGCTCAAACATCTCAACATGTTGCAACAAACACTAAGGTCATTTCTGTTTTTTGTCATACTAGTAAACTAATAAAATCTAAATTTGTTACTAACTTTAGTTTATCAATTGTATTGTCTTAGAATTCTTCTATGCTAGACAATAATGGCCCAATTACTAGAAGCAGAAAAAGAACATTGAAAGTAAATTCAAGTCAATCTGTTACATCTTCTGCATCTAGCAAAAAGAGGAAGCAAGTTGGTATTGGAATTTATACAGACCTCAAATCTGGAAAGCAGATTTATAATGTAAGTTTGAATTGCAATTTGATTCTTTTTAAAACATGAAGTTGGTGTTAGAATTGAAATTCAATTCAACTTTTAATTTTTTGTTTACAGCCTGGTTTACCTAGTGAAATAGTTCTAACAAACACTACAAGAAAGATTGGAGCTGACACTTCTAAATATCAGCATCAATCTAAAGGTCCTGGATTAAAATGGAAAGGGAAGCAAGCAGTTACCACAAGGCAACTTCAGCAACAACAGTGTGATGAACGCATGAAGAAGAAGAAAATGAATGTGAAGAAGAATTAGGAAATATGTAATGCTTTTGATGTAATGCTTTTGTTATTGGATGAATGTTCAAATGTGTTTGGGATTGTCATTTTGTTTATGTCAACTTAAGTAACAAACTATGTTGAATATTGTCCAACTTAAGGCTTTTGATGTAATGCTTTTGTTATTGGATGAATATTGTCATTTTGTTATTGGATGAATGTTCAAATGTGTTTGAGAATGTCATTTTGACAATTCATGTGTTTGGTAATGCATCTGTTAACATAAACATTGTCCAAGTTTCTTGTGATAATCCATGAGTGGTTGGTAATGCATCTGTTAATACCAAGTTCTTTGTGGTAATTCATGTGTGTTTTTAACAATACTGTTAACATAAATTAACTTTCAGTGATCATAAATCATAACTTATATTTCATTAACATAAACCACCATACATTACACATTTCATCCACCAAACAACAATACAACTAGCATCAAAGATACTACCAACCCTTTAAATATTTGATCCAACTAACACCAATACAAGTATCATTCAAGATACTATTAACCCTTTCAATATCATGTTTTTTTCCCTCTTAAAGGAATCAACTTTCTCCATTGCAATTGTCATTTGCTTTTGCAATTTCTTCATCTCAAGCACATATTCTTCCCTTGAATAATCTTCACTCAACTTCTGCAGTGCATCATTTTCCTTCTTCAACTCGTAAATGAGGAACCTAGCTCTTTCTGAGAGTGGTTCATCAACCCACCTAAGAAATCCACAATTTTTTGTCTTGTAATTGGGGCAACTAAAGAATCTTCTCCCTAAATTTGGAGAGTTCTTCCAGGCAGTCCACATAGGACATTTGTCACCACAATCACAAAATATTTCTTCACCCTCATAACCCCAATTAGGTCTTGACTGAATCTTACTCTTGTTACGTGCAGATGATGTGCAAGAGGATGTTGCCATCTTCAAATTAACTACAAATTAACAAACGACAAAAATGAACGAGGGAGAAATAGATTTCAATTCAAAAACATCACCAAGCTCGAAATCAAAGTTTTTCAACCAAACCCTAAAATCAAACCAAATATTTCGATGGGGAGAAATTTATTATCAAATTAGGGGAGAAATCAACAATACCTGGTGATTAGGGAGTGCTCCTTCAGACTCTGTCGTAGATTAGAGGAAAGTAGGGGGAAATTATCCGTTAACCAGCTACAACGCATTCTATTTAAAGGGGAAATTCCCTATTTTTAATTTTTTTATTTTTTATTATTATTTTAATACAGGTCAGCAGCCACGTGGATGCCACAGTGCTGATTTGTCGTCCAACTTCGCAGAAAATAACGGTGCCGTTAGTCAATGACGGTCAAAGGGGCACATTGCTAACGTTTCTTATGTTTAAGGGAGAAATTACGAAAAAAAAAAATTAGGGGCAACATTGCTGATTTGGGAATACTACAGGGGCAATATTGACCCTTTAGCCATTATTTTATTATGGATTGTTTTTTTACAAGAATAAATGTTATGCTTACTTTATTAATATAGTTGATGTTATTTATTTATTTATTTATTTATTTTGAATATTGTTTTAACATTTATTTATTTATTTTTCTTTGAAGAATATGATTACGTTACAAATACAATCCACAAAAAATGGTGACGACTTATGCTTAGCGGACAATGCAAGTACTCATACTATACTTAAGCATAAGAATTTTTTTTCACATTTAACAAAGCAAGGGAATAATGTGAGTACTATATCCGGAAGTGCTAATATCATAGAAGGCTCCGGAAGAGCAAATATGTTATTGCTAAATAGAACTCTATTCTATATTCACAATGCGCTATACTCTCCAAAGTCGCAAAGAAACTTATTGAGTTTTAAAGATATTCTCAAAATAGATATCATATTAAGAGTATTAGTCAAGAGGATGTTGAATATCTCTATATTACGAGTATAACTCAAGGCAATAAGAAAATTTAATAAAAATTACATGCACTATCATACGTATTATACTACACAAGAATTAGTACAATTGAAGCACATGCTATTGTAAACTATAAGTTTACTGATAACTTTATTATTTGGCATGACCGGTTAGGCCATCCTAGTTCGATTATGATGCGAAAAATTATTAACAATTCATGTGGTCACTCATTGAAGAACCAACAGATTCTTCAAAGTAATGCCTTTTCATGTGATACTTGCTCTCAAGGCAAACTAATTATTCGACCATCACCATCTAAGATAGATTATGAATCTATCAATTTTCTAGAACGGATACAGGGTGATATATGTGGCCCATACACCCTTCTTGTGGACCATTTAGATATTTTCTAGTTTTAATCTATGCATCGACTAGATGGTCACATGTATCATTGTTATCAACCCGCAACTTGGCATTTGCGAGGTTACTTGCTCAGTTGATAAAATTACGAGCACATTTTCCAGATTCTCCTATAAAGACAATTCATCTTGATAATGCTGGTGAATTTACTTCTAAGGCTTTTGATGATTTTTACATGTCGATTGGAATAAGTGTTGAACATCCTGTAGCTCATGTTCATACACAAAATGGTCTTGCAAAGTCATTTATCAAATGACTTCAATTAATTACAAGACCGTTATTGATGAAGTTAAAACTACCATTTTCTGCTTGGGGCATGCCATTTTATATGCAACATCACTGATTCACATCAGGCTAGTAAGGTATCATAATTTTTCCCGATTACAAATGGTTTTTGGTCAAGAACCAAATATTTCCCATCTTAGAATTTTTGGATGTGCAGTTTATGTTTCGATTACTCCACAACAACGCACAAAGATGGGTCCTCAAAGGAGGTTAGGAATATATGTCAGATTTGAATCCCCTTAGATAATTAAATATCTTGAGTTTTTGACGAGAAATTTATTTATAGCTCGATTTGCCGACTATCATTTTAATGAATCAGTTTTCCCAACATTAATGGGATAAAATAAACAACCGAGAAAAGAAATAAGTTGGAATGAATTATCGTTATCTCATTTTGATCCACGTACCCAACAATGTAAACTAGAAGTTCAAAGGATAATTCATTTGCCAAACTTAGCAAATCAATTTTCAGATGCTTTTGTTGACCCTAAAAGAGTGCCTAAGTCACATATACTAGTTGTGAATTCTCCGATTAAAATTGATGTTTCAGAAGGACAAACTCTAGTTGCTAATGAGTCAAACGTACGCCTGAAGTGTGGTAAACCAGTAGGTTCCAAAGATAAGATTCCTCGAAAAAGAAAATGAGCTATACCTTGTGATTGTCTAATTGAGGAATCAACGAATTATGAAATATCTCGAGAAGAGATTAAAAGGTCTCCAGAAGAGACATTAGACATGACTCAGGTACCTGATAATGAAGAGATCTCAATAAACTATGTCATGTATGCTAACAAGTGGAACCAAAATAAAACCGACGTTGATAATACTTTTGCATGCAATATATCACTAGAGATTTTGGATGATAACGTGGATCATGAACCATTGTCAATTGGACAATGTAAGCAAAGAGATGATTGGCCAAAATGGAAAGAAACAATTGAAGCGGAACTAAAATCACTTTTAAAAAGAGAAGTATTTGATCCTGTAGTCTGTACACCGGAATGTGTAAAACATGTAGGGTATAAATGGGTCTTTGTGAGTAAGAGAAATGAAAAAGGGGAAATTGTGAGATATAAAGCTCGTTTGGTTGCACAAGGATTCTCACAAAGACTTGGAATTGATTATGAAGAAACATATTCTCAGTGGTGGATGCAACCACTTTTAGAATTTTGATTAGCCTGGCAATAAAAGAAGACTTAATTTCCGCTTAATGGATGTTTTCACAACCTATTTACATGGGCCTCTTGATAATAATATTTACATAAAACTTCCAGGAACAATATGGGCGCATGTGGTATAATCACCTCAGTGAATACTTATTAGCGGAAGGCTATAAGAATGATCAAATTTCCCTGTGCATTTTTATTAAGAGGTTTAGCTCCGGATTTGTCATTATTGTTTGTGTATGTTGATGATTTGAATATCATTGGAACTTCTAAAGATATTGTTGAAAAAAAGGGTGTTATTAATCCAAGAAAATAATAAATAAAATATTATATTTATTATTTTAACGAACTTGAAATAAATACAAGAAAAATTGTAGAACATTCAAACGATTAAACCACATATTTAGATCATCTCTTCCACTACGGCTATACTTGAATCCATGTGACTTCTTTCATGTGATCCTCGTAATATCAACACGCCCCTTCTCTTATATATCTTTTACTGCAGGTAATTAGAAATTACCAAGGAAATGAAAATAAGATAATCGAAACGAATAAAAGAACGAAATAATCGAAATTAATTGATGAGGCCCGAAAGGAACACAGTTTTCTTAAGACATATTTGATCGTTCTTTGGTGCTAGAGATCTTCGGTCGTCGGTCTCCCAGGATACAACAGCGGATGATTATCTTCAGCAGCACCACTGAGTAATCACGAACGTACTGGGCCTTCGACTATCACTAGAAAACACTATGCAGATTTTGAAGAGAGAAAACCAATTTTTTGGTCGTGTTTTAAAACTGAAAACTGGTCATGTATTTATAGGGAAAATTAGGGCAAACATGAGAAAATATCATACCGATCATGCCCCTAATTGGATAACATGAGTGGGATACAAGTATTTAATTTGAATTCAAATTAATAAGAATTTTTCCCTTAATTTTCGAGATAATTTGCTATCCAAAAGGAAAAAAACTTAATTCGAAAGTGGTAAAATATCCGCAGGCCCAAGCAGGACCCGGCTGGTCTGGACATTCGCGTCACCCACATCGTGCAAGTGCGCCCCAACCTAAATGGGATTGGATTCACACCCCTCTGTGCGCGAGGCACAGTTTCATCTCAAGTCATTCAATGTCCACAAGTAGGGTAAGTTTATATAAACACTTCCCAATCCATTTATCCCATCAATGTGGGATTGAGGGTTTCCATTTCCTTTTCTTGCTTTGCAACCTCCTTACTTTGACCATCAATTTCTCATTCATTACTCAACCATTTTGAGCATATGAGATACCATTGTAAAGATCTCGTGGAGTAGAATAAGTTTTCGTTGAATCTTTTTTCGAATCTCCATCTTTACTTATTCGAAATATGGCTCAAAGTTCCCATTTTCTCATACTTTCCAACAGTTCCCCACATGAATGAAATTGATGCATTTATCAAAACCATTTTGACTCAATGTGGTGATAGTTTCTACGATTGATAGTTGCATAGGATAGGTGGGTGTCCACCCTTTAACCTTCCCTTGTGAAAGTATATTTAATTTACTGGTTGTCTAGTAGACACGATGTCCTTGAACTGTCCTGCCATTTGTGTAAATGATGATATACTCCACACAACTACCTTTCTGGCACGAGTTTAGTTCTCATGGTTATGTCCCTATAGCCATGAACATCGCCTAGTTCTGTGAGAGTTTGAGAGAAATATGCCCCAATAGTCTCTTTGAAGTGGCCCCTACTTCACCCTTACATAGGTGACTTATATTGTCTAGCGTCGCCGATTCACAAAATGGTCATTAAAAGCAATGCTTAGCCTATTCTGTTTTTAGTCATTGCCTTACATCATAGGAATGGACTTGGGAGAGTAACCCCCCCTCATAGTGACCTCACAAGGTCTATGTGATTAGGTTGTCCCTTTGAACCTAGATCTCGGGATCTCCAGTCAACTAGGTTGGGTTTTCCTTCTCGTAGCGCCTTAAATTTTCATGGGCTTTAGTCTCATTCCTTTCGATGTTTCCTCAACTTGATCTCGGTTTAACCCTTTGGTTAGCGGACCCGCAATGTTATCCTTTGATTTTACAAGATCAATAGAGATAACCCTTTTGAGATCAATTGTTTAATTGATTTCTGGTTACACCATAATCATCATTGTCAAATTCCTCAAGAATTTGTCCACATGGTGTGACTTAATTAATATGAGACTTGTAGGTGAACGTTTGATTTGGATGCCCAAAATCACTTATGTCATTCTCATATTTCCATTTCAAATCTTGAATTTAACATGTCATTGGTACGTTTACCATTTCATTGTTACATATAACAATGAGTGTGTCATAAGATCATATATTCTAATGCACACTTTTGTCACACTTTTCTTTGTCATTATGACAATGTTTTCGTTTTAACCTTTTGTTGAACACATGGACTATTTCCCATTGATGGTCTTCAAAGTTCCATTGAACTTGGACCTACTTCCCTAACCATTTAGGAAATCTATTCTAAAGAATGAGACATTCTTTGTTTTCCATTATCATTTTCTTGTGAATCTATTTGTCCACAAGAATTTTACATAGTCAATGAAAATATGGTCCATTTTTTCATTTACTTCGGTAATAGAAATATTACCTTTGCAAGACCCCCCACATTTTTATGTAGTTGTAGGAAGGTTTAATTTCCTTCCATAACTCATATGGCGTCTAAATTAGTTGATAGAACAACTCCCCCACATGTTAGGTACATTTTGAAGTTTCAATTCGTATCTTCAAAATTATTATACCCTTTGATGTTGTGACGTTACTCACATAGAGTTTCTTCAAATTAATCAATTTATTAATTTTGAGTTTCAACATCTTACTCATAGAGAACAATTTCTCTATAGTATCATTTTCTCTTAAGCAAGTTCAGTTTGTTCTATCGTGAAGATAACACATCACATAGTTTTAATAGAAAAAGTAATAATGAACAGTGCACCAAGTAGGTAACTTATGAAAAAGAAGTTGCGCACTAGGCACGTTTAAGTACGAAGTCTTTCAAAGAACCAATCCTAGACATGCACTTTCATATTGTTTTTCCAATCATCGTTTATGGTCCAATGACCCTAAACAATTCTTTGACCATTTTTAAACATTGTGCACTCTATAACATGCATCAAAATAGGCTATAAGAATTTAATTTGACATAAAGAACCAATTTCTTCTATGTTTTGATTCAAGACCTTAGTCGGAATCAACGCTTTGATTTTAGTAACCAATGTTACTTCCCAAAATAAATTCACCGATTCATAGAATCATCATTGATTCTTTAAGAAATAATAAATTTAAGTTATTTCTCTTTCCAAAATAAATTCTCTAATTTATTCTAAGATTGAATCTTTCTAGATTCCTTTGAAATTAAATCCAACGGCTTATTTCCTTTAAAGAGTTAGAATCAATAAAACTCTCTTGAAAATAAATTCAATAATTTATTTTCTTTTCTAAAATTAGATTCATACTTGATTCCTAAGGAATATATTTCATGATTTATTTCCCTGTAACGTTAGAATCAACACAAGATTCTAATAAAGAAATAAATTTAGTAATTTATTTCCATCATATCTTCTGTTAAACATTGGGATTAGTAATACTAAAAATCCAAACAGATATATCACGGTCAACTGGATCAAGATCTTTGTTTCCAGAACAAGTCATAAAATTTTCTCATGGTTATCCTACACATTCTCAAGGAATATTATTGGTTAAATAATAATCCCAAGTGTTTCCAAACACAAATAATAATTATCTCAATAATTATTATTTCCCATGAAAAAGATATTCTTTTCCCATGTCATATTGGCTCGTTAGTTTCCACCAGTAGACAACCTTGCCATAAACCTTTTACTTCCATGGTAAAAGTTTTACAATATATACAACCATGTATTTTTCATATGATTTTAATCCTTTCTAAAATCGAAGGTATTAAATCAAACAAGTATCCTTAGGATACATATCAATAAACCAAAAAATTATTTCTTTATTTCCGATTTTGATTTTTTCACAAAATTTGTAACCTCAGTTACTTTCAACGACTTTCTATAACACAGATTTGTCCCACTATTTTTGAGATCTAAGCAAACCCGTTAAAACGGCAGGATAAATCCTGAAACAAATTTGTTTGCTTGAATCACACTTATCTTTGAGAATCCCTTTATGTTCGAATGCAACAATTTGTCCACGCCTCATGCATGGTCAATTTATTTCGTTCGAATGTATCGTCGTGGTGAACCACCTCTTTTGATATCGTAATCTGTTCGTCTTGGATTAATCTCGAAAGAATCTATCTTAAGATTGTTGAAAAAATGTGTTATTAATCCAAGAAAATAATAAATAAAATACTATATTTATTATTTTAACGAACTTGAAATAAATACAAGAAAAATTGTAGAACATTCATTAAACCACATATTCAGATCATCTCTTCCGCTACGGCTATACTCGAATCCATGTGACTTCTTCCATGTGATCCTCGTAATATCAACACGCCCCTTCTCTTATATTTCCTTTATTGCAAGTAATTAGAGATTTCCAAGGAAATTAAAATAAGATAATCGAAACGAATAAAAGAACGAAATAACCAAAATTAATTGCTGAGGCCTACAGGGAACTTAGTTTCCTTAAGATAGATTCGACCGCTCTTTGGTGCTAGAGATCGTCGGTCGTCGGTCTCTTAGGATACAACAACGGATGATTATTTTCAGCAGCACCTTTTAGTAATCACGAATGTACTAGGCCTTCGACTATTATTTATAGGAGAAAATTAGGGCAAACATGAGAAAATATTATACCGATCATACCCTTAATCAGATAACATGAGTGGGTTGCAAGCATTTAATTCGAATTCAAATTAATCCGCTACGGCTATACTCGAATCCATGTGACTTCTTCCATGTGATCCTCGTAATATCAACACGCCCCTTCTCTTATATTTCCTTTATTGCAAGTAATTAGAGATTTCCAAGGAAATTAAAATAAGATAATCGAAACGAATAAAAGAACGAAATAACCAAAATTAATTGCTGAGGCCTACAGGGAACTTAGTTTCCTTAAGATAGATTCGACCGCTCTTTGGTGCTAGAGATCGTCGGTCGTCGGTCTCTTAGGATACAACAACGGATGATTATTTTCAGCAGCACCTTTTAGTAATCACGAATGTACTAGGCCTTCGACTATTATTTATAGGAGAAAATTAGGGCAAACATGAGAAAATATTATACCGATCATACCCTTAATCAGATAACATGAGTGGGTTGCAAGCATTTAATTCGAATTCAAATTAATCCGAATTTATCCCTTACCGGTCTGAACATTCGTGTTGCTCACGTTGTGCGGGTGCGCCCCAACCCGAATGGGATTGGATTCGCTCCCCCTGCGTGCAAGGGACAGTTACATCTCAAGTCATTCAATGATCATAAGTAGGGTAAGTGTATATAAACACTTCCCAATCCATTTAACCTATCAATGTGGGATTGGGGGTTTTCATTTCCTTTTCTTGCTTTGCAACCTTCTTACTTTGACCATTAATTTCTCATTCATTACTGAACTATTTCGAGCATATGAGATACCGTTGTAAAGATATCATGGAGTAGAATAAGTTTCCGTTGAATCTTTATTTGAATCTTCATCTTTACTTATTCGAAATATGGCTCAAAGTTTCCTTCTCATATTTATCCAACAGAGATCTCATTGACAGTAGAATATTTAAAGAAAGAATTTGAAATGAAAGATCTCGGAAAAACAAGATTTTGTCTTGAATTACATATTGAGCACTTAGAGGATGGAATCCTTGTGCATCAATCAACATACATAGAAAAATGCTAAAGAGGTTTTACATGCATAACACACATCAGTTGAGCACCCCTATGGTTGTTAGGTCACTTGATGTTAACAAAGATCCATTTCATCATCGAGAGAAGGACGAAGATATTCTAGGTCCAGAAGTACCGTACTTAAGTGCTATTAGTGCATTGATGTATCTTTCTAGTCACACACGACCTGGCATATCATTCGATATCAATTTGTTGGCAAGATTTAGCTCATGTCCAACCCGAAGACATTGGAATAGGCTTAAACACATATTTCGTTATCTTCAAGGTGCGAAACACATGGGATTATTTTTCCCTAATCCATCCAAAATATAATTGGTTGGTTTTGTGGATGCAAGATACTTAAATGATCCTCATAATGCTCGATCACAGACTAATTATGTATTTACATACGGTGGTACAACAATTTCTTGGCGCTCAATGAAACAAACAATTACTGGCACTTCCTCTAATCATGATGAGATTTTTTCTATCCACGAGGCTAGTCATGAATGTGTGTGGCTAAGGTCTGTAACCCATCATATTCGAGAAAATTATGGTTTACACTCTAGAAAAGTAGCTTCGACAGTCTTATATTATGATAATACAGCCTGCATTGCCCAACTTAAGGAAGGATACATAAAGGGTGATAGAACAAAACACATTTCACCAAAATTCTTCTTCACTCATAATCTAAAAAGAATGGAGACATTGGTGTCCAACAGTTTCGTTCATGTGATAATTTGGCATATCTATTTACCAAGGCGCTCCTTACTGGTCCATTTGAGAAGTTAATTTACAATATTAGATTGCGTCGTGCCAGAGATCTTATCTGATGTATTTATGAGGGGAGTAAAATACGCGTTGTACTCTTTTTCTTATCCATTATTTTGTCCCATTGGGTTTTCCTAGAAAAGTTTTTAATGAGGTAACATGCTTTCCGTATCAAATATATGTGTACTCCTTTTCCTTCACTAAGATTTTTTCCCATTGGGTTTTTTTAGTAAGATTTTAACGAGGCACACTATCTTCATGGATATTCAAGGGGATTGTTATGAATATTAATTTATGGTGCATATCCATGTATTAAAGGAGACTTTAATGTACTTTATTATTAGGGTTTAATACCCATTGTAAATTAGGGTTTCCTTTCTTTGCCTATAAATATAGAGATTAGAGAAAGCATTGTACACAACCCTACATTGAGAATATAATACAAGTCTCTCTCTTTATCTCTCATCTTGTTCTTATTCTTGTTCATCTATTTTGTTCTTGCTCTTTACTTTATTCACAACATCTAATATTTTATTTCGTTAGACAACTGTTAGTTGATAATTAAAATTGATTTTAAGCAAATAACTAGATTGAAGTCATTTTACCAATCTAAATGTCTTTCAGATGAGATTCAAATGGAATATAAATCTTTTGAAAATCCAATAACAGGCCCCAAAAACCAAGGATAAATTAACATCTAATCATTGAATTTAATAAAAAAAATTAATTTAGTCCTCAAATCTTTTGGCATACATTACCTTGAAATTTAGTATTTTTTCAACTTGGCATATTAAATTCTGTTGATGGTATGTTACTTTAAGATTGTACTACGTACTTAAAAATGTACATTTTTAAATATTTAAATGATGACATGATATAATCTCAAAGTACCATCTTATAAAAAATAAATTTTTACTTTTTTCTAATTAAATTGTAGAAAGCTATCAAATTATAAGACATGAATAATTAAATTCTAAAAATACTAATTATACATTTTATTTTTAAATAAATTTTAAGGGGTTAAAATTGATTGATTGAACTGGTGTTGTGTATTCGGATGTTATAAATATAGCAAACTGAACGAGATGATTGTCATCATAATAAGTTTTTATAATACATGGTCTAAATTAATCGACCAATAAATCAAATATTTTTTGAAAGGAAGATCTTATTATTTTAAAAAACAAATAAGAACAGTGACCTCATTAAAAAACCTCTTTAAATGAAGAAAAAGAGTGCACAGTATAATTGTTATATACAACTTTTCACCACAATGAGAGTTTCTTGACAAAACAAAAACATAAACGTCGGCCTTCAAAGCACACAAAAACCATATCAGTAACTAAAACAAATGCCCCTACTAGACAACCACGATAACTTAAAGTTCATGCGCAAGAATAAGAATCCTCCTCCCGTGAGATCCCACTCTTAGCCAATTTATCTGCTGCCGTGTTAGCTTGTCTAGGAGTGAGTTGGATGCTCCAATTTATACATGCACACAACTTCATACAAAACATAATAATTTGTTTAAAAACAACAGGGGCACAATGAGGTTGTAACAGCCAATCAACTGCAAGTTTGAGTCACATTCTAATATTAGGTTCACAGAAAAAATCCATCTGGAGCTACGAAATAATTGGCATTCTTCTTGGGAAGCCAATAGTTCAACATATGTTCGATAGGCTCTTCCAACCTATTTGGAAAAAGAAATTAGAGATTTTCCGAGCGCATTGCGTAAACACCCCCAATATTGGCTTCTCCAAAACTACCTTTTACTGCACCGATAAATCATATATTAATTGTTGGTCTAGTTGGATGAGACGTTAGGTCTTTTATGCAAGTCCAGGGAAGTAGTGGAGCCAGGATTTTTATATAGAGGGGTCAAAATATTCATACCACTATACTAAATTTTGTTGACCTTATACCCAACAATTTTTTTGAATGGTCTAAAGGTGATTACAATGTAGTATATGTTCATACATATTCCTAACCCTCTGACAATGTGCATACACCTTGTAGACAAAGCGATTTGAATCTATGTCTTCTAGGATGAATATCACCCGCTTTTTCCATTGGGACACTTTTTGGGTTCTCATACCTAACAAATTACGTGGGGTCAAGTATAATATTTCCTATGAAAAATTATATATTACCTCATTGAAAACTTCATATCCCAACAAACAAAGTGGGGTCAATTGCAGCCCCAATTTATATTCTACATTCGCTCATGGGTCGGGTGGTTGAATCATGACGTTGTGAATGAAGAAAATTGGGTTGGGAGGGCCACCCCAAAGCGCTTCAAGCTTGAGACGGAATAAAAAACTATGGCTTCAGCAGCGAGAGAAAAGTCTCTCAGGAGCAGCACATCCAAAGATTCATTGCGTCGGAGATTAGGTTACACAGTTTTTGTCAACAACGTGAGTAAAAGAATACATCAGTCAACCCTAAAAGAGACGTTTCAGGTGTACGATAGAGTTTTCGATGTGTTTATTGCCTACAAAAACCCTAGGAGGAAAGGGAAACAAACCACCTCGCTTTTGTCAAATTTAGCAATGAGTCAGAGGCCAACAAAGTAGTCATTATGGGTTCTGGAAGGATGATGGACGGGTTTAAGATCAGAGTGTTTGTCGAAAGAAGGTTCCTAAGGCAGAAACCTGAAGCCTCTAGAGCTACAGACAAACCTAACAATGTTAGTTTTTCCTTGAGAGATTCTAGGTCAATCTCAGGACGAACCATAGGGGACTCAACTAACAATGTAACTAGAATCATTGTTCTCGATGAGAAGATAGAAGGGTCTTTATCTATGTCTGTTGTGCCTCCTAATCAGATTTCTATCCCAAATACTAACTAGAGAAATTTCTGTTTGTGTAACACCCGGGATTAGGGGTCGGGCGAATATAATATTTTAATATTATTTCGGGTTCAGTTTTATAATTAAAATAATCTTTTAAGTTTCGGGTTTCAAAAATAAATATTTTACATTGGACCAAAGTGAATGAATTGCAAATTAAAGAGTTTTTAAAGAATGAAGGGGGTATCCATTTATTAATGGCAAACTTGTAAATAATACAAGTTCTAATTTTAAATCCCCCTTTATCCAACACTTTCACTATTCATCCTCTTCTTCAACAAAAAAATCACGTGGAATAGAGCTCTCCCATCTCTTTCACTATTCCATCACAAAACTCCTCCATTTCAACTCATTTTTGAAAGGTAACACCGTTTTCGACTTCTCCTCAACTCCCTCTCTTCAAAAGTACCATTAGTTTCTATTTTCGTTAAAGTTTTGGAAAATGGAGTTTTGAAGATTTTGATTAAAAATGGAAACTTTATGTTGTTAAGCTTAATTTTTTGATTTAATATGGTTAGTTATGAAGTATAGGAGTTAAATGGTTCAACATATATGATTTTTTCTTGATTTTGAGCAATTCCCGAATTTGGGTATAAATGGGGTTTTTGAAGGGTTTTGGGTGAGTTTTGGGGGTTGTTTTAGGTGGGAATTGATGGTCCAATGGTGGTACTATGGTTAGGGGTTGATTTGGGATCATTTGTGGGTGTAAAAGGTGTTGGAAACATGGATTTTGGATGAGGTTTTGGGGCTGCCCGAGTTTGCTAAATGTGGGATTTGTTCATGGCTTGAAACATTGTAATTTGTGTTTGAATTGTGTTCCGGGTTAGTATTTTGATGTTTATGCTGATTTGAGGTTATTTGAATTGTATTGAGGTTGTTTAGAAGCAAGAACTTGGGTCGGTGAAGCATCGGGAGGAAATCCGGAAGCTTGAGGGTGGTTGCTTGCTTGGCTTGGAGCTTGGGAGCTTAGGTGAGTGGTTAAATGTTTAAAGTGTTTTTAAATAGTTGGTTCGAGCACATGGACTAGGTCGGGCTTGGTAGACCCACCTAGAGTTAGGATTAGGTTTGTTTTTAAAGAGCTTACCCTCACTAAGCTTATTGCTTACGCTCTCTCTTTGTTCGACAATGCAGATCCTTAGTTCGTGGGTTGCTAGGTGCAAGAAGGGGGCCTCCAAGTGTGCTCGTGGTGCTTGTTTAGCTACCAAGTATGAACTTTTAAATTAAGATGTAACAGTCAAGCAATGAGACATGTAATTGTGTTATGATGTTTTTGGATCATGTTGTTATGGTTGTTGCTAGGAGCATGCTAGACTCCATTTGAATGCCATGTTGCTTGTAATCCATATTGGCCTTAACCTATCTTATTTTGTCTAAGTGTTGGCTATGTTGAAGCTTAACACCTTTAATGCTATGCTGATGTATGTTTTTGGAAATGCCTTGTTTGATGTTTATCTATATGCCTTGGGGTGTTTTAAGCATGCTTGATATGTTGGTTTGCCTTAGGATTGTTGTTAGTGTGATGTTTGAGGTTTTAGAGGGATTTAGGGGCATCCTTGTGCCATAAATCAGCTAAAACCAGTCTGCAGACAGAGGGCGTTTCGAAACGGGCTACCCTGTTTCGATATGGTCCCTTTGCTTTTGGCCAGGCGTTTCGAAACGCGTAGAGGTCGTTTCGGTACACTTTCGCTACTGGAATTCTGAGAAATTGACGAGATGAAGGTGTTCCGAAACGGGTCTATGAGGTTTCGAAACAGTCAAATCTCGTTGACCACGAGAAGTTGACCAAGGAGGGTGTTTCAGAACGGTTGACCTCCGTTCCGATACGGCCTCCTCGTGTAGGCTTAGAACTGTTGACCAGGTCAAGGCGTTTCGGTACACATTGAGGGTGTTTCGAAACGGCCTGTTTAATCACATAAAAATGGAATGTTTTGTATAGGTTGTTCGAGTTATTATTTTATGAATGCTTGGCTTTCCGCTGTTATGATCACATAGGATACGAATGAGCCTTTAGAAAAGATTAAATTAAAAAGAAATTTTCTGGGTCGTTAACCGAGGAGGAACCTTAACGGGTTTCGCTTCGGTTTTCCCCGTGTGGCCCACTCGGACCGGTCAAGCGTCCGGACCGAGACGAGGGGGTTACACTTGTTGGTATCAGAGCCTAAGGTTACCGAGACCTTGGGCATGTAAGTGAGGTAAGTTCAAGTTTTGAATTGATATGCACGGTGTTTGCTTGCTTTGTAAGTATGATTGCTTGTATGACAAGTATGTTGATTGTTTTGTTTAAAAGCATGTTGTTTGGGAGTCCCATTGCTACTATTACATCGGAAAAGAATTTTTAAGTGAGGGAAACATACTTGAGCACTTGGAAGCCTTGCCTTGCTAACCTGATCTTGTATATTTTGTTTACTGTGGTTGTAGTTATCGTTTGTGAGCGATGTCTAGGCCGAGGGGTAGGCCGAGAGTGGTTCGTCAGGAACCACGTGTTGCGGCTCCTGTTGAGCCGGTGATTGGAGTGGAGGCTCATATAGAAGGGCCTGTTGCTGCTGGAGTTGGAGCTCCTCCACCACCACCACCTCCTCCGCCTGGAGTTGGAGGCGAGGATGGAGCTGAAGGAGAGGGACCTCAAGGTGGCCAAGGTCCGGCCGGAATTGATATGACTCCGCTAGTGCAGGCTATAGCGGGAGCATTTCAGGCTGCAGTTGCGGGAGCTCAGGCTGCAACTCGGCCTAGGTGTGACGATGCTAGTTTACCTTTGGAGAGGCTCCGTAGCTTGGGGGCCGAAGAGTTCAGAGGATCTACTCCGGAGAGGTTTTAATTGTGGTTGGAGAAGACCGTTCACATCTTTGCTCAGATGGGTTGTGTGGGCGCACGTAGATTGGGCTGTGTGATCTCCTTACTTTAGGGTGATGCCTACACCTGGTGGGTCACCATTACTACTGGAGTTCCAGAGGCAGAGATTTATTGGGATTTCTTTGAGTCTGCTTTCAGGAAGAGGTACTTGGGACCGAGGTATTTAGATGAGAAGAAGCAAGAGTTTATGGCCCTTACTCAGGGAGATGCTTTTGTGAATGACTATGAGATCCGTTTTGTCCGCTTGAGTCAGTATGCTCTAGAGTTCGTTCCTACTAAAGTGGAACGTTGTAACCGTTTCCGCTATGGGTTGAGCGAAGAGGTCAAGAGGTACACGTTAGCTTCTGACTACTCAGACTTTGATGTATTGGTCGCGAGGGCCAAGGACTTAGAGCACAGTTTGGGTTCGGCCAAGCGATCTGGTGGTTCTAGTTCTGGTAAGAGGCATAACCACTTTGACAGTAGAGATGCCAAGAGGCATAGAGGTGGCGGACATCAGTTTGACCATAGACGTGGCGGTGGCCACCATGGTAGGGGTCATCAGGGCCATAGAGGAGGAGGGCGTTTGCCTGAGTGTACCCGTTGTGGGAGACAACATGCTGGTGAGTGTTGGGGTAACTTCCATGCTTATTGGAACTGTGATTCGAGGGACCACTTTAGGAGAGATTGTCCGCATCAGGCGACACAGGCACCGAACATTGCTCAGGCTCCTACGAGAGCGAATGATTTTCAGAGAGGCCGTGGGTGCGGTCGTGGCTACTTCAAGCTGTAATCACTAATTTTGTCCGGACATCGAACCCCTTTATGTTTATCATGGGCTTATATTGGGCTATTACATAAATTAAGACTAAAAAAGGATGGAAGAAAAACAAAAAGAGAAACATATATATATATATATATATATATATGTGTGTGTCATGTCTTGTTATTGTCATATTGTCTATTATTATCTATTAGTATAATACCTACTATTGGATACTATTATTGTTATCATTTTTTAAGTGTGTCATTACTATATTATTATTGTCTTTGTTATTTATTATGATTGTTGATATTATAAGTATTACTAGTTATTACAACTGATTATTATAAGTGTTTTCATCGTTAGTGTTATCAATGTTATGTATATATTATCTTCGTTGTTTTCACCATTATTATTTATTATCACGATTGTTATTTGTGGCTACTATTCTTGTTTTCTATTGTTATTACTCGTTTTTATTATTATTATTATCATTATTATTACTATTATTATTAATGTCATTTACATCTATTGTAATTATTATTATTTATATTATTTATGTAACATTGTATCTATATAATTTATATTATTATTAGACCGATAAACCCACATTTTAATAAACAAGGTCCACATTACATTAGAACCCAAGCCCGATAAACCCTTACAAAAGAGAAACCTTAATCTTATGTATTCTTCTGCAGCCGCCACTCATCCGTAACCGTTGGATCTGGCCGTGATCCAACGGTCCAGATCGATCAGGATCAAGAAGAAACCCTAGCTGCATCATGTTGCCCCAGCGCCGCACTCCCATAGCCGTCGGATCGAGGGCTTGATCAACGGCCCAGATCGCTCCAGGTCACAAACCCTAGATGCCCCTCTTTGAAGATGCCGCGCCGCCTCATCATAGCCGTTGGATCAAAACGCGATCCAACGGTCCCAGATCGGCGAAGAGAAGGATCTGGAACCCGTACGCGCTCACGCGCGCCCCTTGGAGTCTCCACGCGCGCATGCCCGTGACCCCTCCTCTGCCACCTTTGTTGCTTCTACCACAACCACGCCGGCGTGCCTCTCCCGTTCCGGAAACACCAACATGCAACAGCAAAACACAATGGTCAGAGACCCGAAAATAGCAAGAAAAGCAAAAGAACAATAAATCAAAATGACAGAGCCTCAGGGAAAATTAGTTTTCTACCGATTGCTTTTTTATTTTCGGTTATATAGGAAACCGAAAAAAAATTTGTAATGGGGGGGGGGCATTCGAGAGAAAAAAATCAGTGAGCACGAGAGAAATAAAAAAAAAAACCTTTGTAACGATTGGAATTTTCAGAGAGAAATAACAAGAAAAAAACCTTCTTAGGTACTTTTCTTCGTCTTCTCATTGCATGCGAACGAAAACAGAAAAGAAAGCAAAAAAAGAGCTGGTTTTTTTTAAAAGGGCTTACCCTCGTCGGTCTTCTCTTCTTCTCCACTTCACCGTTGCCGGCGATAAGCCTTCTGGCTCCCTCGGAAGCCACGCATGGTGAGCCGGTGACACGAAAAAGGAAGGGTTTGTGCTTTTTTCTTTTAGTTTCGGTTTTTACAAAAAGAGAAACGTTTTTGGTTTTTAAAAATAGGAAAGGGGCTCTCTGTTTTGGTTTCAAAAAAAAAGAAGGTTTTTTTAGGGTTCCGGCGCCGGCAACGGCGACCGGAACCCCTTTGCGGCGCCGGAAATAATAGAAAAGGGGGGAGAGGTTTTCGGTCTAGGGTTTGTAAGATGGAAAAAAGGGGGCTGATATGTTTTAATTTAGGCTTTATAATATTTCTTTGTTTTAAAAAAATGGTCTAATCGCGTTTAAGCCCCTCCGTGTCACTGTAATTGCACGGGGAGGGCTTCCGCGTTTCTTAACCACGCCCACGGTCCCTGTTGTTTTTAAAACCTTTTCAATTTCGTCACCATTTCGTTTCAATTGGTTTCCCGAGTGGTAAAATGCCGTTTTGGTCCCTGAAGCTTTCCGCGCCCTTTCGATTGAGTCCCATTTCGTGTCTTAATTATTGTTTTAAACGAGTTTATTACATTTGCAACCCCTGTCATTTTGCTTTTCATTTATCTCGCACATTTAATATACCATTCATGCATTTTGCATTTTTTCTATATATCGAATATAGTTTTGCCATGTTGTTATGATGTGCATAATACGGTATGTAATGTATGCATATATTTATATCTTTTATGCCTTCTTATGTTTTCATACTTTTTGCTTGGCATTGCGTATATTTGTATGTCCTATTTATGATTTTTTTTAGTTGCATTTCGGTTCACAAAATATAATACGAATGTCTTTTTATTCGGGAACGAACGAGGCCAGTACCAGTCGTAGTGGTGGTGGTTCGGACGTTCCTTCTCGAATATTAAGACTTTTAAAATCTACTCACTCGTATAACCAAATTCCGATATGAACGGTCACTTTAATTCACAAAATTTCATATTAATTAAGCGGTAATGTTTTTGGTACCGATTTTCGGGCACGTCGAGGGTGCTAATCCTTCCTCGCGTGTAACCGACTCCCGAACCCTTTTAAATCTCTGGTTTTATTTCGGTGTCCGGTCTACCATTTTTAAATGGCCGGTGGCGACTCCATTTTTTTACAAATCCGACTAATTTTTCAAAAACCTTTAAAACCCGGTTCTTCTAAGTGATACCGAGGTATTTATATTTTCAGTCGCAACAGATGGCGACTCCGCTGGGGATAAAAATTTTGTTTTCAAAAACGAAAAAGAGAGTCGAGCCAAAAAAAAAACTTTACCGCTCAATTAATATTAGAAGTTGCAAATTAAAGTGACCGAGTCGATCGATATTTGTTTATAAGTGCGAGTTTATTTTAAACGCATTTAAAATTGACATTTAAACCCGTTCGTTTAAGTGGGGGGAAAACGCTAGTGCTTTCGTGTGGATATTGTTCCTCCGTGTGGGCCTAGCAAGTACCTTCGGGGCTCGAGTACCCTATATCTTCGTGCGGATATAGCGAAAGGGTCCCCTCGAATTGAACTCGGTTGAGAGGAGCCTATAATGGGTGATGACCGGGGGCCTTGCTACCCTTAGTAGGGGACAGCAAGGACAGTTCGAGTACCTCCTAGAACCAAAACTGCATGTAGAGAACTAGAAAGCCCACCCCTTTTAGAGCCATGCGGACAACCTAGGTCTATTAGACGGGATAAATAGGGTTGCTTGCTTTCATGCCTGCCTTTTTATCATGTTTATCTTACACTAACGATTATTCTTATGATCTTTTTGCATTTATTCTCGCATGCATATCATGACATAAAGGTGTTGAGTCAAGGTGATTTTACCCAATTCTAGGGCTATCATTATGGACGGGAGGTTGATAGAAAAGATGTTGTCAATTAGCAAGTCCGACATCGGTCAAAGGTGAATCAGAAAGGATAAGGGGACGAGTTTGCCGAGCGAACACACAGTGTCAGATCTGGTGCCCACCATTGAAGAAAGCACAACCCTTCTCCATTCCGAGGAAGTGAATCAAGATCGGATCTACTCCGAACATCCAAAATCACGAAACTACCCGACCAAGTGCAAAAAGGCAACCGGAAAGAGCGTGGAAACCGGAAAGAGCGTGGAAACCGGAAAGAGCGTGGCAACCGAAAAGGGCACGGATTAGGTCAAGAGATGGACTCAACTTCGAGGAAAAAGCTTGTTTTTCGGGACTTGATACCAGCAGTTTTAGAGGGTCTTGAATTGCTAGAGAAGAAAGCAAATCCGGCCCCAGCTTTTTAGCCGAAGTTTTCATTTCCTCGAACATGATTAGGGGCAAGAAGAGTACCCGTAAGACTTTTGCTATGACTATCTTGTAACAAGGAGCCTCATTTACATTTAAATGAAAGTTGACCTGAGGGGAATCACCTATATGACCAACACTTTTGACTTGCATACATTTGTAACATTTGTAGCATATATCATTTTAGAGCAGCATTAAAATTGTCAGCCATGCACACATCTCATGATCATGCATCTGTTGATTCGAGTCCATAATACATCCATCATTGGACATTAAATTTGCTTAAGGCATTTCATCGCATCATTACTAATTGGGGAAAACACTCGTGAGAGAGAAAAGAGAGAAAAAATGGACAAGAGAACAATTTCTAGCCAGTGCAGCTTTAGAGGCATGAATGACCTAGTGGCTAGGATGGATAAGCTCGAATAGCTTCGAGAACATTTGGTTCAGAATCAAGGGGAGATGATATCGTATAGAAGGAGAATAAATCCTTTACAAAAATCCAATTTTCATTATTGGTGAAAACTGATTGTACCCAGGGGAATGGTACAACTAGCCCGGAGCAAACGGCTACCGGTAAAGGCAATTCAAACCCGTTGATCCCTGCGCATTTTGGAAAAATGCAAGTCTCGGTTCAAGAAAAGTGAATTGAAAACATTACATCACTTCATGAAAGAAGAAGCGATGTTTGGGGCAAGTCCGACAGAAATGTTGGCACAACGTGCTTAAATACGGTGAAGTTTAAGACAATGGATAATTCAAATGTCCATCGAAAAATTCATTTTTACGAATGGTCGAAGGAAGATAAATCCTTTGCAAAAATCCAATCCTCATTATTGGTGAAAACTGATTGTACCCAGGGGAATGGTACAACTAGCCCGGAGCAAACGGCTACCGGTAAAGGTAATTCAAATCCGTTAATCCCTGTGCATTTGGGAAAAATGCAAAAGTGATAAGCTAAGCTGTTTTTAACGAAAATTTCATTTAAAAAATATTTTTGTATTCCTTAATTATTTAAACATTTCATAAGCTTACTCTTGTATATACTTTTTGTGAGATTAACTTTAATTCAATTTTAAAAGAATTTTTTTCTGAAAAACCGAATGTTGTGAGGACACTATAAATATGAAATCCTTCTGTCCTACTTAGGCCAAGGGAGGAATGGCAATGAGTGTTCATGAATAATGGGCCACTCCCATTGAGTGAATTTTCCTCTCGGGCATTGTTGTCTAAGGTTCTTGAATGAAGTTATAACCCTAAAACTTCTACCACCTGAAGACCAATTCTGATATCAGTGTATGGGAGGACATTTGGCATTCCGTCAATTCCATTCACACAGAAAGAAAATAAAGAAAAAATATCCATTGTTGTCCCCGTTTGAGCCTATAAAAAATTTTCTCTTTTGATTGAACCCAAACCAAGGATCACCCATACACCGGGGGGGCAAATGAGACAGAAGTCTATGGACAAGTAATTGACATTGGATCCGAATTATGCTATGAAGACGAGGCCTTGTGAATTAAAGGGAAATAAAAGAGAATACATGCGTTGAATACATTGTCAGTTTAAGCAGCAAAAACATCAAAAAGAAACAACGAAAGAGAAGTTGGTGCTCAAAGAGCTACACAAATCAAGTCGAAAGATTACCAACATAAAAGCTGAAGAAATCAAAAGAAAAGGCACTAAAGTGAAAAGTGCAATTTTGAAAAGAGAGAGAAGTAGATAAAGAAAAGGGACAAGAGGATTCCCTATCCAAATGAATCTCTGCTTAGATGAGCCTCGAAAATTGTTCACCTTTGAGCAAGAGTCTGCACCAATACAATGCGAAGGTTCAAATTGATCCAAAACTACACTTGATGAAAGGAAATGAACTCTAGGGTGAAAACCCCAAAAAGGGGCAGTCTAGAGCGATCCAAAAGAAGTAAGAGAGAAAATACCATTTCATCGGAGCATAATTGAGACTTCAGAATGGAAGAAATGATCCTTGGTTTCACCACCCTTAAACACTTGTTTGAGCCTTTTTACCCTTTCTTTCATAGCCGTGAGCCTTAGCCTACATTACAAGCCATAAAAGACCATTTGGACCATACGCAGAAGGATGAATTTGTCTTCAGATCACATCCCGCCTATTGGGGTTAACCTTTCTTCAAGGATTGCCACACTTCTAATGCCTGATTGAGATCAGAAAAGAGGGAAGGATGGGGCAAGGTGAGTTAGTGAGGTAAAGAGAGCCACCTTTAAATTGGGTAGAAACTAAGTATGGGAGTCGCTCCTCTTGGAAGCCTAATAGCCCAGAAAATATTTCATATGTGCATCCCTGCAACATTCGGAAAATTTCACTCGGGTCAACCTTTTTTCAAAGACCCCAAACTTGATTTTCACTTGACATGATTCTTTAAAATGTATACTTATACATAATAAAATTATTTTTACCATATCACTTGCATAAGTCTTCTACATGGGAATGAACAAGCGGATTGACCATGGCTCGAGGTAAAGCCATCAGTACCCAGAGGGGTACCATCGGAGGTTCAAACATTGCTACTAGACGGCGAATACCACCAATTGAAATGTCAAGACCGTCTTCGGTGGAATGACAAGTTATGAAGTCGACCTTCTCTAAGAAGTGTCGGAATAGAACATGAAGGTAGAAATTTTGACATTAAGAGTCAGGGAACAGAAGCTTCCCTCGGAGCCTAAGCAACTTGCTGGAGAGAATGTCCCGAGAAGGACCGTGTGCGTCGTGCACCAAGATAAGACAGTAAATACGATCTGAAATCAACTCGACAAAAGGCGACAAAGACGTGCCTGAGAAAAGAAGAAAGAAAAGAAAAAGAAGAGAAGCCGAGACGAGGACCCTAAAGGCACTTTGGGGCAAAGGAGCGAAATTCAGAAGAGGCGCTTTTAACCACGAATTTAGAGGAACAAGGGCCAAAATTGGTGGCATCTTTGGACAGAAGACACCATTTAAAGCAGTCGACATTAACCAGAGGTTAGTTAGAAGGTACATAAGCCTAAAGCAAGTGGGGGCAATGGGATTCTAATCAGTGTAAGTCCTCCCTTCAGGAAGAAGCGAAAAAAAGAGAAGTTGACTTCAAGATGAAAACTCAAAGGAGTACCCGAAAAGAGAAAAAGAGGAAGAAAGAGGACAAAGAAAAGAGAAGACACAGTGAAAACCCAAAAGACACTTTGGGGATTGAGGCGAAGTTCAAGAGAAACACTTCAGATCACAAACTCGTGACAAATGAGACAGAAACTAAAAGCCAAGATTTTAGAGCAAAGGAGACAGATACTCAAAGCTCGAGACAAAGATATATGACACCTGCTCATCTATTCGGGCACATGGAGAATAGAACACGTCTGTCCGTTCAAGTACATGAAGAATGGAACCCTACCCACCTATTCGGGTATTTGAAGCATACAATCTGCTCATCTATTCGGGCACATGGAGAATAGAACCCGCCTATCCGTTCAGGCACTTGGAGAATGGAAATCTGCTCATCTATTTGAGCATTTGGAGAATAGAACACGCCTTTCCGTTCGGGCACTTGGAGAATGGAAATCTGCCTACCCATTCAGGCAGTCAAAAGTTAGTAGAAGAAAAGAAAGAAGAAAAAACAAAAAACAAAGCAACAACAACAAAAAAGAAAGGAAAAGAAAGGAAAAGAAAAGAAAAGGGGAAAAAGAAAAGTTCAAAGTGAAAACCCGCATGAGCACTTTGAGGAAGATAATTCCAGAAGTGGATCAAGATTAGAAGAAGAAGAACAAGAGACCGGTAGAGCCGAGAAGAGGTGCAATCAAAGCAAGAAGCAGCACCAAAGGACACGATGTCAACAAAATTAATATGTTTAAATAACTTGGAAACCCCAGTCATGCATCATGAGTAGTTAAACATCCCTAGGTTAGGAGCATGCTAACTCATGACATCATAGCATTTCGTTTTTTTCACAGGTACCCGAAAAGCGAGTTGGGTCCCTTTCATAAAAGGAGTGAGCGACAAAACGAAAACCTAGAAAAGATTTTGGAGCAGATGAGCCAGATACTCAAAGTGTGAAAAAATTTTAGGCGAAGAATTTCAAACTCGCCACATCATGATTTCAGGGGAAAAGAGACAGAAACTCAAGACCCAAGAATTTCGGAGCGAAGGAGGAAGATACTCGCCGCTCAGAGATTTCAGGCGAAGCCTTTCAAGCCGCCGCTCCAGAATGTTAGGTGAAGCTTTCATGTTCGCCACTCAAGGATTTCAGACCAAAGCTTTCAAGCTTGCCGAAAGATTTCAAGATGAAGGATCCTACAGAGAAAGGGTCCAAACAAGCTCTATATAGGAGGAACTTATGACTTCAGGATCTCAAAAGCGGAGGGTTCTACAGAGAGAGGACTTGTAGATCCTTGATTTCAGAGAGGAGTTCAATAGAGAAAGAACTACTACTCGAAGAGTACGCTAAGGAAGAGGAGTTTAGTGGAGAAAAAACTCAGAATCCTAAGGCTTCAGGATCTCAAAAGTAGAGGGTTCTACAAAGAGAGGACTTGGAGATCTTTAATTTCAGAAATACGTGGACGAGAGTTCTATATAGAAAAAACTGCCACTCGAAGAATACGCCAAGGAAATGAGTTCTATAGAGATATGACTCATCTTCTTAAAGCTTCAGAGAGAAAATTACTCGGTCTAGCGCGTCGCCGCTCTAGGAGAGTAAATTGTCCAACCGGGAAGTTAGACGGATTTAGTTGACCAGTTTGCTTTGCGACCGTGAAGGGAAAGCAAATCCACTCGGACGCCCAAGTTCGCCTCTCGGCCGCGAAGAGGAGGCAAAGGTATTTGGAATTTCAGCTCGCTTTTTGACCACGAAATTGACAACTTGCTTTTAGACCGCGAAGGGAAGGCAAGGTTGTTTGGATGACTAGCTTATTCTTACGGAAAAGAGAAGAGAAATATTTGAAATCTACCCATCTATTCGGGCATTCGGAGAATAGAACCCGCCTATCCGTTCGGGCACTTGGAGAATGGAAATCTGCAAAAAAAAAACTCTCTGTTCACATGTTCGGGGCATCTAAGGGAGAATCCACGATCGAAAGGCTTTGGGAAGAGGAATTACTTGGAATCATGTGGCTGCATTTGGAGTAAACCGTGCAACAGGGAAGTAGGACAAAATTAGTGCTTATGGTCTTTGCTTTATTCTTGTTCCACAAGTATAAGCAAAGAGGGGCAACTGTAATCACTAATTTTGTCCGGACATCGAACCCCTTTATTTTTATCATGGGCTTATATTGGGCTATTACATAAATTAAGACTAAAAAGGGATGGAAGAAAAACAAAAAGAGAAACATATATATGTGTGTGTGTCATGTCTTGTTATTGTCATATTGTCTATTATTATCTATTAGTATAATACCTACTATTGGCTACTATTATTGTTATCATTTTTTTAAGTGTGTCATTACTATATTATTATTGTCTTTGTTATTTATTATGATTGTTGATATTATAAGTATTATTAGTTATTACAACTGATTATTATAAGTGTTTTCATCGTTAGTGTTATCATTGTTATGTATATATTATCTTCGTTGTTTTCACCATTATTATTTATTATCACGATTGTTATTTGTGGCTACTATTCTTGTTTTCTATTGTTATTACTCGTTTTTATTATTATTATTATTATTACTATTATTGTTAATGTCATTTACATCTATTGTAATTATCATTATTTATATTATTTATGTAACATTGTATCTATATAATTTATATTATTATTAGACTAACTAAAACCATATAAATAAAACCATCATATAAACAAAAAGGTCCAAAATTAATAACAGTCCAAATAAATAAAAGCCCACATTTTAATAAACAAGGTCCACATTACATTAGAACCCAAGCCCGATAAACCCTTACAAAAGAGAAACCCTAATCTTATGTATTCTTCTGCAGCCGCCACTCATCCTTAACTGTTGGATCTGGCCGTGATCCAACGGTCCAGATCGATCAGGATCAAGAAGAAACCCTAGCTGCATCATGTTGCCCCAGCGCCGCACTCTCATAGCCGTCGGATCGAGGGCTTGATCAACGGCCCAGATCGCTCCAGGTCACAAACCCTAGATGCCCCTCTTTGAAGATGTTGCGCCGCCTCATCATAGCCGTTGGATCAAAACGCGATCCAACGGTCCCAGATCGGCGCAGAGAAGGATCTGGAACCCGCACGCGCTCACGCGCGCCCCTTGGAGTCTCCACGCGCGCATGCCCGTGACCCCTCCTCTGCCACCTCTGTTGCTTCTGCCACAACCACACCGGCGTGCCTCTCCCGTTCCGGAAACACCAACATGCAACAGAAAAACACAGTGGTCAGAGACCCGAAAATAGCAAGAAAAGCAAAAGAACAATAAATCAAAATGACAGAGCCTCAGGGAAAATTAATTTTCTACAGATTGCCTTTTTATTTTCGGTTATATAGGAAACCGAAAAAAAATTGTAATGAGGGGGCATTCGAGAGAAAAAAATCAGTGAGCATGAGAGAAATAAAAAAAAAACCTTTGTAACGATTGGAATTTTCAGAGAGAAATAACAAGAAAAAAACCTTCTTAGGTACTTTTCTTCGTCTTCTCATTGCATGCGAACGAAAACAGAAAAGAAAGCAAAAAAAGAGCTGGTTTTTTTTAAAAGGGCTTACCCTTGTCGGTCTTCTCTTCTTCTCCATTTCCTCGTTGCCGGCGATAAGCCTTCTGGCTCCCTCGGAAGCCACGCATGGTGAGCCGGTGACACGAAAAGGGAAGGGTTTGTGCTTTTTTCTTTTAGTTTCGGTTTTTTTTTCGGTTTTTACAAAAAGAGAAACGTTTTTGGTTTTTAAAAATAGGAAAGGGGCTCTCTGTTTTGGTTTCAAAAAAAAGAAGGTTTTTTTAGGGTTCCGGCGCCGGCAACGGCGACCGAAACCCCTTTGCGGCGCCGGAAATAATAGAAAAGGGGGAGAGGTTTTCGGTCTAGGGTTTGTAAGATGGAAAAAAAAGGGGGCTAATATGTTTTAATTTAGGCTTTATAATATTTCTTTGTTTTAAAAAAATGGTCTAATCGCGTTTAAGCCCCTCCGTGTCACTGTAATTGCACGGGGAGGGCTTCCGCGTTTCTTAACCACGCCCACGGTCCCTGTTGTTTTTAAAACCTTTTCAATTTCGTCACCATTTCGTTTCAATTGGTTTCCCGAGTGGTAAAATGCCGTTTTGGTCCCTGAAGCTTTCCGCGCCCTTTCGATTGAGTCCCATTTCGTGTCTTAATTATTGTTTTAAACGGGTTTATTACATTTGCAACCCCTGTCATTTTGCTTTTCATTTATCTCGCACATTTAATATACCATTCATGCATTTTGCATTTTTTCTATATATCGAATATAGTTTTGCCATGTTGTTATGATGTGCATAATACGGTATGTAATGTATGCATATATTTATATCTTTTATGCCTTCTTATGTTTTCATACTTTTTGCTTGGCATTGCGTATATTTGTATGTCCTATTTATGATTTTTTTTAGTTGCATTTCGGTTCACAAAATATAATGCGAATGTCTTTTTATTCGAGAACGAACGAGGCCAGTACCAGTCGTAGTGGTGGTGGTTCGGACGTTCCTTCTCGAATATTAAGACTTTTAAAATCTACTCACTCGTATAACCAAATTCCGATATGAACGGTCACTTTAATTCACAAAATTTCATATTAATTAAGCGGTAATGTTTTTGGTACCGATTTTCGGGCACGTCGAGGGTGCTAATCTTTCCTCGCGTGTAACCGACTCCCAAACCCTTTTAAATCTCTGGTTTTATTTCGGTGTCTGGTCTACCATTTTTAAATGGCCGGTGGCGACTCCATTTTTTTACAAATCCGACTAATTTTTCAAAAACCTTTAAAACCCGGTTCTTCTAAGTGATACCGAGGTATTTATATTTTCAGTCGCAACACAAGCCTAGGGCTGATGCACCTAGGGTAGATGCTCAGAGGAACCTTGCTCATGTTGTGGCAGTGCAGCCAGAGGCAGGAGGACCAGCGAGAGTCTATGCTCAAAGAGAGGCCGGGAACGACACTGATGTGATAGCAGGTAATTTTGAGTTACAGTCTATGTCTTTGCTTTCTTTGGTTGATTCGGGTTCTACACATTCCTATATTTTGGGTGAGCATGCACAGAAGTTAGATATACCTGTTGAGATCTTAGATGTAGGTATGCATGTGACTAGTTATTTTGGTGAGACAGTTGTGGTTAGACGTATGTATAGGAGATGTCCACTGAAGATTCAGGGTCATGTGTTCTCCGTTGATATGATGAAACTTCCTTTCTATGGCTTTGATATTATTTTGGGTATGGACTGGTTAGTTGAGCATCGGGCTAGTGTGGATTTTGAGACGAAGAGGATTTCCTTGAAACTTTCTAATGACTACGAGGTGGTAGTAGTAGGCGAGAACATTAAGTTCTTGTCTAATGTTGTGTCGGCTTTATAGGCTCATAGGTTGATGGATTCCGGATGTGGGGCTTACTTAGCTTATGTTATGAATCCGAATATGAGTGAAGCTTGACCGAAAGATATTAGAACAGTGTGTGACTTTCCGGATGTGTTTCCTGAAGAGTTGTCGGGTTTACCTCTTGACAGGGATGTTGAGTTTGTGATTGAGACTGTTTCAGGGTCTAACCCAGTTTCGATAGCTCCGTATCGTATGGCTCCGAAAGAGTTGAAAGAATTGAAGAGTCAGTTGCAAGAATTATTGGACCGTGGTTTCATTAGGCCTAGTAGTTCTCCTTGGGGGTGCTCCTGTATTGTTTGTGAAAAAGAAAGATGGTAGTATGCGCATGTGTATTGATTACAGACAGTTGAATCAGTTGACTGTGAAGAACAAGTATCCGTTGCCTTGCATAGATGATTTGTTTGATCAGTTGAGAGGTGCTTCAGTGTTATCGAAGATAGATTTGAGATCCGGGTACTACCAGTTGAAAGTAAAAGAGTGTGATGTTCCGAAGACAACTTTTAGGACTAGATATGGTCACTATGAGTTTCTTGTGATGCCGTTTGGGCTCACAAATGCACCTGCAGCATTCATGGACATGATGAACATAATTTTTAGGGACTATCTAGACCCTTTTGCAGTTGTTTTCATTGATGATATACTTGTGTACTCGAAGACAGAAGATGAGCATGATGAGCACACTTGAGATTAGTTTTGCAGAGATTGTTGAGCAATCAGTTGTATACGAAGCTTAGTAAATGTGAGTTCTGGATTCGAGAGGTGGTATTTCTTGGCCATGTTGTTTCGGCCGAAGGTATCCGTGTTGATTTGTCGAAGATTGAGGCTATTGTTGAGTGGAAACAACCTAAGTCTGTGACCGAGATTAGGAGTTTCCTAGGATTAGCCGGTTACTATAGGAGATTTGTTGATGGTTTCTCTAGAGTAGCTGCTCCTTTGACTAAATTGTTGCAAAAAGGAGTTAAGTTTGAATGGTCAGATGCAAGACAAAAGGCCTTTGAGAAGTTGAAAGAAGCTTTGACAAACGCTCTAGTGTTAGTGCAACCTGTTTCAGGTAAAGAGTTTGTGATTTACAGTGATGCTTCCTACGTAGGTTTAGGATGTGTTTTGATGCAAGAAAGAAGAGTTGTTGCTTATGCTTCTAGACAGTTGAAGATTCATGAGAAGAACTATCCTACTCATGATATAGAGTTAGCTGCGGTTGTCTTTGCATTGAAGATTTGGCGTCATTGCTTGTATGGTGAGAAGTGTATAGTTTACACCGATCACAAGAGCTTGAAGTACTTGATGACACAGAAAGATTTTAACTTGAGACAAAGAAGATGGCTTGAGTTGTTAAAAGATTATGATTTGACCATTTTGTACCATCCGGGTAAGGCAAATGTAGTAGCCGATGCTTTGAGTAGAAAAGTGGTCATTGAGTTGAGAGCTATGTTTGCTAGATTGAGTGTGTCCGATGATGGTGGTTTGATCACCGAGTTGCAAGTGAAGCCTTCTTTGATTCAGTTGATTAGAGAGAAGCAGTTGCAAGATGTGACTTTAGTTCCTCATGTTAAGGACATAGCCGAAGGAAGACCGACCGAGTATAGTTTCAGTGGTGAGAGCTTGTTGTGCTTTAGAGATAGAATTGTTGTACCAGAAGATGTTGAGTTGAGACGTCAGATTCTGAGTGAAGCACATTCGAGTCCTTTTTCTATGCATCCGGGTAGTACCAAGATGTATCGTGATTTGAAGAATGATTACTTCTGGGTTGGTTTGAAGAAAGATGTAGCCGAGTATGTGAGCCGCTGTATGGTTTGTCAGAGAGTGAAGGCAGAACATCAGGTTCCTTCAGGTTTGTTACGGCCTTTGAAGATTCCGGAATGGAAATGGGAGAGGATCACCATGTATTTTGTGTCGGGGTTGCCTTTTTCTCCTTCGAAGAAGAATTCTGTTTGGGTGATTGTTGATAGGTTCACTAAGTGTGCTCACTTCTTAGCAGTGAACACTACAGATTCCTTAGACAAGTTGGCAAACTTGTACATCCGTGAGATTGTAAGACTTCATGGAGTTCCGAAGTCTATTGTTTCTGATAGGGATCCTAGGTTTACTTCGAGGTTCTGGGGTTGCTTGCATAGTGCTCTAGGTAGCCGTTTGCATTTCAGTACGTCTTATCATCCGCAGTCCGATGGGCAGTCAGAGCGAGTGATACAGATTCTAGAGGATATGCTTCGTTGTTGTGTGATTGACTTCCAGGGTTCTTGGGAGAAGCACCTACCTTTAGTTGAGTTTGCTTACAACAACATTTATCAGTCCAGTATTCAGATGGCTCCCTATGAGGCTTTGTATGGTAGACGATGTAGGACTCCGATTTGTTGGGCTGAAACAGGTCAGAGATTGTTACCTATGCCAGATTTGCTTAAGGGGACTACCGACAAAGTGAAGTTGATTTGTGACCGTTTGAAAGCCGCTTCCGATCGTCAGAAGTCTTATGAGGATTTGAAGAGGAAAGAGATTGAGTACTCCATGGGTGAGAAAGTGTTTCTGAAAGTATCTCCGTGGAAGAAGGTAATGAGATTTGGCCAGAAGGGCAAGTTGAGTCCGTGGTTCATTGGTCTGTATGAGATAGTTGAGCGGATTGGGCCTGTAGCTTATCGTTTGAGGTTACCTTCTGAGTTAGAGAAGATCCATGATGTCTTTCATGTGTCGATGTTTAGGAGATATAGGTCGGATCCTTCTCATGTTATGTCCCTTGAAGAGATAGAGTTGAATCCGGATTTGTCTTACAATGAAGAGCCTGTTGAGATACTTGCTTCTGATAGCAAGGTATTGCGGGGTAAGACCATAGAGTTGGTCAAGGTGTTGTGGAGACATAGAGGTGTGGAAGAGGCCACGTGGGAGAGGAAAACAGATATGGTTGAGCAGTTTTCGTATTTGTTTCCGTCAGGTAATTTCGGGGACGAAATTCCTTAAGTGGGGGAGAGTTGTAACACCCGGGTTTAGGGGTCGGGTGAAGATAATATTTTAATATTATTTCGGGTTCGGTTTTATAATTAAAATAATCTTTTAAGTTTCGGGTTTCAAAAATAAATATTTTACATTGGACCAAAGTGAATGAATTGCAAATTAAAGAGTTTTTAAAGAATAAAGGGGATAGCCATTCATTAATGGCAAACTTGTAAATAATACAAGTTCTAATTTTAAATCCCCCTTTATCCAACACTTTCACTATTCATCCTCTTCTTCAACAAAAAAATCACGTGGAATAGAGCTCTCCCATCTCTTTCACTATTCCATCACAAAGCTCCTCCATTTCAACTCATTTTTGAAAGGTAACACCGTTTTCGACTTCTCCTCAACTCCCTCTCTTCAAAAGTTCCATTAGTTTCTATTTTCGTTAAAGTTTTGGAAAATGGAGTTTTGAAGATTTTGATTAAAAATGGAAACTTTATGTTGTTAAGCTTAATGTTTTGATTTAATATGGTTAGTTATGAAGTATAGGAGTTAAATGGTTCAACATATATGAATTTTTCTTGATTTTGAGCAATTCCCGAATTTGGGTATAAATGGGGTTTTTGGAGGGTTTTGGGTGAGTTTTGGGGGTTGTTTTAGGTGGGAATTGATGGTCCAATGGTGGTACTATGGTTAGGGGTTGATTTGGGATCATTTATGGGTGTAAAAGGTGTTGGAAACATGGATTTTGGATGAGGCTTTGGGGCTGCCCGAGTTTGCTAAATGTGGGGTTTGTTCATGGCTTGAAACATTGTAATTTGTGTTTGAATTGTGTTCCGAGTTAGTATTTTGATGTTTGGGCTGATTTGAGGTTAATTGAATTGTATTGAGGTTGTTTAGAAGCAAGAACTTGGGTCGGTGAAGCATCGGGAGGAAATCCGGAAGCTTGAGGGTGGTTGCTTGCTTGGCTTGGAGCTTGGGAGCTTAGGTGAGTGGTTAAATGTTTAAAGTGTTTTTAAATAGTTGGTTCGAGCACATGGAATAGGTCGGGCTTGGTAGACCCACCTAGAGTTAGGATTAGGGTGGTAGCCTAATCCTAAACTTAATCTAGAGCCATTGGATGAACTTGTATTGGATGTTGACGCCTCGTATGACTTGTTATATGATTGCTTATGTATAATGTGTTATATATTTGAGACGAGGCTTGATTTGTGACTCATTATGATATGCATGTGAATGGTTCATGATTGTGATCATGGTGAGTACGTGCTAAGCACGGAATTGATTGAAATGAATAATGTGGAATGAGTTAAATGTTGGCACTAGTATGCTTGAGTACAATGATCGATCATTAGGATGTTAGTGTGCACACATGAGTCTAAATTCGCGCATGGCCTTGGTGGCGTTGAGTCACCAAGGAGGAGTACGAGTTCTCCCAGAAATTGTACTTATATATAGTCGATGATGAGTGGAATCCCATCGACGGGGCGTGAGGATGAGTGGAATCCCCTCCGCGAGACCGGTGATGAGTGTAATCCCACCGTGAGGTAAAGTGGTTGTTGGATGTGAGTTCCAACGTGTTTATCCGCGTATTCGGGTCATAACTAGGTGCCAATATTGATTGATATGTATATCAATGTGTTGTGAAATGTGATCTCTATTTGGATGTTTATATGTGATTACATATGTTGTGAATTAGATCTTTATGAGCATAGCATATAATTGGATATTGTTCATGCATCTTTAACTTTTGGCTCTTGAGGATCTTTGGTAATTATGTATTTACCTTGGTTAAGATCGTGCTTGGACCCTGCATTGTCGAGGTTTGTTTTTAAAGAGCTTACCCTCACTAAGCTTATTGCTTACGCTCTCTCTTTGTTCGACAATGCAGATCCTTAGTTCGTGGGTTGCTAGGTGCAAGAAGGGGGCCTCCAAGTGTGCTCGTGGTGCTTGTTTAGCTATCAAGTATGAACTTTTAAATTAAGATGTAATGGTCAAGCAATGGGACATGTAATTGTGTTATGATGTTTTTGGATCATGTTGTTATGGTTGTTGCTAGGAGCATGCTAGACTCCATTTGAATGCCATGTTGCTTGTAATCCATATTGGCCTTAACCTATCTTATTTTGTCTAAGTGTTGGCTATGTTGAAGCTTAACACCTTTAATGCTATGTTGATGTATGTTTTTGGAAATGCCTTGTTTGATGTTTGTAACCCCCTTAACCCGGCCTAGACGGTTGACCCGAATTAAGAAGTTTACACGGGGAAAACCAAAGTCAACCCGAAAGTCAACCTTGCTTAACGACCCTTTTTTCTTTTTAATCTTATCTAAATGCACATTAACCCTAGATATGTTCATACAATCAGCATACTCAAAGATCATCGCAATCAGAAAACATTTAGGGACTCGATTGCACAAAACATGAATTTAGGGACCAAAACGTAAATTCTGAAAATTACAAGGACTTAACCAACTTTTGAGTTACCAATATGAAATTAGTCATGTTTTATACTTCTCTGCCAAATTTTAACTCAAACGGACATCTCGAGCTCATTCAATTGCATATACAAAGTTCAGGACCAAAACACAAAGGTTTCAAAACATTTAACCAACAATTTCAGTGCCCAACGGTCGGGTGTTTCGGAACAGGGATGATCCGTTCCGAAACGCGGGACCGTTCCGAAACCAGTTTCGGAACAGAGCCTGGCAGTAGCAAAACCGTTCCGGAACGGTTCTACCCGTTTCGGAACGGTTCTACTCGTTTCGGAACGCCTAGGCCATTTCAGGCCCTCCATTCCGATACGGTAGCTCCTGTTCCGAAACAGGCTGCCCAGATTGCAGAAATTTTGCTGGTTTATTACATAATTGATCCATCAAACATGCTCCAAAGACAACCAAATTATACCAGCAAGTCATTCAACACTCAAGGAACATAATTGCATCAAAATCTAGATACAAAACCATCCCTAGGTGCACCAACTCATTCAACACATCCAACACTCAATCATGCTTTTAAAACAAGAAGCATAGCATAACGACTTAAGAATACGAAGATTCAAACGTTGCAAACATTAAACCACATAGTTCAAAATCATAAACCAAACTTGTCCAACATACACAATCTCATTAAACATCAACGTAAGAGATTCTTCCCCCCATTGCCTTTATTATCTATAGCTATTAACCGAGACATACATCTCAAGTGGAGCTCTCCTTGAATCCCTTGCTTCTCGCTGTTCCAACTTCAAATATCTGCATTGATGGACAAAAAGGAGCGTAAGCACATAATGCTTAGTGAGGAATGCTCAAACCAAAACACCATCAATGCAGCGAGACATAAAACCTTTTTTAAAAGCCACACAATTCGATAAACCAAAGCAATGTTTGAAAACCCCTTTTTAACAACATGCTTTAAGTCATGCATTGCTCAAACATGAAAACTAACCCTTAGCTTAGGAAAGCTAAGTAATTCACTTTAAAGCATAACCTTGCAAAACCATCAATTTAACCATTCCATGCATGAACATCATATGCAAAGTTAAATACAAGATCCTTGGAAAACACTTCCACTTCACATCATACTTTTCTCATACATTAAAAATCATTTCAAAGCAAGAAACCTTTAAAAACCACTTACTCATTCAATCTAACACGTGCATTAAACAAATGCAACATATGAACCACAAAATCAATATTTGCATCACATGCCTTTAAAAACAAGTCTTCGCAAGACTTCAATGCACTAAAGAGATTTCATGCACACATGCACCATTCTCAATAGAAAATAAATTCTTGTTCAAGCTAACAAGTAAACGTGCATTCATAAAACATTACACACTTCTCATGCAACCATGCATCATTTCAAGCATCACATGCTTCATCATATTCAAGAACATTATATTGGCTTCCAAGTGATAATCCACAAACCATCATAACGCAAGACACAATCGGATACGCGGATCACAAGCGTTGTCCCCACGCTTCATACACACTACCAATCTCAAGGTCCCCAAATGGAATTTTAACCACCATTATGACCTTACCATACACAAGGTCCTCATATGGACTTTTAACCACCATATGACCTTAACATTCACAAGGTCCTCAAATGGAATTTTAACCACCATTACGACCTTACCATCACCCATTGGTAGTTGTATAACATCACTAACGAGATCCCGGGACATACAACACAAGATCCACACATGGACTTTACACCACCATTGTGATCTTAACAAACACAAGGTCCTCAAATGGAATTTTAACCACCATTATGACCTTAACATACACAAGGTCCTCAAATGGAATTTTAACCACCATTATGACCTTAACACAAGACCCACCCATGGAATTTTAACCACCATGGTGTTCTTAACCATCTCGTTAGTGTACTTGGATGGAGTTACCGGTTCAATCACAACCACTCCACATCCAAGGCGACTTTATTCACGGTGCACCCAATCCTATAGCCGGCTAACTATATCCGATTCAAGTAACCAAGAACCACTTACATCACTTGCCAATATAACCATTTTACCACATTAATCCATTGTTTTACAAGCATAACCAAAATGCCAAAACCACCAATTACCATCATCAATCCACTGTTTTTGAAGCATTACACAAAGCCATTAAACAACATGCAACACTATGCAACAATTCCACAATTCCAATGTACAAAACCAAGGATCTTTTACCTTGAGCATCCTTCACACATGGCTTTCAAAGCCAGCATTAAACCATGCTAAAATATGCTTTCAAAACAGAATTTAAAACATGCAAATCACATGCATTGCATCCAACAATCACAAGTGCTTTAAAAACCAATTCATACACAAACCATGAGAGAAATTCCATTTACTTACTCTTGAGCTTAGCTAAGTTGTTTAGACTTAAACTAAGCTCCCAAAACCTTCAAACCTTGGTTTTAAAGCCGAAAACCCAACTTCACTCACCGATACATAAAACAAGGCTAGCCAACAAGCCTTCCAAGCATCCGAAGCCTTCAACGCCACCTCTATTGCTCACGGATCATTCTCCCCTGTTTCAAGCACATAACAACAGAGGATTAATGCATCATAATGCATTAAAAACACCAGCAACACACCTAAACTCGCTGCTATTTGCAAATCCAACATTTCGGCTACCAAACACAACCGAAATCACCTCTAAACACTTCCAAGACTTAACCCAGCCAAGATCCATCACTTCTAACCATTTATAAACATCAATTAACATCCAAAATGATCCCAACCACGTCCTTATATCTCCAGCACTAACAAAACACCAAGATCACCCCAAAACTACCATTTTCACAAGTAAAAACTTAGGAAAATCAACCTATCCGGGATTGCATTGATTAAACCTCAATTTCTCATCAATTATACATTCATTTTACATCAAAATGACATCTCAAAACAATGCCCAATTAGATCATACAAAATTCATCAAAATTAACCAAATCATGCATTTTAAAGCCAAGATCAAGAACACAATTGTAAAACCTTTAATAAAACACAAATCAAGGATTGAGAACTTGGGAATTTCAGTAAAGAACTGAGAATTTAGAGGAGAAGGACGTTCATACCTCTAAACTTGAGTTTCTCCCTTTTTGGAACCAAGATTCTTGAAAATTCAATAAGCTAATGCCAAGGTTTTGTTGTAGAATTGATTAGAGATCAAATGAGGATTGAAATCTCATCTTTAGTTATCAAAATCAAAGGAAATTTTGCTGGAGAAATGTGTTTGGGTTGAGAGAAAAGTTGAGAGAAAAGAAAATGGAAATTTAGAGAAAAGTTAGTCACAAATGCCAAAATATCTTTTCCCTCCTTTTTGCACTTAATTAAAACCATTAATTAAATTGATTAATATTAAGAAAAATCTGGAGAAACTCTTTTGGGTAAATAGCTCCTTAAAGATTCAAAGTTTCAATCCTTTTTAAAACAGTCACCCAGTTTTCAAAAATTACATTTTGGTCACTAACCCAAAATGTCACTCTTCCAAACCTCATTTTGTAAAATTGATTTCACCTTTCTCTTGTATATAATAAAAGAGGATTTTAAGGCATTTTCCCATATTTTTAATGCAACCCGAACTAGGCTTTCCTAAAAATCACCTTTTATATTCGAACCGCACTCTGACCGGCCCGGTCCAAACTCAAAACTTCTAAGCCCAAAATTGGGGTGTTACAATGTTTATCTATATGCCTTGGGGTGTTTTAAGCATGCTTGATATGTTGGTTTGCCTTAGGATTGTTGTTAGTGTGATGTTTGAGGTTTTAGAGGGATTTAGGGGCATCCTTGTGCCATAAATCAGCTAAAACCAGTCTGCAGACAGAGGGCGTTTCGGAAAAGGCTACCCTGTTTCGATATGGTCCCTTTGCTTTTGGCCAGGCATTTCGAAATGCGTAGAGACCGTTTCGGTACACTTTCGCTACTAGAATTCTGAGAAATTGACGAGATGAAGGTGTTCCGAAACGGGTCTATGGGGTTTCGAAACGGTCAAATCTCGTTGACCACGAGAAGTTGACCAGGGAGGGTGTTTTGGAACGGTTGACCTCCGTTCCGATACGGCCTCCTCGTGTAGGCTTAGAACTGTTGACCAGGTCAAGGCGTTTCGATACACCTTGAGGGTGTTTCAAAACGGCCTGTTTAATCACATAAAAATGGACTGTTTTGTATAGGTTGTTCGAGTTATTGTTTTATGAATGCTTGGCTTTCCGCTGTTATGATCACATAGGATATGAATGAGCCTTTAGAAAAGATTAAATTAAAAAAAAAAATCTGGGTCGTTAACCGAGGAGGAACCTTAACGGGTTTCGCTTCGGTTTTCCCCGTGTGGCCCACTCGGACCGATCAAGCGTCCGGACCGGGACGAGGGGGTTACAGTTTGGTTGGGTGTATAAAGTGTATGTATAACCCATATATTGTGCAAGAAGCCTTTAGTTCTTACGGGTTATCGGTTCAAGTTTGTCCATGGATTGGTTTGTTGGTTTTCATTCGTTGTCTTGATTTGGAAACACGCGTAAAGTGTTGGGCGTTGAGGGAGGAGTTTCTTCGAACTTGGTTTGATGAACTAGAGCTCCTACAAGGCTTCAAAGGGAAAGACGTGTTAAGGTTTGGATTTTACTTGAGGACATTCCACTCCTAGTGTGGGACAAAAAGTTCTTTGCTGAACTGGTTAACAGATAGAGTGAATTCCTAAAATTAGATGAAGACACCTCGAGCCTACGACGTTTTTATTTTGCCAAGGTATTGGTCTCGGTTCAGAGGCTGTCGATGATTCCAGACAACATCTTAATCCTTGTGAAAGGTAGTGTATACATGATCAGACTCAGAAAAGAAGAACATGAAGACGACATATGCTTCATCGACGGTGAGTTTCTGTCCAATCCAAATAGGGTGGATGGTTTTGTTGCTTCGATGCCTTCTCCTTGTCTTTATGGCACTAAATTGGCGTCTACCCCCGAGGCAAACCATGTCGATCCAATTAACGTCGGGAGATGTAACAAGCCGTTATCAGTAAATGATTATTCCATATTGAGTGTTGAGCCTCAACTTTCAGCGGTGATGTGGGCTCCCCTTTTTCGTTATACATACACTTTGGGGATATGGGCTCCCCTTTTTCAGTAAATAAAAAGCTTACACGTTCTCCATCCGTGTTTAATTAGGTTTCAAACTCTCTCTTTGGGGATATGGGCTCCCCTTTTTCGTGAAATGGTGATGTGATTCAGCATGAAGCAGTGGCCACTCTTTCTACGGGCAGAAAATAAGGAGTTGAGTTTGCTTTGCCAGACAAAGTGATTTTGAAGCGCTTCAAGGATTTGGAGGAAGAAGATGGTTGTTGATGCGAGTTCGCTAAACCCCCTTCTTCATCGATGTGTTCTTTTTTATCAGGTTTATGTCAAGATTCAGGTTTTTTTCTTACAACGTCAGTGGACTAGACAAGACAGAGAAGGTAAGATCGGTGAAACAAGTTATAGTGAAGAGTAAGGCCCAAATGGTTTCATTGCAAGAAACCAAGATTACAGACCTAAAACCGTGGTCGTTAAGTCGATTATGGGGTGGCAATTTTGGAAATTTGGTGTTCTCAGCTTCTGAAGGTGCATCGGGGGGGGGGGGGGGGGGCGTAATTTCCATATGGGACACAAATTTTTTAAAATTAAAAGCAAAATCATACAGAACATGTTCATTCTTCTAAAAGGTTCTCTTTGTAATTCAAATTTGTAGTGTAGAATGCTAAACATCTACACTCCTAATGATCCAATCGAGAGGAGATATTTCCTGGAATTTTTATATGGGTTGGTTGAGGCTCTTCATCTTCTTATTCTTATTGGATGGGGACTTCAACTCTGTTCAGACGCCAGAAGAAAGGATTTGTGTTGGAAGGAATGATCATTCAATTAAAGATTAATCACTAGATTGAGACCCTTGAATTTATTGATACGATTAACAGTGCTGCAAAGATTAATCAAGGAACTGGTGCTGCTAACTTGATAAGGGTCATCAAATCTGCTGCAAAAGAATGGGTTAAGGATTTTTACGCTAGAGATGGTGAGACTACTAAAATAATTGAAGAGAAAATCATTAAGCTTGAAAAGGACTTGTTGAATGTCGGGGATCGCTCCCCTATCCAGAGCGAAATCTACAAACTTAAATCGTCCTTTTAGGCAAAATATAAAAGAGAGGAAATGGAATGATTGCAAAAATCCCGGCTGAAATGGTTTAAAGAGGGTGACAAAAACACAAAGTTTTTCCATGCTTTTGCTTCGATGAGAAACAAACTCAAACATATTTCCCATATCGTTGAAGGAAACTCTACTTTCACTGATCCAACATCCATCTCTAAGGCATTCGTCCAGCATTATTGCAAAGCTTACAATCAGACCCCCTACTATTTCAATATCGAGCTTCGCAAATAATTTCACTCCAGCCTCTGCAAATTTATTATAAGCACCGTTTTTTGTGGAGGAAGTTTGGTAAGCCATTTCTTCAGCGGACGAGAATCGTGCCCCTGACCCAAACGGCTTCAATATAGATTTTTTTAAAAAAATTTGGCCAGCTCTAAAACATGATGTGATGGATTTTTTTGAAAGCTTCTACAACGAGACCTTCACTGATACTTCTATTAATCATTCGTTCATTACCTTGACCCCGAAGGTTGCGGATCAAAAGGGCATAGAAGATTACAGACCCGTATGTCTCGTTAGGAGTCTATACAAAATTCTTGCTCGTGTGTTATCCAGAAGGATAGTTGATTGCATGAACGAATTGGTTGGAGAGACTCAATTCGTGATCACACTTGGTAAACAAATAACTGATTGTGCTCTTATTGCAAATAAAGTGATTGACGCCCTGAGACGAAGTAAACATGAAACTATCATTTTCAAAGCTGATTTCAAGAGAGCTTATGACACAGTCGACTGGACTTTTCTGGACACCGTGTTAAAACTGATAGGTTTCGGACAAAAGTGGCGTCGCAGGATTCATTGGTGCATCTCGACAGTTTCATTATCAACCCTCATCAATGGTGTGCCATCTAGCAGTTTCCACATAAAAGGGGGTTTACGTCAGGGTTGCCCCATTCCCCCTATGATGTTCAATTTGATCGGGAAAGCACTTAGTGTTCTTATTCAAAAAGCTATGAAGCTCAATTTACTAAAAGGAATCACTGCGGAGCTAATGGGTTAATTGTGTCCCATCTTCAGTTCGCAGATGACCTCATGCTATATCTTGAGGCAAATGAAAAAAATTCACGAAACATTAAAAGAATTCTAAGTGTTTGAAGTTGCACCCGAGTTGCAATTAAATATGAGAAAAACCAAAGTGTTTGGGATTAATGTTGAAAATGGCATTTTGGCAGGTTGGGCCGAATCGATAAGTTATGGCACTGATTCTTTTTAGACAAACTACCTCAGTCTTCCTCTTGGTCACTCTCACAATTTGGTAACAATGTGGTAGCCAATCTTTGATAAAGTTCAGACTAGACTCGAAGGATGGAAAGGGAAGTTGTTATCTTTCGGTGGTTGACTAACTCTGGTTAGATTTGTTCTGTTTAATTTACCTGTCTATTTTTTAGATGCCAGCTTCGGTTTCTTCCAAATTAAATAAGCCGATCGCAAGTTTCATCTGGGGCTCCTCCTCGAGTCGCTCAATCCATTGGGTAAAATGGCAAGATATTTTCAGGCCAAAAAATTATGGTGGACTCGGGCTCTTTGATTTTAAAATTTGCAATCGTTTCTTGTTGAACAAATGGTTATGGAGGTATGGAAATGAACCAGATAGACTATGGAGATGAGTGATTGACGCAAAAATTGGCTTAGTTTCGGATAACTTGCTGCCAAAACCGCCAAATGGTAACAATGTATCATGGATATGGAAGAACATCTCTCGGCCCTTACTTGATACTGAAGACTATTTCACAAAAAATTTGTGTTTTGTCTTGGGCGATGGACGATCTATTGAACTGTTCCCCACGCATCTATGCCCCGGCCACTAGAAAGAATGGAAAAGTCAGTGAGTTTGGCACAAAAGAGAATGGAACTTGGACATGAAATATTCCATCGCGTAGGAGACTGTTCGATTGAGAAATCGGTATATGGGAGAGTTTTCAATCTACAGCAAATGTTGCTTCAAGAAGCTCAGAAATTTGTGATTGCATTAGATGGGAAGGATCCTCTACTGGTCATTACCGTCCTAAATATTTTGTGATATAGCCTCGATAGGTACTGCAAACTCTGATATGATTTGGAAATGGGTTTGGTCAGGTCTTGTTCCGCTGAAAGTGAAAGTTTTTCCGTGGAGGGCTATCCAGGGAAGAGTCCCTACTCGTGTTGAGCTTCACAAAGGCGAGATTTTTTCCTCAAACCTTATAACGTGTGTGATATGCTCTAAAGAATTGGAAACAATCGATCACCTTTTTTGTCATTGCGAAGCATCCTGGAAGGTATGGCAGGCGTGGTGTAGAAATTGGAATGTCCACATAGTGGCTCCTGGCTCTTTGAAATTGATATTGTTGTCATGGGAAAATATGCCGATTAAACCCTTATTAAAACCTCTATGGCGTGTAGCATTTGGTGGAATTAATAGTTTGGTCAATTTGGTTACACCGAAACTAGATCATTTTCAACAGCAAGTAGTGCGATTCAGATAGGTTAGTTGAGCTGGCTTTTTTGAGAATTGGATATTGGTGCAAAAGCCTATGGCCAGAGTCATTTTGCCTCTAGGGTATTGGTACTGATAAAGAGATTATGGTTGTGTGTAGTTGAATTTCACTTTTACTATCGCTGTAGCTGTTGTACTTCTCGATGGGGGAGTGTTGTTTGACCAGTTTTGATCGTGTGAATAGGGTCATTGGTATCGCACATTTCGACTGGTGATTCTGGTAATATCTGCGAGTATGATATGTTGGCATCAACTTAAGGTGGCTTGTGCAAATGGCTGCCAATTGAGGCTACTGCTCGTGAGAGGCTGGGAAGCACAGGTATGGCATTTTTATGCCGTTTCAAGTACCCGAAACGTCTCACGAGTACGGCTAGGGTACGTACCAGGGACGTCACACGCTAACAAGGTATGGCTGAAAGCGATCAGGGACGGTTGGAATATCTTCGGGGACGGGAGGTGACCTTTACGAGCGTCCCCAAGGTCATTTTGCAGCTGAGAGACTCATGAGCTTCGACATGGATTCCGAAGATGAAACGCATGCAAATCTGTCTCTTTTAGGACTATTCATCTTGTGGGACCCAATAAATTATATATATATATATATATATATATATATATGAACACTGGGTGCGTTTGGTTCACAGAATGTAAGATTACCTTTGAGAATAAAATTCCCAAAATTTAACATTACTTGACACATTATTGGGAATGTTACATTACCTTGTTTGGTTTATTGTGTAGTAATGTAAGATTAATGTGTTTGGTTGGAGGTATATAAGGTTATCTGGAAGTAAAATTTACTAAATTGTTCATATGTTATATTTTCTTTTTAACAGGTTAAACTTTCAATATTAACTTAAAAATACATGCACAAAAATTAATGGAACTATTTTTGTTACACTATCCAAAATTTGTAAAAATTATATATTTATCATATTTAATATAATTATTATATTAACTATTCTTTAAAAGAACCTAACAAGTGGTCTTAGTGGAAAAATAGATGAGGTTCGTCCTAGAAGACCTAGGTTCAATCACTTTGTCTATACTACATTGTAATCACCTTTAGACTATTAAAAAACTATTTTATATTTACTTACCCTCGTTATCCTCTATTAAAATATTTTTGTGAATTTTTAAATGCTAGACATTTAATATGTTCAATTTTTTAATTCTTTTATTACTTGTGACATGTCAAGCAAATTAAAGTAAATAATAAAATAAATCTAAAAGTTGTATAATACTGATAAGAATTTATATCATAAGTTTAACCTACTAAAATATTTTATAAGATCATAAACATAAGAATAAAATTAAAAACATCAACTCTAAACTTATTAATTTTTAAGCAATATGCTATCGCAACATATAACCTATAAACATCATAAATATAATATTAATAAAAATACATTAAATATTAAAATAATATTTAAATATTCGTAACACCATTTAAATATTAAATAAAAATATTTAATTAATTTACATCACACATATTTAATCATCTATTAACTTAGGGGCAATATGGTCCAAAGGAGGGAATTTGACAAATACCTAAAAAATCTAAGGGAGTCGCATTCCCACCCTTTAATGAAAATTGCTATTGTTAGGAATGCAAAATTACCCCTTGGAGGGAATGCTCTCCAACCAAACGTGGGTATGTGATTCCGAAAAAAAATCACTCCACAAGTAATGATCTTTTCCACTAACCAAACGCTTTCTCAATTACTTTGTTTTTGCTGCTCTATTTTCACGTGAAGAAAATCGTACAAATGAATGTGTTTTATTATTATTATTATTATTATTATTATTATTATTATTATTATTATTATTATTATTATTATTATTATTATTATTATTATTATTATTATTATTATTATTATTAACATTTAATTCAATTATGAATAATTTATAAAAAATGATAATTTTTTTACTTTAATTTTTATTAGCATTTTGTTTTTACTAGTTTTTTTAAATATTATTATTTTATTATGTTGCGAATAAATAAAGTAGAACAAGAATAAGAACAAGAAGAACAAAGAGATGAGAGAAAGAGGGACATTTGTATTATTCTCAAAAATAGAATTGTATACAATGCCTTCAATGAATCATCTATTTATAGGCATAAAAAGTACATAATACATTAAACTCTAATTAATAGAGATAATATTCCTAATCATAAATAAATCAAACTCGTTAGATAAAGTTCTAATCATGATAGACATCCACATAGATAAATATTCATAACACTCCCCCTTGGATGTCTATGAAGATAATGTGCCTCGTTAAAACCTTACTAAGATAAAAACCCAGTTGGAAAAAAAATTCACTAGTAAAGGAAAAAGAGTACACACATCTTTAATACGCATAACATGTTGCCTCATTAAAAACCTTACCAGGAAAACCCATTGGGACAAAACCTCGGTTAAGGGAAAAAGAGTGTAACACGTATTTACTCCCCCTCATAAAAATATCACATAGGATCTTTGAATCTTCATAATTCAATCTTGAATATAATCTTCAAATGTTGAAATAGAGTATGCACTAGTGGATAAATCTTTCAAATTATTGCTTGAAATGATCCATCAAATATTATTCTTCTAAAGATCATGAGGGACGAAACTTTAAAGAGATATGTTTCGTTTTATCACATTTGATGTATCCACCTTGAGATATAAATTTTGCATTATCTCTACATAAGATAGCTTGCATCTTATCTTGTGAAAGCAATTCACATATCTTCTGGATATGCATAGCCAAACACATATTTCGGCTTTGCCTCATGTATAGCAATTATTTAAAGCCAATAGTCTCGTAGCACTTAGATAGTATTTCTGGACCAGCTAAGATACGATGCTTCTAGATCAATTAATGTATATATGGTGCTTTTATACCAAGAATATCATCACATTTTTCTCGAGGGCGGAATGGATCTTTGTTTACTTTAAGAGACCTAACAACCAAATAGTGATCAACGAATATGCATTATGCATGTAAAGTCTCTTTAAACATTTTTCTGTGTATGTCAATTGCCGCACAAGAATTTTATTGTTAAGGAGATCTCTTCATGAGCCTCAATGAATCGCCAACATACAAAATAAAAACAAAGACAAATCCAGAGCTAAACCTCTTAATAAAATGCTCCGGAAATTAAATTATTCTTATAGCCTTCCGCTAATAAGTATTCAATGGGCGATTATACCAAATGTGCCCAAAATGTTTTAATCCATAAAAGATATATTCAATATAATTGAATAATGTTCTCGATAACTTGAATTAACTACTTCTGACAGTCTAAATCCTTCCATAAGCTTTATGTAAATGTTGTTATCAAGAGGCTTATACAAATAAGATGTAACAACATCCATTAGGCGGAAACTGAGTTATTTCATTTATTGTCAGACTATCTAAAAGTAACTGCATCCACCACCGAGAAATATATTTTCCTTATAATCAATTTCATGTTTTTGTGAGAATCTTTGCAACCAAACGAGCTTATATCTCGTGATTTCTCCTTTTGATTTCTCATTCTCATAAAGGCTCATTAATATCCACGAGCTTTACACATTTCAATATACGGGCTATAGGCCCAAATACTTCTCTTTTCGAAAGAGATCTTAGTTTCGCCTCAATTGCCTCTTTCCATATTGGCCAATCATTTCTTTGTTTACATTGTCCAATTGACAATGATTCATGATCCACATCATCAAATAAAATCTTTAGTGTTATATTGCATGCAAATGTATTATCGACGTCGATTTGATTTCAGTTCCATTTATTACCAGACATGACATAATCTATTGAGATCTCTTTATTATCAGGTACCTGAGTCATGTTAATGCCTCTATTGGAGACCTTTTAATCTCTTCTTGAGATTTTCATAATTCATTGATTCCTCGATCAGACCATCATAACTATAGCTCCCTTCCTTTTTTTCGAGGATTTTTATCTTTGGAACCTACTTGTCTACCACGCTACATGCGTAAGTTAGACTCATTAGCAACTAGAATTTGTCCTTCCGGGACATCAAATTTAAACGGAGCATTCATAGCTGGTATATGTGACTTAGCCACTCTATTAGGGTCAGCAAAATCATCTGACAATTGATTTGCTAAATGAATTATCCTTTGAACTTATAGTTCACATTGTTGAGTACGTGGATCAAACTAAGATAATGATAATTCATTCCAATTTATTTCTTTTCCAAGCTATTTTATTTTCTCCCCCTAACGTTGGGAAAACTGACACATTAAAATGATAGTTAGTAAATCGAGTTGTAAATAAATTCCCTATGAGAAGCTCAAGATATTTAATTATCAAGGGAAATTTGAATCTGACGTATATTCCCAACCTCTTTTAAGAACTCATCTTTGTGCGTTGTGGTGGAGCAATCAGAACATATACCACACGCTAAAAAAAATCTAAGATGAGAAATATTTGGTTCCTGACCAAAAACCATTTATAATGGGGAGAACTTATTATACTTTGTTGGCTTGATGCAGATTAGTGATAATACATATAAAATGACATGTCATCAGCATTATCAAGACCAATTGTCTTTATAAGGTAATCTGAAAATGTGCTCGTAGTTTTATCAACTGAGCAAGTAGCCTCGCAAATACCAAGTTGCGGATTAGTAACAAGGATACATATGACCATCTACTCGATGCATCAATTAAAATCGTAAAATATCTAGATGGACTGTAAGAAAGGTGTATGGGCCCACATATATCACCTTTGTATCCGTTCCAGAAAAAAATTAATAGATTCACAATCTACCATAGCTGATGATGATTGAATAATCGGTTTGCTTTGATAGCAAGTATCACATGAAAACATTACTTTGAAGAAAATTTCAACTCTTCAATAAATTACCACATGAAAGTGCCAACAAATTTTCGCATCGTAATTGAACCGGGATGGTCTAACCGGTCATTGTCAAATAATAAAGTTATCAGTAAACTTCTGATTCACAATAGCATGAGCTTCAATTTGTACTAATTCTATTGTAGTACACTATGGATGACAGTACATATAACTTTTTCAAGTTTTTATTATTGCCTTGATTTATACTCATAATATTGAGATAGTCAACATCCCATCGACTAATGGTCTCAATATGATATCCATTACCGTGAATATCTTTAAAATTAAATAAGTCTCTTTATGACTTTGACGAGTATAACGCACTGTGAATATGGAATAAAGTTCCATTTGACAATAACATATTTACTCAACCGAGCCTTTTGTGATATTAGTACTTCTGGATATAGTACTCACATTATTCCCTTGCATTTTAATCGAGAAATGCATAATTATGCACCTTTCAAAATGTGCTTTGTTTCATTTACTTCGGGTAATGAAAATATGTACTTTGTATCATTCACTTCGAGGAATGAAAAATATAAAATATAGCACATCATATCAAGTCGATTATCTATCAGAGATAAACTTTCAAGTGCTCTTCCGAAGCATTGATATTTTAGTACTTTGAGAAATATTACTCATATTTCCCCTTACATTTAAATGGGAAATATATTTCTTATGCTTAAGTACAATATGAGTACTTGCATTATCTGCTAGGCATAAATAGCCACAATTCTAGGCATAAATAGCCACACTTCATTGTATATTTTATTCCGGAAGTAATCATATTCTTCAAATAATAAATTAACATAAAGCGTAAATAAATAATATGTGAAATAAATAAACATAAAGCAAACTAACATAAATAAGTAATAAATAAAACGAATTAACATAAAATAAAATAAAAAACAATTATTCCTTTTAGAGGTTATAAGGGAAATAAAATAAATGGTAAATTATTCCCTTCAAGGGTTATGAGAAAATTAACAATATCTAATTGAGTTGGACCAATAACGCCATAATTATTTTCGCCATAAACGAATTTTGTTTATATTTTATTTCATTTATCATTCATGATTATGGATAAAGTCCATAATACTTTGGCGTTTGACAAGTATGAAACCAATGGTTTATAACATCACATTGGTAAAAGGATTTCACTTCCTTAGAATGATCTTTATCACTCTTGTCATCCTTATAACTTCGCTACCAGCGGGTAGAAGTATTCTTAAAACGACTATATTTTTTCATGTGTATATTCATAGCCTCGACCACGACCACAAACCTTTAATGTGGTTTTTTTATTCCTTCCATAATATAATCTCACATTCACTTCAGGGAATGGAGTAGAGCCAGTGGGCCTTTGAAACCTTTTTCACATGTCCTTATCACAGAGAACAAAGATTTAATCCTCGTACGCGACATTGTTAAACCTGTCCACAAGGTCCTTTGAAAAAACTCCTTTGAGACCAGTAGCCTCGCAGAACGGGATGTCCAGCCAATATACTTGGATTATATCGAAATTATGTCTCTAATTGAATAATGATTTACCATGTTTGCATTCACTTTAGGGAATGAAACAGTTCCAATAATCGCATGGAATAAACATCATGCTTGCATTCACTTCAGGAAATGCCCCATCATTGATAATCGCGTGGAATAAACATCATGGTTACATTCACTTCAGGGAATGCCCCATCATTGATAATCGCATGGAATAAACATCATGCTTTGCATTCACTTCAGGGAATGCCTCACATAAAACTTTTTGGATCAAGACGAATTTTCGTAACTTGAAATTGTGAGAAGTCTATGGTCGAGTTTTTCGACGAAGAAGAAATATTACTTTCGAGTAAATATAGACTTTATAATAATCTTCTTGTAAATTCAAAATCATCATAATTTATCTCACTTTAAAATAATAATATAAAGAATAAAATTAAAATTTACCGATATTGATTTTTCTCTCGTGGACAATGGAAACATAGCATATGACCGAGATAGCTTCTCATAGTCCCTTTATATCACATCTCTTTTCAAGTCATTTAAGCATATCATGTAAAACTCAAAACACGATTAAAAATAGTAACTTTTACCAAATAAAATAACATAAATAATAAATGAAAAATATCAAATATAATCATATAAGTAAAAGTATGAATAAGCATACCGCTAATTAACCCTTTTAGGAACAAGAGAAAACACACGTAATTTACACAAAACGCAACCTCTTCGTCTCTTTCGATCCATCTTTTGGTTTGTGAGAAGCCACAAATTTGTCTCTTTCCACTGTTCGAATAAAATCAAACATACTTCCAAACTTTTCAAAAAAAAGTTAAAATAAAGAAAAGGACAATCGGTAATTTAAAAAAATGAAGAGAAAAAAAAACTTATCTTTGGTTTATCTTAGAATCGAATTCTTTCCAATAACTTTTTTTAGATTCAAACAATGAAGACCTCAGTTGATTAGAGTCGTGCTGATAACGTGTTGTGAATAAATAAAGTAGAACAAGAAGAAGAACAAGAAGAACAAAGAGATGAGAGAAAGAGGGAGATTTGTATTATTCTCAAAAATATAATTGTATACAATGCCTTCAATGAATCATCTATTTATAGGCATAAGAAGTACATAATACATTAAACTCTAATTAATAGAGATAATATTCCTAATAATAAATAAATCAAACTCCTTAGATAAAGTTCTAATCATGATAGACATCCACATAGATAAATATTCATAACATATTATTATTTTTAATAGATTGTTATATATATTATTAGTATATATTTTTCGTATTCTTGCCGTACTCGTACCCTGTAATTTTAGATTGTTATATGCGAAGTGCAATGTTCAAGTGATGCGCTCCTGTTATAAGTTCCTAGCTTGCATTATCATCTAGAGCATTGTCCTAGTTTTCAGGCATGCAGCATAGGGTAATCCATTTTAGTTTCAGTACCAATATTCGATGTGCTTTTGGTGATTGTTGTAAGCTTTTCGGACCTGGACCATGGCATGGGGTACTCTTTTTTTTCCGATAAGTTTAAAGACGTTCGGTTTTTTTAATGAGATTCATGATCATTATACAATAATTATTAGTCGGTCAATGAATCGAATGTCGATAAATAAAAAATATTAGTATTATATAAAAATTGAATTTCTTTTAAAATGCTTTCTTAAATTCCTTTTTGTTAACAAAAAAAATTAAATTACTTTAAGAAAGCATGGCAACATCAAACTTGACACTTGGGTCAAATCTACAACCGGACTAAATTAAATTATGAAAGAAAAATTAAAGCAACATAAAATAGACAAGATTAAAATGCATAAAATTGGTGCTTTTGGAACTGACGTGTATAAACCAAAAACGAGATAAGAGTCGGTGTTATGGCTCCAACTACAAAAGAATTGTTTTTTAATCAATTATAATAATATATATTTGAATAATTGTAATTAAAATTAAATCTGTTTAAAAAATAGTTGAATTAAAAATTAAAATATATGTGTATAGTATAGGGCATATATAATAAAATTTAAAATATTTACTTATTATTAAATTTTTTCATCCACATATAATATAGACCGATTGCATTCTTACTTAACCAAACGTTGAGAAGACTTAATATACAAATTGATATCAAAATTTTACATTTTTCAATTTGGTACGTGTATTTTTTTTCATTAAAATTATACATAATCTGGAAAGAATTTCTCATATTGATGCCTAATTTCATATTGATACATATGATGACTTGAGATTTTAATAACAAATCAAGTTTGACGTCAACATTTTATGTGTCATGTGTAATAAATTGAGAATTTTTTAATTCTGGGTTTTGGTATGTGTTCAGGTTAGAGATGGTCATTCAAACCATACTCGACAGGTTTCGACCCGACTCAATTTTATAGGGTCGAAGTTTTTTTATAAAAAAAATATATTTGGGTCGAGTTCAAGTTTGATTTTTTAAGTATGGGTCGGGTCGGATCGGGTTTGCGTTTAAAGTAAAAGATACTCTACCGACCCGAAATAATAGTTTAATTTTAATCTAAATATTTAGGTATAATTGCTACAATGTCTCTCGCTTTATATATATATATTTCATTATCTCCCTATTTTGTCTAATAGAAATGAAATAATTATTATAATGCTCTCTCTCTATTTTTATTTTTTTTTCAATTAGCTCCCTATTTTATCGAATAATAATAAAAATTGTTAATTTTTTATTTATGTCGGATCGGGTTGTGTTTGAGTTTTTACTCTAGAATTCGGGTTCGGGTCGAGTGGAACATCTTAAAATATCGGATCGTGTCAAAGTTGGATAAAAATATTAAATTTTCGGGTCAAGTGCAGATCAACCAAAACCCAGACCTATATCCATCCCTAATTCATGTGTAGTACGTTTTCTCTGTTTTGTTGAGTAAATTGTATCCACTGTTAATTCACTTATTTTTATCACTAAATTTTAGTTTTGCGGAGAAAAAAAATGAATCTTTTCCTCAAATTTAGATATCATTTTGATAACAAAAAATTCAAGTACTAAATTAAGAAAAATTAAAAAAATTCAAGTATCACTTTGTATATTTTGTTAGAACCAAAATATATTCAATATGAATATAAACTCAAGATCTATATATGCCAAATTATTAAGAACAAAAATTAGATTTGCGAAAGCGTATCTGAATTTATTGATGTAGTTTTTCCAGAGAGAATTTGATCTTCCGAGATGACATGTTACATCTTGCTACACAACTCTCTGACGGGAAAGAAAATATATACAAGTTAACGTATATTTTGGGGACCATTACCCCTTCATATAACCTGAATTAAAAAACAGTTTATTAATATTTACAGCTCTCCGCCTCATTGAGTTATAATTATAACTTATGGTATCTACACTTTTAATTACATGACAATTCAATACATATTACACGTGTAACATAATTGTTCACTTAATTTCGTGTCATACTTTATAATAGCAATATACATTATACATTTGTGCTCACAATTGCGGATTTTAAATAAAATAGAGAAATATTTTAAATAAAATAAAAATGTAGCAAAAAAATAATAAAACAAATGAAAACTAAAAAAATTAGAGAACAAAACATCATACCAACATAATACGTCCAGTTAGCTGCAACAATTGAGATAAGACGAAACACTGGTGAAAGACAGCATGCGACAAAACTTCTTGTCTCTATCCACTTACAAGCTTTAGGGTCGAAGTAAGAGTGGTGGGCGAAACTAACAATCTTGCATGTTGCTTCGCAAAACAGATCTGACTGCATCGACAAACGAATCGTAAAAGGGGATCAAACTACTGAAAGACTACCGATAACCACAAATCAGAGCCGAATGTTGTGAAAAAATCATCCACAATAACAAATCTACCACAAAGGTAGGCGAAAACGTGCTATAAGGTAGAAGTGTGCCGCAAGACAAAAGAAAAGCGCGTCACAAGGTAAAAGAAAAATGTGGCACAAAAGCATATAAAAAGTAGAAGAAAACCAAAACATAAAAGAAAATAAGAACTGTATATAAAAAATTAAGAAAAAAATAACGATAGTCAACAATCAACACTAAAATTACTGTCCTAACCGGTTAGTCAAGAATGAAAAAAAGAGAAAAGGACAAAAGAGAGAGAACCCTAGAAAGAACAAAAAAATCTTACCTTTTCTAACTTTTTTACGGTTTAGTTATAATTATAGGGGTGCAAATGAGGCGAGTAGTGTTGAGTTCAACTTGGCTCGTTAAGAATTTGAGTCGAGTTCGAGCTTGAATCGAGCTTGAGTATGCTGACCTCGACTCGGTTCGTTAAGAACTCAAGCTGAATTTGAGCTCGAGTTGAGTCCAATCGAATCAAATATTAATCGAACTTTAATTTAATCAGGTTCGAATAACCCGCGATCTATTTCATCTCATTTATGGCCCAACTAATTTATATAGGAAGAATATTCACATGTGATACGAATTACGATGTAAATTAAAATAAAATCAGGAAACAATTTATAAATAATTTATATTAGGTGAAAATGGAACAACCAAAAAAATATATTTTACAAGTGGGGTATGGTTTGTAGAAATGGAAAAAAAAAATCATTTAAAGTATGGGAAATGGTTTCCAACGTAAGGTGCGATTCAAAACGTTATCGCCTGCAGTGCAGTTTGAGTAATTTTATAATTTCTAGCATTCATTGCCAAAAGCTACCCAAGTTTTGATGTTGAACATCCCACACTACACATTTACTTTAAATTTGTAAATAATAAAACACAATCCCCATTCAACAAAAATGTGGTTTGCGTTAAAAGTTCTAATGTTCCCGCTTTTAATATTAGCTATCAATTTACACTCATCTAATTAGAGGAGCTGAGTATTTGATCGAAGTGAGTTAAACATTTCAAGTTAGTTGACTTGACGAGTTATATTTATAACTCAAATTTTATTTAATTTTTTTTCAAGTTGAGTCGAGTTTATGAAATTCGAGTAGAGTCGTTCTAGTTTATATTCAAATTTAATAGTAAACATTTATAATGGTATATGTATATATATATATATAAACAATTTTCTATAACCATATACAATAAACATATATGTTTCTTCGTATTATTTTTTATGTGATAGATACAAGGTAAAATTGAGAGGTTCGACTCGAAATTGAAAATTGATCGACTAATAATTAAAATTTTCAAATTATTCAAAATTTCATTTTATGACTCAAACTTTATTTAAATTTTTTCCCGGTTGAATTGAATTAAATCAAAATGAGTCGCTTTTTTTCACGTCTAGTTTTACTCACCCCTATTTTCTAAAATCAGTTTAAAATTCCCTACATGTACATACATATATACTATAATACTATTTTTGATCTTGTTAGATTAGAAATGTAAGTACTTTCCTATCATTATTCAAAGTTATATTTTTTTTTGTTCAAAATTATTCAAAGTTATAACTGTATAAGGCTTAAATATAGTTTTGATACCTGATTTAAACCTCTTTTCTCATGTTGGAATTTAAAGATTTTTTACTTTCAACTTAATACTTGAACTAGGTATTTTCTCTCAAGATGACATTTAAAGAACTTTTGCTCTTATTTTGATACCTAAACTTTAATCACATCCACTATTTTGATACTTTTATTAACATATTTAGTCACCAAAACCTATACCTTCTATCAATTTAGTCATAATTTAAAATATTTCAATAAGCTTAACCCTTTATATTTAAAAAAATCATCAATTTAGTCATTTTTTATGATACTGCAAACTAAAGCAAGCTCAACATATCAAAACAACAATGAGATAACTGCATTCTACCATAAAAATAACAAGTTACTGTTAAACTTTTTTATACCGGGAAAGCGATATACATTTATAGGAGAAGAACAAACAATTTAGTCGAATAACAAAGAGTAAATTGATAGAATTTTTAAATATAGAGGGTTAAATTTATTGAACTATTTCGAATTATGACCAAATTGATATAATATAAAAGTTTTGGTATCAACTTGGGAGAAGATGTCTAGTTTAAATACCAACTTTGAAGCAAAAAATCTTTAAGTACACACTTGGAAGAATATGCTTAGTTCAAGTACCAATTTAGAGCAAAATTTCTTTAATTATCAACTTGAAAGAATGTGTCTGGTTGAGATATCAAATATATATTTAAGCCTTTGTATAACTACGGTAAGAATACAATACACAAATTAAATGATAATTATATATATATATATATATATATATATATATATATATATATATATCCGTACAACTGTGACGAGAATGAATCTGAACGGAACCTCACACTTCATCCTAGCGATTATATGAAGCTGGAAATCTATTTTGAGAAGCCAATATTGAATTTTAAATTTTTTAGAGAACAAAGTATAATTATATTATTTTTGTAGTTTATAATTATAATTTTTTTTGGAGGAATTAAAGGGATGTTTTTCCATTTTAAGTGAACACGACACTAAATTGCCCCTAGCACTGCCCCTAGTTATATTTAGGCATGATTAATCTCGAACTTAGGATTAAAGTATTAATTTTACACTAACAGTCTAGTACAAATGGTAAGCAGCTTGGTATCGCTTTAGTAGGTCTCGAGTTTGAGGCCTTGTATATGCAAAAAATTCTCGTTGAGAAACTTACCCGCCAAAACACACATTAAGCAACTTGGTATCGCTTTAGCAGGTCTCGAGTTCGATGTCTTGTGTATGCAGAAAATTCTCGTTGAGAGACACACACGCACATGCGCGCGCGCACACGCGCACACGCGCACACTCCTAAAAAAAATCAAGTTATTTGATTCTCGTTTTATAACTCAAACTTTATTTGAAATATTTTTGAGTCAAGTCGAGTTTATAGAAATACGATTGGAGTAAAGTCAAATTGAGTTTTTTACATTGAACCGAGTAGTAAATATTTTTTTTTTGAATTCAGTTCCAATTGAAGATGTACAATAAATGAAATAAATTCTGAAAATGAAATGACAAACTGAATATGTTAAAAACACATGCTGAAATATGTGGATCATACGTAAAATGTCATAATAACTCTAGAATCTATAAGAATTAACTAAAAAAATTGAAATCCTATAAACTCAAATCTCAAAAAATGTTAAAACGATGAAGAAAATATTTAATATTGCAAATATTAAAGAAAGGAAAGGAAAAGAAAAAGCACAAAGAACATGTAGGGTTTCCAACTTCCACAAGCTTTAGAACATGACCTAATTTTTTCTGGTCATTTCATCACCCCATATATATTACTTAATATTCCACTACCAACAATGATGATTACAGAAACGTTCCAATTAAGTGTGGCTTTTTCTATATATAGAGAGAGAGACAGAAAGTTGTAGAATTTTATGTCAGAACTGTCTAAACTTTTAAGAAGTTGTATTAAAAATTTAAGAGTGTTATATTAAAAAATAAAAAAATAAAAATTAATTATTAATAAAAAATACAAAGAAAATAATCAAATTATATTAAATTTTAAAAATTCCTAAGGGTGCGACCGCTCTCCGCACCATAGTTTATGACTCACCATAGTTCTTTTGTATCATCCGATAAACAAAATCTTTAAAGGTGAAAGAGGTGTATGCAATGGCGAATGTTTAGAAAATGTTTATTTGCTTTGCTTTTTGTTTCATTGTTGGGCTGGGAAAAATGATGCTCTAAGCTTATCCCTTTGTGCCAAAAGTTGTACACTTTTCAATTTAGGGATGTAAAAACATGTAATCGGATGGGTTTCAGGTCGGGTACTGTCAGGTCGGGTAAAATCGGGTACAGGTTATTTCAGGTCATTTTTATGTTTTGACTCGACACGGGTCGGGTGCGGGTCCATTTCAGGTCGGGTCCATTTCAGATCGGGTCCATTTCAGGTCGGATCCATTTCAGATCGGGTCCATTTCAGGTCGGATCCATTTCAGGTCGGGTTCATTTCAGGTAGGGTCAAAACGGGTCAGGTCCGAAGCAGATAATTGACAGGTTAATTCAGGTTCGGATACACTTCAGTTCGGGTCCATTTCAGGTCGGGTCCATTTCAGGTCGGGTCCGTTTCAGGTCGGGTCCATTTCAGGTCGTGTCCGTTTCAGGTCGGGTCCGTTTCAGGTCGGTTGCATTTCAGGTCGGGTGCATTTCAGGTCGGGTAATTTTAGGTCGGGTAGTTTCAGGTCGGGTAATTCAGGTCGGAGTATTTTCAAGATTGAAATTTGTATTGAGTTTGAGTTCGGAACAACCATATAAGTAGTCGATAGACTTTAGGTTGGCTTTCGTCAATCGTCATTGATTTGGAGTTAATTATTTAAAGTCATATCAAATTAAAATTATAAAACATTGAATTAATTAAATAATAATAAAAAGGGTCAATTTGAACTGAAAAGGGGTCAATTTGGATTAAAAATAAAGTTTCACGGATTATAATGAACAAAAATATCAAATTAAAATTATAAAACATTACACAAATTTAAAAGAAAACAATGAAAAGAGGTCGATTTGGAATAAAAATAAAATTTTGGGGACTGTAATGAACAAAAATATCAAATTAAAAGTATAAAAATTAGAGTGATTAAAAAACAATATGTAGATGTCAATTTAGAATAAAAATAAAGCTTTAGAGTCTAGAATGAACAAAATTTCAAATTAAAATTATAAAACATGGTGAATTAAAATATATATAGGGGTTAATATGGAATTAAAATAAAGTTAAGGGACTAGAATGAAGAAAATATCAAATTAAAATAATAAAACATTGGACAAATTAAAAAAATGTGGGTCAATTTGGAATAAAAATAAAATTTTGGGGACTGTAATGAACAAAAATATCAAATTAAAAGTATCAAAATTAGAGTAATTAAAAAACAATATGTAGATGTCAATTTAGAATAAAAATAAAGTTTTAGAGTCTAGAATGAACAAAATTTCAAATTAAAATAATAAAACATTTGGAATTAAAAATAAATGTGGGTCAATTTGGAATTAAACTAAAGTTCAGGGGACTAGAATGAACAAAATATCAAATTAAAATTATAAAACATCGGACTAATTAAAAAATAAAAAGTGGTCAATTTGGAATACAAATACAGTTTAGGGACTAAAATGAACAAAATGTCAAAGTAAAATTATATATTATTGGACTAATTAAAAAAACAATTAGTATATAGGGGTCAATTTGGAATAGAAATGAAGTTTTAAGGGCTATAATGAATAGAAATATCAAATTAAAATTATAAAATATTGGACGATTGAGGGTTTAGGTTTTAGGGAAAATTTATTAATGGTTTAGGGTTCATACATTGATAGATACATACATACTTGCATACATTAGAGTTTAGGGTTTAGGGTTTAGGGTTTAGGGAAATTCATCAAGGGTTTAGGGTTCATACATAGACAAGTACATACATACTTACACACATTAGGGTTTAGTGTTTATGGTTTATGATTTTTTGGGTTTAAGGTTTCGGGTTAAGAGAAAATTCATTAAGGGTTTAGGGTTCATACATTGATAGGTACATACATACTTACTTACATACATACATTTTAGTCACAATATTAGGCACTAGAGTGAACAAAAATATCATCAAATGATTTATATCTAAAATATTGGAGTAAATTACAAAAATTAAAAATTAATAAGGGTAACTTTCTGTGGAAAATAAAATTTTAGGGAATAAAATGAATAAAAATATCACCATATTAAAAATGAATAAAATTTATATCTACAGATATATATACACACATATACATATAAATATACATATACATATATTATGATATATACATATATGTGTATTGTTATAATTGATTATATATATATATATATATATTTATATACTAAAACACACACATGTATACATACATACTAAAACACGTATATATGCATGTATTTAAGTTTTAGTATATATATATATATATATTGTTATAATTATATATATATATATGTATATGTATGTATGTAAGTTTTAGTGTGGATATATTGTAATATATATATATATATATACTAGAACATACATATTTGTATGTATATATGTATACCCCTAAACAATACCCATAAACCTCAACCCTTAAATATTATAATCACTAATAATTAGAGTACAAGCCTAGTCCCCTAATCCTTAAACTAATCTCATAACCCCAAATAATTAAGATGACACATTTACCCATAAACCCCAAACATGAATATCTAAATCTTACATGCACTATTCACTAATAATTAGAGTGCAAGCATAATCACATAATCCCTAAACTAATCTCATAGCCCCAAACAATCAACTTAACACATTTACCCCTAAACCCTAAACATAAACCCATAAATCTAACAAACAAAATAAATTGAAACATAAAAAGGACAAATCTAAAAATAAATTAAAACTAAATTATTAATTAGAGCCAAAATCACAAATGAATAAAATTATTTAAATTCAATTACTTACCAAAATCTTTATACGAGGACCAAATCAAATTTAAAACAAACCAAAAAGCTTAATAGTTAATTAATTTATGAAGCACGGCCTAATTAAATGAAATTTAAAGAAACTAAACCAAAAGTTAGGACTAAAAAAAACAAACTAAAATCTAAAAAACCTAAACCCTAACCATCTAATTAAGGAAGGACCTAAAGAATAATTAACCCCTAAATAAAAAATCACACATCCACTCCCAATTTTATTTGATGGGGCAGCAAAATCTCCCCCCCCCCCCCCCCCCCCCAATTTTTTTGATTGGCAGCAAAATCTCACTCCCCCCACTTTGTTTGATTGGCAGCAAAAAATCCTCCTCCCATAATTTTCTATCAATCAAAAAAATTTCCCCCCATTAATTCAAAAAAAACTTTCCCTAAAGTAAAAAAATATTTTTTTATTGTTTTAATAGTTATAATTAAAAATTTTAATAAAATATTTTTTAAATTTAATGATCACAATTAATAAATTAATTTAAATTTTAAATAATTTGTTTTAAATTCATCCATCACAACTTATTAATTTGATAAAAATTTTAAATTTTGAATATTTTTAATAAAATAAATTTAAGTATGTTAATTCTTATTAAACTTCATAAATAATTTATATTGAATGAGTTAGTATTAAATTAATTTAATAAATTAATACTTTACATTTATCATCACTTTAAATTTATCAAATCTTAGACTTCTTCAACTATATATCAGGTAAATATCAAGTCAGATCAATATCAGTTCAGGTTAAAAAGAGGTCGGGTATAAAGCAGGTCGGGTCAATTAACAGGTCGGGTCCAAAACAGGTCGGGTTCAAAACAGGTCGGTTAATATCAGATCTCGGGTCAATTCAGTCGGGTAAAATCGGTTATCTGCCAGGTCGGTTTCGGGTTCGTTTCAGTCGGGCGCAGGTCAGGTTTCAGGTCCACAGTAACAGGTCCAATTCGGGTTCGAGTCGTTTTCAGTCGGACGCAGGTCGAGTTCGGTCACTACAGTAACAAGTCAAATTCGGGTTCGGATCAACAACAGTCGGTTACAAATCCAGTTCGAGTCATCAAATCCTTAGGTCAAATCAGGTTCTAACTCGAGTAGGTTTCAGTCGGGTTTCCAGGTTCTGACTTGTTTTTGCATCCCTACTTTTCATTGTGTAATCATTCATTTTGTTCGGAGTATTAACTCGTTGTTAAATTTTTTAATAAAGGACTTTGTTTATTTACTTTTCCTATATAGTATGATTAAAATTAAAATGATATATGTAATACTATTTATTATCATGATTGGTTATTATTATGTTATTATCCCTTTGAAAAAACCCTAAATATTATTAGTATATCATGTTACTTCCATTATGTTATCTTTCTATCTTATTGTTATCTTATTATTATTATTATTATTATTATTATTGTTATTATTATTATTATTATTATTATTATCATCATATTATATTATATTATCATTATTTAAATTAAAAATCCAAAAAATATCAAATTGAATAATTAAAAGCCCACTTTAATCCATAACAGTCCATTAAAACATTTTAAAACCCAAAAGAATTATATATTATTACAAAGCCCAAACATATATATATATATATTACATTCAGCCCAATTTGAGCCCAAGCAAAAATCCCTAATCTGATGACCCCTTCATTTCTTTGCGCAATCAGTTTGGGACCGTTGGATCAAGGCACGATCTGAAATCCCAAATTGAAGGAGAATGCCCTTTCAACTCACCTCACACACCCTCACGCTTGCCTCTTCAGCATTCACTCGCACGTACAAACGGCACCAGACGTTTCAGCTGCCGCGTCGAAGCCACGCGCCATTTGAGCCTCTTCGGCTCCTCACCACGACCGTCCAGATCTCCGTCGACAGCTGAGACTTCTCCACATTTTCTGTTTGAGCATCACATGCCCTCTCTCTGGTCCCCTCCTCCATCAAGCAGCCACGATATGTAAAGGGGACACAAAAGACAATGCCAGAGAGGTTACCAACAAATTCAGGGGGATTAGCCGACAGATACATAAAGCCACATGAATACGGCCAAAACAAAACAGAGACAGCCAATGAGATTCATCTTTCAATTTCCATGTAATTCTAAGAAATTGTAATACTCGGTTATATATAAACCAAAACCACCAATTGTAAACCCTAGACGATGATTTCAGCAAAACATCAATAGAAGCAAAAAAGAGCCTCAAGCATTTTCAGAGGTAAAAATCTTCCCCAGTCTCGTTTGCATTTCGATTTAAAAGAACAAAAATAAAAAAGAAACAAAAAGTTAGGGTTTACCTTTTGTGGCGGTCGGTTCCCTCTCGCAGTCATCCGAGATCTCCCCGCCAGCGATAAGCTCCGGTTCTTTCTTACAACCAAAATGGGTGAATCGGTGAAAGTGTATATCTTTTTGGGTCTCGATTTTTCATGTAAAGGGTTTTCAATTCTGTCTTTGGGGTTTTCAAAAGAAAAGTGGTCGAGTTTTAAAAGACAAAGGTTGGATCTAGGTTTAGGGTGAGAAAAGGAGTTGTGTCGGTTCGGTTTTTTGGGTTCGCCAGCCGCCAGCGAGCAAGGTTTCAAATGTTTCCATTTTCAAAAAATGTGATTTATACTCATTTTAAAACATCAAAATGGGTTATTAGCCTCTTAAGTTCTTCCGTGTCTTCAAAATTACTCCCGCAGGTTTTTTGCCTTTTAGAAACACGACCTCAGTCCATGGAATTTCAAGGAGTCTCACAATTTCGCCCTTTTATTTTTACTTAATTTTGACCCTAAAACCTCTGATTTTGCTATTTTAGTCATAAATCCAAGCTTGAAACCCACTTTGTAAATTCCCTTTTTATCATGCATATTTTCTTTCCTTCATCTTTTATTTTCATTTATTATTTCCTAATGTTTGATAATCTCGTTTTGATATGTGTGTTATGTGGTTTTTGTTTTTTTTAAGTCAAGTCTTTTAGGGTTAGTTTTTCAGAGTCATAGTTAGACTTAAGGTTCAAATTAGTTTAGTGAGTTTAAATTTACCCTTGGCTTATTGGGATAAGTGTTAAACTCATTAAATTAGTTGAACACCTCTTAATTACTCTTTTAGGATAAAATTGACAATTGGACTTAAATGGACAATTTAAATTTAAACTATGATTAATTAACTTGATTTGTTTTAAATAAACCATGATTAATTAACCATGATTAATTACTCTTTTAACATAATTTAATCCTCTTAATTACTCTTTAGCTCATTGGAATACTAGTTTAAAATTGATCAAATTAATTATCATGTTATAAGATAATCCATAACTTATTAGGGTTTCTAGTTTGTAAAGTTTAATTAACTTAGGGATAATATTAGCCCAACTTAGTTAATAATTAGATCACCAATTGGATGTTTCATAATTTGGGATTTTTAGGTTAGAGCTTTAGTGGGCCAAGGATTTTAATTTTCAAGCTTTCCCTTATCATGCATTTATAATTGTCATTCATATGACCTTTAATATTTTGATTGCATGTTAATTAATTTAAATTGTAAAAAGAGAGGTGTTCATTAATTTCGATATTTGTGTCGTAACAGTCTTGGCTTAATAGATGTTGACCAAATATTTGAATTAATCATTACCGTCCCATGGTAAATGTTTCCTTACCCGTTTCTGACCCAGGGTCGGTTATAAGGGGAGCACCCTAAGCGACCGCTCAGGGCCCCCAACCAGCCTAGGGCGCCCAATCAGTCTAGAACCCCTAAAATTTAATTATCCATATTTTTCATTCTTATTTTATAGTTTATCAAATAAATAAATAAATTTAATGGTAAAAATAATTCTCTTTGAAATATTAAATTAATTGTTCAAAGTAATGAAATGAATAAAAATTCTCCGCCCCTTTTCGGTGCTCATTTCTATGCCCAACACTAAAAAATTTAATTCTAAGCAATAACCCTGACTTTTAAATACTAAATCCTAAACTCTACACCCAATACCTTAAACCATAATCTTAAATCACAACCTTAAACCATAACCCTAAACTTTAAATTTATCTTTTGTTGTTGGGGCATAAATAACAACAAAAGATTTCTATTCGTAATGAGATATGCTTTCGCTATATAAAGGTCCAAATTATTATGAGTATTCGATCGAGTCAAGTAAAAAATTAGAATTAGTCGAGTTGATGAGTCTTATTTTATATCTCAAATTTTATTTAAATTTTTTTCGAGACGAGTTTTATAAAGTTCCAGCAGAGCCAAGTCAAGTTGTCTGTGTTCATGTTTAAACATAATCGTAAACATTTATAATGTTATGTACTAATTGATTCCATTTTAAGCGACTTTCTATAACAACACGCACACGCACACCAGACGGAGTTGAGAGACTCAACTCGAATTTGAAAACCCATCCATTAATTACTAAAAATTTGAGTCATTCAAGTTTCATTTTATAAATGAAAATTTTTCTGGTCGAGTCGGGCTTACAGAATTACAATTCGAGTAAACTCAATTCGAGTTGAGTCGAATAAAAAGTTTAACATTTTCGAATCGAATTTTGATTACTCTACGCACAATCTATTTTCCATTCATAATGCATTATCTTTGTTAACCCTGTAAAAAGTACATATTTTATGACTTTTTACTTAGGTTATTGGTTGGTTTCAAGCTCATTTCATGGCATATAGGTTGCATTTAGATCATATAATTGCATTTGGTGTGTTGCTAGGTTGTTTTGCTCTATTTGATGAAATGGGTGTTACTTGAGGAAGGTTCATTCTGATATGGTGTTGTGCAGGTAAGAAAGGGAAGAAGCATGGCAAACGAAAAATGACACGACATTCGGGATGCATTTCTGGGCGCAGAAAAGACAAATAGAGAAGATATTTTGAGAGCCTCCACACGTGATTCCACCAGCCAGCTGTGCCAGTCATGTGACCTAACGAATATTCTTTGGGTCACACAAGTAATCTTTAGGGCACAAACCCTAGGAGCCTCCACTATATAAAGGACAAGACACCTACTTGCGAGGAAGCTAAAAAGGTGTTTTTTGAGCTACGAAAGGGAAGAGCCAAGGCGACTACACTCCTTCTTCTTCTTCGTCATTGTATCCTCCATTGTTGAAGCTCCAAAGGGTAGATCTTGCTGGCTTTGAGAGAAGCAACAAGCCTAAGGTGGTTCACGACAGTCCAAGGTGACACGGGAGATTCTTTTTCTATGTTGTTCTTTGCTTTAACATTTATATTCTGAAAATGGGTTGTTTGAAACGATTAACGATGGATGTTTTATACCCAGCCATGAACTGATTTTAAGTGGCTTGGGTTTGCTTTGGATGATGATGTTTTAGTTCTTAATGGATGTGTTATATTTTCCATCTTCATTAATGCTTTGTCTACTATTTTATTGCCCTAACTTTTTAAGAGCTCTCGAGAGTTAGCCTTTACTTAGGTGTTAGATTAGCTTAATGGTCGAGAGAGTTAAGCTTAGATCCACGTAGGCAATGGGGTTGGATGCTGAGAGGCACAACCTTAACTCACCTTAGAGGTAATGGAAGGGTTTCAACGACTAAAAGGGGTAGAACCTCTTCGATAAGTAGCTTGCTAGGGTTCACGATGAGAGGTATTACCATAACATTATGGTTGTCAGGTTTCTTGCTAGAGATAGTTTAGAAACACCTTAGTAAACCCTGTTGAGCATGTTATAAGTTGGAAGGTGTTATCCATTCATGAGAGCTAGATATAGGATTCCCTAGTAAACCCAGCCTATCATCCCATAGAGAGTTTCAAGTACGTGTGAGGACTATTGCGATCTATTCATTTCACTCCAGTTTTATTATTGTCTTTTGCTACAACATTTCACTTTACTGTTCATATCAACCCACTCATCTACACTTTTAAATCTTGTTTTGTGTGCTTAAACTAAACAGTAAAATACCTCCAATTCCTGTGGAGACGATACTCACTCATCACTTTACTACTTGTTCGACGTGTATACTTGCACCATTTGCGTACCATTTATAGTATCTTACACGCACAAACAAGTTTTTAGCATCGTTGCTGGGGATTGGCAATTGATCATTTTATGTTTAGTTTTTGCATCATTTTATTTGCTCTTTTTGTATAAATTTATTTGTTGTTTTTGTTTGTTTTTTAGGTTTATGCTAGTGCATGACCCGAGGAAGACCCGATGAACCCGTACTACCGATCATTCCTGAAATTGAACATCTCTTTCGTAAATGAAGACGTATACAAGAAGCTCTCAGAATCATGCATAGAGCTCAGAACCAAGGATTACCAACTGATAATCAGACAGATCCTGATTTTGCAGCAAATGGTGGAGCTGCAGTTCGTCCACGAGCTATTAGATATCATTTGAATCCGATATTGGATGATCTCAACCCTAGGATTGTAGCTCCCGAGATTCAGGCAGCCCACTTCGAGCTTAAATATGTGATGTTCAACATGTTTAACTCGATTAGACAGTTTGGTGGCTCGCCTCATGAAGATGCAAGGCAACACATCCGTGCATTCTTGGAGGTTTGTGACTCATTTAGATAGCAATGGGTGCATGAAGATGTGTTGAAGCTGAAGTTGTTCCCTTATTCATTGCGTGATCGAACACGAGAGTGGTTGAGTGGAGGACCAGCCAGTTTGATGGAATCATGAACAGACTTGTGCAAAAGTTTTTTGCTGCGGTATAATTCACCCAATAGGAACACCCAACTAAGGAATGATATTGCTTCCTTTCGTCAAGCTGATGACGAGTCGATGTACGAGTGTTGGGATAGATTTAAGGGATTGCTGCACAAATTTAAAAATCATGGTTTTCATGATTGGACGTAAGTGGTGATGTTCTACAGTGGTGTGAATGCACCAACCATAATGATGTTGGATGCTTCAGCAAATGCGACTCTACTGGACAAGTTGCCCGAAGAAGTATTTGACATCCTTGATAGGATAACCAACAATGACTACCAATTTCCCTCTTCGAGATTAGGAATGGGGGGGGGGAAGACTTAAGGAACACATGATCTTGATGCAGATGATTCAATTGCAGCTCAATTATTAACCATCAAGAATATGCTAAAGAATCTCCAACGTCCTAACGAGGTGAAAGAAGTAAAGGCTGCATCTACTTGTCTTCGTTGTGAAGGAAACCATCATTTGAGCAAGTGCCTAGAAAACAACGAGTCTGCCAACTATATGGGGAACTACAATGGGAACAATAACTCCTACTCGAACACCTACAACCCAAGGTGGCATTAGCATCCTAACCTTTCTTAGGGAAATCAAGGAAACAACAATTCTGGTGGCTCGAATCAGCAACAAAATCTAAATTGAACCCTTAGGTTTCCAGCAAAATATGCCATGGCAAAACAACAATGGTTCATCATCTTCATCAACCAACAGTTCTTTGGAAGCTACTTTCAAGGATTTTATGACAACTTCGAAGGATTCCATGACAACAACGAAGGCTCTACTTCAAGAACAATCTACACATATTAGGAGTCAAAGAGCACTGTTACAAAGCCATATCTCATCCTTGAGAGCTTTGGAAACCCAAGTAGGTCAAATCGCTCAAGCTTTGCATGTTAAACCTCAAGGAAACCTGCCTAGTGATACTGAAGTCACTAAAAGTCATGGCAAGGAGCAGTGCAGTGCACTTTAAGGAGTGACACCCAACTCAACAAAGAAGATAAGTTTTGGGGGGAAGAAGAATGAGGATTTTAACCCCAAAATTGTGCATAAAGAACCTGATATGCAAGAGGAATCAACTTATGAGAAGAAGAATGAGGATGAATCAACAAATGAACCTGACGATGGAAGACCGAATGCTACAACAAAAGAAAGAATCCCACCAGTAGTGAAAGAAGTCATACCCCCACCACCATTCCCTCAAAGATTGAAGAAGCAGACTGACAATCTCCAATTCAAGAAATTTGCGGATATTCTTGACCAGCTGCATATCAAGGTTCCCTTTTTAGAGACTGTTGATCAAATGCTCACTTATGCTAAATTCCTCAAGGATATTTTTACCAAGAAGAGGAAGGTTGAAAGGTATGAGACTGTTGCTACAGCAAAAGAAGTTATTCTGTATGGAGTAAGTTGCCACCTAAATGGAAGGATCCGGGTAGCTTTATCATCTCATGCTCCATTGGTGACAATTATGTGATCTTGGGTCTAGTGTCAATCTAATGCCCAAGTCTATTTTTATGAAGCTTGGTATAGGAGATGCAAGGCCTACAACTTTTATTTTATAGCTAGCCGACCGATCTCATGTCCGTCCAGAAGAAAGGATTGAAGATGTTGTTGTGAAGGTTGATAGATTTGTTTTCCCAGCTGACTTCCTCATTCTTGATTGTGAAGCGGATGAAAATGCACTCATAATCTTGGGGTAACCTTTTTTAGCCACCGGCTGTATCTTGATTGATTGTGAAAATGGAGAGTTTACCATGAGAGTGGCTGATCAGAGGGTGACCATAAATGTCTTCGACACCCTAAGATATGTGGATGAACACGAGGAATGTCAATACATAGATGCTATGGTAGAAGAAGAAGCCGCGGAATTTTGCTGTAGCAATTTCTTGCAAATTGAAGATTATATGAAGCTCGATGAAGATGACAATGAGGAGTTCGAAGAGCTTGAAGAGTTCGGGGAACTTGAGGAGTCCCCAATGGAGATGCAACAATCAAGCCTGCTCATAGCCAGACCAGGTACGCAATCCGAACCTCTAGATTTTTCTGAATTTACTCCTCCAAAACCTTCACTTGAGCATGCACCCACATTAGAACTAAATCCATTACCATCACACCTTAAATATGCTTATTTGGGTCTAAATGAAACTTTGCCTGTGATAATCTCTTCTAATCTTACACCTAAACAAGAAACTAGCTTGATTAATATGTTGGCTCAACATAAAAAGGCTTTAGGTTGGACTATGGCTGACTTGAAGGGCATAAGCTCTACTATTTGTATGCATAAAGTTTTGTTTGATGATTGCCACAACAATTCTGTTGAACCATAAAGAAGGCTCAATCTAGCCATGAAGAAGGTGGTGATGAAGGAGATAATCAAGTGGCTCGATGCTGGTATTATCTACCCAATATCTAACAGTTCACGGGTCAGCCTGGTACAATGTGTACCCAAGAAAAAAGGTATGACTGTGGTGAGCAATGAGGACAAGGATTTGTTCCCAACAAGGACCGTCACGGGGTGGAGGATTTGCATGGAATATAGGAAGCTCAACAAGGTTTTACGTGAGCTTCAGGGGTCTCGAACCAGACTAGGGCAAGTCTAAATTTGGGAATTTTCTATTGTCTTATCCCTTTTCTCTGAAATACAAGTTATTCGTCATTCTTATCTCAATTCATTTATTATCTTTAATACTTTCCCTTTAGTTTTTTGGATTGATCGTCATAAAAGGTATCAGAACTACACGACCTGGCCATGGTTGATGGTGTTCAAACATGTTCGCAACAAGAATTGGCTAACATGAAACCAGATTTTAAGGAACTTGAGAAACTTTTGGAGGATAAGATCGAGAAGACTCTGGCGAATAACGTTTAAGACATCTGCTTAGATGTCATTGGAGTTCATGACTAAATGAGAGGTATGAAAGCTCTTCTGAAAATTATGGGTAAAACATAATGAGCCTTCTATAGAAGCATGCATGGCCTAAGAAACTCCTAATGCACTTTACCGTGGTAGGAGGTAGCTTCTCGATCACCTCGACTTTTGCCTTGTCCACTTCGATGCCATTCTTCGAGATCTTATGGCCCAAAACCTTGCCTTCGGCCACCATGAAATGACACTTCTCCCAATTGAGAACCAAATCAGCTTCTTCACATCTATTAAGCATTTTCCAAGTTGCTCAAGCATGAATCAAATTCATCTCCGAAGACTGAAATCTATAAAGGTCTCTAAATTTTCTTCAACCATGTCCGAGAAAATGGATAGCATGCATCGTTGGAAAGTAGCTGGAGCACTGAAAAGACCAAAGAGCATCCTCCTAAAGGCATAAGTACCATAGGGGCATGTAGATGTTGTCTTTCTTGATCTTCTGGTGTTATAGCAATCTGATTGTACCCTGAGTATCCACCAAGAAAGCAATAAAAGGCTTTGCCCGCCAATCGATCCAACATTTGGTCGATGAATGGGAGGGGAAAATGGTCACCTACATCCACTACCTTAGCTCCCACTAAGGATTTTTCAACCAATTCACTAATTGATTCGTCCCCTTTTCTAAGATTAGGAGGAAACCCTTACAAACGGTTAATCTTTCTACCCAAAGATTAACCAAACACTCTTTACAAGAGAAAGAAAAATAAGCAAACTAAAACTCCTCTCACAAGGTATTTATTTTCACTCATTAAGCTATCACCCAAACCTAAATATTTGAGCAAATATGACAATTTTGGCTCACAAGTGTTGTCTATACAAAGAATGAACAATTAAAGCTCTAAGACACAATTTCTCATCATATAGTTGTTGACATTTGAAGCATTAGTCTTCCATAGATGCTTGGAGGTCCATTTTATACTCCCAATTGAGTTTGTAGCCGTTGAGGACCGTTGGGATTGAATTAGAGCCGTTAGAGCCTTTATTTCCCACCATAAATGCAGTTCTAGAGCTATCTGTATAGATACGCGTGTAACCGTATCGGTACTACCTTCTTTATAAATAGCCGTTGGAGGTCTGGTCCAGCTCTGATTATCGAAACACATTGAGGTGTATCGAAACGCCTTGTAGCGTAACGAAACGTGATTGTCCGTATCGGTACAGTCTGCAGTTTAATAGACAGTTGGGAAAATAGTCATTGGGGTTTTTTTGATAAAGTCGTTGGACTTTAAATGCTTGGCGTATTGAAACGCATAGGAGCGTATCGAAATGACCTTTGCCTTATCGAAACATGCAAGCACTGTTTCGATACGGATTTTGGCAATTTCAATTCCAGTAGCTGAAACCCTTAAAGTGTATCGAAACAGGGTATATCGTTTCGGTACGAACAAGTTGGAATTCTGGTTTTGGATACTTTAAAACATTTCAAAGCATTTTAAAACCTTTTGGAAACTCCTCAAACTTATTTTCAAGTTGTTTTGACTTAAGGCATGTTTTAAATTCTTTTCAATTTAGTCCAAAACATTTTTCAATTTATTATATTAAAATCTATATCTCAACAAAGACTGATGTTAAGTACTTGTAAATACTTCTTTAGATTACAAAATTCCAAACTTAATCCTCCATTTTCTTTCTATTTTCACAAACCCATCTCAAAATTATTTAAAAATTCGATTTGGTCATTAAACTTGTGCAAATAAACATAATGGCCCTTTTTTTAAAAAATAAAATATTAAAATCGAAGTTTAAAAAAACAATGCAAACCCAAGACTTTCAAAATTTACAAATCCGTTCAAATTATCATCTTTTGAAAAATCAATTCAATAATCCTCCAAAAAATAGAATTACATAAATTGGAAATTCACAAAATTAGGTTTCTCAATTAGGGATTGGGAATTTAGGGTTTTCAAAAATTAGGGAAAATTCTGGGGTGTTACAACTCTCCCACCCTTAAAAGAAATTTTATTTTCGAAATTTTCAAACATAGCGGCAGATCCTTAAAAATGTGAATACTCTGGTAAAAACTTCTTAGATCATTTCGGATCGAGTATGAATAATATAAGAGGATTTGTAAACACACTTTTGATCTCAAATTCATAAGGACGGGTATGATCATCCGCTAATCTAGAGTTCCTACGAGGTGGAATAATAGTTTCTCTACAAAAGATAATAATCCTAGAATTAGAGTAGGTACTTGGAGTCTCTATTCAAAACATATCTTTAATTCTTTAAAATAATAAATTTATCAAAAAATCTCATTTTTCCCAAAAATATTTAATATGCATGCAAAAATCATTTTTGGCTTAAAAATTTATGTGAGACACACAGTCCGAGGGTTTAAACTTAGCTCTGATACCATTAAATGTAACTCCCTAAATTCGGCCTAGAAGAAAATATCGAATTTAGGAAGTCACGTTTGAAATCCAATTTAAACCATTCTGAATTTACTTGAAATGCAATGTTCTTATAGGATAATGGTATAAAAGACTGCAATTTGATCTCTACTATCATTTAGCTTCCCCGATAATACTAAATGAGTAAACATCACTATTAGTCACTAAACTATTATGGCTTTTCTGTTTTGATCATTAAACTATTATTTTTGGCAAAATTGTCACTATTGTTACGTTTTTTTTTCTTCCTATTTTGGTCGCATGCCGTTAAAAAACTCATGGAAAAATAGGAAAGAAGAAATAGTTTAGTGATCAAAATAGGAAAGAAGCAATATATTTGTGACCAAAATAGAAAAAAGTAACATTAATGACCAAAATAGGGAAAACGTAACATTAGTGACAATTTTATTTAAAATAATAGTTTCGTGACCAAAACAGAAAACGAGAATAATTTAGTGACCAATGGTGATGTTTACCTATACTAAAACTAACTATAAAGGTATAAATTTTACTCAGTTGAATCAAAATAATAAATCATTTCATATTTAATCATATCCAGCATCAAAGATCCGAATCAAATAATACTCAAGTTAGACAAAATCCACACTAAAAATAAAGAAGTTCAAGAAAAAAAATTCAATTGGTTCACTAAACAATGCTGAAAAAAGCTAGTAATACTAATCCATCAATTCTCTACCAAACAATTAAATAAAGCATGGAATTAACGGTAGATCTAATTTTAAAAAGAATGAGAAGACGAGAGCAGCGGTGGCTCCGAGAAAGCCGAAGAACGGTATCGTTTTATCACCGCTGAAAGTAAAAGACATAATGGATCAAAGCAAAACTGACTGAAACGACGACGTTTAGATATGAGGAATAACGAAATGAGAATTTGCCTTTGTGTTATCTTTTATGTCAATCCCTGGTCTTTATTGCCAATGAAAGAAAATACAGGAAATAAGATCCACTGATTGACTTAGTGATTAAGAATATTTATATTGTCTCATTTTGTATGAATTCGAATCTTGACATTAGTAGGTAATGTATTACATCTCTATTTGACAAAATAATTATAGGAATTTATTCATTTTTACAGAAATATACCATTTTCAAAAATTAAATGTTCAAAAAATGACATGAATTCTTTTTTTAATAATAAAATGACATGAATTCTAATTATATGTCAAAATGACATTTTCATTGAAATTTTAAAAAGAGTAACGGAGGAAAGTGTTCTTTTTTTCACACTTAACAATTAAACCGAGAGTCACTGATTTGGAAGTGTTACGTGGTAAGAGAGAAAAGGAAAAATAAATAAACTTTGTTTAAAAGTGTAATACGTATGTCACATGTTAAAGATATGTGTTAGCACGAGTCGAACAATGGTAACACATGTGTATAGATTTTATCTTCAATCATTCAATGAATTTATGCTTGAAAGAAATATTCAAAAGGGGAAAATCTAACATTTAACTGATGTGTGATTCATATTACCAAATTTTATATTGAATAGATATTAAATTTTTCAAATACTCAAATATAACTTATTAACATACATTCATTGACTAATTAAAGACAAGAACTACACACGCGTGTTTTTGTCATTGCTCTACTTGGACTTGTGCTTATTTTAACATGTACTACATGTGTTACATGTTTTAAAGACAATTTTTGTTTATTTCTTTTTTTTCAATTTGGTCCTTCTATACATTTTTTCAACGCTTTTGATGAAACGTAGGTTGAAGGTGTGTTTAAATAATCAGAGATAGATGTCTTGGTAAAAAAAAAAATCAGAAAATTAACCACTAAAGTATAGAATGATTAACATCAAATATGTTAAACCGATCGAGTTACCCGTCCGGTTCAGTAACTTAGGGTTGGGTTTATAAAATAAAATCTTTTATATAGATATCAAATAAACCCTAAACCCATATATAGATCAAACTCAATATCCAAATATCGAATGGACCAATACCCAAATAAAATCCAACCCAGCTAAAGTCAATATAAAAAACCCAGTCCAATTAAGTACACAATCTTGCCGACCAAAAGTTAAAATATAAACCCAATTATCAATACTTAAATAACCTACTCGCCTGTAGATGAACCGAACGAACACGAACGATTGTATGTTCGTGTTTGTTCGTTTAATTTTAATCGAACAAATAGATGAAAACGAACAACTAAACAAACATAATTTTTTGTTCGTGTTCGTTTGTTAAGGAATGTAGCTTCTTCGTGTTTGTTCACGTCCGTTGATTAAAATGATAAACAAACATAAACGAACACAAATGAACAAACATAAAAGGATATGTGTGGATAAATTTAAACGAACATAAACGAACGAACAAATGTGAATACATTTATTTTTTTTTTAAATATAATACTTTTGTTATGAAAAATAATAAATATAAATGGATATATATGAATAAATTTAAACGAACGAACATAAATGAACGGATTACCGAACGTTCACAAACGTAAATGAACGAATGAGCTCTTTGTTCGTGTTTCTTCATTTAATTAAACGAACAGAAAATCTTGTTCATGATCGTTCATTTAATAAATAAACGAACATAAACGAACTTCCCACCGAACGGTTCGTTGAACGTTTGGTTCGTTTACAACACTATCTACTCCAATTATCCAATTAAAAAAGGGTTAATATTTGATGCATATAGGGATGGTCACTTAACCTATACCCGACGGGTTCCGACCCTACCTTATCCTATAAGATCAATTTTAAAAGAAGATTTCGAGTTTGGGTCGAGTTTAGGTCTAATTTTTTTAGGATGGGGTTGGGTCGGGTCGAGTTTGGGTTTGAGTTTAAGGTGAAAATTACCCTACCAGATCTGACCCAAAATAATAGTTTAATTTTATTCTAAATATTTAAGTATAATTGCTACAATGCCCATCTCTTTATATATATTTTTCAATTATTTCTCTATTTTATCTAATAAAATAGAATAATTATTATAATACTCCCTCTCTATTTGTATTTTTTTCAATTAACTCCCTATTTTATTGAATACTAATGAAAACTGATACTTTTTATTTATGTCGGGTCGGGTTGAGTTCGGATTTTTACTCTCGAATTCGAGTTCGGGTCGGGTGGAGCATCATAAAATGTCGGGTCGAGTTTGGATAAAGGTGTTAACTTTTTGAGTCGAGTGCGGATCGACCAAAAACTCGACCCAACCCGACCCATGGCCATCATTAGATGCATCATCAATAAATTTTTTCTTTCCACAGACAGGCTTCAAACGATGCCACAAATCATGTTAAGAGCACTAAACTCTACACGCTAAAAACAAAAATTCTAAACCTTAAATCTTAATTTTTAACTCTAAACTTAAAAACTAGCTCTAAACACCAAAATCTTAACCTTAAATCTTAAATTCCTAACCCTAAATTTAATTAATGCAGCGCTTGCGGAAAACCCAATCATATTATATAAAATTAACTTCTATACAAAAAAAAAAAAAAATTGGAGCGGCATTGCACTCCGAAATTTATGTATTAAGGCTGATATTTGATAGTAATTTTTTTTTGATTAAGTAGTGTGTGTTATAATAACATTTTCATTGTAAATGTTGAGGTTCCAACTTATCTAAGGGTGAGAGAAATGAGCATTCATGATTATTAGGCCAATTAGTGGATTTTTTATTATAATTTTTTAGTTAAAAGACAACATTTTAGTTATGAATTATTTGGTTATCGTTTGATTTGATAGAGGTCGATTTATTATATAAATAACATTATATTATTTCTAGAAGCCTATTTTTGTTTGGGGCCCAATAATTACATACATACCCATTACCTATTTACAAAATTAATCCAAACCAGGCCTAATAACTAGACTCAAGCCCATAACTTAAACTAAGTCTAACCTAACCCTAACCCTAAAGTTTCAACCACCGCTAGTCGCATCTACAACAGCCGCACGCCGTCGCTCGTCTGCCACAACCATCTGCCACCAAATCAAACCCTATTTAAAAATCTAAAATAAAATAACCCTAAAGCTACCCATTCTTTCTGTCACCTGACACCACCACCGCTCAAAACATCGTTCCGCCTGCCATCCTTATCCCTCTACCATGCCGCACTTGACGTGGCTCATTTAGCACCGTTTGCACCCCTATAAATCGAGTACATGCAACAACAAATGGAGGGGATTCAGACCAAAAAGAGAGGGGAGAAAACAAATGCTATTTAGATTCGAAAATTAAAAAAAAGGTGAGAAGTTCAAAGAAACCTTTCGGATTCTACTAGATTTAGGGAAATTGAGAGATTTTTTTAGAGACAACCGAGTTGAAATCCGAGTCTAGGAGGCTTACCCGAATCGACCGGTGAGCTTGCATGTACTTTCTTCGCCGGAGGCCGCGGTTTCTGCCACCGTTGGACGGCGGCTCGCAGCGGCGCAAGGCGGGGCTCGGTGGCTGGATTCTGGGCAGAGAGAGTGTTTTAGAGAATTTGGACTTTTATTTTAGGGTAAATTACACTAGTGACTATTGAATTATTTAGGGATACTTATTTCGTCCACCAAAGCAACTCGTCAATTAGAGCGCTAAACTTATTAAATTGATATATTTTGACCATCGTCATTAAAAAATGAATAGATGGGTAAAAAATGAGTGATGTGGCAGTTAACGTAAATTTGTAAAATTACACATTTGATCCATGTTATTTACATATTATATCAATTTGGTTCTAATTTTTAATTTAATTAAATAAAATTAATCAACCAATCATATGATGATACATGTTATCACCTAATTAGATAATTTTACTTAAATTTTAATTTAATTTAATTTAATATTTAATATATTTTTGTCACCAATCACCACCTCGTTAAAGGAAAATTAAAGAGGGATGAAATAGCCTTAGGGTGAATCAAACCTGGGATCGATGTGTGTTATACCAACAACTTTACCACCGTACCAACTTGCTCTTGGTGATATAAAATGTATCCTTTTATACACATATTTATAATTAGGGGTGTTTATAAAAACTCGAACTGTTGTACCGTATCGAAAAATCAGACTAAATGGTAGGTAACTGTATCAGTAAAAAATAGTAAAAACGGTACAATAACCGTACATATAAAATTAGCTGTTAAACTAGACGAGAACAGTTACGATTTTTCGCTGAACGGTTAATTGGAAAAATCGGTAAGAAATTTAAAATTTTAATTTTATATTAATATTAAATTATTAGTTATTACTGATATATGTGTAATTACCATACTTAAACTATGTTTTATAATGATATTAAATTATTAGTAATAATCAAACGTGTAGTGCACGCCTATTCGAACGTGCATCTATTCTAGTATTGAGATATAGTGGGATATGTGTTGCATCATTTTGTTTCTGTTGTGTTTCCAGTGTGGTTGTAGGCAGTTCGTGTCTTGGGGCATTGGTTTGATCTTGCAGCTCCTTTTACGGTTCATGTTGCCGTGTCTTTGTTTTATTTACATTTGCTCTTGAACAACTCTATTGAGCTCGTTTTAATGTTATCGTGATTGTGAAATGAAATAATATGTTGTATTTTTTTCTATTTCGATGTTCTTGTCTCGATTTCGATTGACTCAAACGACAAAAAGAATTTTAACGAATATCTTTTTTTTTAAAAAAATTATAATAATATTAAATTATTGATTATACAAATATTTGTGAAATTAATATAAATTATTGATTATTACTAATATTTGTGTAATTAATATAATTTTACTAAACTTTTAATTATTTTAAACTTTGAAGACTTTTTAAATAAAAATATTAAAGACTTTATTTGGTTGATTTTTTTAAACTATTAAATTTAGTAGCAATAAATATATAAAATTAATCGAGGAACCGTACCGAATAAACCGATTAATCATTTAAGCGGTAACTGGTTTAAACCGGACGATAAAAAATCATTAAAATAGCAAATCGAGACTTCCAATAACCGTACCGATAAGCCGTGCTAGTACGGTTAACCGTCCATGAACACCCCTACTTATAATGCAATAAATGTTAGGAAAAAAAATAAAAAAGATTGAAAGGTGACTCGGACCTAAATCACTTGGGATGTATAAAATAACACAAACCACCAAATTAAATCAAGTAATTAATTAAAAATAAAACATTTTAAATATGTTTGAAGTAGTTATTAAAGCAAAATTTAAAATGAAAATAGATTTTTTATTTTTAAATTAAATCAAATATTTAAAGTAATTATTAAATATTAACGAATATTTAATATTTTTAAATCAAATATTTAATATTTTTCATATTTAAATTACATCAAATATTTAATAATGACTTTAAATATTCTATTTAATTTAAAAATAAAAAATAAAAAATCTATTTTCATTTTAAATCTTGCTTTAATAACTACTTTAAACATATTTAAAATGTTTTATTTTTAATTAATTACTTAATTTGATTTGGTGGTTTGTTTGATTTTACACATCCCAAGTGTTTAGGTTTGAGTCATCTTTCAATCATTTTTACTTTTTTCCTAACATTTACTACATTATAAGATATATATATAAAACAAGGCATTTTATATCACCAAGAGCAGATTGGTGCGATAGTAAAGGTGTTGGTATAACACCCATTTGTCCTAGGTTCAATTCACCCCAAGGTTATTCCATTCCTCTTCAATTTTTCTTTAAATAAAAATAAAATTAGGACTAAATTGATATAATAGGTAAATAACAATTTTATAAATTTTCGCTAACTGCCACGTCACCCACCTGTTAGTTTTTTTTAACGACGGTGGTCAAAAGAGGTCAATTTAATAAGTTCGGTGGTCTGATTGACGTTGCCTAGTTCGGTGGTCAAAATAGGTATCCCCAAATAGTTCGGTGGTCACCGATGTAGTTTACCATTTATTTTATGGATAAATAGTCTATACACAGGCGGTGGAAACTTTCAGTTTCCACAAGCGCCTTAGTTTTAGGGTATAAGGAGTTAATTTAGGCTATATAGTTTAGGGGTTTAGGTGTAGGGGGTTAGAATTTAGAGATAGTTGTTTCAATTTAAAGTTTAGAGTTATAATTTAGGGTTTATAGGTTAAAACCTAAATTCTCACCATATTACCCTAAAAACTAAACCCTAAACCCTAAATTATAACCCTAAACCTTAAATTGAAATAACTATCCATAAATTCTAAACCACTACACATAAACCCCTAAACCTTATACCCTAAACTAACTCCATATACCCTAAAACTAAGGCGCTTTTGGAAACTTTCAGTTTTCACCGCCAGTTTATAGGATATTAATCCTTATTTTATTATCAGATCCAAGATGAGTTTTCGGTAAAAATATGTGTATTTAAAGGCAACATTAAACGACATCGTTTAGGGCTTATGTAACCCGCGTGTAGACCCGATCTGGGAAGGAGGATCCGTGTGTTTATGATGAATGGGAAAAGTACATCTTTGGTCCTTCCGTTTCTGTATTCTTTATAATTTCGCATTTCAGTTCTTGTTTTATTTCATTTTAGTCACTCATTTTTTCTTTTTAACCTTTTATTATTATTATTATTATTATTATTATTATTATTATTATTATTATTATTATTATTATTATTATTATTATTATTATTATTATTATTATTATTAATGCTACTGCTATTGGTTATTATTATTATTATTATTTTACTATTATATTTATTATACTAATAGTATTATTACAAGTACATTAGTAGTATTAGTCTATTATTACCATATTATTAATGTTATCAATGTTATTAACTTTATGGTTATTATTTGTAATTTTTAATACTATTATTATTTATTACTATTAATATCATTATTTACTTTCAATAATATATACATATATATACGTATATTACTTCTTTATAACATATATCCATATACATATATCTTGCATCCATCCAGTTTTCAATAAATTTTAAATTAAATTAACATTCTTTATTAGAGAATCTCGTGAAAAACGTACATGGAACTTAAAGGGGCGTTGCTTTCTCATTAATCTCTAATATAAAAATATCCTTTTAATCCTAAATCATAATATTTAAAATAATATTTCTTTATCCTGGGTCTCGCGAATTTATCTCAAACTTAAAGGGGCGTAAGTTTTCGCTAGTTCCATATAAAAGAGTATTCTTTTAAATACATTTTACGATAAAATTTATACATTCAGGGATCATAATTTTCAAATTAAATTCGAATTCGTATTTTTCATCGTTAAGACACTACATAATTGACTAAGTACCAATTTTTTTTGCGTTGTGGGGGTGCTCGCCCTTCCCCATACGTAACGGACTCTCAAACTTATTTTTCTGGTTTCGAAGACCAAAACTCGTTGTCTTAATAAAAATGACAAAAACAAGTTTTATTAAAGTGATCAGATTTCCAGGGTGATCCAATCTCACCTAAATTAAAAGATTCGTGACGACTCCCATTAAAACCAAAATATTTTGTAAAAAATGCGTCAAGTTCGCATGCCTGTTATTACAGCTTGGTGACTCTCATGGGGACTTTTTTTTCTTTTAAAGAGTCAAGACACAAGCCGATTACCTCTTTGTCTTAATAAGTGGAAATTATGACTTCGATTTAATTTAATTTGTGACCCCTTCTTTTTATTTCTAAATTTTTTACAAAAGTTTCTTATTTTTCATATCATGAGCTCTGCACCCGAGCTCCGTCCCTTCAAGGTGGGAGTGTGAAGCTATTCCTTCCTGAGGCATCTCCTCCGTGCGAGATAGTGGATAGCTTTCATGATAGATCTGTACCTTTGTCTTCGTGATATTTTCATCTCCGTGCAAACCTAGGGAAATGTATCCCCCTGAATTGAACTTACTAGCCTTAGCAGGCAACAACGAGGTTAGTTTAGGTACCTCTGTTAAATCCGAACCACATCTAGTGAACCGTAAGAGCCTACCTTGTTTAGAGCTATATTGAACCTCTATCCATCTAGAGGGTCGCCCAATAAGTGCCTAATAGAGAGAGATTTAGTTTATTTAATTTCTTTCGACTTTTTGCCCTTTAATTTCAGTATTATTTATTTTCTCACAATGAAGCATGTAACTTGATACAATGCCAATATGATTTATTTTCTGCAAAATAAAGCATGTAACTAGATACCATACGAGTATGGCTTATTTTTGCAACAAAGTATGCGGGTAAAAAAGCATATTCGGTAGGACTTATTTTTTGTTCAAAGTATGCGGGTAGAAAGCATGTTCGGTAGGATTACTTTTGAATGAATAAATCATATCAACATGTAAGTTCTATACCTTTTGATTTTTGCAATACATTATTGATTATTTGATATGCACTAACTTGCTTTATTTTTATTTTTGCATCGCATTAACATCTCATTTTGCATAAATTTGCATCACATCATAGTGCATAATCATTTCTTGGTCGAACTTATAATTCCAAGAGAATTTCAATCACAGTGATTTTGGGGCATCCGAGTTAGCCAAGTCAGCATCGGTTCTTCACTCCAAGCAAAGATAAAGAAATGGATGGCCGTTTGGAAAAAGTTGAAAAAGCATGCGAGGATATAAAGAATGACATAGATGAAGAGCTTGAAAAGGCGCAACAAGCGACTCGGGACCATATCTCAGAGTCACAAGTGGATCTACTGGCCAATATAGCTACGATGTTAGCAGATAAGGATCCTAAAGCGGAAAAGGATTGGTCATAGACCTCAGTGCTCTACAGAAGTCAGAAAGTTTTTTTTAACAAGACACGTCCGCAAGTGTCGTCTTCAATTGAAAAGAAATAAGGTCCTCAAATCGGATCTTCGTCGCATGGAGGAATTAATAATCCTAGTAAGCATATTGTCCCTGATCCTAATGAAGTGGGTAAACCAAATATCGAACTACCCAAGCAGCTTGAAGATTGGTGCCAATGGCTTGAGCAAAAATTTAAAGTTGTAGAAGGGCATGTGCATTCTACGAGGTTGATGCAAGAGAATTGAGTCTTGTCCCTGATCTGGTGTTACCTCCGAAGTTCAAAGTTCCAGAGTTTGAAAAATTTGATGGAACAAGCTCTCCATCCAGTTACCTCATCATGTTATGTCGAAAGATGACATGACACATCGATAATGAACAACTTTTAATTCACTGCTTTCAGGACAATCTAAAAGGGTTTGCTGCAGGTGGTACAATCAGATTAGCCAAGACATGATATGATCATGGAAGGATCTGGCTAAAGCATTCATAGAGCAACACAAACATATAATAGACATTGACCTAGACTGTTTAACATTACAAAACATGAAAGAGGTTCCAACGAGAGCTTCAGAAAATATGCACAAAGGTGGAGGGATGTTGCAGCACAAGTACAATCACCACTGCTTGAAAATGAGATAACACCTACTTTTGAGAACTCTAGAAGACACATTCCTAAAGTATATGTTGGGAAATGCAACCAAGAATTTTGAATACCTTGTGATATTAGGTGAGGTTGTTAACTCTTCAAAAGTAATGATTTTTATGCATATTTTACAATGCCTTTGCTTGTTTTTGAGTATATTTAATTTCATTTAGTTGTTAATTTCATGCATTTACATAAGGAGTTGGAATTTTGCCTATGCCACTGTGAAGGGTTGTTTTCTTGGCATTATTGCAGGCTTGGCATAGCAGTTGGCAGAACACATCAGTGTAGGAAGAAATGCCAGAGAGAATGTCGAGATGTTGTTGGAATAGATGGACCAAATATTGCCAAAGCACCGGTTGGCAGAGAAGAAGAATTTGATGCCCCACCAAGTAACCTGTTGAACCCAAAAAAATAGGACCATATTAGGCTGCGAGAAAATAGCAATTGGGTCAAACTCCAAAAATATAGCAGAGACATAGTGCCAAGCTTGGTTGGTGAAGCAGTGACGACAGATGACGTCAGCCCTAACCTGATCAACTCACATTCAAAATTTGGATAAGATGGTCACATCCCTTATCCCTTGAGCATTCAACATTCAAACTCAAGACCTCATCGTAGGTCTTCCTTGCACGCCTATTTAAGGAACGATCAAGAACGCATTTGAAAAATGACTGGGATATCGAAAGATCCATCAATGACCGGCTGCACCAAGGAGACGTGGTTCGACCAACTTGACCGAGAGCCTGGACCTTGAAGGGATGCATCGAAAGACCCCCCTTCTCGCCCATTCTTTTTGTTTAGTTGTTTTTATTTTCTTTTAAATGATGTCGTGTTTGCAAAATGTTGAAGGTTTTTTAGTTGATACCATCACCATGAACTAGTTTAATAGTTGGTGGGGGATGTTTGCGTTGAACGTTTTTTTATGTTTAGTTTTTAATAATCGAAATGCTTTGGTATCTGGCATGTTCTTCAATTTTTATCAAAACTGTTCCAAGAGAAAGCTAACATTGTTGGCTTATTGAACCTTAATATCTTAATAGACTTAGAGGGCAACGATCTGTTGCCACACTAAGGTGAGATGCTTCGAAAGAAGATGTTCAAGTAGATGAGCTTACTTCTGAAGTGAATCTACCCCTTAGGAGTATAGATTGGGACTTAATAAAATTGATTTATGAAAAACACAACACTATAGAAATATAAGAGTTTTTACATGGTTAATTTCGGGCATTGACCATAAAAAAAAGGCATTGCCAACTTTGAATCTGCTCGTTAAATGATGCCAAGGCACTACTTTATTAAAGGCTGACATGGCATGAATAGTGTGAAAACTAGGCATCCCTTGCCAACGCTCATCACTCATTTGGAACTCTCCTTACCAACGTTGTTTTATTTTATTTTTCTTTTCTTTTATATCATTTTCAAAAAACTCCCAAATCAAACAACACTTTTCCCTTGACAAGTAAACGTTCAAAGCATTCAAACTCTTGGTCAATCCCTATGGAAACGATACTCAACTCACTACTATATTACTTGTAGACCGTGTATACTTACACGTAAAAGACTCTTACTTGGCACTATTTTCATACATTTCTAATACATTTCCACCATTTTGTAAGGAATTGCACCAGAGTTTATTGTTTTGTTTTACTTGTTTTATTTTATTTTACTTATCTGTTTTGTTTGATGTATGACCAGGAACCGCCCTACGGACTATCAGTTATTCGACCCTAAAATTGAACGAAACTACCACATATTGAAAAAGAAAACTAAAGAGATGGCTCAAAACGGTAATGGAGGAGTAGATGGTGTCTCACACAATCAAGTAGATCTACCTATACACGGAGGGATACATGCTGCCCCTGCCGCACCCGTAGTAGACGATGCCATAGAGAGACCTATTAGAGAGCACTTGGCACCAAATGTTGAGAATTTGATGCCAAGCCTAATTGGCACATAGGTAAATGTTGCCAATTTTGTACTTAAACCGGTAATGATTCAAACTCTTTTAAATGTAAGTCAATTTGATGGATCACCCACTAGAGATCCAATGCAACACTTGAAGCAATTCAAGGAAGTTTGCCAACTATTTTAGCAACCTGGAGTTCCAGAGGATACAATGAAGCTGAAATTGTTCACATATTCTCTTAGAGATAGAGCTAAGATGTGGCTAAGTTCTTTGCCACCTGGATCAATGACTACATGGGTAAATCTATGCCAGAAGTTTCTATTGCGATACCAACCACCTAAGCTTAATGCCAGGCTGAGAAACGAGATCACGACGTTTAGGCAGATCGATGACGAGACCTTATATGATGCTTGGGAGAGATTCAAAGACTTGTTGAGGAGGTGTCCTATGCATGGGCTTCCTAATTGGACCCAAATAGAGACCTTCTACAATGGACTTAATGCCCATGATAGGACAATTGTTAATTCTTCAGCAAATGGTTCACTGCTAGAAAAAAATTACATAGAAGCAGTTATCATCCTTGAGAGGATTGCTGCCAATGATTTTGAGTATCCCACTACTAGACTAGGCACCGACACAAAACTAGCTGGAAAATATGAGCTAGATGCACTGACATCCATTAATGCTCAAATTTCCAATCTTACTAGAATTGTGAAAATCTTGCAAAAGAGTAATGATTCTCGAGAAGTCAAGGTATTAAAACCATTTTGCACAACATGTGGAGAAGATCATCATACAAATGATTGCCCTGCCAACAATGAGTTGGTAAATTATGTTGGTAATTTTGGTCGTTACTATAATTCTATCACCAATACTTGTTAGAGTATGCCCAAAGACCAATCATAAAATGATTGTAAATGGCATTTCGTTTTACATTGTTTATTCATAAATAGGCATTGCCATTATTATTTTTAGTTACAATTCCGCGTGCATAAATAAACTGAATTATAATAAAGTCCTTAGAATAATATGGTTATTCTAAAATTTCCTTAGTCGTGTATTATTGTGGGCATGGACTACAATCTATTTAGTGGAATACGGTTGATCAAGATAGGATTTGTCTCTTCTACATAATAGGAGTAATATCGTAGGCCACTTAATTGAGTGAGACTAGAAATGCATGGTCATGCTCGAGTAAGTTGATATGAGATATCATATTTATTCGTTTATAATAGTCTACTCAAGATATCAAGAAATATTAGATGGTCTATACAAGGGTGATTGTTCCATGACTTGTGTCCAATCTAGATATAAAAGACAAAAGGATGTAATACATAAATAGAGTTAATCACGAAAAGGTTATGTCAAATCATCATTTCTGTAACTTAGGTGACAATGATATATTGCTAGATGTCACTCATTGTTTGTAATATTAGAAATGTTCTAACGTTACATGAACCTACAGGGTCACACCCATATTTGAAATGAGCATATATTAAACGAATTATATATGTACAAATTTGTTGTACACGAATTTAGTTAAATTAATATATATTTGATATATATAATTTAACTTTTGGGTAAATATTAAAAGAAAAATAATTATAGTAATTATGTCTCTTTTAATATATAAATAATATAATTTTGTTTAAACAATATATATATAAATATATATATTAAAATCTTAATTAAGTTGAATTGAGATTATATATTTAATATACATATTAAAATCATAATTAAGTTGAATTGAAATTATATATATTTAATATATAAATATTAAAATCCTAGGTAAGTTGAATTAGGATTATATATATTTAATATTTATATTGAGATCATAACTAAGTTGAATTGAGATTATATATATATATATATATAAATTCTAATTAAAGTTGAATTAGGATTATATATATTTAATATATATATTGAAATCCTAATTAAGTTGAATTAGGATTATATATATTTAATATATATATTGAAATCCTAATATGAGTTAAATTAGGATTTCAAAGGCTATATAAAGGCATTAGAGATCTAGCAGTCATTAATGCTTTTGGGAAAAACCCTCTAAATAATTTAGAGAGTTTTTATATGCTAGTTCCCTTCTAAATGGTTTAGATAATTTTTATATGCTCGTTTCAACTGTGCAACACCCCAAAAATTTTGCCCAAATTGTAAACCCTAGATTCATAAAATCCCTAATTGAAAACTCTAACAAATGAGAATTTTATTTCAAAACCCTAATCTTCTATGAGGGACTAAATAAGAATTTTTATGAAACTTAGAAGTTAATATGAAATTTCTTATTGATTTATTCCTATGTAATAATCTCCACCGCTCTATACCCCTTCTTGTTCGTTAATCCCTTCAACCTTAAGTTTAGTCTGGTATCGATTCAGTTGGATCTAATACTTCCGATCATGAAAAATCACATCATTCAATAGGTTGAGTTTGCTTTGGCTAAGGTGTGTTCTCTTCCGGTGCTATAAATAAATTATTTTTGTGTGTTTTCTTACCGTGCTATATAAATGGTTTTACTGCGTGATGTTATTTTTTTTTATTAATTTATTGGTATTTTACATAAGATTTGTGGTTGCATAAAAATTTTCTATGCATTCATTGTAACTCCCCGACCCGGCCTAGCCGCCAAACCGCATCGAATGGGTTACACGGGGAAAACCGAAGCGAAACACGTTAAGGCTCAACTCCGATTAGCAACCCTAGAAATTTTTTTTTAAAGTTATCTTGTCTAGATGCATTAATTATATCCTATGTGAGAGGACACGCAGTGGAAAACACACATGGATACAAAACAAGCAAAACAGGCAATTTAGATAACCCCTTTTAACATTTACAACAGGTCGTATCGAAACACTAAAGGACCGTATTGATACGCCTGTACGTGGTTAACACCCCAAAGTCAAACCTAGGGAAACCGTATCGATACCCTCAAGGCTGGCATCGATACGCCCTCAACGGTCAACTTCCCTTGGTCAACTACGAAGACCGTACCGATACTCTCAGGACCGTACCAATACGCCAAAATTTCGTCAATTTCTCAGATTTCCAGAGAGCATTTTGGGTATCGATACGCCCCCGCGTACCGATACGCCTTGCCCAAACAAGGGACCGTATCGATACCGCCCTCGAGCGTATCGATACGCCCTACCCTGCAAGACTGTTTTTAGCTGCAAAAACGCAAGGGACTCAACACAAGAGGCATTTAACAAGCATCTAAGCAACATACCAACACACATACAACACAAGGCATCCATGGATAAACATATAAAGCAAAATAAACACTTAACAAGGCAGCATCCAACATGATAAGATTTCAAAGGGAAACATGCATATTTAGCATTCATCAACAAGGCAAAAAACTAAACCAAAGCATAAATCATCATGGTAAAAGGCATTACAAGACAAACACAACTAAGCAAACTTGTCTAAAGCAAGAGACATGCCAACAACACCTCAAAACATATAGGTATTATCCCATTGCTTAATACTAATTATTGAAGTCTAAACTCATACTTAAGCAAACCAAACTCCCTTGGATTATCCCTTGTTCCCCGAGCTGTTCCGAAGGTATAAGGGCTTGCATTGTTGGAAAGGAGAGTGTAAGCATTTAAGCTTAGTGAGCGGTGCTTAAAATGGTAGCTACAACAATGCAGTTTTAAAATATTAGTTTGCTTGAAAACCAAAACCATTTCCAAACCATTTCCACATTCTTGAACACACAACAACATGCATTTACCTTCACGTGCATTTACCGAATGCAACCACAAGCCACATGCTTACCACATGCTCATTCTCATAACGCAAGCAAAGTAACCACAATGCATAAGCTTAAAAGAAGAAATCAACAACATGCTTAACATGAGAATTAAAGCATCATGGGTATATTGACATTCATCGTTTTTACTCAAATATGCAGATAGTTTCTCAAACCCGCTAGACACTTCCGGTAGAATCTCACATCACCGTACTCACCCGTCTAGTAAAAACATAATTTTCGGTTGAATCTCACATCACCATACTCCTCCTTAGTGGAATCTAACATCACTAAGGCCATGCGCGACTTTGGCCTCAAGTGCACTCTAATCCTATTGATCGATCAATTATATCCGGTAACAACTCAACACGTGTCAATATACTCATTCACAACCACAAGCATTACCGATGCTTGAACCACTTACCATGTCCAAACTTCCATGCAAAGCATGTACTCACAATGCAAATATAACATAACTCATAGGTCTCAACATGAATAACAATGCAAACTAACATATTATCAACATGATATGTTCACATTGCATCAAGAATCATAAAACACAGAGTAATTGCATAAAACCTTTAAAACTTACTCTTGAGCTTGGATTGACTTTTCAAGCTCAACCCAAACTCCCAAAACATTCCCCTTAACCATGTTAAGGCTTTTAAAATCGATCCACTCAACAGCCAACACACAAACGATGTCTAAGATGCCGAATCAAGCCTCCGAACTACCCAGATTTCTGTCCAGAAAGCCCGAATCTGATTCCTCTATTTTAAGCAACCCAAAACTGAACATTAGAACACTAATACACTCACAAACATAGTAAAGCCCGGAACTCAACAATCTTGCAAAAACATACATCGATTCAAGCCCAAATTTCACCCAAATTCGTTCTAATGAAACCTTAAGCTGAACCCACCATTTCCAAACATCAAAGCACACCAAATATCATCTAAAAACACCCCCAACAACAAGGGAACCATCAACCACGATTTCTCCCCAAAACCAAGCCAAAAACTCACCCCTTTTAACCAAAAAATCTAAAAAATCCCATTTTTAGACCCCTTAAATTAAAGTACATGTTTAACCATGGAAAAACAAACCCACAAAAATCCCATGAAAAATACACATTTTTCCATCCCAAACCAAAATTGCATTTTTATGGGTTTAAAGGAAAGGTTTTGATAAGAATAACTCAAATAAGTAAAAATCATAATAAGAAAGTAATTACCTTGAGAAATCTTGCTTGGATAAAGTGTTGAAACCAATGGAATAGTGAAATGGGTTTTCTTTGAAAAGATAACATGAAAAGCAACTTTAGGAAGATAAGGGCATTTTCAAAACCTTTTTCTTTAATTTCAAAAATCTCCTTCGTACCCTTTTTTCTTTTAAAATACTTTAGGTGTGTCAAAATAGTTTTTCTCCAATTTAAAATTTTAACCCGAATCGGTTTAACTAATCTGATATCTCTCGGCCTGAAACTCGGGGCGTTACAACTCTCCCCCACTTAAGGAATTTCGTCCTTGAAATTTACCTGGCGGAAAGAGATGCGGAAATTGCTTTCTCATGTCATCCTTACTCTCCCAAGTGGCTTCTTCCTCTCCTCGGTGCCGCCATTTAACCTTAACCAACTCAATGGTCCTTCCTCGCAACACTTTGCTGCCCGAAGCCAAAACCTCAACTGGTTCTTCATCGTAGATCAAATCCGAATTCAATTCTATCTCCTCAACTGGCATAACATGTGACGGATTTGATCTATACCTCCAAAGTATCGAAACATGAAACACGTCGCGAATCTTCTCTAATTCGGCCGGTAGTCTCAATCTATAGGCAACGCGACCAACTCTCTCAACTATCTCATATGGACCAATGGATCTCGGGCTCAACTTACCTTTCCTACCAAACCTCATCACCTTCTTCCAAGGTGAGACTTTCAAGAACACTTTGTCGGCCACGTCATACTCTATTTCTCTTCTTTTAAAATATGCATAAGATTTCTGTCTATCTGAAGCTGCCTTCAAACGGTTACAAATCAATTGTACTTTCTCGGTAGTACCCTTAAGCATATCAGACAAAGGTATCAATTTCTGTCCCGCTTCGGCCCAACAAATATATGTTCTACAATTTCTACCATACAGAGCTTCATAAGGTTCCATATGAATGCTCGCTTGATAACTGTTAGTATATGCAAACTCTACTAACGGTAAATGCTTCTCCCACGAACCCTGAAATTCAATAATGTAACATCTCAACATGTCTTCCAACACTTGTATGACTCTCTTTGACTGACCATCGGTCTGAGGATGATATGAAGTGCTGAAATTCAGTCGAGTACCAAAAGCATTATGCAAACTCTCCCAAAATCTAGCCGTGAACCTCGGATATCTGTCGGACACTATAGATTTTGGTACACCATGCAATCTCACTATTTCATTAATATACAAATCAACCAACTTATTTAAAGTATAAGTGGTGTGAACGGCCAAAAGGTGCGCACATTTCGTAAGACGATCAACAATTACCCAAACCGAAATCTTCTTAGAAGGTGTCAACGACAAACCTGATACGAAATCCATGGCAATTCTCTCCCACTTCCACTCGGGAATTCTCAACGGTTGTAAAAAACCTGAAGGAAACTGGTGCTCAGCTTTAACTCGCTGACAGACCATGCACTTACTCACAAACTCGGTAACATCTTTCTTCAAACCAACCCAAAAATACTCAATTTTCAAATCGCGATACATTTTCGTACTTCTCGGATGCATAGAAAACAGAATACTGTGAGCTTCAGTTAGGATGATGCGTCTCAATTCTACATCTTCCGGAACAACTACTCTACTCTTGAAACATAAGACTCCATCACCACTAAAACAGAAATTTGTCAGTTTACCCTCCGCTATGTCTTGTACATGAGATGCTAATGATCTATCTTGCAACTATTTCTCTCTAATCAACTGAAGCAACGAAGGTTTAACTTGCAACTCGGCCACTAAACCACCATCTTTGGACAAACTCAATCTAGCAAACATAGCTCGCAATTCCACTGCCACCTTTCTACTCAAAGCATCGGCCACTACCTTGGCTTTACCCGGATGATACTCAATCGTGAGTTCATAGTCCTTAAGTAACTCTAGCTACCTACGCTGTCTAAGATTCAACCAACCTAAGCCAACATACGACACATCACTGAAGACTACAAACTCTTTCCCCGACACGTGTTGAATTAAAACATGAGCTTCGGTTAAGGCTTCTTTCAATTTCTCAAATGCTTGTCCTCTTGCATCAGTTCACTCAAACCGAACATCCTTATGTAGTAATTTAGTCAAAAGAGCTGCAACCTTTGAGAAACCCTCAACAAAACGTCTATAGTAACCAGCCAAACCTAAGAAACTACGAACTTTGGTCAATGTCTTTGGTGGTTTCCAATTTACAACTGTCTCAACCTTCTTGGGATCCACTCAAATTCCCTCAGCCGATACAATATGGCCTAAGAAGACTACTTCCCTAATCCAAAATTCACATTTGCTCAGCTTAGCATACAACTGATTGTCTAACAATTTCTACAACACCAAACGCAAATTCCGATCATGATATTCCTCGGTATGAGAGTACACTAAAATATCATCAATGGACACTACCACAAACTGATCCTAGTACTCGTGAAACACTCTATTCATCATGTCCATAAAAGCTGCTGGTGCATTTGTCAAACCAAAGGGCATCACTAAGAATTCGTAGTGCCCATAACGAGTGCGGAAAGCTGTCTTCGGTACATCTTGATCTCTTACTTTCAATTGATAATAATCGGATCTCAAATCTATCTTTGAGAACACTGAAGCACCTCTCAACTGATCAAACATGTCATCAATCCTCGGAAACGAATATTTGTTCTTCATTGTCAACTTATTCAACTGTCGATAGTCGATACACATTCTCAAACTGTCATCTTTCTTCTTCACAAACAACACAGGTGCACCCCAAGGTGAAGTACTCGGACGAATGGACCCTCGGTCTATCAATTCTTGAAGTTGTTTCTTCAACTCTTTCATTTCTTTAAGAGCCATTCGGTACGGTGAAATCGATACTGGAGCTGAATCTGAATAAGTCTCAATAACAAACTCTACATCTCTATCTGGAGGCAAACCGGGTAATTCTTCTGGGAATACACTCGGAAAGTCACAAACTGTTCTAATGTCGTGCGGTCGTGCCTCATCCATATTCGGATTCGTAACATAGGCCAGGTACGCACTACAAGAAAATAGATTTTTAGTGGCAACAAAAATAGTCACTAAAAGTATTAAATTTAGTCACTAAAATTTACAGTGACTATTTTTCTGAGTCGTCACTTGTCGTCGCTAATAATTCCGTCACTATTATATTAGTGACAACTTTTATGCATTTTGTCACAATAAGTTATATTTTTTATGACCATATTTTTTGACACAAAAGATTAATAACTGTGACTAAAATTTAGTCACTAATATTATTCTTATTAGTGACAAACATTTTAATCACAAATACATATTGAAATAATGTCTAAAATACATTGTCACTTTCAATAATAATAAAATAATTATATTTTTTAGTTGCAACCATCTTATTCAGGGCCCGAATCGGGCATGTCGTGCTGCACTCAAAGGGACTTCATCCTAGACAAGTCAGCCTTCATCGCGTGTCCATTATCTAAGGACTTATCTCGATAGCGTCGTCTCATGATCCGTCAAGCAACACGCACAATGAATATCTCTCTTGCGGGTGCATAGCCAATGTGCATGGCCCGTACACCTAGGGTCTAGGTGAGCCTAGGAGAAGGTCACTTAGACCAATGTAGCTCAGCTGCTAGCCCATGGTGAGAGAGTTAATTATAGATGATGTGGTATATACATATATCAATTTTTAATAAATAAATACAATGCATGGTTTCGTGGGGGATCGAACCTGGAACCTTTAAGGGGAGAGTGCAATGTCTATCCACTAGGCTAGACAAGAAATTTTATATTATTTTGAAAGTAAAATATTATTTAGGTTAAATTGTAATTGAAATTAATTTTATTCATTTTAAAAGTATGTATTAATTATAACAATAATTAATATAATAATAATTTAATTAATTTTTATATGGTTTCCTATACGAAATACGTTTGTTGAAGAAAATATATAAAAATAATTGAGTTGGTTTTAAAATATAAACATATGAATATTAAGATTTACACCTAAATTATTGATAGAATTATCCTTTATGTGATAATTATTTACTATACTGACAATGCAAATTTTACCTCCACAAGAAAAGTTAAAACAAATATCAAGTGTAAAATTTTTCACAAGGTAAAATTTTGCTATCACATATTATGCCAAGATTACATATTAGTCTTTTTACTTCAATTTGTTCACTTTAAGTTTATATACTTTCTATTCAAAAAAATATGTATTTTTTAAATTTTGAAATTTCGATCTTGACATGAATGATAGTCTTTAAATATGTTAAGTAAAACTTTTGATTTTTATTCTTTTGTTCAATCATTTTTAGTCATTGTAATTTAATCATATTGCCGTTGTCCCGTTTGGATTAGGATTGAAGTTTTAAAATTTCAAAAATATAGGGACTAAAATTGATCAAAATAGAATGACTAAAACAACAATTTACACATAGTGTAGAGACTAATAGAATTATTTTACCTTTTGATAAACTAGTTTATGCCTTTATGGTAACTTCAATTTTTTTATAATTGTTATTATTACTATAATTATAAAAATAAATTTATTTTTGTGACAATATATAACTTGTCATTAAGTTTATTTTTTTATTGGTGACAAAATTTATCACAACAAAAGTAAAGTTTTAAGTGACAAACAATTGCATTGTCACAACAAATATAAAATTATAGTGACCACTTTATATATCGTCACTATCATGTGTCAAAGTTTTAGTGGCAATGAAATTTGTGTCACAGTTATAGACTTATAGTGAGAATTTAATTGTGAAAAATGTAATCGTCACAATTACTACTATAATAGTGACCAAATAAAAATGCATCACAATTACTTATGCTAATAGTGTCGCACAAAAAATCTGTCACAAAAGTTTAATATTTGTGACAAAATTACTGCTAGTCACTGTCAATTTGTCACTAAAAGCCTATATTCTTGTAGTGACGCCTGACAACCAACATCCAATAACTTCTGAGCCTCTAAGGCTGAAACTACATTGGACAAGAACTTAACGTTCCCGCACACTATTACTACCTCGCGATCCTCTGAAAGTTTCAAGGACACCTGCTTTGTCTCAAAATCTACCCTAGCCCTATGCTCTACAAGCCAGTCCATGCCTAATATTACATCGAAACCATAAAAACGAAAATTCCATCATATCCACGGGAAAAACTTGACCATGAACCATCAAAGGACATCTTATGTACATCTTTCTGACCACAACTGTCTTGCCAAAGGAACTAGTGACATTCATACCCACATCTAATATCTCAACCGAAATATCTAACAATCTTGCATGCTCACTCAATATATACGAATGCGTAGAACCAGAATCAATCAAGGAAAGCAAAGTCAAAGACTGTAACGAGAAATTACCTGCAATCACATCTGTGTCATTCCTGTCTTCACGATGTGCATACACCCTAGCTGGCCCACCTCCCTTGGGCTGAACTGCTAAAAAATGAGCTACATTCCTCTGACCGTCATTCCTAGGTTGAAAGCTACCTCGACCTCGACCGCGCCCACGGCCTCTCTGATGGTCGATAGCTCGTGTAGGAGCTTGTCCATCCTTAGACGGATGTGGACAATCGTGCTTCAAGTGCGCCCTAGACCCGCAGTTCCAACAAGAGCCATAAGTGTCCCAACACTCACCGAAATGACGTCTACCACACTTGTTGCACTCGGGAGTACGATTCTCAGTCCCTTGGTTGTGATGGCCTCGCCCCAGATTACCACCTCCGCGTTTATGATCATGATGAGGTTTCCTATCCTTGTGCCTCTTGACATTATCTCTGTCCCATTCAATAGTCCTCTTTCCTAAACTAGATCCACCCTTGCGATCCGCAAGTCCCAAAGACTGTTCGATGTCCTTAGCCCTAGCGACCAACACATCAAAATCCGTATAGTCGGAAGCCAAAATATAGGTCTTCACCTCCTGAACCAACCCATAGCGGAAACGCTCACATCGTTCCCCCTCACTGGGAACTAACTCAGAAGCATACTGACTCAGACGTACAAACTGCACCTCATAGTCGGATTCGGTCAACCTACCATGAACTAGAGCCATGAACTCTCTCTTTTTCTCATCTAGGTATCGAGGACCTAGGTACTTCTTACGAAAAGCAGCCTTAAAGAACTCCCAAGTAACCTCGGCCTCTGGCATACCCGTAGTAATAGTAGTCCACCAAGTGTAGGCATCTCCCAAGTGCGTCAGAGCACTCCATCTGACTGAAAATACGAACTGTGCTATCAATCCATGCCTCTAAACCATCAGGTGACAACCCACGGAACTCAACCCCGCCCAAGCTACGAAGCCACTCTAACGATAAACCAGAATCTGCACCCTGAGGCGGTGCTGCAACCCGAACACCTGCTAAAGCTGTCTGAATAGCCCCAGCTATAGCCTGAATTAGAGGATTCCCATCAATACATGACTGTCCCTGACCAGCCTGGGGTCCAACACCTTCCACATTCACTCCACCCCTCGGAGGAGGAGGAGGAGGCAAGTTCTCTCCTCGCACATCCTCAACATTCTCAATCCGCTCAACCCTCGGATTATCCATTCTTGGCCTTCCCCTCAGTCTCACCATGCTAACAGATGCAAAGCTAAACAACAAACACAACAAGTGAAATGATTTGGGGTCAGCAATAGGGGTGTTCAAAAATATCCGATCCGACCGATCCGATCCGATTATCCGTTGATCCGATCCGAAAATTCGGATATCCGATCCGATTTTTATTTTCGGATCGGATATCCGATCCGATTATAGATTTTCCGGATCGGATACGGATCGCAATATTACAAGTTTCGGATTATCCGAAAACCCGAAAATCCGAATATCTAATATTTTTTAAATATTAATCTTGTTATATTTAAGAATTTGATGCTTGTTATGTCCGAAAATTTAAAAAATCGAATATTTCATAGATGTGAATCTTGTTATATTTAGCAATTTGTAGTTTGTTATATTCGAAATTCCGAAATTTTCATAAATACGACCTTCAAATTCGAAAAAATAGTTGAATCAAATTATATGTTCGGATAATCGGATATCCGAATATCCGATCCGGTTATCCGGTATCCGAAAAACCGGATATCTGATTTTTTCCAGATCGGATACGGATCACTATATTGCCGATCCGAAAACCCGGATATCCGAAAAAACCGGATCGGATCCGATCCGATATCCGACAATGAACACCCCTAGTCAGCAAGGAATAAGGTCCAAGGTGCTCAAGTCCTTAAACTTAAAATCACTTACAATAATAGTATACTAGCAATGGGTGCCTTTAACTATTTCCCAACCAACACAAAGATAGCCACAAACATGCTTACAATCACCATGCAAACACAATTAACAAGCTTACACCATAAAACTTACCTCACTTACCTTCCGGCTTGCGAAAACTCAACGAACCTAGGCGGAACCTAGGCTCTGATACCAACAAATGTAACCCTCTCGACCCGGCCTAGCCGCCAGACCACATCGAATGGGTTACACGGGGAAAACCGAAGCGAAACCCGTTAATGCTCCATTCTGATTAGCAACCCTAGAAAATTTCTTTTAAAGTTATCTTGTCTAGATGCATTAATTATATCCTATGTGAGAGGACACGCAACGGAAAACACACATGGATACAAAACAAGCAAAACATACAATTTAGATAACCCTTTTAACATTTACAACAGGTCGTATCAATACACTAAAGGACCATATCGATACGCCTGTACTTGGTCAACACCCAAAGTCAAACCTAGGGAAACCGTATCGATACCCTCAAGGCTGGTATCGATACGCCCTCAACGGTCAACTTCCCTTGGTCAACTACGAAGATCGTACCGATACTCTCAAGACCCGTACCGATACGCCAAAATCTCATCAATTTCTTAGATTTCCAGAGAGCATTTTGGGTATCGATACGCCCCCGCATACCGGTACGCCTTGCCCAAAACAAGGGACCGTATCGATACCGCCCTTGAGCGTATCGGTACGCCCTGCCCTGCAAGACTGGTTTTAGCTGCAAAAACGCAAGGGACTCAACACAAGAGGCATCTAAAAAGCATCTAAGAAACATACCAACACACATACAACACAAGGCATCCATGGATAAACATGTAAAGCAAAATAAACACTTAACAAGGCATCATCCAACATGATAAGATTTTAAAAGGGAAACATGCATATTTAACATTCATCAACAAGGACAAAAACTAAACCAAAGCATAAATCATCATAGTAAAAGGCATTAAAAGCCAAACACAACTTAGCAAACTTGTCTAAAGAAAGAGACATGCCAACAACACCTCAAAACATAAAGGTATTATCCCATTGCTTAATACTAATTATTGAAGTCTAAACTCATACTTGAGCAAACCAAACTCTCTTGGATTATCCCTTGTTCCCCGAGCTGTTCCGAAGGACTAAGGGCCTGCATTGTTGGAAAGGAGAGCGTAAGCGTTTAAGCTTAGTGAGCGGTGCTCAAAATGGTAGCTACACCAATGCATTTTCAAAACATTAGTTTGCTTGAAAAACCAAAACCATTTCCAAATCATTTCCACATGCTTGAACACACAACAACATGCATTTACCTTCACGTGCATTTACCGAATGCAACCACCACCCATAGGCTTACCACATGCTCATTCTCATAACGTAAGCAAAGTAACCACAATGCATAAGCATAAAAGAAGAAATCAACAACATGCTTAACATGAGAATTAAAGCATCATGGGTATATGGACATTCATCATTTTTTCTCGGATATGCGGATAGTTTCTCAAACCCACTAGACACTTTCGGTGGAATCTCACATCACCGTACTCACCCGTCTAGAAAAACATAATTTTCGGTGGAATCTCACATCACCGTACTCCTCCTTAGTAGAATTTAACATCACTAAGGTCACGTGCGACTTTCGCCTCGAGTGCACTCTAATCCTATTAATCGATCAATTATATCCGATAACAACTCAACACGTGTCAATATACTCATTCACAACCACAAGCATTACCGATGCTTGAACCACTTACCATGTCCAAACTTCCATGCAAAGCATGTACTCACAATGCAAATATAACACAAGTCATAGGTCTCAACATGAATAACAATGCAAACTAACACATTATCAACATGATATGTTCACATTACATCAAGAATCATAAAACACAGTTTAATTACATAAAACATTTAAAACTTACTCTTGAGCTTGGATTGACTTTTGAAGCTCAACCCAAACTCCCAAAACATTCCCTTAACCACGTTAAGGCTTTTAAAATTGATCCACTCACTAGCCAACACACAAACGATGTCCAAGATGCCGAATCAAGCCTCTGAACTACCCAAATTTCCGTCCACAAAGCACGAATCTGATTCCTCTATTTTAAGAAACCCAAAACTGAACATTAGAATACTAATACACTCACAAACACAGCAAAGCCGGGAACTCAACAATCTTGCAACAACATACATATAGATTCAAGCCTAAATTTCACCCAAATTCGTTCTAATAAAACCTCAAGCTGAACCCACCATTTCCAAACATCAAAACACACCAAATATCATCTAAAAACATCCCCCAACAACAAGGGAACTATCAGCCATGATTTCTCCCCAAAACCAAGCCAAAAACTCACCCCTTTCAACCCAAAAATCCAAATTTTAGACCTATTTCGGGTTTCCCCAAATCCAACCATCATCCCAACATGTTTTACTACCCAGAGCTTAAATTAAAGTACATGTTTAACCATGGAAAAACAAACCCACAAAAATCCCATGAAAAATATCCATTTTTCCAACCCAAACCAAAATTGCATTTTTATGGGTTTAAAGGAAAGGTTTTGATAAGAATAACTCAAATAAGTAAAAATCATAATAAGGAAGTAATTACCTTGAGAAATCTTGCTTGGATGAAGTGTTGAAACCAATGGAATAGTGAAATGGGTTTCCTTTGAAAAGATAACGTGAAAAGCAACTTTAGGAAGATGAGGGCATTTTCAAAACCTTTTTCTTTAATTTCAAAATCCCTTTCTTACCTTTTTTCTTTTAAAATACTTTAGGTGTGTCAAAATATATTTTCTCCAATTTAAATTTTTAACCCGAATCGGTTTAACTAATCCGATATCTCTCGGCCCTAAACTCGGGGCGTTACATTCATACTTGAGATAAAGACTTATTTAAATAATGGTTTTATGGACTACAAACTCATATTACAATACATGATTGTGTAGAGATTTGAGTATTGTGATTTAATACTGTTGTGTGAATGGGTTGAGATTGTATGGTGGAAGATTGTGGTGATGACCACTTACTGATTGGTGGATGTAGTGAGGAGTTATGGGGGAACTTTCCTCTTATCGACTGTAGTTGGGTACATTGCATTGTGTTTATAAAATTAAATAGTTTGTGTTTTGAATCATCACTGTTTTGAACTTAAAGATTTTATATAAACTATTGTCTTTGTGTTTACGATTTTTCTTGCACTTTAGAGAAACACTAAGCTCTATAGCTTACTCCCCCATAGTTTTCTTTTACAGATATCTTGGACTTTAGGCGACGTAGTACTTGGAGGATCTCAATTTTATCTGGTTATTTTATTACTTAGTATGAAATAAATTTAAACTATCAAATTATTATTATTATTATTATTATTATTATTATTATTATTATTATTATTATATGTTTTGAGATATTTACGTATTTCAGATCGTGGAACCTTATATTTTGGGATTATGTTTCAACATATATTTACAGACTTTATTTAAGATATTTTATTAAATGATCAGAATATTTTTATAACATTTAGGTTTTTGAAAATAATTGTGATATTTACGATACTTATCGTTAATTAATAAATAAATTGTTTTATAAATGATTTAAACCTAAAATTTATTACTTGAGGGTAAAATTTTCAAACGTGACTTCCTAAACTCAGTCTTTTCTCCTAGGCCAGGTTTAGGGGGTTACATTTAGTGGTATCAGAGCCAGGTTCAAACCCTTGGACTGTGTGGCTCACATAAAAAAATTTAAGCCAAAAATGATTTTTTTGCATGCATATTAAATATATTTGGGCAAAATGAGATTTTCTGATAAATTTATTATTTTAAAATATTAAAGATATGTTTTGAATAGAGACTCCAAGTACCAACTCTAAATCTAGGTTAATTCGTTTTTTAGATTGACTATTATGCCATCTCCTAGGAGCTTTAGATTAGTGACCAATCGTGATCATACTCGTTCCTATAAATTTGAGATTAAAGCCTGTCTGAAAATTTGTGTTGTTATTCGTAACATGATTCGAAATGCTCTTTTAAGCTTCAATCTAAATATTCGTGCTTTTGGGAATCTACGCGAAGTTTGAAAAATTTTGAGGACGAAATTTTTTTAAAGGATGGGAGAGTTGTAACACCCTAAAAATTTCGCCCAAATTGTAAACCCTAGATTCATAAAATCCCTAATTGAAAACTCTAATAATTTAGAATTTTAATTCAAAACCTTAATTTTCTATGAGGGACTAAATAAATTTTTTTATGAAACTTAGAAGTTAATATGAAATTTCTTGAAAGTCTAAGGATTGACTTGATAAATAACCATTTTTATATAAATTGTTCTATTTCCCTGCCCCACTCATCTTCTTTTAATTATTTTATTTATTTTTATTCTTTTCTATCTTATATCACTTTCATTATTTTACTTAAATTAGGTTTACTCTCTCTCTATATATATACACACACATAGTTCAAATAAGGTCACCCCAAGAACCCTACTTTTTTTATAGTTTCATGCCGCCAAAATCCCATCATTAATCCTTTTATCCCCAAGTTTAGTCTGGTATCAATACAGTTGGATCCAATACTTCTGATCATGAAAAATCACATCATTCAATAGGTTGTGTTTGCTTTGACTAAGGTGTGTTCTCTTCCGGTGCCATAAATAAATTATTTTGGTGTGTTTTCTTACCGTACTATATAAATGGTTTTACTGTGTGATGTTTTTTTTATTAATTCATGGGTATTTTACATGATATGTGTCGTTGCATAAGAATTTTCTATGCATTCATACTTGAGATAGCGACTTATTTAAATAATGGTTTTATGGACTACGAACTCGGATTACAGTACATGATTGAATAGAGATTTGAGTATTGTGATTTAATATCGTTGTGTGTATGGGTTGGGATTGTACGGTGGAAGATTGTGGTGACGACCACATACCGATTGGTGGATGTAGTGAGGAGTTTTGGGGAACTTTCCTCTTATCGATTGGTGAGCTGTAGTTGGGTACATTGCACTGTGTTTATAAAATTAAATCGTTTGTGTTGTGAATCATCATTGTTTTGAACTTAAAGATTTTATAGAAACTATTGTCTTTGTGTTTACGGTTTTTCTTGAACTTTAGAGACGCACTAAGCTCTATAGCTTACTCCCCCGTAGTTTTCTTTTACAAATATCTTGGACTTTAGGCGACGTGGTATTTGGAGGATCTCGATTTTTTCTGATTATTTTATTATTCAGTATGAACTAAATCTAAACTATCAGATTATTATTATTATTCTATGTTTTGGGATATTTACGTATTTCAGATCGTGGAACCTTATATTTTGGGATAATGTTTCAGCATATATTTACATACTTTATTTCAGATATTTTATTAAATGATCAGAATATTTTTATAAAATTTGGGTATTTGAAAATAATTGTAATATTTATGACACTTATCGTTAATTAATAAATACATTTTTTTTATAAATGATTTAAACCTAAAATTTATTACTTGAGGGTAAAGTTTTCAAACATGACTTCCTAAATTTGGTTTTTTCTCCTAGGTCGGGTATAGGGGGTTACAAACTGGGTGAACTATGTAGAGATCGGAGCGTTATTCTTGCGGCTTAGGAATCGACATTCTGGAATCGTGATTGAATATCTATCTTCTCCAAATTTAGAATACCAGATTTTAAATAGGTAATTCTTCACCCTTATTCACCCCGATTTGTTCCTCGTACATAGATCTCTAGTGGTAATCGTCGAATATTTTTTCCGTTGCGCCATGGGGTGTACCGACGTGACCCAACAATGGTATTAGAGCCACTTGTACGATACAGATTCTGGTTTTAATTACTTGGGTGATGTAATTGTATGAGATACATGTAATTGTACGTTAATCTTCCAGTTTCTTTTTGGGGACATGCACTAAAATAACTACTTTCACACTAAATCGTATTCAATCTAAATATGTTCAAAAGACACCATATGAGCTATAGACTGCGAAACATCCTAGTATTTCTTTTATGAAAAATTGGGGATGCGAAGCTTATAATAAACATAAGATGTCTACAACGCTCGAACAAAATCTCATAAATGTAATTTTGTGGGTTATCCTAAAGAAATTAAAGGATATTATTTCTTCAATCCTACCGAGAACAAAGTGTTTATTGCTCAAACATGAATCTTCCTAGAAAGAGAATTTGTTTTCCGAAAAGGAAGTGGGAGAAATATTGAATTCAATAAAATTAGAGATCAATCACATATCATTGAACAAGAGATTGAACAACAACAAGTTCCACAAGTTGTTGAGGAACATTTAACAGTTTTGGAAACACAACCACTACGAAGATCTTTGAGAGAATGCAATGCGCCTGAGAAATATGGATTTCTTGTCACATTGCATAGTGATGTTTGTTGAGTGTGTAAAAGTTCTATTATTTACACCTTTTTTAACCCATATTTCTGCTGCATTCAAGCATTGTTCATTGCATTTAGGTTAGTTTGCAGCAAAACATCACAAATATATTAAAGGCACAGATTCTACTAAAAATGGCTGTTTTTGCAGGTAGCTGGCGTAGAAGACGGTGAAGGCAGGCGCTGGGCGGAGAAGCAGAAGAGCTGAACTGGACAAGCAGACAAAGAGGGCGATGCTGCTATGGTGCTGCCGTGACAGCAGAGGACGACAACAATGTTGATGAGGAAAAGCAAAGTGGACCTCGATAGATAGAGAAAATTCAGCACGTCTGTCGTGTGAAAACCATATATTTTTTCAAGCCCCAGATCAAAAGATATGTCGAGCCCAAAGTTCAAGGAGAGAAAATCCCAAGAAACAAGGAAGACGGCTGGAAAGTAGATTCCTTGAAGATTAAGTCTTTATTAGAATCATACTTTTAATTAAAGTTGTAATCCTTGTTAACTTAGACAACTTGAGCCCAAAGCTTATATAAGGGCATGTATTTTAACCTAGGAGAAACATATTGAATACCCCATAACAAACAACCAAGAACCCCTAGCCGTTTACCCGCCGCCGACATGTTCTAAATTCCCCTTGGGGCCACGGGTTGATTTGTAAAGTAGTTGCAAGGGTTGTTTTGTTTTAGGAATTTTTCAGTTTAATAAAATAAACTTCAAGTTCTCTTATTTTGGTTATTAACATCTTGCAAGAGCATCGGGAGAGCATTGTGAGGTTATCTATTTACTTAGCATCGGGAGAGTTAAGTATACGAAAGAAATAATAGCAAGTTCTCTAGTTTATAGTTGAACTATCTCGTGCCTAGGGATAGGGCGAGGTTAAGTGGCTAAAGAAGAATTCATACACATCGGTGTTCATCCTTCGATTCACGCCGGGAGGTATCATCAAGACGTGATCATCGACAGACTTGGACCTAGGGATAGGCCAAGGCAGATCTGGGATTCTTGCCAAACTTGAAAGTACTGAGTTGAGAGGTTGCTGCCGCGACGATCAACGGACTGCTGCCGCGACGGGCGCGACGACAGCACTGGATTTCTTAAACTCTTCAATACCTGCACTACTGAGCAATTCAATACCAACCCATTCTCTCTATCTTGATATTTCTACTCTTTTATTTACGTTTACTTTATTATTCTCGTGACAACTTTCTTAAATATTCTCGTTACTTTCGTGCAGTGAATTAAGGTGAAGCTATTAGCCCAATCCTTGTGGAGACGATATCCGATACTTCGTATCACTTTACTACTTGCGTCGTGTACACTTGCACTACCATTGCGATAGACTATTTTACACGCAACAAGTTTTTGGCGCCGTTGCCGGGGATTGACAACATAACTCTACCTTTTCTTTTACTGCACTTTTCGTTTTTGTTTTTGTTTTTATTTTTATTTTTCTGTTTTTCTTTGGTGCATTCAGCTCTTGCTTCTCACAAGGTTTCTTGTTTATGCGCAGATTGAATCGAGGTAAAGATCCTGAGTATCCATTAGATCCGGAAATCGAACGTTCATTCAATCTCAAGAAACAACTTCGTCACTTGCTAGCCAGGAACGAGTACCTTGAGGAACAGCTAGAGAAAATGGACTACAATGGAAACGACCCGCCTGTCGGCGACCCGCCTGCCACTACCGAACGACGGTCCTGTCGTGACTACATGTTGAACGATCATGTAGAACTGGAGACCACGTTGCCGGACATAGATGTTGACAACTTCAAGCTGAAACCTGTCATGTTTAGTATGGTCAACAATGCCGGTCAATTCAGTGGTGCTGTTATAGAGGATGCTAGGGAGCATCTCAAAACGTTCTAGGAGATTTTTGGTTCGTTTAGACTGCCAGGAGTTAATCCGGAGATACTGAGGCTTCGGTTATTTCCCCATTCATTGAGGGACAGAGCAAAAACTTGGTGGAATAAACTTACGCCGGGTTCAATTAGAACTTGGGCAGATTTATCTCGTGAATTCTTATCTCGTTTTAATCCTTCACATTTATCTGAGTGATTACGTAATGAAATTGCTACTTTTCAACAGGAAGATGACGAGCCAATGCACGAGGCCTGAGACAGATTTACTACTCTTCTACGGAACTGCCCAATGCATGGATTCCCCGTCTGGAATCATGTAACAAAGTTTTATAATGCTGCAAACTTACAAACTCGTATTAGAATCGATTCAGCAGCAAACGGACTATTATTGGACAAAGATCTGGACGAGGCAATGCAAGTATTGAAAAATCTGGCCAAGAATGAGGAGCAGTTTCCGACAGCAAGAAGAGGGGGTAAACGGGTACTAGCTGTCAAGGATTATGAAGCTGACAGCACAATGAAATCACAGGTAGCATTCCTTACTAAAGCAATGAAAAAGCTATTGAATGATGATGCACAACATGGATTTGCTGTTGAGGAGGTATGTGAAATCTGTGAGGGAAATCATAGTTCGGATGAGTGTCCTATACAGTTTGAAGAAGGGAAATATGTTGGAAACTACAAGCCGAATTACAATTCCAACAACTATAATCCCAATTGGAGGAAGGATCCCAAGTTTTCTTGGAGCAACCCTAATAATGCCCTGAATCCTCAAGCACACAATCAGAATCAGGGAGGACCTAGATTGCTGACGTGATAGCAACTGCCGCCGCATCAACAACAACAGCAGCCACCAGCTTCCACTAGCAGTATACTGGAACAGACTCTGGCAACTTTTATGTCTCAGACAGGTACTTATATTGAGAATATGAATAAGTTTTTTAAGAAAACAGAGACATTCATGGATAAAATAGAGATGCGGATGACGAATCATGAAGCTACTCTGAAATCTTTGGAGACACAAATTGGTCAGGTTTCCCAACATATTAAGCCGAGGCAGACTGGAGGATTCCCTAGCAATACTGAAAATGCTAGGCAGCCCACACATGAGCAGTGTAAGGCAATTACTACTAGGAGTGGGAAGAAATTACCAGGGCCGAAAAAGGAAGCTGAAACAGTAAAGGAACCAGCCTTGGACAGACCTGCCGAGGAAGCTGCCCCGACAGGTAATAAGCAGACTGCTGCCGATGAGCCTGTCACGACAGCAGAAGCGACAGAGGAGAAAATTGATGAACCTAAACCTCCTTAGATTCGTATGCAGTGGGAAGGGCGTATTGCTGATTATCGTCCCCCACCTCCTTTTCCTCAACGGTTACAGCAAGCTAAGCAAGAATCTCAGCTCAAAAAGATTTATGATATTTTTAAGCAGGTTCATATTAATATTCCGCTGTTAGATGCCGTTAGGGAGATGCCCGGTTACGCCAAATTTCTCAAGGATGTCATGCCAAAGAAATCTAAACTTGGGGAATTTGAAACGGTAAAGATGACAGAAGGTTGCATGAGTATTCTTCATCGGCAGCCACCCAAGAAAAAGAAGGATCCGGGGAGCTTCATCATACCTTGTGTAATCAGAAATAAATATGTGGGTAAGGCACTTTGTGATCTTGGTGCTAGTGTTAATTTAATGCCAAAATCTGTTTTTTTTTTCAGAAATTAGGTATTGGAAAGGCGCGGCCCACGACAGTAACTCTGCAGCTGGCAGACCGCTCTTATGTTCATCTAGAAGGAAAAATTGAAGATATTTTGGTAAGAGTGGATAAATTTATTTTTCCTGCTGACTTTCTTGTTTTAGATTGTGAAGCAGACGAAAACGCACCAATCATCCTTGGGCGACCCTTCTTAGCCACGGGAAGATCACTGATTGATGTGGAGAAAGGAGAACTCACCATGAGAGTGTATGATCAAGAGATTAAGTTGAATGTTCTCCAAGCTATGAAGCATGCTGATGCAGACGAGGAATGTAAGGCTATCACTGAAGTTACCCTTGATCAACCTTGCATCAGGTCGGGCTGTCACGACATCAAATTTGGGCACTACCGCGACAGCCACCTACAGGCCTGTCACGACAGCACTAACGACAGCACCGACAACAGCAACTCCTCTGATTCCGATACATCTGATACTGAAGATCAGGAGGAGGTAAATTGGATAAGCAATTGTCCAGGTAAGTTATTCGAACCTTTAAATTATACTTCGGATAACCATGTAATCCAAAAGCCATCTACTGTTGAACCACCTGCCTTAGAACTGAAGCCCCTGCCAGGGCAGCTAAAATACGCTTTTCTTGGTTCAAATGATACGTTGCCCGTAATCATCTCTTCTAAGCTGCCACAGGAACAGGAACGACAACTCATAAGGATGCTGCGGCAGCACAAAAAGGCGATTGGATGGATGATAGCTGACATTCAAGGCATTAGTCCGGCGTTATGCATGCACAAAATCCTTTTAGAGGAAGATCATAAGCCGACTATAGATGCCCAAAGGCGGTTAAACCATGCGATGAAAGAGGTGGTGCGTAAAGAGATAATCAAATGGTTAGATGCTGGTATTATTTACGCCATCTCTGACAGCAAATGGGTGAGCCCGGTGCAATGCGTTCCCAAGAAAGGAGGAATGACCGTGGTGACCAACGAAAACAATGAGTTAATCCCAACCAGGACTGTGACCGGTTGGAGGGTTTGTATGGACTATCGGAAGCTTAACAAAGCTACCCGAAAGGACCACTTCCCTTTACCCTTTATTGATCAAATGCTTGATAGATTAGCGGGTAAACCTTACTATTGTTTTCTTGATGGTTATTCAGGTTATAATCAAATTGCTATCGCACCGGAGGATCAAGAAAAGACGACTTTCACATGCCCCTACGGAACGTATGCTTTTAGGAGAATGCCGTTTGGATTATGTAATGCACCCGCCACCTTCCAAAGGTGCATGATGGCCATATTCTCCGATATGGTAGAGGACTTCCTTGAAATTTTTATGGATGATTTTTCAGTCTTTGGAGATGATTTTGAGAGCTGCCTAGGCAATCTACAAAAGGTACTTGAAAGATGTGAAAAAGCAAACCTAGTTTTAAATTGGGAAAAATGCCACTTTATGGTGGATGAAGGGATAGTCCTTGGCCATAAGATTAGCTGCCGTGGGATAGAAGTCGACAGGGCCAAAATAGAAGTGATCGAGAAGCTGCCACCACCGACCACAGTCAAGGGCATTAGAAGTTTCTTGGGACATGCTGGTTTTTATCGGAGATTCATTGCAAATTTCTCAAAAATCACCAAGCCCCTATGCCATCTTTTGGAGCAGAACCGACCCTTTGACTTTAATGATGAATGTACTGAAGCATTCAAGGTTCTGAAGGAAAAACTGGTAACAGCCCCAATAGTACAGCCACCAGACTGGACACAGCCATTTGAAATTATGTGTGATGCTAGTGACTATGCTGTCGGGGCAGCACTTGGGCAGCAGAGAGACAAATTATTCCATGTCATATATTATGCCAGCAAGACACTAAACGATGCCCTAGTGAACTACACCACCACAGAAAAGGAGTTATTAGCTGTGGTGTTCTCCATTGACAAGTTTCGTTCTTACATACTTGGAACGAAGGTAATAGTGCACACAGACCATTCTGCTCTGAAGTATTTGTTCGCGAAAAAGGATGCAAAGCCTCAATTGATACGGTGGATCCTGCTATTGCAAGAATTCGATCTTGAAATCAAGGACAAAAAGGGACAGAAAATCAGGTGGCAGATCACTTGTCAAGGTTGGAGAAGGGGCAGAGTCTACCAACATATGAGACACAAATACTGGAGACCTTCCCAGACGAGCAGCTCTTTGCTGCCGCAATCGCTGCCGCGACAGCCATGGCGGCAGGTAAGTCTTCTGAACTCCCCTGGTATGCTGATTTCGTTAATTTTATAGTTAGCGGAATAATTCCTTCTGATCTTAATTATCAAGCCAGGAAGAGGTTCCAAAATGATGTTAAGCATTATTATTGGGACGAACCTCTTCTTTTCAAAATATGTGTAGATCAGGTTATAAGGAGGTGCGTACCACAAGAAGAGCAAGAAGACATACTTCATCACTGCCATGCTTCACAGTATGGAGGTCACCTAGGAGGCAACAAAACTGCTGCCAAGGTGCTGCAGTCAGGGTTTTATTGGCTGTCACTGTACAAAGATGCATAACTCTTTTACAAGAACTATGACAGGTGCCAGAGGACAGGTAACATCTCAAGGAGAAACGAGATGCCACTGCAGAACATTCTAGAAGTCGAGATCTTCGATGTTTGGGGTATTGATTTTATGGGACCTTTTCCATCTTCATGTGGAAATCTATACATCCTCCTGGCAGTAGATTATGTCTCTAAGTGGGTTGAAGCCATCGCCACACAAAAGAATGATGCCAAGACAGTCCAACAGTTTTTACACAAAAACATCTTTTCTAGGTTTGGCATCCCTAAGGCGATTATCAGTGATGAAGGGAGACATTTTGACAATAGGGTTATTGCTGCCGCCTTGAAGAAATATGGTGTCAAGCATCGGATCGCGACAACATATCACCCACAGACCAATGGACAAGCTGAAATATCTAATAGGGAAGTTAAGAACATTCTTGAGAAGATGGTTAAACCAACTAGGAAAGATTGGTCTTTACTCCTCAATGATGCGTTATGGGCATATAGGACAGCTTTTAAGACTCCATTGGGCATGTCTCCGTACCGATTGATTTATGGGAAAACCTGTCATCTACCTGTCGAGATAGAGCACAGAGCATACTGGGCAATCAAGGCAGTGAATATGGACTTGGACAAGGCAGGCCAGAAAAGGTTATTAGATCTGAACGAAATCGAAGAAATCCGGACAATGGCCTACGACAATGCAAGAATATACAAGGAGAAAACTAAGAAGTGTCATGACAAGAAATTGCTGCCACGACAGTTCTGCCCAGGGCAGCTTGTATTGCTGTTCAATTCTAGACTGAAACTCTTCCCAGGGAAACTGAAATCTAGATGGTCTGGCCCGTTCCAAGTTGTACAAGTTTTTCCCCATGGTGCCATCACAATCCAATCATTAAAAGACGGGCACCAATTCAAAGTCAACGGACAGCGCCTCAAGCATTATCAGGTGACTGAAGCCCCAGGAAAGCAGGAAGTGGTTACCTTAGGAGATGCCCCACAAGGCATCCTTAATTTAACCTAAATTTTAAATTTTATTTATTTTTATTATTTATTATTTATTAGGAAATAAGGTTTATTTTATTCGAATAATGTTTTTATGTTTACTGTTTTTAGGAAATAAAGGAGTCAAGAAGAACAGGAGAAGTGAGCCCAACCCACCGTCCATCCATCAGCCCAACAAAGCCCAATATTGAAGCCTGTCGTTCTAGCTGCCGCGACAGACACGGAAAAGACAGGCTGTCACGACAGACGCGGAAACGTGTGACAGACGCGTAACAGACGCAGAAACGCGTGTCAGACGCGTCAGACACGCTTAAGCTGAACAGTCGCCCCGTTAATCACGCCTGCTGTTACAGCTTCAATAGGCAGCAACTCCTCTTCTATAAAACCCCGTTTCACTTGCATTTTCATTCACTTCTACTTTTCTTACTTGCTCTCCCCATCCAGTTTTCATTTGCTTTATTTTACTTTCAACAACCCTTGCACTAACATGTCTTCCAGAAGAACCCGCCGCAGTGTTGCTTCAACTTCTTCACCGGCAGCACCTACCCCACCGTCCTTTGCATCCAAAGATCTATGGGAAGAACGAGGCTTCATTTATACTCCAAGAGCAGTCAATATGGGCCTCAAGCCTTTCATCGCAAGGACGATTAAAGCCCTCTTGTGGGAATCATTCGCGGAGCAACCAACAGAAATGAACGAGACGCTGGTGAGGGAATTCTATGCTGCCATCGGCAGCAAGACGGCAACAGCAATGACTATCCGAGGGACAGAAGTGCAGTTCACAGCTGAGCGCATTAACTCTTTCTACGGTCTCCACTTCGGCCCCAACGATGATGCTCACCAGCAGTTCCTTGACACTGTTGACGATGCTGCCTTCGACGCTGTCATGGCAGAAGTGACAGAAGAAGGGACTGAATGGAACACGAGCCGCAAAAATCCCCACACAGTGAAGAGGGGGCAGCTGCTGCTGGAGGCCAAACTATGGAATGCCTTCATCAAGAAGAGGATCATGCCGTCATCACATCACACCACCGTTGACAATCAGAGGTTAGCCTTAATACACTCCATTCTAAATAAACGACCCATTAATGTGGGGAGTTATATGCGGGAGAGTATTTTGGAAAGCGCCCATAGACCAACGACCCTCCTATGCCTTCCCTACCTTATCACGTCCCTCTGCCGCATTCATGACGTGCCGGAAGCCGACACCGATCGCATAGTGAAAGGAAGGGACTGGACAGATAAAAATATCATCAGCCTCATGGAGCTGACAGTGGCAACCCCTATCTCATCCGTCAACCCCGCTGCCGCCCCAGCTGAATCATCAGAGCAGCCAACTCCTGAACCTGTCGTCGCAGCTGCTCTGACAGACCCATCCAGTCAAATCCTTGCTGCTATTCAAAGGATGGAGGACAGACAGCTAGGCCTCATGACATTCATCAAGGACTTTGCCGCATCCACGGTAAATTTTATTCACAATACTTTAAATTTCCCTGATGTTGTCTTTTCCACCTTCCCTGCCCACTATTTCACTGTCCCCACCCCTGCCCACACACCTACCCCTACTGCCACACCACATACACCATCTACTGCCTCCATTCTATCACCTGCCCCGACGGCAGCCGACAGCACCCATGCCGAAACATCCGCTCGAGGAACAAAACGACCGGTGCCCTCGGATGACCTTGCTGCCTTTGTTGCTGGGTTCTCCTCCTCATCCGTCTGGGCAGACAGCGACGCTGAACCCTCTATTCAGAGGAACCCGTCGAAAGAATTTACACCGGTCAAGAGGCAGAAAAGAATGGCAATCAAGAAAACTCTGCCAAGGGCCAACAGCAGCAGTGATAGCAGCGGCAGCAGCTCTGACATCCAGGTTGCACAGCAACCACCCCAGTCCGCCCCAAGGACCAGAATCCACCGCCAAATCCGCCTCAGCAGCAGCAGTGAAGACAGTGCTTAAAATTGAAGTTTCTTATTCTCTTATAGCTGCCTGCTATTTATATATTTTGTGATGTACTGCCTTCATTTATTTTCATTTTGTCATTTGCATTGAGGGCAATGCAACCCTCGAGTTTGGGGGTGGCAACCCTCCATATTAATGGAGTCCAAGTACATCTTAGTTAATTGTTGGTGTCTTTTACTCAGTTATTTTTCTCTAAAAAAATGAAAATATTGAAAATGTTGACTGAAAACTGTGAATTGAACTTACCTGTCGTGACAGCTCTGTCGTGGCAGCAACTTTAGGATAGTTTAAGAAGAAGTTTAGAGTCTTTCTATAGTTCTGAAAACTTAAACACCATTGTGACTGTTATACTGCTTAGACTTCTTTTAGCCAAACTAGAATAGAAAACTTAGCACTTAGAGTAGAAAAGAGATTAGAATCTCAGGAAACCTAGAGGTGCCCAACACTGGCTCTAGGCAGATAACCAGAGAAAAACTTCTAGAGGTGCCTATCACCGGCTCTAGACAGTTAACTAGAGGTGCCTGAAATACTGGCTCTAGTAGAAAAAAAAGAAGAAATTAGAAAAAAAAGAAATAACTAGAGGTGCCCGATTCTGGCTCTAGTAAGAAGAAGAAAGAAATCAGTCTCGTAAGAAAGCAGTCTCTAAACAAGCTAAAGTATAATATTCTAATGAAACTAAGAGAGTCTTGGCATATAACTGTTCACAAGCATGCACACACTGCACGAGGACTATAGGGAGATTCCGGACAGATCCTAAATTATCCGACAGGTTGCTGCCGTCACAGGGAACGAACGACAGGTAAGGGAAAGTTCACTGTTTGAAAGCCAAAGCAAAAATATTTCATTTTTCTTTTAGATTTTAGTTGCTTGAGGGCAAGCCAGAACTTGAGTTTGGGGGTGTGTTGAGTGTGTAAAAGTTCTATTATTTACACACTTTTTAACCCATATTTCTGCTGCATTCAAGCATTGTTCATTGCATTTAGGTTAGTTTACAGCAAAACATCACAAATATATTAAAGGCACAGATTCTACTAAAAATGGTTGTTTTTGCAGGTAGCTGCCGTAGAAGACGGTGAAGGCAGGCGCTGGGCGAAGAAGCAGAAGAGCTGAACTGGACAAACAAACAAAGAGGATGATGCTGCCATGGTGCTGCCGTGACAGCAGAGGACGACAACAATGTTGATGAGGAAAAGCAAAGTGGACCTCGACAGATAGAGAAAATTCAGCCCGTCTGTCGTGTGAAAACCATATATTTTTCCAAGCCCCGGATCAAAAGATATGTCGAGCCCAAAGTTCAAGGAGAGAAAATCCCAAGAAACAAGGAAGACGACTGGAAAGTAGATTCCTTGAAGATTAAGTCTTTATTAGAATCATACTTTTAATTAAAGTTGTAATCTTTGTTAACTTAGATAACTTGAGCCCAAAGCTTATATAAGGGCATGTATTTTAACCTAGGAGAAACATATCGAATACCCCATAACCAACAACCAAGAACCCCTAGCCGTTTACCCGCCGCCGACATGTTCTAAATTCCCCTTAGGGCCACAGGTTGATTTGTAAAGTAGTTGCAAGGGTTGTTTTGTTTTAGGAATTTTTCAGTTCAATAAAATAAACTTCAAGTTCTCTTATTTTGGTTATTAACATCTTGCAAGAGCATCGGGAGAGCATTGTGAGGTTATCTATTTACTTAGCATCGGGAGAGTTAAGTATACGAAAGAAATAAGAGCAAGTTCTCTAGTTTATAGTTGAACTATCTCGTGCCTAGGGATAGGGCGAGGTTAAGTGGCTAAAGAAGAATTCATACACATCGGTGTTCATCCTTCGATTCACGCCGGGAGGTATCATCAAGACGTGATCATCGACAGACTTGGACCTAGGGATAGGCCAAGGCAGATCTGGGATTCTTGCCAAACTTGAAAGTACTGAGTTGAGAGGTTGGTGCCGCGACGATCAACGGACTGCTGCCGCGACAGGTGCTGCCGCGACGGGCGCGACGACAACACTGGATTTCCTAAACTCTGCAATACCTGCACTACTGAGCAATTCAATACCAGCCCATTCTCTCTATCTTGATATTTCTACTCTTTTATTTACGTTTACTTTATTATTCTCGTGACAACTTTCTTAAATATTCTCGTTACTTTCGTGCAGTGAATTAAGGTGAAGCTATTAGCCCAATCCCTGTGGAGACGATATCCAATACATCGTATCACTTTACTACTTGCGTCGTGTACACTTGCACTACCATTGCGATAGACTATTTTACACGCAACAATGTTCTCTTCAAGGATCAAGATGAGCCTAAGACTTATCAAGAAGCAGTGGTGGGCCCAGAGTCTGAGAAATGGCTAGAGGCCATGAAATTCGAGATGGATTCCAAGTAAAAAAACCAAGTTTGGTCCTTGGTTGATCCACGTGAAGGGGTTAAGCCCATATAGTACGAGTGGTTTTTCAAAAGAAAACCGACATGGAGAGTAATGTACAAACATAAAAAGGGTGATTAGTCGCTAAGGGCTTTCGTCAAATTCATGGTATAAACTACGATGAAATCTTTTCACATGTTGCTATGTTTAAATCCATCCGGACCTTACTGGCGTTAGCTGCATTTTTATGAGATATGGCAAATAAAAGATAAATCTACTTTTATTAATGGTAAAACCAAATGAGGGTGTGTACATGACACAACTTGAAGGTTTTATCGACCCAAAAGATGCCGAAAAAATATGCAAGCTACAAAGGTATGGAAGAATCTAAAAAAAAGGGATTCTTACCTATGAGACATGGTATTTCACTATCGAAGGAAATGTGTCCTTCAACGCCTCAAGAAAGAGAGCACATGAGTAAGATTCCATATGCTTCAACCATTGGATCTATCATGTATGTCATGCTATGTACACGCCCGAATGTATCATATGCATTAAGTATGACAAGTCGGTACCAAGTAGAACCCGATGAAGGTCATTGGGTTACAGTAAAAAAAGATCCTTAAGTACTTAATAATAACTAAGGGTACATTCCTTATGTATGGAGGTGAGGAAGAGCTAAGTATAAAAGGTTATATTGATACAAGCTTCCAAACAGATAAGGATGATTCTCGATCGTAGTCAGATTTTGTGTTTTGCCTTAATGGAGGCGTTGTGAGCTGGAAATGTTCAAAGCAAGATACAATAGTTGTTTATACAACAAAAAAAAACTGAGTATATTGCAGCATGTGAGGCTGCAAAAGATGATGTTTGGATCAAGAAGTTCATATCTGAACTATGGGTTGTGTTGAGCATATTGAATGTTATAAATCTACATTTTCATAACAAGTTAGTCATCGCACAAGCAATAGAACCCAGATCTCACCAACGATCCAAACACATACTTAGGCTTTACTATCTCATTTGAAAAATTATAGGTCGAGGAGATGTGAAAATATATAGAGTACCAACAAATGATAACATTGTCGATCCACTAACAAAGCCTCTGACGTAGTAGAAGTATGATCGTCACACTAAGTCACTTGGTATTAGATACATGTGTGATTGGTCTTAATTCTAGTGGGAGATTGTTAGAGTATGCCCAAAGACCAATCATAAGATGATTGTAAATGACATTTGTTTTTACCTTGTTTATTCATAAAGAGGCATTGCCATTATTATTTTTAGTTACAATTCTGTGTGCATAAATAAACTAAATCATAATAAAGTCCTTAGAATAATATGGTTATTCTAATATTTCCTTAGTCGAGTATTATTGTGGGCATGGACAATAATAATGCATTAAGACTAATATGTAGTTGATTGGTGACAAAGTGTTGTCATTAACATAGAGATGTCAAAATCAATACATAAGTATGTATTAGAGAACGACATACTAGACTAACCCGTTATGAGCATGTTTCTTGGATTATTATGTGACAGTCAAAACATTGCTCATAGTGATAACTACATGTATGATCTTCATACTTGAGATCATCATTATTTCAACATCGTGAGTGACATATTTTGATACGGTTAAACGTGTCGTAACTGACTACACTATAAAGACTGATATTGGATATGTCACAATCTATGTAGTGGAATATGCTTGATCAAGATAGGATTTGTCCCTCCTACAAAATAGAAGTAATATCGTAGGCCACTTGATTGAGTGAGACTAGAATGCATGGTCATGCTCGAATAAGTTGATATGAGATATCATAGTTTATAATAGTCTACTCAAGATATCAAGAAATATTAGATGAACTATATATGTGTGATTGTTCCATGACTTGTGTCCAATATAGATATAAATGACAAAAGGATGTAATACATAAATATAGTTCATCACGAAAAAGTTATACTGAATCATGATTTCTTGTAACTTAGTGACAATGACATATTGCTAGATATCACTCATTGTTTGTAATATTAGAAATGTTCTAATATTTACTACTAACGTTACATGAACCTATAGGGTCACACCCACAATTGAAATGAGCATATATTAAACGAATTATATATGTACAAATTTGTTGTACACAGATTTAGTTAAATTAATATATATTTGATATATATAATTTAACTATTGGGTAAATATTAAAATAAAAATAATTATTATAATTATGTCTCTTTTAATATATAAATAATATAACTCAGTTTAAATCAATATATATATATATATATATTAAAATTCTAATTAAGTTTAATTGGGATTATATATATTTAACATATAAATATTAAAATCCTAGTTAAGTTGAATTAGGATTATATATATTTAATATATATACATATATTGAGATCCTAATTAAGTTGAATTATGATTATATATATATATATATATATTTAATATATATTGAAATCCTAAGTAAAGTTGAATTATGATTATATATATATATATTGAAATCTTAATTAAGTTAAATTAGGATTATATATATTTAATATATATATTGAAATCCTAATTAAGTTGAATTGAGATTACACACACACACACATATATATTGAAATCTTAATATGAGTTAAATTAGGATTTCAAAGGCTATATAAAGGCATGAGAGATCTAGCAGTCATTAATGTTTTTTGGGAAAACCCTCTAAATAGTTTAGAGTGTTTTTATATGCTCGTTCCCTTTTAAATGGTTTAGAGAATTTTTATATGCTCGTTTCAACTGGGTGAACTACGTAGAGGTCGGAGCTTTATTGTTGCAGCTTAAGAATCGACATTATGGAATCATGATTGAATATCTATCTTCTCCAAATTCAGAATTCCAAATTTTAAAAAAGTAATTCTTCACCCTTATTCACCCAGATTCATTCCTCGTACATGGATCTCTGGTGGTAATCATCGAATAATTTTTCCGCTGCGTCATAGGGTGTTCCGACGTGACCCAACAATACTTACAATGCAGGTTGGAGACAACACCCAAATTTAGCTTGGGGAAATCATAGAGGTAACCAGTGCAATGCACATTGTTAGAACAACAATGCCTAGAGGCAGAATAACAATGTCATGACAACATTCAATTTGAATGCCATGCTACAGAGAGCCCAAAACAATTTCTAACAAGGGCAGAGATATAACCAAGGAAACACTCTCACGGAGTACATAGAGAGGAATGATGCAACAATCCAGAGTTTAGCAGCATCAATGAGAAACTTGGAGGTTCATATTGGGCAGATTGCCAATACACTCAGGATTTGACCCCAGGAAGCATTGCCAAGTGATACGGAGGAAGTTCGACATAAAGACAATGAGCAATGCAAAGCGCTAAATCTTTGGAGTGGCAAGCAATACGAGATAGAGATGGCTGCCAAGCACCCAAGTGATTACCATACTGAAAAGCTGATACCAGCTGTAACACCCCAAAGTTCAGTCTAGTCGGAATTAGGTTCCGACGATCGAAAACCCTATACCGAAAGGTCCAAATATTGTTTTGACTTTGATTACGAGGTCAATTAAATTGATAATGGACTTTAGGTGAGTCAATTTATTGATAAGGGACCTATTTGAATTTATAGAAAACTTTTATTGACTAAATTGAGTAAATTGAAAGTTTGTGGGTAAAACCATAGAAGCATTGAGAGTTGAGGGACTAACCTTTTAATTAGCCCCTCTTCCATTAAAATCACTCATACGTGGAGTGATCAGAAGACTTTCCTTCAAGTGAAGGAAAGCTTTTGGTCGAAAGGAAGTAAACAAGGGATGGTGATAATCAAACTTACATGATTAGGAATTTAGTAACCACCTCTCTCTTCATCTTCAACTTTCAAACAAGTACCTCCATTGGAGCTTAGCTTCGAGCCTAGCTTTTCATTAGTTTATTGTTATTGAAACATTGCTTTCGACCGGGTAAGTTATTCTCCCCAAACAATTGATGAAATCCATGAAGATTGAGTTCGTAATCTCAAGCTAGGGTTTGACCATCCATGGATAATCTATCGTTGTTGTCTATATCGAATTGGATATTGATTTTGATATTGTGATATTGACCCCGATATCGTATTATCAATTCTAATGATCTTCTATTGATTTTCTTAGCTCAAGAATTGGAGAAAGAACAACCACCATCTCCATCCAAAGTTAAGAACAAATGAGTGTTTATCCGAGAGCCGTAGGAGCTTCTGATTATCGAGGTGAGTGCAGTCGGGGTCTCAAGACTAAGCTATGTGCTTTTCCCGATTTCATTGTTATTGAAATTATCATTGCTAACTTTATTATGAAGGAATTTTACGTTGAATCCTTTAGAGGATACATTGGTAAGCATCGAACATTGGACATCGGTAGTGTCATCATTAATGCCATTATAATAGCCATTGAATCAAGGAAATTATAGAGTACCGATTATAGAGCATTGTCATTAAGCATTGATATTGATATTGTTATTGTCATTGAAATATAGATTATTGATCATCATCATTGTATCATTGTATATTGATCATTAGACCATTGTTATTGTTATTGAAGTATTGAATACATCGATTATTGTTATTGGACACTGATCATTGATATTGTTACTTAACCTTGGATTCGAAGGACATTGGATACAATTGACATGCCATAGAATTCATGAGCTCAGTGTACGGGTGGACTACGGTCCTAGGGCTATGACCTATATTGATTTGGCGAGGCGGAGGGATGTGTTGTGATATTGGTCATATTGGCGAGGCGGAGGGATTAGACCATTCATTGATTTGGTGACGCATAGGAATTCACGTATCCACTATCCAGAATCGATCCAAGGATGAAAGCACATAATATAGGTATTGACATGGCTTATGACTACCTCACTAGGTAAAATATGTCTAATGCATTTCATCTCATGCATTTCAAGTTGATCGAGTTATCGGATCGAGATCGGAGAAGTCAGAAGTTGGGCAAGTCACAAGCAAGCTAGAGTAATGATTTTGTCCTAATAGACTCCTAGAAAGGTGGCAAAGTAGCTAAACTAGTCACTTATGGCTTTTTGAATATGTATGTGTTGCCTATATATGTATAAAATGGTATGGCCCTAAAATGACTCTTAGGTTGTGCTAAAAGTGACCAAAATGGTATATTTGGCTCTAATAGGTGAAATCATAGTAAGTGGGTTCAAACGACTCTAAAATCTGGCATGCAAGTAGTTTATAGCCTTGAAATATTGTGTGTAAAGTTTCTTTGCATTTGGACATTGTTTGGAAAGTCAAATCGAATAAAAACAAGCAAAAATTTGTCATTACAGGGCAGGGTGTATCGATACGGTTGATGGCGGATCGATACGACCTTGTATAATTGGTCAGGTCAACGTTTGTCAAAAAGGGTGTATCGATATGGCTTAGGCCATATCGATACGGATTTTGGCTACTGGAATTTGGAAACAAAAATGGTATCGATACGGGGTCAATGCGTATCGATACCGAGTCAACATGGTTAACCAATATCGGTACGGCTCTCAACCATATCGATACGGTCTTGTCACCTTCAAACCTGGAATATGGAAATTAAGCTTAGTGAACCGATACGGCCTTAAGTGTATCAGCACGGTGACAGTTAATTCAGTTAAAAGCCATAGATCATAGTTTTGTATTGTTTACAAAATGGCCACTGAATCTTGCATAGTCTAATTGGGAGGGTAAATGAACTCTGAATAACATGAAAATTTACATGGACATTTTTTGTATGATGAACTTCATTATAGTAAGATTAATTTCAGAGAAAGGCTGCTAAAATATTGAAATTATGATTTAGTCCCTAGAACTAATAAAAGTTTAAATTGGTCCTAATTGGATAATCATATGCTCGAAATTGATTAATTAGATTTATGTATTGCTTATCCTTGAATGTCAGGATTAACAACATCATTTTTTACATGGATTTATAGTGTCTTTCACCCTATAGTTCATCGGTAGCACACTCTGACCTGGTTCTCGACTAGGTCGGGAAGGGGGTGTTACACCAGCAGATGATCTCAAAGAAACAAAGAAGAAAGAAATAAAAGCTGACGATGTCAGACCACTAACGGATGCCAAACATCATACCAATACCAGACAGAAGTTAGATGCCAACACCATCTTGGCAAAGCCAGTGGAGCCGTCATTTGCTTATCCACCACCACCATTTCCAGCAAGGCTTCAAAAGCATAAGCAAGACTAACAATTTAAGCGCTATTTAGAATTTCTTAAACAATTGCAAATCAACATACCATTGGTAGGGTCTCTTGAGCAAATACCCAACTATGTCAAATTCATGAAGGGTATTTTGTCCAAAAAGATAAAGTTGGGAGATCTTGAGACCGTAGCTATCATTGAAAGATGTCGTGCCATGATACTCAATCGATTGCCAAGGAAGCTGAAAGATTTGGGAAGTTTTACTATTCCCCTCACCATTGGAAACAGATTCATGGGCAAGGCACTGTGTGACCTAGGAGCCAGCATCAACCCGATACCAATGTTAGTTTTCAGAAAGCTTGGCATAGAAACAAGATCTACCATGGTGACACTTCAGCTAGCAAACCGATCCTTTGCACATCCTAATGGTTAGATTGAGGATGTGTTGGTAAAGGTAGAAAAATTCATTTTTCCAGTTGAATTCATCATTTTAGATTATGAGGCAGATATTGATGTCCCAATTATTTTGTGTAGACATTCCTTGCCACGAGTAGGGCTTTGATTGATGTTCATAAAGGTGAACTTACTATGTGCATGAATGATCAACATGTTACATTTAATGTGTTTCAAGCTCATAAATGCGCAGATGAACATGATGAATACCGAACCGATAAGATGATGAAGTCCATTTTTACTTTGGACGTGGCACAATTGTGCCAAGACACATATGATGATGCTAGAGAACTTGATGGCAATGATGAGATGAGTGGGGAGCCTGAAGAAACCATAGAGGCTGAATAAGTGAGCTATTTTGAGCCATTGGAGTTGGCCGATAGAGAAACCAAGGCACCAAAACCATCAATTGAGGAGCCACCAGAATTGGAGCTGAAACCATTGCCAGACCACCTCAAGTATGCTTGTCTAGGTAAAAACTCAACTTTGCCAGTAATCATTGCAGCTGATCTCACCAATTATCAGGAGGGAAGATTGCTTGAAATATTAAGCAAATATAAGCAAGCTTTGGGTTGGAACTTTGCCGATATCTGAGGTATAAGCCCAACCATTAGCATGCACAAGATTATTTTGGAGGATTACCACGGCAAGACCATTGAAAGCCAGAGAAGGCTAAATCTGAGCATGAAAGAACTAGTGAAGAATGATGTTATCAAATGTCTTGATGCCGAGATAATTTACCCCATTTTTGATAGCTCGTGGGTTAGCCCAGAACGATGCGTGCCAAAGAAGGGTGGCATGAAAGTGGTACAAAACAAAAAGGATGAATTGATTCCCTCCAGGATTGTCACATGATGGAGAGTTTGTATGGACTAAAGAAAGCTGAACAATCCACACAGAAGTATCGATTCCCATTGCATTTCATCGACCAAACGTTGAAGGTTTTATGGTTGATACCCTTTCCATGAATTAATTTAATATTTGGTGGGGGATGTTTGTGTTGAACGTTGATTTTATGTTTAGTTTTTAATAATCTAAATGCTTTAGCGTCGTTTTCCCTATCTGGCATGTTCTTCAAATTTTTTTATCAAAATTGTGTCAAGCGAAAGCTAGCATTGTTGGCTTATTGAACCTTAATATTTTAACAGACTTAGGGGACAACGATATGTTGCCAGATTGTTGTGTGTAAAAGTGTCTATCGCAATGTAGTGCAAGTGTACACGACGCAAGTAGTAAAGTGATACGTAAGTATCATATATCGTATCCACAGGGACTCGACTAATAACTTTAACCTTAGTTTTCTGCACGAAGGGGAAAAGAAAGAGATTAATAGTTTGTCACCAAATAATAAAGAGGATTGAAAATAAAAGAGTAAAATATTCAGGGTAAAGAATAGGCCGGTATTGATCTGCTCCGTAGTGCAGGTGTTGCAATATCTTAAAACTTCTCTGTTCTGTTGTAGCGCCTGTCGCGGCAGCACCTGCTGTGGCAACGGTCTGTTGTTGTCGTGGCAGCGAACACACAACTCAGTACTTCAAGCTTGATAAGAATCCCTGCTATGTCTTGGCCTATCCCTAGGTCCAAGACTGTCGATGAACACGTCTTTGATGATACCTCCCGGCGTGAATCGAAGGATGAACACCGATGTTGTTGAATTCTTCCTTAGCCACATAACCTCGTCCTATCCCTAGGTCCGAGATAGTTCAACCATAAACTGGAGAACCCGTACTTATTCCTTTTGTATACTTACCTCTTTCGATATTAAGTAAATGAATAATCTCACAATGCTCTCCCGATACTCTTGCAAGATGTTGAAAACCAGAATAAGCAAACTTGAAGTCTATTTTATTGAACAAAAGAAAATCCTAAAACAATGCAATCCTTGCAACTACTTTACAGAGTCAACCCTTAGCCCCAGGGGAAGTTTAGAACATGATGAGAAGGGGAAAACGACTAGGGTTTAGAGGAAGACGGCTAGAGAGTAAGATATCCTTCCCTAGGTCGAATTACATGCCTTTATATAGGCCTTGGGTTCAAGTTTTCTAATATGGCAAGAATACAAGTTTAAACTAAAATACAACTCTATTAATGACTAAATCTTTAGAGCATATATCTTTAATTCGTCCTTCCTTCTTGCTTGGAGTTTCTTCCTTGAACTTTGGGCTTGACCTTTATTCTGATCTAGGGCTTGGAAAAATATACGAGTGCTCCACGACAGACCGACTTAATTTTCTCTTTCTGTCGAGGCCCACTTTACTTCTTCCCTTCACCATTGCTGTCGTCCTTGGCTGTCACGGCAGTGGCCATGGCATCATTGTCCTTCTCGTCTGCAGTCCAGTTCCAGCTCTGCTTCTTCACTGCCCATCGTCTGCTTCTCCACTGCCCTCCATCTGTTACAGCAGCTACCTGCAAAAGCAACCAATTCCAGTAGAAACTATGCTATTTGATATAATTGTGATGTATAAATGAAATCTATCCTAAATGCAATGAATTATGCTCGAATGCAGCAGAAATATGGGTTAAATAACGGGTAAATATAGAACTTTTACACACTCAACACAACCCCAAACTCAAGTTTTTGCTTGCCCTCAAGCAATTCAGACCTAAAAAAGAAATACAAAATTTTTGTTTGGCTTAAAACAGTGAACTTTTCCTTACCTACCATTCATTCCCTATTGTGAGCAACACCCTGTTGGATAATTCAGGATTCATCCGGAACCTTGCTATAATTCTTGTGTAGTGTGTGCATGCTTGTGAGAATGAAAAAAGAAAAAGAAATAAAAACAATATCACAAAATATAACAAAATAGCAGGCAACAAATATAAGATAAGATACTTAAATTTTCAAGCGATGTCGTCGCCGCTGCTGCTGCTGCTGAGTCGAATCTGCCGACGGGCAGTTACTTTCCTTGTTGGTGCTGGCAGATGGATGGGAGAGGCCGATGTGTTCTTTTTTTTTGGCTTCCCTTGGAGGTTGGATGCGGGTAGGGGAGATATGGGGTGGTTTCTCCAATACCTGAACTTCCTCGGAGCTGCTGCCGCTGCTGCTACTGCTGGATTTTCCCTGGTCGGATGGATCGACTCTGGAGCCTGGTTTCTGTCATTTCTCCAGGGTGAACTCCTTGAACAAGTTCCTCTTGACAGAGGGTTCGTCATCGGATTCCTCCCAAATGGAGGAAGAGGAGAAGCCAACTATATACATGTCTAGGTCGGACATTGGCTCTTTTCTCTTTGTTCCTCTGGCAGATGTTGTGGCAGTGTGACTTCCACCTGCAGCTGTTTAGGCCGGGGTCGAGGTGGATGCGGCAGATGGCGTTCGCGGTGTGGCAGCAGGGGTAAGGATAATTAAGATTAGTTTTAATAAAGTGTACCATTGCCGTGGTGAAGTCCCGGATTAAGCTCATTAGGCCTAGCTGTCGTTCCTCTATTTTCTGCAGGGCAGCAAGGATTTGTGTTGAGGAGTCTGTTGGGGGAGCTGCTGCTGTGGGCTGCCTTGGTTCTGTGGCGGTAGGCTCGGTTTGGGTGGGCTCTATCGGCTCACCTGCCGCGGCAGTGGGGTCGAAGGATGACAGGGGCGTGGCAGCTTTTAGTTCCATCAGGCTGAGGATGTTCCTTTCCGTCCACCCTTTCCCTCGGACTCTCAAATCCTCGGCAGCTTCATGTACGTTGTGGCCGCGACAGAGGGAAATTATGAGGTATGGGTGTAACCCCCTCGTCCCGGTCTGGCCGGATGACTGGTCCGAGTAGGCTATACGGGGAAAACCGAAGCGAAACCCGTTAGGGTTCCCCCTCGGTTAGCAACCCTAGAAAATTTCTTTTAATTAAGTCTTGTCTAAAGGCATATTATTTCCTAAGTGATCACGACAGCGGAAAACATCGAGAAAGGTACACAACCGAACCCCAAGCAACAAGTTAACAGTCCATTTTATACTACTGGGCAGGCCGTACCGGTACACCAACCAAGGGTATCGATACGCCTTGACTAAGATCAACGTCCCTAGTCAACACGGGAAGACCGCATCGATACAGCCCTTGAGCGTATCGATACGCCCTTCTCGGTCAACATCTCGTGGTCAACGAGATAGACCCGTACCGATATGCTAAAACACCGTACTGATACGCCAAAGTCTCACCAAAACCTCAGAATTCCAGTGAGCATTGGGCGTATCGATACACCCCGAGTATCGGTACCCATTGCCGAAACTGTGTCCCAAAGTGTAGGACTGTATCGATACGGCCTTTAGGCGTATCGATACGCCCTACATTGCAAGACACTAATCTGCAGCAAAACAACATGAAACTCAACTCTAAATGCAATTTGAGACTCCCCTAACCACATACAAGCACTCATACAACATTGCACGACCAAGAAATGAACATATTGTAACGCCCCGGTTTTGGGCTTAGTAGTTTTGGGCGTTGACCGGTTCGGTCAAAGTGCTGTTCGAATCTAAAAGGGTGAATTTAGGAAAGCCTAGTTCGGGTTGCATTAAAAATATGGAAAAATGTTCTAAAATCATCTTTTAATATAATTAAGTGAACTGTGAAATCAATTTTGGAAAATGAGTTTCGGAAGGGTGACATTTTGGCTAGTGACCAAAATGTAATTTTCGCAAGTTTGGTGGCTGTTTTATAAAGGGTTGAAACTTTGAATCTTTAAGGAGCTATTTACCCAAAGGGAGTTTCTCCAGATTTTTCTAAGATATTTTAAGTCTAAAATCTGATTTTAAAGGATATTAAAAGTGGAGGGAAAGCCATTTGGCTATTTTTGGATTTTGTAACCAACTTTTCCTAATTTTCTTTCTCTCATTTTCTCTCAACCCAAACACTTCTTTTCCAGAGAATTGGATCTGATTTCTTCACCTAAATCCCTCCTTTCAACTCTCATTTGATTCCTAATCAACATATCTTCAAAACCTCTTCAATTGCTACTTGTTTCAACAAGGATTTTGATTCCAAAAAGAGGAGAAACTCAAGTTTGGAGGTAAGAACGTCCTTCTCCTCTAAACTATCAGTTCTTTACTGAAATTCCTAAGTTTTCAATCCTTAATTGAAGTTTAATTAAAGGTTTTAAAGTGGTGAAATGGATCTTGGCTTATAATGCAAGATTTGATGATTTTTCATGATTTTCGTTAGATCTGATTAATCTGTGATTTGAGATGTGTTTTTGATGTTAAATGAACTCTAAATTGATAAGGAATTGAGTTTTGATTGATGCAATCTCGGATAGGTTGAGTTTCCTAAGTTTAGCTTGTGTTTCAAGGTTGTTTTTGAGGTGATCTTGGTGATCTGATGTTGCTGGAGGTATAAGGATGTTAATAGGTTGTTTTTAGATGTTATATGATGTTTATGGAAGTGTGGTTTTGCTGGTTTATGGCTGGGTTTTGTTTAGAAGTGGTTTGGATGCATTTTCGGTTGTGTTTGGTGGCCGAAAATGGAGGTTGAATGAGAGCAGCGAGTTTAGGTGCTTTCATTGAAGCAATTAATGCATGATGATGCATTAATACTCTGCTTTGATGTGTTGAAACAGGGGAGGCATCTTTGGATCCAAGAGTTTTTGATCCGGAAGCTTGATTTGGTGCTTTGGCTTGAAGCAAAGTGGAAATCGGTGAGTGAAGTTGGGTTTTCAGATTTTAAAACCAAGGTTTGAAGGTTTTGGGAGCTTAGTCTAAGTCTAAACAACTTTGCTAAGCTCAAGTGTAAGTTTTCAGAATTTCTCTCTAGTGGTGGCCATGATTTTGTTGTGATGCAAAATGGTTATTTGCATGTTTTAATTACTGTTTTGAAAGCATGATTTAGCATGGTTTTTGCTGTTGTTGTAAGCCATATGTTGAAGGAAACTCTAGGTAAGAGTTCCTTGCTTTTGTACATTGATTAAATGTGGATTTGATGCTTTTAAATGCATGTTGAATATGGCTTGGTTTAATGCTTTAAAACAGTGGATTATATGATGAAAAAGATGTATATTGGCAAGTGATGTTTTGAAAATGTTAAGGTCACTAAGGTGGTTAAAAGTCCTTGAGTGAGCCTTGTATTCTTAAGATCATCAAGGTGGTTAAAAGTCCTTGGATGATTCTTGTTGCGGACACTAAGGTGGTTAAAAGTCCTTAGGTGATCCTTTCCATGGTGTTTAAAAGTCCATGGGGCCAAGGTGTTTAAAAGTCCTTGGGGCCAAGGTGTTTAAAAGTCCTTGGGGTGATTCAAGCTATGGACACAAAGGTGGTTAAAAGTCCTTGTGTGGTCCTCATTCATGGTGTTTAAAAGTCCATGGCCAAGGTGTTTAAAAGTCCTTGGGGCCAAGGTGTTTAAAAGTCCTTGGGAAGTTGATGAACTTGTTTTAATGAAATGGAAATTGTCACTTGAGCCAATATGACATGTTATGTTTATGTTGAAGCATGAGATTGCTTGTTTAAAGTATGCTTTTGAGCATGTGCAAAGGTTGATTTTAAGCATGTTTATAAATGGTTTTAATTGCATTATTGAATGGTATTTAAGAGCATTCCTCACTAAGCTTTTGCTTACGCTCTCTTCGTTTTCTTAATTCAATAATGCAGAGCATTAAAGAACCTTGAGGGGCAGCAAGGAGGGCAAGCATTCTAGTTCAAGTAAAGCTCAATGTATGGAAGGTTTTATAAGCACTTTTTAGCTTTTGGGTAATTTGGCAATGGGGGACCAACGTGTATGTTTTGGGAGAGGTTTTAAACTCCCTAAGTATGTTGAATGTTGTTATGAATGTTGGTTTTTGTGTTGGATCATTATATGCTTGTTGTGGAAGTTTGTGCTTGAATAGCTAGCTTGTGTAGGAAGCATGCCTATAGAATTGGGGCTTTTTGCATATGATGTTGTTTTGATGAATTGTTGATGCAAGTATGTTCTATATATGTTGAATTGCATGCTGGTAAAGTTTAGTGGCAATTGGAGCATGTTTGAATGATCAATTGCATGTTTTGAAATGCATTTGGAGCAATTTTGTGCAGGGCGTATCGGAACAGTGTGCACCGTTTCGGAACGGGTGCCTTGATTGAACCCAGGCGTCCGAAACGGTATGCACCGTTTCGAAACGGTTTGGCCTCTGCCAGACCCCCGTTGCGGAACCCGTTGCGGAACGGCCCGTGTTTCGAAACGGGGTCAACCTGTTTCGGAACGGTCGACCGTTAGGGGGCTGACAATGGCAGTTAAATGTTTTGAATTGTTTGCGTTTTGGTCCTGAATCTTGTTTGTGCAATTGTATGAGTTTGGGAAGTCCTTTTGAGCTGGAATTTCACACAGAAGCATGAAACCTGACTAATTTCAAGTTGGTAAGATTAATTTGGGTTAAGTCCTTTTAATTATCAGAAATTACAATTTGGTCCCTAAAGTTGTAATTTGTTCAATTGGGTCCCTGCTTGATCTCTGATGTTTGTGATCTTTGAGTATGATGTTTGTGTGATCACCATTAGGGTTAATGTGCATCTAGATAAGATTAAAAAGAAAAAAAGGGTCGTTAATCAAGGTTGACTTTCGGGTTGACTTTGGTTTTCCCCGTGTGACTTTCTTAATTCGGGTCAACCGTCTAGGCCGGGTTAAGGGGGTTACACATATAGATCGATTTAGATGGACATTAAGGCATATATCATGGGATTCATATAAAGGATAGATAAGGCATTATATGACATGCTCAAAAACTTAAAAGACCAAAAGCACATGCCTTCGCAAAAAGGTTTACACGCATCACTAACACATGTATTCATACAAAAGCATAGCATCTCAAACAACATTCAACAAGGCTTAACATGGTTTACAAATCCAAGAAAATCATAAACACCATCAACATCTACGAGTCATACAACGCTCATACAAAATGCATAGCTGCCCCATTTCTAAACTACTACTTTATTTACTAAGTCATACTTGAGCAACTACAAGCTTGGAATGCCCCTTCGCCTTGCCCCAAATACCTCAACATCATAACCATATGACCAAGTACATTGGCCACTATTAGTTTACTCGGATGGGCGGATTTACTCTCAACAATAACATTACCTCGGTGGGATTACACTCATCACCGGACCTTGCATGGATGGGATTCCACTCATCACCACATGCCCTACGGATGGGATTTCACCCATCATCACGTATATAAAAATAATTTCTGGTGGAATATTACATCACCGTACTCCTCCTTGATGACTCAACGCCATCAAGGCCACGCGTGAATTTGACTCAAACGTGTGCACACTAATCCTAATGATCGATCATTTACACTCGGTAAGTTAACTAGTGTCAATTTCTCTTAAACCACATCACAACAATCATCATTTACATCATACAACCATTATCACACACATATCAATGTATACACATGCAAAATCAATTCACACCTCATAAGATCAATATAGGCATAGGCATCTAAAGCTTATTAACAAACAAGAAGTTAAACCACCAATTTAACTTCTACCTTGGAATGGCCTACCAAGCTCATTCCAATACCTCCACTACACACACTTGAACCAACTTTAAAAGAATTTAAAGTTTTACTCACCACCCTTCCTTAGCAAACCAAGCAAGCGAGTCAAGCCTCCTCAATTCCCAGATTTGATCCCGATCCTTCTACGATGTTTCCTCTAGCTTCTAACCAATAAAAACACAATTATTACTCACCAATTCAATGCTATACTTAGTCACAAACCTAACTCACAAACACATGTCAAAGCTTCACAAATTCAAACCCAAACTAACCATAAAACTTCCATTTTCGTGCTCCCCAAATACCCAAATGAAAACTATAATTTTCAACACCCAAATGACATCTAAAAGCTTCCAAAACACTTCCCTAATAACCCTATACCATCAGCCCTTCAACCCAACACTAAAACACACCAAAATCTCAACTTTTGACACTTTGAAAAATGCCCCAAAGACCCACTTCGAGATTTTCCCCAAAACCTTCCATTTTAAGATATTAAGTGTATTTAGGTGAGATTAATTCAAAACCCAACTCAACAAATAAAAAACAAATGGAAAACCCGTTAAAAATCCAAACTTTTCTTAAACTTGAAAAATGCAAATGGTGATGGTTTTGAAATCTAAGACCATGAAAATGATAGGGATGATGAGGAGAGTTGAGAAATGAATTTACCTTCGAAAAAGCTCTTTATTTGATGAAGATATTGAATGGAATAGTGAATTAGGGGTTTGGAGAGGGTTTGGGTTGATTTTCACGTGAAATGGGAAAAGAGGGAAGAAGATAACTTTTTTTTTCTTTTTGATTCGAAAAGGTTGTCTTCCACTTTTCAATTTAATTACAAAAATGCCACTCCTTAAATTTTTAATCTCTTTTAAATTAAAACAATGACCAAGTTAAATAAAATCAATTTTGACGACTCGAACCAAACACACACGTCTAACTCCTAACCCCAAAATACGGGTGTTACAACTCTCTCCCACTTAAGGAATTTCGTCCCCGAAATTACCTGAGTGAAAGAGATAAGGAAACTGCCTTTCCATATCCTCCTTCCTCTCCCAAGTGGCCTCGTCCACCCCTCGACGTTGCCACTGCACTTTTACTAACTCAATCGATCTACCTCGCAACACCTTACTGTCGGAAGCTAAGATCTCAACTGGTTCTTCCTCATAAGTCAAATCCGGATTCAGTTCGATCTCTTCTACATGCATAGCATGTGATGGATCTGACCTATACTTACGGAGCATCGAAACATGAAACACATCGTGTATCTTCTCTAGCTCCGATAGCAAACGCAACTGATAAGCAACTGGGTCAACCCTCCTCAAAATCTCATACGGTCCTATATACCTCAGACTCAACTTCCCCTTTCGGCCAAATCTCATTACCTTCTTCCACGGAGACACTTTTAAGAACACTTTCTCACCTACTGAGAACTCAACTTCCTTCCTCTTCAAGTTAGCATAGGACTTCTGCCTATCCGAAGCTGCCTCTAAGCGATTGCAAATCAATTTCACTTTATCGGTTGTCCCCTTGAGCAAATCCGGCATAGGTAACAACTACTGCCCCACTTTGGCCCAACAAACTGGAGTTCTACACTTCCTACCATACAAGGCCTCATACGGAGCCATCTGAATGCTTGACTGAAAACTGTTATTGTAAGCAAACTCAACTAGAGACAAGTGCTTCTCCCACGTACCCTGAAAATCAATGATGCAACAACGCAACATATCCTTTAAAATCAGTATAACCCTCTCTGACTGACCATCGGTCTGAGGATGATAAGACGTGCTGAAATTCAAACGGGTACCCAAAGCTGTGTGTAGACACTCCCAAAATCGAGCTATAAACCTCGGATCTCTATCGGACACGATAGACATCGACACACCATGCAGTTTAACAATCTCACCAATGTACAGATCGGCCAATCTATCTAATGTATAAGTCGTATTGACTGCTAAGAAGTGAGCACACTTCGTGAAACGATCTACTATAACCCAAACTGAGTTCTTCTTCGTAAGAGTCAAAGGCAAGCCCGAAACAAAATCCATGGTAATGTTCTCCCATTTCCATTCGTGAATTCTCAACGGTTGCAACAAACCTGAGGGAACCTGATGTTCCGCCTTCACTCTCTGACATACCATACACTTGCTCACGAAGTCGAGTACATCTCTCTTCAAACCAACCCAAAAGTACTCATTCTTCAAATCGCGGTACATCTTCGTACTTCCAGGATGCATAGCAAAAAGACTACTGTGCGCTTCAAACAAAATCGTACGTCTCAAGTCATTGTCTTCTGGCACAACTATCCTATTTCTGAAACACAAGACTCCATAGGTACTGAAACTGTAGTCTGAAGGTCTACCCTCGGCCACATCTTGCACGTGAGGTGCCAAAGATCTATCTAAGAGCTGCTTCTCCCTAATCAATTGACCTAGAGTAGGTCTAACCTGAAGCTCGGCTACCAAGCCACCATCTCCGAACAAGCTCAATCTAGTAAACATGGCTCTCAAATCTATGGCTACCTTTCTACTCAAAGCATCGGCCACTACATTGGCCTTACCCGGATGGTACTCAATTGTAAGATCATAGTCTTTTAGCAACTCTAACCATCTACGCTGTCTGAGATTCAAATCTCGCTGAGTCGTGGTGTACTTCAAACTCTTGTGATCTGTGTACACTATGCATTTCTCACCGTACAAATAATGTCTCCAAATCTTCAGAGCAAACACAAATGCAGCTAACTCTATGTCATGGGTCGGATAGTTACGCTCGTGAGTCTTCAACTATCTTGAGGCCTAAGCCATCACTCTCTTGTCTTGCATGAGAACACAACCTAGGCCTACATAAGAAGCATCACTGTAAACTACATAGTCTTTTCCAGACTCTGGCTGAATCAAGATCGGTGCTTGGGTCAAAGCTTCTTTCAACTTCTCAAAGGCTCTTTGTCTTGCATCTGACCACTCAAACTGAACACTCTTCTGAAGTAATTGTGTCAATGGAGCGGCAAACTTCGAGAAACCTTCTAAGAATCTTCTATAGTATCCAGCCAAGCCTAGAAAGCTATGAACTTCTGTTACTGACTTTGGTTGTTTCCACTCAACAATGGCCTCTATTTTCTTCGAATCAACTCTAATCCCATCGGCTGACACTACGTGCCCTAGGAAGACTACCTCTCGGATCCAGAACTCACACTTGCTCAACTTCGCATATAATTGATTGTCTAACAAAGTCTTCAAAACTAACCTCAAGTGTTGGTCATGGTCTTCCTCGGTACGCGAATACACCAAGATGTCATCTATGAAAACAACTACAAACTGATCTAGGTACTGATGGAAAATCCTATTCATCATATCCATGAAAGCAGTCGGTGCGTTAGTCAACCCAAAAGGCATGACTAAGAACTCATAGTGACCATATCTAGTCCTAAAGGCCGTCTTCGGTACATCAACCTCTCTTACCTTTAGTTGGTAGTAACATGATCTCAAGTCAATCTTCAAAAGGACTGATGCTCCTCTCAACTGATCAAACAAATCATCAATTCTTGGGAACGGATACTTGTTCTTCACTGTTAACTGATTCAACTGTCTGTAATCTATAAACATTCTCATGCTTCCATCTTTTTTCTTCACAAACAAAACTGGTGCACCCCAAGGCGAAGAACTAGGTCGAATGAAGCCTCTATCTGTCAACTCTTGCAACTGAGTCTTCAACTCTTTCAGCTTTTTCGGTGCCATACGATACGGAGTAATCGAAACAGGAGCTGAATCTGAATAAGTCTCAATAGTAAACTCTACCTCTCTATCAGGTGGTAAACCCGACAACTCTTCCGAAAACACACTAGGAAAATCACACACTGTCCGGATGTCTTGAGATCTAACCTCACTCATGTTTGGATTCATCACATAGGCCAAATATGCTTCGCAACCCATCTCAACTAATCTCTTAGCCTCTAGAACTTAAACTACATTGGATAAGAACTTCACGTTCTCACCCACCACCACTATCTCATAATCATCCGTGAGTCTCAAAGAAATCCTCTTAGTCTCAAAGTCTATCCTAGCTCTATGCTCAGTGAGCCAGTCCATACCCAGAATTACATCAAAGCCATAAAATGGTAGCTCCATCATATCCACTGGAAACACATGTCCCTGAACCATCAACGGACACCTTCTGTACATCTTTCTAACTACTACCGTATCCCCGAAGGAACTAGTAACACTAACTCCTACCACTAATATTTCACAAGGCAATTTCAACAACTTTGCATGCTCACTCAGAATATAAGAATGTGTAGACCCAGAGTCAATCAAAGAAAGAAAACCCAAAGACTGTATCGAGAAGTTACCTGCGATCACATCTGTGTCATGATGATCCCCACGCTTAGCATAAACTCTGGCCTGGCCTCCACCCTCTGGCTGTACTGCAACTACATGCGCTAAGTTCCTATGGCCATCATTTCTCGGCTGGAAGTTACCTCTACAGCGCCCGCAGCCTCTCTGAAAGTCATTGGCTCTAGCAGGAGCCTGAGCTTGTGCCTGCCCCACCTGATGTGGACAGTCAGGCCTAATATGGTCCCTAGCTCCACAGCCCCAACATGAGTGGAAATTTCCCCAACACTCACCTGTGTTATTCCTCCCGTAACTAGCACATGTGGGCAACCTCCCTCCAGTCCTCTGGCCCTGTTGGCCCCTACCGTGGTTACCTCCACCACGTCTATGGTCATAGTGATGTCGGTTGTCCCGATGCCTCTTGGCATCACCTATATCAAAGTCACTAGATCTCTTCCCTGAACTAGAAGCAACAGATCGTTTGGTCAAGCCCAAACTGTGCTCCAAGTCTTTGGCCCTAGTGACCAAGAAATCAAAATCTGTATAGTCAGAAGCCAAAGTGTACCTCTTGATCTCTTCATTCAACCCATAGCGGAAACGGTTACAACGTTCCACTTCAGTAGGAACAAGCTCGGATGCATACTGGCTCAGCCTGACAAATCTAATCTCATAGTCTATCACAGTCATACGCCCCTAAAGCAAAGCCATAAATTCTCTCTTCTTCTCATCGAGATATCGAGGATCCAAATATTTCTTACGGAAAGCTGACTCGAAGAACTCCCAAGTGATCTCGGCCTCTTCCAAACCCGTAGTGATGGTGACCCACCAAGTGTAGGCATCACCCTGAAGCAAGGACTCAACACACCCTAGCTTGCGTCTCCTGGTACATCCCATCTGTGACAAGATACGGACGGTCTTCTCTAACCACATCTTAGACCTCTCCGGTGTCGACCCTCTGAACTCTTCACCTCCCAAACCGCAGAGTCTCTTTAATGGCAAACCAATACCCTCTCTCTGGGGTTGTGCCACTTCCTGACCCCCAGCCACTGCAGCCTGGAAAGCCCCAGCTATTGCCTGAACTAGGGGAGCTAAATCTATTCCGGCCGGTCCTTGGCCAACTTGTGGTTCTACGCCCTCGACTCCCGCCTCACCTACCTCTTGATGAGGAGGAGGTTGAGGAGCCTGCGCCCCACCAATCTGCTCAACTCCCGGAGCTTGTGCCCGTGGTTCCGGTTGAACCATCCTAGGCCTCCCTCGTGGTCTCATGATACAGCTAGCAAGATAGTAACTACAACAAACAACGGATAAGGATTAAGTTAGCAAAGGCAAGGGTCCAACTGTGCTCAAGTATTTTCCTTTACAAAACCCTTTTAAATTAAGTAATAGTAGCAATGGGCACTCGACACCACATCAAACACAACAATCATGCTTCCAAACACCATATGAACGATCAAACAACAAGGAGTCATGGAAAAGCATACACCGAAACATATCAATTGATTAACACGTCAAGCTTACCTCACTTACCTGCCCGAGGTCTCGGTAACCTCAGGCTCTGATACCAACAAATATAACCCCCTCGTCCCGGTCTGGCCAGATGACCGGTCCGAGTAGGCTACACGAGGAAAACCGAAGCGAAACCCGTTAGGGTTCCCCCTCGGTTAGCAACCCTAGAAAATTTATTTTAATCAAGTCTTGTCTAAAGGCATATTATTTCCTAAGTGATCACGACAACGGAAAACATCGAGAAAGGTACACAACCGAACCCCAAGCAAGAAGTTAACAGTCTATTTTATACTTACTGGATAGGCCGAATCGATACACCAATCAAGGGTATCGATACGCCTTGACCAAGATCAACGTCCCCAGTCAACACGGGAAGACCGTATCGATACAACCCTTGAGCGTATCGATACGCCCTTCTCAGTCAACATCTCGTGGTCAACGAGATAGACCCGTACCAATATGCTAAGACACCGTACCGATACGCCAAAGTCTCACCAAAATCTCAGAATTCAATTGAGCATTGGGCGTATCGATACACCCCCAAGTATCGGTACCCCTTGCCGAAACTGTGTCCCAAAGTGTAGGACCGTATCGATATGGCCCTTAGGCGTATCGATACGCCCTGCACTGTAAGACACTAAAATGTAGCAAAACAACATGAAACTCAACTCTAAATGCAATTTGAGACTCCCCTAACCACATACAAGCAATCATACAAAATTGCACGACCAAGAAGCGAACATATAGATCGATTTAGATGGACATTAAGGCATATATCATGGCATTCATATAAAAGGATAGATAAGGCATTATAAGACATGCTCAAAAACTTAAAAGACCAAAAGCACATGCCTTCGCATAAAGGTTTACACGCATCACTAACACATGTATTCATACAAAAGCATAGCATCTCAAACAACATTCAACAAGGCTTAACATGGTTTACAAATCCAAGAAAATCATAAACACCATCAACATCTATGAGTCATACAACGCTCATACAAAATGCATAGCAGCCCCATTGCTAAACTACTACTTTATTTACTAAGTCATACTTGAGCAACTAAAAGCTTGGAATGCCCATTCGCCTTGCTCCTTGCTAACTCCGAGCTATTGATCTGCATTGTCGAAAATGAGAGCGTAAGCTAGAAGCTTAGTGAGGGTGCTCTAAAAACCAAAACAACGACAACGCAGGGTTCAAGCATGCAATCCTTAACACCACACACAACATACATAGGCATCAACATGACAAATAACTAGCATCACAAGAGTCATAAATATGGCATCTTACATCATATTAAGCTCAACAATATAAACCAAATACCTCAACATCATAACCATATGACCAAGTACATTGGCCACTATTAGTTTACTCGGATGAGCGGATTTACTCTCAACAACAACATTACCTCGGCGGGATTACACTCATCACCGGACCTTGCATGGATGAGATTCCACTCATCACCACATGCCCTACGGATGGGATTCCACTTATCATCACGTATATAGAAATAATTTCCGGTGGAATATTATATCACCATACTCCTCCTTGATGACTCAACGCCATCAAGGCCACGCGTGAATTTGACTCAAACATGTGCACACTAATCCTAATGATCGATCATTTACACTCGGCAAGTTAACTAGTGCCAATTTCTCTTAAACCACATCACAACAATCATCATTTATATCATACAACCATTATCACACACATATCAATGTATACAGATACAAAATCAATTCACACCTCATAAGATCAATATAGGCATAGGAATCTAAAGCTTATTAGCAAACAAGAAGTTAAACGACCAATTTAACTTCTACCTTGGAATGGCCTACCAAGCTCATTCCAATGCCTCCACTACACACACTTGAACCAACTTTAAAACAATTTAAAGTTTTACTCACCACCCTTCCTTAGCAAACCAAGCAAGCGAGTCAAGCCTCCTCAATTCCCGGATTTGATCCCGATCCTTCTCCGATGTTTCCTCTAGCTTATAACCAATCAAAACACAATTATTACTCACCAATTCAATGATATACTCAGTCACAAACCTAACTCACAAACACATGTCAAAGCTTCACAAATTCAAACCCAAACTAACCACAAAACTTACATTTTCGTGCTCCCCAAATACCCAGCTGAAAACTATAATTTTCAACACCCAAATAACATCTAAAAGCTTCCAAAACAATTCCCTAATAACCCTATACCATCAGCCCTTCAACCCAACACTAAAACACACCAAAATCTCAACTTTTGACACTTTGAAAAATGCCCCAAAGACCCACTTCGGGATTTTCCCCAAAACCTTCCATTTTAAGATATTAAGTGTATTTAGGTTACATTAATTCAAAACCCAACTCAAAAAATAAAAAACAAATGGAAAACCCATTAAAAATCCAAACTTTCCTTAAACTTGAAAAATGCAAACGGTGATGGTTTTGAAATCTAAGACCATGAAAATGATGGGGATGATGAGGAGAGTTGAGAAATGAATTTACCTTCGAAAAAGCTCTTGATTTGATGAAGAGATTGAATGGAATAATGAATTAGGGGTTTGGAGAGGGTTTGGGTTGATTTTCATGTGAAATGGGAAAAGAGGGAAGAAGATAACTTTTTTTTCTTTTTGATTCAAAAAGGTTGTCTTCCACTTTTCAATTTAATTACAAAAATGCCACTCCTTAAAATTTTAATCTCGTTTAAATTAAAACCAAGGCCAAGTTAAATAAAATCGATTTTGACGACTCAAACCAAACACACGCGTCTAACTCCTAACCCCAAAATACGGGTGTTACAATGGGTAGAAGAGTGGTCATGACGGCCGGTACGCACAATCCAATATTCCCTCCTGAACGTATCTACCAACGTTAATTGGCCTCTTATTTAGAATTGAATGGATGAGGGCTAACCTTGGTTGGTCTACCGTTGAGTTGTTCGAGGAGGGCATAATCCTCTTCTTAATAAATGCGTTCCAAAGCTTGGCTTCCGGAGTGAGTTGAACTCGATTTACCGTCCTTGGATGTTTAGGATCGGTATTCCACTCGGTTCCTTCGTTAGTGAGCTCTGCCATAACAGCGTCGTAATCTGTCGGCTTCAAGCTCTCCACAAATCTCTGATGGCCGTCTTCCTTTCTCCCAACGTAGAACCCATAAAGGGTGTTGATGTATTCGGGATCAAAAGGTACCTCCTTTCCTCGAACCGTTACTGCTGTCGCCTCCCTACTGTCGATGGCAGCATAAAATTCTCGGACTAAAGTTACGTTCATTTTCTCCGGCTGCTCGGCAAACATATGCCACTGTAGGGCTCTAATCTTGCGGGATATGAATGGTTGTACACCGAGATTCTCCGTTCTGGTGCTGTAAATGAAGCCTTTCTCCTCCCACATATCTCTGACTTGGAAGGAGCTGGGAGTGGATGCTGCTGGGGTAGATCCTGAGGCAGCACTGCGGCGGGTGTTTCTGGTACTCATGTTGCAAGGAACTGTAGAAAAAAAAAGTGAAAGCAAATGAAATTCTAGAGAGGAAACAAGTAGAGAGAGTGAAAGTGAGTGAAAAATGAATAGTAAAACGGGGTTTATATAGGGGAGGAGTTTGCTGCCCGTTGGAGCTGTAACGGCAGGCGCGAATAACGGGGCCAACTGTTACGCGGTTTCTGACGCGTCTGGCATGCGTTTCCGTGTCTACTGCGTGTGTGTTACGTGTTTACGTGTCTGCCGCGACAGCGTGTTGATAGGCTGGATTTTCCGCGTCTGTCGCAGTAGCTGTAACGACAGGCTCCTAGTTTGGGCTTTTTGGGCTGATGGAAAGATGGTGGGCTGAATTCACTTCTCCTCTTCTTCTTGTCTCCTTTATTTCCTAAAAATAAAATACTTCTAATTACCTAATATATATAAATAAATAATAAATATTAATAAAAATAAAATTCGGTTAAATTAGGGGTGCCAGGAGGGGCATCTCCTAAAGTAACCACTTCCTGCATTATTGGGGCTTCAGTCCCCTGATAATGCTTCAATATTTGTCCGTTGACTTTAAATTGGTGCCCGTCTTTTAAAGATTTGATTGTAATGGCACCATGAGGAAAAACTTGCACCAATTGGAATGGTCGGACCACCTAGATTTCAGCTTCCATGGGAAGAGTTTCAACCTAGAGTTGAACAACAACACAAGCTGCCCTGGGCAGAACTATCGTGGCAGCAACTTCTTGTCATGCCACTTCTTTGTCTTGTCTTTGTAAATCCTTGCGTTGTCATAGGCCATTGCTCGAATTTCTTCTATCTCATTCAAATCAAGTAGTCTTTTCTGTCCTGCTTTTTCCAAGTCCATATTCACTGCCTTGATGGCCCAATATGCTCTGTGCTCAATCTCGACAGGTAGATGGCATGTTTTCCCATAAATCAGCCGGTAGGGTGACATTCCCAATGGAGTTTTGAATGCTGTTCTGTATGCCCATAGTGCATCATTGAGGTGTAGAGACCAATCCTTCCTAGTTGGCTTAACCATTTTTCAAGAATGTTCTTAACCTCTCTGTTGGGTATTTCAGCCTGTGCATTGGTTTGAGGGTGGTAAGCTGTTTCTATTCGATGTTTGACACCATACTTTTTTAATGCAACAGTTATAACCTTATTATGGAAATGCCTCCCTTCATCACTGATGATCGCCTTGGGGATGCCAAATCTGGAAAATATGTTTTTATGCAAAAACCTCTGAACCGTCTTGGCATCATTTTTCTGAGTAGCGATCACTTCAACCCATTTGGACACTTAGTCCACTGCCAGGAGGATATATAGGTTCCCACATGATGCTGGGAATGGTCCCATAAAATCAATCCCCCAAACGTCGAAGATTTCGACCTCAAGAATGTTCTGCAGTGGCATCTCATGTATCCTTGAGATGTTTCCAGTGCGTTGACATTTGTCACAGTTTTTGTAGAATGTCTGAGCATCCTTGAACAGTGACGGCCAATAAAATCCAGACTGCAAAACTTTGGCAACAATTTTGTTACCGCCTAAGTGTCCTCCATATTGTGAAGCATGGCAGTGATGAAGCACATTTTCCTGCTCATCCTGTGGTACACATCTCCTGATAACCCGATCTGCATAATGTTTGAATAGAAGAGGTTCGTCCCAATAATAATGCTTAACATCATTTTGGAACCTCTTCCTAGCTTGATAGTTAAGGTCAGGAGGAGTTATTCCGCTAACTAAATAATTAACGAAATCAGCATACCAGGGGAGTTCAGAAAACTTACCTGCCGCCATGGTTGTCGCGGCAGTGCTTGTGGCAGCGAACATTTGCTCGTTAGGGAAGATCTCCAATATGCGTGTCTCGTCTGTTGGGAGACTCTTTCTCTTCTCTAACCTTGACAAGTGATCTGTAACTTGGTCCTCTGTCCCCTTTTTGTCCTTGATCTCCAGGTCAAACTCTTGCAGTAGCAGAATCAAACATATCAGTCTAGGCTTTACATCCTTTTTGGCGAACAGATACTTTAGTGCAGAGTGGTCTGTGTGGACTATGACCTTCGTCCCAAGTATGTTTGAACGAAACTTGTCAATCGAGAACACCACAGCTAACAGTTCCTTCTCCATTGTGGTGTAGTTTACTTGGGCGTCGTTCAGTTTTTTGCTGGCATAGTATATAACATGAAAGAGCTTGTCTTTCCTCTACCCAAGTTCTGCCCCCAACAACATAGTCACTATCATCACACATGATCTCAAATGGTAGTTTCTAGTCTGGTGGCTGTACTATTGGGGCTATTACCAGCATTTCTTTCAGAACCTTGAATGCCTCAGTACATTCAGTATTGAAGTTGAAGGGACGGTTCTGCTCCAGAAGATGGCACAAGGGTTTGGTGATCTTTGAAAAGTTTGTGATAAACCTCCGATAAAAACCAGCATGCCCTAAGAAACTCTTGATTCCCTTGACTGTGGTGGGTGGCGGCATTCAAGGTTCACTTGCCATCATACACCTCTGAAAGGTTGCTGGTGCATTACAAAGTCCAAATGCCATTCTCCGAAAAGCGAAAGTACCGTATGGGCAAGTGAACGTCGTCTTCTCCTGATCCTCTGGTGCGATGGCTATTTGATTATAACCTGAGTATCCATCAAGAAAACAATAGTAAGGCTTTCCTACTAATCTATCAAGCATTTGATCAATAAAAGGCAGGGGAAAGTGGTCCTTCCGGGTAGCTTTATTGAGCTTCCAGTAGTCCATACAAACCCTCCAACCGGTCACAGTCCTGGATGGGATTAACTCGTTTTCTTCATTGGTTACCACGGTTATTCCTCCTTTCTTAGGAACGCACTGCACCGGGCTCACCCACTTGCTATCCGAGATGACATAAATTATTCCAGCATCTAGCCATTTGATGATCTCCTTACGAACCACCTCTCGCATAGCATTGTTTAAACGTCTCTGGGCATCAATGGTCGGCTTTCCTTTAAGAGGATTTTATGTATGCATAGTGCCGGGCTGATGCCTTGGATATCAGCTATCGTCCATCCAATAGCCCTTTTGTGCTGCTGCAACATCCCTATTAGCTGTTGTTCCTGTTCCTGCATCAACTTGGAAGAGATGATTACGGGTAACGTATCATTTAATCCAAGAAAAACATATTTGAGCTGCCTTGGCAGGGGCTTAAGATCTAGAACAGGTGGCTCTACAGTTGATGGCTTTTGGACTATATGTTCATTCGAGGTATAGTTTAAGGGCTCAAATAACTTACCTGGACGATTGCCTATCTAGTTTACCTCCTCTTGATCTTCAGTATCAGATATGTCAGATTCTGAGGAGCTGCTGTCGTCGTTGCTAACGTGACAGTCTTCTAAATGGCTGCTGGGGCAGTGGCCAATTTTGATGTCATGGCAGTCCGACCTGATGCAGGGTTGGTCAGGGATAACTTCAGTGATAGCCTTGCATTCTTCTTCTGCATCAACATGTTTTATTGCTTGGAGAACATTCAGCTTGATCTCTTGATCGTTCACTCTCATAGTGAGTTCTCCTTAATCCACATCAATCAGTGATCTTCCTATGGCTAAGAAAGGTCGCCCCAGGATGATTGGTGCATTCTCATCTGCTTCACAATCTAAGACAAGAAAGTCAACAGGAAAAATAAATTTATCCACTCTTACCAGAATATCTTCAATTTTCCCTTCTGGATGAACGTAAGAGCGGTCTACCAGCTGCACTACGAATGTTGTGGGTCGAGCTTTTCCAATACCTAACCTCTGAAACACAGATTTGGGCATTAAATTGATACTAGCACCAAGATGCCTTACCCACAAATTTATCACCGATTATGCATGGTATTATGAAGCTCCCATGATCCTTCTTTTTCTGGGGTGGATGCTTGTGGAGAATACTCATGCATCCTTCTATCATTTTAACCGTTTCAAATTCCCCAAGTCTTGATTTCTTTGACATGGCATCCTTGAGAAATTTGGCATAACCAGGCATCTCTTTTATAGCATCTAACAGCGGAATATTGATGTGGACCTGCTTAAAAATATCATAGATTTTCTTAAGCTGAGATTCCTGTTTCAATTTCTGTAACCGCTGAGGAAAAGGAGGTGGGGGACGAAAATCTATAATGCGTCCTTCCCACTGCATTCGGATTTGAGGAGGCTTAGGGTCTTCATCCTTCTCCTCTGTCCCTTCTGTTGTCGTGACAGGTTCATCGGTAGCAGGCTGTTTGTCGTCTGCCGGGGCAGCGTTTTCGATAGTCGATTTCAGGGCTGGTTCCTTAACTGATTCAGCTTCCTTCTCTGGCCCTAGTAATTTCTTTCCGCTCCTAGTCGTGATGGCTTTACACTGCTCATGTGTGGGTTGTCTAGCGTTTTCAGTATCGCTAGGGAATCCTCCATTCTGCCTCGGTTTAATATGCTGGGAAACCTGACCCATCTGTGTCTCCAGTGATTTTAGAGTAGATTCATGGTTGGTCATCCGCATCTCTGTTTTATCCATGAATGACTCAGTCTTCTTGGCGAAGTGATTCATGTTCTCAATGTAAGTTCCTGTTTGAGACATAAACGTAGCCAAGGTATGCTCCAGTATACTAGTCGTGGCTGTTGCTGCTGCTGTTGCGGTTGCTGCCGAGTCAGTAATCTGGGCATTGTTAGGGTTGCTCCAAGAGAACTTGGGATCCTTTCTCCATTTGGGATTGTAGTTATTGGAATTATAGTTCTGTTTGTTGTAGTTCCCAACATACATCCCTTCTTCTAACTATAGTGGACAATCTTCCGAACTGTGATTCTCATCACAAGTTTCACATACCTCTTTAGCAGAGTAGACAGGTTTTTAATCTTTTTTCAATAACTTTTCCACTACTTTTGGGAGACATACCACTTGTGTTTTTAGGGAGTCATCGGCCTCATAATCTTTCACAGCTAGTACTCATTTATCCCCTCTTCTTGTTGTAGGAAACTGTTCCTCGTTCTTTGCCAGGTTTTTCAATACTACCATCGCTTCATCTGGATCTTTATCCAACAGCAATCCATTCGTTGCTGAATCAATTCTCATACGAGTTTGTAAGTTGGCAGCATTATAAAACTTAATAACCTGATTCCAAATAGGGAATCCATGCATTGGGCAGTTTCCTCAGTAGAGTGGTAAATCTGTCCCAAGCCTCCTGCATTGGCTCGTCATCTTCCTGTTGAAAAGTAGCAATTTTGTTACGTAATCGCTCAGATAAATGTGAAGGATTAAAACGAGACAAAAATTCACGAGTTAAATCTGGCCAAGTTCATATTGAACCCGGCGCTAGTTTATTCCACCAAGTTTTCGCCCTGTCCCTCAATGAGTGAGGAAATAATTGAAGCCTCAGTATCTCCGGATTAACTCATGGTAGTCTAAACGAAAAACAGATTTCCTGGAACGTTTTCAGATGCTCCCTAGCATCCTTTGTAGCAGCACCACTAAATTGGCCATCGTTTTTAATCATGTTGAACATGACAGGTTTCAACTCGAAGTTTTCAGCTTCTACGTCTGGCAGGGTGGTCTCTAGATCAACATGATCGTTGATCATGTAGTCTCGGAATGACCGGCGTGCGGCAGCGACAGGAGGATCGGCCGGTAGTCCGTTCCTTCCATCTCCGACAGGATCTTCAGGACCCTGGGATTCCCTTGGTTGTTCATGGTCTCTAACTGTTCTTCAAGGTATTCGTTTATTGCTAATACAAGTCGGAGTCGGTTCCTAAGATTGCACGAGCGTTCGATTTCAGGATCTATCAGATACTCAGGTTCCTTTCCTCGTCTTGATCTGCGCATAAACAGAAAACCTTGTGAAAGCACAGGTTGAACAATCCAAGAAAGAAAACAGAAAAATAAAAAAAGAATGTGCAGTAAAAGGGTAGGGTAAAGATATGTTGCCAGTCCCCGGCAATGGCGCCAAAAACTTGTTGCGTGTAAAAGTGTCTATCGCAATGTAGTGCAAGTGTACACGACGCAAGTAGTAAAGTGGTACGTAAGTATCGGATATCGTCTCCACAGGGACTGGGCTAATAGCTTTAACCTTAGTTTTCTGCACGAAGGGGAAAAGAAAGAATTTAATAGTTTGTCACGAAATAATAAAGAAGATTGAAAATAAAAGAGTAAAATATTCAGGGTAAAGAATAGGACGGTATTGATCTGCTCCGTAGTGCGGGTGTTGCAATATCTTAAAACTTCTCTGTTCTGTTGTAGCGCCTGTCGCGGCAGCGGTCTGTTGTTGTCGCGACAGCGAACACACAACTTAGCACTTCAAGAGGGGCAAGAATCCCTGCTATTCCTTGGCCTATCCCTAGGTCCAAGACTGTCGATGAACACGTCTTTGATGATACCTCCCGGCGTGAACCGAAGGATGAACACTGATGTTGTTGAATTCTTCCTTAGCCACTTAACCTCGTCCTATCCCTAGGTTCGAGATAGTTCAACCATAAACTGGAGAACCCGTACTTATTCCTTTCGTATACTTAACTCTCCCGATATTAAGTAAATGAGTAATCTCACAATGCTCTCACGATACTCTTACAAGATGTTGAAAACCATAATAAGCAAACTTGAAGTCTATTTTATTGAACAAAAGAAAATCCTAAAAACAATGCAATCCTTGCAACTACTTTACAGAGTCAACCCTTAGCCATAGGGGAAGTTTAGAACATGATGAGAAGGGGAAAACAACTAGGGTCTAGAGGAAGACGGCTAGAGAGTAAGATGTCCTTCCCTAGGTCGAATTGCATGCCTTTATATAGGCCTTGGGTTCAAGTTTTCTAATATGGCAAGAATACAAGTTTAAACTAAAATACAACTCTATTAAAGACTAAATCTTCAGAGCATATATCTTTAATTCGTCATTCCTTCTTGCTTGGAGTTTTTTCCTTGAACTTTGGGCTTGGCCTTTATTCTGATTTAGGGCTTGGAAAAATATACGAGTGCTCTACGACAGACCGGCTTAATTTTCTCTTTCTATCGAGGCCCACTTTACTTCTTCCTTTCACCATTGCTATCGTCCTTGGCTGTCACGACAGCGGCCATGGCAGCATTGTCCTTCTTGTCTGCAGTCCAGTTCCAGCTCTGCTTCTTCACTGCCCAACGTATGCTTCTCCACTTCCCTCCATCTGTTACAGCAGCTACCTTCAAAAGCAACCAATTTCAGTAGAAACTGTGCTATTTGATATAATTGTGATGTATAAATGAAATCTATCCTAAATGCAATGAATTATGATTGAATGCAGCAGAAATATGGGTTAAATAGCGGGTAAATATAGAACTTTTACACACTCAACACACCCCAAACTCAAGTTTTTGCTTGCCCTCAAGCAATTCAGACCTAAAAAAGAAATACAAAATTTTTGTTTGGCTTAAAACAGTGAACTTTTCCTTACCTACCATTCATTCCCTATTGTGAGCAACACCCTGTTGGATAATTCAGGATTCATCCAGAACCTTGCTATAATTCTTGTGTAGTGTGTGCATGCTTGTGAGAATGAAAAAAGAAAATGAAATAAAAACAACATCACAAAATATAACAAAATAGCAAACATCAAATATAAGATAAGATACTTAAATTTTCAAGCGTTGTCGTCGCCGCTGCTGTTGAGTCGAATTTGCCGACGGGCAGTGACTTTCCTTGTTGGTGCTGGCAGATGGATGGGAGAGGCAGAGGTGTTCTCGTTTTTGGCTTCCCTTGGAGGTTGGATGCGGGTAGGGGAGATATTGGGTGGTTTCTCCAATACTTGAACTTCCTCGGAGCTGCTGCTACTGCTGCTGCTGCCAGATTTTCCTTGGTCGGATAGGACGACTTCGGAGCCTAGTTTCTATCGTTTCTCTGGGGTGAACTCTTTAGACAAGTTCCTCTTGACAGAGGGCTCCTCATCGGATTCCTCCCAAATGGAGGAAGAGGAGAAGCCAGCTATATACCTGTCTAGGTCGGACATTGGCTATTTTCTCTTTGTTCCACTGACAGATGTTGTGGTAGTGTGACTGCCACCTGCAGCTGTTGTGGTCGGGGTCGGGGTGGATGCGGCAGATGGCGTTCACGGTGTGGCAGCAGGGGTAGGGGTATGGGCAGGTGTGGAGGCAGCAAAATAGTGGTCGGGGAAGACAGGGGACAGTACATCAGGAAAATTAAGATTAGTTTTAATAAAGTGTACCATTGCCGTGGTGAAGTCCCAGATGAAGCTCATTAGGCCTAGCTGTCGTTCCTCCATTTTCTACAGGGCAGCAAGGATTTGTGTTGAGGAGTCTGTTGGGGGAGCTGTTGTGGTGGGCTGCCTTGGTTCTGTGGAGGCACGCTCGGTTTGGGTGGGCTCTATCGGCTCACCTGCCGCGGCAGTGTGGTCGAAGGACGACAGGGGCGTGGCAGCTTTCAGTTCCATCAGGCTGAGGATTTTCCTTTCCGTCCACCCTTTCCTTTGAACTCTCAAATCCTCGGCAACTCGGTTTGTGCTGTGCGAGGAGGGCATAATCCTCTTCTTGATGAATGTGTTTCAAAGCTTGGTTTCCGGAGTGAGTTGAACTCGTTTTACCGTCCTTGGATGTTTAGGATCGGTATTCCACTCGGTTCCTTCGTCAGTGAGCTCTGCCATAACAGCATCGTAATCTGCCGGCTCCAAGATCTCCATAAACCTCTGGTGGCCGTCTTCCTTTCTCCCAACGTAGAACCCATAGATGGTGTTGATGTATTCGGGCTCAAAAGGTACCTCCTTTCCTCGAACCGTTACTGCTGTCGCCTCCCTACTGTCGATGGCAACATAAAATTCCTGGAGTAAAGTTACTTTCATTTCCTCCAGCTGCTCGGCAAACATCTGCCACTACAGGGCTCTGATCTTGGGGGCTATGAATGGTTGTAGCCCGAGATTCTTCGTTCTGGTGCTGTAAATGAAGCCTTTCTCCTCCCACATATCTCTGACTTGGAAGGAGCTGGGAGTGGATGCTGCTGGGACAGATCCTGAGGCAGCACTACGGCGGGTGTTTCTGGTACTCATGTTGTAAGGAACTGTAGAAAAAAACGTGAAAGAAAATGAAATTCTAGAGAGGAAACAAGTAGAGAGAGTGAAAGTGAGTGAAAAATGAATAGTAAAACGGGGTTTATATAGGGGAGGATTTTGCTGCCCGTTGGAGCTGTAACGGTAGGCTCTAATAACGGGGCCAGCTGTTACGCGATTTTTTACGCGTCTGGCACGCGTTTCCGTGTCTGCTGCGCGTCTGTTACGCGTTTGCGTGTCTGCCGCGACAGCGTGTTGACATGATGGATTTTCCGCGTCTGTCGCGGCAGTTGTAACGGTAGGCTCCTAGTTTGGGCTTTTTGGGCTGATGGAAAGATGGTGGGCTGAATTCACTTCTCCTCTTCTCCTTGTCTCCTTTATTTCCTAAAAATAATAAAAATAAGATCTTTAGTTCCTAAAAATAAAATACTTCTAATTACCTAATATATATAAATAAATAATAAATATTAATAAAAATAAAATTAGGTTAAATTAGGGGTGCTAGGAGAGGCATCTCCTAAAGTAACCACTTCCTGCATTCTTGGGGCTTCAGTCCCATGATAATGCTTCAATCTTTGTCTGTTGACTTTAAATTGGTGTCAGTCTTTTAAAGATCTGATTGTAATGGCACCATGAGGAAAAACTTGCACCACTTGGAATGGGCCGGACCACCTAGATTTCAGCTTCCCTAGGAAGAGTTTCAACCTAGAGTTGAACAACATTACAAGCTGCCCTGGGCAGAACTGTCGTGGCAACAACTTCTTGTCATGCCACTTCTTTGTCTTGTCTTTGTAAATCCCTGCGTTGTCATAGGCCATTGCTCGAATTTCTTCTATCTCATTCAAATCAAGTAGACTTTTCTGTCCTGCTTTTTCCAGGTCCATATTCACTGCATTGATGGCCCAGTATGCTCTGTGCTCAATCTCGACAGGTAGATGGCATGTTTTCCCATAAATCAGCTGGTAGGGTGACATTCCCAATGGAGTTTTGAATGATGTTTTGTATGCCCATAGTGCATCATTGAGGTGTAGAGACCAGTCCTTCCTAGTTGGCTTAACCATCTTTTCAAGAATGTTCTTAACATCTCTGTTGGATATTTCAGCCTGTCCATTGGTTTGAGGGTGGTAAGCTGTTGCTATCCGATGTTTGACACCATACTTTTTTAAGACAACAGCTATAACCCTATTATCGAAATACCTCCCTTAAACACTGATGACCGCCTTGGGGATGCCAAATCTGGAAAATATGTTTTTATGCAAAAACCTCTGAACCGTCTTGGCATCATTTTTTTGAGTAGCGATCGCTTCAACCCATTTGGACACATAGTCCACTGCTAGGAGGATATATAAGTTCGCACATGAAGCTGGGAATGGTCCCATAAAATCAATCCCCAAACGTCGAAGATTTCGACCTCAAGAATGTTCTGCAGTGGCATCTCATGTCTCCTTGAGATGTTTCCAGTTTGTTGACATTTGTCACAGTTTTTGTAGAATGTCTGAGCATCCTTGAACATTGAAGGCCAATAAAATCCAGACTGCAAAACTTTGGCAGTAGTTTTGTTACCGCCTAAGTGTCCTCCATATTGTAAAGCATGGCAGTGATGAAGCACAGTTTCCTGCTCATCCTGTGGTACACATCTCCTGATAACCTGTTCTGCACAATGTTTGAACAGAAGAGGTTCGTCCCAATAATAATGCTTAACATCATTTTGGTACCTCTTCCTAGCTTGATAGTTAAGGACAGTAGGAGTTATTCCGCTAACTAAATAATTAACGAAATCAGCATACAAGGGGAGTTCAGAAAACTTACCTACCGCCATGGCTGTCGCGGTAGTGCTTGTGGCAGCGAACAACTGCTCGTCAGGGAAGGTCTCCAGTATGTGTGTCTCGTCTATTGGGAGACTCTTTCCCTTCTCTAACATTGACAACTGATCTGCAACTTGGTTCTCTATCCCCTTTTTGTCCTTGATCTCCAGGTCGAACTCTTGCAGTAGAAGAATCCAACGTATCAGTCTAGGTTTTGCATCCTTTTTGGCGAACATATACTTTAGTGCAGAGTGGTCTGTGTGGACTATGACCTTCGTTTCAAGTATGTATGAACGAAACTTGTCAATCGAGAACACCACAGCTAACAGTTCCTTCTCCGTTGTGGTGTAGTTTACTTGGGCGTCGTTCAGTGTTTTGCTGGCATAGTATATAACATGTAAGAGCTTGTCTTTCCTCTGCCCAAGTGCTGCCCCGACAGCATAGTCACTAACATCACACATGATCTCAAATGGTAGTTTCCAGTCTGGTGGCTGTACTATTGGGGCTGTTACCTGCTTTTCTTTCAGAACCTTGAATACCTCAGTACATTCAGTATTGAAGTCAAAGGGACGATTCTGCTCCAGAAGATGGCACAAGGGTTTGCTGATCTTTGAAAAGTTTTCGATAAACCTCCGATAAAAACCAGCATGCCCTAAGAAACTCCTGATTCCCTTGACTGTGGTGGGTGGTGGCAGCTTTTCAATTACCTCGATATTTGCTCTGTCGACTTCTATGCTGCGGCAGCTTACTTTATGGCCCAGAACTATCCCTTCATCCACCATGAAGTGACATTTTTCCCAGTTCAGTACCAAGTTTGCTTTCTCGCATCTCTCGAGCACTTTCTGCAAGTTGCTTAGGCAGCTCTCAAAGTTATCTCCAAAGACAGAGAAATCATCCATGAATATCTCTAGAAAATCCTCCACCATGTCAGAGAATATCGCCATCATACACCTCTGAAAGGTTGTTGGTGCATTACAAAGTCCAAATGGCATTCTCCGAAAAGCGTAAGTATCGTATGGGCAAGTGAACGTCGTCTTGTCCTGATCCTCCGGTGTGATGGCTATTTGATTATAACCTGAGTATCCATCAAGAAAACAATAGTAAGGCTTTCCGGCTAATCTATCAAGCATTTGATCAATAAAAGGTAGGGGAAAGTGGGCCTTCCGGGTAGCTTTATTGAGCTTCCGGTAGTCTATACAAACCCTCCAACCGGTCACAGTCATGGTTGGGATTAACTCGTTTTCTTCGTTGGTTACCACAGCTATTCCTCCTTTCTTAGGAACGCACTGCATCTGGCTCACCCACTTGCTATCCGAGATGGCATAAATTATTCCAGCATCTAGCCATTTGATGATCTCCTTACGAACCACCTCTCGCATAGCATCATTTAAACGTCTCTGGGCATCAATGGTCGGCTTGTGATCATCCTCTAAGAGGATTTTATGCATGCATAGTGCCGGGCTGATGCCTTGGATATCAGCTACCGTCCATCCAATAGCCCTTTTGTGCTGCTGCATCATCCCTATTAGTTGTTGTTCCTATTCATGCATCAACTTGGAAGAGATGATTACGGGCAACGTATCATTTAATCCAAGAAAAACATATTTGAGCTGCCTTGGCAGGGGCTTAAGATCTAGAACAGGTGGCTCTACAGTTGATGGCTTTTGGACTATATGTTCATTCGAGGTATAGTTTAAGGGCTCGAATAACTTACCTGGACGATTGCCTATCCAGTTTACCTCCGCTTGATCTTCAGTATCAGATATGTCAGATTATGAGGAGCTGCTGTCGTCGTTGCTGTCGTGACAGTCATCTAAATGCCTGCTGGTGCAGTGGCCAATTTTGATGTCATGGCAGTCCGACCTGATGCAGGGTTGGTCAGGGATAACTTTAGTGATAGCCTTGCATTCTTCTTCTGCATCAGCATGTTTTATTGCTTGGAGAACATTCAGCTTGATCTCTTGATCGTTCACTCCCATAGTGAGTTCCCCTTAATCCACATGAATCATTGATCATCCTGTGGCTAAGAAGGGTCGCCCCAGGATGATTGGTGCATTCTCATCTGCTTCACAATCTAAGACAAAAAGCCAGGAGGAAAAATAAATTTATCCACTCTTACCAGAATATCTTCAATTTTCCCTTCTGGATGAACGTAAGAGCGGTCTGCCAGCTGTAGTACGAATGTTGTGGGTCGAGCTTTTCCAATACCTAACCTCTGAAACATAGATTTGGGCATTAAATTGATACTAGCACCAAGATCACAAAGTGCCTTACCCACAAATTTATCTTCGATTATGCATGGTATTATGAAGCTCCCATGATCCTTCTTTTTCTGGGGAGGATGCTTGTGGAGAATACTCATGCATCCTTCTGAAATTTTAACCGTTTCAAATTCCCCAAGTCTGAATTTCTTTAACATGGCATCCTTGAGAAATTTGGCATAACCAGGCATCTCCTTTATAGCATCTAACAGCGGAATATTGATGTGGACCTGCTTAAAAATATCATAGATTTTCTTAAGCTGAGATTCTTGTTTCAATTTCTGTAACCGTTGAGGAAAAGGAGGTGGGGGACGATAATCTATAATTCGTCCTTCCCACTGCATTCGGATTTGAGGAGGCTTAGGGTCTTCATCCTTCTCCTCTGTCCCTTCTGCTGTCGTGACAGGTTCATTGGCAGTAGGCTGTTTGTCGTCTGCCGGGGCAGCGTTTTCGGCAGTCGAGTTTGTCATCTACATCTCTGTTTTATCCATGAATGACTCAGTCTTCTTGACGAAGTGATTCATGTTCTCAATGTAAGTTCCTGTTTGAGACATAAACGTAGCCAATGTCTGCTCCAGTATACTAGTCGTGGCTGTTGCTGCTGATTTTGCGGTTGCTGCCGAGTCAGTAATTTGGGTCCCCCTGATTCTGAGTGTTTTGTGCTTGAGGATTTAGGGCATTGTTAGGGTTGCTCCAAGAGAACTTGGGATCCTTTCTCCAGTTGGGATTGTAGTTGTTGGAATTATAGTTCTGTTTGTTGTAGTTCCCAACGTACATCCCTTCTTCTAATTGTAGTGGACAATCTTCTGAACTGTGATTCTCATCACAAGTTTCACATACCTCTTCAGCAGAGTAGACATGTTTTGAATCTTTTTTCAATAACTTTTCCACTGCCTTTGTGAGATATACCACCTGTGTTTTTAAGGAGTCACTGGCCTCATAATCTTTCACAGCTAGTACTCGTTTACCCCCTCTTCTTGCTGTAGGAAACTGTTCCTCGTTCTTTGCCAGGTTTTTCAATACTACCATCCCTTCATCTGGATCTTTGTCCAACAGCAATCCATTCGCTGTTGAACCAATTCTCATACGAGTTTGTAAGTTGGCAGCATTATAAAACTTAATTACCTGATTGCAAACGGTGAATCCATGCATTGGGCAGTTCCTCAGTAGAGTGGTAAATCTTTCCCAGGCCTCGTGTATTGGCTCCTCATCTTCCTATTGAAAAGTAGCAATTTCGTTACGTAATCGCTCAGATAAATGTGAAGGATTAAAACGAGACAAAAATTCACGAGTTAAATCTGCCCAAGTTCGTATTGAACCCGACGTTAGTTTATTTCACCAAGTTTTCGCCCTGTCCCTCAATGAATGTGGAAATAACTGAAGCCTCAGTATCTCCGGATTAACTCCTTGTAGTCTAAACAAACCACAGATTTCCTGGAACATTTTCAGATGCTCCTTAGCATCCTCTGTAGTAGCACGACTAAATTGGTCAGCGTTATTAATCATGCTGAACATGACAGGTTTCAGCTCAAAATTTTCAGCTTCTACATCTGGCAGGGTGGTCTCTAGTTCCACATGATCGTTGATCATATAGTCTTGGCATGACCGGCGTGCGGCACCGACAGGAGAATCGGCAGGTTGTCTGTTCCTTCCATCTCCGACATGATCTTCAGGACCCTGGGGATTCCCTTGGTTGTTCATGGCCTCTAACTATTCTTCAAGGTATTCGTTTCTTGCTAATACAAGTCGGAGTCGGTTCCTAAGATTGCACGAGCGTTCGATTTCAGGATCTATCTGATACTCAGGTTCCTTTCCTCGTCTTGATCTGCGCATAAACAGAAAACCTTGTGAAAAAAAAGAAAGTGCAGTAAACAGGTTGAACAATCCAAGAAAGAAAGCAGAAAAATAAAAAAAGAATGTGCAATAAAAGGGTAGGGTAAAGATATGTTGCCAGTTCTCGGCAACGACGCCAAAAACTTGTTGCGTGTAAAAGTGTTTATCGCAATGTAGTGCAAGTGTACACGACGCAAGTAGTAAAGTGATACGTAAGTATCGGATATCGTCTCCACAGGGACTGGGCAAATAGCTTTAACCTTAGTTTTCTACACGAAGGGGAAAAGAAAGAGTTTAATAGTTTGTCACGAAATAATAAAGAAGATTTTAAATAAAAGAGTAAAATATTCATGGTAAAGAATAGACCGGTGTTGATATGCTCCGTAGTGCAGGTGTTGCAATATCTTAAAACTTCTTTGTTCTGTTGTAGCGCCTGTCGCGACAGCACCTACTGTGGCAGCGGTCTGTTGTTGTCGCGGCAGCGAACACACAACTCAGCACTTCAATCTTGGCAAGAATCCCTGCTATGCCTTGGCCTATCCCAAGGTCCAAGACTGTCGATGAACACGTCTTTGATGATACCTCCCAGCGTGAATCGAAGGATGAACACCGATGTTGTTGAATTCTTCCTTAGCCAATTAACCTCGTCCTATCCCTAGGTCCGAGATAGTTCAACTATAAATTGGAGAACCCGTACTTATTCCTTTCGTATACTTAACTCTCCCGATATTAAGTAAATGAGTAATCTCACAATGCTCTCCCGATACTCTTGCAAGATGTTGAAAACCAGAATAAGCAAACTTGAAGTCTATTTTATTGAACAAAAGAAAATCCTAAAACAATGCAATCCTTGCAACTACTTTACAGAGTCAACCCTTAGCCCTAGGGGAAGTTTAGAACATGATGAGAAGGGGAAAATGACTAGGGTTTAGAGGGAGACGACTAGAGAGTAAGATATCCTTCCCTAGGTCGAATTACATGCCTTTATATAGGCCTTGGGTTCAAGTTTTCTAATATGGCAAGAATATAAGTTTAAACTAAAATACAACTCTATTAAAGACTAAATCTTCAGAGCATATATCTTTAATTCGTCCTTTCTTCTTGCTTGGAGTTTCTTCCTTGAACTTTGGGCTTGGCCTTTATTCTGATCTAGGGCTTGGAAAAATATATGAGTGCTCCACGACAGACCGGCTTAATTTTCTCTTTCTGTCGAGGCCCACTTTACTTCTTCCCTTCACCATTGCTGTCGCCCTTGGCTGTCATGGCAGCGGCCATGGCAGCATTGTCCTTCTCGTCTGTAGTCCAGTTCCAGCTCTGCTTCTTCACTGCCTAGCGTCTGCTTCTCTACTGCCCTCCATCTGTTACAGCAGCTACCTGCAAAAGCAACCAATTTCAGTAGAAAGTGTACTATTTGATATAATTGTGATGTATAAATGAAATCTATCCTAAATGCAATGAATTATACTTGAATACAACAGAAATATGGGTTAAAATAGGGGGTAAAATATAGAACTTTTACACACTCAACACAGATACTAAGGCGAGATGCTTCAAAAGAAGATGTTCAAGTATAGATTGGGACTTAATCAAATTGATTTATGAAAAAAAACATCACTATAGAAATATAGAGGTTTTTACATGGTTAATTTCGGGCATTGACAATCGAAAGAGGCATTGCCAACTTTGAATCTGTTCGTTAAATGATGCCAAGGCACTACTTTATTAAAGGCTGGCATGGCATGAATAGCGTGAAAATCAGGCATCCTTTGCCAATGCTCGTCACTCATTTGACACTCTTCTTGCCAACGATGTTTTATTTTATTTTTCTTTTCTTTTAAATCATTTTCAAACAACTCCCAAATCAAACAATACTTTTCCCTTGATAAGTAAACGTTCAAAGCATTCAAACTATAGGCCAATCATTGTAGAGACGATACACAACTCACTATTATATTACTTGCAGACCGTATATACTTGCACGCAAAAGACTCTTACTTGGCTATTTTCATAAATTTCCAATACCTTTTCCACCCTTTTGTCAAGCACTCACAAAAGTCTACAAAGCTCATTGAAGAAGCCATTAGAGATGGAAAACTCGTAGTTCCCAATAGTGCGATCATCATAGAAGGAAATGGATTAGAAGTTCTTGTCTTGGGGTCTTATCCATCCAACCAACCTTAGTCCTCAGGGCAATCAAACTATTCGTACTCACGTCGACCTAAAACGTCTCAAAAAGTTGCCCATCCAATCCCGATGACGTATACAGAGTTGCTTCCGATGCTTGTTGAGAGAAAATTGTTAGACCCAATTCAGTCTGAACCAAATGAGCCTCCATGTAACCCCCTCGTCCCGGTCTGGCCGGATGATCGGTCCGAGTGAGCTACACGGGGAAAACCGAGTGAAAACCCCTAAAGGATTCCCCCTCGGTTAGCAACCCTATTTTTTCATTTTAAATCTTGTCTAGATGAGTAATTAATCCTATGTGGTCATACAGTGGAACAACATTCACGAGACAAACAACCGAACTCAACCTAACATTTCACAGTCCAATTTTTAACTTAATCTGCAGGCGGTATCGGTACCCCTTGACTAGGTCAACTTGTCAAAGTCAACCCGTGGAGACCGTATCGATACACCCAAGGAGTGTATCGATACTTCCCCAACGGTTGACTTTCCACGGTCAACGCTAAGATGATCGTATCAATACGCCAAGGGACCCGTTTCGATACCAAAGTGGACAGTAGCTTCAGTGACCAAAATGGTATCGATACGCCCCCTCGCGTATCGAAACACGAGGCCTGGAACAAGAAGGTCGTATCGATACGGGACAAACCGTATCGATACCCCTGCTACGAACTTACAGGTTTGAGCTGATTTAAGGCACAAGGAGGCCCTTAAATCCCTCTAAAACCCCAACCAACACACTATCATCAATCCTAAGGCAAACCAAACATAAAAGCATGCTTTTAACTTGAAACCAAAGGCACAATCCAACACAAGGTGATACACAAACCATACAGGCAACATAAACTTTAAAGCATGGCATTCCAACAAAAGGCATTTCAACATTTAAGGTCATACAAGGAACTCAAAGCCATAAAGGCACAAGATAAGCATATAAGAGGTTTACACCCACATCAAGGCAACCTAAACATTAAGAGACATGCTAACACACACAACATTCATCATAGCACATCATGCTTACAAACCATAGTCAATCCAAACATCAACACATGTAAATGAGTCATACAAGCTCATACACAACCCTTGCCACATTGCTAACTAATACAAAATCACCACCGTACTTGAGTCACAAACTTGGAAGCCCTTCTTGCCTTGCCTCGAGCTAACACCACGCTAATGATCTGCATTGTTGAACATTGAGAGCGTAAGCTATAAGCTTAGTGAGGGTGCTCTAAAACGAAAAACATCAACAATGCAGGGTTCAAGCATGTAAATCCTAATCTCACATATATCAAGCATCGACATGTAATCAAGTAGACCTAACTAGTCTTTCAAGTGACATACTATGGCATCTTACTTCATACTAAGCATCAAGCATCAATAATCAACAATCATAAATCAACATCACATATCACAATATATGAACAAGTTAATTGGTCACTTTAAATTACCCCGATTGTGCGGATTTAAATCTCAACAACACTTTACCTCGGTGGGATTACACTCATCACCGGACCTTGCATGTGCGGGATTTCACTCATCACCACATGCCCTACGGATGGGATTCCACTCATCATCCCGTAGAAATAAATAAAAGCTTCTGGTGGAATATTACATCACCGTACTCCTCCTTGATGACTTAACGCCATCAAGGCCACGTACGTTTTGACTCAATTTCTGTGCACACTAATCCTAATGATCGATCATTTACAACCGGTAATTTATTTAGTGCCAATTATCATAACCACATTATATATCATCAACCACACTCCATGCTCATCACATACATATACATTTCATGAATATACAAGTACCAATTAACCACAAGCACATTAGCATTTAAGGAGAACAAAGGCTAAATGTAACTACTTGAGTTAAAAGGAAGTGGCCTACCAAGCACACTTTACACACACACTACACATACTCGAACCAAACTTTAAATCAAATTTGAAACCACTCACCGCCCTTCCTTAGCTACCAAGCGAAACTACTACGAACCCGGATTCGGTCCCAAAGCTTCTTCGACGATCCCTCTTGCTTCTAGTCAACCAAAAACACAACCAATAGCCACAATCAATGCTATTATTCAATCAACACATAATCCTTGAATTCAAACCAACTTCACCCACAATTTCCAACCACACTTAATCCCCAAATATAACAAATTCGTACTCCCTCAAACCTTGGCTGAAAACTCTACTTTCAAACACCCAAATGACTCTCGAATGATCCCAAAACACCTTCCTAATATCCTTAAACCAACAGCCCTTCAATTTCAACCTTAAACCTCCCAAAAACACAAGTTTTGATACCTTAAAACTTTCCCTATGACCCTACTACGGATTTTCATTAAAAATTCAACCAAATTAATATATATTGTGTATTTCATCATGAGCAAACAAAGTTCCAACCCAATTTATCAAAACAAGATGAAAATCTCATAAAAACCCAAGCTTTTAGTAAAACCCTAACATTTTAAAACTCCATGTTTTTGAAATCCAAGACCATAGATAGATAGAGGATAAAGAGGAGAGTAAGAAAACATGTTTACCTTTCAAAAACACCTTGAAATGAAGTTGAAATCGAATGGAATAGTAACTTGAAAATTTGAGAGAGTTTGGAGAGGGGTTTTTGTGTTTCACGTGGGAATAGAGGGGAAAAGGGGGAGAAGATGACAACTTTAAAAGTTGTCTTCCTTTTTCAAAACTTTTGGGTAAAATCGCAATGTAGGTCCCTCCCCTCTTATTAAAGCTCAATTACATCACAAATTAGGTGGAATTGTTTTAATTTAAATTTTATTGACTCGAACCGTAAACCCGGTTAACTCCTAGGCCCAAAACACGGGTGTTACAACTCTCTCACACTTAAGGAATTTCGTCCCCCAAATTACATGACTGAAAGAGATACGGAAACTGCTTTTCCATATCCTCCTTCCTTTCCCAAGTGGCCTCGTCCACACCTCTACGTTGCCACCGCACCTTCACTAACTCAATCGATCTACCCCTCAACACCTTACTGTCAGAAGCTAAGATCTCAACGGGCTCTTCTTCATAAGTCAAATCCGGATTCAATTCAATCTCTTCTACGGGCATAACATGTGATGGATCGGATCTATACTTACGAAGCATCGAAACATGGAACATATCATGTATCTTCTCTAACTCGGATGGCAAACGCAACTGATAAGCAACGAGACCAGCCCTCTTCACTATCTCATACGACCCTATGTACCTCGGACTCAACTTCCCCTTGCGGCCAAATCTCATCACTTTCTTTCACGGAGACACTTTCAAGAACACCTTCTCACCCACTGAGAACTCAACTTCCTTCCTCTTCAAATCGGCATAGGACTTCTGCCTATCCGAAGCAGCTTTCAAACGATCACAAATCAATTTTACTTTGTCGGTTGTCCCCTTGAGCAAATCCAACATAGGTAACAACTTCTGTCCCACTTCGGCCCAACAAAGTGGAGTTCTACACTTTCGGCCATACAAGGCCTCATACGGAGCCATCTGAATGCTCGACTGAAAGCTATTATTGTACGCAAACTCTACTAGAGGCAAATGCTTCTCCCAAGTACCCTGAAAGTCTATGATACAACATCGCAGCATATCCTCTAAGATCTGTATAACCCTCTCTGACTGACCATCTGAATGAGGATGATAAGAAGTGCTGAAGTTCAAACGGGTACCCAAAGCTGTATGCAGACACTCCCAAAATCTAGAAGTAAACCGCGGATCTCTATCTGATACAATGGACTTCGGCACACCATGCAGTCTAACAATCTCGCCAATATACAAATCGGCCAATCTATCTAAAGTGTAAGTAGTGTTGACTGCCAAGAAGTGAGCACACTTCGTAAAACGATCCACTATCACCCAAACTGAGTTCTTCTTCGTAGGGGTCAAGGGCAAACCCGAAACAAAATCCATGGTGATGTTCTCCCATTTCCATTCCGGAATTCTCAACGGCTATAACAAACTTGAGGGAACCTGATGTTCCGCCTTCACTCTCTGACACACTAAGCATTTACTCACAAAGTAGGCCACATCTCTCTTCAAGCCAACTCAAAAGTACTCATTCTTCAAGTCACGGTACATCTTCGTACTTCCAGGATGCATAGCAAACAGACTACTGTGAGCTTCAGTCAAGATCGTACGTCTCAAGTCACTGTCTTCTGGCACAACTATTCTGTCTTTGAAACACAAAACCCCATCAGTACTGAAACTGTATTCTGAAGGTCTACCCTCGGCTATATCTTGCACGTGAGGTGCCAAAGATCTATCTAAGAGCTGTTTCTCTCTAATCAACTGACCTAGAGTAGGTCTAACCTGAAGCTCGGCTATCAAGCCACCATCTCCGGACAAACTCAATCTAGCAAACATAGCTCTCAAGTCCACGACCATCTTCCTACTCAAAGCATCGGCCACTACATTGGCCTTACCCGGATGGTACTCAATAGTAAGATCATAGTCTTTTAGCAGCTCTAACCACCTACGTTGTTTGAGATTCAAATCTCGCTGAGTCATAATGTATTTCAAACTCTTGTGATCGGTGTACACTGTGCATCTCTCACCGTACAAATAATGCCTCCAAATCTTCAAAGCAAACACAACTGCAGCTAACTCTATGTCATGGGTCGGATAGTTGCGCTCATGGGTCTTCAACTGTCTTGAGGCATAAGCCACCACTCTCTTGTCTTGCATAAGAACACACCCTAGCCCTACATAAGAAGCATCAATGTAGACTACATAGTCCTTCCCGGACTCAGGCTGTATCAAGATCGGTGCTTGGGTCAAAGCTTCTTTCAATTTCTCAAAGGCTCTCTGTCTTGCATCCGTCCACTCAAACTAAACACTTTTCTGAAGTAACTGTGTCAAAGGGGCGGCTAACTTAGAGAAACCCTCTACAAATCTCCTATAGTATCCGGCTAAGCCTAGGAAGCTACGTACCTCGGTCACAGACTTCGGTTGCTTCCACTCAACAATGGCTTCAATCTTCTTCGGATCAACTCTAATCCCATCGGCTGACACTACATGTCCTAAGAAGACTACCTCACGGATCCAGAATTCACACTTGCTGAGCTTCGCATACAACTGATGATCTAGCAAAGTCTTCAAAACAAGTCTCAAGTGTCGGTCATGGTCGTCTTCAGTTCGCGAGTACACCAAAATGTCATCAATGAATACAACTACAAACTGGTCTAAATACTGATGAAAGATCCAATTCATCATGTCCATGAAAGCTGCCGACGCATTAGTCAACCCAAATGGCATGACTAAAAACTCATAATGGCCATATCTAGTCCTAAAGGTCGTCTTCAGTATATCAACCTCTCTTACCTTTAGCTGGTAGTAGCCCGATCTCAAATCAATCTTCGAAAAGACAGATGCTCCTCTCAACTGATCAAACAAGTCGTCAATTCTAGGCAACGAATATTTGTTCTTCATTGTCAACTGATTTAACTGTCGGTAATCTATACACATTCTCATGCTTCCATCTTTCTTCTTCACAAACAACACTGGTGCACCCCAAGGTGAAGAACTAGGCCTAATAAAACCTCTATCTGTCAATTCTTGCAACTGAGTCTTCAACTCTTTCAATTCTTTCGGTGCCATGCGATACGGAGCAATCGAAACAGGAGCTGAATCAGAATAAGTCTCAATGCTGAACTCAACCTCTCTGTCCGGTGGTAACCCTGGCAGTTCTTCCGGAAACACACTAGGAAAGTCACATACTGTCCGGATGTCCTAAGGTCTAACCTCACTCATGTTAAGGTTCATCACATACGCTAGGTATGCTTCGCACCCCAACTCCACTAATCTCTTAGCCTCTAACACTGAAACCACATTAGACAAGAACTTCACGTTCTCACCCACCAGTACTATCTCATAATCATCTATAAGCCTCAAAGAAACCCGTTTAGTTTCAAAAATCTATCCTAGCTCTATGCTCCGTGAGTCAGTCCATACCCAGAATCACATTAAAACTATAGAAAGGAAGTTCCATCATATCCACTGGAAATACATGCCCCTGAACCATCAACGGACACCTTCGGTACATCTTCCTAACTACCACTGTGTCCCCAAAGGAACTAGTAACACTAACTCCTATCTCTAACATCTCACAAGGCAAATTCAAGGACCGTGCATGCTCACTCAATATGTAGGAATGTGTAGACCCAGAGTCAATCAAAGAAAGCAAACCCAAAGACTGTATCGAGAAGTTACCTGCGATCACATCGGTGTCATGCTGATCCCCACGCTGAGCATAAACTCTAGCCTGACCTCTGCCCTCTGGATGAACTGCAACTACATGTGATATGTTCCTCTGACCATCGTTCCTCGGCTGGAAGTTACCTCTACCGCGCCCGCAGCCTCTCTGAAAGTCATTGGCTCTAGCAGGAGCCTGAGCTGGTGCCTGTCCCACCTGATGTGGACAGTCACGCCTAATGTGGTCTCTAGCACCACAACTCCAACAAGAATGATAATTTCCCCAACACTCCCCGGTGTGGTTCCTCCCGCAAGTAGTACATGTGGGCAACTTCCCACCAGCTCTCTGACCCTGATGGCCCCTACCGTGGTTACCGCCACCACGCCTATGATCATAATGATGTCAGTTGTCCCGATGCCTCTTGGCATCACCTCTATCAAAGTTGCTGGACCTCTTACCCGAACTAGATCCACCTGACCGCCTGGTCAAACTCAAACTGTGCTCTAAGTCCTTGGCCCTCACGACCAAAACATCAAAATCAGTGTAATCTGAAGCTAGAGTGTACGTCTTAATCTCTTTACTCAGCCCATAACGGAAGCGATTACAACGCTCCACCTCAGTAGGTACAAGCTCAGATGCATACTGACTCAATCTGACAAATCGGATCTCATAATCGGTCACGGACATACTCCCCTGAAGCAATGCCATAAACTCCATCTTCCTCTCATCGAGGTATCGCGGACCCAGATACTTCTTACGGAAAGCTATCTCAAAGAACTCCCAAGTGATCTCGACCTCATCCATACCCGTAGTAATGGTGACCCACCAAGTGTAGGCCTCACCCTGAAGCAGAGACTCAACACATCCCAACTTGCGCTCACCAGTACATCCCATCTGAGCAAGAATATGGACAGTCTTCTCAAACCACAACTCTGACCTCTCCGGAGTAGCCCCTCTAAACTCTTCGGCCCCAAGGCCCTGAATTCTCTCTAAAGGTAATCTGGTGCCCTCACCCTGATGATGAGCTGCCTGACCTCCAACTACTGCAGCCTGAAATGCCCCGGCTATTTCCTGAACAAACGAAGCTAAGTCTATCCCGGTCGGTCCTTGGCCACCTTCACCACCTTGACCTCCTTGTGGTCCCTCTCCCTCGGCACCGGCCTCACCTCCCACTCCTGGTGGAGGAGGTGGTGGTGGTGGAGGTGGTGGAGGAGCTCCAACTCCAACCACATGCTCTCCCACTTGAGCCTCAACTCTCACTACTGGCTCAACTCTCGGAGCCTCTGCCCGTGGTTTCGGTCGAACCATCCTAGGCCTCCCACGTGGTCTCATGCTACAGCTAGCAAGGTATAAACTACAACAAGAAACAGATAAGGATCACGTTAGTCAAAGCAAGGGTGCAATAGTGCTCAAGTACTCCTCTTTCCAAAAATCTTTTTAATTTAAGTAATAGTAGCAATGGGCACACACTCTACACCAGACACGACAATTCATGCTTCAAAACATCATACGAACAATCGAGTATCAAGAATTTCATGGCAAAACATGCATCGAACAACACAATCATTTAATACATCAAGCTTACCTCACTTACCTGCCCGAGGTCTCGGTAACCTCAGGCTCTGATACCAACAAATGTAACCCCCTCGTTCCGGTCTGGCCGGATGACCGGTCTGAGTGAGCTACACGGGGAAAACCGAGTGAAAACCCCTAAAGGATTCCCCCTCGGATAGCAACCCTATTTTTTTCATTTTAAATCTTGTCTAGACGAGTAATTAATCCTATGTGGTCATACAGCGGAACAACATTCACGAGACAAACAACCGAACTACACCTAACATTTCACAGTCCAATTTTTAACTTAATCTGCAGGCGGTATCGGTACACTTAAGGGGTGTATCGATACCCCTTGACTAGGTCAACTGGTCAAAGTCAACCCGTGGAGACCATATCGATACACCCAAGGAGTGTATCGATACCTCCCCAACGGTTGACTTTCCATGATCAACGCTAAGATGACCGTATCAATACGCCAAGGGACCCGTTTCGATACCAAAGTGGACAGTAGCTTCAGTGACCAAAATGGTATCGATACGCCCCATCGCGTATCGAAACACGAAGCCTAGAACAAGAAGGTCGTATCGATACGGGACCAACCGTATCGATACCCCTGCTACGAACTTACAGGTTTGAGCTGATTTAAGGCACAAGGAGGCCCTTAAATCCCTCTAAAACCCCAACCAACACACTATCATCAATCCTAAGGCAAACCAAACATAAAAGCATGCTTTAACTTGAAACCAAAGGCACAATCCAACACAAGGTGATACACAAACCATACAGGCAACATAAACTTTCAAGCATGACATTCCAACAAGAGGCATTTCAACATTTAAGGTCATACAAGGAACTCAAAGCCATAAAGGCACAAGATAAGCATATAAGAGGTTTACACCCACATCAAGGCAACCTAAACATTAAGAGACATGCTAACACACACAACATTCATCATAGCACATCATGCTTACAAACCATAGTCAATCCAAACATCAACACATGTAAATGAGTCATACAAGCTCATACACAACCCGTGCCACATTGCTAACTAATACAAAATCACCACCGTACTTGATTCACAAACTTGGAAGCCCTTCTTGCCTTGCCTCGAGCTAACACCACGCTAATAATCTGCATTGTTGAACATTGAGAGCGTAAGCTATAAGCTTAGTGAGGGTGCTCTAAAACGAAAAACATCAACAATGCAGGGTTCAAGCATGTAAATCCTAATCTCACATATATCAAGCATCGACATGTAATCAAGTAGACCTAGCTAGTCTTTCAAGTGACATACTATGGCATCTTACTTCATACTAAGCATCAAGCATCAATAACCAACAATCATAAATCAACATCACATATCACAATATATGAACAAGTTAATTGGCCACTTTAAATTACCCCGATTGTGCGGATTTAAATCTCAACAACACTTTACCTCGGTGAGATTACACTCATCACCGGACCTTGCATGTGCGGGATTTCACTCATCGCCACATACCCTACGGATAGGATTCCACTCATCATCCCGTAGAAATAAATAAAAGGTTCTGGTGGAATATTACATCACCGTACTCCTCCTTGATGACTTAACGCCATCAAGGCCACGTACGTTTTGACTCAATTTGTGTGCACACTAATCCTGATGATCGATCATTTACAACCGGTAATTTATTTAGTGCCAATTATCATAACCACATTATATATCATCAACCACACTCCATGCTCATCACATACATATACATTTCATGAATATACAAGTACCAATTAACCACAAGCACAATAGCATAGTCAACAAGCACATTAGCATTTAAGGAGAACAAAGGCTAAATGTAACTACTTGAGTTAAAAGGAAGTGGCCTACCAAGAACACTTTACACACACACTACATATACTCGAACCAAACTTTAAATCAAATTTGAAACCACTCACCGCCCTTCCTTAGCTACCAAGCGAAACTCTTACGAACCCGGATTCGGTCCCAAAGCTTCTTCGACGATCCCTCTTGCTTCTAGTCAACCAAAAACACAACCAATAGCCACAATCAATGCTAATATTCAATCAACACATAATCCTTGAATTCAAACCAACTTCACCCACAATTTCCAACCACACTTAATCCCCAAATATAACAAATTCGTATTCCCTCAAACCTTGGCTGAAAACTCTACTTTCAAACACCCAAATGACTCTCGAATGATCCCAAAACACCTTCCTAATATCCCTAAACCAACAGCCCTTCAATTTCAACCTTATACCTCCCAAAAACCCAAGTTTTGATACCTTAAAACTTGCCCTATGACCCTACTACGGATTTTCATTAAAATTCAACCAAATTAATATATATTGTGTATTTCATCATGAGTAAACAAAGCCCCAACCCAATTTATCAAAACAAGATGAAAATCTCATAAAAACCCAAGCTTTTAGTAAAACCCTAACATTTTAAAAGTCCATGTTTTTGAAATCCAAGACCATAGATAGATAGAGGATAAAGAGGAGAGTAAGAAAACATGTTTACCTTTCAAAAACACCTTGAAATGAAGTCGAAATCGAATGGAATAGTAACTTGAAAATTTGAGAGAGTTTGGAGAGGGGTTTTTGTGTTTCACGTGGGAATAGAGGGGAAAAGGGGGAGAAGATGACAACTTTAAAAGTTGTCTTCCTTTTTTAAAACTTTTGGGTAAAATCGTAATGTAGGTCCCTCCCCTCTTATTAAAGCTCAATTACATCACAAATTAGGTGGAATTGTTTTAATTTAAATTTTATTGACTCGAATCGTAAACCTGGTTAACTCCTAGGCCCAAAACACGGGTGTTACACTCCATACCCAGAAGATTATGATGTTAATGTTGTATGTGATTATCATCTGGGAAGCATATGCCACACTACCAAGAATTGTGGAGCTTTGAGAAATAAGGTGCAAAATTTGATTGAAAATGACACTTTGAAATTCAATAGCGGAGTCCCTGAGATGAACTGACAATGGGATGGTGTTAGATCTGTCTAGAGCGTAGACAATTTTTCAAGACATCTTTGTAGTTTAAAAATCTTTTTGAGTAATGCCTGGAACAAACCTTTTTCCTAGGCTCGAAGGCAAAAGGGAATATTTTGTAAGGGCGCGGGTCTATTTATTTTAATGAATGATGCATTTTTGCAAATTTTCTCAAAATTTAACTTGTTTAAGCATGTGTGATGAGTTTTCTCCATACATACATGTATATTATTTTTTAAGAGCGGCACCGTTTCTAATCCGACGGTTGATTTCGAGCAACCATGCGTCCAGAGGAAATCGAAAGATGTGAAAATAAAGGGGATGTGACCTATCTTTCAATCTATTTAGGCTAGTAGAAGGCCTATTGAGTGTCTAGGGAGTGATGGAAAGGTCTCAAACACAAATTTTGAGTGGATATTTCCTCTCAAGCATTGTCATCTAAGATTTCTGAATATCGTGTTAACTCCAAACATGTATCCAACTGAAGACCACCCTTCCTCGATGATGTTTGTGTATGAAATTATTTTCTAACCAAGGATCACCGCCACCCTGAAGAAAGAGATAAGAAAAGCTTCTTCAAGTAGAAAATGAATAATTTTGATCGTGCCGAGAAGACTTGTCCTTCAAGGAGCATGCAATGAATTTATCTACATCAGATGGAAGAGGTAATATGTACTCGAATAGCTTATCAAGTCAAAATAAGAATCCTAAACTCGGAATCAAGAAAAAAACAAGATAAAGAAAAAATATCTATGGTGAAAACTCAAAAAGGATGTCTTAGATTAAAAAAAGAAAAGACAAAAAAAGAAAAAAGAAACAAAGAAACCAAGGTGAAAACCCGAAAAGGCGCTTTGGGAAGAAATTTTTGAAAATATCTAGGGCAAAAACCCAAAAGCGCGCTTTAGATAAAAAAATAGAGAAAAAAGAAAATAGAAAAATAAAGACGTCAAATCAAAAGTGGAGCTTCCAAGGGAGAAGCAAGTGCAAAATCTTTCATCCCTACCTAAAAGAGATTTGGAGGATTGCTCGTCTACAAAACCGAATCAAGAACTGATGTTTAGTAAGAGTACAAGTTTTCTTAAGCTGCAAAGTTCCAAAGTAGAAGAAAGGAAATGAACTCTATGGTGAAAATCCAAAACGGGCAGTCTAGGGCGATCCAAAAATAAAAAAAGAAAATATGCACCTATGCAGTTTCAAAGCAAACACTACAAAAACATCATCCATTTCATAATCACAAGCTCTAGTCTATGTCATATGTCTCCAAAGAATATTTTTGTAACACCCCCTTCCCGGTTAGTAGAAAATCGGGTCGGAGAATGCTACTAGTGTTCGATATGATAAATTGTACAATAATTTCCGATGATTTAACTATAATTCGAAGTTATTCAATAACTCAATAGCATGTTCAATGATTCAATGAGAGCTATAAAATTAGTACAAGATGATATTATTCATTTTAGGGCCTTATTGCAACTTCTACAAGCTTTAGGAGCCAATTTGTAAATTCTATATATTAAGGGACCTTAACAGTAATTGAGTTTACCTTTGAGAAATTCAACATATGTTTAACACGCATGTCAAATTTTATGAAGTTTTGAATTAATTTGTTCATTCAATTAGCCAATTGAAATCCAGTGACTTGTTGGCATGTTTTACAAACTTGTTTCAGTAGTTTTAACTAACTTACCTGTATCGATATCGATACTCAAGAGGTCGTATCGGTACGCAATACCTGATTCAATTATTAACCAATTTCAGTAGTGTTTTGGCGTACCGGTACAAATTCAGTTGTATCGGTACGAGGTTCATACCCTTAAAGGGATCGATACGGTCCTAACCTATATCGGTACCTAGTTTAATATACTAATTCCAGTGACCAAATTATGTACCATTACACCCCCTACACGTATCGGTACACCTTAAAGACTATGACCGATAACACACACATAATGATATGTCATCACCCGTATCAGTACGCTCTGCTCCGTAATGACAGATTATGCTAGTTTTTGCAATAATAACTTAATCATAGAGTGTTTAAACCATTACAAACTTAGAAACCATATTTCCAGCATGTTAACTAAACCATATACCATATTCACTCTCATTTTAACATGCTTATACATATTTAGGTCTTGTAAGTATCAACAATGTCATTTCATGATTATCAAATCACCCTTTTATCTTTATACTTAATTCCATGTTTCCCATTACCCAAAACATCACATCATTTAGCTATTGTAGCATACTTATCATACAGTGAATATACTTTCGCTTGTTCTAATCATATTAATAAAGGTTATTCCTTGAAAGAAGACAACATATAATTAAGGCTCCATATATCATGGATCTTAATGCACACATATGATTATACCATGACTTCTTCATACAAATCTAAGACATATGGCACCATTCTAGGAGTTATAGGGAAAAGTATAAACATTACTCGGAGCTTGGGAAGTGACTTGCAACCTCAAACCACGATCGATCCTTAGAAACTCTATAACCTGAAAATGACTGACAATTAAATGCATTAGGCTTACATAGCCTAAGTGAAGTAGTGACCATGAATAACAATATGTCAACAATTATGATTTGCTTGAAATCAATGAAAATAAGCACATGATGGCATCGATGCATACATGTTATATCTTTACATATCACATATATACAATACATAGATTCAAGATTATTTCCATGATTTATTCTCAATATTCTTAATATCATTTCTTATCTAGATTCAGTAGAGTCTTTTAATTATTTTGTTTTCCCTTGGAACACATTGAACAAGGTATCGATGGCGAATGATTCACATAGCTCAAAGCACAAAGCAATTGCTAATGTCGAAGTAATAACAATCTATCAATGCTTCCTTCTTCCTCGTACCCTCCAACCAAACCATCTGCCTCTCTTAGGGTCGTCACCCTTGAGCCGTAGCTCATGGACCGTAGTCTAGATGAATATATATATATTAAGTACCATGCCAAAGTGTCCAAGGGCTTCCATTGTAAGACAACTTGTAGTTTTATGCTTTAACGATAGAGAAGTATTCTTGTTCGATTGTTGAGCCTTAGCTCCAATAGTCCTTGTCAATAGTTCAAACAATGTGCCTCAATGTATTTAAGAATCTTGATACAATATCAATAATGTCGGTATAAGATCAATAACAATATCAATGGATTTATTAAAATGATAATATGGGCTTAATGACTTAATATTCAATGCAATGTCATGTTCAATGCTATGATCAATGTCCCATGTGACCAGTGATGCAAAACAATGTAGAAAGGCTTACCAAGGTCTTCAATAGCGATGAACGTTGCCATCGGCTTGCTCTATGTGAGCCAACGCAGAATGGTTCATGAACAACAATTATTACATACATAGGAAACAAAGATAAAGATGACACCGTATCATCCGAATGCATAACTACACTCACTCGATCCTAGCTTGGAGATCATTTCCTTATCCTCCCAATTGTGATTTTCATTTCCTCTAACCAAACATTAAGAAAAACACGTCATTTAATACATTGGACAACTTGCACTATGTCTAAAGAAATATTCCTATAAAATGTTGTATAACTCGGAACTTGATTCCATTTGTTTTAAATGAAAGTAAACTGAATAAGCTTTCTAGCCATATAAATTCTAGATTCTAAGTCTTCTCATATGATTTTTAGTGAATTATCAAAGCTGGTGTTCATACAGTTTACAAACTGATGCCCTGTTTTCAGGACCTCCACTTACTCAAAAATTCATATCTTTTGATATACGACTCGAAATTGATCTCCGTTTGTTGCAAATGAATCTAGATTCATGTAAAATTCCATAAATATAAGTTTCATTTCCAGAGTCGATCTATATGATTTTCGGTGATTTATTGAACTTACTGCCACTGCAGTAGTTCTAGACAGATTTCTCTAAATTTGAATTTAAGCTCTTTAAATCACTTGAACAACTTAACTAATAAATGCAAACCCTAATTCTTACAATAAATACATAAATTTAGAGTCAATAGATTTACTTACCCATCTCCAATCTTGCTGAAATAGGTACCAATTTAAAGAGTCAAGCTTAGGCCTTCATTTTTTCCAAAGTTGAATTTAAATTCTCTCTCTCTCTGAACTCAAGAAGCACTCATCCATGGCTTCCAAAAACCCCTTAAGGAAGACAACCAATATTCTTGATTTTTTCCTTACTTTCTCTCATTTCGTGGCAATAATAACCATTATTGGCTTCCTTGATACTCTTCATTAAGGAAAATTTAGAACAATATACATGGGTAGTGACTAACCATTAGGAACAATGGTCAAATTTCTCTCTTAGTCCTCACATAACTTTTCCTCTTGCATGAAGAAATGTCATGTTTTAATTAGTCATAAACCCTTAATATTTTATCTTGTATGCAACTATAGCTACTTAACTTATACTTTTACAATTTAAGCACTATGCATACTTTCAATTCTTACAAGTTAATCACTAGGTGGTCTAAATACACATCTAGTCCTTATAATCTCTATGCCTTGTTCTTATAACATACTATTTTACTAATTCACTTTTTTAACTAATGGCCCTTGATTTTAAATTCTCACAATTTAATCCTTAATCTTAAATCTTTTGTTTTAAGCTCACAACTTATTAATTATTCAAAATACTCCTTATCAATCCTTTGTATCATCACGGAAACATGTGCATGCATATCATTTGCATAAATTTATTGCCATAAAGTAATTTTGCACTCAATGCTCAGTGAACTTTTCTAAAACCAATCCTTTCATAAGGGTATTTTTTCTTAAAACCGAATTCCTCAATTCGATCCTTCCATAGGAATTATTTAATTGCATCCTTTCATAAGGATAGTTTTCTTAATAGGAATTTCTTAATTGCATCCTTTCACGAGGATGTTTTTCTTAAAAACATGAATTTCTTAATTCAACCCTTTCATAAGGACGTTTTTTTCTCAAAAACAGGAATTTCATAATTCTATCCTTTCATAAGGATGTGTTTTCTTAAACAGGAATTTCGTAATTGTATTGGACGGCGGCTCGTGGCGGCAGAAGGCGGCGCTCGATGGCTGGTTTTTGTGCAGAGAGAGTGTTTGAGAGAATTTGGGGGGTTTTTTATTATCAAACCCAAAATGATTTTTTGGTCAAAAAATGTGTATTTAAAGGCAACATGTAATATCCCGAAAAACAGCCTAGTAGAATGTTGCTTAAGTAATAGAAATTTGGCTTAAATAATACGTGCCTTGAAATTTGATTGTTAGATAAGTAAGAATCTATTAACAAATTAAGATGGGACCTTGGACCGAATTAAAAAGGGAGAATGTTGAGTGCTCAATTTTTGCTGGACCAAAATGAGTAAAAAGGGGGAAATAGAGTTTGCATGTAAAATTGATCAAAGATGGAGGCATAGACACAAGTTCTCATTGGATGAAAACATGTGCCTTGTTAGTGATGACTCACGGCAACATGAAGGGAAAAGATGAACCAAAGTTTAGTCATCTTCTTCATTCTACTAACCGAAGGTTGAGAGAGAAAGTGAGCTTTATGCCATGGTAATGGAGGAGTTAAGCTAGATTGATCCAAGTTACGTTAGCAAAGGAAGAAGGTGATCATTCTCTTTCTTATATTTCTATTCTTTGAATTGAATTGGAGTGATTGATCAAAGGAAGAAATTGAATTATATGTTGTTAACTCTAGAAATTGATTGTGTTGTTTATAAAAATGTGAGCATAGGATGAATGGTTCGAATGTGTAAGTACATGCACAAGTGAAAAATGTCCTGTTGTATATAGAGGTGTACATAAACGATTCTGTTTTGAGCATGCAAGAACGAATATTTATAATGTCCAAAGGGCTTTTTAGCATAAAGAATTAAATTGTTAAAAAGCTGCCAGTTTTGAATGAGTAAGTGATTGTGGACTGCTTTTAGTGAATTTTGGGGACTGTTTATGTAATTCTAAACAGTGCAGTTTTAGAATATAAAAGGCAGTATAGATATCAAGCTAAAACAGTGCATAAATAAGTCTAAAACTGTACAGGATTTAAGTTCAAAACTGAGCAGAATTGAGGTTTTAAAACTTTACAGAATTAAAGCCTAAAAACTGTGTAGAAATGTAGATTAAAGCTGTGCAGAAATGCTGATTAAAACAGTGCAGAAAATGCAGTTTATTAAAGTGAGAATATGCAGCTTAGTGTTTAAAGTGTAAACTGGAACAGAATGAACAGTTTTGAATAATTCATTGTGAACTCATGAAAGCTGTCTAGAGTATGTATAAGATTAAAGGACTGTTTTAGTAGTTTAAAACAGGGGTCTGCTTGTAAAATATATTTTAAAGACTGTTTTGAACAAGGAAAGATGTGTTTGGGGCTGTTATGATATATGTAAGTATGTACAAACTGTTTTGGGAATAGAAAATAAAGTTAAAGGCTGTTCGTAACAATTTTTGGGACTGTTTTTGTAACACTAAAGTGCAGTTTTATAATTTTGAATTAAAAGAGTTCATTTGCAAAGTTTAGGGGGTGCTTTGTAAGCATTAAGTGAAAGGTAAATTTTATAACTTAAAAAGTGGACTATCTTATATGTATATAGGGGTATTTTGGGCTGTTTAAGCATGTATACAAGTATAAATATGTGAAGTAATCTATTTCTGTATGTTTGGAAGCATGAATGGACTGTTTTGAGCATTGTAAGTAAGTATGTATATGCATGATGAACTGTTTTGTATATTTGAATGCATAAGTGGCATGTTTTGGATGCCTAAACATGTATATAGGTATAATTAAGTTGTTTGGTGTGTATACCAACACCTAATGGACTGTTTTGATGTACATAAGTATGTATGCAAGTGTGTGGATTGTATACTGTTGCGTGTAAAATAGTCTATCGCAATTGTAGTGCAAGTATACACGACGCAAGTAGTAAAGTGATACGAAGTATCGGATATCGTCTCCACAGGGATTGGGCTAATGACTTCACCTTGTTTCACTGCACGAAGTAAAAGAAATAATTAAGAGTTGTCACGAGAATAATAAAATAAAAACGTATTTAAAAGGATTTGAGATATCAAGATGGAGAGAATGGGCTGGTATTGAGTTGCTCGGTAGTGCAGGTATTGAATTGCTTAGGATCTCCAGTTCTGTCGTCGCACCCGTCGCCGACAGCACCTGTCGCGGCGTCTGTCCGTTAGCTGTCGCGGCAGCGAACACTAACTCTGTACTTCAAGCTTGACAAGAATCCCAGATCTGCCTTGCCCTATCCCTAGGCACAAGTCTGTCGATGATCACGTCTTTGATGATACCTCCCGGCGTGAATCGAAGGATGAACACCGATGTGTATGAATTCTTCCTTAGCCACTTAACCTCGCCTTATCCCTAAGCACGAGATGGTTCAACTATAAACTAGAGAACGCGCTTTTATCTCTTTCGTATACTTAACTCTCTCGATGCTAAGTAAATAGATAACCTCACAATGCTCTCCCGATGCTCTTGCAAGATGTTAAAACCAAGATAAAAGAACTTGAAGTTTATTTTATTGAACTTGAAAAATCCTAAAACAAAACAACCCTTGCAACTACTTTACAAAACAACCCGTAGCCCTAGGGGGAATTTAGAACATATCGGTGACAGGTAAACGGCAGGTTTAGGTTTTCGGTTATGGGGTAGTCGGCTATGCCCTAGGTTTAATCTATGCCCTTTATATAAGCTTTGGGCTCAAGTTATCTAAGGTAACAAGGATTACAACTTTAATTAAAAGTAAGATTCTAATAAAGACTAAATCTCTAAAGTCTCCTACTTTCCAGCCGCATCCTTGCTTTTAGGGATTTCCTCTCCTTTGAGCTTTGGCTTGACATATCTCTTGATCCGGGGCTTGGAAAAATATTCGGCTTCCACACGACAGACGAGCAGATTTTTCTCTATCTATCGAGGTCCACTTTACTTTTTCCTCTTCATGAATCTGCTGTCACCATGCTGTCACGACAGGTCCATGACAGGTTCGTCTTCTTCAGCTGTTTGTCCAGTTCAGCTCTCCTGCTTATCTGCCCCGCGCCTGCTTTCGACATCTACTATGACAGATACCTGCAAAAATAACCATCTTTCAGTAGAATCCGTGCCTTTTATATAATTGTGATGTTTTATTGAAAACTAACCTAAATGCAATGCAATGATGCTTGAATGCAGCAGAAATATGGGTTTAAAAAGGTGTAAATGATAGAACTTTTACACACTCAACACACCCCCAAACTCAAGTTTTTGCTTGCCCTCAAGCAATGGAGACTTAAAAGAAAACTGAAAATTTTTGTGTTGGCCTTCAAGCAGTGAACTGTCCCTTACCTGTCGCTCATTCTCTATGGTGGCAGCAACCTGTCGGAAGGGTTAGGATCTGTCCGGAATCTCCCTATAGCTCTCGTGCAGTGTGTGCATGCTTTTGAACAGTTATAAGCTAAGACTCTCTTAGTTTCACTAGAATATTCAACTCCTTAACTTGAATTTTATGCCAAAGTTTACTTTCTTTTAGAAGGCACATTTTCATGCTTTTTCTTCTATTTTCAAGCTAAGATTTTCTAGAGCCAGTTTTGGGCACCTCTAGTTAGCTTCTTAGAGCCGGTTTCGGGCACCTCTAGGTTTTTGATTTTCTTTTGCTAAACTTCTTTCCTAGAGCCAGTGTTAGGCACCTCTAGGGGCTATCCAAGTTCTAAGCTTCCTATTCTAGTTTGGCTAAAAGAAGTCTAAGCATTATAACAGTCACAAAAGTGTTTAAGTTTTCAGAACTATAGAAAGGCTCTAAACTTTTCCTTAACCTGTCCTAAAGATGCTGCCACGACAGAGCCGTCATGACAGGTAAGTTAACTTCACAGTTTTAAGCCAACAGTTCAAATTTTCTGATTTTTCTGATTTTTTTTTTGTTTTTTGTTTTTTGTTTTTTGTTTTTTTTTAAAGTAAAAAAAAACTAATAAGACACAACAATTAAACAAAAGATGTACTAAAGACTCCATTAAATATGGAGGGTTGCCACCCCCAAACTCGAGGGTTGCATTGCCCTCAATGCAAAATGACACTAAAAACAAAGAAAGAAAAACATGATAAATAAAAGTACATCACAATATATAAGGGCAGGCAGCAATAAGAGGAGTAAAAGAAATAAAAACTTAAATTTTATGCGCTGTCCTCGCTGCTGCTGCTGACGCGGATCTGATGGTAGCGTCTGCGTTGGGGAGGTGGCTGGGCAGGTTGGTCAACAGGTTCATCTGCCTGTTGAGGTGCAGGTACTTCCTCCGGTTGGTGGACATGGTCGTCAGCAGGTTGAATGGCAGGTGGCTCCACTAGTCGGACATCAGAACTGCTGCTGCTGTCCCAGCTGGTACTCGTGATGGCCTTGGACAGCATCCTCTTGTTGGCCACATGTTTGATTCTTTTCACCCGAGTGAAGGCGCTGTCCAAATTCCTCCGGACAAGAGGGCTGTCGTCAGTGGCAGCTCGCTTGGTGCCTCGTGGAGAAGTGTCCGTCGGGGGGCTGCCGGCTGCTGTCGGGGAAGGTGTGGAGGAGGCAGATTCTCCGTGGGGAGAGACAGGTGGTGTGGGAATGGGAGAGGGGATATTAAAGTAATGGGCGGGGAAGGTGGGGAAAATGACATCCGAAAAATTCAAATTATTGGTAATGAAATTTACCGTTGCGTTGGAGAAGTCGCGGATGAATGTCATTAAACCCATCTGCCGCTCCTCAATCCTCAAGATGGCAGCTAAGATGTTGGCGTTCTGATCTGCCGGAGCGGTGTTGGTCGCAGCTTCTGGGGCAGGTTCAGTGGCAGGTTCATCATCAGACTCAGCAGGTGGGGCGTTTGGATCGAAGGCGTTGAGGGGCGATACGACGATAATCTCCATGAGGCTGGAGATGTTGCTGTCGGTCCAACCGCTGCCCTTCTTGATTTTGTCTGAAGGGTCCTCCGGTACGGCAGCGCAGCGGCAGAGGGCAGTAATGGTGAAGGGCAGGCATAGTCGTGAATCTGTTCTGAAGGCACAATCGAGAATGCTGTCTCGCATGTACCTGCCCACGTTGATCGGCCTGTCATGCATGATAGAGTGGATGAGGGCCAGCCGCTGCCTGTTGACTGTCGTGTGGTGGGATGAGGGCAGGATACGCTCTTTAATAAAAGCGTTCCATAGTTTAGCCTCGGGGAGCAGTTCTTCCCGGTTGACGGAGTTGGGGTTCTTCTTGCTGGTGCTCCAGGTCGTGCCCTCCTCTGTCAGTTCCCTCATGACAGCATCGTGGCCGGCAGCGTCGAGGGAGTCCCAAAACTGTTGATGAGCATCGTCATTGGGGCCAAAGAAGAGGCCGAAGACATGGTTGATGCTGTTGGCGGTGAAAGGAACTGTCACTCCTCGGACGACAACAGATGTCGCCGACTTACTCTCGATCGCCTCATAGAATTCCCTGACCAGAGTATCGTTGAGTTCTGCCGGCTGCTCGGCAAAGTCTTCCCAAAATTGCGCCGTAATAGCCTTCATGATGAACGGCCAGAGGCCAAAAAGAGGAGCATCTCTGTTATAGATGAAGCTCCGTTCCTCCCAAAGTTCCTTGTTGGCGAACGGGGATGCTGCTGCGGAAGAAGAGGCGGCAGCAACATTCTGGCGAGTTTGTCGTGAAGACATTTTTGGTTACAAGGGCTGAAAAAAAGAGAGAAAATAGATAAAACTAGAAGAGAATACAAGAGAGAAAAATCAGAAGTGAGGAAAAATGAAAGGGGGAAGGGGTTTATAAAGCGGTCGAGTAGCTGCCCATTTAATGCCGCAACGGCAGGCGGGAATAACGGGGCGGCAGATTGGATATTGCGTGTCTGACGCGTCTGACACGCATTAATGCGTCTGCGGAGCGTCTGCCGCACGCTTCTTCGTCTGCTGTGCGTCTGTTGACAGCCTGTCAAATCCGTCTGCGCCGGCAGCCGGAACGACAGGTTACCATAAATGGGCTTAATTGGGCTGGTGGATGAGCGGTGGTCTTGGGCCACTTCTTCTTTCTCACTTGTCTCCTTTATTTCCTAAAAACTGAAATTAAAAACAAAACATTATTAAAATAAATCTAATTCCTAATAAATAATAATAAAATAAAATAAAAATAAAACTAGGTTAAATTAGGGATGCCTTGTGGGGCATCACCTAAGGTAACCACTTCCTGAATCCTTGGGGCTTCAGTCCCCTGATAATGCTTGAGGCGTTGTCCATTGACTTTGAATTGGTACCCGTCTTTATACAGTGTCGGCCAGTAGAACCCTGACTGCAGCACCTTGGCAGCAGTTTTGTTGCCTCCTAAATGTCCTCCATATTGTGAAGCATGACAGTGATGGAGAATGTCTTCTTGTTCTTCTTGTGGTACACATCTCCTTATAACCTGATCTGCGCACATTTTGAAAAGAAGAGGTTCGTCCCAATAATAATGTTTAACATCATTTTGAAACCTCTTCCTGGCTTGATAAGTAAGACCAGAAGGTAATATTCCGCTAACTATAAAATTAACGAAATCAGCATACCAGGGAAGGTTAGAAGACTTACCTGCCGCCATGGCTGTCGCGACAGCTATTGCGGCAGCAAAGAGCTGCTCAGCGGGGAAGGTCTCTAGTATGTGTGTCTCATCTACAGGTAGACTCTGTCCTAACTCCAACCTCGACAAGTGATCCGCCACCTGATTTTCTGTCCCCTTTTTGTCTTTGATTTCAAGGTCGAACTCTTGTAATAGCAAGATCCATCTTATCAACCTAGGCTTTGCATCCTTCTTTGCGAACAAGTACTTAAGGGCAGAATGGTCGGTGTGCACTATTACTTTCGTCCCAAGTATATAAGAACGAAACTTGTCGATGGAGAACACCACAGCTAACAGCTCCTTTTCTGTGGTGGTATAGTTTACTTGGGCATCATTCAATGTTTTGCTGGCATAATATATGACATGAAACAGCCTGTCCTTACGCTGCCCAAGTGCTGCCCCGACAGCATAGTCACTAGCATCACACATAATTTCAAACGGTTGCGTCCAGTCTGGTGGCTGTACTATGGGGGCTGTCACTAGCTTTTCCTTCAGAACCTTGAATGCTTCAGTACATTCTTCATTAAAGTCAAAGAGTCGGTTCTGCTCTAAGAGATGACATAGGGGCTTTGTGATTTTTGAGAAGTTTGCAATAAATCTCCTATAAAAACCAGCATGCCCTAAAAAACTCCTAATGCCCTTGACTGTGGTTGGCGGCGGCAGCTTCTCTATGACTTCAATCTTTGCCCTGTCGACTTCTATCCCACGGCAGCTAATCTTATGGCCTAAAACTATCCCCTCATCTACCATAAAATGGCATTTTTCCCAATTAAGAACAAGATTAGCTTTTTCACATCTTTCAAGTACCTTTTGAAGGTTGCCAAGGCAGCTCTCAAAATCGTCTCCAAAGACAGAAAAATCATCCATGAAGATCTCAAGGAAGTCCTCTACCATGTCGGAGAATATTGCCATCATGCACCTTTGGAAGGTGGCAGGTGCGTTACAGAGTCCAAACGACATCCTCCTAAATGCGTATGTTCCGTAGGGACAGGTGAAAGTCGTTTTCTCTTGATCCTCTGGTGCAATAGCGATTTGGTTATAACCTGAGTAACCATCAAGAAAACAATAATAAGGTTTACCCGCTAATCTATCAAGCATTTGATCAATAAAGGGTAAAGGAAAGTGGTCTTTTCGGGTAGCTTTGTTAAGCTTCCGATAGTCCATACAAACCCTCCAACCGGTCACAGTCCTGGTTGGGATTAACTCATTGTTTTCGTTGGTTATCACGGTCATGCCTCCTTTCTTGGGAACACATTGCACCGGGCTTACCCATTTGCTATCGGAGATGGCGTAAATAATACCAGCATCTAACCATTTAATTATTTCTTTACGTACTACCTCCTTCATTGCAAGGTTTAACCGCCGTTGGGAATCAATAGTCGGCTTATGATCTTCCTCTAGGAGGATTTTGTGCATACAGATTGCCGGACTAATGCCCTGAATGTCTGCTATAGTCCATCCTATCGCCCTTTTATGCTGCCTCAACATGTCGATCAGCTGTCGTTCCTGTTCCTGCGGCAGCTTAGCAGAGATGATTACGGGCAGTGTTTTATCACTACCAAGATAAGCATATTTAAGCTGCCCTGGCAGGGGCTTAAGTTCTAAGACAGGTGGTTCGACAGTAGATGGCTTTTGAATTAAATGGTTATCCGAAGTGTAATTCAAGGGTTCGAATAACTTACCTGGGCGATGGTCTAACCAGTCTACCTCCTCATGACCTTCAGTATCAGATGAATCGGATTCAGAGGAGTCGCTGTCGTCGGTGCTGTCGTCGTTGCTGTCGTGACAGGCTTGTAAATGGCTGTCGCAGCAGTGACCAAATTTTATATCCCGGCAGCCCGACCAGATGCAGGGTTGATCAAAGGTCACCTCAATGATGGCCTTGCATTCTTCATCCACATCAGCATGTTTCATTGCTTGGAGAACATTCAACTTAATTTCTTGATCGTTTACGCGCATGGTGAGTTCTCCTTTCTCCACATCAATCAATGATCTTCCCGTGGCTAAGAAGGGTCGCCCTAGGATGACTGGTGCGTTCTCATCTGCCTCACAATCTAAAATAAGAAAGTCAGCAGGAAAAATAAGTTTATCCACTCTTACCAAGATGTCTTCAATTTTTCCCTCGGGGTGAACGTAAGAGCGGTCGGCTAGCTGTAGGGTAACTGTCGTGGGCCGCGCCTTGCCAATACCTAATTTCTGAAAAACAGATTTGGGCATTAGATTAACACTAGCACCAAGATCACATAATGCCTTACCCACAAATTTATCTCCGATTACGCAAGGTATGAGGAAGCTCCCTGGATCCTTCTTTTTCTGGGGTGGTTGTCGATGAAGAATACTCATGCACCCTTCTTGCATCCTTACCGTTTCAAATTCCCCAAGTTTAGATTTTTTAGACATGACATCCTTGAGAAATTTAGCATAACCGGGCATTTCCCTAACAGCATCTAACAACGGAATGTTAATATGAACCTGTTTAAAAATATCATAAATCTTTTTAAGTTGAGATTCATGCTTAGCTTGCTGTATCCGTTGCGGAAAAGGTGGTGGAGGACGATAATCAGCAATGCATCCTTCCCACTGCATGCGAATCTGAGGTCGATACTCATCTTTTTTCTCCTCTGTCGCTTCTGCTGTCGTGACAGGCTCATCGGCAGCAGTCTGTTCATTACCTGTCGGGGCAGCTTCCTCGGCAGGCTTATCCAAGGCAGGTTTCTTTTCTGTTTCAGCTTCTTTTTCCGGCCCTGGTAACTTTTTCCCACTCCTAGTAGTAATCGCCTTACATTGCTCATGAGGGGGCGTTCTAGCATTTTCAGTATTGCTAGGGAATCCTCCATTCTGCCGTGGCTTAATATGCTACGACACCTGACCCATTTGTGTCTCTAGAGATTTCAAGGTGGCCTCATGGTTTGTCATTCTCATCTTAGTTTCATCCATAAAGTCTTCCGTTTTCTTGACAAACTTATTGATGTTATCCATATACGTGCCGGTCTGAGACATAAAGGTGGCTAGAGTCTGCTCCAATATACTACTCGTGGCAGGTGGTGGCTGCTGTTGTTGCTGAGGCGGCAGGTTCTGCGGCAGGTTTTGCGGCTGTGGCTGCTGTCGCGTCAACAATCTAGGACCCCCCTGATTCTGATTATATGCTTGCGGATTTAGAGCATTGTTGGGGTTACTACAGGAAAATTTGGGGTCTTTCCTCCAATTAGGGTTGTAATTGTTGGAATTGTAGTTTGGCTTGTAATTTCCAACATATTTTCCTTCTTCTATATTTATAGGGCACTCATCTCTACTATGATTTCCCTCACATGTAGCACAAACTTCCTCGACAGCAAACCCTCGTACTTCCTCTTCACTCAATAAGTGTTTCATGGCTTTAGTGAGGAATGCTACCTGTGATTTCATAGTGCTGTCGGCCTCATAATCCTTGACAGCAAGTATCCGTTTACCCCCTCTTCTAGCGGTTGGAAACTGCTCCTCATTCTTAGCCAGATGTTTCAGAACTTGCAGGGCCTCGTCTGGATCTTTGTCCAATAGTAGTCCATTTGCTGCAGAATCAATTCGAATGCGAGTTTGTAAGTTAGCAGCATTATAAAACTTAGTTACCTGATTCCAGACGGGGAATCCATGCATTGGGCAGTTTCGTAGAAGAGTTGTGAATCTGTCCCAGGCCTCGTGCATTGGCTCGTCATCTTCCTGTTGAAAAGTAGCAATTTCATTACGTAATCGCTCAGCTAAATGTGAAGGATTAAAACGAGACAAAAATTCACGAGTTAAATCTGCCAAAGTCATGATAGAACCCGGTGTAAGTTTATTCCACCAAGTTTTAGCTCTGTCCCTCAATGAATGGGGGAATAACTGAAGCCTCAGTATCTCCGGACTAACTCCTGGTAGTCTAAACGAACCACAGATCTCCTGGAACGTTTTGAGATGCTCCCTGGCATCTTCTGTCGCAGAACCACCAAACTGCCCGGCATTGTTGATCATACTAAACATGACAGGTTTAAGCTCGAAGTTGTCAACGTCAATATCCGGCAGCGTGGTCTCCAGCTCTACATGATCGTTCAGCATGTAGTCACGACATGACCGTCGTCCACCTGCCGCGGGCGGGTCACCGACAGGCGGGATTTCTTCTCCAGCAGGCTGATTACGGGCCATCTGCTCTAGCTGTTCTTCAAGGTACTCGTTCCGATCTAAAAGGTGGCGAATCTGTTTCTTGAGATTAAAGGAACGTTCAATCTCCGGATCTAATTTATACTTAGGATCTTCACCTCTTTTCGATCTGCGCATAAACAGGAAAACCTTGTGAAAAGCAAGAGTTTAAAAACACAAAAGAAAAATGAAAGAAAAGTAAAAATAAAAATAAAAACGAAAATAAAAACAAAAAGTGCAAGGAAAGAAAGGTGTAGTTATGTTGCCAATCCCCGGCAACGGCGCCAAAAACTTGTTGCGTGTAAAATAGTCTATCGCAATTGTAGTGCAAGTATACACGACGCAAGTAGTAAAGTGATACGAAGTATCGGATATCGTCTCCACAGGGATTGGGCTAATGACTTCACCTTGTTTCACTGCACGAAGTAAAAGAAATAATTAAAAGTTGTCACGAGAATAATAAAATAAAAACGTATTTAAAAGGATTTGAGATATCAAGATGGAGAGAATGGGCTGGTATTGAGTTGCTCGGTAGTGCAGGTATTGAATTGCTTAGGATCTCCAGTTCTATCGTCGCACCCGTCGCCGACAGCACCTGTCGCGGCGTCTGTCCGTTAGCTGTCGCGGCAGCGAACACTAACTCTGTACTTCAAGCTTGACAAGAATCCCAGATCTGCCTTGCCCTATCCCTAGGCACAAGTCTGTCGATGATCACGTCTTTGATGATACCTCCCGGCGTGAATCGAAGGATGAACACCGATGTGTATGAATTCTTCCTTAGCCACTTAACCTCGCCTTATCCCTAAGCACGAGATGGTTCAACTATAAACTAGAGAACGCGCTTTTATCTCTTTCGTATACTTAACTCTCCCGATGCTAAGTAAATAGATAACCTCACAATGCTCTCCCGATGCTCTTGCAAGATGTTAAAACCAAGATAAAAGAACTTGAAGTTTATTTTATTGAACTTGAAAAATCCTAAAACAAAACAACCCTTGCAACTACTTTACAAAATAACCCGTAGCCCTAGGGGGAATTTAGAACATATCGGTGACAGGTAAACGGCAGGGTTTAGGTTTTCGGTTATGGGGTAGTCGGCTATGCCCTAGGTTTAATCTATGCCCTTTATATAAGCTTTGGGCTCAAGTTATCTAAGGTAACAAGGATTACAACTTTAATTAAAAGTAAGATTCTAATAAAGACTAAATCTCTAAAGTCTCCTACTTTCCAGCCGCATCCTTGCTTTTAGGGATTTCCTCTCCTTTGAGCTTTGGCTTGACATATCTCTTGATCCGGGGCTTGGAAAAATATCCGGCTTCCACACGACAGACGAGCAGATTTTTCTCTATCTATCGAGGTCCACTTTACTTTTTCCTCTTCATGAATCTGCTGTCACCATGCTGTCACGACAGGTCCATGACAGGTTCGTCTTCTTCAGCTGTTTGTCCAGTTCAGCTCTCCTGCTTATCTGCCCTGCGCCTGCTTTCGACATCTACTATGACAGATACCTGCAAAAATAACCATCTTTCAGTAGAATCCGTGCCTTTTATATAATTGTGATGTTTTATTGAAAACTAACCTAAATGCAATGCAATGATGCTTGAATGCAACAGAAATATGGGTTTAAAAAGGTGTAAATGATAGAACTTTTACACACTCAACATATACATATGAAAGTTAAAGATGGTCTGTAGAATAATTGAATCGAATGTTTATTAATGATTTGTAATCTTGTTTGAGGTACAAATTATGGTATGGAAGAGTAGAAGAAGCGGGTTAATTGGAAGCTAGGGATAATAGTGGATTCGAGTATTCCATAACCTTGGAATAACCAGGTGATCAGTGTAGTTGTGTTCGTCCCGGATGACACGGTGTCATTTTGAATGTTGTTTATTGATATGTGTGATCTGATTAAGCATTTGCATATGGCTCATATAGTGCAAGACATGTGAAGCATGCATGGCATATCATCATGGATAAGCATTGAGTTATGAATGTATTATATGAATCTCGTAGGCTTTTCTATGATGTACTTGTGATTACGATCTTGAATATTCTATGAAAAAGATTGAAATTGCTTACTGTTCAATGAAATAATACGATTACTATAAAGATTGAGAGTTAATGTTATAAGTACCATGAATGTTAAAGACTTAAGAAGCAAGAAAGCTTAACTTATGCAATAAGCTATTGAAAGTAAGTAACAAGTAAGATTACTTGACCAATAAGATACCTTCTCAAATGTACAATGATGACATAAGATACCTAAGTTGCTCGGTCAATGGAAGTCCTTGGATAATTGGGTATAATACTTGGTCTGCCTGGGACTACGGTCCATGAGTCACTGTTCGGGGGGACGACACATTGATATGTTTTGATGGAATTAAGCTGCCATTACTTGTTGATATGTTTCGATATTAGCCATTGTTGTGTGCTTTGGGCTAAGTATCGCCTGGACCTATATGGTCAAACTCAGACCAATGTATTCGTGATCAAATATGTGAACCAAGGCAAACAAGTAAAAGACATGAACTAATGAAAAGTCAAATAAAATTATCAAAAAGAAAATTGACAAGCTCTTAGTGAGCCCAGAAATTGACAAGCTCTTGGTGAGCCATAATAGAAGGCTTTAAAAAGTTCCGATAGCCCTGATAAACTTCGAAAGCCCTGAAAGCTCTAATAAGGTTTATTAGAGAATTGAAAGCTAAGGAATAATCGCCTTGTCTAATGAAGATTTCAGTGTGCCAAGTTGATCTTTGACAAGATCAACTTATTGAATATTGAAGCTTGAATAAGCTATTGTATATCTTAAAATCTACAAGCTAACCTAAGACATAAATTGCTAATGTTAACACTTGATTCTATGTTTGGATGTGTGTTTCACTAAAACACATGTATTACATGCTTTGTCAATGTTTGGTGTTACTACCTTACTTAGGCTGTATAAGCCTAATACACTCCATCTCATGCATTGCAGGATGATTAAAGCTCATGTGTTTTGAGTATGGACATGGATTGCAAGCCTTAATTAAAAGATCCAAGTAGTGTTGGATTCTTCCTTAGTTAGAGTACTCCTAGGATGGTGGAACTAGAAGTCGGGTGTTTATGTAAAGTTATTATTATCTTTGATTTGTACTAATAAGGGATAATTTTTGTTTGTAAATATTCAATTGTTTGCCTTAGATAAGTTGTTTGAATTCATAGATAATCTAGTTCAATGGTTTCTTGATTTGGGTGCCTACATCCTATGACATTGTTTGATGTCAAGCCTGCTTAGTATGTAAATTTATAATTGAAATTGGCATGATTGATTAAGAACATAATGTAGTTAGTGAATGGACTTCTCGGTTTTAGCTCTAGAATGTTCTAATTTCATATTAATTAGACCTCAAGAATAGGGATTTAACCTTTGACCAACTTGATTAATTTTTTGTGTTCTAAAATGCGATTATTCGTGATTTGATCTTAAGTTATGAGCCAAGATTATCAGGGAGATTATTAGTTCTCATATTGTAAAGAAAATTGTGTATTTATTTGATGTAAAAAGAGCTTATATACGATTGTGGGCTGCCATGAATATCATTGGTTATGTTTGGGATTGTTATTGCATGTTGTAAGTATGTAAGACTAGGGAATGCATCAATGAATCTATGTATAAATCACTTAATTGCTGTAACACACGAGTTCGGGGATCGGGGGGGTGTAATTAATAAAATAATATTCAAGTTTCACTTTCAAAATAAAATTTAATGTGTTGGACCCGATTTTAATTTAAACTCAAGTTCTTTGGGTTTTGGTGTCTTAAAAGTTGACAAAATTCTTCATTAATGGCAAAGTTGTAATATTGTGGGTTTTTGAAACAAGCTAAATAAAATAAAACAAAAACAAAATCCCTTTTCACCATATTCTTCCCCATTTCTCCCATTTGAACGTGACTTCCTCTCCTCCTCCCATTTTACTTTTCCATCCAATCTTGTCTTCATTTCTGGAGCTTTTGCAAAGGTAACAACAAATTCTTTTTGTCTCCAACTTCCTCTTTCTCCCCATACTTTTAGTTTTCATTAAAATCCATTATTTAGTGTTTTGCGTTTTTGGGTTTTGGATGAAAAAAATGCAAACTTTACCATCCATTGCTTGAGCTTTTGATTCTTTGTTAATAGAAAAGTTAATAGTAACCTAAGAGGTCCAACATACTCAATTTTTATATTTTTTTAACTTGAATTCCGAAATGGGTTTTTAGGGGTATATTTAAAGTGTCAAAATTTGTGTTTTGGAGTGGTCTTGTGAAAAATTGTTGGGCTGATGTTATAGTGACATTGGATAGGTGTTTTTAGATGTTATTTGATGGTTTTTAAGTGGTGATAGTGTTGGTTTGAATGGATTCCCGTAGCTACTGCTGTAAGCGATTTTTAGGAGTGGAAAATGGGATTTTTTAAGGTGTTTATGTGGAGAAATGAATAGCCTATGGTTGTACAGCCTTAGGGTGATGTTTTGGACATGTTTTGGAGTGTTTTAAGTGTTTAAATTGAGAGGTAATTGCTGGGTTTTTCTGGAGTACGAAAATGGGATTATTTGGGAGGATTTCGGCTTTGAATTGTTGAGGAAACGTTAGGGAATTGAGAGCTGATGTGTAACAGTAAATTTGTGGTTGATTAAGAGGTTAATACATTGTTTTTGATCAGTTAGAATCAAGGGGAAACATTGGAGAAGGTTCGAGCACGATTTTGGAAGTTGTGGAGGCTTGAGTCGGCATTGCTTGGTTTGCTTAAGGGAGTAAGGTGAGTGGAAATGTTTTTAAGCAACTTTGTTGTTCAAAGAGGGTTTAGGGTTATTATGTTGATGTGAATATAAACTCAAGAGTAAGTTGATGTGAATAGCCTCTTTAAATTTCCCTTCTTACCGTTTGTTTTTCATTTACTTGTGGTGATAACTGGTTATGCATGAAATTTCAATACTTTGGGAGGAAGCATGTTGTTTGTTATTATGTTGTTGATCATGTGTGATGAAATTAATGGTGATGTTGATATGCCTTGTAAAATATCTGTAAGTTGGTGCAGGTTGTGCACGAAAATGGTAAGTAAGACCACTTGCGGTTGGTAAGATTGTAAGTAGTAAATTTGTGCATAATTGTGGATTTTGTTACAAGTTGTTTTGGTCGTGCATGATATATTGTGTTCATATCGCATGATGGTGATTTGTATATCGTGTTGCATGGTTGGTGTCGAACCTCACATGATGGATGTCGTTACTTCGGTGATGTGTGGTCCCACCGGTAGTGACTAGTATAAGACTACGGTGATGTGTGGTCCCACCAGTAGTGACTAGTAGAAGAGTGGGGTGATGTGTGGTCCCATCCGAAAACTACTAGTCGAACGGTGATGTGTGGTCCCACCGTGTGTGTTTTGGTTATGCTTGTGCATACCATGTATTGTTCAAGTTTGTGTCTCACTACATCATTTCCCTCTTTATGGTTTTGCTTTAAATCTAGGATTATACCTTTATGCATACCATGAGGTGTGATGCCATGATAAATATCTATATTGTTGACCTGTGGTTGAACTTGTATGTTAGAAGAGGATTATGTCGTTGGATGGATCGTATGTGTTGACTTTTGTTTTAAAGAAAGCTTTGAACCCTGCATGGTCGTTGTTATGTTTTTTAGCTCTGCTCACTAAGCTTTATGCTTACGTCTCCTTTTTTTGACAATGCAGATCATTAGCTTGGAGTTAGCAAGGAGCAAGAAAAGGGCGTCCAAGCGTGTGGCAGTTTGCTCAAGTATGGTTTATTAAATAATGTAGTAGTTTAGCAATGGGAAATGTTACGTGTTTTAGGAGCGTGTATCTAGACTCTTTTGTGTTGGCTTTATGTTGTTAATGCTTGTGTTTAAAGGCTTATGACCATGTTCCACGTTTGCTTGTGTGTTATGTTTTAAATAATCAAAGAATCCTCTTAAATGAGATTCTTATTAAATGTTTCTTGGCTAAAGGGTCAAATTTGCCCCTGTAGTAATTTGAAATCAACAATGTTGTCCCTACTTTTTTTTCTCCGTAAATTTGACCCTTTAGCCATGTTTCTTATTAAATGCAACAATAAAGTCTTCTAATTAATAAGTGTTATTAATTAAATACATCTTAACGGGATAAAACTTAGTAAACTCACTGGGTAGATGACCCTTGACATGGTACTTTGGGTGGTGAAACTCATTAGATTTAATGTAGAAATCTTTAAGCTAATGAGTTAATGACCTCTTTAAAATCAGCATTAAATTTTTTACGCTAATTTTTAGGTGATAATTGCAATTGCCCCATCCATTTAAAGTTTTAAATGATAATTTTTTAAATTTATTATTTTGACCTTAAATGATGATTTTTCAATTTCAATCATTTAAAATTTTATAATTTATATTTTATTAACGTATCATGCACGTAAAAATTGTATAAATGTAACATATTTAACTATTTATTGAGTGTAAAAAAATCAACTATAAGTATATGTTAACAGAAATAATGTTCTAAAATAATAATTAACTCGATTCAAACATCATGTGTATAAAAGATAAAATCATATTTTTAAGTACAACAATTAAATTTTTAACATATACATCGTACAAAAAAATCGTGTTATACTAAATTATGTACTCTTTTGGATTCTCAAATGTGTTTAGATTGATATTGACACGATATCAATTATATTAATATTGATTTTTTTATTCTCAAATCTCTTACACTAAATAAAAAAGGGTCGTCGTTGTCAATTGAGTCTTGGTACCATTGTTACTAGGGATACATCCACTCATGAGGTGGGAGGGGTTGTTGTCACTTCAAAACCTTTTAGTATAATGTCATTTTAGGTCATTTTTAGTTTAAAGTAATTAAGATATTTTCTCCCCAATTTTTAGATTTAAATATTTAATTCGAGAAATGGTTCTCTTATAGTATCATGAGAACTTGAGAAACATGCATAAAAGGTAATAAAGATAATAAAAAAAGAAAATAATTAAAGTTTGTCATTTTATTCGTAGCCGATAGTAGATGAACAAAATAAATAAGTTTAAGGGGTTGCGTTTTCGTAGAAATTGAGGTGAGACAAAGCTTAAAGTCATAAGCTTTCATGGTTCATATATGATATTTTGTTTTTAATTTGATTGAAAAAAATAATAGCATGCTGAGATTTTGGAGGAATTGCATCTTAATAGTATGACAAGCTAAAATGTATTTGAGTTGGCTTAGTTTCTTTTCTCATTATATTAAGAAAAATAAAATATTAATTATAATACATTTATAGTTTTAAAAATTATTTATTGTGTAAAGATATATTAATTCTATTATATTTATAATCTTGAAAATTATTCATGGATAAAAGATACATTAATTGCTCATCCCCTTGTGTCCTGGTGGCAAAGGTAGATGTTTATCATCCCTTAGGACCCGGGTTCGAGCACCAGTTATGCCATGCTGTGTGTGCCGTCTTTGAAAAGACTAAGAAAGTTGAACAGATGCTACCCTTGCATCGCACCAGCATATTCGAAAAAAGATACATTAATTGTATTACAATTATTATATTTTAAAAATTATATATTAATATATTGTATTATTAATTGTCTCATATACCACCTCAACTGAGTAGATGGCCCAATGAATAAATGTAGCGTGACCTGTGAATTCTTCATTAATCATGTCGGTCTAGATTTTTTAGTAAAAATATTTTTTTAATCTCATGATTGTATAATGATTATTTGAATTTGATTCTTACTATACTCGAATTCACGACAATGGAATTCGAATTTAATGATACTTGAATTTGACACAAATTTCAAAATTGTTTTTATATTCCAGCCATGATCTGGACCAACTTTGCAAATTGCAAGATCTTTAACTTGCAAGTTCCATCGAAAGTTGCCATCGACCCCGTATGGGATTTTAGCCTATCACCCCCTTAAATACAATTGATTGCAAAACTGCCTTTATTTTAAACAGATGCATATATCAAAGGCTTTGTGTAACCTATGCACTTATGGTTGTTTAAACTTCGGTTTTAACCAAATTAACCGATTGACCTAAATTGATTTTGGTTAATTAGTTGGTTAATTTTAAGTTCGATCGGTTAACGGTTAATGATTTTTTTAAACTTCGGTTATCGATTAATTTCATATCGAAAATAATTAATTAACTGAATTAACCAAAATTTTTATATATTATATATATAAGATATATTTATTTTTAGTCATTGAACTTAAAAAAAATAATAAAATGATCATCAAATTTTTTATATATTATAAAATGGTCATTAAATTTATTGAATTATTAAAAAATGATCATTAAAATTTTTAATATTCATCAATAATTTATAACATGCAATGAATCAATGACCATTTTGTAATAGTTCGATAAGTTTAATGGTTGTTTTATAACTTCTGAAAGTTCAGTGACTAAAAAGATTATTTTAACATAGTTTAGTGACCATTTGTGTAATTTACACAAAATTTTATAAAAAAATGGTTAATTCGAAAACCGACCGAATTAATCGAATTTTTTCGGTTCAATTAAAAATTTTTGAAAAAAATTTCGATTAAGGTATTTTTGGTAGTTCGATTCGGTCGATTAACCGAACCGGTCGATTGAACACCACTATATTCCCTGAGGGCATTGGTTAAGATATATTTAATAATAGGATAAATATTCTATACACAAGCGATGGAAACTGAAAGTTTCCACAAGCGCCTTAGTTTTAGGGTATATGGAGTTAGTTTAGGGTATAAGGTTTAGGGGTTTAGGTGCAGGGGTTAGAATTTAGGGATAGTTGTTTCAATTTAAGGTTTAGGGCTATAATTTTAGGTTTATAGGTTAAAACCTAAATCCTTGCCATATTATCCTAAAAACTAAACTTTAACCTATAAACCCTAAATTATAACCCTAAACCTTAAATTGAAACAATTGTCCCTAAATTCTAACCCCCTGCACCTAAACCCCTAAACCATATACCCTAAACTAACTCCTTATACCCTAAAACTAAGGCGCTTGTGGAAACTTTCAGTTTCCACCGCTAGTGTACATGATATTAATCCTTAATAATATCACTTAAGTAGAAGATTATATTGTTGCAGTTAAAAAGAATCTCATTTAAGAGAATTCTTTGATTATTTAACTCATTTAATAATAGTAATTCTCACATTGAGTTGTTTAAGGGTTTAGAGTTTTTAGAGCTTAAGGTTTTTAGAGGTTATGCTTTAGAGTGTTTAGTGTTTAAGGTTTAGTTGTAGGGTTTAAAGTTTAGAATGCGTATGAGTTTAGAGTTTAAGATTTATGGTTTAGGGTTTAGTTTTAGTGTTTATGGGTTAAGATTTATTGTTTAGAGCCTAGTTTTAGTGTTTTTCATGGTTTAGGGCTTATTGTTTAGGATTTTATGGTTTAGGATTTAGGGTTTATGGCTTATGCTTTAGGTTTTTATGGGTTTTCATGGTTTTAGGGTTTAAGATTCTATGTTTTAGGGTTTATTATGTTATGGTTTAGATGTTTTAGAGATTAAATGAGTTAAATAATCCAAGAATTCTCTTAAATGAAATTCTTATTAAATGTTTCTTATTAAATGCAACAATTTAATCTTTTACTTAATTAATGTCACTCAATTTTATGATTTGTATCGACTTTACCAATGAATTTTAAAACGCTTCAATTTTAACACTGAATTTCAATTTTGGCCTCAATGTAAACACTGAGCCGTTAAACCATTAATTCTGTGATGATGTAGTAATTTTCTTTCATGCAAACTATTTTTTTTGAAAGGGATGAATTTATTTAGTGAAAACTATAATTGTGCCTCGTTAAAAAATCCCTAAACTTAATTGGGGAAAAGAGTGCATCGATTAATGGCTTAGGACGATACACTTTCGGTGTCAAAACCTTATACAACAGTCACTGCTTTCTAGCTAGAACCTATGCAACCACAACAAAAATAATAGTAGAGCTAGGGCCACCCCTTCAACTTTCACCTGATGCCTTGTTCAGCGCAGTAGAAAATTCGATCTCTTGTGCTATTGATGACCTTCTTTGCCAGGTTATCCACCAAGGAGTTACATTCTCTCTGAATATGGCTTGTGCATCAATATTATCACTGAATTTTAAAACATCTCGTTTTAGGCACTAAACTTTAGTTTGAGTATCATTTTGGTCCATACAGAAAATCATCAACTCCTCCGACTGCCACTTCCATTGTAACCCCCTCGTCCCGGTCTAGCCGGATGACCGGTCCGAGTAGGTCACACGGGGAAAATCGAAGCGAAACCCGTTAAGGTTTCCCCTCGGTTGGCAACCCTAAAAATTTTCTCTCATTTTAATCTTGTCTAAAGGCATGTTAATTCGTAAGTGATCACGTCAGCGAAAAACATCGATAAAGAAGCACATTGAACCACAAACATACCTCAAACAATTCATTTTAGACTTACAAGGCAAGCCGTATCGATACACCAATCAAGGGTATCGATACGCCTTGACCAGGTCAACCCAAACAATCAACTCAGGGAAGACCGTATCGATACAGCCCTTGTGCGTATCGATACGCCCTTCTCGGTCAACATCTCGTGGTCAACGAGGTAGGATCGTACCGATACGCTTCAACCCCGTACCGATACGCCCTAAACTCACTAACTTCTCAGAATTCCAGAGAGTCAAGAGCGTATCGATACACTCTCGTGTATCGGTACGCCCAGCCAAAACTGAATTCCAGTGAGCAAAGAGCGTATCGATACACCCCCGTGTATCGGTACACCCAGCCAAAACTGAGTCCTGCAGGCAATACCATATCGATACGACCCTTAGATGTATCGATACGCCCTGCTCTGCAAGTCTCCAATTTCAGCAAAAACCAACAAGACTCACACTCTAAATGCATATTGGGACTCTCCTAGACACATACAACCATTCATGCAACATACACCAACCATGAATTAACATGTAAAGCAATTAGGATGATCAAATACACTTACACATCATGGCATTCACACAAGGGGTATATTTTTGCATATATGGGCATGCTTAAGCGTTCAAAAAGCCACAAGGCCTCATGTCATCACATACAAGGTTTACATGCCAACCAAAAGCAACTTAAAACATCCAAAGCATATGCAACCATTACGAGCATTCAAAAGACATAACATGGTTTACAAAATCCAAGCAAGGCATAAACATCAACAACAATTATGAGTCATACAACGCTCATACATAACATAGTACCCCCATCGCTAAACTACCACTTTAATTACTAAATCATACTTGAGCAACTACACTTGGAAAGCCCCTTCGCCTTGCTCCTTGCTAACACCACGCTAAAGATCTGCATTGTTGAAAATGAGAGCGTAAGCTAGAAGCTTAGTGAGGATGCTCTAAAATGAAAAACAACAACAATGAAGGGTCCAAGCATGCAAATCCTTAACATCACACGCAAAATATATAGGTATCAACAAGGCAACCTAGCTAGTGTCTCAAGAGTCATAATATGGCATCTCAAATCATACTAAGCTCAACAATATAATCAATTATCTCGACATCATAATCATAAGAGCAATTTCATTGGCCACTATTAGTTTACTCGGATGTGCGGATTTACTCTCAACAACAACATTACCTCGGTGGGATTACACTCATCACCAGACCTTGCATGGGTGGGATTCCACTCATCACCACATGCCCTACGGATGGGATTCCATTTATCATCACGTATAATATCAATAAATTTCCGGTGGAATATTACATCACCGTACTCCTCCTTGATGACTCAACGCCATCAAGGCCACACGCGTTTTGACCAGATTGTGTGCACACTAATCCTAATGATCAATCATTTACACCCGATAAGTTAATTAGTGCCAATTTCGGTAAACCACATCACACATCCATCAATTATAGCAAATGTTCATCATCACACATATCAAGGTATACACATACGTATCAATTCATATTTCACAAGATCAAATAGGCAACGACATAATAAGCATCATTAGCAATCGAGGAGTTAAACTACCAATTTAACTCCCACCTAGGAATGGCCTACCAAGCTCATCCAACACATCCACTACACACACTTGAACCAACTTTAAAACAAATTTAAAGTTTTACTCATCACCCTTCCTAGCAAACCAAGCAAGCAAGAAAGCCTCCTAAATTCCCAGATTCGGTCCCGATGCTTCTCCGATGTCTCCTCTTGTTTCTAGCCAATCAAAACACAACCATTACTCACAAAGTCGATGCTAAATTCAGTCACAAACTCCAACCCATAAACACAGGCCAAACTTTACCAATTTCAAACTCAACTAGCCACAAAATTCCCATTTTCGAGCTCCCCCAAAAACCCAGTTGAAACTATGATTTCTAACACCCAAATGGCATCCAAAAGGTCCCAAAACACTTCTCTAATGACTCTATACCATCAGCCCTTCAACTCAACCCTAAAACACACCAAAAATTCAATTTTAGACACTTCAAAAGTTGCCCCAAAGACCCACTTTGGGTTTTCACCCAAATCCAACCATTTCAAGATATTAAGTGTGTTATGATGAGATTAAATCAAAACCCAACCCAACAAATCAAAATCAAATGAAAAACTCCTTAGAAATCCAATCTTTCATCAAACTTGAAAAATACAAAAATGGATAGTTTTGAAATCTAAGACTATGTAAATGGAGAGGATGATGAGGAGAGCTCAAAAAGTGAAATTACATTAAAAAACGTCCTTGAATCAATGGAGAGATTGAATGGAATAGTAAATAGGGGTTTGGGAGGGTTTTCGGTGTTTTCCAACGTGAAAAATGCAAGAGGGAAGAAGACAACCCTTTTTTTCTTTTTGATTCAAAAAGTGGTCTTCCACCTTTTTCCCTTTATTTATAAAATTGCAACCCTTTTTAATTTAAAACTCAATTAAATCAAGACTAAGGTCAATTAAATTTAAAATCGATTTTACCGACTCGAACCAACTCACGCGACTAACTCCTAACCCCAAAACACGGGTGTTACAACTCTCTCCCACTTAAGGTATTTTGTCCCCAAAATTACCTGACTGAAAGAGATAAGGAAACTGCCTTTCCATATCCTCCTTCCTCTCCCAAGTGGCCTCTTCCACCCCTCGATGTTGCCACCGCACTTTCACTAACTCAATCGATCTACCCCGCAACACCTTACTGTCAGAATCTAGGATCTCAACTGGTTCTTCCTCATAAGTCAAATCCTGATTCAATTCAATCTCTTCTACATGCATAACATGTGATGGATCGGACCTATACTTACGGAGCATCGAAACATAAAATACATCATGTATCTTTTCTAGCTCGGATGGAAAACGAAACTGATAAGAAACTGGGCCAACTCTCTTCACAATCTCATACGGTCCTATGTACCTCGGACTCAACTTCCCTTTTCGGCCAAATCTCATTACTTTCTTCCACAGAGACACTTTCAAGTACACTTTCTCACCCACTGAGAACTCAACTTCCTTTCTCTTCAAGTCGGCATAGGACTTCTGCCTATCCGAAGCGGCCTTCAATCGATCGCAAATAAATTTCACCTTGTTAGTTGTCCCCTTGAGCAAATCCGGCATAGGTAACAACTTCTGTCCCACTTTAGCCCATCAAATTGGAGTTCTACACTTTCTACCATACAAGGCCTCATACGGAGCCATCTGAATGCTCGACAGAAAACTATTACTGTACGCGAACTCAACAAGAGGCAAATGCTTCTCCCACGTACCTTGAAAATCAATGATGCAACAACGCAACATGTCCTCTAAAATCTGTATAACCCTCTCTCACTGGCCATCTGATTTAGGATGATAAGACGTGCTGAAATTCAAACGGGTACCCAAAGATGTATGTAGACACTCCCAAAATCGAGCTGTAAACCTCGGATCTCTATCGGACACAATAGACTTCGGCACACCATGCAATCTAACAATCTCACCAATGTATAGATCGGCCAATCTATCTAAAGTATAAGTGGTAATGACTGCCAAGAAGTGAGCACACTTCGTGAAACGATCTACTATAACCCAAACTGAGTTCTTCTTCGTAGGAGTCAAAGGCAAACCTGAAACAAAATCCATGGTAATATTCTCCCATTTCCATTCCGGAATCCTCAATGGTTGCAACAAATTTGAGGGAACCTAATGTTCCGCCTTCACTCTTTGACACACCATACACTTGCTCACGAAGTCGGCCACATCTCTCTTCAAACCAACCCAAAAGTACTCATTCTTCAAATCGCGGTACATCTTCGTACTTCCAGGATGCATAGCAAACGGACTACTGTGTGCTTCAGTCAAGATCGTACGTCTCAAGTCACTATCTTCTGGCACAACTATCCTATCTTTGAAACACAAGACTCCATCGGTACTGAAACTATAGTCTGAAGGTCTACCCTCAGCCACATCTTGCACGTGAAATGCCAAAAATCTATCTAGGAGCTACTTCTCCGTAATTAACTGACCTAGAGTAGGTCTAACCTGAAGCTCGGCTACCAAGCCGCCATCTCCGGACAAGCTCAATCTAGCAAACATGGCTCTCAAGTCTACGGCTACCTTTCTACTCAAAGCATCGACCACTACATTGGCCTTACCCGGATGGTACTCAATCGTGAGATCATAGTCTTTTAGCAACTCTAACCACCTACGCTATCTGAGATTCAAATCTCGCCGAGTCATGATGTACTTCAAACTCTTGTGATCTATGTACACCGTGCATCTCTCACCGTACAAATAATGTCTCCAAATCTTCAGAGCAAACACAACTGCTGCTAACTCTATGTCCTGGGTCGGATAGTTGCGCTCGTGAGTCTTCAATTGTCTTGAGGAATAAGCCACCACTCTCTTGTCTTGCATGAGAACACAACCTAGGCCTACATAGGAAGCATCACTGTAAACTACATAGTCTTTCCCAGACTCTGGGTGAATCAAGATTGGTGCTTGGGTCAAAGCTTCTTTCAATTTCTCAAAGGCTCTCTGTCTTGCATCCGTCCACTCAAACTGAACACTCTTCTGAAGTAACTGTGTCAACAGAGCGGCCAACTTAGAGAAACCTTCTACGAATCTTCTATAGTATCCAACTAAGCCTAGAAAGCTACATACCTCTGTTACAGACTTCAGTTGCTTCCATTCAACAATGACCTCTATTTTCTTCGGATCAACTCTAATCCCATCGGCTGACACTACATGCCATAGGAAGACTACCTCTCGGATCCAGAATTCACACTTGCTCAACTTCGCATACAACTGATTATCTAGCAAAGTCTTCAAAACTAGTCTCAAGTGTCAGTTATGGTCTTCTTTAGTTCGCGAATACACCAGGATGTCATCTATAAAAACAACTACAAACTGATCTAAGTACTGATGAAAAATCCTATTCATCATATCCATGAAGGCAGCCGGTGCGTTAGTCAACCCAAAAGGCATGGCTAAGAACTCATAGTGACCATACCTAGTTCTAAAGGCCTTCTTCGGTACATCAACCTCTCTTACCTTTAGTTTGTAGTAGTCGAATCTCAAGTCAATCTTCGAAAAGACTGATGCCCCTCTCAACTGGTCAAACAAATCATCAATTCTAGGCAAAGGGTACTTATTCTTCACTATTAACTGATTCAACTGTCTTTAATCTATACACATTCTCATGCTTCCATCTTTCTTCTTCTTCATAAACAAAATTGGTGCACCCCACAGTGAAGAACTAGGTCGAATAAAGCCTCTATCTGTCAACTCTTGCAACTGAGTCTTCAACTCTTTCAGTTCTTTCAGTGCCATGCGATACAGAGCAGTCGAAACATGAGCTGAATCAGAATAAGTCTCAATCGTAAACTCTACCTCTCTATCAGGTGGCAAACCCGACAACTCTTCCGGAAACACACTAGGAAAGTCCCACATTGTCCGGATATCTTGAGGTCTAACCTCACTCATGTTTGGATTCATCACATAGGCCAAGTATGCTTCGCAACCCATCTCAACTAATCTCTTAGCCTCTAGAACTGAAACTACATTGGACAAGAACTTCACGTTCTCACCCACCACTACTATCTCGTAATAATCTGTGAGTCTCAAGGAGATCCTCTTGGTTTCAAAGTCTATCCTAGCTCTATGCTTAGTGAGCTAGTCCATACCCAGAATTACATCAAAGCCATTAAATGGTAGCTCCATCATATCCACTGGGAATACATGTTCCTGAACCATCAACGGACACCTTCTGTACATCTTTCTAACTACTACGGTGTCCCCAAAGGAACTAGTAACACTAACTCCTACCTCTAACATTTCAAAAGGAAAATTCAATGACTGTACATGCTCACTCAATATATAGGAATGTGTAGACCTGGAGTCAATCAAAGAAAGCAAACACAAAGACTGTATCGAGAAGTTACCTGCGATCACATCTGTGTCATGTTGATCCCCACGCTGAGCGTAAACTCTGGCCTGACCTCCGCCCTCCGGCTGTACTGCAACTACATGTGCTATGTTCCTCTGTCCATCATTTCTCGGCTGGAAGTTACCTCTACCGCGCTCGCGGCCTCTCTGAAAGTCATTGGCTCTAGCAGAAGCTTGAGCTGGTGCCTGCCCCACCTGATGTGGACAGTCACACCTAATATGATCCCTAGCTCCACAACTCCAACACGAGTGGAAGTTCCCCCAACACTCACCGGTGTGGTTCCTCCCGCAAGTAGCACACGTGGGCAACTTCCCACCAGCCCGCTGGCCCTGTTGTCCCCTACCGTGGTTACCTCCACCACGCCTAGGGTCATAATGATGCCAGTTGTCCCGATGCCTCTTGGCATCCCCTCTATCAAACTCACTAGATCTCTTACTAGAACTAGAACCACCAGATCGTTTGGTGAAGCCCAAATTGTGCTCCAAGTCCTTGGCCCTAGCGACCAAGACATCAAAATCAGTGTAGTCCGAAGCTAGAGTATACCTCTTGATTTCTTCATTCATCCCATAACGGAAACGGTTACAACGTTCCACCTCAGTAGGAACAAGCTCAGATGCATACTGACTCAGCCTAACAAATCGAATCTCATAGACGGTCACAGACATACTCCCCTGAAGCAAAGCCATAAACTCCCTCTTCTTCTCATCGAGATATCGAGGACCCAAATACTTCTTACGGAATGCTATCTCAAAGAACTCCCAAGTAATCTCGGCCTCCTCCATACCCGTAGTGATGGTGACCCACCAAGTGTAGGCATCACCCTGAAGCAAGGACTCAACACACCCTAACTTGCGTCCCCCAGTACATCCCATCCGTGACAAGATATGAACGGTCTTTTCTAACCACATCTTAAACCTCTCCGGTGTCGACCCTCTAAACTCTTCACCTCCCAAACTACGAAGTCTCTCTAAAGGCAACCCAGTACCCTCTCCCTGAGGCTGTGCCACTGCCTTACCCCCAGCCACTGCAGCCTGGAAAGCTCCAGCTATTGCTTGAACTAAGGGAGCTAGATCAATTCCGGCCGGTCCTTGGCCAACTTGAGGTCCAACACCCTCGGCTCCCGCCTCACCTCCCTCTTGCTGAGGAGGAGGTGGAGGAGGTTGAGGAGCCTGTGCCCCACCAATCTGCTCAATCCCTGGAGCTTGTGCCCGTGGTTCCGGCTGAACCAACCTAGGCCTCCCACGTGGTCTCATGATACAACTAGCAAGATATTAACTACAACACAAATAGATAGGGATTACGTTAGCAAAAGAAAGGGTCCAACAGTGCTCAAGTACTCTCCTTTACAAAACCTTTTTAAATTAAGTAATAGTAGCAATGGGCACTCGACACTACACCAAACGCAACAATTCATGCTTCCAAACATCATACGAAAAATCAAACAACAAGATTTCATGGTAAGCATACACCAAGCAATACAATTACTTAACACATCAAGCTTACCTCACTTACCTCCATGAGGTCTCGGTAACCTCAGGCTTTAATACCAACAAATGTAACCCCCTCGTCTCGGTCAGGCCGGATGACCGGTCCGAATGGGTCACACGGGAAAACCGAAGCGAAACCCGTTAAGGTTCCCCCTCGGTTAGCAACCCTAAAAATTTTCTTTCATTTTAATCTTGTCTAAAGGCATGTGTGATGATGAACATGTGCTATAATTTATTGAGCAACTACACTTGGAAAGCCCCTTCACCTTGCTCCTTGCTAACACCACGCTTAAGATCTGCATTGTTGAAAATGAGAGCGTAAGCTAGAAGCTTAGCGAGGATGCTCTAAAATCAAAAAGAACAACAATGCAGGGTCCAAGCATGCAAATCCTTAACATCACACGCAAAATATATAGGTATCAACAAGGCAACCTAGCTAGTGTCTCAAGAGTCATAATATGACATCTCAAATCATACTAAGCTCAACAATATAATCAATTATCTCGACATCATAATCGTAAGAGCAATTTCATTGGCCACTATTAGTTTACTCGGATGTGCGGATTTACTCTCAACAACAACATTACCTCGGTGGGATTACACTCATCACTGGACCTTGCATGGGTGGGATTCCACACATCACCACATGCCCTACGGATGGGATTCCACTTATCATCACGTATAATATCAATAAATTTCCGGTGGAATATTACATCACCGTACTCCTCCTTGATGACTCAACGCCATCAAGGCCACGCGCGTTTTGACCAGATTGTGTGCACACTAATCCTAATGATCAATCATTTACACCCGATAAGTTAATTAGTGCCAATTTCGTTAAACCACATCACACATCCATCAATTATAGCACATGTTCATCATCACACATATCAAGGTATACACATACGTATCAATTCATATTTCACAAGATCAAATAGGCAACGACATAATAAGCATCATTAGCAATCGAGGAGTTAAACTACCAATTTAACTCCCACCTAGGAATGGCCTACCAAGCTCATCCCAACACATCCACTACACACACTTGAACCAAATTTAAAACAAATTTAAAGTTTTACTCACCACCCTTCCTAGCATACCAAGCAAGCAAGCAAGCCTCCTAAATTCCCGGATTCGGTCCCGATGCTTCTCCGATGTCTCCTATTGTTTCTAGCAAATCAAAGCACAACCATTACTCACAAATTCGATGCTAAATTCAGTCACAAACTCCAACCCATAAACACAAGCCAAACTTCACCAATTTCAAACTCAACTAGCCATAAAATTCCCATTTTCGAGCTCCCCCAAAAACCCAGTTGGAACTATGATTTCTAACACCCAAATGGCATCCAAAAGATCCCAAAACACTTCTCTAATGACCCTATACCATCAGCCCTTCAATTTTAGACACTTCAAAAGTTGCCCCAAAGACCCACTTCGGGTTTTCACCCAAATCCAACCATTTCAAGATATTAAGTGTGTTATGATGAGATTAAATCAAAACCCAACCCAACAAATCAAAATCAAATGAAAAACTCCTTAAAAATCAAATCTTTCATCAAACTTGAAAAATACAAAAATGAATAGTTTTGAAATCTAAGACTATGTAGATGGAGAGGATGATGAGGAGAGCTCAAAAGTGAAATTACCTTCAAAAACGCCCTTGAATCAATGGAGAGATTGAATGGGATAGTAAATAGGGGTTTGGGAGGGTTTTGGGTGTTTTCCAACGTGAAAAATGCAAGAGGGAAGAAGACAACCCTTTTTTTCTTTTTGATTCAAAAAGTGGTCTACCACCTTTTTCCCTTTATTTACAAAATTGCCACCCTTTTTAATTTAAAACTCAATTAAATCAAGACTAAGGTCAATTAAATTTAAAATCAATTTTACCGACTCGAACAAACTCACGCGACTAACTCCTAACCCCAATACACGGGTGTTACATCCATCAATCACCAATCGCCGTCGATCCTCATTTCACTCATTTTTTTCTCATCAAATTGATTCTCCACGAAATTCGCTCAAAATTAATGAAAATTCATTTAGCGATTAGATGTTCTAATACATCAATCTCCTCCGCAGATCATCCGATGAGGCTAGTTTTGAAGGATATTGTTTGTTTCATAGAAATAAAGCTTCTAACCATTTAGTGTTTCGAGCAAACAAGCCAAATCCCTCAAACCCAAGAAAGCTCTCCAACCTAAAAAATGATTGATTTTTTGTGTTGAATTTTGTGAGTATTAAGGAGATTTTGAGAAAAATCTAAAACAACAAAGTGGTAGAGGGCGACGAGATGGGCCCATCGCAAAAGACATAAGGGGATGCTGATTTCTGACAATGAATAAAAATGAATGAAAACAAATCTAAATTTGATGAAAAAGATGATGGTTTTCTACGGCAGCTAAAGATTATTATTTTTGGTCTCCACGTCAGCATCAAACAATCGCAACATCCGGATTACTAGCACATTATTTAAATTGAAAGCAAAATTAAAGTTCAATGCTAGAATTGAAACATTTCAAAATTTTAGTTGTGAAACTTTTACAACCCATACAGTTTAGTGAGATTTTAAATAGTTTTCCCATAATAATAAAAAGGCATCTCATCCCATAATATTAGGCGGGCCAGGAACCTAAAAAAACAAACCAGATTGAGACTTTGAGGCATGGTTACATGTGAGGATGGATTAACACCCCCATCACGCCCGCAAATGGCGCTTACTTGATCACTAATATTTTTCTTGTAACCCGAATGTGTGCATGCAGAGATTAATGTAAAAATCCACAGAGTTCTAGAAATGACCCGAATTCGCACACAGCTGAGTAAACCCCGGTCATTTTAGGCGCAAAGGGATTAAGCCATTAATCCCTAAAATTCGAAAATATAGTCTCGCGTAGGAGTTTCGATTGTTTTCCAATGGCTAAAGGAAGACCAAAATAACCCTAATTGAGAAAATATCTCATTTTTCATGATGCAATAAAATATCTTTTTAAAATGACATTTTATGTATTCTTTTTATTTTATGGGTAGTTTAACGTTAAAGGTTAAATATTAATTTTACATATATAGGGTAACTAATTCTAAAGGCTTAAATTAATGGCTTACAATTTATTTATTCTTTTAAAAATTACCTAAAGAGTTTTATTTACAATTAAAGATAGATTTTTTTTACTTTTTCAAATAATTTACCAAGTCAATTTTTATTTACTATTATTTACAAGTAATAGATTATTTACTTTTTTCAAGAAAATTTAACTATGAATTTTATTTAATTATCTACAATTAAGGGGAAGTAAAAAAAGTATTTAAGTTATTATTAAAATGTACATCATTTTAGGAATCAAAGTCAACATATTTAATTGAACTTTATTATTGGTAACTAATCTTACAAAAAATATCTATGGTATCTATTAGGGAAACTAACCTAAAAGGGTATTTATTTTAAATTAGTTGATAGTTTTTTTAAAAAAGCATTAATTATTAAGAGATCTATTTACCTTAACATTTTAAGGAGTTAAAGTAAATAAAGATGAATAAATTAAAGAACATAATAAATATGAATGAATCAAACAATGAATCGAAGTGCATGAAATAAGAAATTAAGAACCAAATAAAAAATTTAGAGGGATTAAAGTAAATATATTGCAAACATTAGGATCAAAATACGAGCTTGTCGACATGCGGTATGGGCTGAACCGTGATCCGCATGGCGTCACCGCTGTTGCTGGTCGTCGGTCACTGCTGGACGTCGGCCACTGCTGGACGCCGGTAGTGTGTTGCCGCTACTACCCATGTTCTGGTAGTAGTGTCATCTCTATCCTTTGGCTATGAAGGTCCCTCCACGAGCTTCAGTTAGCGAGGACCCGTACCTCTTTTTCTCCTTATTCGAAACCAAATGACCAAAAAACAAAGAAGATAAAGAAACAAAAATATATAGAGATAGTATTTGGGTAAAATACCTCAAAGAACTCACTTGTATTGCTCTTGAATTTTCCGTGTGTACATGTGTTGTGTCGTGTGGTGTGTTTTATGATGTGAATTAAAAAGAATGAAGCCTATTTATAGGTTTCAAGAAACTCATTAATCAAAACTCTAAAAGCATATTCCTTATTTATGCTAAGTACATTTCGAAAGGGAATAATGCCTTTACTTGGTCATCAAATCACTTTCCTTATATTCAATTTGATCCTAAATGAGTTAAAACAAATAGAGAAATGTCTAAGCTTGAATTAAATTACAAATATTAAATAAAATAATTGAAAATTCGTAATAAAATCAAATTCCCGTATTGAACTCGTATCCAATTTTCTGCACGCGTCGTCTTTAGTGAAATGAGCATATCTTGAGCTCTCACCGTTCGATTGAGGTGTTTCAAAATGCACTGTAAAGGTAACTAAAAGACGGTCAATACGTGAGATGAAATCTTGACCTAGAAATGCTCAGATCCTATCGAAAATTTGCCATGAGTCCGTAGTGAGAATTCCTTGCACATATCTTGACTTTCCATACTTGTTGAACATGATCTTTTGCAATCTTCCCATATCTGATGAAATTAGGATCTTGTGCGATCTACAAGAATAACTAAAATACATTAATAATAATAATATATTTAAAAATAAAGATGAAATAATATATATATATATATATATATATATATATATATATATATATATATATATATATATATATAACAAAATTGGCTGAATGGACCTTTATTTATGTATATGGACGCTTGTTTAATGGACTTTTTTATCACTTTTAATGGACTCTTTATATACATATATTTTCCTTATTTGGCTTAATAATAATAATAATACTTATATATACATGAAAAATGGGGGTCGGATAAAATTAGGTGACTACAACTACCCCTTTTTTCTCATTCTAATGAAACAGGAATAGGGCAAAGAATGAAAGGCACTAATTTTATCCGGCCGGGCTGCATGTTGAGCACCACTTATTCTAGCTTGAGGTGATGCAAAAAATCTGACTATCATCGTTCGAACCCGAGGATACAAAATCGGCACGGTGATCTACTCCTTCAAACGATAATATGACTCTCGTCCCTCCAGATACCCAGTCGGTAAGGTGACTCTCGTCCATGCAGACACCAAGTCGGTAAGGTGACTCTCCCCTGCGGGTACTAAGTCAGTAAGGTGACTCTTTCCCCTGCAGGCATGAATTCGATAAGGTAACTCTAGCTCATGCGGGCACTAAGTCGATAGAGTGACTCTCTCCCCCTGCGAGCACTAAGTCAGTAGAGTGACTCTCTTCCCCCACAGACACTAAGTCGCTAAGGTGACTCTCGCCCCTACGAGCACTGAGTCGATAGGGTGACTCTCGCCCCCTACAGACATTAAGTCGATTGGGTGACTTTCGCCCCTACAGGCACTAAGTCGGTAGGGTGACTCTCGCCCCTACAGGCACTAAGGCGGTAGGGTGACTCTCGCCCATGTGGGCACCAAGTCGGTAAGGTGATATGCTCTGAGGAGAATAAATCAAATGTTGCTTCTTCAAATGGTGCAAAACACAAAGCTGAAATTGTCCATGTTTCTGTACCTCTTTGCTTCGTAGAAAACATTTGATCTTCACCTTAAAAAACTTCTGATTTTTGAATTTTTTTGCTCAATCCAGTAATCGTGTACTTCTGATTAGTAGTGTAGTCTTTTCGGTTTGTCAAAGCTTGTTATGAATGCTTTTGAATTTCTTGTATGGGAATCTTCGCAACAAAGCTTATTTCCACCTTAAATGTCTTTGAATGGTATTTAATGCTTAGGAAATCTCACTTCCTTGGTTCGAACAATAGCCCCAGCCTAGTGATGTCTATGCACAAAGTTTCATGCTCATGCAAGTGATATGATTAGAGTCAAAACAATGAAATGCATCATAGTCCTTGTACTTTAAACCGTGTTCAGAGTAATGCTAAAAAATATTTTATAATGTATGAATGTAACTCCATTAGCTCCCATTTCAATATGCAAATGTAGGTGAAAGGGATATAAAAGTAAAACTTTGGGACCTAAGGTGTCTTGCTCTATTTCTCCTTCTTGAAACGATGCTAGGTGTCTTACCCCTCATTCTTGAAGTAACGTGGAGTCAGAAAATGGCCTCTGTCAAAAATTTAACAAGTGCTACGATTGTGATGAGTTAGTGATCCCAAGAGGGCGCTATTCCACTGCTCTGACACTTTACTAATTCATAGTTTCCTGCACAAACACCACTAAAATGCCCTACCTTTCCCATCAATAGCATTCAAATATAAATTGTTGAAGCGCAAAGTTAAACTCCCAAAATTAATGCAAACTAAACCTAAATTCAACTATATGAGCTTGATTTCATACAACTCAAATAAAAGGGCATAAAATATAGGTTTTCTACAGAGTTATCACATCCCTAAACTCAATTTATAACTTGTCCTCAAGTAATGACATGCAAAACTAAAGAAAAGAAAAGAAAAGAAACTATACTAAGTCATCAATAATTTGAACACGCTACATAATTTTTAAATTCATCAGGAGAAAAAATAAAAGATGTATGCAATATAACAAAGCTCACAGATTCGTCATAGGATTGATGCCACTATAAGTGCAGTGTGTTTTGTGTTGCATACAACCAATAGTTAATGACCTTGAAGAATTTTTAGGATTGCTCTCTATTCTTGCCTAGCATTTTCTTTCCTTTTTAGCACATTATTTTACTCCCTTAGTTATTTAGTTCATTAAATTTTATCCTTGGGGCTTTAGCTTATCACAACTACTCTTCAGGCCTAAAAATGAAGTGGAGCAAACACCCCATCCCTGAGCCCTACGAGCAGATTCATCTATGAAAACTTTCATTCACTATTATGCTAGTACTATTGTTCCTACTATGGAAAGTTAAATGGAGCTAACACAACTCACCAAGTGTAATAAGCTATTGAAGCATATTAGAGTGTCCTTCAACAGATTGCCTTTTGGCATTGAGTTTATATTTAAATTTATATTTTCATTATTTTTCTCGATTTTTTGGGGAGTTTCAATTTTTAGCCTTTATGCTAACATTGAGCATTCCGTTCATTATTACCAATTTATTCTAAGGCATCATAGAATCAACCTAAAATTTCCTAAAGCTTCTCAAGTGTTTGAAAGCATACAACGTGTCAAGTATAATTTTTAGCAGAATTAACCCTAAGTTCAAATCACTAGAGTATTTAACACTTTGCTATTAATTAAGCACAAGTCACCATCAAAGGACATCATCAAAAATTTAAACAACATACTCAAACTACCAATGCCATAGCAACCTTAAATAATTGCAAGACAAAATACAATAAAAGTGACTGCTAACTATGGACAAACTTACCCCAAACTTGAGAAAAACATTTCACTCAATGCAACTACATGAAAATAAATGTAAAAATAAGAAGAAAAAAAGAGAAAACTAACATGGAGCTTACTGTAGATGGGATGGCTCATTCTTCCTCGTTGGGCGCTTGAACCGAGGCACAAGGCTAGGGGCATGTGCTAGATGCTCGGTGGTTTTGCTCTAAGAAGAGACTTTGGATATTCGTTTGAAATTGCGAAGATGTTTTTACGGCCCCATTTGAAAGTGCGAAGAACGTCTTGATATCTTTTCTTGAAAGTGCATGAGATTTTTTGCTATTCGTTTGAAAGTGCGGAAGAGTCTTTATGTCTTCAGGAGGTACCCTCTTTTGAAGGTGCAGAGCATGTCCCGATAGCTTTGCTCTAAGAAGAGGCTTTGGATCTTTGTTTGAAAGTGTGAAGATACTTTTATGTCCCCGTTTGAAAGTGAGGATGATGTCTTGATATCTCTGTTTGAAAGTGCAAGAGATGTTTTGCTCTTTGTTTGAAAGTGCGGAAGAGACTTTATGTCTTCAGGAGGTATCCCTGTTTGAAAGTGCAAAGGATAAAAACCTTCCTTACGCAAGGTGATGCCCCATTCAATTAAGACATATCTTTTCCATGTCATGTCGATCATTTGCATTAAGAGACCTCTTTCGGGAATAAGTTCCATCTATCTTGGAGTTGTTCATGTTCTCCATGGCCTCGAAGCTTTTTCCTGAATCCAAGCTTTTAATTTCCACCGTGTCATGAAAAAAATGCATTAGTAACTATAAATGGTCTGAGCCAACAAGGACGAAGCTTACCTAGCTTGAATCTTTTGTTCTAATCCAAGATTTTAATCCCACTGCACTATGAGGAAATATATTAGTGACTGAAAACGGTCTAAACCAACGATAATGAAGCTTACCTATCTTGAAGCTTTTGTTCAAATCCAAGATTTTAATCCCATTGCATCATGAGAAAATATATTAGTAATTATAAATGGTCTAATCCAAAGAGAACAAAGCTTACCTGGCATAAGATTTAACAACACCTTTTGATCGACCTCATAATGAATAAATAAGATGCGAATGACAATGATGCAAGACTGTTGATATTCCAAAATCAAAGTACGCTTCGTAGATCATAAGGTTCGAGTACACATATTAAAGAAAATGGTCTTCTATGTCGATTGGATGTTATTTGGTGCCGGTTGTTCGAATTCTCCAACTGTCCTGGCCTTTCTCTAGATATGACCAAAGAACTAATTCACTTGATGTTATTGGTCCAGGAAATCTAACATTTGTTGCCCATCCTCCACAATTAGAAGTAACCTTTCTCTCAAGTATTTTACCCTTGTTCTTCATCTCACTAGCCTTGGAGACCGCCTTTCGAACTTGACAGGTCAAATGGTCAATATACAACTGCCTCCCTAAGCATGCGATGTTAATGGGCCACTTAGATTCGGCCCACCAGATCTTCTCATAGTTCCAGTCATCAAGAATGATACGGATATGGTCCTTATGTGCTTGCAACTGTGCCTTTAAACCTTCAAGAACGTAATGGAGTAACTTAGCCTAAGTGCCCTTTATTTCTTCTTCTTTTAATTTCTCTTGGAGTTCATGATTCAACCCACGGTATTTTCTGAAGCTATTGTGTGCTTCTGAGTATTACCCCTCCAAGTGTTGTTTTTCTCCGGCAAATCGGTCAACTCTTTGTTTCCTGGCCTCATGCTGCCAAAGTTTTAGCTTCTTCTTCAATTCATCAAGTTATGCCTTTTCTTTCTTCGAGGCTTTGGAACTACTAGCATGTACCCCTCAAGCTTTCAAGCGGTTATTCTTGTGTCAATTCTTGCATATCTTTTAGGTGGAGCTTTTTCTTTGACAACAGGGTTTTCACCTCTTTCTGGTAGCCCTCTCTCTGGTATTGTTCGGCGATGAGCTTGCCTTCAAGTTCGGTGACTCTGCTCCACAACTTTACTTTTCCTTTCTCAAAGTCTTGTTTATAGATTTCTAGCTCAGGCAACAGGGTGTCAGGCTGAGGGTTATCCGATGGGCTCACCAAGACTAGAACACCTATGTTGTCGATCTTTTACTTTCTCCAACTTGTATATTCGAGTACAACACCAGAAAATAGGGCCGCCTTTATTATAGTATGTTCATTTCCACTCACTAGCTAACTCTATGACTCGCTTTGCGGAATTGTCCTTCGTGTAGGAGAACTCTTCTTCTCGCAGCCTATGAGTAACTAGAATTAACTGTCAGGACCCATATTGGCGTTGTACGAGAAGAGGCGCATAACTGGTGGCTCCCAACCCGGCCAATAAGAAAGACCCACTCCATCTTTCCACACTTGTATAGGATCGGCACTAGGTACATCCATGGGGCTCTCCATGTCACATCATCGTCGAAAAGGTTTCGGAAGAATGTTACCCACTATTCTTGTTTCCCATTTCATTGCCATCGCTTCTTGGTAACTTCTCTGATCGGGACCAAGTCTCTGGATGTTGGGTGCTTGCTTATCTTCTCATTGTCCTAGAAATGACTCCATAACTACAAGTAGAAGAATTGTTAACAGTCAGTGAAGTGACATTTTCCTTGGGTTCGACAAAAATTCAAGGACCTGAAGGTTTTTGCCAAAATTGTTGGAACAAGATTCATGTTATTCTTGGCTAGCAGGTCAACTAAGGTTATTTCAACATGCCCCAAGACCTTGGGGAAGATAACCAATCCGTAGATGGCTAAGGCGAGCATATCGGTGACTCTTCCGTACTTTACGTCCTTCATGATTTGGGCATAGATAAACTCCCAAGTGAAACATTGTCTCTTGTTCTTTTCTGCAAGGTGGGCCTCCGCCTCTTTCACGTATAGACCAACAAGCTTGGAAAATTTCTTCCAGCTACTGGAATTCTTCTCTTTCCAATATATCCTGTCGGGCTTCTCCAACTCTAGGTGCAACAAGATTATGTACTCTTCTATGGTGGGGGTCATGTCTTCCTGATTGAAGAGGAAGCAACAATAGGCTGGATTCCAAAACTCAACAACTTCTAGAACCACAGGCTCGTCTATCTCCACTCCAAGTAGAAGGGTTATGTCTGCATACCTCTTAGTGAATATCGCTCAATCTTGGGCTTTTAGGCTTTCCCAAACAATGACCAATCGTGACAGATGATTGTGGGGAAACTCATATGCACTTTATTCGGTAGATCTACAGTAGTTTCCTTCCGCACATAGTCTCTATGTTGGTGCTGAAGCTCTAAGGAATCGTGTTTGACATCCGTGTTCGAACAAGGGACCCCAGAATTGGATAATGCAACTCAAACACTCATGATCACTGACTGACTAGTGTTTCAGAATACCAACATAATGCAATGTGATATATGCTCTATACAAATAAGGCAAGAAAAACATTATTACATGATAATAATAAACATAAATACAAGAAATATATTTCTCAGGCGCATTGTATTCTCTCAAAGATATTCGCAATGGTTGTGTTTCCAAAACTGTTGAATGTTCCTCAACAACTTGTGGAACTTTTTGTTGTTTATTCTCTTGTTCAATGATATGTGGTTGATCTCAAATTTCATCGAGTTTAGTATTTCTCCCACTTCCTTTTTGGAAAACAAATTCTCTCTCTAGGAAGATTCATGTTCGAACAACAAACACTTTGTTTTCGGTAGGATTGAAGAAATAATATCCTTTAGTTTTTAGGATAACCCACAAAAATAATATATGAGATTTGGGTTCAAGTTTTGTAGACATCTTATGTTTAACATAAGCTTCGCATCCCCAAATTTTCATAAAAGACATACTAGGACGTTTCCCAGCCCATATCTCATATGGTGTCTTTTGACTGATTTAGATGGAACACTATTTAGTGTGAAAGCAACTATTTTTAGCATATGTCTCCCAAAAGAAACTGGAAGATCATCGTGACTCATCATTGATCGAACCATGTCTAACAATGTTCGATTTCTTCTTTTCAGAAACTCCATTCCATTGTGGAGTACATGAGATGTGAGACAATCCCACATTCCTTAAGAAGGCACCAAACTCTAAGCTTAAGTATTCTCCTCCTCGATCTAATTGAAGAGCCTTAATGCTTTTTCCTAGCTGATTTTGTACTTTATTTTTTAATTCCTTGAACTTTTCAAGGGCTTCGGATTTATGATGCAATATGTAAATGTACCTATATCTACTAAAGTCATCTGCGAAAGTAATGAAGTATTAAAACCCTCTAGCTTGTGTATTCATTGGTCAACATACATCTCTATGTATTAATCCCAATAAATCACTTGCTCGCTCACTTTTACAATTAAAAGGAGCTTTGGTCACCTTTCTCAAAAGGCAAGGCTCACATACATCAAATTGTTCAAAAACAAATGAATCCAAAAATCCATCTTTATAATGTTTTGAAATGCGTTTTTCACTTATGTGAGTTAAGTGACAATGCTAAAGATAAGTTTGATTAGAGTAATTTGTTTTTGATCTTTTCATATTTATGTTGTATATAGAATTCTCTTGATCCAAAATTTAGAGGCCATTTATTAATTGTGTCACACCATAGAAAACATTATCGAGATAAAAGAACAACAATTATTCTTAATAATTATATCAAAACCAATCTTGTTTAAACAAGAAATCAAAATGATGTTTTTAGTCAAACTAGACACAAAATAACAATCATCTAAACATAAATTAAGTCCACTAGGCAACGATAAAGTATATGTTCCTATAGCTAATGCAGAAACTCTTGCTCCATTACCAACCCGTAGGCCCTCCTCTCATTTTCTTAGATTTGTACTATTTTGTAGTCCTTATACAAATGTCAAAATATGAGAACCATAACAGGTATCCAATACCCAAGAAGTAGGTGTTGATAAATAAATAACATAAATATCTGAGGCGGACACTACGCTTTCATTTGCCTTTTTGACTTTTTCAAGATAAATGAGGTAGTTTCTTTTACAATGACATGTATTATTACAATGTAAACACTTTCCTTCTAGTGACAAGTCAAGGTAGTTTACGCCGTTCAATTTGTCATTCTCAAGGACCGATTGCAATGAGAACAAATTTGTATTTTCCATAATAAGTCTACAAAAAGAAAATATGAATTTTGAGTATGTTTACCAAGTTTGTTTATAAAAGGACTTTATACTCCCACTACTTTTATTAAAATTAATAACCCTCAAATATTAATGTCGAAAATACTTTCTTTAAAGTTTTTCTAGTGGTAAAGGGTCCAAATTTCACATTCACTTATGATTATGGTCTATCTAGGTAAGCAACACTTGCTAATTACATCTTAAGTAACTCCTTCATTTGGTGAACAACTCTTGTTCATAATCATCTAATGATTATCCAAATAACTAACTTTTAGGTTTTCTAATCATATTAGAGTAACCTAGTTAAGTCTTTAACAGATATTACAACCAACGAATATCGCTTGCTTATTCTTCGCGTTTGGCCAAGATAGATACAAGTACCTCGCTTTAGCAGAACCTACATTGTATCGATCTAGACTTTAACGAGGGTTAATATTGGGAAGCAATAAAGGACTCAATATTTTATTGAGGGATTTTGTGAATATTATCTCACCGTCAAACATTTGATCTTATCATTTAACTAGCATACATCTCATACATTCATTTTATCATATACATGAAAAGTAATAAATATTAATGCAATAGTTATAGCCTATATCCCAAGGTGGCCCGTCCCAAGCCAATGTGAGAATCAAATTATTCTAAGGATAAAAACACTTCTCAAACATCTTTCTGTCGGCCCACACTTCTATTCCTCTGGTCCATGCTTCCTCGTATAGATTACAATTTTAGAAACTCTGTTTACATACGAGGGCGTTAGATGAGCAGATGATTACAATAGAAGTAGAGAAAAGCATGACACACAATCCGTATTTATAAAACCTTGTAAATAAAACTAAAAGGGCTATTGGGCTATAACCATGAATTCTGAACATTGTGCATATCAAACATAATAACGATGCGATTTATTATTGAGGTCTCAATAGATTGTTCCTACGCAGCGGTCAAGCCCCCGACGAGGTTCTGGCGGCCTTGCAGCCACTGGAGGGGTTGCCACTGCTCGGCCAGCGGCGAGGAATTTTTTAAAGATTAACATCTTAATTGCTATGTAAAAACCTCACGATTTGATAACTTTTATCAATATTATCGTGTTTTCAAAATTTTAAAATCCACGAGGTTTTTACTGAAACAGCTCTTGTTATTTTCCCACACGAAATCTATAGACTAACCATTACTCTAATATATAACTATAACTTGCATATGCTAACACTTAACATCTAAAAATTCATATTGAATATGTTAACAATTAACATATAATATTTCAAACTCTATCGACAAAGATAAGATCCTGATAATTAACTCTTAATCATCGATCTTAGGAACATCTTTTAACTGTGTTAACAGATTAACTGTGATTGAATAGATTTGCTCGAATAAATATCATATATTCCCTAAATAAATGGGAAAAACAACCTATATCTCATACAATTATATCACCCCAAGTAATTAAAACACGAATCGGTATCGTACTAGTGGCTATGATACCACTGTTGGGTCACGCCGGTGCACCCCATGGTGCAGCAAAAAAATTATCTGGCAATTACCACCAGAGATCCATGTACGAGGAACGAATCGGGGGTGAAAAAGGGTAAAGAGTTACATGTTTAAAATCAGAATTCTAAATTTGGAGAAGATAGATATTCAATCATGATTCCACGATGTCGATTCTTAAGCCGCAACGATAACGCTCCGACCTCTACGTAGTTCACCCAGTTGAAACGAGCATATAAAAACACTCTAATCTATTTAGAAGGGAAAAAATATATAAAAACCCTCTAAACTATTTAGAAGGTTTTTCCCAAAATGCATTAAAGACTGTTAGATCTGTCATGCCTTTGTATAGCCTTTGAAATCCTAATTCAACTCATATTAGGATTTCAATATATATATAATCCCAATTCAACTTAATTAGGATTTCAATGTATATAATCCTAATTCAACTTAATTAGGATTTCAATATATATATATATATAATCCCGATTCAACTTAATTAGAATTTTAATCTTTATATATTAAATATATATATATTATCCCAATTCAACTTAATTAAGATTTCAATATATATATATATATATAATCCCAATTCAACTTAATTAGGATTTCAATATATATTGATTTAAATTGAATTATATCATTTATATATTAAAAGAGGCATAAGTACAATAATTATTTTTCTTTTAATATTTATCTAATATGTAAATTATATATATCAAATATAAGTTAATTTAACTAAATTCGTGTACAACAAATTTGTACAAATATGATTCGTTTAGTATATGCTCATTCAACTATGGGTGTGGCCCTGTAGGTTCATGTATTGTTAGTAGTAAATATTAGAACATTTCTAATATTATAAATAATGAGTGACTTCTAGAAATATGTCATTGTCACCTACGTTACATGAAATCATGATTCTACATAACCTTTTTGTGATTAACTCTACTTATGTATTACACCCTTTTGTCCTTTATATCTAGATTGGACAAAAGTCGTGGAACGATCACACTTGTATAGTCCATCTAATATTTCTTGATATCTTGAGTAGACTATTATAAACGAATAACTATGATATCTCATATCAACTTATTCGAGCATGGTCATGAATTTCTATTCTCACTCAATCAAGTGACCTATGATATTACTCCTTATTGTGTATGAGGGACAAATTCTATCTTGATCAACCATATTCCATTACATAGATTGTGACTTATCCAATATCAGTCTTTATAGAGTAGTCAGTTACGACACACATTTGACCGTATCAAAATATGTCACTCATGATGTTAAAATAATGATGATCTCAAATCTAAGGATCATACATGTAGTTGTAACTATGAGCAATTTGTGAATGTCACATAATAATCCAAGAAACATGCTCATAGCGGGTCAGTCCAGTATGTCATTCTCTAACACATACTTATGTATTGATTTTGACATCTCCATGTCAATGACAAAATTTTGTCATCAATCAACTAAATATTAGTCTTAATGCATTATTTTTGTCAATGCCCACAATGATACTCGACTAATGACATTTAAGAATAACCATATTATTCTAAGGACTTTATTATAATTTAGTTTATTTATGCACGCAAAATTGTAACTGAAAATAATAATGACAACACCTTTTTATGAATAAACAAGGTAAAAACAAATGTCATTTATAATCATCTTATGATTGGTCTTTGGACATACTCCAACAAGCTTGTCGGTCTCATCAAAAGTAGACCAAAACTTCCAGGGACAAGTTAAAAGAATGAGATCCAGTTGAGGGCGACTTGTGAGTCTGATTCTACTATTAAAGCTGCTTTACCACACCACTGAGCTTCGAGGAAAACCTCTAATGTTGTTTTAATGGCCACTACCTCAGCGTGGTCTGAACCATTATATGGGAAATGCCCAGAGAACAACTCTCGTACCGTTCTATCTTCAGTATGAAGCACTCCTCCACAGCTTGCAACTTCATCCATGGCTACCCCGTCAACGTTAAACTTCACAAACCCTTCTGCAGGTAGAATCTAATCTACTTTTTGTAAGGGGCAACAAGCGAGACACAACATCAGTTTATCCCACCAATTTTCTTCATTCTACAACACTTCCTTATTTGATGTTTTTATCCAAACAAATTCCCTCATTTTTGCATAGAAAATCAGATCACAAATTGGAGTCGATTTGTTACTAAAGATATTTTCATTCTGAGACAGCCATAAACTCAGAATGCTGCAGCTAGGAAAGTATGCCAAAGAGATTTTACTGAATCTATCCAAGAAATGAAGAAGAAAAAATCAAACAAATCATCAATAGTCTGTAAATGATTCCAAGTAACATTGTACCAACGGCAAAAGTAACACCAAAAGCATTGGGAAAATTTGAAACCCACAAATAAATGGTTTGAGTCTTCTAGAACCAAACCACATCATGGGCATAGGCTTTGAGGGTCTTTGAAAACAACCCCTCTAGTCATCAAAAAAATCTTTTGTTAGAAGGCTTTCTATTTTCAACAGCCATAGGAAACTGCGCACTTTAGGAGGAACCTTCATCTTCCAAAATCGATCAAAATAAAAAACTGGGGCCTCCACCTCAAAGTTTACCAACAAGTTCGAAAGCTTTTTTACCGAAACGATGCATGCTCGATCATGAAGCCAAATATTCATTTCCTCAATCCCTTTTTCCAAACTAGCTCCTTTGATAACTCTAATTATCTCCTCCACACTTGGCTTTTCTCTGTCAAATAAGGGTCGACTAAACACTAACTTCACATCAACATTCAAAAAGTTACCTCATGAGATCAAATTTGCCATTGTAATCTCTTTACAAATAGCCAATCTAAAAAGTCTTGGGAAGGAAAAACGCAAAGGTTCATCTCCCACACAATGATCCATCCAAAACATTATCCTTTTCCCATCCCCCTAGTGCCAACTATAGGAATTAGAACCCATCCATCTTTCCACCTCTTGGCTAACCAGATTTTTGATAATGTCTTTCCACTAACAAGACATACTATCAACTTTTTTAATGTTAGGCATCCAATGTAACGACCTAGATTTTGGGTTAGTAATTTGAGTCTTGAATTCAAATTTTAAATATATCAGAGTTTAGATAGAATTAATAGAATCTGGAACCTGGGAATTCAATTTAAAAGAAACTGGGGACCGAAATGAACATGAGTTAAAATTTTAGGTTTGGTGTAAATAAGGGAAGAGTTGGACTCTTTAATGAAGTATATTACCCAAAAGTTATGAGATATTTTATCTAGGATAAATTATAACCTTTGGATGAGATGAGACTTTCTATGCTAAATCTCAGCCATTGGTTTTAAAGTAAAATGTGTGGTGCATGTTTAATGAGATTTTAAAATTTTAAAGGAGATATTAAATATGAGATAGGAGAGAGAGAGAAAAGATGCACAAGTATCTCCCCCCCCCCCCACAAAAAAGATGATAGCAACAAAGAAAGAGAAAAAGGTAAGAAGTTTTAAACTTTAATATCCATTTTCTTCATTTCTATTAGGGTTGGACTTCAAGTGCGAAATGCAAAGTTGTTTATTTCATCATTCTATTTAAGATGAGTACAATATTGAGGGTTATTATTTGGGTTTGAGTAGACCCTAAAATCTCCATGGAATTCTAGAGTGAGAAAGATTAGGATTTTTGTTGTAGTGATTAAATTAAAGATGATTGGAATAAGAATGAATATTTGAGTTGGGTTTTAGATAAACCCTAGAATGCTTCATGGAGATTCTTGAGAGAGCTTATTTTGGGTTTCTAAGAGGATTTTTATTTTAAGATGAATACAAGCCTAGTGTGGTTAATTAAAGAGATTGATTAATACTTACCTTCGGATTATATCTCGAGAGAGAATCATTTCTCATAATAAAGTTCTGAGAGTGTAGCGATTGTAGCAACAACATTTGTGTGTGCATTGCATTATTTCATCCAAGCATTCATTTATTATATGTCGATACTTTTGCAGACCACACAATACCACAACACTGGAAGCCAATTGGTAGGAGACGAAGTAAAACTTTAAGTGGGAGATTTTGAAGATGCCGTCTGAGTTTGGTAATCGGAAGGTCTGGATAGTCTTTGTGGGAAATCTTTCTACATCAATTCACTGGAAAGATGTATGGCAGGTGTTTGATCGTCACGGGGTAGTGGTGGATGTGTTCATTCCCCGAAAATTAGCTAGAAACAGATTCAGATTTGGGTTTGTGAGAATGAGTAGTCGAGAGGATGCTGAGCGGGTAATAAAACGATTGCATGGTAAATGGATTTATGGTTCATGGATCTCTGTTTGTAAAGCAAAATATGGAGATCGCGACTCATTTTGGAGACGGAAACAGGCCAAAACCGTTACAGAACAGTTAGTAAAGGGCAGGGAACTTGAAACCAAAAGTGTCATTGAAGCAGCGGTCGGAGGAGGAGGTTAATCACGGCGATACATTCGATTTTTCAATGAAGGGGTTTGTGGCAGTGGATAAGCTGGAAATCCTATAAAACTGTGATGTGGGGTGGTGCAAGAAACCATGGAGTATTAAGGAGTTGGCAGCAGAATTGCACTTAACGGCGGTGGAAGGTTTGTCGATTCTGCGTATAGGAGGCTCAATGATACTACTCATGTTCAAGGACCCTTCAACACGTGATAAGGTGATGCTGTTAGAATCGATACGAGGGTGTTTCACAAGGCTTGAACGATGGTCACCGGTGATAGCTTTAGAATCGAGACGGGTTTGGGTATCGATCAAGGGTCTTCTAATCCATGCGTGGTTGCAACAATCATTCGAAAGTATCGCGGATATTTGGGGAAACTTGTTTCGTTTAGCGGACTCTACTACTTCTCCCCAATCGTTTGAATGTGGATGGATGCTAATCGAAACATCATCCACGTCAACCATAGAGGGAAAGGTAAATTTGGAGGTGGACGATGCGTTTTTCCCTATACAAGTCCGAGAGTGTGCCTTTGGTCCTTGGATGGAATGTGAGTGTACGATGGTGCAGTTCGACGAGGAGGACACTGATTCTTCGGCACAGGGTTCAGATGGGGGGGCACCATGCAAAGGCGATGATCACCAAATGAAGGTATTGGGACATGTGGCACCGATCGAGGACCAAGTTCACATAGAGGAAACGAGGTTGTCGCGTTGCAATAATTTGTGGGAACATAGGATGGACCACGTTGAAGCCTCCCGTGATGAGGTTGGGTCGAAGGGGATGCTGAATTCGTTTAAGACGCATGAGGTGGTGGTGTGGCGGGTTCGATGGAGGAGAAAATCTTCGGGAGGGTGACGGGAGAGGTTGGGAAGAGTCCTACATCAGCTAACTAACTCGAGGTAGTTCAATCACAATCGAATTCTGTGGATTTGAATGCAAATAACGTGGAGATGGTTGAACCAATCTCAACTTCTGTGGCTTTGGAGGATAATCCAGATTCAAATATTGAGAGGATAACGGATAAGATAAGAGAGAAATTTGTTGTTTCAGACAATAGTTCTCTGATCTGGATTAACAACAGAAAAACAAACTCAATAAACCTTCTTTCATGAGTGGTTTCGATGCAAAAAACTGGTAGGGGCAGACCGCGAAAACAGGTGCTACGCCAGCAAGTTTCGATGCAGGTTGTGAATGCTTCACTCTCGGATTCAGATTTTCAGAATCGCCAGCAATTATTATCTAAGGAAATAGAGGCGATAGTGGCATTGGGGAGTATCATGAGAGTAAGAACAATGAGGTGTGAAGCAGACATTGTAAAGGATATTAAACGGGTTTTTTCCGGGGAAAGGCAAAGTTAGTAAGGATGCGTGTGGTTTCATGGAATGTCAGGGGGTTAGGTTCGTGTTTGAAATGTAGGGCGGTGGGCGAAGTAGTAAAAAAACAACGTACGGATATGGCGATGTTGCAGGAATCAAAGCTAGAGGATGTGTCGTCGCTAGTGGTCGCAAGTTTATGGGTATCGGACGGATATGAATATATTTACTCACCTTTGATAGGTGCTTCAAGGGGCTTGATTACTATATGGGAAGTTTCACGTTTCAGTGTTGTCTCAATGGAGGTGGATCTTAATTTTATCTTTATAAGGGGGAGGTGGTGCACGGAGGATTTGTAGTGCTATATATTGAATGTCTATGCCACATACGATGTGGTGGCACAGAGACAACTATGGCAATGGTTAGGAGAGCTAATTCTGGACATCCCAGAACCGTGGTGTATAGCAAGTGACTTCAACTCGATATGATGGTTATCAGAACGTTCAGGGTGCAGCTCTATGGCGACAGGTATGGGAGATTTCTCTAATTTCATTTACAATGATGGGCTAGTGGATTTGTCGTTGATAGGGAAGCAATATACTTGGTTTGGGAGGGGATTCAAGCGGAGTCATATAGATAGATTTTTGCTATCGTCTGCATGGGTAGATGTTTTTGCCAACATTATTCAACATTCTTTGCCTAGAGGGGTATCGGACCATACACCGTTATTGTTGCTATGCAATGATCAGGATTGAGGGCCTCGACCCTTTCGCTTTATTAATTGTTGGCTCGATGATAACAAACATGTCCATGAAATGGCTGAATAGTGGTGTCGGTTGTCGGAACAGGGGGTTGGAACTGAAAACATAATGGTTAAGCTTAGATTCATGAAGAATTTTTTTTTGTAGCTGGAACCGTACTGTTTTTTGTGATATTGAGTTGGAATTTCAGTTGATTCAGGCAAAGTTGGAGGGTAAGTATGCTGCGGGAATGGAGGGGGATCAGTGCGAGTCCGAAGTAGAACTGATAGAGTGGAGAAGAGAGTGGATGCAACGGTTATGGCAGGCAATCAGGCGTAAGGAATCCCTGTGGAGACAAAAATCAAGGGCGAACTGGTTGCGTTTAGGGGTTCGCAACACAACGTTCTTTCATCGTACGACAAAACTTATAGCTGTGCGGAACTCAATTACGGGGTTGTTGATCAATGGCCGTTGGGAAACGGATGTATATCGCTTACGTAATTATATTGTGACGGCTTTTTCTACACATTTTAAGGCCGTTAAACGACTATGTGTTTGGAGCATTGTGGGAGAGTTTTGTCAGGTTGATAGTACGACAAATAACGCTTTGGTGGCGCCGTTTAGTACAAAGGAAGTTTGGGAGGTGATACGCGGGTGCGATGGTTTGAAATCACTGGGATCGGATGGTTATACCATGGCGTTTTTCAAAACATGTAGCGGGTAAGCTGCCTCCGGGAGTGAACTACACTTTTTTAGTACTGATTCCGAAGATTGATTCACCAAAGGCTCTTAGTGACTATCGATCGATAAGCCTTGTGAATTCGGTTTATAAAATTCTTGCGAAGTTGCTTGCTAAGAGATTGCAGATGGTGTTGGTTTCGCTGATAAGCGAGCACCAATCGGCATTTATTCGTGGACGACAAATTGTTGATGGCATTCTACTAGCAAAACAAGGTAATACATTCTTTGCGCAAGAGTTCGATGGGCGGTTTTGTGCTCATGTTATATGTTGCTAAAGCCTACGATTGTGTGAGGTGAGATTTTTTGGATTATATGCTCACTAGCATGGGTTTTTGTGAGGTGTGGCGCCATTGGATATTGGAATGTGTATCTACTGTCCGTATGTCAGTGTTGTTAAACGGCTGCACTACGAAATAATTTTTGTTGGGGTGTGGATTAAGGCAGGGATGTCCATTGTCGCCTTTGTTATTTGTTATTGTGGTAGAGGCGTTGCATAGTTTGTTGGTTCAGGCTGAGGCGGCAGGTTTGATACAGGGGTATGTGTTGCACCGGGGGTGACAATTACACATTTGTAGTTTGCGGATGACACTATCTTGTTTTTCGAACCTTCGCCTGAATGTGATGATTCTATCCGATGTTTGCTCAGCTGTTTCCAAGTCTGTTCAGGTTTACAAGTAAACTTTAGTAAATCATCAATGTTTGCTATTGGTGTTGAGGAGGTTACTGTTGAGTCGTGTGCCAAAGCCTTGGGTTGTCAACGTGGTTCTTTTCCGTTTATTTATCTGGGGATGCCGTTAGGATCTAATCCTCGTAGCATGGCGGTATGGGAAACTGTTCTTGCTAATGTGCGACGGAAACTTGCTGGGTGGAAGCGTAGTTCGATGTCTTTTGCGGCACGTGTTACTTTGGTGAATTTTGTCCTTTCTTCCCTTCCAATATATTACATGGGTGTGTTTCGTATTTTGAAAGGTGTCATTGCGGCAATTGATAAGTTGAGATGTGCTTTTCTTTGGGGCGGTGTAAATTTGCATCGAAAGATGAGTCGTGTGAGCTGGAAGATGGTGTGTAGATCATGTCACTTGGGCGGTTTGGGGGTGGCGGATTTACAAGTGCGTAATACTGCTATGTTAGCTAAATGGTCGTGGTGATATGCTACTGATGCATCTTCGTTATGGAGGGCTATTATAGTGGCTAAGTATGGAGCGACTGCCCAATGGTGGCGTTTTAATTCATCTCGTCAACAAGCAATGTCGATTGTATGGAAGAAAATAGTGCAAACAGCTTGTTCGTCTGATGTGCAGCGGCATTTACATGAGAAATTGTTGTGGCAAGTGTGGGATGGGAATCATGTCCTTTTCTGCTGAAGGATATATTACCGCGGTTATTTTCTTGTGCTTGTAATCGTCTTGCTTTGGTTGTGGATTATTCGGTGCAGGGGGGACTTCGTCATTCAAGATGGGATGATATTTTTAGCCGTTCCCTTCATTCTTTTGAGGTAGGGCAGCTACGTGAATTGTAGTATGTAGTGGGTGATATTCGATTACATGCTGGTTTCCGTGACAAGCTGGTTTGGACCCCGGATGCGCAAGGTTTGTTTTTAGTTAAAGCTATTTCACAGATATTGATGCTTGATCGAGCGGGCGAAAGTGATTTTGGGGCGTGTTTCACGTGGAAAATTCTGGTTCCAGCTAAGGTACAAGCCTTCCTATGGTTTGTTTGGTTGCGTCGTTTGCCCACGTTTGAGTTTTTGCGACATCAAGTATTGTGTTAGAGGGACAAAGCATGTTGTGCGTTTGGTGTAAGGAGCGAGAGGAGGATGTTGACCATTTGTTGTATTCTTCTCCGTTGGTTCAACGCATTTAGGACTGGTTTCGAAGTTGGTGGAGGGTTTGTTTACCGATGCCGAAGACCTTGTCAGAATTTTTCTTACCGGATTTCCATTGCTCGTTTTCGGGCGTTCTTCGTTGCTTGTGGGTATCGTGCGTGGCAGCCTTGATGTGGTCAGTATGGCTTGCGTGAAACGAGATGGTGTTTAGTAAGAAGTCATTACCGATAGCGGAGGTTTGTTTTTTAGTTAAATTACGTTCGTATTATTGGATGCGGACATTACATACTGACCTTTATATTGGTGAGGCGTTGTGGTGGGATTGCCAAAGCTTCTATACTGAATCCCCGGATTCGCGGCTGATAGGTAGTGGTATCAGTTGGGAACCCCCGATGGTAGGGACGTTGAAGTTTTCAGTGGATGGGTCTGCGCCAGGCAAGCCGGGTTCTGCAGGTTTCGGGGGTGTGTTACGCGATGAGCAAGGCAGGATAGGGCCATTGTTCTCTGGCCCGCTTGGTTGTATTGAGTCTAATGAGGCTTAAATGTGGGCGATTGCTTTTGTGTTAACTTTCTTTCGGCAGTCGGTTTGGTCATCGTATCCTCTTGTGGTGGAGTCGGATTCCATGGTCGTCGTTAGTTGGGTGCTACATGTGGATAAACGGCCGTGGCGTTATTGGGAGGTGTTTCATGAGATTGACAACTGTTGTAACACCCCAATTTTGGGCTTGGAAGTTTAGGGTCTGATCCGGACCGGTTTTAATTTTGATTCGAATATAAAAGGTGGGTTTTAGGGAAAGCCTAGTTCGGGATGCATTAAAAATATGGAAAAATATCTAAAAATCCTCTTTTATTATATATAAGAGAGTGGTGAAATCAATTTTACAAAATGGGGTTTGGAAATATGACATTTCAAGTTAGTGACTAAAATGTAATTTTTGAAAAGTTGGTGACTGTTTTAAAATGATTGAAACTTTGAATCTTTAAGGAGCTAATTTACCCAAGGGACGGTTTCTCCAGATTTTTCTTAAATTTTAAAGACTCATTTAATGTTATTAAATAAAAAGAAAAGAGGGAAAAGAGATATTTTAGTTTCATAACTAACTTTTGCCAAAATTTTCCCATTTCATTTTCTCTCAATTTTCCCTCAACCAAACACATTTCCACAGCCACTTTTCCTTTGATTTTCACACCTAAAGTTGGGATTTCAATCTCTAAATGATTTCTAATCATTTCTACACCAAATCCTCATCATTTGCTTATTGAATTTTCAAGAATTTTGGCTCTAAACAAGGAGAAATCCACATTTAGAGGTATGAACGTCCTTCTCCTCTAAATACTCAGTTCTTTACTGAAATTCCCAAGTTCTCAATCCTTAAATTGAGTTTTATTAAAGGCTTTGATGTTGTGATCTTGATTTTGGCTTAAAATGCAAGATTTGGATTTAATTTTGAAGAAATTCGTATTAACTGATTGGAATCTGTTTTGAGATGTATTTTGGATGTCTAAATGATGTGTAATTGAGGTTTAAGCAATGCAATCCCGAATAGATTGATTTTCCTAAGTTTTTACTTGAGTTAATGGTGGTTTTTGGGGTGATTTTGATGTTCTGCTATAGCTGGAGGTATAAGGACGTGATTAGGTCCTTTTTGGATGTTAATTGATGTCTAAGAATGATTGGAATTGATGGATCTTGGCTGGGTAATGTTGTAGAGGTGTTTGGATGTGATTTCGGTTGTGTTTGGTAGCCGAAATGTGAGTTTTGATCAGAGCAGCGAGTTTAGGTGTTTTGGCTGAAGATTTTAATGCATGATGATGCATTAATCCTCTGCATTGATGTGTTTAAAACAGGGGAGACATCTTCGGATCCTTGTGGTGTTGATCCGGAGGCTTGATTGGCGTTTCTGCAAGCTTGCGAAACGGAATCTGTGAGTGAAGTTTGGTTTTCAGCTTTGAAACCAATGATTTGAAGGTTATGGGAGCTTAGTTTAAGTCTAAACAACTTAGCTAAGCTCAAGAGTAAGTTTTCGGAGAAACTCTCTTTTTGAAGAACCATGAGATGGTTGAATGCAATGTGTTTATTTTGCATGTTTAAATTCTGTTTTGAAAGCATATTTAAGCATGTTTAATGCTGGTTTTATAAGCCATGTGTTGAAGGATGCTCAAGGTAAGAGATCCTTGTTTTGAACATTGATAAATGTGGTTTGATGCATGGTGATGCATGGTTACTTAATGGCTTTGTTTAATGCTTTAAAACAGTGGATTAATGATGGTAAATGATGTATATTGGCAAATGATGTGTTTGTTTAAAAGTACTTGAATCAGATATAGTTAGCCGGCTATAGGATTGGGTGCACCGTGAGTAAAGTCGCCTTGGATGTTGAGGGGTTGTAATGGTACCGTAAACTCCATCCAAGAACACTAACGAGATGTCTAAGATCATAATGGTGGTTAAAATGCCATGTGAGGATCTTGTGTTGTGTGTCCCGTGTTCTTGTTAGTGATGTTATACAACTACCAATGAGTGATGTGGAGGGGTTGTAATTGTACCGTAGACTCCATCACGGGTGTTGAGGGGTTGTGATTGTACCGGTAAACTCCACCTTGAGTGTTGGTAGTGTGTATGGAGTGTATGGGACAACGCTTGTAATCCGCGTATCCGATTGTGTTTTAAGTTGAAAATTGGTTATGGATGATCACTTGAAAGCCAATATGACATGTTGATGAATTGAAGCATGAGATGCTTGGTTTGTATGCATAAATGCATGATAAATGATGTTTTAAAATTAAAGGCCTTGAAAAGGTGTTTTTACAAAGTGCATTATTGTGTTGTTTTATTAGAGCTTTTCTCACTAAGCATACGTGCTTACGCTCTCTCTTTCTTGAACCAATAATGCAGAGCATTTAAGTGCTTTAAGGGCAGCAAGGAGGTCAAGGATCCAAGTGAAAGTCTAAGCTCATGTATGGTGACTATTTTCACAACACTATTAGCTTTTGGTATTTGGCAATGGGAACCTAGAGTGTATTTTTGGGAGATGTTTTAGGCTCCCTAAGTTTGGTTTAATGCCTATGGTGTTTGGAACATGTAAATGGCCATTTGGTATTTTGTTTTGGAGATTTGATGATTGCTTGATTTTCATTATAGGATGCATGCCTTTAGACTTGTGGTTTTTCTTATTTGAGGTCGTGATTGAGCTTTGATGATGCAAATATGTTCCTTTAATGTTTGATGACTTGTTGGTATGATATGGAGGTCATATGATTGTGTTTGGTGGGTCGAAAGAGTGTAAAACAGACTTTTCTGCTGTTTCTGGGCAGGGTGTTTCGAAACACCCTTGCCTGTTTCGAAACAGGTGCATATTTTGGCCTGGGTGTTTCGAAACGGGCAGAGGTGTTTCGAAACACTTTGGCTACTGCCAAGGGGTGTTTCTGAACGACCTAGACCCGTTTCGAAACACTTGACCGTTGGGCACTGATTTGAACGGTTTTGAGGTTTGCAAGCTTTACGTTTTAGTCCTGATTTTTGTATATGCAATTGAGCTGAGTTCTCGAGTATTTGGGAATGGTTATGTGGGTGATAAGTGTATGATTGCTTATATACTTGTTGAATAAATGTATGATGTATGAATAGTAAGTATGTTGCAATTGTGGTGTATGCTGTAGTGAAGCATGTTAGAGGGACCCATTGCCATATCAAAGCTAATGAAATGATTTGTTTTAATTGGAAATGAGCTTGAGTACTTGGATTGCTTACCTTGCTGAGCCTGACTATGTTTATTGCAATTGTGATTGCATTGTATAGTGAATGGGACCTCATAGAGAGACGAGGATTAATACGTGAGCTATGGCTCAAAATGAGATCGAAGAGAATGCTGAAAATGTGGTGGATTTACCTCCTCCACCCGGTGGTGGTGGTTCTGGGGGTGAGGGAGCCGGTGTTGGTGCTGGTGCTGGGGTCGCTGGACCTGAAGCTGGGCAGGGGCAAGCTGCTCCTGACATGACAGTGCTGATTCAGGCTATTGCTGGAGCCTTTCAGGCGGCGGTAGCTGGAGCTCATGGAGCTGGGCATCAGGGAGATGCTAATGTTAGACTACCTCTGGAACGCTTGCGCAGTCTGGGAGGGACTGAGTTCAGGGGCTTGTCTGCTGAGGGTTCTGAGTCTTGCTTGGAAAGTACCAAGAGAATTTTGGGACAAATAAACTGCAATGAAGTGCAGAAGCTGGGCTGTGTAATATCGTTGTTGCATGACGATGCGTATACCTGGTGGACAACCACTATCTCCGGAGTGGAGGATGCTGATGTGACTTGGACGTTCTTTCTGAACGCGTTCAAGAAGAGGTATCTGGGTGTGCGGTACCTGGATGAAAAGAAAAGGGAATTCATGTCTCTTACTCAATGGTGCATGTCAGTGGCTGAGTATGAGGTTCAATTTGTCCGACTCAGTCAGTACGCACCTGAGCTTATCCCTGATGAGCGGGAGAGGTGTGAACGTTTCCGTTATGGTTTGGTGATTGAAGTGAAGACCTATATGCTGGCTGCTGAGTACACTGACTTTGATGTGCTGGTTGGTAGAGCAAAAGACATTGAGGTTAATTTGGGTTTATCTTCTAGAGGAGTTGGTTCTAGTGCGGGCAAGCGAGCTGCTGAGTATAGTTCCGGTGGCGGACGGAACAAGAGAGGACGTGATCGGAAGTATCAGTCTTCAGCTAGGCGTGGTGGTGGAGGGCAAGGTGCGCCTGTTCAGGGGGACAAGGCGAGAACTGATCAGAACACATGTTGGGCATGTGGATCACGTGGTCATCTGAGGCGTGATTGTCCTCGAGCAGCGAGGGAGGTACAAGCTCCTATTGTGGTGACCGGTACTTCGTGCTGGAACTGTGGTTCGGAGGATCACATGAAGAGAGAGTGTCCTCTGTTGGCCGGTGGTGGTCAGGGACGTGCTCCTGGAGTTGTTGCACCACGGAGAGGTCATGGGCGCGGTTGTGGTAACTTCCAGCGCAGGGAGGATGGTGGAAGGAATGTGGCTCATGTGGTAGCTGTTCAGCCTGAGGGTGGTGGCCAGGCCAGAGTGTATGCTCAGAGGGAGGGGAGGAATGACACGGATGTGATCGCGGGTACTTTCACTTTGCAATCCTTGTCATTACTTTCCTTGATTGATTCTGGATCTACACACTCATACATATTGCGTGAACATGCTCAATTGCTTGGTTTGCCTGTTGAGTCTTTGGATGTTGGTATGCGTGTAACTAGTTCTTTTGGTGAGACTGTTGTGACTCGAAAGCTTTATAGAAGGTGTCCCTTGGTTGTGCAAGATCATGTTTTTCATGTTGATCTTATGGAATTGCCTTTCTATGGTTTTGATGTAATCCTTGGTATGGATTGGCTTGTTGAGCATCGAGCTGTAGTGGATTTTGAGAATAAGCGAGTTTTGTTGAAGCTTGCAGATGATTATGAGGTAGTGGTGGTTGGTGACAATGTGAAGTTTCTTGCCAATGTGGTGTCTACATTGGAAGCGAGCCGGATGCTGAGGCAAGGTTGTGAAGCTTACCTCGCCTTTGTGATGAATCCTAGCTCTAAAGAGTTGTGTGTGCAAGATATCAGGACTGTGCGAGAGTTTCCTGGTGTGTTTCCGGAGGAGTTGCCTGGATTGCCTCCTAATCGCGAAGTGGAGTTTGGGATTGAGCTGTATGAAAACACAACTCCAGTGTCCATTACTCCTTATCGAATGGCACCTAAAGAGTTGAAAGAGCTGAAGACGCAACTTCAGGAGTTGCTTGATCGTGGTTTCATTCGGCCGAGTGTGTCACCTTGGGGTGCACCGGTCTTGTTTGTGAAGAAAAAGGATGGCACTATGAGAATGTGCATTGATTACCGTCAGCTTAACAAGTTGACTATCAAGAATCAGTATCCATTGCCGAGAATTGATGATCTTTTTGATCAATTTCGGGGAGCGGCTGTGTTCTCTAAAATTGACTTAAGGTCGGGGTATTACCAGTTGAAGGTGAAGGATGTGGATGTGCCAAAGATAGCCTTCAGAATGAGGTATGGGCATTATGAGTTTCTTGTGATGCCGTTTGGTTTGACGAATGCTCCTGCAGCTTTCATGGACATGATGAATAGAGTGTTCCATGAATACTTGGATAAATTTGTTGTGGTGTTCATTGATGATATTCTCGTGTACTCTCGTACTGAGGATGAGCATGAAGGGCATTTGAGAATTGTGTTACAGGCTTTGTTGGAGAATCAGCTTTATGCCAAGCTGAGCAAGTGTGAGTTCTGGCTTAGAGAAGTTGTGTTTCTTGGTCATGTGGTTTTTGCTGAAGGGATTCGTGTTGATCCTCAAAAGATTGAGGCAGTGATGAATTGGAAGCCTCCTAAGTCTGTTCATGAAGTCCGTAGTTTCCTTGGTTTGGCAGGATACTATCGGAGGTTCGTGGATGGGTTTTCAAAGATTGCTGCACCTTTGACGAAGTTGTTGCAGAAGGATGTTTAGTATGAGTGGACGGAAGCGAGACAACATGCTTTTGAGAAACTTAAGGCAGCTTTGACGCAAGCTCCTATCTTGGTTCAACCTGAATCAGGGAAAGAGTTTGTGGTGTATAGTGATGCGTCCTATGTTGGTTTGGGATGTGTATTGATGCAAGAGGGTAAGGTGGTGGCTTATGCATCACGACAGTTGAAGGTGCATGAGCGCAATTATCCTACGCATGACATTGAGTTAGCTGCGATAGTTTTTGCTTTGAAAATTTGGAGACATTACTTGTATGGTGAGAAGTGTACTGTGTACACGGACCACAAGAGTTTGAAGTATCTGATGTCTCAGAAAGAGTTGAATCTTAGGCAACGACGTTGGGTGGAGTTGCTTAAGGATTACAATTTGACTATCGAGTACCATCCGGGTAAAGCTAATGTTGTAGCAGATGCCTTGAGTAGGAAGTTAGCTGTTGAGTTGAGGGCTATGTTTGCCAGTTTGAGCATTTCGCGTGATGGTGGTCTTGTGGCTGAGTTGCAAGTGAAACCATCCTTGATTCAGTTGATTAAGGAAAAGCAGTTGTTGGATGATTCCTTGGTGCCACATGTTCAGGATATTGCGGAGGATAGGCCATCAGATTTCTGCTTTAATGATGATGGAGTTTTATGTTATGGAAGTCGGATGGTAGTGCCCAATGATGCTGATTTGAGGCGTGCTATTCTGACTGAAGCTCATAGTAGTCCTTTTGCTATGCACCCTGGTAGTACTAAGATGTACCGTGATCTTCGTGATGAGTACTATTGGGTGGGTTTAAAGAAAGATGTTGCTGAGTTTGTAAGCAAGTGCATGGTATGTCAGCGAGTTAAGGCTGAGCATCAGTTTCCTTCAGGGTTGTTACAACCGTTGAGGATTCCTGAGTGGAAGTGGGAGAGGATTACCATGGACTTCGTGTTTGGTTTGCCTTTGTCGCCAACGAAGAAGAATTCGGTGTCGGTGATTGTGGATCGCTTAACGAAGTGTGCACATTTCTTGCATGTGCATACTACATATACGTTGGATAAGCTTGCGGAGCTGTACATTGCTGAGATTGTGCAGTTGCATGGTGTGCCAAAGTCGATTGTATCGGATAGAGATCCGAGGTTTACGTCGCGTTTCTGACAATGTTTGCATCAGGCTTTGGGTACACGGTTGAATTTCAGTACATCTTATCATTCGCAGTCGGATGGACAGTCTGAGCGTGTTATCCTGGTGTTGGAGGATATGTTGAGGTGCTGTGTGATTGAGTTTCAGGGTTCTTGGGAGAAACATTTGCCTTTGGTGGAGTTTGCCTAAAATAATAGTTATCAGGCAAGTATTCAAATGGCACCTTATGAAGCTTTGTACGGGAGGAAGTGTAGGACTCCTCTTTGTTGGGCTGAAACGGGTCAGAAGTTCGTTTCGATGCCAGCTTTGTTGAAAGGAACCACTGAGAAGGTGAAGCTCATTTGTGAGCGATTGAAGGCAGCTTCTGATCGGCAAAAGTCTTACGCGGATTTGAAGCGTAAGGAGATTGAGTATGCGGTGGGTGACCGTGTGTTTTTGAAAGTTTTGCCTTGGAAAAAGGTGATGAGGTTTGGTCGGAAGGGTAAGTTGAGCCCTAGATACATTGGACCATACGAGGTGATTGAGCGTGTGGGTCCTGTTGCATACAAGTTGAGGTTACCGCAAGAGCTAGAAAAGATTCATGATGTGTTTCATGTTTCTATGCTTCAGAAGTATAGATCGGATCCTTCTCATGTGATGCCTGTGGAGGAAGTGGAGTTGAATCCGGATTTGACCTATGATGAGGAACCAGTGAAGATTCTGGATTCGGATAGTAAAGTTCTTCGAGGCAAGACCATTGAGTTGGTAAAGGTGTTGTGGAAGCATCGTGGTGCTGAGGAAGCCACGTGGGAACGGAAAGATGACATGTTGAAGCAGTTTCCGTACCTTTTTCCTTCAGGTAAATTTCGAGGACAAAATTTCTTAAGGGGGGGGGAGAGTTGTAACACCCCAATTTTGGGCTTGGAAGTTTAGGGTCTGAACCGGACCGGTTTTAATTTCGATTCGAATATAAAAGGTGGTTTTTAGGGAAAGCCTAGTTCGGCATGCATTAAAAATATGGAAAAATATCTAAAAATCCTCTTTTATTATATATAAGTGAGTGGTGAAATCAATTTTATAAAATGGGGTTTGGAAATATGACATTTCAAGTTAGTGACTAAAATGTAATTTTTGAAAAGTTGGTGACTGTTTTAAAATGATTGAAACTTTGAATCTTTAAGGAGCTAATTTACCCAAGGGAGGGTTTCTCCAGATTTTTCTTAAATTTTAAGGACTCATTTAATGTTATTAAATAAAAAGAAAAGAGGGAAAAGAGATATTTTAGTTTCATAACTAACTTTTGACAAAATTTTCCCATTTCATTTTCTCTCAATTTTCCCTCAGCCAAACACATTTCCACAGCCACTTTTCCTTTGATTTTCACACCTAAAGTTGGGATTTCAATCTCTAAATGATTTCTAATCATTTCTGCATCCCATCATTTGCTTATTGAATTTTCAAGAATTTTGGCTCTAAACAAGGAGAAATCCACATTTAGAGGTATGAACGTCCTTCTCCTCTAAATACTCAGTTCTTTACTGAAATTCCCAAGTTCTCAATCCTTAAATTGAGTTTTATTAAAGGTTTTGATGTTGTGATCTTGATTTTGGCTTAAAATGCAAGATTTGGATTTAATTTTGAAGAAATTCGTATTAAATGATTGGGCTCTGTTTTAAGATGTCTTTTTGATGTATTTTGGATGTCTAAATGATGTGTAATTGAGGTTTAATCAATGCAATCCCGAATAGGTTGATTTTCCTAAGTTTTTACTTGAGTTAATGGTGGTTTTTGGGGTGATTTTGATGTTCTGCTATAGCTGGAGGTATAAGGACGTGATTAGGTCCTTTTTGGATGTTAATTGATGTCTAAGAATGATTGGAATTGATGGATCTTGGCTGGGTAATGTTGTAGAGGTGTTTGGATGTGATTTCAGTTGTGTTTGGTAGCCGAAATGTGAGTTTTGATGAGAGCAGCGAGTTTAGGTGTTTTGGCTGAAGATTTTAATGCATGATGATGCATTAATCCTCTGCTTTGATGTGTTTAAAACAGGGGAGACATCTTCGGATCCTTGTGGTGTTGATCCGGAGGCTTGATCGGCGTTTCGGCAAGCTTGCGAAACGGAATCTGTGAGTGAAGTTTGGTTTTCAGCTTTGAAACCAATGTTTGGAGGTTATGGGAGCTTAGTTTAAGTCTAAACAACTTAGCTAAGCTCAAGAGTAAGTTTTCGGAGAAACTCTCTTTTTGAAGAACCATGAGATGGTTGAATGCAATGTGTTTATTTTGCATGTTTAAATTCTGTTTTGAAAGCATATTTAAGCATGTTTAATGCTGGTTTTATAAGCCATGTGTTGAAGGATGCTCAAGGTAAGAGATCCTTGTTTTGAACATTGATAAATGTGGTTTGATGCATGGTGATGCATGATTATTTAATGGCTTTGTTTAATGCTTTAAAATAGTGGATTAATGATGGTAAATGATGTATATTGGCAAGTGATGTGTTGGTTTAAAAGTACTTGAATCGGATATAGTTAGCCGGCTATAGGATTGGGTGCACCGTGAATAAAGTCGCCTTGGATGTTGAGGGGTTGTAATGGTACCGTAAACACCATCCAAGAACACTAACGAGATCTCTAAGATCATAATGGTGGTTAAAATGCCATGTGAGGATCTTGTGTTGTGTGTCCCGTGTTCTCGTTAGTGATGTTATACAACTACCAATGAGTGATGTGGAGGGGTTGTAATTGTACCGTAGACTCCATCACGGGTGTTGAGGGATTGTGATTGTACCGGTAAACTCCACCTTGAGTGTTGGTAGTGTGTATGGAGCGTATGGGACAACACTTGTAATCCGCGTATCCGATTGTGTTTTAAGTTGAAAAATGGTTATGGATGATCACTTGAAAGCCAATATGACATGTTGATGAATTGAAGCATGAGATGCTTGGTTTGTATGCATAAATGCATGATAAATGATGTTTTGAAATTAAAGGCCTTGAAAAGGTGTTTTTACAAAGTGCATTATTGTGCTGTTTTATTAGAGCTTTTCTCACTAAGCATACGTGCTTACGCTCTCTCATTCTTGAACCAATAATGCAGAGCATTGAAGTGCTTTAAGGGCAGCAAGGAGGTCAAGGATCCAAGTGAAAGTCTAAGCACATGTATGGTGACTATTTTCACAACACTATTAGCTTTTGGTATTTGGCAATGGGAACCTAGATTGTGTTTTTGTGAGATGTTTTGGGCTCCTTAAGTTTGGTTTAATGCCTATGGTGTTTGGAACATGTAAATGGCCATTTGGTATTTTTTTTTGGAGATTTGATGATTGCTTGATTTTCATTATAGGATGCATGCCTTTAGACTTGTGGTTTTTCTTATTTGAGGTCGTGATTGAGCTTTGATGATGCAAATATGTTACTTTAATGTTTGATGACTTGTTGGTATGATATGGAGGTCATATGATTGTGTTTGGTGGGTCGAAAGAGTGTAAAACAGACTTTTCTACTGTTTCTGGGCAGGGTGTTTCGAAACACCCTTGCCTGTTTCGAAACAGGTGCATATTTTGGCCTGGGTGTTTCGAAACGGGCAGAGGTGTTTCGAAACACTTTGGCTACTGCCAAGGGGTGTTTCTGAACGGCCTAGATCCGTTTCGAAACACTTGACCGTTGGGCACTAATTTGAACGGTTTTGAGGTTTGCAAGCTTTACGTTTTAGTCCTGATTTTTGTATATGCAATTGATTGAGTTTGAGATGTCCGTTTGAGTTGAAATTTTACAGAGAAGCATGAAACATGATTAATTTCATAATGGTAACTTAAAAATTGGTAAAGTCCTCTTAATTTCCAGAATTTAGAAATTGGTCCCTAAATTCGTATGTTGTGCAATTGAGTCCCTAAATGTTTACCGATTGCTGTGATTTTTGAGTATGCTTATCTCAAGAGTACACCTAGGATTAATATGCATTTAGACAAGGTTAAAAAGAAAAAAAGGGTCGTTAATCAAGGTTGACTTTGGTTTTCCCCGTGTAATCTTCGTAGTTTGGCTCAACCGTCTAGGCCGGGCTAAGGGGGTTACAAATGTTGTAATAGTTTGCACTCGGTGTGTTTTTCGCATATTTTCTGAGAGGCGAATGACTTAGCTGATGCATTAGCTAAGGAAGGAGTATTGCGTGTTTCTTTATTTTGTGGTTGTTAGCGTTATCAGGTGATCGTTGGTTTTGTTTCGTTTGTCGTTTGACTGTTTCTGTTGTTTTGTTGTCACGTACGTGCCATACTCTTTTCCTCCGTTAGGATTAGGGAGGTTTTTAACGAGGCGACCGTTGTGACATATGGTTGTATATTTCTTCTTAATATACGACATCTTGTTGAGCAAAAAAAAACTAATCTTTTGGAAGGATAGTAACTTGTTTTGCACTTGGTTGATTTGTACTAGAAATTTGGAGAAGCTTCTCATTCAATTGAGGGAGATGGAAAGAGGAAGTCTATCTAGAGTAGCATTCAAGGATTTTTGCCTACGTTTGGTACATTTCTAACTTATCTTGTTTCCCGCTTTTCCTAAAAGTTGATGCTTGGATAAATTGCATTTAGGGCAAAGGTTAGAGAAAGCATGTTCTAATGGGACTTTTGGGTTTTGATTTATGAGATTGATCATATTTTGGTGTTTTGAGCATGTTTGGGTGGCATTTGAGTGGACAAAATCACCATAATAACTCCCAAGTGAGTTGGGGTTCGTATATGGGTGTCTAAGGGAAGTGTTTGGAGGAAACCTGATTTGGAAAACTAGATTTGGGTTTGTGTACTGGTACAGGTTCAACCTGTACCAATACAAATAGGATTTCAAGCTTAAACTAGGTGATCTAGAACTTGTGTACCGGTACTGCCTTCAAGCAGAATCGATATGGGGTCTCCTATACTGGAATGATTGAGCCAATACTGGTACTAGCCATTTGCACAATTTCCAATAACCAACTTTTGTACCAGTACGGTCGAGCCAGTACCAGTACCCGGTGGGGGTGTACCGGTACCCATTGGAACCATTGTCTATGTTTTTCAATAATTGATGTATGGGCCCAGGAGGGGTTTTGGTAAGCTAAAATGGTTCTTTCAAGTGTAAATGAGTTTTTATGATCATGTGCTACAGTTCTTGGTTGAAATGTGTACCCGATTCTTTGTGATCCAAAGTGCACGTTTATGAGTTGTTTCTCGATGCTAGGTGATCCCGATGGGTGACATGATACATTATTCGATGCTAGGTGATCCCGAATACTCGTGTGTAGTACTCAATGCTGGGTGATCTCGGGCTAAATATGTTTGACTAGCATTGTGATGGTAATTGATGATTGATTTGCTTATTCATGTCACATACTCATTGTTTATATTGCATACTTATTTTTATGAACGTCATGAAGTATAATAGGTTAGACATGTACCACTAAGCTTGTTAGCTCAGCATGTAGATGTGTTGTTTTTCGTGCGTAGGTTGACAGGTCACTCGCTTGGAGGAGCACATCGACGATGACTTCCCAGTACCAATTCAAGTCGAGTACATTACCTTGATTTTATTAGTAGGGCAATGTATCCATAGAACCTTATGGTAGTTGGTCTATAACTCTGTTTTTACTTTATTTTTAAATACAACGTTTATTCGTACGACCCTCCATTATATTTTTGATTTGAATCTATGTATGAAACTCTTAATTAATGACTTGATTTAATTGTGTTTTATGGCTAAACATGGGATTTAAAATTGAAAAAAAATTATAGTTCGGGTTAGAGGTGGCCCAAATGTAGCGTCTTTTATTCGGTAGGATAGAGGTGTTATATTTAGTGGTATCATAGCTTAGGTTTAGCCGGTTCTAGGAAATCCCCGGGATATATGCAAGTTGTTGTAAGGTGTCTAGTGGAAACAAGCCCCTAATATTAAGTTTTTGCTCTTTGAAAACTGGGAATATGATGTGATTCTTATATTTCCCTTGTAAAACGTCAGCTGCGATGTTAAGATTTTTACGATCGTTGTTGAGTGTGTAAAAGTTCTATAATTTACCCCCTATTTAACCCATATTTCTGCTGCATTGAAGCATATTTCATTGCATTTAGGATAGATTTTAATTATACATCACAATTATACAAAAAGGCACAGTTGCTGTTGATTTTGGTTACTTTTGTAGGTAGCTGCTGTAGCAGACGCTGGGCAGTAGAGAAGCAGAGTTGGAACACAGTTGGAACGTTGGGCAGTCGTGGCAGCTAAGGACGTTAGCAACAATAAAGGGAAGAAGTAAAATGGAGCTCAACAGAAAGGAGAAATTAAGTCGGTCTGTCGTGAAGCACTCTTATAATGTTCTAAACCCTAGATCAGAATGAAGGCCAAACCCAAAGTTTAAGGAAGAAACTCCAAGCAAGAAGAGAGGACGAGTTAAAGACATCTATTCTGAAGATTTAGTCTTTAATAGAGTTGTACTTTAATTTAAACTTGTATTCTTGCCATATTAGAAAACCTGAACCCAAGGCCTATATAAAGGCATGTAATTCGACCTAGGGAAGGAGATCTTATTCTCTAGCCGTCTTCCCCTAAACCCTAGTCATTTTCCCCTTCTCATCATGTTCTAAACTTCCCATAGGGCTAAGGGTTGATTCTGTAAAGTAGTTGCAAGGATTGCATTGTTTTTAGGATTTTCTTCTGTTCAATAAAATAGACTTCAAGTTTGCTTATTCTAGTTTTCAACATCTTGCAAGAGTATCAGGAGAGCATTGTGATATTATACATTTACTTAATATCGGGAGAGTTAAGTATACAAAAGGAATAAGTGTGGGTTCTCCAGTTTATGGTTGAACTATCTCAGACCTAGGGATAGGACGAGGTTAAGTGGCTAAGGAATAATTCAACAACATGGGTGTTCATCCTTCGATTCACGCCGGGAGGTATCATCAAAGACGTGTTCATCGACAGTCTTGAACCTAGGGATAGGCCAAGGCATAGCAGGGATTCTTGCCAAGCTTGAAGTGCTGAGTTGTTTGTTCGCTGCCGTGACAAACAACAGACCGCTGCCGCAGCAGGTGCTGCCGCGACAGGCGCTACGACAGAACAGAGAAGTCTTATACAGTGCAAACACCTGCACTACGGAGCAAATCAATACCGGCCCATTCTTTACTCTGAATATTTTCATCTTTTATTTTCAATGTTCTTTATTATCTCGTGACAAACAATTAAACTATTTATTTTCTGTCACACCCCAAAATTTTGGGTTATAATTAAAAAGAAAAAGAAAAAGGAAAGGGTGAAGGCGTGGGGTGTTGAACCCACAACCCCTGAATGGTGAGCATAAGCTTTAGCCATTTGAGCTAATGCCTTTTTGAGTATGGCTTACCCCAGCTTAATTTTTGAGCTTGTTTTATGTACACCGAAAATGAAAATAAAAATCCGGTTTGCGCATTCTACCTTTAATGCACCAAATGAATATGAAACGTGAGGGAAGAGGGTCTCGAATGTTCTGAATTTTTTTCCCAAACCCCTTGAACTTTGGTTGCCGGCCACCGCCCAGATCTCCTCCACCGCTCGTCGGTGTTGTGCACCGCCACCGGCAGCTTGGTCGTCTCCCCCTCACGACCACACCCATGGCCACCACTCACCATAGTTCACCACCGTCTACCGTGAAAGTGGCGATGAAGGTTCGGCGAGAACCCTCACCTTGCATCTCTGTTTTCGTCCGATTCCAGCCGCCTCAGTTATCCGTTCGCGATACCGCCGCCAGATCCGGGCTCCCGACGTGACGACGAACAAAACCCAACCGGCCGATCATTTGTCTGACGCCGGGAAGGGGTTCTGTAACCCCCGTAGCCCGGTCTAGACGGTTGACCCGAACTACGAAGATTACACGGGGAAAACCAAAGTCAACCCGAAAGTCAACCTTGATTAACGACCCTTTTTTTTCTTTTTAGACTTGTCTAGATGCACATTAACCTTAAGTGTGACCATACAATCAACATATTAAAAGATCACAAACATCAGAGATCAAACAGGGACCCAATTGAACAAACTACCACTTTAGGGACCAAATTGTAAATTCTGATAAATTAAGGGACTTAACCCAAATTAGAGTTACCAACTTGAAATTAGTCAGGTTTCATGCTTCTCTGTGAAATTTCAGCTCAAAAGGACATCCACAGCTCATGCAATTGATCATACAAGATTCAGGACCAAAACGCAAACAAATCACAACATATAACCACCATGTCAGCCCCCTAACGGTCGACCGTTCCGAAACAGGCTAGCCCTGTTCCGAAACACGAGCCGTTCCGAAACGGGTTCCGGAACATGGCCTCGGCAGAGGCTAAACCGTTTCGAAACGGTGCATACCGTTTCGGACGCCTGGGTTCATGCAAGGCACCCGTTCCGAAACGGTACACCCCTGTTCCGAAACGCCTGTACAAAAACCAGCAAACAAGCATACTAGATCATGCAATTGGACACTCAAACATGTTCCAAACATCACCAAACTTTACCAGCATGCAATTAAACATATTTAAGACATAAGAGCATCACCAATTCAGCAAAATAACATCTCATGCAAAAAGCCCCAAATTTAAGGTCATGCTTCCAACACAAGCTATCTACTCAAGCATCAACTTGCAAAACAAGCATATAAGGTTCAATCCAAAAACCAGCAATATCGACCACATTCAACATACTTAGGGAGTCATAAACACCTCCCAAAACAAATACATTGGTCCCCCATTGCCAAAACATACAAAAGCTAAAACACTTATAAAACCTTCATACATTGAGCTTTACTTGTACTTGTTTGCTTGCCTCCTCTTGCTGCCCTCAATGCACTCTAATGCTCTGCATTATTGAATCAAGAAAACGAGAGAGCGTAAGCCAAAGCTTAGTGAGGAGTGCTCTTTAAAAACCATTCAACAATGCAATTAAAACCATTTGTAAATCATGCTTGTAAACAACCTTCACACATGCTCAAAGCATACTTTAAATCAAGCAATAACATGCTTCCACATTTCATTCAAACTAGCATCTCATGTTTCAACATAAACATTAAATCATGCATCTCATGCATCTCATGTACTATACATGTCATATTGGCTCAAGTGATACATTTCATTTATGAAATCAAGTTCAACAACCTTCCCCAAGGACTTTTAAACACCTTGGACCCCAAGGACTTTTAAACACCTTGGCCATGGACTTTTAAACACCATGAATGGACCACACAAGGACTTTTAACCACCTTTGTGTCCGTAGCTTGAATTACCCCAAGGACTTTTAAACACCTTGGCCCCAAGGACTTTTAAACACCTTGGTCCCATGGACTTTTAACCACCATGGAAAGGAGCACCTAAGGACTTTTAACCACCTTAGAGTCCGCAACAAGATTCATCCAAGGACTTTTAACCACCTTGATGATCTTAGATAACAAGGCTCACTCAAGGACTTTTAACCACCTTAGTGACCTTCACTTTTACAAACCATCACTTGCCAATACACACTTTATACAACATGTAATCCACTGTTTTAAAGCATTTAAACCAAGCCATTTCTTCATGCATTTCAAAGCATTAAATCATCATTTAACAATGCATAAAACAAGGTACTCTTACCTAGAGACACCTTCAACACATGGCTTAAAACATCAGCATAAATCATGCTAAAACATCAGCAATTAACATGCTCAAACATGCTTTCCAAAACAGTAGCAAATCATGCAAAATCATCATTTCACATTTCATCAAAACATGGCCACCACTTTAAGAGAGTAATCCGAAAACTTACACTTGAGCTTAGCAAAGTTGTTTAGACTTAAACTAAGCTCCCAAAACCTTCAACCTTTGGTTTAAAAGCTGAAAATCCATTTTCACTCACCGATTACCACTTCGCTTCAAGCCAAAGCACCAAAACAAGCCTCCGGATCAACAAATCTTGGATCCTAGGATGCCTCCCCTGTTTCAACACATTAAAGCAGAGGATTAATGCATCATCATGCATTAATTGCTTCAATGAAAGCATCTAAACTCGCTGCTCTCACTAAACCTCCATTTTCGGCCACCAAACACAACCGAAAATGCATCCGAAACACCTCTAGACAAAGCCCAGCCATAAACCAGCAAAACCTCACTTCCATCAACAACAAAACACACCTAAAAACAACCTATAAACATCTTTATACCTCCAGCAACATCAGATCACCAAGATCACCACAAAAGCTACCTTAAAACACAAGCTAAACTTAGGAAATCCAACCTATCCGGGATTGCATCAATCAAGATTCATTTCCACATCAATTTAATGATCATTTAACATCAAAAACACTTCTCAAAACACTGATTTAACAGATCAAACGAAAATCAAGTGAAATCATCAAAATCTTGCATAATTAGCCAAGATCCATAAATCAACCTTTAAACCTTTAATCAATCATCAAATTAGGATTGAAAACTTTAGGAATTTCATTAAAGAACTTGAAGTTCAGAGGAGAAGGACGTTCTTACCTCCAAACTTGAGTTTCTCCTCTTTTTGGAATAGAAAAGCTTGATGAAACTTGAAGCAATTGAAGAGGATTTGAAGACACAATGATTTGCAATCAAATGAGAGTTGAAAGAAGGTTTTTAGGTGAGAAAATCAGAACAAGATCTCTGGAAAATGAGTGTTTGGGTTGAGAGAAAAGATAGAGAGAAAATAGGTAGTTAAATGAGAAAATAGCTAAAATTGGATTTTCCCTCCTTTTGATTCTTTTAAAATCAGAATTATGGGCTAAAATATCTTAGAAAAATCTGGAGAAACTCCCTTTGGGTAAATAGCTCCTTAAAGATTCAAAGTTTCAACCCTTTATAAAATAGCCACCAAACTTTCAAAAATTACATTTTGGTCACTAGCCAAAATGTCACATTTCCGAAACTCATTTTCCAAAATTGATTTCACAGTTCACTTAATTATAATAAAAGATGATTTTAGAACATTTTTCCATAATTTTTATGCAACCCGAACTAGGCTTTCCTAATTTAACCTCTTACAATTCGAACAGCACTTTGACCAACCGGTCAACGCCCAAGACTTCCAAGCCCAAAACCGGGGCGTTACAACTCTCCCCCCCTTAAGAAATTTCGTCCTCGAAATTTACCTGAAGGAAAGAGATAAGGAAACTGCTTCAGCATATCCTCCTTCCGCTCCCACGTGGCTTCCTCAACACCGCGATGCTTCCACAGCACCTTCACCAACTCAATGGTCTTGCCACGAAGAACCTTGCTATCTGAATCCAGAACCTTCACCGGTTCCTCATCATAGGTCAAATCCGGATTCAATTCCACTTCCTCCACAGGCAACACATGCGAAGGATCAGATCGATACCTCCGGAGCATAGAAACATGGAACACATCATGAATCTTCTCCAGCTCCTGAGGTAACCTCAACCGATACGCATCAGGACCAACACGCTCAACAACCTCATACGGTCCAATGTATCTAGGGTTCAGCTTACCCTTCCGCCCAAACCTCATCACCTTCTTCCAAGGCGAAACCTTCAAGAACACGCGATCACCCACCGCAAACTCTATCTCCTTACGCTTCAAATCCGCGTAAGACTTCTGCCGATCAGAAGCAGCCTTCAACCGCTCACAAATGAGCTTCACTTTCTCGGTGGTACCTTTCAACAAAGCAGGCATCGAAACCAACTTTTGACCAGTTTCAGCCCAACACAGAGGAGTCCTACACTTCCTCCCATACAGAGCCTCATAAGGTGCCATCTGTATACTTGCCTGAAAACTGTTGTTGTAAGCGAACTCAACCAAAGGCAAATGCTTCTCCCAAGAACCTTGGAACTCTATCACGCAGCATCTCAACATATCCTCCAAAATCTGAATAACCCGTTCAGACTGGCCATCCGACTGAGGATGATAGGATGTACTGAAATGCAACCTTGTACCCAGAGCTTGATGCAAACACTGCCAAAAACGCGATGTGAACCTCGGATCCCTATCCGACACGATCGACTTAGGCACACCATGCAACCTCACAACCTCAGCAATGTACAGCTCTGCCAGCTTATCCAAAGAGAACGTAGTATGCACAGGCAAGAAATGTGCACACTTCGTCAGGCAATCCACAATCACCCAAACAGAATTCTTCTTCGACGGAGACAAAGGCAAACCAGATACAAAATCCATGGTAACCCTCTCCCACTTCCATTCAGGGATTTTCAACGGTTGCAACAAACCAGAAGGAACCTGATGTTCAGCCTTAACGCGCTGACACACCAAACACTTGCTCACAAACTCCGCCACATCCTTCTTCAACCCTACCCAATAGTACTCATCACGAAGATCGCGATACATCTTTGTACTACCGGGATGCATAGCAAAAGGACTACTATGACCTTCAGCCAGAATAGCACGCCTCAACTCAGCATCTGCAGGCACTACTATCCGACTACCAAAACACAACACTCCATCCTCATTAAAACAGAAATCCGAAGGCCTACCCTCCGCGATATCCTGAACATGAGACACCAAGGAATCATCCAACAACTGCTTATCCTTGATCAACTGAACCAACGAAGGTTTCACTTGCAACTCAGCAACAAGACCACCATCCTGCGATATGCTCAAGCTAGCAAACATAGCTCTTAGCTCAACAGCTACCTTTCTACTCAAGGCATCCGCAACAACATTGGCCTTTCCAGGATGATACTCAATCGTCAGATCATAATCCTTGAGCAACTCCAGCCAACGTCGCTGCCTGAGATTCAACTCCTTCTGAGACATCAGATACCTCAAACTCTTGTGATCCGTGTACACCGTACACTTCTCACCATACAGATAATGCCTCCAGATCTTCAGAGCAAAAACCACTGCAGCCAGCTCAATATCATGCGTAGGATAATTGCGCTCATGCACCTTCAACTGCCGCGACGCATAAGCCACAACCTTACCCTCTTGCATCAGCACACACCCCAAACCAACATAGGATGCATCACTGTAGACTACAAACTCTTTCCCTGATTCAGGCTGAATCAAGATAGGAGCTTGCGTCAAAGCCAACTTCAGCTTCTCAAAAGCTTGCTGTCTCGCTTCTGTCCACTCATACTTAACATCTTTCTGCAGCAACTTCGTCAAAGGAGCAGCAATCTTGGAAAAACCATCTACAAACCTTCGGTAGTATCCTGCCAAACCAAGGAAACTACGAACCTCCTGAACAGACTTAGGAACTTTCCAGTTCATCACCGCTTCAATCTTCTGAGGATCAACACGAATCCCCTCAGCTGAGACCACATGTCCAAGAAAAACAACCTCTCTAAGCCAAAACTCACACTTGCTCAACTTAGCATAAAGCTGATTCTCCAACAAAGCTTGCAACACAATCCTCAAATGCTCTTCGTGCTCTTCCTCAGTACGCGAGTACACAAGGATATCATCAATGAACACCACAACAAACTTGTCCAGGTATTCATGAAAAACACGATTCATCATGTCCATGAAAGCAGCAGGAGCATTTGTCAGACCAAACGGCATCACAAGAAACTCATAATGCCCATACCTTGTCCTGAAAGCTGTCTTAGGCACATCCACATCCTTCACCTTCAACTGGTAATACCCTGACCTCAAGTCAATCTTAGAGAACACAGCAGCTCCCCGAAATTGATCAAAGAGATCATCAATCCTCGGTAAAGGATACTGATTCTTGATAGTCAACTTGTTCAGCTGACGGTAATCAATGCACATCCTCATCATTAACCAAATGTAACCCCCGTAGCCCGGTCTAGACGGTTGACCCGAACTACGAAGATTACACGGGGAAAACCAAAGTCAACCCGAAAGTCAACCTTGATTAACGACCCTTTTTTTTCTTTTTAGACTTGTCTAGATGCACATTAACCTTAAGTGTGACCATACAATCAACATATTAAAAGATCACAAACATCAGAGATCAAACAGGGACCCAATTGAACAAACTACCACTTTAGGGACCAAATTGTAAATTCTGATAAATTAAGGGACTTAACCCAAATTAGAGTTACCAACTTGAATTAGTCAGGTTTCATGCTTCTCTGTGAAATTTCAGCGCAAAAGGACATCCACAGCTCATGCAATTGATCATACAAGATTCAGGACCAAAACGCAAACAAATCACAACATATAACCACCATGTCAGCCCCCTAACGGTCGACCGTTCCGAAACAGGCTAGCCCTGTTCCGAAACACGGGCCGTTCCGAAACGGGTTCCGGAACATGGCCTCGGCAGAGGCTAAACCGTTTCGAAACGGTGCATACCGTTTCGGACGCCTGGGTTCATGCAAGGCACCCGTTCCGAAACGGTACACCCCTGTTCCGAAACGCCTGTACAAAAACCAGCAAACAAGCATACTAGATCATGCAATTGGACACTCAAACATGTTCCAAACATCACCAAACTTTACCAGCATGCAATTAAACATATTTAAGACATAAGAGCATCACCAATTCAGCAAAATAACATCTCATGCAAAAAGCCCCAAATTTAAGGTCATGCTTCCAACACAAGCTATCTACTCAAGCATCAACTTGCAAAACAAGCATATAAGGTTCAATCCAAAAACCAGCAATATCGACCACATTCAACATACTTAGGGAGTCATAAACACCTCCCAAAACAAATACATTGGTCCCCCATTGCCAAAACATACAAAAGCTAAAACACTTATAAAACCTTCATACATTGAGCTTTACTTGTACTTGTTTGCTTGCCTCCTCTTGCTGCCCTCAATGCACTCTAATGCTCTGCATTATTGAATCAAGAAAACGAGAGAGCGTAAGCCAAAGCTTAGTGAGGAGTGCTCTTTAAAAACCATTCAACAATGCAATTAAAACCATTTGTAAATCATGCTTGTAAACAACCTTCACACATGCTCAAAGCATACTTTAAATCAAGCAATAACATGCTTCCACATTTCATTCAAACTAGCATCTCATGTTTCAACATAAACATTAAATCATGCATCTCATGCATCTCATGTACTATACATGTCATATTGGCTCAAGTGATACATTTCATTTATGAAATCAAGTTCAACAACCTTCCCCAAGGACTTTTAAACACCTTGGACCCCAAGGACTTTTAAACACCTTGGCCATGGACTTTTAAACACCATGAATGGACCACACAAGGACTTTTAACCACCTTTGTGTCCGTAGCTTGAATTACCCCAAGGACTTTTAAACACCTTGGCCCCAAGGACTTTTAAACACCTTGGTCCCATGGACTTTTAACCACCATGGAAAGGAGCACCTAAGGACTTTTAACCACCTTAGAGTCCGCAACAAGATTCATCCAAGGACTTTTAACCACCTTGATGATCTTAGATAACAAGGCTCACTCAAGGACTTTTAACCACCTTAGTGACCTTCACTTTTACAAACCATCACTTGCCAATACACACTTTATACAACATGTAATCCACTGTTTTAAAGCATTTAAACCAAGCCATTTCTTCATGCATTTCAAAGCATTAAATCATCATTTAACAATGCATAAAACAAGGTACTCTTACCTAGAGACACCTTCAACACATGGCTTAAAACATCAGCATAAATCATGCTAAAACATCAGCAATTAACATGCTCAAACATGCTTTCCAAAACAGTAGCAAATCATGCAAAATCATCATTTCACATTTCATCAAAACATGGCCACCACTTTAAGAGAGTAATCCGAAAACTTACACTTGAGCTTAGCAAAGTTGTTTAGACTTAAACTAAGCTCCCAAAACCTTCAACCTTTGGTTTAAAAGCTGAAAATCCATTTTCACTCACCGATTACCACTTCGCTTCAAGCCAAAGCACCAAAACAAGCCTCCGGATCAACAAATCTTGGATCCTAGGATGCCTCCCCTGTTTCAACACATTAAAGCAGAGGATTAATGCATCATCATGCATTAATTGCTTCAATGAAAGCATCTAAACTCGCTGCTCTCACTAAACCTCCATTTTCGGCCACCAAACACAACCGAAAATGCATCCGAAACACCTCTAGACAAAGCCCAGCCATAAACCAGCAAAACCTCACTTCCATCAACAACAAAACACACCTAAAAACAACCTATAAACATCTTTATACCTCCAGCAACATCAGATCACCAAGATCACCACAAAAGCTACCTTAAAACACAAGCTAAACTTAGGAAATCCAACCTATCCGGGATTGCATCAATCAAGATTCATTTCCACATCAATTTAATGATCATTTAACATCAAAAACACTTCTCAAAACACTGATTTAACAGATCAAACGAAAATCAAGTGAAATCATCAAAATCTTGCATAATTAGCCAAGATCCATAAATCAACCTTTAAACCTTTAATCAATCATCAAATTAGGATTGAAAACTTTAGGAATTTCATTAAAGAACTTGAAGTTCAGAGGAGAAGGACGTTCTTACCTCCAAACTTGAGTTTCTCCTCTTTTTGGAATAGAAAAGCTTGATGAAACTTGAAGCAATTGAAGAGGATTTGAAGACACAATGATTTGCAATCAAATGAGAGTTGAAAGAAGGTTTTTAGGTGAGAAAATCAGAACAAGATCTCTGGAAAATGAGTGTTTGGGTTGAGAGAAAAGATAGAGAGAAAATAGGTAGTTAAATGAGAAAATAGCTAAAATTGGATTTTCCCTCCTTTTGATTCTTTTAAAATCAGAATTATGGGCTAAAATATCTTAGAAAAATCTGGAGAAACTCCCTTTGGGTAAATAGCTCCTTAAAGATTCAAAGTTTCAACCCTTTATAAAATAGCCACCAAACTTTCAAAAATTACATTTTGGTCACTAGCCAAAATGTCACATTTCCGAAACTCATTTTCCAAAATTGATTTCACAGTTCACTTAATTATAATAAAAGATGATTTTAGAACATTTTTCCATAATTTTTATGCAACCCGAACTAGGCTTTCCTAATTTAACCTCTTACGATTCGAACAGCACTTTGACCAACCGGTCAACGCCCAAGACTTCCAAGCCCAAAACCGGGGCGTTACAGGTTCACCGGAGCTTCATCGATTTCGGCCTCCTCGGTTTTATTTAAGGTAAAATCTGGTAAGATTCCGGCTTGATTTTGTGTTTTTAACGAATGGGTTATTTTGCTGAGCTGCTTTAAAAATCCGGCAGAACCGAGCATTTTGGGGTATTCCGGCGACTTTGCGGCGACATTCCGGCGAGCTCTTTAGGGTAAGTAAACTGGGTTCAACCCGGTCTAAACTGGTCCGAACCGGTTTGGCCCAAAGCCCAAACCCAGTCAACCTGCCCGACCCGTCCAACCCGTCTGACCCGACCCGTCAACATGAGTCCGACCCGACCCGTCAACCCGAGTCAACTCGTCCGAGTCAGCCGAGTCAACTCAGTTGACCCTTGTTGTCTGCTGACGTCATGCTGACGTCAGCATTGACTTTGACCAGTTGACTCTGACCCCGTTGACCGTTGACCTGCTGACGTCAGCGTTGACTTGCTGACGTCAGTGTTGACTTTGACCGTTGACCAAAAAGTCAAATTTTTCGAAAACTCCTATTTTATGTTTTTCGATGTCCTGAGTCCGTTTTTGAAGCTCGTTTTGCAAAATTCTGACCCGAAGGTCTCCGAATCTGACCTTGAATCTGAAAGTGTTTATGTGTTTAATTTTGTTAAGAGCTCTTTGGATAAGGACTGAAATGCAATTTGTGTATTTGAAGGTATGCAAGTATCTTGGTATTCGAAATGTCATGGGGCATCCAGTCCGGATTCGAATGCTATCGAATGTAGTATCATGAGTTAACCGGTATAACTCGGAGCTAAGGTAATACACTACTACCCCTGGTATGCTTTATGATCATGTTGATATTCGGTTAACGCATGCATGTTTGTGATGAAGTGTATTCGTGAACTCTTCTTAAGTCGAATCAGATACGAAAAATAAGTATGAGAATCAGTAAGATCAAAATATTCGGATAAGAATATTAATAGACCTAGAGTATCGAAAGTGCTAATAGTAATAAATAATACAGTTAAATCTGAAACTCTATCAATGGTGTCTAAGAACCAATACTCAGAATGCAGGGTTTGAGATGTTGGTTATGAAATTATGAAATTGCCATTGGGTTATAAAAAATGACTAAACTACCCCTCTAATAAAGAAATGACTCGAAATCTGCATTCTGTCTAACTAAGCAATTTTACTCCACCTAAGATGTATAATTTATTGGAAAGACTCCGGCACTTTTGTACAAATTCGTGTGATTCAAAACTTGGATTTTCCCCCTAAACTCTGTATAACGCATAAAGGTGAATCATCTGAGAATATCGTTGTAATCCTACGTCGATCCTTACGACAGTAACGAGCGAAATAATTGGAATAATTGTAATGACCAAAAAGACTATAGTACCCTCGAGCACCTAAATGTCTAATTAATTGGAATGACGTTTATACCTTCAAGTTCTGAAATGAATGAATCGTCTGTAACGGTCAGAGGGATTAAGACGACTTAATCTCTACCGAGTACGTGAATGATGGAGGTGCCAAATGGTAATTCAGAAAAAAAAAGAAAGAATGGTGGCTTTATCCCCAAATTTCTAAAATGACCAGAATACCCTTTTCAGTTAAATAGGTGGTTATACACCCAATGAAATCCTGAAATTTTCTAATAAGACTTAAATGGCTAAAGTGCCCCTAAGTGTTAGAAAAAAAATGATTCGTGTATGCCTATCGCTTACCATACTAAGGTAAGGTAGGAATATTTGCAAGGATTATATGCTTGATTACTCAAAGCTAAACCTTATAGTAAAGTATGAAGGCGACCGTTCAGATATACAATTCAGCCGGTGTTAAGTTCTGATACACGCAAATTATTCTCATCTGAATGTTAGTAAGTATTGTAAAGTTGGGATATGCCGCATTAAACACATTTTAGAGGTTTGATAAACTGTTAGAGCCCCTGAGAATTATAATCGTCGTTCTGTTATGATTGTGTTATATTTGAAAAATTATCATGATAGTTAAATAACTAAAATGTTATGTTAGCCTAAATGATTAGAGCATCCCTGGAATTATTTAAAAGACCTTGATATAGAAATACTTGAATGTACGGTTAGAAAACTAATGATCAAACAAGATATCTGAGTTCTGTGAACCATTGCTTATTTAATGTTGGTATAATTACCAAAATGTCCATGAACGTCGAAATGACCATAATACCCTTGTGAGCTTAAATGGTTAAATCGTTCACGATATATTTGAATTTAAAGAGAATGATGTATGAACTCCTAGAATATCTGTTTCGAGCCAAAAGTTCAATGTGCCTCATTCTGTAAATATTAGATATCTCTAAGAAATAAAATTTGTTCTGTCTAGTGTGTTCCACGTGTGCTACATTCTGTTGTGTATATATGTATATATATATGGATTATGATTATGTGATGATTGTCTGATCATGATATATGATGCACTTTGAGTTGAAAAACATGTTTATCTGATAGGGTGTGAAATTTAAAAGTATGAATGATTCTGTTTGAGAAGCATGATTATATCTGTTGAAAAAGTCTTGTATGCGCAATATGATTGAGATTATATTCTAGTCTGTTATGAACTTATGATATCTGAATCTCTGTATAATGGATATGCTATATGCTCTGTTGACTGAAATTTAATGATAATGTGTTATAATTTGAACTGTTCTGCTTAGGGATACTCTCGGGTTATGATTGAAGTGTCTGTCACAGCCCTGATCCAGCTGTTCTGTTAAGCTCCTACGCCCACGGGCCTAGGGTAAGTCTTTCTGGACCTAAGGCGTTCCCTTAGGTAGGCTCCTACGCCTCAAGCCTAGGGTAAGACCTTCTGTATGCAGTTCATGGGGAATTGCATTTTGGTGTTCGGTTGGAGGGTAGTTACCAGTAAACCCTTGTATGTACTTGAGCATTTGCATTGAACTGTTACATGTTCTTATGATATGGTTAGTATGCAATTATGCCTGCTTGATCTGCACTTATTAGAACACACTAGACATTAAACTCTTTGTTTCATCTTCGTAACTATCAACTCGTATAATCCCCGTTTGCTACTCGATGATGAATAAAGAACAAGTACTGTTAATCTCAAGTATAACGTTACTTTGAAATAACAGAAAGGAATAGAGGACTGTCACTGCTTGAAACATCATGAAAATGTTATGCCTACCATATATCTGCATGAGCTTATAGCATCTTCTGGTAGTTTTGTATTACTGAGCTTTCCCAAGCTCATGTTGTTTTTACCATCTCAGGATAAAAGATCAGACAAGTTGCACCTATCAACGTCGGTATGGGAGTTTCTTCGGCTCATTAGGGAGTATGGTATCTGTGTAACTAGGGGGCATGTGTGTCGTGTTTGCATTATACAAATGAGTCCGAAATTTAATTCCGCAACTTGTATCATAACTGTTTTATAATTTTGAACGATTTCTGAAATTTTATTTTAAATTAGATATTTGATTTATGATTTTAAAGGTTTAACTATATGTTTATTTGAAATCTTATCGTGGGTCGCTCTTGTGACCCTAATGTGACTTCCTAGGATCCGTTGTAACGCATAGGCGGGTCTAGGGGGGTTACATTTTCCCTCTTGTGCAGCAATCCAAGGTTAAAGCTATTAGCCCAGTCCCTGTGGAGACGATATCCAATACTTACGTATCACTTTACTACTTGCGTCGTGTACACTTGCACTATATTGCGATAGACACTTTTACACGCAACAAGTTTTTGGCGCCGTTGCCGGGGACTGGCAACATAACTTTACCCTACTTTTACTACACTTTCTTTTATTTTTCTGTTTTACTTGGATTGTTCACCCTGTGCTTTTCACAAGGTCTTTTGTTTGCTTATGCACAGATCTCAACGAGGAAAAGAACCTGAGCACCAGTTAGATCCTGAAATCGAACGAATGTGCAACCTCAGGAAATGAGTCCGCCTCCTAGTAGAACGAAACGAGTACTTGGAGGAACAATTTGAAGCAATGGTGAACGAAAGACGCGAAGACATGAGGAACAACCTAGAGAATCTCCGAGGTCCTGAAGATCCTGTCAGAGATGGAGGAAACGGACAACCTACCGATCCTCTTGCCGTTGCCGCACGCCGGTCATGCCGAGACTACATGATCAATGATCATGTGGAACTAGAGACCACCATGCTAGATGTGGATGCTGAGAATTTCGAGCTGAAACATGTCGTGTTCAACATGATTAATAACGCTGGCCAATTTAGTGGTGCTGCTACAGAGGATGCTAGGGAGCATATGAAAACGTTCCAGGAAATTTGTGGGTCTTTTAGACTACCATGAGTAAATCCGGAGATACTGAGGCTTCAGTTATTTCCTCATTCATTGAGGGACAGGGCAAAAACTTGGTGGAATAAACTAACGTCGGGTTCAATACGAACTTGGACAGATTTAACTCGTGAATTTTTGTCTCGTTTTAATCTTTCACATTTATCTGAGCGATTACGTAACGAAATTGCTACTTTTCAACAGGAAGATGACGAACCAATGCACGAGGCATTGGACAGGTTTACCACTCTACTGAGGAACTGTCTGATGCATGGATTCCCCGTTTGGAACCAGGTAATTAAGTTTTATAATGCTACCAACTTACAGACTCGTATGAGAATTGATTCAGCAGCGAATGGATTGCTGTTGGAAAAAGATCCAGATGAAGCAATGGTAGTATTGAAAAACATGGCAAAGAACGAGGAATAGTTTCCTACAACAAGAAGAGGGGGTAAACGAGTACTAGCTGTGAAAGATTATGAGGCCGACAATTCCCTAAAAACACATGTGGCATATCTCACAAAGGCAATGGAAAAGCTATTAAAGAAAGATTCAAAAACTGTCTACTCTGCTGAAGAGGATGTGAAACTTGCGATGGGAATCATAGTTTGAAAGATTGTCCGTTGCAGTTAGAGGAAGGGATGTATGTTGGGAACTACAACAAGCAGAACTACAATTCCAACAACTACAATCTCAACTGGAGAAAGGATCCCAAATTCTCTTGGAGCAACCCTAACAATGCCCTAAATCCTCAAGCACAGAACACTCAAAATCAGGGGGACCTAGATTACTCTCGGCAGCAACTGCAACAACAGCCACAACAGCCACCAGATGCCACAACTAGTATATTGGAGCAGACCTTGGCTACATTTATGTCTCAAACAGGAACTTACATTGGGAACATGAATCACTTCGTCAAGAAGACTAACTCATTCATGGATAAAACAAAGATGTGGATGACTAACCATGATGCTACTCTGAAATCACTGGAGACACAGATGGGTCAGGTTTCCCAGCATATTAAACCAAGGCAGAATGGAGGATTCCCTAGCGATACTGAAAACGCTAGACAACCCACACATGAGCAGTGCAAAGCTATCACAACTAGGAGTGGGAAGAAATTACCAGGGCCAGAGAAAGAAGCTGAACCAGTTAAGGAACCAGCCCTAGAATCGACTGCCGAGAATGTTGTCCCGACAGATGACAAACAACCTGCTACCGATGAACCTGTCACGACAACAGAAGGGACAGAGGAGAAGGATGAAGAACCTAAGCCTCCTCATACTCGAATGCAGTGGGAAGGATGCATTGCAGATTATCGTCCTCCACCTCCTTTTCCTCAGCGGTTACAGAAGTTGAAACATAAATCACAGCTTAAGAAGATCTATGATATTTTTAAGCAGGTCCACATCAATATTCCGCTATTAGATTCTATCAAGGAGATGCCTGGTTAAGCCAAATTTCTCAAGGATGTTATGTCGAAGAAATCCAGACATGGGGAATTTGAGATGGTTAAACTGACAGAAGGATGCATGACTATTCTGCATAAGCATCCACCCCAGAAATAGAAGGATCATGGGAGTTTCATAATACTGTGCATAATCAGAGATAAGTTTGTGGGTAAGGCACTTTGTGATCTAGGTGCTAGTATTAATTTAATGCCAAAGTCTATATTTTAGAAATTAGGTATTGGACGAGCACGACCCACAACAGTTATGCTGCAGCTGGCAGACCGCTCTTATGTGCAACCGGAAGGAAAAATTGAAGATATTCTGGTCAGAGTGGATAAATTCATTTTTCCTGTTGACTTTCTTGTTTTAGATTGTGAAGTAGATGAGAATGCACCAATCATCCTGGGACGACCCTTCTTAGCCACATGAAGATCACTAATTGATGTAGAAAAAGGAGAATTCACTATGAGAGTGAATGATCAAGAGATCAAACTAAATGTTCTCCAAGCAATTAAGCACGTTGATGCAGAAGAAGAATGCAAGGCTATCACTGAAGTTATCCTTGACCAACCCTGCATCAGGTCGGACTGCCATGACATCAAATTTGGCCACTGCCCCAGCAGCCATTTAGAAGACTGTCACGGCAGGGACGACGACAGCAGCTCCTCAGACTCTGACATATCTTATACTGAAGATCATAAGAAGGTACACTGGATAGGCAATCGTCCAGATAAGTTATTCGAGCCCTTAAACTACACCTCGAATGAACATATCGTCTAAAAGCCATCAACCGTAGAGCCACCTGTCCTAGATCTTAATCCCCTGCCAGGGCAGCTCAAATATGTTTTTCTTGGATTAAATGATACGTTGCCCGTAATCATCTCTTCCAAGTTGATGCAGGAACAGGAACATCAGCTGATAGGGATGCTGCAGCAGCATAAAAAGGATATTGGATGGACGATAGCTGACATCCAAGGCATCAGTCCTGCATTATGCATGCATAAAATCCTCTTAGAGGATGATCACAAGCCGACCATTGATGCCCAGAGACGTTTGAATGATGCTATGCGAGAAGTGGTCCGAAAAGAAATTATCAAATGGCTAGATGCTAGGATAAATTACACCATCTCGGATAGTAAGTGGGTGAGCCCGGTGCAGTGCGCTCCTAAGAAAGGAGGGATAATCGTGGTAACCAACGAAGAAAACGAGCTAATCCCAACCAGGACTGTGACCGGTTGGAGGGTTTGTATGGACTATCGGAAGCTTAACAAAGCTACCCGGAAGGACCACTTTCCCCTGCCTTTTATTTATCAAATGCTTGATAGATTAGCGGGAAAGCCTTACTATTGTTTTCTTGATGGTTACTCAGGTTACAACCAAATAGCCATCGCACCGGAGGATCAAGAGAAGACGACCTTCACTTGCCCGTACGGTACTTACGCCTTTCGGAGGATGCCATTTGGTCTTTGCAACGCACCAGCAACTTTTCAGAGGTGTACGATGGCAATATTCTTTGACATGGTGGAAGACTTCCTGGAGATATTCATGGACGATTTCTCTGTCTTTGGAGACAATTTCCAAGGATGCCTCGGTAACCTGCAGAAAGTACTCGAGAGATGCGAGAAGGCGAATTTGGTATTAAACTGGGAAAAATGTCACTTCATGGTGGATGAAGGGATAGTCCTAGGTCACAAAGTAAGCTGCTGCGACATAGAGGTCGACAGGGCGAAAATTGAGGTAATTGAAAAGCTGCCACCACCCACCACAGTCAAGGGAATTCAAAGCTTTTTAAGGCATGCTGGGTTTTATCGAAGATTTATCGCAAACTTTTCGAAGATCACCAAGCCTTTGTGCCACCTTCTGGAGCAGAACCGTCCCTTCGACTTCAATACTGAATGTACTGAGGCATTCAGAGTTCTGAAAGAAAAGCTGGTAACAGCCACGATAGTACAGCCACCAGGTTGGAAACTACCATTTGAGATCATGTGTGATGCTAGTGACTATGCTGTTGGGGCAGCACTTGGGCAGAGGAAGGACAAGCTCTTTCATGTTATATACTATACCAGCAAAACATTGAACGGCTCCCAAGTAAACTACACCCCAACAGAGAAGGAACTATTAGTTGTGGTGTTCTCGATTGACAAGTTTCGTTCATACATACTTGGAACGAAGGTCATAGTCCACACAGACCATTTTGCATTAAAGTATATGTTCGCAAAAAAAGATGCGAAGCCTAGACTGATAAGTTGGATTCTGCTACTTCAAGAGTTCGACCTTGATATCAAGGACAAAAAGAGGATAGAAAACCAAGTTGCAGATCACTTGTCAAGATTAGAGAATGGAAAGAGTCTCCCAACGGAGGAGACACACATACTGGAGACCTTCCCTGACGAGCAGTTGTTCGCTACCACAAGCACTGCCGCGAAAGCCATGGCACCAGGTAAGTTTCCTAAACTCCCCTGGTATGTTGATTTTGTTAATTACTTAGCGGAATATCTCCTTCTAACCTTAACTATCAAGCTAGGAAGAGGTTCCAAAATGATGTTAAGCATTATTATTGGGACAAACCTCTTCTTTTCAAATATTGTGCAGATCAGGTTATCAGGAGATGTGTACCACAGGATGAACAGGAAGCTGTGCTTCATCACTGCCATGCTTCACAGTATGGAGGACACTTAGGTGGTAACAAACTGCTGCCAAGGTTTTGCAGTCTGGATTTTATTGGTCGTCACTGTTCAAGGATGCCCATGCATTATACAAGGGCTGTGATAAATGTCAACGAACTGGAAATATCTCAAGAACACATGAGATGTCGCTGCAAAACATTCTTGAAGTCGAAATCTTTGACGTTTGGGGGATAGATTTTATGGGACCATTCTCAGCATCATGTGGGAACTTATATATCCTCCTGGCAGTGTACTATGGGTCCAAATGGGTTGAAGCGATCGCTACACAGAAAAACGATGCCAAGACTATTCAGAGGGTTATAGCTGCTGCCTTAGAAAAGTATAGTGTCAAACATCAGATCGTAATAGCTTACCACCCTCAAACTAATGGACAGGCTGAAATATCCAACAGAGAGGTAAAGAACATTCTTGAGAAGATGGTTAAGCCAACTCAAAAGGACTGGTCTCTACACCTCAACAATGCACTATGGGCCTACAGAACATCATTTAAAACTCCATTTGGAATGTCACCCTACCGGCTGATTTATGGAAAAACATGCCATCTACCTGTTGAGATTGAGCACAGAGCATACTGGGCCATCAAAGCAGTGAATTTGGACTTGGAAAAGGCAGGACAAAACGACTACTTGAATTGAATGAGATTGAAGAAATTCGAGCAATGGCCTATGACAACGCAAGGATCTACAAGGACAAGACAAAGAAGTGGTATGACAAGAAGCTGCTGCCACGACAGTTCTACCCAGGGCAGCTTGTATTGTTGTTCAATTCTAGGTTGAAACTCTTCCCAGGGAAGTTGAAATCTAGGTGGTCCGGCCCATTCCAAGTGGTGCAAGTTTTTCCTCATGGTGCCATCACAATCAAATCTTAAAATGACGGGCACCAATTTAAAGTCAACAGACAGAGATTAAAGCATTATCAGGGGACTGAAGCCCCAAGAATGCAGGAAGTGGTTACTTTAGGAGATGTCCCTCCTGGCGTCCATAATTTAACATAATTTTATTATTTATTATATATATATTAGGTAATTAGAATTATTTTATTTTTAGGAACTAAGTTTTTATTTTTATTATTTTCAGGAAATAATGGGGACAAGGAGAACAGGAGAAGTGAATTCAGCCCACCGTCTTTCCATCAGCACAAAAAGCCCAAAATAGGAGCCCGTCGTTACAGCTGTCGCGACAGACGTGGAAAATCCAGCCTGTCAACATGCTGTCGCGGTAGACACGCAAACGCGTAACAGATGCGCAGCAGATAGAGAAACGCGTGACAGATGCGTCAGAAACCGCGTAACAGCTGTCCCCGTTATTCGCGCCTGCCGTTACAGCTCAACGGGCAGCAAAATCCTCATCTATATAAACCTCGTTTTACTATCCATTTTCACTCACTTTCACTCTCTCTACTTGTTTCCCCTCTAGAATTTTATTTGCTTTCATTTTTCTTTTCCACAGACCCTTGCAACCATGAGTACCAGAAATACCCGACGCAGTGCTGCTTCAGGATCTGCCCCAGCAGTAGCCACTCCCAGCTCCTTCCAGGCCAGTGATATGTGGGAGGAGAGAGGTTTCATTTATATCACGAGAACGGAAAATCTCGGGCTAAAACCATTCATAGCTTGCAAGATCATAGCGTTACAGTGGTAGATGTTTGTCGAGCCGCTAGAAGAAATCAACGTCACCTTAGTCCGAGAATTTTATGTTGCCATCGGCAGCAGGGAGGCGACAGCAGTGATAGTTCGTGGGAAGGAGGTACCCTTTGAACCAGAATACATCAACACCCTGTATGGATTCTATGTTGGGAGAAGAGAAGACGACCACCAAAGATTTGTGGAGAGCTTGGAGACAGCAGATTTTGACGCTATCGTGGCATAACTCACTGATGAAGGCACCGAATGGAATACCGATCCTAAACATCCAAGGACAGTAAAACGAGTCCAACTTACTCCCGAAGCCAAGACGTGGAATGCATTTATCAAAAGAGGATTATGACCTCCTCGCACAATAACACGGTAGACCAACCAAGGTTAGCTCTCATCCATTCAATTTTAAACGAGAGGCCTATTAATGTTTGTAGATACGCTCGGGAGGGAATTTAGGATTGCGCGTAACGACCATTGGGACCACTCTTCTTCCCTTACCTCATAACAACCCTCTGTCGTGGCCACAACGTACCTGAAGCCGCCGAGGATTTGAGAATCCAAGGAAAAGGATGGACGGAGAGGAACATCCTTAGCTTGATGGAGCTGAAGGCTGCAATGCGCATATCTAGTTTCAACCCTACTGCCGCGGCAAGTGAGGCGACAGAGCCCACCCAGACAGAGCTTGCCGCCACATAACAAAGGCAGCCCACTGCAGCAGCTCCCCCAGAAGACTCCTCTACCCAAATCCTTGTCGCCCTGCAGAAAATGGAGGAAAGACAGCTAGGCCTAATGAGCTTCATTCGGGACTTCACAACAGCAACGGTACATTTCATTAAAACTAATCTTAATTTTCCTGATGTACTGTTTCTTGCCTTCCCCGACCATTATTTTGGTACCCCCATACCTGCCACACTACCACATCATCTGCCAGGGGAGAGAAGAGAAAAGAGCCCATGTCCGACCTCGACATGTATATAGTTGGCTTCTCCTCCTCATCTATTTAGGGGGAATCTGATGACGAGCCCTCGATCAAGAGGAACCTATCCAAGGAATTCACTCCGGAGAAACGGTAGAAACCAAACACCAAAGTCGGATCATCCGACCAAGGGAAATCCAGCAGCAGCAACAGCTGTAGTAGCGGCAACAATAGCAGTAGCTCTTCCGAGAAGGTTCATGTGCTTGAGAAACCACCACATATTTCACCTACCCACATCCAGCCTCCGAGGGAAGCCAAGAACAAGACCACCTCTGCCTCTCGCAGCCATCTGCCGGCACCGACGAGTAAAGTCATTGCCCACCGGTAGATTCGGATCAGCAGCAGCAGCAGCAGCATCAGTGATGACATCGCTTAAAATTTAAGTTTCTTTTCTTATATTTGTTGTCTGTTATTTTGTTATAATTGTGATGTCATTTTTATTTTCTTTTTATCATTCTGTCAATTGCATTGAGGGCAATGCAACCCTTGAGTTTGGGGGTGGCATCCTTCCATTAATGAAGTGTCTTTAGATTTAAAAATTGTGTCTATTATTTAGTTTAAAGTTTGCTTAAAAAAACAACTGAAAATTTGGCTTAAGTCTTTGACTGAACTTACCTGCCGTGACAACCTCTGTCGTGGCAGTGCCTTTAGGATAGTTTTAGGAGCAGTTTAGAGCCTTACTATAGTTCTGATTCTCAAAACCCTTTGTGACTTTTATATTGTCTAGAACTCTGCTAGTAAACTAGAATAGGAAAAGCTTAACACTTGAGTTGCCCCTAGAGGTGCCTAACATTGGCTCTAGGAAAAGAAGTTAAGAAAAAGTAGACTCAATACACCTAGAGGTGCCGAAACCGGCTCTAGGAAGTTAGCTAGAGGTGCCCAAAACTAGCTATAGTCAAACTTAAATTCAGAAAAGAGGATCGAGTCTAAATAAAAACTAAAGGAGCCTAAAAATTGCCTCTAAAAAGATGAAAGTTGGTACGAAAATTCAAGTTAGAAGTTTAGCTATTCTAGTAAACTAAGGGAGTCTAGGCATATAATTGTTCACAAAACATTCACACACTACACGAGAATTATAGCAAGGTTCCGAACGAATCCGTAATTATCCAATAGGGTGTTGCTTACAGTAGGGAATGAAGGGTAGGTAAGGCAAAGCTCACTGTTTTAAGCCAAACAAAAAAATTATTTCTTTTTAGGTTTTAATTGCTTGAGGGCAAGCAAGAACTTGAGTTTGGGGGTGCGTTGAGTGTGTAAAAGTTCTATAATTTAACCCCTATTTAACCCATATTTCTGCTACATTCAAGCATATTTCATTGTATTTAGGATAGATTTTAATTATACATCACAATTATACAAAAAGGCATAGTTGCTGCTAATTTTGGTTACTTTTGTAGGTAGCTGCTGTAGCAGACGCTGGGCAGTAGAGAAGCAGAGCTAGAACACTAGACTACAGACAAGAAGGACGATGCTGCCATGGCCGCTGCCGTGGAAACTAAGGATGACAGCAACAATAAAAGGAAGAAGTAAAGTGGAGCTCGACAGAAAGAGGAAATTAAGCAGGTTTGTCGTGAAGCACTCTTATAATTTTCTGAACCCTAGATCAGAATGAAGGTCAAGCCCAAAGCTCAAGGAATAAACTCCAAGCAAGAAGAGAGGACGAGTTAAAGACATCTATTCTGAAGATTTAGTCTTTAATAGAGTTGTACTTTAATTTAAACTTGTATTCTTGTCATATTAGAAAACTTAAACCCAAGGCCTATATAAAGGTATGTAATTCGACCTAGGGAAAAAGATCTTATTCTCTAGTCGTTTCCCCCTTCTCATCATGTTCTAAACTTCCCATCGGGCTAAGGGTTGATTCTGTAAAGTAGTTGCAAGGATTGTATTGTTTTTAGGATTTTCTTCTATTCAATAAAATAGACTTCAGGTTTGCTTATTCTGGTTTTCAACATCTTGCAAGAGTATCGGGAGAGCATTGTGAGATTATACATTTACTTAATATCGGGAGAGTTAAGTATACGAAAGGAATAACCACGGGTTCTCCAGTTTACGGTTGAACTATCTCAGACCTAGGGATAGGACGAGGTTAAGTGGCTAAGGAAGAATTCAACAACATCGGTGTTCATTCTTCGATTCAGGCCGGGAGGTATCATCAAAGACGTGTTCATCGACAGTCTTGGACCTAGGGATAGGCCAAGGCATAGTAGGGATTCTTGCCAAACTTGAAGTGCTGAGTTGTGTGTTCGTTGCCGCGACAAACAATAGACCGTTGCCGCAGCAGGTGCTACCGCGACAGGCGCTACGATAGAACAGAGAAGTCTTAGACAGTGCAAACACCTGCACTACAAAGCCAATCAATACTAGCCTATTCTTTACTCTGAATATTTTCATCTTTTATTTTCAATCTTCTTTAAAATCTCGTGACAAACAATTAAACTATTTCTTTTCCCTCTTGTGCAGCAATCCAAGGTTAAAGCTATTAGCCCAGTCCCTGTGTAGACGAGATCTGATACTTACGTATCACTTTACTACTTGCGTCGTGTACACTTGCACTACATTACGATAGATACTTTTACACACAACAATCGCGACTGTGAGAGACGAGTGTATAAACTTGTCAAAGCTCTTTAAAGGTTTGATCGATAGATCATGGGGGTTTAGTTATAGCCTAAAAAGCTAAACTAAGCTCAAGCGCAAGTTTCCCTTATTTCGCTTGGATATTGATGAGATATGAGCTTGTGAATTTCATGTTTTGGTTTTTAAACATGGTTTGATATACTTACTTTAAATGCATCGTTTTGGATTAATATGCTTGCTTATCAAAGTATATGGATGCCTATGAGCATTGAGATTTGTTCCTAAAAGGGAATGTGTTATTGCACTTGACAATGTGGTTTTGCATATGAAACAGTTTTGAGAAATGCATTGAAAAATAGTAAGTAAGTGTATTTGAAAATGATACATTGGCTATGTGACGTAAATGAGAAAGTATAAGATATAGTTGGCATGTCATAGGGTTTAAAGTGCACCATACAAATTCGATCGCTCTGTGGCTCTTAAGGTATAAACGTATGGCTACTCGGGCTGATGGCATTCTCTGGTTTCTTACAATAACGGTAAGCATATTGTTGTGTGGTAGAGGTAAGTCTATCACGATGGGTAGAGGTATGCCTATCCCATGCCGAAGTGAGATTAGGTGGAGGTAAGTCCACTAGGGAAATTCGTGTATCCGATGAGGTTTAAAGTAACATTGTGTTTTTTGAATGAAAGGATAGAGGTAAGTCTACCTGGGTCACAATAATTGCTAATGTATGAGATATGCGAGACAAATGAGAGCAGTTTTGTTGCATATGGTAGTTATGCATGATATGTTTTGGAAACAAATGAGAAGATGATTTGGTTTGGCTAAGCATGCTTTCATATAAAATATTATGTGGTTTTCAAAAGAGTTTAGAAATGCATCAATGTTTTACATAAGAGCAATCCCACTAAGCATTGTGTGCTTACACTATCTTTTTCCCATTGATGCAGAGTAATAGAATTGAGGGGCAACATTCACTTGAGTATGGAAAACCTAGTTTAATTTGGTTAATAAGGCACTGCATTACCATGCTTTGGGGGGTTTTGTAATCTGGATTTTATTGTGTTGTGGAGGTTTATATGTTGTGGTTTGATGAACTAATATGTTATTGGTTTGAAGCATGATTGAAGATGACTTGCATATATGTGTTTGATGCTTGGAGGTTTTCTTAGTTATGCATATATGATGAGAATGATTATGCTTATGCTTTTATGGTTCAAGCATGTTTAAAATGATACTAATAGACAATTGATGTAATGCCAATAATGACTTGTGCCTTTAATCTCTTTTTGAATGTTGAGTTGGATTGATCATACTAATAGAACGCTTCGATGCGTATCCTGCTTATGTCTAAGTCAAAATATTATTGATGCCCCCTGCAGATAATACCAGTCGCGGCGTGAATCGTGCAAAGACAACATTGTTTGGTTCGTTCTTCTTTAGCCGCCTTAAACCCTAACCTATGTATAGGCTAGATTGATCAACACTTGATTAGAGTGAGGACCGTACTTACTCCTTTCGTGAGTTTGACTCTCTCGATACCAAACAAATGGATAGTTAACAACTAATCTCTCAAACTTAATTGAAAACTATGAAGATCATGGAATAAGTAAATCTTGAAGTTTTATTGCAAAAACAAACTTAATTCCTAAACAACCATTCTCACACTAGTTTACAACATAACCCAAACCCAAAGAGAATTTAGAACATAATGGCAGCAAGAAAACCTAAATTATGCCTAAGGGAAAACCTAAGCTGTTTTGAAGTAAAATACATTAAGTATATATAGGCATTTGCTAGGTCAAGTCGTGCTTGGAGTAGAAGTCTTCAAAGTAGCTTTTGCATTAAATGCAACCTTTAATTCTGACTTCTTTGAGTTGAATGTGGACTTCGTCACGTTGCCTTGCTCCGCAAGTTAGTTTGTTCTCCTCTTTCGGCGGCTCTGTCCGCTTGTAACACTCGGGTTTAGGGGTCAGGTGTTAGGTGTGTGCATCGAGTTTGAGTAGTTGGACTCGTTTTAATTAAAATGGCTTTGCTTTACACATTAAAAGAGCTTGTGATTCATTAATGGCAAAGTTGTAATGTTCTAAATAAATGAAATAGTCAAGTAAAAGACATGTTTTGAAATTTCATCTTCTTCTTCCTCAAAGAACAATCACGACTAACCCCCCCCCCCAAACCCCAAGTTACTATTCCATTCATTCCTTCACCGATTTCAAGTGATTTCATCGAGGTAAGAAAATTTTTGACTTCTCCTCATCATTCCTAACATTTCTGTAGTTTTAGATTTTCATAAACATCACTTTTGACGATTTTGAAGTTTTCAAGCTTTGGGAAAAAGGAAGAAGATTTAATAGGTTTTTGTTTGATTTTCGATTTGTAAAGTTTATTTATGTTAAATTCTTGCCCTTAGGTGTATTATATTTCAAAATGGTGGTGATTTGATGAAAATCCCGTAATGGATTTTTGTGGGTGTTTTAAAGGGGTGAAAACTTGTGTTTTTGAGGTAGTTTGGTGTAAGAAAGCTGGGCTGGTGTTATAATGATGCTTGAGGGTTGTTTTGAAGGTGTTTAATGATGGTTTTAGTGTTGAAATTGACGGGTTTCGTCTCGGTTAGGTTCAAGTCCGAAAATAAGGATTCTAGTGTTAGATTTGGCTTGGAAATGTGGAGAAATGGCCTTATGTTGAAATCTGATTTGTAGCAGTGGCTTTGTGGATGATATGTTGAGTAATGTGTTGTTTTTGATTGATTAGAAGCAAGGGAAATCATCAGAGATGCTTCGGGCTCGATTCTAAGGAATTTGGAGGCTTGATCGACTTTCTCGGTTTGCTTTAAGGGTGCTCTGTGAGTGGTTTATTCAAAATGGTTTTAAATTTGTTCAAGTATGTGGTTGAGGTGTTATATTGTGCTTGGTAAGCCAATCTAGTGTGGAGATTAAGTTGGTAGCTTAATCTCTTGGTTGACTTTATGAGTTCTTGCTTAATGTGCATAATTGTTGACTTGTGTAGTATATGTTCGTTTATGCATGTTGATATATATATATATATATTGATGATGTATGTGGTGATAAAATGTGTGATGCATGATTGTGAAATCATGGTGAGACTTGTTTAGTATGTTGGCAGTAGTTATAATTATCGGGTATAAATGATCGATCATTAGGATGAGTGTGCACACGGTAAGAGTCAAATTTGCGCGTGGCCTTGGTGATGTGTAGTCATCAAGGAGGAGTACAATGATGTAATATTCCACCGGAAAATGTTAGCATGTGATGATGAGTGTAATCTCATCCATGAGTGAGAACGGTGATGTGTGTAATCCCACCGGAAGGTAATTGTTGTTTGAGTACGTTGTGGCGAAAATCCTAACGGAAGTTATCCGCATATCCGAGTAAGCTATATAGTTGCCAATATACTTGTCTATACGGTGGTTGTTGTTGAGTGTGTAAAAGTTCTATTATTTACACCTTTTTAACCCATATTTCTGCTGCATTTAAGCATCATTTCATTGCATTTAGGTTAGTTTACATCAAAACATCACAAATATATAAAGGCACAGATTCTACTAAAAGATGGCTGATTTTGCAGGTTGCCGCCGTCATAGACGGAGAAGGCGGGTGCAGGGCAGAGAAGCAGAAGAGCTGAACTAGACAAGCAGACAAAGAGGACAATGCTGCCATGGTGCTGCCGTGACAGCATGATGACAGCAGTTTTTCGGAGAGAAAAAGCAAAGTGGACCTCGATAGACAGAGAAAATTCTGCTCGTCTGTCGTGTGAAAACCTCATATTTTTCCAAGCCCCGGATCAAAAGATATGTCAAGCCAAAGCTCAAGGAGAGGAAATCCCAAGAAACAAGGAGGACGGCTGAAAAGTAGGATCCTTGGAGATTAAGTCTTTAATAGAATCATACTTTTAATTAAAGTTGTAATCCTTGTTAACTTAGAATACTTGAGCCCAAAGCTTATATAAGGGCATGTATTTTAACCTAGGGCATATCATACTCCATATCCCATAGCCGATTTCCACATAACCGACTACCAAAACCCTCCGCCGTTTACCCGCCGTCGATATGTTCTAAAACCCCCCTAGGGCCACGGGTTGATTTGTAAAGTAGTTGCAAGGGTTGTTTTGTTTTAGGTATTTTCAGTTCAATAAAATAAACTTCAAGTTCTCTTATTTTCGTTATTAATATCTTGCAAGAGCATCGGGAGAGGATTGTGAGGTTATCTATTTACTTAGCATCGGGAGAGTTAAGTATACGAAAGAAATAAGAGCAAGTTCTCTAGTTTATAGTTGAACTATCTCGTGCCTAGGGATAGGGCGAGGTTAAGTGGCTAAAGAGGAATTCATACACATCGGTGTTCATCCTTTGATTCACGCCGGGAGGTATCATCAAGACGTGATCATCGACAGACTTGGACCTAGGGATAGGCCAAGGCAGATATGGGATTCTTGCCAAACTTGAAAGTACTGAGTTGGTGTGTTTGCTGCCGCGACGACTGACGGACTGCTGCCGCGACAGGTGCTGCCGCGACGACAGAACTGGATTTCCTAAACTCTGCAATACCTGCACTACGGAGCAATTCAATACCAGCCCATTCTCTCTATCTTGATATTTCTACTCTTTTATTTACGTTTTCTTTATTATTCTCGTGACAACTTTCTCAAATATTTCCTTTACTTTCGTGCAGTGAATTAAGGTGAAGTTATTAGCCCAATCCCTGTGGAGACGATATCCAATACTTCATATCACTTTACTACTTGCGTCGTGTACACTTGCACTACCATTGCGATAGAATATTTTACACGCAAAAAGTTTTTGGCGCCGTTGCCGGGGATTGGCAACATAACTCTATCTTTCTTTTATTGCACTTTTCGTTTTTATTTTTGTTTCTATTTTTATTTTTATTTTTCTGTTTTTCTTTGGTGCTTTCAACTCTTGCTTTTGCACGAGGTTTTCTTGTTTATGCGCAGATCTAAAAGAGGTGAAGATCCTGAGTATCCACTAGATCCGGAAGTTGAACGTTCCTTCAATCTCAAGAAACAACTTCGTCACCTTTTAGCCAGGAACGAATACCTTGAGGAACAGCTAGAGAAGATGGCCCACGACCCGCCTGCTGGCGATGTGATACTGCCTGTCGGCAACCCTGCCGCCGGCCAACGGTCCTGTCGCGACTACATGTTGAACGATCATGTAGAGTTGGAGACCACGCTGCCGGATATTGATGTTGATAACTTTGAGCTTAAACCTGTCATGTTTAGTATGATCAACAATGCCGGACAGTTCAGTGGTGCTGTTACAGAGGACGCCAGAGAGCATCTTAAAATGTTCCAGGAAATCTGTGGTTCGTTTAGACTGCCAGGAGTTAATCCGGAGATACTGAGGCTTTGGTTATTTCCCCATTCATTGAGGGACAGAGCTAAAACTTGGTGGAATAAACTTACGCCGGGTTCAATTAGAACTTGGGCAGATTTATCTCGTGAATTTTTATCTCGTTTTAATCCGTCGCATTTATCTGAGCGATTGCGTAACAAAATTGCTACTTTTCAAAAGGAAGATGACGAGCCAATGCACGAGGCCTGGGACAGATTTACTACTCTTCTACGGAACTGTCCAATGCATGGATTTCCCGTCTGGAATCAGGTAACAAAATTTTATAATGCTGCCAACTTACAAACTCGTATTCGAATTGACTTAGCAGCAAACGGACTATTATTGGATAAAGATCCGGACGAGGCAATGCAAGTTTTGAAAAATCTGGCCAAGAATGAGGAGCAGTTTCCGACAGCAAGAAGAGGGGGTAAACGGGTACTTGCTGTCAAGGATTATGAAGCCGACAGCACGATGAAATCACAGGTAGCATTCCTTACTAAAGCAATTAAAAAGTTATTGAATAATGATGGACAACATGGATTTACTGTTGAGGAGGTATGTGAAATCTGTGAGGGAAATCATGGTTCGGATGAATGCCCGATACAGTTAGAAGAAGGGAAATATGTTGGAAACTACAAGCCAAATTACAATTCCAACAACTATAATCCCAATTGGAGGAAGGATCCCAAGTTTTCCTAGAGTAATCCTAATAATGCCCTGAATTCGCAAGCACAAAATCAGAATCAGGGAGGTCCTAGATTGCTGACGCGACAGCAACTGCCGCCGCACCTGCCGCCGCAGCAGCAACAGCAGCCACCAGCTGCCACGAGTAGTATACTGGAACAGACTCTGGCCACCTTTATGTCTCAGACCGGTACGTATATTGAGAATATGAATCAGTTTGTCAAGAAGACAGAGAATTTCATGGATAAAACAGAGATGAGAATGACGAATCATGAAGCTACTTTGAAATCTCTGGAGACACAAATGGGTCAGGTTTCCCAACATATTAAGCCGAGGCAGACAGGAGGATTCCCTAGTAATACTGAGAATGCTAGGCAGCCTACACATGAGCAGTGTAAGGCCATTACTACTAGGAGTGGGAAGAAATTACCAGGGCCAGAAAAAGAAGCTGAAACAGTAAAGGAACCAGCCTTGGACAGACCTGCCGAGGAAGCTGCCCCGACAGGTGATAAACAGACTGCTGCCGATGAGCCTGTCACGACAGCAGAAGCGACAGAGGAGAAAAAAGATGATTACTGTCCTCAGATTCATATACAGTGGGAAGGACGTATTGCTGACTATCGTCCCCCGCCACCTTTTCCCCAACGGATACAACAAGCTAAACAAGAATCTCAACTTAAAAAGATTTATGATATTTTTAAGCAGGTTCATATTAATATTCCATTGTTAGATGCCGTTAGGGAGATGCCCGGTTATGCTAAATTTCTCAAGGATGTCATGTCAAAGAAATCTAAACTTGGGGAATTTGAAACGGTAAAGATGACAGAAGGTTGCATGAGTATTCTTCACCGGCAGCCACCCCAGAAACAGAAGGATCCGGGGAGCTTCATCATACCTTGTGTAATCGGAAATAAATTTGTGGGTAAGGCACTTTGTGATCTTGGTGCTAGTGTTAATTTAATGCCAAAGTCTGTTTTTCAGAAATTAGGTATTGGAAAGGCGCGGCCCACGACAGTAACTCTGCAGCTGGCAGACCGCTCTTACGTTCATCCAGAAGGAAAAATTGAAGATATTCTGGTAAGAGTGGATAAATTTATTTTTCCTGCTGACTTTCTTGTTTTAGATTGTGAAGCAGATGAAAATGCACCAATCATCCTTGGGCGACCCTTCTTAGCCAGGGGAAGATCACTGATTGATGTGGAGAAAGGAGAACTCACCATGCGAGTGAATGATCAAGAGATTAAGTTGAATGTTCTCCAAGCGATGAAACATGCTGATGTAGACGAGGAATGCAAGGCCATCACTGACGTTGCCCTTGATCAACCCTGCATCAGGTCGGGCTGTCACGATATTAAATTTGGTCACTGCCGCGGCAGCCACCTACAGGCCTGTCACGACAGCATTGACGACAACACCGACGACAGCAACTTCTCTGAATCCGATACATCTGATACTGAAGATCAGGAGGAGGTAAACTGGATAGGCAATCGTCCAGGTAAGTTATTCGAACCTTTGAATTATACTTCGGATAACCATGTAATCCAAAAGCCATCTACTGTTGAACCACCTGCCTTAGAACTAAAACCCCTGCCAGGGCAGCTAAAATATGCTTTTCTTGGTTCAAATGACACACTGCCCGTAATCATCTCTTCTAAGCTGCCGCAGGAACAGGAACGGCAGCTCATCGGCATGTTATGGCAGCACAAAAAGGCAATTGGATGGACAATCGCTGACATTCAAGGCATTAGTCCGGCGTTATGCATGCACAAAATCCTTCTAGAGGAAGATCATAAGCCGACTATAGATTCCCAAAGGCGGCTTAACCATGCGATGAAAGAGGTGGTTCGTAAAGAGATAATTAAATGGTTAGATGCTGGCATTATTTACGCCATCTCCGACAGCAAATGGGTAAGCCCGGTGCAATGCGTTCCCAAGAAAGGAGGAATGACCGTGGTAACCAATGAAAACAATGAGTTAATCCCAACCAGGACTGTGACCGGTTGGAGGGTTTGTATGGACTATCGGAAGCTTAACAAAGCTACTCGAAAGGACCACTTTCCTTTACCCTTTATTGATCAAATGCTTGATAGATTAGCGGGTAAACCTTACTATTGTTTTCTTGATGGTTATTCAGGTTATAATCAAATTGCTATCGCACCGGAGGATCAAGAAAATACGACTTTCACATGCCCGTACGGAACGTATGCTTTTAGGAGAATGCCGTTTGGATTATGCAATGCACCCGCCACCTTCCAAAGGTGCATGATGGCCATATTCTCCGATATGGTGGAGGACTTCCTCGAAATTTTTATGGATGATTTTTCAGTCTTTGGGGACGACTTTGAGAGCTGCCTTAGCAATCTACAAAAGGTACTTGAAAGATGTGAAAAAGCAAATCTAGTTCTAAATTGGGAAAAATGCCACTTTATGGTGGATGAGGGGATAGTCCTTGGCCATAAGATTAGCTGCCGTGGCATAGAAGTCGACAGGGCTAAGATTGAAGTGATCGAGAAGCTGCCGCCGCCGACCACAGTCAAGGGTATTAGAAGTTTTTTGGGACATGCTAGTTTTTATCGGAGTTTCATTGCAAATTTCTCAAAAATCACCAAGCCCCTATGCCATCTTTTGGAGAAGAACCGACCCTTTGACTTCAATGATGAATGTACTGAAGCATTCAAGGTTCTGAAGAAAAAACTGGTAACAGCCCCCATAGTACAGCCACCAGACTGGACACAACCATTTGAGATTATGTGTGATGCTAGTGACTATGTTGTCGGGGTAGCACTTGGGCAGCGGAGAGACAAATTATTCCATGTCATATATTATGCCAGCAAGACACTGAATGACGCCCAAGTGAACTACACCACCACAGAAAAGGAGCTATTAGCTGTGGTGTTCTCCATCGACAAGTTTCGTTCCTACATACTTGGGACAAAGGTAATAGTGCACACAGACCATTCTGCCCTGAAGTATATGTTCGCGAAAAAGGATGCAAAACCTCGATTGATACGGTGGATCCTACTATTGCAAGAATTCGACCTTGAAATCAAGGACAAAAAAAGGGACAGAAAATCAGGTGGCAGACCACTTGTCAAGGTTGGAGAAGGGACATAGTCTGCCAATAGATGAGACAAACATACTGGAGACCTTCCCAGATGAGCAGCTCTTTGCTTCCGCAATCGCTGCCGCGACAGCCATGGCGGCAGGTAAGTCTTCTGAACTCCCCTGGTATGCTGATTTCGTTAATTTTATAGTTAGCGGAATACTTCCTTCTGATCTTAACTATCAAGCCAGGAAGAGGTTCCAAAATGATGTTAAGCATTATTATTGGGACGAACCTCTTCTTTTTAAAATGTGTGCAGATCAGGTCATAAGGAGGTGTGTACCACTAGAAGAACAAGAAGACATACTCCATCACTGTCATGCTTCACAATATGGAGGTGACTTAGGAGGTAATAAAACTGCTGCCAAAGTGCTGCAGTCAGGGTTCTATTGGCCGACACTGTATAAAGATGCACAAGACTTCTACAAGAACTGTGATAGGTGCCAGCAGACAGGTAACATCTCGAGGAGAAACGAGATGCCACTGCAGAACATTCTAGAAGTCGAGATCTTCGACGTTTGGGGGATTGATTTTATGGGACCTTTTCCATCTTCATGTGGAAATCTTTACATCCTCCTAGCAGTGGATTATGTCTCTAAGTGGATAGAAGCAATCACAACTCAAAAGAATGATGCCAAAACGGTCCAAAAGTTTTTACACAAAAACATTTTTTCTAGATTTGGCATCCCTAAGGCGATTATCATTGATGAAGGGAGACATTTTGACAATAGGGTTATTGCTGCCGCCTTGAAGAAATATGGTGTCAAGCATCGGATCGCGACAGCGTACCACCCGCAGACCAATGGACAAGCTGAGATATCCAATAGGGAAGTTAAGAACATTCTTAAGAAGATGGTTAAACCAACTAGGAAAGATTGGTCTTTACTCCTCAATGATGCATTATGGGCATATAGGACAGCTTTTAAGACCCCATTGGGAATGTCTCCATACCGATTGATTTATGGAAAAACCTGTCATCTGCCTGTCGAGATAGAGCATAGAGCATACTGGGCAATCAAGGCAGTGAATTTGGACTTGGATAAGGCAGGCCAGAAAAGGCTGTTAGATTTGAACGAGATTGAAGAAATACGGACAATGGCCTACGACAATGCAAGAATCTACAAGGAGAAAACAAAGAAGTGGCATGACAAGAAGTTGCTGCCACGACAGTTCTGCCCAGGGCAGCTTGTATTGTTGTTCAATTCTAGACTGAAACTCTTCCCAGGAAAGCTAAAATCTAGATGGTCCGGCCCGTTCCAAGTTGTACAAGTCTTTCCCCATGGTGCCATTACAATCCGATCATTAAAAGACGGGCACCAATTCAATGTCAACGGACAGCGCCTCAAGCATTATCAGGGGACTGAAGCCCCAGGAATACAGGAAGTGGTTACCTTAGGAGATGCCCCACAAGGCATCCCTAATTTAACCTAAATTTTATTTTTATTTATTTTTATTATTTATTATTTATTAGGTATTAAGGTTTATTTTATTCGAATAATGTTCTTTTTATGTTTTTAGGAAATAAAGGAGTCAAGAAGAATAGGAGAAGTGCCCCAAGCCCACCATCCATCCATCAGCCAATCAAAGCCCTATATTTAAGCCTGTCGTCCCAGTTGCCGCCGCAGACACGGATGAGACAGGTTGTCACCAGACAGTCATGGCAGATGCAGAAACATGTGACAGACGCATAACAGACGCATAAATGCGTGTCAGACGCGTCAGACATGCTAAAGCTCAACAGTCGCCCCGTTATTCACGTCTACCGTTACAGCATTAAACGGGCAGCAACTCTACCTCTATAAAACCCCGTTTCATTTTCATTTTCCTCACTTCTGCTTATTCTTACTTACTCTCCCCTTTCGTGTTTCTTTGTTTTCTTTACTTTCACAAAACCCTTGCAACTAACATGTCTTCCAGAAGAACCCGCCGCAGTGCTGCTTCAGCATCTTCACCAGCAGCACCCACCCCGCAGTCCTTCGCAACTAAGGAACTTTGGGAAGAGCGAGGCTTTATCTACACTCGTAAGGCAGTGAAAATGGGGCTCAAACCGTTCATCGCAAGGGCGATAAAGGCTATGCTGTGGGAGCAATTTGCAGAGCAACCAACAGAAATGAATGAAACGCTGGTGAGGGAATTCTATGCCGCCATCGACAGCAGGACGGAAACAACAGTAATCGTCCGAGGGACAGAGGTACCATTCACAGCCGACAGCATTAACCATATATATGGCCTCAATTTTGGTCCCAACGATGATGCCCACCAGCAGTTCCTGGACACACTCGACACCGCTGCCTTCGATGCTGTCATGGCAGAGGTAACAGAAGAAGGAACTGAGTGGAACACGAGCAAGAAAAATCCAAACACCGTCCGACGGGGGCAACTGCTTCCAGAAGCTAAGTTATGGAACGCTTTCATTAAGAAGCGAATTCTGTCGTCCTCCCACCACACGACAGTGGACCAGCATAGGCTAGCCCTAATCTATTCCATCATAAACAAACGACCCATAAATGTGGGACGCTACATGAGGGAGAGCATCTTGGACTGCACCCACAGATCAACCGCCCTCCTCTGTCTGCCCTTCACGATCACATCTCTCTGCCGCTGCTCTATCGTACCAGAAGCCAACACCGATAAACTAGTAAAGGGACGGGGCTGGACAGACAAGAACATTATCAGCCTCATGGAGCTGATAGTAGCAACCCCCATCTCTTCGGTCAACCCTAATGCCGCCCCAGCAGAATCATCAGAGGAGCCCAACACTGAACCTACCGCAGCAGCTGCTCCGACAGACCAATCCACTCAGATCCTTGCTGCCATTCAAAGGATAGAGGACAGACAGTTGGGTCTGATGACGTTCATCAGGGATTTCGCAAACTCCACGATAAATTTTAGTACCTATACTTTGAATCATCCCGATCTTGTCTTTCCCACCTTCCCCGCCCACTATTTCACCAACCCCACCCCTGCCCACACACCTACACCACCTGCCTCCCCACACACATATTCTGCTGCTTCCACCCCATCACCTGCCCCGACGGCAGCTGGCAGTCCTCCGGCCGACACATCCGCCCGAGGAACCAAGCGACCGCCCTCGGATGACATCGATGCCTTTGTAGCTGGTTTCTCCCCTTCCTCTGTCTGGGCAGAAAGCGAGTCAGAACCCCCTATTAGGAGGAATTTGGAGAAGGAATTCACGCCTGTCAAGAGGCAGAAAAAGATGGCCGACAGAAAGCTTATGCCAAAGGCCAGCACCACCACCACCAGCAGCAGCACTTGGGATAGCGGCAGCAGCTCGGATATCCAGGTCGTAGAGCAAACAACCCAGCCTGCCCCAAAGCGCAGACTCTGCCGCCAAATCCGCCTCAGGAGCAGCAGTGAAGACAATGCTTAAAATTTAAGTTTCTTATTTTCTTCTTATTGCTGCCTGCCATATCTATATTTTGTGATGTATTGCCTGCATTTTTATTTTGTCATTTGCATTGAGGGCAATGCAACCCTCGAATTTGGGGGTGGCAACCCTCAATTTTAATGGAGTCTTAGTATATCTTAATTAATTGTTGTGTCTTTTACTTAGTTTTATTTTCTCAAAAAAAAGATGAAAATATTGGAAATTTTGGCTGAAAACTGTGAATTGAACTTACCTGCCGTGACAGCTCTGTCGTGACAGCAACTTTAAGTTAGTTTAAGGAAAAGTTTAGAGCCTTTCTATAGTTCTGAAAACCTAAACACCATTGTGACTGTTATACTGCTTAGACTTCTTTTACCCAAACTAGAATAGAAAACTTAGCACTTAGAGTAGAAAAGAGACTAGAATCTCAGGAAACCTAGAGGTGCCCACCACTGGCTCTAGGCAGATAACAAGAGAAAAACTTCTAGAGGTGCCTATCACCGGCTCTAGACAGTTAACTAGAGGTGCCTGAAATACTGGCTCTAGTAGAAAAAAAGAAGAAATTAGAAAAAAGGAAATAACTAGAGGTGCCCGATTCTGGCTCTAGTAAGAAGAAGAAAGAAATCAGTCTCGTAAGAAAAACTCTAAACAAGCTAAAGTATAATAGTCTAGTGAAACTAAGAGAATCTTGGCATATAACTGTTCACAAGCATGCACACACTGCACGACGACTATAGTGAGATTCCGGACAGATCCTAAATTATCCGACAGGTTGCTGCCGCCACACGGAATGAATGATGGGTGAGGGAAAGTTCACTGTTTGAAAGCCAAAACAAAAATATTTCATTTTTCTTTTAGGTCTTAGTTGCTTGAGGGCAAGCAAAAACTTGAGTTTGGGGGTGTGTTGAGTGTGTAAAAGTTCTATTATTTACACCTTTTTAACCCATATTTCTGCTGCATTCAAGCATCATTTCATTGCATTTAGGTTAGTTTACAGCAAAACATCACAAATATATAAAAGGCACAGATTCTACTAAAAGATGGCTGATTTTGGAGGTTTCCGCCGTCATAGACGGAGAAGGCGGGTGCAGGGCAGAGAAGCAGAAGAGCTGAACTAGACAAGCAGACAAAGAGGACAATGCTGCCATGGTGCTGCCGTGACAGCATGATGACAGCAGTTTTTCAGAGAGAAAAAGCAAAGTGGACCTCGATAGACAGAGAAAATTCTGCTCGTCTGTCGTGTGAAAACCTCATATTTTTCCAAGCCCCGGATCAAAAGATATGTCAAGCCAAAGCTCAAGGAGAGGAAATCCCAAGAAACAAGGAGGACGACTGAAAAGTAGGATCCTTGGAGATTAAGTCTTTATTAGAATCATACTTTTAATTAAAGTTGTAATCCTTGTTAACTTAGAATACTTGAGCCCAAAGCTTATATAAGGGCATGCATTTTAACCTAGGGCATATCATACTCCATATCCCATAGCCGATTTCCCCATACCCGACTACCAAAACCCTCCGCCGTTTACCCGCTGTCGATATGTTCTAAAACCCCCCTAGGGCCATGGGTTGATTTGTAAAGTAGTTGCAAGGGTTGTTTTGTTTTAGGTATTTTCAGTTCAATAAAATAAACTTCAAGTTCTCTTACTTTGGTTATTAATATCTTACAAGAGCGTCGGGAGAGCATTGTGAGGTTATCTATTTACTTAGCATCGGGAGAGTTAAGTATACGAAAGAAATAAGAGCAAGTTCTCTAGTTTATAGTTGAACTATCTCATGCCTAGGGATAGGGCGAGGTTAAGTGGCTAAAGAAGAATTCATACACATCGGTGTTCATCCTTTGATTCACGCCGGGAGGTATCATCAATACGTGATCATCGACAGACTTGGACCTAGGGATAGGCCAAGGCAGATCTGGGATTCTTGCCAAACTTGAAAGTACTGAGTTGGTGTGTTTGCTGCCGCGACGACTGACGGACTGCTGCCGCGACGGGCGCGACGACAGAACTGGATTTCCTAAACTCTGCAATACATGCACTACGGAGCAATTCAATACCAGCCCATTTCCTAAACTCTTGGTTTGACAAGACCGTCCGTATTTTGTCTCAGATGGGTTGTACTAGAGCACGCATGCTAGGATGCATTGTTTCTCTGTTTCAGGGTGATGCCTACACTTGGTGGATCACTATTAATACGTCCATGCCAGATGCCGAGATCACATGGGAGTTCTTTGAGTCTAATTTTCAAAAGAAATATTTGGGTCCCAGTTATCTTGATGAGAAGAAGAGAGAGTTAATGGCTTTGCTTCAGGGGAACATGATAGTGACCGAGTATGAGATAAAGTTTGTCAGGTTGAGTCAGTATGCGTCCGAGCTAGTTCCTACTGAGAGGGAACGTTGCGACCACATCCGTTACGGGTTGAGTGAGGAGGTGAAGAGGTACACCTTGGCTATGGATTCCACATATTTTTATGTCTTGGTCGCTAGGGCCAAAGACATGGAGCACAGTTTGGGTTTGACCAAACGTTCAGGTGGTTCTAGTTTTGAGAAGAGGTCTGGCGACTTTGATAGAGGTGATGCCAAGAGGCATAGGGACAATAGGCATCATTTTGATCACATACGTAGTGGTGGTAACCACGGTAGAGGCCATAATGGCCAGAGAGCTGGTGGGTGTTTGCCCGAGTGTACTAGATTCGAGAGGCATCACACCGGAGAGTGTTGGGGAAACTTTCATTCGTGTTGGAACTGTGGAGCTAGAGATCACCTTAGGCGTGATTATCCACATCATGCTGGGTATGCACTGGTTCAGGTTCACGCTTCTGCTAGAGCTGTTGATTATTCGAGAGGCCGTGGGCGCGGTCGAGGTAACTTCCAGCCGAGGAACGATGGCCAGAGGAATATAGCATATGCAGTTGTGGATCAGCCGGAGGGCGGAGGCCAGGCTAGAGTTTTCGCTCAGCGAGAGGGACAGAATGACACATATGTGATTGCAGGTAATTTCTCGATACAGTCTCTGAGTTTGCTTTCCTTGATTGACTCTGGGTCTACACATTCATATATTTTGAGTGAGCATGTAAAGATGTTGAATTTACCTTGTGAGGTATTAGAGGTAGTTGTTTGTGTTACTAGTTCCTTCGGGGATACAGTAGTGGTTAGAAAGATGTACAGAAGGTGTCCGTTAATGGTTCAAGGGCATATATTTCCAGTGGACATGATGGAGTTACCGTTTTATGGCTTGGATGTGATTTTGGGTATGAACTGGCTTAGAGAACATAGAGCTAGGATAGATTTTGAAACTAAGAGAGTTTTCTTGAAGCTTGCAGATGACTATGAGATTGTGGTAGTAGGTGAGAATGTGAAATTCTTATCGAATGTTGTTTCGGCCTTAGATGCTCAAAGGTTAGTGAGTTGGGTTGTGAAGCGTACTTGGCCTACGTGATGAATTTGAATATGAATGAAGTGAGACCACAGGATATCAGAACAGTGTGTGTGATTTTCCGAGTGTGTTTCCGGAAGAATTTCCCGGTTTACCGCCTAATAGAGAGGTAGAGTTTGCTATAGACACATATTCAGATTCTACTCCTGTTTTGATTGCTCCGTACCGTATGGCACCGAAAGAACTAAAAGAGTTTAAGACTCAGTTACAAGAGTTGTCAGATAGAGTTTTTATCCGTCCGAGTTCTTCACCTTGGGGCGCTCTAGTATTGTTTGTGAAGAAGAAAAACGGTGGTATGAGAATGTGCATTGATTATAGATAGTTGAATTAGTTGACGGTGAAGAGCAAGTATCCCTTGCCGCGTATCGATGATTTATTTGATCAGTTGAGAGGGGCCTCAGTCTTTTCGAAGATAGATTTGAGATCCGGTTATTACCAGTTGAAGGTAAAAGAGGTTGTTGTACCGAAGACAGCTTTTAGGACTATATATGGCCACTACGAGTTCTTAGTTATGCCGTTTGGGTTGATGAACGCACCGACTGCTTTCATGGACATGATGAATAGAATCTTCCTTCAGTACTTAGATCAGTTCGTGGTTGTTTTCATATATGACATTTTGGTGTATTCGCGAACTGAGGAAGACCATGACAAGCATTTGAGATTGGTTTTACAGACTTTGCTAGATAACCAGTTGTGCGCTAAGTTGAGTAAGTGTGAGTTCTGGATCCGAGAAGTAGTCTTCATAGGACATGTAGTGTCAGCCGATGGGATTAAAGTTGATTTGAAGAAGATAGGAGCTATTGTTGAGTGGAAGCAACCGAAGACTCTGACAAAGATTCGTAGTTTCTTAGGCTTAGTCGGTTACTATAGGAGGTTTGTGAATGGGTTCCCGATGATAGCCGCTCCTTTGATAAAGTTGCTTCAGAAGAATGTTCAGTTTGTGTGGTCAAATGCGAAACAACAAGCCTTTGAGAAATTGAAAGAAGCGTTGACCAATGCACCGATTTTGAATCAGCCAGAGTCGGGGAAACATTATATGATCTACAGTGATGCTTCATACGTAGGCTTAGGTTGTGTGCTCATGCAAGATGGAAGAGTTGTGGCTTATGCCTCGAGACAATTGAAGACTCATGAGCGTAATTATCCGACACACGACATAGAGCTAGCTGCATTTGTGCATGCTTTGAAGATTTGGAGACATTATTTTTATGGCGAGTAATGCACACTGTATACGGATCACAAGAGCCTGAAGTATATAATGACGCAAAGAGAATTGAACCTTAGACAACGTAGGTGGCTAGAGTTGCTTAAAGACTACGATCTTACGATTGAGTACCATCCAGGTAAAGCCAATGTAGTGGCGGATGCTTTGAGTAGGAAGATAGTCGTTGAGTTGAGAGCCATGTTTGCTAGTTTGAGCTTGTCCGGTGATGGTGGTTTAGTGGCCGAACTTCAGGTTAGACCTACCATAGCCCAATTGATTGGAGAGAAATAGTTGTTAGATAGATTTTTGGCACCTCACGTGCAAGATATAGCCGAGTGTAGACCTTCGGACTACAATTTCAGAGTTAATGGGGTCTTTTGTTTTAGAGATAGAATAGTTGTGCCAGATGACAGTGATTTGAGACATACGATTTTGACCGAAGCACACAATATCCCATTTGCCATGCATCATGGTAGTACAAAGATGTATCGTGATCTGAAGAATGAATACTACTGGGTTGGTTTGAAGAAGGACATAGCCGATTTCGTGAGTAAGTGTATGGTATGCCGGATAGTCAAGGCAGAACATCAGGTTCCTTCAGGGTTGTTGCAATCGTTGAGGATTCCGGAATGGAAGTGGGAGAATATCACCATGGACTTCGTTTCAGGTTTGCCTTTGACTCCTAAGAAGAACTTGGTTTGGGTTATAGTTGACCGTTTCACGAAGTGTGCTAACTTTTTAATAATTAATATTACTTACTCCTTAGATAGGTTGGTCGACTTGTACATCAGTGAGACTGTGAGACTGCATTGTGTGTCGAAGTCGTTTGTGTCTGACAGAGATCCGAGATTTACAGCTAGATTTTGGGAGTGTCTGCATACAAGTTTGGGTACTCGATTGAATATCAATACATCGTATCATCCTCAGTCAGATGGTTAGTCAGAGAGGGTTATACAGATTTTAGAGGACATGTTGCGTTGTTGCATTATTGATTTTTAGGGTACTTGGGAGAAGCACTTGTCGTTGGTCGAGTACGCGTATAATAACAGTTTTTAGTCGAGCATTCATATTGCTCCGTACGAGGCCTTGTATTGTATAAAATGTAGAACTCCGATTTGTTAGGCCGAAGTGGGTCAGAAGTTGTTACCGATGCCGGATTTTCTTAAGGGGACTACTGACAAGGTGAAGCTAATTTGTGATGTTTGAAGGCAGCTTCAGATAGGCAGAAGTCCTATGCCAATTTGAAGAGGAAAGAAGTTGAGTATGTCGTGGGAGATAGAGTGTTCTTGAATGTCTCTCTGTGGAAGAATGTTATGAGATTCGGTAGAAAAGGGAATTTGAGTCTGAGGTACATTGGGCCGTATGAGATTGTGAAGAGAGTCAGCCCGGTTGCTTATCAGTTACGTTTGCCATCCGAGTTAGAGAAGATTCACAATGTGTTCAATGTTTCAATGCTTTGTAAGTATAGATCAGATTCGTCGCACGTGATGCTGGTGGAAGAGATTGAGTTGAATCCGGATTTGACATATGATGAGGAACCAATTGGAATCTTACCATCGAACGATAAAGTGTTGCGTGGTAGATCGATTGAGTTGGTCAAAGTGAGGTGGAAATGTCGAGGAGTGGACGAGGCCACTTGGGAGAGAAAGGAGGATATGGAGAGGTGGTTTTCGTATCTCTTTCAATCAGGTAATTTCAAGGACGAAATTCCTTAAGTGGGGGAGAGTTGTAACACTTAGGTTTAGGGGTCGGGTGTTAGGTGTGTGAACCGGGTTCGAGTCGTTGTGCTTGTTTTAATTAAAAAGGGCTTTGCTTTAAACCTTAAAAGGGCTTGTGATTCATTAAGGGCAAAGTTGTAATTTTCTAAATAAATGAAATAGTCAAGTAAAAGACATGTTTTGAAATGCCATCTTCTTCTTCCTCAAAGCAAAGTCACGAGTAACCCCCCCCAAACCCCAAGTTACTATTCCATTCATCCTTTCACCGATTTCAAGTGATTTCATCGAGGTAAGAGGGTTTTTGACTTCTCCTCATCATTCCTAACATTTCTATAGTTTTAGTTTTTCATAAACATCACTTTTGAAGATTTTGATGTTTTCAAGCTTTCAGAAAAAGGAAGAAGCTTTAATAGGTTTTTGTTTGATTTTTGATTTGTAAAGTTTATTTATGTTAAACTCTTGCCCTTAAGTGTATTATATTTCAAAATGGTGGTGTTTTGATGAAAATCCCGAAATGGGTTTTTGTGGGTGTTTTAATGGGGTAAAAACATGAGTTTTTGAGGTAGTTTAGTGTAGGAAAGTTGGGCTGGTGTTATAGTGATGCTTGAGGGTTGTTTTGATGGTGTTTAATGATGGGTTGAGTGTTGAAATTTATGGGCTTCTGCTGGGTTAGGTTCAAGTCCGAAAATGAGGATTCTTGTGTTAGTTTTGGCTTGGAAATTTAGAGAAATGGCCTTGTGTTGAAATCTGATTTGTAGCAGTGGTTTTGTGGATGATATGTTGAGTAATGTGTTTTTTTGATTGATTAGAAGCAAGGGAAATCGTCGGAGAAGCTTCATACTTGGTTCCAGGGAATTTGGAGGCTTGATCGACTTTCTCGGTTTGCTTTAAGGGTGCTCGGTAAGTAGTTTATTCAAAATGGTTTTAAATTGGTTCAAGTTTGTGGTTGAGGTGTTAGATTGTGCTTGGTAAGCCAATCTAGTGTGGAGATTGAGTTGGTAGGTTAATCTCTTGGTTGACTTTATGAGTTCTTGCTTAATGTGCATAATTGTGGACTTGTGTAGTATGTGTTCGTTTATGCATGATATATATATATATTGATGATGTATGTGGTGATAAAATGTGTGTTGCATGATTGTGAAATCATGGTTAGACTTGTTTAGTATGTTGGCACTAGTTATAATTAGCGGGTGTAAATGATCGACCCTTAGGATGAGTGTGAACACGGTAAGACTCAAATTCGCGTGTGGCCTTGGTGATGTGTAGTCATCAAGGAGGAGTACGGTGAGGTAATATTCCACCGGAAAATGTTAGCATGTAATGATGAGTGTAATCCCATCCATCAGTGAGAACAATGATGTGAGTAATCCCACCGGAAGGTAATTGTTGTTTGAGTACGTTGGGGCGAAATTCCCAACGGAAGTTATCCGCATATCCGAATAAGCTATATAGTTGCCAATATAGTTGTCTATATGGTGGTTCTGATAAGAGGTTTTGTTATATCTTTGCTTAGCATAACATGAGGTAAGATGCCATGTTCATGCATTTTTGTGGCGTTTGGCTATGTTTCTCTATTAGTGTATATGTATGCCTTGTGAATGTTTCATGGATGCCATGCTTGAACCCTGCATTGTCGATGTCTTATTTTGAGCTCCCTCACTAAGCTTCTAGCTAACGCTCTCGTTTTCGGCAATGCAGATCATTAGTGTGGAGTTAGTAAGGAGCGAGGAAGGGGCATCCAAGCGCGTTTGTGGTTGCCCAAGTATGGTTTTAGTAAATAATATAGTAGTTAACAATAGGGATGCTACGTGTTTTGGAGCATGTGTTAGACTCCTTTGTGTTTGGCTTACATGTTGTTAAGTGCCTATGCTTTTGTGTTGTGGATTTGTAAACCAAGTTTTATGAATTCTTATGTGTTGTTTTGAAGGCATGCCAACCTTGTTATGCAATGCTTGTTTGGATGTATGTTTCCTTTGACTGAATTGGACCATATGTATATGTTTATATGTTTGATTATGTGTGTGATTGGTTGAAATGCCTTTAGATTATATGTATATTTGTTGTTTCATGAATCTTGTTGATTTGGGGCATGTTTGAGAGTGTTCGAAGATGCAGGAAACTTATTTCAGGGTCACACAGAGTGCAGGTGTTTCGAAACGCTCTTGGTTGTTTCAGAACGGTAGTAGCCCTAGGGATACTCGTATCGAAATGCGTTTAAATACGGTTTGGCACTGGGAGCTCCCGTTTCGTTACGCGTACCGAAATAGTTTGCCACTTTGAGTGCATGTTTTGGAACAAGTTCCGAAACGCTTTGACATGATAGACCCCGTACCGAAACGAAGTGGATCGTATCGGTACGGTCAGGTCTGGCTTTAAAACCAGAGCCCCCGTATCGAAACGGACGAGCCTGTTTCGAAACACATGCTTGTATTTGGGCTTTTAAGTATCTTCAAAGGCTCTCAAATGTCGGGTTTTAGTCTCGTTTGTTGTATGCTTCCTTGTTATGTTTGTATGCAATTTTTATGAATGGTTTTGGTTTCGTATGCAAGAAAATTGGACATGACATGCCACTTGGTAAATTTAAATTACCTTATGATCCGTCTATATCGTCTTGTCCTCGTTTTCCGCTATCATTTTCACTCATAGGACTAAACGATAAATTTAGACAAGTTTATTAAATTAATGTTTTCTAGGGTTGCTAGTCGAAGTGGAGCCTTAGCGGGTTTCGCTTCGGTTTTCCCCGTGTAACATGTTCGGGTTGGTCTGTCGCCTAGATCGGGACGAGGGGGTTACACCGCTGCTACATGCATCAAAAAATTGAGTGGATGGCATCGTTAGAATTAGGGTTTTCTACTCTACAGATCGCACTTCAGTTCTCTAATTCCTCAGCTTGCTGCCCTGGGCGGCGGGTATGGTGGCGGTAGATACTCGGCAACTGCTGTCTCTATCTGGAACTGCATCAATACAACCCCTTGGTCTGTTGCCTCAGCATCATGTCCTCACCTCCTCTCTCCTTCTGCTAGCTTCTAGTACCTAAAACTAAAACTAAACTAAAACAATACCTTCTCCTTAACAAATAAGAGATAATCAATAAAAAGCATGGCAAAGTAAAGAATACTGTAAAATGCAATGCATGCACCTAATTATGCCTAAAATGTACTTAAAACAACAATAATATGAGATGGAATGTGCACAAAATCTAGAACTTATGAACACTTCACACACCCCAGACTTGAACTATTGCTTGTCCTCAAGCAATGCAAACCTAAATATTCTTGCCCTTTGAACTAATCAGACAGAAAAAGTCTGTTTTAAATTTGATTTAATTCCTCAAGGCCGTGGCAACTATTACCTCAGAATTAAACTATAATGCCAATGAAGTGTGTGCAAAACTATGTACATGCTGAATCTGAAGAGTATTCTAAGTAAACAAAGATGATATCATGGTATATAAGGTTGCTGCCGAGGTAACATAATTAAGCACAGTCAAATAATCATGGCGATAAAGGCTTCTGCTCTTCACAACTACTCTTCTAGGTCTAAAATTAAGATATGAGCAAACTACAAAACCCCGAACCCATTGAGTAGAGTCATCCCGTGAAGACTTTCATTCACTCATGCTAATTTGCCAGTCACTTCAAAGATTATTAGATTCATGGACTTTGATAGCAGCGGAGTGTTGTAGCACATGATTCTTCCTAATGCCTGTTTCGGGCACCTCTAGGGATAGACAACATAAAAATTTATTTTCTGTCGTGGCAATGCTTTTCTTTTTCCTGTTTGTTGCTTGCCGCGACAGCTTCCTGCAACCATGTTAGATGTTTTCAAATAATTCAAGCAGGCAATGTTTATCAGAAACTTAAACAAATTCAGCAAGTAACAATAGTGTTTTTAATTTTTGGCAATTATAGAAAAATCCTAAGTTTACTTCATGCTTTCTCCAAAATTAAGTTCATTTTAATTGGTGCGAAAAATTTAAAGTCAGCTATGCTATCATAGGCACAAGTTCTAACAATTTTTTTTTCTTTTCGATTAGATTTTTAAGGCAAGTACATAATGCAACCTAAGATGCACTAGTTATGCCTAACAAAATGAGTGTTAAGCCCCCAAACTCGAGACAAGCATTGCCCTCAGTGCACAAAATAATAATAAAAAATCAGAAAATAAATACAATTAAGATAAAAAGAGAAAAATAAAATAAAGAAAAGAAAAGAAAAGAAAATAAACTCTAGAAGTTGGCTGAAGGCTGAGAGGAGGCTTGGGTCATGGCGGCAGAGGAAGAAGATGACGATTGGATGACAAGGCGGTGACCGGCAGATGTCTGGGCGGCAGACTTGGCGGGTGATACTTTTACTGTGTGTGGTGGCTAGACTCTTTTAGGAGTGGGGTGAGGTTCTTCCTGAGGTGCTTCATTCTCTTCTGGCTCAGATTCTGACTCCCCGTCCTCCGACTCCGTGGAGATGATGTGCGGATTCCTCTTCCTTGTTGCCTCATCTGTTGGTTCTACTGGAAGGTCTATCACCATTGGGACTGTTGTTGTCCTTGCTGTTGATGTTGTTTCTGTCGGGTGCTGCTCGACATCGTCGGATGAGGAGGTGTTTGCCACCGTTGCCACTATGTAGGTGGGGGAAAGATGTTGCTAATGCCTCTCGGGAGTGTTTGCCACCGTGTTGGAACCAGAGGTGGCGCAGTACGATGGGTAGTGCGTTGGAGATGGCATCTGGTGACGGAAGGCGGGGTGGCGGGCAGCGGTTGCTGATGGTGTTCCTTGTCCGGGTACAGCTGCGGAGGCTAGGTCGGCGGGGAAGGTTGGCAGGGTGGGGCCATCATCTGGAAATTTCTGAAGGAGGTAGGCCACAAAAGCCTCTTGGACCTCCCCCACGTACTTCATGAATGTCAACTGCTGCTGCTCGATCCGTTTGTTGCTGTCGATGAGAGTGCGCAACAGAGTGATAACTTCATTGTTCTGGACAACTTCAGTGCTGCCTGGGGCGGCTGGTGTGGCTGGCTATGCGGCGGAGGGCTGTCTAGGAGTGATGGGTTCTGTCTCTTGGACCTGCATCATCTACAGGCGGACTTTTCTGGTCCAACCCTCCTTGGCAGTTGTTATCTCATTGCTTGGGTCGGAGGGGACACTGAAGTTGGCACATAGGCCGGTGATGAGAGACGAGAAGTACAGTCGGCCCTTGGACTTGCAGAAACAGCTGTGGATTTCCTTGCATATGATTTCCCCAACGTTGATCGTGTAACATCCACCTTTCCGTCCTAGAATTTAACTTATTAAATTAGAGTATTTATTATTTCTTTAAAATCAATTAACTTCACAATTAATCAATTTATTCAATTTGGTCCCTAAATTCCTTCAATTATTATTAACTCGAAAGTAAAGATAAATTGTGTGTATGAATTGAAGGGTTGAACCGAATGAGTCAAGATGATAATTTAGTTTAACACTAATTTAATTATAACATGATCAAAGTAAGAGATTTGGTGAGTTAAAATAATTAGAATAAATATGAACAACCTAGAGAAATCGGGCCAAATTATAAGAAGATTAAAATTATATATGTCCATGATTAATGACTAAATTAAAGATAAAACAAAATATAAAAGTTGCATGCTAAAATTCATGATTCATTGGGCTGCCCTTAGTCAAAAATAAACTTAGAAGACTAGGGGAGGGCATTTGGGTAAAATAATAATCCAACATAATCCCCAAATTAGGTGTTATGTCCACCTTCTCCCATTTTCCCTCGTATTGTCGTGTATTAGAGAGAAAAGGAGATAGGAAAAGCTTGAGAGAAAAATATGCAACTTTAACTTAAAATCAAGAGGAAAAATGGAGTTTTGAAGAGAAGAGGTTTTAAAGGGGACGATATAGGCTTCATGCATGTGTAAAAAAAATCAAGTGTTGGAAACATTTTCATTTCTCTTCATGAAATCCTTGTGAGTTTAAGTGTTAAGTTAGAGATTTGAATTCTGAAAAATTGGTAATGTTTGCATGTTAGATTAAATAACTTGTTAGAGTTAAGTTATAATCAAGAGGTAATCAAAATTATGGAAGGAATTGGTTTACATAGACAATTATATGGTCAAACTGAATTGGAATAGCATGCAACCGAAATCTGGAAAATTGAAGGTGTTTTGGTTCGAATTGGAAAATGTTATGTAGGTGAAAATGATAGATAACCAATGTAAATATATGGTAGAAGTTCTGAATTGCATGAAGAATGATTTTTGAATAGGATAATTTAACTTTAGAACAAGTTGGTCCTGTAATGAAGTAAAACTAGAAATAGGGACTGTTTTGAATAAAATTAAGAAATTGAGGGACCTGAATTACACGAAATTCAGTGCTTAAATTGGAGTTTGGAATCAGGGGATTATATTAGAATAAGATTAGAGACTTGAATTGAACTTAAAATGGTCTAATTTAGTGAATTAAGGAAACTAGTCACATAAAGCATGATAATGTGACTAATCTGGAATTTCATGAAATTTGAGGACTTGTCTGTTAGTTATAGGAATTACTAAGGACTTAAAAATGATGTTAAAGGATAGTATGAATCATTTTATAAATGGTTTTGGGAATAAATTGAGGTAAATAGGTGAAATTAAGATTTAAAGTGTCTAAGGAGTAAGCTGTCCAGAAAATATAAGTCTTAAAAAGTCAATTTGAAAATTCACCAAAAATAGAGTATAATGAATTTTGAGATGAAATTTTTATGGTATGAATCTTGTAATGTATATTATCATTGAGAGAAAACGGAATTGAATTTAAGTATGTGAGTTAGGAGTTATAAATTAAAAAAGTTAAACAGTACAAACTGTTCAGGACTGTCAAAACGATTGTGTTTAAGTATTAAACTGTATTAACTCAGAAGATATAAAAATATGGGGTTTATATGGTTGAAAAACTGAGTGAAATACCTTTCAAGGGTGTATGATAAGTGAAATTTGGATTAGTGAGTAAGAAGTTATGATTAAAATGGTAACTGGTCCTCAAACTATTTAAATGAAAAATAGTTTTGAATGTTAATGTTTGTACTTATGTCAAAGAGTTAATATGATTGAATTGATCTCTAATATGGGTTGCATATGCTTGTGTTTGAGTGTTAAGATCAAGTGTGTTAAGAGATCTTGGAGGAGGCAAGGGTTGGACAACCAAGTGGAAGGAATAAGGGCATTATAATCAAGGAACAAGCTTAGTGGAGTATTGTGAGTGTAATTCCATTAGGGTTGGGACTAGTGTCCTAACCAACCTATTCATTTTATGTAATTTAATCTATATGTTATGCATGAATTGGACTTAATTCCAAGCTGGTAACTTTTTTAGTATGGGAAGAAGGCTAATATAGAAATGGAAGCATGAAATGAATCATTGTTAATACCTTGCTTGTATGTAATTGTGGACTGCCCTTGTGAGACTTATTTACTATGGTTGACATGAGCTTGAAAATGAATGAGATGCTACTGTTTTATTAATGTATTGATGATGCTTGAATTTGATATGAGATTATTTGGTATGGCTTGTATGAAATTGTGAAATTACATGTTATGATAAGTACGTATCTTGGAATATATAATATGAATATGGTAAAAAAATGACAAAGATATAAATGGAGCATTTGCCTAATTGAAAAACTTATAAAAATCTTGGTCGATTAGAGGTCTTAGGTATAAAGGCATGCATAGAGTCTGAGCTCCCCTGTTTAGTACCTAGTGTACTCTCCGCAATGGTAATTGGCACCTAAAATGCTTAGTGCATTTCCTTGTTGATCACATGATATCTTGAATGGTGTCCAAGACACATTGATGCTATTGAGTATCCCCTGACTTGTTGCTTTGGCAACCATTATTTGGTACTTGGTACCCCCTGTTGACTTCCTTACCTAATCCTTCTACTCCACCAAGGCAAACAAATAAAAATGCATACGATTATAATAAGCTTATGAAGTGGATAAATGAAATGATAATTAACATGCTATGAAATGATCTATGCGTGATTCATAATCAATGTGGACAATGGTCCTTTCGAATGACATGATACAATGTGATATGCTATGATCTTTGTTGTTATGTGAGTTATTGGACATTGGTCCTTTTCGAATGACATGATACAATGTGATATGCAATGATCTTTGTTGTTATGTGAGTTATTGGACAATGATCCTTTTCGAATGGCATGAGGTAATGTAATATGCTTGGAATGCTTGAATTCATAATCGATGTGGACAATGGTCCTTTTCGAATAACATGCTATAACATGTTTTATAATTTGCTTATGAATTATTGTTGGTTCAATGATATGCTTGGTTGATTCTTGTTTTGTTCGAATGTAATGCATGATGAAAAGTATGATGTAAATTGAAGTGATGTATGATCTTATTCTATGAATATTAGTACATGTAATGTATGAAGTCAATTGAGACTTGAGCATGATAAGCTTAGTTAGGTGATGCTTTATGTGCTAATAATCCTAGCTAAGTAACCTTAATGATGATCACAAGATATTAAAAGAATGAATTAGTTTTAGAAATTTCCTCGCTAAGTACAAATTTTGTACTTAACGCCCTTTGTTTCCTTCTTCCCAAATAACAGGGTATCTTGGGCATAAAGCTAACAATTCTGATCGGAAGCAAAATCACAAGTTAGCAATATGTATGACCTAAGTCTTGTATTTAGACTCCTAGATGGTGGCTTTGAAATCTTTCTAGATATTCATCTCAACTTGTTTGACATTAGCCTTAATCTACGACAGTGTTTGAACTTGTTATATGCTCCTCGATTGCTAGTTTGGAGGCTAGTAACATGTTTTGTAATTAGTATGTAAGCCTATTTTTTTGTTGTAAATATGTGAGTCAAGCTTGGAGGTCTTATAATGGTTCTATTTTGTTGTAAATAGTAGAACAATAGCTTGACATGGCTTGAGGTACATCATGCTAGAATGATATTTTGAAAAACAAGCATGCTTAATGAAATGATGTTATGTTAGTATGTGAGATTCCAAGTATGGTTTGTATGGTATTTGTGATTTTTAATAGTTAGTGATATAATGTAATATGGTTGTATGATTCGAAATAAACCTTGAATAATTAAGTAGGCTTTTCGAATGACCTTGTAATTATAGGTCCCATGTTGTTCGAACAATGAGAATATGTTTATTAAAATTTGTTAACATGAGTGGCTTATAATGCTTCGAATGTAATAAAAATGATTCTTTAATTTGGTAGTTGTAAGTAACCGAATTTGACCCTTAATCAGATAGTATGTAAAGTTTAAAGTGGTTTGTAAAATAATGATAAGGTTTTGTATGGTTAAATAACTAATCGATCTATGTTATGTTAGAAAAAATTTTGTTAGCCCACTTTCCGCATGCATTTTTAGTAAAGTTGCTAATAAGAAACGTTTCTTGTTTTGGATTTCTGAATGATATTTTGTTCTATTCTGTTCTGTTCCGGTAACGCTCCTCGCTCCTAACCCGGGCGAGGGGTGTTACAGATTGGCCGGTTCACCATAATGTTGTTGATGAGGGCTAGATGCGGCCTCTCTACGGTGGAGATGTGGGAGGTGGGTAGCAGACGCCTTTTAATGAAGGTGTTCCAAAGCATTGGCTCGGGCAGCAGTCGGCGGCTATGGACTGAGCCGCCATGTTTTCCTGACAACCACGACGTGTTTATCACGGTGGCGTTGAGCTTGACAGGTTCCCCACGCACAAATACAAATGGCATCTTAGGGCCGGGGTTGTGGGCATAGAACTCTCTGACCAATGTGATGTTTGCTACCTCTGGCTTTCGTGCGAACATCTCCCAACCCTTGCTGTGTATATTTTCGAACAGGGCGGGATCAAGGCCGAAGTCCCCTGTCTGCTTCGAGTAATGGAACCCTTGTTCGTCCCATATTGATTACTTGGCAAACTGGGTTCTGTATCTCTTTTCGTCATCACGGGAGAAGAAGCGTTGGAAGGTTGGCTTGGTTTGAGATGTTGATGCCATGTGTGGGACGATTTAGATGTAAACTGAAACTTAAAAAGAAGATAATTAGAAAGAGAGCAGTGGATTCAAGAATAGGGTAACAAGGAGATGAAAGTAAAGTAAATGAATGAGAGAAGTGAGGTTTAAATAGAGGTTGCCGAGAGGTGTTGTGGCGGAATTAAATGTCCAACGGGAAAGTTATCTTTCGCACGTTACGAGATTTCTATACGTTAATTTTGTAGCCGTTGGCAGCTAGCCATTAGCGGGCAACTAGCCGTTATGCAGTTTTTGCGTTGGGCCGCCTTTGGCTGTCTTGGTGGGATGGTGGGCGGGGTCCTTGTTGGGCTTCTTCTTGGTCCGGCTCTTTTATTCCTAAAACCTGAAATAAAAATAAAGATAATTAAATACTAAAATAAATTCTGAAAAAATGTGGAAAATAAATTTAACTAATTCAAAATCTAATCCTAAAGAAAATAAATTGCAATAAATTAAATTATATTCCTAAAACCTAAAAATAAAGAAAGTAAAAATAAAATTAATCAAGTTATGTTGGGAGTGCATTTGGGTGCATCTCCAAGACATAACCACATCATGTTCTATAAGGTGGTGTGTTGTTGGGTCCTTCAGCCTGCCTTTTGGTGTTCCGTGGCGTCCGCTGTTTGGGCCTATCTCAGTGCTGATTTTGGAGGCCTGAGCGTCCGAGCATCCTTCCTTTCCCTTTACTGAGGGTTGTAACACATTTAGCTTGATGCTCTGATTGTCTACCCTCATGATCAGCTCCCCATGCTCCATATCAATTAACGTTCTCCTCTGGCCAAGAATGGCCGCCCAAGGATGATAGGGGCATTTTCATCAGCCTCATAGTCTAAGATGAGGAAGTTTGCTGGAAAAATAAGGCTGCCCACTCGAACTAAGATGTCTCCGATCTTACCCCACGGTTGTACAAATGAATGATCAACAAGTTTTAGCATGATGGAGGTAGGTTTGGCTTGTCCAATACTTAGCTTGTCGAAGACTGCCTTAGGCATCAAGTTGATGCTGGTCCTAAGTCGCACATGGCTTTTGTTGCATGGTTGCTACCGATTTTGAATGGTATAACGAAGATACCCGGATCTATTTGCTTGGTCGGCAGCTTGTTGTGCAGCATAGCCATGCACTCTTCTGTCACTGCAACTGTTTCGAACTCCCCAATTCTCTCCCTCTAGAAAACCATGTCCCTTAAGTATTTTGCATAGTTGGGAATGCTCTGGATGGCTTCAATGAGACGAATATTTATGTGAACCTATTTCAGAATATCCAAGAATTTCCTAAACTGGTGCTCTAACTTTTGTTGCTTAAGCCTTTGGGGGAAAGGTGCTGGCAGGCGGATGTCCTCTATACATTCCTTGCATGGGAACTAGATCTGTGGAGGATCGTCTGCCTCAGGGCTGCTATCAATCTCATCTGCCGGTGCGGCTGGTGTTGATGCTGCCGCGACAGGCAGTTCTTTCTATGCTGGTTGTTCCTCTGCTGGCTTTTCCACTCTAGGTTCATCCAATTGTTTCCTACTTCTGGTTGATATGGGTTTGCACTGCTCATATGTGGGTTTAGCTACTGCCTTTGTACTTCTGGATGCTGCACCCATTGTTCGACTGCTAAAGATCTCTGTGAATTTTCCAAACTTGGTCTCCAGGTTCTTTATCGCAACTTCCTGGTTGTTCATCCTCATCTCCGTCCTATCCATGAACGACTCAGTATTATTAATAAACTTATTAGTACAAACAATAAAATCACTAGTTCTAGACATAAAAGTATGTAAAGTTGCTTTTAGGGAATTATTGTTCTGTGGTTACTGAGCTTGCTGTCTGGACTGGTTCTGCTAGTAGCCTCCCTGTTTTTGTTGTTGGTTAGCATTAGTTTTCAAATTGCTCCAGGAGAAATTTAGGTGATTCCTCCATCCAGGGTTGTACTTGTTCATGTCGGGCCTGCTGTTCCTCTTGTATCCTCCCATGAAATTGGCAGATGCAGTACATTCGGAGGAATTGTGGTTACCCCTACACTCGTTACAGAACGACTCTACAGCCTTGGCCTCATAGACTTTTCCAGTGGGTTTTTCCATGTTCATAACCAATTCTGCCAGTTTGTCGAGGTGGGCAATGACAGATTCTAAGGCTTCCACTTCGTTAACGATAGCTGGCCGCCTAATGCCGCCTCGGCGGGCAGTTGGGAACTTATAGTCATTTTTGGCGGCTTGGTTCAGGATCCGCAGTGCCTCCTCTGGTGGTATGTTGAGGATGATTCTGTTGGCATACGTGTCGAGCATCATTCGAGTTGGGTAGTTCACCCTGTTGTGGAACATTGACACCTACGTCCAAGCTGGAAAACCATGAAGCGGGAAATTATTAATCATCTGTTGGTATCGCTCCTATGCTTCATACATTGGCTCGGCCTCCCCTTGTCGAAAAGCTGTGATCTTGTTTCGCAATCTGTATATGACATTAGATGGATGAAACGATCCAAGAAGTCTTTGCACAGCTCTGTCCATGTATTGAATGACCCTGCTGACTGGTTGTTCAACAACTGTTTTGCCCTATCCCTCAGTGAATAAGGGAATAACCTCAGCCTTAGCACGTCTTGGTGGACTCCGTGTATTTTAAATGCTCTGCATATATCTAGGAATCCTCTTAAGTGCTTTGACCATTTTGAACATCATGGGCTTTAATTCAAAGTGATCTACCTCAATCTCAGGCTCTGTCTCAGTAGGATCAAACCCTCTGAAGTCATGCTCCAAGTAATCCCTGGTGGTTCGAACGTACTGTGGCTGCCTGTGTTGAATTTGCTGTTGTTTGCTGAGCGGCGGGTCTTGCTGCCCATCCCTGCTGTTCCAAGCATCGTTGGCAGGGTTGTCGTCTATGTCGTTCATGGTTGCCTCTGTTTTTTCCCCCTTCATTAGCTTCCCCGAGGGTTGTTTTGATTTCATTTTTTAGTTCTCTTGCTCTTCGTTCGAGATCGTCAAATAAAACGATTCTGCCCTTTAGATTTGCTCTGGTCATGCACTAGCAAAGAAAACTGTAATTTTTTTCTATTAAAAATAAGAATAATAAAAACTAAAAATTAAATGCAAATAAAAATAAGAGTTGCAGAAATATAAATAAGAATTTTATTGTTGCCAATCCCCAGCAACGGCGCCAAAAACATGTAGAGCATTTAGGTGTTTTCGAAATATGAGTGCAAGTGCACACTCCTGTCAAGTTATAGTATAAAAGATATCGTCTCCCAAAAGGATTTGACAGCTTAAACTCGAATCGTAATTCCTGCACAAAAGAAAATTAAATGCACAAATAAGTTTAGTTTATTTAAGAAGAAAAGTAAATAACACAAATAAATAAAGAGAAAAGATCAGATTGATGGAATGGGCCGGATTATGCTGTTGAATAATGTGAATCTACGTTGAATATGATAAGTTGTTTTGCGCTGTCAGACTTTGCTGCCTCAGCGTAGAATGGCAGATTAGTTGCTTAGACGCTTTCACTGCCTTGGCAGTGGAACGAATGTGTGTCTCGGCGGCAAACTCGGCAGTACTTCAAGGCTCGGCAGAACGCTTCGATGTGTATCCTGGTTATGTCTATGTCAAAATACTATTGATGCCCACTGCCGATAATACCAGTCGCGGCGTGAATCGTGCAAAGACAACAATATTTGGTTCGTTCTTCTTTAGCCGCCTTAAACCCTAACCTATGTCTAGGCTGGATTGATCAACACTTGATTAGAGTGAGGACCGTACTTACTCCTTTCGTGAGTTTGACTCTCTCGATACCGAACAAATGGATAGTTAACATCTAATCTTTCGAACTTAATTGAAAACTATGAAGATCATGGAATAAGCAAACCTTGAAGTTTTATTGCAAAAACAAACTTAATTCCTAAACAACCGTTCTCACACTAGTTTACAACATAACCCAAACCCAAAGAGAATTTAGAACATAATGGCGGCAAGAAAACCTAAACTATGCCTAAGGGAAATCCTAAGCTGTTTTGAAGTAAAAATACATTAAGTATATATAGGCATTAGCTAGGTCATGTCGTCCTTGAAGTAGAAGTCTTCAAAGTAGCTTTTGAATTAAATGCAACTTTTAATTCTAACTTCTTTGAGTTGAATGTGGCTTCTTCACGCTGCCTTGCTCCGCAAGATAGTTTGTTCTCCTCCTTCGACGGTTCTGTCCGCTCCTACATGCATCAAAAAAGTTGAGTGGATGGCATCGTTAGAATCAGGGTTCTCTGCTCTACAGATCGCTCTCCAGTTCTCTAATTCCTCAGCTTGCTGCCCTAGGCGATGAGTATGGTGGCGGCAGCTACTCGACAGCTGTTGTCTCTGTCTAGAACTGCATCAATACAGCTCCTTGGTCTGTTGCCTCAGCATCATGTCCTCAGCTCCTCTCTCCTTCTGCCAGCTTCTAGTACCTAAAACTAAAACTAAATTAAAACAATACATTTTCCTTACCAAATAAGAGAAAATCAATAAAAAGCATGGCAAAGTAAAGAATACTGTAAAATGCAATGCGTGCACCTAATTATCCCTAAAATGTACTTTAAAACATCAATAATATGAGATGGAATGTGCACAATATATAGAACTTATGGACACTTTACAATCGACATTACAAGTCCGGTGGTATTGATACTCAGGCTTGGGTATTGATACCGGTAAGTGTAAAATTGGCTTGGGTATCGATACTTGAATTGACGTATCGATACTAGTATGTGAAATTCAGCCAGGGTATCGATACTCGGGGAAGAGTATCGATACGACTTTTAGCTACTAGAGTTTGGGATTTTGGCATTCTACCTTAGTTTTCGATACTCGGGAGAGGGTATCGGTATGCCCTTGTAAAATTAGACTAGGTATCGATACCCTAGCCTGAGTATTGATACCTAGGATGTTAGATTCTATTAAAGTGGTGTTATGGTTTTAGATTCTTCTTTTTGTCCATGTTTCATATGTATGTAAATTGTATGAGTTTGGATGATCGTTTTATTCTAAAATTTGACAAGCATGCATGTAATCTAACTAATTGAGGAGTGATAACTTCGAATTTAAGTAAGTCCTCATAATTTACCAGATTTTTAGTTTGTCTTCCTAAATAACAATTAAACACAATTGGAAGTCTATTCGACACTCTATTCAGTTGATAATTTATCCGATGCCAGTACGCACACCTTAAGTTATAATGCTGAATCTAGATAAAATAAAAAGTAAAAAATGGATCTAATTCGAGTTAATTGTTTCGGGTTTGTTTCGGCGCGTCATGGTTGGGTGTTGTCTTTGATTTCTTGATCGATGTTTTGTTGTTTGTATACATGCTTATGAGTGATGCTGAAGATATATGTTTTCTTGGGGTATAAATGGGAACACATTGCCTATTATTGTGGTTTTAAAATGATTTGTAAGCTCTTCTTGAATCCTTCGCCGAATGCTAGCCTAACTTTATTGTGTTGTGATGTATGGCGTAGGCTATTGTAAGTATGGGTCCGCGACGTGAGACTCAATCTTCTATGAATATTGTTGAGGATGGGTAGAAAAACGAGGAAGGATTGGTTCCTCGCAATCCTTTACGTCCTCCTCCACCTATTCCTCTTGTACGTGCTAGGGTTGGGGGTCCGCGAGGGCCAATTTTTGGTGATTTGACGATGTTGATCCAAGCGATGATGTGAGACTTTCAGGAAGCAATAGCTAGTGTGCATATACAAGTACCAACGACTGCTGTGGCCTTTAACCATGAGATTCCATTGGACCACCTTCGTAGCTTGGGAGGTGTAGAATTTAGAGGATTGAATCCTAAGGAGACCGAAGAGTGGCTGGAGAGTACTATCCGTATTCTAAGTTAGATGGAATGTAACATGCATGTATGTTGGGCTGTACCGTATCATTGTTGCATGGTGATGCTTATCATTGGTGGGTGACTACGATTGGTGGAGTTCCGGATGCTGATGTGAATTGGGAATTCTTTCAGAGAGGTTTCAAGAGGAAGTATCTCAGTAGCAGTATCAAGATGCCAAAAAGAGAGAGTTTATGTCGTTGGTGCAAGGTGGCATGTCAGTGTCTAAGTGTGAGGTAAAATTTGTTCCCCTAAGCCAGTATGCTCTTGAGCTGGTTTCAGATGATCGACAGAGGTGTGACAGGTTCCGGTACGTTCTTTTCAAGGAAATCAAGACGTATTTTTTGCCATAAATTACACGGATTTTGATGTGTTGGTCAACAAGTCAAGGATATTGAGCAATCCTAGTGTGGTTCGGTGCAGGCTGTGAATGCGGATACGAGAATGAGAAGTGCTGACTCTAGCTATGCAGGAAGACAGAACAAGAGGTTGCATGATAAGCGAACAAGCCATATCATAAGCGTGGTGGTGGTGGTGGTCATAATCAGGGTGTACGTGTTACTACCGATTGTGGATTGTGAATCCAAAAGGATTTTTTAAGGCCTGCTGACCATTACGAGGTTGTGGTTGTTGGCGAGAATGTTAAGTTCTTGACCGATGTCGTTTCGGCTACAGAAGCATAAACGATGATGCAAGAGGGTTGTCAAGCGTATCTGGAAATTGTGATGAAATCGAACGTCAAAGGAGTTCGAGTGCAGGACATTTGGACTATGTGTGATTTTTTGGAGGTGTTTCCTGAAGAGTTGCTTGGTTTACTACTAGATAGGGAGGTGAAGTTCGACATTGAGACGTACTTAGGTACGACTCCAATTTCCATTGCTCCGCATCGTATGGCATCGAAAGAGCTAAAAGAACCAAAGACTAAAATATAGTATTTGTTGGATCGAGGGTTCATCCAACCTAGAGTTTCACCTTGGGGTGCACCAATTCTTTTTTTGAAAAATCAAGATGGAACTATGCATATGTGCATTGATTAACAGCAATTGAATAAGTTGACAGTTAAAAAAAGTATCTGTTACCTCAGATAGATGATTCATTTTTCGTGGGGCGGTTGTGTTTTGAAAGATTGATTTGAGATCAGGGTAAAATCAGTTAAAGGTCAAGGATGCGAATGTGCTGAAAATTGCTTTTCAAATAAGGTATGGGCATTATGAATTTTTGGTTATGTCGTTTGGTTTGACAAATGCATCACCTGCTTTCATGGATATGATGAATAGAGTGTTCCATGAGTATCTCGATCAATTTTTGGTTTTGTTTTATCGATGATATCCTCGTGTACTACCGTACCGATGAGGAACATGATCGACATTTGCGGATTGTGTTGCTAGCTTTGATGGATCATCAATTGTATGCTAAGATGAGTAAGTGTGAGTTTTGGCTTAGAGAATTAATGTTTCTTGGTTATGTGGTTTCAGCGGAGGGTATCTGTGTTGATTCACAAAAGATTGAGGCTATTCTTAATTGGAAACAACCTAAGTTGGTATCCGACGTTCGTAGTTTTCTTTGATTGACTAGATATTATCGTTGTTTTGTCGATGGATTCTCTAGTATTGATGCTCCGTTGACGAAGTTGTTGCTAAATAATGTTCCTTATATGTGGACGGAGAGTTAGCAGTGTTGAAGGAGGTTCTGACTCATGCTCTTGTCCTAATTCAACTCGAGTCTGGTATGTTTTTTGTAGTCTATAGTGATGCCTCTTCTGTTGGATTGGGCTATATGTTGATGCAATAAAAGGGTTGTGGCTTATGTGTCAAGACAATTGAAATTTCATGAGCGCAACTACCTGACTCACAATCTAGAGCTTGCGGCGGTTGTGTTTGCTTTGAAGATTTGAAGACATTATCTTTATGGTGAGAATTATATTGTTTGCATCGATCATAAAAGTTTGAAGTATTTGATTTCTAAAAGGAGTTGAATCTTAGGCAACAAAGGTGGATTGAGTTGCTTAAAGATTACGACTTGTCAATCGAGTATCATCTCGGAAAAGCCAATATGGTGGCAGACGCATTTAGTCGTAATGTTGTTGTCGAGCTTAGGGAGATGTTTGCAAGGTTGAGTGTGACGCTAGAAGGTGGTTTATTGGCTGAATTGCAAATTAAGCAAACATTATCTCAAATGTTTAAAGCGAGGCAATCATATGATAATTCTTTGGTTCTGCCTATTAAGGATATTTCGGATGGTATTCCGACAGACTTCCATTTTGATAGTGATGGTGTTTTGTGCTTTAAAGGTCGTATAGTTGTGCCAAAAGATTCGGGGTTGAGGAACACTATTTGACTGAGGCTCATTCTAGTCCTTTTGCTATGGATCTTAGTAGTACAAAGATGCACCGAGATTTGAAGGAATTGTATTATTGGGTTGGCTTGAAGAAGGATGTGGCCGAGTTTGTTTCTCGTTACATGGTGTGTCAATGAGTTAAGGTTGAACATCAGTTTCCTACTGGGTTGTTGCAACCTATTCAAATTCCAGAATGGAAGTGGGAAAGGATCACCATGGATTTTGTGACGGGTCTGTCATTGACATCGTCTGAAAATGATTCGATATGGGTGATTGTTGATACGCTGGACAAGTTGGTTAATATGTATATTGGTGAAATTATAAGGTTGTGTGGGGTTCCTAAGTCAATTATATCGGATAGGAATCAGTGTTTTTCATCAAGGTTTTGGGAAAGCCTTCAGACAACTTTGGGTAAAAGGCTTAATTTTAGTACATTTTATCATCCTTAAACGGATGGGCAGTTTAAACGTGTTATCAAGATTTTGGAGGATATGTTGAGATGTTGTGTAATCGAGTTTCAAGGGACATGAGAGATGCAACTACCCTTGGTGGATTTCCCTTACAATAATAGTTACCAGTCGAGCATCCAAATGGCTCCCTATGAGGCTGTAAAACCTATGTTTGGTTTTGATATAACAAAAGTGTTTTAAGGACCAAATTGAAATCTCTAAATAAAATTTTAAGTCCCCTAAAAGACATCAAATCATCAAAGCTTTGCTCTAGTTTGAAAAACTCAAACTCCTAAATTTTTTCTAAGTGTTCCAAGGCCAAACTACTCAAAAACGTCTATGAGTATCGATACGCCCCTAAGGGTATCAATACCTTTTTTAGAAACTTGGCTACTGGAGATAAACGTATCGATACGCTCTTTAGCGTATCGATATGGGTATCGAAACAGATTCCATCTGTATCGATATGCTATCTCTACAAAATCCTATAGAATTTGAATCAAGTATCAATACGATATCATCTGTATCGATACGCTTTAAAAATATTTTTAAAATCAGAGCTTTAAATATTTTGAGCGTTGGCTTGGTAGTTGGTTGGAAACTAAATTTTAAATAGGGTATCGATACGCTATAGAACGTATCGATATGATATCCTCCAATGAGCTATGTTGAAAAAATTGCATCGATACGGTATCCCCCATATTGATACGGTTCCCTAACCCGTACCGATACGCATGAACACGTATCGATACGCCTCTCTTAGATTTGTGGAACGACTCTTTCTTTCTTGATATAGGTATCGATACGCTTTCTCGAGTACCGATACGGTAGGCTGCATAAGTGCATTTATGGTGGTGAGAGAGGGTTCCAACGGCTATAATCAATTCCCTAACCACGCAAACGGCTAGAATTAATGGAGAAGGTATAAAAACAAGCTCATTGAAGACCAGCAACAACTATTGAATCGAAGAGAAACATTATACACAAAATCCAAGCTCAACTGCCAAAATTCTCATTCTTCCAAAATCCCAAATCGTCTTTGAGTGTAATTCTTATCTAGTATTTTATTTTGGGTTGAGTGCTTGTATTAAAGGGGCAAAATTGTATTGAGAGATACTTCTTATTGTCTTCAAATTCTTCTTTGTAACCAAGTGAGGGTTTGGTCAATTTTTGGGTAGAAAATTTACCGATTTTGTAATGGTTTCCTCCTAAGCCTAGAAAAGGGGAAGATCAACTAGTGAAGTTGTTGAAAAATCCTTAGTGGGAGCTAAGGTAGTGGATGTAGAGTTCATTTGGAACTTGAACCACTATAATTACCTTTGTCTTCAATTTTATTTATCCACTTCACTTCCAAAATTTTAAAAACCCAATTCACCCCTATTGGCTTTGATCAATCCTTTGATCCACTCAACAATTGGTATCAGAGCCTACCTCTTTGAAGGATTAAACACCGAAAGAGGAGATTCTAGAAAGAGTGTTATCATCAACAAAGCAAGCCATAGCATCTACCTTCGACTCTAGCATGTACGAGTCTCAATCGATCACCAAGTCATCTTTCTTCAACAGTGACAACTATCCTTATTGGAAGAACCAGATGCGCCTCTTCATAAATTCAAGTGATTTCCTTGTTTATGATGCTATAGAGGATGATCCCATCATTCCGATGAAGAGAGACGATGAAGGAAGATTTGTGCCGAAAAGAAAAGTAGAAATGAGTGAAGATGATCGAAAGAAGCTTCAAATCAACGACAAGGCTCTTTATATGCTATTTTGTGCTCTTAGACCGAATATCTACTCCAAGATTTCTTCCATCAAAAGTGCTAAAGAAGTGTGTGATACACTTGAGTCAACCTATGAAAGGACAAGCGATGTGAAGGAAACAAAGATTGAAACTCTCAATCTTAGCTATAAGAATTTCAAGATGGAGCCCGACGAAACCGTATCTAAGATGTTTGATCGCTTTTCATCCATCGTCAATGGGCTAAAAGGTTTTAGAGAGATCATCCCGGATGATAAGCTAGTATGGAAGCTACTCTACTCTCTTCTCGAGTCTTTGGATGGGAAAAGAACCGCTATCATCGAGGCAAAAAATTTGAAGACGTTGAAGCTTGATGAGCTAGTTGGTTCTCTCCTAACTCATGAAATCATGAAGCAAGGAAGGGAAGATGAAAAGAAGAAGGAAGAAAAAAGTGTGGAGAAGCTTGAGGTAGACAAGAAGAAGAAACTAGGAGTGGCTCTCAAAGCTTCTCTACACGAGGAGAGCACTTCTAGTGAGGATGAAGATCTTGAAGAATAGGCTATGATAGCCAAAAGATTCTCACGGTTCATGAGGTCCAACCGAGGTAGAAATTCAAAGAAAGATGGACTTCAAGACCAAGAACAAAGAGGAACAAAAGGATCCGATCATATGCTTTGAGTTCAAGAGACCGGGTCAGATCCATTCTGAGTGTCCTCAACTCAAGAAGAAGGTTTTGAGAAGAAGAAGAAGCTCAAAGCCAAGCTTGCTACTTGGAGTTATGAGGAATCATCCGAGGATGAGGAATAAGAAGTGGCCAACCTTTGCCTCATGGCTCTTGAGGAGGATTCTATGGTAAACTCTAACTCATCTACTTTTGAATTTACTTATGATGAACTTCAAGATGCTTATGATGAGTTGCAAGAGGTATATGATGAGTTGGTTGAGAAATACAAGGAGCCGATTTTAAAAAATAAGAAAATAATTTCCGTTTTAAGGACCCAAAATGACTCGCTTTCTAAAACCAACTCGGAATTAGAAAAGAAGGTCTTGGTTTTACAAAATTCCTCAAATGAATTTGAAAAGAAATCAAATGATTTAAACGATCTTGAAAAATACCATGTTTACCACCAAGAGGAGGTGAGTAAACTCAAATCTTCTCTAAACAATGTTGGGAAAACGGTTTTGAAAAAGCACCTTCTTCAAAATCCCAACATGTGAAGAGAAACTTTGTTAACCATAAACGAAGAGGCTCCCATAAGTATCACAAGAACAAGGAAGTTAGAAGTGTATGGGTTCCTAAGGAACTTGTAGTTTCTAACAATATTGTAGCTATTTCATCTTGGATTCCTAAGGGAACCAAGTATTTGGGAACTAACACTGTAACGCCCCGGTTTTGGGCTTAGAAGTCTTGGGCGTTGACCGGTCGGTCAAAGTGCTGTTCGAATCTTAAGAGGTGAATTTAGGAAAGCCTAGTTCGGGTTGCATTAAAAATATGGAAAAATGTTCTAAAATCATCTTTTAATATAATTAAGTGAACTGTGAAATCAATTTTGGAAAATGAGTTTTGGAAGGGTGACATTTTGGCTAGTGACCAAAATGTAATTTTCGCAAGTTTGGTGGCTGTTTTATAAAGGGTTGAAACTTTGAATCTTTAAGGAGCTATTTACCCAAAGGGAGTTTCTCCAGATTTTTCTAAGATATTTTAAGTCTAAAATCTGATTTTAAATGATATTAAAAGTGGAGGGAAAGCCATTTGGCTATTTTAGATTTTTGTAACCAACTTTTCCTAATTTTCTTTCTCTCTTTTTCTCTCAATCCAAACACTCCATTTCCAGAGAATTGATTCTGATTTCTTCACCTAAATCCCTCCTTTCAACTCTCATTTGATTCCTAACCAACATATCTTCAAAACCTCTTCAATTGCTACTTGTTTCAACAAGGATTTTGATTCCAAAAAGAGGAGAAACTCAAGTTTGGAGGTAAGAACGTCCTTCTCCACTAAACTATCAGTTCTTTACTGAAATTCCTAAGTTTTCAATCCTAAATTGATGTTTAATTAAAGGTTTTAAAGTGGTGAAATGGATCTTGGCTTATAATGCAAGATTTGATGATTTTTCATGATTTTCGTTAGATCTGATTAATCTGTGATTTGAGATGTGTTTTTGATGTTAAATGAACTCTAAATTGATAAGGAATTGAGTTTTGATTGATGCAATCCCGGATAGGTTGAGTTTCCTAAGTTTAGCTTGTGTTTCAAGGTTGTTTTTTAGGTGATCTTGGTGATCTGATGTTGCTGGAGGTATAAGGATGTTTATAGGTTGTTTTTAGATGTGTTATGATGTTTATGGAAGTGTGGTTTTGCTGGTTTATGGCTGGGCTTTGTTTAGAAGTGGTTTGGATGCATTTTCGGTTGTGTTTGGTGGCCGAAAATGGAGGTTGAATGAGAGCAGCGAGTTTAGGTGCTTTCATTGAAGCAATTAATGCATGATGATGCATTAATCCTCTGCTTTGATGTGTTGAAACAGGGGAGGCATCCTTGGATCCAAGAGTTGTTGATCCGGAAGCTTGATTTGGTGCTTTGGCTTGAAGCAAAGTGGAAATCAGTGAGTGAAGTTGGGTTTTCTGATTTTAAAACCAAGGTTTGAAGGTTTTGGGAGCTCAGTCTAAGTCTAAACAACTTTGCTAAGCTCAAGTGTAAGTTTTCGGATTTTCTCTCTAGTGGTGGCCATGATTTTGTTGTGATGCAAAATGGTGAATTGCATGTTTTAATTACTGTTTTGAAAGCATGTTTTAGCATGGTATTTGCTGATGTTTTAAGCCATATGTTGAAGGTAACTCTAGGTAGGAGTTCCTTGATTTTATACATTGAAATAATGTGGTTTGATGCTTTGAAATGCATGTTGAATATGGCTTGGTTTAATGCTTTCAAACAGTGGATTATATGATGAAAAAGATGTATATTGGCAAGTGATGTTTTGAAAATGTTAAGGTCACTAAGGTGGTTAAAAGTCCTTGAGTGAGCCTTGTTACTTAAGAACATCAAGGTGGTTAAAAGTCCTTGGATGATTCTTGTTGCGGACACTAAGGTGGTTAAAAGTCCTTAGGTGATCCTTTCCATGGTGTTTAAAAGTCCATGGGGCCAAGGTGTTTAAAAGTCCTTGGGGCCAAGGTGTTTAAAAGTCCTTGGGGTGATTCAAGCTATGGACACAAAGGTGGTTAAAAGTCCTTGTGTGGTCCTCATTCATGGTGTTTAAAAGTCCATGGCCAAGGTGTTTAAAAGTCCTTGGGGCCAAGGTGTTTAAAAGTCCTTGGGAAGTTGATGAACTTGTTTTAAGAAATGGAAATTGTCACTTGAGCCAATATGACATGTATGTTTATGTTGAAGCATGAGATTGCTTGTTTTAAGTATGCTTTTGAGCATGTGCAAAGGTTGATTATAAGCATGATTTGTAAATGTTTTAATTGCATTATTGAATGGTTTTTAAGAGCATTCCTCACTAAGCTTTTGCTTACGCTCTCTCGTTTTCTTAATTCAATAATGCAGAGCATTAAAGAACCTTGAGGGGCAGCAAGGAGGGCAAGCATTCTAGTGCAAGTAAAGCTCAATGTATGGAAGGTTTTATAAGCACTTTTTAGCTTTTGGGCAATTTGGCAATGGGGGACCAATGTGTATGTTTTGGGAGGTGTTTGGAACTCCCTAAGTATGTTGAATGATGATTTGAATGCTGGTTTTTGGATTGGATCATTATATGCTTGTTGTGGAAGTTTGTGCTTGAATAGCTAGCTTGTGTAGGAAGCATGCCTATAGAATTGGGGCTTTTTGCATATGATGTTGTTTTGTTGAATTGTTGATGCAAGTATGTCCTATATATGTTGAATTGCATGCTGGTAAAGTTTGGTGACAATTGGAGCATGTTTGAATGATCAATTGCATGTTTTGGAATGCATTTGGAGCAAATCTGTGCAGGGCGTTTCGGAACAGTGTGCACCGTTTCGGAACGGGTGCCTGGAATTAACCCAGGGGTCCGAAACGGTATGCACCGTTTCGAAACGGTTTGGTCTCTGCCAGACCTCCGTTGCGGTACTAGTTGCGGAACGGCCCGTGTTTCGGAACGGGGTCAACCTGTTTCGGAACGGTCGACCGTTGGGGGCTGACATGGGCAGTTATATGTTTTGAAATGTTTGCATTTTGGTCCTGAATCTTGTTTGTTTAATTGTCTGAGCTTGGGAAGTCCTTTTGAGCTGAAATTTCACAGAGAAGCATGAAACCTGACTAATTTTAAGTTGGTAAGATTAATTTGGGTTAAGACCTTTTAATTATCAGAAATTACAATTTGGTCCCTAAAGTTGTTATTTGTTCAATTGGGTCCCTGTTTGATCTCTGATGTTTGTGATCTTTGAGTATGATGTTTGTGTGATCACAATTAGGGTTAATGTGCATCTAGATAAGATTAAAAAGAAAAAAAAAAGGGTCGTTAATCAAGGTTGACTTTCGGGTTGACTTTGGTTTTCCCCGTGTGACTTTCTTAATTCGGGTCAACCGTCTAGGCCGGGTTAAGGGGGGTTACAAACACTCATGGACCCAAAATGATTTGGGTACCAAAAATCGAAGCTTAACTCATTGTTTGTAGGGGGAGCATTGCTACAAGGCCAAAGCATAAAGTCAAAACTCATGGTACCTTGATAGTGGATGCTCGAGGCACTTGACCGGAGGCAAGAGTTGACTCATGGAATTAAAGCCAAAAAGTGGAGGAGTAGTCACATTTGGTGACAACTTCAAAGGCCATATTGAAGGTATTGGCTCCATAAGTAATCACTCTACCATACTCATTGAAAATTTGTTGTATGTCAATGGTCTAAAACATAATTTGTGGAGCATTAGTCAATTGTGTGATAATGGGTTTAATGTCTTATTTGATAAAAATGGGTGTAAAATTGTTGACATTAAATCTAATAAAACAATGCTCATTGGTCATCACATAGAAAATATATATATGGTGCATTTAGATGACATCCATACATCCCATGCATGTTTTGTTGCTCAAAATGAAAATGATGCACGGTTATGGCATAGGAAACTAGGACATGCTAACATTAGTGTTTTAGAAAATTAGTTTCTCTAAATCTAGTTAGAAGTTTACCCAAAATTAAGTTCTCTAATGATAAAATATATGATGCATGCTCTAAGGGTAAACAACATAGAACATCATTTAAATCCATTAATGATATCTCTACTAGTAGATGTTTACAATTAATTCATATGGATCTATTTGGGCCAATTAGGACTACTAGCTTGGGTGGAAAATCATATGCTTTTGTGCTTGTTGATGATTACTCTAGATATACTTGGGTTCTCTTTTTAAGCACCAAAAATGAAGCTTTAGAAAACTTCATCACATTTTAAAAAATAACTCAAAATGATCTTGAACTTAAAATTTCACATATTAGAAGTGAAAATGGAATGTAATTTCAAAATATGGGTTTTGAGTGTGTAAAAGTTCTATTATTTACACCCTTTTTAACCCATATTTCTGCTGCATTCAAGCATCATTGCATTGCATTTAGGTTAGTTTTCAATAAAACATCACAATTATATAAAAGGCACGGATTCTACTGAAAGATGGCTATTTTTGCAGGTATCTGTCACAGTAGATGTTGAAGGCAGGCGCAAGGCAGATAAGCAGGAAAGCTGAACTGGACAAGCAGCCGAAGAAGACGAACCTGTCATGGACCTGTCGTGACAGCATGGTGACAGCAGACTTATGAAGAGGAAAAGTAAAGTGGACCTCGATAGATAGAGAAAAATCTGCTCGTCTGTCGTGTGAAAGCCAAATATTTTTCCAAGCCCCGGATCGAAAGATATGTCAAGCCAAAGCTCACGGAGAGGAAATTCCCACAAAATAAGGATGCGGCTGGAAAGTAGGAGACTTTAGAGATTTAGTCTTTATTAGAATCTTACTTTTAATTAAAGTTGTAATCCTTGTTACCTTAGATAACTTGAGCCCAAAGCTTATATAAGGGCATAGATTTAACCTAGGGCAAAAACCGATTACCCCATAACCGAAACCAAAACCCTGCCGTTTACCTGTCACCGACATGTTCTAAATTCCCCCTAGGGCCACGGGTTGTTTTGTAAAGTAGTTGCAAGGGTTGCTTTGTTTTAGGATTTTTCAAGTTCAATAAAATAAACTTCAAGTTCTTTTATCTTGGTTTTAATATCTTACAAGAGCATCGGGAGAGCATTGTGAGGTTATCCATTTACTTAACATCGGGAGAGTTAAGTATACGAAAGAGATAAGAGCGCGTTCTCTAGTTTATAGTTGAACCATCTCGTGCCTAGGGATAGGGCGAGGTTAAGTGGCTAAGATTCATGCCGGGAGGTATCATCAAAGACGTGATCATCGACAGACTTGTGCCTAGGGATAGGGCAAGGCAGATCTGGGATTCTTGCCAAGCTTGAAGTACGGAGTTAGCGTTCGCTGCCGCGACAGCTAACGGACAGACGCCGCGACAGGTGCTGTCGGCGACGGGTGCGACGATGGAACTGGAGATCCTAAGCAATTCAATACCTGCACTACCGAGCAACTCAATACCAGCCCATTCTCTTTATCTTGATATCTTACTTCTTTTATTTGCGTTTTCCTTATTATTTTCGTGACAAAACTCTTAATTATTTCCTTTACTTCGTGCAGTGAATTTAGGTGAAGCTATTAGCCCAATCCCTGTGGAGACGATATCCGATACTTCGTATCACTTTACTACTTGCGTCGTGTATACTTGCACTATAATTGCGATAGACTATTTTACACGCAACAATGGGTTTTGATGAGTTTTGTAATGAAAATGGGATTAACCATAATTTTTCGGCTCCTTGAACTCCTTAACAAAATGGGGTACTTGAGAGGAAAAATATAACTCTAGAAGAAATGTGTAACCCCCTTAGCCCGGCCTAGACGGTTGACCCGAACTACGAAGATTACACGGGGAAAACTAAAGTCAACCCGAAAGCCAACCTTGATTAACGACCCTTTTTTTCTTTTTTTAATCTTGTCTAGATACATGTTAACCTTAAGTGAGTACTCATGAAGCATATGAGAAAAAGGCACAACGATCGGAATTCAGAAAGGGACTCAATTGCACAATATACAAATATTAGGGACCAAAACGTAATTTCTAAAAATTAGAAGGTCTTTACTGATTTTAAAGTTACCAATATGAGATTAGTCACATTTCATGCTTCTCTGCCAAAATTCAACTTAATCGGACATCTCAAACACCAACAATTGCAACATCAACATTTGGGACTAAAATGTAAAGCTTGCAAACTTCAGCACCATTCAAATCAGTGCCCAACGGTCACCTGTTTCGAAACGGCGTTGACCGTTCCGAAACGCGGGTTGGTTCCGAGACTGATTTCAAAACAAGGCCTTCCAGAAGCCAAAACGTTTCGGAACGCCCTCTTAGCGTTACGAAACACGAAGGCCATTTCAGGCCCCCGTTTCGAAACACTAGAGGGTGTTTCGATACGGTCTGCCCAGAATCTGCAGATTTTGCTGGTTTTTCATGCATAAATCCATTTAAACACCACCTATTGACTCTCTACTCATGTCAACAAAACATCATACATAAATGGAACATGTTTAGAACTCCTAAACACATTCATAGCATCAAACATGGTAAACTCATATTTCTAGAGGCATGCTTCCTAGTTAAGCAATCCAATAAGCAATCCAACCCTCAAATAAGAATTAAAGGCCATTTACAATTCAAATCAACCAAGGTGAACATGCCACAACCACAGGGAGTACAACACATCTCCAAAAACACGTCTTAGGTTCCCATTGCCAAATTACCAAAACTAATAGTGTATGAAAACATCACCATACATGAGCTCGGTTTCCTTTGGACACTCTTAGCTTCCTTGTTGCCCTTAAACACTTCAATTATCTGCATTATTGGTAAAAGAGAGCGTAAGCACAAATGCTTAGTGAGGCATGCTCTAAAAAACCAATACTACAATGCATCTTTAGAAAACACTTTCAACAAAGCTTTTAGAACACATGCTCATCTCTTTTTATGCAACCTTGCATACTTTACAAGCATCTCATGCTTCATTACATTCAATACATTATATTGGCTTTCAAGTGATAGTTCATAACCATTTCAACACAAAACACAATCGGATACGCGGATTACAAGCGTTGTCCCACACGCTTCATACACACTACCGGGCTACACAAGGTGGAGTTTAACGGTACAATCACAACCCCTCAACACCCGTGATGGAGTTTAATGGTACAATCACAACCCCTCAACATCACTCATCGGTAGTTGTATAATTCCTCTAACGATTGTAAGGGACACACAACACAAGATCCACACACGGACTTTCAACCACCGTTGTGATCTTACCTCACTCGTTAGGATACTATCAAAACCCCTCCACATCCAAGGCGACTTTACTTACGGTGCACCCAATCCTATAGTCGGCTAACTATATTCGATTCAAGTACTTTAAAACCATTTCATCACTTGCCAATATACACCAAATACCATCAACAATTCACTGTTTTAAAGCATTAATCAAAGCCATTAAGCATCATGCATCTCCATGCATCATCACCAAAGTAATATCATGCCAAAACAAGGATCTCTTACCTTGAGCATCCTTCAATACATGGCTTTCAAAACCAGCATTAACCATGCTAAAACATGTGACTTTACTTACGGTGCACCCAATCCTATAGTCGGCTAACTATATCCGATTCAAGTACTTTAAAACCATTTCATCACTTGCCAATATACACCAAATACCATCAACAATTCACTGTTTTAAAGCATTAATCAAAGCCATTAAGCATCATGCATCTCCATGCATCATCACCAAAGTAATATCATGCCAAAACAAGGATCTCTTACCTTGTGCATCCTTCAATACATGGCTTTCAAAACCAGCATTAACCATGCTAAAACATGCTTTCAAAATAGTAAATAAACATGCGATTTATAACAAATGCATCAAACCACATCTTAGCAAATCCGAGGGAGTTTTTCCGAAAACTTACTCTTGAGCTTAGCTAAGTTGTTTAGACTTAAACTAAGCTCCCAAAACCTCCAAATAATTGTTTCAAAGCTGGAAAACCATATCCACTCACCAATTACGTTTCACTTGCTTGCCGAAACGCCAATTAAGCTTCCAAATCAACTTCAAAGGTGTCCGAAGATGTCTCCCCTGTTTAAGACACATCAAAGCAGAGGATTAATGCATCATCATGCATTGAAATCTTCAGCCAACACACCTAAACTCGATGCTCATCCTAAAACCAACATTTCGACTATCAAACACAACCGAAATCACCTCCAAACTCTTCCAAAACTTTACCCAGTTAAGATCCATCACTTCTAATCATTTCTAAACATCAATCACCATAAAAAACAAGCCTAAACTCGACCTTAAACCTCCAGCTATAACAGAACACCAAGAACACCTCAAAAACCACCATTTTCTTGACCAAAAACTTAGGAAACACAACCTATTCGGGATTGCATTGATTAAACCTCATTTCAAACATCATTTAATATCCAAATAACATTAAAGAACCACCTCAAAACAGAGCCCAATCAATCTCAACGAAATTCTTCAAGATCTCTTCCAAAATCTTGAGTTTTAAGCAAAAATCACATCTCTAACATTAAAACCATTTATAGAACTTAAATTAAGGATAGACAACTTGGGAATTTCAGTAAAGAACTGAGTATTTAGAGGAGAAGAACAATCTTACCTCTAAATGATGATACCTCCTTGATTTTGGCAAAATTCCATGAAAAATCAATGTGGAAATCAAAAGGTTTTGTTGCTAGATTGATTATGAAACAATGAGCGATGGAAATCTCATCAAATAAGGTGAAGATCAAAGTGATTTGTGCTGGAGAAAATGTGTTTGGATGATGGGATTTTGAGAGAGAAAATGAATGAGAGAAAAATTAGGAAAAAGGTAGTTATGAGAATCTAAAAGTAGTTTCCATCTTTATTTCATTTAATTAAAACATTAATTAAATCACCCAAATTAAGGAATAATCTGATGAAAACATTTTGGGTAATTAGCTCCTTAAAGATTCAAAGTTTCAATCCTTTACAAAACAGTCACCACTAAACTTTTCAAAAATCGCATTTTGGTCACTACACCGGAATGTAGTATTTCCAAACCTTATTTTGTAAGATTGATTTCACAACTCTCTTATATATATATTAAAATAGGATTTTTAGATATTTTTATTTATTTTTAAAGCATCCCGAACTAGTCTTTCCCTAAAATCTCCTTTTATATTCGAACCGTTTCTCAGACCGGTCCGACCAAACCCTAAACTTCTAAGCCCAAAATTGGGGTGTTACAACTCTCCCCCTCTTAAGAAACTTCATCTTCGAAATTTACCTGGAGGAAAAAGGTAAGGAAACTGCTTATTCATGTCATCCTTTCTTTCCCACGTGGCTTCCTCAACACCACGATGCTTCCACAACACCTTAACCAATTCAATGGTCTTACCTCAAAGAACGTTATTGTCCGAATCCAGAATCTCAACAGGCTCTTCATCATAGGTCAAGTCTGGATTCAACTCCACTTCCTCCACATGCATAACAGGTGAAGGATCCGATCTATACCTCCGAAGCATAGAGACATGAAACACATCATGTATCTTTTCCAACTCTTGTGGGAACCTCATCTTATATGGAATAGGACCCACACGTTCAATCACCTCGTATGGTCCAATATACCTAGGGCTCAACTTACCCTTCCGGCCAAACCTCATCACCTTCTTCCAAGGCGAAACCTTCAAAAACACACGGTCACCCACTGCAAACTCAACCTCCTTACGCTTCAAATTTGCGTAAGACTTCTGTCGATCAGAAGCTGCCTTCAACCGCTCACAAATGAGCTTTACCTTCTCCGTGGTTCCTTTCAACAAAGACGATATCGAAACCAACTTCTAACCTGTTTCAGCCGAGCAATGAGGAGTTCTACACTCTTTCTCCCATACAAGGCTTCATAAGGTGCCATTTGAATACTTGCCTGGTAGCTATTGTTATAAGCAAACTCCACCAAAGGCAAATGTTTCTCCCAAGAACCTTGAAACTCAATCACACAACACCTCAACATATCCTCAAGCACTTGGATAACACGCTCAGACTGTCCATCCAACTGTGGATGATAAGAAGTACTGAAATTTAGCCTCGTACCTATTTTGTAAAATTGATTTCACCATTCACCTTTACATATTAAATAAGGATTTTTAGTTATTTTTCTATATTTTTAAAGCATCCCGAACTAGGCTTTCATTAAAACTCCCTTTTATATTCGAACCGTTTCTCAGACCAGTCCGGCTCAGACCCTAAACTTCTAAGCCCAAAATTGGGGTGTTACACGTTTCAAGTTTGCTTATCTACCATAGCTTGGAGAATGGAAGTTTATGGATTTTCTTCAAATTCCGGGGGTTTTCTTTAGAAATTTGGTTCTAATCTTTTATGCCAATGCAAAGTGTGTCGCTAATGCCGAGAGTAATGTCCATGCCATTAATTCTTATCTAATGGGCAAGAAGATTACCATCGATGTCAAGGCTCTTTGTGATGTTTTTGGATTTGAGGATGAGGGTATCGACGATGAAGGTGTTCATGGACATGTTTTGGCAGGATCCGTCACCGTTCTAAAGGCTCATGACCACAACATACATTTGATGATCACTTGGTGGTTTAGGCCTCCCGAAGTAAAATACTCAACAATCTGCCAAGTTGATGATTTTTGGATTAGATGCTTTCGCGAGGGGAGACGTCCTAACCTTGCTTGCATTATGTTTACGGAGATAGTCTTCCTCGTTCAACATCATCACACCACTCTTGTTACTTCATTCACTTATGACACGGCTTTGAGCTACTTTTTCACTAATAAAGAGATTGATTGTTCTCATGATTATCCGACAAATCTCACTGATTCGATTAATGAGAGGTCTCTATCTTGGGGCAAGTTTCATTATTTCAATGGTAATTGGCTTCGCCTTTCTGAGCTTCCTAGTGATGCTATACTCGAAGAGATTGCAAATCCTCTCGTAGCTCCTCAAGCTCCTTCTCCATCCATGGATTCTCTCATGACCTACCTTAATGAACAATTCACAAGCTTACGCACGAGAATTGGTTCTATAGATCAAGTCATGAATTCCGGATTTGCCGCCATTGATATTCGCTTCACAAGCTTGGAAGATCGCATGACCAATGTAGAGAAGCGTATCACTTCCATTGAGGCCGAGCATAATTCTATGAATATCTCTCTTACGGCCTTCTATGATGAATGGCGTCAATCAAGGAGGAACAATGATGCCAATGCTGAGTGTGTAAAAGTTCTATTATTTACACCTTTTTAACCCATATTTCTGCTGCATTCAAGCATCATTTCTTTGCATTTAGGTTAGTTTACAGCAAAACATCACAAATATATAAAAGGCATAGATTCTACTAAAAGATGGCTGATTTTGCAGGTTGCCGCCGTCATAGACGGAGAAGGTGGGTGCAGGGCAGAGAAGCAGAAGAGCTGAACTAGACAAGCAGACAAAGAGGACAATGCTGCCATGGTGCTGCCGTGACAGCATGATGACAACAGTTTTTCGGAGAGAAAAAGCAAAGTGGACCTCGATAGACAGAGAAAATTCTGCTCGTCTGTCGTGTGAAAACCTCATATTTTTCCAAGCCCCGGATCAAAAGATATGTCAAGCGAAAGCTCAAGGAGAGGAAATCCCAAGAAACAAGGAGGACGGCTGAAAAGTAGGATCCTTGGAGATTAAGTCTTTATTAGAATCATACTTTTAATTAAAGTTGTAATCCTTGTTAACTTAGAATACTTGAGCCCAAAGCTTATATAAGGGCATGTATTTTAACCTAGGGCATATCATACTCCATATCCCATAGCCAATTTCCCCATAACCGACTACAAAAACCCTCCGCCGTTTACCCGCCGTCGATATGTTCTAAAACCCCCCAGGGCCACGGGTTGATTTGTAAAGTAGTTGCAAGGGTTGTTTTGTTTTAGGTATTTTCAGTTCAATAAAATAAACTTCAAGTTCTCTTATTTTGGTTATTAATATCTTGCAAGAGCATCGGGAGAGCATTGTGAGGTTATCTATTTACTTAGCATCGGGAGAGTTAAGTATACGAAAGAAATAAGAGCAAGTTCTCTAGTTTATAGTTGAACTATCTCGTGCCTAGGGATAGGGAGAAGTTAAGTGGCTAAAGAAGAATTCATACACATCGGTGTTCATCCTTTGATTCACGCCGGGAGGTATCATCAAGACGTGATCATCGACAGACTTGGACCTAGGGATAGGCCAAGGCAGATCTGGGATTCTTGCCAAACTTGAAAGTACTGAGTTGGTGTGTTTGCTGCCGCGACAGGTGCTGCCGCGACGGGCGCGACGACAGAACTGGATTTCCTAAACTCTGCAATACCTGCACTACGGAGCAATTCAATACCAGCCCATTCTCTCTATCTTGATATTTCTACTCTTTTATTTACGTTTTCTTTATTATTCTCGTGACAACTTTCTCAAATATTTCCTTTACTTTCGTGCAGTGAATTAAGGTGAAGCTATTAGCCCAATCCCTGTGGAGACGACATCCGATACTTCGTATCACTTTACTACTTGCGTCGTGTACACTTGCACTACTATTGCGATAGACTATTTTACACGCAACAAGTTTTTGGCGCCGTTGCAGGGGATTGGCAACATAACTCTATCTTTCTTTTATTGCACTTTTCGTTTCTATTTTTGTTTCTATTTTTATTTTTATTTTTATGTTTTTCTTTGGTGCTTTCAACTCTTGCTTTTCACGAGGTTTTCTTGTTTATGCGCAGATCTAAAAGAGGTGAAGATCCTGAGTATCCACTAGATCCGGAAGTTGAACGTTCCTTCAATCTCAAGAAACAACTTCGTCACCTTTTAGCCAGGAACGAATACCTTGAGGAACAGCTAGAGAAGATGGCCCACGACCCGCCTGCTGGCGATGTGATACCGCCTGTCGGCAACCCTGCCGCCGGCCAACGATCCTGTCGCGACTACATGTTGAACGATCATGTAGAGTTGGAGACCACGCTGCTGGATATTGATGTTGATAGCTTCGAGCTTAAACCTGTCATGTTTAGTATGATCAACAATGCCGGACAGTTCAGTGGTGCTGTTACAGAGGACGCCATAAAGCATCTTAAAACGTTCCAGGAAATCTGTGGTTCGTTTAGACTGCCAGGAGTTAATCCGGAGATACTGAGGCTTCGGTTATTTCCCCATTCATTGAGGGACAGAGCTAAAACTTGGTGGAATAAACTTATGCCGGGTTCAATTAGAACTTGGGCAGATTTATCTCGTGAATTTTTATCTCGTTTTAATCAGTCGCATTTATCTGAGCGATTGCGTAATGAAATTGCTACTTTTCAACAGGAAGATGACGAGCCAATGCACGAGGCCTGGGACAGATTTACTACTCTTCTACGGAACTGTCCAATGCATGGATTCCCCGTCTGGAATCAGGTAACAAAATTTTATAATACTGCCAACTTACAAACTCGTATTCGAATTGACTCAGCAGCAAACAGACTATTATTGGATAAAGATCCGGACGAGGCAATGCAAGTTTTGAAAAATCTGGCCAAGAATGAGGAGCAGTTTCCGACAGCAAGAAGAGGGGGTAAACGGGTACTTGCTGTCAAGGATTATGAAGCCGACAACACGATGAAATCACAGGTAGCATTCCTTACTAAAGCAATGAAAAAGTTATTGAATGATGATGGACAACATGGATTTGCTGTTGAGGAGGTATGTGAAATCTGTGAGGGAAATCATGGTTCGGATGAATGCCCGATACAGTTAGAAGAAGGGAAATATGTTGGAAACTACAAGCCAAATTACAATTCCAACAACTATAATCCCAATTGGAGGAAGGATCCCAAGTTTTCCTTGAGTAATCCTAATAATGCCCTGAATCCGCAAGGACAAAATCATAATCAGGGAGGTCCTAGATTGCTGACGCGACAGCAACTGCCGCCGCAACTGCTGCCGCAACTGCCGCCGCACCTGCCGCCGCCGCAGCAACAGCAGCCACCAGCTGCCACGAGTAGTATACTGGAACAAACTCTGGCCACCTTTATGTCTCAGACCGGTACGTATATTGAGAATATGAATCAGTTTGTCAAGAAGACAGAGAATTTCATGGATAAAACAAAGATGAGGATGACGAATCATGAAGCTACTTTGAAATCTCTGGAGACACAAATGGGTCAGGTTTCCCAACATATTAAGCCGAGGCAGACTGGAGGATTCCCTAGTAATACTGAGAATGCTAGGCAGCCTACACATGAGCAGTGTAAGGCCATTACTACTAGGAGTGGGAAGAAATTACCAGGGCCAGAAAAAGAAGCTGAAACAGTAAAGGAACCAGCCTTGGACAGACCTGCCGAGGAAGCTGCCCCGACATGTGATAAACAGACTGCTGCCGATGAACTTGTCACGACAGCAAAAGCGACAGAGGAGAAAAAAGATGATTACCGTCCTCAGATTCGTATGCAGTGGGAAGGACGTATTGCTGACTATCGTCCCCCGCCACCTTTTCCCCAACGAATACAGCAAGCTAAGCAAGAATCTCAACTTAAAAAGATTTATGATATTTTTAAGCAGGTTCATATTAATATTCCGTTGTTAGATGCCGTTAGGGAGATGCCTGGTTATGCTAAATTTCTCAAGGATGTCATGTCAAAGAAATCTAAACTTGGGGAATTTGAAACGGTAAAGATGACAGAAGGTTGCATGAGTATTCTTCACCGGCAGCCACCCAGAAAAAGAAGGATCCAGGGAGCTTCATCATACCTTGTGTAATCGGAAATAAATTTGTGGGTAAGGCACTTTGTGATCTTGGTGCTAGTGTTAATTTAATGCCAAAGTCTGTTTTTCAGAAATTAGGTATTGGAAAGACGCGACCCACGACAGTAACTCTGCAGCTGGTAGACCGCTCTTACGTTCATCCAGAAGGAAAAATTGAAGATATTTTGGTAAGATTGGATAAATTTATTTTTCCTGTTGACTTTCTTGTTTTAGATTGTGAAGCAGATGAAAACGCACCAATCATCCTTGGGCGACCCTTCTTAGCCACGGGAAGATCACTGATTGATGTGGAGAAAGGAGAACTCACCATGCGAGTGAATGATCAAGAGATTAAGTTGAATGTTCTCCAAGCGATGAAACATGCTGATGTAGACGAGGAATGCAAGGCCATCACTAACGTTGCCCTTGATCAACCCTGCATCAGGTCGGGCTGTCACGATATTAAATTTGGTCACTGCCACGGCAGCCACCTACAGGCCTGTCACGACAGCATTGACGACAGCACCGACGACAGCAACTTCTCTGAATCTGATACATCTGATACTGAATATCCGGAGGAGGTAAACTGGATAGGCAATCGTCTAGGTAAGTTATTCGAACCTTTGAATTATACTTCGGATAACCATGTAATCCAAAAGCCATCTACTGTTGAACCACCTGCCTTAGAACTAAAACCCCTGCCAGGGCAGCTAAAATATGCTTTTCTTGGTTCAAATGACACACTGCCCGTAATCATCTCTTCTAAGCTACCGCAGGAACATGGATGGCAGCTCATCGGCATGTTTCGGCAGCACAAAAAGGCAATTGGATGGACGATCGCTGACATTCAAGGCATTAGTCCGGCGTTATGCATGCACAAAATCCTTCTAGAGGAAGATCATAAGCCGACTATAGATGCCCAAAGGCGACTTAACCATGCGATGAAAGAGGTGGTTTGTAAAGAGATAATTAAATGGTTAGATGCTGGCATTATTTACGCCATCTCCGACAGCAAATGGGTAAGCCCGGTGCAATGCGTTCCTAAGAAAGGAGGAATGACCGTGGTAACCAATGAAAACAATGAGTTAATCCCAACCAGGACTGTGACCGGTTGGAGGGTTTGTATGGACTATCGAAAGCTTAACAAAGCTACCCGAAAGGACCACTTTCCTTTACCCTTTATTTATCAAATGCTTGATAGATTAGCGGGTAAACCTTACTATTGTTTTCTTGATGGTTATTCAGGTTATAATCAAATTGCTATCGCACCGGAGGATCAAGAAAAGACGACTTTCACATGCCCGTACGGAACGTATGCTTTTAGGAGAATGCCGTTTGGATTATGCAATGCACCCGCCACCTTCCAAAGGTGCATGATGGCCATATTCTCCGATATGGTGGAGGACTTCCTCGAAATTTTTATGGATGATTTTTCAGTCTTTGGGGACGATTTTGAGAGCCGCCTTAGCAATCTACAAAAGGTACTTGAAAGATGTGAAAAAGCAAATCTAGTTCTAAATTGGGAAAAATGCCACTTTATGGTGGATGAGGGGATAGTCCTTGGCCATAAGATTAGCTGTCGTGGCATAGAAGTCGACAGGGCTAAGATTGAAGTGATCGAGAAGCTACCGTCGCCGACCACAGTCAAGGGTATTAGAAGTTTTTTGGGACATGCTGGTTTTTATCAGAGATTTAGTGCAAATTTCTCAAAAATTACCAAGTCCCTATGCCATCTTTTGGAGCAGAACCGACCCTTTGACTTCAATGATGAATGTACTGAAGCATTCAAGGTTCTGAAGAAAAAACTGGTAGCAGCCCCCATAGTACAGCCACCAGACTGGACACAACCATTTGAGATTATGTGTGATGCTAGTGACTATGCTGTCGGGGCAGCACTTGGGCAGCGGAGAGACAAATTATTCCATGTCATATATTATGCCAGCAAGACACTGAATGACGCCCAAGTGAACTACACCACCACAGAAAAGGAGATATTAGCTGTGGTGTTCTCCATCGACAAGTTTCGTTCCTACATACTTGGGACAAAGGTAATAGTGCACACAGACCATTCTGCCTTGAAGTATCTGTTCGCGAAAAAGGATGCAAAGCCTCGATTGATACGGTGGATCCTGCTATTGCAAGAATTCGACCTTGAAATCAAAGACAAAAAAGGGACAGAAAATCAGGTGGCAGACCACTTGTCAAGGTTGGAGAAGGGGCAGAGTCTGCCAATAGATGAGACAAACATACTGGAGACCTTCCCAGATGAGCAGCTCTTTGATGCCGCAATCGCTGCCGCGACAGCCATGGCGGCAGGTAAGTCTTCTGAACTCCCCTGGTATGCTGATTTCGTTAATTTTATAGTTAGCAGAATACTTCCTTCTGATCTTAATCATCAAGCCAGGAAGAGGTTCCAAAATGATGTTAAGCATTATTATTGGGACGAACCTCTTCTTTTCAAAATGTGTGCAGATCAGGTCATAAGGAGGTGTGTACCACAAGAAGAACAAGAAGACATACTCCATCACTGTCATGCTTCACAATATGGAGGTCACTTAGGAGGTAATAAAACTGCTGCCAAAGTGCTGCAGTCAGGGTTCTACTGGCCGACATTGTATAAAGATGCACAGGACTTCTACAAGAACTGTGACAGGTGTCAGCGGACGGGTAACATCTCGAGGAGAAACGAGATGCCACTGCAGAACATTCTAGAAGTCGAGATCTTCGACGTTTGGGGGATTGATTTTTGGGACCTTTTCCATCTTCATGTGAAAATCTTTACATCCTCCTAGCAGTGGATTATGTCTCTAAGTGGATAGAAGCAATCGCAACTCAAAAGAATGATGCCAAAACAATCCAAAAGTTTTTACACAAAAACATTTTTTTCTAGATTTGGCATCCCTAAGGCGATTATCATTGATGAAGGGAGACATTTTGACAATAGGGTTATTGTTGCCGCCTTGAAGAAATATGGTGTCAAGCATCGGATCGCGACAGCATACCACCCGCAGACCAATGGACAAGCTGAGATATCCAATAGGGAAGTTAAGAACATTCTTGAGAAGATGGTTAAACCAACTAGGAAAGATTGGTCTTTACTCCTCAATGATGCATTATGGGCATATAGGACAGCTTTTAAGACCCCATTGGGAATGTCTCCATACCGATTGATTTATGGAGAAACCTGTCATCTGCCTGTCGAGATAGAGCATAGAGCATACTGGGCAATCAAGGCAGTGAATTTGGACTTGGATAAGGTAGGCCAGAAAAGGCTGTTAGATCTGAACGAGATTGAAGAAATATGGACAATGGCCTACGACAATGCAAGAATCTACAAGGAGAAAACAAAGAAGTGGCATGACAAGAAGTTGCTGCCACGACAGTTCTGCCCAGGGCAGCTTGTATTGTTGTTCAATTCTAGACTGAAACTCTTCCCAGGGAAGCTAAAATCTAGATGGTCCGGCCCGTTCCAAGTTGTACAAGTCTTTCCCCATGGTTCCATTACAATCCGATCATTAAAAGACGGGCACCAATTCAAATTCAACGGACAGCGCCTCAAGCATTATCAGGGGACTGAAGCCCCAGGAATACAGGAAGTGGTTACCTTAGGAGATGCCCCACAAGGCATCCCTAATTTAACCTAAATTTTATTTTTATTATTTATTATTTATTAGGTATTAAGGTTTATTTTATTCGAATAATGTTCTTTTTATGTTTTCTGTTTTTAGGAAATAAAGGAGTCAAGAAGAATAGGAGAAGTGCCCCAAGCCCACCATCCATCCATCAGCCCATCAAAGCCCTATATTGAAGCTTGTCGTCCCAGCTGCCGCCGCAGACACGGATGAGACAGGCTGTCACCAGACAGTCACGGCAGACGCAGAAACGTGTGACAGACACGTAACAGACGCATAAATGCGTGTCAGACGCGTCAGACACGCTAAAGCTCAACAGTCGCCCCGTTATTCACGCCTGTTGTTACAGCATTAAACGGGCAGCAACTCTACCTCTATAAAACCCCGTTTCATTTTCATTTTCCTCACTTCTGCTTATTCTTACTTATTCTCCCCTTTTGTGTTTCTTTGTTTTCTTTACTTTCACAAAACCCTTGCAACTAACATGTCTTCCAGAAGAACCCGCCGCAGTGCTGCTTCAGCCTCTTCACCGGCAGCACCCACCCTCCAGTCTTTCGCAACTAAGGAACTTTGGGAAGAACGAGGCTTTATCTACACTCGTAAGGCAGTGAATATGGGGCTCAAATCGTTCATCGCAAGGGCGATAAAGGCTACGTTGTGGGAGCAATTTGTAGAGCAACCAGCAGAAATGAATGAAACGCTGGTGAAGGAATTCTATGCCGCCATCGACAGCAGGACGACAACAATAGTAACTGTCCGAGGGACAGAGGTACCATTCACAGTCGACAGCATCAACCATATATATGGCCTCAATTTTGGTCCCAACGATGATGCCCACCAGCAGTTCCTGGACACACTCGACACCGCTACCTTTGATGCTGTCATGGCAGAGGTAACAGAAGAAGGAATTGAGTGGAACACGAGCAAGAAAAATCCAAACATCGTCCGACGGGGGCAACTGCTTCCAGAAGCTAAGTTATGGAACGCTTTCATTAAGAAGCGAATTCTGCCGTCCTCCCACCACACGACAGTGGACCAGCAGAGGCTAGCCATAATCCATTCCATCATGAACAAACGGCCCATAAATGTGGGACGCTACATGAGGGAGAGCATCTTGGACTGCACCCACAGATCAACCGCCCTCTTCTGCTTGCCCTTCACGATCACATCTCTCTGCCGCTGCTCTGCCGTACCAGAAGCCAACACCGATAAACTAGTAAAGGGACGGGGCTGGACAGACAAGAACATTATCAGCCTCATGGAGCTGATAGTAGCAACCCCCATCTCTTCGGTCAACCCTAATGTCGCCCCAGCAGAATCATCAGAGGAGCCCAACACTGAACCTGCCGCAGCAGCTGCTCCGACAGACCAATCCACTCAGATCCTTGCTGCCATTCAAAGGATAGAGGACAGACAGCTGGGTCTGATGACGTTCATCAGGGATTTCGCAAACTCCACGGTAAATTTTATTACCCATACTTTGAATCATCCCGATGTTGTCTTTCCCACCTTCCCTGCCCACTATTTCACCAACCCCACCCCTGCCCACACACCTACACCACCTGCCTCCCCACACACACATTCTGCTGCTTCCACCCCATCACCTGACCCGACGGCAGCTGGCAGTCCTCCGGCCGACACATCCGCCCGAGGAACCAAGCGATCGCCCTCGGATGACATCGATGCCTTTGTAGCTGGTTTCTCCCCTTCCTCTGTCTGGGCAGAAAGCGAGTCAAAACCCCCTATTCGGAGGAATTTGGAGAAGGAATTCACGTCTGTCAAGAGGCAGAAAAAGATGGCCGACAGAAAGCTTATGCCAAAGGCCAACACCACCACCCCCAGCAGCAGCAGCACTTGGGATAGCGGCAGCAGCTCGGATATCTAGGTCGTAGAGCAAACAGCCCAGCCTGCCCCAAAGCGCAGACTCTGCCGCCAAATCCGCCTCAGCAGCAGTGAAGACAGTGCTTAAAATTTAAGTTTCTTATTTTCTTCTTATTGCTGCCTGCCATATCTATATTTTGTGATGTACTGCCTGCATTTTTATTTTGTTATTTGCATTGAGGGCAATGCAACCCTCGAGTTTGGAGGTGGCAACCCTCCATTTTAATGGAGTCTTAGTACATCTTAATTAATTGTTGTGTCTTTTACTTAGTTTTTTTTTCTCAAAAAAAAAGATGAAAATATTGGAAATTTTGGCTGAAAACTGTGAATTGAACTTGCCTACCGTGACAGCTCTGTCGTGACAGCAACTTTAAGTTAGTTTAAGGAAAAGTTTAGAGCCTTTCTATAGTTCTGAAAACCTAAACACCATTGTGACTGTTATACTGCTTAGACTTCTTTTAGCCAAACTAGAATAGAAAACTTAGCACTTAAAGTAGAAAAGAGACTAGAATCTCGGGAAACCTAGAGGTGCCCACCACTGGCTCTAGGCAGATAACCAGAGAAAAACTTCTAGAGGTGCCTATCACCGGCTCTAGACAGTTAACTAGAGGTGCCTGAAATACTGGCTCTAGTAGAAAAAAAAAGAAGAAATTAGAAAAAAAGGAAATAACTAGAGGTGCTCGATTCTGGCTCTAGTAAGAAGAAGAAAGAAATCAGTCTCGTAAGAAAAACTCTAAACAAGCTAAAGTATAATATTCTAGTGCAACTAAGAGAATCTTGGCATATAAATGTTCACAAGCATGCACACACTGCACGAGGACTATAGTGAGATTCCGGATAGATCCTAAATTATCCGACAGGTTGCTGCCGCCACAGGGAACGAATGACGGGTGAGGGAAAGTTCACTGTTTGAAAGCCAAAACAAAAACATTTCATTTTTCTTTTAGGTCTTAGTTGCTTGAGGGCAAGCAAAAACTTGAGTTTGGGGGTGTGTTGAGTGTGTAAAAGTTCTATTATTTACACGTTTTTGACCCATATTTCTGCTGCATTCAAGCATCATTTCATTGCATTTAGGTTAGTTTACAGCAAAACATCACAAATATATAAAAGGCACAGATTCTACTAAAAGATGGCTGATTTTGCAGGTTGTCGCCGTCATAGACGGAGAAGGCGGGTGCAGGGCAGAGAAGCAGAAGAGCTGAACTAGACAAGCAGACAAAGAGGACAATGCTGCCATGGTGCTGCCGTGACAGCATGATGACAGCAGTTTTTCGGAGAGAAAAAGCAAAGTGGACCTCGATAGACAGAGAAAATTCTGCTCGTATGTCGTGTGAAAACCTCATAATTTTCCAAGCCCCGGATCAAAAGATATGTCAAGCCAAAGCTCAAGGAGAGGAAATCCCAAGAAACAAGGAGGACGGCTGAAAAGTAGGATCCTTGGAGATTAAGTCTTTATTAGAATCATACTTTTAATTAAAGTTGTAATCCTTGTTAACTTAGAATACTTGAGCCCAAAGCTTATATAAGGGCATGTATTTTAACCTAGGGCATATCATACTCCATATCCCATAGCCGATTTCCCCATAACCGACTACCAAAACCCTCTGTCGTTTACCCGCCGTCGATATGTTCTAAAACCCCCCTAGGGCCATGGGTTGATTTGTAAAGTAGTTGCAAGGGTTGTTTTGTTTTAGGTATTTTCAGTTCAATAAAATAAACTTCAAGTTCTCTTATTTTGGTTATTAATATCTTGCAAGAGCATTGGGAGAGCATTGTGAGGTTATCTATTTACTTAGCATTGGGAGAGTTAAGTATACGAAAGAAATAAGAGCAAGTTCTCTAGTTTATAGTTGAACTATCTCGTGCCTAGGGATAGGGCAAAGTTAAGTGGCTAAAGAAGAATTCATACACATCGGTGTTCATCCTTTGATTCACGCCGGGAGGTATCATCAAGACGTGATCATCGACAGACTTGGACCTAGGGATAGGCCAAGGAAGATCTGGGATTCTTGCCAAACTTGAAAGTACTGAGTTGGTGTGTTTGCTGCCGCGACGACTGACGGACTGCTGCCGCGACAGGCACGACGACAGAACTGGATTTCCTAAACTCTGCAATACCAGCACTACGGAGCAATTCAATACTAGCCCATTCTCTCTATCTTGATATTTCAACTCTTTTATTTACGTTTTCTTTATTATTCTCGTGACAACTTTCTCTTATTTCCTTTACTTTCGTGCAGTGAATTAAGGTGAAGCTATTAGCCCAATCTCTGTTGAGACGATATCCGATACTTCGTATCACTTTACTACTTGCGTCGTGTACACTTGCACTACCATTGCGATAGACTATTTTACACGCAACAGCCAATAATGATGAAGATGAAGATAATGATGATGGTGATGGAGACGAGTCTTAGATTAGTCTTTCCATCTAATTCATGTCATCTTAGGATTTACTTTCATGCACTTTGATTTATTCTTCTAGGATTAAATTTATCATTTTAAAACATATGCTTTGATTTATGTTGTTTGGATTTTAGTTTGATGTTTCTTTAATTTCTGAACTTTTTTATTATATATTAAATGTTGCTTGGTTTATTGTTATGCCTTTATAGCCTATGTCTCTTATTTTGATCTAACAAAAAGGGGGAGAGGGAAGTTCACAAGCTCACTTAAACTCTAATCTTAAAATTTACCTAGCTAACATTAAGGGGGAGTTGTTTCCCAAAGTTTTTCAAAAGACATAAGAATTTTAAGCTTTGGTTTTGTTATATCAAAAGGGGGAGATTGTAAAACCTATGTTTGATTTTGATATAACAAAGTGTTTTAAGGACCAAATTGAAATCTCTAAATAAATTTTTAAGTCCCCTAAAAGACTTCAAATCATCAAAGCTTTGCTCTAGTTTGAAAAACTCAAGCTCCTAAACTTTTTCTAAGTGTTCCAAGGCCAAACTGCTCAAAAACGTCTATGAGTATCGATATGCCCCTAAGGGTATCAATACCATTTTTAGAAACTTGGCTATTGGAGACAAACGTATCGATACGCTTCTTACCGTATCGATACGCTATCTCTATAAACTCCCAAGGAGTTTGAATCAAGTATCGATACGATATCACTTGTATCGATACGATTTAAAAATATTTTTAAAATTAGAGCTTTAAATATTTTGACCGTTGGCTTGGTAGTTGGTTGGAAACTGAATTTTAAATATGGTATCAATATGCTATAGCACGTATCGATATGATATCCTCCAGTGAGCTATGTTGAAAAAATTGCATCGATACAGTATTCCCCATATCGATACGGTTCCCTAACCCGTACCGATACGCCTCTCTTATATTTGTGCAACGACTCTTTCTTTCTTGAGACATGTATCGATATGCTTCCTCGAGTACCGATACGGTAGGCTGTAGAAGTGCATTTATGGTGGTAAGAGAGGGTTCCAACGGTTATAATCAATTCCCTAACCACCCAAACGGCTAGAATTAATGGAGAAGGAATAAAAACAAGGCCATTGAAGACCAAAACAACTATTGAATCGAAGAGAAACATTCATACACAAAATCCAAGCTCAAGTGCCAAAATTCTCATTCTTGCAAAATCTCAAATTGTCTTTGAGTGTAATTGTTATCTTGTTTCTCAATTTGGGTTGAGTGCTTGTATTAAAGGGGAAAATTGTATTGAGAGATACTTCTTATTGCTTTCAAATTCTTCTTTGTAACCAGGTGAGGGTTTGGTCAATTTTGGGTAGAAAATTAATCGGTTTTGTATAGGTTTCCTTCTAATCCTAGAAAAAGGGAAGAACAACTAGTGAAGTTGTTGTAAAATCCTTAGTGGGAGCTAAGGTAGTCGATGTAGAGTTCATTTGGAACTTGAACCACTATAATTGCCTTTGTCTTCAATTTTATTTATCCATTTCAATTCCAAAATTTTAAAAACCCAATTCACCCCCTCTCTTGGCTTTGATCAATCCTTTGATCCACTCAACAGAGGCTCTTTATGGTCGTATGTGTCGTACACCTCTTTGTTGGACAGAAACGGGTAAGAAGCATGTTACGAGGCCCGATTTGCCTAAGGGTACGAATAAGAAAGTGAAACTCATTTGTGAAAGGCTTAAGGCGGCTTCTAGTCCGCAAAATTCTTATGCATATTTGAAGCGAAGCGAGATTGAATATGAAGTGGGTGATGAAGTGTTTTTGAAGGTTTCTCCTTGGAAGAAAGTGATTGAACGTGTTGGTCTGGTTGCGTATAAATCGAGGTTACAAGTCGAGCTTGAAAATATTCATGATGTTTTCCATGTGCCGATGCTTCAGAAGTATACATTGGATCTGTCACATGTTGTGCCCGTTGAGGAGATTGAGTTGCGACCAGAGTTGGCTTCTGATGAAGAGCCTGTAAGGATATTTGATTTTAGTACTGAGGTTTTCCATGTTTAGCCTCATCTCTTTCCAGTAAGGTGTTGTGGCGACTTCATGGAGTTGACGAAGATACGTGGGAAGCAAAAGCGGATATGAAGAAGCAATTCCCTCATCTCTTTCCATTAGGTAATTTTCAAGGTCGAAATTTCTTATGTGCGGGTGTAACTCCCCAATTTTTGGCCTATAAATTAGCTAGAGGGATTAGACGACTCAAGTGAGCCAAATTAGTTAATATGAACTAGTTTCGAGAATTAGTTCATATAATTTATTTTTGGATAAAATAAAATATGGGAAATATCTAATTACAATATAGAGGGTTTTGGTAAACACAATTTAATAAAATAAATTCAGATTAAAAAACATTTCAAATCAGTGACTAAAATATAAAGTTTTCAAAACTGTTTTGGTGACTAAATCATAAAAGGGTCAAAACTTAGAATCCTTAAGGAGCTAATCAACCAATGTTTTTAAATGGACTTTTCCCTTAATTTAGGTTATTTTTAAAAGATTTTTTAAAAATGATTGTTAAATAAAAATAAAAGAGATTCAATTAAATTGGTTTTAATAACATAAACACTTTTCTAACGTAACTACTTTGGCTCTCAACTTTTCTCTCAAATTTCCCATCAACCAAGATACTTTTATTATTCGAGAATGATCAGGAATCAACTCTTTTTGATTTCTTAATTGATTCCTTGGATTTCTACATCAAACCTTACTTGTTTTTTTTTTGAGATTTCACTCAAGTCATGCCAATTAAGAGGGAAGTCAACCATTAGAGGAGATTTTCATTTCTCTCCTCTAATCAAAGATTCTGTAATGAAATTCCCAAGTTCTTGATCCTTTATAATCGATTTTTGATATGTGTTGATGATTAAATTAAGATTAAAAGGGATAAAGTGTGTTTTAATAAGAAATTGATTGGGTATTGTTATAAATCTGAATTTTGGTGGTCTTGATTAATTTAGATCACATCTGAAGTATATTTTAATGTTATGAGAAGAGATTTATAAAAGAAATCCCGAAACTAAGTGAATTGCTAATTTTCTAAGTTGTTAATAGTTAAATTATGAGGTGTTTATGGTGTTAAAAGGATGTTGGATGTATAAGGTGTGAATATAAGTGTTTTAGATGTTAATTGATGTTATTAAGTTGTTCAAGTCGATAGGTTGTGGCTGGGCTTTCTTTAGGTTTGGTTTGGTGCTGTTTTCGGTTGTTTTTGGAAGGCGTTTGATGGTTTTTAGTGAGGCGAAGTTGGGAATTGATGTTGCTGGGATTATGGATGCATAATGATACATTAATCCTATGTTATTAGGTACTTAAAACAGGGGAGTCTGATCCTACAGAAATTTACGAATTTTAAAAAGCTTCGGACGCTTGATTTCGCATCGTCAATTGGAGCCTTGTGTCGTCGATGAGTGGAAACGGGACTTAAAGATTTATAAAGGTTTGAATGTGACTTTGGGGTTTTAGATTAAGCTTAAAATGCTTGTCTAAGCTCGGAAGTAAGTATTAGTCGTTCAAGCTCTCGTTTTCGGTTTTGGTAAAATACTTTATCGTGCTCTTGTTAATGGTTTTTATTACCTACTGTTATATGCATGTTTTAGCTTTGAAAGATGGTGCAAATGATATATATATATATATATTGATGATTTATGAATATGAAAAATAGTTTGCGAAAGTATTTAGAGAACGCTTAAATGCATAGTTTAATGTATTGCGAATTGGTTTGATTTATGCATATGTAAAACAATGAGGTAATGTGCTTTAATTGAGTATTTTGGCAAGTGGCAATGGTTAAAAGTTAATGGATATAGTTGTCTAGCCATCGGGTTTAAAGTGCACTATAATAAGTCGTCTCATGTGTGTTGAGTGGTTGCTCCACAATGGCAACTTCAGCGGTCGAGGGGTACTTGCCTAGAATTCTCCCGCTGGTAGATTTATACATCATAACCGTTGAAGGGTAGTGGTACCATCCTCTGGTTCGAGGATGTATGCGTAAGTGATCGAAGGAGCCACTTGGAAAATTCGTATATCTGATATGTTTTGCGAAAGGAAAGGTTTGATTTTGGATCCTTAAATGCCAATATACGAATTAATGTATCATGGTAAATGGTTTATTTTTCTTTAACGTGACTTATACATGTTGTGCTCTTTAAGCTTTGCTTTTGCAAAAATAAGCATGTTTCGGCTTAGATTAAGGTTTGCATATGGGTCATACTAGAGATCCATGATACATGTTTTGCATATTGTTTAATATGCATATTTTTGAGAAATATAAAGGAAGCATGAGATGTTTTGGCATGATGTTTGTTGACGTAATATTGCATGGAAAAAGATTAAGTATTCAGTGTAAATAAGCAAGTAAAAACAATGCCAAGAATACGTCTTTTACGTGCAAGTATACACGGTTTGCAAGTAATATAGTAAGATGAGTACCGTCTTCACAAGGATTGCCTAGGAATTAATTGCCATGATTAATACTTGTGAACTAGAAAAAAAAGTAATGGAAATTGATTGAGGGAATGATTAAAATCAAAGAATTAAAGAAATAAAAATAATAAAGAGAACTAAGAAAATGAAGATTACGGTAATGAAATGATAACATTTTGGCAAACAATGGGTGCAAGAATTATAACAAAGATTTGACATAGAATGTCAAAATTTCATGCTAGCAATGTCAGCTAGTAAAAGCGTCTTTCCTTGGCTTTATTGTCGAGCAGATTCAAGGGTGGAATTGCCTCTGTCAATGGCAATGCCCAAAATTTACCATGTTAAACCCCTATATATCTATAGTGAAGTTTTCCATTAATTAATTTGATTAAGTTCCAATCTTTACTCCTAAGGGGTAGACTCACTCCCGAAGCAAGTTCATCGACTTGAACATCTTCTATTGAAGCATCTCGCCTTAGTATCTAGCAACTGATCGTTGCCCCCTAAGTCTGTTAAGATATTAAGGTGCAATAAGCATATTGTGCCAGTAGTCGCATGACACAAAATTTAGAAAACAAGAAAATATGCCAGATAGAACGAACAATGCCAAGGCATTTGAATTATTAACAACTAAACATAAAACGCATCAAATATAAGATTGAAATCATTCTTTAGCACATGAAAAGAAATACAAAACATCAACAAGGAACTAAGGCGAGGAAGGAGGTCATTCGATGCAACCCATCATTGAATTTCAGATGTCTCATGGAATCCTCGTGTCATTGATCTTGTTGTATCCAATTCCTCCTTCTACTTTGTTGCAGACTACTTCTCAAGTTCAAGCCTTCATCTTCTTTAACGCAACACCTATTTTCTTCTTTTTTCCAATTGTCTCAAGTGCTTGCTCGATATCCTTTAAACAGGCTTGCGTGGAAACCCTAGGATAGGCCTTTGAGTTTGAATTTTGAATGCACAAGGGATAAGATGCTTTGTAATTTTATCCAGGTTTGAATTTGAGCTGATCAGGTTTTTTACTAGCGTTGACGTCATCGGTCGTCGATCCTTTGCCATCCAAGCTTGGCATCATCTTATCTGATGCTATTTTTGGAGTTTGATCAAATGCAATTTTTTCGCAATCTTATTTGGTTCTATTTTCTCAAGCTGGCTTTGCCAAGGGTTCTTAGCAAAACTCTTCTAGGGTTCTATTGCCAAGGGTGCTTGGTGTTGGACCTCTTGCTTTTTTGCTCTTGCACTGCTCTCTCATGCCTGCCTGCTCCTATCCTGCATCAAAACTAGCAAAATAACCCTTCACACTGGAAAAACAATCGACTCATAACCTCTTAAAGTAAATGCATGATTTTAACAACTAAATGCACAATTATGTACTCAAAGGCAAGAAAAAGCATCGTAATATATGCTTGAAAATAGTACTTTTGGGGAGTTAATACCCCCGAACCTAGCTCATTGTTTGTCCTCAAGTAATGCAACTAAAAATATAAAAAAAATCAAGAAAGCACCTCGGCAAAAGTTGTCATGATTCCCAGCACCTGCCAGCTAGCAAATTATGATCCTAGTTCCGTACTTAGATATTCAGTGTATCAATGCCAAGCAGATAAATAAATTCAAGTGCAACAATATAGCTCTAGTACAAGGTCATCAAGTGTGCATGAAGTGTGGGCAATATGCATCAAATTTACTCAACTCCTTTAGTCAGCTTTACTACCCAAACTCAAAATTATTATCATTTTTTATTCGCCAAGGGTTTTTGCTTTTTTCTGGCAATATTTTCAGGCTTTACTCTTCAACTCATACCCTAATTTTTTTACTTGAGAACTAAGAGGGAGCAAACCACGAAGCCCCAAGTTACTTATTATCCCTTAGGTAGAGCAGAGTTCAACATTTTTTCTTGCCTTGGCAAAAAATTGCTGCCTTATTATTTCTTTTTACCCTGATATCGTTTATTCTCTTTTTTTTCACAATTATTTCGAGTTCAGTTTCAATAGAACCTAAGTTTATTTTGCAGACTAGATGCATACCTTGTGAAAACTGAAACTAAACTTCCCTAAACTAGAGTTCAAATGCCACGCTACTTGGCATTGCTAACCTGCTAGCATACAAGTTTTAAAATTCTAGTTTCTTCATTGAACATATAAATGTAGAACAAACTCAACTAAACTAGCAGATTATTGACAAAATTTCAATCTTAACCGAGGCAACAAATTTTTTTGTGTGGTTTGGGATGCAAATTTTAATCCTACATGGCATACTATTCTATATGGCAAATTGAAATTTAAACATGAATGCATGGCATACGAATGTGAGGCTACACACCCCCAAACCAAAGGTGTGCATTGTCCTCAATGCATGAAAACAACACATATATAAAAATGAAAATAGTAAAATGCATGAACATGTGAATGCAATAAAATGAAAACGCAAAGGAGTTTTAAGAAGAGAAGGACTCCTTTTCGGAGGGTTCTAGCACATTCAACTCGTACTGGTGAGATTGGAACGGTGACATCAGATTGCATCGGTGTGGAAAGCATTGCCACTGAACAAGCTGGCATTGGAATCACAAGCTCTGCTTTTGGCACCTTGGCCTTTGTCACAGACTCAACAACCTTTCCTTTATCCTTCTCCTTGGCATCCCTAGCAAATAATTACATCCACAATGCGGTGGTGATTGTTCATTTGCATTTTTAGTGTTGTTTAAATCCAGTCTTGGTAGTACAACTCATCATGGTCTCTTGGCAAAATTTCATGTGCTAAAAATAAAAAACCTTTCAAAATGGAAAAAGAAATAAAACTAAAAAAACTAAAAGAAATTAAAACTGAGATATCCTAAGTACTAAAAAGAAAATAAATCTCCTAAACTATTTACAATGATCAGACTAGGTTGGCAAAATTTACTGAATATCCACAAGGAGAATGGTCTCCTTGGCATTAATTTGATTTCTTTCCCAGTAGTACTTCAGTCCTTGGCACTTGGTTGGTGGATAGTAAGATGTGGCAATCTTTTGGTTGAATAACCAACATAGAAAGCCGAAGAATTGATTTCCTTTGAGTATGTCGAACTCTCGATGGCACAGTGAAAGAAAATACTTTGCCATGGTGTGTTTGAACAACCACCTTAGAAAACCAATGTATCTCTTTGTTGAAGGTCTCTAGAACCATTTATCGAAATCAGCACCCCATTAGTGCTTAGGCTCTGCTACTTCTTTCTCCTTTGATGTCTAGGCATGTTTGAGGTGACTTGGCAATTGTTTCAGTTCCAAGTTCGGTGGCTCCTCACTAGATGGCTTTGGTACTTTAATCTCTCTGCCAGCTAACTCAAGTGGCTTAGGTATATCAAAATTACTTATGAACTCATTCAACGAGGTCGGTTCTTCAGATTCCTCACTTGAAGTATCCCCGTCAACAAGTTCTCTGGCATCATCACCAGTGCCCTAGCAAAGCTGTGCCATGTCCTCATAGAAGATAGATTCTATGATCTCAACAGCTTGGCAATACTCAGGTTCATCTCCACACTCAAGAGCATTAAAAACATCAACATTAATACCTTCTTGTTTTACCAAGGTAGGGTTGGCATCAGGTTGCGATCTGACACTGTTGGGGCTTGCTTCCCTTTTTTCAACTTTCTTTGTTTCTTCTGTTGGCATTGTTTTATTCTCATGGCAAACAATCGACTCTTTTCCATGCATTGAAATCTCGAATTCTTTGCCACTTGGGAGAGTATCAACTTTGCACTTTTCTTTCCCTTTTTGCCAAGCATCCTCTGTATCACTTGGCAGAGTCTCTAGAGGCCTAGCATTAAGTGCGCTGACAATATATCTAATATGAACTTCCAAGTTCCTCATGGATGCGACTAGACTCTGGATAATCGTATTTTTGTGCTCCATATAATCCTTTAAAGTGTCCTCATCGGAAGATTTTTGCCTTGAATGGAACTTATTTTGGGCTCACCGTGGCATGGCATTCTGGTTGAATCCTGGCATTGCATTGTTGTTTTGTCATTGGGCATTGAATTAATTACCACCGTGGATCGCCCAAGCAAAATTTGGGTGATACTTCCAACCTGCATCGTAAGTATTGGAATGATGATTAAAATTTTGATTGAAATTGCCAACAAAATTTACCGATTCAGGGTTTGCTGCGTAATCATCTACGCGATGATCCTCTCCACAAATAGTGCATAATGGTTCTAATACGTCAACTTCATCGGATTCGTTACTCTTTTGAGAAGTTTTCACAATGCTAGTAAGACTGGAAATCTGAGCGTTGATGGATGTTAGTGCATCAAGCTCCAATTTTCCACCGGTTCTTGTCCCCGTTCCTAGTCTGGCAGTAGGAAATTGAAAATTGTTGGCAACAATTCTTTCAAGGTTGTCAAATGCCTCCATATAATTTTTTATAACAATGAATCGTTTGCCGAAGCCTCAATAATAGTCATGGCATGATCATTGAGTCTGATGTAAAAAATCTCCATCTGGATCCAAGTCGAGAATCCATGAATGGGACATCTTCTCAATAGGTCTTTGAATCACTCCCAAGTATCATAGAAAGTCTCATCATCAGCTTGCCTAAAGGTAATGATTTCACTTCGAAGCTTGGCATTTAATACAAGTGTTTGGAATCTCAGCAGAAACTTCTGGCATAATTCTGCCCATAGTGACTGAACCTGGTGGCAAAGAATTTAGAAACAATTTCCCTTATTTCGCAAGGAAAATGAGAATAGCGTAAGCTTTACTGTCTCTTCAGTCACATCAGGCTGTCGGAATAGTTGACAAATCTCCATGAATTGCTTCAAATGTTGTATTGGGTCTCCATTAGGTGATCCATTAAATTGACCTAAATCCATTATCATTTGAATCATTATTGGTTTAAGCTTAAAGGTACCCATATTTACCTCTTGACCGATTAGTGTTGGCGTCAAATCATCTATGGTGGGTGCTAGGTGTTCTCTGATAGATCATTTTTTAGGTATCTGGGCAGCAACAGCAGGAGTGGGCGGTATAACTGCAAGTATTTCTGGCATCTCATGGTTATTGGTATTATTTAGGGTACCTCCTAGTTCACCATTCTTGTCACGAGCGTTTCCTCGACAGTCTCTTCTTAACCTGCGTAGGGTTGGGTCAAATTGTAAATCTTTCTTCACAATGTTGCTCATGTACATATACCAAACGAAATAAAATTAAACAAAAAATGAAAACAAGTAAAAATCAAAACAATTAATTTCGCTGCAATCCCTGACAGTGGTGACAAAAACTTGTCGATGTAATATTGAATGGCAAAAGATTAAGTATTCAATGTAAATAAGCAAGTAAAAACAATGCCAACAAAACATCTTTTACATGCAAGTATACACGGTCATCAAATAATATTGTTTTAAGTTGAGTATCATCTCCACAGGGATTGCCTAGGAATTAATTGCCAAGATTAATACTTGTGAACTAGAAAATAAAAGTGATGGCAATTGATTGAGGGAATGAGTAAAATAAAAGAATTAAATAAATTTAAATACTAAAGAGAACTGAAGTAAAGTGAACATTACGATAATGAAATGATAACAGTCTGGAAAACAATGAGTGCAAGAATGATAACAAAGTTTTGGCATAGAACATCTGAATTTCACACTAGCAATGCCAGCTAGTAATAGCGTATTGCCTTGGCTTTATTGCAGAGCAGATTCAAGGGTGGCATTGCCTCTGTCGATGGCAATGCCAAAAATTAACCATGTGAATACTCAATATATTTTATAGTGAAGTTTTCCATTAATTAATTTGATTAAGTTCCAATCTTTATTCCTAAGGGGTAGACTCACTCCCAAAGCAAGTTCATTTACTTGAACATCTTCTGTCGAAGCATCTCGCCATTGTAAATAGAAACTGGTCGTTGCCCCCTAAGTCTGTTAAGATATTAAGGTGCAATAAGCATATTGTGCCAGCGGTCCCATGGCACAAAATTTAGAAAACTGGAAAACATGCCAGATAGAATGAACAATGCCAATACATTTGAATTATTAACAACTAAACATAAAACAAAACAAATATAAGTTTGAAATCATTCTTTAACACAAGAAAGAAATACAAAAGATCGACAAGGAACTAAGGCGAGGAAGGAGGTCTTTCGATGCAACCCTTCAATGAATTCGAGATGTCTCATGGAATCTTCAAGTCATTGATCTTGCAGTCTCCAATTCATCATTCTTCATTATTGCAAATCGCTTCTCAAGTTCAAGCCTTCATCTTCTTTAGCGCAACACCAATTTTCTTCTTTTTCCCGATTGTCTCAAGTGCTTGTTCGATATCCTTTAAATAGGCTTGCTTGGAAAGCTTATGATAGTCCTTTAAGTTTGAATTTTGAATGCAATTGGGATAATATGTGTGATCATCTTATCCAGATTTCAATTTGAGCCAATCATGTTTTGACTAGGGCTGACGTCATCGGTCCTTTGCCAGCGGAGCTTGGCATCGTTTGGTCCATCCGTGCCAAACAAGCTTGGCATCATCTTATCTAATGCTATTTTTTGGAGTTTGATAAAATGCTAATTTTTCACAGTCTGATTCGGTCCTATTTTCTCAGGCTGGCATTTCCAAGGGTTCTTGGCAAAATACTTCTAGCATCCTATTGCCAAGGGTGCTTCGCATTGGTCCTCATGCCTTTTTTTCTCTTACGCTGCTCTGCCATTCTTGCCTGCTCCTATCTTGCATCAAAACTAGCAAAATAACCCTTCACCCTGGCAAAACAAACAACTCCTAACTTCTTAATGCAAAGGCATGATTTTAACAACTAAATGCACAATTGTGTACTCAAAGGCAAGCAAAAGCATCGTAATATATACATGAAAAATATTACTTTTAAGGAGTTAACAATGTTCAATACATGTTTTTAAGAAAATAGTTTTAAATGCATTGATGAGTGATTTTGAGTATTCCCTCACTAGGCATTTTATGCTTACGCTCTCCTTTCTCATCAATGCAGATATGTAAGCTTTCGGTGCAGCAATCAAGCAAGAAGGAATCCAAGAGTTGAGATATTTCAAGTATGGTTTTATAAATACCTAGATAAAAGGGAAATATTACCAAGTTGCAATTGGGAGGGTTGTTTTGGTTTCTCCCTATTTTGGACATGTTCTATTTGGTGATTTGGACCTGTGAGCTGGTTTATGTGTTGAAATGGGTGCTTTGGGAAGATTTAAGCATGTGGGGTAGATATCATGCTTATAGGTCTATTTTGTTGATTGACTTCGTTTCCATGATGCCTATGCTACCTTATCTTCTTGGTAATTGTTAGATTTTTGTTGGAATGGTGTTTATATGTGGTTTGTAGCTTGTTCGTTTGAGCCTAAGAGTCATATGTTTGGCCAAGATGTCATTACAGGCCTAGCAGTACCGATACGAGTCCTCAGGTATTGTTACACGGGGGACCATACTGATTTGAAATTGTATCACTGGTATCGGTACGCGGGGGACCATACTTATACCTTTTTTCAAAATAAGACCCGTATTGATACAGGCATGGGGTTCATCTGTACCGAGGCTATTATTTCTGGTAAATGCTTTGTTGAAGTTTGAATCTTTGTAGTTTAGTCATTATTTCTTGTTCAGGCAATTAAATGAGTTTGGATGATTTTTTAAGTTGGAAATTAACCGATATGCATGGAACCTGATTGATTAAGGTTATGTAAGCTCGTATTTGATTAAGTCCTCACAGTTTTCCAAATTTGCAATTTGGTCTCTAAAACGCAATTACGCTGAATTGAATGTCTTTACGTTGTCTGATTCAATGGATAACTTATACGCTGCTAGCATGCTCACCTTAGGGGTTATATATGCATCTAGACAAGATAAAAAAATGGTCATATATCAAGTAACTTGTTTGGGTTTGTTTTTGCAAACCCAATGTAGCTTTCTCAATTCGGTCTAGCGTCTAGGTTGGGTCAAGGGGTTTACATTTTGTGGAATTAGAGCCAGGTTATGATTGTTAGGAGATAAGTTGTGTTAGTTGTGATGTTGTTAATTGTTGTATGACATGAGCCATGTTTGATTATATGCTTTTGTGATTAAAATGTGCTATGTTGGGATAAAAGCTTGGGGACACATTACCTTAATACTACAAGTGTGAAATGATTTTGGTTTTGAAATGTGAGGATCTTGGATTCTTGCTTGAAGTTGGCCTAATTTTTATTTTGTTATAATTTCATGCTATAAATTCATATTTTTTGAGTATGCTACAGAGAGGAGAGCTTGAGTTGAGTGCGTATACATATCTTGTAAGGATTGTTATGATAAGGAAAAAAACTACGATTGAGGTGGTCATGGGTGACGAGACTGAAAAGATGTTGAGATTTATGTTACGAAGTTATCTTGGCTTATGCTATTAAAACACGAGTTAAGAATGTTCGGATTCTGAAAGTTGTGTTGATAGGGGATCCTTTCTTGGAATGTTTTAGACGATACTACCGAAGATGTCTTCAAGCTATAAAGTTGCGTGCGGTGCTAAGATGTACCATGGTACGGCTCCCAAATCCTTTTTGTGTCATGTTGGAGAGCATTAAGGAAGTGTTTCAGTTGATAATATGATTGTGAAATGGTTGGCTTGGGGAGTATTGTAACACTGTTCACCCGTCTTCTAGCTATGAAGATGCGTGCGGTGTTGAGACGTACCCTGGTACGCCTCCCAAATCCTTTTTGTGACATGTTGGCCAACATTAAGGAAATGTGTGAGTTGATAATATGATTGCGAAATGGTTGGCTTGTGGGTATTGTAACACTCCTCGCCCAAGTTAGGAGCGAAGAGCACTACGACGAGAATACGAGCGAGTAAACGAGAAATACGGGTCAATTAAATTTTCTCTTATCATCAAGAACTCACCCCTAATAGATGAGTTGCTTATCTAGAAAGTAATTACTAATTAACTAGCTTCAAACCTTATCATAGTATTCGAATAATAACATAGACTAGGTTCATTAACTTTACAATTCCTTTTACTTTAATACATAGCCATTAAACCAATAAATTTATTGCACTAACATGTTTTATTCACTCAGCATAATCTAGATTACTAAAGTATATAAATTGAATTAAGCAAGTTCTTCAGACTCTAATTCTTATTCGAATAGGGTCCCAATTAAGGCAGTCTCATGCATGTTATTCCTGTTTTCGTTTACGTTAGACAAGTTCAAGTATTCTCATTACCTTCCTATATATATTTGAATTGGAAAAGCTTGTTCATAATATTCTAATTCATTCATGTTCAAACAAGGTCATAGTGTTTACATATGACTATTACTTGTGTACATTCGAAGTGTATCCTTAAACATTCCAAACAATTAGAGCAAGGTTCCATTTACATATTTACAATCATCAAATGCATGACCTATTTGTTTTATACACAAATCTAATAGCCACCAACTAAAAGTACTTTAAAGTAAATACAAAATCATACTTCAAGCATAGCAAGCCTTGCTTCGGGTCCATGATAACTAACTTCAAGGTCAAGCATTGATCGGGATGTCTTTAACCTGAGGTTTGGAAACAAGAGTGGTAAGTACAAGATTGTACTTAGTGAGATGGTATCTAATCTATAAAGTTTTTAGGTTTCAAGTGTCATTAATCCATTTATAACTTAATTAAGACTTAAACTTAAATTCGAGCCTTAGGTTAGAATTTCAAACATCAATCAAATGTACAAACACAATGATCAAGGAATGCAATTCAAAGATTTACACTACACATTCAAGCAAGCACCTCATGAGCAGTAACTAGGTAAGCCAACAAAGGTTCGGTCATTTTCATTCGAATTAGGCATCCGAACTAGATAGTCATACCTTCCAATTCAAACTATATTTATTTATTTTTTTATCAGCAGAAATTAGATTTATTTATGACTTAACTTATCTTTCAAGTAACAAATAATCTTGAAATTCCTTTTACCAAGTGTCTTAATTGACCTTTTACCTTTATACATTACACAATTCATTTCTTTACTCCACTTAGCATGTAATTTTATTAGACTATTTGGTTAAGCTTAGTATTCCATGTTAATTAGTTCTTGACTTGGTTTCAAGTATAATTATCTAAGGTGATTCACCATTCAAGGTCAAGAATTCATTTAGGGCAGTAGCCAAACTGTTTACAAAATAGTTTATAAAATCCTTAGTGGTAGCTAAGGTAGTGGATGTAGAGTTCATTTGGAACTTGAACCACTCTAAAATCCTTTGTTCTTCAATTTTAGCTATCCTTTCACTCCAATAAATTTTTAAAATCCCAATTCACCCCCTCTTGGTCTTGATCAATCCATCGATCCACTCAACAATTGGTATCAAAGCCTACCTCTTTGAAGGATTAACAACCACAAGAGGAGTTCCTAGGAAGAGTCTGATCATCCAAAAATCAAGCCTCCGAATCTAGCATGTACGAGTCTCAATCCACTACAAAACCGCCATTCTTCAATGGTGACAACTATCTATTTTGGAAGAACCAGATGCGCCTCTTCATCAAGTCCAACGATTACTTGTTTGGGATGTCATTGAAGATGGTCCCTATATTCCATTGAAGATGGATGATGAGGGAAAGTCCGTTCTAAAGAAGAAGATTGAGATGAGTGAAGATGAAAGGAAGAAGATCCAAATAAATGACAAAGCTCTTCACATGCTCTTTTGTTCTTTCGGTCCCGAAATCTACTCCAAAGTCTTCTCCATTGAAAGTTCCAAGGAAGTGTGGGATACTCTAGAGACCACCTATGAAGGAACCAATGATGTGAAGGAGACCAAGATTGGAATTCTTAATCTTAGTTGTGAGAATTTCAAGATGGAGCCCGACGAAACGGTGTCCAAGATGTTTGATCGCTTCTCAACCATCGTCAACGGGCTTAAGGGCTTTGGAGAGACTATCCCAGAAGACAAACTTGTCCGGAAGCTACTCTACTCGATTCCTGAATCTTGGGATGGGAAGAGAACTGCCATCATCGAGGCCAAAAACTTGAAGACTCTAAAACTTGATGAGCTAGTGGGTTATCTACTTACTCATGAAATAATGAAGCAAGGAAGGGAAGATGAAAAGAAGAAGGAAGAGAAGAGAGTGGAGAAGCTAGAGGTAGAAAAGAAGAAGAAAATGGGTGTGGCTCTCAAAGCTTCATTACTTGAGGAGAGTTCTTCTAGTGAGGAGGATGACCTTGAAGAATTGGCTATGATAGCCAAAAGGTTCTCTCGATTCATGAGGTCCAACCATGGAAGTAAGATTCAAAGAAAGATGGACTTCAAGGGTAAAGAAAAGAAGAAGAGAGGGATCAAATCATTTGCTACGAGTGCAAAAAGCCCGGTCACATTCGTTCGGAGTGCCCTCAACTCAAGAAGAAGGGCTTTGAGAAGAAGAAGAAGCTCAAAGCCAAGAATGCTACTTGGAGTGATGAGGAGTCATCCGAGGATGACGAACAAGAAGTGGCCAACCTTTGCCTAATGGCACTTGAGGAGGATTCCTCCATGGTAACCTCTAACTCATCATCTTTTTATTTTACATTTGATGAATTAAATGATGCATATGATGAGTTGCAAGAGGTTTATGATGAGTTAGTTGAGAAATACAAGGAGTCGGTCATTAGGAATAAGAAAATTATTTCGGAATTAAATGATAAAAATGACTCACTTTCTCAAGCTAACTTAAAATTTGAGAAAAATATTTTAGGTTTAAAAGATGAACTTAAATTCTTCCAAGATGAAAATGTTGACCTAAATAATCTTCTTTCTCAATGCAGTAGTGAACACCAAAAGGTGTTAGATGAGCTTAACAAGCTCAAAGAGTCTTTTAAAAATAGAAAAGGTGAATCATCTAAAACAAACCAACATAGGAGAAAGACTAATAACTACAAAAAAAGTAGCTTTCCTATACATAATAGAACTAAAAAATATTATGAGTGTATGGGTTCCTAAGGAACTTATCAAATCTAATAATATTGTTGCTATGTCACCTTGGATTCCTAAGGGAACCAAGCTATTGGGAGCTAACACTCGTGCACCCAAAATGATTTGGGTACCAAAAACAAAAGTTTAATATCTTTGTTTGTAGGGGGAGCATTACTACAAGGCCAAAGCACAAAGTCAAAATTCATGGTACCTTGATAGCGGATGCTCGAGGCATATGACCGACGAAAAGAGTAGATTCATGGACATAAAGCCAAAAAGTGGAGGAGTGGTAGAATTTGGTGACAACTCCAAAGGCCACATTAAAGGTATTGGGTCCATAGGTAATCACTCTACCATTCTTATTGAAAATGTCTTGTATGTCGTTGGTCTTAAACATAATTTGTTGAACATAAGCCAATTATGCGATAAATGATTTAATGTCTTATTTTATAAAAATGGGTGCAAAATTGTTGACATTAAATCAAATAATATTATGCTCATAGGTCATCGCATAGGTAACATTTACATGGTGCATTTAGATGACATACATACATCCCATGCATGTTTAGTAGCTCAAAATGAAAATTTTGCATGGCTATGGCATAGGAAACTAGGACATGCTAGCATTAGTGTTTTGGAGAAATTAGTTTCCTTAGATCTAGTTAGAGGTTTACCCAAAATTAAGTTCTCAAATGATAAATTTGTGATGCATGCTCTAAGGGTAAACAACATAAGTCATCCTTTAAATCCATTAATGATGTTTCTACAAGTAGGTGTTTACAACTTATTCATATGGATTTATTTGGGCCTATCAGGACTATGAGCTTGGGTGGTAAATCTTATGCTTTTGTGCTTGTTGATGATTTTTCTAGATTTACTTGAGTTCTATTTTTAAGTACCAAAGATGAGGCTTTAGAAAAATTCATCACATTTTCAAAATTAACCCAAAATGATCTTGAACTTAGAATTTCTCATATTAGAAGTGATCATGGAACTGAATTTCAAAATATAGGGTTTGAAGAGTTTTTAAATGAAATTGGTATTAGCCACAATTTTTCGGCTCCTCGAACTCCTTAACAAAATGGGGTAGTTGAGAGGAAAAATGGAACTTTACAAGAAATGCCTAGAACCATGCTTTGTGAAAACAATTTACCTAAATATTTTTCGGCGGAAGTCACAAACACTGCTTGCTACATTGTAAACCGAGTAATGATTAGGACTATTTTAAAGAAAACACCGCATGAGATTTTAAAATCTAAAAAGCCTAACATTAGCTATTTTCATCCATTTGGTTGCAAGTGTTTTGTTTTAAATAATGGAAAAGATAACTTAGGTAAATTTTATGCAAAAAGTGATGAAGCTATTTTCATAGGATATTCCTTAAACTCTAAAGCCTATCGTGTATTTAACAAGAGAACTTTAGTAGTAGAAGAATCTATACATGTTGTATTCAATGATAACCTCCTTCCAATGAAGTTTTCTTGTGATGATGATGATGTAGGAATCATTAAAGCCTTTGGTGGAGGAAAAACTTCAAAGGAGGATGAGATTCCGACAAAAGAAGAGGATACACAAGATCCACCTCTTGAAGCCTTGAAGGACTTGGCTCTTGAGGAAAAGGAAGTGAGCTACCTAAGGGAGTTCAACTATGTCAAAGGTGGTGAAATCTTGGGTGATTCATCCAAAGGGGTAACCACTAGATCTTCTCTTAAACTTATGAACCATGTTGCATTTATCTCATGCATAGAGCCTAAGAATATAAAAGAAGCATTAAAAGATGATTTTTGGATTATGGATATGCAAGAAGAGTTAAATCAATTTTGAGAGAAGTAATGTTTGGACATTAGTTGATAGGCCTAGTAATCAATCTACTATAGGAACTAAATGGGTCTTTAGGAACAAACTAGATGAGAGTGGTAACATTGTGAGAAATAAAGCTAGATTAGTAGCACAATGTTACACTCAAGAAGAGGGAATAGATTTTGATGAAACTTATGCTCCCGTAGCTAGAATGGAAGCCATTAGGATGTTGCTTGCATATGCATGTTATCATGATTTCAAGCTTTTTCAAATGGATGTTAAAAGCGCATTTTTAAATGGTTTTATATATGAGGAAGTTTATGTGGAACAACCACCGGGTTTTGAAGACTCAAAATTTCAAAATCATGTTTTTAAACTTACTAAAGCACTTTATGGTTTAAAACAAGCTCCTAGAGCTTGGTATGAAAGACTTCCAAACTTTTTAATTGAAAAATGTTTTGAAAAAGGTAAGGTGGACACTACACTTTTCATAAAAAGGTATAAAAATGACATATTAGTAGTGCAAATTTATGTTGATGATATCGTTTTTGGATCTACTAATGATTGTCATTGCAAGGAGTTTGCTAAGTTAATGCAAGGTGAATTCGAGATGAGCATGATGGGGGAGCTCTCATTCTTTTTGGGACTCCAAATCAAGCAAAGGAAGGATGACACCTTCATGAATCAAGCAAAGTACATCAAGGATATGCTCAAGAAGTTTGGTTTGGAGAATGCAAAGCCTCAAGCCACACCTATGAGCTCATCTACAAAGCTTGAAAAAGTTGAAGAAGGTAAGTGTGTTGACTCTAAGCTTTACCGTTCTATGATTGGATCATTGCTTTACCTTACCGCAAGTAGACTGGATATCTTGTTTAGTGTTTGCTTGTGTGCTAGGTTTCAAGCTAGTCCTAAAGAGTCTCACCTTATAGCCGTTAAGAGAATCTTTAGGTACCTTACAGATACTCCTTGTTTAGGTCTTTGGTACCCTAGAGACTCCACCTTCAACCTTCATGCTTATTCGGATGCGGATTATGGGGGATGTAAAATCGATAGGAAAAGTACTTCGAGAACTTGTCAATTCTTAGGTAGTATGCTCATATCTTGGTTCTCTAAGAAACAAAATAGTGTAGCTCTTTCTACCACCGAAGCCGAGTACATATCCTTAGGGAGTTGTTGTGCTCAAGTCCTTTGGATGAAGCAATAACTCTTAGATTATGGTATTAAAGTTGAAACCATACCCATTAAGTGTGATAACACTAGTGCCATATGTTTGACAGAAAATCCCATCCAACACTCTAGAACCAAACATATAGAAATAAGGCATCATTTCATTAGAGATCATGTCCTTAAGGAAGATGTTGTTATAGAGTATGTTGACACCTTAAACCAACTAGCGGACATCTTTACAAAGCCTTTAGATAAAGAGCGTTTTTTGTCCCTTAGGGGAGAGTTAGGTCTAACTAGCCTATCTTGACCTTTTAGGACCCTTTTTGTGCTTAAATTGCTTGATATTGTGAAATTGCATGTTAATGTGTTGTATCTCTTGAAAATATCCATGCTTATAGCTAGGGGGAGCATGATTCTGTGAAAATATGCTTAGAACTGCTCATTCATCATTTGCATTCTTTTAGGAGATGTTAGAATCGAGCTTTTGGTTGTTCTTCAAGCCTAAAATGTATTTCTGGGCATAAGGTATCGATACGGCCTTAAGCGTATCGATACGAGTACTGTATTGGCTTCCCAGACTTCATTTTGCCTAAAATGGGTATCGATACGGTTAAACCTGTTTCGATACGAGCAACAATCATTTCGATACGATCCTTCAACGGGCATTTTTATTGGAATTGCGTTTTTACCCCCGTATCGATACATCCTCAAGCGTATCGATACGCTATTGCGCAGACAACTATCAATTGGCATTTAAGAGTTCAACTTTTACCAAAATTAAAATTTCTCAAAACCCTAGAAACCCTAGCCGTTTTCACTCTATAAATAGCCTCTCTTTCCCTCATTTTTTCACACCATAACTCAAAATCTCTAGAGGGTTTTCAAAATCAAGCAAAGCTCTAAGGCTTTTCATCAATTGGGTGCTAAGCTCTTCTCCCATTCCTCTCTAATCAATATCAAGGTAAAACTCTTTCTTTTTATTTTAATTTTTTTATTTTATTTTCGTTTCAAATTTTCTCTTGTTTTGATTTTGTTTTGTCTTGTCAAACCAAAATCTCATTTCAAACCCTTTTTTCTTTATAATTTTTTTAACCTTGATTATTGGTTTTCAATGAGTTGAATGAAGAAACCTTAATGCATACATTGTTTTATCTAGTTAATGGCACCTTCTAAAAAGAGAACACGCACTAGTGAAGCTGGTGAAGGATCCAATACCGGAGGTGGTGCTCGTCCAAATCTCACTCATATCTATCAACTATCTTTTCAATCCCCCGGAGCTCTCACCCATTTTCGTCAATTTCAAAACTATAAGATCCGTCCGGAGATGGTAATCTCTATTCATTTTCTTAACTCGAAGCGCTTCAAATTTGAATATCTCCCTTTGCTTCAAGAATGGAAGTTTATGGATTTTCTCGCTATTCCCGGGTTTTACTTTCGCATTTTGGTTTTAACCTTTTATGCTAATGCCAAATGTTGTGCCAATAGAGATGGTGTTGTTACGGCCGTTAATTCTCATCTTATGGGTAAAAAGATCACTATAGATGTTCAATCTATTTGTGATGTGTTCAAGTTGGAGGATGAAGGCTATGATGATGAGAATGCCCTTGGCCATGTTCTAAGTGGTTCTGTCACCGCCCTAAATGCTAAGGATCGGATCATCCATTTGATGGTCACTTGGTGGTTTAGGCCCTCGGGAGGGAAGTATTCCACTATCCTCCAAGTGGATGATTTTTGGATTCGATGCTTCCGTGAGAGAAAACGTCCGAACGTTGCTCGTATTATGTTTGCAAAGATTGTCTATCTCGTACAACATCTCCACACCACTCTTGTCACTTCTTTCACCTATGGTACGACCCTAAGTTACTTCTTCCAACAAAAGAAGATTGATTGCTCGCATGACTACCCAACTCCCCTTACCGATCTTATCGATGAACGATCTCTTGCAAGGGGTAAGTTCCATTACTTTAATGGGAATTGGCTTCGTCTATCCGAGCTCCCTAGTGAGGCCGCGGAACAATTTGCTAATCCTCAAGTTGAACAAGTTCCTCAAGCTCCTCCTTCACCTTCTATGGACTCCCTCATGACTTATCTCAACGAGCAATTCACGGGTTTGCGCACGGGAATGGCTTCAATTGATCAAGTTATGAATTCCGGCTTTACCACTATTGATACAAGGTTTATATGCCTTGAAGATCGGGTGAAGAACGTGGAGACTCGACTCACTTCCCTTGAAGGCGGTCACAACTCAATGAATATCTCTCTCACCGCTTTCCATGACGAGTAGCGTCAAACCTTGAGGAATGATGATCCAATTGAGGAAGATGATGAAGAAGGCGATGGAGATGCATAGTTGCCAATCTTTGCATACCATTCATATCATTTAGGATATTTATTTTATACACCTTTGTTTTATGTTTTTAGGATTAAGTTTGAATTATTTTAAAATATATGCTTTGATTTTCTATTGTTTGGATTTCATGTTGATTTATCTTTTATTTGAACTTAATGATATTATGTTGCTTGCATATTTATACCTTTTGCCTATTTATGCACTTTACATTATGTCTCAATTATTTTTGATCTAACAAAAAGGGGGAGAGGGAAGCTCACAACACTTAAAAATTTTGATTTTCAAACTTAAAAGTTACCTAATTAATATTAAGGGGGAGTTATTTTGCAAAGTTTTTCAAAGTGACAAAAATTTCAAGTTTTGGTTTTGTTATATCAAAAAGAGGGAGATTGTAAAACCTATGTTTGATTTTGATATAATTAAGTTGTTAAGGATTAAAATGAAAACTTGAAATTGATTTCTAAAGTCCCTTTAATAATTTATAAATCACAAAACTTTAAATTGATTTGAAAAACTCAAACTCCAAATATTTTCTAAGTGTTCCAAGGCAAAAGTATTGAAAATCGTCCAGGTGTATCGATACACCTCCAGCAGTATCGATACCTTTTTACAAAGTTGGCTACTGGAAAGACACGTTTCGATACGCTCATAACCGTATCGAAACAGCATATCGAAACAAATTCAATCTGTATCGATACACCCCTCTGCAAAAATTGAAGGAGTTTGAATGGTGTACCGATACGGCTTAATCCGTATCGATACGGTTTTAACTGAATTTTTAATTCGAAGTGTTTTAAATGTTTTCGAACGTTGGTGTCAGTGGTTAGGTAACTAACATTTAAAGTGGCAGTTGTCCCGTATCGATACGATGTACCCCCGTATTGAAACAGAAACTTCCAGTGAGCTAAGTTGAGAATAAGGTATCGATACGATCTTATTCGTTTCGATACGGTCCCTCTCCCGTACCGATACGCTTACATGTGTTTCGATACCCCTCTTTATTATGTACAACGGCTCTTTGTGTTTTAAGACAGATATCGATACATGTCTTCGTGTACCGATAGGGATAGCTGCAGAAGTGCATTTATGGTGGAAAGAGAGGGTCCTAACGGCTATAATCAATACCCTAACCACCCAAACGGCTAGAATTGATAGAGAAGGTATAAATTGAAGCTCGTTGAAGACCAGCAACAACCATTGCATCAAAGATAAACATCCAAGCAAAAATCCAACCTCAAGTGTGCCTATTATCCAATTTCTTGTAAACCTTAAAATTGATTTGTATTTAATTCTTATTCTATCTTCAAATTTGGGTTTAGTGTTTTACTTAAAGGGACAATATTGTATTTGAGAGATATATTTCTTGTCCACTTTCTTCTTTGTTTATTTGTGAGGGTTTGGTCAAATTTTGGGTTAAAAATTTGAGCGGTTGTGTAAAGGTTACCTCCTAAGCCTTGAAAAGGGGAAGAACAAATTAGTGAATTGTTGCAAATCCTTAGTGGTAGCTAAGGTAGTGGATGTAGAGTTCATTTGGAACTTGAACCACTCTAAAATCCTTTGTTCTTCAATTTTAACTATCCTTGCACTCTTATAAATTTTTAAAATCCCAATTCACCCCCTCTTGGTCTTGATCAATCCATCGATCCACTCAACACTTTACATGAAGACCTTCCTTATTTTAATTCAAGCTCAAATATAGATTTCCATGGCTGATTATTTCCCCCTCTCTCTAGAATTTCTCTCTCTATTTCTTTCTTCATTTCGGCAAGAAGGATAAAGAATGAATGGAGAAGATTACACTTTGTCATCTTTGTTTCGATGCACTAACCGAGTGGCATGATGTTAGACACATGCTATCCTTCAAATTATCAAATGTGGGATTGGTGTCATTTTATTAAAAAATTTACATGCATGACCTTCGATTGGTCATTTATTCATTTTAGTCATCTCATTTAGGTCACCCATCTTCAATTTTATTCAATTAAGTCATTAGATATCCTAATTAGTTTATGATTAAGTTCAATTAAATTAATTTAACTTAGGTGACAAGTTTCAATTCTTCTAGGGTGTGTTTTAGGGTATTACAGGTATGTTTGATTGAGAGTCCTTTTTTCCTGAAGCATTAGCGCGGTAGTTATTGATAATGGTGTTTAGGAACGTGGTTGGTATGAATTAGCAGATATGTCGTGTAGATGGGGAATGAGCTAGTGGCACTCAAGGTTGCAAAGAGACGGGTATTCTATGAATACTTGGTTACCTGAACATCAAAAGAGGTACTATTTTCGTGAGCAGTGGTGTTGAGATGAATCTTAACTAACAATCAAGATATGCTAATAAGCTTTGTAACGAAGCGTTTGTTCAATATTGAGGTAGGTGCAAGTTTTGGTATAGTTGAATGAGGTGTTCTGAGGATGCGACTAGGTTGTATACGTTCGATCCAAGAATGTTGTTAGTAAGTGTGAATTGTTAACTATGCACAATACAAAACATTTATATATATATATATTTAAATATGTCATTACATGCATACATTTGGGCATGACATTAGAAGTTTTGAATAAATATGCATAGGCAACTATAAGGACCTATAAGTGATCATGCATACATATGTTCACACTTACGGATCATTTTCCAGAGACCGATGAGGCTATGATACAAGCTAGCCTTAGCAAGGTGATTCTTTAGGATCTCAAAGAGTCTGGAAAATGTTAAAGGTGGATTTTTGGAGGTTTGATTTGTGCTAGTTCTGAAGCGGCCAAGGTTGGTGATAGGAGTACGTGGCTTTTCTAGGATTGGTTGATTTCTATGGAAGTCTGTTGACGAATTTTCTTAAGTTGTTGCGTTGTTAGCGAAGTTGTGACATAGTAGATGTTCTTTGATGGTCCAAGTCTATGTGTTTGCGGTGTGACTGATGGAGTTGTCTTTTCATGGTTTTGATCTAATCTTGGGTATGGACTGGTTGACTGAGCATAGGGTTGTTGTGGTTGATTATGAAACCAAGCGAGTTTTGTTGAAACTTGCCGATGATTATGAAGTGGTGGTTGTGAGTGAGACTATCAGATTCTTGTCAAGTGTTGTTTTGGCTTTGGAAGCACAAAAGTTGTTGGAGTTTGGGGTGTCAAGCATATCTGGTTTATGTTATGAACCAAAATATGAAAGACCTGTGTGTACAAGATATCTGTATTGTTTGTTTTTTTCTGGAGGAGTTGCTTGGATTGCCACCAGATAGGGAGGTAGAGTTCCATAGAGAGTCGTATGCGGACACGGCTCTAGTGTAGATTGCTTCGTACCGTATGGCACCGAAAGAGTTGAAGAAGTAAAAATGCAACTTCAGGAGTTACTAGATCGTGGTTTTATTCGACCTAGTATGTGACCGTGGGGAGAACCTGTGTTGTTCGTAAAAAACAAGGATGACACTATGAGAATGTGCATTTATTATTGACAACTAAACAAGTTGACGATCAAGAATAAGTATACTTTTCCACGAATTGATGACTTGTTCGATCAATTTCGAGGTGTTACATTGTTTTCTAAGATTGATTTGAGATTTAGATATTATTAGTTGAAGGTAAAGGGTAAAGATGTGCCGAAGATAGCCTTTCGCACACGTTATGGGCATTATGAGTTCTTAGTGATGACGTTTGGGTTGACTAAAACACCCGTAACTTTCATGGACATGATGAATCAGGTTTTCCATGAATTCTTGGAACAATTCGTAGTAGTGTTCATTGATGACATTCTGGTGTACTCTCGTACCGAGGAGGATCATGATCGACACATGCGAGTTTGTTGCACGTTTTGTTGGATAATCAGTTATATGCAAAGTTGAGCAAGTGTGAGTTTTGGATTAAGGAATTGGTCTTTCTTGGTCATGTTGTTTCGGCGGAAGGTATCCGTGTGGGTTCACAGAAGATTGAAGTAGTTGTGAACTGGAAACAACCTAAGTCGGCGACCGAGGTTCATAGTTTCTTAGGGTTGGCATGTTATTATCGTCATTTTGTGGATGGATTTTCAAAGGTTATTGCTCCTTTGACAAATTTGTTGCAAAAGGATGTTTGTTTTGAGTGGAGAGAGGAAAGAGAATGAGGTTTTGAGAAGTTGAAGGAAGCTTAAAGCGTAAAACATGCATAAACCACATTATGCAACATAAACCATTCCATGATACATCATCAATTATATTGGCTTACAAGTGATCATTAAACAAGTTTACAACTCAAAACCTCATATCAGATACACGAACTTCAACAAGTGTCTACTCGACTCTTCAAGCCATCTTATCCAAAATTGGTACATTCACAAGCAAAGGTACTCTATCAACTGAGTACAATTACAACTCATAGGGACACCAACCCTATCATCGGTTAGATGCTTAACCACTAACGACAGACGGGACACCAACCTCCTCGATCGTTAGGGTACTTGGACGGAGACACGGGTCACCAACCCCTCAAAATCCAAGGCGACTTTTATAGTGCACTCAATATTATAGCCGGCTAACTATATCTGATATCATTTATAAACCATTTTCACAACATCACTTGCCAATATAATTCACATTTAACACTTACCTGACTATTTTCAAAGCATCATCAATACATCACATTTCCAAGCATTAAACCATGCTTAAAAGCTCAAGTATAAGTCATATACTTACAAGGATCACTTACCATGTGCATCCTTCAACATCACATCATTAAAAACATTAACCAAATCCTTTTAAACATGCTTTAATAGTTGGTAAATCCATTAATTCAAAACAGTTCATAAATCATCACAAAGTATCACAGTCGAGAGAGAAAATTCCTTTCACTCACTTCTGAACTTAGTTAAGCATGTCAAGCTTACCACTAAGTTCCCAAACCATCTTTTAAAGCTTTCAAAATTGAAATTCACGTTCTCACTCACCGACACGCGCAACCTCGACTAGCCGACGCGAATCCAAGCAACCAAAGCTCACGAAACTTCACCGATTGCTCCTGATACGTTCTACACTGTTTATACCACACAATAACAGAGGATTAATGCATATCAATGCATTAAAATCTTTAGCAAACAAACATACCACGCTGATCTGCCCAAAACGCTAAAACGCTTATTTAAAACAACTAAAAACACCTTCGATTACACTACAAACTCATCCCAGCCAAAACCTATCACTTCCATCCATTTTTAATCATCATTTAACATCCAAAAACAAGCTATTGCATCCTTATACCTCCAGCAACTCAAATTTCACTTTTACACCACAAAAACCTAAATCTACTAACATAAACAACTAGTTATCCAACTTGTTTCGGGATTAGTATGATCAAACCTTTATTTTAACATTATTCAACATCCGAAACATGATTAAAATCAATCATAACTCAACCAAATCAGATCCAATACGAAAATCACTCAAAATCACCATTTAAGCTTGACTTAACCATTTTCATCAAATTAATCGTGAAACCTTGTTAAGAAACATAATTAGAGAGCCAAATACTTGGGAATTTCAATAAAGAACCTTGATTAGAGGAGTAGAACGAAAATTACCTCTAATTTTTGCCCATTCCTTCAATTGGCAAGATTTTGTTGAAAACCTTCAAGAATCCTTTAAGATAAATGGAGGAATCACCATGGAAATCATTTGCAAATAAAAAAGAATTGGAAAGATGAAAATATCTGGAAGTTTTGAGAGAAAATAGATGTTTGGCTGATGAGAAAAGAGAGAAATTAGAAGTTACGTCAAAATGGATTTGTAAATCTAAAACTCCTTTTAATAAAACTCTTTTTAATCTTTTAAGTAAATCACAATTAAAATGTTTTCAATTAAAGGAATAGCGTATTACTTTTGCTTAGCTCCCTAAAGATTCTAAGCATTGGCCCTCTTTCAAAATAGTCCTTTAAAAACAATTTTTACATTTTTGCATTTTAGTCACTAAAGCGAAATGTCAACCTACCAAAAATCATTTTCCAAAATTAGCTTCACCATTCCTTAATATACATTTAAAGAGGATTTTAGGAAATTTTCTCATAATTTTATCACATCCTGAACCAAGTTTTCCCTGAACCATCCCCGAACTAACCCGAATCTATAGTCTAGGTTCTGCGGACCCTAAACCATCTTTTAAAACTCTTAGGCCCAAAATCGAGGCATTACACCCACTTTTCTTATCCTTGTGGAACAAGAATAAAGAAAAGACCATAATCACTAATTTTGTCTCACTTCTCTGTCTAAAGATTTACTCGTCCGAAGCGGCAATGAAATAATCAAAATAACATACTTTCCTAAAACGGCAAAAACAAACTAGGTAGCGCTAGCATGTCCTTTCGAAGCGGCAATGGACGGATCAGATAGCAAACGGTTGATTTCTCTGAAGCGGCAGTGAACAAATCCAAATAACTTGTTTTCCCGAAACGATGAAAACAAACTACGTAGAACTGGAATGTCCTTCTAGAGCGGCAAGGGATAGATAACAAACGATTCATTCCTCCAAAGCGGCAACGAACGAATCCAAATAACTTGTTTTCCCTAAACGGTGAAAACAAACTTGATAGCATTGTTCTTCCAAAATAACTTGTTCCTTCAAAGCGGTAGTGAACGAATCCCAAATAACTTGTTTTCCTGTAACAGTGAAAACAAATTGGGTAACACCGGTATGTCCTTCCAAAATAACAATGAACGAATGAGATAGCAAACGACTCATTCCTTTGAAACGGCTGCGAACAAATCCAAATAACTTGTTTTCCCGAAATTGGGAAAATAAACTGGGTAACGTTGGCATGTCCTCTCGAAACGAAAATAGACGAACCATATAGCAAACGACTCATTCCTACAAAGCGGTAGTGAACAAATCCTTATAACTTGTTTTCCAAAAATGGAGAAAACAAAATGGGTAACGCTGGCATGTCCTCTCGAAGCGGCAATGGACGAGCCAGATAGTAATTCTTCAAACAAAAGTTCCATTCTTCTTGGGCCTGAACGGATGGGCTTTCATGTTTGAAAATTCTTAAGCTATGGGAATTTTCCTCTTTTGCTCTAAAATCTTGATATGACGTATTTGAAATCCTTTTCCTAAAATAATATTTGGATTTTCACTTTTTCATTCACTCCTCTTCGTAAAAGGTACTCGGCCTATCTTTTGGATACCTGTGGAAAGAGATGAAATGCTATGATGGTATGAGTTAGCATGCTCGTAACTTAGGGATGTCTAACTAAGTATGATGCATGAATGAAGTCATTTTTAGAGATGGTGGGGGGGGGGAATCTTCGGTTTCCGATTGTTCACCCTTAGTTTCCACAGGCTTTCTATCTTTGTTGAGTCTTCGTTTCTATCTTGCCATGGAAGGATATGAGTGGTTTATACTTGTTTGACTAAAATATGTCACCTCCTGAAATCCACCTTCGAAGCATTGCCCCATTCAACTAGGGCTTAGTTGTTGTCTCTTTATTAACACTTCATGACAAGCCTTCTTCTTCCTCAACATTAGGGTGGACTCATGCCCCCAAATCTTCTGAACCCTTCCAACTACCAGGGGGTCTGATATTCATTTTTTCTTTAAACAATCTTCCTCCTTCTTTTCTCCTTGAAAGGAGATACTGGCTTACACCGGTCAGAATTTAATATACCACTTGCTGAATTCCAAATTCATAATATTACCCTCAATTGACTCAGGCTTAATTGTTGCCTCTTCATGGACTCTTCATGACAATCCTCCTTCTTCCTTAACATTAGGGTGAACTCCTCCCCCCCTATATTTCCAAGTTTCCTCATTCTCAAGTCTTCACTATTTTGAACCATTCAAAACATGACGACAAAAATTAATTCGAATCGTTGAACGGTCTAGTGTATAAGATCTTGCTATTATTCTCCCCTTAATCACAAACAAGTTATGCTAGGTCAGCCATGTAGACCATTGATCTGAAGCTATGCGAAAAAGTCTTCATCTTCAAACGCTCGAACAAGTCCAAGATAGCAACATCACTGTTACTTGAGGCTCTTAAGGAAAATGATCAAGCCATAAATCTCCTAAGTGAACAGATCCATCGTCATGACCTTACCCGGGTGTAGGTACACTCCTATGAAACGGTGGTGTTATCTCCACGACTCTAAATCAAACCTTTGCCTCCATCTTCACTCATTTCGGCTAAGGTTTTCAGCTTTAAAGGAAAATGTTGGGACTTCGACGACTTTGTGTAAACTCAATCCTTATGAATACCCTTCTGATTAAGCAACGTTGTATACCCCTCAACCATAGACATCAAATCCTTCCCATTAAAAGTGAAGCAACAGAAAGTGGGATTCTAAAATTGAAAGACGGCTAGGAACGAAGGCCGATTAACTCAGACATTCATCAAGCGTGCAATGTCACCATAACATTAACGGAAACGACTTTGCAACCGTCGATCTCATCCTTCCCATTTCAACTCTCGTGACTCAATCTTGTTGTAAGATAACGTAAGTAAGCCCCACTCACTTGGTGAACTGTGGCCTTGTACACTTTGGTTGACTTCTGACCAATGTCGGACGACTAAAATGGTGTCTTCCTTCTTAAGATACTCACCCTTTCAGTTCTTTTCTTCTGACCTTCTAAATTTGTGATCTAAAGCGCCTTTTCAGGTTTTCACTTTAGATTTACTTTTTCTCAAAGTGCCATTTTGGGTTTTCACTTTTTTTCTTCTTTTTCCTTTTCTCCTTTTCTCTTTTTCCTTTTTTTCTCTTCTTTTTCTTTCCTTTCCTTTTCTTCTTTCTTCTTTTTCTTTTTTCCTTTCTTTAGGATACTTTTCGGGTTTTCACCTTGAGATACTTCTATCTTCGCTACCCTCTTGTTTTTTCTTTAACAAGCTTGAGTTCATATGACACTCATCGTCTTACTTTGGCACTCATAACTTGGTGCGTGAGGTCTTTCTCGAAATATACCTTACAACAAGATGTTTAGATATCGAGGTCAATTTAAGCCTTCAACTCTTCACATCAAATTTTCTTCTTTCCTATCATTAGGGTGAATACATGCCCTCAAGGCCCTAAGCTCGCTTTAAGTTCAATCTTCACTTTTGACATCATTAAAGCTTCTTGGCAAATATTGAGTTTACAACCTTGCACTTTACTGACATGCAGTAATGTAGTCATGGCTCATGGTTATGAAAGAAATGGTATGTAGGCCCAAATAAGTTTTTAACGGTGATGAAACCAAGGGTCATTTCTTCCAACTGAAAATCTCAATTATGTACATATTTTCTGATCTGGATATGCTCAGATGTAATACTATTTTCTCTTTTATATTTTGGATTGCTCTAGATTGTCCATTTTTGGGTTTTTATCCTAGAGTTCATTTCCTTTCATCTAGTGTATCTTCGGATCAACTTGCGTCTTCACATTGTATTGATGCATGCGTCCATTCAGAGGTGATCAATCTTTCAAGGATCTTTTAAATAGAGACTCATTTGGATGGAGAATTCCTATAGCCCTTTCTCTATTTATCTCTCACTCTCTACTTTCCTTTTTTTTTTCTTTTTACAAAATTGAACTTTTCAATTTAGTGCTTTCACTTGATTTCATCAACTTTTATGTTGATAACTTTCAACCTGACTTGGTTTGGCTCTTTGAGCACAAACTTTTCTTCCACTATTTCCTTTCATTGTTTCTGTTACTCAAACTAAATATTGCGTTCCATGCATTTATCCACAAGCTTTTATCTCATTTTCCCCCGGTGTAAGGGTGATCCTTGGTTTGGGTTTAATTGAAAGAAAAGTATCATGCTCAAAAGGCTAAAAATGAATATGTTTCTTACTTTCTTTCTTTGTGAAGGAAATGAAGGAATGCCAAATGTCCTCCCACACATAGATATCAAAAGCAGTCTTCAGGTGGTATATGTTTTAGGGTTATCACTTCATTCAAAGACCTTGAACAACATTACCTGAGAGGAAAATTCACTCAATGAGATCTACCCATTATTCCTGAACACTCATTGTTGTTCCTCCCTTGGCCCAAATATCACATAAGGTGTTCACATTTGTAGTACCCTCACAACATTCGATTTTTAAATTTTGAATTAAAGTCATTCTTAAAAAAGTATATACATATATGTTTGGGAAAGCAAAAATAAGCTCATAATAATAAAGAATAAATGAAATGTTTAAAAGAAATCAAAGAATATAAACGCTTGCCAAGTAAAATACATGTGAAGGTCTCTTTCATTGAAATTGAAACAAGCAAACATAACATAAGCCATTACAAAAATCCTTGCTATCTTCGGGCAAACAATAACAAAGTGCATTAAAAGGTAATGCAGCATGCAAGAAAATTTAGACATGAAATCCTAAAAACTAAATTTGGGGACCAACACCTTCAAAAGTCACGTCCACGATTCATTCCTTTCAAAGCTTTAAAATACCTTACTCAACCAGACTTTGAACCTTGTTTTTCAGAGCTCCACAATTATTTGTGGTGTGGCCCATACCTCCCACATGGTAGTAACACACGACATTAACATCGTAACCATCGGGATAGGGAAGACCCTTTGGTTTGGACTACACTGGAGTTAGAAGTTTTTCTTCAACAAGTATTGGGAGCAATTGTGTGTACGTCATCTGAATTGGATGATGAACCTTTAAAGGCTTTGCAAACAGGGAAATTTACTATGGTAACAGCCATGAAACTGAGTGTTTGGGCGAGAACTCTTCATATGAACCGGGGAGTCATACCCCTTGTGAGTGGTTGTGCTTGGTTCACCCAACTGCAATACCCCATACTCTAACATATTTTGGACTAGCTTCTTAAATGCCACATAGTTTTCAATAGAATGTCCTTGAACATTGGCATGATACTCGCAATGAGCATTGGCATCGTACCAAGAAGGGTAGGTGTAAAGTGTCCATAAGTTCTATATTTCATGCACATTCCATCTCATATTATTGTTGTTTTTGAAAACATTTTAGGCATAAATAGGACCATGCATTGCATTTTACAATATTTCTTTACTTTGCCATGCTTTTATAGATTATCTTTTATTTAGTGAAGAAAAGGTATTGTTTTAGCTTAGTTTTAGTTTCAGGTACTAGATGCTTACAAAGGGAAAGAGGAGCTGAGGACATAATGCTGAGGCAGCGGACCAAGGAGCTGTACTGATGCAGTTCCAGACAGAGACAGCCGCTGCCGAGTAGCTGCCGCTACCATACTTGCTGCCCAAGCTGACTATAGAGTCGGAGAACCGAAGTGCGATTTGTATTGCAGAAAATCCTGATTCTATCGGTATTGTCCACTCAATTTTCTGACGCATGTAGCAGCAGGCAGAGTCAACGAAGAGGATCTCGAGATTACTTACGGAGCAAGGCAACGTGATAAAGTCCACATTCAACTCAAAGAAGTCGGAGTTTAAAGTCACATTTAATGCAAAAAGCTACTTTGAAGACTTCTACTTGAAGAAGGACTAGACCTAGCTAATGCCTATATATACCCATTGTAATTTTATTTCAAAATAAGTTTGGTTTTCCTTACGCATAGTTTAAGTTTTCTTGCCGTCATCATATTCTAAATTTCTCCTTGCGTTTGGGTTATGTTGTAATTAGTGTGAAAACGGTTGTTTAGGATTTTTAAGTTTGTTTTTGCAAATAAAAATTCAAGGTTTACTTATTCCATGTTCTTCATAGTTTTTAATAAAGGCGAAAGATTAGTTGTATTCTATCCATTTGTTCGATATCGAGAGAGCCAAACTCACGAAAGGAGTAAGTACGATTTCATCTATAGACGATGTGATCAATCCGGTCTAGATATAGGTTAGGGTTTAAGGCGGCTAAAAGAGGACAAATCAACATTGTTGTCTTTGCACGATTCAAGTCGCGACTGGTATTATCTGCAGTGGGCATCAACAACATCCTGACTTAGACATAAGCGGAATCACTTTTGAAGCGTTCTGTAGAGCCTTGTAGTTCTGTTGAGTTTGCCACCGAGACACAGTTCCATTCCCCTGTCGAGGCAGCGAGAGGGTCTCAGCAGTCTACCTACCATCCCCCATCGAGGCAGAAGAGTCTAGCAGCGCAAAACAATTTGTCCTATTCAACGCAGTTTAGCACTAAGCAGCAGCATAACCCAACCCTCTCTATCAATCTGATCACTTCCTTTTTAATACTTGTGTTTTTATTTTACTCTTCTTCTCAAACATCCAATTTAATTGTACATTTGGTTTTCTTGTGCAAGAGTTACAATTCGAATCAAGTTGTCCAATCCCTGTGGGAGACGATATCTTTTATACTATAACTTGACATGAGTGTGCACTTGCGCTCATAAATAGAGAACACCTTAACGCTCTATAAGTTTTTGGCGTCGTTGTTGGGGATTGGTAACAACGAAATTCGTTTTCAATTTCTGCACTTTTATCTAATTTTTTTATTTTTATTTTTAATCGAAAAAATAGAGAATTTTAGGGTTTCCTTTGCTAGTGTATGACCAGGGCAAATCCAAAAGGAGAAATCCTTTATTACGACGATATCGAACGAAGAGCAAGAGATCTCAAGAAGGAAATCAGAACAGCCCTAGGGAAAACTAAAGCAGAAAGAAAAGCAGAGGTAAACATGGAGAACGACAACCTTGCCAACAATGTTGTGAACGACATGGATGGGAAGCAAGACCCGCTGCCCAGAGAAGAGCAAGTTCCACCAGGGCAGCCGCCCTCTGTTCCGCCCAGGCAGCCATAGTACGCTCGAACCACTAGGGATTACTTGGAACATGACTTCATAGGGTTCGATCCGATAGTGAAAGAACCTGAGACTGAGGCGGATCACTTTGAGCTGAACCCTGTGATGTTCAACATGATCAAAACCTTAAGGCAATTTGGTTATTCCCCTTAGGGCAACACTTACGAGGATTCCTAGACATCTGCAGGGCATTCAAAATACACGTAGTTGATCAAGACGTGATTAGGCTGAGGTTATTCCCCTATTCACTGAAGGATAGGGCAAAATAGTGGTTGAACAACCAGCCAGCAGGGCCATTCAACACATGGACAGAGCTATGCAAAGATTTCCTAGATCGTTTCAGCCCATCCAATGTCACAGACAGACTGAGAAACGAGATAACAGCCTTCCGAAAATGGGATGATGAGTTGATGTATGAAGCATGGGTGCGGTACCAACAGATGCTTAACAACTGCCCGCTCCATGGTTTTCCAGCTTGGACACATGTATCAATGTTCTACAATAGGGTGAACTACCCAACACAGATGATGATTGATGCCTCATCCAACAGAATCATCCTCGACAGACCACCAGAGGAGGCACTGCGGATCCTAAACCAAGCCGCTAAGAACGATTACAATTACTCAACCACCCGCCAAGGCGGCGTTTGGCGGATAGGCACTATAAACGAGGTAGAAGCCTCGTTATCTCTCAATGCCCGCCTCGACAAGCTGACACAGCTGGTTATGACCATGGTGAAACCCGCTGGGAAAGTCACTGAGGTCAAGGGTGTAGAGCCATTCTGTGATGAGTGTGGGGGCAACCATGATTCCTCTGAATGTACTGCATCTGCCAATTTCATGGGAGGATACGAGAGGAACAGCAGGCCTACCCAGAACACGTACAACCCTAGATGGAAGAACCATCCCAACTTCTCCTGGAGCAACCCCAAGACTGCTACCAACCCACAACAACAACAGAGAGGCTACCAGCAAAACCTGTCCAGACAATAGGCTCAGTAGCCACAAAACAATAATTCACTAGAAGCAACTCTTCATACTTTTATGTCTAGAACTAGTGATTTTATTGTTCGTACTAATAATTTTATTGATAAAACCGAGTCTTTCATGGACAGGATAGAGATGAAGATGAATAACCAAGAGGTTGCGATAAAGAACCTGGAGACCCAATTTGGGCAGTTTATGGAGATCTTTCGCAGCAGTACAATGAGAGCATCATCCAGCAGTACATAGGCAGTAGCCAAGCCGCTACCGAGTAGCTGCCGCCCAAGACAGTAGACTATGGAGTCGGAGAACAAGAGTGTGATATGTAGAGCAGAAAATCTTGATTCTATCGTTGTTGTCCACTCAATTTTCCGACGTCTGTCGCAGCAGGTAGAGTCACCGAAGGAGGATCTCGAGATTACTTGCGGAGCAAGGCGACGCGAAAGTCCACATTCAACTCAAAGAAGTCAGTTTAAAGTCACATTTAATGCAAAAAGCTACTTTGAAGACTTCTACTTCAAGAAGGACTAGACCTAGCTAATGCCTATATATACCCATTGTAATTCTATTTCAAAACAAGTTAGGTTTTCCTTAGGCATAGATTAGGTTTTCTTGTCGCCATCATGTTCTAAATTTCTCCTTGGGTTTGGGATATGTTGTAATTAGTGTGAAATCGGTTGTTTAGGATTTTTAAGTTTGTTTTTGCAAATAAAACTTCAAGGTTTACTTATTCCATGTTCTTCATAGTTTTCAATTAAGGCGAAAGATTAGTTGAATTTTATCCATTTGTTCGTTATCGAGAGAGTCGAACTCACAAAAGGAGTAAGTACAATTTCATCTATAGACGGTGCGATCAATTCGGCCTAGACATAGGCGGCAAAAAGACTTACAATTCGAATCAAGATGTCCAATCCCTGTGGGAGATGATATTTTTTATACTATAACTTGATAGGAGTGTGCACTTGCGCTCATAAATAGAGAACACCTCAATGCTCTAGAGCGGGGTGGTTTAAAAGGAACCACGTGATAGGGATTAACCAAATCTGCCTAGTATAACTGTGAATACATCTCTTTGTATGAAACTAACAGTGGGGTGAATTTCTCATTTTTTTTCTCTCGGGTCCCTTTGTTTCCTCCCTATTCAAACTTTGGGCGCCCCCGACTATATCTTGAGATTGAGAGGCTGTGAGGTTCTTTGGGGCTTCCTCGTGATACCTTTGCCTCCGAGTTGGTTCTCTATCCGTTGGAGAAGATAAGATTTTCCAAAGATAATCTTCGATCTTATCTAACATCAATTCTGTGGGACATTCAGAAGCGGTGCTGTCAACTTCATATTGGTTGATGATGGCTTGATCTTCAGTAGGCAAAATCTTTTCCATTAAGAAGTTGTGATCCCAATTCTCACTCACACTTGGCAGGGAGTCTTCCCTCACATCCTTTTCCTTTAGACATGGTGGCCATTATACCCATCAATTAATTGATTTCCCACCTAGTTTCTTCTTGGAACTTCTTCACATATGATATCATCTCTATTTGATTCCAAATCAAATGTTCTTGAAGCTTTTCGAGCTTATCCACCCTAGCCATTGGGTCATTCATGCTTTTGAAGTTGTACTGACTTGAAGTCATTCTCTTTTCACTTTTATTTTCTGAGGCGAATGCTTTTCCCAATTAGTGATGCATATGATGCAGTGAAAGTACAAAAATGCATCATTGAACAAAACTAATGCTACTATGAAAGCATGAATGAATGCAAATAAGTGTTGATCGAAGAACATCCTCATTAAACAATTTTCCATAACGGAGATCAAGTCTAATTACATCGAGGGGAGAATATAACTACATAAGGTACAACTTCCAATAGGTTTTGCTCATCCTCTTTCTCCGAATCAACGCATTCCCGAAGCTCCATTTCTATTCGTGCTAAGGCTTGGATACATTGAGGTACTCTTTTCTTTGGTGATCATATGACTTGACTTGTAAGGGCTCGAGATAAACTCGACCAACTTGGATCTTAAAACATGGTAGCACATCAACTTGCCCATGCTAACTAAATTGGCTAGATCTAACACATAGTCACATGAAATGTTGTGTTCCTTGTCTTTGTTCATTCCCTAATCACTCTTGAACTTCGGAATTCTTTGACTCATAATTATGGACTCTTTCTCCCATTACTAAAACCATTGATTTTGGATTGTCCTCGAATCAACACTTCATATGAAAATATCATGAATATGCATAACAAATAAATAGAACAAGACAAGAAAACAATTGAATTAGCAACAGATATAATGAACAATGAATATAAATCAAATAAATAGAACAAGACAAGAAAACAATTGAATTAGCAATAGATATAATGAACAATGAATATAAATCAAATAAATAGATTCCAAAACAAATTAACAACACAAAGCCTATCAACATGAATTCTAATATGCTATGGTTGTCCGTATGGCTCTAATCGGGGTGGGCTCCATATATTCTCACGCATGGGTTCGGTTCTAATTAAGGGTACCCGAACATATCTTATTACCTACTAAGGCACAAAGAACCTCAATTTTGGCCCATTACAGGCTTGTGAATTAGTTCAGTTCGAGGGAAAGCACCACCTAGTGACGTGTAGGGCTGCTCACGTGTCAAAGGCGTGGATTTCATAAGTGAATTACAGACCCACGGAGGGATACTCACCTAGGTATGTGACGTTTTACTCCCACTTAAGGGACGGAGCTCGGGTATAGAGCTTGATGATCATGGTGCAATACATGTCCGTGATTCCTTAGAAATTAAATGAAAAATTCATTCGAAGACCACCAATAATAAAAGCTCGTACAATCTAAGTCACATCTTCAAGAAAGAATCAACCACATTAAATTCAAATTAAATTTCAACAATTTCAATCATTAAAAGCAACAAATATTTTCATGGCCTAACTCTCGTTTTTGTTTTGTAAAAACAAAATTTAGTTCCCAGCGGAGTCACCAAACTTTGATGACGTTTTTGTAAATTGACTTCGCACCTGTAACCCCCTCGACCAAGCCTAGCCGGTAGACCGAACCAAACAGGTCACACAGAGAATATTGAAGTAAATCGGGAAAGTTTACCTCAATAAACAACCCTATTTTTTATCTTATCTAGATGCAAATTAGGTTCCTATATGATAAACATTGCAGCGGGTCATTCAAAACTAGATCATTTATCGATTTCATTAAATTACAGCTTTTAAGGACCAATTTAAAATTTTTCTGATTCGTAGGGACTTAAACCATTTTCGTGTTACCAACCTTTAATTAGTCTCATTTCATGCATCTCGGTCAAAACTCAGCTCAAAATAGTCATTCCTGTTCATTCTATTGCATCCACAACATCCAGGGACTAAAACGCAAAGAGTCAAAATTTTAGAACATTCCATTAACTAAAATAACAGACACCCGTTTGGAAACATTAAGACATTGTTTCGAAAAAACAACTTACAGTAGTGAAACGTACCAAAACAAGTCTCACCCGTTTTGAGACCAAGCATACCTGGGGAGATTCCCCTGCCTCGGATAATACAGAGGCATATCGAAACGACCCCGTATTTCGATACAAGCCTGAAATTAGCCTTGGGATCTCGGAACGACCCTTATGCGTTTCGAACCACTTAGGCCAAATATGCATACCGTATCGAAACGGCAGCAGGTGTTTCGAAACACATACCAGAAAAGGACTCACTACAACACAATTTAGCATTCAAACATGATTCAATTCATCATACAAAAACTAGATAACATCATGGAGCAACAAAGGTACTTCAAAACTCATCCTTCGCACCAACCATAGCATTTATCACCAAGCATAGCAACATATGAAAACCTATAGGCATGCTTCCTAGCTTCAAATTGCTTGAAACATAAAAATCCATAAATCCAAACAATCTAAGAGTTAAAGTTCATTTACAAACCAATATAGCTATACCAAACTTATACCAAAAATAAAAATACTAAAACAACCAACTCCAAGACATTGGACACCCCCGTTGCCTTTATTACTCTAGTCCATAACCAAACATACTTTTAAGTGAAGTCTCTTGGGAGTATAAAGACCTTTTATATTTTATTAATTTTAATAAACAGTCTCTTGGGAGTATAAAGACATTGGACACCCCCATTGCCTTTATTACTCTAGTCCATAACCAAACATACTTTTAAGTGAAGTCTCTAGTCCATAACCAAACATAATATTTGAGGATTATTAATTTTAATAAAAATAGTGGGAGTATAAAGACCTTTTATAAACAAAGTTGGTAAATGTACTCAAAATTCATATTTTATTGTTCTAGACTTATTATGGCAAATACAAATTTGTTATCATTGCGATCGATCCTTGAGAAGGACAAGTTGAACGTCGTAAACTACATTGATTGGTTACTTGAAGGAAATTGTTTCCATTGTAATAAGACATGTCATTGTAAAAGGAACTGCCCCATTTATCCTGAAAAAGTCAAGAAGGCAATTGAAAGCGGAGCGTCCGCCTCAGATATTTATGTTATTGATATTATTTTATTGACACCTACTTCTTAGGTATTGAATATCGTTTATGGCTCTCATATTTTTACATTTTTATAAGGACTACAAAAGAGTAAAAATTTGAGAAAAAAGATAGGTGGACCTATGGGTTGGTAATGGAGCAAGAGTTAATGCATTAGCTATAGGAAAATACACTTTATCGTTGCCTACTGGACTTAATTTATGTTTAGAGGATTGTTATTTTGTGTTTAGTTTGAATAAAAACATCATTTTGATTTATTGTTTAGACAAGATTGGTTTTGAGATAATTAATAAGAATAATTGTTGTTCTTTTACCTCGATAATGTTTTCTATGGTGTGACACAATTAATAAATGACCTTTATAGTTTGGATTAAGAGAATTCAATTTACAACATAAATTCGAAAAGATCAAAAACAAATGACTCTAATTAAACTTATCTTTAGCATTGTCACTTGGGTCACATAAATGAAAATGCATTTCAAAACTCCATAAAGATGGATTTTTGGATTCATTTATTTTCTAACAACTTTATTATGCGAGCCTTGCTTATTGTTAGAGATGATCAAAGCTTCTTTTAATGGTAAAAGTGAGTGAGCAAGTGATTTATTGAGATTAATACATAGTGATGTATATGGACCAATGAATACACAAGCCAGATGAGGGTTTCAATACTTCATTACTTTCACAAATAACTTCAGTAGATATGGGTAAATTTACCTAATGCATCATAAACCTGAAGCCCTTGAAAAGCTTGAGGAGTTTTAAAATGAATTACAAAACCAACTAGGAAAAGGCATTAAAGCTCTTCGATCAGATCGAAGAGGATAATGCTTAGGCTTGGAGTTTGGTGAGCTTCTTAAGTAGTGTGGGATTGTCTCACACCTCATGGTACTCCACAATAGAATGAAGTTTTCGAAAAGAAGAAATTGAACACTGTTAGACATGGTTTGGTCAATGACCAGTCACGTTAATCTTCCAGTTTCTTTTTGGGGACATGCGCTAAAATAACTTCTTTCACACTAAATCGTATTCCATCTAAATATGTTCAAAAGACACCATATGAGATATAGACTGGGAAACATCCTAGTATTTCTTTTATGAAAATTTGGGGATGCGAAGCTTATAATAAACATACGATGTCTACAACGCTGGAACCAAATCTCATAAATGTAATTTTGTGGGTTATCCTAAAGAAATTAAAGGATATTATTTCTTCAATCCTACCGAGAACAAAGTATTTGTTTCTCAAACATGAATCTTCCTAGAAAGAGAATTTGTTTTCCGAAAAGGAAGTGGGAGAAATATTGAACTCAATAAATTAGAGATCAACCACATATCATTGAACAAGAGATTGAACAACAACAAGTTCCACAAGTTGTTGAGGAACATTTAACAGTTTTAGAAACACAACCACTACGAAGATCTTTGAGAGAATGCAATGCGCTTGAGAATTATGGATTTCTTGTCACATTGCATAGTGATGTTCTCTTCAAGGATCAAGATGAGCCTAGGACTTATCAAGAAGCAGCGGTGGGCTTAGAGTCTAAGAAATGGCTAGAGGCCATGAAATTCGAGATGGATTCCAAGTCAAAAAATCAAGTTTGGACCTTGGTTGACCCAACTGAAGGGGTTAAGCCCATATACTACGAGTGGTTTTTCAAAAGAAAACCGACATGGAGAGTAATGTACAAACATAAAAAGGGTGATTAGTCGCTAAGGGCTTTCGTCAAATTCATGGTATAGACTACGATGAAATCTTTTCACCTGTTGCTATGTTTAAATCCATCCGGGCCTTACTGGCGTTAGCTGCATTTTTATGAGATATGGCAAATAGAAGATAAATCTACTTTTATTAATGGAAAAACCAAATGAGGGTGTGTACATGACACAACTTGAAGGTTTTATCGACCCAAAAGATGCCGAAAAAATATGAAAGCTACAAAGGTCCATTTATGGATTGAAGTAAGCTTCTCCAATTTGGAATCTTCGTTTTAACGATGCAACCAAAGAGTTTATTTTTATCAAATATGGGAGCACTGTCATATTCTTGGCCATGTGTGTGGATGACATACAGATAATAGGAAATGACATACCTAACTTATAGTCTGTAAAGACTTGGTTAGAAAAATGTTTTTCTATGAAAGATTTTGGTGAAACAACCTACATATTAGGAGCCAAGATCTATAGAGATAGATCAAGACGAGTCCTAGTACTAAGTCAAAATACATACATAGATAAAGTACTGAAAAGATCTAGTATGGAAGAATCTAAAAAAGGGATTCTTACCTATTATACATGGTATTTCACTATCGAAGGAAATGTGTCCTTCAACGCCTCAAGAAAGAGAGCACATGAGTAAGATTCCATATGCTTCAACCATTGGATCTATCATGTATGGCATGCTATGTACACGTCCGAATGTATCATATGCATTAAGTATGACAAGTCGGTACCAAGTAGAACCCGATGAAGGTCATTGGGTTACAGTAAAAAAGATCCATAAGTACTCAAGAATAACTAAGGGTACATTCCTTATGTATGGAGGTGAGGAAGATCTAAGTACAAAAGGTTATACTGGTACAAGTTTCCAAACAGATAAGGATGATTCTCGATCACAGTCGGATTTTTTGTTTTGCCTTAATGGAGGCATTGTGAGCTGGAAATGTTCAAAGCAAGATACAATAGTTGTTTCTACAACAAAAAAACTGAGTATATTGCAGCATGTGATACTGCAAAAGATGATGTTTGGATCAAGACGTTCATATATGAACTATAGGTTGTGTTGAGCATATTGAATGTTATAAATCTACATTTTCATAACAAGTTAGTCATCGCACAAGAAATAGAAACCAGATCTCACCAACGATCCAAACACATACTCAGGCTTTACTATCTCATTCGAAAAATTATAGGTCGAGGAGTTGTGAAAATATGTAGAGTACCAACAGATGATAACATTGTCGATCCACTAACAAAGCCTCTGTCGTAGTAGAAGTATGATCGTCACACTAAGTCACATGGTATTAGATACATGTGTGATTGATCTTAATTCTAGTGGGAGATTGTTAGAGTATTCCCAAAGACCAATCATAAGATGATTGTAAATGACATTTGTTTTTACCTTGTTTATTCATAAAGAGTGATTGCCATTATTATTATCAGTTACAATTCTGCGTGCATAAATAAACTAAATTATAATAAAGTCCTTAGAATAATATGGTTATTCTAATATTTCCTTAGTCGAGTATTATTGTGGGCATGGACAATATTAATGGATTAAGACTAATATGTAGTTGATTGATGACAAAGTGTTGTCATTGACATAGAGATGTCAAAATCAATACATAAGTATGTATTAGAGAACGACATACTAGACTAACCCGCTATGAGCATGTTTCATGGATTATTATGTGACAGTCAAAACATTGCTCATATTTATAGCTACATGTATGATCTTCATACTTGAGATCATCATTATTTCAACATCGTGAGTTACGTATTTTGATACGGTTAAACGTGTCGTAACTGACTACACTATAAAGACTGATATTGGATATGTCACAATCTATGTAGTGGAATATGCTTGATCAAGATAGGATTTGTCCCTCCTACAAAATAGGAGAAATATCGTAGGCCACTTGATTGAGTGAGACTAGAAATGCATGGTCATGCTCGAATAAGTTGTATGAGATATCATAGTTATTCATTTATAATTGTCTACTCAAGATATCAAGAAATATTAGATGAACTATACAAGTGTGATTGTTCCATGACTTGTGTCCAATCTAGATATAAATGACAAAAGGATGTAATACATAAATATAGTTAATCACGAAAAGGTTATGTTGAATCATGATTTCTTGTAACTTAGTGACAATGACATATTGCTAGATGTCGCTCATTGTTTGTAATATTAGAAATGTTCTGATATTTACTACTAACGTTACATGAACCTATAGGGTCACACCCACAATTGAAATGAGCATATATTAAACAAATTATATATGTACAAATTTGTTGTACACGAATTTAGTTAAATTAATATATATTTGATATATATAATTTAACTATTGGGTAAATATTAAAATAAAAATAATTATTATAATTATGTCTCTTTTAATATATAAATAATATAATTCAGTTTAAATCAATATATATATTAAAATCCTAATTAAGTTTAATTGGGATTATATATATTTAACATATAAATATTAAAATCCAAGTTAAGTTGAATTAGGATTATATATATTTAATATATATACATATATTGAGATCCTAATTAAGTTGAATTATGATTATATATATATTGAAATCCTCAGTAAAGTTGAATTATGATTATATATATATATATATATTGAAATCCTAATTAAGTTGAATTAGGATTATATATATTTAATATATATATTGAAATCCTAATTAAGTTGAATTGAGATTATATATATATATATATATTGAAATCTTAATATGAGTTAAATTCGGATTTCAAAGGCTATATAAAGGCATGAGAGATCTAGCAGTCATTAATGTTTTGGGAAAAACCCTCTAAATAGTTTAGAGAGTTTTTATATGCTCGTTCCCTTTTAAATGGTTTAGAGAATTTTTATATGTTCGTTTCAACTGGGTGAACTACGTAGAGGTCGGAGCTTTATTGTTGCAACTTAAGAATCGACATTGTGGAATCGTGATTGAATATCTATCTTCTCCAAATTCAGAATTCCAAATTTTAAACAAGTAATTCTTCACCCTTATTCACCCAGATTTGTTCCTCGTACATGGATCTCTTGTGGTAATCATCGAATAATTTTTCCGCTGTGTCATAGGGTGTTCCGGCGTGACCCAACAATACTTACAATGCAGGTTGGAGACAACACCCAAATTTAGCTTGGGGAAATCATAGAGGTAACCAGTGCAATGCACATCATTAGAACAACAATGGCCAGAGGCAGAATAACAATGCCATGCCAGCATTCAATTTGAATGCCATGCTACAGAGAGCCCAAAACAATTTCTAACAAGGGCGGAGATATAACCAAGGAAACACTCTCACGGAGTACATGGAGAGTAATGATGCAACAATCTAGAGTTTAGCAACATCAATGAGAAACTTGGAGGTTCATATTGGGCAGATTCCCGATACATTCAGCAATCGACCCCAAGGAGTATTGCCAAGTGATACGGAGGAAACTCAACATAAAGACAATGAGCAATGCAAAGTGGTAAATCTTTGGAGTGGCAAGCAATACGAGATATAGATGGCTTCCAAGCAGCCAAGTGATTGTCATACTAAAAAGTTGATGCCAACTGTAACACCCCAAAGTTTGGTCTAGTCGGAATTGGGTTCCGACAATCGGAAACCCTATACCAAAAGGTCCAAATATTGTTTTGACTTTGATTATGAGGTCAATTAAATTGATAATGGACTTTAGGTGAGTCAATTTATTGATAATGGACCTATTTGAATTTATAGAAAACTTTTATTGACTAAATTGAGTAAATTGAAAGTTTGTGGGTAAAACCATAGAAGCATTGAGAGTTGAGGGACTAACCTTTTAATTATCCCCTCTTCAATTAAAATCACTCATACGTGGAGGGATCAGAATACTTTCCTTCAAGTGAAGGAAGGCTTTTGGTCGAAAGGAAGTAAACAAGGGGATGGTGATAATCAAACTTACATGATTAGGAATTTAGTAACCACCTCTCTCTTCATCTTCAACTCTCAAACAAGTACCTCCATTGGAGCTTAGCTTCGAGCCTAGCTTTTCATTAGTTTATTCTTATCGAAACATTACTTTCGACCAGGTAAGTTATTCTCCCCAAACAATTGATGAAATCCATGAAGATTGAGTTAGTAATCTCAAGCTAGGGTTTGACCATCCATGGATGATCTATCATTGTTGTCTATATCAAATTTGGATATTGATTTTGATATTGTGATATTGACCTCGATATCGTATTATCAATTCTAATGATCTTCTATTGATTTTATTAGCTCAAGAATTTGAGAAAGAACAACCACCATCTCCATCCAAATTTAAGAACAAAGGAGTGTTTATCCGAGAGCCGTAGGAGCTTCTGATTATCGACGTGAGTGTAGTCGGGGTCTCAGAACTAAGATATGTGCTTTTCCCGATTTCATTGTTATTGAAGTTATCATTGCTAACTTTATTATGAAGGAATTTTACGTCGAATCATTTAGAGGATACATTGGTAGGCATCGATAATTATAGCATCGAACATTGGACATCGGTAGTGTAATCATTAATGTCATTATAATAGCCACTGAATCAAGGAAATTATAGAGTACCGATTATAGAGCATTGTCATTAAGCACTAATATTAATATTGTTATTGTCATTGAAATATAGATTATTGATCATCATCATCGTATCATTGTATATTGATCATTAGACCATTGTTATTGTTATTGAAGTATTGAATACATCGATTATTGTTAATGGACACCGATCATTGATATTGTTACCGAACCTTGGATTTGAAGGACATTGGATACAATTGGCATGCCATAGAATTCATGAGCTCAGTGTACGGGTGGACTACGGTCCTAGGGATATGGCCTATATTGATTTGGCGAGGCGGAGGGATGTGTTGTGATATTGGTCATATTGGCGAGGCGAAGGGATTATACCATTCATTGATTTGGTGAGGAATAGGAATTCGCGTATCCACTATCTGGAATCGATCCAAGGATGAAAACACATAATATAGATATTGACATGGCTTATGACTACCTCACTAGGAAAAATATGTCTAATGCATTTCATCTCATGCATTTCAGGTTGATCGAGTTATGAAATCGAGATCGGAGAAGTCAGAAGTTGGGTAAGTCACAAACAAGCTAGAGTAATGATTTTGTCCTAATAGACTCCTAGAAAGGTAGAAAAGTAGCTAAACTAGTCACTTGAGGCTTTTTGAATATGTATGTGTTGCCTATGTATGTATAAAATGGTATGGCCCTAAAATGACTCTTAGGTTGTGCTAAAAGTGACCAAAATGGTATACTTGGCTCTAATAGGTGAAATCATAGTAAGTGGATTCAAACGGCCCTAAAATTTGGCATGCAAGTAGTTTATAGCCTTGAAATATTGTGTATAAAGTTGTTTTGCATTTGGACATTGTTTGGCAAGTCAAATCGAATAAAAACCAGCAAAATTTGTCATTACAAGGCAGGGTGTATCGATATGATTGATGGCGGATCGATACAGCCTTGCATAATTGGTCAGGTCAACGTTGGTTAAAAAATGCGTATCGATATGGCCTAAGCATATCGATACGAATTTTGGCTACTAGAATTTGGAAACAAAAATGGTGTCAATACGAGGTCAAGGCGTATCGATACCGAGTCAACATGGTCAACCAATATCGGTACAGCTCTCAACCATATCGATATGGTCTTGTCACCTTCAAACCTGGAATATGGAAATTAAGCTTAGTGAACCGATACGGCCTTAAGTGTATCGGTACGGTGACAGTTAATTCAGTTAAAAGCCATAGATCATAGTTTTGTATTGTTTACAAAATCGCCACTGAATCTTGCATAGTCTAATTGGGAGGGTAAATGAACTCCGAATAACATGAAAATTTACATGGACATTGTTTGTATGATGAATTTCATTATAGTAAGATTAATTTCAGAGAAAGGCTGCTAAAATACTAAAATTATGATTTAGTCCCTAAAGCTAATAAAAGTTTAAATTGGTCCTAATTGGATAATCATAGGCTCGAAATTGATTAATTAGATTTATGTATTGCTTTTCCTTGAATGTCAGGATTAACAACATCGTTTTTTACATGGATTTATAGTGTCGTTCACCCTATAGTTCATCGGTAGCACACTCCGACCCGGTTCTCGACTAGGCCGTGAAGGGGGTGTTACACCAGTAGATGATCTCAAAGAAACAAAGAAGAAAGAAATAAAAGCTGATGATGACAGACCACTAACGGATGCCAAATAGCATACCAATACCAGACATGAGTTAGATGCCAACACCATCTTGGCAAAGCCAGTGGAGCCGGCATTTGCTTATCCACCACCACCATTTCCAGCAAGGCTTCAAAAGCAAAAGCAAGACCAACAATTTCAGCGCTATTTAGAATTTCTTTAACAATTGCAAATCAACATACCATTGGTAGGGGCTCTTGAGCAAATGCCCAACTATGTCAAATTCATGAAGGACATTTTGTCCAAAAAGATAATGTTGGGAGATCTTGAGACCATAGCTATCATTGAAGGATGTCGTGCCATGATACTCAATCGATTGCCAAGGAAGCTGAAAGATTTAGGAAGTTTTACTATTCCCCTCACCATTGGCAACAGATTCATGGGCAAGGCATTGCGTGACCTAGGAGCCAACATCAACCTGATGCCAATGTCAGTTTTCAGAAAGCTTGGCATAGAAACAAGACCTACCACTGTGACACTTCAGATGTCCCAATTATTTTGGGTAGACCATTCCTTGCCACAGGTAGGGCTTTGATTGATGTTCGTAAAGGTGAACTTACTATGTGCATGAATGATCAACAAGTTACATTTAATGTGTTTCAATCTCATAAATGCGCAGATGAACATGATGAATACCGAACCGATAAGATGATGGAGTCCATTTTTACTTTGGACGTGGCACACTTGTGCCAAAACGCATATGATGATGCTAGAGAACTTGATGGCAACGATGAGATGAGTGAGGAGCCCGAAGAAACCATTGAGGCTGAAGAAGTTAGCTATTTTGAGCCATTGGAGTTGGCCGACAGAGAAATCATGGCACCAAAACCTTCAATTGAGGAGCCACTAGAATTGGAGCTGAAACCATTACCAGACCACCTCAAGTATGCTTGTCTAGGTAAAAACTCAACTTTGCCAGTAATCATTGCAGCTGATCTCTCTAATGATCATAAGGGAAGATTGCTAGAAATATTAAGCAAATATAAGCAAGCTTTGGGTTGGAACTTGGCCGATATCTGAGGTATAAGCCCAACCATTAGAATGCACAAGATTATTTTGGAGGATTACCATGGCAAGACCATTGAAAGCCAGAGAAGGCTAAATCCGAGCATGAAAGAACTAGTGAAGAATGAGATTATCAAATGGCATGATGTCGAGATAATTTACCCCATTTCCGATAGCTCGTGGGTTAGCCCAGAACTATGCGTGCCAAAGAAGGGTGGCATGAAAGTCGTACAAAACAACAAGGATGAATTGATTCCCTCCAGGACTGTCACTTGATGGAGAGTTTGTATGGACTTAAGAAAGCTGAACAATGCCACACAAAAAGGATCGCTTCCCATTGAATTTCTCGACCAAACGTTGAAGGTTTTATGGTTGATACCCTTACCATGAACTAATTTAATATTTGGTGGGGGATGTTTGCATTGAACGTTGTTTTTATGTTTAGTTTTTAATAATCGAAATGCTTCAGCTTCGTTTTCCCTATCTGGCATGTTCTTCATTTTTTATCAAAATTGTGCCAAGCAAAAGCTAGCATTGTTGGCTTATTGAACCTTAATATCTTAACAGACTTAGGGGGCAACGATCCGTTGACAGATACTAAATCGAGATGCTTCAAAAGAAGATGTTCAAGTAGATGAGCTTACTTCTGAAGTGAGTCTACCCCTTAGAAGTATAGATTGGGATTTAATCAAATTGATTTATGAAAAAAAACATCACTATAGAAATATAGAGGCTTTTACATGGTTAATTTCGGGCATTGACCATCGAAAGAGGCATTGCCAACTTTGAATATGTTCGTTAAATGATGTAAAGGCACTACTTTATTAAAGCCTAGCATGGCATGAATAGCGTGAAAACCAGGCATCCTTTGCCAACGCCATCACTCATTTGACACTCTTCTTGCCAACGATGTTTTATTTTAATTTTCTTTTATTTTAAATCATTTTCAAACAACTCCCAAATCAAACAACACTTTTCCCTTGACAAGTAAACGTTCAAAGCATTCAAACTCTAGGCCAATCATTGTGGAGATGATACACAACTCGCTACTATATTACTTGCAGGCCGTGTATACTTGCACGCAAAAGACTCATACTTGGCATTGTTTTCATAAATTTCCAATACCTTTTCCACCATTTTGTCAAGCACTCATAGAAGTCTACAAAGCTCATTGAAGAAGCCATTAGAGATGGAAAACTCGTAGTTCCCAATAGTGCGGTCATCATAGGAGGACATGGACTAGAAGTTCTTGTGTTAGGGTCTTATCCATCCAACCAACCTTGGTCCTCAGGCCAATCAAACTATTCGTACTCACGTCGACCTAAAACGTCTCAGAAAGTTGTTCATCCAATCTTGGTGACGTATACAGAGTTGCTTCCGATACTTGTTGAGAGAAACTTGTTAGACCCAATTCAGTCTGAACCAAAGGAGCCTTCATACCCAGAAGATTATATGTTAATGTTGTATGTGATTATCATCTGGGAAGCATAGGCCACACTACCGAGAATTGTGAAGCTTTGAGAAATAAGGTGCAAAATTTGATTGAAAATGACACATTGAAATTCAATAGCGAAGTCCCTGAGATGAACTGACAATGGGATGATGTTAGATCTGTCTAGAGTGTAGACAATTTTTCAAGACATCTTTGTAGTTTAAATATCTTTTTGAGTAATGCCTAGAACAAACCCTTTTCCTAGGCTCGAAGGTATGTATCTATTTATTTTAATGAATGATGCATTTTTGGAAATTTTCTCAAAATTTAACTTATTTAAGCATGTGTGATGAGTTTTCTCCATACATACATGTATATTATTTTTTAAGAGTGGCATTGTTTCTAATTCGACAGTTGATTTCGAGCAACCATGTGTCTAGAGGAAATCAAAAGCTATGAAAATAAGGGGGATGTGACCTATCTTTCAATCTATTTAGGCTAGTAGAAGGACTACTGAGTGTCTAGGGAGTGATGGAAAGGTCTCAAACACAAATTTTGAGTGGATATTTCCTCTCAAGCATTGTCTTCTAATATTTCCGAATATCGCGTGAACTCTAAACATGTATCCATCTGAAGACCACCCTTCCTCGATGATGTTTGTGTATGAAATTATTTCTTAACCAAGGATCACCGCCACCCTAGGGAAAGAGATAAGAAAAGTTTCTTCAAGTAGAAAATGAATAATTTTGATCGTGCCGGGAAGACTTGTCCATCAAGGAGCATGCAATGAAATTATCTACATCAGATGGAAGCGGTAACATGTGCTCGAATAGCTTATCAAGTCAAATTAAGAATCCTAAACTCAGAATCAAGAAAAAATAAGAAAAAGAAAAAATATCTAAGGTGAAAATCCAAAAAGGATGCCTTAGATAAAAAAAGACAAAAAAAGAAAAAAGAAACAGAGAAGCCAAGGTGAAAACCCGAAATGGCGCTTTGGGAAGAAATTTTTGAAAATATCTAAAGCAAAAACCCAAAAGCGCGCTTTAGATAAAAAAATAGAGATAAAAGAAAATAGAAAAATAAAGACGTCAAATAAAAAGTGGAGCTTCCAAGGGAGAAGCAAGTGCAAAATCTTTCATCCCTACCTAAAAGAGATTTGGAGGATTGCTCGTCTACAAAATCGAAGCAAGAACTGATGTTTAGTAAGAGTACACGTTTTCTTAAGCTGCAAAGTTCCAAAGTAGAAGAAAGGAAATGAACTCTAGGGTGAAAATCCTAAAACGGAGAGTCTAAAGCGATCCAAAAAATGAAAAAGGAAAATATGCACCTATGCAGTTTCAAAGCAAACACTACAAAAACATCATCCATTTCATAATCGCAAGCTCTGGTCTATGTCATATGTCTCCAAAGACTATTTTTGTAACACCCCCTTCCCGGTTAGTAGAAAATCGGGTCAGACAATGCTACTAGTGTTCGATATGATGAACTGTACAATAATTTCCGATGATTTAACTATAATTTGAAGTTATTCAAAAACTCAATAGCATGTTCAATGATTCAATGAGAGCTATAAAACCAGTACAAGATGATATTATTCATTTTAGGGCCTTATTGCAACTTCTACAAGCTTTAGGAGCCAATTTGTAAATTATATAAATTAAGGGACCTTAACAGTAATTGAGTTTACCTTTGAGAAATTTTTTTTTTTTGATAAATATAGAGGCCTCGTTAAAAACCTCCTTCGTGCCGAAGAGCATAAACTCACCGGTAGCGGAAGGAGGAAAAGAGTGCCATGGGAATTTTATTCATGAAGAAGAAACTATACACTGTGAGAGAATCATACAAGGATCCATACAACAATCTTACAAGCAATCAAAAGGACTCTCAACCAATACCCTCCTTTGCGAGCTTGTCAGCATCGCAATTTGCGGCTCTTGATATATGTCTGAAAATAACTAAATTAGAGGAGCCGAGAGAGGCAATCTCATTGACTATTGGGCAGAATCTTGGAGGACAAATGGAGGGGTTAGCAATCCAATCTATGGCAGTTTTGCAATCACATTCCAATATTAATCTAGCATAACGGCAGAGATCTAAGGATCTTGAGATAATGAGACCAAATCTAATAGCAAGCAGTTCCACCAAGGTTACTGGTCCGGCGCCGACTGGTTCTGAGAAGGAGAAGAGGACGCCACCGCTATGGTCACGGAAAAGACCCCTAATTCCCCCTGCTTTTCGATTGCCAAGCAACGCACCGTCTACATTCAGTTTCAAGAAGCCCGGAGGTGGAGGTTGCCATAGAGAACTAGCAGACTTTAACCGAGCAGGTTTACGGTGATGGTCTGCTAGCGAGGGGTCCGCCGATAAATCAGAGTGAGGGATGCTGATCGAAGGGTTTTTTGCTATAAACCATGAAGCCAGTCTGAATTTGGCAATGAAGAACAAGTTGCAAACATCAAGAGGGCTATGTCTGAAGATAATCTCGTTTCTTGTGACCCAAATTGTCCAAATAACTGCTGCCGGAATGAGGTGCCAAATCGAGTCACGTGAAGAAGAAGGGGAAGCAGCATGCCAATGAAGAAGAAAGGATTTCGGATCATTGTGGAAGGGCAAAGATAGATTCCAAAAAGCAGTGAACCTCTTCCATAATTTCCAGGATATGCTACACGAAAAAAGAAGATGATTGATTGTTTCCAAATCTGTTTTACAGAGGGGGCAGGAGGGATCGGTAACCAATTTACAACCACGTTTTAGTAGCTCAGCTCTGACAGGAATACTATTCCGAGAAGCCATCCAAATAAAAAAATCAACTTTGGGAGGGGCTTGCCCCAACCAAACGCAACTCATCCAATAGGAATCCGCAGTGCTTGAAATGTTGAGGTTATCAACACAGGATTTAATAGAGAATAAGTCGTCGCCGGAGCTAATCCAAAATAGGCAGTCTTGAGACACCCCGACTGTGGAAACAGTTTGAAGAAGGCTAAGCAACGAGGACCATTGAGATGATTCCCAATCAAACAGCCTCCTTCTCAGAGGAATTTTCCACGACCAAGAATTACCAACTTTAGTACCAAAGTCAACGATTTTACCGTCTTTGTTGGATGAGAGGGCGTAAATTCTAGGAAAATTTACACAAAGAGGAGCATCGCCTATCCAAGAGTCATGCCAAAACAAAATAGATCGTCCATCGCCCACGAGAGGCTTAAGATTGTTTTGAAGATGACAACCAATAGTGTCTTTTTTGAAGAAGGAGTTTAAGACTCCTTTCCAAATCCAAGAGGCCTTACCAACCGAGGAGAAGTCGGGGAGAAGATCAAGTGGGTTTAGATTGTACCTGCAACAAATAATGGACTTCCATATGCTGTCGCGTTCATTAGAAAATTTCCATATCCATTTACATAAAAAAGCCATGTTTTGAATTTCCAGATCCCGGATACCAAGACCTCCCATATCGCGCGGCAAACAAGCTGAATGCCAACTAATCTAGTGATATTTTCTTTGATTTTCCGAACAGCCCCAAAGAAAGTTTGCCATGATGGAGTTTGGTTTACGGTAGATATTAGCTGGCATCTTAAAGACTGAAAGATAGTACAGTGGAAGAGAAGAGAGGACCGATTTGATGAGCACTAGTCTGCCACTGTAAGAGAGGTTATTAGCTTACCAGCTTGCCAAAGAATTATGAAATTTAGTGAGAATAGGAGCCCATAAAGCCGAAGAATTCCTTGTTGGACCAAGCGGTAAACCCAGATATTCGGTAGGGAAAGAGCCCACAGTACAGCCAATAATATTTGCCCAAGACAAGAGCGATGCATCATCAACATTTATACCGTAGAGCCTACTTTTGATAAGATTAAGCTGCAAACCGGAGGCTATTTCGAAGATTCTTAGCACTCGCTTGACATTTCTAACTTCACCCAGCGAAGCACCGCAGAAGATCATGAGATCGTCTGCAAACTGTAGGTGGGAGATGTTTAATGTTTGATCCTCGGACCCGATAGTGAAACCATTAAAGCAGCCGACTTGAGTAGCCTTCTCTAGCATGCAGTGTAAAGCCTCCCCTACAATGTTAAAGAGAAGGGGCGAGAGGGGGCAACCTTGACGAAGGCCCCTAGAGATGGAGAAGCGAGGAGTAGGAACACCATTTACTAGGACAGAAATGGTGGCAGTGGAGATGCATTGCAGAATCCACTTGCGCCAACGAACACCGAAACCCATTTCCTTAAGAACTCGAATTAAGAATGACCAGTCGATTGAGTCAAAAGCTCTCTTGAAGTCAATCTTGAAGGCGACTCCTTTTAGCCCCTTCTTTTTGAGGAAATCGATACTTTCATTGGCGATGAAGGAACAGTCCAAAATCTGTCTTCCGGGAATAAATGCAAACTGGGTTTTGCTGATTAAAGAATCAGCGCAGGAAGACAGTCGACGCGATAAGACTTTAGAGAGGATTTTGTATATACCTCCCACAAGGCTGATCGGACGGTAGTCGTCAATAGATTCAGGGCTAAGCTTCTTAGCAATAAGTGTTATGAAGGAGTGGTTGACACCCTTATCCCAAGCTTTTCCTTGATAAAAATCATCAAAGAATTTCATGAAGTCCGATTTTAATAGGTGCCAACATTTCTTGAAAAAGCCTATGTTCAGCCCGTCCGGACCCGGAGCTTTCGAGCTGTCCATAGAACAAATTTCCTGCCACACTTCATCCTCCGAAAACATCTTTTCCAAATCCTTGGATTGCACCGCGGATAATTTAGGAAACTCCAATGATAGATCTTCAATTTCCAGCGTGTTATTGACATTATAAGATTTGGAAAAAGAGTTGAAGATGGACAATTTCACACTGCAGGGGTCCATAAGTACAGAGCCCTCATGAAGTAACGATAGAATGGAATTGGATCTGCGACTGTTTGAAGCAACCAGGTGGAAGAACCGGGTATTGCGGTCGCCCTCATTGAACCATTTTAACCGAGAGTTTTGAAGCCATATGCTCTCTTCCTTTCTTAGACAGTGCCAAAGTTTTGATCGAAGAAGATTTAGTGATTTAACATAATCAGGGGGGGCAGACCCATGTTGAATTTTTAATTCCAAAGACGAAATATCACGCTCCAGATTTGGAATATCATCTTTGAGGAGCCTCTTCTGATCGGACCACTTCTTAATAGATAATTTAGACTCCTTTAATAAGCCAGGGAGGCTAACCTTGTTGTGCTTCGATTTGCATTGTCGGATGGCAGAAGCAACCAAATCGGTGAAGTCCTTCTCTTGCATAAGGTAATTAAATAGCTTGAAAGGTTTATACCCCCAGTTATCTTTGACTTCATCCAATAGAACCGGATTGTGATCCGATATAGACTTTGGTAGTAGAGATTGCGTGAGATCCGGAAATGATGTGAGAAATGAAGAACTCAGAAGGAATCTGTCGAGTCTCACGAACGTTGGTGGGTCTCTATTATTTGACCAGGTGAAGGATCCTCCTTTGAGAGGCAAGTCTACTAAGCTTGAATCTTGAATAAAGTTTTGGAACGATTCTATAGAGGATAGGTTCAGAGAAAAGCCCAGTTTTTCTTCAGCACATGCAAAGGAGTTGAAATCTCCCCCTAAGCACCAGGGGATATCGTAGCTTGATAAGAATTGATGTAGTTCCGAGAAGAAAATCCTTTTCTCAGCTTCGATGGAAGGAGCGTAAATATTTAAAAATCCACACTTGAACTGATTCTTCAATTAGCCAATTGAAATCCAGTGACTTGTTGGCATGTTTTAGAAACTTGTTTCAGTAGTTTTAACTAACTTACCTGTATCGATATCGATACTCAAGAGGTCGTATCGGTACGCAATACCTGATTCAATTATTAACCAATTTTAGTAGCGTTTTGGCGTACCGGTACAGATTTAGTTGTATCGGTACGAGATTCATACCCTCAAAGGGATCGATACGGCCCTAACCTATATCGGTACCCAGTTTAATATACTAATTCAGTGGCCAAATTATGTACCATTACACCCCCTACACGTATTGATACACCTTAAAGACTATGACCGATAACACACACATAACGATATGCCATCACCCGTATCAGAACGCTCTGCTCCGTAATGAGAGATTATGCTGGTGTTTGCATTAATAACTTAATCATAGAGTGTTTAAACCATTACAAACTTAGAAACCATATTTCTAGCATGTTAACTAAACCATACACCATATTCACTCTCATTTTAACATGCTTATACATATTTAGGTCTTGTAAGTATCAACAATGTCATTTCATGATTATCAAATCACCCTTTTATCTTTATACTTAATTCCATGTTTCCCATTACCAAAAACATCACACCATTTAGCTATTGTAGCATACTTATCATAGAGTGAATATACTTTCGCTTGTTCTAATCATATTAATAAAGGTTATTCCTTGAAAGAAGACAACATATAATTAAGGCTCCATATATCATGGATCTTAATGCACACATATGATTATACCACGACTTCTTCATGCAAATTTAAGACATATGGCACCATTCTAGGAGTTATAGGGAAAAGTATAAACATTACTCGGAGCTTGGGAAGTGACTTGCAACCTCAAACCACGATCGATCCTTAGAAACTCTATAACCTGAAAATGCATGACAATGAAATGCATTAGGCTTACATTGCCTAAGTGAAGTAGTGACCATGAATAACAATATGTCAACAATTATGATTTGCTTGAAATCAATGAAAATAAGCACATGATGGCATCGATGCATACATGTTATATCTTTACATATCACATATATACAATACGTAGATTCAAGATTATTTCCATGATTTATTCTCAATATTCTTAATATCATTTCTTATCTAGATTCAGTAGAGTCTTTTAATTATTTTGTTTTCCCTTGGAACACATTGAACAAAGTATTGATGGCGAATGATTCACATAGCTCAAAGCACAAAGCAATGGATAATGTCGAAGCAATAACAATCTATCAATGTTTCCTTCTTCCTCGTACCCTCCAACCAAACCATCTGCCTCTCTTAGGGTCGTCACCCTTGAGCCGTAGCTCATGGACCGTAGTCTAGATGAATATATATATATATATATATATATATATATATATATATATATATATATATATATATATATATATATATATATATCAAGTACCATGCCAAAGTGTCATATATATATATATCAAGTACCATGCCAAATTGTCCAAGGTCTTCCATTGTAAGACAACTTATAGTTTTATGCTTTAATGATAGAGAAGTATTCTTGTTCGATAGTTGAGCCTTAGCTCCAATAGTCCTTGTCAATAGTTCAAACAATGTGCCTCAATGTATTTAAGAATCTTGATACAATATCAATAATGTCGGTAAAAGATCAATAACAATATCAATGGATTTATTAAAATGATAATATGGGCTTAATGACTTAATATTCAATGCAATGTCATGTTCAATGCTATGATCAATGTCCCATGTGACCAGTGATGCAAAACAATGTAGAAAGGCTTACCAAGGTCTTCAATAGCGATGAACGTTGCCATCGGCTTGCTCTATGTGAGCCAATGCAGAATGGTTCACGAACAACAATTATTACATACATAGGAAACAAAGATAAAGATGACACTGTATCATCCGAATGCATAACTACACTCACTCGATCCTAGCTTAGAGATCATTTCCTTATCCTCCCAATTGTGATTTTCATTTCCTCTAAGTACCAAACATTAAGAAAAACATGTCATTTAATACATTGGACAACTTGCACTATGTCTAAAGAAATATTCCTATAAAATGTTGTATAACTCGGAACTTGATTCCATTTGTTTTAAATGAAAGTAAACTGAATAAGCTTTCTAGCCATATAAATTCTAGATTCTGAGTTTTCTCATATGATTTTTAGTGAATTGTCAAAGCTAGTGTTCATACAGTTTACAAACTGATGCCCTGTTTTCAGGACCTCCACTGACTCAAAAATTCATATCTTTTGATATCCGACTCGAAATTGATCTTCGTTTGTTGCAAATGAATCTAGATTCATGTACGATTCCATAAATATAAGTTTCATTTCCAGAGTCGATCTATATGATTTTCGGTGATTTATTGAACTTACTGCCCTGCAGTAGTTCTAGACATATTTCTCTAAATTCGAATTTAAGCTCTTTAAATCACTTGAACAACTTAACTAATACATGCAAACCCTAATTCTTACAATAAATACATAAATTTAGAGTCTATAGATTTACTTACCCATCTCCAATCTTGCTGAAATAGGTACCAATTTAAAGAGTCAAGCTAAGACTTCATTTTTGCCAAAGTTGGATTTAAATTCTCTCTCTCTCTCTCTCTTAACTCAAGAAGCACTCATCCATGGCTTCCAAAAACCCCTTAAGGAAGACAACCAATATTCTTGTCTTTTTTTCCTTTCTTTCTCTCATTTCGTGGCAATAATAACCATTATTGGCTTCCTTGATACTCTTCATTAAGGAAAATTTAGAACAATATACATGGGTAGTGACTAACCATTGGGAACAATGATCAAATTTCTCTCTTAGTCCTCACATAACCTTTCCTCTTGCATGAAGAAATGTCATATTTTAATTAATCATAAACACTTAATATTTTATCTTTTATGCGGCTATAGCTACTTAACTTATACTTTTACAATTTAAGCACTATGCATACATTCAATTCTTACAATTTAATCACTAGGTGGTCTAAATACACATCTAGTCCTTATAATCTCTATGCCTTGTTCTTATAACATACTATTTTACTAATTCACTTTTTAACTAATGGCCCTTGATTTTAAATTCTCACAATTTAGTCCTTAATCTTAAATCTTTTGTTTTAAGCTCACAACTTATTAATTATTCAAAATACTCCTTATTAATCCTTTATAAGGATTAACTTAATTGTCGGAATCAAATTTCCAATCATCGGAAACCGAATTTTGACTAGTTCTATTTTCGGGGTGTTACAATTTTGATCATACGTGGATATCTGAGAAGAAAGGTTTTGTCTTCATATTACATAACGCCTCATGAGGTTATCCTTTATTCAAAGATGTTGAAACTTCTAATGCTTGATCGAGATTAGAAAAGAGGGAAAATAAAAATGGGGAGTTCGTGAGCCAAAGAGAGTCACCCAAACTATTTAGAAATTAAGCATATGGGAAATGACCTTCTCGAAAGAATAAATATTCTTTGCTCATTCATATAAGCATCTTGAATTGTTAAGAAACAAAAGATTTCTTGCATTACTCTTCATAAAGATTAAAAATACAATGACCTAAGGCAGATGTCTACTCAGACCAATAGTTTGAAGTCTTCGAAGGTATTCAATAAAAATGATATCCGAGCCTAAGAATAATTGGGGCATCAAAGCAGATCTTAAGAAGATTTGACCAATGATAAATTCAATTTACCTTAAGAAGAAGAAATTTTTCAACAAAAGTTCAAATTCAGAAGAAAAAAAACGAGGACAATGAAATTTGGGGGGCAAACTTTTGTTGGGGCAAATTTTGAACAAAAATATTAGAAGATTAAGTTGAGTCGAAAGAAGGGGACTTCTGCAAGTATTACATGCATCTTCATTCATCATCAAGGCATACGTGAAAGTATATGTATTGTTGCATCATCAAACATGTTCATACAATATTGCATCTAGTTAAAAAAGGAATTCATAACAAGAAAATTTCGAAAGGAATTCCATGCATCTTTGTATCATCACGGAAACATGTGCATGCATATCATTTGCATAAATTTATTGCCATAAAGTAATTTTGCACTCAATGCTCAGTGAACTTTTCTAAAACCAATCCTTTCATAAGGGTATTTTTTCTTAAAACCGAATTCCTCAATTCGATCCTTCCATAGGAATTATTTAATTGCATCCTTTCATAAGGATAGTTTTCTTAATAGGAATTTCTTAATTGCATCCTTTCACGAGGATGTTTTTCTTAAAAACATGAATTTCTTAATTCAACCCTTTCATAAGGACGTTTTTTTCTCAAAAACAGGAATTTCATAATTCTATCCTTTCATAAGGATGTGTTTTCTTAAACAGGAATTTCGTAATTGTATTGGACGGCGGCTCGTGGCGGCAGAAGGCGGCGCTCGATGGCTGGTTTTTGTGCAGAGAGAGTGTTTGAGAGAATTTGGGGGGTTTTTTATTATCAAACCCAAAATGATTTTTTGGTCAAAAAATGTGTATTTAAAGGCAACATGTAATATCCCGAAAAACAGCCTAGTAGAATGTTGCTTAAGTAATAGAAATTTGGCTTAAATAATACGTGCCTTGAAATTTGATTGTTAGATAAGTAAGAATCTATTAACAAATTAAGATGGGACCTTGGACCGAATTAAAAAGGGAGAATGTTGAGTGCTCAATTTTTGCTGGACCAAAATGAGTAAAAAGGGGGAAATAGAGTTTGCATGTAAAATTGATCAAAGATGGAGGCATAGACACAAGTTCTCATTGGATGAAAACATGTGCCTTGTTAGTGATGACTCACGGCAACATGAAGGGAAAAGATGAACCAAAGTTTAGTCATCTTCTTCATTCTACTAACCGAAGGTTGAGAGAGAAAGTGAGCTTTATGCCATGGTAATGGAGGAGTTAAGCTAGATTGATCCAAGTTACGTTAGCAAAGGAAGAAGGTGATCATTCTCTTTCTTATATTTCTATTCTTTGAATTGAATTGGAGTGATTGATCAAAGGAAGAAATTGAATTATATGTTGTTAACTCTAGAAATTGATTGTGTTGTTTATAAAAATGTGAGCATAGGATGAATGGTTCGAATGTGTAAGTACATGCACAAGTGAAAAATGTCCTGTTGTATATAGAGGTGTACATAAACGATTCTGTTTTGAGCATGCAAGAACGAATATTTATAATGTCCAAAGGGCTTTTTAGCATAAAGAATTAAATTGTTAAAAAGCTGCCAGTTTTGAATGAGTAAGTGATTGTGGACTGCTTTTAGTGAATTTTGGGGACTGTTTATGTAATTCTAAACAGTGCAGTTTTAGAATATAAAAGGCAGTATAGATATCAAGCTAAAACAGTGCATAAATAAGTCTAAAACTGTACAGGATTTAAGTTCAAAACTGAGCAGAATTGAGGTTTTAAAACTTTACAGAATTAAAGCCTAAAAACTGTGTAGAAATGTAGATTAAAGCTGTGCAGAAATGCTGATTAAAACAGTGCAGAAAATGCAGTTTATTAAAGTGAGAATATGCAGATTAGTGTTTAAAGTGTAAACTGGAACAGAATGAACAGTTTTGAATAATTCATTGTGAACTCATGAAAGCTGTCTAGAGTATGTATAAGATTAAAGGACTGTTTTAGTAGTTTAAAACAGGGGTCTGCTTGTAAAATATATTTTAAAGACTGTTTTGAACAAGGAAAGATGTGTTTGGGGCTGTTATGATATATGTAAGTATGTACAAACTGTTTTGGGAATAGAAAATAAAGTTAAAGGCTGTTCGTAACAATTTTTGGGACTGTTTTTGTAACACTAAAGTGCAGTTTTATAATTTTGAATTAAAAGAGTTCATTTGCAAAGTTTAGGGGGTGCTTTGTAAGCATTAAGTGAAAGGTAAATTTTATAACTTAAAAAGTGGACTATCTTATATGTATATAGGGGTATTTTGGGCTGTTTAAGCATGTATACAAGTATAAATATGTGAAGTAATCTATTTCTGTATGTTTGGAAGCATGAATGGACTGTTTTGAGCATTGTAAGTAAGTATGTATATGCATGATGAACTGTTTTGTATATTTGAATGCATAAGTGGCATGTTTTGGATGCCTAAACATGTATATAGGTATAATTAAGTTGTTTGGTGTGTATACCAACACCTAATGGACTGTTTTGATGTACATAAGTATGTATGCAAGTGTGTGGATTGTATACACATGAAAGTTAAGGATGGTCTGTAGGATAATTTAATCGAATTGTTTATTAATGATTTGTAATCTTGTTTGAGGTACACATTGTGGTAGAAAAAGAGGGTTAATTGGAAGCTAGGGATAATAGTGGATTCGAGTATTCCATAACCTTGGAATAACTAGGTGAGTGTAGTTGTGTTCGTCCCAGATGACACGGTGTCATTTCGAATGTTGTTTATTGATATGTGTGATCTGATTAAGCATTTGCATATGGCTCCTATAGTGCAAGACATGTGAAGCATGCATGGCATAGCATCATGGATAAGCATTGAGTTATGAATGTATTATATGAATCTCGTAGGCTTTTCTATGATGTACTTGTGATTACGATCTTGAATATTCTGTGAAAAAGATTGAAATTGCTTACTGATCAATGAAATAATACGATTACTATAAAGATTGAGAGTTAATGTTATAAGTACCATGAATGTTAAAGACTTAAGAAGCAAGAAAGCTTAACTTATGCAATAAGCTATTGAAAGTAAGTAACAAGTAAGACTACTTGACCAATAAGATACCTTCTCAAATGTACAATGATGACATAAGATACCTAAGTTGCTCGGTCAATGGAAGTCCTTGGATAATTGGGTATAATACTTGGTCTGCCTGGGACTACGGTCCATGAGTCACTGTTCGGGGGGACGCCACATTGATATGTTTTGATGGTATTAAGCTGCCATTATTTGTTGATATGTTTCGATATTAGCCATTGGTGTGTGCTTTGGGCTAAGTATCGCCTGGATCTATATGGTCAAACTCAGACCAATGTATCCGTGATCAAATGTGTGAACCAAGGCAAACAAGTAAAAGACATGAACTAGTGAAAAGTCAAATAAAATTATCAAAAAGGAAATTGACAAGCTCTTGGTGAGCCCAGAAATTGACAAGCTCTTGGTGAGCCAGAATAGAATATACTACAAGAATATAGACTTTTAGCGACAAATTGGGAGTGACTAGCAGTAATTTTGTCACAAATATTAAACTTTTGTGACAGATTTTTTGTGCGACACTATTAGTATAAGTAATTGTGATGTATTTTTATTTGGTCACTATTATAGTAGTAATTGTGACGATTATATTTTTCACAATTAAATTCTCACTATAAGTCTATAATTGTGACACAAATTTCATTGCCACTAAAACTTTGACACATGATAGTAATTGCGACACGATAGCCCTGATAAACTCCGAAATCCCTGAAAGCTCTAATAAGGTTTATTAGAGAACTGAAAACTAAGGAATAATCGCCTTGTCTAATGAAGATTTCAGTGTGCCAAGTTGATCTTTGACAAGATCAACTTATTGAATATTGAAGCTTGAATAAGCTATTGTATATCTTAAAATCTACAAGCTAAGCTAAGACATAAATAACTAATGTTAACACTTGATTCTAAGTTTGGATGTGTGTTTCACTGAAACTCATGTATTACATGCTTTGTCAATGTTTGGTGTTACTACCTCACTTAGGCAGTATAAGCCTAATGCACTCCATCTCATGCATTGCAGGATGATTAAAGCTCATGTGTTTTGTGTATGGACATGGATTGCAAGCCTTAATTAAAAGATCCAAGTAGTGTTGGATTCTTCCTTAGTTAGAGTACTCCTAGGATGGTGGAACTAGAAGTCGGGTGTTTATGTAAAGTTATTATTATCTTTGATTTGTACTAATAAGGGATAATTTTTGTTTGTAAATATTCAATTGTTTGCCTTAGATAACTTGTTTGAATTCATAGATAATCTAGTTCAATGGTTGCTTGATTTGGGTGCCTACATCCTATGACATTGTTTGATGTCAAGCCTGCTTAGTATGTAAATTTATAATTGAAATTGGCATGATTGATTAAGAACATAATGTCGTTAGTGAATGGACTTCTCGGTTTAGCTCTGGAATGTTCTAATTTCATATTAATTAGACCTCAAGAATAGAGATTTAACCTTTGACCAGCTTGATTAATTTGTTGTGTTCTAAAATGCGATTATTCGTGATCTGATCTTAAGTTATGAGCCAAAATTATTAGGGAGATTATTAGTTCTCATATTGTAAGGAAATGGTGTATTTATTTGATGTAAAAAGAGCTTATATACGATTGTGGGCTGCCATGAATATCATTGGTTATGTTTGGGATTGTTATCGCATGTAAGACTAGGGAATGCATCAATGAATCTATGTATACATGACTTAATTGCATAGTTTGCTTAAACATGATAGAAATCAAATTGTCTTAATTATATCCATGGAAGCACATATTTTGAAATGGTTTTACACCTAAACAAATGACAATTGATTTATTCATAGTCAAATAGTTTTCTAGGGTTTGGCACATTTTAGAGATGAGTTTGTGAATTAAGTTAGACTCCACTTGTTTAATTCGAATGGTACCCTGTGCCTTAAGTAAGATGTTTGTAATCTTTCAAAGAAATTTTGAAAGCTTGTTTTAAACAAATCAATATAAGCATATTAAGTTTTGAGTATAACGAAGCTGAATTGGTAAATATAACCTATCAATCTAATGATTGCTACACAATAGTTTTATGGCATGTATAATTTATTTTAATTATAAAAGAGATTGTGTATCTATGCTTTTCAAATAGATGTTGCTGGGTGAATCAAGTGTTAGAAGTATTTGTATGGTCACTTGTCTTCTAAGTAAAGATATGTTATGGAAAGGAAATAACTACTTGATACTTGAATGTATCCTTAGCATGTGTTATTTCGATATATCGTTGCCTGTTTGAAAAATGTCTAAAAGACTTAATTAGTTCGAGTGTTTAGTGAGATACACATATTCATATTGTGCAAGTTGAATGATTAAGATTACCTAGCATGGTTAATTGAATTGTTGTTAAATAGGTCATTGTTGTGAAGTCGATTGATTAACGGATGATCATAGATAATAAATTTGGAAACCTTGTGATAAGATTAAAATGAGATTAAATAATAATACTTGATAGTTAGATTATGTCATGTACAGTTAATATAAGGTTAATACTTCAATACTTGGTCCCTAGTGATTACTTGACGAAGTTAGTAATTAAGCTAACAGTTTCTTGGTGCATAGGTTACTCCGGTATTGTCATTGAAAGGTCATTTAATTATGTTAATTGTATGATGAGTAGTTGAGATAAAATATGATCAAGTGAATCAAGTGAGCTTCTGATTTCTATCTATTGATGTTGTGTGCACTATGTTCTTAATGATTTAACACTTCCAAGAAAGTTTATAAGAGTTAAGCAACTATTCTTTTATTATATGATTAGTTCAATCCAGAAATTTGAAATTTTTTGGCTCGTATTTTTGGTTTTGCTTGTTGTAACATTCTCGATTTCGATTTTTCTCTTAGATTGGGTTGAGGACGTTACACAACATGAAATGACGTCATTTAGGGCTTACGTAACCCGCACGTAGACCCGACTCAGGAGGGAGGATCCGCGCGTTTCTGATGAGTAGGGAAATTGCATCTTTGGTCCTTCCGTTTCTGTATCCTTTATAATTTTGCATTTTAGTTCTTGTTTTATTTCATTTTAGTCACTGCTTTTTTTTTCTTTTTAAGCTATTATTATTATTATTATTATTATTATTATTATTATTATTATTATTATTATTATTATTATTATTATTATTACTATCTATTGCTATTATTATTATCCCTATTATTTTATTATTAATGCTACTGCTATTGGTTGTTATTATTATTATTATACTATTATATTCGTTGTTATTATCTTCTAATTATAGTTTTTATACTAATAGTATTATTACAAGTACATTAGTAGTATTAGTGTATTATTATCATATTACTAATGTTATCGGTGTTATTAACTTTATGGTTATTATTATTATTATTATTATTATTATTATTATTTATTACATTTAATAATATATACATATATACGTATATATTGTCACGACGGTAGATTTTTGCTACCCAGAACGTGCGGCCTTAGTCGACTCGCGGAACCTTGTGTGACTAAGTAAGCCTAAATCCACTTGTCACGGGGCTAGACTCCTGCTAACAAAACCACGCGACCTTTGGCGAAGCTCTCCTAACAAACGCCTAAGCTAAACTAGATTCTCGCTTTAGAAGATCAAACACTTCTAAAGCCCTCGAACGAAAGATTGTTCTAGCGGAAGCTGATAAAAGAACAACTGAAAGGGGATGGCAACACGAACGAACGAAGAACGCTTAAGAACGTTCAAGAACAATGAAGAACAACTCAGAGAGTTAGAGTAAACGCTTCTTTGTATTACTCGGAGAATGAATGATGAAGTGATTACAAATGAGCTGGGGAGGCTCTATTTATAGTTGAACTCCCCTTGATCCAACTGCACAATTTAAATTACATCGACGGTCGAGATCTACTATATCTCTAATTCAAATCTCTAATTATCACAAACATTATCTCTATGATAATTACAAATAATATAAGTGATAGTCACGATGGCTTATCAGATTTTACCATCCAAGTTACCCCGATAAATCCTCCATGGAATTTACTAAGTCTGGTAGGCTTGCGGGCTTGCTAGCTTTCTCCAAGTGCAAGGCCAAGTCTGAGGGTCTTGGCGAGCCCGATGATCCGCGCACAACCTCGCTGCTCGATGTTTGCGCCAATGACTCGGTCCCAGAAATTTGGTCCGTGACATTCTCCCCCACTGAACTTAGCGACGCCCTCGTCGCTGCACTTGAACGATCCTGGGCAGGGTCAACTTGATTACTCGTCGATGCCTCGGCTTCGTGCAATCCTCCCATACGAACTGCTTGCCTCGGTTCAAACTGACTTGGACAATCGCGTACTAAGACGCCATTGGGTACATCACCATCGCAGGAATTCTTTCCCGCAAACTCTGATTTACCTTGACTCGGATCCTCTTGATCCATCAGCAAAGACATGGAAGTCACAACATTGAACACATGTCGACCCCTAGAACTCTTAAAGGCCCCTTCCAATCTTTGGCTCTCTCACACTGACGGCTAGGTCTTACTCGACCTACGCTCATTAAAGACGGTAAATCAAAATCAAAAACACTAAGAATGTGTTTGCGATGTACCTTCAACTCGGTCGCATTTACTCTAAAATGGGTCAGCCCTTCTTGCATCTCCAAGTCTGGCCCCCTTTGCATCGAACCTCCCTCCTTGGAGTTCTTTGCATGCATCGGCCCTTCTGCCACGAAGTTCGTTGCCCCTGATTGCATCCGCCCTCTTAAACAAGAGTTTGGTGCATGCTTCTTCTTGCATCAGCCCTACTTCTTTGAAGTCTGGTGCATCCTCTTGCGTCGGCGCTTCTTATTTGAAGTCCTTCGCTCATTTCCAACCTTGCCCATAGGTTGTGTCTTAACAGTCCCAATGTCCTTCAACGGCTTGGCATTGCTTGGCCCATTTCTGACTTTGGTCCCTGAAGAAGTGTTCTTCACACGAACACCCTCAGCTTGTCCTTCTTTCGACCCCTTTCTAGTCGGTGCCTCTGAAGTGATGCTCTTTTCTTCAAGAACATCCTCGGAAATCTTTCCCTTCAACCCTCTTCTCATGATGGTCTTTGAAGCCATGTTCTTCCCACGAACATGTTCGGCAGATTCACTCGCAGCCTTTTCAGACATGTCTAACTCGTTCTGCCCCTCGGTCAAGATACACCTTGGCAAAACTCAACGGGCAATCTCGCACATTGTGAGGCCACTTACATCGGTAGCACTCCAATTGCTTCTCCTCCCTCGGCTTGACAGTTTCCTCATTCGATGTCGCACCAGGTCTCGGTCTTGGCTTGACTACTTTAGCACTTGTAGTTGAACCATGACTCTCACTCGGCTTGGCGGCACTGGCATACCTGATCGCCCCAAGTCTCATTACTTCCCCCTTGACTCGTCTGCTATCCTCACCATGGCAGCAAGGCGGTTCTTCTCGGGACATCCCCTTATCAAATGGGAACCATCACAGAAGTAGCACTTCAACTTCTTGCTCCCCTTCTTCTTCGGCACATGCTTAGACTCACCATTCCCTTTGTCTTTCGAACCGGGTTTGGTTGATTCAACACGAGCTTTCTTTCTTCCTACAGGCTCGGTCGGAGGTTTGGCAACGTCGACTGCCTCTACAAGCCTTTTGGCATCACCTTGCTCTAATGCGAGCTTTGCTCTCGGTCTAAGCCCCTCTAAGAAGGTCTTGAGCACACCCATTCACTCAATATGGTCTTGCAACTGAGCAGCTCACTCTTGAGCTCATTCATCTCCTTTCGCAAAGCCTCCATCTCGATTCTACGAACATAACTCTTTTGACCTAACGTCAACTCATCGAGGATATGTCGTGTCGTGACCTGGAACTCGCGCTCAATAGATCTCCATTATTCAGAATGTGACTTCACCTCACTTAGGAATTTCTTGTCCTCCCTTTCGGATCCCACAAGTCTATCGACCCTATCCTCCAACGATGAAAAGTCTCTCCACTGTTTGTCCTTTACCGAGACTATCTCGGTCTCAAGGGAGTCGTCACGACCATTAAGCTTGTCGTACAACTCAGTAAGGAGGATCTCAATCTCATCTCTGATCACCCCCTTAGATTCCTCGATCGCTTCTTCTACTTGGCCCGTTGTCGCCAACTTATTCTTCGGTGCCATCTCGTTCCCTTCTTTGCCACGAACTAGCCTGATCTCTGTTCACTTCGACTAACTCCAGCGGCAAATTCTCACCACGCCTGTCTGCAACTACAAGCTGGCTCGAACGCAAGTCCCCTCGACTCGCTCTGATACCAATTGTCACGTTGGTAGATTTTCGCTACCCGGAACGTGCGGCCTTAGTCGACTCACGGAACCTTGTGCAACTAAGTAAGCCTAAATCCACTTGTCACGGGACTAGACTCCTGCTAACAAAACCATGCGACCTTAGGTGAAGCTCTCCTAACAAACGCCTAAGCTAAACTGGATTCTCACTTTAGAAGATCAAACACTTCTAAAGCCCTCGAACGAAAGATCGTTCTAGCAGAAGCTGATAAAAGAACAACTGAAAGGGGATGGCAACACGAACGAACAAAGAACGCTTAAGAACGTTCAAGAACAATGAAGAACAACTCAGAGAGTTAGAGTAAACGCTTCTTTGTATTACTCGGAGAATGAATGATGAAGTGATTACAAATGTGCTGGGGAGGCTCTATTTATAGTTGAACTCCCATTGATCCAACGGTACAATTTAAATTACATCGACGGTCGAGATCTACTCTCTATCTCTAATTCAAATCTCTAATTATCACAAACATTATCTCTATGATAATTACAAATAATATAAGTGATAGTCACGATGGCTTATCAGATTTTACCATCCAAGTTACCCCGGTAAATCCTCCATGGAATTTACTAAGTTTGGTGGGCTTGCGGGCTTGCTAGCTTTCTCCAAGTGCTAGGCCAAGTTTGATGGTCTTGGCGAGCCCGATGATCCGCGCACAACCTCGCTGCTCGATGTTTGCGCCAATGACTCGGTCCCAGAAATTTGGTCTGTGACATTTGTCACGGACATTTGTCACGGTCCGTTTGCGTGATAGGCAAGACCGTGACGAGATGCTTGCTGGTCGTGCTTAAGTCGGGATTCGGGATAACAATAAGGGTGTAGTACGTGCCGTACAGCCGTTTAGTCCTGGGGACGGGCGTGCTGATTAGGCACCACACTGGTCGGGAGCTGTCCTCGCTTCCCTGACGAGCCCATGGGAGGGCGAAACCAGTAAGCATCAGAATGGAAAAGGCTGAGCCCCGGGCGTGTGAGAGCCCTGGGTTGCCGTACGGGGGAGTTGTCCCTGCGTGAAGACTCTGACCCCGTGACAGATGTTATCAGAGCAGGACTGTGTGCTAGCTGTGAGCTTACCAAGCGCTCCATGTGCTGCGTAGCGAGTCAAAGTGGACGAGCGTGTGTCTCGCACCAGAGTGAAGGGGTGTTCGCGAGTGGGGCCTCTATAAAGAGATTGAGACGAGATCGGGTAGGCAGGAAGCCACAGCGAAAGTTCGCCAAGCACTCGCAGAACCTCGGTGAAGAGGGGGAGTAGGCAGGGAATTGCACACTATATCTGGGCTAGTTCCTCATAGAAGAGGGAACAAGTTTTCTTCCCATGCACGAGGGCGTGCATGAATTGAGTGGGGGAAATTGTCACGGTCCGTTTGCGTGATAGGCAAGACCGTGACGAGATGCTTGCTGGTCGTGCTTAAGTCGGGATGCGGGATAGCAATAAGGGTGTAGTACATGTCATACAGCCGTTCAGTCCTGGGGACGGGCGTGCTGGTTAGGCACCACACTGGTCGGGAGTTGTTCCCGCTTCCCTAATAAGCCCATGTGAGGGCGAAACCAGTAAGCATCGGAATGGAAAAGGCTGAGCCCCGGGCGTTTGAGAGCCCTGGGTTGCCGCATAGGGGAGTTGTGCCTGCGTGAAGACTCTGACCCTGTGACAATATATATCCATATACATATATCTTGCATCCATCCGGTTTTTAATAAATTTTAAATTAAATTAACATTCTTTATTAGGGATTCTCGTGAAAAACGTACCTCAAACTTAAAGAGGCATTGCTTTCTCGTTAATCTCTAATACAAAAATATTCTTTCAATCCTAAATCATAATATTTAAAATAGTATTCCTTTATTCGGGGTCTCGCGAAATTATGTCTCGAACTTAAAGGAGCGTGAGTTTATCGTTAGTCACGTATATTGGAGTTCTTTTAAATACATTTTATGATAAAATTCATGCATTCAAGGATCACAATTTTCAAATTAAATTTGCAATCGTAATTTCCATCGTTTAGACGCTACGTAATCGACTAGGTACCAATTTTGGGGCATTGTGGGGTGCTCGTCCTTCCCCACACGTAACAAACTCTCGAACTCATTTTTTAGTTTCGTTGACCAAAACTCGTCTTAATAAAAATGAAAAAAAGTTTTATTATAATGACCAAGTTTTCAAGTGATCCAATCTCGCCTAAATTATAAGATTAGTGGCGACAACCATTAAAATCGAAATATTTTGTAAAAAACGCATTAAGCTCGCAAGCCCATTATTACATTATTTATATTACCTTTGATAATTTAATAATTTAGTTTTGGTATAACTATCGATTTATGATCTTTTGGTCGATTCATTAGGATCATGTATTGTAGAAGTTTATTATGACTTAGGATAATTCTCCTAGCCCAATTTACACCATTCACAAACGTCAAAATTTAAATGTCTGGTCTTACTTAAAAAATTTAGCGTCTCATCTCTACTCAACTAATAGGTGATATAATAATTTAATAAATCTATTTAGGTCATATTACGTACTGTATAATAATTTTAATTATTTTTATATAATGTTGCATCATATAAAAAACAATCTTACCTAACATTGTCACCCACAATTATTGATGGATAAGGGGGTGTTGGGAATTGGGATGACCACACTCATCGAAAAGTTTATGGTCAGTTTAATTTTGGAGGATAAAGTACGTTTTTGTTTTTATTTTTATTTTTTTTGGAGAAGAAAAACGGTGAAAAAATATGTTTGGTTGTAAAAATAAAAAAATATATTTTTAGAAAAAAAAACAAAAATATGTAAAAATTTGAAAACATAAAAAGATGTTTTTATTGTTTTCATTGAAAATGTTTTAGGAATGAAAGTAATGGGTTTTTTTTTTAATTTCTAGCTTCATTTTAAACAAGGTTTAAATCTTTCTAATGCTATTTTTAAAATTTTGGTTTATTTACTCATATTTTATTTCTTATTATTATTATTATAAATTTTATCTAACTATATTTTATTTTAGTTATTTAATAAATTTTTTTTATTTCTATTTCGAAAAGCTAGATACTAAAAATATTTTCACTATTTTATTTTTAAAAAAACAAGTTTCTATCCCTATCAACCAAGGATGTTTTCTAAGTTTTAAAAATCTAAAATGAAATTTATTTTTTGAAAATATGAAAATAAAAATTATTTTTTAATATAATTTATATATTTTAATTTTATTTTTCATTTATGATCTAATTTGATATATCCTGATATTTTATCAATTTTTAAAATTTTAATATAGTTTTTCAAAAGTCGTGCATATCAATCCCCACCCACAATTATAATTCAGTAAGCTCACATACCCACATGTTATTTTATCTCTTTGTTTTGATATAGGCTTTGTCTAACTTTATGCACTAGGGTATAAATTAAGGTGTACTTTTGACAATGGCAACATAATATTATTAAGAAAATTATGAAAGATTATAAATACAACGGAAGAGAGAATAATAGGGATTAATCCACTAAAATATCATACAATTCAAAGGTACAAAGAAAGTTAAATAGTTTCATAGAGATTAGCATACCATCAAAAATCAGAAGCATTCGTGAATCTCCTTGTCTCTATCCAAACGAGACGCTTTACGAGGTGAAAAGGAGTGGTACGCGAACCAAACTATCAGGTAGATTGTTTTGCCACCCAGGTCTAATTACATCAGCAAACAACCATCAACCGAGTGGGGATCTATCTTTCTATGACCACTGACAAAATCAAAATCAGAAACTAGCGTCGTGAAGATCTTTGTACGATCATCAAACGACCGCTAAGATATATTGAAATCATGCTAAAATGAAAGATGAAACGAATCACAAAAAATAAAGAAAAAGTGTCACACAAAGGCAGAGACTCTTATTAAAATATAAAAATAAAGAAAATAATGAACCTGATGGTCGACAACCAATACTAAGGTTGGCCGCCGACCACCAATCAAGAGAGCAAATAAAAAAAGAAAAGCAAGATTGGTTGTGGCGCTTGAGAGAAGTTTAGAAACTAGGGTAGAAATTGTTATAAGTTAAGTTGTATTTAATAACATTAATTAAGTAAAAGATTTTATTTTTTGTATTTAATAAGAAATATTTAATAAGAATCTCTTTTAAGAGGTTTTTTTGATTATTTAACTCATTTAATCTCTACAATCTCTAAATCATAATATTATAAGAATCTTAAACCTTAAACCATGAAAAACCCTAAAACCTAAACTTTAAGCCATAAAACCCCAAACCATAAACCCTAAAACATAAAATCTTGAACACTAAACTTTAAATCGTGAAAAACACTAAACACTACAACCATAAATCTTAACCCCTAAACATTAAAACTAAACCATAAACCCTAAAAATAAACTCTAAATTCTAAACCTATTTACGTGCTAGACTTTAAACCCTAAAACTAAAGCTTAAACACTAAACACTCTAAACCATAACTTCTAAAGTTCTAAACTCTAAAAACTCTAAACTCATAAACAACTCAATGTAAAAATTAATATTATTAAATGAGTTAAATAATTAAAGAATCCTCTTAAATGAAAATCTTATTAAATGTTTCTTATTAGATGCAACAATAAAATCTTCTAATTAATGAATGTTATTAAATACATCTTAACGGGATAAAACTTGGTAAACTCACTGGGTAGACCCAGTTGACATGGTACTTTGGGTGGTGAAATTCATTAGATTTAACGTAGAAATCTTTAAGCTAATGAGTTAATGACTTCTTTAAAATCAGCATTAAATTTTTTACGCTAATTTTTAGGTGATAATTGCAATTGCCCCATCCATTTAAAATTTTAAATGAAAATTTTTTAAATTCATTATTTTGACCTTAAATGATGATTTTTCAATTTCAATCATTTAAAATTTTACAATTTATATTTTATTAACGTATCGTGCACGTAAAAATTGAATAAATTTAACATATTTAACTATTTATTAAGTGTAAAAAAATCAACTATAAGTATATGTTAACAGAAATAATGTTCTAAAATAATAATTAACTCGATTCAAACATCATGTGTATAAAAGATAAAATCATATTTTTAAGTACAACGGTTAAATTTTTAACATATACATCGTATAAAAAAATCGTGTTATACTAAATTATGTACTCTTTTGGATTCTCAAAGGTTTTTAGATTGATATTGACACGATATCAATTATATTAATATTAAATTTTTTTTCTCAAATTTCTTACACTAAATAAAAAAGGGTCGTCGTTGTCAATTGAGTCTTGGTACCATTGTTACTAGGGATATAGCCACTCATGAGGTGGTTGTCCCTTCAAAACCTTTTAGTATAATGTCATTTAGGTCATTTTTAGTTTAAATTAATTAAGATATTTTCTCCCCAATTTTTAGATTTAAATATTTAATTCGAGAAATAGTTCTCTTATAGTATCATGAGAACTTGAGAAACATGCATGAAAGGTAATAAAGATTAAAAAATAAGAAAATAATTAAAGTTTGTCATTTTATTCGTAGCTGAGAGTAGATGAACAAAGTAAATAAGTTTAAGGGGCTGCGTTTTCGTAGAAATTGTGGTGAGACAAAGCTTAAACTCATAAGCTTTCATGGTTCATATATGATATTTTATTTTTAATTTGATTGAAAAAAATAATAGCATGCTGAGATTTTGGAGGAATTGCATCTTAATAGTACGACAAGCTAAAATGTATTTGAGTTGGCTTAGTTTCTTTTCTCATTATATTAAGAAAAATAAAATATTAATTATAATACATTTATAGTTTCAAAAATTATTTATTGTGTAAAGATATATTAATTCTATTATATTTATAATCTTGAAAATTATTCATGGATAAAAGATACATTAATTGTATTACATTTATTATATTTTAAAAATTATATATTAATATATTGTATTATTAATTGTCTCATATACCACCTCAACTGAGTAGATGGCCCAATGAATAAATGTAGCGTGGCCTGTGAATTCTTCATTAATCGTGTCGGTCTTGATTTTTTAGTAAAAATATTTTTTAATCTCATGATTGTATAATGATTATTTGAATTTGATTCTTACTATACTCGAATTCACGACAATGGAATTCGAATTTAATGATACTTGAATTTGACACAAATTTCAAAATTGTTTTTTTATTCCAGCCATGATGTGGACCAACTTTGCAAATTGCAAGATCTTTAACTTGCAAGTTCCATCGATAGTTGCCATCGACCCCCACGTATGGGATTTTAGCCTATCACCCCCTTAAATACAATTGATTGCAAAACTGTCTTTATTTTAAACAGATGCATATATCAAAGGCTTTGTCTAACCTATGCTATTATGGGTGTTTAAACTTCGGTTTTAACCAAATTAATCGATTGAACTAAATTTATTTTAGTTAATTGGTTGGTTAATTTTAAGTTCGATCGGTTAAAGGTTAATGATTTTTTTAAACTTCGGTTATCGATTAATTTCATATCGAAAACAATTAATTAACTGAATTAACCAAAAATTTTATATATTATATAATATATATATATATATTTAGTCATTGAACTTAAAAAAAATTATAAAATGATCATCAATTTTTTCACATATTATAAAATGGTTATTAAATTTATTGAATTATTAAAAACTGATCATTAAAATTTTTAATACTCATCAATAATTTATAACGTGCAATGAATCAATGATCATTTTGTAATAGTTCGATAAGTTTAATGATTGTTTTATAACTTCTGAAAGTTCAGTGACTAAAAAGATTATTTTAACATAGTTTAGTGACTATTTGTGTAATTTATACAAAATTTTATAAAAAAATTGGTTAATTCGAAAACCGACCGAATTAACCGAATTTTTTTCGGTTCAATTAAAAATTTTTGAAAAAAATTTCGATTAAGGTATTTTTGGTAGTTCGATTTGGTCGATTAACCGAACTCGTCGATTGAACACCCTATATTCCCTGAGGGCATTGGTTAAGATATATTTAATAATAGGATAAATATTTTATACACAAGCGGTGGAAACTGAAAGTTTCCACAAGCGCCTTAGTTTTAGGGTATATGGAGTTAGTTTAGGGTATAAGGTTTAGGGGTTTAGGTGTAAGGGGTTAGAATTTAGGGATAGTTGTTTCAATTTAAGGTTTAGGGTTATACTTTAGGGTTTATAGGTTAAAACCTAAATCCTTGCCATATTATCCTAAAAACTAAACTCTAACTTATAAACCCTAAATTATAACCCTAAACCTTAAATTGAAACAATTATCCCTAAATTCTAACCCCCTACACCTAAACCCCTAAACCATATACCATAAACTAACTCCCTATACCCTAAAACTAAGGCGCTTGTGGAAACTTTCAGTTTCCACCGCCAGTGTATATGATATTAATACTTAATAATATTACTCAAGTAGAAGATTATATTGTTGCATTTAAAAAGAATCTCATTTAAGAGGATTCTTTGATTATTTAACTCATTTAATAATAGTAATTCTCACATTGAGTTGTTTAAGGGTTTAGAGTTTTTAGAGCTTAAGGTTTTTAGAGGTTATGCTTTAGAGTGTTTAGTGTTTAAGGTTTAGTTGTAGGGTTTAAAGTTTAGAATGTCTATGAGTTTAGAGTTTAAGTTTTATGGTTTAGGGTTTAGTTTTAGTGTCTATGGGTTAAGATTTATTGTTTGGGGCCTAGTTTTAGTGTTTTTCATGGTTTAGGGCTTACTATTTAGGATTTTATGGTTTAGGGTTTATGGCTTATGCTTTAGGTTTTTATGGGGTTTCATAGTTTTAGAGTTTAAGATTCTATATTTTAGGGTTTATTATGTTATGGTTTAGATGTTTTAGAGATTAAATGAGTTAAATAATCCAAGAATTCTTTTAAATGAGATTCTTATTAAACGTTTCTTGTTAAATGCAACAATATAATCTTTTACTTAATTAATGTCACTCAATTTTATGATTTGTATTGACTTTACCAATGAATTTTAAAACGCTTCAATTTTAACATTGAATTTCAATTTTGGCCTAAATGTAAACACTGAGTGGTTAAACCATTAATGGTGTGATGATGTAGTAATTTTCTTTCATGCAAACTATTTTTTTAAAGGGATGAATTTATTGAGTGAAAACTATAATTGTGCCTCGTTAAAAATCCCTAAACTTAATTGGGGAAAAAGAGTGCATCGGTTAATGGCTTAGGACGATACACTTTCGGTGTCAAAACCTTATACAACAATCACTGCTTTCTAGCTAGAACCTATGCAACCACAACAAAAATAGTGGTAGAGCTAGGGCCACCCCTTCCCCTTTCACCTGATGCCTTGTTCTGCGCAGTAGAAAATTCGATCTCTTGTGCTATTGATGACCTTCTTTGCCAGGTTATCCACCAAGGAGTTACATTCTCTCTGAATATGGCTTGTGCATCAATATTATCACTGAATTTTAAAATATCTCGTTTTAGGCACTAAACTTTAGTTTGAGTATCATTTTAGTCCATACAGAAAATCATCAACTCCTCCGACTGCCACTTCCATCAATCACCATTCACCATCGATCGTCATTTCACTCATTTTTTTCTCATCAGATTGATTCTCCACAAAACTCGCTCAAAATTGATGAAAATTCATTTAGCGATTAGATGTTCTCATACATCAATCTCCTCCGAAGATCATCCGATGAGGCTAGTTTTGAAGGATATTGTTTGTTTCATAGAAATAAAGCTTCTAACCATTCAGAGTTTCGGGCAAACAAGCCAAACCCCTCAAATCCAAGAAAGCTCTCCAACCTCAAAAATGATTGGTTTTTTGTGTTGAATTTTTGAGTATTAAGGAGATTTTGAGAAAAATCTAAAACAACAAAGTGGTAGAGGGCGACGAGATGGGCCCATCGCAAAAGACATAAGGGGATGATGATTTGTGACAACGGATAAAAATGAATGAAAACAAATCTAAATTTGATGAAAAAGATGATGGTTTTCTACGGCAGCTAAAGATTATTGTTTTTGGTTTCCACGTCAGCATCAAACAATAGCAACATCCGGATTAGTAGCACATTATTTAAATTGAAACCAAAATTAAAGTTCAATGCTAGAATTGAAACATTTCAAAATTTTAGTTGTGAAACTTTTACAACCCATACAGTTTAGTTAGATTTTAAATAGTTTTCCTATAATAATAAAAAGGCATCTTATCCCATGCATTAGATAACAAAATGCATGTTTTGTTTTTCTTCAAATGATTTATGTTGCAATTTGACGTTGATTGATAATGAAATGTGAGCTCTTGTTATTTTGTTAGAAATATAAATATTACTGTAAAAGCAGAGTCGCCAGCAGTCCTTTTTATTATATTAGGCGGACCAGGAACCTAAAAAAACAAATCAGATTGAGACTTCGGGGCACGGTTACATGTGAGGAAGGATTAACACCCCTATCTCGCCCGCAAATGGCGCTTACTTGATCACTAATATTTTCCTTGTAACCCGGATGTGTGCATGCATAGATTAATGTAAAAATCCACAGAGTTCTAGAAATGACCCGAATTCTCTCACGGCTGAGTAAACCCCAGTAATTTTAGGCGCAAAGGGATTAAGACATTAATCCCTAAAATTCGAAAATATAGTATCGTGTAGGAGTTTCGATTGTTTTCCAATGACTAAGGGAAGACCAAAATAACCCTAATTGAGAAAATATCTCGTTTTTCATGATGCAATAAAATATCTTTTTAAAATGACATTTTATGTATTCTTTTTATTTTATGGGTAGTTTAACATTAAAGGTTAAATATTAATTTTACATATTTAGGGTAACTAATTCTAAAGGCTTAAATTAATGGCTTACAATTTATTTATTCTTCTAAAAATTACCTAAAGAGTTTTATTTACAATTAAAGAGAAAGATTTTTTTTTACTTTTTCAAATAATTTACCAAGTCAATTTTTATTTACTATTATTTACAAGTAATAGATTATTTACTTTTTTCAAGAAAATTTAACTATGAATTTTATTTAATTATCTACAATTAAGGGAAAGTAAAAAAAGTATTTAAGTTATTATTAAAAGGTACATCATTTTAGGAATCAAAGTCAGCGTATTTAATTGAACTTTATTATTGGTAACTAATCTTACAAAAAATATCTATGGTATCTATTAGGGAAACTAACCTTGTAACCCCCTAGACCCGCCTATGCGTTACAACGGATCCTAGAAAGTTACATTAGGGTCACAAGAGCGACCCACAAAAAAATACACATAAAAACATTTTTTTTCAAACACTTATTAAATTGTAACGGTAACCTCTGTTTAACATACCCTTTCCTGAAATCTTTTAAACATATAACAGGATTTAAAAAAAAACATTTTACAGACACTATCATAAAATAATACATAACATGCATGCCCACTAACTATGTCGGTACCGTACTCCAAAAGCAACACCGAGAGAACTCCAACGCTGTTGTCGGTCACCGAGCCATGTTAGGTTTCTTTTAACCTGCGGTGGGAAAAACAACGTGAGCTTCGAAAAGCTCAGTAATACAGAACTACCAATGGATGCTATAAGTAACATGTAGATATATGGTAGGCATAACATTGTCATAATGTTTCGGGAAACAATAGGCTCCAATAATACGGTCAGATATTTCAGAGAAGAGGTACACATGAAGATAATAGAATTGCTCTTTATTCAATCATTGAGTATCCTGCTAGGAATATATAGACCGAAGGGTTGGACAAGATATGAATTGCGATAGTTAAATCAGAGGCTTAGTGTGTGTTCCAACAGTGCAAAGTTAACACATACAAAGTAACAGTGTGGTGAACGCTATTTCACGGTTATATGATTTTAACGATAAGGTTCATTTTAGATTTTCTATCTACCCTCCAACCAAACTCCGGTATGCAGTTCCCAGAACTGCAACTATCACGGGCATTAACCCAGGCCCATTGGGCGTAGGTGCCAGCCTAAGGGGATACCTTAGGTACGCTAAGGAATTACCCTATCTGAAGCATAAGAACCTGAAACGGTAAGGAATTACCAGCCTGATCAGGGCTGAACCTACGGTAACTCCATACTCTATCCCAAAATATCCCGGTAACGGTATAGGTAGTGACAATAGTAATCGGTAGTAATTGGTGATAGTCGATAATGATCGATAATAATAATATTCGGTAGCAATCATTGTTAATCAGTAATAATAGTGAATATAAAGTAAACTTTAGTTTTCGATTAAACGATAACTAGCGAGCATATAAATTTTTATTTTATTTTATTTTTCTCTATCTTTCTTTTTTTGTTCAGATACATAGGTATATTTCGGTTTGATAAAAGTCATATTTCGTAACGAAAGACAACCTAAGGTTCAGGACGGTATAATATTTATGTGCACTTGGAACGCACTAAAAGGAACCATTTATTTCTCAGAGATACTTGGTATTTACAAGGAGAGGTGAAACACTGAACTTTTGACAATTCTGAACTGATTTCAGAAACGATGTCCTTATCTCAAGGGGGCCTCGTAATCAATGTATTCGATCAAGCATTCGAAAATTGATACAATACGATCGGTTAGGATCTCAAATATGTCAAGATTGTTCTGATCATTTGACCAATAAGGGCATTTTGGTCATTTAACACTCCGAGGCAGTTCCATAATTTGATCCCGAGGGGATAGGTCAATGATTTGTTGCGCTGAAGATTTCCGACGGTTTACTAGGCTTCAAAGACCATTCAACTATACTCATCTCGCCAATACATTACTTTCCAAGCATTCAAGTCGCTGCACTCTCCCTGTGTTCACTATTTAATTCTAACTGTGTTATACATCTGTATAAATCGCTGTCACATTATCTCGAAACATGCCTCGAGAGGTTGAACATGCATTTATGCCAATTTGGGTATCAAGAAATGATTGATATACTTAACCCAAACTTCAACCCATTTGAATATTGCAATCACTTGTGTGCGATCAAAAGTTCAAGATTTCGAAACACTTACTTATCTCAGTCGAGAGGGCATCCCAATTATTTAAAGTGCAGTCGTTCACGTTCTTTTGGGCCTTTTGAACCACTTAATCATCTTAATCACTAGTTTATATCTTGTCATATGGTTAATTCGGTAGTTTTGGGTGTCCAATGGCATCTTAATCTCTTTTAGTCAATTCGTACATGTCGGTATTTTCAATTCTTTCAATTATTTCGGTCCTTTCGACCATTTTCCAACCATCCCTTATTTTCAAAAACACGAGGATAGACCCATCATCTCTGTTAATTTAAAATATTTCAATGCCCAAGCACATTTTGGTCATTGGATGACTCGATTGTATCGGTATTTTCAATTCTTTTACTCGATTCAGCCATTAATAGCAATTATGTATCTTCTGATAGTTTGATTGATCCGAACATATAAAGAGTTTCCCCCACAAATTTATCTTCAGAGGTTTATTTAGGATTTACGCTAAATCTGAGTGCTTATCTTTCTTGAATGTTTAAGTCTTACTATCGCATCTCTCTGAGTAATTCGAGAATTTTAGATGAATCAATTGTTTTACCCGATTTAGTGTAGGTTTTAGCACCACTTTCACTATCAAGGGTATTTCTGTCATTTTCACATCGAGGGCATTTTCGTAATTATATACTCCAATATTTCTGTCGATTGACAAATTTTCATTTTTAATCGGGTTTGGAGATTGATTGCCTCATTAATTATTTGTTGGATTCCAGATTCTTTGATTTATCATCTTTCTCATTCGATTATTCCAAACTTATCTATAACGTCGTACATTGTAACACCCGGGTTCGGGGGTCGGGTGAAAATAATAATTTAAAAATAGTTCGGGTTTCAGTTCCAAAATTTTAAATAATAAAATAATGGTTTGGGCCTCGGGTTTTAAGACAAATAAAATTAAGTTGGACCATATTTTTAAACAAGCCCACAAGGCCATGGGTGGCACCTATTGTGGTTTTCCTTATTCATTAAGGGCATTTAAGTCTTTAGTCTTTTAATTTCAAATAAACCTAAAATAATACTTTGAGTCATCTTCTTCCCCTCTATCCACTATTCACTCCAACGTCAAAAACCCCCCTCTCCTTAGGTTACTATTTCATCCAATGTCTTACTCGTTTTGAAGAATTTCGCAAAGGTAAACACGTTTTTGACTTACCCTTGTTATTCCCTACAAGTTAATACCATTTATTTTCATTTTTGGACATATTTTGAGATTTGAAGTTTGGAAGATTTTAGATTAAAAATATTGTCTTTGGGGTCTTTAACTTAAGCTTTCTATTTGTTTGAGTTATATGAGTTGTCTACAACCAAAAGGGTCCAACAAAAACTGATTTTTACAATGTTTTATTGAATTTCCGGAATTGGGTAAAAATGAGATTTTTAGGAGGTTTTAAGTTAAGTTTTGGGGGTGTTTAAGGTGGAATCTTGAGGGCTGATGGTTAGGGTATATGTAAGTATTGTTTTGAAGGCTTTAGGGAGTAATTTGAAGGTTGAAATCAAAGGTTTTAAGGGCTGCTCGGATTTTGGAATTTTGAGCTTGTTTTCAATGGAAAAATTGATGTCTTGTGATTGGTATGTAATCCGGGTTGATTATTTTAGAACATGGACTTATTTGGGATTATTTGCTTGGTGTAGGAATGTTTAGAAACGAGAAATTTGGTTGATGGAGCTTCGGGGACAAATCCGGGGATTTCGGAGTCTTAAGCTTGGTCTTCGATCTTCTCTTGGGTAGCAACGGTGAGTAGAATTATATGTTTTTACGTTTAGCTCGATATGGATTCTTTTGGGGTTTGGGTGGATCCTTGAGAGGTCACCTAAACCCGTGTGTAAGCCTCTCTACTCTCATGTTGTCGTGATATGTTGATTGTGTATACATTGTGATCATTGAATGCATTTTAAGTTGTTAATGTTGTAGTCGTGTTGAGTTCGTGCCTCACGTGATGGTGGTCTAAACTACGGTGATGTGTAGTCCCACCGGTAGTGACTAGTAGGGTAGTACTTTGATGTGTAGTCCCATTGGAAATCCACTAGTCGAAACGGTGATGTGTAGTCCCACCGTATGTGTATGTTGGTTGTGCTTGTGCAAACCATGTGTTGTGGTTGAGATAGACCCTTGTGCATCCATTGCTTTCTTGCATATAAATCGTGTTTTGGAAAACTGCATGTTGTGAATTGTAGAGCCTCTCTCACTAAGCTAGTTGGCTTATGCTCTTTTGTTTCCAACGTGTAGATCGTTAGAGTTCGGGAGGCGAGCGGGCGAGGGAGGAGCTTTTGGAGTTCTCAAGCAAGTTTAAGTATGGTTTGCTTTTGTAATAATGCCTAGACAATGGGGTATAGAGTTTTAGGAGTTGGGGTCAAACTCCTTAGGAGGTTATGTTTGAGCATGTTAAACTCATGTTGTGTTATGCTTTTGCTTCTTGGATTATTGGCCTATGAATGCTTTATGCTCGATTACCTTGTGCATGATGCCTTATGCTTGCTAAGTATGCTTCTTTGTGAAATTGCATGAGGTCTTGATATGTATGATCCTTCTTGGATTGTTGTATGTATGATTGTAAGTTCTTAGGAGTGTCCAAAAGTGCATCTAGAATCGTATGTGAGGTTACCAAGTTTGAAATTGAGGAATTGCAGAGCAGGGGTATCGATACGGTTAGACCAGTATCGATACGGCCTTCTTGTTCCAGGCTACTCGTTTCGATACACGAGGGGGCGTATCGATACATTTTTGGCCATTGAAGTTACTGTCCAACTTGGTACCGATACGGGCCTCTGGTGTACCGATACGGCCTTCCTAGCGTTGACCGTAAGAAGTCAACCGTTGGGGAGAGTATCGATACACTCCTTGGGTGTATCGATACGGTCTCCAAGGGTTAACTTTGACCTTTTGACCTAGTCAAGGCGTATCGATACACCCCTTAGGTGTATCGATACCCCCTGCAGTCATGTTTAAAATTGGGCTGTTAAATGTTGTTTTGGGTTCGTTTGATTGTCTCGTGTATGTTGTTCCGCTGTTTGATCACTTAGGACTTTAATACTCCTCTTGACAAGATTAAAATGAAAGAGAAAAAAATAGGGTTGCTAACCGAAGGGGAGCCTTAACGGGTTTCACTTCGGTTTTCCCCGTGTAGCCCATTCGGACCGGTCATCCGGCCAGACCAGGACGAGGGGGTTACATTTATTGGTATCAGAGCCTGAGGTTTCCGAGACCTCGGGCAGGTAAGTAAGGTGAGTTAAGGTATTGTAAGTGTCTTGCAATGTATGTCTAAATTTTGTCTCTAGCACGGTGTATGAATGCATGCTATAGTGATCTTGCTGTTGTTTGAGTGTTGGTTCGAGTCCCCATTGTTAGGCGTTGTTGTCAAATTAAAAAGGGAAAATTGTTTTGGTTTAAAGAGCTTGAGAACCGGAGTCCTTTGCCCCTTGCTAACCTAACGTTTCTTTGTTGTTGTGTGTTTATTGTTTTAGATTACTTTAATTGCTATGGTGAGACCGAGGGGACGGCCTAGGGCGGGTGGCCAGGCACCCGAGAACGTGCCTCCTACTCTTAATGCTCTCGATGGTAATGGAGGGAACGTCGGAGGTGATGGTAATGGGCCTCAGGCTGAGGCTAATGTGGGAGGTAATGGGGCTCAAGCGGGCCAAGGTCAGGCAGGTCCAGATGTGACTCATTTGATTAAGACTATAGCCGGAGCTTTTCAGACAGCTTTGGCCGGTATGCAAGCTGCAGCACCACCTCAGGGTGCGGGGACATGATTACCCCTAGAGAGGCTTCATAATTTGGGGGCAGTTGAGTTTCCTGGGTTATCTCCGGAGGGTTCGGAAGGGTGGCTTGAGAGCACTACTCGCATCTTGGGTCAGATGGAGTGCTCGGATGCCCGTACGTTGGGATGCATCGTCTCATTGCTTTAGGGAGACACTTATACTTGGTGGACCACTGTTATTTCTGGTATGGCCGAGGCGGATGTCACATGGGAGTTTTTCAAGAATGCCTTCAAGAGGAAGTACCTCGAGGTTCGGTACTTAGATGAAAAGAAAAGGGAGTTCATGGCTTTGGTTCAAGGCAATAAGACCGTGTCTGAGTATGAGATCCAGTTTGTGAGATTGAGCCAGTACGCGCCAGAGTTGATTCCGGATGAGAAGGAGCGATGTGAGCACTTCAGATATGGGTTGACTACCGATGTGAAGACCTACATGTTGGCCTCTGACTACACTGAGTTCGATGTCTTGGTTTCTAGGGCCAAGGATATAGAGCAGAACCTGAGCTCTAGAGCACGTGCTGGTGGGTCTGACTCCGGGAAGAGACATGCGAACTGGGATAGAGATCATGCCAAGAGGCATAGAGATAAGAGGTACCAGCCGGATACGAGGCCTAGGGGTGGTAACCATGGTCAGGGCCGTCAGGGCCAAGGGGCCGTTGGGCACATTCCGGAGTGCACTAGGTGCGGGAGACGCCACCCAGGTGAGTGCATGGGTATGTTTGGGGCGTGTTGGAACTGTAGCTCCCGAGACCATTTGAGGCGTGATTGTCCACACCCAGTTAGAGGAGGACCGGCTCCAGCGAGGGGTTTTGAGCATCAAAGAGGTCGTGGGCGCGGCCGTGGGAACCTCCAGCCGAGGAATGAGGGTCAGAGGAACTTGGCTTATGTGGTAGCAGTCCAGCCCGAGGGAGGAGGACCGGCTAGGGTGTACGCTCAGCAGAGGCTGGGAATGACACTAATGTCATTGCAGGTAATTTCACATTACAATCTATGAGTTTGCTTTCTCTAATAGACTCGGGGTCAACGCATTCGTATATTTTGGGCGAGCATGCACAATCATTAGGTTTACCTTGTGATTGGCTAGAGGTAGGAGTAAATGTCACTAGCTCTTTTGGTGACACCGTGGTAGTTAGGAAAGTGTATAGGAGGTGTCCCTTGATGATTCAGGGCCACGTATTTTCGGTCGACATGATGGAGCTACCCTTTTATGGCTTTGATGTGATTTTGGGCATGGATTGGCTTGTAGAGCATAGAGCTAGGGTTGACTTCGAGACTAAGAGGGTCTCTTTGAGGCTTACCAATGAATTTGAGGTTGTGGTAGTTGGGGAGAATGTCAAGTTTTTGTCAAATGTGGTTTCGGCTTCGGAAGCTCAGAGGTTGTTGGGTTCAGGGTGCCAGGCTTACTTGGCTTACGTAATGAACCCGGATATGAGTGAGGTGAGACCTCAGGACATCAGGACTGTATGTGACTTTCCGAGTGTTTTTCCGGAAGAGCTACCAGGCTTGCCTCCAGATAGAGCCGTTGAGTTTGCTATTGAGACATATTCTGATTCCGCACCGGTGTCGATTGCTCCGTATAGAATGGCACCGAAGGAGTTGAAAGAGTTGAAGACACGGCTTCAAGAGTTAACTGACAGAGGCTTCATTAGGCCTAGTGTTTCTCCGTGGGGTGCTCCGGTTTTCTTTGTGAAAAAGAAGGATGGTAGCATGAGAATGTGCATAGACTATAGACAGCTGAATAAGGTGACAGTGAAAAACAAATATCCCTTGCCAAGGATAGATGACTTGCTAGACCAGTTGAGGGGTGCTTCCATGTTTTCAAAGATTGACTTAAGGTCTGGGTATTATCAGTTAAAGGTTAAGGATGTGGACATACCGAAGACAGCCTTTCGTACACGTTACGGGCATTATGAGTTTTTGGTGATGGCTTTTGGGTTGACCAACGCTCCAGCAGCCTTCATGGATATGATGAACCGAGTGTTTCATAAGTTCTTGGACAGGTTTGTGGTAGTGTTTATTGATAACATCCTAGTGTACTCTAGGACCGAAGAGGAGCACGATGAACACTTAAGGTTAGTGCTTCAGACCCTACTTGAGAATCAGTTGTATGCCAAGCTAAGTAAGTGTGAGTTTTGGATTAGGGAGGTGGTCTTCCTTGGTCACGTGATCTCAGCTAGTGGGATTAGTGTAGATCCCAAGAAGATTGAAGCCATTGTGAATTGGAAGCAGCCGAAATCAGTGATAGAAATCCGCAGTTTCCTAGGTTTGGCGGGATACTATAGGAGGTTTGTTGAGGGGTTCTCAAGAATAGCGGCTCCGTTGACTAAGTTGCTACAGAAAAATGTTCCGTATGAATGGTCAGATGCAACACAAGAAGCGTTTGAGAAGTTGAAGAAAGCGTTGACCGAAGCTTCTATATTGATTTAGCTCGAGCCGGGAAGAGAGTTTGTGATTTACAGTGATGCGTCTTATGTGGGGCTAGGTTGTGTACTCATGCAAGAGGGTAAGGTAGTGGCATATGCTTCGCGACAGTTGAAGGTCCACGAGAAGAATTACCCCACACATGACATAGAGTTGGCTGCAGTGGTGTTCGCGTTGAAAATTTGGAGACACCATCTTTATGGTGAGAAATGCACCGTGTACACCGACCACAAGAGTTTGAAATATTTGATGTCCCAGAGGGAGTTGAATCGTAGGCAACGAAGGTGGTTAGAGCTCCTTAAGGATTATGACCTTACCATAGAGTATCATCCGGGCAAGGCAAATGTGGTGGCCGATGCCTTGAGTAGAAAGGTGGCCGTTGAGTTACGAGCAATGTTTGCAAAGTTGAGTGTGTCTACGGATGGTGGATTGGTAGCCGAGCTTCAGGTTAAGCCATCATTGGTTCAGTTGATCCGTGAGAAGCAGTTGCGAGATGAGTCTTTGGCACCTCACGTGCAAGACATAGCCGAAGATCGGCCTACCGAGTATTGTTTTGGAGAGAATGGGATCCTATGTTTCAGGGATAGGATAGTGGTTCCGGAGGATGCCGAGTTGAGGCGTACGATCTTGAGTGAGGCTCACAATAGTCCTTTTGCTATACATCCGGGTAGCACGAAGATGTATCGAGGATTGAAGGAAGAGTATTATTGGGTTGGTTTGAAAAAGGATGTAGCCGAGTTCGTAAGTAGATGAATGGTTTGTCAGAGAGTCAAGGCTGAGCACCAATTTCCCTCAGGGTTGTTGCAACCGTTGAAAATTCCAGAGTGGAAGTGGGAGCGTATCACTATGGACTTTGTGTCAGGACTACCGTTGACTCCTTCAAAGAAAAATTCAGTGTTTGTGATTGTAGATAGATTCACCAAGTGTGCTCATTTCATACCGGTTCATACTACATATACATTAGACAAGTTGGCCGAATTGTATTATCGTGAGATTGTGAGACTACATGGGGTACCGAAGTCGATTGTGTCAGATCGAGATCCGAGATTTACCTCTAGATTTTGGGAGTGTTTGCATCGAGCCTTGGGCACTTGGTTGAACTTCAACACTTCGTATCATCCGCAGTCAGATGGGCAGTCTGAGAGGGTAATTCAGATTTTGGAGGATATGTTGAGGTGTTGTATCATTGACTTTCAGGGGTCATGGGAGAAACACCTACCATTAGTGGAGTTCGCGTATAACAACAGCTTTCAGTCGAGCATTCAGATGGCTCCCTATGAGGCCTTGTATGGTAGGAAGTGTAGGACCCCGATTTGTTGGGCCGAGGCCGGACAGAAGCTTGTGCCGATGCCCGAATTGCTTAAAAGAACCACCGAGAAGGTGAAGTTGATATGTGATCGCTTGAAAGCAGCTTCAGATCGACAAAAGTCCTATGCCGACTTAAAGAGGAAGGAGGTAGAATACTCCGTGGGGGATAAAGTGTTCTTGAAGGTCTCACCTTGGAAGAAGGTGATGAGGTTTGGGAGGAAGGGCAAGTTGAGCCCAAGGTACGTAGGGCCTTATGAGATAGTTGAGAGAATAGGTCTGGTTGCATATAGATTGAGACTCCCAGTTGAGCTAGAGAAGATTCATGATGTATTTCATGTGTCGATGCTTAGGAGGTATAGATCGGATCCGTCCCATGTTATGCCAGTGGAAGAAATAGAGTTAAATCCGGACTTGTCTTACAACGAGGAACCAGTTGAGATACTTGCTTATGATAGCAAGGTGTTGCGTGGCAAGACTATAGAGTTAGTCAAATTCTTATGGAGACATAGAGGTGTGGAGGAAGCCACGTGGGAGGGGAAAGCTGACATGCTTGAGTAGTTTCCGTATTTGTTTCCGTCAGGTAATTTCGAGGACGAAATTCCTTAAGTAGGGGAGAGTTGTTACACCCGGGTTCGGGGGTCAGGTGAAAATAATAATTTAAAAATAGTTCGGGTTTCAGTTCCAAAATTTTAAATAATAAAATAATGGTTTGGGCCTCGGGTTTTAAGACAAATAAAATTAAGTTGGACCATATTTTTAAACAAGCCCACAAGGCCATGGGTGGCACCTATTGTGGTTTCCTTTATTCATTAAGGGCATTTAAGTCTTTAGTCTTTTAATTTCAAATAAACCTAAAATAATACTTTGAGTCATCTTCTTCCCCTCTCTCCACTATTCACTCCAACGTCAAAACCCCCCTCTCCTTAGGTTACTATTTCATCCAATGTCTTACTCGTTTTGAAGAATTTCGCAAAGGTAAACACGTTTTTGACTTACCCTTGTTATTCCCTACAAGTTAATACCATTTGTTTTCATTTTTGGACATGTTTTGAGATTTGAAGTTTGGAAGATTTTAGATTAAAAATGTTGTCTTTGGGGTCTTTAACTTAAGCTTTCTATTTGTTTGAGTTATATGAGTTGTCTACAACCAAAAGGGTCCAACAAAAATCGATTTTTACAATGTTTTATTGAATTTCCGGAATTGGGTAAAAATGAGATTTTGGGGAGGTTTTAAGTTGAGTTTTGGGGGTGTTTAAGGTGGAATCTTGAGGGATGATGGTTAGGGTATATGTAAGTATTGTTTTGAAGGCTTTAGGGAGTAATTTGAAGGTTGAAATCAATGGTTTTAAGGGGTGCTTAAGGGCTGCTCGGATTTTGGAATTTTGAGCTTGTTTTCAATGGAAAAATTGATGTCTTGTGATTGGTATGTAATCCGGGTTGATTACTTTAGAACATGGACTGATTTGGGATTATTTGCTTGTTGTTGGAATGTTTAGAAACGAGAAATTTGGTTGGTGGAGCTTCGGGGACAAATCCGGGGATTTCGCAGTCTTGAGCTTGGTCTTCGATCTTCTCTTGGGTAGCAACGGTGAGTAGAATTATTGGTTTTTACATTTAGCTCGATATGGATTCTTTTGGGGTTTGGGTGGAACCTCTAGAGGTTACTTAAACCCGTGTGTAAGCCTCTCTACTCTCATGTTGTTGTGATATGTTGATTGTGTATACGTTGTGATCATTGAATGCATTTTAAGTTGTTAATGTTGTAGTCGTGTTGAGTTCGTGCCTCACGTGATGGTGGTCTAAACTACGGTGATGTGTAGTCCCACTGGTAGTGACTAGTAGGGTAGTACTTTTATGTGTAGTCCCATTTGAAATCCACTAGTCGAAACGGTGATGTGTAGTCCCACCGTATGTGTATGTTGGTTGTGCTTGTGCAAACCATGTGTTGTGGTTGAGATAGACCCTTGTGCATCCATTGCTTTCTTGCATATAAATCGTGTTTTGGAAAACTGCATGTTGTGAATTGTAGAGCCTCTCTCACTAAGCTAGTTGGGTTATGCTCTTTTGTTTCCAACGTGCAAATCGTTAGAGTTCGGGAGGCGAGCGGGCGAAGGAGGAGCTTTTGGAGTTCTCAAGCAAGTTTAAGTATGGTTTGCTTTTGTAATAATGCCTAGACAATGGGGTATAGAGTTTTAGGAGTTGGGGTCAAACTCCTTAGGAGGTTATGTTTGAGCATGTTGAACTCATGTTGTGTTATGCTTTTGCTTCTTGGATTGTTGGCCTATGAATGCTTTATGCTTGATTACCTTGTGCATGATGCCTTATGCTTGCTAAGTATGCTTCTTCGTGAAATTGCATGAGGTCTTGATATGTATGATCCTTGTTAGATTCAATGCCTTGTAAGCTAAATCTTAATTGTGGTTTGTTGTATGTATGATTGTAAGTGCTTAGGAGTGTCCAAAAGTGCATCTAGAATCGTATGTGAGGTTACCAAGTTTGAAATTGAGGAATTGCAGAGCAGGGGTATCGATACGGTTAGACCAGTATTGATACGGCCTTCTTGTTCCAGGCTACTCGTTTCGATACACGAGGGGGGCGTATCGGTACCTTTTTGGTCACTGAAGTTATTGTCCAACTTGGTATCGATACGGGCCTCTAGTGTACCGATACGGTCTTCCTAGCGTTGACTGTAAGAAGTCAACCGTTGCGGAGAGTATCGATACACTCCTTGGGTGTATCGATACGGTCTCCAAGGGTTGACTCTGACCTTTTGACCTAGTCAAGGCGTATCGATACACCCCTTAGGTGTATCAATAACGCCTGCAGTCAAGTTTAAAATTGGGTTGTTAAATGTTGTTTTGGGTTCGTTTGATTGTCTCGTGTATGTTGTTCTGTTGTTTGATCACTTAGGACTTTAATACTCCTCTAGACAAGATTAAAATGAAAGAGAAAAAAATAGGGTTGCTAACCGAAGGGGAGCCTTAACGGGTTTCACTTCAGTTTTCCCCGTGTAGCCCATTCGGACCGGTCATCCGGCCAGACCGGGACGAGGGGGTTACATACATTTTCATATCCGGTTAGACTTAAGCAAAATTAACGGTACCCATCATCATATGTGTGCATGCGTTAACCGAATACTAACATGTTCACGAGCATACAAGAGGTAGCAGTGTATTACCTTGAATCCTTGCTATGTAAGTCGACCGTGGTATTCCATTCGATCAAACTCGAACCCGAATTCGACGTCCTTTACTTCTCAGATACGAAGACACATGAATACCTTCAATTAAATATAATCCATAATCAATCCTTAATTTTATCAAATAACTCTTAAATTAAAAAAAGAACTAAACACATGCTTTCTCGGGTTCAAAGTCCAATTCGTAGGCTTTCGAGTTAGAATTTCGCGAAATGGGCTTTAAAATTGGACTCAGGACGTCGAAAAACATAAAATAGGGCTTTTCGGGAAAAGTTGACTTTTTGGTCAAAGTCAACGCTGACGTCACTGGTCCAAGGTTGACTCACTGGGTTGACTCGGGCGAGTTGACTCACTGAGTTGACTCGGGCGAGTTGACTCAGGCGGGTTGACTCGGGCGAGTTGACTCAGGCGGGTTGACTCGGGCGAGTTGACTCGGGCGAGTTGACTCACCAAGTTGACTCAGACGGGTCGGGTCGGTCAACGGGTCGGGTCGGTCAACCACTGGGCTTGGACCGGTTAACCATTGGGCTTGGGCCGGTTCGGGCAGCTCGGTTCAAGACCAGACAGGGTCTGAGCCGGCCGGTTCCACAGCCACCGTCCAGGGCGGCCAGAAACCGCCTTGGACGGCGCGTGGGGCCCACGCGCGACCCTAAACGGTCGGAAATGAGCCAGAAAACACACCAATCACACCAATAATGTTATTTACTCAACTATAGCTTGAGAAATTTAAGTTTTTGGCCAAAAATCTTACCGAACTTACCAAAATGGAGAGGGGAGGACCGGTTTCGGCGCAACTCCGGCGAGGAGGGAAACGACGTCGGTTCGATGAACGAGAGCTTGGGTTTTGCTCGCCTTATGACGGGGAACCCATCGACGGTGAGAACGTGGCGAACGGACGTCGATCGACACCGAAAAAGTCAAACAACGACGTTAACGCGAGTTTGGGTTGTATCCGAACCCTTCGACTATTCTCAACGGCGCACGGCGGAGGATAAAGGTGAGTGGCGGTCGTGGTTCGATCGGGAAGGGGGCGGCGGTCACTCTGACGGTGGCGGTGTAAGAAACGACGCGGCGGTGGTGGTGAATGGACGTCGGCGGTTTGTTTAGGGTAAAGGGAAAAAAAGGGGGACAACGGTAAGGGGAAGGGTTCTGGAGATTTCTCTCTTGGGAAACAGGCCTAATTAATCCCCACTGAAAATGGTAGGTAGGATATTTTAGGTTTAATAATATTTTATTTTCAGGACATGGTTTAAATAAACCATGGGGAATGATTAGAGCCAAGAGCTCTCTTAGCTCAGTGGCTGGGCACCTGGTTAAAGAAACAAAGGTTGTAGGTTCGATTCCCAAAACCCTCACCTCTCTTCTAATTAATTTTTTTTTCAATTTCATTTTTATTTGCTGGGTGTTACAACTCTCCCCCTAAAAGAAATTTCGTCCTCGAAATTTACTAGAGCCAAACAAATGCAGGAATTGCTCTTTCATCAATTTTTGTACTGAAACTTATCCATTAGAACATCATTGTTTCTCGAGACTCACATGCAATCATAAATGCATCCGACAGTGTCCTCTGTTACACAAATCGACTTTGGACCCATCATACATATTGGACCAATTAATCAGAATATAACATTTGAATCTATACCGAATTCCACATAATGCAAAACAAACATTCGTCTCATATCTTTTATTTTAAACATACTCGGTCGGGGATAGAAAACCTTCCCTACTATCACAGAAGTCACTCATACGACCCATTGTGTATTTCTTAGAATAGGCATAATTCTTATGGATTAACTAACAGTTTGCGGATGAACGACTGTAACCGTAGTTTAGACAAGTATTTAAGGCCTCCAATGGGGTGTTTCAGAATTAAGGTGTAAACATCATATTCGGATCAGTAAAATGCACATAACGGTACACCATGTCACATTTTCGCAAACTATCTTTCTCCTTGCCAAACAGCATAATCAAAGTCTTGAACAGATAACGCTGGCCTTCAACGTGATAATTAGACAACTTTTTCCTTCGTATAACAAGGCTACCATAGAACTTAAACTTTTCCCACACTTACGGGCAACTTTCTTTTAACTTCACAATACTTTTATTGAATTTCCCACAAGAATATTCTCAAACATAAATATTCTCACCGGATAGCCTTACATGAAATCTTATATCGGTTACCTCATAAGGTAAAATATTTGCTCTCAATCTTTATTAGATTTTTTTTATTTCACGTTCATTAACCATCTCATGTTCCCTCTCTTTTCTTTCCTTTTTTTTAGATCCAAATCCACCAAGAAAATTTGGATTACAAACGAATGTTACAAGCATTCATAGCCAGTACAGATCGAGCTATTAAGAGCAGAATGGTTGGATACACTTAATACAGGAAAGGATTCGACATCAGAGTCTCGGCACTGAGGAGTACAATTATGATCTAGGGGCATGCACAGACCAGACACCCTATGACAGATGATCGGCCGATCTACCCAGAACGACGCAACTCTAAGCTCTGATACCACTAAATGTAACCCCCTAGACCCGCCTATGCGTTACAACGGATCCTAGAAAGTTACATTAGGGTCACAAGAGCGACCCACAAAAAAATACACATAAAAACATTTTTTTTCAAACACTTATTAAATTGTAACGGTAACCTCTGTTTAACATACCCTTTCCTGAAATCTTTTAAACATATAACAGGATTAAAAAAAAACATTTTACAGACACTATCATAAAATAATACATAACATGCATGCCCGCTAACTATATCGGTACCATACTCCAAAAGCAACACCGAGAGAACTCCAACGGTGTTGTCGGTCACCGAGCCATGTTAGGTTTCTTTTAACCTGCGGTGGGAAAAACAACGTGAGCTTCGAAAAGCTCAGTAATACAGAACTACCAATGGATGCTATAAGTAACATGTAGATATATGGTAGGCATAACACTGTCATAATGTTTCGGGAAACAATAAGCTCCAATAATACGGTTAGATATTTCAGAGAAGAGGTACACATGAAGATAATAGAATTGCTCTTTATTCAATCATTGAGTATCCTGCTATGAATATATAGACCGAAGGGTTGGACAAGATATGAATTGCGATAGTTAAATCAGAGGCTTAGTGTGTGTTCCAACAGTGCAAAGTTAACACATACAAAGTAACAGTGTGGTGAACGCTATTTCACGGTTATATGATTTTAACGATAAGGTTCATTTTAGATTTTCTATCTACCCTCCAACCAAACTTCGGTATGCAGTTCCCCAGAACTGCAACTATCACGGGCATTAACCCAGGCCCATTGGGCGTAGGTGCCAGCCTAAGGGGATACCTTAGGTACGGTAAGGAATTACCCTAGCCAAAGCATAGGAACCTGAAACGGTAAGGAATTACCAGCCTGATCAGGGCTGAACCTACGGTAACTTCATACTCTATCCCAAAATATCTCGGTAACGGTATAGGTAGTGACAATAGTAATCGGTAGTAATCGGTGATAGTCGATAATGATCGATAATAATAATATTCGGTAGCAATCATTGTTAATCAGTAATAACAGTGAATATAAAGTAAACTTTAGTTTTCGATTAAACGATAACTAGCGAGCATATAAATTTTTATTTTATTTTCTTTTTCTCTTTCTTTCTTTTTTTGTTCAGATACATAGGTATATTACGGTTTGATAAAAGTCATATTTCGTAACGAAAGACAGCCTAAGGTTCAGGACGATATAATATTTATGTGCACTTGGAACGCACTAAAAGGAACCATTTATTTATCAGAGATACTTGGTATTTACAAGGAGAGGTGAAACACTGAACTTTTGACAATTCTGAACCGATTTCAGAAACGATGTCCCTATCTCAAGGGGGCCTCGTAATCAATGTCTTCGATCAAGCATTCGGAAATTGATACAATACGATCGATTAGGATCTCAAATATGTCAAGATTGTTCTGATCATTTGACCAATAAGGGCATTTTGGTCATTTAACACTCCGAGGCAGTTCCATAATCTGATCCCGAGGGGATAGGTCAATGATTTGTCGCGCTGAAGATTTCCGACGGTTTACTAGGCTTCAAAGACCATTCCACTATACTCATCTCGCCGATACATTACTTTCCAAGCATTCAAGTCGGTGCACTCTCCCTGTGTTCACTATTTAATTCTAGGGTAAACTATCTGTTTGACCACCAAACTATTGGGAAAGTTTTAAAATGACCACCATAAAAAAAAACGCGCCATTTCAGTACCCAAACTATTAAAATGGGATTATTTTGGCCACCTGCCGTTAAGAGGCTAACGGAAGGTGACGTGGCAGTTAAAAAATTAAAGGTATAATTACACATTTGGTCCTTACTATTTACACATTTTTTCAATTTAGTCCTAATTTTAAACTAATAAAATAAATTAATTAGGTGGTGACACGTGTCAACACCTTATTGGAGGAATTTAATTATTTATATTTGATTAATAAATTATTTTCCTCCTCCAATCAGGTGGTGACACGTGTCACCACCTATTTAGAGGAGAAAAACAAAGTTTAGCACAAATGCCATTCAGGGGATTCGAACTTGGGTGGTGTAGGTGCAAAAGCAGTGGCTAAACCACTACACCAAGCACAATTTTGTGCTTTAAAACACCAAATTCAATATATATCTTTTTCCAATCAGTGTTCCTTCTCATTGTCTTCATCTTCACCATCTGGTATTCAACATTTTCTGGGACTAAGCAAATAGGAGCCTTAATTATAGAACCAGGCAAGAAATATATTTCTTTAATACATTGGATTACTTCAAAGAAGCCGATGCCCAAGTTTCCGACTACCCAGAATTGCAGCGCAGGATGCAGAGTTATGCTTTCTCAGGTGACTTCAGCAATGCCCTATGTACTCTAAATTTGATGAAAAACTTTGATGGGAAACCCACTGTGTATGATTGCAATGCTTTGTTGTACTTTTACTCTAAGTCTAAGAATTCCTGTTGGCAAGAGTTAGTTGAAATGTATATGGGGATGAAGAGATTTGGGCCTCCGCCGAATGCATCCACTTTTAATACCCTTCTTAATGGGATAGTTCTTGGTAATTTGGAACATGCCGTTTTTATTGTTGAAGAGATGTGTAGGAGTGATTTTGTTCCTTCGTTTACTTCTTTATCAAAAATGTTGAAAATGACGATCAAGGTAGAGAATTTAGTTGATGGTCTTACTGTTTTTGAGTATATGTTGAGGTATGATTATTGCCCAGCGGAATCGACTTTAAGTAAATTTGTTTCGATGCTCTGTGATGTCAGGATGGTTTCCCAGAAAATGTTGAATATTGAGATGATGAAGATGAAGACAATGAGAAGGAACACTGATTGGAAAAAGATATATATTGAATTTGGTGTTTTAAAGCACAAAATTGTGCTTGGTGCAGTGGCTTAGCCACTGCTTTTGCACCTACACCACCCAGGTTCGAATCCCCTGGATGGCATTTGTGCTAAACTTTGTTTTTCTCCTTTAAATAGGTGGTGACACGTGTCACCACCTGATTGGAGGAGGAAAATAATTTATTAATCAAATATAAATAATTAAATTCCTCCAATAAGGTGTTGACACGTGTCACCACCTAATTAATTTATTTTATTAGATTAAAATTAGAACTAAATTGAAAAAATGTGTAAATAGTAAGGACCAAATGTGTAATTATACCTTTAATTTTTTAACTGCCACGTCACCTTCCGTTAGACACTTAACGGCAGGTGGCCAAAATAATCCCATTTTAATAGTTTGGGTACTGAAATGGCGAGTTTTTTTTATGGTGGTCATTTTAAAACTTTCCCAATAGTTTGGTGGTCAAACAGATAGTTTACCCTTAATTCTAACTGTGTTATACATCTGTATAAATCGCTGTCACATTATCTCGAAACATGCCTCGAGAGGTTGAACATGCATTTATGCCAATTTGGGTATCAAGAAATGATTGACATACTTAACCCAAACTTCAACCCATTTGAATATTGCAATCACTTGTGTGCGATCAAAATTTCAAGATTTCGAAACTTTTACTTATCTCAGTTGAGAGGGCATCCCAATTATTTTAAGTGCAGTCGTTCACGTTCTTTTGGGCCTTTTGAACCACTTAATCATCTTAGTCACTAGTTTATATCTTGTCATATGGTTAATTCGGTAGTTTTGGGTGTCCGGTGGCATCTTAGTCTCTTTTAGTCAATTCGTACATGTCGGTATTTTCAATTCTTTCAATTATTTCGGTCCTTTCGACCATTTTCCAACCATCCCTTATTTTCAAAAACACGAGGATAGACTCATCATCTCTATTAATTTAAAAAATTTCAATGCCCAAGCACATTTTGGTCATTTGATGACTCGATTGTATCGGTATTTTCATTTCTTTTACTCGATTCAGCCATTAATAGCAATTATGTATCTTCTGATAGTTTGATTGATCCAAACATATAAAGAGTTTCCCCCACAAATTTATCTTCAGAGGTTTATTTAGGATTTACGCTAAATCCGAGTGCTTATCTTTCTTGATTGTTTAAGTCTTACTATCGCATCTCTCTAAGTAATTCGAGACTTTTAGATGAATCAATTGTTTTATCGGATTTAGTGTAGGTTTTAACACCACTTTCACTATCAAGGGTATTTCTGTCATTTTCACATCGAGGGCATTTTCGTAATTATATACTCCAATATTTCTATCGTTTGACAAATTTACATTTTTAATCGTGTGTGGAGATTGATTGCCTCATTAATTATTTGTTGGATTCCAGATTCATTGATTTATCATCTTTCTCATTCGATTATTCCAAACTTATCTATAACGTCGTACATTTTCATATCCGGTTAGACTTAAGCAGAATTAACGGTACCCATCATCATATGTGTGAATGTGTTAACCGAATACTAACATGTTCACGAGCATACAAGAGGTAGCAGTGTATTACCATGAATCCTTGCTATATAGGTCGACCGTGGTACTCTATTCGATCAAACTCGAACCCGAATTCGATGTCCTTTACTTCTCGGATACGAAGACACATGAATACCTTCAATTAAATATAATCCATAATCAATCCTTAATTTGATCAAATAACTCTTAAATTAAAAAAGAACTAAACACATGCTTTCTCGGGTTCAAAGTCCAATTCGGAGGCTTTCGGGTTAGAATGTCGCGAAATGGGCTTTAAAATCGGACTCAGGACGTCGAAAAACGTAAAATAGGGCTTTTCGGGAAAAGTTGACTTTTTGGTCAAAGTCAACGCTGACGTCAGCGGTCAAAGTCAACACTGACGTCATGCTGACGTAGCTGGTCCAAGGTTGACTCACTGGGTTGACTCGGGCGAGTTGACTCACTGAGTTGACTCGAGCGAGTTGACTCACCGAGTTGACTCGGACGGGTCGGGTCGGTCAACCAATAGGCTTGGACCGATTAACCATTGGGCTTGGGCCGGTTCGGGTGGCTCGGTTCAAGACCAGACCGGGTCTGAGCCGGACGGTTCCACAGCCATCGTCTAGGGTGGCCGGAAATCGCCTTGGACGGCGCGTGGGGCCCACACGCGGCCCTAAACGGTCGGAAATGAGCCGGAAAACACCCCGATCACAGCAATACTGTTATTTACTCAACTATAGCTCGATAAATTTAAATTTTTGGCCAAAAATCTTACCGAACTTACAAAAATGGAGAGGGGAGGACCGGTTTCGGTGCAACTCCGGCGAGGAGGGAAACGACGTCGGTTCGATGAACGGGAGCTTGGGTTTTGCTCGCCTTACGATGGGGAACCCATCGACGGTGAGAACATGGCGAACGGACGTCGATCGACGCCGGAAAAGTCGAACAACGAGGGTAACGTGAGTTTGGGTTGTATCCGAACCCTTCTACTGTTCTCAACGGCGCACGACGGAGGATTAAGGCGAGTGGCGGTCGTGGTTCGATCGGGAAGGGGCGGCGGTCACTCTGACGGTGGCGGTGTAAGAAACGACGTGGCGGTGGTTTGTTTAGGGTAAAGGGGAAAAAAGGGGGACAACGGTAAGGGGAAGGGTTCTGGAGATTTCTCTCTTGGGAAACAGGCCTAATTAATCCCCACTGAAAATGGTAGGTAGGATATCTTAGGTTAAATAATATTTTATTTTAAGGACATGGTTTAAATAAACCATGGGGAAGGATTAGAGCCAAGAGCTCTCTTAGCTCAGTGGCTGGGCACCCGGTTAAAGAAACAAAGGTTGTGGGTTTGATTCCTACAACCCTCATCTCTCTTCTAATTAATTTTTTTTCAATTTCATTTTTATTTGCTGGGTGTTACAAATCTAAAAGGGTATTTATTTTAAATTATTTGATAGTTTTTTTAAAAATCATTAATTATTAAGAGATCTATTTACCTTAATATTTTAAGGAGTTAAAGTAAATAAATATGAATAAATTAAAGAACATAATAAATATGAATGAATCAAACAATGAATCGAAGTGCATAAAATAAGAAATTAAGAACCAAATAAAAAATTTAGAGGGATTAAAGTAAATAAATTGAAAACATTGGGATAAAAAACACGAGCTTATCGACATGCGGTATGAGCTGAACCGTGATCCACATGGTGTCACCGCTGTTGCTGCCGCTGCTGGTCGCCGGTCACTGGTGGACGTCGGCCACTGCTGGACGCCGGTCACTGGTGGACGTCGGCCACTGCTGGACGCCGGCAGTGTGTTGCCGCTACTACCCATGTTCTGGTAGTAGTGTCAGCTCTATCCTTTGGCTATGAAGGTCCCTCCACGAGCTTCGGTTAGCGAGGATGCGTACCTCTTTTTCTTCTTATTCGAAACCAAATGACCAAAAAAACAAAGAAGATAAAGAAACAAAAATATATAGAGACAATATTTGGGTAAAATACCTCAAAGAACTCACTTGTATTGCTCTTGAATTTTCCGTGTGTACATGTGTTGTGTCGTGTGGTGTGTTTTATGATGTGAATTACAAAAGAATGAAGCCTATTTATAGGTTTCAAGAAACTCATTAATCAAAACTCTAAAAGCATATTCCTTATTTATACTAAATACATTTGGAAAGGGAATAATGTCTTTACTTGGGCATCAAATCACTTTCCTTATATTCAATTTGATCCTAAATGAGTTAAAACAAATAGAGAAATGTCTAAGCTTGAATTTAATTACAAATATTAAATAATATAATTGAAAATTCGTAATAAAATCAAATTTCCGTATTGAACTCGTATCAAATTTTCTGCACGCGTTGTCTTTAGTAAAACTAGCATATCTTGAGCTCTCACCGTCCGATTGAGGAGAATTCCTTGCACATAGCTTGACTTTCCATACTTGTTGAACATGATCTTTTACAATATTCCCATATCTGATGTAATTAGGATCTTGTGCGACCTACAAGAATAACTAAAATACATTAATAATAATAATATATTTGAAAATAAAGATGAAATAATATATATATATATATATATATATATATATATATAACAAAATGGGTTGAGTGGACCTTTATTTATGTATATGGACGCTTGTTTAATGAACTTTTTTTATCACTTTTAATGGACTCTTTATATATATATATATATATATATATATATTTTCCTTATTTGGTTTAATAATAATAATAATACTTATATATACATGAAAAACGGGGGTCGAATAAAATTAGGTGACTACAGCTACCCCTTTTTTCTCATTCTAGTGAAACAAGAATATGGCAAAGAATGAAAGGCACTAATTTTATCCGGTCTAGCTTGAGGTGATGCAAAAAATCTGACGCTCATCGTTCGAACCCGAGGATACAAAATCGGCACGGTGATGTACTCCTTCAAACGATAATATGACTCTCGTCCCTCCAGACACCTAGTCGGCAAGGTGACTCTCGTCCATGCAGACACCAAGTCGGCAAGGTGACTCTCGTCCATGCAGACACCAAGTCGGTAAGGTGACTCTCTCCCCTGCGGGTACTAAGTCAGTAAGGTGACTCTCTCCCCTGCAGGCACGAATTCGATAAGGTGACTCTCGCTCATGCGGGCACTAAGTCGATAGAGTGAATCTCTCCCCCTACGAGCACTAAGTCTCTAGAGTGACTCTCTCCCCACACGGACACTAAGTCGCTAAGGTGACTCTCGCCCCTACGAGCACTAAGTTGATAGGGTGACTCTCGGCCCCTGCGGGCATAAAGTCGATCGGGTGACTTTCGCCCCTACAGGCACTAAGTCGGTAGGGTGACTCTCGCCCCTACGGGCACTAAGGCGGTAGGGTGACTCTCGCCCATGTGGGCACCAAGTCGGTAAGGTGATATGCTCTGAGGAGAATAAATCAAATGTTGCTTCTTCAAATGGTGCGAAACACTAAGCTGAAATTGTCCATGTTTCTGTACCTCTTCTCTTCGTAGAAAACATTTGATCTTTGCCTTAGAAAACATCTGATTTTTGCATATTTTTTTGCTCAATCTAGTAATCGTATACTTCTGATTGGTAGTGTAGTCTTTTCGGTTCGTCAAAGCTTCTTATGAACACTTTTGAATTTCTTGTATGGGAATCTTCGCAGCAAAGCTTATTTCCACCTTAAATGTCTTTGGATGGTATTTAATGCTTAGGAAATCTCACTTCCTTGGTTAAAACAATAGCCCCAGCCTAGTGATGTCATCTGCACAAAGTTTCATGCTCATGCAAGTGATATGATTAGAGTCAAAACAATGAAATGCATCATAGTCCTTGTACTTTAAACCGTGTTCAAAGTAATGCTAAAAAATCTTTTATAATGTATGAATGTAACTCCATTAGCTCCCATTTCAATATGAAAATGTAGGTGAAAGGGATATAAAAGTAAAACTTTGGGACCTATGGTGTCTTGCTCTATTTCTCCTTCTTGAAACGATGCTAGGTGTCTTACCCCTCATTCTTGAAGTAACGTGGAGTCAGAAAATGGCCTCTATAAAAAATTTAACAAGTGCTATCATTGTGATGAGTTAGTGATCCCAAGAGGGCGCTGTTCCACTGCTCCGACACTTTACTAATTCATAGTTTCCTACACAAACATCACTAAAATGCCCTACCTTTCCCATCAATAGCATTCAAATATGAATTGTTGAAGCGCAAAGTTAAACTCCCAAAATTAATGCAAACTAAACCTAAATTCAACTATATGAGCTTGATTTCATACAACTTAAATAAAAGGGCATAAAATATAGGTTTTCTACAGAGTTATCACATCTCTAAACTCAATTTATAACTTGTCCTCAAGTAATGACATGCAAAACTAAAGAAAAGAAAAGAAAAGAAACTATACTAAGTCATCAACAATTTGAACACGCTACATCATTTTTTCAATCATCAGGAAAAAATCAAAGATGTATGCAATATAACAAAGCTCACAGATTCGTTCATAGGATCGATGCCACTATAAGTGCAGTGTGTTTTGTGTTGCAAACAATCAATACTTAATGACCTTGAAGAATTTTTAGGATTGCTCTTTATTCTTGCCTAGCATTTTCTTTCCTTTTTAGCACATTATTTTACTCCCTTAGTTATTTAGTTCATTAAATTGTATCCTTGGGGCTTCAGCTTATCACAACTACTCTTCAGGCCTAAAAATGAAGTGGAGCAAACACCCCATCCCTGAGCCCTACGAGCAGATTCATCTGTGAAAACTTTCATTCACTATTATGCTAGTACTATTGTTCCTACTAGGGAAAGTTAAATGGAGCAAACACAACTCACCTAGTGTAATAAGCTATTAAAGCATATTAGAGTGTCCCTCAACAGTTTGCCTTTTGGCATTGAGTTTACATTTAAATTTATCTTTTCATTATTTTTCTCGATTTTTCGGGGAGTTTCAATTTTTAGCCTTTATGCTAACATTGAGCATTCCGTTCATTATTACCAATTTATTCTAAGGCATCAGAGAATCGACCTAAAATTTCCTAAAGCTTATTAAGTGTTTGAAAGCATACAACGTGTCAAGTATAATTTTTAGCAGAATTAGCACTAAGTTCAAATCACTAGAGTATTTAACACTTTGCTATTAATTAAGCCAAGTCACCATCATAGGACATTATCAAAAATTTAAACAACATACTCAAACTACCAATGCCATAGCAACCTTAAATAATTGCAAGACAAAATAAAATAAAAGTAACTGCTAACTATGGACAAACTTACCCTAAACTTAAGAAAAACATTTCACTCAATGCAACTACATGAAAATAATGTAAAAATAAGAAGAAGAAAAGAGAAAACTAACATGGAGCTTACTGTAGATGGGATGGTTCATTCTTCCTCGTTGGGCGCTTGAACCGAGGCACAAGGCTAGGGGCATGTGCTAGATGCTCAGTGGTTTTGCTCTAAGAAGAGACTTTGGATATTCGTTTGAAAGTGCGAAGATGTTTTTACGACCCCGTTTGAAAGTGAGAAGAACGTCTTGATATCTTTGCTTGAAAGTGCATGAGATTTTTGTTATTCGTTTGAAAGTGCGGAACAGCCTTTATGTCTTCAGGAGGTACCCTCTTTTGAAGGTGCAGAGCATGTCCCGATAGCTTTGCTCTAAGAAGAGGCTTTGGATCTTCGTTTGAAAGTGTGAAGATACTTTTATGTCCCCGTTTGAAAGTGCGGATGATGTCTTGATATCTCTGTTTGAAAGCCTAGGTTGTTAGATTCGTTGTAAGTTTCTGCAAATTCGAGTCAAAAAAAAGAAAAAAATGCATTCGAATTAAAAAATAGATTCGAAAAAAACAGATTAAAAAAACAGATTCGAAAAAAAACAGATTCGAAAAAAACAGATTCGAACAAAAAAAAAACAGATTTGAAAAAAAACAAAATAAAAAAACAGATTCGAACAAAAAAACAGATTAAAAAAACATATTCGAATATTAAAAAAACATTTTAGATTCAAAAAGTGTTTATATATTTGTATTATTATTGTTGTGTTCCTATTGTAAATGATGAAATTTGTACGAGTTTGTTATGTAACTTTGATGTGCTCGGAAATCAACCGAAGTGAACTATGCTTGTTTGTTCGGTAATAGGAAGGTTGTAAGCACGTCTTCGCAATAAGGTTCTCTAAACTCTTCATTTTTCATCTTTTGGTTCCATTTTTTCGTGTCATTATCCTTTTCATCCTTTCTTTAATTTTCAGTCTTATTTCCTTTCTTTTTGTGTCACCTTTCTTTTCTTTGTTTCCTTAATCGTTGTTTCCTTGTAGCCAACACTATTGTAACAAGTTTCGAGACGTTGGATTAGTTCTTTAAAGAGCTGATTACGAGAAAGTGTAAGGGAAAAAGGCATTGAGCGTTGTGAAAACAGAAGGGGAGACAAAAAGAGCCATTCAAGTATTCTCCCGAGTGCAACACGAGTGCTGAGTGTTAATTTTTGAGTGCATTGTTCGTTGGAGTGACATCTGCGAGACTTTGATTGTATGTGTTGTGAGGTCCTTTTTGTTTGTTTTTTTACTAACCTATAATATTGTTTTCTTTTGTTTGTTTTTTTGTTGTTGATTATGGCAGGTTCCGATGATCACACGGTTGACCAGGATCCACCAATTCCTCAAATGCAAGCCTTAGAGAGAATGATGCAACGAGTAGTGGCTACTGCCTTAGAGCCATTACAGTCGAGGATGGATAGGTTTGACGGAGGATCCAACTCTGTTAATGATGTATTGAACGAAAATGAAGTCGAGCGGTCACCGAGGCAGCATACTCCTAGACAAGGACGTGTGCAACAGGTAGACGATAATTTGAATAACATTAAGGTTGTTGTTCCTTCTTTTCAGGGACGTTCAGATCCTGATGCATACTTGGCTTGGGAACGCAAAGTGGAGCACATTTTCGAGTGTTATAATTACTCGGAACAGAAGAAGGTTCGACCAACAGCAACAGAGTTTGTTGATTATGCCTTGATATAGTGGGACCAGTTACTGCTTAGCCGTAGACGTACTGGTGACGACCCAGTTGCAACATGGAATGAGATGAAGCGACTAATGCGTAAAAGATTTGTTCCTATTCACTATCATCGTGATTTGTTTCAAAAATTGCAAAACTTGAAACAGGGAAGTAGGAGTGTTGAAGATTATTTCAAGGATATGGAAATGGCTATGATGCGTGCGAATATCGAGGAAGACCGAGAAGCTACCATGGCACGTTTTCTAGCAGGGTTGAACACCGAGATTGCCAATACTGTTGAGTTACAACATTATGTCGAGGTTGATGACATGGTGCATATGGCAATAAAGATTGAACGACAGCAGCGTAGGAAGTCTTCAAATCGAGGTAACCTTTCTTTTAAATATTTTTCAAATCCATTATATACTCCTAACAATTCCAGGAAGCAAGCACCACAACAACCACTTCAGATTCGTGAGCAAGGAGAAACCAGCAAACCAAAGGCCCCAGTTGCTAATAATGGGCGTGGTAAGCAGCAAGTGGTGGCACAAGAGCGAGCACAAGATATACAGTGTTTCAAGTGCCTTGGAAGAGGACATGTTGCTAGTTAATGTCCTAACCGGAGGGTTATGTTGATGCGAGATGATGGTGAGATTGAGTCAGATTCCGAGGAGGAAGTGCATGATGTCCCTACTGAAGAGGAAGACGAGACCGACCTAGAGGTTCCTGAATCTGGTAAGGTAATTGAACTTTTGGTTATTAAAAGAAGTCTGAATGTGCAACATGTACCGGATGATCTACAGCGTGAGAATATATTTCACACACGATGCAAGGTGCAAGACAAGGTATGTGTTGTGATTATTGATAGCGGTAGTTGTACTAATGTTGCCAGTTCAGTGATGGTTGACAAGTTAGGTCTGAAAACGACAAAGCATCCTCATCCATATAAGTTACGATGGTTGAATGATGGTGGCGAGCTTAAAGTTACCAGACAGGCTATTGTACCATTTTCGATCGGAAACTACAAGGACGAGGTCCTTTGTGATGTTGTTTCCATGGATGCTACTCACCTACTATTGGGACGCCCTTGGCAGTTTGATAAAAGGGCAACGCATGATGGTTATTCAAACAGTTACTCTTTTATGCATGCAGGTAAGAAGATCACTTTGGCTCCTTTGACACCGAGTCAAGTGTTTGAAGATCAGGCAAGCTTGAAAATGAGTAAAGAGACTGCAAAAGAGAAGAAGAAGATGTCCGTGTATGCGAGCAGTACCGAAATTAGGAAATGTCTTTCCTCTCAACAATCTGTTCGTATTTTGATGTTTAAAGATTATTATTTATTGACAGATTTTCCTACTGATCTACCTTCACCGATTTTGACACTTTTGTAGGAGTTTGAGGACGTGTTTCCAACTGAAACACCGAAGGGATTGCCACCTCTTCGTGGCATTGAGCACCAGATTGATTTCATTCCAGGTGCTACTATTCCGAACCGGCCAGCTTATCGAACGAACCCTAAAGAGGCGAAAGAGCTTCAAAGGCAAATTACTGAGTTGATGGACAAGGGTTACATTCGAGAGAGCTTGAGTCCGTGTGCTGTTCCGGTGCTGTTAGTGCCAAAGAAATATGGTTCTTGAAGGATGTGCGTAGATTGTCGAGCTGTGAACCAGATCACAATTAAGTATCGTCATCCCATTCCAAGACTTGATGACATGTTGGACGAGCTTTGCGGAGCCGTCATCTTCTCCAAAATTGACTTAAGGAGCAGCTATCATCAGATTCGCATGCGAGAAGGCGTTGAGTGGAAAACAGCCTTCAAGACAAAGCTAGGTTTGTACGAATGGTTAGTAATGCCTTTTGGTTTAACTAATGCACCTAGTACTTTTATGCGTTTGATGAATCGAGTTCTTCGATCTTTCATTGGTAAATTCTGTGTTGTATACTTTAATGATATCTTGATCTATAGCAAGTCTTTACAGGATCACATAGAACATTTACGAGCTGTTCTGCAGGTTTTGTGAGAAGAAAGATTGTTTGGTAACATAGGGAAGTGTGTATTTTGTACTGACAAACTCATATTTCTTGGTTACATTGTTAGTTCTCAGGGAGTTGAAGTTGATCCTGAGAAGATAAAGACAATTCAGGAATGGCCACGACTGACATCGATTACCCAGGTTAGATCGTTTCATGGTTTAGCGAGTTTTTATCGACGGTTTGTTCCTAGTTTCAGTTCCATTACCGCCCCCTTAACTGGTATTATTAAGAAGAATTCTAGCTTCTCTTGGGGTAAGGAACAAGAAGATGCCTTTTTGAAAATTAAAGATTGTTTTACTAGAGCACCTATGTTAGCATTACCTGATTTTGATAAAACGTTTGAAATTGAATGTGATGCTTTTGGAATTGGTATAGGTGCTGTTTTGATGCAGGAAAAGAGGCTCGTTGCTTACTTTAGCGAGAAATTGAGTGGTGCTACATTAAACTATCCGGTTTATGATACAAATATGTATGCACTGATTCGGGCATTGGAGACATGGCAGCATTATTTGTTGCCTAAGGAGTTTGTGATCCACACCGACCACGAGGATTTACGTTACATCATAGGTCAGCATAAATTGAATAAACGACATGCTAAGTGGGTTGAATTCTTAGAATCTATTCCTTATGTCATTCGTTACAAGAAAGGAAAAGAAAATGTCGTTGTTGATGCATTGTCACGTAGGTATGCACTTTTGAGTTATCTTGATTCACATCTGATTAGTTTTGCATATATTTGTGATTTATACCCTGATGATCCTGGTTTTAGAGATAAGTTTAATGCTTGTTCGAAAGGTGCAGATGGAAAGTTTTACAGGCATGATGGCTATCTTTTCAAGGAAAACAGGATTTGCATTCCCGAGGGTTCGATGCGTGATATTTTGATCCGTGAGGCGCACGAAGGTGGATTGATGGGTCATTTTGGAGTCACCAAGACGTTACATACCTTGAAAGAACATTTTTTTGGCCGAAGATGCGTAGAGATGTTGAAAGGTATTGTGAACGTTGTGTGACTTGTAGAAAAGCGAAATCGAAGGTTTCACCACATGGTATGTACTTACCTTTACCTATTCCTAATTCCCCTTGGACTGATATATCGATGGATTTTGTTTTGGGATTGCCTCGAACTAGGATAGGTAGAGATAATATATTTGTTGTGGTTGATAGGTTCTCGAAAATGGCACATTTTATTACTTGCCATAAGATTGATGATGCTGTTAATGTGGCTAACTTATTCTTTAGGGATGTTGTACGTTTACATGGTATTCCTAGGTCGATTGTTTCTGACAGGGATGTGAAGTTTTTGAGTCACTTCTGGAGGACTCTTTGGAGCAAATTAGGTATGAAACTTGTTGAGTGTGTAAAAGTTCTATTATTTATCCCCTATTTAACCCATTTTTCTGCTGCATTCAAGCATAATTCATTGCATTTAGGTTAGTTTACAGTTAGACATCACAAATATAGTAAATGGCACAGTTTCTACTGAAATTGGTTGCTTTTTCAGGTAGCTGCTATAGCAGATGGAGAGGCAGGCGCTCGGCAGTGAAGCAGAAGAGCTGGAACTGGACGAGCAGTCAAGGAGGACGATGCTGCCATGGTTGCCACTGTGACAGCAGAGGACGACAACAGTTTTGAGGAGAAGAAGCAAAGTGGACCTCGACAAAAAGAGAAAATTAAGCCCGTCTATCGTGGAATATCACTATATTTTTCCAAGCCCTAGATCAGAATGAAGGCCAAGCCCAAATTTCAAGGAGAGAAAATCCAAGCAAGAAGGAGGACGAGTTAAAGCTATATTCTCTGAAGATTTAGTCTTTATTAGAGTTGTACTTTAATTTAAAACTTGTATTCTTGATATTTTAGAAAACTTGGACCCAAAGCCTATATAAAGGCATGTAATTCGACCTAGGAGAAAAGATAACCTATCTCTAGCCTTCTTCCCAAAACCCTAGCCGTTTTCATCCTCTCATCATGTTCTAAATTCCCCTTAGGGCCACGGGTTGTTTTGTAAAGTAGTTGCAAGGGTTGCTTTTGTTTTAGGAATTTTTAGTTCAATAAAATAAACTTCAAGTTCTCTTATTCTGGTTATTAACATCTTGCAAGAGTATCGGGAGAGCATTGCGAGGTTATCTATTTACTTAATATCGGGAGAGTTATGTATACGAAAGGAATAGGTGCGAGTTCTCTAGTTTATAGTTGAACTATCTCAGACCTAGGGATAGGACAATGTTAAGTGGCTAAAGAAGAATTCAACAACATCGGTGTTCATCATTCGATTCACGCCGGGAGGTATCATCAAAGACGTGTTCATCGACAGACTTGGACCTAGGGATAGACCAAGGTACAGCAGGGATTCTTGCCAAACTTGAAGTACGGATTTGAGTGTTCGCTGCCGCGACAAGCAACACACTGCCACCGCGACAGGTGTTGCCGCGACGGGGACGACGACAGAGCTGAATTTCCTAGACTTAGCAATACCTACACTACTGAGCAATTCAATACCAAGCCCATTTTCTCTATCTTGATTTCTCTACTCTTATTTTCCAGTATTCTTTATTATTATTTTCGTGACAAAATCTTAAATCATTCTTTTACTCTCGTGTAATAATTCTAGGTGAAGCTATTGGCCCAGTCCCTGTGGAGACGATATCCGATACTTCCGTATCACTTTACTACTTGCGTCGTGTACACTTGCACTACAATTGTGATAGACACTTTTAGACGCAACAAAACTCATGTTTTCTACTACTTGCCATCCCCATACTGATGGACAAACCGAGGTTGCTAACAGGGTTTTATCTACTTTACTTTGTTCCATCATTAAAAAGAATATTAGGACTTGGGAAGATTGTTTGCCACATGTTGAGTTTGCTTATAATCATGTTGTACATTCTGCTACTAAAATGTCACCTTTTAAGGTTGTTTATGGTTTTAATCCTATTACGCCTCTAGATATGTTGCCTTTGCCATATGATCAGGTGACGAACAGGGACAATCAAGCAAAAGCAGAATATGTAAAAAGGTCGCATCAACAGGTGAAGAAGAACCTAGAACGAAAGACTCAGCAGTACGAAAGGCATGCAAACAAAGGAAGGAAACGAGTCACCTTCGATGTTGGTGATTGGGTTTGGGTTCATTTCCGGAAGGAACGATTTCCAGCCCAAAGGCGGTCCAAGCTGTTACCGCGAGGAGATGGTCCTTTTCAGGTGTTGGAGAAAGTGAATGACAACGCCTACAAGTTAGATCTACCCGGAGAATACAATGTAAGTGCCACATTTAATGTTGCTGACTTAACCCCTTATGGTGATTGTACAGATTTGAGGACAAATCCTTTTCAAGAAGGGGGGGGGGATGATGTGAGCAAATCTTCACCAGCACATGTTGTTGATCTGGAGGTCTTACCGTTAGGACCAATTGCACGATCTAGGGCACAACGTTTCAGGGAAGCTCCTTTCCTTACTTGTGCTAATATTTTTGAATCATTTGACAATACTTGTGCCTTAGACGATAAGACTTTTAATGTGTTGCATGTTGTTATGTGACTTATTTAGGTTATACTATTTATTAAGTTTGTTTAAGAATGTATATAACATGCTAATAGTGTTTTGGGTTAGTATAATATAACTTATAATGTATTATTTTTTTAATGTGTTTATTTTGACGTGTGTTTGCAGCTAATGTACGTAAATGCATATAAGGAGAAACAACCGAATGCACGTGCATGCATGTAGATGTGTGCAGCAGCCGAGTGTCTTAAATCTTCCTTTCCAATGTGCGGATAAGAACAAGCCAAAGGAAGTTGGAAAGTGGCAGCACATTTTGCATGTGGACAATTCAATTGGCGCACCAAAAAAAAAACAAACAAAATTGAAAGAGTGGCTGCTAATTTGTGCCGCAACCTTGGGTGGTTTTTTTCCATGCAATTCAAAAATCAAATTATAAAATGGATCATTTTTAGCGACACATACTTGGCCATCGACGTTAAACAGATTCGATTCGGGTTTGCTCAGTAGATTGTGCAGGTTCTTTCGAGTTTAGCATTTCCAACATCGGTCGTTTTTGAAGCCTTCTTCACCATCGTAGAAGTTCTTTCCAAAACGCCAAAATTATCATATTACTCTATATTATTATTATTATTATTATTATTATTATTTTGTTCATCTTTAAGTCCCTATTTAACATAAATATGTCGTATAATTTTGGTTGTTTCCTTCTCGTTTTCATTGCAGGAACGTGCCTATAACACTCATAGATCCGTAACAAACGAGGATAGTCCGTTTCGGTAGACTGTCCCTTATTATGGCCGGCCAAGTATGTGTGGCTGAAAATGATCCATTTTAAAATTTGATTTTTGAATTGCATGGAAAAAAACCACCCAAGGTGGCGGCACAAATTGGCAGCCACTCATTCAATTTTGTTTGTTTTTTTTGGTGCGCCAATTGAATTGTGCACATGCAAAATGTGCTGCCACTTTCCAACTTCCTTTGGCTTGTTCTTATCCGCACATTGGAGAGGAAGATTCAAGACACTCGGCTGCTGCACACATCTACATGCATTCACGTACATTCAGTTGTTTCTCCTTATATGCATTTACGTACATTAGCTGCACACACACGTCAAAATAAACACATTAAAAAAAATAATACATTATAAGTTATATTATACTAACCCAAAACACTATTAGCATGTTATATACATTCTTAAACAAACTTAATAAATAGTATAACCTAAATAAGTCACATAACAAATGCAACACATTAAAAGTCTTATCGTCTAAGGCACAAGTATTGTCAAATGATTCAAAAATATTAGCACAAGTAAGGAAAAGAGCTTCCCTGAAACGTTGCGCCCTAGATCGTGTAATTGGTCCTAACGGTAAGACCTCCAGATCAACAACATGTGCTGGTGAAGATGTGCTCACATCATCCCCTCTTCTTGAAAAGAATTTGTCCTCAAATCTGTACAATCACCATAAGAGGTTAAGTCAGAAACATTAAATGTGGCACTTACATTGTATTCTCCGGGTAGATCTAACTTGTAGGCGTTGTCATTCACTTTCTCCAACACCTGAAAAGGACCATCTCCTCTCGGTTATAGCTTGGACCGCCTTTGGGCCGGAAATCGTTCCTTTCGGAAATGAACCCAAACCCAATCACCAACATTGAAGGTAACTCGTTTCCTTCCTTTGTTTGCATGCCTTTCGTACTGCTGAGTCCTTCGTTCTAGGTTCTCCTTCACCTGTTGATGCAACTTTTTTACGTATTCTGCTTTTGCTTGACTGTCCCTGTTCGTCACCTGTTCCTGTGGCAAAGGCAACATATCTAGAGGCGTAATAGGATTAAAACCATAAACAACCTCAAAAGGTGACATTTTAGTAGCAGAATGTACAACATGATTATAAGCAAACTCAACATGTGGCAAACAATCTTCCCAAGTCCTAATATTCTTTTTAATGATGGAACGAAGTAAAGTAGATAAAACCTTGTTAACAACCTCAGTTTGTCCATCAGTCTGGGGATGGCAAGTAGTAGAAAACATGAGTTTCGTACCTAATTTGCTCCAAAGAGTCCTCGAGAAGTGACTCAAAAACTTCACATCCCTGTCAGAAACAATCGACCTATGAATACCATGTAAACGTACAACATCCCTAAAGAATAAGTTAGCCACATTAACAACATCATCAGTCTTATGGCCAGCAATAAAATGTGCCATTTTCAAGAACCTATCAACCACAACAAATATACTATCTCTACCTGTCCTAGTTCGAGGCAATCCCAAAACAAAATCCATCGACATATCAGTCCAAGGGGAATCATGAATAGGTAAAGGTAAGTACATACCATGTGGTGAAACCTTCGATTTCGCTTTTCTACAAGTCACACAACGTTCACAATACCTTTCAACATCTCTACGCATCTTCGGCCAAAACAACTGTTCTTTCAAGGTATGTAACGTCTTGGTGACTCGAAAATGACCCATCAATCCACCTTCGTGCACCTCACGGATCAAAATATCACGCATCAAACCCTGGGGAATGCAAATCCTGTTTTCCTTGAAAAGATAGCCATCATGCCTGTAAAACTTTCCATCTGCACCTTTCGAACAAGCATTAAACTTATCTCTAAAATCAGGATCATCAGGGTATAAATCATGAATATATGCAAAACTAATCAGATGTGAGTCAAGATAACTCAAAAGTGCATACCTACGTGACAATGCATCAACAACGACATTTTCTTTTCCTTTCTTGTAATGAATGACATAAGGAAAAGATTCTAAGAATTCAACCCACTTAGCATGTCGTTTATTCAATTTATGCTGACTGTGATGTAACGTAAAGCCTCGTGGTCGGTGTGGATCACAAACTCCTTAGGCAACAAATAATGCTGCCAGGTCTCCAATGCCCGAATCAGTGCATACATCTCTGTATCATTAACCGGATAGTTCAATGTAGTACCACTCAATTTCTCGCTAAAGTAAGCAACGGGCTTCTTTTCCTGCATCAAAACAGCACCTATACCAATTCCAGAAGCATCACATTCAATTTCAAACGTTTTATCAAAATCAGGTAATGCTAACACAGGTGCTCTAGTCAAACAATCTTTAATTTTCAAAAAGGCATCTTCTTGTTCCTTACCCCGAGAGAAGCTAGAATTCTTCTTAATAATACCAGTTAAGGGGGCGGTAATGGAACTGAAATTAGGAACAAACCGTCGATAAAAACTCGCTAAACCATGAAACGATCTAACCTGAGTAATCGATGTCGGTCGTGGCCATTCCTGAATTGCCTTTATCTTCTCAGGATCAACTTCAACTCCCTGAGAACTAATAATGTAACCAAGAAATGTGAGTTTGTCAGTACAAAATACACACTTCTCCATGTTACCAAACAATCTTTCTTCTCGCAAAACCTGCAGAACAGCTCGTAAATGTTCTACGTGATCCTATAAAGACTTGCTATAGTTCAAGATGTCATTAAAGTATACAACACAAAATTTACCAATGAAAGATCGCAGAACATGATTCATCAAACGCATAAAAGTACTAGGTGCATTAGTTAAACCAAAAGGCATTACTAACCATTCGTACAAACCTAGCTTTGTCTTGAAGGCTGTTTTTCACTCATCGTCTTCTCGCATGCGAATCTGATGATAGCCGCTCCTTAAGTCAATTTTGGAGAAGATGACGGCTCCGCAAAGCTCGTCCAACATGTCATCAAGTCTTGGAATAGGATGACGATACTTAATTGTGATTTGGTTCACAGCTTGACAATCTACGCACATCCTCCAAGAACCATCTTTCTTTGGCACTAACAGCACCGGAACAGCACACGGACTCAAGCTCTCTCGAATGTAACCCTTGTCCATAAACTCAGTAATTTGCCTTTGAAGCTATTTCGTCTCTTCAGGGTTGGTTCGATAAGCTGGCCGGTTCGGAATAGTAGCACCTGGAATGAAATCAATGTGGTGCTCAATGCCACGAAGAGGTGGCAATCCCTTCGGTGTTTCAGCTGGAAACACGTCCTCAAACTCCTGCAAAAGTGTCAAAATCGGTGAAGGTAGATCAGTAGGAAAATCTGTCAATAAACAATAATCTTTAAACATCAAAATAAGAACAGATTGTTGAGAGGAAAGACATTTCCTGATTTCGCTACTGCTCGCATCCACGGACATCTTCTTCTTCTCTTTTGCAGTCTCTTTACTCTTTTTCAAGCTTGCCTGATCTTCAAACACTTGACTCGGTGTCAAAGGAGCCAAAGTGATCTTCTTACCCGCATGTATAAAAGAGTAACGGTATGAATAACCATCATGCTTTGCCCTTTTATCATACTGCCAAGGGTGTCCCAATAGTAGGTGAGTAGCATCCATGGAAACAACATCACAAAGGACCTCGTCCTTGTAGTTTCCGATCGAAAATGGTACAATACCATTGTAACTTATATGGATGAGGATGCTTTGTCGTTTTCAGACCTAACCTGTCAACCATCACTAAACTGGCAACATTAGTACAACTACCGCTATCAATAATCACAACACATACCTTGTCTTGCACCTTGCATCGTGTGTGAAAGATATTCTCACGCTGTAGATCATCCGGTACTTGTTGCACATTCAGACTTCTTTTAATAACCAAAAGTTCCATTACCTTACCAGATTCAGGAACCTCTAGGTCGGTCTCATCTTCCTCTTCAGTAGGGACATCATGCACTTCCTCCTCGGAATCTGACGCAATCTCACCATCATCTCGCATCAACATAACCCTCCGGTTAGGACATTGACTAGCTACATGTCCTCTTCTAAGGCACTTGAAACACTGGATATCTCATGCTCGCTCTTGCGCCACCACTTGCTGCTTACCACGCCCATTATCAGCAACATGGGCCTTTGGTTTGCTGGTTTCGCCTTGCTCACGAATCTGAAGTGGTTGTTGTGGTTCTTGCTTCCTGGAATTGTTAGGAGTATATAATGGATTTGAAAAAGATTTAAAAGAAGGGTTACCTCGATTTGAAGACTTCCTGCGCTGCTGTCGTTCAATCTTTATTGCTATCTGCACCATGTCATCAACCTCGACATAATGCTGTAACTCAACAGCATTGGCAATCTCGGTGTTCAACTCTGCTAGAAAACATGCCATGGTAGCTTCTCGATCTTCCTCGAAAATCGCACACATCATAGCCATTTCTATATCCTTGAAATAATCTTCAACACTCCTACTTCCCTGTTTCAAGTCTTGCAATTTTTGAAACAAATCACGATGATAGTGAATAGGAACAAACCTTTTACGCATTAGTCGCTTCATCTCGTTCCATGTTGCAACTGGGTCGTCACCAGTACGTCTACGGCTAAGCAGTAACTGGTCCCACCATATCAAGGCATAATCAACAAACTCTGTTGCTGCTAATCGAACCTTCTTCTGTTCCGAGTAATTATAACACTCGAAAATGTGCTCCACTTTGCTTTCCCAAGCCAAGTATGCATCATGATCTGAACGTCCATGAAAAGAAGGAATAACAACCTTAATGTTATTCAAATTATCGTCTACCTGTTGCACACGTCCTTGTCTAGGAGTATGCTGCCTCGGTAACCGCTCAACTTCATTTTCGTTCAATACATCATTAAAAGAGTTGGATCCTCCGTCAAACCTATCCATCCTCGACTGTAATGGCTCTAAGGCGGTAGCCACTACTCGTTGCATCATTCTCTCTAAGGCTTGCATTTGAGGAATCAGTGGATCCTGGTCAACCGTGTGATCATCGGAACCTGCCGTAATCAACAAAAACAAACAAACAAAAGAAAACAATATTATAGGTTAGTAAAAAAACAAACAAAAAGGACATCACAACACACACAATCAAAGCCTCGAAGATGTCACTCCAAAGAACAGTGCACTCTAAAATTAACACTCAGCGCTCGTGTTTCACTCGGGAGAATGCTTGAATGGCTCTTTTTGTCTCCCCTTCTGTTCTCACAACGCTCAATGCCTTTGCCCTTACACTTTCTCGAAATCAGCTCTTTAAAGAACTAATCCAACGTCTCGAAACTTGTTACAATGATGTTGGCTACAAGAAAACAACGGTTAAGGAAACAAAGAAAATAAAAGGTGACACAAAAAGAAAGGAAATAAGACTGAAAATTAAAGAAAAGATGAAAAGGATAATGACACCAAAAAAAACAAAAGATGAAAAATGAAGAGTTTAGAGAACCTTATTGCGAAGACGTGCTTACAACCTTCCTATTACCGAACAAACAAGTATAGTTCACTTCGGTTGATTACCGAGCACATCAAAGTTATATAACAAACTTGTACAAATTTCATCATTTACAATAGGAACACAATAATAATACATATATATATATAAACACTTTCGAATCTTAAATGTTTTTTTTATATTCGAATCTGTTTTTTTATTTGAATCTGTTTTCTTGTTCGAATCTGTTTTTTTCGAATCTATTTTTTTGTTCGAATCTATTTTTTAATTTGTTTTTTTTGTTCGAATATGTTTTTTTAATCTATTTTTTAATATGTTTTTTTAATTCGAATGCATTTTTTTACTCAAATTTGCAGAAACTTACAACGAATCCAACAACCTAGGCTCTGATTACCACATAATAAGGGACAGTCTGCCGAAACGGACTATCCTCGTTTGTTACGGATCTAGGAGTGTTGTAGGCATGTTCCTGCAATAAAAACAAGAAGGACACAACAAAAATTATACGACATATTTATGTTAAATAGGGACTTAAAGATGAACAAAATAAAAATAATAATAATAATATAGAGTAATATGATAATTTTGGCGTTTTGGAAAGAACTTCAACGATGGTGAAGAAGGCTTCAAAACGACCGATGTTGGAAACGCTAAACTCGAAAGAACCTGCACAATCTACTGAGCAAACCCGAATCAAATCTGATTAACGTCGAAGGACTTGGATCCGCTAAATAGCAATTTAGGAACCCGAAGTATCAATGACAAACAAACAAGTTTGAGTGTCGAATAGTTCTAAAAAAGAACCGAAAAGAGAAAATTCTCTCAAGTGTAATTTTATTTCAAAGTTGGTAACCTTTTTACAATGTATGATTTACAGATATATAGAAAACTAATGAAGGTGGCCGGCCAAGTATGTGTGGCTGAAAATGATCCATTTTTATAATTTGATTTTTGAATTGCATGAAAAAAAAAACCACCCAAGGTGGCAGCACAAATTGGCAGCCACTCATTCAATTTTGTTTGTTTTTTTTTGGTGCGCCAATTGAATTGTGCACATGCAAAATGTGCTGCCACTTTCCAACTTCCTTTTGCTTGTTCTTATCCACACATTGGAGAGGAAGATTCAAGACACTCGGCTGCTGCACACATCTACATGCATTCACGTGCATTCGATTGTTTCTACTTATATGCATTTACGTACATTAGCTGCACACACACGTCAAAATAAACACATTAAGAAAATAATACATTATAAGTTATATTATACTAACCCAAAACACTATTAGCATGTTATATACATTCTTAAACAAACTTAATAAATAGTATAACCTAAATAAGTCACATAACAACATGCAACACATTAAAAGTCTTATCGTCTAAGGCACAAGTATTGTCAAATGATTCCAAAATATTAGCACAAGTAAGGAAAAGAGCTTCCCTGAAACGTTGCGCCCTAGATCGTGTAATTGGTCCTAACGGTAAGACCTCCAGATCAACAACATGTGCTTGTGAAGATGTGCTCACATCATGCAAGAGATGTTTTGCTCTTTGTTTGAAAGTGCGGAAGAGACTTTATGTCTTCAGGAGGTATCCCTTATTTGAAAGTGCAAAGGATAAAAACCTTCCTCACGCAAGGTGATGCCCCATTCAATTAAGTCATATCTTTTCCATGTCATGTCGATCATTTGCATTAAGAGACCACTTTTCTTTTGCCCCAGAGAGACCTCTTTCGGGAGTAAGTTCCATCTATCTTGGATTTGTTCATGTTCTCCATGGCCTCGATGCTTTTTCCTGAATCCAAGCTTTTAATTTCCACCGTGTCATGAAAAAATTGCATTAGTAACTATAAATGATCTGAGCCAACAAGAACGAAGCTTACCTAGCTTGAAGCTTTTGTTCGAATCCAAGATTTTAATCCCACTGCACCATGAGGAAATATATTAGTGACTGTAAATGGTCTAAACCAACGATAATGAAGCTTACCTATCTTGAACCTCTTGTTCAAATCCAAGATTTTAATCCCATTGCATCATGAGAAAATATATTAGTAATTATAAATGGTCTAATCCAAAGAGAACAAAGCTTACCTGGCATAAGATTTAACAACACATTTTGATCAACCTCATAATGAATAAATAAGATGCGAATGACAATGATGCAAGACTGTTGATATTCCAAAATCAAAGTACGCTTCGTAGATCATAAGGTTCGAGTACACATTATTAAAGAAAATGGTCTTCTATGTCGATTGCTCTCCCCCTTTGATGTGATTTGGTGTCGGTTGCTCGAATTCTCCAACTGGCGTGGCCTCTCTCTGTATACGGCCAAAGAACTAATTCACTTGATGTTATTGGTCCAGGAAATCTAACATTTGTTGCCCATCCTCCCCAATTAGAAGTAACCTTTCTCTCAAGTCTTTTACCCTGGTTCTTCATGTAACACCCCGAAAACCGGTCTGGTCAGAAATAGGTTCCGATGATCGAATTTTGGTGTTAAAATTTTAAATTATGATTAGTTTACGTTCTAAAATCTTATGAAACCTAAAAGTCAAGTTAAGTTGTTTTATGTGCTCAATTTAACGTTTCTGGGCCAGGCATTTCGATACGCCTGAGACCCGTATCGAAACGGCCTAGTTAAGGCGTACCAAAACGGGTTTCAGGCGTTCCGATACGGTCCAACGATAATAACTACATTTTTGGCATTTTGCAAGACCGTATCGAAACGGCCCCGACCGTTCCAAAACGGTACCCTGCAGAAAATAGGGCAAGTGCCCCAAAGTCAAAGAAATCGGCCCTTAGATGAGTCACCTGCTTGCTTGGCACCTTTTCATGTGATTTTAAGACTGAGAAGATGTCCTGTGGTCTGTAATTGATGAGAAATGATGAGGAGTGCTGGTTTAAGCAAACCGTCTCCTAATGGAAATATTTTGATTGGTTCCTAAGGATGGCAAACCCTTTAAGGTAGGAAATCCTCCTATAGGCTGTTGGGGGAGGTGGGAATTATTTATTAATTCCTTAACCTTCTATAAATACAAGAAAGATAGAAAGAGCTTTGTTTTTGGATATTCCTACGAAAAGCTTAAAAACACCTTTCTTTCCTAAATAAGCTAGCACCGCCATTGTTGTCTTCTACCTCAAGCCTAAGCAAGCATATCCATGGAAGCTTAACTAAAGCTTTGGTCTCCCTTGTTTATGAAGCTCGTTTTGTCCGTGCCATCATAAGAGAAAGAGAGCTCAAGCATCGATCGAGGTATTATCGACCTTAGGAGCCTTAGCCGATCAAGGTGAGTGTAGTAGCGTCTCGAGTTAGGCACGGGCCTACTCGATTATGTTGTTACCTTTGTTAATACTAACCTTGAGTTAGTAGTTTTACGCCATTGATTGTATGTTGGTAAGTGCATGGTAAGATTGCATCAATTCTATGATTAATGCTATGTTATTGTTGTCATGTAATATGTATACTTATGATATGATGTTGATATGAACTATGAGATATTGTTAAGGACCTTGGATTCGAGGTATCGGATACGGTTGGCATGCCAATGAATTCATGAGCTCTGTGGAAGAAGAATGACTTGGTGTAGTGGAGGGATGTGTTGTGTGATGGTCAAAATCGGTGTAGTGGAGGGTATGGACCATGTTGACTATGAATGGTGTAGTGGTGGAATTCGTGTATCCGCATACAAGGAATCGATCCAAGGAAAACTACGAAATCAAGATGGTGATGTGCCATGAGGCCATGATGATGATTTATGTTATGTTATGTTATGGTTGCGAAATATGCTGTGACATTGCATGATTTTATTGTAATTCATTAAAGCATGCATAAGGCATGATATATGTTATTCTTTGTTATGCAACTACCTCACTAGGCAAGTGTGCCTAATGCATTTCATGCATCCATTTCAGGATAAGCAAGTAGTGGGGATCGAGATCGGAGAAGTTGGAGCGTTGCACAAGTCACAACCAAGTCCAAGTAATGTGTTTTGTCTTTCGAACTCCTAGTATGGTGGCAAAGTCTATGTATTAAGTTTTCTATGATAGTTTAGTATGTCTATGTGATGTGTAAGTGCTTTTGGCATAAATAATATGTAATGAGTTTTGTTGTTTAAGGGTAAAGCCTTAAAGTTTATGTTTTGGCACTAAGTTGGTAAAACCGAGTAATCAGATTTAAATGACCTTAAAACTTGGCTTGTCAGTAGTTCATAACCTTAGATTGATGTGGATAAAGTTTCATTGAAATTGGACTAAGTTTGCTAAGCTAAATTGATCAAAAACCAGCTACAATCTGTCGTTTCAGGACCACCGTACCGAAACGGGTGATGACGTTTCGATACGGGTAAGTATAATCCAAATTGGGAAGCGTGGTGTACAGAAACGGTTGAGGCCCGTTTCGATACATTTTTGCTACTGGAGACCTTTGTTTCGAAATGGGTTTCGAAACGGGTCTAAGACAAGTCAAGGTCGGTCAACCCATACCGATACGGGTCAAGCCGTATCGAAATGGTCAAGAAGGAAAAGTCAAAATATTGACCGTGGTCAGGCCGTACCGAAACGGCTCAGGGCGTTTCGATATGGGCAGCTTCTTTTTGGCTTTTATAAGGTTAAATGGATTAATTTGTAAACCCGGTAAAGATCGCAAGTATAAAGATTAATAAAGATTCAGATACTAAGCCAATATGTTTAAAAAGGTGCATTAAGTTTTAATAAGTCAAGATGTTAAGAAAGTTTTGAAGAAGAAGAGTTAAAAGATTTCCGCATCGGTTCCAGTAACGCTCTCCGACCCGGGTTCTCTACCAGGCCGGGAAGGGGGTGTTACACTTCATCTCACTAGCCTTGGAGACCGCCTTTCGAACTTGATAGGTCAAATGGTCAATATACAACTGCCTCCTTAAGCATGCAATGTTAATGGGCCACTTAGATTCGGCCCACCAGATCTTCTCATAGTTCCAGTCATCAAGAATGATACGGATATGGTCCTTATGTGCTTGCAACTGTTCCTTTAAACCTTCGAGACCGTAACGGAGTAACTTAGCCTAAGTGCCCTTTATTTCTTCTTCTATTAGTTTCTCTTGGAGTTCATGATTCAACCCACGGTATTTTCTTAAGCTACTGCGTGCTTCTGAGTATTGCCCCTCCAAGTGTTGTTTTTCTCCAGCAAATCGGTCAACTCTTTGTTTCCTGGCCTCACACTGCCAAAGTTTTAGCTTCTTCTTCAATTCATCGAGTTATGCCTTTTCTTCCTTCGAGGCTTTGGAACTACTAGCATGTACCCCTCAAGCTTTCAAGCGGTTATTCTTGTGTCAATTCTTGCATATCTTTTAGGTGGAGCTTTTTATTTGATAACAAGGTTTTCACCTCTTTCTGGTAGCCCTCTCTCTGGTATTGTTCGGCGATGAGCTTACCTTCAAGTTCCGTGACTCTGCTCCACAGCTTTACTTTTCCTTTCTTAAAGTCTTGTTTGTGGATTTCTAGCTCAGGCAACAGGGTGTCAGGCTGAGGGCTATCCGTTGGGCTCACCAAGACTGGAACACCTATGTTGTCGATCTTTTACTTTCTCCAACTTGTATATTCGAGTACAACACTGGAAAATAGGGCCAATTTTATTATGTATGTTCATTTCCACTCAATAGCCAACTCTATGACTCGCTTTGTGAAATTGTCCTTCGTGTAGGAGAACTCTTCTTCTCGCAGCCTACGAGTAACAAGAAATGAACTGTTGGGACCCATATTGGTGTTGTACGAGAAAAGGCGCATAACTGGTGGCTCCCCACAGGCCAATATGAAGGACCCACTCCATCTTTCCACACTTGTATAGGATCGACACTAGGTACATCCATGGGGCTCTTCACATCACATCATCGTCAAAAAGGTTTCAGAAGAATGTTACCCATTGTTCTTGTTTCCCATTTCATTGCCACCGCTTCTTGGTAACTTCTCTGATCAGGACCAAGTCTCTAGATGTTGGGTGCTTGCTTATCTTATCATTGTCCTAAAATGACTCTATAACCACAAGTAGAGGAGTTGTTAACAGTCGGTGAAGTGACATTTTTCTTGGGTTCGACAAAAATTCAAGGACCTGAAGGTTTTTGCAAAAATTGTTGGAACAAGATTTATGTTATTCTCGGCTAGCAGGTCAACTAAGGTTATTTCAACATGCCCCAAGACCTTGGGGGAAGATCACCAATCCGTAGATGGCTAAGGCGAGCAGATCGGTGACTCTTCCTTACTTTACGTCCTTCATGATTTGGGCATAGATAAACTCTCGAGTGAAACATTGACTCTTGTTCTTTTCTACAAGGTGGGCCTCCGCCTCTTTCACGTAAAGACCAACAAGCTTGGAAAATTTCTTCTAGTAACTGGAATTCTTCTCTTTCCAATATATCCGGTCGGACTTCTCCAACTCTAGGCGCAACAGGATTATTTACTCTTCTATGGTGGGGGTCATGTCTTCCTAATTGAAGATGAAGCAACGATAGGCTAGATTCCAAAACTCAACAACTGCTAGAACCATAGGCTCGTCTATCTCCACTCCAAGTAGAAGGGCTATGTCTGCATACCTCTTTGTGAATATGGCTCAACCTTGGGCTTTTAGGATTTCCCAAACAATGACCAATCGGGACAGATGATTGTGGGGAAACTCATATGCACTTTCTTCGGTAGATCTACAGTAGTTTCCTTCCGCACATAGTCTCTGTGTTGGTGCTGAAGCTCTAAGGAATCATGTCTGACATCGGTGTTCGAACAAGGGACCCCAGAATTGGATAATGCAACTCAAACACTCATGATCATTGACTGACTAGTGTTTCAGAATAACAACATAATGCAATATGATATATGCTCTATACAAATAAGGCAAGAAAATCATTATTACATGATAATAATAAACATAAATACAAGAAATATATTTCTCAGGCGCATTGTATTCTCTCAAAGATCTTTGCAATGGTTGTGTTTCCAAAACTGTTGAATGTTCCTCAACAACTTGTGGAACTTTTTGTTGTTCATTCGCTTGTTCAATGATATGTGGTTGATCTCAAATTTCATCGAGTTCAATATTTCTCCCACTTCCTTTTCGAAAACAAATTCTCTTTCTAGGAAGATTCATGTTCGAACAACAAACACTTTGTTCTCGGTAGGATTGAAGAAATAATATCCTTTAGTTTTTAGGATAACCCACAAAATTAAATTTATGAGATTTGGGTTCAAGTTTTGTAGACATCTTATGTTTAACATAAGCTTCGCATCCCCAAATTTTCATAAAAGACATACTAGGACGTTTCCCAGTCCATATCTCATATGGTGTCTTTTGAACTGATTTAGATGGAACACTATTTATTGTGAAAGCAACTATTTTTAGCACATGTCTCCCAAAAGAAGCTGGAAGATCAGCGTGACTCATAATTGATCGAACCATGTCTAACAATGTTCGATTTCTTCTTTTCGGAAACTCCATTCCATTGCGGAGAACATGAGATGTGAGACAATCCCACATTCCTTAAGAAGGCACCAAACTCTAGGCTTAAGTATTCTCCTCCTCGATCTAATTGAAGAGCCTTAATGCTTTTTCTTAGCTGATTTTGTACTTTATTTTTTAATTCCTTGAACTTTTCAAGGGCTTCAGATTTATGATGCAATATGTAAATGTACCTATATCTACTAAAGTCATTTGTGAAAGTAATGAAGTATTAAAACCCTCTAGCTTGTGTATTCATTGGTCAACATACATCTCTATGTATTAATCCCAATAAATCACTTGCTCGCTCACTTTTACAATTAAAAGGAGCTTTGGTCACCTTTTCCAATAAGCAAGGCTCACATACATCAAGTTGTTCGAAAACAAATGAATCCAAAAATCCATCTTTATAAAGTTTTGAAATGCGTTTTTCACTTATGTGACTTAAGTGACAATGCTAAAGATAAGTTTGACTAGAGTCAATTGTTTTTGATCTTTTCATATTTATGTTGTAAATAGAATTCTCTTGATCCAAAATTTAGAGGCCATTTATTAATTGTGTCACACCATAGAAAACATTATCGAGATAAAAGAACAACAATTATTCTTAATAATTATATCAAAACCAATCTTGTTTAAACAAGAAATCAAAATGTTGTTTTTAGTCAAACTAGACACAAAATAACAATCATCTAAACATAAATTAAGTCCACTAGGCAACGATAAAGTATATGTTCCTATAGCTAATGCAGCAACTCTTGCTCCATTACCAACTCGTAGGCCCACCTCTCATTTTCTTAGATTTGTACTATTTTGTAGTCCTTATACAAATGTCAAAATATGAGAACCATAACAGGTATCCAATACCCAAGAAGTAGGCGTTGATAAATAAATAACATAAATATCTAAGGCGGACACTACACTTTCATTTGCCTTCTTGACTTTTTCAAGATAAATGAGGTAGTTTCTTTTACAATGACATGTATTATTACAATGTAAACACTTTCCTTCTAGTGACCAATCAAGGTAGTTTACGCCGTTCAATTTGTCATTCTCAAGGACCGTGTAACCCCCTTAACCCGGCCTAGACGGTTGACCCGAATTAAGAAAGTCACACGGGGAAAACCAAAGTCAACCCGAAAGTCAACCTTGATTAACGACCCTTTTTTTTTTCTTTTTAATCTTGTCTAGATGCACATTAGCCCTAATTGTGATCACACAAACATCATACTAAAAGATCACAAACATCAGAGATCAAACAGGGACCCAATCAAACAAATTACAACTTTAGGGACCAAATTGTAATTTCTGATAAATATAAGGACTTGACCCAAATTAATCTTACCAACTTGAAATTAGTCAGGTTTCATGCTTCTCTGTGAAATTTCAGCTCAAAAGGACATTCCAAACTCATACAATTGCACAAACAAGATTCAGGACCAAAATGCAAACAATTCAAAACATATAACTGCCCATGTCAGCCCCTAACGGTCACCCGTTCCGAAACAGGCAGAGCCCGTTTCGAAACGCGGGGCCGTTCCGCAACGCGTACCGAAACACGGGCTGGCAGAGGCCAAACCGTTTCGGAACGGTCCCTCCCGTTTCGGACGCCTGGGCTTGTTTAAGGCACCTGTTTCGAAACGGGTTGCACTGTTCCGAAACGCCCTGCTCAAATTGCCCCGAAATGCATACTTAAACACGCAATTAAACATTCAATCATGCTCCAAATGCCACCAAACTTTACCAGCATGCAATTCAACATATATAGGACATACTTGCATCATCAATTCATCAAAACAACATCATAAGCAAAAAGCCCCAATTCTATAGGCATGCTTCCTACACAAGCTAGCTATTCAAGCACAAACTTCCAATTCAAGCATATAATAATCCAACACAAAAACCAGCATTCTTAACAACATTCAACATACTTAGGGAGTACAAGACTTCTCCCAAAACATACACATTGGTCCCCCATTGCCAAAGCATCAAAAGCTAAAATGTACCAACAAAACCTTCCATACATTGAGCTCTACTTGTACTTGAATGCTTGCCCTCCTTGCTGCCCTCAAGGTTCACTAATGTTCTGCATTATTGAATTAAGAAAACGAAAGAGAGCGTAAGCAAAAGCTTAGTGAGGAATGCTCTTAAAACCATTCAATAATGCAATTAAAAACATTTACAAATCATGCTTCAAATCAACCTTTGCACATGCTCAAAAGCATACTTAAAACAAGCATCTCATGCTTCATCATAATATAACATGTCATATTGGCTCAAGTGATAGATTCCATTTCATTAAAACAAGTTCATCAATTCCCCAAGGACTTTTAAACACCTTGGCCCCAAGGACTTTTAAACACCTTGGCCATGGACTTTTAAACACCATGAATGAGGACCACACAAGGACTTTTAACCACCTTTTTGTCCATAGCTTGAATCACCCCAAGGACTTTTAAACACCTTGGCCCCAAGGACTTTTAAACACCTTGGCCCCATGGACTTTTAAACACCATGGCCCCATGGACTTTTAAACACCATGGAAAGGATCACCTAAGGACTTTTAACCACCTTAGTGTCCACAACAAGAACCATCCAAGGACTTTTAACCACCTTTGATGTTCTTAAGAATACAAGGCTCACTCAAGGACTTTTAACCACCTTAGTGACCTTACCCTTTTCAAAACATCACTTGCCAATATACATCATTTTCATCATTTAATCCACTGTTTTTAAGCATTAAACCAAGCCATATTCATCATGCATTTAAAAGCATCAAACCACATTTATTCAATGTACAAAAGCAAAGAACTCCTACCTAGAGTTTCCTTCAACATATAGCTTACAACATCAGCAAACACCATGCTAAAACATGCTTTCAAAACAGTAATTAAAACATGCAATAAACCTTTTTGCATCACAACAAAATCATGGCCACCACTAGAGAGTAATTCCGAAAACTTACACTTGAGCTTAGCAAAGTTGTTTAGACTTAAACTAAGCTCCCAAGACATTGGTTTCAAAGCCGAAAACCCAATTTTCACAAACGCACTCACCGATTTCCACTTTGCTTCAAGCCAAAGCACCAAAACAAGCTTCCGGATCAACAACTCTTGGATCCAAAGATGCCTCCCCTGTTTTAACACATCAAAGCAGAGGATTAATGCATCATCATGCATTAATTGCTTCAATGAAAGCACCTAAACTCGCTGCTCTCATCCACACACCATTTTCGGCCACCAAACACAACCGAAAATGCATCCAAACCACTTCTAAACAAAGCCCAGCCATAAACCAGCAAAACCACACATCCTTAAACATCATAAAACATCTAAAAACAACCTATAAACATCCTTATACCTCCAGCAACAACAGATCCACAAGATCACCCCAAAAACAACCTTGAAACACAAGCTAAACTTAGGAAACTCAACCTATCCGGGATTGCATCAATCAAAACTCAATTCCTTATCAATTTAGAGTTCATTTAACATCAAAAACACATCTCAAATCACAGATTAATCAGATCTAACGAAAATCATCAAAAATCATCAAATCTTGCATTATAAGCCAAGATCCATTTCACCACTTAAAAACCTTTAATTAAACATCAATTAAGGATTGAAAACTTAGGAATTTCAGTAAAGAACTGATAGTTTAGAGGAGAAGGACGTTCTTACCTCCAAACTTGAGTTTCTCCTCTTTTTGGAATCAAAAACCTTGTTGAATCAAGTAGCAATTGATGAGGTTTTGAAGATATATTGATTAGGAATCAAATGAGAGTTGAAAGGAGGGATTTAGGTGAGAAAATCAGATCCAATTCTCTGGAGAATAGGTGTTTGGGTTGAGAGAAAATGAGAGAAAGAAAATTGGGAAAAGTTGGTTACAAAATCCAAAAATAGCCAAATGGCTTTCCCCCCACTTTTAATATCATTTAAAATCATAATTTAGTCTTAAAATATCTTAGAAAAATCTGGAGAAACTCCCTTTGGGTAAATAGCTCCTTAAAGATTCAAAGTTTCAACCCTTTATAAAACAGCCACAAAACTTTCGAAAATTACATTTTGGTCACTAGCCAAAATGTCACCCTTCCGAAACTCATTTTCCAAAATTGATTTCACAGTTCACTTAATTATATTAAAAGATGATTTTAGAACATTTTTCCATATTTTTAATGCAACCCGAACTAGGCTTTCCTAAATTCACCTCTTTAGATTCGAACAACACTTTGACCAAACCGATCAACGCCCAAAACTCCTAAGCCCAAAACCGGGGCGTTACAACTCTCCCCCCCTTAAGAAATTTCGTCCTCGAAATTTACCTGAAGGAAAGAGATAAGGAAACTGCTTCAGCATGTCTTCCTTCCGCTCCCACGTGGCTTCCTCAACACCTCGATGCTTCCACAGCACCTTCACCAACTCAATTGTCTTGCCACGAAGAACCTTGCTATCCGAAACCAGAACCTTCACCGGTTCCTCATCATAGGTCAAATCCGGATTCAATTCCACTTCCTCCACAGGCATCACATGCGAAGGATCAGATCTATACTTCCGGAGCATAGACACATGGAACACATCATGAATCTTCTCCAACTCCTGAGGTAACCTCAACCGATACGCAACAGGACCCACTCGCTCAACCACCTCATATGGTCCAATGTACCTAGGTCTCAACTTACCCTTTCGACCAAACCTCATCACCTTCTTCCAAGGCGAAACCTTCAAGAACACACGATCACCCACCGCATACTCTATCTCCTTACGCTTCAAATCCGCGTAAGATTTTTGCCCGTCAGAAGCAGCCTTCAACCGCTCACAAATGAGCTCACCTTCTCGGTGGTCCCTTTCAACAAAGCCGGCATCGAAACCAACTTTTGACCAGTTTCAGCCCAACAAAGAGGAGTCCTACACTTCCTCCCGTACAAAGCCTCAAAAGGTGCCATCTGTATACTCGCCTGATAACTATTGTTATAAGCGAATTCAACCAAAGGCAGATGCTTCTCCCAAGAACCTTGGAACTCAATCACGCAACACCTCAACATATCCTCCAAGATCTGGATAACTCGCTCAGACTGACCATCCGACTGAGGATGATAGGATGTACTGAAATTCAACCTTGTACCCAGAGCTTGATGCAAACACTGCCAGAAACGCGATGTGAACCTCGGATCCCTATCCGACACAATCGACTTAGGCACACCATGCAGCCTCACAATCTCAGCAATGTACAGCTCTGCCAGCTTATCCAAAGAGAATGTAGTATGCACAGGCAAGAAATGCGCACACTTCGTCAGGCGATCCACAATCACCCAAACAGAATTCTTCTTTGATGGAGACAAAGGTAAACAAGATACAAAATCCATGGTAACCCTCTCCCACTTCCATTCAGGGATTCTCAACGGTTGCAACAATCCTGAAGGAACTTGATGTTCAACCTTAACTCGCTGACACACCAAACACTTGCTCACAAACTCTGCAACATCCTTCTTCAAACCCACCCAATAGTACTCATCACGAAGATCACGATACATCTTAGTACTACCAGGGTGCATAGCAAAAGGACTACTATGACCTTCAGTCAGAATAGCACGCCTCAACTCAGCATCTGCAGGCACTACTATCCGACTCCCAAAACACAACACTCCATCATCATTAAAGCTGAAATCCGAAGGCCTACCCTCCGCGATATCCTGAACATGAGACACCAAGGAATCATCCAACAACTGCTTATCCTTGATCAACTGAACCAATGATGGTTTCACCTGCAACTCAGCAACAAGACCACCATCCCGCGATATGCTCAAGCTAGCAAACATAGCCCTCAGCTCAACAGCTACCTTCCTACTCAAGGCATCCGCAACAACATTAGCCTTTCCAGGGTGATACTCAATCGTCAGATCATAATCCTTGAGCAACTCCAACCAACGCCGCTGTCTAAGATTCAACTCCTTCTGAGACATCAAATACCTCAAACTCTTGTGATCCGTGTACACAGTACACTTATCACCATACAGATAATGCCTCCAGATCTTCAGAGCAAACACCACTGCAGCCAGCTCAATATCATGCGTAGGGTAATTGCGCTCATGCACCTTCAACTGCCGCGACGCATAAGCCACCACCTTACCCTCTTGCATCAGCACACATCCCAAACCAACATAGGATGCATCGCTATAGACCACAAACTCTTTCCCTGATTCAGGCTGAACCAAGATAGGAGCTTGCGTCAAAGCCATCTTCAGCTTCTCAAAAGCCTGCTGGCTCGCCTCTGTCCACTCATACTTAACATCTTTTTGCAACAGCTTCGTCAAAGGAGCAGCAATCTTGGATAAACCATCCACAAACCTTCGGTAGTATCCTGCCAAACCAAGGAAACTACGAACCTCATGAACAGACTTCGGAACCTTCCAATTCATCACAGCCTCAATCTTCTGAGGACCAACACGAATCCCCTCAGCTGAGACCACATGCCCAAGAAACACCACCTCCTTAAGCCAGAACTCACACTTGCTCAGCTTAGCATAAAGCTGATTCTCCAACAAAGCTTGCAAAACAATCCTCAAATGCTCTTCGTGCTCTTCCTCAGTACGCGAGTACACGAGGATATCATCAATGAACACCACAACGAACTTGTCCAGGTATTCATGAAACACACTGTTCATCATGTCCATGAAAGCAGCAGGAGCATTTTTCAAACCAAACGACATCACAAGGAACTCATAATGCCCATACCTTGTCCTGAAAGCTGTCTTAGGCACATCCACATCCTTCACCTTCAACTGATAATACCCTGACCTCAAGTCAATCTTAGAGAACACAGCAGCTCCCCGAAATTGATCAAAGAGATCATCAATCCTCGGCAAAGGATACCGATTCTTGATAGTCAACTTGTTCAGCTGACAGTAATCAATGCACATCCTCATAGTGCCATCTTTCTTCTTCACAAACAAGACTGGTGCTCCCCAAGGTGACACACTCGGCCGGATGAAACCACGATCAAGCAACTCTTGCAACTGCGTCTTCAGCTCCTTCAGCTCCTTAGGTGCCATTCTATAGGGAGTAATGGACACAGGAGTTGTATTCTCATACAGCTCAATTCCAAACTCCACCTCGCGATTAGGAGGTAAACCAGGCAACTCCTCAGGAAAAACACCAGGAAACTCCTTCACAACCCTGATATCTTGCACCCTCAACTCCTTAGAACTAGGATTCATCACAAAAGCTAGATAAGCTTCGCAACCTTGCCTCAACATCCTACTCGCCTCCAAGGTAGATACCACATTGGCAAGAAACTTCACATTCTCACCAACCACCACCACTTCATAATCATCCGCAAGCTTAAGCGAAACACGCTTGTTTTCACAATCCACAACAGCACGATGCTCAGCAAGCCAATCCATACCAAGGATCACATCAAAACCATAAAAGGGCAACTCCATAAGATCAACATGAAAAACATGTTCTTGAACAACCAAAGAACACCTTCTATAAAGCTTTCGAGTCACAACAGTTTCACCAAAAGAACTAGTGACACGAACACCAACATCCAAAGACTCAACAGGCAAACCAAGCAATTCAGCATGCTCACGCAAAATGTATGAATGCGTAGATCCAGAATCAATCAAAGAAAACAACGACAAGGATTGCAAAGTGAAGGTACCTGCAATCACATCAGCATCATTCCTGCCCTCACGCTGAGCATACACCCTCGCTTGGCCTCCACCTTCAGGCTGAATAGCCACAACATGGGCCACTCCACGACCACCTTCCTCACGCCTCTGGAAATTACCACGGCTGCGCCCACGACCTCTCTGCGGTGCAGCAACAACAGGAGCACGCACCTGCTCACCAGCCAACCTCGGACAATCTCGCCTCAAGTGGTCTGCAGAACCACAATTCCAACACCCAAAACTAGTTGCCGCAACAGGAGCTTGCACCTCCCTCACAGCACGAGGACAGTCACGCTTCATGTGACCACGTGAACCACAGATCCATCAAGCACTAGGGTCAGCTCTAGCATTACCACCCCTAGCAGGTGCACCACCAACTCTCTTAGCTGAGGACTGATACCTCTGATCACGTCCCCTCTTGTTCCGTCCACCTCCGGAACTATACTCAGCAGCTCTTTTACCAGAACTTGCTCCAGCACCTTTCGCAGCCAAACTCAAATTCATCTCAATGTCCTTAGCTCGGCCCACTAGCACATCAAAATCATCATACTCAGTGGCCAGCACATACATCTTTACCTCCGGTACAAGACCATAAACGGAACCTTTCGCACCTCTCCCGCTCATCAGGAATCAGCTCAGGTGCATATTGACTGAGTCGCACAAACTGTACCTCATACTCAGCCACACTCATGCTCCCTTGGGTAAGAGTCATGAATTCACGCTTCTTCTCATCAAGATATCTCACACCAAGATATCTTCGCTTGAACACATTCTGAAAGAATGTCCAAGTCACATCAGCTTCAGCCATCCCAGAGATTGTGGTCGTCCACCATGTATAAGCATCGTCCTGCAGCAAGGACACAACACAACCCAGCTTTTGCACATTCGTGCAACTCATCTGACCCAAGATTCGCTTGGTACTCTCTAGCCAAGCTTCCGAACTCTCAGCAGACATACCCCTAAACTCAGTCCCACCAAGACTGCGGAGACGCTCCAAGGGTAGTCTAACACTAGCATCTCCCTGATGCCCAGCTCCTTGAGCTCCAGCTACTGCTGCTCGAAAAGCACCCGCAATAGCTTGTACCAACACAGACATATCAGGCATAGCTTGCCCCTGACCAACCTCTGGTCCAGCAGCTCCAGCACCAGCTGTTGCAGCTTCAGCTCTTTCCCTCTCAGCACCACTACCACCAGGTGGAGGAGGAGGTAACACTGCACTACCCGCATTCTCTTCGTTCTCATTCCCATCCGGGGTCGTAGCTCTCACGCTACTCCTTAACTCTCTACGTGGTGCCATACTTTTACCATGCAATAACAATACAAATAAAACAAGTCAGGCCCAGCAAGGTAAGCAATCCAAGTATTCAAGCTCAATTTCTTTCAAAATCAACATCATTTCATTAGCTTTGATTTGGCAATGGGTACCCACATCATGCTACATCACAGCATACAATCCATTTACACCCAAATCACAAGCCACTAAACATGCTTTCACACAACAAGCATACATAGCTCACATACTTCAATCATGCATACAAACATTCCCAATTACTCGAGAACCTGGCTCTGATACCACCAAATGTAACCCCTTAACCCGGCCTAGACGGTTGACTCGAATTAAGAAAGTCACACGGGGAAAACCAAAGTCAACCCGAAAGTCAACCTTGATTAACGGCCCTTTTTTCTTTTTAATCTTGTCTAGATGCACATTAGCCCTAATTGTGATCACACAAACATCATACTAAAAGATCACAAACATCAGAGATCAAACAGGGACCCAATCAAACAAATTACAACTTTAGGGACCAAATTGTAATTTCTGATAAATATAAGGACTTAACCCAAATTAATCTTACCAACTTGAAATTAGTCAGGTTTCATGCTTCTCTGTGAAATTTCAGCTCAAAAGGACATTCCAAACTCATACAATTGCACAAACAAGATTCAGGACCAAAATACAAACAATTCAAAACATATAACTGCCCATGTCAGCCCCTAACGGTCACCCGTTCCGAAACAGGCAGAGCCCGTTTCGAAACGCGGGGCCGTTCCGCAACGCGTACCAAAACACGGGCTGGCAGAGGCCAAACCGTTTCGGAACGGTCCCTCCCGTTTCGGACGCCTGAGCTTGTTTAAGGCACTTGTTCCAAAACGGGTTGCACTGTTCCGAAACGCCCTGCTCAAATTGCCCCGAAATGCATACTTAAACACGCAATTAAACATTCAATCATGCTCCAAATGCCACCAAACTTTACCAGCATGCAATTCAACATATATAGGACATACTTGCATCATCAATTCATCAAAACAACATCATAAGCAAAAAGCCCCAATTCTATAGGCATGCTTCCTACACAAGCTAGCTATTCAAGCACAAACTTCCAATTCAAGCATATAATAATCCAACACAAAAACCAGCATTCTTAACAACATTCAACATACTTAGGGAGTACAAGACTTCTCCCAAAACATACACATTGGTCCCCCATTGCCAAAGCATCAAAAGCTAAAATGTACCAACAAAACCTTCCATACATTGAGCTCTATTTGTACTTGAATGCTTGCCCTCCTTGCTGCCCTCAAGGTTCACTAATGTTCTGCATTATTGAATTAAGAAAACGAAAGAGAGCGTAAGCAAAAGCTTAGTGAGGAATGCTCTTAAAACCATTCAATAATGCAATTAAAAACATTTACAAATCATGCTTCAAATCAACCTTTGCACATGCTCAAAAGCATACTTAAAACAAGCATCTCATGCTTCATCATAATATAACATGTCATATTGGCTCAAGTGATAGATTCCATTTCATTAAAACAAGTTCATCAATTCCCCAAGGACTTTTAAACACCTTGGCCCCAAGGACTTTTAAACACCTTGGCCATGGACTTTTAAACACCATGAATGAGGACCACACAAGGACTTTTAACCACCTTTGTGTCCATAGCTTGAATCACCCCAAGGACTTTTAAACACCTTGGCCCCAAGGACTTTTAAACACCTTGGCCCCATGGACTTTTAAACACCATGGCCCCATGGACTTTTAAACACCATGGAAAGGATCACCTAAGGACTTTTAACCACCTTAGTGTCCACAACAAGAACCATCCAAGGACTTTTAACCACCTTTGATGTTCTTAAGAATACAAGGCTCACTCAAGGACTTTTAACCACCTTAGTGACCTTACCCTTTTCAAAACATCACTTGCCAATATACATCATTTTCATCATTTAATCCACTGTTTTTAAGCATTAAACCAAGCCATATTCATCATGCATTTAAAAGCATCAAACCACATTTATTCAATGTACAAAAGCAAGGAACTCCTACCTAGAGTTTCCTTCAACATATGGCTTACAACATCAGCAAACACCATGCTAAAACATGCTTTCAAAACAGTAATTAAAACATGCAATAAACCTTTTTGCATCACAACAAAATCATGGCCACCACTAGAGAGTAATTCCGAAAACTTACACTTGAGCTTAGCAAAGTTGTTTAGACTTAAACTAAGCTCCCAAGACATTGGTTTCAAAGCCGAAAACCCAATTTTCACAAACGCACTCACCGATTTCCACTTTGCTTCAAGCCAAAGCACCAAAACAAGCTTCCGGATCAACAACTCTTGGATCCAAAGATGCCTCCCCTGTTTTAACACATCAAAGCAGAGGATTAATGCATCATCATGCATTAATTGCTTCAATGAAAGCACCTAAACTCGCTGCTCTCATCCACACACCATTTTCGGCCACCAAACACAACCGAAAATGCATCCAAACCACTTCTAAACAAAGCCCAGCCATAAACCAGCAAAACCACACATCCTTAAACATCATAAAACATCTAAAAACAACCTATCAACATCCTTATACCTCCAGCAACAACAGATCCACAAGATCACCCCAAAAACAACCTTGAAACACAAGCTAAACTTAGGAAACTCAACCTATCCGGGATTGCATCAATCAAAACTCAATTCCTTATCAATTTAGAGTTCATTTAACATCAAAAACACATCTCAAATCACAGATTAATCAGATCTAACGAAAATCATCAAAAATCATCAAATCTTGCATTATAAGCCAAGATCCATTTCACCACTTAAAAACCTTTAATTAAACATCAATTAAGGATTGAAAACTTAGGAATTTCAGTAAAGAACTGATAGTTTAGAGGAGAAGGACGTTCTTACCTCCAAACTTGAGTTTCTCCTCTTTTTGGAATCAAAAACCTTGTTGAATCAAGTAGCAATTGATGAGGTTTTGAAGATATGTTGATTAGGAATCAAATGAGAGTTGAAAGGAGGGATTTAGGTGAGAAAATCAGATCCAATTCTCTGGAGAATAGGTGTTTGGGTTGAGAGAAAATGAGAGAAAGAAAATTGGGAAAAGTTGGTTACAAAATCCAAAAATAGCCAAATGGCTTTCCCTCCACTTTTAATATCATTTAAAATCAGAATTTAGTCTTAAAATATCTTAGAAAAATCTGGAAAAACTCCCTTTGGGTAAATAGCTCCTTAAAGATTCAAAGTTTCAACCCTTTATAAAACAGCCACAAAACTTTCGAAAATTACATTTTGGTCACTAGCCAAAATGTCACCCTTCCGAAACTCATTTTCCAAAATTGATTTCACAGTTCACTTAATTATATTAAAAGATGATTTTAGAACATTTTTCCATATTTTTAATGCAACCCGAACTAGGCTTTCCTAAATTCACCTCTTTAGATTCGAACAGCACTTTGACCGAACCGGTCAACGCCCAAAACTCCTAAGCCCAAAACCGGGGCGTTACAGACCGATTGTAATGATAACAAATTTGTATTTGCCATAATAAGTCTACAAAAAGAAAATATGAATTTTAAGTATGTTTACCAAGTTTGTTTATAAAAGGACTTTATACTCCCATTACTTTTATTAAAATTAATAACCCTCAAATATTAATGTCGAAAATATTTTCTTTAAAGTTTTTCTAGTGGGCAAGGGTCCAATTTTCACATTCTCTTAAGTCAGCTTTGGCTTTTCTCTTAAGATTATGGTCTATCTAGGTAAGCAACACTTGCTAATTACATCTCAAGTAACTCCTTCATTTGGTGAACAACTCTTGTTCATAATCATCTAATGATTATCCAAATAACTAACTTTTAGGTTTTCTAATCATATTAGAGTAACCTAGTTAAGTCGTTAACTGATATTACAACCAACAAATATCGCTTGCTTATTCTTCGCGTTTGGCGAAGATAGATACAAGTACCTCGCTGTAGCAGAACCTACATTGTATCGATCTAGACTTTAACGAGGGTTAATATTGGGAAGCAATAAAAGACTTAATATTTTATTGAGGGGTTTTGTGAATATTATCTCACTGTCAAACATTTGATCTTATCATTTAACTAGCATACATCTCGTACATTCATTTTATCATATACATGAAAAGTAATAAATATTAATGCAATAGTTATAGCCTATATCCCAAGGTGGTCCGTCCCAAGCCAATGGGAGAATCAAATTATTCTAAGGATAAAAACACTTCTCAAGCATCTTTCTGTCGGCCCACACTTCTGTTCCTCTGGTCCATGCTTCCTCGTATAGATTATAATTTTAGAAACTCTTTTTACATATGAGGGCGTAAGATGAGCAGATAATTACAATAGAAGTAGAGAAAAGCACGACACACATGCCGTATTTATAAAACCTTATAAATAAAACTAAAGGGGCAATTGGGCTATAACCATGAATTCTGAACACTGTGCATATCAAACATAATAACGATGCAGTTTATTATTGAGGTCTCACCAGATTGTTCCTACACAGCGATCAAGCCCCTGACAGGGTTCTGGCGGGGTTGCCACTGCTCGGCCAGCGGCGAGGAAATTTTTAAAGATTAACATCTTAATTGCTATGTAAAAACCTCGCGATTTGATAACTTTTATCAACATTATCATGTTTTCAAGATTTTAAAATCCATGAGATTTTTACTGAAACAACTCTTGTTATTTTCCCGCACGAAATCTATAGACTAACCATTACTCTAATATATAACTATAACTTGCATATGCTAACAGTTAACATCTAAAAATTCATATCGAATATGTTAACAATTAACATATAATATTTCAAACTCTATCGACAAAGATCCTGATAATTAACTCTTAATCATCGATCTTAGGAACATCTTTTAACAGTGTTAACAGATTAATTGTGACTGAATAGATTTGCTCGTATAAATATCATATATTCGCTAAATAAATGGGGAAAACAACCTATATCTCATACAATTATATCACCCCAAGTAATTGAAACACGAATCAATATCGTATTAGTGGCTATGAAACCACTGTTGGGTCACGCCGGTGCACCCCATGATGCAGCGAAAAAATTATCTGGAAATTACCACCAGAGATCCATGTACGAGGAACGAATCGGGGGTGAAATATGGTAAAGAATTACATGTTTAAAATATGAATTCTAAATTTGGAGAAGATAGATATTCAATCATGATTCCACGATGTCGATTCTTAAGCCGCAACGATAACGCTCTGACCTCTACGTAGTTCACCCAGTTGAAACGAGCATATAAAAACACTCTAATCTATTTAGAAGGGAACAAATATATAAAAACACTCTAAACTATTTAGAAGGGTTTTCCCAAAATGCATTAAAGACTGTTAGATCTGTCATGCCTTTGTATAACCTTTGAAATCCTAATTCAACTCATATTAGGATTTCAATATATATAATCCTAATTCAACTTAATTAGGATTTCAATATATATATATATATATATATATATATATATATATATATATATATATATATATATATATATATATATATTAAATATATATAATCCCAATTCAACTTAATTAGAATTTTAATATTGATATATTAAATATATATTATCCCAATTCAACTTAATTAAGATTTCAATATATATATATATATATTAAATATATATATATAATCCCAATTCAACTTAATTAGGATTTCAATATATATTGATTTAAATTGAATTATATCAGTTATATATTAAAAGAGACATAATTACAATAATTATTTTTCTTTTAATATTTATCTAATATGTAAATTATATATATCAAATATAAGTTAATTTAACTAAATTCGTGTACAACAAATTTGTACAGATATGATTCATTTAATATATGCTCATTTAAACTGTGGGCGTGGCCCTGTAGGTTCATGTATTGTTAGTAGTAAATATTAGAACATTTCAAATATTACAAATAATGAGTGACATCTAGAAATATGTCATTGTCACCTACGTTACATGAAATCATGATTCTACATAACCTTTTTGTGATTAACTCTACTTATGTATTACATCATTTTTTCCTTTATATCTAGATTGGACAAAAGTCGTGGAACGATCACACTTGTATAGTCCATCTAATATTTCTTGATATCTTGAGTATACTATTATAAACTAATAACTATGATATCTCATATCAACTTATTCGAGCATGGTCATGAATTTCTATTTTCACTCAATCAAGTGACCTATGATATTACTCCTTATTACGTATGAGGGACAAATTCTATCTTGATCAACCATATTCCATTACATAGATTGTGACTTATCCAATATCAGTCTTTATATAGTAGTCAGTTACGACACACATTTGACCGTATCAAAATATGTCACTCATGATGTTAAAATAATGATGATCTCAAATCTAAGGATCATACATGTAGTTGTAACTATGAGCAATTTGTGAATGTCACATAATAATCCAAGAAACATGCTCATAGCAGGTCAGTCCAGTATGTCATTCTCTAATACATACTTATGTATTGATTTTGACATCTCCATGTCAATGAAAAAATTTTGTCATCAATCAACTAAATATTAGTCTTAATGCATTATTTTTGTCAATGCCCACAATGATACACGACTAAGGACATTTAAGAATAACCATATTATTCTAAGGACTTTATTATAATTTAGTTTATTTATGCACGCAAAATTGTAACTGAAAATAATGATGACAACACCTTTTTATGAATAAACAAGGTAAAAACAAATGTCATTTATAATCATCTTATGATTGGTCTTTGGGCATACTCCAACAAGCTTGTCGGTCTCATCAAAAGTAGACCAAAACTTCCAGGGACAAGTTAAAAGAATGAGATCCAGTTGAGGGCGATTTGTGAGTCTGATTCTACTATTAAAGCTGCTTTACCACACCACTGAGCTTCGAGGAAAACCTCTAATGTTGTTTTAATGGCCACTACCTCTGCGTGGTCTGAACCATTATATGGGAAATGCCTAGAGAACATCTCTCGTATCGTTCTATCTTCAGTATGAAGCACTCCTCCACAGCTTGCAATTTCTTCCCTGGCTACCCCGTCAACGTTAAACTTCACAAACCCTTCCGCAGGTAGAATCCAATCTACTTTTTGTAAGGGGTAACAAGTGAGACACAACGTCAGTTTATCCCACCAATTTTCTTCATTCTACAACATTTCCTTATTTGATGCTTTTATCCAAACAAATTCCCTCATTTTTGCATAGAAAATCAGATCACAAATTGGAGTCGATTTGTTACTAAAGATATTTTCATTCTGAGACAGCCATAAACTCCATAATGTTGCAGCTAGGAAAATATGCCAAAGAGATTTTACTGAATCTATCCAAGAAATCAAGAAGAAAAAGTCAAACAAATCATCAATATTCTATAAATGATTCCAAGTAACATTCTACCAACGACAAAAGTAACACCAAAAGCATTGGGAAAATTTGCAACCCAAAAATAAATGGTTTAGTCTTCTAGAACCAAACCACATTATGGGCATAGGCTTTGAGGGTCTTTGAAAACAACCCCTCTAGTCATCAAAAAAATCTTTTGTTAGAAGCCTTTCTATTTTCAACAACTATAGGAAACTACGCACTTTAAGAGGAACCTTCATCTTCTAAAATCGATCAAAATAAAAAACAAGGGCCTCGACCTCAAAGTTTACCAACAAATTCGAAAGCTTTTTTACCGAAAAGATGCATGCTCGATCATGAAGCCAAATATTCATTTCCTCAATCCCCTTTTCCAAACTAGTTCCTTGGATAACTCTAATTATCTCCTCCACACTTGGCTTTTCTCTGTCCAATAAGGGTCGACTAAACACTAACTTCATATCAACATTCATAAAGTTACCTCATGAGATAAAATTTTCCATTGTAATCTCTTTACAAATAGCCAATCTAAAAAGTCTTGGGAAGGAAAAACGCAAAGGTTCATCTCCCATACAATGATCCATCCAAAACATTATCTTTTTCCCATCCCCCAAGTGCCAACTATAGGAATTAGAACCCATCCATCTTTCCACCTCTTGGCTAACCAGATTTTTGATAATGTCTTTCCACTAACAAGACATACTATCAACTTTTTTAATGTTAGGCATCCAATGCAACGACCTAGATTTTGGGTTAGTAATTTGAGTCTTGAATTCAAAATTTAAATATATCAGAGTTTAGATAGAATTAATAGAATTTGGAACATGGGAATTCAATTTAAAAGAAACTGGGGACCGAAATGAACATGAGTTAAAATTTTAGGTTTGGTGTAAATAAGGGAAGAGTTGGACTCTTTAATGAAGTATATTACCCAAATGTTATGAGATATTTTATCTAGGATAAATTATAACCTTTGGATGAGATGAGACTTTCTATGCTAAATCTCAGCCATTGGTTTTAAAGTAAAATGTGTGGTGCATGTTTAATGAGATTTTAAAATTTTAAAGGAGATATTAAATATGAGATAGGAGAGATAGAAAAGATGCACAAGTATCTCCCCCACACAAAAAGTGGATAGCAACAAGAAAGAGAAAAAGGTAAGAAGTTTTAAACTTTAATATCCATTTTCTTCATTTCTATTAGGTTTGGACTTCAAGTGCGAAATGCAAAGTTGTTTATTTCATCATTATTTTTAAGATGAGTACAATATTGAGGGTTATTATTTTGGTTTGAGTAGACCCTAAAATCTCCATGGAAATCTAGAGTGAGAAAGCTTAGGATTTTTGTAGTAATGGTTAAATTAAAGATGATTGGAATAAGAATGAATATTTGAGTTGGGTTTTAGATAAACCCTAGAATGCTTCATGGAGATTCTTGAGAGAGCTTATTTTGGGTTTCTAAGAGGATTTTGATTTTAAGATGAATACAAGCATAGTGTGGTTAATTAAAGAGATTGATTAATACTTACCTTCAGATTATATCTCGAGAGAGAATCATTTCTCATAATAAAATTCTGAGAGTGTAGCGATTGTAGCAACAACATTTGTGCGTGCATTGCATTATTTCATCCAAGCATTCATTTATTATATGTCGATACTTTTGCAAATCACACAATACCACAACACTGGAAGCCAATTGGTAGGAGACGAAGTAAAACTTTAAGTGGGAGATTTTGAAGATGCCGTCGGAGTTTAGTAATCGGAAGGTGTGGACAGTCTTTGTGGGAAATCTTTCTACATCAATTCACTGGAAAGGGGTATGGCAGGTGTTTGATCGTCACGGGGTAGTGGTGGATGTGTTCATTCCCTGAAAATTAGCTAGAAACGGATTCAGATTTGGGTTTGTGAGAATGAGTAGTCGAGAGGATACTGAGGGGGTAATAGAATGATTGCATGGTAAATGGATTTATGGTTCACGAATCTCTGTGTGTAAAGCAAAATATGGAGATCGCGACTTGTTTTGGAGACGGAAACAGACCAAAACTGATACAGAACAGTCGGTAAAGGCAGGGAACTTGAAACCAAAAGTGTCGTTGAATCAACGGTCAGAGAAGGAGGTTAATCACGACGATACATTCAATTTTTCAGCGAAGGGGTTTGTGGCAGTGGATAAGCTGGAAATCCTGAAAAACTGTGCGGTGGGGTGGTGCAAGAAACCATGGAGTATTAAGGAGTTGGCTACAGAATTGCACTTAACGGCAGTGGAAGGGTTGTCGATTCTGCGTATAGCATGCTCAATGATACTACTCATATTCAACGACCCTTCAACACGTGATAAGGTGATGCTGTTAGAACCGATACGAGGGTGTTTCACAAGGCTTGAACGATGGTCACCGGTGATAGCTTTAGAATCGAGACGGGTTTGGGTATCGATCAAGGGTCTTCTAATCCATGCATGGTCGCAACAATCATTTGAAAGTATCGCGAATATTTGGGGAAACTTGTTTCATTTAACGGACTCTACTGCTTCTCCCCAATCGTTTGAATGTGGATGGATGCTAATCGAAACATCATCCACATCAACCATAGAGGCAAAGGTGAATTTGGAGGTGGACAATGCGTTTTTCCCTATACAAGTTCGAGAGTGTGCCTTTGGTCCTTGGATGGAATGTGAGTGTACGATGGTGCAGTCTGACGAGGAGGACACTGATTCTTCGACACAGGGTTCGGATAGGGGGACACCATACAAAGGCGATGATCACCAAATGAAGGTAATGGGGCATGTGGAACCGATCGGGGACCAAGTTCACACAGAGGAAACGAGGTTGTGGCGTTGTAATAATTTGTGGGAACAGTGGATGGACCACGTTGAAGCCTCCCATGATGAGGTTAGGTCGAAGTGGATGCCAGATTCATTTAAGACGCAGGAAGGTGGTGGTGTGGCGGGTCCGATGGAGGAGCAAATCTCCGAGAGGGTGACGAGCGAGGTTGGGAAGAGTCCTACAGTAGCTAACCAACTCGAGGTAGTTCAATCACAATCGAATTTTGTGGATTTGAATGCAAATAACGTGGAGATGGTTGAACCAATCTCAACTTCTGTGGCTTTGAAGGATAATCCAGATTCAAATATTGAGAGGATAACAGATAAGATAGGAGAGAAATTTGCTGTTTCAGACAAAAATTCTCTGATCTGGATTAACGGCAGAGAAACAAAATCAATAAACCTTCTTTCAGGAGTGGTTTCGACACAAAAAACTGGTAGGAGCAGACCGCGAAAATAGGTGCTACGCCAGCAAGTTTCGACGCAGGTTGTGAATGCTTCACTCTCGGATTTGGATTTTCAGAATCGCTAGCAATTATTATCTAAGGAAATAGAGGCGACAATGGCATTGGGCAGTATCGTGGGAGTAAGAACAGTGGGGTGTGAAGCAGACATTATAAAGGATCTTAAACGGGTTTTTTCTGGGGAAAGGCAAAGTCAGTAAGGATGCATGTGGTTTCATGGAATGTCAGGGGTTAGGTTCGTGTTTGAAATGTAGGGCGGTGGGTGAAGTAGTAAAAAAAATAACGTGCGAATATGGTGATGTTGCAGGAATCAAAGCTAGAGGATGTGTCGTCGCTAGTGGTCGCAAGTTTATGGGTATCAGACAGATATGAATATATTTTTTCACCTTCGACAGGTGATTTAGGGGGCTTGATTACTATATGAGAAGGTTCATGTTTCAGTGTTGTCTCAATGGAGGTGGATCGAAATTTTATCTTTATAAGGGGGAGGTGGTGCGCGCAGGAGTTGCAATACTGTATGTTGAATGTCTATGCACCATGCGATGTGGTGGAACAAAGACATATGTTGCAACGATTAGGAGAGCTAATTCTGGACATCCCAGGACCGTGGTGTATCACAGGTGACTTGAACTCGATACACTGGTTATTAGAACGTGCAGGGTGTAGCTCTGTGGCGACATGTATGGAAGATTTCTCTGATTTCATTGACAATGTTGGGCTAGTGGATTTGCCGTTGATAGGGAAGCAATATAGTTGGTTTGGGAGGGGATTCAGGCGGAGTCGTATAGATATATTTTTGCTATCGTCTGCATGGGTAGATGTTTTTTCCAACAATTTTCAACATTCTTTGCCTAGAGAGGTATCAGACCATACACCGTTATTGTTCCTATGCGATGATCAAGATTGAGGGCCTCGACCTTTTCGCTTTATTAATTGCTGGTTGGAAGATAAGAAACATGTCCATGAAATGGCTGGAGAGTGGTGTCGGTTGCCGGAACAGGGGGTTGGAACTGAAAACATAATGGTTAAGATTAGATTCATGAAGAAATTTTTGCGTAGTTGGAACCGTATTGTTTTTGGTGATATTGAGTTGGAATTTCAGTCGATTCAAGCAAAGTTGGAGGGTAAGGATGCTGCGGGAATGGAGGGGGATCAGTGCGAGTTCGAAGTAGAACTGATAAAGTGGAAAAGAGAGTGGATGCAGCGGTTAGAGCAGGCAATCAGGCGTAAGGAATCCCTGTGGAGACAAAAATCAAGGGCGAACTGGTTGCGTTTAGGGGATCGTAACACAACGTTCTATCATCGTGCGGAAAAACTTAGAGCTATGCAGAACTCAATTCCGGGGCTGCTGATCAATGGCCATTGGGAAACGGATGTATATCGCTTACGTAATTATATTGTGACGACTTTTTCTACACATTTTGAGGCCGTTGAACAGCTATGTTTTTGGAGCATTGTGGGAGAGTTTTGTCAGGTTGATAGTACGACAAATAACGCTTTGGTGGCGCCGTTTAGTACATAAGAGGTTTGGGAGGTGATACGCGGGTGGGATGGTTCGAAATCGTCGGGACCGGATGGCTATAGCATGGCGTTGTTCAAAACATGTTGGAGTATAGTCCAAGGAGATGTGCTACGTTTTCTAGGTGAATTTCATGTAGCGGGTAGCTGCCTCTAGGAGTGAACTGCACTTTTTTAGTACTGATTCCGAAGATTGATTCACCAAAGGCTCTCAATGATTATCGACCGATAAGCCTTGTGAATTCGATTTATAAAATTCTTGCGAAGTTGCTTGCTAAGAGATTGCAGGTGGTGTTGGGTTCGCTGATAAGTGAGCACCAATCAGCATTTATTCGTGGACGACAAATTGTTAATGGCGTTCTACTGGCAAACGAGGTAATACATTATTTGCGCAAGAGTTCGACGGGCGGTTTTGTGCTCAAGTTAGATTTTGCTAAAGCCTACGATTGTGTGAGGTGGGAGTTTTTTTGGATTATATGCTCACTAGCATGGGTTTTTGTGAGGTGTGGCGCCATTGGATATTGGAATGTGTATCTACTGTCCGTATGTCAGTGTTGTTAAACGGCTGCGCTACGAAAGAATTTCCTATGGGGCGTGGATTAAGGAAGGGATGTCCATTGTCGCCTTTGTTATATGTTATTGTGGTAGAGGCGTTGCATAGTTTGTTGGTTCAGGCTGAGGCGTCAGGTTTGATACAGGGGGTATATGTTACGTCGAGGGTGACAATTACACATTTGCAGTTTGCAGATGAAACTATCTTGTTTTTCGAACCTTCGCCTGGATGTGTTGATTCTATCCGACGTTTGCTCAGCTGTTTCCAAGTATGTTCAGGTTTATAAATAAACTTTAGTAAATCATCATTGTTTGCTACTGGTGTTGATGAGGTTACTGTTGAGTCGTGTGCCAAAGCCTTGGGTTGTCGACATGGTTCTTTTCCATTTATTTATTTGGGGATGCCGTTAGGATCTAATCCTCACAGCATGGCGGTATGGGAACATGTTCTTGCTAATGTGGGACGGAAACTTGCTGGGTGGAAGCGTAGTGCGATGTCTTTTGCGGCACGGGTTACTTTGGTGAATTCTGTCCTTTCTTCGCTTCCAATATATTACATGGGTGTGTTTCGTATTCTGAAAGGTGTCATTGCGGCAATTGATAAGTTGAGACGTGCTTTTCTTTGGGGCGGTGTAAATTTGCATCGAAAGATGAGTCGTGTGAGCTGGAAGATGGTGTGTAGACCGTGTCACTTGGGCGGTTTGGGGTGGCAGATTTACAAGTGCATAATACTGCTATGTTAGCTAAATGGTCGTGGCGATATGCCACTGATGCATCTTCGTTATGGAGGGCTATTATAGTGGCTAAGTATGGAGAGGCTGGCCAATGGTGGCGTTTTAATTCGTCTCGTCAACAAGCGATGTCGATTGTATGGAAGCAAATAGTGCAAACAGCTTGTTCGTCTGATGTGCAGCGGTATTTACATGAGAAATTTTTGTGGCAAGTGGGGTATGGGAATCATGTCCTTTTCTGGTTTGATACATGGTGTGCGGAAAAGCTGTTGAAGGATATATTTCCGCGGTTATTTTCTTGTGCTCGTAATCGTCTTGCTTTGGTTGTGGATTATTCGGTGCAGGGGGACTTTGTCATTCAAGGTGGGCTGATTATTTTAGCCGTTCCCTTCGTTCTTTTGAGGTAGGGCAGCTATGTGAATTGTGGTCTGTAGTGGGTGATATTCGATTACATGCTGGTTTCCGTGACAAGCTGGTTTGGACCCAGATGCGCAAGGTTTGTTTTCAGTTAAAGCTATTTCACAGATATTGATGCTTGATCGAGCGGACGAAAGTGATTTTGGGGCGTGTTTCACATGGAAAATTCTGGTTCCACCTAAGGTACAAGCCTTCCTATGGTTTGTTTGGTTGCGTCGTTTGCCCATGTTTGAGTTTTTGCGACAATGGGGTATTGTGTTTAAGGGACAAAGCACATTGTGCGTTTGGTGTAAGAAGCGAGAGGAGGATGTTGACCATTTATTGTATTCTTGTCCGTTGGTTCAACGCATTTGGGACTGGTTTCGAAGTTGGTGGAGCGTTTGTTTACCGATGCCGAAGACCTTGTCAGAATTTTTCTTACCAGATTTCCATTGCTCGTTTTCGGGCGTTCTTCGTTGCTTGTGTGTATCGTGCGTGGCAGCCTTGATGTGGTCAGTATGGCTTGCGCGAAACCAGATGAATTTTTAATAAGAAGTCATTACCGATAGCCGAGGTTTGTTTTTTAATTAAATTACGTTCGTATTATTGGATACGGACATTACGAACTGACATTTACATTGGTGAGGCATTGTGGTGGGATTGCCCAAACTTCTATACTGAATCCCCGGATTCGCGACTGATACGTAGTGGTATCAGTTGGGAACCCCCGATGGTAGGGACGTTGAAGTTTTCAGTGGATGGGTCCACGCGAGGCAAGCCGGGTCCTGCGGGTTTCGGGGGTGTGATACGCGATGAGCAAGGCAGGATAGTGGCATTGTTCTCTGGCCCACTTGGTTGTATTGAGTCTAATGAGGATGAATTGCGGGCGATTGCTTTTGTGTTAACTTTCTTTCGACAGTCGGTTTGGTTATCGTATCCTCTGGTGGTGGAGTCAGATTCCATGGTCGTCGTTAGTTGGGTGCTACATGTTGATAAGCGGCCGTGGCGTTATTGGGAGGTGTTTCATGAGATTGACAACTGTTGTAATAGTTTGCACTCAGTGTGTTTTTCGCATATTTTCCGAGAGGTGAATGGCTTAGCTGATGCATTGGCTAAGGAAGGAGTATCGCGTGTTTCTTTATTTTGGGCTTGTTAACGTTACCAGGTGATCGCTGGTTTTGTTTTGTTTGTCGTTTGACTGTTTCTGTTGTTTTGTTGTCACATACTGGCCGTACTCTTTTCCTCCGTTAGGATTAGGGAGGTTTTTAACGAGGCGACCGTTGTGACATATGGTTGTATATTTCTTCTTAATATACGACATATTGTTGAGCAAAAAACAACTAATCTTTTGGAAGGATAGTAACTCGTTTGCACTTGGTTGATTTGTACAAGAAATTTGGAGAAGCTTCTCATTCAATTGAGGGATATGGAAAGAGGAAGTCTATCTAGGGTAGCATTCAAGGATTTTTTTCCTAAGGTTGGTACATTTCTAACTTATCTTGTTTCCCGCTTTTCCTAAAAGTTGATGCTTGGATAAATTGCATTTAGAGCAAAGGTTAGAGAAAGCATGTTCTAATGGGACTTTTGGGTTTTGATTTATGAGATTGATCATATTTTGGTGTTTTGAGCATGTTTGGGTGGCATTTGAGTGGACAAAATCACCATAATAACTCCCAAGTGAGTAGGGGTTCGTATATGGGTGCCTAAGGGAAGTGTTTGGACGGAACCTGTTTTGGAAAACTAGATTTGGGTTTGTGTACTGGTACGGGTTCAACTTGTACCAATACAAATAGGATTTTAAGCTTAAACTAGGTGATCTAGAACTTGTGTACCGGTACTGCCTTCAAGCAGAATCGATATGGGGTCTCCTATACTGGAATGATCGAGCCAATACCGGTACTAGCCATTTGCACAATTTCTAATAGCCAACTTTTGTACCAGTACGGTCGAGCCAGTACCAGTACTCGGTGGGGGTGTACCGGTACCTATTGGAACCATTGTCTATGTTTTTCAATAATTGATGTATGGGCCCCAGGAGGGATTTTGGTAAGCTCAAATGGTTCTTTCAAGTGTAAATGAGTTTTTATGATCATGTACTATAGTTCTTGGTTGAAATGTGTACCCTATTCTTTGTGATCCAAAGTGTACCTTTATGAGTTGTTTCCCGATGCTAGGTGATCCCGATGGGTGACATGATACATTATTCGATGCTAGGTGATCCCGAATACTCGTGTGTAGTACTCGATGTTGGGTGATCTCGGGCTAAATATGTTTGACTAGCATTGTGATGGTAATTGATGATTGATTTTCTTATTCATGTCACATACTCATTGTTTATATTGCACTTATTTTTATGAACGTCATGAAGTATAATAGGTTAGAAATGTACCACTAAGCTTGTTAGCTCAACATGCAGATGTGTTGTTTTTCGTGCGTAGGTTTGCAGGTCACTCGCTTGGAGGAGCACATCGACGATGACTTCCCAGCACCAATTCAAGTTGAGTACATTACCTTGATTTTATTAGTAGGGCAATGTATCCATAGAACCTTATGGTAGTTGGTCTATAACTTTGTTTTTACTTTATTATTAAATACAACGTTTATTCGTACGAGCCTCCATTATATTTTTGATTTGAATCTATGTATGAAACTCTTAATTAATGACTTGATTGAATTGTGTTTTATGGCTAAACTTGGGATTTAAAATTGAAAAAAATTATTGTTCGGGTTAGAGGTGACCCAAATGTAGCGTCTTTTATTCTGTAGGATCGAGTTGTTATATTTAGTGGTATCATAGCTTAGGTTTAGCCGGTTCTACGAAATCCCCGTGGTATATGCGAGTTGTTGTAAGGTGTCTAGTGGAAACAAGCCCCTAATATTAAGTTTTTGCTCTTTGAAAACTGGGAATATGATGTGATTCTTATACTTCCCTTGTAAAACGTCGGCTGCGATGTTAAGATTTTTACGATCGCGACTGTGAGAGACGAGTGTATAAACTTGTCAAAGCTCTTTAAAGGTTTGATCGGTAGATCATGGGGGTTTAGTTATAGCCTAAAAAGCTTAACTAAGCTCAAGCGCAAGTTTCCCTTATTTCGCTTGGATGTTGATGAGATATGAGCTTGTGGATTTCATGTTTTGGTTTTTAAACATGGTTCGATATACTTACTGTAAATGCATCGTTTTGGATTAATATGCATGTTTATCAAAGTATATGGATGCCTATGAGCATTGAGATTTTTTCTTAAAAGGGAATGTGTTATTGCACTTGACAATGTGGTTTTGCATATGAAACAGTTTTGAGAAATGCATTGAAAAATAGCAAGTAAGTGTATTTGAAAATGATACATTGGCTATGTGACGTAAATGAGAAAGTATAAGATATAGTTGGCATGTCATAGGTTTTAAAGTGTACCATAATACAAATTCGATCGCTCTGTGGCTCTTAAGGTATAAATGTATGGCTACTCGGGCTGATGACATTCTTTTGTTTCTTACAATAACGGTAAGCCTATTGTTGTGTGGTAGAGGTAAGTCTATCACGATGGGTAGGGGTAAGCCTATCCTAGGCCGAAGTGAGATTAGGTGGAGGTAAGTCCACTGGGAAATTCGTGTATCCGATGAGGTTTAAAGTAACATTGTGTTTTTTGAATGAAAGGATAGAGGTAAGTCTACCTAGGTCACAATAATTGCTAATATATGAGATATGCGAGACATATGAGAGCAGTTTTGTTGCATATGGTAGTTATGCATGATATGTTTTGGAAACAAATGAGAAGATGCTTTGGTTTGGCCAAGCATGCTTTCGTATAAAATATTATGTGGTTTTCAAAAGAGTTTAGAAATGCATCAATGTTTTACATAAGAGCTATCCCACTAAGCATTGTGTGCTTACGCTATCTTATTCCCATTGATGCAGAGTAATAGAGTTGAGGGGCAGCATTCACTTGAGTATGGAAAACCTAGTTTAATTTGGTTAATAAGGCAATGCATTACCATGCTTTCGGGGGTTTTGTAATCTGGATTTTATTGTGTTGTGGAGGTTTATATGTTGTGGTTTGATGAACTAATATGTTATTGGTTTGAAGCATGATTTAAGATGACTTGCATATATGTGTTTGATGCTTGGAGGTTTTCTTAGTTATGCATATAGGATGAGAATGATTATGCTTATGCTTTTATGGTTCAAGCATGTTTAAAATTATACTAATAGTCAATTGATGTGATGCCAATAATGACTTGTGCCTTTAATCTCTTTTTGAATGTTGAGTTGGATTGATCACACTAATAGAACACTTCGATGTGTATCCTGCTTATGTCTAAGTCAAAATATTATTGATGCACACTGCAGATAATACCAATCGCGGCGTGAATCGTGCAAAGACAACATTGTTTGGTTCGTTCTTCTTTAGCCGCCTTAAACCCTAACCTATGTCTAGGCTTGATTGATCAACACTTGATTAGAGTGAGGACCGTACTTACTCCTTTCGTGAGTTCGACTCTCTCGGTACCGAACAAATGGATAGTTAACAACTAATCTCTCGAACTTAATTGAAAACTATGAAGATCATGGAATAAGCAAACCTTGAAGTTTTATTGCAAAAACAAATTTAATTCCTAAACAACCATTCTCACACTAGTTTACAACATAACACAAACCCAAAGAGAATTTAGAACATAATGGCAGCAAGAAAACCTAAATTATGCCTAAGGGAAAACCTAAGCTGTTTTGAAGTAAAAATACATTAAGTATATATAGGCATTAGCTATGTCAAGTTATGCTTGGAGTAGAAGTCTTCAAAGTAGCTTTTGCATTAAATGCAACCTTTAATTCTGACTTCTTTGAGTTGAATGTGGACTTCTTCACGTTGCCTTGCTCTGCAAGTTAGTTTGTTCTCCTCTTTCGGCGACTCTGTCCACTTGTATCACCCGGGTTTAGGGATCGGGTGTTAGGTGTGTGAATCGAGTTCGAGTCGTTGGGCTCGTTTTAATTAAAATGGCTTTGCTTTAAACATTAAAAGGGCTTGTGATTCATTAAAGGCAAAGTTGTAATGTTCTAAATAAATGAAATAGTCAAGTAAAAGACATGTTTTGAAATGCCATCTTCTTCTTCCTCAAAGCACAGTCATGACTAAACCCCCCAAACCCCAAGTTACTATTCCATTCATTCCTTCACCGATTTCAAGTGATTTCAGCGAGGTAAGAGCGTTTTCTACTTCTCCTCATCATTCCTAACATTTCTGTAGTTTTAGTTTTTCATAAACAACACTTTTGACGATTTTGAAGTTTTCAAGCTTCGGGAAAATGGAAGAAGCTTTAATAGGTTTTTGTTTGATTTTCGATTTGTAAAGTTTATTTGTGTTAAAGTCTTGCCCTTAAGTGTATTATATTTCAAAATGGTGGTGTTTTGATGAAAATCCAGTAATGCCTTGAAGTTTTATTGCAAAAACAAACTTAATTCCTAAACAACCATTCTCACACTAGTTTACAACATAACCCAAACCCAAAGAGAATTTAGAACATAATGGCGGCAAGAAAACCTAAACTATGCCTAAGGGAAAACCTAAGCTATTTTGAAGTAAAAATACATTAAGTATATATAGGCATTAGCTAGGTCAAGTGTTCTGTATTTCTTTGTATCATCATGGGAGAAGAAACGTTGGAAGGTGGGTTTGGATTGTTATGCTGATGCCATGTGTGAGATAGGTTTTGTTGTAATCTGAAACTTAAAAAAACGATAATGAGAAAGAGAGTGGTGGATTCAAGAATAGGTTAACAAGGATATTAAAGTAAAGTAAATGAATGAGAGAAGTGGGGTTTATATAGATGGTGCCGAGAGATGTCGTTGCGGCATTAAATGTCCAACGGGTAGATCGCTTCACGCACATTACAGGTTTTCTGCCCGTTACTTCTATAGTCGTTGACGGCTAGCCGTTAGTGGTCAACTAGGCATTACGCGATTTCTGCGCTGGGCCGCCCTCAGCTGTCTTGGCGAGAAAGTGGGCGGGCTCCTTATTGGGCCTTCTTCTTGGTCCGGCTCTTTTATTTCTAAAGCCTGAAATAAAAATAAAAATAATTAAATACTAAAAATAAATTCTGAAAATTAAAAATGTGGAGAATAAATTTAACTAAATGAAAATCTAATCTTAAAAGAAAGAAAATAAACTGCAATAAATTAAATTATATTCCTAAAACATAAAAATAAAGAAAATAAAAATTAAATTAATTAAGTTATGTTGGGAGTGCATTTGGGTGCATCTCCCAGACATAACCACTTCCCGAGGTCGTGTTTCTTGTCTTTCCCTCCTGGGGGTCCTCCTGTTCTGTAAGGTGGTGTGTTGTTGGGTCCTTCAGTCTGCCTTTGATCTGCCATGACAAATGTTGTCTTGCCCTGTCTTAGTGCTGAATTTGGAGGCCTGAGCGTTCAGGCATCCTCTTTTTCCTTTACCGGGGGTTGTAACACATTTAGCTTGATGCTTTGATTGTATACCCACATGATCAGGTCCCCATGCTCCACATCATTTAGTGTTCTGCCCATGGCCAGAAATGGTCACCCAAAGATGATTGGGACGTTTTCATCGGCTTAAAAGTCTAAGATGGGGAAATCTACTGGAAAAATAAGGTTTCCCACTCGGACTAAGATGTCTTTGATCTTACCCTCCTGTTGTACGAATGAGTGATTAGCCAGTTTTAGCATAATGGAGGTAGGTTTGGCTTACCCAATACCTAGCTTGTCGAAAACTACCTTGGGCATCATGTTGATGCTGGCTCCTAAGTCGTACAAGGCTCTCGTTGCATGGTTACTGTCGATTCTACATGGTATAACAAAACTGCCCGGATATGTCCTTTTGGCTGGCAACTCGTTGTGCAGCATAACCATGCACTCCTCTGTCACAGCTACGGTTTTGAACTCACTAATTCTTTTCCTCTTGGGAACCATGTCCCTTAGGTATTTTGCATAGTTGGGCATGTTCTGGATGGCTTCGATGAGAGGGATATTTATGTGCACCTGTTTCAGAATATCCAGGAATTTCTGGAACTGGTGCTCCTGCTTCTGTTGCTTTATTCGTTGGGGGAAAGGTGGCAGCAGGCGGATGTCCTCTATACGCTTCTTGCATGGCAACTTAATCTGTGGAGGATCATATGCCTCAGGGTTACTGTCGGTCTCATATGCCGAGGCGGCTGGTGTTGATGCTGGCGCGGCAGGTAGTTCTTTTTGAGCTGGCTTTTCATTTCTGGGTTCATCCAACTATTTCCCACTTCTAGTTGATATGGCTTTACACTGCTCATACATGGGTTTAGCTGCTATCTCTGTGCTGCTGGATGCTACACCCATTGCCATGTTGCTTATGATCTCCGTGAATTGCCCGAACTGGGTCTTCATGTTCTTTATCGCAGCTTCCTGGTTGTTCATCCTCACCTCAATATTGTCCATAAATGACTCAATTTTATCAATAAATTTATTAGTACGAACAATAAAATCACTAGTTCTAGACATAAATGTAAATTATTTTCGAGTGAGTTATTACTCGTATTATGTTGCTGCTGAGGCGGCTGCCTTGACATGTTTTGTTGGTATCCTCCTGGTTGTTGAGTTGGATTGGTAGCTGTGTTTGGATTACTCCAGGAGAAGTTAGGATGCTTCTTCCGGCTAGGGTTGTATGTGTTGGTGTTGGGCATGCTGTTCCTCTCATGGGTTCCCATGAAGTTGGCAGATTCACTGCATTAAGAGGAATCATGGTTGCCCCCACACTCTTCACAAAAAGGCTCCACAGCCTTGGCCTCGTATGTCTTTCCTTTGGCCATACTCATCACTAGTTGTGTCAGCTTATCCAGGCGGGCATTTACAGATTTAGTGGCCTCTACTTCATTAATAACAGATGGCCGCCTTATGCTGCCGCGGCGGGCTGTAGGGAACTTATAGTCGTTCTTAGCAATCTTGTTTAGGATCTATAGTGCCTCCTTAGGTGATCTATCCAGGATGATTCCATTGGCTGAGGCGTCGAGCATCATTCGAGTTGGGTAGTTCACCCAATTGTAAAACATCGACACCTACGTCCAAGCCAAAAAACCATGAAGCGGGCAGTTATTTAGCATCTGTTGGTACCGCTCCGATGCTTCATACATTGGCTCGCCATCCCCTTGTCGAAAAGCTGTGATCTCGTTTCGTAGCCTGTCTGTGACATTAGATGGGCTGAAACAATCCAAGAAGTCCTTGCACAACTCTGTCCAAGTATTGAATAAACCTGCCGGCTAGTTGTTCAACCACTGCTTCGCCCTATCTCTCAGTGAATAGGGAAATAACCTCAACTTTAGCACGTCTTGGTGGACTTTGTGTGTCTTGAAAGCTTTGCATATGTCTAGGAATCCTATCAGGTGATGTCGAGCCTCTTCTGTGGCAGTCCTTCCAAATTGCCTCAATGTGTTGATCATATTGAACATCACAACCTTTAACTCAAAGTGATCCTGATGTGATCTTGACCAGCACCAATTTTCTTCATGACGTGCTCACATCTTTGACAAACTATCAAGCTCAATCGAAGGGAGTTTTACCTTACTTCATCCTCTATTTGCTCATTTATACATTATGTCTTATCATATGATATAATTTATTTGCATGAATTTGCATGAGCAATTCATAGTGGCATAACATCCATTTGCATTAATAAACATGCTGCCCATTAAAGGCATGCATTTCATTTAAAGCATTTAGTTCATTAATACATGTAGTTCATTCAATAAAGCTAGTTCATTCAATAAAGCTAGTTCCTTTAATTTTTTTTGCATGACATATTTAATTATCTTTTCAATTTAGCATGAACATTTGCTTGTTTTGTGTCTAGGTGCATGAAGGGAAACGAACAGTCACAATAAATGCAAGAATTTCAGTCAGAATGTTTTCAACTTCTGGATGCGATAAAGACATGTTAGGGTCTTGAGATCACTTGGAAATTATTCCTCTATCTCTTAGCTTTCCAACGCATTTTGAATCACCTCAATCCGATATCGGGAGCTTGAGATATGATCGATTTACTGAAGACAATGCAGGCTGGAATTTTCATTACGGGAATTTTGTACAAGGATGATTTGGATGAGTTTGAGCCAAGGAAGAGTCCTTTCATCTTCATCCATGAGACATGCAATTGAAGGCTATCTTAATGCTCATATTCAAACCAATTCAAGGCTGAATTCTTATCATCTTTTCAAGGCTGTTCATATTCCACCAAGAACAATGCATTCAAATCTTATTAATTCACCTTTTTAAGGCTGAATTCATCACCTTTGGATGTTGTTCACGTTCTAGCAAGGTGACATGCATTGAAGGCTGAATTATTTCACTTAATACTACAATTTAGTGATATAAATCAGTATAGAATGGGAAGAGACACTCCAAAGTGGACAGCAAGATCATTACAACCATTCAAGGCCTCCATTCAAGTCATTTTATCTCCTAATCAAGCAAAGCAAGGTAGCCCAAGAGTCACTCCTCCTTTTGGACGAAATTGAGGCCACATTCATCTTAAAAATATCTAGATTCATCACCATTTGATCTAGAATATTCAGCCAAAGCTTGGAGATAAGAAAGACAAAGCATTCAAGAGCATTACAATGCACTCAAGTGCATGACAAAGCATTCAAGTGCATTTGTTTTCATCTTTTGTAAACCTTTTCATATGCTGCCCAAAATACTATAAATAGGTAGCTTAGGTTCATTGTAAAGATAGATTTTGATTTTATAAAAACTCCTTTGAAAGGTTACTTTCATTTTAGTTCTTGCGAGAACTCTATCGGCTTCAAGTTGTGCTTGTAGTCTTCATCCATTCCACTTGTTTATAACGTTGGTTCCTAGCTCCTTTATAGCTAGTGGGTCTCGTTCCATACTCCTACCTCTTCGATTCCATACTTTTATATTGTTGGTTCCTAGCTTTCTATAGCTAACGGGTCACAATCCGTCATCCTTACATATCTATATAGTCCACGCCACCTTCACCACCTTCACCATCTTCACCATCAATTTTCCTTTCTTTCATTTTACCCCAAATCCATCACTCTTCCATAACCATCAAACAACATCTACAATCCCTTATTCCACCCTTCATTTATCATTATTATCATATTTATCCTTCTTACATCTTTATTTTGCAATTTCAGAGTTCAAGCTTTCGGGAATTAAGTTCTTACTAGAATCACGATCGGGCAACTTCGTATATGACTCGGAATCCATAACCGAGATCATATCAATTGGTATCAGAACAAGGTTGATTCAGTAAGATAGTCGTTGTCTCTCTTCTGAAAAAAAAGAAAAAGAAAAAAAAAGAAAAAAAAAGAAAAGAAAAAAACAATAAAAAAAATTAGAGAAAGTTAAAGAGGGAGGGGGCATCGTATTCTCTATTCTTCTTTAAAAAATGCTTACATCATTTTTTCTTTTGCTACTATTTTTTCATCTTTACCAACTCTCACAATTTACCTTTTTTTGTTGCCATTTTTTCTTATCCCACCTTCCAAATTCTTTTTGCCAAGTTTTTTTTTTCAGCCGAATTCTACAAGCCATTTGCAAGCCTTGAGGAAGTTCTTAAAAGGACTTGATTGAGAGCAAGAGTGGAAAAAGGCAAGAGTGCACATCAAGGGTAAAAGCCATCCCGAGTGAAACACGAGTGTGAGTGCATTTTCTTGGAGTGGAATAGGTGAGGCTTTGTGTTTGTGAGGTTTTAAATTTTTTTATTTTTGTTACTAATAATGTCTCAAAATTCCGTGAGAAACTCTGTTGGAGGAAGTAATAACGTTAAAGTAGATGCAACTAACTCCAATCTTCAAGATATTATCCGAGAGATGGACAGGTTGTTGCAACAAAGGTTGGGGCCGATGCAAGAACGATTAGATCATTTGGAGGAAAGATCTCAACGAAGGCAATTTAGGGAAGAATTGAGAACCCTTTCAAGAAAAAGGAATGCTCCAAAGCACTATGTGGGTTCAATATCTAACTCGAGTCAAAGTCCAAGATGGAATGACATAGTATCTCAATCAAGAGAGTACATGTCAAAAGAGAAGACTACTTCAATTAAAAGCAACTTACATCCAGATTTTAGATGCTATCGTTGCTTGGGAAAAGGACACCCACCAAGCCAATGTCCTAATCGGAGTGCCACACGATCTTATGGGAGTGAAACATCAAAATGGGGTCTAAGTTCATACAAGAAGAATTCCCCATTACCATTCCACGAAAGAGGAGGACCACCCAACGGAAGTAAGCCCATTGCCGAAACCAGCAAGGGTAAGACTACCGTCAATCCAAATCCTTCCCGTGATATACAATGTTTTAATTGTTTGGGGCATGCTCACATTGCAAGCCAATGTCCGAACCGCAACAACATGCTTCTTCGAGATGATAGAGCAGTTGAATTAGAACAAGAGGAGGTTGAGAATGAAGATGCTGCCATTGAAGAAGACGAATCCGAGCATGCCATGGAAGGAGATGTTCTTGTTGTTAAAAGGAGCCTAAGCGTGCAAACCATTGAAGAAGAACATTTTGAGGTGACAAAAACACTTGGAGATGCAACCGTTGGAGTTGAAAAAGAGATTTTATGTGAGAAAATCATTGAAGTGATTGAAATTGAGGGCATTGAAAAGATTGAGAGAAATGATGAAAATGAGTGCGAGAGTGAAAGAAGCTTTCAAACAAAACAAGAGAGTGAAGAGAGCATTCAAGAAGAATATGATATTGAAGAGAGAATTCAAAACAAACATGAGTCTTGAAAGCTCTGTGTGTCTTGAAAGCTCTGCATATGTCTAGGAATCCTATCAGGTGATGTCGAGGAATCCTATGTCTATCCAAATCCTTCGTATATGACTTTGTGTGTCTTGAAAGCTCTGCATATGTCTAGGAATCCTATCAGGTGATGTCGAGCCTCTTCTGTGGCAGTCCTTCCAAATTGCCTCAATGTGTTGATCATATTGAACATCACAAGCTTTAACTCAAAGTGATCCGCTTCAATTTCAGGTTCTGCCACAGTTTGATTAAACCCTCTGAAATCATGCTCCAAGTAGTCCCTGGTGGTTAGAACATATTGTGGCCGCCTGGGCAGAACAAGAGGTTGATGCCTAGGTGGTACTTGATGCTGCTCTTTGGGAGGCGAATCTTGCTGCCCATCCCAGCCGTTTCGAGCATCGTTGGCAGGGTTGTCGTCTATGTCGTTCACCATGGTTACCTCTACTTTTCCCTCTTCCTTGGCTTTCTCGAGGGCTTCTCTGACTTCTTTTTTAGTTTTCTTGCTCTTCGTTCGATCTCGTCTATGTAAACGATTTCGCTCTTTGGATTTGCTCTGGTCATGCACTAGCAAAGAAAACTGTAAAGTTCTTTTTTCTAATATAATAGAAAAATAAAAACTAAAAATTAAATGCAAATAAAAAATAAAAGTGCAGAAATATAAAAACGAATTTTACTGTTGCCAATCCATGTCAACGGCGCCAAAAACTTGTAGAGCGTTTGGGTGTTCTGTAAATATGAGCGCAATCGCATACTCTTGTCAAGTTATAGTGTATAAGATATCGTCTCCCACAGGGATTAGACAGCTCAACTCGAATTGTAATTCCTGCACAAAGAAAATTAAATGCACAAATGAGTTTTGGTTTAAAAAGAAAAGTAAATAAAAGACAAGTAAATAAAGTGAAGAGATCAGATTGATGGAATGGGTCAGGTTATGCTGCTGAGTAGTGTGAAACTGCGGTGATTAGGATAAGTTGCTCTGCGCTGCCAGACTTTGCTAACTCGGTACAGGATGGCAGATTAGCTGCTTTGACGCTTTCGCTGCCTCGGCAGTGGAACGGGCGATTGGCTCAGCGGCAAACTCGGCAGTCCTTCAAGGCTCGGCATAACGTTTCGACAGTGATCCCGGTTATACCTAAGTTAGACTGTTGTTGTTGATTGCTGCAGATGATACCTGTCACGTCGTGAATATTGCAAAGACAACAACCTTGGTTCGTTCTTCTTTAGCTCCCTTAAACCCTAACCTATGTCTAGGCAGGATTGATCAACACTTGATTAGAGTGAGGATACTACTTATCCCTTTCTTGAGTCCGACTCTCTCGATACCGAACAAATGGATAGTTAACAACTAATCTTTCAAACTTAATTGAAAACTATGGAGAGAATCGAATAAGCAAACCTTGATGTTTTAATCCAAAAACAAACTTAATTCCTAAACAACTGTTCTCACACTAGTTTGCAACATAACCCAAACCCAAAAGAGAATTTAGAACATAATTGGCGGCATGAAAACCTAAACTATGCCTAAAGAAAAACCTCGGTTGTCTTGAAGAACAAAATATGTCGAGTATATATATGCATTAACTAGGTCAAGTCCTCCTTGGAGTAGAAGTCTTCAAAGTAGCTTTTTCATTAAATGAAACCTTTAATTCTGACTTCTTTGAGATGAATGTGGACTCCTTCTCGTTGCCTTCCACCGCAAGTTATCTTGAACTCCTCCTTCGGCGGCTCTGTCCGCTACTCCGAGCATTAGAAAATTGAGTGGATAGCATCGTTGGAATCAAGATTTTCTACTCTACAGATCGCACTCTAGTTTTCCAATTCCCCAGCTTGTTGCCTTGGGAGGCAGGTATGGCGGCGGCGGCTACTCGGCAACGGCTGTCTCTGTCTGTAACTACATCAGTACAACTCCCTGCTCTACTGCCTCAGTATTAGCTCCTCAGCTCCTCTCTCCTTCTGCCAGCTTCTAGTACCTAAAACTAAAACTAAATTAAAATATCATATTTTCCTTACAAAATAAAAGATAATCAATAAAAGCATGGCAAAGTAAAGAATAATGTAAAATGCAATGCATGAACCTAATTATTCCTAAAATGTACTTAAGAACATCAATAATATGAGATGGAATGCGCAAAAAATATAGAACTTATGAACACTTTACACCAGGGCAGGAGATGTCGTGACGGGAATAAAGAAAAAGGAAACACGAGGTAGAACCAACTAGTAATAGACCATGATCGAGCCAAGCCACAACTGATAGCTTCTACATAGGGAAGCTGATTTATGAAGAATGAAGCCTTCTGGAGCAGCTCCAGTTTCAAACTAATGCCGAGGCAACAGAATGCCTTGTCGCGGCATTTTACTACTCAACCTACCGGAGGGAAAAACATGCAAAGTGTTAGTCGATTCGTAGAGCTTTAAATGCCGGATTTTTCTACACACTTTGCGTGGCAGTTGGAGCTCAAGAAGATGACGAAAATATGGAAGGAATGATAAGTTTGGACTTTTGGCCAAAACTGAATAATGTATTGAATTAAAGAGATTCACCTCTTTAATAAAGTTATGTAACCCCCTTAGCCCGGCCTAGACGGTTGACCCGAACTACGAAGATTACACGGGGAAAACCAATGTCAACCCGAAAGTCAACCTTGATTAACGACCCATTTTTTTCTTCTTTTTAATCTTGTCTAGATACATGTTAACCCTAGGTGAACACTCGAGAAACATATATGTGTAAGGCACAGCGGTCGGATTTCAGAAAGGGACTCAATTGCACAATTTACAAATTTTAGGGACCAAAACGTAATTTCTGAAAATTAGAAGGTCTTTGCTGGTTTTAAAGTTACCAATATGAAATTAGTCACATTTCATGCTTCCCTGCCAAAATTCAACTTAATTGGACATCTCAAACTCAAGCAATTGCAATATCAACATTCGGGACTAAAATGTAAAGCTTGCAAACTACAACACCATTCAAATCAGTGCCCAACGGTCACCTGTTTCGAAATGGTGTTGACCGTTCCGAAACGAGGGTTGGTTCCGAGACTGGTTTTGAAACGATGCCTTCCAGTAGCCAAAACGTTTCGGAACGCCCCTTAGCGTTTCGAAACACGAAGGCCATTTCAGGCCCCCGTTTCGAAACAATAGAGGGTGTTTCGATACGGTTTGCCCAGTAGCTGCTGATTTTGCTGGTTTTTCATGCACTAACCCATTAAAACTCATTCTAATGACTTCCCAAACATTCCAACGGGTCAACAAACATATAAGGTACATATTTAGAACTCCTAAACACATTCATAGCATCAAACATGGTAAACTCATATTTCTAGAGGCATGCTTCCTAGTCAAACAATCCAATAAGCAATTCAAACCTCAGACAAGCATTAAAGGCCATTCACAATTCAAATCAACCAAGGCAAACATGTCACAACCACAGGGAGTTTAATACATCTCCCAAAACAAAGTTTAGATCCCCATTGCCATATTACCAAAACTAATAGTGTATGAAAACATCACCATACATGAGCTTAGTTTCCCTTGGACACTCTTAGCCTCCTTGTTGCCCTTTAACACCTCAATTATCTGCATTATTGGTAAAAGAGAGAGCGTAAGCATAAATGCTTAGTGAGGCATGTTCTAAATAAACCAACACAATAATGCATTTTTAGAAAACACTTTCAACAAAGCTTTTAAACACATGCTCATCTCTTTTCATGCAACCTTGCATACTTTACAAGCATCTCATGCTTCATTACATTCAATTCATTATATTGTCTTTCAAGTGATAGTTCGCAACCATTTCAACACAAAACACAATCGGATACGCGGATTACAAGCGTTGTCCCACACGCGGATTACAACCATTTCAACTTACTCTTGAGCTTAGCTAAGTTGTTTAGACTTAAACTAAGCTCCCAAAACCTCCAAATAATCGTTTCAAAGCTGGAAAATCATCTCCACTCACCAATTACGTTTCGCTCGCTTGCCGAAACGCCAATTAAGCCTCCTAAACAACTCCAAAGGTGTCCGAAGATGTCTCCCATGTTTTAGACACATCAAAACAGAGGATTAATGCATCATCATGCATTGAAATCTTCAACCAACACATCTATACTCGTTGCTCTACCTAAAACCAACATTTCGACTACCAAACACAACCGAAATCACCTCCAAACTCCTCCAAAACTCTACCAAGCCAAGATCCATCCCTTCTAATCATTTCTAAACATCAATCACCATCAAAAACAAACCTAAACTCGACCTTATACCTTCAGCTATAACAGAACACTAAGAACACCTCAAAAACCACCATTTTCTTGATCAAAAACTTAGGAAACACAACCTATTCGGGATTGCACTAATTAAACCTCATTCTAAACATCATTTAATATCCAAAATACATTAAAGAACCATCTCAAAACAGAGCCCAATCAATCTCAACGAAATTCTTCAAGATCTCTTCCAAAATCTTGAGTTTTAAGCAAAAATTAAATCTCTAACATTAAAACCATTTATAAAACTTAAATTAAGGATTGACAACTTGGGAATTTCAGTAAAGAACTGAGTATTTAGAGGAGAAGAACAATCTTACCTCTAAATGGTGATTCCTCCTTGATTTGGGCAAAATTCCATGAAAAATCAATGTGGAAATCAAAAGGTTTTTTTTGCTAGATTGATTATGAAACAATTAGTGATGGAAATCTCATCAAATAAGGTGAAGATAAAAGTGATTTGTGCCGGAGAAAATGTGTTTGGATGATGGGATTTTGAGAGAAAAATGAATGAGAGAAAATTAGGAAAAAGGTAGTTATGAGAATATAAAAGTAGTTTCCATCTTTATTTCATTTAATAAAAACATTAATTAAATCACCCAAATTAAGGAAAAATTTGGAGAAAACATTTTGGGTAATTAGCTCCTTAAAGATTCAAAGTTTCAATCGTTTACAAAATAGTCACCACTAAACTTTTCAAAAATCGCATTTTGGTTACTACACCGAAATGTAGTATTTCCAAACCTTATTTTGTAAAATTGATTTCACTACTCTCTTATATATATTAAAAGAGGATTTTTAGATATTTTTCCATATTTTTAAAGCATCCCGAACTAGGCTTTACCTAAAAACCTCCTATTATAACCGTTTCTCAAACCGGTCCAACCAAACCCTAAACTTCTAAGCCCAAAATTGGGGTGTTACAAGTTAAGTCCAAGTCTAACTTAACTTCCTCTCCAAGAAGGATTTCTGCCTACACCTTCCCCTATATAAAGGAGGCTTGCGCCCATCATCGGAGACATCACATAGAGACGAGAGAGCTTAAGATTTAGTTTGTGGTTTCTTTCCATTCATTATGTTCTAATTTCCTTAGGGTTAGGATTAGTTTGTTTAGTAGTTGTGTGAAGACTATTGTATTTGTTTAAGTTCTTAATGCAATAAAGTTAAGGTTTGCTTATTCTTGGCTTCAATCATACTTGCATACTTATCGAGAGAGAGTTTGTGAGGTTATCTATTTGTTCAATATCGGGAGAATTGAACTCACAAAACGAATAAGCACATTTTTCATCCCATGTTGTGTTAACTAACTCGGCCTAGGGATAGGTTAAGAGTTTTAGCGGCTAAAAAAGTGTTAGAATAGTTGGTGTTTGTCTTTGGTTCACGCTGGGAGGTATCATTGAAGTTCAGCTATCAACCAGTGTTCCGAGCTTAGGGATAAGGAGGAACCATCCAAGGACGCTTTGCTGAACCTTAACAGCATCTTCCCAAGAGCAAGGGATTACCACGGCAGGGACTCAACCATTGCGGCCATGGCAGGGACTTAGGTTACTGCCACGACAGTTTTGTGTTGTTGCATTAAAGACAGAGACAAGTCAATAGGATTCCACACTACGACGCATTCTAATCTGACCCATTCTCTCAAATTGATTTTCTCTTTACTTTATTTTCTGGCTTATATTAGTTTTAGTATTTTTAGATTACTCCAACCCAACAATTAATCAGTGTTTTTACTTTATTTGTTTTGCAGTGCGATGAAGTAGGATCAAAAGGCTAGCCCAATCCCTGTGGAGACGATACTCGATATACTTATCATTATATTACTTGAGATGTGTACACTTGCACTATTGCGTGGCACTTTTACGCGACCATCAACGGTCAATCATACATGATCGGGTGCATAGCAATCTTAGAGGTAAGATGGTAGTAAATTATTGTATTGTGGTAGTAGTGAAAAATTTAGCATGGATTGAGTTTTTAATGTTGTGTGTAATTTTGAATGTAGGTGAGATTATATGATTATTGGAGAGGAGTTCCTAGCAGAGGAACTTGGGCTGCAGACCGCGTTGCTCGCATTCATGCATGGGGGAGAAGGAGGTGTAGAGACTTGTTTCCTACATTAGGGCAGAGTGTCCTACGAAAAAAAATTAAAGGTAAGTAACATGGTAAATATGTGTAGTGTGTAATGAATAGAAATGACATAAAATACATATAATAAATGGATGTAATTTGCAGGTTATTGGGTTAGATGGTGGTCAGAGTGAAGGAAAAGAGGGTGGAGATACAAGTTCCTCTACTAAAATGATAATGAAGGCATTTGGCAAGGTCGTTACAGATGTGAATGAAATGAGAGAAACTATGAAAGCTGGACTAGAAAAGCAAAGTAAGATCGAGGAGATGTTGGAGGCTTTGAAGGATGAATCAAAAATAGTGGTTGATTATATGGTTTGTATGAGTGCGAACCTGATGTACTTGAAGTAGGCTTTACGTGTTGTTGATGCCAAATTTGGCATAGGGGTTGATGAAGAGGAAGCACGAGAAGAAGAAATCGATGTTCCTATGTGTAAGGGCAATGAAGAAGTTGGTATCCAGGTGGATGTGTTTGGTGATGATCAGAATGTGTTGAAGGAGGACAATGTAGCAGCGGCAACGAAAAAGAGAAAGGTAAAACTTTATTTTAGTGTATAGATTAGATTTCAATGTTTGTTGTTGAAGTATAATTAACATATATGATATTTGTAGGGTAAGGCGAATGATAAAGCAACAATTAAGGTTAGTGGAGAAGGAAAACCAAGACGAATGAAAACTCGAAACATACAATAAGTAATTACGATTATAAAAATGTTTGATATTGATCATCGTTATTTAATGTAATATTGTTATTTAATGTAAAACTTCTTTTGGACGTTTGAGTTTAGTCAAACTTTGGTAATGAATTTAAATGTAATGTACTTTATTTCGAATTATATAGTTTATTTAATTTTGTTTGATAATTTATAAATATTGGTACAAGTAATTATTATGTTAATATTGTTACCTTTGTATATATATATATATAATAGCATTGACTAATTTATGTGCAAGTTTGGAGTGTTTCAGGTACTGCCCTATGTTGAAATAAGTGATGGGGTGGGGCCGTCTATAAGAGCCACGAGTGACTACATATGAAATACGCCTTTGTCAGAAAAGTAAGGCATATATTGTTAGTGTAATGCGTAGCATTGGTAATAATTGGTAAATAATATATATTTGTGTAGAAAAATCGTCATTCATTTGGCCACATGTACGTGACTGTAAGTGAAGTAGATACGTTACATCCCGGATGTTGGGTTAGTGATGTGGTTAGTATAATTTATAGCTTAAACAATGAAATGATTAAATTTGAATTAATAAAATCATATAAAATGTTTAACATGGTTTTGCATTATTTAGATTATTGACATTGTTGTGTGGAGTATGGTTGTTGAAGACATTGCAATGAAGCGTAATGCAAGGAGATGGTATCTTCCGTGCTGCTTAAGTGTAAGTTCATCGTTTACATTCTTTATGTATAGTAGAAAAAAATACATTGTTGTATTTTGGAAGCTGAATAAATAGTTTTGTGAAACGTAGACGCAACCTATAGATGGTGCAATGGATGGTGGAAAACTTGCTCATTATTGGGATCAGATATTCAAGAATTATGGGGCGCTGACTGAATGTGAAACGGTAAGAATAAACTTTGTCCCATAGTACCATCTGCATATGAAATTTTGTGTTTTTTTATATTTTAAACGCATACTAAATACACATGTATTTGCAGATATTTATCCCCATTAATCACAACAACCTATATTGGGTTCTTTGTGTTTTAGATATGGGTATTCCGGAAGCAAAGTTACTTGATAGCTTACCAAGTACCCGAGGCAATGCTAGCATAGTTTTTTTGTGAAGAAATTGGTAAGATAATGACTTGTAGCATGTAAGAAATCATCACAAATGCTTTTGTACGAAATTACGTAGTATACGAATTATGATGTGTTTGTTCATGTAGATTAAATCATTAGGGGAATGTTTTGAGAATGGAAAGTTTGTTCAAGTGTTTGGATTACAACGAGTGCCAATGAAAGAGCTGCGCGTGGTGGTGCCATGTAACCCCCTTAACCCGGCCTAGACGGTTGACCCGAATTAAGAAAGTCACACAGGGAAAACCAAAGTCAACCCGAAAGTCAACTTTGATTAACGACCCTTTTTTTCTTTTTAATCTTGTCTAGATGCACATTAGCCCTAATTGTGATCACTCAAACATCATACTCAAAGATCACAAACATCAGAGATCAAACAGGGACCCAATTGAACAAATTACAACTTTAGGGACCAAATTGTAATTTCTGATAAATATGAGGGCTTAATCCAAATTAAAGTTACCAACTTGAAATTAATCAGGTTTCATGCTTCACTGTCAAATTTCAGCTCAAACGGACATTCCAAACTCACACAATTGCACAAACAAGATTCAGGACCAAAATGCAAACAATTCAAAACATTTAACTGCCAATGTCAGCCCCCAACGGTCACCCGTTCCGAAACAGGCAGAGCCCATTTCGAAACGCGGGGCCGTTCCGCAACGTGTACCGAAACACGGGCTGGCAGTAGCCAAACCGTTTCGGAACGGTCCCTCCCGTTTCGGACGCCTGGGCTTGTTTAAGGCACCTGTTCCGAAACGGGTGATACTGTTCCGAAACACCCTGCACAGATTGACCCCAAATGCATACTTAAACATGCAATTAAACATCCAAACATGCTCCAATTGCCACCAAACTTTACCAACATGCAATTCAACATATATGAGACATACTTGCATTAGCAATTCAACAACATATCAACATATACGAAAAACCCCAAATCTATAAGCATGCTTCCTACACAAGCAACCATTCAAGCATAAACTTCCAAATCAATCTCTTAAAAGCCAAATACATGTTCCAACAACATCAACAACATAAAACCATTCTTGTCCGAACATACACGAACACATAAATATCATCCCAAGAGATTCTACCCCATTGCCTTTATTAACTATAGCTATTCACCGAGACATACATCTCAAATGGAGTCCTCCTTGAATCCCTTGCTTCTCGCTGTCCAAACTTCAAGAATCTGCATTGATGGACAAAAAGGAGCGTAAGCACATAATGCTTAGTGAGGAATGCTCAAAACCAAAACACCATCAATGCAGCGGGTCATAAAATCACTTTTAAAACAAACCCGATTTGATAACCAAGCAAAGTTTGAAAACCCTTTTTCAACATCATGCTTAAAACCATGCATTGCACATTCATGAAAACCAACCCTTAGCTTAGCAAGCTAAGAAAACCTTTTCAAAGCACAACTTGCAAAATCATCCATTTAATCATTCCATGCATAAACACCTTATGCAAAGTTAAATTCAAAACCTTGGAAAACACCTCCATTTCATGTTATACCTTTCATATACTTGAACATCATTTCAAGCAAGAAACCTTTTAAAACCATTACTCAAACAATCCAACACATGCATTAAACCAAGGCAATATATGAACCACAACATTATCATCACATGCCTTTTAAAACAAGTCTTAACAAGACTCCAATGCATTAAAGAGGTTTCATGCACACATGCATCATTTACCAAATGATAATCAACACTTGTTCAACTTAACAAGTAAACATGCATTCACAAGCATTATACACTTTCCATGCAACCATGCATCTTTTCAAGCATCTCATGCTTCTTTATAATCAAGAACATTACATTGGCTTCCAAGTGATCAACACATCCACTTTTCAACTCAACACCCAATCGGATACGCGGATCACAAGCGTTGTCCCCCACGCTTCATACACACTACCAATCCAAGGTCTCCAAATGGACTTTTAAGCACCATTTGACCTCACCATCCTAAGGTTCCCATGTATGGACTTTTAAACACCATACAACCTTAGCTTTTCCCGAGGTTCCCATGTATGGACTTTTAAACACTATACAACCTCAACTTTTCCCGAGGTTCCCATGTATGGACTTTCAAACACCATACAACCTCAACTTTTCCCAAGGTTCCCATGTATGGACTTTCAAACACCATACAACCTTGACATGCACAAGGTTCCCATGTATTGACTTTCAAACACCATACAACCTTTGCATCACCGATTGGTAGTTGTATAACATCACTAACGAGATCCGGGACACCCTATACAAGATCCACACATGGACTTTACACCACCATTGTGATCTTAACAAGCACAAGGTTCCCATATATGGACTTTTAACCACCATATAACCTTTGCTTAACCAAGGTCCTCGAATGGGCATTCCACCTCCATTATGACCTAAACCATCTCGTTAGGATACTTGAAGGGAGTTTACCGGTTCACACTTAACCACTCCACCTCCAAGGCGACTTTATTCACGGTGCACCCAATCCTATAACCGGTTAACTATATCTGATCAAAGAAACCAAGAACCACTTACATCACTTGCCAATATAACCATCTTACCACATTAGTCCAATGATTCACATGCATAACCACTGTTTTAAAGCATTACACAAAGCCATTGAACAACATGCAACACCATGCATCAAACCACATTTTCAAAGTATAAAACCAAGGATCTCTTACCTTGAACATCCTTCACATATGGCTTCAAAAACCAGCATTAAACCATGCTTAAAATATGCTTTCAAAACAGAATTTAAACCATGCAATCACATGCATTGCAATCATCAACCACAATTGCTTTAAAAGCCAAATCACAACACAATTCAAGAGCGAAAATCCATTTACTTACTCTTGAGCTTAGCAAAGTTGTTTAGACTTAAACTAATCTCCCAAAACCTCCAAACCTTGGTTTAAAAGCTGAAAACCCAACTTCACTCACCGATACACAAAACAAGGCTAGCCAACAAGCCTTCCAAGCATCCGAAACCTTCCGCAACACCTCTAAAGCTCACGGATCAAACTCCCCTGTTTCAAGCACACAAAAACAGAGCATTAATGCATCTTTATGCATTAAAAACACCAGCAACGCAACACAACTCGCTGCTCATCACAAATCCAACATTTCGGCCACCAAACACAACCGAAATCACCTCCAAATACTTCCAAAACTTAACCCAGCCAAGATCCATCACTTCTAACCATTTTTAAACATCAATTAACATCCAAAATGATCTCAAACACGTCCTTATATCTCCAGGTATAACAGATCACCAAAAACACTCCAAAAACAACCAAAAACTCAAGCAAAACTTAGGAAATTCAACCTATCCGGGATTGCATTAATTAAACCTCAACTTCTAATCAATTTATCATTCATTTAACATCAATTTGACACCTCAAAACACTGCCCAAACAGATCACACGAAAATTCCACCAAAATCAAGCAAATCTTGCATTTTAAGCCAAAAATCAAGATTTCAATTGAAAAGCCTTTAACAAATCACAAATCAAGGATTGAGAACTTAGGAATTTCAGTAAAGAACTGATAGTTTAGAGGAGAAGGACGTTCTTACCTCCAAACTTTAATTTCTCCTTTTTAGAACCAAAAAGCTTGATGAAACCACTTGCAAATGGTGAGGTTTTGTTGTAGAGATGATTAGGAATCCAAAGAGAATTGAAAAGGAAGATTTGAGTGACAAAATCAGATGTAAATCTCTGGAGAGAAAGTGTTTGGGTTGAGAGAAAATGAGAGAAAATGAAAATTGGGAGAAAATGAAAAGTTAGTTGCAAATAGCCAAAATGGCTTTCCCTCCTCTTTCTTTATGTTTTAAAATCAGAATAAAGCCTTAAAATATCTTAGAAAAATCTGGAGAAACTCTTTTTGGAATAATAGCTCCTTAAAGATTCAAAGTTTCAATCCTTTATAAAACAGTCACGCAACTTTCAAAAATTACATTTTGGTCACTAGCCAAAATGTCAACCTTCCGAACCTCATTTTTCAAAATTGATTTCACAGTTCACTTATATATATTAAAAGATGATTTTAGAACATTTTTCCATATTTTTAATGCAACCCGAACTAGGCTTTCCTAATTTCTCCTTTATATATTCGATCAGCACTTTGACCGAACCGGTCAACGCCCAAGACTTCTAAGCCCAAAATCGGGGCATTACAACTCTCCCCCCCTTAGGAAATTTCGTCCTCGAAATTTCAACTGGCGACAAGAGAACCACAACCTTCTCAAACCAACACACAAGGCAACACAACAGCCTCAACCAACACTGAACACATTCCACACAAAAACTCCACCAAACTCAACACCACCACACGCTGTTCACAAAATCCAGAACACACAAAGATAGCCACAACTTAACCTTTCACATATCCGGACTGTACACAGCCTCAACATCAACCTGAAGAACTTCAACTTTTACAGCACACATCACTGTAACACACAACCCCCAAGACTTGTTTATACAGCGACACCAACCAAACCAATTCAACCACTATGCAAAACTTCTCTGCTTCTAAAACTCTTGCAAACTCCCAAACCTCTTCCAAGAATTTTCCCAACAAGCAAAAATTCTTAAGCCTCAACTGCTTACTCAAACTCCTCAACGAATGCTAACAATCCTTCACATCCGCCACCATCATTACCATAACAACTCACAAGGACTACTCACCCACAATCCAAAATTTACATCACAACCCCAACTCAACTCCGCCAACCGTATCACACACCACCAGCTGACTACAAAAGAAATTCACATACTCACAACCAACCAACCACTTCTCACAAGAATCCTTTCAAACAACAATGGCCTTCGATCTTTCATTGCCTATCCACCGCAAGCTTTGACCACAATACTTGCCTTACTAGAACATCGCCCAGCTTAAACATACAGATCATCTTCTCAACTCTTCGAAGGTTACTAAGAACCAACACTTACAAACACAACCCTTCCACAACAACTTAAATGCTAAGCTGCTTCAGCACTTGGAAACACAACCACTAAACTGCAACATCCTTTAGCACCAAGGAACTACCCCTTCCACTTAGCCATTCAAACCACTTGACCGATTCTAACTTCAACCGGTACTCTCCACCACCAAACCACTAAACTCCTTAGGCAACAACACTATCCTTCTACCAACAGGCTATACTACTCTCACTATCTCCAGCACTAGCTTAATATTCTCCATTGCTTCTACTCTCTCCCAGCACCAAAACAACCTCTAAAAACCCATCATCCAACCTAACCCAACCACCACACTAACAGATTCGATTAGTTATTAGCGAGTGTGAACATCGTATGCATGATCACCTACATGCCCTATCAATGCCTGATGTACATGTATGCAAAACCTCTAATGTCATGCCACATGTATGCATGGACCAACATATATATAATATAGCATATAATAATGATTTTAACTGTGCATGAATGCCAGTTCACACCCTCCAATAACATCCTCAAAATCCGTCTAAGACAACCTCCTACCTCACTTCTAACTTATCTAACTCCATCATTCCAACAACCATTAATCACAAGATACTCACTAAAACCTTCTTCACACCAAAGATGTTTCCAAACTACAACTATCACCCCAAACATGCTAGCAACAAGACTAAACTTACCACGCAAGGAAAACCAACAGAAACCAAACCAGGGTAACTAGAGCAAAGATTACTTAACAAGGTTACCTGAAAACACAACACCACCCTGAAGATTCATCAGACGAGCTCTCTTCCTCGCGGAACCATCATCCTCCTGCCGCACCGCTGCAGCACCAGCTAACACACTAGGGTCACCACCAACCTCTTGCGGTAAGGAACCTTGGCTGTTCCGAGCCAACATCAAACAATCACGTCTCATATGTCCAGCAGACCCACATTTCTAGCAATTCTCATTTCCCAAACTCTTCACAACCTTATGCTCTTTCTGCCACCTCTGAACCTTGCCTCGGCCGTGCCCACGACCTTTCAGAGACCCTTTGGCTATCACCAAAGCTGACTTCACCCCAAGAGGACAATCGCGCTTCACATGCACTTTAGAACCACAGTTCCAACAAGCACTCGCGCCCCAACAACCTCCAACATGGCGCCTTTCACAACGATCACACACCGGTGGCTGAGCTTCCACTCCTTGCTCAAGCAACACTTGCTCCACAACAGCACTACCTTCACCTTGCTCAACCCTTGGAAACTTCTCTCCAAGATACCTTTCATAAAAGGCAGATACAAAGAAATCCCAGTCAATATCATAAATATGTGACGCCACCGCCATAGATGTCCACCAGACACATGCATCCTCCAACATCAAAGAAACAACACTTCCCAGCTTACAAGCATAATCACAGCCTTCCTGTTCCAAAATCATAATCACATCGGCCAACCAGGCCTCAAATGTCTCAGGTGACGATCCATGATATTCCACAGCACCCAGATCCAACAAACGCTGCTTCGACAAACCCACATATCCCACAGCCAGCACATCCACTGACTTTACCTTCGCTACAACCCGAGATGCTCCCAACACCTCTTGAGCAACTGGTGATGAACTCTTCATCACAGAACCAGCTTCTTCCTCCTGCCTTACCACCTGCCCTAAGGCAGCAACCATCTCACCCAACTGCCATTCTATCATCGACTTCGCCATACTACTAACAACAACAAACATTCACAACAAAACAAACAAACCAGTTAGACCAGCTTTAAGCAAGGATTCAAACTCCAACTCCAAAATAACACAATAGCTATATTAATAAGGCAATGGGTATCCCGAATCCTCCCCTTTTACATGACATAACAGTCAACACAAACATGGATATCACAACATCAAGCATATCAAACAACATACTTTGATCATGCTTACACCAAACAACATCCACTTGCAATAGCATACTAGCAACATAACATACTCATTACATGTTCATCATGCATATCACCAGCTCACAACATTAGCACAAATCCACATAAGCTCAACCAATATTCATAACCACAAAACATGCTTGAAAACATCAGCAACTTGCTCAGAAACACGTGTTTCAACCAACTTTCAACCACACACCAAGGTAAACATCAAACACACATCACAACAACTTACCGTTTTCCCCAAGCATTCGCAACCTGGCTCTGATACCACCAAATGTAACCCCCTTAACCCGGCCTAGACGGTTGACCCGAATTAAGAAAGTCACACGGGGAAAACCAAAGTCAACCCGAAAGTCAACTTTGATTAACGACCCTTTTTTTTCTTTTTAATCTTGTCTAGATGCACATTAGCCCTAATTGTGATCACTCAAACATCATACTCAAAGATCACAAACATCAGAGATCAAACAGGGACCCAATTGAACAAATTACAACTTTAGGGACCAAATTGTAATTTCTGATAAATATGAGGGCTTAATCCAAATTAAAGTTACCAACTTGAAATTAATCAGGTTTCATGCTTCACTGTCAAATTTCAGCTCAAACGGACATTCCAAACTCACACAATTGCACAAACAAGATTCAGGACCAAAATGCAAACAATTCAAAACATTTAACTGCCAATGTCAGCCCCCAACGGTCCACCGTTCCGAAACAGGCAGAGCCCGTTTCGAAACGCGGGGCCGTTCCGCAACGCGTACCGAAACACGGGCTGGCAGTAGCCAAACCGTTTCGGAACGGTCCCTCCCGTTTCGGACGCCTGGGCTTGTTTAAGGCACCTGTTCCGAAACGGGTGATACTGTTCCGAAACACCCTGCACAGATTGACCCCGAATGCATACTTAAACATGCAATTAAACATCCAAACATGCTCCAATTGCCACCAAACTTTACCAACATGCAATTCAACATATATGAGACATACTTACATTAGCAATTCAACAACATATCAACATATACGAAAAACCCCAAATCTATAAGCATGCTTCCTACACAAGCAACCATTCAAGCATAAACTTCCAAATCAATCTCTTAAAAGCCAAATACATGTTCCAACAACATCAACAACATAAAACCATTCTTGTCCGAACATACACGAACACATAAACATCATCCCAAGAGATTCTACCCCATTGCCTTTATTAACTATAGCTATTCACCGAGACATACATCTCAAATGGAGTCCTCCTTGAATCCCTTGCTTCTCGCTGTCCAAACTTCAAGAATCTGCATTGATGGACAAAAAGGAGCGTAAGCACATAATGCTTAGTGAGGAATGCTCAAAACCAAAACACCATCAATGCAGCGGGTCATAAAATCACTTTTAAAACAAACCCGATTTGATAACCAAGCAAAGTTTGAAAACCCTTTTTCAACATCATGCTTAAAACCATGCATTGCACATTCATGAAAACCAACCCTTAGCTTAGCAAGCTAAGAAAACCTTTTCAAAGCACAACTTGCAAAATCATCCATTTAACCATTCCATGCATAAACACCTTATGCAAAGTTAAATTCAAAACCTTGGAAAACACCTCCATTTCATGTTATACCTTTCATATACTTGAACATCATTTCAAGCAAGAAACCTTTTAAAACCATTACTCAAACAATCCAACACATGCATTAAACCAAGGCAATATATGAACCACAACATTATCATCACATGCCTTTTAAAACAAGTCTTAACAAGACTCCAATGCATTAAAGAGGTTTCATGCACACATGCATCATTTACCAAATGATAATCAACACTTGTTCAACTTAACAAGTAAACATGCATTCACAAGCATTATACACTTTCCATGCAACCATGCATCTTTTCAAGCATCTCATGCTTCTTTATAATCAAGAACATTACATTGGCTTCCAAGTGATCAACACATCCACTTTTCAACTCAACACCCAATCGGATACGCGGATCACAAGCGTTGTCCCCCACGCTTCATACACACTACCAATCCAAGGTCTCCAAATGGACTTTTAAACACCATTTGACCTCACCATCCTAAGGTTCCCATGTATGGACTTTTAAACACCATACAACCTTAGCTTTTCCCGAGGTTCCCATGTATGGACTTTTAAACACTATACAACCTCAACTTTTCCCGAGGTTCCCATGTATGGACTTTCAAACACCATACAACCTCAACTTTTCCCAAGGTTCCCATGTATGGACTTTCAAACACCATACAACCTTGACATGCACAAGGTTCCCATGTATGGACTTTCAAACACCATACAACCTTTGCATCACCGATTGGTAGTTGTATAACATCACTAACGAGATATGGGACACCCTATACAAGATCCACACATGGACTTTACACCACCATTGTGATCTTAACAAGCACAAGGTTCCCATATATGGACTTTTAACCATCATATAAACTTTGCTTAACCAAGGTCCTCGAATGGGCATTCCACCTCCATTATGACCTTAACCATCTCGTTAGGATACTTGAAGGGAGTTTACCGGTTCACACTTAACCACTCCACCTCCAAGGTGACTTTATTCACGGTGCACCCAATCCTATAGCCGGTTAACTATATCCGATCAAAGAAACCAAGAACCACTTACATCACTTGCCAATATAACCATCTTACCACATTAGTCCAATGATTCACATGCATAACCATAATGCAAAAACCATCATTTACCATCATCATTCCACTGTTTTAAAGCATTACACAAAGCCATTGAACAACATGCAACACCATGCATCAAACCACATTTTCAAAGTATAAAACCAAGGATCTCTTACCTTGAGCATCCTTCACATATGGCTTCAAAAACCAGCATTAAACCATGCTTAAAATATGCTTTCAAAACAGAATTTAAACCATGCAATCACATGCATTGCAATCATCAACCACAATTGCTTTAAAAGCCAAATCACAACACAATTCAAGAGCGAAAATCCATTTACTTACTCTTGAGTTTAGCAAAGTTGTTTAAACTTAAACTAAGCTCCCAAAACCTCCAAACCTTGGTTTAAAAGCTGAAAACCCAACTTCACTCACCGATACACAAAACAAGGCTAGCCAACAAGCCTTCCAAGCATCCGAAACCTTCCGCAACACCTCTAAAGCTCACGGATCAAACTCCCCTATTTCAAGCACACAAAAACACAGCATTAATGCATCTTTATGCATTAAAAACACCAGCAACACAACACAACTCGCTGCTCATCACAAATCCAACATTTCGGCCACCAAACACAACCGAAATCACCTCCAAATACTTCCAAAACTTAACCCAGCCAAGATCCATCACTTCTAACCATTTTTAAACATCAATTAACATCCAAAATGATCTCAAACACGTCCTTATACCTCCAGGTATAACAGATCACCAAAAACACTCCAAAAACAACCAAAAACTCAAGCAAAACTTAGGAAATTCAACCTATCCGGGATTGCATTAATTAAACCTCAACTTCTAATCAATTTAGCATTCATTTAACATCAATTTGACACCTCAAAACACTGCCCAAACAGATCACACGAAAATTCCACCAAAATCAAGCAAATCTTGCATTTTAAGCCAAAAATCAAGATTTCAATTGAAAAGCCTTTAACAAATCACAAATCAAGGATTGAGAACTTAGGAATTTCAGTAAAGAACTGATAGTTTAGAGGAGAAGGACGTTCTTACCTCCAAACTTGAATTTCTCCTTTTTAGAACCAAAAAGCTTGATGAAACCACTTGCAAATGGTGAGGTTTTGTTGTAGAGATGATTAGGAATCCAAAGAGAATTGAAAAGGAAGATTTGAGTGACAAAATCAGATGTAAATCTCTGGAGAGAAAGTGTTTGGGTTGAGAGAAAATGAGAGAAAATGAAAATTGGGAGAAAATGAAAAGTTAGTTGCAAATAGCCAAAATGGCTTTCCCTCCTCTTTCTTTATGTTTTAAAATCAGAATAAAGCCTTAAAATATCTTAGAAAAATCTGGAGAAACTCTTTTTGGAATAATAGCTCCTTAAAGACTCAAATTTTCAATCCTTTATAAAACAGTCACGCAACTTTCAAAAATTACATTTTGGTCACTAGCCAAAATGTCAACCTTCCGAACCTTATTTTTTAAAATTGATTTCACAGTTCACTTATATATATTAAAAGATGATTTTAGAACATTTTTCCATATTTTTAATGCAACCCAAACTAGGCTTTCCTAATTTCTCCTTTATATATTCGATCAGCACTTTGACCGAACCGGTCAACGCCCAAGACTTCTAAGCCCAAAACCGGGGCGTTACATGCCAAAAGTAAAAGTGCAAGATAATAGGTATATTGTGGAATTGATTGTAGATGTTTAATCCTTCCAATTTTGTAACCAAGTTATTAATAATGAAGTTAGTTAATATTGTTATGTATTATGACAAAGATGACTGTGGGATGTTTGTAATTAACTAGATGCAACATTGGCACATGAAGCATACGGAGGATGTGGTATGTCCATGGGAACTGAGTTGTTTATTTTGTTTAAATATTTACGATTGAGTATTGTAATTTAAGGAATCATTTAATTCTTGTACAGAATGTTGGTTAATGAGACAGATTATTGTTGTTATATGATCTGCTCAACAATGAAAGAAATTTAAAATGACACGAAATTTCAACTAGTGTTAAGTCGCATGTGTTAGACTTACAAAGAAGGTCGTTCATGAACCTTGCAAGCATAGTGCGACCGACTTCGTACTGATTACGTAAGTTTGTTTTGTTATTTATGTTGCGTGTAAATAGAACTATTGCAAATAGTGCAAGTGTACACGACTCAAGTAGTAAAGTGATACTAGAGTATCGGATATCATCTAAACAGGGACTGGAAATAACTCTATCCTTGAATTGCTACACAAGAGAAAGAAATAGTTTAAATGAATGTTGGAGAAAATCTTGAGTAAACACTAAAGTGAAAGATGAAGAAATCAGGTTGAGAGAATGAGACGATATTGAAATGCTCAGTAGTGCAGGTGCTGCACTGTTAGAGGAACTTATGTTGTCTGTCGTCGTTCCTGTCGCGGTAGAGGTCTGTTGATGTCGTGGCAACGATCAAAAACTCCGTACTTCAAGCTTTGCGAGAATCCCTGTGACGACTTGTCCTATCCCTAGGTCCAAGTTCTGTTGATGAACACTTCTTGGATGATACCTCCAAGCGTGAATCGAAGGTTGAACACCAACGTTTATGAATTCTTCTTTAGCCACTTAACCTTGAACTTATCCCTAAGCCAAGATGGTTTAACCATAAACTGGAAAACACATATTTACTCCTTTCGTATGCTTGACTCTCCCGATATCAAACAAATGGATAACCTCACAATGCTCTCCCGATGCTCTTATGAGATACTGAAAAACCAGAGTAAATAAACTTGAAGTCTTTATTACTTGAACAGAAAAATTCCTAAAACAATACAATCCTTGCAACTACTTTACAAAATCAACCCTTAGCCCTAGGGGAAGTTTAGAACATGGTGGAGAAGGGAAAACGACAAGGGTTTTTGGGGAAGACGACTAGGAGTGAGATATCCTTCCCTAGGTCGAATTACATGCCTTTATATAGGCCTTGGATCCAAGTTTTCTAATATGGCAAGAATACAAGTTTAAGTTAAAGTACAACTCTATTAAAGACTAAATCTTCTGAGTAGATGCCTTTAATTCGTCCTCTTTTCTTGCCTTGACTTTCTTCTTTGAACTTTGGTCCTGACCTTCCTTCTGCTTCAGGGCTCAAAAAATATGGGAGTGGTCCACAACAGACCGGCTTGAAATCCTCTATCTATCGAGCTCCACTTCACTTTTCCACCTAACCATTCCACTGTCGTCATTGCTGCCACGGCAGATGTCGCGGCAACACCTATTCTCAACTCTGGCTCCGCAATTCGCCTCTGCTCTTTTGCTTCCCTGGGTCTGCCGCATCAGATACCTGCAAAAGTAAGCAATTTCAGCAACAACTGTGCAATTTTAACTAATTGTAATATGTATGCAAAAATCTATCATAAATGCAATGAATCATTCTTGAGTGCAGCAAAAATATGGGTAAATGAGGGGTAAAATATAGAACTTTTATGCACTCAACACACCCCCAAACTCAAGTTCTTGCTTGTCCTCAAGCAAATACAACCTAACTAAGATTAACAACTTTTTGGCTTGGCTTAATTTAGTGAACCTTTATTACCTACACACATTCACTATCAAGAGCAGTACCTTGTCGGGTGTTTATGGATTTATCCGGAACAAAGCTATAATTCTTGTGCAAGTGTGTGCAGGTTTTGCGAACAAATATGTGCCTAGACTCCTTTAGCTACCAGAATAGTTATGCTACTCACTTGAATTTTATGTCAATTTCATTTTTTGGTGGCAATTCTTAGGCTCCTCTAGTTTTTTCTTACTCGGACTCAAAAAAAATTCTTTTTCTTTTTCTTCTTCTTTTGTTTCTACTAGAGCATGTTGTGGGCACCTCTAGCTATCTTCCTAGAGCTGTTGTAAGGCAGTTCTAGGGGCAAGTGAGTCTAAAATTTTCTATTGTTTTATTCGTTTCCTAGAGCAAGTGATAGGCACCTCTAGGGGCAACTCAAGTGTTAAGCTTTCCTACTATTGTTTACTAACAGTAGCCTAGACATCATGTAAGTCGCAAAGGTGTTTTGGAGTTCAGAACTATGGCAAGGCTCTAAATAATTCCTAAAACATCCTAAAGGCACTGTCACGACAGAGAATGTCGCGGCAGGTAAGTTTAGTTCAAAGTCTTAGCCAAATCAATTTTTTTGACAAAAATTAACTAAGATAAGACTCCATTTAAAGACACAAACTAAAAGTTCATTAATGAAGGGATGCCTACCCCCAAACTCGAGGGTTGCATTGCCCTCAATGCATGACAATAATAAAAATGAAAAACATAAAAACAACATCACAAAATAGATAAATAACAACAAAGACATCAAATATATAAGAAAAGCACTTAAGTTGATGAGTTGTCGTCATTGTTGCTGCTGACGCGGAGCTGCCGGCGGGTAGTGACCTTGGTGGCAGAGGCAGGCTTGGTGCTGGGAGACGGGGAGGCTATCATCTTTTTGGCCTCTCGAGGTGGCTGGACTGGTGTAGGTGAGATGTGTGGTGGCTTGTCCAGGACCTCAAGTCCATAATCGCTGCTGCTGCTACCGTTTGATCTGTTGTGGCAGGGTCCCTCAATGGTTTTGTTCAACTTCTTTCTCTTCATCAGAGGGAAGTCCTTTGATATGTCTTGGACGACAGATGGCTCTGAGTCGGTATCGTCCTGCCAGACGGAGGAGGAAGAGAACCCTTCAAAGTATTTTGGGTCGATCTCTGGTAGTGGTTCCTTCCTTTTCTCTCCTCGGGGAGTGGTCGATCTTCTATCGCCATCTCCTGTCGCGGCAGGTGGTGATGTGGAGGCAGCAGTAGGTGTTTTGGGGCTCGCAGCAGGGGTGGAAGCGGCAAAAAGAGTTTCTGGAAAGGAGGGAAACTGCACATTGGGAAAATTTAAATCAATCTGAATAAAATGTACCATGGCAGTAGTGAAATCCCTCAAAAAACCCATAAGGCCAAGCTGTCGTTCCTCCATCCTTTTCACCAGCTTCTATCGCGGCAGTGGGATCCACGTAAGACAGGGGAGTGGTAGCATTCAATTCCATCAAACTGTAAAGCTTCTGTTGTGTCCATCCCTTGCCTCGGATTTTGACGTCTTCGTTGATCTTCGGCACTTTGTTGGCTCGGCAGAGTGTGGTGATCATGTATGGGAAGAACATGGGGCCTGGTGGTAGGAGTGCACACTCAAGGATGCCGTCTCGGATGTACCTGCCGACGTTGATTTGCCTCTTGTTGAGGATGGAATGTACGAGGGCTAGTCTCTACCGGTTCACTATGGTATTATGTGAGGTAGGCATGAGGCGTTTCTTTACGAAATGGTTCCACAGCTTTGCTTGTGGGGTGAGTTGGGTCCTTCGCACTGTCCATCGGTGCTTGGGATCATCGTTCCATTGCGTGCCCTCTTTTGTCAGCTCTGCCATGACAGTGTCGTAATCTGCCGGCGACAGACTATTCACGAACCTCCGATGGGCATCTTCCTTCTTGCTCACATAGAGACCATACAAGGTGTTGATGTATGCCGGTTCAAGAGATATCTCCTTACCCCTGACAATCATTGTCATGGTATATTTGTCAGGGACGGCAGCGTAGAACTCCCGAACTAGGGTGACGTTCATCTCTTCTGGCTGGGTAGCGAATGTAACCCCCTTAGCCCGGCCTAGACGGTTGACCCAAACTACGAAGATTACACGGGAAACCCAAAGTCAACCCGAAAGTCAACCTTGATTAACGACCCTTTTTTTCTTTTTAAACTTCTCTAGATGCACATTAATCCTAGGCGTACTCTTGAGATAAACATACTCAAAAATCACAGCAATCGGAAAGCAATAAGGGACTCAATTGCACAACATACGAATTTAGGGACCAAATTGTAAAATCTAGAAATTAAGAAGACTTTACTAATTTTTAAGATACCATTATGAAATTAGTCAGGTTACATGCTTCTCTGTCAAATTTCACCTTAAACGGACATCCCAAACTCAAGCAATTGCAAACACAAGGTTCAGGACTAAAACGTAAGGATTGCAAAACACAAACCATACAAATCAGTGCCCAACGGTCAAGTGTTTCGAAACGAAAATTGACTGTTCCGAAACGCGGGACCGTTTCGAAACCTGTTCCGAAACAGGCTTCGCAGTAGCAAAAGTATTTCGGAACGGCTCTACCCGTTTCGAAACACCAAGGCCATTTCAGACCCCTGTTTCGAAACGATAGGGCCCGTTCCGATACAGGACTGCCCAGAAAGTGCAGATTTTTCTGGTTTAACATCCAATTACTCAATCAAACATGTCCTTATGACCTCCTAATCATGCCAACAAGTCATCATACATTAAAGGAACATATTTGCATCATCAAAACTCATTCATGGCATCAATTAGGGAAAACCTCAATCTATAGGCATGCTCCCTATTACCCAAAACCAACCAACATCAAACCATCAAAGCAAACACCAAAAATGGCCAATTACATATCCAAAACATCATAGGGATCATGCAAAACTTAGGGAGTCCAAAACCTCTCCCAAAAACACAATCAAGGGTCCCATTGCCAAATACCAAAAGCTAATAATGTTGTAAAAAATAGTCACCATACATGAGCTTAGTCTTTCTCTTGGATTCTTGACCTCCTTGCTGCCCTCAAAGCACTTCAATTCTCTGTATTATTGGTTCAAGAAGGAGAGCGTAAGCACATATGCTTAGTGAGACATGCTCTAATGAAACAACACAATAATGCATTTTATAAAACATCTTTCAAAGGCCTTTAAATTTATAAACATCATTTCTCATGCAACAATGCATACAAAACAAGCATCTCATGCTTCATTACATCAACATGTCATATTGGCTTTCAAGTGATATTCCATAACCATTTTACAACACCAAACACAATCGGATACGCGGATTACAAGCGTTGTCCCATGCGCTTCATACACACTACCAAACACACAAGGTGGAGTTTACCGGTACAATCACAACCCCTCAACACCCGTGATGGAGTCTAACGGTACAATCACAACCCCTCCACATCACTCATTGGTAGTTGTATAACATCACTAACGAGAACACGAGACATGCAACACAAGATCCTCACATGGCATTTTAACCACCATTATGATCTTAGACATCTCGTTAGTGTGCTTGGATGGAGTGTACGGTACCATTACAACCCCTCAACATCCAAGGCGACTTTATTCACGGTGCACCCAATCCTATAGCCGGCTAACTATATCCGATTCGAGTACTTTTAAACCAATACATCACTTGCCAATATACATCATTTACCATCATCAATCCACTGTTTTAAAGCATTAACAAAGCCATTAAACCATCATGCAACACTATGCATCAAAACCACATTTATCAATGTCAAACCAAGGATCTCTTACCTTGAGCATCCTTCAACACATGGCTTACAAAACCAGCATTAAACATGCTAAAATATGCTTTCAAAACAGAATTTAAACATGCAAATTAAACACATTGCATCCAACCATTTCATGGTTCATCAAAGAGGGAGTTTCTCCGAAAACTTACTCTTGAGCTTAGTTAAGTTGCTTAGACTTAAACTAAGCTCCCATAACCTTCAAACATTGGTTTCAAAGCTGAAAACCAAACTTCACTCACCAATTCCGTTTCGCAAGCTTGCCGAAACGCCGTTCAAGCCTCCGGATCAACACCACAAGGATCCGAAGATGTCTCCCATGTTTTAAACACATCAAAGCAGAGGATTAATGCATCATCATGCATTAAAATCTTCAGCCATCACACCTAAACTCGTTGCTCTCACCAAAACTCATATTTAGGCTACCAAACACAACCGAAAACACATCCAAACACTTCCACAACATTATCCAGCCTAGATCCATCACTTCTAATCATTCTTAGACATCAATTAACATCCAAAAAGGACCTAATCACGTCCTTATACCTCCAACTATAATAGAACACCAAAATCACCCCAAAAACCACCATTTTCACAAGTAAAAACTTAGGAAAATCAACCTATTCGGGATTGCATTGATTAAACCTCATTTACACATCATTAAACATCCAAAATACAATAAAAAGGCATCTTAAAACAGAGCCCAAACAATTACCCCGAAATTCTTCAAGATTTAATCAAAATCTCAAGTTTTAAGCAAAAATCAAGATCACAACATTAAAACATTTAATAAAACTTAATTTAAGGATTGAGAAGTTTGGAATTTCAGTAAAGAACTAAGTATTTAGAGGAGAGGGACGTTCATACCTCTAAATGTGGATTTCTCCTTGTTTAGAGCCAAAATCCTTGAAAATTCAATAAGCAAATGAAGAGGATTTGATGTAGAAATGATTAGGAATCATTTGAGGATTGAAATCTCATCATTTGGTGTGAAAATCAAAAGAAAAATTGTTGTGGAAATGTGTTTGGCTGAGGAAATTTTGATAGAAAATGAAATGGGAAAATTTTAGCAAAAGTTAGTTACGAAACTAAAATATGGTTTTTCCCTCTTTTTCTTTTAATTAATTAAACATTAAACGAGTCATTAAAATCAAGAAAAATCTGGAGAAATCCTTCCTTGGGTAAATTAGCTCCTTAAAGATTCAAAGTTTCAATCCTTTCAAAACAGTCACGAACTTTTCAAAAATTACATTTTAGTCTCTAATTCGAAATGTCATATTTCCAAGCCTTATTTTGTAAAATTAATTTCACCACTCTCTTATATATATTAAAAGAGGATTTTTAGATATTTTTCCGTATTTTTAATGCATCCTGAACTAGGCTTTCCCTAAAACTACCTTTTATATTCGAACCGAAAATCAGACCGGTCCGGTTCAGACCCTAAACTTCCAAGCCCAAAATTGGGGTGTTACAACTCTCCCCCCTAAGAAATTTCGTCCTCTAAATTTACCTAGAGGAAAAAGGTATGGAAACTGCTTCATCATGTCATCCTTTCGTTCCCACCTGGCTTCCTCAACACCACGATGCTTCCACAACACATTTACCAAATCAATGGTCTTACCTCGAAGAACTTTACTGTCCGAATCCAGAATCTCTACCGGTTCCTCATCATAAGTCAAATCTGGATTCAACTCCACTTCCTCCACAAGCATAACATGCGGAGGATCCGATCTATACTTCCGAAGCATAGAAACATGAAACACATCATGAATCTTTTCCAACTCTCGTGGCAATCTCAGCTTGTACGCAACAGGACCCACACGCTCAATCACCTCGTATGGTCCAATGTACCTAGGGCTCAACCTACCCTTTCGGCCAAACCTCATCACCTTTTTCCAAGGCGAAACTTTCAAAAACACAGGGTCACCCACCGCATACTCAATCTCCTTATGTTTCAAATCCGCGTAAGACTTTTGTCGATCAGAAGCTGCCTTCAATCGCTCACAAATGAGCTTCACTTTCTCGGTGGTTCCTTTCGACAAAGCTGGCATCGAAACCAACTTCTGACCTGTTTCAGCCCAACAAAGAGGAGTTCTGCACTTCCTCCCGTACAAAGCTTCATAAGGTGCCATTTGAATACTTGCCTGATAGCTATTATTATAGGCAAACTCCACCAAAGGTAAATGCTTCTCCCAAGAACCCTGAAACTCAATCACACAGCACCTCAACATATCCTCCAGCACTTGGATAACACGCTCAGACTGTCCATCCGACTGTGGATGATAAGAGGTACTGAAATTCAGCCGTGTACCCAAAGCCTGGTGCAAACACTGCCAGAAACGCGATGTAAACCTCGGATCTCTATCCGACACGATCGACTTTGCACACCATGCAACCGCACAATCTCAGCAATGTATAGCTCTGCAAGCTTATCCAAAGTGTACGTAGTATGCACAGGCAAGAAATGCGCACACTTCGTCAGACGATCCACAATCACCCTCACCGAATTCTTCTTTGATGGTGACAAAGGCAAACCAGACACGAAGTCCATGGTAATCCTTTCCCACTTCCATTCAGGAATTCTCAACGATTGCAACAACCCAGAAGGAAACTGATGCTCAGCCTTAACTCGCTCACAAACCATGTACTTACTCACATACTCAGCAACATCTTTCTTTAAACCCATCCAATAGTACTCATCACGAAGATCACGATACATCTTAGTACTACCAGGATGCATAGCAAAAGGACTACTATGAGCTTCAATCAGAATAGCACGCCTCAAATCAGCATCATTGGGCACTACTATCCGACTCCCAAAACATAAAACCCCATCATCATTAAAGCAGAAATCTGATGGCCTATCCTCAGCAATATCCTGAACATGTGGCACCAAAGAATCATCCAACAACTGCTTATCCTTTATCGACTGAACCAAGGATGGTTTCACTTGCAACTCAGCCACAAGACCACCATCACGCGAAATTCTCAAACTGGAAAACATAGCCCTCAACTCCACTGCCACCTTTCTACTCAAGGCATCCGCTACAACATTAGCTTTACCCGGATGGTACTCGATCGTCAAATCGTAATCCTTAAGCAACTCCACCCAATGTCATTGCCTAAGGTTCAACTCCTTCTGAGACATCAGATACTTCAAACTCTTGTGATCCGTGTACACAGTACACTTCTCACCATATAGGTAATGTCTCCAAATTTTCAAAGCAAATACCACCGCAGCTAACTCAATGTCATCCGTAGGATAATTGTGCTCATGTACCTTCAACTGACGCGATCCATAAGCCACCACCTTACCCTCCTGCATCAACACACATCCCAAACCAACATAGGATGTGTCACTATACACCACAAACTCTTTCCCTGATTCAGGTTGAACCAAGATAAGAGCTTGCCTCAAAGCTGCCTTTAGTTTCTCAAAAGCCTGTTGTGTCGCTTCCGTCCACTCAAACTTAACATCCTTCTGCAACAGCTTCATCAAAGGTGCAACAATCTTCGAAAATTCATCCACGAACCTCCGATAGTATCTCGCCAAGCCAAGGAAACTACGAACTTCATGAACAGACTTAGGAGGCTTCCAATTCATCACTGCCTCAATCTTTTGAGGATCAACACGAATCCCCTCAGTAGAAACCACATGACCAAGAAACACAACTTCTCTGAGCCAAAACTCACACTTGCTCAGCTTGGCATAAAGCTGATTCTCAATCAAAGCCTGCAACACAATCCTCAAATGCCCCTCATGCTCCTCCTCGGTACGAGAGTACACGAGAATATCATCAATGAACACCACAACAAATTTATCCAAGTATTCATGGAACACTCTATTCATCATGTCCATGAAAGCTGCAGGAGCATTCGTCAAACCAAACGGCATTACAAGAAACTCATAATGCCCATACCTCGTTCTGAAGGCTGTCTTAGGAACATCCACATCCTTCACCTTCAACTGGTAATACCCTGACCTTAAGTCAATTTTAGAGAACACAATCGCTCCCCGAAATTGATCAAAAAGATCATCAATCCTCGACAATGGATACCGATTCTTGATAGTCAACTTGTTAAGCTGACGGTAATCGATGCACATTCTCATGGTGCCATCCTTTTTCTTCACAAACAAGACCGGTGCACCCCAAGGTGACACACTCGGCCCAATGAAACCATGATCAAGCAACTCCTAAAGTTGCGTCTTCAGCTCCTTCAACTCTTTAGGTGCCATTCGATAAGGAGTAATGGACACTGGAGTTGTGTTTTCATACAGCTCAATTCCAAACTCCACTTCGCGAATAGGAGGCAATCCAGGTAACTCCTCCGGAAAAACACCAGGAAACTCTCGCACAATCCTGATATCTTGAACTCGCAACTCCTTAGAGCTAGGATTCATCACAAAGGCTAGGTAGGCTTCACAACCTTGCCTCAACATCCGACTCGCCTCCAACGTAGACACCACATTGGCAAGAAACTTCACATTCTCACCAACCACCACTACCTCATAATCATCCGCAAGTTTCAACGAAACACGCTTATTCTAAAAATCCACCACAGCTCGATGTTCAACAAGCCAATCCATACCAAGGATTACATCAAAACCATAGAAAGGCAATTCCATAAGATCAACATGAAAAACATGGTTTTGCACAACCAAGGGACATCTTCTATAAAGCTTTCGTGTCACAACGGTCTCACCAAAAGAACTAGTTACACGCATACCAACATCCAAAGACTCAACAGGCAAACCAAGCAATTGAGTATGCTCACGCAATATGTATGAGTGCGTAGATCCAGAATCAATCAAGGAAAGTAATGACAATGATTGCAAAGTGAAGGTACCTGCGATCACATCCGTGTCATTCCTCCCCTCCCGCTGTGCACACACTCGAGCCTGGCCACCACCCTCAGGTTGGACAGCCACCACGTGAGCCACATTCCTTCCACCATCCTCTCTGCGCTGGAAGTTACCACGGCCGCGCCCACGACCTCTCTGTGGTGCCACAACTCCAGGAGCACGTCCCTGACCACCACCGGCCAATAGAGGACATTCCCTCCTCATGTGGTCTGCCGAGCCACAGTTCCAGCATGAATTATCGGTCACCAAAACAGGAGCCTGCACCTCTCTCGCTGTCCGAGGACAATCACGCCTCAAGTGACCACGTGATCCACACGCCCAGCATGTGTTCTGGTCAGCTCTCGCCCTGTCTCCCTGAACAGGCGCACCTTGCCCTCCACCACCCCTAGAGGACAAACCCAAATTCAGCTCAATATCCTTCACTCTACCAACCAGCACATCAAAGTCAGTGTACTCAGCAGCCAGCATATACGTCTTTACATCCGTCACCAAACCATAACGGAAACGTTCACACCTCTCCCGCTCATCAAGGATAAGCTCAGGTGCATACTGACTGAGACGGACAAACTGGATCTCGTACTCAGCTACTGTCATGCTTCCTTGCGTCAGAGACATGAACTCTCTTTTCTTTTCATCCAGGTATCGCATACCCAGATACCTACGCTTGAACGCGTTCAGAAAGAACGTCCAAGTCACATCAGCATCCTTCATTCCGGAGATAGTGGTTGTCCACCAGGTATACGCATCATCATGCAACAGCGATACCACACAACCTAGCTTCTGCACCTCGTTACAGTTCATCTGTCCCAAAATTCTCTTGGTACTTTCCAACCAAGACTCGGAACCCTCCGCAGACAAACCTCTGAACTCAGTCCCTCCCAGACTGCGCAAACGTTCCAAAGGTAGTCTAGCATTAGAATCTCCCTGATGCCCAGCTCCATGAGCCCCAGCTACTGCTGCCTGAAAGGCTCCAACAATATCCTGTATCAATACTGTCATATCAGGAGCAGCTTGCCCCTGCCCAGCTTCAGGTCCAGCGACCCCAGCACCAGCACCAATACCAGCTCCATCACCTCCAACACCACCACCACCGGGTGGAGGAGGTAAATCCACTACATTCTCAGCATTCTCTTCATTCTCGTTTTGAGCCATAGCTCGCGTATTAATCCTCGTCTCTCTACGAGGTCTCATTCACTAACAATACACTAACACAAATGCAATAAACATAATCAGGCTCAGCAAGGTAAGGAATCCAAGTACTCAAGCTCATTTTCAATTAAAAACAAGTCATTTCATTAGTTTTGATATGGAAATGGGTCCCTCTAACATGCTTCATCTCAGCACACATCACAATTGCAACGTACTTACAATTTACACATCATACTTTCACTCAAAAAGCATACAAAGCAATCATACATATATCACCCACATAACCATTCCCAATTACTCGATAACTCAGCTCTGATACCACCAAATATAACCCCCTTAGCCCGGCCTAGACGGTTGACCCAAACTACGAAGATTACACGTGGAAAACCAAAGTCAACCCGAAAGTCAACCTTGATTAATGACACTTTTTTTCTTATTAAACTTCTCTAGATGCACATTAATCCTAGGCGTACTCTTGAGATAAACATACTCAAAAATCACAGCAATCGGAAAGCAATAAGGGAGTCAATTGCACAACATACGAATTTAGGGACCAAATTGTAAAATCTGGAAATTAAGAGGACTTTACTAATTTTTAAGATACCATTATGAAATTAGTCAGGTTACATGCTTTTCTGTTAAATTTCACCTTAAACGGACATCCCAAACTCAAGCAATTGCAAACACAAGGTTCAGGACTAAAACGTAAGGATTGCAAAACACAAACCATACAAATTAGTGCCCAACGGTCAAGTGTTTCGAAATGGAAATTGACCGTTCCGAAACGCGGGACCGTTTTGAAACCTGTTCTGAAATAGGGCTTCGCAGTAGCAAAAGTGTTTCGGAACGGCTCTACCCGTTTCGAAACACCAAGGTCATTTCAGACCCCTGTTTCGAAACGATAGGACCCGTTCTGATACGGACTGCCCAGAAAGTGCAGATTTTTCTGGTTTAACATCCAATTACTCAATCAAACATGTCCCTATGACCTCCTAATCATGCCAACAAGTCATCATACATTAAAAGAACCTATTTGCATCATCAAAACTCATTCATGGCATCAATTAGGGAAAACCTCAATCTATAGGCATGCTTCCTATTACCCAAAACCAACCAACATCAAACCATCAAAGCAAACACCAAAAATGGCCAATTACATATCCAAAACATCATAGGCATCATGCCAAACTTAGGGAGTCCAAAACCTCTCCCAAAAACACAATTAAGGGTCCCATTGCCAAATACCAAAAGCTAATAATGTTGTAAAAATAGTCACCATACATGAGCTTAGTCTTTCTCTTGGATTCTTGACCTCCTTGCTGCCCTCAAAGCACTTCAATTCTCTGCATTATTGGTTCAAGAAGGAGAGCGTAAGCACATATGCTTAGTGAGACATGCTCTAATGAAACAACACAATAATGCACTTTATAAAACATCTTTCAAAGGCCTTTAAATTCATAAACATCATTTCTCATGCAACAATGCATACAAAACAAGCATCTCATGCTTCATTAAATCAACATGTCATATTGGCTTTCAAGTGATATTCCATAACCATTTTACAACACCAAACACAATCGAATACGCGGATTACAAGCATTCTCCCATACGCTTCATACACACTACCGTACACACAAGGTGGAGTTTACCGGTACAATCACAACCCCTCAACACCCGTGATGGAGTCTAACGGTACAATCACAACCCCTCCACATCACTCATTGGTAGTTGTATAACATCACTAACGAGAACACGGGACACACAACACAAGATCCTCACATGGCATTTTAACCACCATTATGATCTTAGACATCTCGTTAGTGTACTTGGATGGAGTGTATGGTACCATTACAACCCCTCAACATCCAAGGCAACTTTATTCACGGTGCACCCAATCCTATAGTCGGCTAACTATATCTGATTCAAGTACTTTTAAACCAATACATCACTTGCCAATATACATCATTTACCATCATCAATCCAATGTTTTAAAGCATTAACAAAGCCATTAAACCATCATGCAACACTATGCATCAAAACCACATTTATCAATGTCAAACCAAGGATCTCTTACCTTAAGCATCCTTCAACACATGGCTTGCAAAACAAGCATTAAACATGCTAAAACATGCTTTCAAAACAGAATTTAAACATGCAAATTAAACACATTGCATCCAACCATTTCATGGTTCATCAAAGAGGGAGTTTCTCCGAAAACATACTCTTGAGCTTACTTAAGTTTCTTAGACTTAAACTAAGCTCCCATAACCTTCAAACATTGGTTTCAAATCTGAAAACCAAACTTCACTCACCAATTCCGTTTCGCAAGCTTGCCAAAACGCCGTTCAAGCCTCCGGATCAACACCACAAGGATCCGAAGATGTCTCCCCTGTTTTAAACACATCAAAGCAGAGGATTAATGCATCATCATGCATTAAAATCTTCAGCCATCACACCTAAACTCGCTGCTCTCACCAAAACTCACATTTCGGCTACCAAACACAACTGAAAACACATCCAAACACTTCCACAACATTACCCAGACCTGATCCATCACTTCTAATCATTCTTAGACATCAATTAACATCCAAAAAGGACCTAATCACGTCCTTATACCTCCAGCTATAACAGAACGCCAAAATCACCCCAAAAACCACCATTTTCATAAGTAAAAACTTAGGAAAATCAACCTATTCGGGATTGCATTGATTAAACCTCATTTACACATCATTAAACATCCAAAATACATTAAAAAGGCATCTCAAAATAGAGCCCAAACAATTACCACGAAATTCTTCAAGATTTAATCAAAATCTCAAGTTTTAAGAAAAAATCAAGATCACAACATTAAAACATTTAATAAAACTTAATTTAAGGATTGAGAACTTGGGAATTTCAGTAAAGAACTGAGTATTTAGAGGAGAGGGACGTTCATACCTCTAAATGTGGATTTCTCCTTGTTTAGAGCCAAAATCCTGGAAAATTCAATAAGCAAATGAAGAGGATTTGATGTAGAAATGCTTAGGAATCATTTGAGGATTGAAATCTCATCATTTGGTGTGAAAATCAAAAGAAAAGTTTCTGTGGAAATGTGTTTGGCTGAGGGAATTTTGAAAGAAAATTAAATGAGAAAATTTTAGCAAAAGTTAGTTATGAAACTAAAATATGGTTTTTCCCTCTTTTTCTTTTTATTAATTAAACATTAAATGAGTCATTAAAATCAAGAAAAATCTGGAGAAATCCTTCCTTGGGTAAATTAGCTCCTTAAAGATTCAAAGTTTCGCACGAACCAACTTGCCTCAGTGGTTAAGGGAACGGTTGTTGTTCCTAGAGGTCACGGGTTCGAGCACCAGCAGCTGCAGCAGGGTGATTAAGCGTTCATTGTTAAATGGTTGAGAGTATATTTAGAACAGATACTACTTGTAATCACTTTAGCTTTCATCAAAAAAAAGATTCAAAGTTTCAATCCTTTCAAAATAGTCACGAACTTTTCAAAAATTACATTTTAGTCACTAATTCGAAATGTCATATTTCCAAGCCTTATTTTGTAAAATTAATTTCACCACTCTCTTATATATATTAAAAGAGGATTTTTAGATATTTTTCCGTATTTTTAATGCATCCCGAACTAGGCTTTAACTAAAACTACTTTTTATATTCGAACCGAAAATCAGACCTGTAACCCCCTTAACTCGGCCTAGACGGTTGACCCGAATTAAGAAAGTCACACGGGGAAAACCAAAGTCAACCCGAAACTCAACCTTGATTAACGACCCTTTGTTTTTCTTTTTAAACTTGTCTAGATGCACATTAACCCTAGTTATGGTTATTCAATCAACATGCTCAAAGAACATAAACATCAGAGATCAAACAGGGACCCAATTGAACAATTTAAAACTTTAGGGACCAAATTGTAAATTCTGAAAATTATAAGGTCTTAACCCAAATTAAAGTTACCAACTTGAAATTAGTCAGGTTCCATGCTTCACTGCCAAATTTCAGCTCAAACAAACATCCCAAGCTCATACAATTGTTCAAACAAGATTCAGGACCAAAATGCAAACATTCCAAAACATTCAACTACCTATGTCAGCCCCCAACGGTCAGACGTTCCGAAACAGGGAGAGCCTGTTTCGAAACGCAGGGCCGTTCCGCAACGCGTACCGAAACGAAGGCTGGCAGAGAGCTTCCCGTTTCGAAACGGTAGCCACTGTTCCGAAACAGCCCGCACAGAATGCAGCAAATTGCTTTCTCAAACACACAATTGATCAACCATACATGCTCCAAATGCTACCAAACTTTACCAGCAACAAATTCAACATACAAGAGACATATTTGCATCAACCAATCAACATAATATCACCATTTTTGAAAAGCCCCAAATCTAAGCATGCTTCCTACTCAAGCAAACCATTCAAGCATAAATCCTTCAAAAACCAAGCACAAAAAGGCCAAATACAAAACCAACATTATTAACAACTTTAAGCAAACTTAGGGAGTTCAATACATCTCCCAAAACATTCACAAAGGTCCCCCATTGCCAAGTACCCCAAAGCTAAATGTGTATAAGAAAACCTTTCCATACTTGAGCTTAACTTCCACTTGATTGCTTGCCTTCCTTGCTGCCCTCAAAAATACCTTAATGATCTGCATTATTGGTTTAAGAAAACGAAAGAGAGCGTAAGCAAAAGCTTAGTGAGGAATGCTCATTAAAACCATTCAATAATGCATTTATAAATCTCATTTATAAATCATGCTTCAAGCAACATTAAACATGTTCCTAAACATTTAAAACAAGCATCTCATGCTTCAACTTCTTTTAACATGCTCTTTAACAATTCAAACAAGCATCTCATGCTTCAACTCATAATAAGTCATATTGGCAACAAGTGATACAATTCTCATAAGATTCACACATGGACTTTTAAACACCATTGTAATCTTATCCCCATGGACTTTTAAACACCATGGACCCATGGACTTTTAAACACCATGGCAAGGAACACACAAGGACTTTTAACCACCTTTGTGTCCTTAACAAGAATCTCCCAAGGACTTTTAACCACCTTGGAGTTCTTAAGTAACCAAGGCTTTCCAAGGACTTTTAACCACCTTGAGCCTTAACCATGAACCATCCAAGGACTTTTAACCACCTTGATGTCCATAAACTTTCCAAGATCCACACAAGGACTTTTAACCACCTTTGTGATCTTACCAAGAACCATCCAAGGACTTTTAACCACCTTGATGTTCTTAAATATACAAGGCTCACACAAGGACTTTTAACCACCTTTGTGACCATAACATCACTTGCCAATATGCATCATTATCATCAATATATCCACTATTTTAAAGCATTAAACCAAGCCATAAACATCATGCATTTTTAAGCATCAAACCACATTTAAACAATGTTCAAAAACAAGGAACTCTTACCTTGAGCTTCCTTCAACATATGGCTTACAAAACCAGCAATAACCATGCTAAATCATGCTTTCAAAACAGAATTTATGTAACCCCCTTAACCCGGCCTAGACGGTTGACCCGAATTAAGAAAGTCACACGGGGGAAACCAAAGTCAACCCGAAAGTCAACCTTGATTAACGACCCTTTTTTTCTTTTAAACTTATCTAGATGCACATTAACCGTAATTGTGATCACACAAACAACATACTCAAAGATCACAAACATCAGAGATCAAATAGGGACCCAATTGAACAAATTACAACTTTAGGGACCAAATTGTAATTTCTGATAAATTAAAGGACTTAACCCGAATTAATCTTACCAACTTGAAATTAGTCAGGTTTCATGCTTCTCTGTGAAATTTCAGCTCAAAAGGACTTCTCAAACACATACAATTGAACAAACAAGATTCAGGACCAAAACGCAAACATTTAAAAACATATAACTGCCCATGACAGCCCCCAACGGTCGACCGTTCCGAAACAGGTTGACCCTGTTCCGAAACACGGGCCGTTCCGATACCAGTTCCGCAACGGGGGTCTGGCAGAGACCAAACCGTTTCGAAACGGTGCACCCCGTTTCGGACCCCTGGGTTCATTCCAGGCACCCGTTCCGAAACGGTGCTCACTGTTCTGAAACGCCCGCTCAGATTTCAGCAAACTAGCATACCAAAACATGCAATTGATCACTCAAACATGCTCCAAATGCTACCAAACTTTACCAGCATGCAATTAAACATATATAGGACATATTTGCATCATCAATTCATCAAAACAACATCACATGCAAAAAGCCCCAATTCTATAGGCATGCTTCCTACACAAGCTAGCTATTCAAGCATTAACTTCAAAACAAGCATATAAGGATCCAATCCAAAAACCAGCATTCGAATCAACATTCAACATACTTAGGGAGTTCCAAACACCTCCCAAAACATACACATTGGTCCCCCATTGCCAAATCAACCAAAAGCTAAAATGTTTAACCAAAAACCTTCCATACATTGAGCTCTACTTGTACTCGAACTCTTGCCCTTCTTGCTGCCCTTCAAGACACTCTAGTGCTCTGCATTATTGAATTAAGAAAACGAGAGAGCGTAAGCATAAGCTTAGTGAGGAGTGCTCCTTAAAAACCATTCAATAATGCAAATTAAAACATTTACAAAACATGCTTATAATCAACCTTTGCACATGCTCAAAAGCATATTTAAAACAAGCAATCTCATGCTTCCACATTACATTAAAACAAGCATCTCATGCTTCACAATATCATTAAAACAAGCATCTCATGCTTCACAATATACTCAACATGTCATATTGACTCAAGTGATACATTTCATTTAATAAAACAAGTTCAACAACTTTCCCAAGGACTTTTAAACACCTTGGCCCCAAGGACTTTTAAACACCTTGGCCATGGACTTTTAAACACCATGAATGAGGACCACACAAGGACTTTTAACCACCTTTGTGTCCAATGCTTGAATCACCCCAAGGACTTTTAAACACCTTGGCCCCAAGGACTTTTAAACACCTTGGCCCCATGGACTTTTAAACACCATGGAAAGGAGCACCTAAGGACTTTTAACCACCTTAGTGTCCGCAACAAGAACCATCCAAGGACTTTTAACCACCTTGATGTTCTTAAGTAACAAGGCTCACTCAAGGACTTTTAACCACCTTAGTGACCTTAACATTTTCAAAACATCACTTGCCAATATACATCTTTTTCATCATATTATCCATTGTTTTAAAGCATTAAACCAAGCCATTTACAACATGCATTTCAAAGCATCAAACCACATTATTTCAATGTATAAAATCAAGGAACTCCTACCTAGAGTTACCTTCAACATATGGCTTAAAACATCAGCAAACACCATGCTAAAACATGCTTTCAAAACAGTAATTAAAACATGCAAATCATCATCTTGCATTACATCAAAATCATGGCCACCACTAGAGAGAAAATCCGAGAACTTACGCTTGAGCTTAGCAAAGTTGTTTAGACTTAGACTAAGCCCCCAAAGCCTTGGTTTCAAAGCCGAAAACCATTTTCACTCACCGATTTCCACTTTGCTTCAAGCCAAAGCACCAAATCAAGCCTCCGGATCAACAACTCTTGGATCCAAGGATGCCTCCCCTGTTTCAACACATCAAAGCAGAGGATTAATGCATCATCATGCATTAATTGCTTCAATGAAAGCACCTAAACTCGCTGCTCTCATCCAACCTCCATTTTCGACGACCAAACACAACCGAAAATGCATCCAAAACACTTCTAAACAAAGCCCAGCCATAAACCAGCAAAACCTCACTTCCATAAACATCATAAAACATCTAAAAACAATCTATTAACATCCTTATACCTCCAGCAACATCAGATCCACAAGATCACCACAAAAACTACCTTGAAACACAAGCTAAACTTAGGAAACTCAACCTATCCGGGATTGCATCAATCAAAACTCAATTCCACATCATTTTAGAGATCATTTAACATCAAAAACACCTCTTAAATCACAGATTACTCAGATCTAACGAAAATCATCAAAAATCATCAAAATCTTGCATAATAAGCCAAGATCCATAAATCAACTTAAAAACCTTTAATTAAACATCAATTTAGGATTGAAAACTTAGGAATTTCAGTAAAGAACTTGAAGTTCAGAGGAGAAGGACGTTCTTACCTCCAAACTTGAGTTTCTCCTCTTTTTGGAATGAAAATCCTTGTTGAAACTTGTAGCAATTGAAGAGGATTTGAAGATACAATGATTAGGAATCAAATGAGAGTTGAAAGGAGGAATTTAGGTGAGAAAATCAGAATCAAATCTCTGGAAATGGAGTGTTTGGGTTGAGAGAAAAAGAGAGAAAGAAAATAGAGAATTAGTTGAGAAAATAGCCAAAATGAGATTTCCCTCCCTTATGATATCTTTAAAATCAGAATTATAACTCAAAATATCTTAGAAAAATCTGGAGAAACTCCCTTTGGGTAAATAGCTCCTTAAAGATTCAAAGTTTCAACCCTTTATAAAACAGCCACCAAACTTGCGAAAATTACATTTTGGTCACTAGCCAAAATGTCACCCTTCCAAAACTCATTTTCCAAAATTGATTTCACAGTTCACTTAATTATATTAAAATATGATTTTAGAACATTTTTCCATATTTTTAATGCAACCCGAACTAGGCTTTCCTAATTTAACCTCTAACGATTCGAACAGCACTTTGACCGACCGGTCAACACCCAAGACTTCTAAGCCCAAAACCGGGGCGTTACAATTTAAAACATGCAATAAACCACATTGCACAACAACAAACCATGGCCACCACTAGAGAGTTTTTCCGAAAACTTACACTTGAGCTTAGTAAAGTTGTTTAGACTTAGACTAAGCTCCCAAGACATTGGTTTCAAAGCCGAAAACCCAATTTCACTCACCGATTCCACTTCGCCTCTTGCCGAAGCAGAAAATCAAGCTTCCGGATCACCACCACTTGGATCCAAAGATGACTCCCCTGTTTTAAACACATCAAAGCAGAGGATTAATGCATCATCATGCATTAATAGCTTCAATGAAAGCACCAAAACTCGCTGCTCTAATCCACACTCCATTTTCGGCCACCAAACACAACCGAAAATGCATCCAAACAACTCCTCAACAAAGCCCAGCCATAAACCATCAAAACTAAACATCCTTTAACATCATTTAACATCTAAAAATAACCTATTAACATCCTTATACCTCCAGCAACAACAGATCCACAAGATCACTCCAAAACAACCAAGAATCACAAGCTAAACTTAGGAAATTCAACCTATTCGGGATTGCATTAATGAAAACTCAATTCCTTATCAAATTAACATTCATTTATCATCAAAAACACACCTCAAATCACAGCTTTAACAGATTAAACGAAAATCCATCAAAAATCATCAAATCTTGCATTTTAAGCCAAGATCCATCACACAACTTAAAAACCACTTATAAATCATCAATTAAGGATTGAGAACTTAGGAATTTCAGTAAAGAACTGAGAGTTTAGAGGAGAAGGACGTTCTTACCTCCAAACTTGAGTTTCTCCTCTTTTAGAACCAAAAAGCTTGAAGAATCAACTAGCAAATGGTAAGGTTTTGTTGATGAGATGATTAGCAATCAAAAGAGGATTGAAAAGAGATGTTTAGGTGACAAAATCAGAAGAAAATCTCTGGAGAGAAAGTGTTTGGGTTGAGAGAAAATGAGAGCAAAAGGAAAATTGGAAAATATGGAAAGTTAGTTACAAAATAGGAAAATGATTTCCCTCCACTTTTCTTTTGTTTTAAAATCAGAATTAAACATTAAAATATCTTAGAAAATTCTGGAGAAACTTCCTTTGGGTAAATAGCTCCTTAAAGATTCAAAGTTTCAATCCTTTTTAAAACAGTCACGTAGTTTTCAAAAATTACATTTTGGTCACTAGCCAAAATGTCACCCTTCCAAAACTCATTTTGTAAAATTGATTTCACAGTTCACTTATATATATTAAAAGAGGATTTTAGAACATTTTTCCATATTTTTAATGCAACCCGAACTAGGCTTTCCTAATTTCACCTTTTTAGATTCAAACAGCACTTTGACCAAACCGGTCAACGCCCAAAACTTCTAAGCCCAAAACCGGGGCGTTACAACTCTCCCCCCTTAAGAAATTTCGTCCTCGAAATTTACCTGAAGGAAAGAGATAAGGAAACTGCTTCAGCATGTCTTCCTTCCGCTCCCATGTGGCTTCTTCAACCCCACGATGCTTCCACAGCACCTTTACCAACTCAATGGTCTTGCCACGAAGAACCTTGCTATCCGAATCCAGAACCTTCACCGGTTCCTCATCATAGGTCAAATCCGGATTCAATTCCACTTCCTCCACAGGCATCACATGCGAAGGATCAGATCTATACTTCCGGAGCATAGAAACATGGAACACATCATGAATCTTCTCCAACTCTTGAGGTAGCCTCAACTTGTACGCAACAGGACCCACACGCTCAATCACCTCGTTTGGTCCAATGTACCTAGGGCTCAACTTACCCTTCCGGCCAAACCTAATCACCTTCTTCCAAGGCGAAACCTTCAAGAACACACGGTCACCCACCACATACTCAATCTCCTTACGCTTCAAATCCGCGTAAGACTTTTGCCGATCAGAAGCTGCCTTCAAACGCTCACAAATGAGCTTCACCTTCTCGGTGGTTCCTTTCAACAAAGTCGGCATCGAAACCAACTTCTGACCCGTTTCAGCCCAACAAAGAGGAGTCCTACACTTCCTCCCGTACAAAGCCTCATAAGGTGCCATTTGAATACTCGCCTGATAACTATTGTTATAAGCAAACTCTACCAAAGGCAAATGCTTCTCCCAAGAGCCCTGAAACTCAATCACGCAGCACCTCAACATATCCTCCAAAATCTGGATAACACGCTCTGACTGACCATCCGACTGAGGATGATAGGATGTACTGAAATTCAACATGCAAACACTGCCAGAAACGCGATGTGAACCTCGGATCCCTATCCGACACAATCGACTTAGGCACACCGTGCAGCCGCACAACCTCAGCAATGTACAGCTCCGCAAGCTTATCCAAAGAAAACGTAATATGCACAGGCAAGAAATGCGCACACTTTGTCAGGCGATCCACAATCACCCAAACCGAATTCTTCTTCGATGATGACAAAGGTAAACCAGATACAAAATCCATGGTAACCCTTTCCCACTTCCATTCAGGGATTCTCAACGGTTGCAACAACCCTGAAGGAACCTGATGCTCAGCCTTAACTCGCTGACACACCAAACACTTGCTCACAAACTCCGCAACATCCTTTTTCAAACCCACCCAATAGTACTCATCACGAAGATCACGATACATCTTGGTACTACCAGGGTGCATAGCAAAAGGACTACTATGACCTTCAGTCAAAATAGCACGCCTCAACTCAGCATCACTGGGCACTACTATCCGACTCCCAAAACACAACACACCATCATCATTAAAACAGAAATCCGAAGGCCTACCCTCCGCGATATCCTGAACAAGCGGTACCAAAGAATCATCCAGCAACTGCTTTTCCTTGATCAACTGAACCAAAGATGGCTTCACTTGCAACTCAGCAACAAGACCACCATCACGTGATATACTCAAGCTGGCAAACATAGCCCTCAGCTCAACAGCTACCTTCCTGCTCAAGGCATCCGCTACAACATTAGCCTTTCCAGGGTGATACTCAATCGTCAAATCATAATCCTTGAGCAACTCCAACCACCGTCGCTGCCTAAGATTCAACTCCTTCTGAGACATCAAATACCTCAAACTCTTGTGATCCGTGTACACCGTACACTTCTCACCATACAGATAATGCCTCCAGATCTTCAGAGCAAAAACCACTGCAGCCAGCTCAATATCATGCGTAGGATAATTGCGCTCATGCACCTTCAACTACCGCGATGCATAAGCAACCACCTTACCCTCTTGCATCAGCACACATCCTAAACCAACATAGGACGCATCACTATAGACCACAAACTCTTTCCCTGATTCAGGCTGAACCAAGATAGGAGCTTGCGTCAAAGCCGCCTTAAGCTTCTCAAAAGCCTGCTGTCTCACTTCCGTCCACTCATACTTAACATCCTTCTGCAACAACTTCGTCAAAGGTGTAGCAATCTTAGAAAACCCATCCACAAACCTCCGATAGTATCCTGCCAGACCAAGGAAACTACGAACCTCATGAACAGACTTAGGGACCTTCCAATTCATCACCGCCTCAATCTTCTGAGGATCAACACGAATCCCCTCAGCAGAAACTACATGCCCAAGAAACACCACCTCCTTAAGCCAAAACTCACACTTGCTCAGCTTAGCATAAAGCTGATTTTCCAACAAAGCTTGCAACACAATCCTCAAATGCTCTTCATGCTCCTCCTCAGTACGTGAGTACACGAGGATATCATCAATGAATACCACTACAAACTTGTCCAGGTATTCATGAAACACGCGGTTCATCATGTCCATGAAAGCAGCAGGAGCATTTGTCAAACCAAACGGCATCACAAGGAACTCATAATGCCCATACCTTGTCCTGAAAGCTGTCTTAGGCACATCCACATCCTTCACCTTCAACTGATAATATCCTGACCTCAAGTCAATCTTAGAGAACACAGCTGCTGCCCGAAATTGATCAAAGAGATCATTAATCCTCGGCAAAGGATACCGATTCTTGATAGTCAACTTGTTCAGCTGACGGTAATCAATGCACATTCTCATAGTGCCATCCTTCTTCTTCACAAACAAGATCGGTGCTCCCCAAGGTGACACACTCGGCCGAATGAAACCACGATCAAGCAACTCTTGCAACTGCGTCTTCAGCTCTTTCAGCTCTTTAGGTGCCATTCTATAAGGGGTAATGGACACAGGAGTTGTATTCTCATAAAGCTCAATTCCAAACTCCACCTCACGACTAGGGGGTAAACCAGGCAACTCCTCAGGAAACACTCCAAGAAACTCCTTCACAACCCTGATATCCTGCACCCGCAACTCCTTAGAGCTAGGATTCATCACAAAAGCTAGATAAGCTTCACAACCTTGCCTCAGCATCCTGCTCGCTTCCAAGGTAGAAACCACATTGGCAAGAAACTTCACATTCTCAACAACCACAACAACTTCATAATCATCCGCAAGCTTCAACGAAACTCGCTTATTCTCACAATCCACAACAGCACGATGCTCAGCAAGCCAATCCATACCAAGGATTACATCAAAACCATAGAAAGGCAGCTCCATAAGGTCAACATGAAAAACATGATCTTGAACAACCAAAGGACACCTCCTATAAAGCTTTCGAGTCACAACAGTTTCACCAAAAGAACTAGTGACACGAACACCAACATCCAAAGACTCAACAGGCAAACCAAGCAATTCAGCATGCTCACGCAAAATGTATGAATGCGTAGATCCAGAATCTATCAAGGAAAGTAATGACAAGGATTGCAAAGTAAAGGTACCTGCAATCACATCCGCGTCATTCCTCCCCTCTCGCTGAGCATACACCCTAGCTTGACCTCCACCCTCAGGCTGAATAGCCACAACATGGGCCACTCCTCGACCACCTTCCTCTCTCCGCTGGAAATTACCACGGCCGCGCCCACGACCTCTCTGCAGAGCAGCAACAACAGGAGCATGCACTTGGCCACCAGCCAACATAGGACACTCCCTCCTCAAGTGATTCGCAGATCCACAATTCCAGCACCCATTACCAGCTGCCACAACAGGAGCTTGCACCTCCCTCACAGCACGAGGACAGTCACGCTTCATATGACCACGTGAACCACAAATCCAACAAGCACTCGGATCAGCTCTAGCATTGCCTCCTCGAGCAGGTACACCACCACCTCTCTTAGCTGAGGACTGATACTTCTGATCACGTCCCCTCTTGTTCCGTCCACCGCCGGAACTAAACTCAGCAGCTCGCTTACCAGAACTTGCTCCAGCACCTCTAACAGATAAACCCAAGTTCATCTCAATATCCTTAGCTCGGCCCACAAGCGCATCAAAATCATCATACTCGGTAGCCAGCACATACGTCTTCACACCCGTCACTAAACCATAACGGAATCTTTCGCACCTCGCCCGCTCATCAGGTACCAGCTCAGGTGCATACTGACTGAGTCGCACAAACTGCACTTCATACTCAGCCACAATCATGCTCCCCTGGGTAAGAGACATGAACTCACGCTTCTTTTCATCCAGGTACCTCACACCAAGATACCTTCTCTTGAACACATTCTGAAAGAATGTCCAAGTTATGTCAGCTTCAGCCATCCCAGCTATAGTGGTCGTCCACCACGTATAAGCATCATCCTGTAGCAAGGATACAACACACCCCAGCTTTTGCAAATCGGTGCAACTCATCTGACCCAAGATCCTCTTGGTACTTTCCATCCAGGATTCAGAACCTTCAGCAGACATACCCCTGAACTCAGTCCCACCAAGACTGCGCAAACGCTCCAAAGGTAGTCTAACTCCAGCATCTCCCTGATGCCCAGCTCCTTGAGCTCCAGCTACTGCCGCTCGAAAAGCACCAGCAATAGCTTGCACCAACATCGTCATGTCAGGCATAGCTTGCCCCTGACCAGCCTCAGGTCCAGCAGCTCCAGCACCAGCTGCAGCTTCAGCTCTTTCTCCCTCAGCACCACCACCACCAGGTGGAGGAGGAGGTAACACCGCACTTCCCGCGTTTTCCTCATTTTCATTCTCATTCGGAGCCGTAGCTCGCACATTACTTCTCAACTCTCTACGTGGTGCCATACTCTAACCATGCAATCACAATGCAACAAACAAAGTCAGGTCCAGCAAGGTAAGCAATCCAAGTACTCAAGCTCAATTTCATTTAAAATCAACACCATTACATTAGCTTTGATTTGGCAATGGGTACCCACAACATGCTTCATCACAGCATACAACTCAATTGCATCAAATTCACAAATCACCCAACATGCTTTCACTCATCAAGCATACATAGCATACATACTTCAATCATACACACATTCATTCCCAAATACTCGAGAACTCAGCTCTGATACCACCAAATGTAACCCCCTTAACCCGGCCTAGACGGTTGACCCAAATTAAGAAAGTCACACGGGGAAAACCAAAGTCAACCTGAAAGTCAACCTTGATTAACGACCCTTTTTTTTATTCTAGATGCACATTAACCCTAGTTATGGTTATTCAATCAACATGCTCAAAGAACATAAACATCAGAGATCAAACAGGGACCCAATTGAACAATTTACAACTTTAGGGACCAAATTGTAAATTCTGAAAATTATAAGGTCTTAACCCAAATTAAAGTTACCAACTTGAAATTAGTCAGGTTCCATGCTTCACTGCCAAATTTCAGCTCAAACAAACATCTCAAGCTCATACAATTGTTCAAACAAGATTCAGGACCAAATTGCAAACATTCCAAAACATTCAACTGCCTATGTCAGCCCCCAACGGTCAGACGTTCCGAAACAGGGAGAGCCTGTTTCGAAACGCGGGGCCGTTCCGCAACGCGTACCGAAACGAAGGCTGGCAGAGAGCTTCCCGTTTCGAAACGGTGTCTCCCGTTTCGGACGCCTGGGCTGATTCAAGGCACCCGTTCCGAAACGGTAGCCACTGTTCCGAAACAGCCCGCACAGAATGCAGCAAATTGCTTTCTCAAACACACAATTGATCAACCATACATGCTCCAAATGCTACCAAATTTTACCAGCAACAAATTCAACATACAAGAGACATATTTGCATCAACCAATCAGCATAATATCACCATTTATGAAAAGCCCCAAATCTAAGCATGCTTCCTACTCAAGCAAACCATTCAAGCATAAATCCTTCAAAAACCAAGCACAAAAAGGCCAAATACAAAACCAACATTATTAACAACTTTAAGCAAACTTAGGGAGTTCAATACATCTCCCAAAACATTCACAAAGGTCCCCCATTGCCAAGTACCCCAAAGCTAAATGTGTATAAGAAAACCTTTCCATACTTGAGCTTAACTTCCACTTGATTGCTTGCCTTCCTTGCTGCCCTCAAAAATACCTTAATGATCTGCATTATTGGTTTAAGAAAACGAAAGAGAGCGTAAGCAAAAGCTTAGTGAGGAATGCTCATTAAAACCATTCAATAATGCATTTATAAATCTCATTTATAAATCATGCTTCAAGCAACATTAAACATGTTCCTAAACATTTAAAACAAGCATCTCATGCTTCAACTTCTTTTAACATGCTCTTTAACAATTCAAACAAGCATCTCATGCTTCAACTCATAATAAGTCATATTGGCAACAAGTGATACAATTCTCATAAGATTCACACATGGACTTTTAAACACCATTGTAATCTTATCCCCATGGACTTTTAAACACCATGGACCCATGGACTTTTAAACACCATGGCAAGGAACACACAAGGACTTTTAACCACCTTTGTGTCCTTAACAAGAATCTCCCAAGGACTTTTAACCACCTTGGAGTTCTTAAGTAACCAAGGCTTTCCAAGGACTTTTAACCACCTTGAGCCTTAACCATGAACCATCCAAGGACTTTTAACCACCTTGATGTCCATAAACTTTCCAAGATCCACACAAGGACTTTTAACCACCTTTGTGATCTTACCAAGAACCATCCAAGGACTTTTAACCACTTTGATGTTCTTAAATATACAAGGCTCACACAAGGACTTTTAACCACCTTTGTGACCTTAACATCACTTGCCAATATGCATCATTATCATCAATATATCCACTGTTTTAAAGCATTAAACCAAGCCATAAACATCATGCATTTTTAAGCATCAAACCACATTTAAACAATGTTCAAAAACAAGGAACTCTTACCTTGAGCTTCCTTCAACATATGGCTTACAAAATCAGCAATAACCATGCTAAATCATGCTTTCAAAACAGAATTTAAAACATGCAATAAACCACATTGCACAACAACAAACCATGGCCACCACTAGAGAGTTTTTCCGAAAACTTACACTTGAGCTTAGTAAAGTTTTTTAGACTTAGACTAAGCTCCCAAGACATTGGTTTCAAAGCCGAAAACCCAATTTCACTCACCGATTCCACTTCGCCTCTTGCCGAAGCACAAAATCAAGCTTCCGGATCACCACCACTTGGATCCAAAGATGACTCCCCTGTTTTAAACACATCAAAGCAGAGGATTAATGCATCATCATGCATTAATAGCTTCAATGAAAGCACCAAAACTCGCTGCTCTCATCCACACTCCATTTTCGGCCACCAAACACAACCAAAAATGCATCCAAACAACACCTCAACAAAGCCCAGCCATAAACCATCAAAACTAAACATCCTTTAACATCATTTAACATCTAAAAAGAACCTATTAACATCCTTATACCTCCAGCAACAACAGATCCACAAGATCACTCCAAAACAACCAAGAATCACAAGCTAAACTTAGGAAATTCAACCTATCCGGGATTGCATTAATTAAAACTCAATTCCTTATCAAATTAACATTCATTTATCATCAAAAACACACCTCAAATCACAGCTTTAACAGATTAAACGAAAATCCATCAAAAATCATCAAATCTAGCATTTTAAGCCAAGATCCATCACACAACTTAAAAACCACTTATAAATCATCAATTAAGGATTGAGAACTTAGGAATTTCAGTAAAGAACTGAGAGTTTAGAGGAGAAGGACGTTCTTACCTCCAAACTTGAGTTTCTCCTCTTTTAGAACCAAAAAGCTTGAAGAATCAACTAGCAAATGGTAAGGTTTTGTTGATGAGATGATTAGCAATCAAAAGAGGATTGAAAAGAGATGTTTAGGTGACAAAATCAGAAGAAAATCTCTGGAGAGAAAGTGTTTGGGTTGAGAGAAAATGAGAGAAAAGGAAAATTGGAAAATATGGAAAGTTAGTTACAAAATAGGAAAATGATTTCCCTCCACTTTTCTTTTGTTTTAAAATCAGAATTAAACATTAAAATATCTTAGAAAATTCTGGAGAAACTCCCTTTGGGTAAATAGCTCCTTAAAGATTCAAAGTTTCAATCCTTTTTAAAACAGTCACGCAGTTTTCAAAAATTACATTTTGGTCACTAGCCAAAATGTCACCCTTCCAAAACTCATTTTGTAAAATTGATTTCACAGTTCACTTATATATATTAAAAGAGGATTTTAGAACATTTTTCCATATTTTTAATGCAACCCGAACTAGGCTTTCCTAATTTCACCTTTTTAGATTCGAACAGCACTTTGACCAAACTGGTCAACGCCCAAAACTTCTAAGCCCAAAACCGGGGCGTTACAAGACCGGTCCGGTTCAGACCCTAAACTTCCAAGCCCAAAATTGGGGTGTTACAGCGAACATCTGCCACTTGAGTGCGATGATTTTCTTGGTGATGAAACTTTCAAGCCCTAATTCTCTGGTCTTTTGGGTGTAGGTGAACCCTCTCTCTTCCCACATTTCTTGTTTTTGGAACGAGCCATAGTACCTCCTCTTCGAATCTGTTGATGCGAAGCGGCTGGGTATTCTACTGTGGCTGGGGGTGGATACTGCCGCGGCAGAGGTTGAGGCAGCGCTTCGTCGGGTTGATCTGGTAGCCATTGCAAGGAAAACTGTGGAAAAATAAATAGATTTCGTAGAGCTAAATATGGAGAGCAAAGTAGAGAGAACAAGAATTAGGTGAAAAATGAAATGGGAATAGGGGTTGATATAGAACGGAGTTTTCTGCCCGTTGGAGCTGCAACGGCATGCGCGAATAACAGGGCCAGCTGTCACGCAGTTTCCTGACGCGTTTGTTACGCATTTTCGTGTCTGTTGCGCGCCTGTTACGCGTTTCCGTGTCTGTCACGATAGCTCCGTGACATGCTATATTTTCTGCGTCTGCCGCGACAGATGGGACAGGCTATGACGACAGGCTTTTCCGTTGGGCTTTTTGGGCTGTTGTGATTGCGGTGGGCTGGTTCATTCTTCCTCTTTGCTTTGCTTCCTTTATTTCCTAAAAATAAATAAATAATAAATTAAAATCTTTTTTCCTAAAATCTTATTTCCTAAAAATAAATAAATAAATACATAAATAAAATATATAAAATAAAACTAAGTTAAATTAGGGATGCCTTGAAGGGCATCTCCTAAAGTAACCACTTCCTGCATCCTTGGGGCTTCAGTCCCCTGATAATGCTTTAGCCTTTGTCCATTAACTTTGAATTGGTCTCTATCTTTGATTGATCTGATTTGTGATGGCACCATGGGGGAAAACTTGGACTACTTGGAAAGGGTCGAACCACCTAGATTTAAGCTTTCCTAGGAAGAGATTCAGCCTAGAGTTGAACAACAACACCAGCTGCCCTGGGCAGAACTGTCGTGGCAACAGTTTTCTGCCATGCCACCTCTTTGTTTTGTCTTTGTAGATCTTGGCGTTTTTGTAGGCCATTGCTCGAATTTCTTCAATTTCATTTAAGTCCAGTAGACTTTTTTGTCCTGCCTTGTCCCAATCCATATTAAATGTCTTGATAGCCCAATATGCCTTATGCTCTATCTCGACAGGTAAATGGCAAGTTTTTCAATAAATGAGGCGGTAGGGTGACATTCCTAATGGCGTTTTGAATGCAATCCTGTAGGCCCAGAGTGCATCATTTAGGTGTAGAGACCAATCCTTTCGATTTGGTTTCACCATCTTCTCTAGGATGTTCTTTACTTCTCTATTTTATATCTCAGCTTGCCCATTGGTTTGAGGGTGGTATGATGTTGCAATGCGGTGCTTTACTCCGTATTTCCTTAGTGCACTAGCAATTACCCTATTGTCGAAATGCCTCCCCTCATCGTTAATTATCGCCCTTGGGATGCCAAACCTTGAGAAGACGTGCTTGTAAAGAAATATCTGCATAGTCTTGGCATCATTCTTTTGAGTGGCGATTGCTACTACCCACTTAGACACATAGTCTACTGCCAGCAGGATATATAAATTCCCACAAGAGGCTGGGAATGGTCCAATGAAGTCGATTCCACAAACATCGAAGATTTCGACCGCAAGTATGTTCTGCAGTGGCATCTCGTGCCTTCTAGATATATTCCCAGTCCTTTGGCATTTGTCACATCTCTTGTAAAAAGCTTGTGCATCCTTGAATAGTGTAGGCCAATAGAAACCGGATTGTAGAATTGGCAGCAGTTTTATTTCCCCCCAAGTGTCCTTCATAAGGGGCATCATGACAGTGGTGCAGTACTTCTTTCTGTTCCTCTTGTGGTATGCATCTTTTGATGATCTGATCTGCACAGTGCTTTAAAAGAAGAGGTTCGTCCCAATCATAATATTTTGCATCATTTTGGAACCTCTTCCTTGCTTGGTAATTAAGCTCAGGAGGTAATAACCCACTTACAATATAATTAACAATGTCAGCATACCAAGGGTTTTCAGAAAGCTTACCTACCGCCATGGTTGTCGCGGCAGTGCTGGTGGCAGTGAACAACTGCTCATCTGGGAAAGTTTCCAGTATGTTGATCTTGTCTTTCTGTAACGCCCCGGTTTTGGGCTCAGAAGTTTTGGGCGTTGACCGGTTCGGTCAAAGTGCTGATCGAATATATAAGAGTGAATTTAGGAAAGCCTAGTTCGGGTTGCATTAAAAATATGGAAAAATGTTCTAAAATCATCTTTTAATATATATAAGTGAACTGTGAAATCAATTTTGGAAAATGAGGTTCGGAAGGTTGACATTTTGGCTAGTGACCAAAATGTAATTTTTGAAAGTTGCGGGACAGTTTTATAAAGGATTGAAACTTTGAATCTTTAAGGAGCTATTATTCCAAAAAGGATTTCTCAAGATTTTTCTAAGATATTTTAAGGCTTTATTCTGATTTTTAAAGATTATGAAAGGGAGGGAAATCATTTTAACCAATTTCTTAACTAACTTTCCATTTTCTCTCAATTTTCCTTTTCTCTCATTTTCTCTCAACCCAAACACAATTCTCCAGATTTCCTTCTCTGATTTTGACATCTAAATCTCTCATTTCAACTCTCATTTGATTCCTAATTATCTCATCAACAAAACCTCTCAATTTGCAAGTTGTTTCATCAAGCTTTTTGGCTCTAAAATGGAGAAATTCAAGTTTGGAGGTAAGAACGTTCTTCTCCTCTAAACTATCAGTTCTTTACTGAAATTCCTAAGTTCTCAATCCTTGATTTATGTTTTGTTAATGGCTTTTCAATTGAGATCTTGATTTTTGGCTAAAATGCAAGATTTGGTGATTTTGGTGAAATTTTCGTGTGATCTGTTTGGGCAGTGTTTTGGAGTGTCAAAATGATGTTAAATGAATGCTAAATTGATTAGAAGTTGAGGTTTAATCAATGCAATCCCGGATAGGTTGAATTTCCTAAGTTTGGCTTGAGTTTTTGGTTGTTTTTGGAGTGTTTTTGGTGATCTGTTATACCTGGAGGTATAAGGACGTGGTTATGATCATTTTGTATGTTAATTGTTGTATAAAAATGGTTAGAAGTGATGGATCTTGGCTGGGTTAAGTTTTGGAAGTGTTTGGAGGTGATTTCGGTTGTGTTTGGTAGCCAAATTGTTAGATTTGTGTTGAGCAGCGAGTTGTGTTGTTGTTGCTGGTGTTTTAATGCATAAGGATGCAATAATGTTCTGTTTTTGTGTGCTTGAAACAGGGGAGTTTGATCCGTGAGCTTTAGAGGTGTTGCGGAAGGTTTCGGATTGCTTGGAAGGCTTGTTGGCTAGTCTTGTTTGGTTATCGGTGAGTGAAGTTGGGATTTCAGCTTTTAAAACAAGGTTTGAAGGTTTTTTGGGAGCTTAGTGTAAGTCTAAACAACTTTGCTAAGCTCAAGAGTAAGTGAATGGATTTTTGCTCTTGAATTGTATTGTGATTTGGTTTTAAAAGCAAATGTGGTTGATGATTGAAATGCATGTGTTTTGCATGGTTTAATTCTGTTTTGTAAGCATGTTTTAGCATGGTTTAATGCTGGTTTTGAAAGCCATTTGAGAAGGATGCTCAAGGTAAGGGATCCTTGGTTTTGTATATGGTAAATGTGGTTTTGATGCATAGTGTTGCATGTTGACCAATAGCTTTGTATGATGCTTTAAAACAGTGAATTGATGATGGTAATTGTTACCTTTTGCATATTGGTTATGCATGTGAATCATTGGATTAATGAGGTAACGGTTTTGCATATTGGTTATGCATGTGAATCATTGGGCTAACGTTGTGATGGTTTTGCATTATGTTTATGCATGTGGAACATTGGATTAATGTGGTAAGATGGTTATATTGGCAAGTGATGTAAATGGTTCTTGGTTTGTTGATCGGATATAGTTAGCCGGCTATAGGATTGGGTGCACCGTGAATTAAGTCGCCTTGGAGGTGGAGTTGTCAAGAGTGGACCGGATAAGCTCCCTTCAAGTATCCTAACGAGATGAGGTCATAATGGAGGTTGTTGCCCATTCGAGGACCTTGGTTGATTGAGGTCATAATGGAGGTGTTGCCCATTCGAGGACCTTGGTTGAGTAAAGGTTATATGGTGGTTAAAAGTCCATATGTGAGAACCTTGTACTTGTTGAGATCACAATGGCAGTGTTAAGTCCATGTGTGGATCTTGTGTAGGGTGTCCCGGATCTCGTTAGTGATGTTCTACAACTACCAATCGGTTATGCAAAGGTTGTATGGTGGTTAAAAGTCCATACATGGGAATCTTGTGCATGTCAAGGTTGTATGGTGGTTAAAAGTCCATACATGGGAACCTTGGGGAAAAACTAGGGTTGTATGGTGTTTAAAAGTCCATACATGGGAACCTTAGGATGATGAGGTCATAATGGAGGTTGTTGCCCATTCGAGGACCTTGGATTGGTAGGGTGTAGGGAGCGTAGGGACAACGCTCGGAATCCGCGTATCCGATCGGGTTGTTGAGTTGAAAAGTGAATGTGGTTGATCAATTGGAAGCCAATGTAATGTTCTTGATCATAGTGAAGCATGAGGTGCTTGAAATGATGCATGGTTGCATGTGAAGCATGAGATGCTTGAATTGATGCATGATTGCATGTGAAGCATGAGTTGCTTGAAAGATGCATTGTTGCATGAAAAGTGTATGATGCTAGTGAATGCATGTTTACTTGTTAAGTTAAACAAGTGTTGGTTATCATTTGGTAAATGATGCATGTGAGCATGAAATATCTATATTGCATTGGAGTCTTGTAAGACTTGTTTTAAAGGCATGTGAAGATGATGTTATGGTTTTTATGTTGCCTTGGGTGAATGCATGTGATAGAGTATTTGAGCTATGGTTTTAAAAGGTTTCTTGCTTGATATGGCTTTCAAGTTTAAGAAAGGTATGTTGTGAAATGGGAGTGTTTTCCATGGTTTTGTTTAAGCTTGGCATATGGTGTTTATGCATGATTTGAGCTTGATGTTGGAAAGGGTTTTCAAACATGGCTTTGGTAATCAAATCGGGTTTGTTTTAAAAGTGTTTTAATGACCCGCTGCATTGATGGTGTTTTGGTTTTGAGCATTCCTCACTAAGCATTATGTGCTTACGCTTCTTTTTGTCCATCAATGCAGATTCTTGAAGTTTGGACAGCAAGGAGCAAGGGATTCAAGGTGGACTCCAATGGAGATGTATGTCTCGGTGAATAGCTATAGTTAATAAGGGCAATGGGGTAGAATCTCTCGGGTTGATGTGTTTGTGATCGTTTATGTTTGATCAAGAATATTTTAATGTTGTTGCTAATGTTGTTGGAACATGAATTGGCTTAAATGAAATTGATTTGGATGGTTTGTGCCTAAATGGTTGCTTGTGTAGGAAGCATGCCTATAGATTTGGGGATTTTCTTATATGTTGTGTTTCTGTTGAATTGTTGATGCAAGTATGTCTCATTTATGTTGAATTGCATGTTGGTAAAGTTTGGTGGCTTTTGGAGCATGTTTGATTGATCAATTGTGTGTTTGAGTGAGCAAAATGCAGCATTCTGGGCTAGGCGTTTCGGAACAGATGACACCATTTCGGAACGGGTGCCCTGCATGAACCCATGCGTCCGAAACGGGTGCCACCGTTCCAAAACGGAAGGCATTCTGCCAGACCCCCGTTGCAGAACGCGTTGCGGAACGGCCCCGTGTTTCGGAACGGGCTTGGCCTGTTTCGGAACGGGTGACCGTTGGGGGCTGACATGGGCGGTTAAATGTTTCAAAATGTTTGCATTTTGGTCCTGAATCTTGTTTGTGCAATTGTATGAGTTTGGGTTATCCGTTTGAGCTGAAATTTGGCAGAGAAGGATGAAACATGATTAATTTTTAGTTGGTAACTTAAAATTTGGTTAAGTCCTTAAAGTTTTCAGAAATTACAATTTGGTCCCTAAAGTTGTAATTTGCTCAATTGGGTCCCTGTTTGATCTCTGATGTTTGTGATCTTTGAGTATGGTGTTTGTGTGATCACATCTAAGTTTAATGCGCATCTAGACAAGATTAAAAAGACAAAAAAAGGTCGTTAATCAAGGTTGACTTTCGGGTTGACTTTGGTTTTCCCCGTGTAATCTTCATAGTTCGGGTCAACCGTCTAGGCCGGGCTACGGGGGTTACATTTGGTGGTATCAGAGCTGAGTTGCGAAGGTTGGGGAAAACGGTAAGTTGTTGTGATGTGTGTTTGATGTTTATCTTGTTGTGTGGTTGAAAGTTGGTTGAAACATGTGTTTTTGAGTATGCTGTTGATGTTTCTGAGCATGTTGCTGATGTATGCAAGCATGTTTTGTGGTTATGAATCTTGATTGAGTTTATGTGGATATGTGCTGATGCTATGAGCTGATGTTATGCATGGTGAATGTGTTTTGAGCATGGTATGTTGCTAATATGCTGGTGCAATTGGATGTTGTTTGGTGTAAGCATGATCAAGGTATGTTGTTGATATGCTTGATGTTGTGATATCCATGTTGTGTTGACTGTTATGTCATGTAAAGGGGAGGATTCGGGATACCCATTGCCTTATTAATATAGCTATTGTGTTATTTGGAGTTGGAGTTTGAATCCTTGCTTAATGTTGGTCTAACTGGTTTGTTTGCTTGTTGTGATTGTATGTTTGTTGTTGTTAGTGGTATGGCAAAGTCGATGAAAGAATGGCGGTTGAGGGAGATGGTTGCTGCCTTGGGGCAGGTTGTTAAGGCAAGGAATTCACCCTTTTGTAAAGGTGTTTTGTCTCAGTCTTCTGTGCCTAGCGTTGAAGTGGTAAGGCAAGGGAAAGAAGCTGGTTTTGTGATGAAAAGTTCATTATCTGTTGTTCAGGAGGTGTTGGGAACATCTCAGGCTGCGGTTGAGGTAAAGTCAGTGGATGTGCTGGCTAGATGTGAGGGTTTGCCGAAGCAGCGTTTGCTTGATTTGGGTGCTGTGGAATATCATGGTTCTACACCGGAGATGTTTGAGGCCTGGTTGGCCAATGTGGTTCTGATTTTGGATCGGGAAGGCTGTGATTATGCCTGTAAGCTGGGGAGTGTTGTTTCTTTGATGCTGGAGGATGCTTGTGTCTGGTGGACATCTGTGGCGGTGACGTCACATATCCTTGATATTGATTGGGATTTCTTTGTATCGGCTTTTTATGAAAGGTATCTTGGAGAGAAGTTTCCAAGGGTTAAGCAATGTGAAGGTAGTGTTGTTGGTGAGCAAGTGTTGCTTGAGCAAGGAGTAGAAGCTCAGTCATCTGTGTGTGACCGATGTGAAAGGCAACGTGTTGGAAGTTGTTGGGGCGCGGGTGCTTGTTGGAACTGTGGTTCTAAAGTTCATGTTAAGCGTGATTGTCCATATGGAGTGAAGTCAGCTTTGGTGTTAGCCAAAGGATCTTTGAAAGGTCGTGGGCACGGCCGAGGCGAGGTTCAGAGGTGGCAGAAAAAGCAGAAGGTTGTGAAGAGCTTGGGAAATGAAGTTTGCTGGAAATGTGGGTCTGCTGGACACATGAGACGTGATTGTTGGATGTTGGCTCGGAATAGCCAAGGTTCTTTACCACAAGGAGTTGGTGGTGACCCTGGTGTGTTAGCTAGTGCTGCAATGGTGCGGCAGGAGGATGATGGTTTCGCAAGGAAGAGAGCTCGTCTGATGAAGCTTCAGGGTGGTGTTGTGCTTTCAGGTAACCTTGTTAAGTAATCTTGCTCTAGTTACCTTAGTTTGGTTTCTGTTGGTTTTCCTTACGTGGTAAGTCTAGTCTTGTTGCTAGTATGTTTGGGGTAGTGGTAGTTGTGGTTTGGTAATATCTTGGGTGTGAAGAAGGCTTGGGTGAGTATCTTGTGGTTAATGGTTGTTGGTATGATGGAGTTAGATAAGTTAAAGGTGAGTTAGGAGGTTGTTCTTAGACAGATTTTGAGGATGTTATTGGAGGGTGTGAACTGGCATTCATGCACAGTTAAAATCATTGTTATATGCTATATTATATATGTTGGTCCATGCATACATGTGGCATGACACTAGAGGTTTTGCATACATGTACATCAGGCATTGATAGGGCATGTAGGTGATCATGCATACGATGTTCACGCTCGCTAATAACTAATCAAATCTGTTAGTGTTGTGGTTGGATTAGGTGGGATGATGGGTTTTTAGAGGTTGTTTGGTGCTGAGTGAGAGTTAGAAGTGTTGGAGTTTGTTAAACTAGTTGCTAGTGATAGTGAGAGTGGAATAGCCTGTTGGTAGAAGGATAGTGTTTGATGCTCAGAGAGTGTGGTGGTTTGGTGGTGAAGGGTATCGGTTGAGGTTAGTATCGGTTAAGTGGTTGGTTTAGCTAAGTGGAAGTGGTAGTTCCTTGGTGCTAAGTGATGTTGCAGCTTTGTGGTTGAGTTCCCAAGTGCTGAGGTAGTTTAGCTTTTAAGTTGTTGTGAAAGGGTTGTGTTGGTTCTTAGCAACCTTTGAGGAGTTCAGAAGCTGTTATGTGTGTTTTGGTTAAGTAATGTTCTGGTAATGCAAGTGTTCTGGTAGAAGTTTGTAGTGAAAGGGCTGTGAAAGATCGAAGGCTTTCGTTGGTTGTTTGGGTTCTTGTGAGAAGTGGTTGGCTGGTTGTGGTTAAGAAAGTTCCGTTTGAAGTCGGTTGGTGGTGTGTGGAGAGGCTGACGAATTCAAGTTGGGGTTATGTTGTAATTCTTGGAATCTGGGTGAGTAATCCTAGTGAGCTGTTATGGTAATGTTTGTGGTGGATGTGAAGGATTGTCAGCTTCGTTGAAGAGCTTGAGTAAACAGTTGATGTTTAAGGATTTTTGCTTGTTGGAAAAATCTTTGGAAGAGGTTTGGGAGTCGCAAGAGTTTTAGAAGCAGAGAGGTTGCCTAGTGGCTGAGTTGGATTGGTTGTTGTCTTTGTGTAGACAAGTCTTGGGAGTTGTGTGTTACAGTGTTGTCTGCTGTAAGAGCTGAAGTTCTTCAGGTTGATGTTGGGATTGTGTACAGTTCGGTTATGTGGAAGGTTAAGTCGTGGTTACCTTGAGAGTTTGGATTTGTGAACAGTGTATGGTGGAGGTTTTGTGTGGAAAGTGATCAGTGGTGTTGGTTGAGGCTTTTGTGTTGGTTTGTGTGTTGCTTTGAGAAGGTTGTGGTTCTCTTTTCGCCGGTTGAAATTTCGAGGACGAAATTTCCTAAGGGGGGGAGAGTTGTAACGCCCCGGTTTTGGGCTCAGAAGTTTTGGGCGTTGACCGGTTCGGTCAAAGTGCTGATCGAATATATAAGAGTGAATTTAGGAAAGCCTAGTTCGGGTTGCATTAAAAATATGGAAAAGTGTTCTAAAATCATCTTTTAATATATATAAGTGAACTGTGAAATCAATTTTGGAAAATGAGGTTCGGAAGGTTGACATTTTGGCTAGTGACCAAAATGTAATTTTCGAAAGTTGCGGGACAGTTTTATAAAGGATTGAAACTTTGAATCTTTAAGGAGCTATTATTCCAAAAAGGATTTCTCCAGATTTTTCTAAGATATTTTAAGGCTTTATTCTGATTTTTAAAGATTATGAAAGGGAGGGAAATCATTTTAACCAATTTCTTAACTAACTTTCCATTTTCTCTCAATTTTCCTTTTCTCTCATTTTCTCTCAACCCAAACACAATTCTCCAGATTTCCTTCTCTGATTTTGACATCTAAATCTCTCATTTCAACTCTCATTTGATTCCTAATTATCTCATCAACAAAACCTCTCAATTTGCAAGTTGTTTCATCAAGCTTTTTGGCTCTAAAATGGAGAAATTCAAGTTTGGAGGTAAGAACGTCCTTCTCCTCTAAACTATCAGTTCTTTACTGAAATTCCTAAGTTCTCAATCCTTGATTTATGTTTTGTTAATGGCTTTTCAATTGAGATCTTGATTTTTGGCTAAAATGCAAGATTTGGTGATTTTGGTGAAATTTTCGTGTGATCTGTTTGGGCAGTGTTTTGGAGTGTCAAAATGATGTTAAATGAATGCTAAATTGATTAGAAGTTGAGGTTTAATCAATGCAATCCCGGATAGGTTGAATTTGCTAAGTTTGGCTTGAGTTTTTGGTTGTTTTTGGAGTGTTTTTGGTGATCTGTTATACCTGGAGGTATAAGGACGTGGTTATGATCATTTTGTATGTTAATTGTTGTATAAAAATGGTTAGAAGTGATGGATCTTGGCTGGGTTAAGTTTTGGAAGTGTTTGGAGGTGATTTCGGTTGTGTTTGGTAGCCAAATTGTTAGATTTGTGTTGAGCAGCGAGTTGTGTTGTTGTTGCTGGTGTTTTAATGCATAAGGATGCATTAATGTTCTGTTTTTGTGTGCTTGAAACAGGGGAGTTTGATCCGTGAGCTTTAGAGGTGTTGCGGAAGGTTTCGGATTGCTTGGAAGGCTTGTTGGCTAGTCTTGTTTGGTTATCGGTGAGTGAAGTTGGGATTTCAGCTTTTAAAACAAGGTTTGAAGGTTTTTTGGGAGCTTAGTGTAAGTCTAAACAACTTTGCTAAGCTCAAGAGTAAGTGAATGGATTTTTGCTCTTGAATTGTATTGTGATTTGGTTTTAAAAGCAAATGTGGTTGATGATTGAAATGCATGTGTTTTGCATGGTTTAATTCTGTTTTGTAAGCATGTTTTAGCATGGTTTAATGCTGGTTTTGAAAGCCATTTGAGAAGGATGCTCAAGGTAAGGGATCCTTGGTTTTGTATATGGTAAATGTGGTTTTGATGTATAGTGTTGCATGTTGACCAATAGCTTTGTATGATGCTTTAAAACAGTGAATTGATGATGGTAATTGTTACCTTTTGCATATTGGTTATGCATGTGAATCATTGGATTAATGAGGTAACGGTTTTGCATATTGGTTATGCATGTGAATCATTGGGCTAACGTTGTGATGGTTTTGCATTATGTTTATGCATGTGGAACATTGGATTAATGTGGTAAGATGGTTATATTGGCAAGTGATGTAAATGGTTCTTGGTTTGTTGATCGGATATAGTTAGCCGGCTATAGGATTGGGTGCACCGTGAATTAAGTCGCCTTGGAGGTGGAGTTGTCAAGAGTGGACCGGATAAGCTCCCTTCAAGTATCCTAACGAGATGAGGTCATAATGGAGGTTGTTGCCCATTCGAGGACCTTGGTTGATTGAGGTCATAATGGAGGTGTTGCCCATTCGAGGACCTTGGTTGAGTAAAGGTTATATGGTGGTTAAAAGTCCATATGTGAGAACCTTGTACTTGTTGAGATCACAATGGCAGTGTTAAGTCCATGTGTGGATCTTGTGTAGGGTGTCCCGGATCTCGTTAGTGATGTTCTACAACTACCAATCGGTTATGCAAAGGTTGTATGGTGGTTAAAAGTCCATACATGGGAATCTTGTGCATGTCAAGGTTGTATGGTGGTTAAAAGTCCATACATGGGAACCTTGGGGAAAAACTAGGGTTGTATGGTGTTTAAAAGTCCATACATGGGAACCTTAGGATGATGAGGTCATAATGGAGGTTGTTGCCCATTCGAGGACCTTGGATTGGTAGGGTGTAGGGAGCGTAGGGACAACGCTCGGAATCCGCGTATCCGATCGGGTTGTTGAGTTGAAAAGTGAATGTGGTTGATCAATTGGAAGCCAATGTCATGTTCTTGATCATAGTGAAGTATGAGGTGCTTGAAATGATGCATGGTTGCATGTGAAGCATGAGATGCTTGAATTGATGCATGATTGCATGTGAAGCATGAGTTGCTTGAAAGATGCATTGTTGCATGAAAAGTGTATGATGCTAGTGAATGCATGTTTACTTGTTAAGTTAAACAAGTGTTGGTTATCATTTGGTAAATGATGCATGTGAGCATGAAATATCTATATTGCATTGGAGTCTTGTAAGACTTGTTTTAAAGGCATGTGAAGATGATGTTATGGTTTTTATGTTGCCTTGGGTGAATGCATGTGATAGAGTATTTGAGCTATGGTTTTAAAAGGTTTCTTGCTTGATATGGCTTTCAAGTTTAAGAAAGGTATGTTGTGAAATGGGAGTGTTTTCCATGGTTTTGTTTAAGCTTGGCATATGGTGTTTATGCATGATTTGAGCTTGATGTTGGAAAGGGTTTTCAAACATGGCTTTGGTAATCAAATCGGGTTTGTTTTAAAAGTGTTTTAATGACCCGCTGCATTGATGGTGTTTTGGTTTTGAGCATTCCTCACTAAGCATTATGTGCTTACGCTCCTTTTTGTCCATCAATGCAGATTCTTGAAGTTTGGACAGCAAGGAGCAAGGGATTCAAGGTGGACTCCAATGGAGATGTATGTCTCGGTGAATAGCTATAGTGAATAAGGGCAATGGTGTAGAATCTCTCGGGTTGATGTGTTTGTGATCGTTTATGTTTGATCAAGAATATTTTAATGTTGTTGCTAATGTTGTTGGAACATGAATTGGCTTAAATGAAATTGATTTGGATGGTTTGTGCCTAAATGGTTGCTTGTGTAGGAAGCATGCCTATAGATTTGGGGCTTTTCTTATATGTTGTGTTTCTGTTGAATTGTTGATGCAAGTATGTCTCATTTATGTTGAATTGCATGTTGGTAAAGTTTGGTGGCTTTTGGAGCATGTTTGATTGATCAATTGTGTGTTTGAGTGAGCAAAATGCAGCATTCTGGGCTAGGCGTTTCGGAACAGATGACACCGTTTCGGAATGGGTGCCCTGCATGAACCCAGGCGTCCGAAACGGGTGCCACCGTTCCGAAACGGAAGGCATTCTGCCAGACCCCCGTTGCGGAACGCGTTGCGGAACGGCCCCGTATTTCGGAACGGGCTTGGCCTGTTTCGGAACGGGTGACCGTTGGGGGCTGACATGGGCGGTTAAATGTTTCAAAATGTTTGCATTTTGGTCCTGAATCTTGTTTGTGCAATTGTATGAGTTTGGGTTATCCATTTGAGCTGAAATTTGGCAGAGAAGCATAAAACATGATTAATTTTTAGTTGGTAACTTAAAATTTGGTTAAGTCCTTAAAGTTTTCAGAAATTACAATTTGGTCCCTAAAGTTGTAATTTGCTCAATTGGGTCCCTGTTTGATCTCTGATGTTTGTGATCTTTGAGTATGGTGTTTGTGTGATCACATCTAAGGTTAATGCGCATCTAGACAAGATTAAAAAGAAAAAAAAGAGTCGTTAATCAAGGTTGACTTTCGGGTTGACTTTGGTTTTCCCCGTGTAATCTTCGTAGTTCGGGTCAACCGTCTAGGCCGGGCTACGGGGGTTACACTTTCTCTCGGTTCCTTCCCATCTCCAGTCTTGACAAGTTGTCTGCTGCTTGGTTCTCTATCCCCTTTTTGTCCTTGATGTCAATGTCAAATTCTTGCAGCAGCAGAATCCAACATATAAATCTTGGTTTAGCATCCTTTTTGGTGAACGAATACTTGAGTGCTGAGTGGTCTGTATGGACCACCACTTTCGTCCCAAGTATATACGGACGGAACATGTCAATTGCAAACACCACTGATAGGAGCTCCTTCTCTGTTGTGGTGTAGTTTATTTGGGCATCATTCAGCGTTTTGCTGGCATAGTAAATTACATGGAAGAGTTTATACTTCCTCTGTCCTAATGCTTCCTCGACAGCATAATCATTGGCGTCAAACATTATCTCAAATGGCAAGCTCCAGTCTGGTGGCTACACTATCGGGGTTGTTACCACTTTCTCCTTCAACATTCTGAATGCTTCAGTGCATTCAGTGTTAAAGTCAAAGGCACGATTCTGTTCCAGCATTAGACACAAGGGTTTAGTGATTTTTGAGAAGTTGGCAATGAATCTTCGATAAAGCCCTGCATACCCTAAGAAGCTTCGTATCCCTTTTACTGTGGTGGGTGGCGGCAATTTTTTAATAACCTCTATTTTGGCTCTATCTACCTCTATGCCACGGCAGCTAACCTTGTGGCCCAGTACTATGCCTTCATCCACCATAAAGTGGCATTTTCCCAGTTTAAAACCAAGTTCGCCTCTTCGCATCTTTCAAGAACCTTCTGTAAATTGCCTAAACAACCGTCGAAGCTGTCTCCAAAGACGGAAAAGTCATCCATGAAAATTTCTAGGAAATCCTCCACCAGGTCGGAGAATGTTGCCATCATGCACCGTTGAAAGGTTGCTGGTGCATTGCAGAGTCCAAATGGCATTCTTCGGAAGGCATATGTGTCGTATGGGCATGTGAAGGTGGTTTTCTCTTGGTCCTCTGGTGCTATTGTAATTTGGTTATAACCTGAGTAACCATCAAGAAAACAATAGTAAGGCTTCCTCGCTAAACTATCTAACATTTGATCGATAAAAGGTAAGGGGAAGTGGTCCTTCCGGGTAGCTTTATTAAGCTTTCGGTAGTCCATACAAACCCTCCAACTAGTCACAGTCTTGGTTGGGATTAGTTCATTGTACTGATTCGTTACCACTGTTATGCCTCCTTTTTGGGTACACATTGCACCGGGCTCACCCACTTGCTATCCGAGATGGCATATATTATTCTGGCATCAAGCCACTTGATTATTTCTTTCCGTACTACCTCTCGCTTAGCTTTGTTCAGTCGTCTTTGGGCATCGATTGTCGGCTTATGGTCATCCTCCAATAGGATCTTATGCATACATAACGCCGGACTGATGCCTTGGATATCCACAATGGTCCATCCAATTGCCTTTTTATGCTGCTGTAGCAATTTGATCAGTTGTTGTTCCTATTCATGCATCAACTTGGAAGAGATGATTATGGGCAACATATCATTTAAACCAGAAAAACGTATTTAAGTTGCCCTGGTAGGGGTTTAAGGTCTAAAACAGGTGGTTGTTCAATAGAAGGCTTTTGGATTACATGTTCATTCGATATATAATTTAACGGCTCGAAGAACTTACCTGGACGTGTTCCTATCCAATTTACCTCCTCAGGACCTTTAGTGTCGGATGAATCAGTGTCTGAGGGGTCACTGTCATCAGGGGCTATTATGGTAGTCTTCTAGGTGACTGCAGTGGGAGTGACCAAATTTCCTATCGTGACAGTTCGACCTAATGCAGGGTTGTTCTAGGACTACTTCTGAAATCGCTTTACACTCTTCCTCTTCCTCATCTTGTTTTATTGCTTGGAGAACATTAAGTTTGATTTGCTGGTCATTAACTCTCATCGTCAGTTCTCTTTTCTCTACATCGATCACTGTTTTGCCTGTGTCTAGGAAGGGTTGCCCCAGGATGATCGGTGCGTTTTCATCTGCTTCATAATCTAAAACAAGAAAGTCAGCAGGAAAAATATACTTATCCACTCTTACCAAGATATCTTCAATCTTTCCTTCTGGTTGTACGTAAGAGCAGTCCGCCAGCTGCAGCGTGACTGCCGTGGGCCTTGCTTGTCCAATACCTAGTTTCTGAAATACAGATTTGGTCATTAGATTAATGCTAGCACCAAGATCACAAAGTGCCTTACCCACGAATTTATTGCCAATTATGCATGGTATGATGAAGCTCTCAGGGTCCTTCTTCTTTTGGGGTGGACGCTTATGCAAGATTGTCATGCATCCTTCTGTCATCTTCATTGTTTCAAATTCCCCAAGTCTGGACCTTTTGGACATTGCATCCTTGAGAAACTTCGTATAACCAGGCATCTGCTTGATGGCGTCTAACAGCGGAATATTGATGTGTAGTTGCTTAAAAATATCATAGATTTTCTTAAGTTGGTACTCCTGCTTATGTTTCTGTAACCGCTGTGGAAAAGGGGGTGGAGGACGATAGTCTTCAAGGCATCCTTCACATGGAATTCGGATCTGAGGAGGCTTGAGATCTTCAGCATCTTCTGTCTGCTCCTCTGTCCCTTCTGCTGCCGTGGCAGTTGTGGCGACAGCAGGCTGTTTCTCCTCTGACGGGCCAATGTTCACGGCAGGTGTTTGTAGGGTCGATTCCTTATCATATGTTTCCTTTATTTTTGGCCCTTGTAGTTGTTTCCCACTCCTCGTTGTGATAGCTTTGCACTGCTCATGTGTGGGTTTTCTAGTGACCTCAGTATCACTAGGGAATCCTCTATTCTGCCTCGGTTTGATGTATTGTGAAACCTGGCCCATATGTGTCTTCAGAGATTTTAGGGTAGCCTCATGGTTTGTTATTCTCATCTATGTCTTGTCTATGAATGTTTCAATTTTCATGACAAAGTGATCCATGTTTGCCATGTACACTCCCGTTTCTGGCATAAATGTTGCTAAGGTCTGTTCCAGTATACTAGGTGTTTCTGCCGGCTGCTGTGGTGGCTACTGTTGTGGTTGCTGTCGTGACAGTATTCTGGGCACTCCTTGGTTCTGGTTGTTTTGCAATGGGGGGTTCAATGCATTGTTCGGATTGCTCCATGAGAATTTGGGGTCCTTCCACCAGTTGGGATTGTAGTTGTTGGAATCATAGTTTCTATACTTGCTATAGTTCCCAACATACATCCCTTCTTCCAGCTGTAACGGACAATCTTCTGAGCCGTGGTTCCCACTGCAAGTTTCACACACCTCTTCTGCAGAAAATACAGCTTTAGAATCCTTATGTTGCATATTCTCAACTATCTTAGTGAGGTATGCAATCTGTGTTTTAACCGAGTTATCAGCTTCGTACTCCTTTACAGATATTCCCCGTTTGCCTCCCCTTCCAACTGTAGGAAATTGCTCATCGTTCTTTGCTAACTTTTTCAACACTAGCATTGCCTCATCTGGTTCTTTATCCAGTAATAGTCCATTCGCTGTTGAATTTATTCTCAATCGAGTGTGTGCATTGGCACCATTGTAGAACTTGACAACCTGATTCCACACAGGGAATCCTTGCATTGGGCAGTTCCGCAAGAGAGTCGTAAATCTGTCCCACGCCTCATGCATTAGTTCATCATCTTCCTGTTGAAAAGTAGCAATCTCGTTACGCAATCTTTCAGATAAATGAGAAGGATTAAAACGAGAAAGAAATTCACGAGACAGATCTGCCCAAGTTCTTATTGAACCCGGCGTTAATTTATTCCACCAAGTTTTAGCTCTATCTCTCAATGAATGAGGGAATAGCCGGAGCCTTAGTACTTCCAGAATTATTCCTGGCAGCCTGAATGATCCATAGATTTTCTGGAACGTTTTAAGATGTTCACGTGCATCCTCAGTAGCAGAACCACCAAATTGTCCAGCGGAGTTTATCATGCTGAACATGACAGGTTTCAGTTCCAAGTGTTTAGCTTCCACATCGGGCAGGGTAGTTTCCAGCTCAACATGGTCATTATCCATGTAGTCCCGACAGGTTTGTCGTGCTGTTGGGGCATCAGGTGGCGGCAGATCGTTCCAGGCATCGTTAGGAGGATCAACAATAACCCTAGGGTCATTGTGGTTGTTGGGGTCATCTCTCCCATTGCCTTGCCTTCCGTTCACCATTGCTTCCAGTCTCTTTGTAAGATAGTTGTTTCTTTCTATGAAGAGTCGGGCTTGGTTCCTGAGTTGGTATGTGCGTTCGATTTCTGGGTCTAGTTCGTACTCAGGTTCTTTACCTCATCTAGATTTGCGCATAAGCAACAAGAGAACCTTGTGAAAAGCACGGGGTAAAAAACAGAAAATAAAAATAAAAATAAAGTGCAGTAATTAAAAGGTAAAGGTATGTTGCCAGTCCCCGGCAACGGCGCCAAAAAACTTGTTGCGTGTAAATAGAACTATCGCAAATAGTTCATGTGTACACGACACAAGTAGTAAAGTGATACTAGAGTATCAAATATCGTTTCCACAGGGACTGGAAATAACTCTATCCTTGAATTGTTGCACAAGAGAAAGAAATAGTTTAAATGAATGTTGATGAAAATCTTGAGTAAACACTAAAGTGAAAGATGAAGAAATCAGGTTGAGAGAATGGGCCGGTATTGATATGCTCAGTAGTGCAGGTGTTGCATTGTTATAGGAATTTTTGTTGTCTGCCGTCGTTCCAGTCGCGGTAGCACCTGTCACGGCAGAGGTCTGTTGATGTCGCGACAGCGATCAACAACTCCGTACTTCAAGCTTGGCAAGAATCCCTGTGATGAATTGTCCTATCCCTAGGTCCAAGTTATGTTGATGAACACTTCTTGGATGATACCTCCCGGCGTGAATCGAAGGGTGAACACCAATGTTTATGAATTCTTCTTTAGCCACGTAACCTTGAACTTATCCATATGCCAAGATAGTTGAACCATAAAGTGGAAAACATGTATTTACTCTTTTCGTATGCTTGACTCTCCCGATATCAAACAAATGGATAACCTCACAATGCTCTCCCGATGCTCTTATGAGATATTGAAAAACCAGAGTAAATAAACTTGTAGTCTTTATTACTGGAACAGAAAAATTCCTAAAACAATACAATCCTTGCAACTACTTTACAAAATCAACCCTTAGCCCTAGGGGAAGTTTAGAACATGGTGGAGAAGGGAAAACGACAAGGGTTTTGGGGGAAGACGGCTAGGAGTGAGATATCCTTCCCTAGGTCGAATTACATGCCTTTATATAGGCCTTGGGTCTAAGTTTTCTAATATGGAAAGAATACAAGTTTAAATTAATGTACAACTCTATTAAAGACTAAATCTTCTGAGTAGATGCCTTTAATTCGTCCTCTTTTCTTGCCTTGACTTTCTTCTTTGAACTTTGGGCCTGGCCTTCCTTGTGCTTCAGGGCTCAAAACAATATGGGAGTGGTCCACGACAGACCGGCTTGAAATGCTCTATCTGTCGAGCTCCACTTCACTTTTCCACCTCAGCATTCCACTATCGTCATGGCTGCTACGGTAGATGTCGTGGCAGCACCTGTTCTCAATTCTAGATTCGCAATCCGCCTCTTCTCCTTTGCTACCCTGGGTCTGCCGCAGCAGATACTTGCAAAAGTAACCAATTTCAGCAACAACTCTGCAATTTTATCTAATTGTGATGTGTATGCAAAAATCTATCCTAAATGCAATGAATCATGCTTGAGTGCAGCAAAAATATGGGTAAATGAGGGGTAAAATGTAGAACTTTTATGCACTCAACAATTTATAATGTCGAATTATTTATTATCTTCGTATTAATGTCAGTTGATGTTAATAACCATATTTTTATGCACTTTTTTAACTGACAGATTTGTAGGCCTGATTGGAAGGTGTTAGGGACCCTCCATTTTTTGTAACTTTGTCTTGTAGGTGTGTTATGGATCCTATATTTTGGGTAACAAGCATGGCTTTTGGACCATTTTTTGGATCTGAATTGGTAGGAGGAAGTACAGAAGTTGAAAATTCTTTTGTATTAAACTGACATCATCAGATTAGCAGTGACTTGAAAATTGGATACCATTTGGAATACGGTCAATAGAACAAATATGTTGTTTAATCGGATATTGGTACTAGAAGGAAAAATATGTTCATGTATATACTTGTTTCAAGCAACCAGTATTGGTACCGGTATATCAAAATCGGTACTGCTAGACATTTCATGCTTAATAGAATGGTGATATGGTACCGCTATTACTTGGTAGTACTGGTACTACTGAAACATTATCAATTTTTTTTCATTACTTCGTTAACCTGTTGCATTAATTCGATAACCTATAGGATCAAGAATTCCAAATTATGGGGATAACACGTACTACAGTAGTTGAATCTGTCTTCCACATGTGAACATTACCAGGTTGGAATTGAGGTTTCGAATTTTTGGCAGTTACTCAATTACAAAATTGATAGCGTAGCAAAATGCACGAATGGCATAAATTTATATAATAAGTTAATCATTGCCGAGTAAAAAAGTGTTTTGTACCTTTAGGGGCGTAAAAGCTTGCTTTGCTGAGAACGCATCAAGAATATCTAACGCATAAACTGCAAGAAGTTAATAATTAGTGGAGGAGATGGGAGGGCAAATTAGGTATCAAGTCCGAACAAATGGAAAGACAACAATAAGCATATTACCGTAGAAGGTGCATTTGCGGATATATTGAAAACATGATCGCCTTCATTCCATGGATGTGATTGCTCCTAATTGATGCACACAAGGTAAGAGAAAGTTGGTAAAAATTGTTGCGAATTAGGATGGTAAAAGATGAGTGACTCACAAATTCCTCATGCTCGTAACTTGGGGAAAATTATGGCGGGAAATCCATGTCGTCCTTAAAATAAGTTGACGTTGGGCGCACTGAAGGCGGTGGAAGTTGTAACTTCAAATCAGGACACGTGTTTTTATTATGCCCCTAATTTCCACAAAATGAACTATGTTACGGTTTTGCGTTCCGCACTTGTTTTCCTGCCCTTGTTTTCGTTTTCATTTTTTTCGTGCAAGGTCACGGATGTTGTGTTTACGCAGCGCTTGCGAAGCGGAGTCAATAATCGTACATGATTCCTCCAATTTTACTGTTAATCTTAATATGTCATCTTTGGTTTTTCGAAAACTCTCATCAGTTTCAGAAGTTTTATAGCATAAAGTTGAAGCACATGATCGGAGCGATGCGAATCGAGCCATTTGCTTCATCTTAGGAGGGACATTTAAGTCTACAAAAGATGGGGCGGAAAGTTTTGCTTCTTTTTTCCATCGATGTAGTATCAATGATTTTGGGAGTGATGCAAAATCCTGTAGCTTAAGAACATGCAGTTTATGTCGACATGGTACACCAACTGTATCAAATTTCTGACATGAACAAGTTACGATGTTTGTAACAACATGATGAACGACTTCATACAATTTCGTTGGGTCCTTGTACTTCGTCAAACGAAAAGTATGATAATCCACTGACTCGACTATTGGATGTACCAGACGATACAAAGTCTCATTTATCAGTTCTTTCTGAAATATTGCAAAGGACTCTCGTGTATAGAGTTCTGCTGCACTCCCTTCTAGATCATTCTATTTTGTAACCTTATAAGGTGTATTGTTCATTGTGTTGAAATCTTTCCTTAACTCTGTCACACGCATTGCGGCAATGAGGTTCTCAATTGCACGAACAAATTCTATATACGTCTTCTTAGACTTGAGAATAGTTAACAACGAAGCATTCATAGAATTGCACCTTTTGTGTTGACCGTATATTTGCGAAGAAGTGGCCTGTCAGATATGCTTGTGCCAACAAATGTGTTGTGTGATCATTCTCTATTATCCATGCATTTTGTTCGAGGTTAAATTGTTTAACAACTGACTTCCACTCTCTTTCAAATTCTTCAACTGTCCACCAAGAACATATGCATCTTGTAAATTCATTAGTTAATTTTTGGTCACCGATGTTTTCTTGTGCATTGCGAGCAAGATTCCAGGAACATATGTGATGTCGAGCCAACCAGAATATAGTTTTTATAGCCCTTTGCATTGCTCTGTCACCATCATTGACCACTGATACTGGAGACTTATTAAACATTGCTTCTAAAAATTTCCTTACCACCTATTTAAATGTATCTGCAATCTCGTCAGCAAGAACTGCAACTGCAAAGACAATTGTTTGATGGTGGTGATTCACACTAAGTATAGGCATAAGAGGTCGACCATACACATTATCCTTATATGTGGTGTCGAATGTAATGATATCACTGAAGCATGAGTAGTTGGCTCTGGACGTTGAATCACACCACAATAAATTAAGCAATCCCATTGACTCATCCAAAGAGTAGTTCGTGTACAAACCGCAATCTATCTCTTTCTTACAATCGAAGTAAGCAACTAGGGCATTTATATCACCATCAATTATTTCAGACCTTGCAACTACATCAAGAGAGTTGTATAGGTCTTTTGATAAAAAAAAACAACATTGTGGAAACCACCTAATTGTTGCGTGAAATAATTCATTATCTTGGATGTTCCCAACCCAATAGATTTCAATGTTCTAGCCTCAAGAAGATCTGCATCATGAACTTTTCTATTTGACCGAAGAAACGACCGCATCAATTCCTCGCAGATCGGATGATAATGTTCAGTACGGCAAAATGAAATCCCCCGCTTACCGGAATTCTGCTCCCTTACATGTACTCTAGCCATGCACTCGGTTTGTGTCAGTGCTCAGGAAGCACGTTTACGTTCACATTCTTTTACCGTTGCAATCCTAAACCCTGCTTTTGAGCATTCAAATTATTGTTTTCTAACAATACCATCTTAATGCACCTTAGTAAAAGCCCGTCGTACACTAAAGCCATTATTTCTTGCATATTCCTTATAAAACTCCCATGCGTCTTACAAGTGTCAAAAACCATACCTACTATATTCCCTGGCGCAACACATTGATTAGCATAACAGGGACCATGTGAAGATGGTTGGCCTTGCAATGCAACCGTGTCCTCCATAAGCTTGAGGTACCAAAATAGTATAACACAACATTTAGAATGTAATTACGAAAAAAAACACTACATATGTTGATGGTGTAAAAATTGGGGTTTTAACATACAACAAAATATGTTAACACTTATGTTTTAGTCAAGTGCAAATAAAGCTTAACTTTAACAATCAAGGGTTTTGAGTTGTTTGTGTCTTATGAATGGAAAGTTGTTGAAGATCACGTTTAGGAACAATAATTTCATGTTGTGTTACTCCTTCTATACCCATTTTGTCAAGATAATGACAATTAATGTTCACAATTAATAGGGTGGTTGTAAAAGGTATTGGTGTAATTAATAAGGTAAAACAGATGTAACTACAAAATTTCTTATAGAATGGGTAAGAAATTTTGTAACACGCTTTAGTTAACTATGTACGTGAAGTATTACAGGTACTACCATGCGGCATCAGTACTAACTCGCTAAAAAAGGGACCGGTGATTCCATTTGATACCGGTATTTCTCTATAATTCTGATACTCACAATGAAAGAAATTGGTGACAATGAGCTAATATGATACCGATACTTATCTCTAGTACCGGTATTGGAACATGCATATCGATATACGAAAAACAGTATCGATTCTGTTCATAACCCATGGAAAACAAACATATAAGGGTGTGTCGATACTTGTTTCTAAATACCTATACTATTATGTGGGACTATATATATCCAGCCACGTTCCCTCCATCTTCGTAAAGTTCAAAATCCTGCTCTCCCACGTCTTTTCAACTGCCATCCAAAACCATACCAATTTTCGGAGTATTTAGGGAAGCTTAAGGGTTTCAAAGCAGTTTCCATTGTCGTTCTGAAGTGTACACAAACAAACCCAGAGGTAAAACTACCTTCCTTCTTATTCATTTTTTTCTTTAGAAAGTAAAACCTAAACAACAAAATGCTTTCATTTTGTTTTCAAAACGGAGTGGGCCTTTTCCAAGATGGTGAAGTTCATTTTTTTTAGGCTTCCATTTTGTATTCATTCATTTCTTCATAACCACACGATTAGAACTTTGAATCGTTATTTTTTTTTTTGCGAGAAAATTCCTAACACTAATTGTCTGCTCCATTATTTCAGGCTTCCATATTGAGTTACAATGTCCAAGCGTACCAAAGGCCCTTCATCATCAACACAAAGCGAGAGAACCATTAAGTATTGTTGCTTTAACAAACCGGGAAGGCAAAATTTGCTCACTCTGTTTGTTACTCACTTTGAATATTTTCCCATGAGAGAGGAACGAATTCCTTGTGTTGCAACCTTGAATGATACGACTTTCAATTTCAAATATTTGGGCCTGGTTAAGTCATGGAAGTTCACCAACACTTTCAAACTTACTCCTCATGTATATCATATTCTAGTTACGGTGTTCCATTCGAATGTTATGTGTGTTAGACAAGGAAGGAGAGCATACGGTAGCTATTAGGTCATATGTCATGGGAAAAACTATCTTGCTTAATGTTGATGTTATCGCAAAGCATCTTGGCTTAGACAATGTAGGTGAAGACAACGAAAAAGCAGCGGTTAAGACTCACTTATCTACAAACACTAGTGTAAACCAATTAGATATCCATGATAGGTTGTTGCACCTTATGTTTTCATGGTGGTTTCGACCATCGGGCGGAAAGTACTATTCTTTCAGATTCTTAGACATATGGTGGCTACACTACTTCCAAAATGCTAAGCGAATCAATCTTTCCCAGATTATATTTAGTGAACTTGTTGACGCTATTAACTATGCAACCACAAGGCGTATTGAAACTTTTGTTTACTGTTGTTTTCTTAGTAACATTTTCATAAAAGAGGGTACTGATTGCTCATTAGATGTCGCCATTCCTTTGGAAACCCCCATAAATTTTCGCACTTTAAAGAAATGTCATTTTGAGCTTGTGGGGACCGAGTGGAAGAGAAAGGGGAAAAGACCTGCAAATGAGACCTTAGAGGATGTGTTGCGTGATGTTGACGACCCTGTTAATGACCCTCAAAATGATAATGATGGTAGTTCTGCTGAGCCTGCCTTTCCTCCACAATATTGTGTCATAATGGAGGCCTTTGATGTGAGATTTGCAGCTATGCAATCTCATTTTGATGGAAGACTGACCAACATTCGCCGTCAACAATTGGCCATGCAAACTCAACTGGAGGAACTTCGTTCTGTTGTTGTTGGTCGGTTGGACACAATGTCGGTTCAGGCAGCTGCTCCCTCTCCAGACTTGACTACCCTACCACCGCATTCCGATGCTTAATTATGTTTGTTATGTTGGATTTAATGCTTTACAGAATAGACTTTGTTAGCAGTTATGACTTGTGTTGATAATAATTTGGTAATTTTCGTACTTTAAACTTTTTGCTTGTTATGTTGGTTTCAGCACCTAATGTCATGTAATTTTGGATGTTTTTTTTTTTGCAATGGTATTATATTTTGCAAGATATGGTAAGGTCTTGTTTATTTCTATATGTTTCAGCACTTCCAATGTTTTGTTGTAAAATGGTTTAAAAATTTCCCAGAAACAAAATAACAATTCAATGTCGATATACCGTGAAAAGTACTGATAACCCATAAATAGTATCGATGCACCATGAACAATACCGATATAGGGTAATAAATTCGGTAGTTACATTTTTTACTATATATTGTGTAAAGAATTGAGTAGGTGAGGTGAGATATATTGTAGGTATGAAATTTCTTACGTGTTTTGTAACATATAGGGTAATCCTTTAAGAAATGAGGTAGCTACAAAATTCCTTACCATAAGTTATGTTGGTTTAAGATTAGGACATATGGGGTAATAAATTTGGTAGTTACATTATTTACTATATATTGTGTAAAGAATTAGGTAGGTAAGGTGAGATATATTGTAGGTACAAAATTTCTTACATGTTTTGTAACATATAGGGTAATCCTTTAAAAGATGAGGTAGCTACAAAATTCCTTACCATAAGATAGGTTGGTTTAAGATTAGGACATATGAGGTAATAAATTCGGTAGTTACCTTCTTACTATATATTTTGTAATGAATTACGTAGGTGACGTGAGATATGTTGTAGGTACGACATTTCTTACACATTTTTAACATATAGGGTAATCCTTTATGAGATAAGGTAGCTACAAAATTCCTTATCATAAGTTGGGTTGGTTTAAGAATAGGACATATGGGATAATAAATTCGGTAGTTACCCTTTTTACTATATATTATGTAAAGAACTAGGTAGGTTAGGTGAGATATGTTGTAGGTACAAAATTTCTTACGCACTTTTTAACATAAAGGGTAATCCTTTAAGAGATAAGGTAGCTACAAAATTCCTTATCATAAGTTGGGTTGGTTTAAGAATAGGACATATGGGGTAATAAATTCGGTAGTTACCCTTTTTACTATATACTGTGTAAAGAACTAGGTAGGTTAGGTGAGATATGGTGTAGGTACAAAATTTCTTACGCATTTTGTAATGTATAGGTTAATCCTTTAATAGATGATGTAGCTACAAAATTCCTTATCATCAGTTGGGTTGGTTTAAGATTAGGACATATGGGTAATAAATTCGGTAGTTACATTTTTTACTATAGGTTGTGTAACGAATTATGTAGGTGAGGTGATTTATGTTGTAGGTTCAAATTTTCTTACGCATTTTGTAACATAGAAGGCAATCCTTTAATTGATATGGTAGCTACAAAATTCCTGACCATAAGTTGGGTTGGTTTAAGATTGGGACATGTGAGGTAATAAATTCGGTAGTTACCTTTTTTATTATATGTTGTGATTCTTGTTTCAATTTCTGTAACCACTGAAGAAAAGGAGGTGGAGGACGATAATCAGCAATACGTCCTTCCCACTGCATTCGGATCTGAGGAGGTTTTGGTTCATCATCTTTCTCATCTGTCCTTTATGTTGTCGTGACAGGCTCATCGGCAGCAGGCTGTTTGTTGAGTGGATCGAATGATCGAAATGAACCAAGAGGGGGATGAATTGGAATTTTAAAGGTTTAGGTGGTGGAAATTGCAAATTAAAAAGATAGACAAGGAATTTTAGAGTGGTTCAAGTTCCAAATGAACTCTACATCCACTACCTTAGCTTCACTAAGGATTTGCAACAATTCCACTAATTGTTCTTCCCCTTTTCTAGGCTAAGGAGGTAACCCTTAAAATTTTCGGTTAAATTTTCTACCCAAAATTTAACCCAATCCTCACACAAATAGAACAAAGAATTTTGTTGGCTAAGAAAGTATCTCTCAATACAAATTGTAGCCCAATTACAAGCACTCAACCCAATTGAAATGATAAGAATGAAAAATACAATTGGGGTTTCTAGACAATATTAGGATTTAGGCACAAATGCTTATTTTTGATGTTTGGATGTTTTCTTTTGGATCAATAGTTGTTGCTGGAGCTTTTAGAGGTCCCTTTTATACCTTCTCCTTGATTTCTAGCCGTTGTGGTTGTTGCATTCATCAATAGAGCTGTTGGGGGTGTTATCTCACCTCCATAAATGCAATCTGCAACCAACCGTTTTGAAACGCTCGACCCTGTTTCGAAACAGACCAAAATAGAAAGAGCTGTTGGGGTGCATTAAAGAGCCCGTATCGAAACGGTCTGACCTATTTCGATACGCTAAGAGTTGTTTCGAAACTCGTTTCAAAACACTTTTGCCACTGTCAAGGGTCGTATCGAAACGACTTGAACCCGTTTTTTAACGCCTTAACGGTTTCTTAAAAATCAGTTAAAAACTTGCAACGGTCATATTTTTCAAATCAAATGAAGAACTGTTTCGAAACACTGTATGCCGTTTCGATACTGGTTCTCTATGTTCTAAAGCCTTTTCGGAACTTGTTTCAAAACACAGGTTGGCAGTGTTGAAAATGTTTCGATACTCGTTTCGAAACATGGGTTGACAGTTTCAAAACCGTTTCGAAACGCCTTAGGCCGTTTCGAAACAGGGACTCGAAAATCATTGTTTGGCTTTAAGAACACTTAGAAAATATTTGGAAAACTTAGTTTTTAACTTAGGCATATTCTTTAAATCGTATAAGGATGTTTGAGGACTTAAAAATTCTTTTTCACATTTTCAATTTAGTCCTTAGGTTCTTTAGTTATATCAAAATTAAAATATCGGTTTCACAATCTCCCCATTTTTGATATAACAAAACCAAAGTTAGAATTTTTAAGAGTTTCGAAATTTTTGATTACATTCTAACTCCCCCTCAATTTAAGATTGGTTTTTAAAGTTTTAAAAAGGTTTAACTTTGAAATTCAAGGTTTAAAACTAGAAAAACGCTTTAAACATTTAAAACGAATTTTTGGCTCTTAGATTTCTTCTCCCCCTTTTTGTTAGATCAAAAATAATAAACAAGGCTCATAGAGAAGAGATAGGGTTAGTACCAATAAGCATTAAGCAATAAGCAATAAGCAACAATAATATTAATTCATAAAATTAAAATATCCAAAGCATAAATCTTCCACAAGAAGTTCAAAGCATAATCCCAAATAAAACTAAAAGCATAGGTTCATAAAACATAATGAAAATAAAGATGCAAACTTAATCCTAAAATGCATAGATAATATGATATGTCATGAATATCCTAGGCCTCGTCGTCACCATCATCATCCGAAGTCTCATCATCGCTCTTGACTTGAGAATGGCGAAACTTCATCCATTGGCCATAGAAGGTGGAGAAGGACATATCCATGTTCGATTGTTGAATCTCAAGGGATTGGAGTCGATCCTCTACATTTTGCAAACGTGTGCTGATAGCACCAAAGCCTGAAGCCATGTTAGTGTCCATGGCATTGAACCGCTCGGTAATCAAAGCAGTAAGAGCTTCATTGTTCGCAACTTGAGCTTGTGGTTGAGGTTCAACGGGAGGAGGAGGAGGTGCTGATCTATCAACACGGTCCCAAATTCCATTGTTTACATAGCGAAAACCAGACTTACAGAGAGAGGACTCGCCAATTTTTGACTTGCGAGGTTCAGGAGAGTCGTAGGTGCAATCAAGATTAAGCTGGATAAAGATGTGACTTAAAATCGTTCCATAAGTAAAGGATTTCAAAGCATCAGTGTCAAGAAGCTTAACATTGTTAACCATTTCGGCAAACATGATCTTAACTAGATTAGGGCGCTCACCACGACGGAAACACTCAAGCCAAAAATAGTCAACTTGACGGATGTGAGAATATTTACCTCCGGAGGGGCGAAGGAACCATGAGACCATCAAATGGAGGAAACGATCGTGCGCATCCAAAGTAAGCACTTGACCGGTGTGAGAACCAAAATGACTCTCATTCTCAATTCCTACATTCTTAAGAGAAAATGTAGACTCCAAGAGAGAGACATTAACAACAAACTTTTTCCCCAAAATAAAAGATTCAATCCCAACAACTTCGGAATTTTCTTCATCATTGATAAGTTGAGCATTGGAGTAAAAGAGAAGTACCATGTGTTTGTAGCAAATGTCCGGGATTCTCAACAAGACAAGAAAATCCCATTCTCTCAAACGCTCGAGATAACGGAAAAGAAATCGCTCGGAGTCAAGGAAGTTGAGATCAATCACACGCTCACGACGAAATTCGTACTCCTTGACATATTTGAAACGATCTCTCATCGCTGGAGTTCGAAGAGATTTTTGAAAGAGCATGGTGAGATTTGGACGAATACTTGAGTCACTAGCTTGACCGGTCTTACGCTTTTTGCTAACATTCTCCGTCATCCTAAAAATATAAGCAAGCAAGTTTTAAAAAGAATTAAGTGTATGCATAGATTTCTTAATTCAATCCAATGGTAAATCCCACTTAGGTTTAAAAACAAGTTTTTTTTTTAAATTTAAATAAACAAAACAAAACAAAAAAATTAAGAGAAAACAGTAAAAAAATATGAGTGAAAATTTTTATATTCGAATAAAAAATTGAAGATTTTGAAAAAATTTTACAAGATATGAAAACCCAAGCATAAAAACATATACATTATACAAAAATAAAAATTTCTAACCTAAGATTCGAATACAAATTGAAGGAAAAAGAAAAAAAGGAAAAATACCTTGATTTGGGATTTTGGATGAATGGATGAAAATCCTTGCACAATATTGTTGAAGTTTGCTTAGACTTGTGATTTAGAGAAAAACCCCTCAGGATTTGGTGAAAAACAAAGAGGTTTAGAGGGTTTTTATAGGAAAAATTTGGGCTAGGGTTTTTAGGGTTTGAGAGAGTTTTAATTAATGTGTAACTTTATCATTAAAAGTCCTTCTTAAAGCAGTCTGTGAATCCGTTTCGGAACGGTCTTGACCATTTCGAAACGCGGGCATGAAGGTTTGACCGTCTTTTGGACTTCAGCTGACCGTTTCGATACGAGTTTGACCGTATCGAAGCCCCATTGACTCGTATCGAAACTTGTTTCGATACACCCCTTGGCAGTAGCCAAAACGTTTCGAAACCCTGTTAAGGCGTTTCAAAACGCCCTTCTCTCAGATATGAAATTAAAGCATACGTATCGAAACAGGTTGACCAGTTTCGATACACATGGGCCTGGAAGTGCAGATGAGGCTCTTAAAGTGCAGAAAAATGAATTTTTCTAAGGCCTAACTTGCATGAATGACATGAATGAGCATGAAAAACATATGCAAACATAAACATACTCCCCCTAGCTATAGGCATGGATGAAATTAGGAGTAAAAACACATAAACATGGCATTTCACAAGATCAATTAATTTTAAGCACAAAAGAGGTCTTAAAAGGTCAAGATAGGCTAGCTAGACCTAACTCTCTCCTAAGGGACCAAAAACGCTCTTTGTCTAAAGCTTTTATAAATATGTCCGCTAATTGATTTAAGGTGTCTACATACTTTATAAACACATCTTCTTTAAGGACGTGATCTCTAATGATATGATGCCTTATTTCTATGTGTTTGGTTCTAGAGTGTTGGATGGATTTTTTGTTAAACATATAGCACTAGTGTTGTCATATTTTAGGGGTATGGTTTCAACTTTAATACCATAATCTAAGAGTTGTTGCTTCATCCAAAGGACTTGAGCACAACAACTTCCTAAGGATATGTACTCGGCTTCGGTGGTAGATAAGGCTACACTATTTTATTTCTTAGAGAACCAAGATATGAGCATACTACATAGGAATTGACAAGTTCCCGAAGTACTCTTCCTATCGATTTTGCATCCCCCATAATCCGCATACGAATAAGCATGAATGTTGAAGGTGGAGTCTCTAGGGTACCAAAGACCTAAACAAGTAGTATCTCTAAGGTACCTAAAGATTCTCTTAACGGCTGTAAGGTGAGACTCTCTAGGACTAGCTTGAAACCTAGCACACAAGCAAACACTAAACAAGATATCCGGTCTACTTGCGGTAAGGTAAAGCAATGATCCAATCATAGAACGGTAAAGTTTAGAGTCAACACACTTACCTCCTTCATCTTTGTCAAGCTTTGTAGATGAGCTCATAGGTGTGGCTTGAGGCTTTGCATTCTCCAAGCCAAACTTCTTGAGCATATCCTTTATGTACTTTGCTTGATTGATGAAGGTGACATCCTTCTTTTGCTTGATTTGGAGTCCAAAAAGGAATGAGAGCTCCCTCATCATGCTCATCTCGAATTCACCTTGCATTAGCTTAGCAAACTTTTGGCAATGACATTCGTTAGTAGAACCAAAAATAATATCATCAACATAAATTTGAACTACTAAGATGTCATTTTTATACATTTTTATAAAGAGTGTAGTGTCCACCTTACCTTTTTCAAAACCCTTTTCAATTAAAAAGTTTGAAAGTCTTTCATACCAAGCTCTAGGAGCTTGTTTTAAACCATAAAGAGCTTTAGTGAGTTTGAAAACATGATTTGGAAATTTTGATTCTTCAAAACCCGGTGGTTGTTCCACATACACTTCCTCATTAATAAAACCATTTAAAAACGCGCTTTTAACGTCCATTTGAAAAAGCTTGAAATCATGATAACATGCATATGCAAGCAACATCCTAATGTCTTCCATTCTAGCTACGTGTGCATAGGTTTCATCAAAATCTATTCCATCTTCTTGAGTGTAACCTTGTGCTACTAGTCTAGCTTTATTTCTCACAATGTTACCACTCTCATCTAGCTTGTTCCTAAAGACCCATTTAGTTCCTATGGTAGATTGATTACTAGGCCTATCAACTAATGTCCAAACGTTACTTCTCTCAAATTGATTTAACTCTTCTTGCATAGCCATAATCCAAAAATCATCTTTCAATGCTTCTTTTATATTCTTAGGCTCTATGCATGAGATAAATGCAACATGATTCATTAATCTAAGAGAAGATCGAGTGGTTACCCCCTTGGATGGATCACTCAAGATTTCACCATCTTTGACATAGTTGAACTCCCTTAGGTAGCTCACTTCCTTTTCCTCAAGAGCCAAGTCCTTCAAGACTTCAAGAGGTGGATCTTGTGTGTCCTCTTCTTATGTTGTTGGAATCTCATCCTCCTTTGAAGTTTGTCCTCCATCAAAGGCATTTATGATTCCTACATCATCATCATCACAAGAATCCTTCCTTGGAAGGATGTTATCATCGAATACAACATGAATAAATTCTTCTACTACTAAAGTTCTCTTGTAAATACACGATAGACTTTAGAGGTTAAAGAGTATCCTATGAAAATAGCTTCATCACCTTTTGCATCAAATTCACCTAAGTTGTCTTTTCCATTATTTAAAACAAAACACTTGCAACCAAAAGGGTGAAAGTAGCTAATGTTAGGCTTTTTAGATTTTAAAATCCCATAAGGTGTTTTCTTTAAAATTGGCCTAATCATTACTCGATTAACAATGTAGCAAGCGGTGTTTGTGGCTTCCGCCCAAAAATATTTAGGTAAATTATTTTCACAAAGCATGGTTCTAGCCATTTCTTGCAAAGTTCTATTTTTCCTCTCAACTACCCCATTTTGTTGAGGAGTTCGAGGAGCCGAAATATTGTGGCTAATACCATTTTCATTTAAGAAATCTTCAAACCCTAAATTTTGAAACTCGGTTCCATGATCACTTCTAATATGTGAAATTCTAAGTTTAAGATCATTTTCGGTTAGTTTTGAAAATGTGATGAATTTTTCTAAAGCCTCATCTTTAGTACTTAATAAATAGAACCCAAGTAAATCTAGAAAATCATCAACAAGTACAAATGCATAAGATTTACCACCCAAACTCATAGTCCTAATTGGCCCAAATAAATCCATATGGATTAGTTGTAAACATCTACTTGTAGAAACATCATTAATGGATTTAAAGGAAGACTTATGTTGTTTACCCTTAGAGCATGCATCACAAATTTTGTCGTTTGAGAGTTTAATCTTAGGTAAACCTCTAACTAGATCAAGGGAAACTAGTTTTTCTAAAACACTAATGCTAGCATGTCCTAGTTTCCTATGCCAATACCTTTAATGTGGCCTTTAGAGTTGTCACCAAATGTCACCACTCCTCCACTTTTTGGCTTTAGATCCATGAATCTACTCTTTTCTCCGGTCATATGCCTTGAGCATCCACTATCAAGGTACCATGAGTTTTGACTTTGTGCTTTGGCCTTGTAGCAATCCTCCCCCTACAAACAAAGATATTAAGCTTTTGTTTTTGGTACCCAAATCATTTTGGGTCCATGAGTGTTAGCTCCCAAAACCTTGGTTCCCATAGGAATCCAAGATGACATAGCAATAATGTTATTAGATTTTACAAGTTCCTTAGGAACACATACACTTCTAATTCTTTTAGTTCTACTATGTCTAGGAAGGCTACCTTGTTTGTAGTAGTTAGTCTTTTTCTTAGGTTGGTTTGATTTTGAAGATTCACCTATTTCGTGCTTGACACTACCAACATTTTTAAAAGACTCTTTGAGCTTATTTAGCTCATCTAACACTTTTTGGTGTTCACTATTACATTGAGATAAAAGATTATTAAGGTCAACATTTTCATCTTGAAAAAAATTTAGTTCATATTTCAACCCTAATATCTTTTTCTCAAATTTTGAATTAGCTTGAGAGAGTAAGTCATTTTTATCATTTAGTTCCAAAATGATTTTCTTATTCCTAATGATCGACTCCTTATATTTCTCAACTAATTCATCATAGACCTCTTGTAACTCATCATATGCATCATTTAATTCATCATATGTGAAATCTAAAGATGATGAGTTAGAGGTTACCATGGAGGAATCTTCCTCAAGTTCCATGAGGAAAAGGTTGGCCACTTCTTGTTCGTCATCCTCGGATGACTCCTCATCACTCCAAGTAGCAAGTTGGCTTTGAGCTTCTTCTTCTTCTCAAAGCCCTTCTTCTTGAGTTGAGGGCACTCCGAACGTATGTGGCTGGGTTTATTGCACTCGAAGCAAATGATTTGATCCCTTGCTTCTTCTTTGTTCTTGCCTTTGAAGTCCATCTTCCTTTGAATTTTTCTTCCCCGATGGACCTCATAAAACGTGAGAATCGTTTGGCTATGATAGCCAATTCTTCTAGCTCATCCTCCTCACTAGAAGAGCTCTCCTCAAGTAATGAAGCTTTGAGAGCTATTCCCATCTTCTTCTTCTTTTCTACCTCTATCTTTTCTACTCTCTTCTTCTCTTTCTTCTTCTCTTCTTCCCTTCCTTGCTTCATAATCTCATGAGTAAGGAGAGAGCTCACTAGCTCATCAAGCTTTAAAGTCTTCAAATTTTTAGCTTCTATGTTGGCGGTTCTCTTCCCATCCCAAGATTTGGGAAGTGAATAGAGTAGCTTCTGGACAAGCTTGTCTTCCGGTATTGTCTCTCCAAATCCTTTGAGCCCATTGACTATGGTTGAGAATCGATCAAACATCTTGGACACCGTCTCATCGGGCTCCATCTTGAAATTTTCATAACTAAGATTGAGAATTCAAATCTTAGTTTCTTTGACATCATTGGTTCTCTCATAGGTAGTCTTAAGAGTGTCCCACACTTCTTTGGCACTCTCAATGGATGACACTTTGGAATAGATGTCCGGACCGAATGAACAAAAGAGCATGTGGAGAGTTTTGTCATTTATTTGGATCTTTCTCCTTTCTTCTTCACTCATTTCCACCTTTTTCTTCAAAACCATCTTCCTTTCACTATCATGCTTCAATGGAATGTAAGGGCCATCTTCAGTGACATCCCAAACTAAGTAGTCATTGGACTTGATGAAGAGACGCATTCTATTCTTCCAAAATGGATAGTTGTCACCATTGAAGAAGGGAAGTTTTGTAGTGGATTGAGACTCATACATGCCCGAACCGGAGGTAGAAGTCATCTCTTGATTTTTGGATGATCACACTCTTCCTAGGAACTCCTCTTGTGGTTGTTAATCGTCAAAGAGGTATGCTCTGATACCAATTGTTGAGTGGATCGAATGATAGAAATGAACCAAGAGGGGGTGAATTGGATTTTTAAAGGTTTAGGTGGTGGAAATTGCAAATTAAAAAATAAACAAGGAATTTTAGAGTGGTTCAAGTTCCAAGTGAACTCTACATCCACTACCTTAGCTTCACTAAGGATTTGCAACAATTCCACTAATTGTTCTTCCCCTTTTCTAGGCTAAGGAGGTAACCCTTAAAATTTTCGGTTAAATTTTCTACCCAAAATTTAACCCAATCCTCACACAAATAGAACAAAGAATTTTGTTGGCTAAGAAAGTATCTCTCAATACAAATTGTAGCCCAATTACAAGCACTCAACCCAATTGAAATGATAAGAATGAAAAATACAATTGGGGTTTCTAGAAAATATTGGGATTTAGGCACAAATGCTTGGATTTGATGTTTAGATGTTTTCTTTTGGATCAATAGTTGTTGCTGGAGCATTTAGAGGTCCCTTTTATACCTTCTCATTGATTTCTAGCCGTTGTGGTTGTTGCATTCATCAATAGAACCATTGGGGGTGTTATCTCACCTCCATAAATGCAGTCTGCAACCAACTGTTACGAAATGCCTGACCCTTTTTCGAAACAGACAAAAATAGAAAGAGTCGTTGGGGTACATTAAAGAGTCCGTATCGAAACAGTCTGACCTATTTCGATACGCTAAGAGCCGTTTCGAAACTCGTTTCGAAACACTTTTGCCACTGTCAAGGGTCGTATCGAAACAGGTTGAACCCGTTTCGAAACGCCTTAACGGTTTCTTAAAAATCAGTTAAAAACTTGCAACAGTCATATTTTTCAAATCAAATGAAGAACCGTTTCGAAACATTGTATGTCGTTTCGATACGGGTTCTCTATGTTCTAAAGCTGTTTCGAAACTTGTTTCGAAACACAGGTTGGCAGTGTTGAAAACATTTCGATACCTATTTCGAAACATGGGTTGACAGTTTTAAAACCGTTTCGAAACGCCTTAGGCCGTTTCGAAACAGGGACTCGAAAATCACTGTTTTGGCTTTAAGAACACTTAGAAAATATTTGGAAAACTTAGTTTTTAACTTAGGTATATTCTTTAAGTCATATAGGGATGTTTGAGGACTTAAAAATTCGTTTTCACATTTTCAATTTAGTCCTTAGGTTCTTTAGTTATATCAAAATTAAAATATCGGTTTCACACTATTTGTTACCTGTCGGGGCAGCTTCCTCGACAGTCAACTCCAAGGCTTGTTCCTTAACTGATTCAGCTTCCTTTTCAGGCCCTGGTAGTTTCTTCTCACTCCTAGTAGTGATGGCTTTGCACTACTCATGTGTGGGTTGTCTAGCGTTTTCAGTATCGCTAGGAAATCCTCCATTCTGCCTTAGTTTAATATGCTGGGAAACCTGACCCATCTGTGTCTCCAATGATTTCAGAGTGGCTTCATGATTGGTCATCTGCATCTCTGTTTTATCCATGAATGTCTCCGTCTTCTTAACAAAGTGATTCATGTTCTCAATGTAGTTTCCTGTTTGAGACATAAATGTAGCCAAAGTATGTTCCAGTATACTAGTTGTGGCAGCTGGTGGCTGTTGTTGCTGCTGCTGTGGTTGCTGCCGAGTCAGTAGTCTAGGTCCTCCCTGGTTCTGAGTATTCTGTGCTTGAGGATTCAGGGCATTATTAGGATTGCTCCAAGAGAACTTGGGATCCTTTCTCCAGTTGGGATTGTAGTTGTTGGAGTTATAATTCTGCTTATTGTAGTTCCCAACATACATCCCTTCTTCTAACTATAACGGACATTCCTCCGAACTGTGATTTCCATCGCAAGTTTCGCAGACCTCTTCAGCATAGTAGACAGGCTGTGAATCTTCTTTCAAGAGTTTTTTCATTGCCTTAGTGAGATATGCCACCTGTGATTTCAATGAACTGTCGGCCTCATAATCTTTTATAGCTAGAACTCGTTTACCCCCTCTCCTTGCTGTAGGAAACTGTTCCTCATTCTTCGCCAGATTTTTCAATACTGCCATTGCCTCATCTAGGTCTTTGTCCAGCAGTAATCCATTTGCTGCTGAATCAATTTTGATACGAGTTTGTAAATTGGCAGCATTATATAATTTAGTTACCTGGTTCCAAACAGGGAATCCATGCATCGGGCAGTTCCTTAGAAGAGTAGTAAATCTGTCCCAGGCCTCGTGCATTGGCTCGTCGTCTTCTTGTTGAAAAGTAGCAATTTCGTTACGTAATCGCTCAAATAAGTGTGAAGGATTAAACGAGACAAAAATTCACGAGTTAAATCTGCCCAAGTTCGTATTGAACCCGGCGTTAGTTTATTCTACCAAGTCTTTGCCCTGTCCCTCAATGAATGAGGAAATAACCGAAGCCTCAATATCTCCGGATTAACTCCTTGTAGTCTAAACGAACCACAGATTTCCTGGAACGTCTTCAGATGCTCCCTAGCATCCTCTATAGCAGCACTACTGAATTGGCCAGCGTTGTTAATCATGCTGAACATAACAGGTTTCAGCCTAAAGTTGTCAACATCTACGTCTAGCAGGGTGGTTTCTAGTTCTACATGATCGTTGAGCATGTAGTCTCGGCATGACCGGCGTGCGGCAGCGGCAGGAGGGTCGACAGGTGGATCGTTCCCTCCATCTCTGACAGGATTGTTATTATCCTGGGGATTCCTTTGGTCATTCCTTCTTTCTTCGCGTCTTTTGTTCACCATCGCTTCGAGTTGTTCCTCTAGGTATTCGTTCCTTTCAACGAGGTAACGGACTCTTTTCTTGAGATTGAACGCTCGTTCGGGTTCAGGATCTAACTGTTACTCAGGTTCCTTCCCCCGTTGAGATCTGCGCATACGCAAACAAAAGACCTTGTGAAAGGTATAGGTTGAACAATCCAAATAAAAATAGAAGAGTAAAGAGAATGCAGTAAAAGGTAGGGTAAAGTTATGTTGCCAGTCCTCGGCAACGGCGCCAAAACTTGTTGTGTGTAAAAGTGTCTATCGCAATGTAGTGCAAGTGTACACGACGCAAGTAGTAAAGTGATACGGAAGTATTGGATATCGTCTCCACAGGGACTGGGCTAATAGCTTCACCTTGGATTACTGCACGAAAGAGAAGAGAATTATTTAAGTTGTTGTCACGATAAAATAAAGAGCACTTAAATAAAAGAGTAATGAAATCAAGATAGAGAAAACGGGCTGATATTGAATTGCTCAGTAGTGTAGGTGTTGCAAAGTCTGGGAATATCTGTTCTGTCGTCGTGCTTGTCGCGGCAGCACCCGTCGCGGCAGCAGTCTGTTGTTAGTCGCGGCAGTGATCACATAACTCTATACTTCAAGCTTGGCAAGAATCCCTGTTGTGCTTTGGCTTATCCTTAGGTCTAAGTCTGTCGATGAACACGTCTTTGATGATACCTCCCGGCGTGAATCGAAGGATGAACACCGATGTTGTTGAATTCTTCCTTATCCACTTAACCTCGTCCTATCCCTAGGTCCGAGATAGTTCAACCATAAACTGGAGAACCCGCGCTTATTCCTTTCGTATACTTAACTCTCCCGATATTAAGTAAATAGATAATCTCACAATGCTCTCATGATACTCTTGCAAGATGTTGAAAACCAGAATAAGCAAACTTGAAGTTTATTTTATTGAACAGAAAATTCCTAAAACAAATGCAATCCTTGCAACTACTTTACAAATCAACCCGTGGCCCTAGGGGAAGTTTAGAACATGTTGAGAAGGGGGAAACGGCTAGGGTTTTGGGAAGAATGCTAGAGATGAAGATGATGTCCTCTCCTAGGTCGAATTACATGCCTTTATATAGGCCTTGGGTTCAAGTTTTCTGATATGGCAAGAATACAAGTTTAAATTAAAGTACAACTCTATTAAAGACTAAATCTTCAGAGCATAAGTCTTTAATTTGTCCTTCCTTCTTGCTTGGAGTTTCTTCCTTGAACTTTGGGTTTGGCCTTCATTCTGATCTAGGGCTTGGAAAAATATATGGGTGCTATACGACAGATGGGCTTAATTTTCTCTTTCTATCGAGGCCCACTTTGCTTCTTCTTCTCAATACTGCTGTCGTCCTTGGTTGCCACGGCAGCGGCCATGGCAGGCATCGTCCTCTTCGTCTGCATATCCAGTTCCAGCTCTGCTGCCCAGCGCATGCTTCTCTGTCTGCTACAGCAGCTACCTGCAAAAGCAACCAATTTCAGTAGAAACTGTGCCATTTAATATATTTGTGATGTATAACTGAAATCTAACCTAAATGCAATGAATTATGCTTGAATGCAGCAGAAATATAGGTTAAATAGGGGGTAAATTATAGAACTTTTACACACTCAACAACAAGGAGGCAGTGTTAAAGACTCCATGGACAGATGACAACCCAGGCTGACGATTTTATGGCTGTTTGAATTACGGGAATAGATTCCACAAAGCCTATAATTTTTTATGTGGTACGATCCTACAATGAATCTTCAGACAAAATTTCTTCTTCTCAGTCTCCTGAAGAAAATCAAAGCTAACGATAGGGATAGACGAAATAAGAGATTTGCTTGGGTTTTTGGAGTCATGGTTTCAATTGCATTGATTGCATTTTTTATGGGTATGCAATGAAGAAATTGTGGAGATAGGGTTTCTTTTTGTCAACGGGTGTTTCAAATCTACAAGGAAAAATAGTTTAAGCGGCACTGGTATATAATGAATCTTGGGTGGGTTATGTTAATGAAAGATATAGTTTAAGTTATGTTTGTACGATGAATGGTCATGTTTTGTAACATTTTAAGCCTTAAATACTGGTATACAATGAAAATTTAGTTTCTTATGATGCAATGTTAATGAAAGTTATGGTTTAAGTTATCACGTGTTTTGTAAAAGTATAGAGTAACACTTTAAAAGATAAGGTAGCCACAAAATACCTAACCATAAGTGGGGAGGGTTTAAGATTAAAAGATACAACAAGAACAATACCGATATGAAATGAACAGTACCGATGCAAAATGTGGAGATATTGTTTAAGATTAGGACATATGGGGTGGTAAATTTGGTAGTTACCTTTTTTACCAAATAATTTGTAATGAATCAGGTAGGTTTTGTGCGATATGTTGTATGTATCGTTTTTATCACGCGTTTTGTAACATATAGAGTAATCCTTTAAGAGATAAGGTAGCTACAAAATTCCTTACCAAAAGTTGGGTGAGTTCAAGATTACGACATATAGGGTGGTAAATTCCGTACTTACCTTTTTTACCATATAATTTGTAACGAAACACGTAGGTTTTCTGAGATATGTTGTAGGTATCATTTTTATCACGCGTTTTGTAACATATATAGTAATCCTTTAAGAGATAAGATAGCTACAAAATTCCTTACCATACGTTGGGTTGGTTTAAGATTAGGACATATGGGGTAACAAATTTGGTAGTTACCTTCTTTACTATATATTGTGTAAAGAATTAGGTAGGTGAAGTGAGATATGTTGTAGGTACGAAATTTCTTACGCGTTTTGGAACATATAGGGTAATCCTTTAAGAGATGAGGTAGCTACAAAATTCATTTACCATAAGTTGGGTTGGATTAAGATTAGGACATATGGGGTAATAAATTCGGTAGTTACGTTTTTTACTATTGGTTGTGTAACGAATTATGTAGGTGAGGTGATTTATGTTGTAGGTACAAATTTTCTTACGCGTTTTGCAACATCTAAGATAATCCTTTAAGAGATAATGTAGCTACAAAATTCCTTACCATAAGTTGGGTTGGTTTAAGATTAGGACTTAAGGGGTAATAAATTCGGCAGTTACCTTCTTTACTATATGTTGTGTAAAGAACTAGGTAGGTGAGGTGATATATGTTGTAGGTGCAAAATTTCTTACGCATTTTGTAACATATAGGGTAATCATTTAAAAGATGAGGTAGCTACAAAACCCCTTACCATAAGTTGGGTTTGTTTAAGATTAGGACATATGGAGTAATAAATTCGGTAGTTACCTTCTTTACTATATATTTTGTAACGAATTCGCCGCACAAGCATGAAGAATTTCTAAAAAATATTTTATATTTATTCCAACTCGCCTTAGTCTCACGACGAGTTCTAATTTTTTTTTAAATCCGATTTAAATCTTAATCACGGGATTAACTTAATCTCAAACCAAACTCGTCGTATGGCCACAGCGAGTTCCCTCTGACTTTACGTCCATAACAGCTTTTACGGAAAAAATAATGTGTTCCTTTAGGGTTTTTTTTTTTTGCAAATTAGGGTTTTGTATTTTCTTATAAATAGTTAGTTTAGTTTGGGTCTAGAACACACAAAATTTTTTTAACCTATTTTGTTCGAGCAAAGTTAAAGAGTTTGTGAAGCCGTGAGATTTTCATAAACGACACCGAAAGAACCAAGCCCATACATAATTCGAAAGGTTAAATGTAACCTATGTTAATTTTTTTAATATGATTTATTTTTTATTCGAATTTTTTTATATATGCATGTTTTTTAATTCGAATTGTAAATTGTGTTGTAAATATTTTAATCGAAAATATTTAAAAATTCCTTTGATTTATGATATTTTAGTCATTTAATTGCGTATAACAGTTGAGGAAAAAATAACGTTGTTAAGACTTCAAGATTCCCACATCATGAATAACATGAGATTATTGGTAAGAATTTATGGTTTTTTGGCAACTTTTAATTTATTGTTTCTAAATGATAAAGTACTACTTTAATTTAAATTTTGTGTTTGTAGAAAGTGAGTTCAAAATTTCGGCCTCGCTTGATATAAAGCGATCCGCCAAGCCAATATATAATGAGATTTCTGGAGAATTCTGGTTTTACGTACGCCTCAAAGATTCCTGAATTGTAAATCGTGCCAAAGTTGATTAATGAGATAGTGGAGCGTTGGAAACCGGAGACATATACCTTCCACATGTCGCGCGAGGAGTGCACAATCACCCTCGAAGATGTTGCTATGCATCTCGGTGGCCCAATTTCAGACAGTCCAATCATTGGTCAGAATATGTATTTTGTTAATGATTACTGCTACAAGTATTTGGAGAATACACTGTTGGACAAATATGATGAATGAGAAATTGTTGCTCAAAGTGAACTTGTGAATTTGAGTTAAGGAAAAGGGAAAAGCTGATATGATATGGGTAATGTGAATGTCCGAACCGGTCGGACCCTAAGTGGGCTTGCGAATGTTTTAACCCATTACGAAATAAATTTTCTTAAATATAGTATTTTAATATCTAAAATAAAAGGATAAATGATTAAAGATTATCCTTAAATTTGGATATTATTTTTTAATATTCTGGAATTAAAAGGATAAATATTTGATAAGATATTATCTTTTAATTTAGATATTATTGTAATAATGCTATTTGATAAATGAATTTTATTTTAAATAAAATTTAGATAATTCACAAGTTTTATTTCCAATGAAACTCCTACCCTTATAAATAACATGCAAACCTACTAGGTTTTACAACTATAAAAAATACAGAAATTTTCTACTACTTTTACTCTGTGATTTTTTAAAGTGTTTTCGATGATAGAAAAAGACAATATTACAATTCGTGATTTCTGTAGATGTGCTACTACAGCTAATCATCTAATTACTGTATCTTGAAAAACAAATAACTAACATATCTCAAACACCATAAAAATGACCGAGAATCTGTTTTAAAAAAATTATGCTTTCACATGCCTTAACTTGTTTTCCTCGACTCGTATTCCTCAATTGAATTACTGTCTACTTTTGAATATTTATTTGATTAATGTTAATTTCTTGTTAATTATTATATTACTGGCAGCATTCAATTTATTGAGGAGCCTACGTGTTCAACATTGGAATGTTGTCATCCATTCAATTTGTTCTTGTAATTTGGATAGTGTGATCACGTGGAAGAAGCATTCAATTTATTGATGATCGAATACCTGGTTTTACTCAATTTTATTTTATTCGTCTTTCTATTTTTAGTTTTGATTTATTCAAAGTTAATTTTATTTTGTTCGATCAAGTAATAAAATTCAGTATTTAATTTTATTATTTTAAATTTTTTAGATTATTAACTCTCTTTGTCTACCAGACACCACCCATGTGAAGCTAATATAGCTGAAGAGTGATTTTCAAATGAATAAAAATTTTACATCGTTAGAAATTGATTACGTTGCTCGAGCCTATATATTACTCCTTGTCGGTGGTATTTTAATGCCGGATAAATTGAGTTCTCATGTGCACACGCATTACCTTCTGTACTTGGAGACGTTGTGGGCAGTGACCCAGACAGACGTCAACGACAGATTCGTACATGCCAGTATTGGTGGGTGGGTTGTGCTGATACAATCATGGCCTAGTACAGGCTTCCATTTCTGGCACCTATTTGTGATCCTTCATTTGAATTCTCACTCGCTTCAAAGTAATAATGTTAATTTCCATAATTATTTTAAATATTATTTACGAAAGCCATGATCCATTTATGTATTTGTATTATGTAAATGAGTTCAAAATTTTAAAAAGAATACATTGGAGGTAAAAATATTTGTCAAAGTTAGAGTGAAGATTAACATGTATTGCGAAGAGCAGGTGATGTAAAATTGCTTTGGATTGAAATTTGAATTTATTTTGATCCAATTTTCTGGTTATGTACGTATTATTTCAGTTCCGATAGATGCCATATAATGAGGGTGATGATATTGTCCATGTGATTTCGAACGATACCTACAAAGATGCCGAAAATTGGTGTTTCGTAATATCGTTTTTAAATTTTGCTATTGTAGAAATATTTTACGGCAATCGGGTTATTAGGCAGTTTGGATACCTCCAACTTGTGCTGGAGGACCCGACCAATATGGATGAATTTGAACATGTGGATTTATGGTGTAAGAGTGAAGAGAATTTGCCAATAGAGATATTCGTTATACATTGCATGGCGGCATGACAGGTCAAGCAAGTTGACGGCTCGTGATCCCATTCGACTGAATGATTTCGATTTCTTGAATTCTGAGTACCATCAGTGGTTTGTGGAAAACAACAAACCGAAGTTGACGACCGAAGCTCAACTAGAAGCTCATCTTCTTTTATTTGAAACCCGACAAGCCCGGGACCAGGGAGCACCGAGTGAGTCATTATCGGGTGTCAGGTCGTCTAGAGGCAGATCCGTGAGGAGGAGAGGTAGATCTACAGGTAGAGGTAGACGCTTAAGAAGATAACACGAATTGAAACCGGTACAAGAACCTGATTCAGAACCCGAACCCGAATCCAACTTGGAACCAAGCTCTGTAAAGGTTTAATTATTGATTTGAGTTGAAAAATTAGTTATGTTCCGTACGCAATAGTTTTGTTTCTTAATTTTAGATATGTGTCTTTTAATCAATTTCGGACTCATTGAATGAATTCATGATTTAATAATGATTTGAGTTTATTAATTGACAAAAAATGTTATGTTTATTTTTTCACTTGACGAACTATGTAGTTTGTTGCAATCTATTAGATATAATGAATTACTACACTTCGAGCACTAAGATATATTTAGAACACAAAAAATTGAGAACTTATTATACATTACTCTCCGAACTTGAATATACGTGCTTGAGTACATATAAATAATTTCTTGTAGTATACAACAGATTAACTCAGTACTAGAATTTGTGCTATGACTTCCGAATTATTTGATATGTACAAGGTTGTTCATTCAAAAAATGGGTCATTCAATATGGAATATGACATGCAGTACCCGTATATGTCATGATAGACGCATAGGGCTCCTGCATAGAATAAAAATAGGTGCAACATTGTGCGCTGGTGGCCCAACGACAACATTTGGGTTGCATCTTAAATACTGTAAGACCATGCGGTTTCACGGAAAGCTAATGTTGTAAGAACTTCGTAATATAAGACAATAGGGCAACAATTGGAGTTTTTGAGATTCCATTATGATTTCTGCCAGCCTTATTCCGAAAAATGTACAACGTAATTAATATAGTGGTGTGAACTTTGTTAATTTGGTACGTATAAAAAAATATATGCAAGACAGTTGTGGTATGGAAGAGAATGCGTTGTTTCAGTGCTATTATACTGAAAAATTCGACCGGCTATGACACTAGGGAAGTGGAAATGAAGGGGGAAATTCGGCGTGGCGGCTCAGCGAGTTTCCCTAATTCGTCATGCATAATCGGTGAGTTTCCCCCTTCATTTCCACTTCCCAGCCTTTAAGCAGCATTTTTGCAGAGGTTTCTTGTAGGGTTTGTACCGCAGGTTTCAGAGCGTTTTTTGAATGTTGGACCGAAGTGTTAACACTTAGTCTTATAGATAAACACTTATACTTTATGTTAACATAAAAAATTTGGCTCAAAAAACATCCAGAGACGGCGTAAAATGCGCCGAAACACCCCTATATGAGTTCTCTTGGTAGGGTTTTCAACGCATGTTTTGTAACAATGTTTGAATATTGAAACGAACAAAAGACACGCCGTCATATAGATAAACACTTGTAAGTGATGTTAACGTAAAAAAAATCGGCCCAAAAAACATCCGGCGATGGCGTAAAACGCGCCTACACACCCCTATAAGAGTTCTCTTGGTAGGATTTTCATCGCATTTTTCAGAGCGGTTTTTGAATGTTGGACCAAACAACGGACACGTCGTCATATAGATAAACACTTGTACTTGAAGTTAACGTAAAAAAATCGGCCCAAAAAACATTCAGAGACAGCGTAAACACACCTAAACACCGCTACAAGAGTTCTCTTGGTAGGGTTTTCAATGCATTTTTAGTGCGATTTTTGAATGTTGGACCGTAAGGCGGACACACCGTTGTAAAGATAGACACTTATACTTGATGTTAACGTAAAAAAGTCGGTCCAAAAAATATCTGGAGACGGCGATTCGAACTTGAAAACTGGTATACCAATTACTATAATCAGAGTCAATTTTTTACGTGGAGCCGAAAAATTTAAATTTTTCGTGTCAAGTTAAATGTTTAAATAACCCTATCGTCCATATTAATCAGATAAGATTATGTAAAATTTATCTTAATCATATTTTATAATTTTACATTCTATAATCTTATTTTATACTGAAATTTTAGATTGTGTGAACCAAATCTATGATAAATGCATGAGACATGAATGACTTTTTGTATTCAGACTTCTATACATTTCTCAGTTGGCACTGAAATCGAAGCAACGAAAGCGGTGGGAACCGTAAGGACCACCTGCGACCACGTTTCACATGGTGTGATGCCGATGTATCTCAATTTTTGGATATGAGACTCCATCACATTATTAATAAATGCGGAAAACGGTCACATTATATTGCATGCTTAAGGACATTTGATGGACCTTAGGTCCTATTTTGATAAAAACAATTAAGTCTCCGAATCTTATTTTTCCCGGACTAACACCTTAAAGTAAACTCGCCGAATAAGCACGGCTGTTTGCAACACACAAAAAAAACCACTAATAAGTAGGGATGTAAAAACAGGTAATCGGATGGGTTTCAGGTCGGGTAAAATCGGGTATAGGTCATTTCAGGTCATTTTTCTATTTTGACTCGACTCGGGTCGGGTGCGGGTCCATTTCAGGTCGGGTCCATTTCAGATCGGGTCCATTTCAGGTCGGGTCCATTTCAGGTCGGGTTCATTTCAGGTCGGGTCAGAACGGGTCGGGTCTAAAGCAGATAATTGACAAGTTAATTCGGGTTCGGATACACTTCAGGTCGGGTCCATTTCAGGTCGGGTCCGTTTCAGGCTGGGTCCATTTTAGGTCGGGTCCATTTCAGGTCGGGTCCATTTCAGGTCGGGTCCGTTTCAGGCTGGGTCCATTTTAGGTCGGGTCCATTTCAGGTCGGGTCCATTTCAGGTCGGTTGCATTTCAGGTCGGGTCCATTTCAGGTCAGGTAATTTTAGGTCGGGTAGTTTCAGGTCGGGTAATTCAGGTCGGGGTACTTTTAGGATTGAAATTTGTATTGAGTTTGAGTTCGGTACAACCGTATAAGTAGTCGATAGACTTTAGGTTGACCTTCGTCAATCGTCATTGATTTGGAGTTAATTATTTAAAGTCATATCAAATTAAAATTATAAAACATTGGAGTAATTAAAAAATAATGAAAAGGTGTCAATTTGGACTGAAAGGGGGTCAATTTGGATTAAAAATAAAGTTTCACAGATAATAATGAACAAAAATATCAAATTAAAATTATAAAACATTAGACAAATTTAAAAGAAAATAATAAAAAGGGGTCAATTTGGAATAAAAATAAAATTTTGGAGACTGTAATGAACAAAAATATCAAATTAAAAGTATAAAAAATAGAGTAATTAAAAAAACAATAAGTAGATGTCAATTTAGAATAAAAATAAAGTTTTAGGATCTAGAATGAACAAAATTTCAAATTAAAATTATAAAACATGATGAATTAATATATATATATATATATATATATAGGGGTCAATATAGAATTGAAATAAAGTTAAGGGACTAGAATGAAGAAAATATCAAATTAAAATAAAAAAACATTGGACAAATTAAAAAAATAAATGTGGGTCAATTTGGAATAATAAATGTGGACAAATTAAAATAAAGTTAAGAGAATAGAATGAAGAAAATACTAAAACACACATGTATACATACATACTAAAACACATACATATGCATGTATTTAAGTTTTAGTATATATATACATATATATATATATATATATATATATATATATATATATATATATATATACTAGAACATACATATTTGTATGTATATATGTATACCCCAAACAATACCCATAAACCCCAACCCTTAAATCTTATAATCACTAATAATTAGAGTACAAGCCTAATCCCCTAATTCTTAAACTAATCTTATAACCCCAAATAATTAAGTTGACACATTTACCCCTAAACCCCAAACATGAATATCTAAATCTTACAGACAATATTCACTAATAATTAGAGTGCAAGCCTAATCACATAATCCCTAAACTAATCTCATATCCCCAAACAATCAACTTGACACACTTACCCTTAAACCCTAAACATAAACTCATAAATCTAACAAACAAAATAAATTGAAACATAAAAAGGACAAATCTAAAAATAAATTATTAATTAGAGCCCAAATCACAAATGAATTAAATTATTAAACCTAATTACTTACCAAATATTTATACGAGGACCAAATCAAATTTAAATCAAACCAAAAAGCTTAATAATTAATTAATTTATGAAGCATGGCCTAATTAAATAAAATTTAAAGAAACTAAACCAAAAGTTAAGACTACAAAAATAAACTAAAACCTAAAAACCCTAACCATCTAATTAAGGAAAGACCTAAAGTATAATTAACCCCTAAATAAAAAAAATCCCACCTCGACTCTCAATTTGTTTCATATGGCGGCAAAATCCCCCACCCCCATTTTGTTTTTGTTTGATATGGTGCCACCCCCCCCACCCCCCTTTGTTTGATATGGTGCCAAAATCCCCCCTTAATTTCCTATCAATCAAAAAAACTTTCCCCCATTAATTCAAAAAAAAACTTCCCCTAAACTAAAAAATATTTTTTTAATGGTTATAATTAAATTTTTTAATAAAATATTTCTTAAATTTAATGATCACAATTAATAAATTAATTTAAATTTTAAATAATTTGTTTTAAATTCATCCATCACAACTTATTAATTTAATAAAACTTTTAAATTTTGAATATTTTTAATAAAATAAATTTAAGTATGTTAATTCTTATTAAACTTCACAAATAATAAATTAATTTAATAAATTAATACTTTACATTTATCAACACTTTAAATTTATCAAATCGTAGACTTCCTCAACTATATATCAGGTAAATATCAAGTCAAATCAATATCAGTTCAGGTTAAAAATAGGTCAGGTTCAAAAAGGTCGGGTCAATTAACAGGTCGGGTTCAAAACAGGTCGGGTCCAAAACAGGTCGGGTTCAAAACAGGTCGGGTTCAAAACAAGTCGGGTCCAAAATAGGTCGGGTTCAAAACAGGTCGGGTAATATCGGATCTCGGGTCAATTCAGTCAGGTAAAATCGGTTATCTGTCAGGTCGGCTTCGGGTTCGGGTTCGTTTCAGTCAGGCGCAGGTCGGGTTTCAGGTCCACAGTAACAGATCCAATTCGGGTTCGGGTCGTTTTCAGTCGGACGCAGGTCGGGTTCGGTCACTACAGTAACATGTCAAATTCAGGTTCGGGTCAACAACAGTCGATTACAAATTGGGTTCGAGTCATTAAATTTTCAAGTCAAATCAGATTCTGAATCGAACAGGTTTCAGTCAGGTTTTCAGGTCGGGTCAGCTTTTTACATCCCTACCAATAACAATCATAAATCCTCGAATTTGGGGTTAATTTTAGGTATTTCTTAAGGGAAGAAGATGGGTTTGTTTTTTTAAACGTTAATGGGTTTAGTTTGAGGTTTAGGTTGTTTGGGTTTTAGTTTTTTATTTTAAATTATATTTGAAATTTAATATAAATAAAAATGGCATGTCATAATGAAAATAATAATAAAATAATACATGTCATAAAGTAGTGACAAAAAAGTTTAATGTATAAACTTCAACGAGTAAATTGATCATTTAGAAATTTTAGTGACCAAAATTGGTCTAAGAGTAAAGTTCAATAATGATTTAAGTAATTTATCCTAAATTTTTTGAGCATCTGGTATAGTTTTATGGTAATATCTGTTTTTTTTTTCTTAGTTATTTGATAGCGCACGCATATTTTGTAGATAAGTTGATTGAACTCGTATCTTCTAAAAATAAGACATACATCCGTAGGTCTAGGGCTTTGTATGATCTCCATTAATAAAATTATACTTTACCCAGAAAATAAAACAATATCTTCTTTTTCACTAAAACTACTTAAAATATTTTAGATATGTTGTAATTAATAAAATGGACGTAATATAGACACGTTTTAACTAAATGAGGGTTATGGTTTCTTCTGTCTTTGTCCAATTTATTACATTTCTGCAGGGTTGTTAGCATGCAATGATCATTGTTTCAAAGGCGCATGTTTAATCTTTGTCGAATTTATTACGCTCGTTGAAGGTTGTTCGCATGCAATGAATATTGTCGGCCCATATTGTATGCGGAAGGGCCAGCCCTGTTGTAAATTTGAAACATTTAATAATTTTTGGTTTAATTGCAATTTGGCCTCTGTAAACAATAAATATATAAATTAAAAAAATATAAGGGTTTATTAAATATATAATTAAGTAGGGTTGAATTAAAGAAAATAAGTTTGTGTTCATAAATTTTTTGGTCTAATAATAATTTAGGTTCCTATAAGTTTAAATATTATACAAATTAAGATTTACCCTTGAATGTTGAGTTTAAATACTTTATCAACACTTATATTTTTAAATTTAATATTTTAACCCCTCCTAATGTTCGTTTTTGACTCCATCCTTGTGCAGGAAGTTTGCATTACTTATGGTTGCAATGGCAGTGGTGGTCTCAACTGCTACTACTCCAACCGTGACAATGGCTAATAACGTTTTCTTAGTTGACAAACCAACTAAGAACTGTGTATTCGAAAGGCTCGTCGCTAATTATCGTGGATGTTGTGCCAGACATATTGCTCTTCAGACATCTCCTCCTAAGTACTTATGCATCATATCATCTAGTGTAGGGGTGTTCATGGTTAACCGTTGGTTAACCATTAAGAATGAGTCTCTAATTTTCTATGCATTCTTAGATACATTCTCTATGCATTTCCCTCTAATTATATTAAGAACATATAACTTTTACACTAAGAACATAACTTATAGGTTAACCGTTATAGTATTTTGGTTAACCGCGAACACCCCTAATCTAGTGTACTTGTTGACTTTTTATTTATTTCTGTTGCAAAATAAGAACCTTTATGTAAGTCCTCAAAGTTTACACATTGTGACGATTTGATCCCGATTTTAAAATTGTCGAATTTCAACATTTACACATCGAGTTAATTTCATCTTAAGTCTAAATTTGAAACCTTGTATTGAAACCTTGCTCGAAAGAAATATTACAAATTTGTGTGTAATTGTAATGTACATACATCTTTTTTTTATATCTTGTTTTTTTTCTAGCAATAATATTTTATTATATATATAATCTTAATCGCCTTCCCCTATTGTCAGCCTCATTAAAAGTCTCCCTAACTTAAGTGGAGGAAAAGAGTACAACACAACAGGGATTAACACAAGAATAGTCTCCCAGGAATTACAAGAAACAAAGAAAAACGTCTCGTATACAATAACACCGACAAAAGAAACATCCTGACTCATCCGATTAAGCAAAATTACCACCATGCTTTGAATAATTCTATTATATTCATACTATTTCGATCTATCTATGCATAACAGAATTTAACTCATTTCATAGAGTGTGAAAGCTACGTTGGGTCACGCCGGTACACCCCATGATGCAGCGAACAAATTATCCAGCGGTTACCACCAGAGATCCATGTACGAGGAACGAATCGGGGTGAAAAGGGTGAAGAATTAGCTGTTTAGAATATGAAATTCCGAATTTGGAGAAGATAGATATTCAATCACGATTCCACGATGTCGATTCTTAAGCCGCAACGATAACGCTTCGACTTCTACGTAGTTCCACTAGTTGAAACGAGCATATAAAAACTCTCTAAACTATTTAGAAGGTTTTTCCTAAAAAACATTAATGACTGCTAGATCTGTCATGTCTTTATATAGCCTTTGAAATCCTAATTCAACTTAATTAGGATTTCAATATATATATATATATTAAATATATATAATCCCAATTCAACTCAATATAGATTTCAATATATATATATATATATATATATATATATATATATATATATATATATATATAATCTCAATTCAACTTAATTAGGATTTCAATATATATATATATTGATTTAAATCGAATTATATTATTTATATATTAAAAGAGTCACAATTACAATAATTATTTGTCTTTTAATATTTATCCAATAGCTAAATTATATGTACCAAATATATGTTAATTTAACTAAATTCGTGTACAACAAATTTGTACATATATAATTCATTTAATATATGCTCATTTCAACTGTGGGTGTGACCATGTAGGTTCATGTAACGTTGGTTGTAAATATTAGAACATTTCTATTATTACAAACAATGAGTGACATCTAGCAATATGTCATTGTCACCTAAGTTACAAGAAATCATGATTCGACATAACATTTTTGTGATTAACTCTATTTATGTATTATAGCATTTTGTCCTTTATATCCAGATTGGACACAAGTCATGAAACAGTCACACTAGTATAGTCCATCTAATATTTCTTGCTACCTTGAGTAGACTATTATAACGAATAACTATGATATCTCATATCAACTTATTCGTGCATGGCCATGCATTTTTAGTCTCACTCAATCAAGTGGCCTATCATATTACTCCTTATTATGTAGGAGGGACAAATCCTATCTTGATCAACCATATTCCACTACATAGATTGTGACATATCCAATATCAGTCTTTATAGAGTAGTCAGATACGACACACGTGTGACCATATCAAAATATGTCACTCACTATGTTGAAATAAAGATGATCTCAAGTCTAAGGATCATACATGTAGTCATCACTATGAGCAATATTGTGATTGTCACATAATAATCCAAGAAACATGCTCATAGCAGGTTAGTCCAGTTTGTCATTCTCTAACACATACTTATGTATTGATTTTGACATCTCCATGTCAATGACAAGACTTTTTCATCAATCAACTACATATTAGTCTTAATGCATTGTTGTTATCCATGCCCACAATAATACTCGACTAAGGACATTTAAGAATAACCATATTATTCTAAGGACTTTATTATAATTCAGTTTATTTATGCACGTAGAATTGTAACTGAAAATAATAATGGCAACATTTTTTTATGAATAAACAAAGTAAAAACAAATGTTATTTATAATCATCTTATGATTGGTCTTTGGGCATACTCCAACAATCTCCCACTAGCACTAAAACCAATCACTCATGGATCTAATATTAGGTGACTTTGTGTGACGATCCTGCTTCTGATGCGTTAGAGGCTTTCTCAGTAGATCGACAATGTAATCATCTGTTGGTACTCTACATATTTCCACATCTCCACAATCTTATAATTTCTTGAATGAGATCGTAGCTCCTAAGTATGTATTTGGTTCGTTGGTGAGATATGGGTTCTTTTGCTTGTGCGATGGCTCAATTGTTATCACAAGGTAGATCTATAGCATTCAATATGCTCGGCACAATCCCTAGTTCAGATATGAACTTCTTGATCCAAACACCTTCTTTTACAGCATCACATGCTGCAATATACTCGACTTCTGTTGTGGAATGAGCTACTGCATCTTGCTTTGAACCTTTTCAGCTCACAACGCCTACATTAAGGTAGAACACAAAACCAGATTGCAATTGTGAATCATCCTTATTAGTTTGAATTGCTGGCATCAGTATAACCTTTTATACTTAGCTCTTCTTGTAACCCCCTTGACCTGGCCTAGCCACCAGACCGTATCGAGTGGATTACACGGGACTAACCGAAGAAAGATCCGAAAATTTCTCTCCGATTAGAAACCCTAAACGCGTTGATTACTATCTTTTCTAGATGCTCTGATTAACCTTATGTTTAAGAACACGCGACGGAAGAAAGAACAACAAAACGAGCACCAATTCGAACAAAAGAGCAACTAGGGACCAAAATGCAAAACTAGCATAATATAGGGACCTATGATGTAATTAAGGTGATCTCTGTATAATTAAACCCATTTCATTCTTTCATGATGAAATGCAACACAAAGCATGCACAAAATCACCCACAATTGAAAGCATCGCAAACTAGGACCAAAATGCAAGAAAAATTAAGGGAAAACTCCACCGGTGGTCCCCCAACTATTACTATTTTCCTATTTTGGTCCCCAAACTATGTTTTTCGACAAAATCATCCCTTCTGTTACATAGTTCTCCTATTTTAGTCACCGGCGTTAAATAGCTAACGGTTTTGCTGACGTGACATTTTTTTAAGAGGAGAGAGAAATGATTAAAAAATATTTAAAAAATGCCACGTCGGCAAAACCGTTAGCTATTTAACGTCGGGGGACCAAAATAGGAGAACTATGTAACAGAAGGGACGGTTTTGCCAAAAAACATAGTTTAGGGACCAAAATAGGAAAACAATAATAGTTTGGGGACCACCGGTGTAGTTTTCCCAAAAATTAACTTGAAAGATGCCTTTAACTAACTTCCAACAACCCCTGTTTCGGAACACTCAAGGTCGTATCGGAACAGAGCTTCACAGTGAGCAAATGTTCCGAAATGGCTTAGACCAGTTCCGGCCCTGCTTATCTCGTTTCGATACGCGTTACGAAACGCCAAGGCCAAAATGAGGGTTGTTCTGAAACGTTCGAGCCCGTTTCGAAATACCCTGCTTCAGTAACAACAGAACTGCAACTCAAGCATCTCCAAGGTTGTTTTCCTTGGTTCCAATAATCACACACATCAAAAAACAACAAGGAAAGCATACATACACCAAGATCAACCTATCAAACATATCCAAGAACAAGAGAACCAAAACATAATCAACATACGATTAAAAGGAAAAACTTCAAGATCCAACACATATAAAACAAGGTATAAACAAGCCAACAAGGGCAGCCAACATGCTCTTAACTCAAGGAGTTTACAAACACTCCTAAAAACATAAACAAGGTTCACCCTCATTGCCACACACACTGTTATCTAAGCAAGGTCATACTTGAGCTAGAAGCGGACACTTGGATCACCTCCCTTGCACCGTTGCTTCCCAAAGATCTGCAAATATGCATTGTTGGAAAGGAGAGCGTAAGCTATAAAGCTTAGTGAGCAGAGCTCAAAACCAAACTACAGCAATGCAGTTTTGAAAACAATCTTCGTTTTGGAAACCAAAAACCATTTCTTGAAAACCACTTTCACAAACCATTTCCTTTTCAACATGCCCACATAAGTAAGACATAAGCAAATGTTTATATCACATGCCATAGGCACAAACATGCATCAACCATGCATAAACCATATGTAAACCATATATGCAAACCAAGCCTACCGGCTTCATAATATTCCACATGCTTCAAGCACAAAATACATAACCATATGAGTTTACCAAGCTCATACGAAACCATAAGCGAATGAGTATACCGGCATCATTGACACGTTTCTTGGATAAGCGAACACCTTGATGGCACAACCCCCATCAAGTCACATGGTGAAACAACCCTCATCACAATCTCACTTCGGTCGGGATGGCACTACTCGAATTGCCCGTTGGTGATAGCACAACCCCTACCACTCGCATCACAATAACACAACCCCTATTATGAAACCGAAGAATTTCTCACACGCGAATTTTATAATTATAGTGCACTTCACATCTCATTGATCGATCAATCTATCCGATATAAACCATGTGTCAATATACTCATCGCAACATCACAATCCACATATTTCACCGGGGATAAACACCTCCCCAAACACATCCAAAAAGCCATAACCACAAGCTCAAGCATAGCATGAACTCAACCAAAATTTTAATAAATCACATGGCATTCTTATGGGATAAAAACACCATGCAATTAATGCATAACAACAGTAGAAACATCATTTAGAAAGATATGCTCATGATCAAACAAGATCAAATGTAAAATGGAGGAAAAAGCCAAAACAAATCAAAACTTACTCTTGACATTGGATTGGCCTAACGACTCAACCCAAACCCTTAAAATGCTTCTTCAACCTTGTTAAAACATTAAAATCATTTCCACTCACCAGCTATTACAAATGTAACCCCCTCGTCCCGGTCTGGCCGAATGACCGGTCCGAGTAGGCCACATGGGGAAAACCGAAGAGAAACCTGTTAAGGTTCCCCCTCAGTTAGCAACCCTAATTTTTTTTTCTTTTTAACTCATCTTCTCTAATGGCACATTCGAATCCTATGTGATCATAACAGCGGAATAAAAGGCGGAAGGTAAACATTCGAACCCATGACAGCATTTAAACAGCCCAATTTTAATCCATTAAACATGACGTTTCGAAACACCCTTGAGGCGTATCGAAACGCCTTGACCAGGTCAACTACCTCAAAGCCCATACAAAGGGGTCGTATCGAAACGGAGGTCAGCCGTTCCGAAACGCCCTCAACGGTCAACATCTCGTGGTCAATGAGATTTTGACCGTTTCGAAACCCTTAGACCCGTTTCGAAACGCTTTCATCTCGTCATTTTCTTAGAATTCCAGTAGCCAAAATGTTCCGATACCCGTTTCGGAATAGGGGATTCACAGGCCAAACCGTATCGAAACACGTTCCGATACGGGGTCCCTGAAGCCTTACCCGTTCCGAAACGTCCCAGCTCGTTTCGAAACGCGGGCTGTCTGCAACCTTTGAAAACTAGACTTAGGCGTTTTTCAACAAGTCTAAAGGTCCCAAACGACCTCTAAAGGCACTCAACTCAAGCAAACAAGGTCTAGAGGCATACATCCTATGTCAAGCATGCTCAAACACACACAAGGCATATGGTGAGTCATTCATACATGGCAATTACACATTAGCAACATTTCATATAAGGCATGATTGAAGACATTAAGAGCCAAAGGCACAATTCAACTCAAATAGGTATTCATGTAATCCAAAAGCAAATTAAGCATCCAATAGGCATACCATCACACAAGCATTTGGCAAGTCATCACAAGTTACAATCCAAGTCAAATCTTAAGCATCAACACATGCATGAGTCATACATAGCTCATTCAAAACACACACCCTTGCCACATTGCTAAGCTACTACATAATTGTTAACCGTACTTGAGCAACAAAACTTGGTAAGCCCCTTCGCCTTGCTCCGAGCTAACACCACGCTAATGATCTGCTTTGTTGAAAATGAGAGCGTAAGCTAGAAGCTTAGTGAGGATGCTCTAAAATCGAAAACATCAACAATGCAGGGTTCAAGCATGTATTCCCTAATTCTCATATACAACATGCATAGGTAAATCCACAAGTAGACCTAGCTAGTCTTTCAAGAGTCCTAATATGGCATCTCACATCATACTAAGCTCAAATATCATATATTAATATCATACACCACAATTACAAGAACAAGTTCAATTGGCCACTATTAGTTTACCCGGATGTACGGATTTAATCTCAACAATCACTTTACCTCGGTGTGATTACACTCATCACCAGACCTTGCATGGGCGGGATTCCACTCATCACCACATGCCCTACGGATGGGATTCCACTCATCATCCTGTAGAATGTAAATAAATTTCCGGTGGAATGTTACATCACCGTACTCCTCCTTGATGACTCAACGCCATCAAGGCCACGTACGTTTTGACTCAATTTGTGTGCACACTAATCCTAATGACCGATCATTTACACCCGGGAAGTTAATTAGTGCCAATTTCATTTATCACATCACATATCCACCATTCATGTCTCATACACATTGTATATACATAGCAAGGCATACATATACAACCCATCCACCCATCACAATAACAAATAGACAATGGCATGAATAACATACTAAAATTCAAGGAATTAAGTTTCCAATTTAACTCTCACTTTGGAAGGCCTACCAAGCACATTCCACACATACACCACACACACTTGAACCAATCTTTAAAACATATTTAAAGTCACTCACCACCCTTCCTTAGGAACCAAAGCAAGCCTCCTACAAGCCTAGATTCGATCCCGATGCCTCTCCAACGCTTCCTCTTGCTTCTAGCCAATTCAAAAACACATTCATTACTCTCAAACAATGCTAAAACTCAGTCATCAATTCAACTCTCAAGCTCAAGCCAAACTTCTTCAATTTCCAATCAAATTAATCCCTCAAAATGCCCATTTTCGTGCTCCTTCAAAACCTAGCTGAAAATCCTATTTTCAAACACCCAATTGGCCCCAAAACACCTTCCTATCATACTTAAACCATCAGCCCTTCAAATTTACCTTAAAACTCACCAAAAATCAAGTTTTTGACACTTCAAAATTTGCCACAAGAACCCATTTCGGGTTTTCACCCAAACCTAACCATTTTAACATATTATATGCATTTTAAGGTGAATAAACTAAAACCCAACTCTATAATTTAAAACCAATTGAAAAACTAAGTAAAAATCCAAACTTTCATCAAACCCTAACTTTTCAAAATTTGGTACTTTCAAAATCTACAACCATGCATGGATAGAGAATGAAGAGGAGAGTCCAAAAATGTGTTTACCTTTGAAAATGGCCTTGAGATGAAGATGAAATTTAATGGAATAGTAATTTTTGGGTTTGGGGAGGGGTTTATGGTTTCCAACGTTAAAGAGGGGAAAAACGGGAGGAAGACAACTTTTTCCCTTTTTCTCTTTTTTTGTTCTTTTTAACATTCAAAAATGTTGTCTACTTTTACATTATTTTGGCTAAATTACCAAATGGTCACTCCCTTTAATTTTAAATTCCAATTGGGTCAAGCCTAGGCGAAAACGACTTAATTAAATTTTTTCCCGACTCAGACCACTAACCCGACTAACTCTTAACCCCAAAACACGGGTGTTACAACTCTCTCCCACTTAAGGAATTTCATCCCCGAAATTACCTGACTGAAAGAGATACGGAAACTGCCTTTCCATATCCTCCTTCCTTTCCCAAGTGGCCTCGTCCACGCCTCGACGTTGCCACCGCACCTTTACTAACTCAATCGATCTACCCCGCAACACCTTACTGTCAGAAGCTAGGATCTCAACTGGTTCTTCCTCATAAGTCAAATCCGGATTCAATTCAATCTCCTCTACAAGCATAACATGTGACGGATCGGACCTATACTTACGGAGCATTGAAACATGGAATACATTGTGTATCTTCTCTAGCTCGGATGGCAAACGCAATTGATAAGCAACCAGACCAACCCTCTTTTCAATCTCATACGGTCCTATGTACCTCGGACTCAACTTCCCTTTTCGTCCAAATCTCATTACTTTCTTCCACGGAGACACTTTCAAGAACACCTCACCCACTGAGAACTCAACTTCCTTCCTCTTCAAATTGGCATAGGACTTCTGCCTATCCGAAGCAGCCTTCAATCGATCACAAATCAATTTTACCTTGTCAGTTGTCCCTTTGAGCAAATCCGGCACAGGTAACAACTTCTGTCCCACTTCGGCCCAACAAACTGGGGTTCTACACTTCCGGCCATACAAGGCCTCATACGGAGCCATCTGAATGCTCGACTGGAAGCTATTATTGCAAGCAAACTCAACTAGAGGCAAGTGCTTCTCCCACGTACCCTGAAAATCAATGATGCAACAACGCAACATATCCTCTAAGATCTGTATAACTCTCTCTGACTGACCATCTGACTGAGGATGATAAGACGTGCTAAAGTTCAAACGGGTACCCAAAGCTGTATGCAGACACTCCCAAAGTCGAGATGTAAACCTCGGATCTCTATCGGACACAATAGACTTCGGCACACCATGCATTCTAACAATCTCACCAATGTACAAGTCGGCCAATCTATCTAAAGTGTAAGTAGTATTGACTTCCAAGAAGTGGGCACACTTCGTAAAACGATCTACTATCACCCAAACTGAGTTCTTCTTCGTAGGAGTAAAAGGCAAACCCGAAACAAAATCCATGGTGATGTTCTCCCATTTCCATTCCGGAATCCTCAACGGCTGTAACAAACCTGAGGGAACCTGATGTTCCGCCTTCACTCTCTGACACACTAAACACTTACTCACAAAGTCGGCTACATCTCTCTTCAAGCCAACCCAAAAGTACTCATTCTTCAAATCACGGTACATCTTCGTACTTCCAGGATGCATAGCAAACGGACTACTGTGTGCTTCAGTCAAGATCGTACGTCTCAAGTCACTGTCCTCTGGCACAACTATCCTATCTTTGAAACACAAAACCCCATCGGTACGGAAACTATAGTCTGAAGATCTACCTTCGGCTATATCTTGCACGTGAGGTGCCAAAGATCTATCTAAGAGCTGCTTCTCTCTAATCAGCTGACCTAGAGTAGGTCTAACCTGAAGCTCGGCTACCAAGCCACCATCTTCGGACAAGCTCAATCTAGCAAACATGGCTCTCAAATCCACGACTATCTTTCTACTCAATGCATCGGCCACTACATTGGCCTTACCCAGATGGTACTCAATGGTAAGATCATAGTCTTTTAGCAACTCTAACCACCTACGCTGTCTGATATTCAAATCTCGCTGAGTCATAATGTACTTCAAACTCTTGTGATCGGTGTACACTGTGCATTTCTCACCGTACAAATAGTGTCTCAAAATCTTCAGAGCAAACACAACTGCAGCTAACTCTATGTCATGGGTCGGATAGTTGCGCTCATGGGTCTTCAACTGTCTTGAGGCATAAGCCACTACTCTCTTGTCTTGCATAAGAACACACCCTAGCCCTACATAAGAAGCATCACTGTAAACTACATAGTCCTTCCCGGACTCTGGCTGAATCAAGATCGATGCTTGGGTCAAAGCTTCTTTCAATTTCTCAAAGGCTCTCTGTCTTGCATCTGTCCACTCAAACTGAACACTCTTCTGAAGTAACTGTGTCAAAGGAGCGGCTAACTTTGAGAAACCTTCTACGAATCTTCTATAGTATCCAGCTAAGCCTAGGAAGCTACGTACCTCTGTTACGGACTTTGGTTGCTTCCATTCAACAATGGCCTCTATCTTCTTCGGATCAACTCTAATCCCATCGGCTGACACTACATGTCCTAAGAAGACTACCTCTTGGATCCAAAATTCACACTTGCTTAGCTTCGCATACAACTGATGATCTAGCAAAGTCTTCAAAACTAGTCTCAAGTGTCGGTCATGGTCTTCTTCAGTTCGCGAATACACCAAGATGTCATCTATAAACACAACTACAAACTGATCTAGGTACTGATGAAAAATCCTATTCATCATATCTATGAAAGCAGCCGTTGCATTAGTCAATCCAAAAGGCATGACTAAAAACTCATAGTGACCATACCTAGTTCTAAAGGTCGTCTTCGGTACATCAACCTCTCTTACCTTTAGCTGGTAGTAACTCGATCTCAAGTTAATCTTCGAAAAGACTGATGCTCCCCTCAACTGGTCAAACAAATCATCAATTCTGGGCAACAGATATTTATTCTTCACTGTTAACTGATTCAATTGTCTGTAATCTATACACATTCTCATGCTTCCATCTTTCTTCTTCACAAACAAAACTGGTGCACCCCAAGGTGAAGAACTAGGTCGAATGAAGCCTCTATCTGTCAACTCTTGCAACTGAGTCTTCAACTCTTTCAGTTCTTTCGGTGCCATGCGATACAGAGCAATCGAAATATGAGCTGAATCAGAATAAGTCTCAATAATGAACTCTACCTCTCTGTCCGGTGGTAACCCTGGCAACTCTTCCGGAAACACACTAGGAAAGTCACATACTGTCCGGATGTCTTGAGGTCTAACCTCACTCATGTTAGGGTTCATCACATATGCCAAGTATGCTTCACACCCCAACTCAACTAACCTCTTAGCCTCTAGAACTGAAACTACATTGGACAAGAACTTCACATTCTCGCCCACCACTACAATCTCATAATCATCTGTGAGCTTCAAGGAAATCCTCTTAGTTTCAAAATCTATCCTAGCTCTATGCTCCGTGAGCCAGTCCATACCCAGAATTACATCAAAACCATAGAAAGGAAGCTCCATCATATCCACTGGAAACACATGTCCCTGAACCATCAACGGACACCTTCTATACATTTTTCTAACCACTACCGTGTCCCCAAAGGAACTAGTAACACTAACTCCTACCTCTAACATTTCACAAGGCAAATTCAACGACTGTGCATGCTCACTCAATATGTAGGAATGTGTAGACCTAGAGTCAATCAAAGAAAGCAAATCCAAAGACTGTATCGAGAAGTTACCTGCGATCACATCGGTGTCATGTTGATCCCCACGCTGAGCGTAAACTCTGGCCTGGCCTCCGCCCTCTGGCTGAATTGCAACTACATGTGCTATGTTCCTCTTACCATCATTCCTCGGCTGGAAGTTACCTCTACCACGCCCGCGGCCTCTCTGAAAGTCATTGGCTCTAGTAGGAGCCTGAGCTGGTGCCTGTCCCACCTGATGTGGACAGCCACATCTAATGTGGTCTCTAGCTCCACAACTCCAACACGAGTGGAAATTTCCCCAACACTCACCGGTGTGGTTCCTCCCACAAGTAGCACATGTGGGCCACTTCCCATCAGCTCTCTGGCCCTGTTGGCCCCTACCGTGGTTACCGCCACCTCGCCTATGATCATAATGATGCCTGTTGTCCCGATGCCTCTTGGCATCACCTCTATCAAAGTCACTGGACCTCTTACCCGAACTAGAACCACCAGATTGTTTGGTCAAGCCCAAACTGTGCTCTAAGTCCTTGGCCCTCGTGACCAAGACATCGAAATCAGTGTAGTCTGAAGCTAGAGTATACCTCTTGATCTCTTCATTCAGCCCATAACGGAAACGGTTACATCGTTCCACCTTAGTAGGAACAAGCTCAGAAGCATACTGACTCAGTCTGACAAATCGGATCTCATAATTGGTCACGGTCATACTCCCCTGAAGCAGGGCCATAAACTCCCTCTTCCTCTCATCGAGGTATCGCGAACCCAGATACTTCTTACGGAATACTGACTCAAAGAACTCCCAAGTAATCTCAGCCTCATCCATACCCGTAGTAATGGTGACCCACCAAGTGTAGGCATCACCCTGAAGCAAGGACTCAAAACACCCTAACTTGCGTTCACCATTACATCCCATCTGAGCGAGGATACTGACAGTCTTCTCAAACCACAACTCGGATCTCTCTGGTGTTGACCCTCTAAACTCTTCGGCCCCTAAACCACGGAGTCTCTCTAATGGCAAACTAGTGCCCTCTCCCTGATGATGTGCTGTTGCCTGACCCCCAGCTACTGTAGCCTGAAATGCCCCGGCTATCGCCTGAACCAAAGGAGCTAAGTCTATTCCGGCCGGTCCTTTGCCAGCTTGGTCACCTTGGCCTCCCTGAGGTCCCTCTCCTTGGCCCCGGCCTCGCCTCCTACTCCTGGTGGAGGAGGTGGTGGTGGTGGAGGTGGTGGAGGAGCTCCAACTCCAACCACAGGCTTTCCCACTTGAGCCTCAACTCTAACTACTGGCTTAACTCCTGGAGCCGCTGCCCGTGGTTCCGGTCGAACCATCCTAGGCCTCCCATGTGGTCTCATGGTACAGCTAGCAAGGTAATGACTACAACAACAAACAGATAGGGATTACGTTAGCCAAAGCAAGGGTCCAATAGTGCTCAAGTACTCCCTTTACCATAAAATCTTTTTAAATTAAGTAATAGCAGAAATGGGCACACACTCTACACCAGACGCAACAACTCATACTTCAAAACATCATACGAACAGTCAAATATTAAGAATTCATGGCAAGGCATGCATCGAATAATACAATCACTTAACATATCAAGCTTACCTCACTTACTTGCCCGAGGTCTCGGTAACCTCAGGCTCTGATACCAACAAATGTAACCCCCTCGTCCCGGTCTGGCCGAATGACCGGTCCGAGTAGGCCACACGGGGAAAACCGAAGCAGAACCCGTTAAGGTTCCCCCTCCGTTAGCAACCCTAATTTTTTTTCCTTTTTAATTTATCTTCTCTAATGGCACATTCGAATCCTATGTGATCATAACAGCGGAATAAAATGTGGAAGGTAAACATTCGAACCCAACACAGCATTTAAACAGCCCAATTTTAATCCATTAAACATGACGTTTCGAAACACCCTTGAGGCGTATCGAAACACCTTGACCAGGTCAACTGCCTCAAAGCCCATACAAAGGGGCCGTATCGAAATGGAGGTCAACCGTTTCGAAACGCCCTCAACGGTCAACTTCTCGTGGTCAACGAGATTTTGACCGTTTCGAAACGCTTTCATCTCGTCATTTTCTCAGAATTCCAGTAGCCAAAACGTTCCGATACCCATTTCGGAACAAGGGATTCACAGGCCAAACCGTATCGAAACACGTTCCGATACGGGGTCCCTGAAGCCTTACCCGTTTCGAAATGTCCCAGCTCGTTTCGAAACGCGGGCTGTCTACAACCTTTGAAAACCAGACTTAGGCGTTTTTCAACAAGTCTAAAGGTCCCAAACGACCTCTAAAGGCACTCAACTCAAGCAAACAAGGTCTAGAGGCATACATCCTATGTCAAGCATGCTCAAACACACACAAGGCATATGGTGAGTCATTCATACATGGCAATTACACATTAGCAACATTTCGTATAAGGCATGCTTGAAGACATTAAGAGCCAAAGGCACAATTCAACTCAAATAGGTATTCATGTAATCCAAAAGCAAATTAAGCATCCAATAGGCATACCATCACACAAGCATTTGGCAAGTCATCACAAGTTACAATCCAAGTCAAATCTTAAGCATCAACACATGCATGAGTCATACATAGCTCATTCAAAACACACACCCTTGCCACATTGCTAAGCTACTACATAATTGTTAACCGTACTTGAGCAACAAAACTTGGTAAGCCCCTTCGCCTTGCTCCAAGCTAACACCACGCTAATGATCTGCTTTGTTGAAAATGAGAGCGTAAGCTAGAAGCTTAGTGAGGATGCTCTAAAATCGAAAACATCAACAATGCAGGGTTCAAGCATGTATTCCCTAATTCTCATATACAACATGCATAGGTAAATCCACAAGTAGACCTAGCTAGTCTTTCAAGAGTCATAATATGGCATCTCACATCATACTAAGCTCAAATATCATATATTAATATCATACACCACAATTACAAGAACAAGTTCAATTGGCCACTATTAGTTTACCCAGATGTGCGGATTTAATCTCAACAATCACTTTACCTCGGTGGGATTACACTCATCACCAGACCTTGCATGGGCCGGATTCCACTCATCACCACATGCCCTACGGATGGGATTCCACTCATCATCCCGTAGAATGTAAATAAATTTCCGGTGGAATGTTACATCACCGTACTTCTCCTTGATGAATCAACGCCATCAAGGCCACGTACGTTTTGACTCAATTTGTGTGCACACAAATCCTAATTATCGATCATTTACACCCGGTAAGTTAATTAGTGCCAATTTCATTTATCACATCACATATCCACCATTCATGTCTCATACACATTGTATATACATAGCAAGGCATGCATATACAATCCATCCACCCATCACAATAACAAATAGACAATGGCATGAATAGCATACTAAAATTCAAGGAATTAAGTTACCAATTTAACTCTCACTTTGGAAGGCCTACTAAGCACATTCCACACATACACCACACACACTTGAACCAATCTTTAAAACATATTTAAAGTCACTCACCACCCTTCCTTAGCAACCAAAGCAAGCCTCCTACAAGCCCGGATTCGATCCCGATGCCTCTCCAACGCTTCCTTTTGCTTCTAGCCAATTCAAAAACACATCCATTACTCTCAAACAATGCTAAAACTCAGTAATCAATTCAACTCTCAAGCTCAAGCCAAACTTCTTCAATTTCCAATCAAATTAATCCCCCAAAATGCCCATTTTCGTGTTCCTTCAAAACCAAGCTAAAAATCCTATTTTCAAACACACAAATGGCACCCAATTGGCCCCAAAACACCTTCCTATCATACTTAATCCATCAGCCCTTCAAATTTACCTTAAAACTCACCAAAATCAAGTTTTTGACACTTTAAAATTTGCCACAAGAACCCATTTCGGGGTTTCACCCAAACCTAACCATTTTAACATATTATATGCATTTTAAGGTGAATAAACTAAAACCCAACTTGATAATTTAAAACCAATTGAAAAACTAAGTAAAAACCCAAACTTTCATCAAACCCTAACTTTTCAAAAGTTGGTAGTTTCAAAATCTACAACCATGTATGGATAGAGAATGAAGAGGAGAGTCCAAAAATGTGTTTACCTTTGAAAATGGCCTTGAGATGAAGATGAAATTTAATGGAATAGTAATTTTTGGGTTTGGGGAGGGGTTTATGGTTTCCAACGTTAAAGAGGGGAAAAAGGGGAGGAAGACAACTTTTTCCCTTTTTCTCTTTTTTTTTTGTTCTTTTTAACATTCAAAAGTGTTGTCTACTTTTACATTATTTTGGCTAAATTACCAAATGGTCACTCCCTTTAATTTTAAATTCCAATTCGGTCAAGCCTAGGCCAAAACGACTAAATTAATTTTTTTTCCCGACTCAGACCACTAACCCAACTAACTCCTAACCCCAAAACACGGGTGTTACAACAAAAATCTAGCCGAAACACCTTTCTAGCTTTCCGGTTCGCCCACAAAAGAATTCAACAATTCTGAATCTTCAATCCCTACCTCAAACCAACCCAAAATAGAGGATTAGAGATAATTTCAACACCCTCACTTACTGGAAAATAGAGATTCAATAACCCAATCAAAACACCTATCGAAACATTTCTGATACAAGCCGAAAACATCGAAAAACCCAATTCGGATAATCTCCAGTAAAACCCAGCATAAGATATCATCAAAATACATGGATAAAAGTCTAGAACATCAACCCAACATAAGATTATTTCGACCTAGCGATTTACCTCAAAACTCACTCAAAAACCCACTTTTCCACTACAAACTTCAAGACCGAACCTAATTTCGGGATTCCTATCATTCACCCAACATCTCAACTCAAAAACCACATCAAAAAGAAGATAAAATCATCATTAAACCCAGCAACAACAGATCTTACTCAAGATCTTACCCAAAAGCTCATTTTTAGCCAATTTCCATTACGATTAATACAAGAAAACATAACTTTAGCATTTAAAAGAATCAAAGCATGAGAATATCAATAAAGAACCTTACATTAGAGGAGAATTTCGTTTCTCACCTCCAATGCTAGCTATTTCCCCTTGTTTGGCAAAATTTCTTAAGAAAAACATTGAAATAAGCTTGGGTTTTAGAAAACCAAAGTAGGAAAATCATTTGGCAATATTAGATAAGTAAGAAATCACTTTTACCTTGAGAAAATCAAGCTCAAAGGCTGTTTGGCTAAAGAGAGAAGATGAGAAAGCTTAAAAATGGATTTTAACGTAAAATGAGGAAATAAGGAAAACTCTTTTTAATTCTAATTATAAAACCTATTTTAAAATATTTGAATAGTCAAAATAAAAGAGATAATAACCATATTGGCCCAGCCAATTTAGCTCCTTAAAGATTCAATGTTTTGACTCTTTTACAAAATGGTCACTAAAACAGATTTTGCAAACTTTATGATTTGGTTAGTAAACCAAAATGTCACGTTCGGAAAATGTTTTTTCAAAATTGTTTTGAACAAAACCTTAAACATATTTATTAAGGATTTTGGAGATTTATTTCATATTTTTCCCAACATCCGAGGACCACTTTCCCTGAACTCACTCACAACTCCCAACACCTATCTTTCAGACCTCGAAACCTCACCAGATCTTCTAAACCCTAAACCGAGATGTTACAACTCTCCCCCACTTAAGAAATTTCATCCTCGAAATTTACCTGATTGAAAAATATGCGGAAACCGACGCTTCATGTCGTCTTCCTCTCCCAAGTGGCTTCTTCGACACCTCGGTGTCACTACTTCAATTTGACCAACTCAATAGATCTAGCACACAAAACTTTATTGTCCGTAGCTAATATTTCAATTGGTTCCTCATCATACGAAAAATTTGGATTCAATTCAATTTCTTCAACATGCATTACGTGCGATGGATTTGACTGGTACTTCCGAAGCATCGAAACATGTAATACATCATGTATCGTCTCTAATTCCGGAGGCAAACTCAATCTATAAGCCACAGGACCAACTCGTCCAACGATCTCATATGGACCAATGAATCTCGAACTTAGTTTACCTTTTCTACCGAATCTCATCACTTTCTTCCATGGCAATACTTTCAAAAAGACTTTCTCACCCACGACATACTCAATTTCACGACGCTTCAAATCGGCATAAGATTTCTGTCGATCGGTTGCTGCTTTCAAGCGATCACATATCAACTTCACCTTATCAGTAGTGCCGTTAAGCATAGTAGGTAATGATACCAATTTATGTCTAGCTTCTGCCCAACAAACATGAGTTCTACACCTCCTACCATACAAAGCCTCATACGGTGCCATCTGAATACTAGCATGATAACTGTTATTATAGGAAAACTCAACTAACGGCAGGTGTTTCTCCCACGAACCCTGAAAATCAATAATACAACAACACAACATATCCTCAAGCACTTGTATTACTCGTTCTGGTTGAGGATGATACGAGGCATTAAAATTCAATTGGCTAGCCAAAGCACTATGCAAGCAATCCCAAAACCTCGATGTGAACCTTGAATCTCTATCCGATACAATCGACTTCGGTACACCATGCAATCTCACTATTTCACGGATATATAAATCAACCAATTTATCCAAAGAATCAGTCGTGTTAACAGCTAGGAAATGTGCACACTTGGTGAGTCGATCTACTATCACCCAAACTGAATTCTTTCACGAAGGAGTCAACGGTAAACCTGATACAAAATCCATAGTTATCCTCTCCCATTTTCATTCCGGAATCTGTAAAGGCTGTAACAATCCTGACGGAAACTGATGTTCGGCCTTCACTCGCTGACAAACCATACATTTACTTACGAATTCAGCCACATCCTTTTTCAAACCAACCCAGAAATAATCATTCTTCAAGTCTCGGTACATCTTCGTGCTACCTGGATGCATAGCAAACGGACTAGTATGTGCTTCATTCAAAATGATGCGTCTCAAATCAGCATCTTCAGGCATAACAACTCTATCTTTGAAACACAAAACATTACCATTACTAAAACTGTACTCGGTCGGTCTACCTTCTGCAATATCCTGAACATGCGATGCCAAAAAACTATCTTGTATATATTTCCCATGGATCAACTGTTCAAGAGATGGTTTCACCTACAATTCATCGATCAATCCACCATCATGCGGCAAGCTCAACCTAGCAAACATCGTTCGAAGCTCAACTGCCACTTTCCTACTCAACGCATCAGCTACCACATTGGCTTTACCTGGATGGTACTCAATAGTAAGATCATAATCCTTCAATAATTCAACCCATCTACACTGTCTGAGATTTAAATCTTTCTGAGACATTAAAAACTTTAGACTCTTGTGATCGGTATACATTGTGCATTTCTCACCATACAAATAGTGTCTTCACACATTCAAAGCAAACACAACAGTGGCTAACTCAATATCATGCGTGGGGTAGTTCTTTTCATGAGTCTTCAACTGTCTCGATGCATATGCAACAACTCTCCCATCTTGCATCAAAACACAACCTAGGCCTACATACGAAGCATCACTGTAAATCACATAATCTTTCCCTGTTACCGGTTGCACTAACACATGTGCTCTAGTTAAAGCATCTTTCAAACGATCAAAAGCCACCTGTCTCGTTTCTGTCCAATCGTATCTAACATCCTTTTGTAACAATTTCGTCAACGGAACATCTATTTTTGAAAATCCTTCCACAAACCAACGATAGTAGCCCGCTAAGTCTAGGAAACTCTGAACCTTAGTCGCAGACTTCGATTGTTTCCAATTCACAACAACTTCCACTTTCTTAGGATCAACTCTAATGCCATCCGCTAATACAACGTGCCCTAGAAAGACTACCTCACTAATCCAAAACTCGCATTTGCTCTACTTCACATACAACTGATTATCTAACAGAGTCTTCAACACGAGTCGTAAATGTATATCATGGTCTTCCTCAGTGCGCGAATAAATCAGTATATCATCAACGAACACTACAACAAACTAATCTAGAAACTCACGAAACTCACGGTTCATCATGTCCATAAATGCGGCTGGTGCATTAGTCAACCCAAATGACATTACTAAAAACTCATAATGGCCATAACGTGTACGAAAAGCTATCTTCGGTATGTCTTGTTCCTTCACTTTCAACTGATAGTACCCGGATCTCAAGTCTATCTTCGAAAACACTGATGCATGCCGCAACTGATCAAATAAATCATCTAGTCTTAGCAACGGATACTTATTCTTCACAGATAACTTATTCAACTTACGGTAATCAATACACATACGCATACTTTCGTCTTTCTTCTTGACGAACAACACTGGTGCACCCCAAGGTGATATACTCGGACGGATAAAACCAAGATCTAATAATTACTGAAGCCGAGTCTTTAGTTCTTTCAACTCTTTCGGAGCCATCCGATACAGAGCAATCGATACATGAGCTTAATCAGAATACAACTCAATAGCAAACTCTACTTCTCTATCCGGTGGCAAACCAAGCAATTCTTCTGGAAACACCTCAGGAAAGTCACAACCTGCTCTAATGTCTTTTGGGCGTACCTTACTCATATTCGGATTCATCACAAAAGCTAGATATGCTTGACATCCCTGATCCAACATCTTTTGAGCCTCTAAAGCAGAAACTACGTTGGATAAGAACTTAACGTTCTCACCAACCACTACTACTTCATAATCATCTGATAGTCTCAAACTCACTCGCTTAGTTTCTAAATCTACCTTTGCCTTGTGTTCTACCAACCAATCCATTCCCAAAATCACATCAAACCCGTAGAAAGGCAATTCCATCATGTCAACTCTAAACACATGACCCTATACCATCAACGGACATCTGCGATACATTTTTTTGACCACAACTGTCTCACCAAACGAACTAGTCACATTCATACCCTCATCAAGAATTTCACACGGTACATCCAACTTCTTAGCATGCTCACTCAGAATATAAGAATGCGTAGAGCCAGAATCAATCAACGAAAGCAATGTCAAAGACTGTAACATGAAATTACATGTGATAACATCAGTGTCGTTCCTGCCCTCTCTGTGTGCGTACACTCTCACTGGTCCACCTTCCTCAAGCTGAACTGCGATCACATGCGCCACATTCCTCTTGCCATCGTTCTGTGGCTGAAAATTCCCTCGGTCGCGCCCACGGCCTCACTGGTACTCGACAGCTCGTGCCGGTGCCTAACCACCTCTAGCTAGCTGAGGACAATCTCGCTTGAGATGATCCTTCGATCCACACTACCAACACGTGCCATAGGTTCCCCAACACTCTCCTGGATGAGACCTACCACACTTGGTGCACTCGGGTGCACGATAAGCAAAACCTTGGCCTTGATGGCCACGTCCGAGATTACCACCCCCACGTCTATGATCAAAATGATGCCTTTTGTCTTTGTGCCCCTTGGCACGATCGCGATTCCATTCCGTATGCCGTTTCCCTGAACTAGACCCGCCTCCTATGACAGACAAACCAAGACTATGCTCTATATCCTTGGCTCGAGCAACTAACACGTCAAAGTTTGTATAATCAGTAGACAACATATAGGTCTTCACTCCCACGGTCAAACCATACTGAAACCTCTCACAACGTTCCCTCTCAGTGGGAACTAGCTTAGAAGTATATTGACTAAGTCTAACAAATTGAACCTCATACTCCGAAACGGTCATGCTACCCTGAACCAAGGCCATGAACTCACATTTCTTCTCATCTTGGTACCTCAGCCCCAAATACTTCTTCCGGAAGGCAGAACGGAAGAAATCCCAAGTCATATATAGGTTTTTCCGATAATAGTATGTGGCAATGGGTACCTTACACAACAAGCAACCTCAACAAACAAGCAAACACCAGAACAACACACTTACCTCACTCACCTTTCCAGTTGCACGACAACCAACGCAAGCCTTTCCGAATAAACCTAGGCTCTGATACCAACAGATGTAACCCTTTAGACCCGACCTAGCCACCTGACCATATCGAGTGGATTACACGGGACTACCGAAGAAAGATTAGAAGATTTCTCTTCGATTAGCAACCCTAAACGCGTTGATTATTATCTTTTCTAGATGTTCAGATTAACCTTATGTTTAAGAACATACAACGAAAGAAAGAACAACAAAACGAGCACCAACTCGAACAAAAGAGCAACCAGGAACCAAAATGCAAAACTAGCATAATATAGGGACCTATGATGTAATTAAGGTGATCTTTGTATAATTAAACCCATTTCATGCTTTCATGATGAAATGCAACACAAAACATGCACAAAATCACCCACAACTGAAAGCATCGCAAACTAGGACCAAAACACAAGAAAAATTAACTTTAAAGATGCCTTTAACTAACTTCCAACAACCCCTGTTTTAGAACACTCAAGGCCGTATCAGAACAGAGCTTCACAATAAGCAAATGTTCCGAAACGGCTTAGACTCGTTCCGGCCCTGCTTAGCTCGTTTCGATACGCGTTCCGAAATGCCAAGGCCAAAATGAGGGCTTTTCTGAAACGTTCAAGCCTGTTTCGAACCACCCTGCTGCAGTAACAGCAGAACTGCAACTCAATCATCTCCAAGGTTGTTTTCCTTGGTTCCAATCATCACACACATCAAAGAAACAACAGGGAAAGCATACATACACCAAGATCAACCCATCATACATATCCAAGAACAAGAGAACTAAAACAATATCAACATACGATTAAAAGGAAAAACTTCAAGATCCAACACATATAACACAAGGTATAAACAAGCCAACAAGGGCAGCCAACATGCTCTTAACTCAAGAATTTTACAAACACTCCTAAAACATAAAAAAAAATGTTCACCCTCATTGCCACTCACACTATTATCTAAGCAAGGTCATACTTGAGCTAGAAGCGGACACTTGGATCACCTCCCTTACACCGTTGTTTCCTAAAGATCTACAGATCTGCATTGTTGAAAAGGAGAGCGTAAGGTATAAAGCTTAGTGAGTGGAGCTCAAAACCAAACTACAGCAATGCAGTTTTGAAAACAATCTTCATTTTGGAAACCAAAAATCATTTCTTGAAAACCACTTTCACAAACCATTTCCTTTTCAACATGCTCACATAAGTAAGACATAAGCAAATGTTTATATCACATACCATAGGCACAACCATGCATCAACCATGCATAAACCATATGTAAACCATATATGCAAACCAAGCCTACCGGCTCCATAATATTCCACATGTTTCAAGCACAAAATACATAACCATATGAGTTTACCAAGCTCATACGAAACCATAAGCGAATGAGTATACCGGCATCATTGACACGTTGCTCGGATAAACGGGCACCTTGATGGCACAACCCCATCAAGTCAATGGTGAAACAACACTCACCACAATCTCACTTCGACCGGGATGGCACTACCCGCATTGCCCGTTGGTGATAGCACAACCCCTACCACTCGCATCACAATATCACAACCCCTATTATGAAACCAAAGAATTTCTCACGCGCGAATTTTATAATTATAGTGCACTTCACATCCTATTGATCGATCAATCTATCCGATATAACCCATGTGTCAATATACTCATCGCAACATCACAATCCACAGATTTCACTGGGGATAAACACCTCCCCAAACATATCCCAAAAGCCATAACCACAAGCTCAAGCATAGCATGAACTCAACCAACATTTTAATAAATCACATGGCATTCTCATGGGACAAAAACAACATGTATTTAATGCATAACAACAATAGAAACATCATTGAGAAAGATATGCTCATGATCAAACAAGATCAAATGTAAAATGGCGGAAAAAGCACAAACAACACAAAACTTACTCTTGAGCTTGGATTGGCCTAAAGGCTCAACCCAAACCCTTAAAATGCTTCTTCAACCTTGTTAAAACATTAAAATCATTTCCACTCGCCAGCGATTACCAAAATCAAGTTGAAACCCCCTTTCTAGCTTTCTGGTTCGCCCACAAAAGAATTCAACAATTCTGAATCTTCAATCCCTGCCTCTAACCAACCCAAAACAGAGGATTAGAGATAATTTCAACACCCGAACTTGCTAGAAAATAGAGATTCAATAACACAATCAAAACACCTATCGAAACATTTCTAATACAAGCCGAAAACATCGAAAAAACCAATTCGGATAATCTCCAGCAAAACCCGGCATAAGATATCATCTAATTACATGGATAAACATCTAAAAATATCAACCCAACATCAGATTATCACCAACTATCGATTTACCTCAAAACTCACTCAAAAATCCATTTTTTCCACTTCAAACTTCAACACCAAACCCAATTTCGGGATTCCTATCATTCATCCAACATCTCAACTCAAAAATCACATCAAAACAAAGATAAAATCATCATCAAACCCAGCAACAATAGATCCTACTCAAGATCTTATGCAAAAGCTCATTTTTAGCCAATTTCCATTAAGATTAATACAAGAAAACATAACTTTAGCATTTAAAAGAATCAAAGCATGTGAATATCAATTAAGAACCTTACATTAGAGGAGAATTTCGTTGCTCACCTCCAATGCTAGCTATTTCCCCTTGTTTGGCAAATTTTTTTTTAAGAAAAACAATGAAATAAGCTTGGGTTTTAGAAAACCAAAGTAAGAAAATCATTTGGAAATATTAGCTAAATAAGAAATTACTTTTACCTTCAGAAAATCAAGCTCAAAGACTGTTTGGCTGAAGAGAGAAGATGAGAAAGCTTAAAAATGGATTTTAACGTAAAATGAGGAAATAGGGAAAACTCTTTTTAATTCTAATTATAAAATCTATTTTAAAATATTTGAATAGTCAAAATAAAGGGGATAATAACCATATTGGCCCAGTCGATTTAGCTCCTTAAGGATTCAATGTTTTGACTCTTTTACAAAATTTTCACTAAAACAGATTTTGCAAACTTTATGATTTGGTCACTAAATCAAAATGTCACGGTTTTCAAGAAAATTTACATATGAATTTTATTTAACTATCTACAATTAAGATAGAGTAAAAAAAATAAGTTATTATTAAAAGGTACATCATTTTAGGAATCAAAGTCTAGGTATTTAATTGAACATTATTATTGGTAACTAATCTTACAAAAAAATATATATATGCTATCTATTAGGGAAACTAACCTAAAAGGGTATTTATTTTAAATTATTTGATAGTTTTTAAAAAGCGTTAATTATTAAGAGATCTATTTGCCTTAATATTTTACCGAGATAAAGTACATAAAGATGAATAAATTAAAGAACATAATGAATATGAACGAATCAAACAATGAATTGAAGTGCATAAAATAAGAATTTAAGAATCAAATACAAAATATAGAGGGATTAAAGTAAAGAAATTGCAAGCAGTAAGATCAAAACGTAAGCTTGTCGAAGTGGGGTACGGGCTGAACCGCAATCCGTATGCCATCAATGTTGTTGGTCGCCGGTCACTACTAGACGCCGGCAGTGTGCTACCGCTACTGCCCCTGTTCCGATAGTAGTGCCAGCTCTATCATTTGGCTATGAAGGTCCCTCCACGAGCTTTGGTTATCGAGGACGCGTACCCATTCTCCTCTTTATTCGAAACCAAATGACCAAAAAACAAATGAGATAAAGAAACAAATATATATATATATATATAGACAATATTTGGGTAAAATACCTCAAAGAAATCACTTGTATTGCTCTTAAATTTTCCGTGTGTACATATGTTGTGTTGTGTAGTGTGTTTTATGGTGTGAATTACAAAAGAATGAAGCATATTTATAGGCTTCAAGAAACCCTAAAAAGCACATTTCCTATGCTAAATACATTTGGAAAGAGAATAATGGCTTTATTTGGACTTCAAACAACTTCCCTTATATTCAATTTGATCCTAAATGAGTTAAAACAAATAAGGAAATGTCTAAGCTTGAATTTAATTACAAATATTCGATAAAATAATTGAAAATTCGTAATAAAATCAAATTCCCGTATTGAACTCATATCTAATTTTCTGCACGCGTTGTCTTCAGTAAAATGAGCATATTTTGAGCTCCAGCCGTCCGATTGAGGCGTTTCAAGATGCGTTGGAAAAGTAACTAAAAGATGGTCAATATGTAAGAAGACATCCAGACCCAGAAATGCTCGGATCCTGTCGAAAATTTGTCATGAGTCCGCAATGAGAATTCCTTGCACATAGCTTAACTTTCCATACTTGTTGAACATGATCTTTTGCAATCTTCTCATATGATGTAATTAGGATCTTGTGCGATCTGCAAGAATAACTAAAATACATTAATAATAATAATAATAAAATAATAATAAAATAATAATAATAATAATAATAATAATAATAATAATAATAATAATAATAATAATAATAATAATAATAATAATAATAATAATAATAATAATAATAATAATAATAATAATAATAATAATAATTAAAATTAAAGATAAAATAATATATGTATATATAACAAAAAGGGTCGAATGGGCCTTTATTTATGTATATAGACTCTTGTTTAATGGACTCTCTTTTTTATAACTTTTAATGAACTCTTTTTATATTTTTTTTTGCTTATTGAGTTTAATAATATATATATGGCTTAATACAACTTTTTTCCCTAAAGTATACCCGATTTCCCAACTTGCCCCCTAAACTTCATTTTGCCCACTTTTTCCCCTTAAACAATTCGCCGTTACCCATTTCCCCCCATTCCGTTACCCTTTTCCGTTAAATTTTTTTTCAGCCAATAACATCCTGCCACGTCATCAACGGGTTGACTAAGTCAATCCGTCTGGTTTTATTTAAAGGGTAAATTACATGTTAAGTCTGTCAGGTTTGTTTTTTGTTCAATTTAGTCACTAAAAAGTCTATTTTTACCTTAAATTGACCCCTAATTGTTTCTAATTTTTATAATTTAGTCCATTATTTGTTATTATTAATAGTATTATTTTACTAAAATGTTAATATTTAATAAAATTAAATAAAAACAAATATTTTAATGCCAAATTAGTAATCTTTTAGATTCGAGTTCCAATTAAATTCTAATTTTACTATATTTGAATTATAGTTTTTTAGTAAAATTCAAATTATATTCGAATCATGTTCGTATTATATTCAAATCATATTCAAATTATATTTGAATCATCTTCTAATTATATTCGAATTATTAATTCGAATTTTGCTATATTCGAAATATATTTTTTGAGCAAAATTCAAATTATATTAGAATTATATTTGAACCATGTCTATATTATATTCGGATCATATTAAAATTATTTTCGAAATATAATTTGAATATGATATTTCGAATGTAATTTGAATATGATTCGAATATAATATGAACATGATTCGAATATAATTCTAATATAATTACATGTTTTTCAACTATTATATTCGAATAATATTCAAATTATATTCGAATCATGTTTAACATGTAATTATATTTGTATCATGTTCGTATTATATTCAAATGATGCTCGTATTATATTCGAATCATATTTAGAATATAATTTGAATATGATTCGAATATAATATGAACATGATATGAATATAATTACTTATTAAACATGATTCGAATATAATTACCTGTCAAACATGATTCGAATATAATTACATGTTAAACATGATTCGAATATAATAGTTCAAAAAACATGTAATTATATTAGAATTATATTCGAATCATGTTCATATTATATTCGAATCATATTCAAATTACATTGGAAATATCATATTCAAATTATATTTCGAAAATAATTTTAATATGATTCGAATATAATATGAACATAATACGAATATAATTACATGTTAAACACGATACGAATATAATTGCATGTTAAACATGATTCGAATATACTATGAATATGATTCGAATATAATAGTTGAAAAAACATGTAATTATATTAGAATTATATTCGAATCATGTTCATATTATATTCGAATCATATTCAAATTACATTCGAAATATAATTTGAATATGATTCGAATATAATATATACATGGTTCAAATATAATTGTAATATAATTTGAATTTTGCTCAAAAAATATATTTCGAATATAGAAAAATTCGAATATAATTAGAAGATGATTCAAATATAATTTGAATACGATTCGAATATAATACGAACATGATTCAAATATAATTTGAATTTTACTCAAAAACTATAATTCAAATATAATGAAATTAGAATTAATATTTAGAATTTAATTGGAATTCGAATCTAAAAAATTACTAATTTAGTATTAAAATATTTATTTTTATTAAATATTAACATTTTAATAAAATAATATTATTAATAATAACAAATAATGGACTAAATTATAAAAATTAGAAACAATTAGGGGTCAATTTAAGGTAAAAAAAGACTTTTCAATGACTAAATTGAACAAAAAAACAAACCTGACAGACTTGACATGTAATTTACCCTTTAAATAAAACCAGACAGATTGACTTAGTCAACCCGTTGATGACGTGGCAGGATGTTATTGGCCGAAATTTTTTTTAACGGAAAAGGGTAACAGAATGGAGGAAAATGGGTAACGGCGAACTGTTTAAGGGGAAAAAGTGAGCAAAATGAAGTTTAGGGGGCAAGTTGGGAAATCGAGTATACTTTAGGGGGAAAAGTTATATATATATATATATATATATATATATACATAAAACGAGTATCGAATAAAATTAGGTGACTACAATAATTCATCTATTTATTTCCATTTGTTAAATTAATTATTAATTTAAAAAAATACTCTGAGAAAATCACAAATTCACAATGCTGCCAAAATCAAATTTCATCACATGTCAGACAATAAAAAAAGAACAATTTTGTTTTTTTTTCCTTTATTAGGCATAAAGCTAAAAAAATTGTTTTTTTCTTTATTAGGCATAATGTTAAAAAAAATGCCTTAATGTTAGGGACATTATTTCAATTCTCCAACGACCACAACTGCTATAAAAACCGACGTATTGGAGAGTTGAAATTGTAAGTGAGAAACTGAAAATTCTGAGAGCAAAGGAGAAAGGGGTAATGGCTATTACACTTAACAATGGATTCAACATGCCCATAATCGGTCTGGGTGTTTGGCGTATGGAGAAGAAAGCCATTAAAGATCTCATCATCAGCTCCATCAAGATTGGTTTTCGCCATTTCGACTGCGCTTGTATTCATCTCATTTCAATCTTCTTTTTTCTCGTGTTATTTTTTTTATCTGAATGTCACGTTAATAACACCAGCATATTGTCTTTTCTATATGTTATTGAAGAACTTTCGATGTTTTGTCTTCCGACTTTGAAGATAGTCTCAGGATGCATGTATTGTTTCAAGAGGTGTTCAGAACTATCTTTAGAGTCGGAAGACAAAATTTTGAATATATCGTTGATTTCTCAATGATACCTTAACTCGTGTCTCCTATTGTGTTTTAATTTATTGGCATTGTTTTGCAGCTGACTACAAAAATGAAGCTGAGGTTGGGGAGGCATTGTCTGAAGCAATTGAGAGTGGGCTTGTTAAGAGAGAAGACCTCTTTATTACAACCAAGGCTAGTTTTAAAGTTAATTTTATGTTTTCTTTTAGAGTAAATTACATGAATGGTCACCTAATTATGGGGAGATTTTAATTTGACCACCGATCCATTAATTTTATCAATCAAAATATTCGACTATCTAAATGGTATCAATTAAACTGATTATTGTTAAAGCCTAACGAAGAATGTGACATAACAGTTAGCGAAAAAGTGTATAATTTTATGTTTTCTTTCTGTGTTTGGAAATATTGCAGCTCTGGAACACTGATCATGGGCATGTTGTAGAAGCATGTAAACACAGTCTTAAGAAGCTTCAGTTGGATTATCTGGATCTATATCTTGTTCACTTCCCTGTTTCCATTAGACACACTGGTGAGTCCTTTTTGTTCCCATTCATTTCTTTATAGTATCAAGTTTAATCCGAACATGATCAGACTCGACCCATGAACACGCTCCACTCGCAGGGATCGGTGCAACCGGCAGTCCGTTAGACGAGGACGGGGTTCTCGACATTGAAACAAACATATCATTGGAAACAACTTGGCATGCAATGGAAGATCTGGTTTCCATGGGTTTAGTTTCGTAGCATCGGAATCAGGTTTCAAAGATTCCGATAGACGTTCTCAAACTATGACTCGAATTTTAAAATATCAGTATCGTATCGGTCAAGTCTTTCGATAACTCTAACAATTACTGTTTTGTTTTGTTTTGTTTTGCAGTAACTATGACATATTTTTAACCAGAGATTGCCTAGCTTACTCCAAAATAAAGCCTGCGGTGAATCAGATCGAGACACACCCTTATTTCCAACGTGAGTCTCTGGTTAAATTCTGCCAAAAGCATGGCATCTGTGTTACAGCCCATACTCCATTAGGAGGTGCCGAAGCCAATGCCAAACGATTCGGCACAGTTTCATGTTTGGATGATCCAATCCTCAAAGTAATGCTACTATTCCTCCTCATATATTTTACTGTTCCTACCAACTTCTGCAATTTTTCTAATAAAAAAAAGACATGAACAATGAAGTCCACATATATTTTACTGATCATTTAGACATCTAATTATCAATTTATCCCTCTCATTTTATGATTAACTATATCTTACCCTTCTGATTTTGATTATTGGCTTTGTTCCTGATATCGGGATTCGAATCTCAGTCTTATCCTGTCTAACTTATAATTTTATGTGATACCATTTGGTAGGGGATAGCTGAGAGGTACAAGAAAACAGTGGCTCAGATTGTTCTTCGCTGGGGAATCCAACGAAACTCTGTTGTGATCCCAAAGACATCAAAGTTGGAGAGATTGCAAGAGAATTTCAAAGTTTTGGAGTTTGAACTGTCCAAAGAAGACATGGATTTGATCAAAACTGTCGACAAGAACTACAGAACCAACATTCAACCTGCCAAATTTTGGGGCATAGATCTCTATGCTTAAAACCGGTTTCTGTTGTTGTTGTTGTTGTTGCTGCTGCTGCTGCTGTTGTTGTTGTTGTGTGTGCGGTTAATTTCGTTGTGTTCTATGGAGAATAAGAAGAATAAAGTCCTCATTTGAGAATGGTGGATGTATAAAATACTGAATCGAAAGTCGATTTTATGTTTAAAACTCATGATTTATCTCTATTAATGATGCCTGTCTTTAAAATTTGAATCGAAATTTCGAGCATTTGTTGGTTAAAACGATATATAATCTATAATATCAATATAAATGGCTAAAGGAAATATTTAAGATTATAATAAAAGTCTACAATCAATTGCCGACTATTGACATTAAACATAATAATTGTAACAATTTTTCTAGTCCTACAATCATCAAAGTAAACTAAATATATAATTCGAATATTTTTCTATAGTCATATAGAAACAAAAAAAATAGCTATTTGAATATCATAAGAAGACTATATAGGAAATGGTTAAAAATCTTTCCAAAAGAGTTGAACAATAAATAGATACAAACAACACCATAAATGAGCGATGAAGGATAAAAACCATCAACACACAAAAAAAGCATAAAACAATAAAGGTATGTTGACGAAACGGTCAATACCACAACTCAATCGCAAATATGAAACGGTGATTGTGAGCATGTATCAAAATCCAGCCCGAGAGTCCAAACATGAAAGATTAGCAGGAAAGCCAAATAAACGCTACCTAGATTAGAGAGATAACGTCAAATCCAATACTAAGAGAAAAAAAAATAAAAACAGCTAAACAACCAATAAAAAAGACGAAAAATATGTTAAAAAGGTAGAAAAAAATCATGTCACAACACAAAGAAAAAAGAGCCACAAAAATAAAATTATTCTTATTAAAAACTAGAAAATAACAAAAAAAATAAAGATATAATACAAAGAATTAAAGAAAAAAGATTAAAAAGATTTAGGTGATCGACAACTAACACAAAACTAATGTCACTATGGATAAAACCAAATAAAAACAAAACAAGCGGTGGTGCAAAAGAATAAAAGAGAGCACAAATGGTTTGGTCGGTTAACTAATATAACTATATGAATAGATGGATAATCTTTTATTTTACTCGTTGATCAATAACAAAATGTAATAGTATGATGGACGCTAACAAGTGGTCTCAGTAGAAAAACAGATAATGTTAATTTTAGGAGATTTGGGTTCAATTCATTTTTTCTAGAAGGTGTATATGCTTTGTCAAAAGGTCAAGAATATGTATTAACAAATACTATTTTTTAATCACCTTAAGACTATTTAAAAAATATAATAAATTGATGAATTGAATAAGCAATTTAATTCGGGTAAACTATTGAAATGATCAATTTTGTTTCATAAATGTTCACTTTTTATCAACGATTTAAAAATATTATATACTTAGGTTATTGATTTATTATATTTTAATCATTTATATTATCGAATAAATAATTTAATTTTTTTAATGTTCTAAAGGTGATTTCAAGGTAGTATCTATTCATAAATATTTTTAGTTTTTTAACAATGCACATATACCTCGTAGACAAAGCGATTTGAACTCGTATCTCTTAAGATGAACATCATTCGCTTTTCCACTAAAATATTTTTTGGATTCAATAAACAATTTAATTTTGATATATTATTGAAATTGTCACTTTTATTTCATAAATATAATAAAACGATTAGTCAAATAGACTATTTAATTTATAACTTAATCTATTTAATCAACTGAGACAAGTTGAAATTTTTTCAATGTTGCTTATATGGTTTTGGACGTTGTCACTGACTACGTGTTTAAAAGTTATATCGACATATTTAGAGACACTTGTCTCCTCAATAATCTAATCAATCATGGAGATAGAGACGTGACCGGCGGATACGACCTTTAAATTCTTTAAAAATATTATTCCCTTCGTCTTATAAAATTTATTTCTTGTTAATTTTTTATGTAATTTTAGAAAGAAAAAGTTTATGTAAGAGATATATTGTAAAATAATTAAAATGATAAATTTATCTTTAAAAAGTTAAAGTTTATTTTGTTGAAAAATTAAAAAGAGGGTAGAAAAGAAAATGTGTATAGTAAAAGTTGTTGAGTTTTTTAATAGAATAATTTCAGTGAGACGATTGTAAAATACAAAAAGAACAAGTTTTATGGTAAATGTGCAAAATTTTAAGTTGAATTATGGTAAATTTGTATTTTTGGTCCCTTCAAATATACAATTTTTAAATATTGACCCTTCTAAAATCTAATCAATCATTGAGATGCCATGAGATTGGGCGGAGAATGTCATGACTTAAAGAGAGATAAGAAAATTAATTTCACATTGAAAAGAAAATAAGATATCATGTGTGTGTGGCATGATCCACCATATACTTAGAGTAAGCAAGTGCCCACCTTGAAATCTTAATCTCTTTCTATTAGTTATTCGTTTCATTGATTGTGTTCACTCTTAAATTTTATTTATTCCCGCTCACATAGAACTTATAGTCGAAAGTTGACTAAATATGTTCATAAGTAGCAATTTATTATTTCTAAGGAGCCTACAAACAATTCTTTAAAGAATGTTGTTAATGAACGTAATGTTCGATGAACTGCTCGTATAACATTTGTTTAATAAACTAATTAAACGAGTATGAACAAAAAAAAGTATGTTCGTTTCTGACTCGTTTAATTATTAATGGTACTTTCTTATAAAAATATTAAAATAACACTTTCTTCTAATTTTATATTTGAATTTCAACTCATTAATCTATAGAATATATATATATATATGCAATCACTATTGATAATTTTACAAAACTAGTCATTGTCTCACTGAAACTAATATTCAATAAAATATATCCTTATAAATAATAGTAAAAAAGCTTAAATTTCAAATACATTGATATTTAGTTACACCGATGTAAACATTGATCACTTAACTTATTTACACCATTGTAAATAAGTACTGTTAACTTATTTACATCTAGCCACATATGTTCGTGAACATATAAACGAACATATTCACAAACGCTAAACGAATCGATCCCAAACACACCAAATAATAAATGAACATGATATTAAAAGTTTTATGTTGTTAATATATGTGTACACGCTCACAAAAATATTTATGTATATTTCATCGAGTCATAGAATATATAAACGGTAGCGTTGCATGTCTTATCAATTTTTTTAGAAGAAATTAATGAAGCCTTGACATTTGCACCTACCATCAACCTAGCTTTCTTTATGGTCAATGGTCATGTATTTATAGTTTGTACCAAGCATGTGAAAGAGATTTTTTCCTATTATGGTAGGCATAAAGAGTGCATGTCATGTAAATTGAGACACAAATGCAGTAAGTGGAAATGATTTGTATTATTGATAATTTATAATATTTACAATTGGAGTATATATAGGATTACAATTAAATATACAAGGATAAGAGAAATCAAATATTAAATACAAGATAAGATTTGAATGAGATTGACCAAGATTTATCTTATCTTATCTTTATCCTTGATACGCCCCCGTAAGATAGAGGATCCATCGGAGACACCAATCTTGGACCGAAAATGGATGAAGAGATTCCGACCAAGAATAAAATTAAAGATATACTTAGGTTATCAACGATTTAAAAATATTATATACTTAGGTTATTGTTATGAATATTTATCTATGTGGATGTCTATCATGATTAGAACTTTATCTAAGGAGTTTGATTTATTTATTATTAGGAATATTATCTCTATTATTTAGAGTACAATGTGTTATGTACTTCTTATGCCTATAAATAGATGATTCATTAGAGGCATTGTATACAATTCTATATTTTGAGAATAATAAAAATCTCCCTCTTTCTCTCATCTCCTTGTTCTTCTTGTTCTTATTCTTGTTCTTCTTTATTTTATTTACAACACGTTATCAACACGATGCTCTAATCAACTGAGGTCTTCATTGTTTGAATCCAAAAGAAGTTATCGGAAAGAATTCGATTCTAGGATAAACCAAAGATAAGTTTTTTTTTTCTCTCTTCATTTTTTTTAAATTACCGATTGTCTTTTTCTTTATATTTTAACTTTTTTTTTGAAAAGTTTGGAAGAATGTTTGATTTTATTCGAACATTGGAAAGAGACAAATTTGTGGCTTATCACAAACCAAAAGACGGATCGAAAGAGACGAAGAGGTTGCGTTTGGTGTAAATTACGTGTGTTTTTCTCGTTCCTAAAATGGTTAATTAGCGGTATGCTTATTCATACTTTTACTTATATGATTATATTTGATATTTTTCATATTATTGTTTATGTTATTTTATTTGGTAAAAGTTACTATTTTTAACCGTGTTTTGAGTTTTACATAATATGCTTAAATGACTTGGAAAGAGATGTGATATAAAGGGACTATGAGAAGCTATCTCGGTCATATGCTATGTCTCCATTGTCCACGAGAGAAAAATCAATATCGGTAAATTTTAATTTTATTTTTATTCTTTATATTATTATTTTAAAGTGCGATAAATTATGATGATTTTGAATTTACAAGAAGATTATTATAAAGTCTATATTTACTCGAAAGTAATATTTCTTCTTCGTCGAAAAACTCGACCATAGACTTCTCCCAATTTCAAGTTACGAAAATTCGTCTTGATCCAAAAAGTTTTATGGGAGGCATTCCCTGAAGTGAATGCAAAGCATGATGTTTATTCCATGCGATTATCAATGATGGGGCATTCCCTGAAGTGAATGCAAGCATGATGTTTATTCTATGCGATTATCAATGATGGGGCATTCCCTGAAGTGAATGCAAGCATGATGTTTATTCCATGCGATTATTGGAACTGTTTCATTCCCTGAAGTGAATGCAAACATGATAAATCATTATTCAATTAGAGACATAATTTTGATATAATCCAAGTATATTGGCTGGACATCCCGTTCTGCGAGGCTACTGATCTCAAAGGAGGTTTTTAAAGGACCTTGTGGACAGGTTTAACAATGCTGCGTACGAGGATTAAATCTTTGTTCTCTATGATAAGGATATGTGAAAAAGGTTTCAAAGGCCCATAGGCTCTACTCCATTCCCTGAAAGTGAATATGAGATTATATTATGGAAGGAATAAAAAACCACATTAAAAGTTGTGGTCGTGGTCGAGGCTATGAATATACACATGAAGAAAATATAGTCGTTTTAAGAATACTTCTACCCACTGGTAGCGAAGTTATAAGGATGTCAAGAGTGATAAAGATCATTCTAAGGAAGTGAAATCCTTTTATCAATGTGATGTTATAAACCATTGGTTTCGTAATTGTCAAACACCAAAGTATTATGGACTTTATCCATAATCATGAATGATAAATGAAATAAAATATAAAAAATTTTGTTTATGGCGAAAATAATTATGGCGTTATTGATCCAACTCAATTGGATATTGTTAATTTTCTCATAACCCTTGAAGGGAATAATTTACCATTTATTTTATTTCCCTTATAACCTCTAAAAGGAATAATTAATTTTTTTATGTTAATTCGTTTTATTTATTACTTATTTATGTTAGTTTGCTTTATGTTTATTTATTTCACATATTATTTATTTACGCTTTATGTTAATTTATTATTTGAAGAATATGATTACTTCCGGAATAAAATATACAATGAATTGTGGCTATTTATGCCTAAAATTGTGGCTATTTATGCCTAGCAGATAATGCAAGTACTCATATTGTACTTAAGCATAAGAAATATTTTTCCCATTTAAATGCAAGGGAAAATATGAGTAATATTTCTCAAAGTACTAAAATATCAATGCTTCGGAAGAGCACTTGAAAGTTTATCTCTGATAGATAATCGACTTGATATGATGTGCTATATTTTATATTTTTCATTCCTCGAAGTGAATGGTACAAAGTACATATTTTCATTACCCGAAGTAAATGAAACAAAGCACATTTTTGAAAATGTGCATAATTATGCATTTCTCGATTAAAATGCAAGGGAATAATGTGAGTACTATATCCGGAAGTACTAATATCACAAAAGGCTCTGGTTGAGCAAATATGTTATTATCAAATGGAACTTTATTCCATATTCACAGTGTGTTATACTCGTCAAAGTCATAAAGAGACTTATTTAATTTTAAAGATATTCACGGTAATGGATATCATATTGAGACCATTAATCAATGGGATGTTGACTATCTCAATATTATGAGTATAAATCAAGGAAATAATAAAAACTTGAAAAAGTTATATGCACTGTCATCCATATTGTACTACAATAGAATTAGTACAAATTGAAGCTCATGCTATTGTGAATCAGAAGTTTATTGATAGCTTTATTATTTGGCAATGACCGGTTAGACCATCCTGGTTCAATTATGATGCAAAATTTGTTGACACTTTCATGTGGTAATTTATTGAAGAGTTGAAATTTTCTTCAAAGTAAAGTTTTCATGTGATACTTGTTATCAAAGCAAACCGATTATTCAATCATCATCAGTTATGATAGATTGTGAATCTATTACTTTTTTTTCTAGAACGGATACAAAGGTGATATATGTGGGCCCATACACCTTTCTTACAGTCCATCTAGATATTTTACGATTTTAATTGATGCATCGACTAGATGGTCATATGTATCCTTGTTACTAATCTGCAACTTGGTATTTGCGAGGCTACTTGCTCAGTTGATAAAACTATGAGCGCATTTTCAGATTACCTTATAAAGACAATTGGTCTTGATAATGCTGATGACATGTCATTTTATATGTATTATCACTAATTCGCATCAAGCCAACAAATTATAATAAGTTCTCCCCATTATAAATGGTTTTTGGTCAGGAACCAAATATTTCTCATCTTAGATTTTTTTAGTGTGCGGTATATGTTCTGATTGCTCCACCACAACGCACAAAGATGAGTTTTTAAAGGAGGTTGGGAATATACGTCAGATTCAAATTTCCCTTGATAGTTAAATATCTTGAGCTTCTCATAGGAAATTTATTTACAACTCGATTTACTGACTATCATTTTAATGTGTCAGTTTTCCCAACGTTAGGGAGAGAAAATAAAATAGCTGGGAAAAGAAATAAATTGGAATGAATTATCATTATCTTAGTTTGATCCACGTACTGTAACCCCCTCGTCCCGGTCTGGCCGGATGACCGGTCCGAGTAGGCCACACGGGGAAAACCGAAGCGAAACCCAAAGGATTCCCCCTCGGTTAGCAACCCTACTTTTTTTATTTTAATCTTGCCTAGATGAAGGTTAGGTCCTATATGATTCACAACAGCGGAAAACGTTCAAAGGAAAACACATTCGTGACACAGCCATTCTAAAACAGACAATTTTAAGTTTATGAGGCAGGCAGTATCGGTACCCTATACAGGGGTATCGATACCCTCCCTTTCTAGGTCAACCCAGGAAGTCAACACGAGAAGACCGTATCGATACCCTTACCAGGGGTATCGATACCCTCTTCCTCGGTCAACCTTCCTTGGTCAACAAATAGGTCTGTATCGGTACTCGGGGACCCCGTATCGATACGCTCCAATCTAACTCCCAACTCCAAATTACAGTAACTTTGGTGGGTATCGATACCCTAGGCAAAATCTGAGGCATTTGGGCAAGAGAGTATCGATACCCTAACCAGGGGTATCGATACCCCCTGCACTGCAACTCCTCAATTTCAACCAAAACCACCCCAAATCGACTCTAAATGCATTTCTCGACTCACCTAAGCGTATACCAACATGCAAGCACATGTATTTAAGCCAAGGGTGTCATTCAAACATGGATTGAAGCATTCATACATAGCATTCTAATGAAAGAGCAATTTAGGCCAAAATGCACATACTCAAAGGCTCAAAGGATCATAAAGCCACAAGTCATTCAAAAGGGGTTTGCACTCAGCATAAGGCAACCTAAAGCATACCATCATACACACCAACATTCATCCAAGTATAGCATGCTTACAAACCATAATCAAACTCAACAACATCATCATTCAAATGAGTCATACAAGCTCATATAAAGACACCCTATTGCCACATTGCTTAACTACTACAAAATCAACCATACTTGAGCAGCAACTTGGAAAAGCCCTTATCGCCTTGCCACGAGCTTACGCCACGCTAATGATCTGCATTGTTGAACATTGAGAGCGTAAGCTATAAGCTTAGTGAGGGTGCTCTAAAACGAAAAACAACAACAATGTAGGGTCCAAGCATGTTAATCCTAGTCTCACATACATCAAGCATAGGCATAATATCAAGTAGACCTAGCTAGTCTTTCAAGTGGCATATATGGTCTCTCAATCCTACAAGCTTAAACATCAATATCATCAACATACAACAATACCATATATCACACTCGCATATCACCATCATATATCACATTACATGATTTAAGTTAAATTGGCCACTTTAATTACCCCGATTGTGCGGATATAAACCTTGACAACACTTTACCTCGGTGGGATTCCACTCATCACCGGACCTTGCATGTGCAGGATTCCACTCATCGCCACATGCCCTACGGATGGGATTCCACTCATCACCCCGTAGAAATATAATTAAAGCTTCCGGTGGAATGCTACATCACCGTACTCCTCCTTGATGACTTAACGCCATCAAGGCCACGTACGTTTTGACTCAATTTGTGTGCACACTATCCTAATGATCGATCATTTACAACCGGTAATTTTTAGTGCCAATTATCATATCCACATCATATATAACCAACATCAACCATAATACATGCTCATCACATATCTACTCATCATGATGTAAATACATGCATCAATTAACCACAAATCAAGAGTATAGCTAGTAAGCACAAGCACATGGATATCAAAGGCTAAGCTATCAACTTGAATCAACTAGAAGTGGCTTACCAAGCACACTTCACCCACACACCCACACACTCGAACCAAACTTTAAAACAAGTTGAACCACTCACCGCCCTTCCTTAGCAATTCGAACCAATCTTCCTACGAACCCGGATTCGGTCCCAAAGCCTCTTCCGCGTTTCCTCTTGCTTCTAGTCAAACAAAAACACATATATTACTTCCCAATTCGATGCTAATTCAACCTTCAACCCACTTTACATTCACAACCCAAATTCCACAATTTCCAAACCACATAACATCTCTAAAAATCCCATTTTCGGACTCCCACAACTCAAGGCTGAAAATTCGATTTCCAAACATCCAAATGGCTTCCAAATCATCCCAAAACACCCTCATACCATAGGTAGACCAACAGCCCCTTACTTTCAACATAAATTCCACCAAAAACTCAAGTTTTACAACCTTAAATCTAGCCCTAAGACCATACTACGAATTTTTATCAAAACTCAACCAAATTAAAGTATGTGGTGTATTTCATCATGCTTAAACAAACCCCCAACATGATTTAACAAAACAAATTGAAAAGCCCCATCAAAACCCCAATTTCCATATGAACCCTAATTTCTCAAAATCACACATTTTTGAAATCTAAGACAATGGTTGAATAGGGGATAAAAAGGAGAGTTGGAAAACATATTTACCTTTGAGGAACACCTTGAATTGAAGTTAGAATGAAGTGGAATAGTAGCCAAAGCAAGAAGGGGTTTTGGGGAGGGTTTTAGTGAAAATGGCGTTGGAGAGGGAATGGGGGAAAGAAAGGTGACAACTTTTCTATAAAGTGTCTAGCCTTTTTAAAAGTTTTGGTCAAAACGCAACATAGGTCCCTCCCCTTTTTCTAAAACTCAATTAGGCCATTATTAGAAATTGAATTGTTTTAATTAAGTTTTATTTGACTCGAACAAAAATCCGGCTAACTCCTAGGCCCAATACACGGGTGTTACAACTCTCTCCCACTTAAGGAATTTCGTCCCCGAAATTACCTGGCTTAAAGAGATAGGGAAACTGCTTTTCCATATCCTTCTTCCTTTCTCAAGTGGCCTCGTCCACACCTCTACGTTGCCACCGCACCTTTACTAACTCAATCGATCTACCTCTCAACACTTTACTGTCAGAAGCTAAGATCTCTACTAGCTCTTCTTCATAAGTCAAATCCGGATTCAATTCAATTTCTTCTACAGGCATAACATGTGATGGGTCGGACCTATACTTGCGAAGCATCGACACATGGAACACATCATGAATCTTCTCAAGCTCGGATGGCAAACACAATTGATAAGCAACGGGACCAACCCTCTTCACAATCTCATACGGTCCTATGTACCTCGGACTCAATTTCCCCTTTCGGCCAAATCTCATCACTTTCTTCCACGAAGACACTTTCAAGAATACCTTCTCACCCACTGAGAACTCAACTTCCTTCCTCTTCAAATCGGCATAGAACTTCTGCCTATCCGAAGCAGCCTTCAAACGATCACAAATCAATTTTACCTTTTCGGTTGTCCCCTTGAGCAAATCCGACATAGGTAACAGTTTCTGTCCTACCTCGGCCCAACACACTGGAGTTCTACACTTCCGGCCATACAAGGCCTCATAAGGAGCCATCTGAATGCTCGACTGAAAACTGTTATTGTACGCAAACTCTACCAGAGGCAAATGCTTCTCCCAAGTACCCTGAAAGTCTATGATACAACAACGCAGCATATCCTCTAAGATCTGAATAACCCTCTCTGACTGACCATCTGACTGAGGGTGATAAGAAGTGCTGAAGTTCAAACGGGTACCCAAAGCTGTATGCAGACACTCCCAAAATCTAGAAGTAAACCGCGGATCTCTATCTGACACAATGGACTTCGGCACACCATGCAGTCTAACAATCTCACCGATGTACAAATCGGCCAACCTATCTAAAGTGTAAGTAGTGTTAACTGCCAAGAAGTGAGCACACTTCGTAAAACGATCTACTATCACCCAAACTGAGTTCTTCTTCGTAGGAGTCAAAGGCAAACCCGAAACAAAATCCATAGTGATGTTCTCCCACTTCCATTCCGGAATTCTCAACGGCTGTAACAAACCTGAGGGAACCTGATGTTCCGCCTTCACTCTTTGACACACTAAACACTTACTCACAAAGTCGGCTACATCTCTCTTCAAGCCAACCCAAAAGTACTCATTCTTCAAATCACGGTACATCTTCGTACTTCCAGGATGCATAGCAAACGGACTACTGTGGGCTTCAGTCAAGATCGTACGTCTCAAGTCACTGTCTTCTGGCACAACTATTCTATCTTTGAAACACAGAACCCCATCAGTGCTGAAGCTGTAATCTGAAGATCTACCTTCGGCTATATCTTGCACGTGAGGTGCCAAAGATCTATCTAAGAGCTGTTTCTCTCGAATCAACTGACCTAGAGTAGGTCTAACCTGAAGCTCGGCTACCAAGCCACCATCTCCGGACAAACTCAATCTAGCAAACATAGCTCTCAAGTCTACAGCCATCTTTCTACTCAATGCATCAGCCACTACATTGGCCTTACCCGGATGGTACTCAATAGTAAGATCATAGTCTTTTAGCAACTCTAACCACCTACGCTGTCTGAGATTCAAATCTTGCTGAGTCATAATGTACTTCAAACTTTTGTGATCGGTGTATACTGTGCATTTCTCACCATACAAATAATGTCTCCAAATCTTCAAAGCGAACACGACTGCCGCTAACTCTATGTCATGGGTCGGATAGTTGCGCTCATGAGTCTTCAACTGTCTTGAGGCATAAGCCACTACTCTTCGGTCTTGCATCAGAACACATCCTAACCCTACATACGAGGCATCACTATAAATCACATAGTCCTTCCCGGACTCAGGCTGAATCAAAATCGGAGCTTGGGTCAAAGCTTCTTTCAATTTCTCAAAGGCTCTCTGTCTTGCATCTGTCCACTCAAACTGAACACTCTTCTGAAGTAACTGTGTCAATGGAGCGGCTAACTTAGAGAAACCCTCTACAAACCTCCTATAGTATCCGGCTAAGCCTAGGAAGCTACGTACTTCTGTCACTGACTTCGGTTGCTTCCACTCAACAATGGCTTCAATCTTCTTCGGGTCAACTCTAATGCCTTCAGCTGACACTACATGTCCTAAGAAGACTACCTCGCGAATCCAGAATTCACACTTGCTGAGCTTCGCATATAACTGATGATCTAACAAAGTCTTCAAAACAAGTCTCAAGTGTCGGTCATGGTCTTCTTCAGTTCGAGAGTACACTAATATGTCATCAATAAATACAACCACAAACTGATCTAGATACTGATGAAAAATCCTATTCATCATGTCCATGAAAGCTGCCGGTGCATTAGTCAACCCAAAGGGCATAACTAAAAACTCATAATGTCCATACCTAGTCCTAAAGGCTGTCTTCGGTACATCGACCTCTCTCACCTTTAGCTGGTAATAACCTGATCTCAAATCAATCTTCGAAAAGACCGATGCTCCTCTCAACTGATCAAACAAGTCATCAATTCTAGGCAACGGATATTTGTTCTTCACTGTCAACTGATTCAACTGTCTGTAATCTATGCACATTCTCATACTTCCATCTTTCTTCTTCACAAACAATACTGGTGCACCCCAAGGTGAAGAACTAGGCCTAATAAAACCTCTATCTGTCAATTCTTGCAACTGAGTCTTCAACTCTTTCAATTCTTTCGGTGCCATACGATACGGAGCAATCGAAACATGAGCTGAATCAGAATAAGTCTCAATGCTGAACTCTACCTCTCTGTCCGGTGGTAACCCTGCAATTCTTCCGGAAACACACTAGGAAAATCACATACTGTCCGGATGTCCTGAGGTCTAACCTCACTCATGTTAGGGTTCATCACATACGCTAAGTATGCTTCACACCCCAACTCCACTAACCTCTTAGCCTCTAACACTGAAACCACATTGGACAAGAACTTCACATTCTCACCCACCACTACAATCTCATAATCATCTGTGAGCTTCAAAGAAATCCGCTTAGTTTCAAAATCTATCCTAGCTCTATGCTCCGTGAGCCAATCCATACCCAGAATCACATCAAAACCATAGAAAGGAAGTTCCATCATATCCACTGGAAACACATGCCCCTGAACCATCAACGGACACCTTCGGTACATCTTCCTAACTACTACCGTGTCCCCAAAGGAACTAGTAACACTAACTCCTACCTCTAGCAACTCACAAGGCAAATTCAAAGACTGTGCATGCTCACTCAATATGTAGGAATGTGTAGACCCAGAGTCAATCAAGGAAAGCAAACCCAAAGACTGTATCGAAAAGTTACCTGCGATCACATCGGTGTCATGCTACTCCCCGCGCTGAGCGTAAACCCTAGCCTGTCCCCCGCCCTCCGGCTGGACTGCAACTACATGAGCTAAATTCCTCTGACCATCGTTCCTCGGCTGGAAGTTACCTCTACCGCGCCCGCGGCCTCTCTGAAAATCGTTGGCTCTAGCAGGAGCCTGAGCTGGTGCTTGTCCCACCTGATGTGGACAGTCACGCCTAATGTGGTCTCTAGCACCACAACTCCAACAAGAATGATAATTACCCCAACACTCACCGGTGTGGTTCCTCCCGCAAGTAGCACATGTGGGCAACTTCCCACCAGCTCTCTGACCCTGATGGCCCCTACCGTGGTTACCGCCACCACGCCTATGATCAAACTGATGTCTGTTGTCCCGATGCCTCTTGGCATCACCCCTATCAAAGTTGCTGGACCTCTTACCCGAACTAGATCCACCTGACCGCCTGGTCAAACTCAAACTGTGCTCCAAGTCCTTGGCCCTCGAGACCAAGACATCAAAATCGGTGTAATCAGAAGCTAGAGTATAGGTCTTGATCTCCTCACTCAGCCCATATCGGAAGCGGTTACAACGCTCCACCTCAGTAGGTACAAGCTTAGGTGCATACTGACTCAATCTGACAAACCGAATCTCATAATCAGTCACGGACATACTCCCCTGAAGCAATGCCATAAACTCTCTCTTCCTCTCATCGAGGTATCGCGGACCCAAATACTTCTTCCGGAAAGCTGTCTCAAAGAACTCCCAAGTGATCTCGGTCTCATCCATCCCCGAAGTAACGGTGACCCACCAGGTGTAGGCATCACCCTGAAGTAGAGACTCAACACATCCCAACTTGCGCTCATCAGTACATCCCATCTGAGCAAGAATACGGACAGTCTTCTCAAACCACATCTCTGACCTCTCCGGAGTAGCACCTCTAAACTCTTCGGCCCCAAGGCCCCAAAGTCTCTCTAATGGCAATCCGGTGCCCTCACCCTGATGATGAGCCGCCTGACCTCCAGCTACTGCAGCCTGGAATGCCCCGGCTATTGCCTGAATCAACGGAGCTAAGTCAATCCCGGCCGGTCCTTGGCCACCTTGGCCTCCTTGTGGTCCCATTCCTTCGGGCCCGGCCTCGCCTCCCACTCCCGGTGGAGGAGGTGGTGGTGGTGGAGGAGCTCCAACTCCAACCACATGCTCTCCCACTTGTGCTCCAACCCCAACTACCGGCTCAACCCTCAGAGCCTCTGCCCGTGGTTCCGGTCGAACCATCCTAGGCCTCCCACGTGGTCTCATGGTTCAACTAGCAAGGTAAACTACAACAAGAAACAGATAAGGATTACGTTAGTCAAAGCAAGGGTCCAATAGTGCTCAAGTATTCCTCTTTCCAAAAATCTTTTTAAATTAAGTAATAGTAGCAATGGCACTCACTCTACACCAGACACAACAGTTCATGCATCCAAAACATCATACGATCAAGCAAGCATCAAGGGTTCATGGCAAAACATGCATCGAACAACACAAGCATTTAACACCTTAGGCTTACCTCACTTACCTGCCCGAGGTCTCGGTAACCTCAGGCTCTGATACCAACAAATGTAACCCCCTCGTCCCGGTCTGGCCGGATGACCGGTCCGAGTGGGCCACACGGGGAAACTGAAGCGAAACCCAAAGGATTCCCCCTCGGTTAGCAACCCTACTTTTTTTTTATTTTAATCTTGCCTAGATGAAGGTTAGGTCCTATATGATTCACAACAGCGGAAAACGTTCAAAGGAAAACACATTCGTGACACAACCATGCTAAAACAGACAATTTTAAGTTTATGAGGCAGGCAGTATCGATACCCTATACAGGGGTATCGATACCCTCCCTTTCTAGGTCAACCCAGGAAGTCAACACGAGAAGACCGTATCGATACCCTTACCAGGGGTATCGATACCCTCTTCCTCGGTCAATCTTCCTTGGTCAACAGATAGGTCCGTATCGGTACTCGGGGACCCCGTATCGATATGCTCCAATCTAACTCCCAACTCCAAATTACAGTAACTTTGGTGGGTATCGATACCCTTAGGGTATCGATACCCTAGGCAAAATCTGAGGCATTTGGGCAAGAGAGTATCGATACCCTAACCAGGGGTATCGATACCCCCTGCACTGCAACTCCTCAATTTCAACCAAAACCACCCCAAATCGACTCTAAATGCATTTCTCGACTCACCTAAGCGTATACCAACATGCAAGCACATATATTTAAGCCAAGGGTGTCATTCAAACATGGATTGAAGCATTCATACATAGCATTCTAATGAAAGAGCAATTTAGGCCAAAATGCACATACTCAAAGGCTCAAAGGATCATAAAGCCACAAGTCATTCAAAAGGGGTTTGCACTCAGCATAAGGCAACCTAAAGCATCCTAAAGCATACCATCACACACACCAACATTCATCCAAGTATAGCATGCTTACAAACCATAATCAAACTCAACAACATCATCATTCAAATGAGTCATACAAGCTCATATAAAGACACCTTATTGCCACATTGCTTAACTACTACAAAATCAACCATACTTGAGCAGCAACTTGGAAAAGCCCTTATCCCCTTGCCACGAGCTAACGCCACGCTAATGATCTGCATTGTTGAACATTGAGAGCGTAAGCTATAAGCTTAGTGAGGGTGCTCTAAAACGAAAAACAACAACAATGCAGGGTCCAAGCATGTTAATCCTAGTGTCATATACATCAAGCATAGGCATAATATCAAGTAGACCTAGCTAGTCTTTCAAGTGGCATATATGGTCTCTCAATCCTACAAGCTTAAACATCAATATCATCAACATACAACAATACCATATATCACACTCGCATATCACCATCATATATCACATTACATGATTTAAGTTAAATTGGCCACTTTAATTACCCCGATTGTGTGGATATAAACCTTGACAACACTTTACCTCGGTGGGATTCCACTCATCACCGGACCTTGCATGTGCGGGATTCCACTCATCGCCACATGCCCTACTGATGGGATTCCACTCATCACCCCGTAGAAATATAATTAAAGCTTCCGGTGGAATGCTACATCACCGTACTCCTCCTTGATGACTTAACGCCATCAAGGCCACGTACGTTTTGACTCAATTTGTGTGCACACTATCCTAATGATCGATCATTTACAACCGGTAATTTTTAGTGCCAATTATCATATCCACATCATATATAACCAACATCAACCATAATACATGCTCATCACATATCTACTAATCATGATGTAAATACATGCATCAATTAACCACAAATCAAGAGTATAGCTAGTAAGCACAAGCACATGGATATCAAAGGCTAAGCTATCAACTTGAATCAACTAGAAGTGGCTTACCAAGCACACTTCACCCACACACCCACACACTCGAACCAAACTTTAAAACAAGTTGAACCACTCACCGCCCTTCCTTAGCAATTCGAACCAATCTTCCTACGAACCCGGATTCGGTCCCAAAGCCTCTTCCGCGTTTCCTCTTGCTTCTAGTCAAACAAAAACACATATATTACTTCCCAATTCGATGCTAATTCAACCTTCAACCCACTTTACATTCACAACCCAAATTCCACAATTTCCAAACCACATAACATCTCTAAAAATCCCATTTTCGGACTCCCACAACTCAAGGCTGAAAATTCGATTTCCAAACATCCAAATGGCTTCCAAATCATCCCAAAACACCCTCATACCATAGGTAGACCAACAGCCCCTTACTTTCAACATAAATTCCACCAAAAACTCAAGTTTTACAACCTTAAATCTAGCCCTAAGACCATACTACGAATTTTTATCAAAACTCAACCAAATTAAAGTATGTGGTGTATTTCATCATGCTTAAACAAACCCCCAACATGATTTAACAAAACAAATTGAAAAGCCCCATCAAAACCCCAATTTCCATATGAACCCTAATTTCTCAAAATCACACATTTTTGAAATCTAAGACAATGGTTGAATAGGGGATAAAAAGGAGAGTTGGAAAACATATTTACCTTTGAGGAACACCTTGAATTGAAGTTAGAATGAAGTGGAATAGTAGCCAAAGCAAGAAGGGGTTTTGGGGAGGGTTTTAGTGAAAATGGCGTTGGAGAGGGAATGGGGGAAAGAAAGATGACAACTTTTCTATAAAGTGTCTAGCCTTTTTAAAAGTTTTGGTCAAAACGCAACATAGGTCCCTCCCCTTTTTCTAAAACTCAATTAGGCCATTATTAGAAATTGAATTGTTTTAATTAAGTTTTATTTGACTCGAACAAAAATCTGGCTAACTCCTAGGCCCAATACACGGGTGTTACACGTACTCAACAATGTGAACTATAAGTTCAAAGGATAATTCATTTAGCAAATCAATTGTCAGATGATTTTGCTGACTCTAATAGAGTGACCAAGTCACATATACCAGCTATGAATGCTCCATTTAAATTTGATGTCCCAGAAGGACAAATTCTAGTTGCTAATGAGTCTAACTTACACCTGTAGCGTGGTAGACAAGTAGGTTCCAAAGATAAAAATCCTCGAAAAAAGGAAGGGAGCTATAGTTATGATGGTCTGATCGAGCAATCAATGAATTATGAAAATCTCAAGAAGAGATTAAAAGGTCTCCAATAGAGGCATTAACATGACTCAGGTACCTAATAATAAAGAGATCTCAATAGATTATGTCATGTCTGATAATAAGTGGAACTGAAATCAAATCGACGTCGATAATACATTTGCATGCAATATAGCACTAGAGATTTTATTTGATGATGTGGATCATGAATCATTGTCAATTGGACAATGTAAACAAAGAAATGATTGGCCAATATGGAAAGAGGCAATTGAGGCGAAACTAATATCTCTTTAGAAAAGAGAAGTATTTGGGCCTATAGCCCATATATTGAAATGTGTAAAGCTCGTGGATATTAATGAGCCTTTCAAAAGGAGAAATAATAAGATATAAGTTTGTTTAGTTGCACAAAGATTCTCACAAAGACATGAAAATCGATTATGAGAAAAAATATATTTCTCGGTGGTGGATGCAGCTACTTTTAGATAGTCTGACAATAAATGAAATAACTCAGTTTCCGCCTAATGGATGTTGTTACATCTTATTTGTATGAGCCTCTTGATAACAACATTTACATGAAGCTTTTGGAAGGATTTAGACTGCCATAAGCAATTAATTCAAGTTCTCGAGAACATTATTCAATTATATTAAATACTCCCTCTGTCCCACTAAAACTGTCACATGTTGACTTTTTTGGGTCAAACTTTTTCAACTTTGACCTCCTATAATTTAAAATTTATTATTGATAAAAATATGAAAAAATATATTTTAAAAACTTTGAATCAACTAGTCTTTAAATATATTTTTTATATTTTTAATTAATTAAAATATTTAAATAAATTATAGTCAAAGTTGAAAAATTTTGACCAAAAAAAGTCAACATGTGACAGTTTTAGTGGGACGGAGGGAGTATATCTTTTATGGATTAAAATATTTTGGGCACATTTGGTATAATCGCCTCATTGAATACTTATTAGCGGAAGGCTATAAGAATGATTTAATTTCCAGAGCATTTTATTAAGAGGTTTAGCTCTGAATTTGTCTTTGTTTTTATTATGTATGTTGGTGATTCATTGAGACTCATGAAGAGATCTCCTTAGTAATGGAATCCTTGTGCAACAATCGACAAACACAGAAAAATGTTTAAAGAGACTTTACATGCATAATGCATATTTGTTGACCACTATTTGGTTGCTAGGTCTCTTAATGTAAACAAAGATCCATTCCGCCCTCGAGAAAAATGTGATGATATTCTTGGTCTAAAAGCACCATATATACATTAATTGATCTGGAAGCATCGTATCTTGGTTGGTCCAGAAATACTATCTAAGTGCTACGAGACCATTGCCTTTAAATAATTGCTATACATGAGGCAAAGCCGAAATATGTGTTTGGCTAAATATATCCAGAAGATATGTGAATTGCTTTCACAAGATAAGATGCAAGTTATTTTATGTAGAGATAATGCAGAACTTATATCTCAAGGTGGATACATCAAATTTGATAAAACGAAACATATCTCTTTAAAGTTTCGTCCCTCATGATCTTTAGAAGAATAATATTTGATGGATCATTTCAAGCAATAATTTGGAAGATTTATCCACTAGTGCATACTCTATTTTCAACATTTGAAGATTATATTCAAGATTGAATTATGAATAATCAAAGATCTTATGTGATATTTTTATGAGGGGGAGTAAATACGCGTTGCACTCTTTTTCCCTTAACCGAGGTTTTGTCCCAATGGGTTTTCCTGGTAAGGTTTTTAATGAGGCAACATGTTATGCGTATTAAAGATGTGTGTACTCTTTTTCCTTCACTAATGAAATTTTTTTCCCACTGGGTTTTTATCTTAGTAAGGTTTTAACGAGACACATTATCTTCATAGACATCCAAGGGGGAGTGTTATGAATATTTATCTATGTGGATGTCTATCATGATTAGAACTTTATCTAAGGAGTTTGATTTATTTATTATTAGGAATATTATCTCTATTATTTAGAGTTTAATGTGTTATGTACTTCTTATGCCTATAAATAGATGATTCAATAAAGGCATTGTATACAATTCTATATTTTGAGAATAATACAAATCTCCCTCTTTCTCTCATCTCCTTGTTCTTCTTGTTCTTATTCTTGTTCTTCTTTATTTTATTTACAACAGTTATTGATTTATTATATTTTAATCATTTATATTATCGAATAAATAATGTAATTTTTTTAATGTTCTAAAGGTGATTTCAAGGTAGTGTCTATTCATAAATATTTTTAGTTTTTTAACAATGCACATATACCTCGTAGACAAAGAGATTCGAACATGTATCTCTTAATATGAACATCATTCACTTTTCCACTAAAACATTTGTTGGATTCAATAAACAATTTAATTTTGATATATTATTGAAATTGTCACTTTTATTTCATAAATATAATAAAACGATTAGTCAAATAGACTATTTAATTTTTAATTTAATATATTTAATCAACCGAGACAAGTTGAAATTTTTTCAATGTTGCTTAATATATTTTTGGACGTTGTCACTGACTACGTGTTTAATAGTTATATCGACATATTTAGAGACACTTGTCTCCTCAATAATCTAATCAATCATGGAGATAAAGACGTGACCGGCTGATACGACCTTTAAATTTTTTTAAAATATTATTCCATTCGTCTTATAAAATTTATTTCTTGTTAATTTTTTATGTAATTTTAGAAAGAAAAAGTTTATGTAAGAGATCTCATCATCAGCTCCATCAAGATTGGTTTTCGCCATTTCGACTGCGCTTGTATTCATCTCATTTCAATCTTCTTTTTTCTCGTGTTATTTTTTTATCAGAATGTCACGTTAATAACACCAACATATTGTCTTTTCTATATGTTATTGAAGAACTTTTGATGTTTGTCTTCCGACTTTGAAGATAGTCTCGGGATGCATGTATTGTTTCAAGAGGTGTTCAGAACTATCTTTAGAGTAGGAAGACAAAACTTTGAATATATCGTTGATTTCTCAATGATACCTTAACTCGTGTCTCCTATTGTGTTTTAATTTATTGGCATTGTTTTGTAGCTGACTACAAAAATGAAGCTGAGGTTGGGGAGGCATTGTCTGAAGCAATTGAGAGTGGGCTTGTTAAGAGAGAAGACCTCTTTATTACAACCAAGGCTAGTGTTAAAGTTAATTTTATGTTTTCTTTTAGAGTAAATTACATGAATGGTCACCTAATTATGGGGAGATTTTAATTTGACCACCGATCCATTAATTTTATCAATCGAATTATTCGATTATCTAAATGGTATCAATTAAACTGATTATCGTTAAAACCTAACGAAGAATGTGACATAACAGTTAGCGAAAAAGTGTATAATTTTATGTTTTCTTTCTGTGTATGGAAATATTGCAGCTCTAGAACACTGATCATGGGCATGTTGTAGAAGCATGTAAACACAATCTTAAGAAGCTTCAGTTGGATTATCTAGATCTATATCTTGTTCACTTCCCTGTTTCCATTAGACACACTGGTGAGTCCTTTTTGTTCCCATTCATTTCTTTATAGTATCAAGTTTAATCCGAACATGATCCGACTGGACCCATGAACACGCTCCACTCGCAGGGATCGGTGCAACCGGCAGTCCGTTAGACGAGGACGGGGTTCTCGACATTGAAACAAACATATCATTGGAAACAACTTGGCATGCAATGGAAGATCTGGTTTCCATGGGTTTAGTTTCGTAGCATCGGAATCAGGTTTCAAAGATTCCGATAGACGTTCTCGAACTATGACTCGAATTTTAAAATATCAGTATCGTATCGGTCAATTCTTTCGATAACTCTAACAATTACTGTTTTGTTTTGCAGTAACTATGACATATTTTTAACCAAAGATTGGCTAGCTTACTCCAAAATAAAGCCTGTGGTGAATCAGATCGAGACACACCCTTAAAGATCTCATCATCAGCTCCATCAAGATCGGTTTTCGCCATTTCGACTGCGCTTGTATTCATCTCATTTCAATCTTCTTTTTTCTCGTGTTATTTTTTTTATCAGAATGTCACGTTAATTTTGATATATTATTGAAATTGTCACTTCTATTTCATAAATATAATAAAACGATTAGTCAAATAGACTATTTTATTTTTAATTTAATCTATTTAATCAACCGAGACAAGTTGAAATTTTTTTCAATGTTGCTTATATATTTTTGGACGTTGTCACTGACTACGTGTTTAAAAGTTATATCGACATATTTAGAGACACTCGTCTCCTCAATAATCTAATCAATCATGGAGATAGAGACGTGACCGGCGGATACGACCTTTAAATTTTTTAAAAATATTATTCCCTTCGTTTTATAAAATTTATTTCTTGTTATTTTTTATGTAATTTTAGAAAGAAAAAGTTTATGTAGGAGATATATTTTAAAATAATTAAAATGATAATTTTATCTTTAAAAAGTTAAAATTTATTTTGTTTAAAAACTAAAAAGAGGGTAGAAAAGAAAATGTGTAGTAAAAGTTGTTTAGTTTTTTAATAGAATAATTTAAGTGAGACGATTTTAAAACACAAAAAGAACAAGTTATGGTAAATGTGCAAAATTTTTAAGTTGAATTATGGTAAATTTGTATTTTTAGTCCCTTCAAATATACAATTTTTAAATATTGATCCTTCTAAGATCTAATCAATCATTGAGATGCCATGAGATTGGGTAGAGAATGTCATGACTTAAAGAGAGATAAGAAAATTAATTTCACATTGAAAAGAAAATAAGATGTCATGTGTGTGGCATGATCCACCATATACTTAGAGTAAGCAAGTGCCCACCTTGAAATCTTAATCTCTTTCTATTAGTTATTCATTTCATTGATTGTGTCCACTCTTAAATTTTATTTATTCCCGCTCACATAGAACTTATAGTCAAAAGTTGACTAAATATGTTCATAAGTAGCAATTTATTATTTCTAAGGAGCCTGCAAACAATTCTTTAAAAATGTTGTTAATGAACGTAATGTTCGATGAACTGCTCGTATAACATTTGTTTATTAAACTAAATAAACGAGTATGAACAAAAAAAGTATGTTCGTTTATGACTCATTTATTTATTAATGGTACTTTCTTATAAAAATAAAAATATTAAAATAACACTTTCTTCTAATTTTATATTTGAATTTCAACTCATTAATCTATAGAATATATATATATACATGCAATCACTATTGGTAATTTTACAAAACTAGTCATTGTCTCACTGAAGCTAATATTCAATAAAATATATACTTATAAATAATAGTACAAAAGCTTAAATTTCAAATACATTGATATTTAGTTACACCGATGTAAACATTGACCACTTAACTTATTTACACCATTGTAAATATTTACATGACATGCACTCTTATGAACATATTGATAATTTTACAAAACTAGTCATTGTCTCACTGAAGCTAATATTCAATAAAATATATCCTTATAAATAATAGTACAAAAACTTAAATTTTAAATACATTGATATTTAGTTACACCGATGTAAACATTGATCACTTAACTTATTTACACCATTGTAAATAAGTACTGTTAACTTATTTACATCTAGCCACATATGTTCGTGAACATATAAACGAACATATTCACAAACGCTAAACGAATCGATCCCAAACACACCAAATAATAAATGAACATGATATTAAAAGTTTTATGTTGTTAATATATGTGTACACGCTCACAAAAATATTTATGTATCTTTCATCGGGTCATAGAATATAAAAGCGGTGGCGTTGCATGTCTTATCAATTTTTTAGAAGAAATTAATGAAGCCTTGACATTTGTACCTACCATCAACCTAGTTTTCTTTATGGTCAATGGTCATGTATTTATAGTTTGTACCAAGCATGTGAAAGAGATTTTTTCCTATTATGGTAGGCATAAAGATTGCATGTCATGTAAATTGAGACACAAATGCACTAAGTGGAAATGATTTGTATTATTGATAATTTATAATATTTATAATTGGAGTATATATAGGATTACAATTAAATATACAAGGATAAGAGAAATCAAATATTAAATACAAGATAAGATTTGAATGAGATTGACCAAGATTTATCTTATCTTATCTTTATCCTTGATACGCCCCCGTAAGATAGAGGATCCATCGGAGACACCAATCTTGAACCGGAAATGGATGAAGAGATTATGACCAAGCGGTTTGGTGAGAGTATCCGCAATCTGAGCTTTGGAGGGAATGTGTTGAACAAGTAGTGAACTTGCAACAACTAAGTCACGAACAAAGAAGTAATCAAGTGCAAGATGCTTCATACGAGAATGAAAGACTGGATTTTTGCAAACATATGTGGCACTGAGATTGTCACAAAAGAGAGATGGTGGTTTTTTTAATGCCACACCAATTTCTTGAAGTAGATGTTGAACCCAAAGCACTTCAGTAGTAGCATTTGCCACGACACGATTTTTAGCTTTTGTGGAGGAACGAGAAACAATTTTTTGACGAGCTGACTTCCAAGAAATAAGATTAGATCCAAAATAAATAGCATATCCGGTAGTGGATCTGTCATCCATAGAGGATCCAACCCAGTCCGTGTCGGCAAAGGCAGTGAGATGATGCCGAGGGAAAAATAATGCCATGGCATAATGTACCTTTTAAATAACACAGGATGCGCTTAGCTGATGTCCAATGTGCAAGTGAAGGACCATGCATGTATTGCGACAACGATTCAAGACAAAAGCAATATCTGGATGAGTAAGTGTGAGATACTAAAAGAGACCAAGTAATCGTCCATAACTAGAGATATCAAGTGTCGTGGATGGCTCCGCCAGGGTATTTTGTTGGAAGAGGACATAGGTGTGGAAATTGCCTTGGCTTTTTCCATCTGAAACTGAGTCAAGATATCAAAGATGTATAATCTGTAATATCAATATACACGGTTAAAGGTTTAAATCTTTGTTTTTTTTAAATAAATACTTAGGAGGTGCCTATATTATTGTCCCTCTCAAATTAAACATAATAATTGAATTCTTATAGTAAACAAAACCGGATAATTGAATTAAACTTTTTAACCTTTTGAAATAGAAGATACTAGTTTTATTAAAAAGAAAGAAATATTTAAAATTATAATAAGAGTCTACAATCATTAAAGTAAACTAAACACATAATTCGAACATTTTTCTATAGTCGTATAGAAACAAAAACAAATAGCTACTTGAAGATCATAAGAGGACCATACAGGAAAATGGTTAAAAATCCCTCCAAAAGGCTTGAACAATAAATAGATACAAACAACACCATAAATGAGCGATGAAGGATAAATACCACCAACACACAAAAAATGCACAAAACAATAAAGGTATGTTGACGAAACGATCATTACCACAACTCAATCGCAAATAAGAAACGGGGATTGTGAGCACGTATCAAAATCCAGCCCGAGAGTTGTTGCGTGTCAAAAGTCCTATCGCAATGTAGTGCAAGTGTACACAACACAAGTAGTAAAGTGATACTCGAAGTATCGGATGTCGAATCTACATGGACTAAAAATAGCTTTATCCTCAGATTGCTGCACAAGAGAGAAAGAAAAGAGTTTAAATTGTTTGGAAAATAATATTGAAGAATAATGAATGTAAAAGAATAAAGATTCAGGGTTAAGAGATAGGCCGATATTGATTTGCTCGGTAGTGTAGGTGTTGCACTGAAGAGAAATTCCTGTTATGTCGTCGTCCCTGTCACGGCAGAAGTCTGTTGTTGTCGCGGCAGCGATCACACAACTCTGTTCTTCAAGCTTGGCAAGAATCCCTGCTGTGACTTGTCCTATCCCTAGGTCCAAGTACTGTTGATGAACACTTCTTGGATGATACCTCCCGGCGTGAATCGAAGGGTGAACACCAATGTTGTTGAATTCTTCCTTAGCCATTTAACCTCGTCCTATCCCTATGTCCGAGATAGTTTAACCATAAACTGGAGAACCTGTACTTATTCCTTTCGTATACTTAAATCTCCCGATATTAAGTAAATAGATAATCTTACAATGCTCTCCTGATACTCTTGCAAGATGTTGAAACCAGAATAAGCAAACTTGAAGTTTTATTTCATTGAACAGAAAATTCCTAAAACAATACAATCCTTGCAACTACTTTACAGAATCAACCCTTAGCCCTAGAGGAAGTTTAGAACATGATGAGAAAGGGGAAAACGATAAGGGTTTAGGGAAGACGGCTAAAGATGAGATATCCTTCCCTAGGTCGAATTACATGCCCTTATATAGGCATTGGGTTCAAGTTTTCTAATAAGATAAGAGTACAAGTTCAAACTAAAGTACAACTCTATTTAAGATTAAATCTTCTGAGTAGATGCCTTTAATTCGTCCTCTTTTCTTGCTTTGGGTTTCTTCCTTGAACTTTGGGCTTGGCCTTCATTCTTCCTTAGGGCTCAGAAAAATATAGGAGTGGTCCACGACAGACCGGCTTGAATTCCTCTATCTGTCGAGCTCCACTTCACTTTTCCCTATCACCAATGTTGTCGTTATGGCTGCCACGGCAGTGGCCACGACAGCGTCTTACTTCTCGACTCCAGTCCTGTGTTCCAGCTCTGCTCCTTCGCTGTCCTGAGTCTGCCACATCATGTACCTGCAAAAGTAGCCAAAATCAGTAGCAACATTGTTATTTTATCTAATTGTGATGTATATGCGAAACTTTACCTAAATGCAATGAATTATGCTTGAATGCAGCATAAATATGGGTTAAATAAGGGGTAAAATATATAACTTTTGCACACTCAACACACCCCCAAACTCAAGTTCTTGCTTGCCCTCAAGCAAAATATGACCTAACTAAAATTAAAAAATTTTGTTTGGCTTAATTAAGTGAACTTTTCATTACCTACCACACATGCTCTATCACGAGTAATACCTTGTCGGACATTTCTAAATTTATTCAGAACCATGCTATGAGTCTCGTGTAGTGTGTGCATGCTTTGTGAACAAATATGTTCCTAGACTCCTTTAGTTTTTTTTTTCTGAATTAGACTCGATGTTTTTCTTATTTTAAGTTGACTAGAGCCTTTTTTGGGCACCTCTAGCTAACTTCCTAGAGCTGGTATTAGGCACCTCTAGGGGTATTGAGTCTAAATTATTTTCTTTTCCTAGAGCCAGTGTTAGGCACCTTTAGGGGAAACTCAAGTGGTTAAGCTTTCCTACTCTAGTTTACCAGTAGAATTCTAGACAACATAAGAGTCACAAAGGGTGTTTAAGATCAGAACTATACCAAGGCTCTAAACTATTCCTAAAAACATCCTAAAGGCACTGCCACAATAGAGTATGTCGCGGCAGGTAAGTTCAGTTCAAAGACTTAAGCCAATTTTTTAAGCAAAAATAAACTAAATAATAACTAATATTTAGACACAATTTAAAGACACAACTTAACACTTCTTTACTGGAAGGATGCAACCCCAAACTCGAGGGTTGCATTGCCCTCAATGCATGACAACATAGAAAATAAAGAAAAGAAAAACAAAGTACATCACAAAATAAATAAACATCAGAGACATCATATATAAGATAGAAACTTAAGTTGAGGAGCTGTCATCGCTGCTCCTGCTGATCTGGAGCTGCCGACGGGCAATGACTTTCATGGCAGGTGCCGGCAGTGTGCTGGGAGAGGCAGAGGTTGTCTTCTTCTTGGCTTCCCTGGGTGGCTGGACACGGGTTGGTGAGATGTGTGGGGGTTTGTCCAGCACCTGTACCTCATCATCGGAGCTGCTGCTGGTAGATCTGCCCTGGCCGGAGGGTCCTTCGCCCGTCTCGTTGAGCTTCTTCCTCTCCATTGAGATGAATTCCTTGGAGAGGTTACGGGCAACTAAGGGCTCCCCGCCAGAGTCTTGCCAGACGGACGAGGAGGAAAACCCTTCAAAATAGTCTTCATTGAGTTATGGCAGGGGAACTTTTCTTTTCTCACCTCTGGTAGTGGCAGTGTGGCTATCGCCGTTAGCTGTCATGGCTGGTGTAAGAGTTGAAGCAACAGATGGAGTCTTAGGTGTTGCAGCAGGGGTAGGAGTAGGTGTGGGGGCAGCGAAGAACTGTTCTAGGAAGGAGGGGAACGATACATGTGTAAAATGTAAATCATTATGTATAAAATTTACCGTTGCTGCCGTGAAATCCCTCATGTAGTTCATCAGACCGAGCTGCCTTTCCTCCATTCTTTTAAGTATCGACAACATCTGGGCAGAGGTGTCTGGTGGTGGAGCTGCTGCCATTGGCTGCTGTGCTGCTGCGGCAGGTTCGGTGGAGCTGGGGCCTACTATCTGCTCTGTCGTGGCAGAGGGGTTGAAGTAGGATAGTGGGGTGGTATCCTTTAGCTCCAAGAGGCTAAAGATGTTTCGCTCCGTCCACCCTTTCCCTAGGACTTTTAAGTCTTCAGCAATTTCCGGCACGTTATGGCCCCAGCATATGATGGTGATGAGGTATGGAAAGACAAGGGGTCCCGATGGTCGGAGGGCGCATTCGTGAATTCCCTCACTTATGTATCGGTCGACATTGATAGATCTTTCATTTAAAATTGAATGTACAAGGGCTAACCTTGGTCGGTCGACAGTACTGTTGTGGGAGGATGGCATGATGCGCTTCTTCACAAAATGATTCCACAATTTGGCTTGTGGTGTCAGTTGAGTTCTTTTCACCGTCTATCGATGTTTTGGGTCGGTGTTCCATTCTGTCCCTTCCTTGGTTAGCTCTGCCATCACCGCGTCGTAGTCTGCCGGCGACAGACTATTGACGAATCTCTTATGGGCGTCCTCCTTTTTAATCACATAGAGGCCGTAGAGGGTGTTGATGTAAGAAGGCTCGAAAGGAAGTTGTTTACCTCGAACTGTCGCGGTCGTAGTGTCTTTGCTATCGACGGCATCATAGAATTCCCTGACGAGCTCGAGGTCTCCCGTGGGTTCGGTGTAGAGGAACCCCCTTTCTTCCCACATCTCCATCTTCTGGAAGGAGCTGTAGTATCTTTTGGCAGAGTCGGCAGAGGCAAAACGGTTTGGAATAGCACTATGGCTTGGGGTGCTTACTGCTGGGGCAGAACTGGAGGCAGCACTACAACGAGTTTGTCTGCTAGTCATCTTTGCAAGGACTATGGAAAAGATAAAGAGAATATGAGATTCTAGAGAAAACAAGTTGAGAGAATAATAGTGAGATGAAAAATGAATAGTGAATGGGGGTTTATATAGATGGGTGATTTTCTGCCCGTTGGAGCTGTAACGACAGGTGCGAATAACGAGGCCATCTGTTACACGGTTTCTGATGCGTTTCCGTGTCTGCTGCGCGTATGTTACGCGTTTGCGTGTCTGTCACTGCAGCTTGGTGACAGGCTGTATTTTTTGCGTCTGTCGCGATAGCTGATGACAGACTATGATGAAAGACTCATCTGTTGGGCTTTTGGGCTGCTGTTGATATGGTGGGCTGGTTCACTCCTTCTCTTCTCCTTGCTTCCTTTATTTCCTAAAAATAATTAAAAATAAATTCTTGGTTCCTAAAATAAATTATAATTCCTAATAAATAAATAAAATATATAAAATAAAATAAAATAACTAAGTTAAATTAGGGATGCCTTGGGGGCATCTCCTAAAGTAACTACTCCCTGCATCCTTGGGGCTTTAGTCCCCTGATAATGCTTTAGTCTCTGTCTGTTAACTTTGAATTGGTGCCCGTTCTTTAAGGATTTGATTGTGATGGCACCATGGGGGAAAACCTGGATAACATGAAAAGGGCCGGACCATCTAGATTTAAGCTTTCTTGGGAAAAGTTTTAACCTAGAGTTAAACAACAACACTTGGTGCCCTGGGCAGAACTATCGTGGCAGCAGTTTCCTGTCGTGCCACCTTTTGGTTTTGTCTTTGTATATTCTGGCATGGTCGTAGGCCATTGCTCGAATTTCATCAATTTCATTCAAGTCCAGTAGCCTCTTTTTTCCTGCCTTATCAAAGTCCATATTTACTGCCTTGATAGCCCATTAAGCTCTGTGCTCTATCTCAACAGGTAAGTGACATGTTTTCCCATATGTTTGAAAAGAAGAGGTTCGACCCAATAATAATGTTTTCAATCATTTTGGAAGCTCTTCCTTGCTTGGTAATTAAGTTCAGGAGGTAGTACCCCACTAACAATGTAATTAACAAAATCAGCGTACCAAGGAGTTTTAGAAAACTTACCTGCCGCCATAGCTGTTGCGATAGTGCTTGTGGCAGCAAACAGCTGCTCATTTAGGAAGGTCTCCAGTATGTTGGTCTTATCTGTCGATTGACTCTTCCCTGTCTCTAACCTCGACAAGTGGTCTGCCACTTGGTTCTTTGTTCCCTTTTAATCTTTGATATCAATGTCGAATTCTTGTAGCAGCAGAATCCAACGTATCAGTCTTGGTTTTGCATCTTTTTTTGTGAATAGATACTTCAGTGCTGAATGGTCTGTGTGGACCACCACCTTCGTTCCAAGTATGTACGGACGGAACTTGTCGATCTAGAACACCACTGCTAATAGTTCCTTTTCTGTTGTGGTGTAGTTCACTTGGGCATCATTCAGTGTTTTGCTGGCATAATAAATTATGTGGAAGAGCTTATCCTTCCTCTGCCGTAGTGCTGCCCCTACAGCATAGTCACTGGCATCACACATTATTTCGAATAGCAAACTCCAGTCTGGTGGTTGTACGATCGGGGCTGTTACCAGCTTCTCCTTCAAAATTTTGAATGCCTCAGTACATTCAGTATTAAAGTTAAAGAGACGATTCTGCTCCAATAAGTGGCATAAAGGCTTGGTAATCTTCGAGAAATTGGCAATAAATCGTCGATAAAACCCATCATGCCCTAAGAAACTCCGAATTCCCTTTACTGTGGTGGGTGGTGGCAGCTTTTCGATGACTTCTATTTTTTCCTTGTCTACCTCGATGTCGCGGCAGCTTACCTTGTGGCCTAGGACTATCCCTTCATCCACCATGAAGTGGCACTTTTCCCAGTTTAAGACTAAGTTCGCTTCTTCGTATCTTTCAAGCACCTTCTTCAGGTTGCCTAAACAACCTTCAAAACTGTCTCCAAAGACGGAAAAATCGTCCATGAAAATTTCAAGGAAGTCCTCTACCATGTCGGAGAATATCGCCATCATGCATCTTTGGAAAGTTGCTGGTGCATTGTAGAGTCCAAATGGCATTCTCTGAAAAGCATAAGTGCCATATTGGCATGTGAAGGTAGTTTTCTCTTGATCCTCCGGTGTAATGGCTATCTGATTGTAACCTGAGTAACCATCAAGAAAACAATAATAAGGTTTCCCCGCTAATCTATCAAGCATTTGATCAATAAAAGGTAAGGGAAAATGGTTCTTCCTGTAATCACTAATTTTGTCCGAGGTGTTTAACTCGTTTTTTTCTTCTTTTATTCATGGGCTTTAATTATGTGGTGATTAATAGTTAAAAACAAAAAAAAAGAGTTAAAAAAGAAAATAATATATATATATATATATATTAATATTATATACATATTATCATCACCATTTCACCATCATATTTTACTATTGTTATCTATTATTACTATTTATTATTATTAGTATCGTTCCTTCTTATTATCTTTACTATTATCATATTATTATCTATTATTTTCTATTACATTAGAGTTATTAATATTATTATTAATGTTATTACTATTACCTATTATCTATTATCATATTAATATGTTTATTATTACTATTATTATTATTATTGAATCTTGAAATAAAATAAACATATAGTACAAATAAAGCCTGAAGAATATAATAAAAGCCCATAGTTTATTTAATTTAAAGTCCATTACATTATGAAAACCCAAAAAATAAATAAATATACAAGGCCTGTTTGGGGCCCAAATAATCTAGCCCTAATCTGATCTAAAAGAAAACCCTAATGCCCCTTATGTTTTGTGCAGCCGCCCCCCATTCCAACTGTTAGATCTGGGATAGATCTAACGGTTCAGATCACACTCCAGCAAAAACCCTAGAGAGGCCTCTCCCGAGCCCTAACGCCGCACCAGATCTACCGTCAGATCTGGATCCACATCGAACGATTGAGATCGACCGAGGAAGGTTCCAGAACCCTCACGCCCACACGCGCGCGAGTTCGAGCCCCCATCAGCTTCCTCTAGCTGTCAAGATTCCACCACCGGCCGTGATTCAGCCCTCATCAGCTTCACGTCCTCAGAACAGACGAGCCCTCTGGTCCCCTCTCCTCACGGGTCACATGCAAACAACAAATGTTAGAGGAATTTCAGATACAAAAAAATGCAAAATTTTCAGAGGCAATCAACAACCGAAATCGTACAAATCAACCATCAGATTTTCCAGCATTTACATGTAATTTAGAAAAGCGAAAATATGTAATATTTCAGCTATAAAAGCCGAAGCAAAATGCATTAGAGAGGGGGATCCCATTCGGAAATTACAGAGAGTTTTCAAGAGGATTTTTTCAGAATAGAGTTTTTTAGAGAGAGAGCATTAGGGGATTCATTCGAAAAATTTCAGAGAGAGTTTGTAATCAACAATTCGCAGAAATCAATACAAGTCGAAATTTTCAGAGGTATCACCATTGTCTTTTTACTTCGAATCGAAAAACAAAAAAAAAACAGTAGTTTAGTTTTTTACCTTTCACGTCTCTTCTTCTCCCTTTCACCCTTCATTCATCCTCGCCGCCGATAAGCTCTGTGGCCCTTCCAGAGGCCATGCATGTGAGCCGGTGAGGGAATTTTTTTGGGTTTCTTTTTGGTTTTGGCTTTAGGGCTTTGAAATAAAAGGATTTCGAAAAGGTTTTCCTTCGTTTTGGTTTTGATTTCGAGAAGAGAAGGTTTCTTTAGTTTCGAAAAAAGAAGAAAGAAAAGTTTTTAAGGTTTCGGCGCCGACAACGGCGACCGGAACCCCTTTGCGGCGCCTGAGCAGAACACAGAAAAGGGGGGTCTCTCATCTTTTAGGGTTTGCAAATCTAAGAAAAAGGGCTGAAACGTTTTTTTATTTTGGTTATATAGTGTTTTAGTTTTTTTTAAACGGGTTAATCGCATTTAAGTCCCTCCGCGTCGACATATTCGCGCGAGAGGGGCTTCTGCATTGCAAAAACCACATCCGTGGTCCTCCCATGTTTTCAAACATTTTCAATCTCGTCCTAAATTTGGTTTCAATCGGTTTGCGAGTGGGGAAATTTCTATTTTGGTCCCTGTGGTTTTTCGAGTCTTTTTAATTTGGTACCATTTTGCACTTTAATTGTTTTGCTAGATGGGTTTATTTACCATCCGGGTCCCTGCCAGTTTATCTTTGTTCCCTTTGCATTTCATTTATTTTGCACATTGAATATGTTATTCATGCATTTTGCATTTTTTATATCGAATATATGTATGTTTCAATATTGTTTATGTTAGTATGTGCATGCTTTGCCTTCTTTTATTCGAATATATATATTTGTGACATGCATTCTAATATGTCATTACATTACATGTGACCCTTAATGTTTAAATTTGCATGCTAATTAATTTTAATTCTAAAACGGAGATACCTATTATTTCGCGTATTCGAGTCGACATGCCTAGCTTATTGGATGTCCCGCGAATATTCGGATTAATTCGAATCATCTAAAGGTAAATCCGTAATTAAAACGAACAAGACCATATCATCATCCTTTAATTGCTTGCATCATGCATAAAGGTGACATACGGGATTCGAACCCTAGACTAACACGGCGGTCAGTCTTATATGATGTCGGTTTAGTCTTTGGTCCGGTGTACCGTCATCCTTTCTAATTAAATGTTTAATTAATTTGATACCACCAATTTGAAAAGGATCGTACGATTAAAGTCCGGTTTTCAATCAAGAACCCCTAATTAAAGTCTTTTTAAATTCAGATAATTTCCATCATTTAAAAGCAACAATTGTTTTGGTACCGATCTCCGGGCGTGATGGGGGTGTTAACCCTTCCCCACACGTAACCAACTCCTGAACCCTTTCAAATGAAACTTTGGTTTTGTTTTTACGGTGTCTGGCCTACCATAGTGGCCGGTGGCGACTCCAACCAACCGAGAAAAAAAAGAATTTTTAAAAGGTTTTTCTTCCAAGCTCAAATTGTTTTTAAAGTTCCCCCCTTTCAAATTAAAAGTGTTTTGAAAAAAAGCGAGGACCCTTGTGAGGAAAAAAAACCTTGTTATAGTCTTGCGACTTCACTGGGGACAAATTTTGTTTTTCAAAACAAAAAGAGAGTTAGGCCAAGAAAATAATTGTTGCTTTTAATGATGGAAATTTTTGAAATATAATTTGACTTTAGCGAGATGGTTCTTCCTTGAAAATAGAACTTTAATTACATGAGCTTTGATAATTGGTGGTCTTGAATTAATTCTTCATTTAATTTCAAAGGAAACACCGACATGTGTTGCATCACGCATTAGGCTCTATACCCGAGCTTCGTCCCTTAAGTGGGAGTGAAACGCCCATACCCACGTGAGTCTCCCTCCACGGGTCGGTAATTCACTTCCGGAATCCACACCTTTGACATGTGAGCAGCACTCCACGTCATTAGGTCGTGCGTTCCCCCGAACCGAAACCAATTCGCAAGCTTGTAATGGGCCAGAATTGGGGTTCTTGTTACCTTAGTAGGTGATAAGATAGGTTCGGGTACCCTTGTTAGAACCAAACCACATGAGTGAGAATTTAAGAAGCCTACCCCGGTTAGAGCCATGCAGATAACCGTAGAATTAGAATTCATGCTATTAGGTCTTGCATCGTTAATTTACCTTGATGTGTTTCCTCTCGTTTGTTTTATTCAGTATTCATTGTTGGTGTTACTAACCCAGTTGCCTTCTTGTCTTGTTTTGCTTATTTTTTGCATACTCATCGCATTCTCATACGAGGTGTTGATTCGAGAACAGTCTAAAGTTGAAAACTTTCATAACGGGAGAAAAGAGTCCATAGCAACGAAGCTCCCGGAGCGCGCTAATTTAGAAAGAGGGGACAAGCAAAATTTACTGAAAATGGTACCCTTTGTGTTTATTTTCTTGCCTCGTTGTAACAAGGCTTGATCTCCGTTATGGAAAGTTGTTTAATGAGGATGTTCGTCGAATCAACATTTCCTTGCATTCGATTTTGTGTTTTTCAATTTGTTGCCTTCATTCATTTGTTTCAGTTATGTATACACATTTCATGCATTACATCATTAAATCATGGAATTAATTGTTCGGGGTCATGGCAGCATTTGTGACTACCGAAGATTCTGCATCCACACTTTCCTCGCCACCAAAGGATGCAAATGGAGGAAAGTTATGCTAAGTTAGAAGCCGACTTGAGAAGGGTCCAAATGGGGGCATATGATGGCCATGGATCATTTTGCGAGTACCACCAGACTGTGGGGCACGAGATTCAGATTTGCCCCGAAATTCAAGCAGTTGGTCCAGAAATTGATGGACAATCGGGAGGTTGAGTTCCTCGAAGAAGTTTGAAGGGTGGAATGGATGGTCAGCTCTGCAGTATTTAAGAGCTTTATGTATCCAAGACCGTTTGTCTTCATTTCATTGCATTTTAATCTTTTCCTTGAAGTGATGTGTGAAATCAACCTTTGCTACCCTTTGCTCGAAGGTAGTAAAGATTTTTTGTAAGGGCCTCAGACTGCATGTTTTTAAATTTCAATGAAAGGATGCATTACGTTTCAATTGCCTTTTCATTTTGTGTGTATATATTTGCCTACTGAGTCCCCGTATATCAATTGCACAAGGGACATTGACCTTGACCCCAAAGGTTGACTTCGAGCCGCCTTTGTCTAGTGGAAATCGGAAGCTTTGAATATGATGAATATGTGGCTTACACTCCAAGTTAATTTGGTCACCTAATTAAACACACATAGAATTATGACCTTCGGGAGAATAACCGGAAGTCTTTCGTGCTAAAAAAATCGAGAATACTAAGCTTAACAACGTTTGAAGCCTGGTAATAGGCATTTTCGGATACAAATGTGGAATTTTTGGGGCACTCCGCTGTAGCAAAAGACCAGTAAGGTTGCTATGCACCATCCACTTTAGCTACATGAGTGATGGTAAAATCGTAACAATGCCGAGTAACTCGGGGTATCGTTGTATGCTCCATCTTTATTCTCGAGCCAAAGGAATGTGATGAGTTGACTTCCTCACAATTATAAAGAATTGATAAAGGCGAAGCCTATTGAAGATAAATTTAATTTTTGGGGCACTCCGCTGTAGCAAAAGACCAATAAGGTTGCTACGCATCATCCACTTTAGCTACATGAGTGATGGTAAAATCGTGACAATGCCGAGTAACTCGGGGTATCGTTGTATGCTCCATCTTTATTCTCGAACCAAAGGAATGTGATGAGTTGACTCCCCTAAAATTATAAAGAATTGATAAAGGCGAAGCCTATTGAAGATAAATCTAATTGATTAAAAAGCCGAAATAACTTGGAGAGTATGTCATATTTTCAGGCATTAGCTCAGCTTTCGAGGTCTCCTAGACACATGTTGCTTGAGGCAATCATTGGTAAGCCATAACAGTGTCATTCGTGCACTTAGATTCAGGGTAATTAATCCAGCTTGATATACCCATGATTTGAAAGAGAAAATTTTGTTTTTTTTTTTTTAAAATGCATCTCATGTTGAAATTAGAAGATGCAATCTAAATCTTTTTGAACACAAATTAATTTCCCTTTGCTTCAGGGATAAAGTTTAGAATGCAATGTCATGAATACAAATGGCGTCTTGTCAGTGGCCATGGTAAGGACAGTAGTAGATTTCTACAAACTACAGTTCAAGGACTGGAAGCGATTTTTTGTCGATATGCTTCGATTTCTTCAGAAGATGAGAAAGAGACCTTATTGAACTTAAGAGAGAAGTTCAGGGACTTGGGGGCATGTGTTTCCCCCATTGTTGAGAAGAGATGAAGTCATCATGTTGAATTAAAACGAAGAGAATAATTTAGCACCCAGTTTGAGAAGGGGGCAATGTTTTGAGAGCAAGCACTACGAGAAGTGTTATGACCAGTCTGACCAGTGAAAGCTAGAGGTTATCTTTCGAGAAGAAATCAAAAGATTGAGATTTGGCAAGGAGAAAAGCCAAAGGAGATTAAGAAGAAGAAGAAGGTCGAGATGGACCAGTCCAAAGAGTGAAAGCGTCTGAGCACTCCTTAATGAACTTAAGAGAAAAGTTCAGGGACTTGGGGGCATGTGCTTCCCCTATTGTTGAAAGAAGAGAAAAGTCGTCGCATTGAGTTAAGACGAAGAGAATAGTTCAGCACCCAGTTTCAGAAGGGGGCAATGCTTCGAGTATGTGCACTACGAGAAGTGTTGTATCCAGTCTGACCAGTGGAAGTCAGTAATTATCTTCGAGAAGAGACCAAGAGATCGAGATTTGGCAAAAATGAGAAAGCCTGAAGAGATTGAGAAGAAGAAAAGACAAGAAGAAGGTCAAGATGGACCAACCCAAAGAGTGAAAGTGTCCGAGCAATTTTGATGTCATAATTCATGCATCACTTGTAGTTAGGCATCCCTAGGATTAGGGGCATGCTAACTCACATCATCATATCATGTTTACCTATTTTTGACAGGTATATTAAAGCTTTCCCCGTAAAAGGAAACCGGCCTATCTATTCAGGCTCTTGGAGAATAGAACCCGCCTATCCGTTCAGGCTCTTGGAGAATGGAACCCGCCTATCCGTTCAGCTCTTGGAGAATGGAACCCGCCTATCTGTTCAGGCTCTTGGAGAATAGAACTCTCCTACCCGTTCGGGCTTTTGGAGAATGGAACCTGCCTATCTGTTCGGGCTTTTGGAGAATGGAACACGCCTATCTATTCGGGCTTTTGGAGAATGAAACTCGCCTATCCGTTCGGGCTTTTGGAGAATGGAACCTGCCTATCTGTTCGGGCTTTTGGAGAATGGAACCCGCCTACCCGTTCGGGCTTTTGGAGAATGGAACCCCCTATCCATTCAGGCTCTTGGAGAATGGAACCCGCCTATCCGTTCAGGCTCTTGGAGAATGGAACCAGCCTATCTATTCAGGCTCTTGGAGAATAGAACCGACCTATCTATTCAGGCTCTTGGAGAATAGAACCCGCCTATCTATTCAGGCTCTTGGAGAATAGAACCAGCCTATCTGTTCAGGCTCTTGGAGAATAGAACCGGCCTATCTATTCAGGCTCTTAGAGAATAGAACCAGCCTATCCGTTCAGGCTCTTGGAGAGTGGAACCCGCCTATCCGTTCAGGCTCTTGGAGAATGGAACCGACCTATCTATTTAGGCTCTTGGAGAATAGAACTGACCTATCTATTCAGGCTCTTGGAGAATAGAACCAGCCTATCTATTCAGGCTCTTGGAGAATAGAACCCGCCTATCCGTTCAGGCTCTTGGAGAATGGAACCGGCCTATCTATTCAGGCTCTTGGAGAATAGAACCCGCCTATCCGTTCAGGCTCTTGGAGAATGGAACCGGCCTATCTATTCAGGCTCTTGGAGAATAGAACCGGCCTATCTATTCAGGCTCTTGGAGAATAGAACCCGCCTATCTATTCAGGCTTTTGGAGAATAGAACCGACCTATCTATTCAGGCTCTTGGAGAAAATAACCTGCCTATCCGTTCAGGCTCTTGGAGAATAGAAACCTGCCTATCCGTTAGGGCTTTTGGAGAATGGAACCGGCCTATCTATTCAGGCTCTCGGAGAATAGAACATGCCTATCTATTCGGGCTTTTGGAGAATAGAACCCGCCTATCTGTTCGGGCACTTGGAGATTGGAGCTTCTGCTAATTATCTGTTTGATCGGACCTCGAAGGGTTGAAGAGTGTTGAAATGAGAAAAACAACTTCAGGCCTCCACGACCGTTGCATTTTCCCGTACCGACTTCCGAACCGCCAGTAGTTCAAGTGCATGGTGACTCGGAATCCAAACAGGGAAGTCGGACAAAATTGGTGCTTATGGCCTTTGCTTTATCCTTGTTCTACAAGTATAAGCAAAGGGGGGCAACTGTAATCACTAATTTTGTCCGGGGTGTTTAACCCGTTTTTTTCTTCTTTTATTAATGGGCTTTAATTATGTGGTGATTAATAGTTAAAAACAAAAAAACAATTAAAAAAGAAAACAATATATATATATATATTAATATTATATACATATTATCATCACCATTTCACCATCATATTTTACTATTGTTATCTATTATTACTATTTATTATTATTAGTATCATTCCTTCTTATTATCTTTACTATTATCATATTATTATGTATTATTTTCTATTACATTAGAGTTATTAATATTATTATTAATGTTATTACTATTACCTATTATCTATTATCATATTAATATGTTTATTATTACTATTATTATTGTTATTATTGAATCTTGAAATAAAATAAACATATAGTATAAATAAAGCCCGAAGAATATAATAAAAGCCCATAGTTTATTTAATTTAAAGTCCATTACATTATGAAAACCCCAAAAATAAATAAATATACAAGGCCTGTTTGGGGCCCAAATAATCTAGCCCTAATCTGATCTAAAAGAAAACCCTAATGCCCCTTATGTTTTGTGCAGCCGCCCCCCATTCCAACCGTTAGATCTGGGATAAATCTAACGGTTCAGATCACACTCCAGAAAAAACCCTAGAGAGGCCTCTCCCGAGCCCTAGCGCCACACCAGATCTACCGTCAGATCTGGATCCACATCGAACGGTTGAGATCGACCGAGGAAGGTTCCAAAACCCTCACGCCCACACGCGCGGCTTCTCAGCTTCCCACACGCGCGAGTTCGAGTCCCCATCAGCTTCCTCTGGCCGTCAAGATTCCACCAACGGCCGTGATTCAGCCCTCATCAGCTTCACGTCCTCAGAACAGCCGAGCCCTCTGGTCCCCTCTCCTCATTGGTCACATGCAAACAACAAATGTCAGAGGAATTTCATAAACAAAAAATACAGAATTTCAGAGGCAATCAACAACCGAAATCGTACAAATCAACCAGCAGATTTTCCAGCATTTACATGTAATTTAGAAAAGCAAAAATATGTAATATTCCGGCTATAAAAGCCGAAGCAAAATGCATTAGAGAGGGGGATCCCATTCAGAAATTACAGAGAGTTTTCGAGAGGATTTTTTTCAGAAGAGAGTTTTTTAGAGAGAGAGCATTAGGGGATTCATCCGAAAAATTTCAGAGAGAGTTTGTAATCTACAATTCGCAGAAATCAATACAAGTCGAAATTTTTAGAGGTATCACCATTTTCTTTTTACTTCGAAACGAAAAAAAAACAGTAGTTTAGTTTTTTACCTTTCACGTCTCTTCTTCTCCCTTTCGCCCTTCATTCATCCTCAACGCCGATAAGCTCTGTGGCCCTTCCCGAGGCCATGCATGTGAGCCGGTGAGGGAATTTGTAACGCCCCGGGTTTGGGCTCAGAAGTTTTGGGCGTTGACTGGTTCGGTCAAAGTGCTGATCGAATATATAAGAGTGAATTTAGGAAAGCCTAGTTCGGGTTGCATTAAAAATATGGAAAAATGTTCTAAAATCATCTTTTAATATATATAAGTGAACTGTGAAATCAATTTTACAAAATGAGGTTCGGAAGGTTGACATTTTGGCTAGTGACCAAAATGTAATTTTTGAAAGTTTGGTGACTGTTTTATAAAGGATTGAAACTTTGAATCTTTAAGGAGCTATTATTCCAAAAAGAGTTTCTCCAGATTTTTCTAAGATATTTTAAGGTTTTATTCTGATTTTAAACATAAAGAAAGAGGAGGGAAAGTCATTTTGACTATTTCTTAACTAACTTCTCATTTTCTTCCAATTTTCCTTTTCTCTCATTTTCTCTCAACCCAAACACATTTCTCCAGATTTTCTCCTCTGATTTTGTCACTCAAATCTTCCTTTTCAATTATCTTTGGATTCCTAATCATCTCTACAACAAAACCTCACCATTTGCAAGTTATTTCATCAAGCTTCTTGGTTCTAAATTGGAGAAATTCAAGTTTGGAGGTAAGAACGTCCTTCTCCTCTAAACTATCGGTTCTTTAATGAAATTCCTAAGTTCTCAATCCTTGATTTTTGATTTGTTAAAGGCTTTTCCATTGAGATCTTGATTTTAGCTTAAAATGCAAGATTTGGTGATTTTGGTGAAATTTTCGTGTGATCTGTTTAAGCAGGGTTTTGAGGTGTCAAATTGTTGTTAAATGAATGCTAAATTGATTAGAAGTTGAGGTTTAATTAATGCAATCCCGGATAGGTTGAATTTCCTAAGTTTTGCTTGAGTTTTTGGTTGTTTTTGGAGTGTTTTTGGTGATCTGTTATACCTGGAGGTATAAGGACGTGTTTGTGATCATTTTGGATGTTAATTGATGTTTAAAAATGGTTAGAAGTGATGGATCTTGGCTGGGTTAAGTTTTGGAAGTGTTTGGAGGTGATTTCGGTTGTGTTTGGTAGCCGAAATGTTGGATTTGTGATGAGCAGCGAGTTGTGTTGTTGTTGCTGGTGTTTTTAATGCATAAAGATGCATTAATGCTCTGTTTTTGTGTGCTTGAAACAGGGGAGTTTGATCCGTGAGCTTTAGAGGTGTTGCGGAAGGTTTCGGATGCTTGGAAGGCTTGTTGGCTAGCCTTGTTTTGTGTATCGGTGAGTGAAGTTGGGTTTTCAGTTTTTAAACCAAGGTTTGAAGGTTTTGGGAGCTTAGTTTAAGTCTAAACAACTTTGCTAAGCTCAAGAGTAAGTAAATGGATTTCTTTCTTGGTTTGTGTTATGAAATGGCTTTTAAAGCAATTGTGGTTGATGAATGATATGCATGTGTTTTGCATGATTTAAATTCTGTTTTGAAAGCATATTGTAAGCATGGTTTAATGCTGGTTTTGAAAGCCATATGTGAAGGATGCTCAAGGTAAGAGATCCTTGGTTTTGTACATGGAAATTGTGGTTTTGATGTATGGTGTTGTATGATGTTTAATGGCTTTGTGTAATGCTTTAAAACAGTGGATTGATGATGGTAAATGATGGTTTTTCCATTATGGTTATGCAAGTGAATCATTGGACTAATGTGGTAAGTTGGTTATATTGGCAAGTGATGTAAGTGGTTCTTGGTTTCTTTGATCGGATATAGTTAGCCGGCTATAGGATTGGGTGCACCGTGAATAAAGTCGCCTTGAAGGTGGAGTGGTTAAGTGTGAACCGGTAAACTCCCTTCAAGTATCCTAACGAGATGGTTAAGGTCATAATGGAGGTGGAATGCCCATTCGAGGACCTTGGTTAAGCAAAGGTTATATGGTGGTTAAAAGTCCATATATGAGAACCTTGTGCTTGTTAAGATCACAATGGAGGTGTAATGCCCATGTGTGGATCTTGTGTAGGGTGTCCCGGATCTCGTTAGTGATGTTATACAACTACCAATCGGTGATGCAAAGGTTGTATGGTGTTTAAAAGTCCATACATGGGAACCTTGTGCATGTCAAGGTTGTATGGTGTTTAAAAGTCCATACATGGGAACCTTGGGAAAAGTTGAGGTTGTATGGTGTTTAAAAGTCCATACATGGGAACCTCGGGAAAAGTTGAGGTTGTATGGTGTTTAAAAGTCCATACATGGGAACCTCGGGAAAAGATAAGGTTGTATGGTGTTTAAAAGTCCATACATGGGAACCTTAGGATGTTGAGGTCAAATGGTGTTTAAAAGTCCATTTGGAGACCTTGGATTGGTAGTGTGTATGAAGCGTGGGGGACAACGCTTGTGATTCGCGTATCCGATCGGGTTGTTGAGTTGAAAAGTGGATGTGGATGATCACTTGGAAGCCAATGTAATGTTCTTGATTATAAAGAAGCATGAGATGCTTGAAAGGATGCAAGGTTGCATGAAAAGTGGTTAATGCTTGTGAATGCATGTTTACTTGTTAAGTTGAACAATTGTTGATTATCATTTGGTAAATGATGCATGTGTGCATGGAATCTTTTAAATGCATTGGAGTCTTGTTAAGACTTGTTTTAAAAGGCATGTGATGATAATGTTGTGGTTTATATATATTGCCTTGGTTTAATGCATGTGTTGGATTGATTGAATAAGTGGTTTTAAAGGGTTTCTTGCTTGAATGGTTTTCAAGTATAAGAAAGGTATGTTGTGAAATGGAAGTGTTTTCCAAGGTTTTGAATTTAGCTTTGCATATGGTGTTTATGCATGGAATGGTTAAATGGATGATTTTTGCAAGATGTGCTTTGAAAAGGGGTTTTCTTAGCTTGCTAAGCTAAGGGTTGGTTTTCATGTATGTGTAATGCATGGTTTTAAGCATGATGTTGAAAAGGGTTTTCAAACTTTTCTTGGTAAACAATTCGGGTTTGTTTTAAAAGTGTTTTATGACCCGCTGCATTGATGGTGTTTTGGTTTTGAGCATTCCTCACTAAGCATTATGTGCTTACGCTCCTTTTTGTCCATCAATGCAGATTCTTGAAGTTTGGACAGCGAGAAGCAAGGGATTCAAGGAGGACTCCATTTGAGATGTATGTCTCGGTGAATAGCTATAGTTAATAAAGGCAATGGGGGTAGAATCTCTTGAAATGTGTTTATGTATTCGTCTATGTTCGGGCAAGGATGATTCAATGTTGTTGTTAATGTTGTTGGAACATGTATTTGGCTAATATGAGTTTGATTTGGAAGTTTATGCTTGAATGGTTGCTTGTGTAGGAAGTATGCCTATAGATTTGGGGCTTTTCGTATATGTTGATATTTTGTTGAATTGTTGATGCAAGTATGTCTCATATATGTTGAATTGCATGTTGGTAAAGTTTGGTGGCTTTTGGAGCATGTTTGGTTGATCAATTGCATGTTTAAGTATGCTTTATGCTGCAATCTGTGCAGGGTGTTTCGGAACAGTTGACACCGTTTCGGAACGTGTGCCCTGAACCAACCCAGGCGTCCGAAACGGGTGACACCGTTCCGAAACGGAATGGCTACTGCCAGACCCCCGTTGCGGTACGCGTTGCGGAACGACCCCGTGTTTCGAAACGGACTTTGCCTGTTTCGGAACGGGTGACCGTTGGGGGCTGACATTGGCGGTTAAATGTTTTGAAATGTTCGCATTTTGGTCCTGAATCTTGTATGTGCAATTGTATGAGTTTGGGATGTCCGTTTGAGCTGAAATTTGGTAGAGAAGCATGAAACATGACTAATTTTAAGTTGGTAACTTAAAATCTGGTTAAGTCCTTAAAGTTATCAGAATTTACAGTTTGGTCCCTAAAGTTGTAATTTGTTCAATTGGGTCCTTGTTTGATCTCTGATGTTTTTGATCTTTGAGTATGATGTTTGTGTGATCACAATTAGGGCTAACGTGCATCTAGACAAGATTAAAAAGAAAAAAAAAGGTCGTTAATCAAGGTTGACTTTCGGGTTGACTTTGGTTTTCCCCGTGTGACTTTCTTAATTCGGGTCAACCGTCTAGACCGGGTTAAGGGGGTTACATTTGGTGGTATCAGAGCTGAGTTGCGAATGTTTGGGGAAAACGGTAAGTTGTTGTGATGTGTGTTTGATGTTTACCTTGTTGTGTGGTTGAAGGTTGGTTGAAACACGTGTTTCTGAGCAAGTTGTTGATGTTTTCAAGCATGTTTTGTGGTTATGAATCTTGGTTGAGCTTATGTGGATTTGTGCCGATGTTGTGAGCTGGTGATATGCATGGTGAACATGTAATGAGTATGTTATGTTGCTTATATGCTGTTGCAAGTGGATGCTGTTTGGTGTAAGCATGATCAAAGTATGTTGTTTGATATGCTTGATGTTGTGATATCCATGTTTGTGATGACTGTTATGTCATGTAAAGGGGAGGATTTGGGATACCCATTGCCTTATTAATATAGCTATTGTGTTATTTTGGACTTGGAGTTTGAATCCTTGCTTAAAGCTGGTCTAACTGGTTTGTTTGTTTGCTTTGTTGTGAATGTTTGTTGTTGTTAGTAGTATGGCGAAGTCGGTGAAGGAATGGCAGTTGGGTGAGATGGTTGCTGCCTTGGGGCAGGTGGTTAGGGCTTGGAATTCACCCTTTTGTAGAGGTGTTTTGTCTCAGTCTTCTGTGCCTGGAGTTGAGGTGGCAAGGCAAGGGAAAGAAGCTGGTCCTGTGATGAAGAGTTCATCACCTGTTGCTCAAGAGGTGTTGGGAACATCTCAGGCTGTGGTAAAGGTAAAGTCAGAGGAAGTGCTGGCTGTGCGATGTGTGGGTTTGCCGAAGCAGCGTTTGCTTGATTTGGGTGCGGTGGAGTATCATGGTTCTTCGCCGGAGATGTTTGAGGCCTGGTTGGCCAGTGTGGTTCTGATTTTGGATCAAGAAGGCTGTGATTATGCCTGTAAGCTGGGAAGTGTTGTTTCTCTGATGCTGGAGGATGCATGTGACTGGTGGACATCTGTGGCGGTGGCGTCACATATCCATGATGTTGACTAGGATTTCTTTGTGTCTGCCTTTTATGAGAGGTATCTTGGAGAGAAGTTTCCAAGGGTTAAGCAATGTGAAGGTAGTGCTGTTGTGGAGCAAGTGTTGCTTGAGCAAGGGGTGGAAGCTCAGCTACCTGTGTGTGATCGTTGTGAAAGGCGCCATGTTGGAGGTTGTTGGGGCGAGGGTACTTGTTGGAACTGTGGTTCTAAAGTGCATGTGAAGCGTGATTGTCCCCTTGGGGTGAAGTCAGCTTCGGTGATAGTCAGAGGGTCTCTGAAAGGTCGTGGGCACGGCCGAGGCAAAGTTCAGAGGTGGCAGAAAGAGCTGAAGGTTGTGAAGAGTTTGGGAAATGAAGTTTGCTGGAAATGTGGGTCTGCTGGACATATGAGACGTGATTGTTCGATGTTGGCTCGGAACAGCCAAGGTTCTTTACCGCAAGGAGTTGACCCTAGTGTGTTAGCTGGTGCTGCAGTGGTGCGGCAGGAGGATGATGGTTCCGCGAGGAAGAGAGCTCGTCTGATGAATTTTCAGGGTGGAGTTGTGTTTTCAGGTAACCTTGTTAAGTAATCTTTGCCCTAGTTACCCTGGTTTGGTTTCTGTGGTTTTTCCTTGTGTGGTAAGTCTAGTCTTGTTGCTAACATGTTGGGGTAATGGTTGTAGTTTGGAGATATCTTTGGTGTGAAGAAGGTTTAGTGAGTATCTTGTGGTTAATGGTTGTTGGAATGATGGAGTTAGATAAGTTAGAAGTGTGGTAGGAGGTTGTTTTTAGACGGATTTTGAGGATGTTATTGGAGGGTGTGAACTGGCATTCATGCACAGTTAAAATCATTATTATATGCTATATTATATATGTGCTGGTCCATGCATACATGTGGCATGACATTAGAGGTTTTGCATACATGTACATCAGGCATTGATAGGGCATGTAGGTGATCATGCATACGATGTTCACATTCGCTAATAACTAATCGAATCTGTTAGTATGATGGTTGGGTTAGGTTGGATGATGGGTTTTTGGAGGTTGTGTTGGTACTGAGTGGAAGTTAGAAGTAGTGGAGAATATTAAGCTAGTGCTGGAGATAGTGTGAGTAGTATAGCCTGTTGGTAGAAGGATAGTGTTTGTTGCTTAAGGAGTTTAGTGGTTTGGTGGTGAGGAGTACCGGTTGAGGTTAGAATCGGTCAGATGGTTTGAATAAGCTAAGTGGAAGGGGTAGTTCCTTGGTGCTAAGTGATGTTGCAGTTTAGTGGTTGTGTTTTCAAGTGTTGAAACAGCTTAGCATTTAAGTTGTTGTGGAAAGGTTGTGTTTGTAAGTGTTGGTTCTTAGCAACCCTTGAAGAGTTGAGAAGATGTTTTGTATGTTTAAGCTGGGCGATGTTCTAAGGCAGGTGTTGTGGTCAAAGTTTGTGGAGGATAGGCAATGAGAGATCGAAGGCCATTGTTGTTTGAAAGGGATTCTTGTGAGAAGTGGTTGATTGGTTGTGAGTATGTGAATTTCTTTTGTAGTCAGCTGGTGGTGTATGATACGGTTGGCGGAGTTGAGTTGGGGTTGTGATGTAAATTTTGGAATCTGGGTGAGTAGTCCTTGTGAGTTGTTCTGGTAGTGGTGGTGACGGATGTGAAGGAATGTTAGCATTCGTTGAGGAGTTTGAGTAAGCGGTTGGTGCTTAAGAATTTTTGCTTGTTGGGAAAATCCTTGGAAGAGGTTTGAGAGTTGCAAGAGTTTGGAAGCAGAGAAGTTTGCATAGTGGCTGATTTGGTTTGGTTGGTGTCACTGTGTGAACAAGTCTTGGGAGTTGTGAGTTGCAGTGATGTGTGCTGTAAAAGTTGAAGTTCTTCAGGTTGATGTTGGGGCTGTGTATAGTTCGGATATGTGAAAGGTTAAGTTGTGGTTATCCTTGAGTGTTCTGGATTTTTTGAACAGTATGTGGTGGTGTTGAGTTTGGTGGAGTTTTGTGTGGAATGTGTTCAGTGATGGTTGAGGCTGTTGTGTTGCCTTGTGTGTTGGTTTGAGAGGGTTGTGGTTTCCTTTTCGCCAGTTGAAATTTTGAGGACGAAATTTCATAAGGGGGGGAGAGTTGTAACGCCCCGGGTTTGGGCTCAGAAGTTTTGGGCGTTGACTGGTTCGGTCAAAGTGCTGATCGAATATATAAGAGTGAATTTAGGAAAGCCTAGTTCGGGTTGCATTAAAAATATGGAAAAATGTTCTAAAATCATCTTTTAATATATATAAGTGAACTGTGAAATCAATTTTACAAAATGAGGTTCGGAAGGTTGACATTTTGGCTAGTGACCAAAATGTAATTTTTGAAAGTTTGGTGACTGTTTTATAAAGGATTGAAACTTTGAATCTTTAAGGAGCTATTATTCCAAAAAGAGTTTCTCCAGATTTTTCTAAGATATTTTAAGGTTTTATTCTGATTTTAAACATAAAGAAAGAGGAGGGAAAGTCATTTTGACTATTTCTTAACTAACTTCTCATTTTCTTCCAATTTTCCTTTTCTCTCATTTTCTCTCAACCCAAACACATTTCTCCAGATTTTCTCCTCTGATTTTGTCACTCAAATCTTCCTTTTCAATTCTCTTTGGATTCCTAATCATCTCTACAACAAAACCTCACCATTTGCAAGTTGTTTCATCAAGCTTCTTGGTTCTAAATTGGAGAAATTCAAGTTTGGAGGTAAGAACGTCCTTCTCCTCTAAACTATCAGTTCTTTACTGAAATTCCTAAGTTCTCAATCCTTGATTTGTGATTTGTTAAAGGCTTTTCAATTGAGATCTTGATTTTAGCTTAAAATGCAAGATTTGGTGATTTTGGTGAAATTTTCGTGTGATCTGTTTAAGCAGGGTTTTGAGGTGTCAAATTGTTGTTAAATGAATGCTAAATTGATTAGAAGTTGAGGTTTAATTAATGCAATCCCGGATAGGTTGAATTTCCTAAGTTTTGCTTGAGTTTTTGGTTGTTTTTGGAGTGTTTTTGGTGATCTGTTATACCTGGAGGTATAAGGACGTGTTTGTGATCATTTTGGATGTTAATTGATGTTTAAAAATGGTTAGAAGTGATGGATCTTGGCTGAGTTAAGTTTTGGAAGTGTTTGGAGGTGATTTCGGTTGTGTTTGGTAGCCGAAATGTTGGATTTGTGATGAGCAGCGAGTTGTGTTGTTGTTGCTGGTGTTTTTAATGCATAAAGATGCATTAATGCTCTGTTTTTGTGTGCTTGAAACAGGGGAGTTTGATCCGTGAGCTTTAGAGGTGTTGCGGAAGGTTTCGGATGCTTGGAAGGCTTGTTGGCTAGCCTTGTTTTGTGTATCGGTGAGTGAAGTTGGGTTTTCAGTTTTTAAACCAAGGTTTGAAGGTTTTGGGAGCTTAGTTTAAGTCTAAACAACTTTGCTAAGCTCAAGAGTAAGTAAATGGATTTCTTTCTTGGTTTGTGTTATGAAATGGCTTTTAAAGCAATTGTGGTTGATGAATGATATGCATGTGTTTTGCATGATTTAAATTCTGTTTTGAAAGCATATTGTAAGCATGGTTTAATGCTGGTTTTGAAAGCCATATGTGAAGGATGCTCAAGGTAAGAGATCCTTGGTTTTGTACATGGAAATTGTGGTTTTGATGCATGGTGTTGCATGATGTTTAATGGCTTTGTGTAATGCTTTAAAACAATGGATTGATGATGGTAAATGATGGTTTTTGCATTATGGTTATGCAAGTGAATCATTGGACTAATGTGGTAAGTTGGTTATATTGGCAAGTGATGTAAATGGTTCTTGGTTTCTTTGATCGGATATAGTTAGCCGGCTATAGGATTGGGTGCACCGTGAATAAAGTCGCCTTGAAGGTGGAGTGGTTAAGTATGAACCGGTAAACTCCCTTCAAGTATCCTAACGAGATGGTTAAGGTCATAATAGAGGTGGAATGCCCATTCGAGGACCTTGGTTAAGCAAAGGTTATATGGTGGTTAAAAGTCCATATATGAGAACCTTGTGCTTGTTAAGATCACAATGGAGGTGTAATGCCCATGTGTGGATCTTGTGTAGGGTGTCCCGGATCTCGTTAGTGATGTTATACAACTACCAATCGGTGATGCAAAGGTTGTATGGTGTTTAAAAGTCCATACATGGGAACCTTGTGCATGTCAAGGTTGTATGGTGTTTAAAAGTCCATACATGGGAACCTTGGGAAAAGTTGAGGTTGTATGGTGTTTAAAAGTCCATACATGGGAACCTCGGGAAAAGTTGAGGTTGTATGGTGTTTAAAAGTCCATACATGGGAACCTCGGGAAAAGCTAAGGTTGTATGGTGTTTAAAAGTCCATACATGGGAACCTTAGGATGTTGAGGTCAAATGGTGTTTAAAAGTCCATTTGGAGACCTTGGATTGGTAGTGTGTATGAAGCGTGGGGGACAACGCTTGTGATCCGCGTATCCGATCGGGTTGTTGAGTTGAAAAGTGGATGTGGATGATCACTTGGAAGCCAATGTAATGTTCTTGATTATAAAGAAGCATGAGATGCTTGAAAGGATGCAAGGTTGCATGAAAAGTGGTTAATGCTTGTGAATGCATGTTTACTTGTTAAGTTGAACAAGTGTTGATTATCATTTGGTAAATGATGCATGTGTGCATGGAATCTCTTAAATGCATTGGAGTCTTGTTAAGACTTGTTTTAAAAGGCATGTGATGAAATGTTGTGGTTTATATATATTGCCTTGGTTTAATGCATGTGTTGGATTGATTGAATAAGTGGTTTTAAAGGGTTTCTTGCTTGAATGGTTTTCAAGTATAAGAAAGGTATGTTGTGAAATGGAAGTGTTTTCCAAGGTTTTGAATTTAGCTTTGCATATGGTGTTTATGCATGGAATGGTTAAATGGATGATTTTTGCAAGATGTGCTTTGAAAAGGGGTTTTCTTAGCTTGCTAAGCTAAGGGTTGGTTTTCATGTATGTGTAATGCATGGTTTTAAGCATGATGTTGAAAAGGGTTTTCAAACTTTGCTTGGTAAACAATTCGGGTTTGTTTTAAAAGTGTTTTATGACCCGCTGCATTGATGGTGTTTTGGTTTTGAGCATTCCTCACTAAGCATTATGTGCTTACGCTCCTTTTTGTCCATCAATGCAGATTCTTGAAGTTTGGACAGCGAGAAGCAAGGGATTTGAGGAGGACTCCATTTGAGATGTATGTCTCGGTGAATAGCTATAGTTAATAAAGGCAATGGGGGTAGAATCTCTTGAAATGTGTTTATGTATTCGTCTATGTTCGGGCAAGGATGATTCAATGTTGTTGTTAATGTTGTTGGAACATGTATTTGGCTAATATGAGTTTGATTTGGAAGTTTATGCTTGAATGGTTGCTTGTGTAGGAAGTATGCCTATAGATTTGGGGCTTTTCGTATATGTTGATATTTTGTTGAATTGTTGATGCAAGTATGTCTCATATATGTTGAATTGCATGTTGGTAAAGTTTGGTGGCTTTTGGAGCATGTTTGGTTGATCAATTGCATGTTTAAGTATGTTTTATGCTGCAATCTGTGCAGGGTGTTTCGGAACAGTTGACACCGTTTCGGAACGGGTGCCCTGAACCAACCCAGGCGTCCGAAACAGGTTACACCGTTCCGAAACGGAATGGCTACTGCCAGACCCCCGTTGCGGTACGCGTTGCGGAACGGCCCCGTGTTTCGAAACGGACTCTGCCTGTTTCGGAACGGGTGACCGTTGGGGGCTGACATTGGCGGTTAAATGTTTTGAAATGTTCGCATTTTGGTCCTGAATCTTGTATGTGCAATTGTATGAGTTTGGGATGTCCGTTTGAGCTGAAATTTGGCAGAGAAGCATGAAACATGACTAATTTTAAGTTGGTAACTTAAAATCTGGTTAAGTCCTTAAAGTTATCAGAATTTACAGTTTGGTCCCTAAAGTTGTAATTTGTTCAATTGGGTCCCTGTTTGATCTCTGATGTTTGTGATCTTTGAGTATGATGTTTGTGTGATCACAATTAGGGCTAACGTGCATCTAGACAAGATTAAAAAGAAAAAAAAGGGTCGTTAATCAAGGTTGACTTTCGGTTGACTTTGGTTTTCCCCGTGTGACTTTCTTAATTCGGGTCAACCGTCTAGACCGGGTTAAGGGGGTTACAGAATTTTTTTGGGTTTCTTTTTGGTTTTGGCTTTAGGGCTTTGAAATAAAAGGATTTCGAAAAGGTTTTCCTTCGTTTTGGTTTTGATTTCGAGAAGAGAAGGTTTTTTCGGTTTCGGAAAGAAAAGAAAGAAAAGTTTTTAGGGTTCTGGCGCCAAAAACGGCGACCGGAACCCCTTTGCGGCGCCGGAGCAGAACACAAAAAAGGGGGGTCTCTCATCATTTAGGGTTTGCAAAACTAAGAAAAAGGGCTGAAACGTTTTTTTATTTTGGTTATATAGTGTTTTAGTTTTTTTTAAACGGGTTAATCGCATTTAAGTCCCTCCGCGTCGACATATTCGCGCGAGAGGGGCTTCAGCATTGCAAAAACCACATCCATGGTCCTCCCATGTTTTCAAACATTTTCAATCTCGTCCTAAATTTGGTTTCAATCGGTTTGCAAGTGAGGAAATTTCTGTTTTGGTCCCTATGGTTTTTCGAGTCTTTTTAATTTGGTACCATTTTGCACTTTAATTGTTTTGTTAGATGGGTTTATTTACCATCCGGGTCCCTGCCAGTTTATCTTTGTTCCCTTTGCATTTCATTTATTTTTCACATTGAATATGTTATTCATGCATTTTGCATTTTTTATATCGAATATATGTATTTTGCCATATTGTTTATGTTAGTATGTGCATGCTTTGCCTTCTTTTATTCGAATATATATTTGTGACATGCATTCTAATATGTCATTACATTACATGTGACCCTTAATGTTTAAATTTGCATGCTAATTAATTTTAATTCTAAAACAGAGATACCTATTATTTCGCGTATTCGAGTCGACATGCCTAGCTTATTGGATGTCACGCGAATATTCGGATTAATTCGAATCGTCTAAAGGTAAATCCGTAATTAAAACGAACAAGACCATAGCATCATCGTTTAATTGCTTGCATCATGCATAAAGGTGACGTACGAGATTCGAACCCTAGACTAACACGGCAGTCAGTCTTATATTACGTCGGTTTAGTCTTTGGTCCGGTGTACCGTCATCCTTTCTAATTAAATGTTTAATTAATTCGATACCACTAATTTGAAAAGGCTCATACGATTAAAGTCCGGTTTTCAATCAAGAACCCCTAATTAAAGTCTTTTTAAATTCAGATAATTTCCATCATTTAAAAGCAACAATTGTTTTGGTACCGATCTCCGGGCGTGATGGGGGTGCTAACCCTTCCCCACACGTAACCAACTCCCGAACCCTTTCAAATGAATCTCTGGTTTTGTTTTTACGGTGTCTGGCCTACCATAGTGGCCGGTGGCGACTCCAACCAACCGAGAAAAAAAGATTTTTTAAAAGGTTTTTCTTCCAAGCTCGAATTGTTTTTAAAGTTCCCCCCTTTCAAATTAAAAGTGTTTTTAAAAAAAGCGGGGACCCTTGTGAGGAAAAAAACCTTGTTACACTTCCATGTAGCTTTGTTAAGCTTCTGGTAGTCTATACAAACCCTCCAACCGGTCACAGTCCTGGTTAGGATTAGCTCGTTTTCCTCGTTGGTCACCACGGTTATTCCTCCCTTTTTAGGTACGCACTGTACCGGGCTCACCCACTTACTATCCGAGATGGCGTATATGATTTCGGCGTCAAGCCATTTGATAATCTCTTTTCGCACCACTTCTCACATAGCGTCGTTTAGGCGTCTCTGAGCATCAATAGTCGGCTTATGATCATCTTCCAAGAGAATCTTGTACATACATAATGCCGGACTAATGCCTTCGATATCAGCTATCGTCCACCCAATGGCCTTCTTATGCTGTTGTTGCATTCCAATTAGATGTTGCTCATGTTTCTGCATTAACTTGGAAGAGATGATTCCGGGCAACGTATCATTTAAACCAAGGAAAACATACTTAAGCTGCCCTGACAAGGGCTTAAGATCTAAAACAGGTTGTTCTTCAATTGAAGGCTTTTGGATTATATGTTCATTCGAGGTATAGTTTAGGGGCTCGAATAACTTACCTGGACGATTGCCTATCCAATTTACCTCCTCATGACCTTCAGTGTCAGATATGTCTGAATCGGAGGAATCACTGTCGTCGTTGCTGACGTGACAGTCTTCCAGATGACTGTTGTGGTAGTGACCAAATTTTATGTCATGGCAGCTCGACCTGATGCAGGGTTGGTCAAGGATAACTTCAGTGATGGCATTGCACTCCTCTTCTGCATCAGCATGTTTGATTGCTTGGAGAACATTGAGTTTGATTTCTTGATCATTTACTCTCATTGTCAGTTCTCCTTTCTCCACATCAATCATAGATCTGCCTGTGGCTAAGAAGGGTCGCCCCAGGATGATTGGTGCATTTTCATCTGCTTCACATTCTAAAACAAGAAAGTCAGCAGGAAAAATAAACTTATCCACTCTTACCAGAATATCTTCGATCTTCCATTCTGGTTGTACGTACGAGCAGTCTGCTAGCTGCAGCATGACTGTCGTGGGTCGTGCTCGTCCAATACCTAATTTCTGAAACACAGATTTTGGCATTACGTTTATGCTAGCACCAAGATCACAAAGTGCCTAACCCATGAATTTGTCACCAATTATGCACGGTATGATGAAACTCCCAGGATCCTTCTTCTTCTGGGGTGGATGCCCGTGCAAGATAGTCATGCATCCCTCTGTCATTTTTACCGTTTTGAATTCCCCAAGTCTGGATCTTTTTGACATAGCATCCTTGAGAAATTTTGCATAACCGGGCATCTGCTTGATGGCCTCTAATAGCGGTATATTAATGTGCACATGCTTAAAAATGTCATAAATCTTTTTGAGCTGGTACTCATGTTTCTGCTTTTGTAACCGCTGTGGAAAAGGAGGTGGAGGACGGTAATCTTCCAGACATCCTTCACATGGTATTCGAATCTGAGGAGGCTTAGGTTCTTCAGCATTCTTTTCTTGCTCCTCTGTCCCTTCTGTTGCCATGACAGGTGTGTCGGCAGCAGGTTGCTCTTCTTCTACCGGGACAGTGTTCGCGGCAGGTGTATCTAGGGTCGTTTCCTCAATCGGTATGGTTTTCATCTCCGGCCCTTGTAGTTGTTTCCCACTCCTAGTTGTAATTGCTTTACACTGCTCATGTGTGAGTTTTCTAGCGACTTCAGTATCACTAGGGAATCCTCTGTTTTGCCTTGGCTTAATATGTTGGGAAACCTGGCCCATCTGTGTCTCTAGTGATTTTAGGGTGGCCTCATGGTTAGTCATTCTTATCTCTGTCTTGTCCATGAATGACTCAGTTTTCTTGACAAAGTGATCCATGTTTTCAATGTAAGCTCATGTCTGTGACATGAATGTGGCCAAAGTCTGCTCTAGTATACTAGGTGCGGCTACCGGCTGCTGCTGTGGTTGCTGTCGTGACAAGATTCTGGATGCCCCTTGGTTTTGGTTGTTCTGCATCTGAGGATTAAGTGCGTTGTTTGGATTGCTCCAAGAGAACTTGGGATCTTTCCTCCAGTTGGGATTGTAATTGATGGAATCATAATTTCTTGGCTTGTTGTAATTTCCAACAAACATCCCTTTTTCTAGTTGTAACGGACAATCTGCCGAACTGTGGTTCCAACTACAAGTCTCACATACCTCTTCTACAGAATATATAGGTTTAGAATCTTTTTTCAATAGATTTTCCACTGCCTTTGTGAGGTATGCAACATGTGTCTTTAGGGAGTTGTCAGCTTCATAATCATTTACAGCTATCCCTCGTTTACCTCTCCTTACTGTAGGGAATTGCTCGTCATTCTTTGCTAAGTTTTTCAACACCACCATTGCTTCATCTGAATCTTTATCCAACAACAGTCCATTTGCTGCTGAATCTATTCTCATACGAGTGTGTGTGTTGGCAGCATTGTATAATTTAATGACTTGATTCCACACGGGGAATCCATGCATCGGGCAGTTCCTTAGAAGGGTTGTAAACCTGTCCCATGCCTCGTGCATTGGCTCGTCATCTTCCTGTTGAAAAGTAGCAATTTCATTACGCAATCGCTCAGATAAGTGAGAAGGATTAAATCGAGATAAAAATTCACGAGAGGGATCTGCCCAAGTTTGTATTGAACCCGGCGTTAGTTTATTCCACCAAGTTTTAGCTCTGTCTCTCAATGAATGAGGAAATAACCGGAGCCTCGGTATTTCTGGATTTATTCCTGGTAATCGAAACGATCCACAAATTTCTTGGAACGTTTTCAGATGTTCTCGGGCATCCTCTGTTGCAGCACCACTAATTTGGCCAGCGGAATTGATCATGTTGAACATAAAATGTTTCAACTCGAAGTTCTCAGCTTCTACGTCTGGCAAGGTGGTCTCTAGTTCCACATGATCATTGATCATATAATCACGACATGACTGTCGTGCAGCCACGCCAGGGGCAGGCCGTCTGTTCCGGTCATCTATGGGAGGATCTTCATCATTCCTCGGGTTATTATTATTTACCTCGTTATGCATTGCTTCTAACTGTTCCTCAAGATAATGGTTTCTTGCTATCAAGAGGTGGACTCGGTTCCTGAGGTTGCACGTACGTTCGATTTCAGGGTCTAGTTTGTACTCAGGTTCTTTGCCTCGTCTAGATCTACGCATAAGCAAGCGGAAAACCTTGTGAAAAGCACATGGTAAACAATCCCAATAAAAACAGAAAAAAGTAAAAGTGCACTATAAGTAAGGGTAAAGATATGTTGCAAGTCCCCGGCAATGGTGCCAAAAACTTGTTGCGTGTCAAGAGTCTTGTCGCAATGTAGTGCAAGTGTACACGACGCAAGTAGTAAAGTGATACTCGAAGTATCGGATGTCGAATCCACAGGGACTAGAAATAGCTCTGTCCTCGGATTGTTGCACAAGAGAGAAAGAAAAGAGTTTAAATTGTTTGGAAAATAATATTGAAGAATAATGAATGTAAAACAATAAAGATTCAGGGTTAAGAGATAGGCCGGTATTGATTTTCTTGGTAGTGCAGGTGTTGCACTTAAGAGAAATTCATGTTTTGTCATCGTCCTTGTCGCGGCAGCACCTGTCGCGACAGAAGTCTTTTGTTGTCGCGGCAGCAATCACACAACTCTGTTCTTCAAGCTTGGCAAGAATCCCTGCTGTGACTTGTCCTATCCCTAGGTCCAAGTACTGTTGATGAACACTTCTTGGATGATACCTCCCAGCGTGAATCGAAGGGTGAACACCAATGTTGTTGAATTCTTCCTTAGCCACTTAACCTCGTCCTATCCCTAGGTCCGAGATAGTTTAACCTTAAACTGGAGAACATGTACTTATTCCTTTCGTATACTTAACTCTCCTGTTGAGTGGATCGATAGAATAATCAAGACCAAGAGGGGTGAATTGGGATTTAAAAACTTTGTGGGAGTGAATGGGCAATTAAAATGGAGAACAAAGGATTTTAGAGTTGTCCAAGTTCCAAATGAACTCTACATCCAATACCTTAGCTACCACTAAGGATTTCAACAATTCACTTGTAACACCCCAATTTTGGGCTTAGAAGTTTTGGGTTTGAACCAGACTGGTCGGATTTTCGGTTCGAATATAAAAGGTGGTTTTAAGGAAAGCCTAGTTCGGGATGCATTAAAAATATGGGAAAATATCTAAAAATCCTATTTTATTGTATATAAGATAATGGTGAAATCAATTTTACAAAATGGGGTTTGGAAATATGAAAATTTGAGTTGGTGACTAAAATGTAATTTTTGAAAAGTTGGTGACTGTTTTAAGAGGATTGAAACTTTGAATCTTTAAGGAGCTAATTTACCCAAGGGAGGATTTCTCCAGATTTTTCTTGATTTTTAAAGACTCATTTAATGTTTAATTAATAAAAAGGAAAGAGGGAAAAAGATATTTTTAGTTTCATAACTAACTTTTACCAAAATTTTCCCATTTCATTTTCTCTCAAAATTCCCTCAGCCAAACACATTTCCACAGCAACTTTTCCTTTGATTTTCACACCTAAAGTTGAGATTTCAATTCCTAAATGATTCCTAATCATTTCTACACCAAATCCTCACCATTTGCTTAATGAATTTTCAAGGATTTTGGCTCTAAACAAGGAGAAATCCACATTTAGAGGTATGAACGTCCTTCTCCTCTAAATACTCAGTTCTTTACTGAAATTCCCAAGTTCTCAATCCTTAAATTGAGTTTTATTAAAGGTTTTAATGTTGTGATCTTGATTTTGGCTTAAAATGCAAGATTTGGACTTAATTTTGAAGAAATTCGTAATAGATCATTGGGCTCTGTTTTGAGATGTCTTTTTGATGTATTTTGGATGTCCAAATGATGTGAAATGGAGGTTTAATCAATGCAATCCCGAATAGGTTGATTTTCCTAAGTTTTTACTTGTGAAAATGGTGGTTTTTGGGGTGATCTTGGTTTTCTGTTAATGCTGGAGGTATAAGGACGAGTTTGGGTTCATTTTGGATGTTAATTGATGTTGGAGGTGTTTTCGGTTGTGTTTGGTAGCCGAAATGTTGGATTTATGTAGAGCAGGGAGTTGAGTTGTGTTGCTGGTGTTTTTAATGCATGATGATGCATTAATCCTCTGTTGTTATGTGCTTGAAACAGGGGAGAATGATCCGTGAGCAATAGAGGTGGCGTTGAAGGTTTCAGATGCTTGGAAGGCTTGTTGGCTAGCCTAGTTTTGTGTATCGGTGAGTGAAGTTGGGTTTTCAGCTTTGAAACCAATGTTTGAAGGTTTTGGGAGCTTAGTTTAAGTCTAAGCAACTTAGCTAAGCTCAAGAGTAAGTAAATGGAATTTCTCTCTTGGTTTGTGTTATGAATTGGTTTTTAAAGCACTTGTGATTGTTGGATACAATGCATGTGATTTGCATGTTTAAATTCTATTTTGGAAGCATATTTTAGCATGGTTTAATGCTGGTTTTGAAAGTCATGTGTGAAGGATGCTCAAGGTAAGAGATCTTTGGTTTTGTACATTGGAATTGTGGAATTGATGCATAGTGTTGCATGTTGTTTAATGGCTTTGTTTAATGCTTCAAAACAGTGAAGTGTTGATGGTAATTGGTGGTTTTGGCATTTTGGTCATGCTTGTAAAAACAATGGATTAATGTGTAAAATGGTTATATTGGCAAGTGATGTAAGTGGTTCTTGGTTACTTTAATCGGATATAGTTAGCCGGCTATAGGATTGGGTGCAACGTGAATTGAGTCGCCTTGGATGTCGAGGGGGTTGTAATTGTACCGTAAACTCCATCCAAGAATCCTAGCGATTGAGGAAATTAGTGTCACCACGATGGAGGATGGCTCTCGTGGGTGAACCTTGTTAAAAGTCACCACGATGGAGAGTGGCTCTCGTGGGTGGACTTTGTTAAGCGTCACAACGGTGGAGGGTTGCTCCCGTGTGTGAGCTTGGTTAAGGTGATTACAATGGTTGTGGTAGCTTCCATGTGTAAGCCTTGTGATGTGTCCCGACTCTCGCTAGTGTGTTATACAACTTCCGATGAGTGATGTTGAGGGGTTGTGATTGTACCGTTAAACTCCATCACGGGTGTTGAGGGGGTTGTGATTGTACCGGTAAACTCCACCTTGTGTTGTTCGGAAGTGTGTATGGAGCGTGTGGGACAACACTTGTAATCCGCGTATCCAATTGTGTCTTGTGTTATGATGGTTTGTGAATTATCACTTGGAAGCCAATATAATGTTCTTGAATGTAATGAAGCATGAGATGCTTGAAATGATGCATGGTTGCATGGGAAGTGTGTGATGTTCTAAGAATGCATGTATTACTTGTTAACTTGTACAAGTGTTTATCTTATATTAAGAATGGTGCATATGTGCATGGGAATCTCTTTAGTGCATTGAAGTCTTGCGAAGGCTTGTTTTAAAAGGCATGTAATGCAAATGTTGATTTTGTGGTTCATGTATTGCATTTGTTTAATGCATGAGATAGATTGAAGGAGTAAGTGGTTTCCAAAGGTTTCTTGCTTTGAGATGATTTTCAAGAATGAGAAAAGTATAATGTGAAGTGGAAGTGTTTTCCAAGGAATTTGTATTTAACTTTGCATATGATGTTCATGCATGGAAAGGTTAAATTGATGGTTTTGCAAGGATGTGCTTTGAAGTGGGTTACTTAGCTTTTCTAAGCTAAGGGTTGGTTTTCATGTTTGAGCAATGCATGATTTAAAGCATGTTGTTTAAAAAGGGGTTTTCAAACACTGCTTTGGTTTATCGAAATGTGTTTACTTCTAAAAGAGGTTTTATGACTCGCTGCATTGATGGTGTTTGGGTTTTGAGCATTCCTCACTAAGCATTATGTGCTTACGCTCCTTTTTGTCCATCAATGCAGATGTTTGAAGTTGGGACAGCAAGAAGCAAGGGATTCAAGGAGAGCTCCACTTGAGATGTATGTCTCGGTTAATAGCTATAGACAATAAAGGCAATGGGGGGAGAGTCTTTTATGTTGATGTTTAATGAGATTGTGTATGTTGGACAAGTTTGGTTTATGATTTTGAACTATGAGGTTTAACGCTTGCAACGTTTGAATCTTCTTATTCATAAGTCGTTATGCTATGCTTCTTGTTTTAAAAGCATGATTAAGTGTTGGATGTGTTGAAAGAGTTGGTGCACCAAGGGGTTGTTTTGTATCTAGATTTTAATGCAATTTGGTAGTTATGATGCTTGGTGAGTTGTTGTTTTGTTGAGAATTGATTTGGAGCATGTTCGATGGGGTTTAAATGTGTTAAAACAGGCCTATCTGCTGTTTCTAGGCAGGGTGTTTCGAAACACCCTTGCCTGTTTCGAAACAGGTGCTTGATTTGGCCTGGGTGTTTCGAAACGGGTAGAGGTGTTTTGAAACACTTTGGCTACTGCCAAGCCCCGTTTCTGAACGGGCTAACCCCGTTTCGGAACACTTGACCGTTGGGCACTGATTTGAATGGTTTTGAGGTTTGCAAGCTTTACGTTTTAGTCCTGATTTTTGTATGTGCAATTGCTTGAGTTTGAGATGTCCGTTTAAGGTGAAATTTGGTAGAGAGGCATGAAACATGACTAATTCCATAATGGTAACTTAAAAATTGGTAAAGTCCTCTTAATTTTCAGAATTTACAAATTGGTCCCTAAATTCGTATTTTGTGCAATTGGGTCCCTTATTGTTTTCCGATTGCTGTGTTTTTTGAGTATGATTATCTCAAGAGTATGCCTAGGTTTAATGTGCATCTAGACAAGTTTAAAAAGAAAAAAAAGGGTCGTTAATCACGGTTGACTTTGGTTTTCCCCGTGTAATCTTCGTAGTCCGGGTCAACCGTCTAGGCCGGGCTAATGGGGTTACATCACTATTTGTTCTTCCCCTTTTAAAGGCTTAGGAGGTAACCTTTACACAACCAGTCAAATTTTCTACCCACAATTTGACCAAACCCTCACAAATAATCAAAGAAGAAATTGGACAAGAAGTATATCTCTCAAATACAAATGTGTCCCTTGAAGTACAACACTCAACCCAAATTTGAAGATAAAATAAGAATTGGATACAACTCAATTTGGGAATTACAAGAGATTGGAAATTAGGCACACTTGAGGTTGGATATTTTCTTGAATGTTTGTCTTTAATGCAATAGTTGTTGCTGGTCTTCAAAGAGCTTCAATTTATACCTCCTCTATCAATTCTAGCCATTTGGGTGGTTAGGGAATTGAATAGAGTCGTTGGGACACTCTCTTTCCACCATAAATGCACTTCTGCAGCTATCCGTATCGGTACACGGGGAGCCGTATCGATACATGTCTCAAAAAAGAAAGAGTTGTTGTACATAATAAAGAGGGGGTATCAAAACGCACGTAGGCGTATCGGTACGGGACAGTGAGTGTATCGAAACAGATAAGATCGTATCAATACCTTTTTCTCAACTTAGCTCACTGGAAGTTTCCGTTTCGATACGAGGGTTTACCGTATCGATACGGGTCAACTGCCATTTTAAATGTTGGTTACCTAACAACTGACACCAACGGTCGAATACATTTAAAACACTTCGAATTAAAAATTCATTTAATACCGTATCGATACGGGTGAAGCCGTATCGGTACACCATTCAAAGTCCTTCAGTTTTACAGAGGGGCGTATCAATATAGATGCAATCTGTTTTGATACACGGTTTCGATGCGGTGAGGGGTGTATCGAAACGCGTCTTTCCAGTAGCCAACTGTAAAAAAGGTATCGATACGACTTGAAGCGTATCGATACACCTGGACGATTTTCAATACTTTGGCTTTGGAACACTTAGAAAATATTTGGAGTTTTGAGTTTTTCAAATCAGTTTTAAAGTGTTGGTGATTTAAAACTTATTAAAGGGACTTAGAAATCAATTTCAAGTTTTTCAATTTGATCCTTAACAATTTAGTTATATCAAAATCAAACATAGGTTCCACAATCTCCCCCTTTTTGATATAACAAAACCAAAACTCAAATTTTTGACACTTTGAAAAACTTAGCAAAATTAACTCCCCCTTAATATTTGCTAGGTAACTTTTAATTTTGCAAATCAAAATTTTTAAGTGTTGTGAGCTTCCCTCTCCCCCTTTTTGTTAGATAAAAAATAATTGAGACAATGTAAAGTGCATAACTTAGGCAAAGGTATAAATAAGCAAGCAACATAATTATCATTAAGTTCAAAATAAAGCATAACATCAACTTAAAAATCCAAAAAAACAGAAAATCAAAGCATAGGTTTAAAATAAAGTAAACTTAATCCTAAAAACATGAAGCAAAGGTGCATAAATAAAATATCCTAGATGATATGCATGGAATGCAAGGATAGGCTACTAGGCATCATCATCGCCTTCTTCATCATCTTCATCTTCATCCACAATTGGATCATCATTCCTCATGCTATTACGCCACTCATCATGGAAAGCGGTGAGAGAGATATTCATAGATTTGTGATCGCTTTCAAGAGAGGTGAGGCGATTCTCCACATTCGTCAAACGAGTATCAATCGTGGTAAACCTCGAAGCCATCTCCGTACGCAATCCCGTGAATTGCTCATTAAGGATAGTCATTAGAGCATCCATGGAAGGTGGATGAGGAGGTGGAGAAGCTTGAGGAACTTGTTCACCTTGAGGATTTGCAAATTGTTCCGCGGCCTCGGTAGGAAGCTCGGATAGACGTAACCAACTACCATTAAAATAATGGAATTTACCCCTTGCAAGAGAGCGTTTATCGATTGGGTCGGTGAGGGGAGTTGGGAAGTCATGCGAGCAATCAATCTCCTTTTGTAGAAAGAAGTAGCTTAGGGTTGTGCCATAGGTGAAGGAAGTGACAAGAGTGGTGTGACGATGTTGCACAAGGTAAACGATCTCCGCAAACATGGTACGAGCAAGGTTCGGACGTTTTCTTTCACGGAAACATCGAATCCAAAAGTCATCCACTTGGCGGATAGTAGAGTACTTTCCTCTGGAAGGCCTAAACCACCAAGAGACCATCAAATGGAGGATCCGATCTTAAGCATATAGGGCGGTGACGGAACCACTAAGAACATGGCCTAAAGCATTCTAATCATCAATGCCTTCATCCTCCAACTTAAAGACCTCACAAATAGAGTTGACATCTATAGTGACTTTCTTACCCATAAGATAGGAATTAACCGCGGTAACAACCCCATCACGATTAGCACAACATTTGGCATTAGCATAAAAGATTAAAACCAAAATACGAAAATAAAACTCGGGAATGGAGAGAAAATCCATAAACTTCCATAGTTGGAGCAAAGGTAGATATTTAAACTTGAATCGCTCTGAGTCAAGAAAAGGAATAGAGATTACCCTTTCCGGACGGATCTTGTAGTTTTGGAATTGACGAAAATAGGTGAGAGCTCCTTGGGTTTGAAAAGAGTGTTGATAGATTTGAGTGAGATTCGGACAAGCACCCTCTCCGGTATTGGATGATTTACCAGTTTCATTAAGACGTGATCTCTTCCTAGAAGGGGCCATGAACTAGAAAACAAATGTATGCATTAAGATCTCTTCATTCAACTCATTGAAAAATCAAAAATCAAGGTAAAAAAATTTACAAAAAAAATTGAAAAGAAGTTTTAAAAACAAGTTTTGTTAAGAAGACAAACATAAAAACAAAACAAAAAATTTGAAAACGAAAATGAAAAGAAAAATTAAAAGAAAAAGAAAGGGTTTTACCTTGATAGTGATTAGAGAAGAATGGAAGAAAAGCCTAGCACCAAATTGATGAAAAAGCCTTAGAGCTTTGCTTGATTTGAAACCCTCTTGATGTTTTTGAGTTGTGGTGTGAAAATATTAGGGAGGAAGAGGCTATTTATAGGCTGAAAACGGATTTTGAGGAATTTTAAATTTGGTAAAAGTTGAACACTTTAAATGCCAAATTAAAGCAGTCTGCGCAATCACGTACCGATACAGGGGTAAAAACGTAATTCCCATAAAAATGCTCGTTGAAGGATCGTATCGAAACGGATGCAATCCGTATCGAAACGATTGTAGCTCGTATCGAAACGGGTTTAACCGTATTGATACCCGTTAAAGGCAAAATGTATTCTTGGAAACTAATGAATTGCGCGTATGTAACACCCCAATTTTGGGCTTAGAAGTTTTGGGTTTGAATCAGACCGGTTTTAATTTCAATTCGAATATAAAAGGTGGTTTTTAGGGAAAACCTAGTTCGAGATGCATTAAAAATATGGAAAAATATCTAAAAATCCTCTTTTATTATATATAAGAGAGTGGTGAAATCAATTTTACAAAATGGGGTTTGGAAATATGACATTTCAAGTTTGTGACTAAAATGTAATTTTTGAAAAGTTGGTGACTGTTTTAAAAGGATTGAAACTTTGAATCTTTAAGGAGCTAATTTACCCAAGGGGAGTTGGTCCTAGTGCAGGCAAGCGAGCTGCTGAGTATAGTTCGGGTGGCGGACGAAACAAGAGAGGACTTGATCGGAAGTATCAGTCTTCAGCTAGGCGTGGTGGTGGAGGGCAAGGTGCGCCTGTTCAAGGGGACAAGGCGAGAGCTGATCAGAACACATGTTGGGCATGTGGATCGCGTGGTCATCAGAGGCGTGATTGTCCTCGAGCAGCGAGGGAGGTACAGGCTCCTATTGTGGTGACCGGTACTTCGTGCTGGAACTGTGGTTCGGTGGATCACATGAAGAAGGAGTGTCCTCTGTTGGCCGGTGGTGGTCAAGGACGTGCTCCTGGAGTTGTTGCACCACAGAGAGGTCGTGGGCGCGACCGTGGTAACTTCCAGCGCAGGAAGGATGGTGGAAGGAATGTGGCTCATGTGGTAGCTGTTCAGCCTGAGGGTGGTGGCCAGGCCAGAGTGTATGCTCAGAGGGAGGGGAGGAATGACACGGATGTGATCGCAGGTACTTTCACTTTGCAATCCTTGTCATTACTTTCCTTGATTGATTCTGGATCTACACACTCATACATATTGCGTGAACATGCTCAATTGCTTGGGTTGCCTGTTGAGTCTTTGGATGTTGGTATGCGTGTAACTAGTTCTTTTGGTGAGACTGTTGTGACTCGAAATCTTTATAGAAGGTGTCCCTTGGTTGTGCAAGATCATGTTTTTCATGTTGATCTTATGGAATTGCCTTTCTATGGTTTTGATGTAATCCTTGGTATGGATTGGCTTGTTGAGCATCGAGCTGTAGTGGATTTTGAGAATAAGCGAGTTTCGTTGAAGCTTGCGGATGATTATGAGGTAGTGGTGGTTGGTGAGAATGTGAAGTTTCTTGCCAATGTGGTGTCTACATTGGAAGCGAGACGGATGCTGAGGCAAGGTTGTGAAGCTTACCTCGCTTTTGTGATGAATCCTAGCTCTAAGGAGTTACGAGTGCAAGATATCAGGATTGTGCGAGAGTTTCCTGGTGTGTTTCCGGAGGAGTTGCCTGGATTGCCTCCTAATCGCGAAGTGGAGTTTGGGATTGAGCTGTATGAAAACACAACCCCAGTGTCCATTACTCCTTATCGAATGTCACCTAAGGAGTTGAAAGAGCTGAAGACGCAACTTCAGGAGTTGCTTGATCGTGGTTTCATTCGGCCGAGTGTGTCACCTTGGGGTGCACCGGTCTTGTTTGTGAAGAAAAAGGATGGCACTATGAGAATGTGCATTGATTATCGTCAGCTTAACAAGTTGACTATCAAGAATCGGTATCCATTGCCGAGAATTGATGATCTTTTTGATCAATTTCGGGGAGCGGCTGTGTTCTCTAAAATTGACTTAAGGTCGGGTATTACCAGTTGAAGGTGAAGGATGTGGATGTGCCAAAGACAGCCTTCAGAACGAGGTATGGGAATTATGAGTTTCTTGTGATGCCGTTTGGTTTGACGAATGCTCTTGCAGCTTTCATGGACATGATGAATAGAGTGTTCCATGAATACTTGGATAAATTTGTTGTGGTGTTCATTGATGATATTCTCGTGTACTCTCGTACTGAGGAGGAGCATGAAGGGCATTTGAGAATTGTGTTACAGGCTTTGTTGGAGAATCAGCTTTATGCCAAGTTGAGTAAGTGTGAGTTCTGGCTTAGAGAAGTTGTGTTTCTTGGTCATGTGGTTTCTGCTGAGGGGATTCGTGTTGATCCTCAAAAGATTGAGGCAGTTATGAATTGGAAGCCTCCTAAGTCTGTTCATGAAGTCCGTAGTTTCCTTGGTTTGGCAGGATACTATCGGAGGTTCGTGAATGGGTTTTCAAAGATTGCTGCACCTTTGACGAAGTTGTTGCAGAAGGATGTTAAGTATGAGTGGACGGAAGCGAGACAGCAGGCTTTTGAGAAGCTTAAGGCAGCTTTGACGCAAGCTCCTATCTTGGTTCAACCTGAATCAGGGAAAGAGTTTGTGGTGTATAGTGATGTGTCCTATGTTGGTTTGGGATGTGTGTTGATGCAAGAGGGTAAGGTGGTGGCTTATGCATCGCGTCAGTTAAAGGTGCATGAGCGCAATTATCCTACGCATGACATTGAGTTAGCTGCGGTAGTTTTTGCTTTGAAAATTTGGAGACATTACCTGTATGGTGATAAGTGTACTGTGTACACGGACCACAAGAGTTTGAAGTATCTGATGTCTCAGAAAGAGTTGAATCTTAGGCAACGACGTTGGGTGGAGTTGCTTAAGGATTACGATTTGACAATCGAGTACCATCCGGGTAAAGAAAATGTTGTAGCGGATGCCTTGAGTAGGAAGGTAGCGGTTGAGTTGAGGGCTATGTTTGCCAGTTTGAGCATTTCGCGTGATGGTGGTCTTGTGGCTGAGTTGCAAGTGAAACCATCCTTGATTCAGTTGATTAAGTAAAAGCAGTTGTTGGATGATTCCTTGGTGCCACATGTTCAGGATATTGCGGAGGATAGGCCATCGGATTTCTGCTTTAATGATGATGGAGTTTTATGCTTTGGGAGTCGGATAGTAGTGCCCAATGATGCTGATTTGAGGCGTGCTATTCTGACTGAAGCTCATAGTAGTCCTTTTGCTATGCACCCTGGTAGTACTAAGATGTACCGTGATCTCCATGATGAGTACTATTGGGTGGGTTTAAAGAAAGATGTTGCCGAGTTTGTAAGCAAGTGCATGGTATGTCAGCGAGTTAAGGCTGAGCATCAGTTTCCTCCAGGGTTGTTGCAACCATTGAGGATTCCTGAGTGGAAGTGGGAAAGGATTACCATGGACTTCGTGTCTGGTTTGCCTTTGCCTCCATCGAAGAAGAATTCGGTGTGGGTGATTGTGGATCGCCAGACGAAGTGTGCGCATTTCTTGCCTGTGCATACTACGTACACTTTGGATAAGCTTGTGGAGCTGTACATTGCTGAGATTGTGCGGTTGCATGGTGTGCCAAAGTCGATTGTATCAGATAGAGATCCGAGGTTTACGTCGCGTTTCTGGCAGTGTTTGTATCAGGCTTTGGGTACACGGTTGAATTTCAGTACATCTTATCATCCGCAGTCGGATGGACAGTCTGAGCGTGTTATCCAGGTGTTGGAGGATATGTTGAGGTGCTGTGTGATTGAGTTTCAGGGTTCTTGGGAGAAACATTTGCCTTTGGTGGAGTTTTCCTATAATAATAGTTATCGGGCAAGTATTCAAATGGCACCTTATGAAGCTTTGTACGAGAGGAAGTGTAGGACTCCTCTTTGTTGGGCTGAAACAGGTCAGAAGTTGGTATCGATGCCAGCTTTGTTGAAAGGAACCACTGAGAAGGTGAAGCTCATTTGTGAGCGATTGAAGGCAGCTTCTGATCGGCAAAAGTCTTACGCGGATTTGAAGCGTAAGGAGATTGAGTATGCGGTGGGTGACCGTGTGTTTTTGAAAGTTTCGCCTTGGAAAAAGGTGATGAGGTTTGGCCGGAAGGGTAAGTTGAGCCCTAGGTACATTGTACCATACGAGGTGATTGAGCGTGTGGGTCCTGTTGCGTACAAGTTGAGGTTACCGCAAGAGTTAGAAAAGATTCATGATGTGTTTCATGTTTCTATGCTTCGGAAGTATAGATTGGATCCTTCTCATGTGATGCCTGTGGAGGAAGTGGAGTTGAATCCGGATTTGACCTATGATGAGGAACCAGTGAAAATTCTGGATTCAGATAATAAATTTCTTTGAGGTAAGACCATTGAGTTGGTAAAGGTGTTGTGGAAGCATCGTGGTGCTGAGGAAGCCACGTGGGAACGGAAGGATGACATGTTGAAGCAGTTTCCGTACCTTTTTCCTTCAGGTAAATTTCGAGGACGAAATTTCTTAAGGGGGGGGGGGAGTTGTAACACCCCAATTTTGGGCTTAGAAGTTTTGGGTTTGAATCAGATCGGTTTTAATTTCGATTCGAATATAAAAGGTGGTTTTTAGGGAAAGCCTAGTTCGGGATGCATTAAAAATATGGAAAAATATCTAAAAATCCTATTTTATTATATATAAGAGAGTGGTGAAATCAATTTTAAAAAATGGGGTTTGGAAATATGACATTTCAAGTTAGTGACTAAAATGTAATTTTTGAAAAGTTGGTGACTGTTTTAAAAGGATTGAAACTTTGAATCTTTAAGGAGCTAATTTACCCAAGGGAGGGTTTCTCCAGATTTTTCTTAAATTTTAAAGACTCATTTAATGTTATTTAATAAAAAGAAAAGAGGGAAAAGAGATATTTTAGTTTCATAACTAACTTTTGCCAAAATTTTCCCATTTCATTTTCTCTCAATTTTCCCTCAGCCAAACACATTTCCACAGCCACTTTTCCTTTGATTTTCACACCTAAAGTTGAGATTTCAATCTCTAAATGATTTCAAATCATTTCTACACCAAATCCTCATCATTTGCTTATTGAATTTTCAAGAATTTTGGCTCTAAACAAGGAGAAATCCACATTTAGAGGTATGAACGTCCTTCTCCTCTAAATACTCGGTTCTTTACTGAAATTCCCAAGTTCTCAATCCTTAAATTGAGTTTTATTAAAGGTTTTGATGTTGTGATCTTGATTTTGGCTTAAAATGAAAGATTTGGATTTAATTTTGAAGAAATTCATATTAAATGATTGGGCTCTGTTTTGAGATGTCTTTTTGATGTATTTTGGATGTTTAAATGATGTGTAATTGAGGTTTAATCAATGCAATTCCGAATAGGTTGATTTTCCTAAGTTTTTACTTGAGTTAATGGTGGTTTTTGGGGTGATTTTGATGTTCTGCTATAGCTGGAGGTATAAGGACGTGATTAGGTCCTTTTTGGATGTTAATTGATGTCTAAGAATGATTGAAATTGATGGATCTTGGCTGGGTAATGTTGTAGAGGTGTTTGGATGTGATTTCGGTTGTGTTTGGTAGCCGAAATGTGAGTTTTGATGAGAGCAGCGAGTTTAGGTGTTTTGGCTGAAGATTTTAATGCATGATGATGCATTAATCCTCTGATTTGATGTGTTTAAAACAGGGGAGACATCTTCGGATCCTTGTGGTGTTGATCCGGAGGCTTGATCGGTGTTTCGGCAAGCTTGCGAAACGGAATCGGTGAGTGAAGTTTGGTTTTCAGCTTTGAAACCAATGTTGGAAGGTTATGGGAGCTTAGTTTAAGTCTAAACCACTTAGCTAAGCTCAAGAGTAAGTTTTCGGAGAAACTCTCTTTTTGAAGAACCATGAGATGGTTGAATGCAATGTGTTTATTTTGCATGTTTAAATTCTGTTTTGAAAGCATATTTTAGCATGTTTAATGCTGGTTTTGTAAGCCATGTGTTGAAGGATGCTCGAGGTAAGAGATCCTTGTTTTGAACATTGATAAATGTGGTTCGATGCATGGTGATGCATGGTTATTTAATGGCTTTGTTTAATGCTTTAAAACAGTGGATTAATGATGGTAAATGATGTATATTGGCAAGTGATGTGTTGGTTTAAAAGTACTTGAATCGGATATAGTTAGCCGGCTATAGGATTGGGTGCACCGTGAATAAAGTCGCCTTGGATGTTGAGGGGTTGTAATGGTACCGTAAACTCCATCCAAGTACACTAACGAGATGTCTAAGATCATAATGGTGGTTAAAATGCCATGTGAGGATCTTGTGTTGTGTGTCCCGTGTTCTCGTTAGTGATGTTATACAACTACCAATGAGTGATGTGGAGGGGTTGTAATTGTACCGTAGACTCCATCACGGGTGTTGAGGGGTTGTGATTGTACCGGTAAACTCCACCCTGAGTGTTGGTAGAGTGTATGGAGTGTATGGGACAACGCTTGTAATCCGCGTATCCGATTGTGTTTTGAGTTGAAAAATGGTTATGGATTATCACTTGAAAGCCAATATGACATGTTGATGAATTGAAGCATGAGATGCTTGGTTTGTATGCATAAATGCATGGTAAATGATGTTTTGAAATAAAAGGCCTTGAAAAGGTGTTTTTACAAAGTGCATTATTGTGTTGTTTTATTAGAGCATTTCTCACTAAGCATACTTGCTTACGCTCTCTCTTTCTCGAACCAATAATGCAGAGCATTGAAGTGCTTTAAGGGCAGCAAGGAGGTCAAGGATCCAAGCGAAAGTCTAAGCTCATGTATGGTGACTATTTTCACAACACTATTAGCTTTTGGTATTTGGCAATGGGAACCTAGATTGTGTTTTTGGGAGATGTTTTGGACTCCCTAAGTTTGGTTTAATGCCTATGATGATGTTGGAACATGTAAATGGCCATTTGGTATTTTGTTTTGGAGATTTGATGATTGCTTGCTTTTCATTATAGGATGCATGCCTTTAGACTTGTGGTTTTTCTTATTTGAGGCTATGATTGAGCTTTGATGATGCAAATATGTTCCTTTAATGTTTGATGACTTGTTGGTATGATTTGGAGGTCATATGATTGTGTTTGGTGGGTCGAAAGAGTGTAAAACAGACTTTTCTGTTGTTTCTGGGCAGGGTGTTTCGGAACACCCTTGCCCGTTTCGAAACAGGTGCATATTTTGGCCTGGGTGTTTCGAAACGGGCTGAGGTGTTTCGAAACACTTTGGCTACTGCCAAGGGGTGTTTCTGAACGGCCTAGACCCGTTTCGAAACACTTGACCGTTGGGCACAATTTTGAATGATTTTGAGGTTTGCAAGCTTTACGTTTTAGTCCTGATTTTTGTATATGCAATTGATTGAGTTTGAGATGTCCGTTTGAGATGAAATTTGACAGGGAAGCATGAAACATGACTAATTTCATAATGGTAACTTAAAAATTGGTAAAGTCCTCGTAATTTCCAGAATTTACAAATTAGTCCCTAAATTCGTATGTTGTGCAATTGAGCCCCTTATTGTTTTCCGATTGTTGTGATTTTTTGAATATGTTTATCTCAAGAGTACACCTAGGGTTAATATGCATTTAGACAAGGTTAAAAGGAAAAAAAGGGGGCGTTAATCAAGGTTGACTTTCGGGTTGACTTTGGTTTTCCCCGTGTAATCTTCGTAGTTCAGGTCAACCGTCTAGGTTGGGCTAAGGGGGTTACAGCGTATCGATACGCGTAGGGCCGTATCGATGCCCTAAGCCCAAAAATACATTTTAGGCCTAAAGAACAACCATAAGCTCGATTCTAACACCTCCTAAAGGAATGCATATGATGATTGAGTAGTTCTAAGCATATTTTAAAAGAATCATACTCCCCCTAGCTATAGGCATGGATATTTTCAAGAGTTACAAAACACAAACATGCAATTTCACAAGATCAATCAATTTTAATCACAAAAGAGGTCCTAAAAGGTCAAGATAGGCTAGTTAGACCTAACTCTCTCCTAAGAGACCAAAAACGCTCTTTGTCTAAAGGTTTTGTAAATATGTCCGCTAATTGATTTAAGGTGTCAACATACTCTATAACAACATCTTCTTTAAAGATATGATCTCTAATGAAATGATGCGTTATTTCTATGTGTTTGGTTCTAGAGTGTTGGATGGGATTTTTTTGTCAAACATATGGCACTAGTGTTATCACACTTAAGGGGTATGGTTTCAACTTTAATACCATAATCTAAGAGTTGTTGCTTCATCCAAAGGACTTGAGCACAACAACTCCCTAAGGATATGTACTCGACTTTGGTGGTAGATAAGGCTACACTATTTTGTTTCTTAGAGAACCAAGATATGAGCATACTACCTAGGAATTGACAAGTTCTTGAAGTACTCTTCCTATCGATTTTACACCCCCATAATCCGCATCCGAATAAGCATGAAGGTTGAAGGTGGAGTCTCTAGGGTACCAAAGACCTAAACAAGGAGTATCTTTAAGGTACCTAAAGATTATTCTCTTAACGACTATAAGGTGAGACTCTCTAGGGCTAGCTTGAAACCTAGCACACAAGCGAACACTAAACAGGATATCTGGTCTACTTGCGATAAGGTAAAGCAATGATCCAATCATAGAACGATAAAGCTTAGAGTCAACACACTTACCTCCTTCATCCTTGTCAAGCTTTGTAGATGAGCTCATACGTGTGGCTTGAGGCTTTGCATTCTCCAAGCCAAACTTCTTGAGCATATCTTTGATGTATTTTGCTTGATTGATGACGGTGCCATCCTTCCTTTACTTGGTTTGGAGTCCCAAAAAGAATGAGAGCTCCCCCATCATGCTCATCTCGAATTCACCTTGCATTAGCTTAGCAAACTCTTTGCAATGACATTCGTTAGTAGAACCAAAAATAATATCATCAACATAAATTTGTACTACTAAGATGTCATTTTTATACCTTTTTATGAAAAGTGTAGTGTCCACCTTACCTTTTTCAATTAAAAAGTTTGAAAGTCTTTCATACCAAGCTCTAGGAGCTTGTTTTAAACCATAAAGAGCTTTAGTGAGTTTGAAAACATGATTTGGAAATTTTGAGTCTTCAAAACCCGGTGGTTGTTCCACATACACTTCTTCATTTATAAAACCATTTAAAAATGCCTTTTAACATTCATTTGAAAAAGCTTGAAATCATGATAACATGCATATGCAAGCAACGTCCTAATGGCTTCCATTCTAGCTACGGGTGCATAGGTTTTATCAAAATCTATTCCCTCCTCTTGAGTGTAACCTTGTGTTACTAGTCTAGCTTTATTTCTCACAATGTTACCACTCTCATCTAGTTTGTTCCTAAAGACCCATTTAGTTCCTATAGTAGATTGATTACTAGGCCTATCAACTAATGTCCAAACGTTACTTCTCTCAAATTGATTTAACTCTTCTTACATAGCCATAATCCAAAAATCATCTTTCAATGCTTCTTTTATATTCTTAGGCTCTATGCATGAGATAAATGTAACATGATTCATTAGTCTAAGAGAAGATCGAGTGGTTACCCCTTGGATGGATCACCCAAGATTTCACCATCTTTGACACAGTTGAACTCCCTTGGGTAGCTCACTTCTTTTTCCTCAAGAGCCAAGTCCTTCAAGGCATTAAGAGGTGGATCTCGTGTGTCCTCTTCTTTTGTTGGAATCTCATCCTCCTTTGAAGTTTGTTCTCCATCAAAGGCATTTATGATTCCTACAACATCATTATCACAAGAATCCTTCCTTGGAAGGAGGTTATCATCGAATACAACATGTATAGATTCTTCTACTACTAAAGTTCTCTTGTTAAAAACACGATAGGCTTTATAGGTTAAAGAGTATCCTATGAAAATAGCTTCATCACTTTTTGCATCAAATTTACCTAAGTTGTCTTTTCCATTATTTAAAACAAAACACTTGCAACCAAATGGATGAAAATAGCTAATGTTAGGCTTTTTAGATTTTAAAATTTCATAAGGTGTTTTCTTTAAAATTAGCCTAATCATTACTCGGTTAAAATCGTAGCAAGCGGTGTTTGTGGCTTCCGCCCAAAAATATTTAGGTAAATTGTTTTCACAAAGCATGGTTCTAGCCATTTCTTGTAAAGTTCTATTTTTCCTCTCAACTACCCCATTTTGTTGAGGAGTTCGAGGAGCCGAAAAATTGTGGCTAATACCATTTTCATTTAAAAACTCTTCAAACCCTAAGTTTTGAAATTCGGTTCCATGATCACTTCTAATATGGAAAATTTTAAGTTCAAGATCATTTTGTGTTAGTTTTGAAAATGTGATGAATTTTTCTAAAGACTCATCTTTAGTACTTAAAAATAGAACCCAAATAAATCTAGAAAAATCATCTACAAGAACAAATGCATAAGATTTACCACCCAAGCTCATAGTCCTAATTGGCCCAAATAAATTCATATGGATAAGTTGTAAACACCTACTTGTAGAAACATCATTAATGGATTTAAAGGAAGACTTATGTTGTTTACCCTTAGAGCATGCATCACAAATTTTAATCTTTTGAGAACTTAATCTTGGGTAAACCTCTAACTAGATCAAGGGAAACTAATTTTTCTAAAACACTTATGCTAGCATGTCCTAGTTTCCTATGCCATAACCATGCATCATTTTCATTTTGAGCTACTAAACATGCATGAGATGTATGTATATCATCTAGATGCACCATGTAAATGTTACCTATGCGATGACCAATGAGCATAATATTATTAGATTTAATGTCAACAATTTTGCACACATTTTTATCAAATAAAACATTAAATCCTTTATCACACAATTGACTTATGCTCAACAAATTATATTTAAGACCATCGACATACAAGACATTTTCAATAAGAATAGTAGAGTGATTACCTATGGAGCCAATACCTTTAATGTGGCCTTTGGAGTTGTCACCAAATGTCACCACTCCTCCACTTTTTGGCTTTAGATCCATGAATCTACTCTTGTCTCCGGTCATATGCCTCGAGCATCCACTATCAAGGTACCATGAATTTTGACTTTGAGCTTTGGCCTTGTAGCAATGCTCCCCCTACAAACAAAGATATTAAACTTTTGTTTTTGGTACCCAAATCATTTTGGGTCCACGAGTGTTAGCTCCCAACAACTTGGTTCCCTTAGGAATCCAAGGTGACATAGTAACAATGTTATTAGATTTTACAAGTTCTTTAGGAACCCATACACTTCTAATCCTTTTAGTTTTACTATGTCTAGGAAAGCTACTTGTTTGTAGTTATTAGTCTTTTTCTTAGGTTGGTTTGTTTTAGAAGATTCACCTATTTCATGCTTCACACTACCAACATTTTTAAAAGACTCTTTGAGCTTGTTAAGCTCACCTAACACCTTTTGGTGTTCACTATTTCATTGAGAAAAAAGATTATTTAGGTATATATTTTCATCTTGGAAGAATTTAAGTTCATCTTTCAAACCTAAAATCTTTTTCTCTAATTTTAAATTAACTTGAGAAAGTGAGTCTTTTTTATCATTTAATTCCGAAATTATTTTCTTATTCCTAATGACCAACTCCTTGTATTTCTCAACTAATTCATCATAAACCTCTTGCAACTCATCATATGCATTATTTAATTCATCATATGTAAAATCTAAAGATGATTAGTTAGAGGTTACCATGGAGGAATCTTCCTCAAGTGCCATGAGGCAAAGGTTGGCCACTTCTTGTTCGTCATCCTCAGATGACTCCTCATCTCTCCAAGTAGCAAGCTTGGCTTTGAGCTTCTTCTTCTTCTCAAAGCCCTTCTTCTTGAGTTGAAGGCACTCCGAACGTATGTGGCTGTAACACCCGGGTTCGGGGGTCGGGTGAAAATAATAATTTAAAAATAGTTCGGGTTTCGATTTCAAAATTTTTAATAATAATTATAATGGTTTGGGCCTCGAGTTTTAAGTCAAATAAAATTTAATTGGGCCATTTACAAGACAAGCCCAAATTTGCCATGGTGTCATCCATTGTAGTTCCCTTAATTCATTAAGGGTGTTTTGGTCCTTTGACCCCCATTTTAAACAAACATAAGCTAATTGCTTTTGGCTCATCTTCTTCTCTCCACACCATTTTCTCTTCCAACCTCCAAAACCACCCATCCTCCTTAGGTTACTATTCCATCCATCTTCTTGCTCGTTTTGAATAATTTCGCAAAGGTAATCATGTCTTTGACTTACCCTCACTTTTTCCTACAAGCTAACACCCTTATCTTTCATTTTTATTCATGTTTTTAAGATTTGGAATTTGTAGGATTTTGGATAAAAATGTTTGCTTTATGGCTTTTGACTAAAGATTTCGGGTTATTGTTGGGATGGGGGTTGTTTGTGGTCCATGAGACTCATTATACATGATTTTTAAAGGATTTTATGCATTTTCCGGATTTGGGTTTTTGGGAGGTTTTTGAGAGATTTTGGGTTGAAATATGGGGGTGTTCTATGTAGAAATGAGAGGGCTAATGGTTAGGGTATATGTAAGCATTGTTTTGAAGGCTTTAGAGAGTAGTTTGAAGGTTGAAATCAATGGTTTTAAGGGGTGCTTAAGGGCTGCTCGGATTTTTGGAGTTTTGAGCTAGTTTTCAATGGAAAATTGATGTCTTGAGAGTGGTATTTAATCCGGATTGATTATTTTAGAATATGGACTAATTTGAGATTATTTGCTTGGTGTTGGAATGGCTAGAAGCGAGAATTTTGGTTGGTGAAGCTTCGGGGACAAATCCGGGGATTTCGGAGTCTTGAGCTTGGTCTTCGGTCTTCTCTTGGGTAGCAATGGTGAGTAGAATTATTGGGTTTTACTTTTTGCCCGATATGGATTCTTTGGGGGTTTGGGTAGAACCTTGAGAGGTCACCTAAACCCGTGTGTAAGCCTTTCTACTCTCATGTTGTTGTGATATATTGATTGTGGATGCGTTGTGATCATTTGAATGCATTTTAAGTTGTTAATGTTGTGGTCGTGTTGAGTTCGTTCCTCACGTGATGGTGGTCTAAACTACGGTGATGTGTAGTCCCACCGATAGTGACTAGTAGGGTAGTACTTTTATGTGTAGTCCCATTGGAAATCCACTAGTCGAAACGGTGATGTGTAGTCCCACTGTAAGTGTATGTTGGTTGTGCTTGTGCAAACCAAATGTTGTGGTTGAGATAGACCCTCGTGCATCCATTACTTTCTTGCATATAAATCGTATTTTGGAAAACTGCATGTTGTGAATTGTAGAGCCTCTCTCACTAAGCTAGATTGCTTATGCTCTTTATGTTTCCAACGTGCAGATCGTTAGGGTTCGGGAGGCGAGCGGGCGAGGGAGGAGCTTTTGGAGTTCTCAAGCAAGTTTAAGTATGGTTTGCTTTCGTAATAATGTCTAGACAATGGGGTGTAGAGTGTTAGGAGTTGGGGTCAAACTCCTTAGGAGGTTATGCTTGAAATTGTTAAACTCATGTTGTGTGATGCTTTTGCTTCTTGGATTAAGACCTATGTTTCGTATGTGGTTTATTTGCATATGCCTAAACTTGTATGATGTTGGCCTATGTATGCCTTATGCTTGACTACATGGTGAATGATGTCTTGTGCTTGCTAAACATGCTTCTTGAGAAATTGTATGGAGTCTTGTTTGTATGTTTTCGTTAGATTAAATGCCTCCCATGCTAAGTCTCAATTGTGGTTTGATGCATGAATGTTTGTTTACGCTTAGGAGTGCCCAAAAATTGCATCTAGAATCGTAGGTGAAGTTACCAAGTAGTGAAATGAGGAGTTGCAGAGCAGGGGTATCGATACGGTTAGACCCGTATCGATACGGCCTTCTTAGTTCAGGCCTTTCGTTTTGATACGCGGGGAGACGTATCGATACTATTTTGGACACTGGAGCTACTGTCCAACTTGGTATCGATACCTGTCTCAGGCGTATCGATACCATTTTGGTCACTGAAGTCACTGTCCAAACTTGGTATCGATACCGGTCTTTGGCGTATCGGTACGGTCATCTTAGCGTTGACTGTGATAAGTCAACCTTTGGGGAGGGTATCGATACACTCCTTGGGTGTATCGATACGGTCTCCATAGGCTGACATTGACTTTTTGACCTAGTCAAGGTGTATCGATACACCCCTTAGGTGTATCGATACCGCCTGCAGTTAAGTTAAAAATTGGGCTTTTGGATGTGGTTTTGGGTTCGTTCGATTGCCTCGTGTACGTTGTTCCGCTGATTGATCACTTAGGACTTTAATTTTCCTCTAGACAAGATTAATTTAAAAAAAAGAATAGGGTTGCTAACCGAAGGGGAGCCTTAACGGGTTTCACTTCAGTTTTCCCCGTATAGCCCACTTAGACCGGTCATCCGGCCAGACCGGGATGAGGGGGTTACATTTATTGGTATCAGAGCCTGAGGTTTTCGAGACCTCGGGCAGGTAAGTGAGGTAAGTTAAGGTATTATGAGTGTTTTGCCATGCATGTCTAAATTTTGTTTTAGCACGGTGTATGTATGCATGCTATGGTGACCTTGCTGTTGTTTGAGGGTTGGTTTGAGTCCCCCATTGTTAGGCATTGTTGTCAAAATAAAAAGGGAAAATTGTTTTGGTTTAAAGAGCTTGAGAACCGGAGTCCTTGCCCCTTGCTAACCTAATGTTTCTTTGTTGTTGTGTGTTTATTGTTTTAGATTACTTTAATTGCTATGGTGAGACCAAGGGGACGGCCTAGGGCGGGTGACCAGGCACCCGAGAACGCGCCTCCTGCTCTTAATGCTCCCGGTGGAAATGAAGGGAACGTCGGAGGTGATGGTAATGGGCCTCAGGCTGAGGCTAATGTGGGAGGTAATGGGGCTCAAGCGGGCCAAGGTCAAGCAGGCCCAGATGTGGCTCATTTGATTCAGACTATAGCCGGAGCTTTTCAGACAGCTTTGGCTGGTATGCAAGCTGCAGCACCACCTCAGGGTGCGGGGACAGGATTACCCCTAGAGAGGCTTCGTAACTTGGGGGCAGTTGAGTTTCGTGGATTGTCTCCGGAGGGTTCGGAAGGGTGGCTTGAGAGCACTACTCGCATCTTGGGCCAGATTGAGTGTTCGGATGCCCGTAAGTTGGGATGCATTGTCTCATTGCTTCAGGGAGACGCTTATACTTGGTGGACCACTGCTATTTCTGGTATGGCTGAGACGGATATCACATGGGAGTTTTTCAAGAATGCTTTTAAGAGGAAGTACCTCGGAGTTCGGTACTTAGATGAAAAGAAAAGAGAGTTCATGGCTTTGGTTCAAGGCAATAGAACCGTGTCCGAGTATCAGATTCAGTTTGTGAGGTTGAGCCAGTACGCGCCAGAATTGATTCCGGATGAGAAGGAGCGATGTGAGCGTTTCAGATATGGGTTGACCACTGATGTGAAGACCTACATGTTGGCCGCCGACTACACTGAGTTCGATGTCTTGGTTTCTAGAGCCAAGGATGTAGAGCAGAACCTGAGCTCTAGAGCACGTGCTGGTGGGTCTGACTCCGGGAAGAGACATGCGAACTGGGATAGAGATCATGCCAAGATGCATAGGGATAAGAGGTACCAGTCGGATGCGAAGCCTAGGGGTGGTAACCATGGTCAGGGCCGTCAGGGCCAAGGGGCCGTTGGGCACATTTCGGAGTGCACTAGGTGTGGGAGACGCCACCCAGGTGAGTGCATGGATATGTTTGGGGCGTGTTGGAACTGTAGCTCCCGAGACCATTTGAGGCGTGATTGTCCACACCCAGTTAGGGGAGGACCGGCTCCAGCGAGGGGTTCTGAGCATCAGAGAGGTCGTGGGTGTGGCCGTGGGAACTTCCAGCCGAGGAATGAGGGTTAGAGGAACTTGGCTCATGTGGTAGCAGTCCAGCCCGAGGGAGGAGGACCGGCTAGGGTGTACGCTCAGCGTGAGGCTGGGAATGACACTGATGTCATTGCAGGTAATTTCACATTACAGTCTTTGAGTTTGCTTTCTCTAATAGATTCGGGGTCAACGCATTCGTATATTATGGGTGAGCATGCAAAGTCATTAGGACTACCTTGCGATTGGCTAGAGGTAGGTGTAAATGTCACTAGCTCTTTTGGTGATACAGTGGTAGTTAGGAAAGTGTATAGGAGGTGTCCCTTGATGATTCAGGGCCACGTATTTCCGGTCGACATGATGGAGCTACCCTTTTATGGTTTTGATGTGATCTTGGGCATGGATTGGCTTGTAGAGCATAGAGCCAAGGTTGATTTCGAGACTAAGAGGGTTTCTTTGAGACTTACCGATGACTTGGAGGTTGTGGTAGTTGGAGAGAATGTCAAGTTTTTGTCCAATGTGGTTTCGGCTTTGGAAGCTCAGAGGTTGTTGAGTTCAGGGTGTCAGGCTTACTTGGCTTACGTAATGAACCCGGATATGAGTGAGGTGAGACCTCAGGACATTAGGACTGTGTGTGACTTTCCGAGTGTTTTTCCGGAAGAGCTACCAGGCTTGCCTCCAGATAGAGCAGTTGAGTTCGCTATTAAGACCTATTCTGATTCCGCACCCGTGTCGATTGCTCCGTATAGGATGGCACCGAAAGAGTTGAAAGAGTTGAAGACACAGCTTCAGGAGTTGACTGACAGAGGCTCTATTAGGCCTAGTGTTTCCCCGTGGGGTGCTCCGGTTTTGTTTGTGAAAAAGAAGGATGGTAGCATGAGGATGTGCATAGACTATAGACAGTTGAATAAGGTGACAGTGAAAAACAAATATCCCTTGCCAAGGATAGATGACTTGCTATACCAGTTGAGGGGTGCTTCCGTGTTTTCAAAGATTGACTTGAGGTCTGGGTATTATCAGTTAAAGGTAAAGGATGTGGACATACCGAAGACAGCTTTTTGTACGCGTTACGGGCATTATGAGTTTTTGGTGATGCCTTTTGGGTTGACCAATGCTCCAGCAGCCTTCATGGATATGATGAACCGTGTGTTTCATAAGTTCTTGGACAGGTTTGTGGTGGTGTTTATTGATGACATCCTAGTGTACTCTAGGACCGAAGAAGAGCACGATGAACACTTAAGGTTAGTGCTTCAGACCCTACTTGAGAATCAGTTGTATGCCAAGCTAAGTAAGTGTGAGTTTTGGATTAGAGAGGTGGTTTTCCTAGGTCACGTGATCTCAGCTAGTGGGATTAGTGTAGATCCCAAGAAGATCGAAGCCATTGTGAATTGGAAGCAACCAAAATCAGTGACAGAAATCCGCAGTTTCCTAGGCTTGGCGGGGTACTATAGGAGGTTTGTAGAGGGGTTCTCGAGGATAGCGGCTCCGTTGACCAAGTTACTACAGAAGAATGTTCCGTATGAATGGTCAGATGCGAAACAAGAAGCGTTTGAGAAATTGAAGAAAGCTTTGACCGAAGCTCCTATATTGATTCAGCTCGAGCCGGGAAGAGAGTTTGTGATTTACAGTGATGCATCTTACGTGGGGCTAGGTTGTGTGCTTATGCAAGAAGGTAAGGTAGTGGCATATGCTTCACGACAGTTGAAGGTCCATGAGAAGAACTACCCCACACATGACATAGAGTTGGCTGCAGTGGTGTTCGCGTTAAAAATTTGGAGACACCATCTTTATGGTGAGAAGTGCACTGTGTACACCGACCACAAGAGTTTGAAATATTTGATGTCCCAGAGGGAGTTGAATCTTAGGCAACGAAGGTGGTTAGAGCTCCTTAAAGATTATGACCTTACCATAGAGTATCATCCGGGCAAGGCAAATGTGGTGGCCGATGCCTTGAGTAGGAAGGTGGCCGTTGAGTTGCGAGCAATGTTTGCAAGGTTGAGTGTGTCCACGGATGGTGGGTTAGTGGCCGAGTTTCAAGCTAAGCCATCATTGATTTAGTTGATCCGTGAGAAGCAGTTGCGAGATGGGTCCTTAGCACCTCACGTGCAAGACATAGCCGAAGACAGACCTACTGAGTATTGTTTTGGAGAGAATGGGATCCTATGTTTCAAGGATAGGATAGTGGTTCCGGAGGATGTCGAGTTGAGGCGTACGATCTTGAGTGAGGCTCACAATAGCCCTTTTGCTATGCATCCGGGTAGCACAAAGATGTATCAAGGATTGAAGGAAGAGTATTATTGGGTTGGTTTGAAAAAGGATGTAGCCGAGTTCGTAAGTAGATGCAAGGTTTGTCAGAGAGTCAAGGCTGAGCACTAGTTTCCCTCAGGGTTGTTGCAACCGTTGAAAATTCCGGAGTAGAAGTGGGAGCGTATCACTATGGACTTTGTGTCAGGACTTCCGTTGACTCCTTCGAAGAAAAATTCAGTGTGGGTGATCGTAGATAGATTCACCAAGTGTGCTCATTTCATCCCGGTTCATACTACCTATACATTAGACAAGTTGGCCGAATTGTATATTCGTGAGATTGTGAGACTACATGGGGTACCGAAGTCGATTGTGTCAGATCGAGATCCGAGATTTACCTCTAGATTTTGGGAGTGTCTGCATCGAGCTTTGGGCACATGGTTGAACTTCAGCACTTCGTATCATCCGCAGTCAGATGGGCAGTCTGAGAGGGTGATTCAGATATTGGAGGATATGTTGAGGTGTTGTATCATTGACTTCCAATGGACATGGGAGAAACACTTACCATTAGTGGAGTTCGCGTACAACAACAGCTTTCAGTCGAGCATACAGATGGCTCCCTATGAGGCTTTGTATGGTAGGAAGTGTAGGACTCCGATATGTTGGGCCGAGGCCGGACAGAAACTTGTGCCGATGCCCGAGTTACTTAAGGGAACCACCGAGAAGGTGAAATTGATATGTGATCGCTTGAAAGCGGCTTCATATCGGCAAAAGTCCTATGCCGATTTAAAAAGGAAGGAGGTGGAATACTCCGTGGGGGATAAAGTGTTTTTGAAAGTCTCACCATGGAAGAAGGTGATGAGGTTTGGAAGGAAAGGCAAGTTGAGCCCAAGGTACATAGGGCCTTATGAGATAGTTGAGAGAATTGGTCCGGTTGCGTATAGATTGAGACTCCCAGTTGAGCTAGAGAAGATTCATGATGTATTTCATGTGTCGATGCTTAGGAGGTATAGATCGGATCCGTCCCATGGTATGCCAGTGGAAGACATAGAGTTAAATCCGGACTTATCTTACAACGAGGAACCAGTTGAGATACTTGCTTCTGATAGCAAGGTATTGTGTGGCTGACTATAGAGTTGGTCAAGGTCTTATGGAGACATAGAGGTGTGGAGGAAGCCACGTGGGAGAGGAAAGCTGACATGCTTGAGCAGTTTCGGTATTTGTTTCCGTCAGGTAATTTCGAGGACGAAATTCCTTAAGTAGGGGAGAGTTGTAACACCCGGGTTCGGGGGTCGGGTGAAAATAATAATTTAAAAATAGTTCGAGTTTCGATTTCAAAATTTTTAATAATAATTATAATGGTTAGGGCCTCGAGTTTTAAGTCAAATAAAATTTAATTGGGCCATTTACAAGACAAGCCCAAATTTGCCATGGTGTCATCCATTGTAGTTCCCTTAATTCATTAAGGGTGTTTTGGTCCTTTGACCCCCATTTTAAACAAACATAAGCTAATTGCTTTTGGCTCATCTTCTTCTCTCCACACCATTTTCTCTTCCAACGTCCAAAACCACCCATCATCCTTAGGTTACTATTCCATCCATCTTCTTGCTCGTTTTGAAGAGTTTCGCAAAGGTAATCATGTCTTTGACTTACCCTCGTTTTCCCTACAAGCTAACACCCTTATCTTTCATTTTTATGCATGTTTTTAAGATTTGGAATTTGTAGGATTTTAGATAAAAGTGTTTGCTTTATGGCTTTTGACTAAAGATTTCGGGTTATTGTTGGGATGGGGGTTGTTTGTGGTCCATGAGACTCATTATATATGATTTTTAAAGGATTTTATGCATTTTCCGGATTTGGGTTTTTGGGAGGTTTTTGAGAGATTTTGGGTTGAAATATGGGGGTGTTCTATGTAGAAATGAGAGGGCTAATGGTTAGGGTATATGTAAGCATTGTTTTAAAGGCTTTAGGGAGTAGTTTGAAGGTTGAAATCAATGGTTTTAAGGGGTGCTTAAGGGCTGCTCGGATTTTTGGAGTTTTGAGCTAGTTTTCAATGGAAAATTGATGTCTTGAGAGTGGTATTTAATCCGGATTGATTATTTTAGAATATGGACTGATTTGAGATTATTTGCTTGGTGTTGGAATGGCTAGAAGCGAGAATTTTGGTTGGTGAAGCTTCGGGGACAAATCCGGGGATTTCGGAGTCTTGATCTTGGTCTTCGGTCTTCTCTTGGGTAGCAACGGTGAGTAGAATTATTGGTTTTTACTTTGTGCCCGATATGGATTCTTTAGGGGTTAGGGTAGAACCTTGAGAGGTCACCTAAACCCGTGTGTAAGCCTTTCTACTCTCATGTTGTTGTGATATATTGATTGTGGATGCGTTGTGATCATTTGAATGCATTTTAAGTTGTTAATGTTGTAGTCGTGTTGAGTTCGTGCCTCACGTGATGGTGGTCTAAACTACGGTGATGTGTAGTCCCACCGATAGTGACTAGTAGGGTAGTACTTTGATGTGTAGTCCCATTGGAAATCCACTAGTCGAAACGGTGATGTGTAGTCCCACCGTAAGTGTATGTTGGTTGTGCTTGTGCAAACCAAATGTTGTGGTTGAGATAGACCCTCGTGCATCCATTACTTTCTTGCATATAAATCGTATTTTGGAAAACTGCATGTTGTGAATTGTAGAGCCTCTCTCACTAAGCTAGATTGCTTATTCTCTTTATGTTTCCAATGTGCAGATCGTTAGGGTTCGGGAGGCGAGCGGGCGAGGGAGGAGCTTTTGGAGTTCTCAAGCAAGTTTAAGTATGGTTTGCTTTTGTAATAATGTCTAGACAATGGGGTGTAGAGTGTTAGGAGTTGGGGTCAAACTCCTTAGGAGGTTATGCTTGAAATTGTTAAACTCATGTTGTGTGATGCTTTTGCTTCTTGGATTAAGACCTATGTTTCGTATGTGGTTTATTTGCATATGCCTAAACTTGTATGATGTTGGCCTATGTATGCCTTATGCTTGACTACATGGTGAATGATGTCTTGTGCTTGCTAAACATGCTTCTTGCGAAATTGTATGGAGTCTTGTTTGTATGTTTTCGTTAGATTAAATGCCTCCCATGCTAAGTCTCAATTGTGGTTTGATGCATAAATGTTTGTTTACGCTTAGGAGTGCCCAAAAATTGCATCTAGAATCGTAGGTGAAGTTACCAAGTAGTGAAATGAGGAGTTGCAGAGCAGGGGTATCGATACGGTTAGACCCGTATCGATACGGCCTTCTTAGTTCAGGCCTTTCGTTTCGATACGCGGGGAGACGTATCGATACTATTTCGGACACTGGAGCTACTGTCCAACTTGGTATCGATACCTGTCTCAGGCGTATCGATACCATTTTGGTCACTGAAGTCACTGTCCAAACTTGGTATCGATACCGGTCTTTGGCGTATTGGTACAGTCATCTTAGCGTTGACTGTGAGAAGTCAACCTTTGGGGAGGGTATCGATACACTCCTTCGGTGTATCGATACGGTCTCCACAGGCTGACATTGACTTTTTGACCTAGTCAAGGTGTTTCGATACACCCCTTAGGTGTATCGATACCGCCTGCAGTTAAGTTAAAAATTGGGCTTTTGGATGTGGTTTTGGGTTCGTTCGATTGCCTCGTGTATGTTGTTCCACTGATTGATCACTTAGGACTTTAATTTTCCTCTAGACAAGATTAATTTAAAAAAAAAGAATAGGGTTGCTAACCGAAGGGGAGCCTTAACGGGTTTCACTTCGGTTTTCCCCGTGTAGCCCACTTGGACCGGTCATCCGGCCAGACCGGGACGAGGGGGTTACAGTGGCCGAGTTTATTAAACTCGAAGCAAATGATTTGATCCCTCGCTTCTTCTTTGTTTTTACCTTTGAAGTCCATCTTTCTTTGAATTTTTCTTCCACGGTTGGACCTCATGAATCGAGAGAACTTCTTGGCTATCATAGCCAATTCTTCAAGGTCATCCTCCTCACTAGAAGAGCTTTCCTCTAGTGATGAAGCTTTGAGAGCTATTCTCATTTTCTACTTCTTTTCCACCTCTAGCTTCTCTACTCTCTTCTCTTCCTTCTTCTTCTCTTCTTCTTTTCTTCCCTTCCTTGCTTCATAATATCATGAGTGAGGAGAGAACCCACTAGCTCATCAAGCTTTAGAGTCTTCAAATTTTTGGCCTCTATGATGGTGGTTCTCTTCCCATCCCAAGATTCGGGAAGTGAGTAAAGTAGCTTCCGGACAAGCTTGTCTTCCGGAATAGTTTCTCCAAATCCTTTGAGTCCGTTAACTATGGTTGAGAAGCGATCAAACATCTTGGACATCGTTTCATCGGACTCCATCTTGAAATTCTCATAGCTAAGATTGAGAATTCCAATCTTGGTTTCCTTCACATCATTGGTTCCTTCATAGGTGGTCTCAAGAGTATCCCACACTTCCTTGGCGCTCTCAATGGATGAGACTTTGGAGTAGATGTCGGGTCCAAAGGAGCAAAAGAGCATGTGAAGAGCTTTGTAATTTATTTGAATCTTCTTCCTTTCATCTTCACTCATCTCTATCTTTTTCTTTAAAACCATCTTTCCTTCATTGTCTTACTTCAATGGAATGTAAGGATCATCTTCAATGACATCCCACACCAAGTAATCATTGGACTTGATGAAGAGGCGCATCCTATTCTTCCAAAAAGGATAGTTGTCACCATTAAAGAATGGTGGCTTTGTGGTAGATTGTGACTCATACATACTTGATCCGGAGGTAGAAGCCATGACTTCATTTTTTGTTAATCACATTGTTCCCTGGAACTCCTCTTGTGGTTGTGAATCCTTCAAACAGGCAGGCTCTGATACCAATTGTTGAGTGGATCGATTGAATGATCAAGACCAAGAGGGGGTGAATTGGGATTTAAAAACTTTGTGGGAGTGAATGGACAATTAAAAATGAAAAACAAAGGATTTTAGAGTGGTTCAAGTTCCAAATGAACTCTACATCCACTACCTTAGCTACCACTAAGGATTTCAACAATTAACTATTTGTTCTTCCCCTTTTCAAGGCTTAGGAGGTAACCTTTACACAACCGGTCAAATTTTCTACCCAAAATTTGACCAAACCCTCACAAATAGTCAAAGAAGAAATTGGACAAGAAGTATATCTCTCAAATACAAATGTGTCCCTTGAAGTACAACACTCAACCCAAATTTGAAGATAAAATAAGAATTGGATACAACTCAATTTGGGAATTACAAGAGATTGGAAATTAGGCACACTTGAGGTTGGATTTTTGCTTGAATGTTTGTCTTTAATGCAATAGTTGTTGATGGTCTTCAAAGAGCTTCAATTTATACCTCATTTACCAATTCTAGCCGTTTGGGTGGTTAGGGAATTGAATAGAGCCGTTAGGACCCTCTCTTTCCACCATAAATGCCCTTTTATAGCTATATGTATCGGTACACGGGGAGCTGTATCGATATCTGTCTCAAAAAAGAAAGAGTCATTGTACATAATAAAGAGGGGGTATCGAAACGCACGTAGGCGTATCGGTACGAGATAGGGAGTGTATCGAAATGGATAAGATTGTATCGATACCTTTTTCTCAACTTAGCTCACTAGAAGTTTCCATTTCGATACGAGGGTTTACCGTATCGATACGGGTCAACTGCCATTTTAAATGTTGGTTACCTAACAACTGACACCAACGGTCGAATACATTTAAAACAGTTCGAATTAAAAATTCATTTAAAATTGTATTGATACGGGTGAAGCCGTATCAGTACACCATTCAAAATCCTTCAGTTTTACAGAGGGGTGTATCGATACAGATGCAATCTGTTTCGATACGGTGAGGGGTGTATCGGAACGCGTCTTTGTAGTATCCAACTGTAAAAAAGGTATCGATACGACTTGAAGCATATCGATACACCTGGACGATTTTCGATACTTTGGCTTTGGAACACTTAGAAAATATTTGGAGTTTTTCAAATCAATTTTAAAGTGTTGGTGATTTAAAACTTATTAAAGGGACTTAGAAATCAATTTCAAGTTTTTCAATTTGATCCTTAACAATTTAATTATATCAAAATCAAACACAGGTTTCACAATCTCCCCCTTTTTGATATAACAAAACCAAAACTTCAAATTTTTGACACTTTGAAAAACTTTGCAAAATTAACTCCCCCTTAATATTAGCTAGGTAACTTTTAAGTTTGCAAATCAAAATTTTTAAGTGTTGTGAGCTTCCCTCTCCCCCTTTTTGTTAGATCAAAAATAATTGAGACAATGTAAAGTGCATAACTTAGGCAAAGGTATAAATAGGCAAGCAACATAATTATCATTAAGTTCAAAATAAAGCATAACATCACCTTAAAAATCCAAAAAAAAAAAATAGAAAATCAAAGCATAGGTTTAAAATAAAGTAAACTTAATCCTAAAAACATGAAGCAAAGGTGCATAAATAAAATATCCTAGATGATATGCATGGAATGCAACGAGAGGCTACTAGGCATCATCATCGCCTTCTTCATCATTTTCATCTTCATCCACAATTGGATCATCATTCCTCATGCTATTACGCCACTCATCATGGAAAGCGGTGAGAGATATATTCATAGATTTGTGATCACTTTTAAGAGAGGTGAGGCGATTCTCCACATTCGTCAAACGAGTATCAATCGTGGTAAACCTCGAAGCCATCTCCGTACGCAATCCCGTGAATTGCTCATTAAGGATAGTCATTAGAGCATCCATGGAAGGTGGATGAGGAGGTGGAGAAGCTTGAGGAACTTGTTCACCTTGAGGATTTGCAAATTGTTCCGCGGCCTCCGTAGGAAGCTCGGATAGACGTAACCAACTACCATTAAAATAATGGAATTTACCCCTTGCAAGAGAGCATTTATCGATTGGGTCGGTGAGGGGAGTTGGGAAGTCATGCGAGCAATCAATCTCCTTTTGTAGAAATAAGTAGCTTAGGGTCGTGCCATAGGTGAAGGAAGTGACAAGAGTGGTGTGGCGATGTTGCACAAGGTAAACGATCTCCGCAAACATGGTACGAGCAAGGTTCGGACGTTTTCTTTCATGGAAACATCGAATCCAAAAGTCATCCACTTGGCGGATAGTAGAGTACTTTCCTCTGGAAGGCCTAAACCACCAAGAGACCATCAAATGGAGGATCCGATCTTAAGCATATAGGGCGGTGACGGAACCACTAAGAACATTGCCTAAAGCATTCTAATCATCAATGCCATCATCCTCCAACTTAAAGACCTCACAAATAGAGTTGACATCTATAGTGACTTTCTTACCCATAAGATAGGAATTAACCGTGGTAACAACCCCATCACGATTAGCACAACATTTGGCATTAGCATAAAAGATTAAAACCAAAATACAAAAATAAAACTCGGGAATGGAGAGAAAATCCATAAACTTCCATAGTTGGAGCAAAGGTAGATATTCAAACTTGAATCGCTCTGAGTCAAGAAAAGGAATAGAGATTACCCTTTCCGGACGGATCTTGTAGTTTTGGAATTGACGAAAATAGGTGAGAGCTCCTTGGGTTTGAAACGAGTGTTAATAGATTTGAGTGAGATTCAGACGAGCACCCTCTCCAGTATGGATGATTCATCGGTTTCATTAAGACGTGATCTCTTCCTAGAAGGGGCCATGAACTAGAAAACAAATGTATGCATTAAGATCTCTTCATTCAACTCATTGAAAAATCAAAAATCAAGGTAAAAAAATTTACAATAAAAAATTGAAAAGAACTTTTAAAAACAAGTTTTGTTAAGAAGACAAACATAAAAACAAAACAAAAAATTTGAAAGCGAAAATGAAAAGAAAAATTAAAAGAAAAAGAAAGGGTTTTACCTTGATAGTGATTAGAGAATAATGGAAGAAAAGCCTAGCACCAAATTGATGAAAAAGTCTTAGAGCTTTGCTTGATTTGAAACCCTCTTGATGTTTTTGAGTTGTGGTGTGAAAATATGAGGGAGGAAGAGGCTATTTATAGGCTGAAAATGGATAGGGTTTTTAGGGTTTTAAGGAATTTTAAATTTGGTAAAAGTTGAACACTTTAAATGCCAAATTAAAGCAGTCTGCACAATCGCGTATCGATGAAGGGGTAAAAACATAATTCCCATAAAAATGCCCGTTGAAGGATCGTATTGAAACGGATGCAATCCGTATCGAAACGATTGTAGCTCGTATCGAAACGTGTTTAACCGTATCGATACCCGTTAAAGGCAAAATGTATTCTGGGAAACTAATGAATTTTGCGTATCGATACGCGTAGGGTCGTATCGATACCCTAAGCCCAGAAATACATTTTAGGCCTAAAGAATAACCATAAGCTCGATTCTAACACCTCCTAAAGGAATGCAAATGATGATTGAGTAGTTCTAAGCATATTTTAAAAGAATCATACTCCCCCTAGCTATAGGCATGGATATTTTCAAGAGTTACAACACACAAACATGCAATTTCACAAGATCAAGCAATTTTAAGCACAAAAGAGGTCCTAAAAGGTCAAGATAGGCTAGTTAGACCTAACTCTCTCTTAAGGGACCAAAAACGCTCTTTGTCTAAAGGTTTTGTAAATACGTCCGCTAATTGATTTAAGGTGTCAACATACTCTATAACAACATCTTCTTTAAGATCATGGTCTCTAATGAAATGATGCCTTATTTCTATGTGTTTGGTTCTAGAGTGTTGGATGAGATTTTTTGTCAAACATATGGCACTAGTGTTGGTGATTTAAAACTTATTAAAGGGACTTAGAAATCAATTTCAAGTTTTTCAATTTGATACTTAACAATTTAATTATATCAAAATCAAGCATAGGTTTCACATCTCCCGATATTAAGTAAATCGATAATCTTACAATGCTCTCCCGATACTTTTGCAAGATGTTGAAACCAGAATAAGCAAACTTGAAGTTTTATTTCATTAAACAGAAAATTCCTGAAACAATACAATCCTTGCAACTACTTTACAGAACCAACCCTTAGCCCTAGAGGAAGTTTAGAACATGATGAGAAGGGGGAAAACGACAAGGGTTTAGGGAAGACGGCTAGAGAAGCGATATCCTTCCATAGGTCAAATTACATGCCTTTATATAGGCATTGGGTTCAAGTTTTCTAATAAGATAAGAGTACAAGTTCAAACTAAAGTACAACTCTATTTCAGATTAAATCTTCTGAGTAGATGCCTTTAATTCGTCCTCTTTTCTTGCTTTGGGTTTCTTCCTTTAACTTTGGGTTTGGCCTTCATTCTACTTTAGGGCTCAAAAAAATATAGGAGTGGTCTACGACAGACCGTCTTGAATTCCTCTATCTGTCGAGCTCCACTTCAATTTTCCCTTTCACCAATGTTATCGTCATGGCTGCCACGGTAATGGCCACGTCAGCGTCTTGCTTTTCAACTCCAGTCTTGTGTTCCAGATATGCTCCTCCGTTGTCCTGAGTCTGCCACAGCAGGTACCTGCAAAAGTAGCAAAAATCAGTAGCAACAGTGTTATTTTATCTAATTGTGATGTATATGCGAAACTTTACCTAAATGCAATGAATTATGCTTGAATGCAGCATGAATATGGGCTAAATAAGGGGTAAAATATAGAACTTTTGCACACTCAACAAGAGTCCAAACATGAAAGATTAGCAGGATATTCAAATAAACGCCAACTAGATTAGAGAGATGACGTCAAATTCAATACTGAGAGAAAAAATTAAAAACATCTAAACGACCGATAAAGAAGACGAAAAATGTGTTAAAAAGGTAGAAAAAAATTATGTCACAACACAAAGGAAAACGAGCCACAAAAATAAAATTATTCTTAATAAAAACTAGAAAATAACAAAAAACAAAAATATAATACAAAAAAATTAAAGAAAAAGAAGGGTTAAAAAGACCTAGGTGATCGACAACTAACACAAAATTAATGTCACTATCGAAAAAGCCAAATAAAAACAAAACAAGCGGTGGTGCAAAAGAAAAAAAAAGGGCACAAACGGTTTGGTCGGTTAACTAATATAATTATATGAATAAATGGATAATCTTTTATATTACTCGTTGATCAAAAACAAAATGTAATAGTATGATAGAATCTAACAAGTGGTCTCAGACTCTAAGTAGAAAAATAGATAATATTTATTTTAGGAGATTCGGGTTCAATTCATTTTTTCTAAAAGGTGTATGTGCTTTGTCAAAGGGTTAAGAAAATGTATGAACAAATACTATCTTGTAATGACCTTAAGACTATTTTAAAAAATATATAATAAATTGATGAATCGAATAAGCATTTTAATTTGGGTAAACTATTGAAATGATCAATTTTGTTTCATAAATGTTCACTTTTTATCAACGATTATATATATATATATATATATATATTACTTAGGTTGTTGTTTTATTCTATTTTAATTATTTATATTATCGAATAAACAATTTATTATTTTTGAATGTTTTAAAGTTGAGGAAGCTTGAAGGAGGACCGTTAGCTTGTTTTGGTATTTGTGCTGGTGAGTGGTAACGTTTTAAAGCTTTAAAATGGTTCGAAGAGATATTCTTGGGGTTTGGATGGAGCCTTAGGGGCCAACCTAAACCCAAGTGTAAGCTTGTCTAACTTTGCCTTGTTTCGTTGATTAATGGTGTATGTGTGTTTATACGTGTTGTTGTGTGAAATACAGTTTGCGTTTACCTCCCTTTTAATGAGTGTTATGTTGTCCTAGTTATTTTCAAAGCCTCATGTGATAGTGAGTGGAAAGTGTGTTGTTGAATACGGTGATGTGTAGTCCCACCCGAAGTGACTAGTAGATGAGTATGGTGATATGTAGTCCCACCAGAAATATGCTAGTTGTTGTGAACGGTGATGTGTAGTCCCACCGGGAATGGTTGTGCTTGTGCATACCATGGTTTTAGTTATACTTTCGGTTTATCGTATTTCCTTTCCAAATGGTTTGTCTTTGAACTAAATACATGTTTTGAACTTCATTGTTGTTGTTGTTGTGATTTTGAGCTCTGCTCACTAAGCTTTTAAGCTTACGCTCTCTTTTCAAACAATGCAAATCGTTAGTGGCTATGGGAGGCAAGCAGAGCAAAGGAGGAATCTTGAAGTTCTTTTGCTAGCTCAAGTATAGCTTTCATGGTTGTAATAATACTTAGGCAATGGGAATGCTAGACTTTTATGTTGGGAGTTGGTGTCTAAACTCCTATGTTTTTGTTATTGTTGTTACCATGTTTAAAGTGTTGAAGTATGCTTTGGTTTGGCTTTTGACCCTTGAGAATTTTAAGCATGTTTGGTTGTTTTCTTGTTAAATCTTGCTTTGTTGATTTTTAGCCTCGTTGAATGTTTGACTTGCTTTATATGAGTTTTATTGGTTGTTTGAGTTGCATGTATGCTAGGGAGTTGGTCAAATGCTTGCTTAGGGTGTTTAAGTTAGCTCTCTTGTGCTTAAAACTGCAATTTGCTATCTTTCTGTGTAGGGCGTATCGATACGCTCAAGGGCGGTATTGATATGGTCCCCTGTTTTAAGCCTATCATACCGATACGTGGGGGCGTATCGGTACCCTCATTGTCCTCTGGAAATCTGAGATTTTGACGAGAAATTGGGGTATCGGTACAGGCCTTAGGCGTATCGATACGGTTCTGGAGTTGACTTTGGGAAACTTGACCATTAAAGGTGTATCGATACCAGCCTTGAAGGGTATTGATACGGCCTCTCAAAATTGACTTTGGGGGAGTTTGACTGTTGAAGGTGTATCGATACTGGCCTTAGGAGTATCGATACAGCCTGAAGTAAAATGGCTAAAAGTTATCTTTTAATGTCTTTTATGCTCGGCTTGTATCTGTGTTTGCTTTTCCGTTGTTTGCTTTCTCACATAGATTCAAATAGAGCATTTGGAAAAGATCAATTAAAAAGAAAAAAAAATATGGTTGCTAATCGGAGTGAGACCTTAACAGGTTTTGCTTCAGTTTTCCTCGTGTAACTCGTTCGGTTCATTCTGGTGGCTAGGCTGGGATGAGGGGGTTACATTTGGTGGTATCAAAGCCTCGATTTCGAGGTCTCTCGGGAAGGTAAGTCAGGTAAGTTGGTTTGTTTGCCATTGCACAGTGTGTAGAAGCATGAATTCTCGTTCTTGTTGTTGATTGAAAGGTAGTTGAGCGTCCCCATTGCTAAGTATTGTTATTGGAAAATGGTTTTTGGTTAAAAGAGCTTGAGCACTTCAATCCTTACCCTTTCTGACCCAATGTTTTCTTGTGTGTTATGTTTGTTGTTTTAGATTTTATCTTCGTTATGGTAAGATCGAGAGGACGGCCTAGAGCGGGTAACCAGGCACCCGGAGATGTTCCTCATGTTCCTCCTGCTCCCGATGGTAATGGGGCGAATGTCAGAGGTGTTGAACCTCAGGCTGGTGCGAATGTTAGAGGTGATGGTAATGGACCTCATGTAGGCCAGGGTCAGGCTGGTGCAGACATGACTCATTTTATTCAGACCATAGAATATGAGGTACAATTTGTGAGGTTGAGCCATTATGCTCCCGAGTTGGTTCCCATTGAGAGAGAAACATGTGAGCGCTTCCGTTATGGTTTAACTAGGGATGTGAAGACTTATATGCTTGCTTCTGATTACACCGAGTTTGATGTTTTGGTCTCTAGGGCCAAAGAAATTGAGCAGAGTTTGGGCTTGAACGCTCGTGCTTGTGGGTTCGATTTAGGGAAACGACATGTGGAATGGGACAGAGAGCATGCCAAGAGGCGCAAGGATAAAATATATCAGCCTGACACGAGACATAGAGGCGGCAACCATAGACGTGGCACCAGGTGTAGAAGACGCCATCCGGGCGAGTGTATGAGCACCTTTGGGGTATGTTGGAACTGTGGTTCCCGAGATAATTTGAGGCATAACTGTCCTCACCCGGCTAGGGGCGGACATGTCCCAGCTTGAAGTTTTGAGCACAAGAGAGGCCGTGGGTGCGGTCGAGGTAATTTTCAGCCAAGGAACGATGGTCAGAGAAATGTAACTCATTTGGTAGCAGTTCAGCCCGAGGGTGGAGGTCCGGCTAGGGTGTATGCACAGGGAGAGGCTGGGAATGTCACAGATGTCATCGCAGATAATTTCTTGTTACGGTCTTTATCCTTTCTTTCTTTGATAGATTCAGGTTCGACACATTCCTACATTTTGGGTGAGCATGCAAGAACTCTAGATTTACCGCATGAGTGGTTGGAGGTAGGTGTGAATGTTACTAGTTCTTTCGGTGAGACTGTGGTAGTTAGGAAATTGTACATGAGGCAAACTTTGATGATTCAGGGTCATGTGTTTCCGGTCGATATGATGGAATTGTTGTTTTATGGTTTCAATGTGATTTTGGGCATGGATTGGCTCGTAGAGCATAGAGCTAGGGTAGACTTTGAGACCAAGAGAGCTTCCTTGAGACTTGTGGATGATCTTGAGGTTGTAGTAGTTGGCGAGAACATTAAGATCTTGTCCAATGTTGTTTCTGCTTTAAAAGCTCAGAGATTGATGGATTTGGGTTTCAAGCGTATTTGGCCTATGTGATGAATCCGAATATGAGTGAAGTTAGACCTCAAGACATCATAACGGTTTGTGATTTTCCGAGTGTCTTTCCAGAAGAGTTGTCGGGTTTGCCTCCAGATAGGGATGTTGAGTTTGCTATTGAGACGTATTTAGATTCTGCACCCGTGTCTATTTCTCCGTAAAGAATGGCACCTAAGAAGTTGAAAGAGTTGAAGACACAACTTCAGGAATTGTCCGATAGAGGTTGCATTACGCCTAGTATTTCTCCGTGGCGTGCTCTGGTCTTGTTTTTGAAGAAAAAAGGACGAAAGTATGAGGATGTGTATAGATTATAGGTAGTTGAACAAGGTAACGGTAAAGAACGTGTATCTCTTGCCGCGGATCGACGATTTGCTTGATCAGTTGAGAGGTGCTACAGTATTTTCGAAGATTGATTTAAGATCCGGTTATTATCAGTTAAAGGTGAAAGATGTGGACATACACGATATGGGCACTACGAGATATTGGTAATGCCTTTCGGTTTGACTAATGCCCTAGCTGCATTTATGGACATGATGAACAGAGTGTTTCACGAGTTTTTGGATAGATTTATAGTAGTGTTCATAGATGACAGTTTAGTATACCTCAGGACCGAGGAAGAACATGATGAGTATTTGCGATTGGTGCTACAGACTTTGCTTGAAAATCAATTGTATGCCAAGTTGAGTAAGTGCGAGTTTTGGATTAGGGAGGTAGTCTTTTTAGATCATGTGATCTCAGCCGATGGGATTAGTGTAGATACCAAGAAGATAGAAGCGATAGTAAATTGGAAACAACTGAAGTCAGTGACCGAAATCCGTAGTTTCCTAGGCTTGGCCGGATATTATCGAAGATTTGTCGAGGGATTCTTGAATATTGTGGCACCTTTGACTAAATTGCTTCAGAAAAATGTTCCGTATGAGTGGACAGATGCAAGGCAGCAAGCGTTCGAAAAGTTGAAGAAAGCAATGATAGAAGCTCCTATTTTGATTCAGCTTGAACCAGGGAAAGAGTTCGTAATCTACAGTGATGCATCGTATGTAGGTTTAGGGTGTGTGCTTATGCAAGAGGGAAAAGTTGTAGCTTACGCTTCGAGACGGTTGATGGTTCACGAGAAGAATTACTCCACTCATGACAAAGAGTTAGTTGTTGTAGTGTTTGCTTTGAAGATTTGGAGACACCACCTTTATGGTGAGAAATGCACAGTCTAGAGTTAAGGTCGAACATTAGTTTCCTTCAGGTTTGTTACAGCTGTTGAAGATCCCGGAATGGAAGTGGGAACGTATTACTATGGATTTTGTGTCAGGTTTACCGTTGACTCCTTCAAAGAAGAATTCAGTATGGGTCGACAGATTCACTAAGTGTTCCCATTTCATACATGTTCATACTACCTACACCTTAGACAAGTTGGCTTGTCTGTACATCAGTGTGATAGTGAGATTGCTTGGTGTACCGAAATTGAATGTGTCAGACCGAGATTCGAGGTTTACAGCTAGATTTTGGGAGTGTTTGCATCTAACTTCGGGAACTTGGTTGAACTTTAGTACATCGTATCACCCACAGTCAGATGGTCAGTCAGAGAGAGTTATTCAAGTGTTAGAGGACATGTTGAGGTGTTGCATCATTGATTTTCAGGGTTCGTGGGAAAAGCATCTACCGCTAGTAGAGTTTGCATACAATAACAGTTATCAGGATAGTATTCAGATGGCACCATATAAAGCTCTGTATGGTAGGAAATGTAAAACACCGGTTTGTTGGGCTGAGGCCGGACAAAAGCTTGTACCTATGCCAAACTTGCTTAAGGGCACTACCGAGAAAGTAAAACTGATTTGTGGTCGCTTGAAGGTAGCTTCAGACAAACAAAATTGTATGCCGACTTGAAGAGAAAAGAGATAGAGTATGTTGTGGGCGACAAAGTATTTTTGAAAGTCTCACATTGGAAGAAGGTGATGATGATTGGTAAGAATGGTAAGCAAAGTCCGAGATTCATTGGTCCTTACAAGGTAGTTGAGAGAATTGGTCTCGTTGCTTATAGATTGAGATTTTCGGCCGAGTTAGATAAGATTCATGATGTGTTCCACGTTTCAATGCTTCGAAAGAATAGATCAGATCCGTCCCATGTGATGCCATTGGAAGAGATTGAGTTGAACCCAGATCTTTTGTATGACGAAGAACCGGTTGAGATTCTTTCTAAAAAATAGTAAAGTGTTGCGTGGGAGGACTATCGAGTTAGTCAAGGTTCTTTGGAGACACCGAGGTGTGGAAGAGGCCACTTGGGAGAGGAAGGATGACATGGAGAAACAGTTTTCGTATCTCTTCCCATCAGGTAAATTTCTAGGACGAAATTCCTTAAGTGTGGAAGAGTTGTAACACCCCGAGCATAGGGTCTAGGAGTTCGGACCGGAACCTAGGAAAGGTTTGACATCCGGGTTTAGGGTTCGGGTTGCCTTTAAATAAAAATGGTTTCATAAAAGAGTTTTAAAATGTTGATTGGGTTTTTAGGATAAATGAAAATAAATTAAGGTAAGAGGGGATTTTTGTTAAAAGAGAGTTTTTTTAAGATAAGAGGGGAATAAAATAGTATATTTCAAAAAAGAAAATAAGTTTCAATTTCTTCTTCCCCCTTTTCAAAACCATTTTACGTCAAAAACACCCAAGTGCCTTGCCACCATCCATTTTCACCAAGCTTCACCATTTTGGAAGTTTCAAAGAAGTAAACCACTTGATTTTTACTCCTTTATTCATTTAAACCTTACTTGTAGCATTTTCTTTCCAAAAACTTGAAGATTTCCCAAGTTCTCTCATTTTGGGTAAAATCGGTTTTTTGAAGGGTTTAAGCTATTTAGTGAAAACAATGGTTTGAGTGAGTTTTAAATGATGCTTTGAGTATAAAATAAGGTTAAGATGATGGGTGTAATTAGAAACCCTAGAATATGGAAAATGCGTAAATTTTGAGTTGGGAAAAAATAGGTTTTTAGGTTGTTTGTGGTTGGAAATGGTTCCTAAGGGGTTTGTGGATGTGTGTTGAAGATTTTGAAGCTTTTGGGTATGGTTTGGATGTTAAATTGATGAGATTTTGACTGATTCTTGGTTAGAGAGGAAATGTGATTGATTTTGGTTAGATTCGAATAGAAATCAGAAACTTGTTGTTGCCGGATTTTGATGGGATTGATTTAGTGGGTTTGATTATTGGAAGATGTATTAATTCCTTGTTTTAATTTGGTTAGAAGTAGCGGATAAGGATTTGGGTTCTTCGGACGCTACACCGGGAGTTGAGGAAGCTTGAAGGAGGACTGTTAGCTTGTTTTGGTATTGTGCTGGTGAATGGTAACATTTTGTAGCTTTAAAATGGTTCGAAGAGATATTCTTGGGGTTTGGGTGGAGCCTTAGGGGCCAACCTAAACCCAAGTGTAAGCTTGTCTAACTTTGCCTTGTTTCGTTGATTGATGGTGTATGTGTGTTTATACGTGTTGTTGTGTGAAATACGGTTTGCGTTTACCTCCCCTGTAATGATTGTTATGTTGTCGTAGTTGTTGTCAAAGCCTCACGTGATGGTTAGTGGAAAGTGTGTTGTTGAATACGGTGATGTGTAGTCCTACCGGAAGTGACTAGTAGATGAGTACGGTGATGTGTAGCCCCACCGTAAATATGCTAGTTGTTGTGAACGGTGATGTGTATTCCCACCGGGAATGGTTGTGCTTGTGCATACGATGGTTTTAGTTATGCTTTCGGTTTATCGTATTTCCTTTCCAAATGGTTTTGTCTTTGAACTAAATACATGTTTTGAACTGCATTGTTGTTGTTTTGATTTTAAGCTACACTCACTAAGCTCTTAAGCTTACGCTCTCTTTTCCAACAATGCTGATCGTTAGAAGCTACGGGAGGTAAGTGGGGCAAAGGCGGAACCTTGGTGTTCTTTTGCTAGCTCAAGTATGGCTTTCATGGTTGTAATAATACTTATGCAATGGGAATGCTAGACTTTTGTGTTGGAAGTTGATGTCTAAACTCCTATGTTTTTGTTATTGTTGTTACCATGTTTAATGTGTTGAAGTATGCTTTGGTTTGGCTTTTGACCCTTGAGAATGTTAAGCATGTTTGGTTGTTTTCTTGTTAAATCTTGCTTTGTTGATTTTTAGCCTCGTTGAATGTTTGACTTGCTTTATATGAGTTTTCTTGGTTGTTTGAGTTGCATGTATGCTAAGGAGTTGGTCAAATGCTTGCTTAGGGTGTTTAAGTTAGCTCTCTTGTGCTTAAAACTGCAATTTGCTATCTTTCTGTGCAGGGCGTATCGATACTGTCAAGGGTGGTATCGATACGGTCCCCTGTTTTAAGCATATCTTATCGATACGCAGGGGCGTATCGATACCCTCTTTGTCCTCTAGAAATCTGAGATTTTGACGAGAAATTGGGGTATCGGTATGGGCCTTAGGCGTATCGATACGGTCTTAGAGTTGACTTTGGGAAACTTGACCGTTAAAGGTGTATCGATACCAACCTTGGAGGGTATCGATATAGCCTCTGAAAATTGACTTTAGGGAGTTTGACCGTTGAAGGCGTATCGATACTGGCCTTAGGAGTATCGATACGACCTGAAGTAAAATGGCTAAAAGTTATCTTTTAATGTTCTTTATGCTCGGTTTGTATATGTGTTTGCTTTTCCGTTGTTTGCTTTCTCACATAGGCTCAAATAAAGCATTTAGACAAGATTAATTAAAAAGAAAAAAATAAGGTTGCTAATCGGAGTGAGGCCTTAATGGGTTTCGCTTCGGTTTTCCCCATGTAACCCATTCGGTTCAGTCTGGTGGCTAGACCGGGACGAGGGGGTTACAATGTTTCTTATTAAATGCAACAATATAATATTTTACTTAATTAATGTCACTCAATTTTAGGATTTGTATCGACTTTACCAATGAATTTTAAAATGCTTCAATTTTAACACTAAATTTCAATTTTAGCCTCAATGTAAACACTGAACCGTTAAACCGTTAACGGTGTGATGATGTAGTAATTTTCTTTCATGCAAACTATTTTTTTGAAAGGGATGAATTTATTAAGTGAAAACCATAATTGTGCCTCGTTAAAATAAACCCATAAACTTAATTGGGGAAAAGAGTGCATCGATTAATAGCTTAGGACCATACACTTTCGGTGTTAAAACCTTATACAATAGTCACTGCTTTCTAGCTATAACCTATGCAACCACAACAAAAAATAGTAGTAGAGTTAGGGCCACCCCTTCCCCTTTCACCCGATGCCTTGTTTTACGCAGTAGAAAATTTGATCTCTTGTGCTATTGATGACCTTCTTTGCCAGTTTATTTGCCAAGGAGTTACATTCTCTCGGAATATGGTTTGTGCATCAATATTATCACTGAATTTTAAAATATCTCATTTTAGGCATTAAAATTTAGTTTGAGTATCATTATGGTCCATACAGAAAATCATCAACTCCTCCGACTACCACTTCCATCAATCACCATTCGGCACCGATCGTCATTTCACTTATTTTTACTCATCGGATTGATTCTCCACGAAATTCACTCAAAACTGATGAAAAATTCATTTAGCGATTAGATGTTCTAATACTTCAACCTCCTCCGACGATCATCCGATGAGGCTAGTTTTGGAGGATATTGTTTGTTTCATGGAAATAAAGCTTCTAAGCATTCGGAGTTTCGAGCAAACAAGCCAAACCCCTCAAATCCAAGAAAGCTCTCCAACCTCAAAAATGATTTATTTTTTGTGTTTAATTTTGTGAGTATTAAGGAGATTTTGAGAAAGAATCTAAAACGACAAAGTGGTAAAGGGCGACGAGATGGGCCCATCAATGTCAAGCGTGGTCGCAAAAGACATAAGAGGATGATGATTTCTGAAAATGGCCAAAAATGAATGAAAACAAATCTAACTTTGATGAAAAAAGATGATGGTTTTCTGCGGCAGCTAAAGATTATTATTTTTGGTTTCCACGTCAGCATCAAACAACCGCAACATCCGGATAAGTAGCACATTATTTAAATTGAAACCAAAATTAAAGTTCAATGCTAAAATTGAAATATTTCAAAATTTTAGTTGTGAAACTTTTACAACCCATAAAGTTTAGTGAGATTTTAAATAGTTTGCCCATAATAATAAAAATGCATCTCATCCCATGCCTTAGATAAAAAAAATGTGTGTTTTGTTTTTCTTCAAATGATTTATGTTGCAATTTGACGTTGATTGATAATGAAATGTGAGCTCTTATTATTTTGTTAGAAATATAAATATTACTGTGAAAGCATAGTCGCCAGCGGTCCATTTTATTATATTAGGTGGACCAGAAACCTAAAAAAACAAACTAGCTTAAGAGTTTGGGGTACGATTACATGTGGGGAAGGATTAACACTCACATCACGCCCGCAAAATGACACTTACTTGATCACTAATATTTTCTATGTAACCTGGATGCGTGCATGCAGAGATTAATATAAAAATTCACAAAGTTCTAGAAATGACCCAAATTAGCTCACGGCTGAGTAAACCCCAATCATTTTAGGCGCAAAAATATTAAGACATTAATCCCTAAAATTCAAAAATATAGTCTCGAATAGGAGTTTTGACTGTTTCCCAATGGCTAAGGGAAGACCAAAATAACCCTAATTGAGAAAATATCTCGTTTTTCATGATGAAATAAAATTTCTTGTTAAAATGACATTTTATGTTTTCTTTTTATTTTATGGGTAGTTTAACGTTAAAGGTTAGATATTAATTTTACATATTTAGGGTAACTAATCCTAAAGGCTTAAATTAATGGCCTACAATTTGTTTATTCTTCTAAAAATTACCTAAAGAGTTTTATTTACAATTAAGGAGAATTTTTTTTTACTTTTTCCAAATAATTTACCAAGTCAATTTACCTATAAATTTTATTTAATTATCTACAATTAAGGGAAAGTAAAAAAAAGTATTTAAGTTATTATTAAAAGGTACATCATTTTAGGAATCAAAGTCAATATATTTAATTGAACTTTATTATTGGTAACTAATCTTACAAAAAATTATCTATGATATCTATTAGGGAAACTAACCTAAAAGATATTTATTTTAAATTATTTGATAGTTTTTAAAATGCATTAATTATTAAGAGATCTATTTACCTTAATATTTTAAGGAGTTAAAGTAAATAAAGATGAATAAATTAAAGAACATAATAAATATGAATGAATCAAACAATGAATTGAAGTGCATGAAATAAGAAATTAAGAACCAAACAAAATATTTAGAGGGATTAAAGTAAAGAAATTGAAAACATTGGGATCAAAACACGAGCTTGTCGACTTACGGTACGGGTTGAACCGTGATCCGGATGGCGTCACCGATGTTGTTGCTGCTATTGGTCGCCAGTCACTACTGGACGTCGGCAGTGTGTCGCCGCTACTACCCCTGCTCCGGTAGTAGTGCTGACTCTATCCTTTGGCTATGAAGGTTCCTCCACGAGCTTCGGTTAGCGAGGACTCGTACCCCGTTTTCTCCTTATTCGAAACCAAATGACCAAAAAACAAAGGAGATAAAAAACAAAAATATATAGAGACGATACTAGGTGTCTTACCCCTCATTCTTGAAGTAATGTGAAGTCAAAAAATGGCCTATGTCAAAATTACAAAAGAATGAAGCCTATTTATAGGCTTCAAGAAACTCTATAATCTAAACTCTAAAAGAATATTCCTTATTTATGCTAAATACATTTGGAAAGAGAATAATACCTTTACTTGGGCATCAAACCACTTTCCTTACATTGAATTCGATCCTAAATGAGTTAAAACAAATAGGTAAATGTCTAAGTTGTAATTTAATAACAAATATTAAATAAAACAATTGAAAATTCGTAATAAAATCAAATACCCGTATTGAACTCGTATCCAATTTTCTGCACGCGTCGTCTTTAGTAAAATAAGCATATCTTGAGATCTCGTCGTCCGATTGAGGTGTTTCAAATGAGTTGGAAAGGTAACTAAAAAATGGTCTATAGGTGAAATGAAATCTTGACCCAGAAATGCTTAGATCCTATCGAAAATTTTCCATGAGTCCACAATGAGAATTCCTTGCACATAGCTTGACTTTCCATACTTTTTGAACATGATCTTTTGCAATCTTCCCATATATGATGTAATTAGGATCTTGTGTGACCTGCAAAAATAACTAAAATACATTAATAATAATAATAATAATATATTTAAAATATATATGAAATAATATATATATATATATAAATGGGCCGAATGGACCTTTATTTATGTATATGGGCTCTTGTTTAATGGACTCTCTTTTTTATCACTTTTAATGGACTCTTTATATTTTTTTGCTTACATGGTTTAATAATAATAATACTTATATATACATGAAAACGGGAGTCGGATAAAATTAGGTGACTACAACGGCCCCTCTTTGCTCTTTCTAGTGAAACGGGAATAAGGCAAAGAATGAAAGGCACTAATTTTATCCGGCCGAGCTGCATGTTGAGCACCACTTCTTCAAGCTTGAGGCGACGCAAAAAATCTAACTCTCATCCTTCGAACCTGAGGATTCAAAGTCGGCACGATGATCTACTCCTTCAAACGACAATAATACTCTCGTCCCTGTAGACACCCATTCGGTAAGGTGACTCTCGTCCTTGCGGGCACTAAGTGGGTAAGGTGACTCTCACCCCTTCGGGCACGAATTCGGTAAGGTGACTCTCGCCCATGCAGGCACTAAGTCGGTAGAGTGACTCTCGCCCCTACGGGCACTAAGTCGGGTAGGGTGACTCTCTCCCTTGGGGGCACTAAGTCGGTAAGGTGACTCTCGCCCCTACGGGCACTAAGTCGATAGGGTGACTCTCGCCCCTGTGGGCATTAAGTCGATAGGGTGACTTTCTCCCCTACAAGCACTAAGTCGGTAGGGTAACTCTCGCCCCTATGGGCACTAAGGCGGTAGGGTGAATCTCGCCCATGTGGGCACCAAGTCCGTAAGGTGATATGCTCTGAGGAGAATAAATCAATTGTTGCTTCTTCAAATGGTGCAAAACGCTAAGCTGAAACTGGCCGTGTTTTTGTACCTCTTTGCTTCGTAGAAAACATTTGATCTTCGCCTTAGAAAACATCTGATCTTTGCATATTTGTGTGCTCAATCCAGTAATCGTGTACTTCTGATTGGTAGTGTAGTCTTTTCGGTTCGTCAAAGCTTCTTATGAACGCTTTTGAATTTCATGTATGGGAATCTTCGCAGCAAGCTTATTTCCACCTAAAATGTCTTTGAATGGCATTTAATGCTTAGGGAATCTCACTTCCTTTGTTCGAACAATATCCCCAGCCTAATGACGTCATCTGCACAAAGTTTCATACTCATGCAAGTGATATGATTAGAGTCAAAACAATGAAATGCATCATAGTCCCTGTACTTTTAAACCAAGTTCAAAGTAATGCTAAAAAATCTTTTATAATGTATGAATGTAACTCCATTGGCTCCCATTTCAATATGCAAATGTAGGTGAAAGGAATATAAATGGAAAACTTTAGGACCTAGGGTGTCTTGCTCTATTTCTCCTTCTTGAAATGATGCTAGGTGTCTTATGTTGCGTGTAAAAGAGTCTATCGCAATTGAGTGCAAGTGTACACGTCGCAAGTAATAAAGTGATACTAGAGTATCGGATATCGTCTCCACAGGGACTGGGCTAACCCTTTCCTTCGCTATCTGCACAAGGGGAAAAGAATAGATTAAGATATTTGTCACGAAAATAATGAAGTAAACGTAAATAAAAAGAATAAAGATATCAAGATAGAGAGAATGGGCTGGTATTGAATTGCTCAGTAGTGCAGGTATTGCAGAGTTTAGGGAATCCAGTCCTGTCGTCGCGCCTGTCGCCGACAGCACCTGTCGCGGCAGCTGTCCGTTGGCTGTCGCGGCAGCAGACACACCAACTCCGTACTTCAAGCTTGGCAAGAATCCTAGATCTGCCTTGCCCTATCCCTAGGCACAAGTCTGTCGATGATCACGTCTTTGATGATACCTCCCGGCGTGAATCGAAGGATGAACACCGATGTGTATGAATTCTTCTTTAGCCACTTAACCTCGCCCTATCCCTAGGCACGAGATAGTTCAACTATAAGCTAGAGAACTTGCTCTTATTTCTTTCGTATACTTAACTCTCCTGATGCTAAGTAAATGGATAACCTCACAATGCTCTCCCGATGCTCTTGCAAGATATTAATAACCAAAATAAGAGAACTTGAAGTTTATTTTATTGAACTGAAAATTCCTAAAACAAAACAACCCTTGCAACTACTTTACAAATCAACCCGTGGCCCTAGGGGGTTTTAGAACATGTCGGTGACAGGTAAACGACGGGTAAACGGCGGAGGGGTTTTAGATGTCGGTTTTGGGGTAGAATGAGGGATGATCTCTCTAGGTTAAATCTATGCCCTTATATAAGCTTTGGGCTCAAGTATTCTAAGTTAACAAGGATTACAACTTTAATGAAAAGTAAGATTCTAATAAATGCTAAATCTCTAAGGATTCCTACTTTTCAGCCGCCTCCTTGTTTCATGGAAATTCTTCTCCTTGAGCTTTGGCTTGACATATCTTTTGATCCGGGGCTTGGAAAAATATTTGGCTTTCACACGACAGACGAGCAGATTTTTCTCTATCTATCGAGGTCCACTTTACTTTTCCTCTTCATGAAGTTGCTGTCGCCTTGCTGTCACGACAGGTCCATGACAGGTTCGTCTTCTTCGTCTGCTTGTCCAGTTCAGCTTTCCTGCTTATCTGCCCTGCGCCTGCCTTCTTCGTCTACTATGGCAGCAACTTGCTGTTGTCCTCTGTTGTCACGGCAGTTCCATGGCAGCATTGTCCTCTTCGTCTGCTTGTCCGGTTCAGCTCTTCTGCTTATCTGCCCTGCGCCTGCCTTCTTCGTTCACGACGGCGGAAACCTGCCAAAAACAGCCATTTTTAGTAGAATATGTGCCTTTTATATATTTGTGATGTTTTGCTGTAAACTGGCCTAAATGCAATGAAATGGTGCTTGAATGCAGCAGAAATATGGGTTAAAAGGGTGTAAATAATAGAACTTTTACACACTCAACACACCCCCAAACTCAAGTTTTTGCTTGCCCTCAAGCAACTAAGAACTAAAAGAAAAAGAAATTTTTGTTTTGGCTTTCAAACAGTGAGTTTTCCCTTACCCGTCGTTCGTTCCCTGTGGCGGCAGCAACCTGTCGGATAATTTAAGATCTGTCCGGAATCTCCCTATAGTCCTCGTGCAGTGTGTGCATGCTTTGTGAACAGTTATATGCCAAGACTCTCTTAGTTTCACTAGAATATTCAACTCTTAACTCGAATTTTTATGCCAAAGTTTATCTTCTTTTTTTTTGAAGGCACATTTTCATGCTTCTTTGATTTCTTTGTTTTGACTCGATTTCTAAAGTTTTACTAGAGCCAGTTTTAGGCACCTCTAGTTTGCTTCCTAGAGCCGGTTTCGGGCACCTCTAGGTTTTTGAGTCTCTTTTGCTAAACTTCTTTCCTAGAGCCAGTGTTAGGCACCTCTAGGGGCTATTCAAGTGCTAAGCTTCCTATTCTAGTTTGGCTAAAAGAAATCTAAGCAGTATAACAGTCACAATGGTGTTTAAGTTTTCAGAACTATAGAAAGGCTCTAAACTTCTCCTTAAACTATCCTAAAGATGCTGCCACGACAGGGCTGTCATGACAGGCAAGTTCAATTCACAATTTTAAGCCAAAATTTTCAAGATTTTTTTTTTAAAAGTACTAAGTTAAAAGACACAAAATTTAACTAAGATGTACTCCATGAATATGGAGGGTTGCCACCCCCAAACTCGAGAGTTGCATTGCCCTCAATGCAAATGACAAAAACTAAAAATGAAAACATATGAAGGCAGTACATCACAAAATATATATGGCAGGCAGCAATAAGAAGATAAGAAACTTAAATTTTAATCACTGTCTTCACTGCTGCTGCTGAGGCGGATCTGGCGGCAGGTTCTGGTTCGCGGGGCAGGTTGGGGAGGTTGCTGTAAAACCTGAATATCAGAGCTGTTGCCGCTGCTGCTGCTTGCCCTTGGCAGAGTTTTCTTATCTGCCATTCTTTTCTGCCTCTTTACCGGTGTAAATTCCTTCGACAGGTTCCTCTGAATAGAGGGTTCAACGTCACTATCTGCCCAGACGGAGGAGGAAAAGAATCCAGCAACAAAGGCAGCAAGGTCATCTGAGGGCACTGGTCGTTTTGTTCCTCGAGCAGATGTTTCGGCATGGGTGCTGCCGGCTGCCGTCGGGGCAGGTGATGGTATGGAGGCGGCAGATGGTATGGAGGCGGCAGGTGATGAAAGGCTTGAGGCCCAGATTCTTTGCCTTTGGAGTATAAATGAGGCCTCGTTCTTCCCACAGATCTCTGGTTGCAAAGGACTTTGGGGGAGTTGCTGCCGCCGAGGAAGTAGAGGCAGCATTGCGGCGGGTTTTTTCTGGAAGACATGTTAGTGCAAGGGTTGTGAAAAGTAATTGAAAGCAAATGAAAACTAAATATGGAGAGCAAGTAAGAAAAGCAGAAGTGAGTGAAAATGAAAATGAAACGGAGTTTTATAGAAAAAGAATTTCTGCCCGTTGAAACTGTAACGACAGGCGTGAATAACGGGGCGGCTGTCGAGCTTTAGTGTGTCTGATGCGTCTGACAAACGTTTCCGCGTCTGTCACGTGTCTGTCACACGTTTCTGTGTCTGTCGTGTCAGTCTGTTGACAGCCTGTCATATCCGTCTGCGGCGGCAGCCGAAACGACAGGTTACCATAAATGGGCTTTGTTGGGCTGATGGATGGGTGGTGGGCTTGGGCCACTTCTCCTTTCCTTCTTGACTCCTTTATTTCCTAAAAACTGAAATTAGAAAAACAAAACATTATTCAAATAAAATAAACCTAATTCGTAATAAATAATAATAATAAGAAAATAAAAATAAAACTTAGGTTAAATTAGGGGTGCCTTATGGGGCATCTCCTAAAGTAACCACTTCCTGAATTCCTGGGGCTTCAGTCCCCTGATAATGCTTGAGGCGTCGTTTCCGGTACTTCTTGAAGTCCATCCGTACCCTCCATCTGGTGATTATTCTCATGTTGGGGGCTCCTTTCTTTCTCTTCCCTTTGTAGTCCATGAAGTCCTCCCTTCTTGGTAATGTTTCTGAGGGCATGAATATATGATTAGAAATAATCAAATTGACATTCGGCCACAAACTTACCTTGTTTTCGTTGAATGTTGTTGTGGTTGAATGTATCCCTTGCTGTCGTGTCTGCTGCTGCGGCAGGCAGTTATTTTGACAGTTTTTTATCAGGTTACTTTGCAGGTTAATGGGACATTGGTAGGTGCCATCACTCTCTATATCAAATTCTGTTGACCACTCGTAAATCTCCATCAGTAGAGACTTTGATAATTCTGAGTCCATCGGTGTTGGTTCCTCTAATATCTGCAATGGAATCGGTGAGTTTTCAAAGGATTCAAAAGGTTCGTTTATTACCTGCTCGTATTCCATTTGTGAAGAACTGTCATTGGGTAGCTCTTCTAGGTGGTTGTGCGAGTGCCATGACAGAGATGGATGTGTGCAATCTTGGTCGGGCATAACCGAGGTAGTGGATTGAGAATCTGCCTCTGATGTGGTTGCTGCTTCGGCATCAGTTGCTGCCGAGGCGGCAGTTGCTGTCAAGGCGGCAGGTTCTATCGAGGCAGCAGTTTCTACCGAGGCGGCAGTTGCTGTCGAGGCGGCAGTTGTTGTCAAGGCGGCAGTTGCTGTCGAGGCGGCAGTTGCTGTTAAGGCGGCAGTTGCTGTTAAGGCGGCAGTTGCTGTTGAGGCGGCAGTTTCTGTCGAGGCGGCAGTTTTTGTCGAGGCGGCAGTTTCTGCCGAGGCTGGAGTTTCTGCCTCAGAAGTGGTTGATGCCGTGACATTCTCTTGAATTTCACTCAGCGTTGTCGCGGTGTTGCTCTGTTCCGGCTCCTCGATCATTGCCATGGCAAGTTGTTGCTCAGACTCATCATATGTTTGGTATTCCTTCACATGGGCATCCTCGTCACATTGCCTCATGATTTCAGGTTCATCTGTGGCATGAATGAGGACGGGTCTGCTCAAGAGTTCATCCATCTTGGCGATGCTTGCTTTCGTAGAAGCTGACACTTTTTGAGTGATTGCCAAGAAGGCTTGCAGTGTGTCTTCTAAGGATTTTGACTGCTCTTGTGGATGATGACGTTGCCAGGGCAGGTCGGGTTCTGTAGCAAAACTGTCATGGTAAAAAAAAATTTGTGGGTTTTGATCGTACCATAAAAAATTTTGCTGCTGCGGCATCGGCATTTGCTGCCCCTGTTGCTGCCACGGCTGCTGCCCTGGAAGCATATCTTTACGGTAATTGCAAGAACTTTCCCACATCAACTCTCGAATGGTTTTTCCTGGCATGTTGATGCCCTTGAACCTGTATTTTCACCTGAGTTTTTTTTTTGTTAAAAATAAAAATAATAAAAAAAATAAAAAAATAAAAATAAAAGAAAAGTGTAGAAGCTAGGGTAAGAGTGTGTTGCCAGTCCCCGGCAACGGCGCCAAAAACTTGTTGCGTGTAAAAGAGTCTATCGCAATTGAGTGCAAGTGTACACGTCGCAAGTAATAAAGTGATACTAGAGTATCGGATATCGTCTCCACAGGGACTGGGCTAACCCTTTCCTTCGCTATCTGCACAAGGGGAAAAGAATAGATTAAGATATTTGTCACGAAAATAATGAAGTAAACGTAAATAAAAAGAATAAAGATATCAAGATAGAGAGAATGGGCTGGTATTGAATTGCTCAGTAGTGCAGGTATTGCAGAGTTTAGGGAATCCAGTCCTGTCGTCGCGCCTGTCGCCGACAGCACCTGTCGCGGCAGCTGTCCGTTGGCTGTCGCGGCAGCAGACACACCAACTTCGTACTTCAAGCTTGGCAAGAATCCCAGATCTGCCTTGCCCTATCCCTAGGCACAAGTCTGTCGATGATCACGTCTTTGATGATACCTCCCGGCGTGAATCGAAGGATGAACACCGATGTGTATGAATTCTTCTTTAGCCACTTAACCTCGCCCTATCCCTAGGCACGAGATAGTTCAACTATAAGCTAGAGAACTTGCTCTTATTTCTTTCGTATACTTAACTCTCCCGATGCTAAGTAAATGGATAACCTCACAATGCTCTCCCGATGCTCTTGCAAGATATTAATAACCAAAATAAGAGAACTTGAAGTTTATTTTATTGAACTGAAAATTCCTAAAACAAAACAACCCTTGCAACTACTTTACAAATCAACCCGTGGCCCTAGGGGGTTTTAGAACATGTCGGTGACAGGTAAACGACGGGTAAACGGCGGAGGGGTTTTAGATGTCGGTTTTGGGGTAGAATGAGGGATGATCTCTCTAGGTTAAATCTATGCCCTTATATAAGCTTTGGGCTCAAGTATTCTAAGTTAACAAGGATTACAACTTTAATGAAAAGTAAGATTCTAATAAATGCTAAATCTCTAAGGATTCCTACTTTTCAGCCGCCTCCTTGTTTCATGGAAATTCTTCTCCTTGAGCTTTGGCTTGACATATCTTTTGATCCGGGGCTTGGAAAAATATTTGGCTTTCACACGACAGACGAGCAGATTTTTCTCTATCTATCGAGGTCCACTTTACTTTTCCTCTTCATGAAGTTGTTGTCGCCTTGCTGTCACGACAGGTCCATGACAGGTTCGTCTTCTTCGTCTGCTTGTCCAGTTCAGCTTTCCTGCTTATCTGCCCTGCGCCTGCCTTCTTCGTCTACTATGGCAGCAACTTGATGTTGTCCTCTGTTGTCACGGCAGTTCCATGGCAGCATTGTCCTCTTCGTCTGCTTGTCCGGTTCAGCTCTTCTGCTTATCTGCCCTGCGCCTGCCTTCTTCGTTCACGACGGCGGAAACCTGCCAAAAACAGCCATTTTTAGTAGAATCTGTGCCTTTTATATATTTGTGATGTTTTGCTGTAAACTGGCCTAAATGCAATGAAATGGTGCTTGAATGCAGCAGAAATATGGGTTAAAAGGGTGTAAATAATAGAACTTTTACACACTCAACATCTTACCCCTCATTCTTGAAGTAATGTGAAGTCAGAAAATGGCCTATGTCAAAATTTAACAAGTGCTATGATTGTGATGAGTTAGTGATCCCGAGAAGGCACTGCTCCACTGCTCCAATACTTTACTACTTCATAGTTCCCTGCACAAACACAACTAAAATGCCCTACCTTTCCCATCAATAGCATTCAAATATAAATTACTGTAGCACAAAGCTAAACTCCCAAAATTAATGCAAACTAAACCTAAATGCAACTATATGAGCTTGATTTCATGCAACTCAAATAAAAGGGCATAAAATATAGGTTTTCTATAGAGTTATCACATCCCTAAACTCAATTTATAGCTTTTCCTCAAGCAATGACATGCAAAACTAAAGAAAAGAAAAGAAACTATACAAAGCTCAATAGATTCGTTCATAGGATCGATGCCACTGTAAGTGCAGTGTGTGTTGTGCTGCATACAATCAATACTTAATGACCTTGAAGAATTTTTAGGATTGCTCTCTATTCTTGCCTAGCCTTTTCTTTCCTTTTTAGCACATTATTTTACTCCCTTAGTTATTTAGTTCATTAAATTGTATCCTTGGGGCTTCAGCTTATCACAACTACTCTTCAGGCCTGAAAATGAAGTGGAGCAAACACCCTATCCTCGAGCCCTACGAGCAAATTCATCTGTGAAAACTTTCATTCACTCTTATGCTAGTATTATTTTTCCTGCCATGGAAAGTTAAATGGAGCAAACACAACTCAACTAGTGTACTAAACTAGCAAAGCATATTAGAGTGTCCCTCAACAGTTTGCCTTTTGGCATTGAGTTTACATTTAAATTTATCTTTTCATTATTTTTCTCGATTTTTCTGGGAGTTTCAATTTTTAGCCTTTATGCTAACATTGAGCATTTAGTTCATTATTACTAATTTATGCTAAGACATCAGAGAATCAACCTAAAGTTTCCTAAAGCTTCTTAAGTGTTTGAAAGCATGCAACGTGTCAAGTATAATTTTTATCAGAATTAACCCTAAGTTCAAATCACTAGAGTATTTAACACATTGCTATTAATTAAGCACAAGTCACCATCATAGGACATCACAAAAATTTAAACAACATACTCAAACTGCCAATGCCATTGCAACCTTAAATAATTGCAAGACAAAATAAAATAAAAGTAACTTCTAACTATGGACAAACTTACCCCAAACTTGAGAAAAACATTTCACTCAATGCAACTACATGAAAATAAATGTAAAAAGAAGAAGAAGAAGAAGAAGAAGAAGAAGAAAAGAGAAAACTAACAGGGAGTTTATTGTAGATGGGATGGTTCATTCTTCCTCGTTGGGCGCTTGAAGCGAGTCACAAGGCTAGGGGCATGTGCTAGATGCTCGGTGGTTTTACTCTAAGAAAAGACTTTGGATATTTGTTTGAAAGTGCGAAGATGTCTTTACGGCCTCGTTTGAAAGTGCGAAGGACATCTTGATATCTTTGTTTGAAAGTGCATGAGATGTTTTGCTCTTCGTTTGAAAGTGCGGAATAGCCTTTATGTCTTCAGGAGGTACCCTCTTTTGAAGGTGCAGAGGATGTCCCGATAGCTTTGCTCTAAGAAAAGGCTTTAGATCTTCATTTGAAAGTGCGAATATACTTTTATGTCCCCGTTTGAAAGTGCGGATGATGTCTTGATATCTCCATTTGAAAGTGCAGGAGATGTTTTTCTCTTTGTTTGAAAGTGCGGAAGAGACTTTATGTCTTTAGGAGGTATCCCTGTTTGAAAGTGCAAGGAATAAAAACCTTCCTCGCGAAAGGTGATGCCCCATTCAATTCAGTCATATCTTTTCCATGTCATGTCGATCATTTGCATTAAGGGCTCGCTTTTCTTTTTCCCCAACGAGACCTCTTTCTTTTTCCCTGGTTTTTCATTTCACTAGCCTTGGAGACCGCCTTTCGAACTTGACAAGTCAAATGGTCAATATACAACTGCATTCCTAAGCATGTGATGTTGACGGACCGCTTAGATTCGACTCACCAAATCTTCTCATAGTTCCAGTCATCGAGAATGATACGGATATGGTCCTTATATGCTTACAATTGTGCCTTTAAATCTTCGAGACCGTAACAGCGTAACTTACCCTCAGCGCCCTTTATTTCTTCTTCTTTTAATTTCTCTTGGAGTTCCTGATTCAACCCACGGTATTTTCTGAAGCTACTGCGTGCTTCTGAGTATTGTCCCTCCAAGTGTTACTTTTCTCCGGCAAATCGGTCAACCCTTTGTTTCCTGGCCTCACACTGCCAAAGTTTCAACTTCTTCTTCAATTCATCGAGTTATGCCTTTTTTCCTTTGAGGCTTTGGAACTACTAGCATGTGCCCCTCAAGCTTTCAAGCGGTTATTCTTGTGTCAATTCTTGCATATCTTTTAGGTGGAGTTTTTCTTTGACAACATGGTTTTCACCTCTTTCTGGTATCCCTCTCTCTGGTATTGTTTGGCGATGAGCTTGCCTTCAAGTTCGGTGACTCTTCTTCACAGCTTTTCTTTTCCTTTCTTAAAGTCTTGTTTGTATATTTCTAGCTCATGCAACAGGGTTCCAGGTTAAGGGTTATCTGATGAGCTCACCAATACTTGAACACCTATGTTGTCAATCTTTTGCTTTCTCCAACTTGTATATTCGAGTACAACACCGGAAAATAGGGCCACCTTTATTATGTATGTTCATTTCCACTCACCAGCCAACTCTATGACTCGCTTTGTGAAATTGTCCTCCGTGTAGGAGAACTCTTCTTATCGCAGCCTATGAGTAACAAGAATGAACTGTCATGACCCATATTAGCGTTGTACGAGAAGAGGCGCATAACTGGTGGCTCCCCACGGACCAATAAAAAGGACCCACTCCATCTTTACATACTTGTATAGGATCATAACTAGGTACATCCATAGGGCTCTCCATGTCACATCATTGTCCGAAAGGTTTCGGAAGAATGTTACCCACTGTTCTTGTTTCCCATTTCATTGCCACCGCTTCCTGGTAACTTCTCTGATCGGGACCAAGTCTCTGGACGTTGGGTGTTTGCTTATCTTCTCATTCTCCCAGAAATGACTCCATAACCGCAAGTAGAGGAGTTGTTAACAATTGGTGAAGTGACATTTCCCTTGAGTTTGGGAAAAATTTAGGGACCTGAAGGTTTTTGCCAAAATTGTTGGAACATGATTCACGTTATTCTAGGCTAGCAGGTCAACTAAGGTTATTTCAACATGCCACAAGACCTTGGGGAAGATCACCAATCCGTAGATGGAAAAGGCTAGCAGATCGATGACTCTTTCGTACTTTACGTCCTTCATGATTTAGGCATAGATAAACTCCAAAGTGAAACATGGACTCTTGTTCTTTTCTGCAAGCTGGGCATCCACCTCTTTCATGTATAGACCAACAAGCTTGGAAAATTTCTTTCGGTAACTGGAATTCTTCTTTTTCCAATATATCCTGTCGGGCTTCTCCAACTCTAGGCGCAGCAGGACCATTTACTCTTCTATGGTGGGGGTCATGTCTTCCTGATTGAAGACGAAGCAACGATAGGCTGGATTCTAAAACTTAACAGCTGCTAGAACCATAGGCTCGTCTATCTCCACTCCAAGTAGAAGGGCTATGCCTGCACACCTCTCAGTGAATATGGCTCAATCTTGGGCTTTTAGGATTTCCCAAACAGTGACCAATCCTGACAGATGATTGTGGGGAAACTCATATGCACTAGCTTCGGTAGATCTACAGTAGTTTCCTTCGGCACACAATCTCCATGTTGGCATTGAAGCTCTAAGAGCTCATGTCTGACATCGGTGTTTGAACAAGGGACCCCAGAATTGGATAATGCAACCCAAACACTCATGATCACTGACTGGCTAGTGTTTCAGAATACCAACATAATGCAATGTGATATATGCTCTATACAAATAAGGCAAGAAAAGCATTATTACATGATAATAATAAACATAAATACAAGAAATAATTACAGAGAACATATAAATAATACAGAAAAATAAACCATATGGCTTTTCAGATGGCTCAAATGAGGTGAGTTTCTAAAAAAACATACATTCATGTGGGCTTGGATCTAAAAAGGTTCTTGAACCACCATTATCCCCTATTAAGGCGGATAAGATGTTCGACCCTAGCCCATCATAGGCTTGCAGATTGAACACAGTTCAAGGGGATACATTTCCGTTATGCCCGTGTGAAGGGTTACTCACGAAAGCATAAGTACTCCGAACCCTTGAAGACATTCACTAGCCCATGCAGAAGGTTACTCACAAAGGCAACATAGCTATTTTCTTCCACTCAAGTTGAATAAAGCTCAGGTAGAAGGCTTATGTTATGATAACGGATTACTAAAGAAAATAACTCGTGATCAAGTAAAAGTTGTGCCCTCTTAAAAACACTCCCTAGCGGAGTCGCCAAGCTATGATGACGGAGCCGCCATCGTTCCCTTGTATTATATTAGGCGGACCGAAAACCTAAAAAAACAAACCAAATGAAGGATTCGGGGGCACAGTTACGTGTGGAGAAGGATTAGCACCTCCATCACGCCCGCAGAACAACGCTTACTTGATCACTAATATTTTCCTTGTAACTCGGATGCGTGCATGCAGAGATTAATGTAAAAATCTACAGAGTTCTAGAAATGACCCGAATTCGCTCACGGCTGAGTAATCCCCGGTCAATTTAGACGCAAAGAGATTAAGACATTAATCCATAAAATCCGAAAATTTAGTCTCGCATAGGAGTTTCGAATGTTTCCCAACGGTTAGGGGAAGATCGAAATAACCCTAATTGAGAAAATATCTCGTTTTCATGATGCAAAAAATCTCCTTTTAAAATGGCACTTTATGTTTTCTTTTTATTTTTATGGGTGGTTTAACGTTAAAGGTTAAATAATAATTTTATATATTTAGGGTAACTAATCCTAAAGGCTTAAATTAATGGCTTACAATTTATTTACTCTTCTAAAAATTACCTAAAGAGTTTTATTTACAATTAAGGAGAAATGATTTTTTACTTTTCTAAATAATTTACCAAGTAAAATTTTATTTCTATTATTTACAATTAATAGATTATTTACCTTTTTCAAGAAAATTTACCTATGAATTTTATTTAACTATCTACAATTAAGATAAAGTAAAAAAATAAGTTATTATTAAAAGGTACATCATTTATTGGTAACTAATCTTACAAAAAAATATCTATGCTATCAATTAGGGAAACTAACCTAAAAGGGTATTTATTTTAAATTATTTGATAGTTTTTAAAAAGTGTTAATTATTAAGAGATCTATTTGCCTTAATATTTTACCGAGATAAAGTACATAAGGATGAATAAATTAAAGAACATAGTAAATACGAACGAATCAAACAATGAATTGAAGTGCATAAAATAAGAATTTAAGAATCAAATAAAAAAATATAGAGGGATTAAAGTAAAGAAATTGCAAGCAATGAGATCAAAACGTGAGCTTGTCAAAGTGGGGCACGGGCTGAACCACAACCCGCATGCCATCAATGTTGTTGGTCGCTGGTCACTACTAGACGCTGGTAGTGTGCTAGCGCTATTGCCCCTGTTCCGGTAGTAGTGCCAGCTCTATCATTTGGCTATGAAGGTCCCTCCACGAGCTTTAGTTATCGAGGACGCGTGCCCCTTCGCCTCTTTATTTGAAACCAAATTACCAAAAAAATGAGATAAAGAAACAAAAATATATAAAGACAATATTTGAGTAAAATATCTCAAAGAAATCACTCGTATTGCTCTTGAATTTTTCGTGTGTACATATGTTGTGTTGTGTAGTGTGTTTTATGATGTGAATTACAAAAGAATGAAGCATATTTATAGGCTTCAAGAAACCCTAAAAAGCACATTTCCTATGCTAAATACATTTGGAAAGAGAATAATGCCTTTATTTGGACTTCAAACAACTTTCCTTATATTCAATTTGATCCTAAATGAGTTAAAACAAATAAGGAAATGTCTAAGCTTGAATTTAAATACAAATATTCGATAAAATAATTAAAAATTCGTAATAAAATCAAATTTCTATATTGAACTCGTATCTAATTTTCTGCACGTGTTGTCTTCAGTAAAATGAGCATATTTTGAGCTCCAGTCGTCCGATTGAGGCGTTTCAAGATGCGTTGGAAAAATAACTGAAAGATGGTCAATATGTAAGAAGACATCCAGACCCAGAAATGCTCGGATCCTGTCGAAAATTTGTCATGAGTCTGCAATGAGAATTCCTTGCACATAGCTTGACTTTCCATACTTGTTGGAACATGATCTTTTGCAATCTTCTCATATGATGTAATTAGGATCTTGTGCGATCTGCAAGAATAACTAAAATACAGTAATAATAATATAATTAAAAATAAAGATAAAATAATATATGTATATAGATAAAATACAGTATTATAATTAATAATAAAGATAAAATCCAGCCCGAGAGTCCAAACATGAAAGATTAGCAAGATAGCCAAATAAACGCCACCTAGATTAGAGAGATAACGTCAAATCCAATACTAAGAGGGGAAAAATAAAACCAGCTAAACCACCGATAAAAAAGATGAAAAACATGTTAAAAAGGTAGAAAAAAAATCATGTCACAACACAAAGAAAAAAGAGCCACAAAAATAAAATTATTCTTATTAAAAACTAGAAAATAACAAAAAATTAAAGATATAATACAAAGAATTAAAGAAAAAAAATTAAAAAGACTTAGGTGATCGACAACTAACACAAAACTAATGTCACTATAGATAAAACCAAATAAAAACAAAACAAGCGGTGGTGCAAAAGAATAAAAGAGTGCAGAAACGGTTTGGTCGGTTAACTAATATAACTATATGAATAGATGGATAATCTTTTATTTTACTCGTTGATCAATAACAAAATGTAATAGTATGATGGAAGCTAACAAGTGGTCTCAGTAGAAAAGCAGATAATGTTCATCTTAGGAGATCTGGGCTCAATTCATTTTTTGTAGAAGGTGTATATACTTTGTCAAAGGGTTAAGAATATGTATGAACAAATACTATTTTTTAATCACCTTAAGACTATTTAAAAAATATAATAAATTGATGAATTGAATAAGCAATTTAATTTGGGTAAACTATTGAAATGATAAATTTTGTTTCATAAATGTTCACTTTTTATCAACGATTTAAAAATATTATATACTTAGGTTATTGATTTATTATATTTTAATCATTTATATTATCGAATAAATAATGTAATTTTTTTTAATGTTCTAAAGGTGATTTCAAGGTAGTGTCTATTCATAAATATTTTTAGTTTTTTAACAATGCTCATATACCTCGTAGACAAAGCGATTCGAACATGTATCTCTTAAGATGAACATCATTCGCTTTTCCACTAAAACATTTGTTGGATTCAATAAACAATTTAATTTTGATATATTATTGAAATTGTCACTTCTATTTCATAAATATAATAAAACTATTACTCAAATAGACTATTTAATTTTTAATTTAATATATTTAATCAACCGAGACAAGTTGAAATTTTTTCAATGTTGCTTAAATATTTTTGGACGTTGTCGCCGACTACGTGTTTAATAGTTGTATCGACATATTTAGAGACACTTGTCTCCTCAATAATCTAATCAATCATGGAGATAAAGACGTGACCGGCTGATACGACCTTTAAATTTTTTAAAAATATTATTCCCTTCGTCTTATAAAATTTATTTCTTGTTAATTTTTTATGTAATTTTAGAAAGAAAAAGTTTATGTAAGAGATATATTGTAAAATAATTAAAATGATAATTTTATCTTTAAAAAGTTAAAGTTTATTTTGTTGAAAAACTAAAAAGAGGGTAGAAAAGAAAATGTGTATAGTAAAAGTTGTTGAGTTTTTTAATGAAATAATTTAAGTGAGACGATTTTAAAACACAAAAAGAACAAGTTTTATGGTAAATGTGCAAAATTTTTAAGTTGAATTATGGTAAATTTGTATTTGTAGTCCCTTCAAATATACAAATTTTAAATATTGATCCTTCTAAGATCTAATCAATCATTGAGATGCCATGAGATTGGGTGGAGAATGTCATGACTAAAGAGAGATAAGAAAATTAATTTCACATTGAAAAGAAAATAAGATGTCATGTGTGTGGCATGATCCACCATATACTTAGAGTAAGCAAGTGCCCACCTTGAAATCTTAATCTCTTTCTATTAGTTATTCGTTTCATTGATTGTGTTCACTCTTAAATTTTATTTATTCCTGCTCACATAGAACTTATAGTCGAAAGTTGACTAAATATGTTCATAAGTAGCAATTTATTATTTCTAAGGAGCCTACAAACAATTCTTTAAAAAATGTTGTTAATGAACGTAATGTTCGATGAACTGCTCGTATAACATTTGTTTATTAAACTAAATAAACGAGTATGAACAAAAAAAGTATGTTCGTTTATGACTCATTTATTTATTAATGGTACTTTTTTATAAAAATATTAAAATAACACTTTCTTCTAATTTTATATTTGAATTTCAACTCATTAATCTATAGAATATATATATATATATATATATATATATATGCAATCACTATTGATAATTTTACAAAACTAGTCATTGTCTCACTGAAGCTAATATTCAATAAAATATATCCTTATAAATAATAGTACAAAAGCTTAAATTTCAAATACATTGATATTTAGTTACACCGATGTAAACATTGATCACTTAACTTATTTACACCATTGTAAATAAGTACTGTTAATTTATTTACATCTAGCCACATATGTTCGTGAACATATAAACGAACATATTCACAAACGCTAAACGAATCGATCCCAAACACGCCAAATAATAAATGAACATGATATTAAAAGTTTTATGTTGTTAATATATGTGTACACGCTCACGAAAATATTTATGTATCTTTCATCGGGTCATAGAATATAAAAACGGTGGCGTTGCATGTCTTATCAATTTTTTAGAAGAAATTAATGAAGCCTTGACATTTGTACCTACCATCAACCTAGCTTTCTTTATGGTCAATGGTCATGTATTTATAGTTTGTACCAAGCATGTGAAAGAGATTTTTTCCTATTATGGTAGGCATAAAGAGTGCATGTCATGTAAATTGAGACACAAATGCAGTAAGTGGAAATGATTTGTATTATTGATAATTTATAATATTTACAATTGGAGTATATATAGGATTACAATTAAATATACAAGGATAAGAGAAATCAAATATTAAATACAAGATAAGGTTTGAATGAGATTGACCAAGATTTATCTTATCTTATCTTTATCCTTGATACGCCCCCGTAAGATAGAGGGTCCATCGGAGACACCAATCTTGAACCGGAAATGGATGAAGAGATTTTGACCAAGCGGTTTGGTGAGAGTGTCCGCAATCTGAGCTTTTGAGGGAATGTGTTGAACAAGTAGTGAACTTGCAACAACTAAGTCACGAACAAAGAAGTAATCGAGTGCAAGATGTTTCATACGAGAATGAAAAACTTGATTTTTGCAAACATATGTGGCACTGAGATTGTCGCAAAAGAGAGATGGTGGTTTTTTTAATGCCACACCAATTTCTTGAAGTAGATGTTGAACCCAAAGCACTTCAGTAGTAGCATTTGCCACGACACGATATTCAGCTTTTGTGGAGGAACGAGAAACAATTTTCTAACGAGCTGACTTCCAAGAAATAAGATTAGATCCAAAATAAATAGCATATCCGGTAGTGGATCTGTCGTCCATAGAGGATCCACCCCAGTCCGCGTCAGCAAAGGCAGTGAGATGAAGTGAAGATGCCGAGGGAAAAAGAATGCCATGGCATAATGTACCTTTTAAATAACACAGGATGCGCTTAGCTGATGTCCAATGTGCAAGTGAAGGACCATGCATGTATTGCGACAACAATTCACGACAAAAGCAATATCTGGATGAGTAAGTGTGAGATACTAAAAGAGACCAAGTAATCATCGATAACTAGAGATATCAAGTGTCGTGGATGGCTCCGCCAGGGGTATTTTATTGGAAGAGGACATAGGTGTGGAAATTGCCTTGGCATTTTCCATCTGAAACTGTGTCAAGATGTCAAAGATGTATTGCGCCTGAGATAGAAACAACCCAGTTGGAGTAAAAATAGCCTCAATGCCAAGAAATGACTAAGTAAGCCCATATTCTTTAGAGCAAAATTTGTAGATAATAAGTTGGTGAAGTGAGCAATAGAGTTAGTGTTATTACTAGTAAGCACAATATCATCCACGTAGACTAGAAGGTATAAAATAACTCCCTTTGCATTATAGATGAAGAGAGAGGCATCAACATTTGATTTCGTAAAACCAAAGTGAATAAGAAATTGCAAGAGTTCAATATACCATGCCCCGGGGCCTGCTTGAGTCCATACAAGGTTTTACGCAACCGAAAAATATGAGATGGTTTTGTAGAGTCAACATACCTCGGATGTTGTTCTAGATAGAATTCATCATGTAAGACGCCATTTAAGAAGACATTATTAACGTTAAACTGCTTGATGGGCCATGCATGATGTAGTGCAAGAGTGAAAATAATATGCACTGTAACAGGTTTCATCACAAGACTAGAAGTCTCAAAATAGTCGCGACCAGCTTTTTGAGAATACTCTTCCGCTACCAATCGGGATTTGTATCGATCAACAGAGCCATCAGCACGCCGTTTCACACGGAATACCCATTTTTCACCCTACAACAGATTGTGTAGACCGTGGAACAAGATCCCATGTATGGTTGCGTAGTAAGGCATTAAACTCATCTTCCATGGCTTGTCTCCATAATGGATCTTTGAGAGCTTGAGTAACAGTCTCTGGCTCTAATGTGGAAGGCAACAGATGACAAGTAGTATCATTAACAAATGAAGGACCAAAGTACCTCGGATTTGGCCGGCGAACTCGTTGTGGAGAATCATGTTGTGGCAAGTCAGGGGAGACTTCTTGTTGTAACATTAGATTTCTTCTTCATCGAGTATAGCCAGATATACTTGGTAAGCATTCTTCATTGAATGCTTTTTTCATCAGCTTACCAAATTCATATTTTTTCCTATTATGGTAAGAATTCAACAAGCCTTTTCAACTGAGAAAATATTAACGTAACATCAGATTTCTTCTTCATCGAGTATAGCCAGATATACTTGGTAAAGTGATCAACAAACACCGCATAATATAAATATCCATCACAAGACATATGTTTAGTGCTCCAAACATTAGAATAAAACAGTTCAAGAGGATGAGAGCTTGACAGAGTATTTTGACCAAATGACAATTTATGACTCTTATTAATAAGACAGAAAGAACAATGAAATTTTGTCAAACTAGTTGAGTTATAAGATATGTTACAAGTGCGTAATATAGAGGTTAAGACTTTATCGGATGGATGACCAAACTTGTGATGCATCTGATGCACAGACAAGCAATTGACAGAGTTAACTTGGGGATAACAGGATCATGGAGCATATTAAACACCACCAATTTTATTGCCTCGAAAAAGAGAAATCCATGTGGGTCGGTCCTTATCAAGAAAATAAGAGTAAACGAATTTAACATACACATGATTAGTCTAACATAATTTAGAAACCAGCACCAAATTTTTATGTAACTGAAGAACACATAGGACATTTGTGAGAGAAAAAGGCTTGGTAGCCATGGGAACGATGTATCGGCCAATATGAGTTATAGGTAGACAGTTACCATTACCCAAATGAATTGTATTATGACCATCATAAGAGGAGGTGTCCTGAAGAGAAGCAGTGGTCGTTGTGGTGTGATGCGAGGCACCACTACCAAACATCCAAGGAACATGATCTGATGATGAAATATCAATAGCAGTGTTGACAACTGGTGAATCATAAGGTGGTTGCTGATAAAAGTTGTTGTTGTGAAGAAATCGAATAAGCTTACGACAATTATGAACAATATACCCTAGAAAATTACAGAACTTGCACACAACATCTTGTCGTCTAGAATGGCTAGATTGAGGATCAGGACTATGACCGCCACCAGAAACCGAATGACCAAAGCGACCACCCTTCCCTCGAGAGCGGTTGGTGGAATAACCATGATTTGAATTAGTCTGCTGCGCAGAATATGTCATGGCAAGAAGTATTGTTTGTTCAGATTCTTCAAAAAGTCTCTCATGATCGGTTAAGATCTCACACAACTCAAGCATGGTTGTCGATGTGTTACACACACGAAGGGCAACAACTATTGGACGATAATCATCACCTAATTGATTGACAGTGGAAATCAAGAAATATGTATCTGAGACATGATAGTTTGCCAAGGAAAGATTAGAGGCAATATCCAGCATGTCTTTCATGTAGTCGAAGATAGACTTGGAACCACGTGGATTGCTAGCCAATTTGGACTTGAGAGCAAGGATGCGACTAGGAAATACTCGGACATAACTTGCGACCAGAGTATCCCATGCAATTTTAGCGGTGACAACGATTGAAATAAGTTGTTGAACTTAATCATCACAAGTGCCAAGAAGAGCACTGATAAGAATTTGATCATGACGATACCAATATAGATATTCAGGATTAGCAATTGTTTTCGCAACATCGGTAAACTAAGATGGAGAAGGCTGTGAACCATCAATATAATCGATTAGACTAAAATCAATGAAAGTGGCCTCCATTTGGCGACACCATGGCAGACGTAAGTTTGATTGGAAAGTTGGTCGATGCATTAAGATGCACAAGAGCATCGAAAGTAGAAGACGGAGCCATAAGAGGAGATCCGGTTTAAAGAAGAGCAGAAGAGAGGGAAAAAATTTTAGTAGAGAAATTCTACTTGGCTTTGATTACCATGTAAAGGATTTGTATTATTTATAATTCATCATATTTACAATTGGAGTATATATAGGATTACAATTAAATATACAAGGAAAATTAAATATTAAATACAATATAAGATTTAGATAAAGATAAGATAAGATTTGAATGAGATTGACTAAAACTTATCTTATCTTATCGTTATCCTTGATAATACATATTAGGGTGCTTATCGAGCGAGTCGATCACGAGTTGAGCAGTACTTTATTCAACTCGAAAACTGTTCGATTCAACTCGATACTCGATAAGCTTAATAAAATTTTGTTCAACTCATGCTCGTTAAAAAAACACGTTGCTTGACTCAACTTGTTGTTCATTAAGCTCCTCATATTTTTTACCTTGTTTTTATTATATATTGAGCTTAATATAAACACAAATTTAACAAAAAAAATTGATCAAAATAGTGTGTGAAGCAGTTCCAAAATCTAAACTCTAAAGTAACAATCCACAAATATATCAAATTAACATATTATAAAAAAAATAACGAACTGCTTGTGAACTTATCGAGTTGAGTTGAACATTAAGATCTCGAATCAAGCTTAAGTTTAAATCACATCAATTGAATCGAGCATTGATTAAATTTTGACAAAATTAAGTTCAAATTGTTCACAAATGGCTCAAATCAATTAGCACCCTTACTTTATATACACACATTCTGAGTGACTTGATTGCAATTTAATTGTTAAACCGAAATTTGGTTGTTACCATGACGCACCACCTATCGGAGCCCTTGTCCAAGTAAGTGGGCCGTGGGGAATAATATTTCCTATAAGTTTCACTGACAAATATTTTGAAAAGCAATCAGAGTACAACTTGTCATGATGGCCGAGTGGTCTAAGGCGCCAGACTCAAGTTCTAGTACTCTAACGAGGGCGTGTGTTCAAATCCCTACTTCTGACAAAGTTATAATTATACTCTGCAACCTAACTTATTTTATGTATGCATTTCATTTCATTTTTTTTTATAAAAGCTTCCTCTAAATTATTTGTACTTACGTTTTAGTAGTGGAAATTCCTATAAATTATCCGTGTTTGTATTTGGTAGTCGTAATTCATATAAATTTTGTATACTTTCTAATTGTTAGTGAGAGTAGAATTTGTCTACCTCTCCCCTTTATAAGCTCACTGCTCACCATTTTATGTCGCGTGTATATAAAAATTAATAAAACAGTAAAAATAAACTCTAATTCACATAGTATAAAATCAATGTTGAAACATATAAAAAGGACACAAATAAGAACGTAATTCTATTCGTGTTAGTAAGAGCAAATCATCTATACACCGTAACAGTCATAATTGCACAGAAATGGTTTTACGTACCAATATTCTACAAACTCAAAGCTTCTAGACTAGTTTTGAACAACATTTGTTTCCATGGAATCAACAGATCAAAGAAAAACATAAGGAATTAATGAATATCTCACTGCTTGTAACACTTGAACCGGTTTCTCAAAGCTTGCCAATCCGAGCATCGAGTGTTAATCCGGGTTGGACAACGGCATAGCAACTGCATTCTCCTCCTACACCATTGATGCATAGCATTTCGCGTGCCCTCGAAACTTGCCTCTACTCCTCTCAGGCCTCAGCACATATTCATCCTACATTACAACTGCATCGTCGACGACAGACTTTGAGAATGTCCCGACCGACCGGATTCCATCCTCACCGCAATCTTTTGTTCTAAAACTGCACGCTTCTTGCATGCTCTATGGCATCGTTTCTGCGATTGTTGGGTTATGATCCTCAGAAAAAATAATTTGGGAGGCTACAGACTACAGTGCCTCCCACTCATAACGTAGCTTCGTCCATGCTCTTTTCGTAAATGCAAACATTTATGTCCATCGCATCGTAAAAAAGACTCGTCTTCGAAAAATTCTAACAAAAGCATCTCTTCTTCCTCATTTAAGGGTTCATGTAGTCTAGGTGATCCAAATCTAATCCAATAGTTAGATCAAAACTTGGCTATGTTAACATCATGCACCAACCACGGGAGTCCATTTTCAAGTGAGTGTCTAGTAGGGAATAATATTTTATATATAAATTTTAGTGACGGAGTCAAGAATTAAGATTAAAAACAAAGTAGAATTAACCACAAAAATAAGGAGGACAAAGTTCAAATGAATTGAAAATTAGAAGTCCAATTAGATAAAAATCTCATTATACTTTTTAGTATAAAAGAATAGGCGCACAGCCCACAATCTCCTAGCCCTTGTGAGATTCCCCAACTTAGATAGGTATCACTTTTAATAAAGTTTATAATTTTGTTTACTAAACTATGTCAACCAAGTCAGGATGGCCGAGTGGTCTAAGGCGCCAGACTCAAGTTCTGGTCCTCTAACGAGGGCGTGGGTTCAAATCCCACTTCTGACAAATTTTCTATGTTTTTTTTGCTGTTCTTTCATTGAAACCGCCCCGGTTCTTCTTGCACGCACTGTGGCATCATTTCTGCAATTTGTTGGGTTTGTAGTTTCACAAGAATCCTCTGCTTCCTTCCCATCAAAGTTGGTGATCCGATTAGGAACACCGGAACTGCTTTGCATCACATCTTTCTCTTTACGGTTCGTGTCAGTTTCAATTATTCTGATTCTTAGTTTATTTCTTTTAGTTCCTTCTACAATAACCATACACTCATTCGATTTCTTTAGAGGAGAACAAGAATGGGAACCACCAGCATTACGAGTCCTATTTACACCATCTTGTTTCCTTGTGCTCATCATAGAACAACTAGGAGAAAAATATGGATCATCCATTTCGGTTTTCTCGTTTTTCCGATGAACACCACGGCAACCATAAGAACTTTCTCATTGTTTCTTCAATCACTTACCGGCTTTATAGAGCCGAGATGGAATGTAGTACGATCCAAGAAAGAACTAATGCCTATTGCAGCACTAGGAATAATAAGATTCATCACCAAAAAAATTGAAAATTCACAATACTTTTGAGCCAAAAAGTGACCAAATTTATTACTTAGTACTGGGGAGCATATAATCCAGAAGCTGGTATGTTAACTACAGAAAGGAAACTATAAGCACCCATAGTGCCATTGCCTACTGAAATAAATAAACCTTGAATGGCTAAATTCATAACTATCCAAAAATAATAATAATTGGGACAATCCCGCTGTTGATGCATTATTCCTAAAAAAACTCGGAGTCGACTATGAACAAAATCCCACCCTGCTTCAGTGGTGTACCTTTGCTTCAGCTTTCCTTTGAGACTTCGCCTTCATCTGAGAATAAAAGAATAGTAATATGTAAGCATGAGCCAACACCTATGAACATATATCCTAAAGTAAAATGTCCAAGTTCCATACCACAACATGTTATACATTCATGTAAATGCATTTGAACGCGACGCAAGTGATCAAACAATTTATGTACATTCCAGAGTGTAAACTTTCAAAGCTCGCATGTCTACAATGTCTCAAAATCCTCTCAAATTAATTATGCCAATCAACACATGATTGTAGACATAGATCCGAAAACTAGAAACATTACATATTCGAGCAGGGTTTATCAACTAAAGAACTGATATCCAAACAATCCGATCATGGCAATACATGCTATCTTACGTATACTTCGGTTCGAGTGTTGATACAATTATAAGTTCAATACTAGTATGTTCAACTTTTTTCTAAGTTTCTTTCATGTATTCGAAGGATCCTTAGAGGATTACATTTCGTAAACCATGTCTGAATATGCGGTAGGGGCACGGATGAGTTAAGAGCACCATAGCATGAGATTATCATTATAATAGTAACATTGAAAACTAAAGCAAATAAAAAGATTAAGGAAGTGAGTCTTGCCATATAAAATGATTAGCATCTAGAGATGGCAGCGACTACAATATCTGCAATTTCTATAAAAATCTGAATCCATTTCTTTTTCTTTTTGCAATATTCGAGTATTATTATCCAGATCCGAGCCTGAATTAATTAAATTATTCAATGGATATCCAAATCCACTAAAACTTTTCATTTGGTTCAATTTCTTATCCACAAAAGACAAAACAGATTCAAGGGATTAACATCTGCATCCGCTCTGAATTGAATAGTAATTAAAATATCCAAATTCGAATATCATCCGAATCTGCAATATCTGAATCCATAAAAAGTAAGTCCGATACCTACAATATCTAAATTGAGTAGTAATTAAAATATCCAGATTCGAATATCATCCGAATCTGCAATATCTGAATTCATAAAAAAGTAAGTCCGAAATCTACAAATCTATTGTCATCCCTAGCATCCTTTACACCCTGAATGAAGAATCCCATGAAAATTACCAGTTTCCGTGAAACATAAATCCGATTTCAATAATATAACATGAAATCCGTAAACAGACTTTAAATATCAACAAACAGAAACGAGAAAAGAAAAGAAAAGAAAATTCAGAATTAAGAAACAGTGAATGGAATGTACCTTGAGGTACTTGAGCTTGATGCTCCCATAAACAAGTCCAAAAGAGAAAGCAGATGCACGAGCCACCTATAAAATTAAAAACAAATAAACAAATCCGATTTAGATTATTTATTGGCGACGAATGAAAACGAGTTCTATTGTTTGCACAATTTTATCCTCTTTTTTTTGCTGAAGAATTCGATTAGGGAATCGGTAAAGAAAACAAATTACGAGAGCAAGAGTGCTGGTGCCGGAGTAAGGTCCAGGGGGCGGCGCCATGGCTTTGATTTGCTTTTTGTGTGATCGGAAAACGAGCGATGCAGATTTCAGAAGAAGTATTCTGCAGTGGCGGTCTGGCGGAGGAGAAACAATGCTCCTTGCCTGGGTTTTATGCTTGTGCAGATTTTCTCCAAAACGATGCCGTCTCGCTTTGGAAATTTAAAATTAATAATATTGAAAATTAAATTGGTAACTTGATTTTCTGGGTTTGAGCCTGTAGAGTTTTAATTTTATTACCGAGTAACAAGGGCGGTGGTTTATCAGATTTAGAGAGTTGATTTCCTTCTTTTTTTAAACTCAGTTATACGCAAACGAGTAAATTTTCTTTTAAAAGTATTAATTCACTCATTTAATTTTAGTATAATTATTTTATATATATATATATACGGTAAAAAAGTTTTCGTAAGTGACTTAGTTTTAGAGTTTATGGTTAGATTTTAGGGTTTAAAAGTTATGGGTTAAGTTTAGTGGTTTAGAATCGATGTGTTGTGATTAGAATTTAGAGCTGGGGGTTAGGCTTTAGAGTTTGTAGGTTAACACTGTTTTTTTGAAAATTATAATTTTTTTTATAATATCAAAAGACCGTTAGCAATGACCTCATTAAAAAACCTCCCTAAATCTAGATGGAGGAAAAAGAGTGTACCTAGCTAGCGGTAAAACACACATACGAAGGCAAACAATACTGCAACCTACAAACATAAAGAGACGAAACAAGGCAACCAACAAATGGCAAATCAATGTTCACCTATGCAATCTATATAGCAGCGAAACTGAAGTGCCCAGTGCAGCAATGAAAACTTCGACACCCATGCTTAAAGTTTCGAACCATTATTCGCAGGCCTTCCACAAGAATGCTGCATCACATGTAATTCATCTTTTTGCCAGTTTATCTGCAGTGCTATTGGAACCTCTCGAAATACCACATAAGGACTAAAACAATTCAGAACCTATTCCTAAGCATTCCATAATTAAATCCTTAAAGACAGTAGGTGCAGCAACAGGGTGATTTAATCATTCAACACACAATAAACTATTTGTCTCCACAATTAATTTGTACGAACCTGCCCAAATCGAATCCTTGAACATCAACAAGGCTTCTTTATAATTGCAAGCAACTATGTCGCTGTAACATCCAAAACGCCAACCGACATTGAGAACGTGATCAGAGAATTATTGTTAGAATCTCTTAGAATGCCTCTGATCCCAACTCTTTCGAACCCCCCCCCCCCCTCTATAGCTCCATCGACATTAAATTTGAGAGACTTCAAAGAAGGTTTAGACCACAAAATGGTGGTACTTTCACCTCGGTCTGTATTGATCAATTTTAGACTTTGTGGACAACGAATAATGTCCTCAATGAAGGTTACCTTTAAAGGCCAAGCTTCCTTGCACCAACATCTTATTCTTGTTAGGCAGATAATGAAGATTTCATTCGCATTCACACGCTTCCCTTTGAATACCACTTCATTCCTGTACAACCACAACGACCACACACATCAAAAGAAACAAATCTGTCAAACTAATTTCGATTTGAAAGGACAAAAACCAGCAACCCAAGACAATAAGAAAGATTTAATATCTCCTAGAATAGCATAATTTAAGTTTCACAAATTAAACCATTTACTACATAAATTCTAGCTAATTTTGCAGTGCAAGAAAATATGACTTACAGACTCACAATGTTCTTCACACAGTGGGCAAAGAGTGGATATCTGTCTGGATTGACACCGTTTTAAAATCTCGAGCCTTGTTGGAACTTTGCCCATTATTAATCTCCACACAAAAGCTTCCACTTTTGGTGGAGCAATATTCGGCCAAACTAGTTTCCACACCTCTTCCTTACAACCAAGACCATTCAAACAATTATTATAAAATGATTTAGCAGTATAAATAGAGTTCGAGTTACCTGTCCAGCGGATGCAGTCTGTTTTGATTCGTCCCGATATTACCCTGCTAATAACCTCTAGGAAATGCTCCCACAGTTCTTTCTCCCATTCAAACAGAACTCTACGAAGCTGAATACGCCACACCCAGAGACCATTCACAAACTCGCCAAATTCAGAAAAAATACCTTTTTTCCTAACTGCAAGTGCAAAGATTCTAGGAAACATCACTTTCAGAGGGACTGCCCCTGCCTACAAATCTGTCCAGAACTGAATCTTTTCACCATTCCCAACAATCATACGAATATTTTGAGTGAAAGAGACAGCAGAATCGTTTGTTTGAGTAATTATATTGCGCCACAACCAGGACTTACTCTGTTGCCTGTCAAACGAAGGCATCAAGGTCCCATCCTTTTCATTGTATTTTGCCACTATAACCCTACGCCACATGCTATCCACTTCACACCCGAATCTCCATAATCACTTATTTAGGAGAGCTCTGTTCTTAATTTTGAAATCAACCAGACCAAGTCCACCACAAGACTTCGGGAGTACTAGCCTTTCCCAACTAACCCAATGTATTGCTCTTTTCTCCAAAGTTATGTAGGTTAAAACTTAAATCACTAACTATATTACTCTAACCTTTAAACCCTAAATTCTAACTAAATTCCTTAAATTTTAAAGCCTTAAGCCTAAACCATAACCTCTAAAACATAAATTCTAACTTTGAACTCTAAGTTAAGGTGTTTGCAAAAAAAAATTGTTCTCGCCGCATGTGTATTGAATATAAATTCTTAATTTTAGGTTTAGGAACAAAGAGTGATTTTTCTTCTGAAAGTAATAATTCAATCATTTAATTATAAGTCTAGGAACAAACATGTCACTCAATTAAAATTTTGTGACAAACAAGTCACGTTGACATTAAAATTGAAACAAGATATTATTATGATAATACTTTTAGTCCTTGAAACTTATGCATTCTATTAATTTGGTATTTGTTAAGATATATGTTTTGATATAATAATTGAAAAGTTGATTTGAATTAAATTGAAAAAGATTTCAAAATGTTTTGTAAGTCGTAACAACTTGAAAATGTGTTTAAGGATTTTTACAAGGCTTTGGAATAACTTAAAATGTTTTTAAAGTAGTCAAACCTATGATTTTAATGTTACCGTATCGATACGATATACACCGTATAGATACACTTTATAGTTTCAGCTACAGAAAAATTCCAGTAGCCAAAACTCGTATATATACGCTTTTGCCATATCGATACGGAGTACTTTACAACTCCCCCAACGGCTAGTTTATGTACCGATACGCCTTAACCGCTCCTAACGATCTTTTTTTTCCAACGACTATTTGAAATACAGGCTATACTGATACGCTCCCAGGCGTATCAATATGCATAAGCTGCAGCAGGCTCAACGGATAGTTTCCAAGAGGGGCGTATCGATACAGTGACACGAGTATCGATACCCTACTGCCCAGAACTGCATTATGGAGGGAAATAAAAACCTCAACGGTTCAAATTCAATCCCAACGATCTACAACAGCTAGAAGCTCAATTGGAAGTATAAAAGGGACCTTCAATCATCTATAAAAGACTAATGATCATATTGTCAACAAAATTATGATGCAAAGATTGTCTTAGTGCTTAAATTTCTATTCTTTGTATAGACAAACACTTGTGAGCTCAAATTGTCAATGTATGCTCAAATGTTCTAGGATTTGGGTAAGTGCTTTAGTGTGTAAACATCAACCTTTGTAGAGGGATTTCGTTTGCTTAGAATTCTCTTGTTTAAAGAGTGTGCCCAAAGCTCGAGTTATGAGCTTTGGTTGCTAGACTTGGTGATTGAGTCTAGGTTGTAAATGGTTGCCTCCTTGGCCTAGAAAAGGGGAAGAACTCTTAGTGAATTGGTGAAATCTTTGGTGGGTAGCTAAGATAGTGGATGTAGGCTTTGATTAGAAGGCCGAACCACTATAAATGTTGTATCAATTTTGTCCATTTTTTGCTTTCACCACAAACACCCAAAATTACATCTTCTTCACAACTTGGCAAGCAACAGTTGAGTGATCATTGGGCCTAATAGTATTGATTCGAAGTAATTCAATAAATTTAACTATCTATTGTAGAACTAATGTTTTGATATAATAATTGAAAAATGTTTTGGACTAATTTGAAAAGAATTTAAAACTTGTTTTAAAGTCCAAACAACTTGAAATTATGTTTGAGGTATTTTAAGAGGTTTTTGGCAAAGATTTTTCATGTTTTTAAATAGCCAAACTCGTGTTTTCAAAGTACCCGTATCGATACGGTTGTACCCGTACCGATACCTTTTTGCCCAAGTTTGGCCACTGTCAAAACCCGTATCGATACAAGCCTTTGCCGTTTCGATACGGATCGGGATCGTTTCGATACGCCAGGTAAGCGTACCGATCCCCTTTCAACCAACCCCAACGGCTATTTCCCAACGGCCATTTAAATGTGAACCCGTACCGATACGCCCTCAAGCGTATCGATACGCCTTGGCTGACAAGAGCTCAACGGCTAGTTCCTATGAAGGCCGTACCGATACGGTTCCACGCGTATCGATACGACTAGCTGCAGAACAGCATTTATGAAGGGAAATAAAGTCCTCAACGGCTCCAAATCATCCCCAACGGCTAGTAACGGCTACAAACTCAATTGGGAGTATAAAAGGGACCTCCAAGCATCAAGATTAGGTTAATGCTTCAATTGTTACAACATTATGATGTCAAAATTTGTCTAGAGCTTTAATTGTTTATTTCTTGCTTAGACAACACTTGTGAGCTTACATTGTTAAATTTGCTCAAGTGTTTAGGTTTTGGGTGAGTGCTTAGAATTGCAAACAAACACCTTTTAGAGGGATTTCTAGTTTGCTAAGTCTTTCTTTGTAAAGAGAGTGTTCCTTCAAGCTTTGGGTAGAAAGCTTTGAGGGTTGTAACGGTTTCCTCCTAATCCTAGAAAAGGGGACGAAATTCTTAGTGAATTTGTTAGAAATCCTTAGTGGGGAGCTAAGGTAGTGGATGTAGACCTTGGTTAGAAGGTTGAACCACTATAAATCCTTGTGTCAAATTGCCTAATTTTCACCTCCCACTAAAACACCCAATTATCCAACTTCTCCACACTTGGCGAGCAAGAACGGTTGATCGAATCGAGGCCCTAAAATCTCAACATCTATATTTAAAAATTTCGACACTGCACCATCCTAAAACACCCTTCGACCACTTATCACACTTCGTGCTATTGTCCACTTATTCGATAATCAACAAATGTGATAGCTTGACGATACACTCACTTCACTACTAAAGAGTTGACAGACTAATGGAATAGACTCATTATGACCTTAGCGCGGCATGCTATTAGAATAGTCACTTTACTAATAGAACTTTTAAATATGAATGGCTAAGTTATTGGATTATTTAGAATTATGACCAAATTAATAGAATGTATAATTTCGAAAACTATTCTGTTATTATACCAAACTCTTATTTCAATTTTAATAACAAAACGACTTGCATGCAGTGATGTTTGCCACATCACTATTAAGTGGTGGGAGAGGCCCAAACCCCCAAATCTTTTACTTTTGTTATGCATATATAAATTTAATAATGGATTGATTATAAATATGCCACATCATTTTTTAAATATTTATGTTTGTTCATCTATTTCAATTTTAGTTTCATCCCTATTTGTTTTTTTTTTAAATTTTAATTGAGTGATTTACTTGTTCCTAAACATATATTTGATTGACTGAAATATTACTTTTAGAAGATAAGTGATGTTTGTTTCTAAACTTAAAATTGAACAATTGAATTGTTACTTTTAAGATAAAAGTGATTTGTTTGTTATTAAATTTATAACTAAATTTCATTCGGTGTAATTTACCTAAAATGTTTTAAATTTGAAAACAAAAATTACTCTATTTTTATCATAGAAAACAAAAATTACAGGCACCATTCCATACGGATTCGTACATACAAAAGTTTAATGAATAAGACAACTTTGTCCCTACCCTTTCTGGTTCACTCGTTCATGGGCTGGCTTTAAATTTGGGACAATTTTGGTAAAGAATATTCCAATTCAGAAAACGATGTTGTGCCCCTCAACTTGTAGGATTTTAATTCAAAAAAATGTAGTAAAAAAAACATATAACTTATTCTCAAATCTATTTATGAAATTAAACCATTTATTTTAAGACTATTATGACAAAGAGATGAAACTATAAATTCTTTTAAGTACATTTAGATGTTCGAAATTTAATATTGTGAGTGGAGTAAACTAAGTTGAAAGAATCATTTTCGTAACAAATTTTGTAGTATATAATTTAGATTAGACGATCAATAAATCAAATATATCTTATTTAAAAATATTCTAATTATTAGTTCGATTTAACGTATCAAAATGTTTCGAAAGGAAATTCCTTATATCAAACATGATTGTGAAGACATTAATATCAAACCTTGGAGAAAAGGACGTTTGTGATCAGTACTTGTTTAGCTACACACATCCTCAGACAAGCCATGTTGCTGTGAATATGCACATTCTACTGTTTTTCTTTCTTTCTTCTAAGTTCTTCACTTGATTTTTTCGATTTTCGTCTATCTAAACAATCATATATGTTCGTTATAATTTAAATATATAACGGATTGTTATCGTAAATGAATACGATACGAAGCTTGTGAAGTTAAATAAGGCTAATTTCATTCATCCTTGCTTTTCTTAAGGTACAATTTCTCTAACTTGGAAAATCTTAAAAATCTTTGAACCAAGTTAGATGTAAGAGAAAGGGGTTACATATGGATCGAATTCGGAACTGATGTTAACTGAAGACTTTATAAAAATCTTTTGCTACTTAACCGAAAACCGAATTAACGGTTCAAAATAGTAGCAAAAGCAAAATTAAAAAAGGGGAAAAACATCCCAAATGAAGAAATGATGTTAAAAAAAAGAGAAACTATACTTGTTGCTTCTCTTGGCCATCTTCTCCAAGGCAAGGAACTATTTGTTTTCCTTTTTATCATCTAATCATAGATGTGAGAGATCGGAAATCAGCTTCTTCACAAGGGATCGTGAGGCCCATATTGTGGTCGAACCCGAACTCTTCCTCGGCTCGACGAAGCAAGCATTGGAACTTGGGGTGAGTCAAGAACGATATAGGGACAATGTATCTGCTCCGGTTTTCACCGACGTAAACGGCAAAGTGACCTTTTGGTACGTCGAGAGGGAGACCATCTTCATCGTATTCGCCGTATTTCTTGCCTAGGCTCGAGCATCGCTTGAGAATTTGCTTCAAAATTGCTGTTTGAAGCAGTTTCGATGATTTCCTTATCGCCATTGTAGTTGTTGGATGGCTTGGTTATGAGAGGAAGATATGTGGGTACTTATTTATTAAGAAAGTTTGGGCAGACCTGTAAATTTCAACTCAAACTCAAATATTTTTTTTGCTAGGCAAATATGATTAATTAATAAGGTAATCATACAAGTTTAGACTTGAATTGTGTGTCTCTTTTAAAAAATTTCATTAATCTTAATTGGAGAAAAAGAGTACAATACAACCAAAAAAATACATGGGAATAAAATTTAACGTCTTACTTCGACAAACTCATCAAGCAAAATAAAATATTTAAGAATGAACTAACGGAAAAATCCTCAGCATCTTTTTTGCGCCCATTTCTATGCCCCAACACTAAAAAGTACTAAAAAATTAAATTTCAAGCTCTAACCCTAAATTCTAAATCCTAAACTCTACACCCTAAAAATACACTATATCCAAAAAAATTTAAACCCTAATTCTAATTTTTAGTGTGAGTGCATAAATAGGGGCACTGAAAAGATTAGAGGATTTTTGTCCCAAATAAAAAATAACTCAAACTTAAAATGACCATAACAAGTAACTTGAAAGGATCCAAACTTGATTGTTAAACTCGACTAAAGAAAAGCTTAACCTGAAGTTGATTGTCGAAAAACAAGAGATCGAAATGATTCGAACTCGAGTATTGAATCCAAATAAAAGAATCTAAAATGACTCGACTCAAAAATTTTATAAGACAAACTACTCAATACTCGAAACGATCTAAAGATTGACCCGAATAAAAATAATCCAACTAAAATCAACCTAACCCAAATAGATCAAGGTATATAATATAGAATTTAGGGTTACACAGATTTAGGGTTGTAAACTTAGGTATCCGTTAACAGTTGAAAGACTAGATTCTCTTTGTGTCAGATTCTACGTGGAATTGAGAGAGTTGGCTTGGATTTTTCTACTTTAATAATGGAAAATTAGACCAACTTGGGAAATTGAATTTGAGTTATAAACTATATAATCTGTCTTATTATCTTTTGTTAATTACTAAGCTGAATCATCATCTCTCTGCCTGAAATCACGGACCGATGAATAAGTGTACTGGACAGTACAACAGTTTTTGTTGGTTTGGTTTTTTGTGTTTGTTAGTGTTTTGGCTTGTGATTCCTTGGTGTCCGAGTCTGACAGCCAGAAAAAACAACACTTCATAGTAATTTCCAAAACATTTTATTTTGCAGAAGCCCATGTGGGTTTTTTTTTACTGTTATAGTTGTAGTTTTTTAATAGTTTTAATGTAATTACTGTTATAATATATGGTTATATTTTTTTTAATCTTTTGATAAGGTGTGTATATATTTTGCAGATAAAACTATTCAAACTTGAGATTTTTAAAAGAAATATCATCATCTTTTTCATTGAGACTACTCGTTAGATTCTATTTGTAAGTTTTTTTTTACGATTGTTGAATGTAATTAAAAAATAGTTCAATATATATATATATATATATATATATATATATATATATATATATATATATATATATATATAGAGAGAGAGAGAGAGAGAGAGAGAGGTGTGTGTGTTCAGATCCATTTACACTATGTAAAACTCAGTTACTTTTACATATTTTTCAAACTATTAGATGATGGTAAATAAATGGCTAAGATGATTTCCTTAGCTTTTTTCATGTGTTAATCTCAATCATTCATTTACCATCATCGAACAGTCTAAAAAAATGTAGAACTTTCAAGCAGGGCCAATCCTGACCTTTTGGAGGCCCTGGGCGAACCTAAAAATTAGTCTCTAAATTAGGATTTAAATTATAATTGCAGTTGCAGTCGTATTTGACATAACATTTATTATTTCAGTCACTGCGAGTATCGCAGTTGTGAAATTTTTTAATAACATATGCTATTGCGGACATAACAATTGCAAGTATCTTGTTTTCAGATGGTGCAACACCATCATATAATGGTCGTTGTTGTGGTTGCATATCGTTATTTAAATTTTTGTCTCTAATAGCAAGTAATGAAAAAAATAAAATTTAAGAGTATGTCCATACTAGCAAGTAATTGAGCAGTAGCATGGTGCCGCAAGTTGATGGGAATTGCATCATCGGCGAAGGAAATGAATAAGGCAAATGTGATACGATTCACACTGATGCGATTATCAGGGTCGAAAGTCTTGCTCATTTTTAGTAATGTGGAAACTCGAGAACAAGTCTTAAATAGTGGAACGCTAGAGAGGTGGTTCTCCAAGGTGCAAAAGTGGGAACCAGGGATAGAGAAGGGACAACGCAGGGCTTGGATATCGACCGGGGGTGTGCTGATGCACGCGTGGTCGCGAGGAACATTCGACCACATCATAGCTGAACAGGGAGTGATGGTTCGATGTGATGATTCAGTATTGGAGCCAAACTCTTTCGAGAGGGGACACATTATGGTTGAAACGGATCAATTAGAGCGGATTGTTGAAATAGTGGAACTGCAAGTGAAAGGGGTGTCTTATTTGGTCAGCGTGATGGAATTCGAGCCTTTGATGAGATCACAATTATGCTTAAGTTGTGAATCACGATGTGTGATCGAAGAGGAGAGTGAGGGATCAGAGTCTAGTACAGAGCAAGATTTGTAAAATGACGTAACTGCTAAGGCTTTCGTTCTGGATACTGATGCAAAAAAGGGACAACAACAGAGTAGTGATGCTTCGGTGAGTGAACAAAACAATACAACGAGTCCTTTGCAGGATTGTATTGTGCAGATGGGGGAACAAGGGAAAGACTGTGAGGTGAAGGGTGTGGTGGCTGAGGGAACTAGAGTGAGGGACGAGGATGTTGGGAGGGTGGATATGTGATGTGATAAATGAAATTGGCACTAATTAACTTACCGAGTGTAAATGATCGATCATTAGGATAAGTGTGCACACAAATTGAGTCAAAACGTACGTGGCCTTGATGGCGTTGAGTCATCAAGGAGGAGTACGCTGATGTAACATTCCACCGGAAATTTATATATATTCTACGGGATGATGAGTGGAATCCCATCCGTAGGGCATGTGATGATGAGTGGAATCCCGCCCATGCAAGGTCCGGTGATGAGTGTAATCCCACTGAGGTAAAACCATTGTTGAGATTAAATCCGCACATCCGGGTAAACTAATAGTGGCCAATTGAACTTGTTCTTATACTTGTGTTGTATGATGTTGATGTATGATATTTGAGCTTAGTATGATGTGAGATGCCATATTATGACTCTTGAAAGACTAGCTAGGTCTACTCGTCGTTTTACCTATGCATGTTGTATATGAGGATTAGGGAATACATGTTTGAACCCTGCATTGTTGATGTTTTCGATTTTAGAGCATCCTCACTAAGCTTCTAGCTTACGCTCTCATTTTCAACAATGCAGATCATTAGCGTGGTGTTAGCTCAGAGCAAGGCGAAGGGGCTTACCAAGTTTGTTGCTCAAGTACGGTTAACAATTATGTAGTAGCTTAGCAATGTGGCAAGGGTGTGTGTTTTGAATGAGCTATGTATGACTCATGTATGTGTTTGATGTCTATGATTTGACTTGGATTGTAAACGTGATATGACTTGCCAAATGCTTGTGTGATGGTATGCCTTTTGGATGTTTAATTTGCTTTTGATGGCATGTAAACCTATATGAGATGAATGGTGCCTTTTGACTTTTAATGTCTTCAAGCATGCCTTATATGAATTGTTGCTAATGTGTAATTGCCATGTACGAATGATTCACCATATGCCTTGTGTGTGTTTGAGCATGCTTGACATAGGATGTGTGCCTCTAGACTTTGTTTGCTTGAGTTGAGTGCCTTTAGAGGTCGTTTGGGACCTTTAGACTTGTTGAAAAACGCCTAAGTCTAGTTTTCAAAGGTTGCAGACAGCCCACGTTTCGAAACGAGCTGGGACATTTCGGAACGGGTAAGGCTTCAGGGACCCCGTATCGGAACGTGTTTCGATACGGTTTGGCCTGTGAATCCCCTGTTCCGAAACGGGTATCGGAACGTTTTGGCTACTGGAATTCTGAGAAAATGATGAGATGAAAGTGTTTCGAAATGGGTCTAAGGGTTTCGAAACAGTCAAAATCTCGTTGACCACGAGAAGTTGACCGTTGAGGGCGTTTCAGAACGGTTGACCTCCGTTTCGATACGGCCCCTTCGTATGGGCTTTGGGGCAGTTGACCTGGTCAAGGCGTTTCGATACGCCTCAAGGGTGTTTCGAAACGTCTGTTTAATGGATTAAATTTTGGCTGTTTAAATGTTGTCTTAGGTTCGAATGTTTACCTTCCGCATTTTATTCCGTTGTTTGACCACGTAGGACTTTAATGTGCCATTAGAGAAGATAAGTTAAAAGAAAAAAAATTAGGGTTGCTAACTGAGGGGGAACCTTAACGGGTTTCGCTTCGGTTTTCCCCGTGTGGCCTACTCGGACCGGTCATCCGGCCAGACCGGTACGAGGGGGTTACATCCTACGTTAGTAGAGGATAGAGTCCATACTGCAGAACAAAATAAAAAGAGAGGTAGGGGAAGGCTGCAGAAAAATCAGAGTGAGGCAAGAGGAGGTGGTGCACGGACATTAGAGGATTTGGCTGTCGGTCAAGCTTGAGCGGTGGCTTTACTCGAAGCAGAAGCGACTTTCTGTTTAGGACAATTAATAGGAGAAAACACTAATGGCAAGGAAGAGGAGATTATTCGGGGAATTGCGAAGATTTTTTAGGGAAAGAATCGTGCTTGAGCGTAGCGATGAAGGTGCTGTCCTTGAATGTACGGGGTCTTGGTTTTGGAACGAAAAAGAAAGAGATTCGGGGTTTGGCGCGACAACACCGTTATGAGATGGTCTTTATTCAAGAGTCGAAATTGGAGGCTATCACAGAAGGTATGATTAGGAAGATTTGGCATTCGGATAAATTTAACTTTGTATTTGCGCCTTCACACGGGCGATTATGAGGTATTGTTGTGATATGGGAGGAAGATCATTTTGTGTTGCTCGATACAATTGTGAAGTCTAATTACATTTTACTTCAAGGTCGATGGGTGTATGATGTATGAGAATGTAATATGAGCACTGTTTACGCGCCATGTGATATATCCGAGCAAATTGATGTTTAGAGGGCTTTACGTGCTGATATGTTATGGTGGGACGGGCCGTGGTTCTTAGGAGGTGATTTTAATGCGGTTTGAGAGGTTGGGGAGAGACAAGGTAGTACATCAGATCCGAGGGAAATGGCTGAATTTAATGGTTTATTGAGAATTTGGGGTTGGTAGATTTACCGGTAAAGGGTAAAGGATATACATGGTTCGGTCTAGAAAATCGTTGCAGCAAGCTGGATAGGTTTGTGATGTCGAGTGAATGGGTGATTAGGTTTCCTAGATTGGTGATATTAAGCATAGGGAGGGGTTTGTTAGACCATTCGCCTATTTATTTGTTGAGTGAAAATTGCGATTGGGGGCCTAGACTGTTTCACTTTAGGAATTGCTAGCTAGAAAAAAGGGACATGTGCAACGTATATAGTCTGAATGGAAGCGTATTTCTCACGACGAAGGTGAATTGAGCATATTGGAGAAACTATGAGCTCTCTGTTGTTTCTTACGTGAGTGCAATCGGAAATAGTTTAACAGCGTGGAGCATCAAATTGATGCGACTTCAGCCTTGATTGACGATATTGATCGGCGTGTGGCAAGGGGGGATACGGTAGAATAGTATGGTGAGGAGAGGAAGCAATTGATGAGTTGCACGAGGGAAGTGATTTGGCGAAAAAAGCCGCGAGTCGAATTCGCGAGTGGCGGTTTCTTGGGTGACTCATGTTGAAACGCGACCGTGGCATTTTTGGTATTGCCTTCGAATGATTGATTGAGCTGTGCAAAGTCTTCCATGTGTGTGTTTCTGTAATGTTTTAAGGGAGGCGAATGGAGTGGCGGATGTGTTGACGAAGGGAGGTATTGAGCGAAAGGAGTGGTTGTTCGTTTGATGGGTGGTTTAACCGTGACTGGTCTGTGGTGTTGGAGAACTTTGGCTGCATATGTGGGGGAGTGTATGTTGGTTTTGGGTTTGTGCTCGTGGTAAGGTGTTTATGCAGTCACTTGGGTTTAAGGGTGAGCTGGGCAGTAGCTATGGTAGCTGGGTAAGTTGGGGTGTTTGTTTTTCTTAGTGTTTTGCACGCTTGATTGCGTTTGGGAGCGTAGTTTTTTGGATTGTTTTTTCATCGTTGCTTTTGGTTGTATACTAACATGTCGTACTTTTTTCTTCCAACCTAGGCTTAGGGAGGTTTTTAACGAGGCACATGTTAGTATGATTGTGTATGGTTTTTCGCTTAATAAAGTCATACCGTTTCGATAAAAAAATAATAAGTACTGAAAAAAATAAATTTTAAGACTATATCCATAATAACAAATATTGAAAAAAATTGAGGACATAATAACAATTATTAGAAGAAAATAAATTTTAAGAGTAGACCTCTAATAATAAATATTGGAAAAAATTTATTCCCTATTAACAAGTATTAAAAAAATGGCCCCATACCATCATATAACGATCGTTGTTGTGGTTGCATACTGCTATTTAAATATCTGCCTCTAATTAATTTAAATATCTGCCTCTAATACTAAGTAATGAGAAAAATTAAATTTTAAGAGTAGGTCCATAGTAACAAGTATTGAAAAAATTGGGCCCTAATAACAAGTATTGAAAAAAAAATTTAAAACTATATCCATAATAAAAAAATATTGAAAAAAATCGGGGACCTAACTACAAGTATTAGAAAAAATTGAATATTAAGAGTAAACCCCTAATAATAAATATTGGAAAAAAAAAGCTTATCCCATTAACAAGTGTTAAAAATGGGACATAGTAACAAGTGTTAGAAAAAATTGAATAAATATAATTAAAAAAAATACAATATTTAGTTTCCCTAAATGATGGGCCCTGAGCGAGCGCCCTTACAGCTCTTACCCGGGGCCGAGCCTGCTTTCAAATTTTACATGGTGTAAGAGTATCCTCTCTCTCTCTCTCCATCTCTCTCTCTATATATATATATAATTTTAATTATCTACAATGTTCTAGTACGAATTGATTCTAATTTAAGCAGTTTCTTTAATCATATAAGGTATACATACATATACATATATATATATATATATATATATATATATATATATATATATATATATATATTTCTTCATATTCTTTTTCACATGTGTGAGTAAGATTTGTAATGTTTTTTAATAAAAATTATCATCTAAAAATACAAAATATATTTATAATGTTATTTTTAAAGAAAGAACTTTTGAGGATAAATTATTGATGAGATTATAATGGAGCCAAGGAATTGAATAAGAAAGAATTTACAAAAAAATTACAATTGTAGGACCAAATTCAATAAAATGCAAAGTTAAGAGACTAAATTGCAAAATGAATATTTTTTGTTAAAAATATGAATTGAAGTTACATAGCTATTATATAGTGGTAGTGGAGCATGTGATTTAAATTTGGTAAAAATAGACTCCAAATGAAGGAAAAACTAAAAAAATGAGGAAATCGTACAAAGTTGAGGGGCTAAAATGAAAAATAGAAAATTTATTTTTTAAATATGAATTGACTCTAAATATTTATTCTACCATGGTTTATGAGCACACAGTTCAAATTTGATAAAAAATGGACTTAAAATGAAAGAGGAAGTGAAGGAATTGAAAAATGAGAAAATCATACAAAGTTGATGGGCTAAGTTGCAAAAAGAGGATATTTATTTTCAAAATTATGAATTAAAGCTAAATAGCTATTCTAAAGTGGTTTAGAAATATGCGGTTTGAATATGGTCAAAATGGACTTAAAATGAAGGGGGAATTGAAAAAAAAGGAAACCATGAATTAAATCATAAAACTATAAAATTTAGTTTTTTGAGTTGGAAAACTCGAACTCAAAATCTTCACGAGTTATTCGAGTTGACTCGAATAAATTAAATAACTCGAATTTGAAAAAAAAAAGTTTTTTTTTCAAGTCGAGTTGAGTTTTATTCGCCCATATGTTTTTTGGGTAAAATACACCATTCATCACTTAACAATCTTCCCACTCCTATTTAGTCACTCAACTTTCAAAATTTTCAATTTAATAACTAAACTTTATACATTGAAATGTTTGATCAGCAATGTCTCGACATCTTCATACGTCCAAGACAAGCTGGTTTGGATTCACGGGAGGATGAGGAAATTCTCAGTTAAAAGATTATCTCAGTTGTTAGTGAATGCGGAAGTGGAGGATCCAGAGGGGAAAATATGGAGGTTGAAAGTAGCTCATAAGGGCAAATCTTTCTTGTGGATGCTCAAACTTGAGAGAATTCCTACCAAAGGGTTCCTTCAAAATAGGGGTGTTAATCTTGCCGAAGTTGAATGTTTATGTGGGTGGTGCAAAATAGGCATTGAGGATGTGAATCACCTCATGAGCTACTCACCCATATGTTAAATATTGATATATGTTCAGATTATTCAAAGAATCTTACATTGTATTATCAAATACCTTAAATTGTTTTTTGAAGTCTCTCATCATAATCAATTAATACAATTAGGGGTGAATCTTACATTATATTGATATTGATATATGTTCAGATTATTCAATTGTTTTTTGTATTATCATAAAGAATGACAACGAACAAAAGCGAAAATGAACTAAACTCTGTATCGAACACCAAAGCCAAAGAACATGATTCGCAAAACAATACATACAACACCATTAATTGAACAAATCACTAAAATCACCAATACCAAGCTCATATATCTCCATCACGTAACACAACATAACCAATGTACACAACACATCACCACCCTTGCGCACAACCAAAATCCATGCTAACCCTTCCGTATAACGCACATAGAAACACTCAAGTATAATCACACAACCTCATTACAAGAGACATAATAGCAACCCCAAGTAAAGAACAAAGAGACCACACAATCAAAACGCCATAATTCACAACACCTAAGAAAACAAATAAGACATCTCCCATCCACTAGCAATCAACAGCCGCAAGAAAAATTTCATGCCCGCACCTCATTAGACAAGCAACAATGTAACCCCCTCGTCTCGATCCGGACGCTTGACCGATTCGAGTGGGCTACACGGGGATAACCGAGGCGTGTTGGAAACCGTTTTGTATAATCTGTTAATTATATAGTTAGAATTGTTAGAAAGGTTGTTAGATCAGTTAGTCTTGTTAGCTAGCCCAATATTGTATATAAATAGTCCATGTACAGAATATTTGGATATATGAAAGAAATATATTCATTCAATTGATTTTCAACATGGTATCAGATTTGGGTTTCTTTCCGTTTGGGCTTTTTTGGGCTACCAATTCTCTTTGACTGTTTTTGCCGTCTTTCGTTTCTTTCCCATTTTTCCCAAATTCCCAATTTCTTCTTTCTCTACCGTTTTCCCCAATTTTTTTTCTTCACGATGCCCTCTGATTCCATTGATTTCAATCATGTTTTGTACCTCCATCCTTCTAATACGCCGGGCATGTTGCTCGTTTCTCATCCCCTTGTTGGAATTGACAATTATTCCATCTGGAGTCGTTCGTTGAAGATAGCCCTGCTTGCGAAGAACAAGCTAGGGTTTATCGATGGTTCTTGCCGCCGGGAGACGTATTCTGGTGATCACCTCTCACAGTGGGATCGATGTAACACGATCGTCTTGTCGTGGATCCTCAATTCCGTTTCCAAGGACCTCTCCACCGGTGTTACCTTCGCGTCAAGTGCTGCCCTCGTTTGGAAAGATTTGGCCGAACGGTTTGACAAAGTGGACGGCTCCCGCATTTTCTTTCTGCATCGCGAAATTGCCACCGTTTCTCAAGGTGATTCTACTATTTCCAGTTACTTTACTCGCCTTAAGTTGCTTTGGAGCGAATATGAGGCTCTTGTGCCTTTTACGGCCTGCGAGTGTGAGGTTTCTCAGGACAACCTAAAAATTCTTGTTCGCCAGAAGCTTTTTTAGTTCCTAATGGGGTTACATGAATCTTACGGTGCCATTCGAAGTCAGATTTTGATCATGAAACCGCTTCCTTCGGTCAATCAGGCGTATTCTATCCTCGTTCAGGAGGAATCTCAACGGACCCAGCTTTCACTTCTTGGTACCCCGGAGACCACGATTTTGTTTTCTGCTTCTTCTCGTGGTTCTGATCATGATCGTGATCGTCGTCGATTTTCTGGCATTTGTGAGCACTGTAACATCAAAGGACATCGGAAGGATCAGTGCTACCGTTTGATTGGGTTTCCATCTCACTATAAGTTCAATAAGAAGAAGAGTGGTTCTTCTGCTGCAGTGGCTCTTTCTTCTCCTGTTCATTCTGATGGTGATGGTGACTTAGTCTCTGCTGCGTCTGGTATTCCCTCTGTGTCACCTTCTGCTCCGGTTTTCACCCAGGATCAGTATCATCAGATCCTTCGTTTGCTGAACAAGTCTCCTTCTGCTGATGCTGCTGTAAATCTCGCAGGTATAATTAATTCTAATTCTCATTCATCTAATACTTCGCTTTGCTGGATTGTAGACACAGGGGCCACAGACCATATTTTATCTTCTTTCAATCATCTGGATGATCCTGTTTCATGTGCTTCATATTCCCGATTTGTTCACCTCCCAAATGGTAAAACAACTCCTGTTACTCACCTTGGTTCCTTTCGATTAACACCAGACTCCACTCTTCAGAATGTTCTCTTTGTCCCTGACTTTCAACATAATTTGTTATCTGTTTCTCGTCTTACCCGTGACCTGAATTGTTGTCTCATTTTTTACCCTGATTTCTGTTTGTTACAGGATCTTTGCAATGGAAGGATGAAGGGGATTGGTAGGGCATCTCATGGCCTTTATTTTTTTGAGTCTGGTGGTATGTCCAAAGCAAATTCCATTTCTTTTTCTGATGCTGCAAATGTTTCTTGCATGTCTTCTGTTATGAGTGATACCTGTATCAGGCATGCTCGTTTAGGGCATGCTGCTCTTTCCAAATTAAATAAAGTTGATTTTTTACATTCTATGTGTTTTGATTCTGATGTTATACATAAATGTGTTGTTTGCCCCTTAGCAAAACAAACTAGGATGCCTTTTCCTTCTAGTTCTTCTAGGACTGATTCCCCTTTCTCTCTTATACATATTGATATCTGGGGACTCTATAGGGTTTCCACTCACTCTGGTTGTCGTTTCTTCCTCACCATAGTTGATGATCACACTAGGATGAGTTGGGTTTATCTGTTGAAGAATAAGAATGAGGCTCTTTCTTCTCTTAAGCAGTTTTTCTGTTTAGTTCAAAACCAATTCTCTACTACTGTCAAAACTGTTAGAAGTGACAATGGATCTGAATTCTTCAATACTTTATGTTCTTCTTTCTTTCTTTCTTTCTCTTGGTGTTGTCCACCAGAGTACTTGTGTGCATACCCCTCAGCAGAATGGGGTTGCTGAGAGGAAGCATAGGCATCTTCTTGAAGTTGCTAGGGCTTTGCGTTTTCATTCTAAAGTGCCATTAAAGTTCTGGGGAGAGTGTGTTACCACTGCTTGCTATCTTATAAATAGGCTTCCTGTTTCTTTGCTTTCTTGGAAGTCCCCTTTTGAGATGTTGCATCATAAACCTCCAAATTTATCTCATTTAAGGGTCTTTGGTTGTCTCTGCTATGCTACTAAACCTAATTTCTCTGATAAATTTTCTGCAAAGTCTATTCCTTCTGTTTTCTTTGGTTATTCCTCAACCCAAAAGGGTTATATCCTTTTTAATCTTGAAACTCATCTTTTTTTTGTTAACCGAGATGTCTTTTTTCATGAGGATATCTTTCCTTTTAGCTTCATTTCTGATGATTCTTCTTTTTCTCCTTTTTTTCCTTCTTTTCCTTATATACCAGATTTTGAGTTTCTTAATCTTTCCAGTTCTTCTTCTCAATCCTTTTTTGGTTCTGATTCTCAAAATTCTCCTCTTGATTCATCTGACAATTCACATACTGCTTTTCATCCTGCTTCTAGTGCTTCAACAGATATTCCTTCTCAACCTTCTTCATCTTCTCAACCTCCACCACCACAACCACCACAACCATTAAATTCTACTTCTTCTTCTCATCGAGTTTCTTCTCGTGTTCCCAAACCACCACATTGGCTCAATGACTATGTTTATACCTGCCAATCCACTTCTCCTTCAGGTTTGTATCCCAATTCAGAATTTTCTTTCTTATTCTCATTTGCCACCTCATACCTCTTCATACATTTTTTCCATTTCTCACATTTCTGAACCTCAGACCTTTGATGAAGCCAAATTAGATCCAAAATGGATTGAAGCCATGAATGCAGAAATCCAGGCCTTGGAATTAAATAAAACCTGGACTATTGTTCCTTTACCTCCTGGTAAAGCTTGTATTGGGTGCAAATGGGTCTTTAGGGTTAAATATACTGCCTCTGGGGAAGTTGAGCGTTACAAAGCTCGTTTAGTAGCTAAAGGCTACAATCAAAGAGAGGGTGTAGATTTTGTGGATACCTTCTCTCCTGTTGCCAAGCTTACTACTGTTCGATTTGTCTTGGCTATTGCTTCCATTTTTCAGTGGTCGTTGTGGCAAATGGATGTCCACAATGCCTTCCTTCAAGGTGACCTTCTTGAGGAAGTTTACATGGGATTGCCTGCTGGTTTTTGTAGTCAGGGGGAGACTATGGTTTGTCGACTCCAAAAATCTCTGTATGGATTAAAACAAGCATCACGTCAATGGAATGCAAAGTTAACAGAAGCCTTGTTGGAAGCAGAGTTTGTTCAAAGTAAACTAGATTATTCATTGTTTACTAAGAAACATGGTTCTAGAATTGTTGTTCTATTGGTATATGTGGATGACTTGCTTATTACTGGAAATGATGTTGATTTGATTGAAGAGTTGAAAGCTGTGTTGCATAGAAATTTTAAAATGAAGGATCTGGGCGAGCTTAAATACTTTATTGGTTTAGAGGTTTTAAGGTCCAAAGAAGGGATCTTGATCAATCAGAGGAAATATGCTCTAGAGATTATACAAGATACTGGTGCAGGGGGAGCAAAGCCTGCTATGACTCCATTAGAACAGAATACTAAACTGACTTCAGTTGAGTTTGACAAACACATTCAACAAGAAGATGTTTCAGAAGTACTTGTTGATAAAGCACCTTTTCAGAGACTGGTTGGTAGGTTACTGTATCTAACACATACCGGACCAGATATTGCTTACTCAGTGCAACATTTGAGTCAGTTTATGCACCAGCCAAAGAAAGAACACATGGATGCAGCTTGTAGGATAGTCAGATATATAAAGAAGAATCCTGGTTTGGGTATTCTGCTGAAATCCACAAGTGACTACACTATCACAGCAAGTTGTGACTCAGATTGGGCCACATGTCCAATGTCCAGAAGATCCATCACTGGATATTGTGTAATGTTGGGAGAATCATTGATTTTATGGAAATCAAAGAAGCAAAGTACTGTGGCTAGATCATCAGCAGAGGCAGAATACAGAAGTATGGCCATGGTGACTGCAGAGATAGTTTGGTTAAAAGGATTATTAAAAGAATTGGGAATACAAGACGATAAGCCAGCAAAAGTGTTAAGTGATAGTAAAGCTGCCATTCAAATAGCTGCTAATCCCGTATTCCATGAGAGGACAAAGCACATAGAGATTGATTGCCATTTTGTGAGGGAAAAAATTCAAGAAGGGCTGATTCAAACAGAATACATCTCAACCAAGGAGCAACCAGCTGATATTTTCACAAAGGCTTTAAGTTCTTCTCAACATGAACACTTGTTATCCAAGTTGGGTGTCAAAGATGTATTTGCCCCACCAACTTGAGGGGGAGTGTTGGAAACCATTTTGTATAATCTGTTAATTATATAGTTAGAATTGTTAGAAAGGTTGTTAGATCAGTTAGTCTTGTTAACTAGCCCAATATTGTATATAAATAGTCCATGTACAGAATATTTGGATATATGAAAGAAATATATTCATTCAATTGATTTTCAACAAGGCGAAACCCGTTAAGGCTTCACTTTGGTTAACAACCCACGAAAACTTTTCATTTATTATTATCTTATCTAGATGTATTATTAAGTCCTATGTGAGATAGGCAACAGCGGAAGAAACAAACGAGGTAAACAACCAAACAACCCAACAAAACAACCCATTTTAAACTTAAACTGCAGGTCGTATCGGAACACCCATTTCGATACGCCTTGACTAGGTCAACTGGCCAAAGACAACCGAGGAGACCGTTTCGAAATAGGGGTGGACTGTATCGAAACGCCCTCAACGGTCAACTTCTCGTGGTCAACGATACGAAGACCGTTCCGAAACGCCAGGGCCCGTTTCGATACTTCAATTTATCGTCAAGATCTCAAATTTCTAGTGGCAAAATCGTACCGAAACGTTCCCTTTGCGTATCGAAATGCCTGACCTGAAACGAAGGGACCGTACCGAAACGGGACCAACCGTTTCGATACGCCCTCTGTCTGCAGATTGGTTTTAGCTGGTTTATGGTACATGGTTGTTCCAAAACACAAACTAAAACCTTCAACAACCAATATGCATCACTCTAAGGCACATCCAAACACAACAAGCATACTTAGTACACTTCAAACATACAAAAGCCATACATAGATAGGAAGCATCAGCATTCAACATAAGAGCATTCATAGCATTCAAGACACATGCTTCAACAAGAACATCCACTTAAGCATACATGGCAAGCAACTTAAACATGGTTTACAATCCAAACATGGCATCAACAAGCCACACCAACAACAACATATTAAGGAGTCTAAACATGCTCCTAACACATCACATCCACAATTCACATCCAAAAGCTGAAGACAACAATACGTATCCCATTGCTTGACTATTACACCTCATAACTTAAAAGTTCATACTTGAAAGCTAAGATAGCTCCACAAGCACACTTGGAGGCCCTCTCCTTGCACAAGCAACCCACGAACTACGGATCTGCATTATCGAACAAAAGAGAGCGTAAGCATAAAGCTTAGTGAGGGTAAGCTCATAAAACAAACCTCGACAATGCAGGGTCCAAGCACGAGCATACAACCAAGGTAGAATGCATGATCTTACCTTCGATCCACATACGCCAAAATATATATGATGCATGAACATAAACTCAACATTATGCCATGCTCAACAAGTCATAAGCTCAACACATGAAAATACATATATCAATGTATAAGCAACACATATGTCAATCCATATTGGCACCTAGCTATGACTCGAATACAAGGATAACCGTTGGAACTCACATCCAACACAACCATTACCTTACGGTGGGATTACACTCATCACCGTTTCACGCGGAGGGGATTTCACTCATCCTTACGCCCCGTCGATGGGATTACACTCATCACCGACTAACATATATAGGAAGAATTTCCGGGCGAACCCGTACTCCATCTTGATGACTACCATCACCAAGACCACGCCCGCATTTTGACTCTTATGTGCACACTAAACATCCTAATGATCGATCATTGTACCCAAGCATACTAGTGCTAATACTAAACACAATCCATAACCTTTCACAACATCATTTCATATCAACTTCCGTGCTTAGCACGTACTCACCATGACTCACCTTCATGCACAATCTACAATCCAAACCACATGCATATAACAATGCATCAAAACCATGCCTCAACATACATGTATAACACAACATACATAACCACCACAATCACAATTAACACGAGGTATACACAACATTTAAAGATCAACCATAGTCTCTGACTAAAGCTTGGGATTAGGCTACCACTCTAATCCCAACTCTAGGTGGGTCTACCAAGCCCAACCTAGTCCACATGCTTGAACCAACACTTGAAAACCATTTAAAAACATTTAACCACTCACCGACTATTCCAAGCTCAACACACTATTCCAAGCTTCCAACGATTCCGAATTTGTTCCCGAGGCTTCACCAACACAAATTCTTGCTTCTAATCATCTCAACACAATCAAAACAACCTCAAATCAGTTCACAAATCAAAGTAGCAAACCCGAAACACTATTCAAGCACAAAACACAAGATTTCAAGCTAAGAACAACTCCCAAAATCCTCATTCCCGAGCAGACATGAAGCACAACCCAAAACCCTTGATTTCAACCCTTTTAACACACCTAAAAGCTTCCAAAACAACCCCTAACCATCACACTAACATCAGCCCTCAATTTCCAACACATAGCAGCCCCAAAACCAACCTTTAAACCCTCTTAAAACCCCACTTAAACCCAAATTCGAGAATCATTATAAAACCCTTTAAAATTCATATATGTTGGACCTTATGGTTTACAAACAACTTATCTAACAATAATAAATCAAAAGCTTAGTTAAAAATCCATAAAGCTACAACCTTTATCAAAATCTTTGAAAAACCCAAAATACAAAATACTTGGTTTTATTGAAAACTAAAGGTACCAACATGAAGAGGAAGGTAAGGATAAGTCAAAAACGTATTTACCTTTCAAAAATCACCAACAATGAGCAAGAGAGGTGATGGAATAGTGAAATGGAGGAGGGAAGCTCTCTTTGTCGTGAAAATGGGGAGAAGGGGGAAGAAGATGGTGAAAATGGCTATTTTGAAATAGATGTGATTTTATTTTTGCAAGACCACTTAATTACACTTTTGCCATTAATGAGAATAGTCATCATCCACTATTCCAAAATCCATGGAATTTTTGGGTTTTCAAATTAAAATTGGATCCAACATTAAATGTTTGTTTTGAAAACACGAAGCCCAAGTAATATTATTTTATTATTTTAATTATGAAATCGAAACCTGAAACCTTATTTTAATATTATTTTCACCCGACCCCCAAACCCGAGTGATACAACTCTCCCCCACTTAAGGAATTTCGTCCCCGAAATTACATGACGGAAACAAGTACGGAAACTGCTCAAGCATATCATCTTTCCTCTCCCACGTGGCTTCTTCCACACCTCTATGTCTCCACAACACCTTGACCAACTCTATGGTCCTGCCACGCAACACCTTGCTATCAGAAGCAAGTATCTCAACTTGTTCTTCATTATAAGACAAATCTGGATTCAACTCTATCTCCTCAACGGGCATAATATGAGACGAATCTGATCTATATCTCCTAAGCATCGACACATGAAAGACATCATGGATCTTATCTAACTCTGAAGGCAATCTCAACCGGTAAGCTACTGGCCCAATCCGCTTAACTATCTCATACGGACCAATAAACCTCGGACTCAACTTGCCTTTTCGGCCAAACCGCATTACCTTCTTCCACAGAGATACTTTCAAAAACACATTGTCACCCATTGAGAACTCAATCTCCTTTCTCTTCAAATCTACATAAGATTTCTGACGATCGGAAGCTGTTTTCAAACGGTCACAAATCAACTTCACTTTTTCAGTAATCCCCTTAAGCAAATTTGGCATAGGTAACAATTTTTGACCCGTTTCAGCCCAACAGATCGGAGTCCTACACCGTCTACCATACAAAGCCTTATCAGGAGCCATCTGTATACTAGTCTGGTAACTGTTGTTGTAAGCAAACTCAACTAAGGGCAAGTGCTTCTCCCAAGAACCTTGGAAGTCAATCACACAACAACGAAGCATATCCTCTAAAATCTATATCACTCACTCTGACTGTCCATCTGACTGCGGATGATAAGAAGTACTGAAATGCAAACGGCTACGTAGGGCACTATGCAAACAACTCCAGAACCTCGAAGTGAATCTCAGATCTCTGTCTGATACAATAGACTTCGGAACTCCATGAAGTCTCACAATCTTGCGAATGTACAAATTCGCCAACTTGTCTAAAGAATCTGTAGTGTTCACTGCTAAGAAATGAGCACACTTAGTGAATCTATCAACAATCACCCAAACAGAATTCTTCTTCGAAGGAGACAACGGTAACCCCGACACAAAGTCGATAGTGATTCTCTCCCATTTCCATTCCGGAATCTTCAAAGGCTGTAACAAACCTGAAGGAACCTGATGTTCTGCCTTCACTCTCTGAAAAATCATGCAACGACTCACATACTCGGCTACATCCTTCTTCAAACCAACCCAGAAATAATCATTCTTCAAATCACGGTACATCTTAGTACTGCCCGGATGCATAGAAAAAGGACTCGAATGTGCTTCGCTCAAAATCAGACGTCTCAACTCAACATCTTCAGGTGCTACAACTCTGTCTCTGAAACACAACACATTCTCACTACTGAAACTATACTTGGCTGGTCTACCTTCGGCTATGTCCTGAACATGAGGAACTAAAGACACATCTTGCAACTGCTTCTCTCTGATCAACTGAATCAAATAAGGCTTCACTTGCAACTCTATGATCAAACCACCACCATCAGATACACTCAGCCTAGCAAACATAGCTCGCAACTCAACTGCAACTTTTTCTGCTCAACGCATCGACTACCACATTTGCCTTACCCGGATGGTACTCGATAGTCAGATCATAGTCTTTCAACAACTCAAGCCATCTTCTCTGTCTCAAGTTCAACTCTCTCTGAGTCATCAAATACTTCAAGCTTTTAATGATCAGTGTAAACTATGCACTTCTTACCATACAAGTAGTGACGCCAAATCTTCAACTTAAACACAACTGCGGCTAACTCGATATCATGCGTAGGGTAGTTCTTCTCATACACTTTCAACTGTCTCGAAGCATAGGCAACTACTCTTCGTTCAATTTCTCAAATGCCTTCTGTCTCGCATCTGACCACTCGAACTTCACTCCTTTTTGCAACAATTTAGTCAATGGAGCAGCTACTCTAGAGAAACCATCAACAAATCTCATATAGTAACCGACTAATCCTAGGAAACTCCTAATCTCAGTCACTGACTTAGGTTGTTTCCACTCAACAATAGCCTCAATCTTCGTCGGATCAACACGGATACCTTTAGCTGATACTACATGGCCAAGAAACACAACTTCTCAAATCCAGAACTCATATTTACTAAGCTTAGCATACAACTGATTGCTCATCAATCTTTGCAAAACAAGTCTCAAGTGCTCATCATGCTCTTCTTCTGATCTTGAGTACACAAGGATGGCATCTATGAAAACAACTACAAATCGGTCTAGATAGTCTCTGGAAACTCTGTTTATCATATCCATAAAAGCTGCTGGTGCATTCGTGAGCCCAAACGACATCACAAGGAACTCATAGTAACCATATCTAGTCCTAAAAGCTGTCTTCAGAACATCACACTCTTTTACTTTCAACTAATAGTACTCTGATCTCAAGTCTATCTTCGAAAACACTGAGGTGCCTCTCAACTGATCAAACAAGTCATCTATACGAGGCAACGGATACTTGTTCTTCACTGTTAACTGGTTCAACTGCCTGTAGTCAATACACATTCTCATACTGCCATATTTCTTCTTTACAAACAACACGGGAGCACCCCAAGGCGAACTACTAGGCCTAATAAAACCACGGTCTAACAACTTCTGAAGGTGGCTCTTCAACTCTTTCGGAGCCATACGGTACGGAGTAATAGAAACTGGAGTAGACCCTGAAACAGTCTCAATCAAAAACTCTACATCTCTGTCAGGAGGCAAACCTGGTAACTCTTCTAGAAGCACATCCGGAAAATCACAAACTGTTTTGACATCTTTCGGTCTAACCTCACTCATATTCGGATTCATCACATATGCTAAATAAGCCCCACAACCGGAATCTATCAACCTATGAGCCTCTAAAGCTGACACAACATTCGACAAGAACTTAACGTTCTCGCCTACTATTACTACCTCGTAGTCATCAGAAAGCTTCAAGGAAATTCTCTTTGTCTCAAAATCCACACTAGATCTGTGCTCAACCAACCAATACATACCCAAAATAATATCAAAACCATAGAACGAAAGTTCCATCATATCGACCGAAAACACATGACCCTGAATCTTCAGCGGACACCTCTTATACATCCGTCTAACTACAACTGTCTCACTGAAGGAACTAGTCACATGCATCCCTACATCTAATATCTCAACAAGTATGTTTAACTTCTTTACATGCTCACTTAAAATGTAAGAATGCGTAGAACCCGAATCAACTAAGGAAAGCAAGGACATGGATTGTAACTCAAAATTACCTGCTATCACATCTGTGTCATTCCCTGCCTCTCTCTGAGCATAGACTCTAGTTGGTCCACCGGCCTCTAGCTGTACTGCCACAACATGAGCAAGTTTCCTCTGTGCCTCTACCCTAGGTGCATCAGCCCTCGACTGGAAGTAACCACGACTGCGCCCACGACCTCTCTGATAATCTATCACCCTCGCAGGAGCATGAGCAAGATTCGGTGCTTGTGCCGCCTGATGCAGACACTCTCTCCTAAAGTGGTCTCTCGAACTATATTCCAACAAGCATGAAAGTTACCCCAACATTCCCCAGAATGATGTCTCCCACAACGAGTGCACTCGGGCAAGCGCCCTCCAGCTCTATGGCCCTGATGGCCTCTACCATGGTGGCCACCGCCACGCCTATGGTCAAACTGATGTCCACGCCTCGATGCCTCTTGGCATCACCACAGTAAAAGTTGTTATGCCTTTTTCCAGAACTAGATCCTCCCGAACGCTTGGTCAGCCCCAAGCTATGCTCAATGTCCTTGGTTCTAGCGACCAAGACATCAAAATCAGAATAATCTGAAGCTAAGGTATACCTCTTAACTTCCTTGTGAAGCCCATATCTGAACCGATTACATCGGTCCCTCTCAGTAGGAACCAACTCCGGAGCATACTAACTCAGTCGGACAAAGTGAATCTCATAATCAGTCACTGAAGCATCTCCCTGAACAAGAGCCATGAACTCCCGCTTCTTCTCATCTAGATATCTCGGCCCCAAATACCTCTTTCTGAATGCAGTCTCAAAGAAATCCCAACCAATCTCAGCCTCAGGCACCCCAGTAGTAATGGTGACCCACCAGGTGTAGGCATCACCCTGAAGCAACGAAATCACACTGCCCAACTTACGTGCACCAACACATCCCATCTGAGCTAAGATACAGACTGTCTTCTCCAACCACAACTCAGATCTCTCAGGTGTAAATCCCCTGAACTCTTCTGCCCCTAGGCTACGAAGCCTCTCTAACGGTAAGCTAGAATCATCACCTCTCGGCTGAGCTGCAGCCTGAGCTCCGACAACTACAACCTGAAACGCTCCCGCTATGGCTTGAACTAACGGAGCCATATCTATTCTTGCAGGACCTTGGCCACCCTGACCAACCTGAGGTCCCGCTCCCTCAGCTCCAACCTCGCCTCCCACTTCAGGCTGAGGAGGTGGTGGTGGTGGAGGAGCTCTGACTCCAACAGCAGGCTCTCCCACATGAGCCTCTACTCCAACCACCAGCTCATCAACAGGAGCCGCAACACGATGTTCATGATGAACCATCCTCGGTCTACCTCTAGGCCTCGACATACGCACTCACAGATAACAACTACAACACAACAACAACATACAAAGATTAGGTTAGCAAGGGCAAGGGTCCAAGTGTCTCAAGTATGTTCCCTCACTTAAAAAAACTTTTTCCGATGTAATAGAAGCAATGAGACTCTACTCAACATGCTTCAAACAACATACATACCCGATCAATCAAGCAAACATCGAGCATACTTGATAAACAAGCAAACATGCTTACATGGCAAGCAAACACCGTGCATTTGCAATACAAGAAACTAACTTATCTCACTTACCTACCCAAGGTCTTCGAAACCTTAGGCTCTGATACCAACAAGTGTAACCCCCTCGTCCTGGTCCGGACGCTTGACCGATCCGAGTGGGCTACACGGGGATAACCGAGGCGAAACCCGTTAAGGCTTCACTTCGGTTAACAACCTAAGAAAACTTTTCATTTATTATTATCTTATATAGATGTATTATTAAGTCCTTTGTGAGATAGGCAACAGCGGAAGAAACAAACGAGATAAACAACCAAACAGCCCAACAAAACAGCCCATTTTAAACTTAAACAGCAGACTGTATGGGAACGCCAATAGGGTGTTTCGATACGCCTTGACTAGGTCAACTGGCCAAAGTCAACCCGAGGAGACCGTTTCGAAACAGGGGTGGACCGTATCGAAACGCCCTCAACGGTCAACTTCTCGTGGTTAATGGTACGAAGACCGTTCCAAAATGCCAGGGCCCGTTTCGATACTACAATTTATCGTCAAAATCTCAAATTTTCAGTGGCAAAATCGTACCGAAACGTTCTCTTTGCGTATCGAAATGCCTGGCCTGAAACGAAGGGATCGTACCGAAACGGGACCAACCGTTTCGATACGCCATCTGTCTGCAAATTGGTTTTAGCTAGTTTATGGTACATGGCTATCCCAAAACACAAACTAAAACCTCCAACAACCAACATGCATCACTCTAAGGCACATCCAAACACAACACGCATACTTAGCACACTTCAAACCTACAAAAACCATACATAGATAGGAAGCATCAACATTCAACATAAGAGCATTCATAGCATTCAAGACACATGCTTCAACAAGAACATCCACTTAAGCATACATGGCAAGCAACTTAAACATGGTTTACAATCCAAACATGGCATCAACAAGCCACACCAACAACAACATATTAAGGAGTCTAAACATGCTCCTAACACATCACAACCACAATTCACATCCAAAAGCTCAAGCCAACAATACGTATCCCATTGCTTGACTATTACACCTCATAACTTAAAAGTCCATACTTGAAAGCTAAGATAGCACCACAAGCACACTTGGAGGCCCTCTCCTTGCATAAGCAACCCACGAACTACGGATCTGCATTGTCGAACAAAAGAGAGCGTAAGCATAAAGCTTAGTGAGGGTAAGCTCATAAAACAAACCTCGACAATGCAGGGTCCAAGCACGAGCATACAACCAAGGTAGAATGCATGATCTTACCTTCGATCCACATGAGCCAAAATATATATGATGCATGAACATAAACTCAACATTATGCCATGCTCAACAAGTCATAAGCTCAACACATGAAAATACATATATCAATGTATAAGCAACACATATCTCAATCCATATTGGTACCTAGCTATGACTCGAATACGCGGATAACCTTTGGAACTCACATCCAACACAACCATTACCTTACGGTGGGATTACACTCATCACCGTTTCACGCGGAGGGGATTCCACTCATCCTCACGCCCCGTCGATGGGATTACAGTCATCACTTACTAACATATATAGGAAGAATTTCCGGGCGAACCCGTACTTTATCTTGATGACTACCATCACCAAGACCATGCGCGCATTTTGACTCTCGTGTGCACACTAAACATCCTAATGATTGATCATTGTACCCAAGCATACTAGTGCCAATACTAAACACAATCCATAACCTTTCACAACATCATTTCATATCAACTTTCGTGCTTAGCACGTACTCACCATGACTCACCGTCATGCACAATCCACAATCCAAACCACATGTATATAACAATGCATCAAAACCATGCCTCAACATACATGTATAACACAATATACATAACCACCACAATCACAATTAACATGAGGCATACACAACATTTAAAGATCAACCATAGTCTCTAACTAAAGCTTGGGATTAGGCTACCACTCTAATCCCAGCTCTAGGTTGGTCTACCAAGCCCAACCTAGTCCACATGCTTGAACTAACACTTGAAAACCATTTAAAAGCATTTAACCACTCACCGACTATTCCAAGCTCAACACACTATCCGATCAAGCTTCCAACGATTACGGATTTGTTCCCGAGGCTTCACCAACACAAATTCTTGCTTCTAATCATCTCAACACAATCAAAACAACCTCAAATCAGTTCACAAATTAAAGTAGCAAACTCGAAACACTATTCAAGCACAAAACACAAGATTTCAATCTAAGAACAACTCCTAAAATCCTCATTCTCGGGCAGCCATGAAGCACAGCCCAAAACCCTTGATTTCAACCCTTTTAACACACCTAAAAGCTTCCAAAACAACCCCTAACCATCACACTAACATCAACCCTCAATTTCCAACACATAGCAGCCCCAAAACCAACCTTTAAACCCTTATAAAACCCCACTTAAACCCAAATCCGAGAATCATTATAAAACCCTTTAAAATTCATATATGTTGGACCTTATGGTTTACAAACAACTTATCTAACAATAATAAATCAAAAGCTTAGTTTAAAATCCATAAAGCTACAACCTTTATCAAAATCTTTGAAAAACCCAAAATACAAAATACTTGGTTTTATTGAAAACTAAAGGTTATGAAGAGGAAGGTAAGGACAAGTCAAAAACGTATTTACCTTTAAAAAATCACAAACAATGAGCAAGAGAGGTGATGGAATAGTGAAATGGAGGAGGGAAGCTCTCTTTGTCGTGAAAATGGGGAGAAGGGGGATGAAGATGGTGAAAAGGGTTCGAATCTTATTGCAAGTCATTTGTTTCAACTATTTCTTTGGTTTTTGGGGGTTCATTAGATTGTTTTAAATGTAATTTGTGATAAAACATATTAATAATTGGAGTTTAGCCCAATGGTTAACACATTGGCTTGGGGATGCGGGTTTGAATCTCAACTCCCCCTTACATTCAATTTATTTTCTTTGTTATGGTGGTGACATTAGTCTGAATAAAAAATTTAAATAATATATACATAGGAGAGAGTAAATAATAAAAAAGGAGAGAGAAAATAATAATAAAATATTTATAAAATAAGAAAAAAAATTCTACGTCAGCAATTCTGTTAGTTTTTAACGACGGGGGACCAAAACAGGAGAACTATGTAACAGAAGGGACGGTTTTGCCAAAAAAATAGTTTTGGGACCAAGATAGGAAGACGGTAATAGTTTGGGGACCACCGGTGTAGTTTTCCCTTTTATTTTTGCAAGACCACTTAATTACACTTTTGCCATTAATGAGAATAGTCATCATCCACTATTCCAAAATCCATGGAATTTTTGGGTTTTCAAATTAAAATTGGATCCAACATAAAATGTTTGTTATGAAAACGCGAAGCCCAAATAATATTATTTTATTATTTTAATTATGAAACCGAAACCCAAAACCTTATTTTAATATTATTTTCACCCGACCCCCAAACCCGGGTGTTACAAACAAATCATTCTTTTCCAAGGACCATCCAACCTCTCTACACCACGTTGTGAGAAAGGACAAAGTCAAATGGATCCGAGGACCCGCATTGATGCTGTCGCAACAAATTACACAAAGCTTTTTTCTTAGATAAGGACTCCAATTCTATAACGTTCCACGACAACACCCTCATCCTTCTTTGCATCGAGTTAAGCCGAATAATTTGAGTAAGATTTTGTCCACCCTAAATACAATCCACAAACAAAATTATAATTGTAATAAACATATTTATATAATTACAAATAGAATCAATTATTACAATACATAAACAAAATGTTGGGAGATTAAAAAGAACAAAAATATTGATACTCAAGTTTGTGTATATTTTAATTTACATAAACTTTTAAATTTTGTGTTAATATTGTTAGTTTAGAATATATAGTTTAGGCTGCTAAGTTTAAATTTTAAGATTTAATATCGATGTTTTAAATTTAGGGTTTTAATTTTAACCATTAAAGTTTAAATTATAAATACAAATTGTATAATATATTTTTATGCAACTTATGTATCAAAATATATGTCTTAAAAAAATAAAAACTTTCTATCAACATTTTTTGCAAGTCACGTTGTTCTAGATTCTTTCACGAAATTTGATTCCTATTTATATAATTTTTGTCCACATAAAACAACTATCTAAATAAATGTTTATTTATATAGTTACATCTCTCCCCATAGTCATAACTATTTCAAAAAGGATTAATATCCTATACACTGGCGGTGGAAAGTTTTTATTTCCACAAGCGCCTCAATTATAGGGTTTAGGGTTAGTGTTTAGGGTTTAGAGTTTAGGGGTTTTAGTGTAAAGGTTTAGAATTTATGGTTCATGTTTAGAATTTAGGAATTAAGGTTAAAATTGAGGGTTTAGGGTTAGGGTTTAGTTTTAGGGTAATATGGGTGGGGATTTAGGTTTTAACCTATAAACCCTAAATTTTAACCCTAAACCCAAAATTCTATCAACAATCCCTAAATTCAAAACTACTACACTTATACCCCTAAATTTTAAACCCTAAACGAAGTCCCTAACCCCTAAAACTAAGGCGCTTGTGTAAAAAAATTTCCACAAGCGCTTGTGTATAGAACAATTACCCTTTCAAAAATATCTATTTAAATTGTCACATTTTTTATTAATAATAAAGAGATAATCATTTCCAAAAATCTCTCCCCTAATTTTTTTCTCTCCTTTCCTATGAGTGTCGCTAGACTTTCTCATATTTCTTTTGCTTGGTCGGCATCGACATCAATCTTAGTATTAATTGTCGATTGTCGATGTTTATTTTTTTTCTTACATTTTCATATTTTGTTTTTTAATTTTCTTAAGTTTTTTCGATTTTTAATAAGAATCTCTACTTTTGTGGCACATGTTTTCTCTGCCTCAGTGGCACGCTTTTTATTGACTTTTTTGGTTCGTTTCATCTGTCGTTTGGCACGATTTCAGCATACCTTTGAGGTCATTTGGTGCTCATATAGAGATATTCACGGTGCTAGTTTTCTGATTTGATTCTGTCGGTGTTCATAGAAAAGATTTATCCTCACTCATTTGATGGTTTGTTAGTCGATGTAATCAGAATTGTGTAGTGGATTAATTTGTTTGATAGTTTGGTTCTCTCACCACTCATTTTTCATCCCGTAAAGTGTCTCGTTTGGCTAGAGAAAAGGAGATTCATGAAGATTTATGGGTTTTGATGGTATGCTACTCTCTATGGAAGTGTTTACTTTTCTTTGCGCATTTGTATGAGATTTATAGTGGACTAATCCTCTCTTTTTTCTCTCTTTTTATGCATTATATTTGTAAGGATGAGTCTACCACGTGCGACGAACATCGATGAACACCACTAATGATGAACACCGATGAACACCATTAAATTAATTAATAAAGATTTAAAATTTCAAGGACCCATCATACAATTAATAAATATTTTAAAAATTCAATTAAATTATTTTTTATATATATTAAAATTTTAATTTTTTAATAAGAGTAAACTATATATTTAGTACCTCACTTATTTCCGTATTTTTATTGAACCCTTATTATTTAAATATTATTTCAATTTGACCCTATTCTTTATAAAAAATAATTTAACCCTTAACCTAAAACCCTAAACTATTAAACCTTAAACTTTTAAACTCTTAAACATATACCCTAAACCATATACCATTAAAAATAATTTCACCATCATCGATTCAATTCAATTCAATGAATCGTTGAATTCTTCTAAAAAATTAATTAAATTATTTTATATATATATCAAAATTAATTAAACTCGAAACTCTTAGAACCCATCGAAGATAAACCCGAGGTTCTTTATTACACTCTAATTAAAGGGTATTCCAATTCGACGAAGCGTCACATTTATGACCTCTACGGTGAAGAAGGGCTTTAATCGATTAAATTATCGAGGCCTAATGAGTTTAGGTGTGACGATGTCAGTGGTGGCAGAGCCTACAAGTTTAGCCTAAAGAATGTTGTGGATATATTTGCTGAGCTTTTTGGTGGGTTAGAAAAAAGATTTAATGGAGACAGTGAGGTTGGTAGTCAAGAGAACAAGAAGGCGGCGACAGTTGAAAGCAAGATTTAATTAATCAATTAAAGCCCTTCTTCACCGTAGAGGTCATAAATGTGACGCTTCGTCGAATTGGAATACCCTTTAAGCAGAGTGTAATAAAGAAACCTCGGGTTTATTTTCGATGGGTTCTAGAAGATTCGAGTTTAATTAATTTTGATATATATATATATATAATAATTTAATTAATTTTTTTAGAAGAATTCAACGATTCATTGAATTGAATTGAATCGATGATGGTGAAATTATTTTTAATGGTATATGGTTTAGGGTATATGTTTAAGAGTTTAAGGGTTTGAGGTTTAATAGTTTAGGGTTTTAGGTTAAGGGTTAAATTATTTTTTTATAAAGAATAGGGTCAAATTGAAATAATATTTAAATAATGAGGGTTCAATAGAAATACGAAAATAAGTGATGTACTAAATATATAGTTTACTCTTATTAAAAAAATAAAATTTTAATATATATATAAAATAATTTAATTGAATTTTTAAAATATTTATTAATTGTATGATGAGTCCTTGAAATTTTAAATCTTTATTAATTAATTTAATGGTGTTCATCGATGTTCATCATTAGTGGTGTTCATCGATGTTCGTCGCACGTTGTAGAATTTTCCTATTTGTAATATCTTTCATGGTGGTTAATAAAAACCAAATGCTATTGCTCAAAAAAAAACTTTCGGGTTAGCTATAAATATTCACTTGTAAGTATTTGGAACATTATAAACCTTTTGATAATGTTCCAACACAAATAAATTGATAATAACAATATATATATATATATATATATATATATATATTTCACAAAACCCTAATCGTTTTTCATTTTTCTTTCAACTATAGTCGCTTGCTTTTTTATTTTCTTTGTTTAATCGGCAACAACACTAGTCTTTGTACTGGTTGTTGACTTTCGATGATTCATATTTCATTTGTTTTCTTCCGATTGTTTTGTTTTTTCTTCGCACAATTTGTTGTGTTTCCTCTGCCTTCATGCCACTTCGAGGTGGCGTCTTCCTTGTCAGTGTGGCATGCATGCAACAACCATCTTTCACGTGAAAACCGGTAAGTTTGAAATTAATTTTTTTGACAATGTTGTATATATGTGTGTGTGCATATAAAGAAGAAGTGTGTATATGGTTAGAGAGAAAAATCAAGAGAGTTTGAGGTGAAAATTTTAGTGATATTTTTTGAAGATATATTTGAAGAGGTGAAAATTGTTGAAGTATATTTGGTTGTAGATCTTCTTGGTTTCTCAAAAGTAAGTAATCTATTTTTTAATTAATCTGGGTTTTTTTTAATTAGAGGGGTTTGTAGAATATTTTTGTGTGATCGAACAATTGTTTAATATATATGTTTAATTATTTTCTGTTGAAGGATTTAGAGCACATTTTTTAGTTTCTCATCTATCATGTAAGATTTTTATATTTATTTAATTTTAATTAGTTAATTTTGTAATAGTTAATCTTGTTATATGTAGTTTTTGGTATTTACAAATTTAATAAGAAAATTTTCATGTATGTTTATGACTTTTTTCAATATGTAGATAAAATGAGCTCATCAACAGATTGTGACACTGAAAAACGTTATATTCCTGATGTCCGATCTTGTAGTGACAAAAGACTAGTTCAAGTACTTTACCACCTTCCTAGGAGTTCATAAGGACATTATACATTGCTTTTGCTTGTAGTGACATGTCTTGTTGCAACTTGTCCGATCTTCCGCGAAGGTCGATTCCTTAACCCGAAATGCACGAGATGAGAAACGTTAGGCATACATTGCCTAGTGAGGTAGTCACAACAACATGAATAACGATATATGAAATATATACATAATCCCATGCTCATCAATGTCAATGCTATGTTTCAATATACAATGTTTAACAAATCAAGATCATTATTAATCCTTGGATTGAATCAAGATAGTGGATACGCGAATTCCGACGCCTCGCCAAATCAATGAATGGTCCAATCCCTCCGCCTCGCCAATATGACTAATACCAAAACACATCCCTCCGCCTCGCCAAATCAATATAGGTCGTGGCCTTAGGACCGTAGTCTACACGTACACTAAGCTCATAAATTCTATGGCATGCCAATTGTATCCAATGTCTATTCAAATCCAAGGTTTCTATGTCAATGATCAATGTCATTATCAATATTTGGTGATTATTTATAATGTTTCAATAATAATAACTATATCGATGACAATGCATGATGATTATATCAATAACTATGTCTGATGGTCATTAACAAACTTACCGATACTTACCAATGAATCTGATTAACAATCTGATGCAACTTCTTCAATGATATTGTTAACGATATGATCGAAGACCATAATTAGAGATTCAGGAAGGCTCCTTGCCTAAACCCGAGACTCCAACTACACTCACCTTAGAATCCGATGCTCTTACGGCTCTCGGATGACAACGCCTTTGCTTCTTGCTTTCGATGGAGATGGCGAAACCTCGCCTTCCACTTCTTGAGCTAGAAAATTAATAGGAACTTTTTAAAAACAAGATTACAATATCGTATTTACAATAACGATATCAAAATCGATATCCGACTTCAATATAAAGAACAACGATGAAATATTCATGGATGGTCAAAACCCTTGCTTGAGATTAAGCTCGATACATCCATGGAATCCAATAATCGATTGAGAAATATAGCTTACCCGAACGATAGCAATGATTTGATAACAATAAAACGAAGGAAAAGCAAAGCTTAAAGCTAGCTTCAATGGTGGTGCTTCCTTAGGTAGGAGACGATGAAGATGAAGAGATGGAGAGGTGCTTGCTTTCAATGTTTCGAGTATGTTGTTCTCTCAATTCTATTCACTTATATTTTACTTGGTGAACCGATGGCTTTCCTTCACATGAAGGAAGCTCATCCAAATTATCCACGTAGGTGATGTCTTTAATTGAGGAGGGGCTAATTGCACGGTTAGTCCCTTAATTCTCAATTCTCTATAGTTTTGACTCCAAACTCCCGACTTCCACAATTTAGCCACTAAATGTTTTCGATACTATTCAATAAAGTTCATTTTCAATAAGTTGACTCAATTAGATTCCAATATCAATAATTAACTAGCTGATACTATATTTAGACTTTATCGATGTGAAATTTCTGATCACCAGAACCTAATTCCGACTAGACCGGATTTTGGGGTGTTACATTCCCATTTATTGGGACACCTAGTTGTATAACTACTTCTTCAAGAGTTAACGCGCATTCGCCGAATGGATTATAAATTATTTTGTGTTACACATGACATAATAAATTTTATATTACTTAGTTGTTCTTTATGAATATGAGAGGAAATGTGCTCATGGCCACGGTACAACAAAACTTCCCCAGATGCCCTTTTCAAACAAATCTGCAAAACAATTATTTTGAATATATTTATAAAAATTTTACGAATATATCACAAATCTATTTTGAATCTAATTATAAAAATTAACTAATTAAAATTAAATAAATACAAAAAACTTACATGATAGATGAGAAATCGAGAAAATATGCTCTAAATCCTTCAAAAAAATAATTAAACAACGGTTCAATCACACACAAAAATTATACAAACCCCTCTATTTAAAAAAACATATGACTTACTTCTGCTAAACCGAGGAGATCTACAACCAAATATACTTCAACAATTTTTACCTCTTCGAATATATCTTCAAAAAATATCACTAAAATTTTCACCTCAAACTCTCTCAATTTTTTTCCCAAACCTTATACACTCTTCTTCTTTATATCCCCATCAATACAACATTGTCAAAAAAAATTAATTTGAAACTTACCAGCTTTCACGTGAAAAGCTAGCTGTTGCATGCATGCCACACTGACGAGGAAGACGCCACCTCGAAGTGGTGTCCTGCCACCTAACCCTGCCAGCTGCACCTGACATTTCACGTAAAAGTTGAGCCGGCAGTTTTAATTAACTGTTTAAAGCCGGCTGGTAAGATTTATCATGTTCGTGACATGGTGTGGAGGTGGCGTCTTGCCAACGGGCCAAAATAAACTATTAAACAATGCCAAGACACCATGTGCAAATGGCGTCTTCCCTTGGCACTGTAGAAGTGCCGTAGAAACCCAAATATCCCCCAACATCTCTTATATCCCAAAATTTAGTTTTTATTTAGATTATTCTCCAAATTTTTCCTGATTAATGTGTCATAAAATAACATATTCAAATATAAACATGAATAACTTGATACATAATACAAGGACAATGGCATTAGTAAGATGAGAAGGTTGTTATCTTTTCTAAATTGTTTTGGTATAATAGTAGTTTAGGTCCTTTTTAGTTTAAATATTATTAAAATAAGATCTTTGTCCCTTCTATGTTTTAGATTTAAAAATAGGTAAATTATGTAAATCATCACTGAACTTTAGTCTCAAACCTATTCTGGTCACTAAAGTTTCAAATCGTTCAATTTACTCACTGAAGTTTAGACATTGAACATTTTTTTTGTCACTCAACCGTCAACTTTTTGACAACGTCCATTTATCGGCGAACGAAGAAACTTCTCCAAGATCTGAATGGTGGAAAACTTCATCGGCATGAGAGAAGCAACATACTGCGAAGCAGGCTCTATCAGACAGCGGAGGAGGGAGATCGACAAGAGAGAAACCATAAGGTTTTTGGTCGATTCATGAACTTCGAAGAACTTTTCGAAAAAAAAATGGAGGTCGAATTCAGACTCAAGAGGGCGAGATGAAGTGACTAGTGAATTTCGAGACCGAATGAGCACAATCTACAACGTTTGAGGCCTAAGAGTGAAAAAAAACGTTCAATGTCTAAACTTTAGTGAGTAAATTGAACGTTTTGAAACTTTAGTGGCCAAAATAGGTTTAAGAGTAAAGTTCGGTGATGATTTACGTAATTTACCGTTTAAAAATTTAATAAACTCTTGTCCCTTCCAATGTATGATCCTAACACGATTCACACATTACCGAACATAAACCATAGCATCAATCTATGAAAAGCACACATGCAATGTTCTGTGAAGGGAAAGACTACGGCACGACGAGAAAGGCCCACCATTGCTCGCCTACAGACGTTGCTCTCTGATCAGCCAGGAGAGGCTCAAGCCATAGGACCCTGTGAGATCAATTCCCAACTACTTCAGACCGTGACATTGACACTGTTCTCTCTGATGTTACACCAACTCTTATTTATTTTTAAAGTATTTGTGTCCGACATCCGTAACACGTAGTCGAGAATGTATACATGTACAAGTTAGTGAATTCCTGGACATGGTTGAAAGTTTTTCTTTTGTCTTTTATTCTCTCAAACTTTGCATGAGAATTCCGAGGATGGATCATAAATATTTTTAAGGGTGTACTGGACACATATATAGTAACAACACCGTGAAGAAAATAAGTCGTTATTTATGAACATCTTTAGTCCGCATTGGATTGTAATTTGCATATAAGTATATATAAATAAAACATCAAGGTGGACATAAATAATAAAATAAATAATTAAAAAAAATCATATTTAAAGTGGACACTTGACTATCCTGTAATCAACGTAAATCCGCCATTGCGGTAAGGATGTTCATCTGTGAAAATTGATGTGTTTGGAACCGTAACAAAATTAGCAAGATCTTTCTTTCTGCTCAACCATTATTTACTGGTTTAATTATGGTTTCAGTCCCTGTACTTTACTGAAAGTCCAAATTAATAACATGATTGTGACGTGGGAATATTATTTTACTGTTACTCAGTCATGAAATTAGTGTGATCACGTGAACATTCAATTGTTTCGCCAAGTAATTTATTTTATTAATAATATAACCACTAAACATTGTGGATATAGAAGTTCCACAAAATATCACACACGAAAGAAACTATAATAAATTCAATTAGACACATTTAACCAATAATAAATTTACATGTAATTTATTCTTAGGCAACTGAGCAATGCTTTTGAAAAATCTCTAAATTTATTTTATACTAAAACAATTTCCTTGCAAAGTTCACATTTTGGTCATCTCTTTCTGACATAAAAAAACAACAGAAGGATGTAAATGAGCATATAAAAACAAATTGTATCTCAACTAATTGTTTAAGCAGGCAAAGAAGAAGAATCAATACAAGCGTGAGGTAAGACCAATAAAGACTTCTTCTTTGCAAGGAATTGTTAGACCACCCATAGGATGATTGAAGCCGAATTCTTCCTCGGCGATGCTTAACAACTGCCGAAATGAAGGCTGGTTCAACAACGAAATCGGCACCACGAATCGTTTCTTTTGGGTCGTCTCCCCAACATAGACCGCCATATAACCTTTTGGAACATCTCTTGAACTGGGGTTGGCCTTAGCTTGCATGATTCTAGGCACTCGTATTATAGCCATTGGTGTTGCTGATATGAAGATGTGAGAATGCCTTGGTTTTGGTTTGCATGATGAACTTGTGTGTTGCTATGTGTATATATAGATGGAGGAATGTGTATGGGGCTGGTAGATGGAGTGGTAAAGATTAAATGAATTGTTGTGGGGACCACTTGACATGTTTATCGAGTCGGAGTCGGTTGATTTTGGAACAGATCAATTTAAATGAAATCAATTCGAGTTTTAAAATCTTTCTTATTGGATTTGAGTTCATTTGAATTCAAGGGTTGAATTTATATTTCAGATTTGCATAACTTTGGGTTCAAATTATTAACTTTGATCAACTCAAGTTTAATCGAATTTAGATTCGAATTAATCATGTCAAATATTCAATCTATGTCGAATTTTCAAGTATGAATAAGAACAAATTGTTAGAATGTATTGCTGCCAAACAATTCAATGGGCCACTTGAAATTAAAGGAGAATTAAGGGGCCACTTCATATGAAAATGTCTGATAAATTGGTCATCTACGTCTCAAATGTGTCCTACAGGTCACATAGGTATTCAATGCATACGAGCGTATTTAATATTTTTTTGTGCATTTGAAAGATATTTAAAGGGTCTTGTCTATGTATTTAAAGTAAGCATTCGATTAAGTTGTTTTTACATACTATTAACTGAATAAACCAATTAAACTATCAAAACCGAATAAAATCAAATTAATAATTTTTCGATTATCATTGTGCATTACATATTGTAAGTTTATCGTTATACAATGGAAGAAGAAGAAGAAGAAGAAGAAGAAGAAGAAGAAGAAGAAGAAGAAGAAAAAGAAGAAGAAGAAGAAGAAGAAGAAGAAGAAGAAGAAGAAGAAGAAGAAGAAGATACTGAAAATTCGATTCGAGCCTAAACTAGTTGTGACCCGAAGAAGTGATGACATGAACTCAATTCGAATCGCATGATGTTGACCCAAATCTGAGTTAAATTCGATTCGAGCCTAAACTTGTCGTGACCTGAGGAAGTGATGACATGAACCAATCCGAGTCCGACATGATGTTGACCCAAATCTGAGTTGGACCTAATATTTTGTATCTGAACCCGACTTGAAAATAACTCGAACCTGAACTAATAATATGATAACCGAACTGACCATTCAACCTAATATGAATCCGAACATGAAATTAGCCTGACAAATATATAATACAATCTGACTTGAAACGACCCAAGATCTGATTTAACTCGACTTGTTATCAACTCGAATTGTAATTCATTTGACTTGGTGTTGACATGACCTATTACAAACTATACATATAAAATTACTTGAACTAATATTGACCTACATGTAATTAATTGACTTGTAGTGATTGACTAATTGACTTAGTCTATTTTTTGTTTAATTTTTACTAAGTATTCGTTTTAATAGAAGATTTAACATTTTTACTTCACTATTATTACAAGATATTGGTTGTTAAAATTTAATTTATACTACTTTTCCTGACAATTGTTTTCTTCATGAAAAATTGAATATATAACTCTCTATATTCCTTATGTTTGAATACATAACTCTCTATATTCCTTATGTTTGAAATTGGTTAAATTACTTGAATATATACTTCATAAAGTTGTGATTTGTGAAAAATAGTTCTTGATGAACATGCAACAATATATATTAAGGAAGCAAACGAACTTCTAAATTATTAAGTAATAAATTTAGAAATTGAATGTAACAAATAAGATAATATTGTATTTATTACATTTATATACAAAAAGCTTAAAATCGAAACTACCAAAATTTTTAAACTTATTATACGAAGTATTAAATTACATCAATACCTGAAAACTGAACTTAAATTAAGCCTTTTTGAGCTTTTAAGTCTCAAAAACTGAGTTTGATGCATTGAGTTGATGATTGGAGAACTCTAAAATTGTTATAAGACAACTGAGCAGTGTTTTTGAAAATTCTGTAATTTTATTTTATATTAAAATAATTTCTTTGCAAAGTTCACATTTTGATCATCTCTTTCTGAAAAAATACAACAACAGAAGGATGTAAATGAACGTACAAAAATAAAGTGTATCTCAGCTAATTACTATTTAAGCAGGCAGAAAAGAAGAATCAATACAAGCGTGAAGTGAGATCAATGAAGACTTCTTCTTTGCAAAGAATTGTCAGACCACCCATAGGATGATTGAATCCGAATTATTCCTCAGCGATGCTCAACAACTGCCGAAACGAAGGCTGGTTCAACACCGAAATCGGCACCACGAATCATTTCTTTTGGGTCGTCTCCCCAACGTAGACCGCCATATAACCTTTCGGAACATCTCTTGAAGTGGGGTTGGTCTTAGCTTGCATGATCCTAGGCACTCGGATTATAGCCATTGGTGTTAGTGATTTGAAGATGTGAGAATGCCTTGGCTTTGGTTTGCATGATGAACTTGTGTGTTGCTATGTGTGTATATATAGATGGAGGAATGTGTATGGGGTTGGCAGATGGAGTGGTGAAGATGAATTGTTGTGGGGACTTTTGGTTAGAAGCAGGGATGGACCAAGGGGATGGAGGAGGTGGTCGTCCCTTCCAAATTTGAAATTCTTAGCACGGATAGCACCTGAAGCAGAGACCTAATCTTTACCTTTGTTCCTACAAACTACAATTCCACCAGTTCAAAATGTTCAAGCAATTCCACTTTTGTTATAAATCAATGTGCAAAACAGTTTCATAAGTTCCTATATATATTCTAACTATTTTTTCCTACATAACTATTTTTCTGCTTATTCAAATCTTCCCTACATAAATAATGTATGTTCAAAACAGCCATAATTTACTTTCAAAACATCCAAATAGTCCCTAAAAAAATCATTAGCAGCCCCTCCCCTGTTTTGAAAGCTCGAAACAATCTACATACTTTTATCTAAGTGCCACTCTCACTTCCTAATTCATGTATATATTAATTTACCATTCTCATAGCAACAATTCCACCATTACAATCCTAAGCAGTTTTGATTTCTTTTTCACGCTCAAGTATTCAAAAATTCCAACAATTTGATTGATTCTAAGTTATCCGGCATGCTACAACACTTTTATCATATATCATCTAATCACTCAAACAAGCATTTAAAATTCTAACAACAATCTTTACAGGCAACATAAATGCATAGACAATGATTCAAATTCTAAGGTAATAATCAATTTGATTGAAGGAAAGGAGAAGAAATTTTCACCTTCCTTAAGCCAACCGAAACAAGAACGCAAGCATTCAAATCAAAGCCTAAGTAATTCATCAAGCATTTGAGCACCATCCTAAACATTTTTGCTTCAAATGGAAGGGAAAAAATTACCTCCAGAGTGGAAAGCACAGCTGAAGGTACTTCAACTAAGTCCTTGAGATTTCTCTCCCGCAGAATAACTCTCTTGATACCGTATCGATGTGCTGCTAGAACCTGCATATTTCGTATGCAAAAAATAAGAAGTGCCGAAAACTATGAGACGGTAAATGCATTTCGAACAGAGCTATGGATATGAAAGTTTTGTACCGGAATTAAAATCTGAGCGCCAGCACAGCGACGGAAGCTTTTCGCCAGCACGGCCTTGGACGGTCGACGGCGAGTCGAACGGCAAGGAGAACGGCGATGCAAACGAGCAGGAACGACGGTGATAAGGGCAAAGCACGGCGAAGAGGCAGGGAGAACTAGGGATTGACGATAAGATTTGGGAAAATGAAATAGAGTCACTTTGAGATCGAAACGGTGAGTATTGCCTATTGTGGCGTTTTTTATAACAAAGCCACTAATAAGATACTTATTGCGGTATTTTTACTATAAATGCCACGAATACGACATTTTTGCGACGTTTATGAAACTAAACGCCGCAACAGAAAGACTTATTGCGGTGATTTCTATATAAACGCCATTAATTGTTTTTCTACTGTGGAGTTTGTTGCCTAAATGCCGCTAAATTTGTCATTTTGTGACGTTTATCGGTTAAACGCCGGGATAAGTGAAATAGTGGCGGCGTTTGTCTTGTAAGCGACGCAAAAAACGCCACTATAGAACAAGTCTGGTGTAGTGAACATTTATGAGTATGTATATTGTCAAACATTACGAGATTCTCTCGCTCAGTAACTCAGTTAAGACTAGGGCTGTAAATGAGACGAGACAGATCGCGGGCTACTAGAGTTCGACTCGGCCAAAGCTCGACTCGATTAAACTCAACTCGAGTTCTTAACGAGCTGGGACGAGCTACTCGATACCCGACTCGAAAAGCTCGCGAGCTACTTGAGAATATATTATATTATATTGGTTAATTATGGTTTAATTTTGAGGATTTGAGCTAGTTTAGGGTTTAGAGCTTAGTTTGAGATTTAGGGTTAGGTTAGGTTAACCATGGTTGATAAGTTTTTTTGGGAATAAGGGTTAGTAAATTAGGGTTTGTTTGAACTTTTCGAGCTCGAGCTCCAATTTTTATTTTCGAGTTCGATTCGAACTTGATAACTTTGAGCTCGTAAGCTTTCGAGTTGTACGTGCTCAAACTTCAATCGAGTTTGATAATTTTAAGCTCGCGAGCTTTCGAGCCGGGTTGAGCTTAGCCTTGGGCATTTCGAATTCAAATCGAGCTTAACGATATTCGAGCCCCCTTCGCCTCGTTTACACCCTAATTAATACACATACGACACTTTACGGATTTCTCTATATAAATCTTGATCATTTGTAAAAACTATCTTATTATTATCTAGTGCATTTTTTTACTCTATAAAAGCAAGGTATGTACTTTCTGGATAAGATGATCGTTTTCATGCTTGTGATTAAAAGCAGGACGGAAATTCAACTAGACTAAGCACAGTAAGAGAAAAGTTACTCGAGGACATAAGATTTTATATTAGGAGTACGAATTTTAGAAAGTTCAGACCAATCAGTTCGATAACATGTAACCAGAGATGTCGGCAGAGACATCGAATGCTAACACAAAGAGCTAACATCATAAGAAAATCAAAAACTGATACAATGAACAAAGACCAACACAACAGCAAGTTCAGCACTTTACCAAAAAGCCTAATTGAAAAAGACCAAAAGCCAGCAAAATATCATTGAGAAAATCGAACAAAAATTATATGCCCCTTTTCGTTGCTCCTTTATATACCCTAACACTAAAAATTATGTTGCACTAATACGGGGGTGGAGACGAAGACGAAAAACAACAATTTCTAAAATCACAGAGTGCAGATTCGAAAAGGGTACAACATAAAAATAAAAATATAACTCATAAATTAAATGTTACTACTTGAAATAAAAGAATACAATATACAAATAAAATGTTAATCTAAGTTACTTATATCTTCTATTTCAATTGAACATTGTTTGAATAAAATAAATCAGTTGAATAAAAAATGATTTTAATTTTAATATATATATATATATATATATATATATATTATAATGGTCTTCATATTCAAAATAAAAAAAAATAAAAATATCAGAATTTTACCCAATGGAAAAATAAGATTTAATACTTTTTTTCTTTAAAAATAATCTCATACATATTTGTTGAGTGGATCGAATGATCGAAATAAACCAAGAGGGGGTGAATTGGATTTTTAATGTTTTTGGAGGTGGAATTGACAAATAAAAATGGTAGACAAGGAATTTTAGAGTGGTTCAAGTTCCAATTGAACTCTATATCCACTACCTTAGCTTCACTAAGGATTTTCAACAATTCCACTAATTGCTCTTCCCCTTTTCTAGGCTAAAGAGGTAACCATTACAATTTCGGTCAAATTTTCTACCCAAAATTTGACCCAATCCTCACACAATAGAAACAAAGAAGTTGTTGGCTAAAACAAGTATCTCTCAATACACAATAGCCCAATTACAAGCATTCAACCCAATTGAAATGATAAGAATGAAAAATATAATTGGGGTTACAAGACAATAATGAGATTTAGGCACAAATGCTTGGATTTGATGTTTAGATGTTTGCTTTTGGATCAATAGTTGTTGCTGAAGCTTTTAGAGGTCCCTTTTATACATTCTCATTGAATTCTAGCCGTTGTGGTTGTTGCATACATCAATAGAGCCATTGGGGATGTTATCTTCCCTCCATAAATGCAGTCCGCAACCAACCGTTTCGAAACGCCCGACCATGTTTTGAAACAGACCAAAATAGAAAGAGTCGTTGGGGTGCATTAAAGAGCCCGTATCGAAACGGTTAAGCTTGTTTTGATACGCTAAGAGTCGTTTCGAAACCCGTTTCGAAACATTTTTGCCACTGTCAAGGCCTGTATCGAAACGGCTTGAAATCGTTTCGATACGCCTTAACGACTTGTTTAAAATCAGTTAAAAACTTTCAACGGTCATATTATTAAATCTGACTTGAATACCGTTTTGAAACATTGTATGTTGTTTCGATACGGTGTCTCGATGTTCTTAAGCCGTTTCGAAACTCGTTTCGAAACAAGGGTTCATAGTGTTGAAACCGTTTCGATACCCGTTCCGAAACATGAGTTCACAATTTCAAAAGTGTTTCGAAACGCCTAAGGCCGTTCTAAAACGGTGGCTCGAAAATCACTGTTTTGGCTTCAAGAACACTTAGAAAAGTTTTGATAAAATCAATTTTTAACTTAGGCATTTTCTTTTAAACATATAGAGAGGTTTGAGGACTTAAAAATTCATTTTCACATTTTCAATTTAGTCCTTAAATTCTTTAGTTATATCAAAATCAAATTATCAGTTTCACAATCTCCCCCTTTTTGATATAACAAAACCAAAGTTAGAAATTTTAAGAGTTTTGAAAATTTTGAATACATTCTAACTCCCCCTCAATATAAGATGGCTTTTTAAAGTTTTAAAAGGATTTAGATTCAAGTTTTAAAACTTAAAAACACATAAAACACTTAAAACGAATTTTGGCTCTTAGATTACTTCTCCCCCTTTATGTTAGATCAAAAATAATAAACAAGGCTCAAAGAGAAGAGAAAAGATTAAAAGCAATAAGCAACATAATATAAATTCATAAAATTCAAATATCCAAAACATAAATCTTAAACAATAAGTTCAAAGCTTAATCCCAAACAAAATAAGCAAAGCATAGGTTCATAAAATATAAAGGAAATAAAGATGCAATCTTAGTCCTAATATGAATAGCTAATATGAGATGACATGAGAATCCTAAGCCTCGTCGTCGTCACCATCATCATCCATGGAATCATCATCGTCCTTAGCTTGAGAGCGACGAAAATCCATCCATTGGCCATAAAAGGTGGAGAAGGACATGTCCATAGATGAATGTTGGTTCTCAAAGGATGTGAGTCGATTCTCATTTGCAAGGAGACGATCCTCCACGAATTGCAAGCGAGTATTGATAGCACCAAAACCCCTAGACATGTTAGTGTCCATTGTGTTGAACCGCTCGGTGAGAAAAGTCATGAAAGCTTCATTGTTTGCAACCGGAGCTTGTGGTTGAGGTCCAACTTGAGGTGGAGGTGCTTCCCTATCAACTCGTTCCCATTGGCCATTGTTGATGTATTGAAATCCAGACTTGCGGAGAGAAGACTCACCAAGTTTTTGCTTGCGGGGTTCCGGAGAGTCATAAGTGCAATCAATATTAAGCTCTCCAAAGATATAACTCAAAGCAGTCCCATAAGTGAAAGACTTGAGCGCATCAGTTTCACGGAGCTTGACATTGTTCACCATCTCGGCAAACATGATCTTGACAAGATTAGGGCGCTCTCCACGACGAAAATATTCAAGCCAAAAATAATCTACTTGACGAACGTGAGAAAATTTACCTCCGAATGGGCGAATAAACTACGAGACCATCAAGTGGAGGAACCTATCGTGAGCATCCAAGGCAAGCACTGAGCCGGTGTGAGAACCAAAATGACTCTCATTCTCGATTCCTTCGTTCTTAAGACCAAAAGTAGTCTCTAAGAAAGGTATGTCAATGACAATCTTCTTTCCCAAGATAAGAGACTCAATGCGAACAACTTCGGAGTTGTCTTCATTGTTGAAGAGTTGGGCATTCGAGTAAAAGATAAGAACCATGTGCTTGTAGCAAATATCCAGGACACTCAAGAAACCAAAGAAGCTCCATTCTTGTAAACGGTGGAGATAACGGAAGAGAAAGCGCTCGGAGTCAAGAAACGACATGTCAACAACACGCTCACGACGAACGCCAAACTCCTTGACATATTTGAAACACTCCTTCATCGCGGGAGTTTTGAGACTCTTGAGAAAAAGTTGAGTAAGGTTGGGATGGAGAGCAGCTTGGTTTGAACCTTCACCCGATTGAGGTGCCGTACGTTTCTTGTTAGCGGGATCCATTGAAAAAATCCTAAAAACATAAAGCAAGCAATTTTTAACTAAAATTGAAGTGTATGCATGAAAGTCCTTAATTCAATCCAATGATAAATCCCACTTAGGTTTAAAAACAAATTTTAAGAACAAAGATACAAAACAAAACAAACAAAAAATTAAGAGAAAAACAATTTTAAAAAACAGAAAAAAAAGACGAATCAAAAATAATATATTCGAATCAAAATTTGAAGATTTAAAAAAATCACAAGATTTGAAAAACCCAAGTATCAAAACACATAAACTATACAAAATTAAAATTTTTTAACCTAGGATTCGAATACAAATTTAAGGAAAAAGGAAAAGATGAAAATATAGCTTAAATAGGAATTTTGGATGAATAGATGGAAATCCTTGCACAAAATTGTTGATGCTTGCTTAGACTTATGTTTAAGAGTAAAAGCCTTCAAGATTTGGTGAAAAACAATGAGGTTTAGAGGGTTTTTATAGGGAAAAATCGATTTAGGGTTTTTAGGGTTTGAGAGAATTTTAATTAAAGTGAAACTTTATCATTAAAAGCCCTCTTTAAAGCTGTCTGCTAACTCGTTTCGAAAAAAGGTTCGACCGTTCCGAAACGCGGGCACCGAGAGTTAACTGTCGTTTCAAGTCCAGCTGACCGTTTCGATACGGCTTTGACTGTATCGAATCTTCGTTGACTCGTATCGAAACACATTTCGATACACCCCTTGGCAGTAGCTAAAACGTTTCGAAACCCTTGGAAGGCGTTTCGAAACACCCTTCTCTCAGATGGATTTTTAAGGCACCCGTATCGAAACAGTTGGACCCGTTTCGATACACCTGGGCCTGTAAGTGCAGATGAGGCTCTAAAAGTGTAGAAAAATGGACTTTATAAGTTCTAATTTGCTTGAATGAGCAGGAATAACATGTGCAAACATAAGCATACTCCCCCTAGCTATAAGCATAGATATTTTTCAAGAGCTACAACACACAAACATGCAATTTCACAAGATCAAGCAATTTTAAGCACAAAAGAGGTCCTAAAAGGTCAAGATAGGCTAGTTAGACCTAACTCTCTCCTAAGGGACCAAAAATGCTCTTTATCTAAAGGTTTTGTAAAGATGTCCGCTAATTGATTTAAGGTGTCAACATACTCTATAACAACATCTCCTTTAAGGACATGATCTCTAATGAAATGATGTCTTATTTCTATATGTTTGGTTCTAGAGTGTTGGATGAGATTTTTTTTTAAACATATGGCACTAGCGTTATCACACTTAAGGGGTCTGGTTTCAACTTTAATACCATAATCTAAGAGTTGTTGCTTCATCAAAAGGACTTGAGCACAACAACTCCCTAAGGATATGTACTCGGCTTCGGTGGTAGATAAGGCTACACTATTTTATTTCTTAGAGAACCAAGATATGAGCAGACTACCTAAGAATTGACGAGTTCACAAAGTACTTTTCCTATCGATTTTACATCCCCCATAATCCGCATCCGAATAAGCATGAAGGTTGAAGATGGAGTCTCTAGGGTACCAAAGACCTAAACAAGGAGTATCTCTAAGGTACTTAAAGATTCTCTTAACGGCTATAAGGTGCGACTCCCTAGGACTAGCTTGAAACCTAGCACACAAGAAAACACTAAACAAGATATTCGGTCTACTTGCGGTAAGGTAAAGCAATGATCCAATCATAGAATGGTAAAGCTTAGAGTCAACACACTTACCTCCTTCATCTTTGTCAAGCTTTGTAGATGAGCTCATAGTTGTGGCTTGAGGCTTTGCATTCTCCAAGCCAAACTTCTTGAGCATATCCTTGATGTACTTTACTTGATTGATGAAGGTGTCATCCTTCCTTTGCTTGATTTGGAGTCCCAAAAAGAATGAGAGCTCCCCCATCATGCTCATCTCGAATTCACCTTGCATTAACTTAGCAAACTCTTTGCAATGACATTCGTTAGTAGAACCAAAAATAATGTCATCAACATAAATTTGTACTACTAAGATGTCATTTTTATACCTTTTTATGAAAAGTGTAGTGTACACCTTACCTTTTTCAAAACATTTTTCAATTAAAAAGTTTGAAAGTCTTTCATACCAAGCTCTAGGAGCTTGTTTTAAACCATAAAGAGCTTTAGTAAGTTTGAAAACATGATTTGGAAATTTTGAGTCTTCAAAACCCGGTGGTTGTTCCACATACACTTCCTCATTTATAAAACCATTTAAAAATGCGCTTTTAACATCCATTTGAAAAAGCTTGAAATCATGATAACATGCATATGCAAGCAACATCCTAATGGCTTCCATTCTAGCTATGGGTGTATAGGTTTCATCAAAATTTATTCCTTCTTCTTGAGTGTAACATTGTGCTACTAGTCTAACTTTGTTTCTTACAATGTTACCACTCTCATCTAGTTTGTTCCTAAAGACTCATTTAGTTCCTATAGTAGATTGATTACTAGGCCTATCAACTAATGTCCAAACATTACTTCTCTCAAATTGATTTAACTCTTCTTGCATAGCCATAATCCAAAAATCATCTTTCAATGCTTCTTTTATATTCTTAGGCTCTATGCATGAGATAAATGCAACATGGTTCATACGTTTAAGAGAAGATCTAGTGGTTACCCCCTTGGATGAATCACCCAAGATTTCATCATCTTTGACATAGTTGAACTCCCTTGGGTAGCTCACTTCCTTTTCCTCAAGAGCCAAGTCCTTCAAGGCTTCAAGAGGTGGATCTTGTGTATCCTCTTCTTTTGATGGAGTCTCATCCACCTTTGAAGTTTGTCCTCCATCAAAGGCATTTAAGATTCCTACATCATCATCATCACAAGAATCCTTCCTTGGAAGGAGGTTATCATCGAATACAACATGTATAGATTCTTCTACTACTAAAGTTCTCTTGTTAAATACACGATATGCTTTAGAGGTTAAAGAATATCCTATGAAAATAGCTTCATCACTTTTTGCATCAAATTTACCTAAGTTGTCTTTTTCATTATTTAAAACAAAACACTTGCAACCAAATGGATGAAAATAGCTAATGTTAGGCTTTTTAGATTTTAAAATCTCATAAGGTGTTTTCTTTAAAATTGGCCTAATCATTACTCGGTTTACAATGTAGCAAGCGGTGTTTGTGGCTTCCGCCCAAAAATATTTAGGTAAATTATTTTCACAAAGCATGATTCTAGCCATTTCTCGTAAAGTTATATTTTTCCTCTCAACTACCCCATTTTGTTGAGGAGTTCGAGGAGCCGAAAAATTATGGCTAATACCATTTTCATTTAAAAACTCTTCAAACCCTAAATTTTGAAATTCGGTTCCATGATCACTTCTAATATGAGAAATTCTAAGCTCAAGATCATTTTGGGTTAGTTTTGAAAATGTGATTAATTTTTCTAAAGCCTCATCTTTAGTACTTAAAAGTAGAACCCAAATAAATCTAGAAAAATCATCTACAAGAACAAATGCATAAGATTTACCACCCATGCTCATAGTCCTAATTGGCCCAAATAAATCTATATGGATAAGTTGTAAACACCTACTTATAGAAACATCATTAATGGATTTAAAGGATGACTTATGTTGTTTTTACCCTTAAAGCATGCATCACAAATTTTATCGTTTGAGAACTTAATCTTGGGTAAACCTCTAACTAGATCAAGGGAAACTAATTTTTCTAAAACACTAATGCTAGCATGTCCTAGTTTCCTATGCCATAGCCATGCATCATTTTCATTTTGAGCTACTAAACATGCATGGGATGTATGTATGTCATCTAGATGCACCATGTAAATGTTACCTATGCGATGACCTATGAGCATAATATTATTAGATTTAATGACAACAATTTTGCACCCATTTTTATCAAATAAAACATTAAATCATTTATCACACAATTGGCTTATGCTCAACAAATTATGTTTAAGACCATCGACATATAAGACATTTTCAATAAGAATGGTGGAGTGATTACCTATGGAGCCAATACCTTTTATGTGGCCTTTGGAGTTGTCACCAAATGTCACCACTCCTTCACTTTTTGGCTTTAAATCCATGAATCCACTCTTGTCTCCGGTCATATGCCTCGAGCATCCACTATCAAGGTATTATGAGTTTTGACTTTGTGTTTTGGCCTTGTAGCAATGCTCCCCCTACAAACAAAGATATTAAACTTTTGTTTTTGGTACCCAAATCATTTTGGGTCCACGAGTGTTAGCTCCCAATAACTTGGTTCCCTTAGGAATCCAAGGTGACATAGCAACAATATTATTAGATTTTACAAGTTCCTTAGGAACCCATACACTTCTAATCTTTTTAGTTCTATCATGTCTAGGAAAGCTACTTTGTTTGTAGTTATTAGTCTTTTTCCTAGGTTGGTTTGTTTTAGAAGATTCACCTTTTTCATGCTTCACGTTACCAATATATTTTAAAGACTCTTTGAGCTTGTTAAGCTCATCTAACACCTTTTGGTGTTCACTATTGCATTGAGAAAGAAGATTATTTAGGTCAACATTTTCATCTTGAAAGAATTTAAGCTCATCTTTCAAACCTAAAATCTTTTTCTCAAATTTTAAGTTAGCTTGAGAGAGTGAGTCATTCTTATCATTTAATTCCGAAATAATTTTCTTATTCCTAATGACCGACTCTTTGTATTTCTCAACTAACTCATCATAAACCTCTTGCAACTCATCATATGCATCATTTAATTCATCATATGTAAAATCAAAAGATGATGAGTTAGAGGTTACCATGGAAGAATCCTTCTCAAGTGCCATGAGGCAAAGGTTGGCCACTTCTTGTTCGTCATCCTCGGATGACTCCTCATCACTCCAAGTAGCAAGCTTGGCTTTGAGCTTCTTCTTCTTCTCAAAGCCCTTCTTCTTGAGTTGAGGGCACTCCGAACGAATGTGATCGGGCTTATTGAACTCGAAGCAAATGATTTGATCCCTCACTTCTTCTTTGTTTTTACCATTGAAGTCCATCTTTCTTTGAATTTTCCTTCCTCGGTTGGACCTCATGAAGCGTGAGAATCTTTTGGCTATCATAGCCAATTCTTCTAACTCATCCTCCTCACTAGAAGTGCTCTTCTCAAGTAATGAAGCTTTGAGAGCCACTCTCATTCTCTTCTTCTTTTCCACCTCTAGCTTCTCCACTCTTTTCTCTTTCTTCTTCTTTTCTTCTTCCCTTCCTTGCTTTATAATCTCATGAGTAAGGAGAGAACCCACTAGCTCATCAAGTTTTAAGGTCTTCAAGTTTTTGGCCTCGATTATGGCGGTTCTCTTCCCATCCCAAGATTCGGGAAGTGAGTAGAGTAGCTTCCGGACAAGCTTGTCTTCCGGAATAGTCTCTCCAAAGCCTTTAAGCCCATTGACGATGGTTGAGAAGCGATCAAACATTTTGGACACCGTTTCGTCGGGCTCCATCTTGAAATTCTCATAACTAAGATTGAGAATTCCAATCTTGGTTTCCTTCACATCATTGGTTCCTTCATAGGTGGTCTCTAGAGTATCTCACACTTCCTTGGCACTCTCAATGGAGGAAACTTTAGAGTAGATGTCGGGACTGAAAGAACAAAAGAGCATGCGAAGAGCTTTGTCATTTATTTGGATCTTCTTCCTCTCTTCTTCACTCATCTCTATCTTTTTCTTTAAAACCATCTTTCCTTCATTATCTAGCTTCAATGGAATGTAGGGACCATCTTCAATGACATCTCATACCAAGTAATCGTTGGACTTGATGAAGAGGCGCATCCGATTCTTTCAAAACGGATAGTTGTCACCATTGAAAAAAGGTGGTTTGTAGTGGATTGAGACTCGTACATGCTAGATCTAGAGGTAGATGTCATTTCTTGATTTTTGGATGATCGCACTCTTCCTAGGAACTCCCCTTGTGGTTGTTAATCCTTCAAAGAGGTAGGCTCTGATACCAATTGTTTAGTGGATCGAAAGATCGAAATAAACCAAGATGGGGGTGAATTGGATTTTTAAAGTTTTTGGAGGTGGAATTGACAAATAAAAATGGTAGACGAGGAATTTTAGAGTGGTTCAAGTTCCAATCGAACTCTACATCCACTACCTTAGCTTCACTAAGGATTTTCAACAATTCCACTAATTGCTCTTCCCCTTTTCTAGGCTAAGGAGGTAACCGTTACAATTTCGATCAAATTTTCTACCCAAAATTTGACCCAATCCTCACACAATATAAACAAAGAAGTTGTTGGCTAAAACAAGTATCTCTCAATACACAATGTAGCCAAATTACAAGCACTCAACCCAATTAAAATGATAAGAATGAAAAATACAATTGGGGTTACAAGACAATAATGGGATTTAGGCACAAATGCTTGGATTTAATGTTTGGATGTTTTCTTTTGGATCAATAGTTGTTGCTGAAGCTTTTAGAGGTCCCTTTTATACCTTCTCATTGAATTATAGCCGTTGTGGTTGTTGCATACATCAATAGAGCCGTTGGGGATGTTATCTTCCCTCCATAAATGCAGTTTGCAACCAATCGCTTTAAAACGTCCGGCCCTGTTTCGAAACATACCAAAATAGAAAAAGCCGTTGGGGTGCATTAGAGAGCCTGTATCGAAACGGTTAAGCTTGTTTCGATATGCTAAGAGCTGTTTCGAAACTCGTTTCGAAACATTTTAGCTACTGTCAAGGCATGTATCGAAACGGCTTGGAATCGTTTCGATGCACCTTAACGACTTGTTTAAAATCAGTTAAAAACTTTCAATGGTCATATTCTTAAATCTGACTTGAATACCGTTTCGAAACATTGTATGTCGTTTCGATACGGTGTCTCGATGTTCTTAAGCCGTTTCGAAACTCGTTTCGAAACAAGGGTTCACAGTGTTGAAACCGTTTCGATACCCGTTCTAAAACATGAGTTCACAGTTTCAAAAGTGTTTCGAAACGCCTAAGGCCGTTCCGAAACGGTGACTCGAAAATCATTGTTTTGGCTTCATGAACGCTTAGAAAAGTTTTGATAAAATCAGTTTTTAACTTAGGCATTTTCTTTTAAACATATAGAGAGGTTTGGGGACTTAAAAATTAGTTTTCACATTTTCAATTTAGTCCTTAAATTCTTTAGTTATATCAAAATCAAATTATCGGTTTCACAATATCCAAATATATAATAAATAAAATAAATTGGGATGAATGCCCAATTATATAATAAATAAAGTTAATTAGAATTTGGGTTAATAAAAATGGGCCCTTTTTAATTAAAGTAATAAGTGTTGTTGTTGAGTGTGTAAAAGTTCTATTATTTACACCCTATTTAACCCATATTTCTGCTGCATTCAAGCATTATTTATTGCATTTAGGTCAGTTTACAGCAAAACATCACGTATATATTAAAAGGCACAGTTTCTACTAAGAATGGTTGTTTTTGCAGGTTGCTGCCGTAGCAGAAGGAATGGGCAGGCGCTGGGCAGTGAAGCAGAAGAGCTGGAACTGGACAAGCAGTCAAGGAGGACGATGCTGCCATTGTTGCCGCCTGACAGCAGAGAACGACAGCAGTTTTGAGGAGAAGAAGCAAAGTGGACCTCGACAGATAGAGAAAATTCAGCCCGTCTGTCGTGTGAAACCACCATATTTTTCAAGCCCCAAATCGAAAGGAATGTCAAGCCCAAAGTTCAAGGAGAGAAAAGCCCAAGCAAGAAAGATGACGGCTGGAAAGTAGATTCCTTGAAGATTTAGTCTTTATTAGAATTGTACTTTCAATTAAAGTTGTATTCTTGCTATTTTAGATAACTTGGACCCAAAGCCTATATAAGGGCATATATTTCGACCTAGGAGGCATATATAACCGATTACCCTAGCTTTCTTCCCAAAACTCTAGTCGTTTTCCTTCCCAAAACATGTTCTAAATTCCCCCTAGGGCCACGGGTTGATTTGTAAAGTAGTTGCAAGGGTTGTTTTGTTTTAGGAATTTTCAGTTAAATAAAATAAACTTCAAGTTCTCTTATTTTGGTTATTAATATCTTGCAAGAGCATCGGGAGAGCATTGTGAGGTTATCTATTTACTTGGCATCGGGAGAGTTAAGTATACGAAAGAAATAAGAGCAAGTTCTCTAGTTTATAGTTGAACTATCTCAGACCTAGGGATAGGACGAGGTTAAGTGGCTAAAGAAGAATTCAACAACATCGGTGTTCATCCTTCGATTCACGCCGGGAGGTATCATCAAAGACGTGATCATCGACAGACTTGGACCTAGGGATAGGCCAAGGCATATCTGGGATTCTTGCCAAACTTGAAGTACTGAGTTGAGTATTCGCTGCCGCGATAAGCAACGGACTGCTGCCGCGACAGGTGCTGCCGCGACAGGTGCTGCCGCGACATGAACGACAACAGAACTGGAGTTTCGAGACTTAGCAATACCTGCACTACTGAGCAATTCAATACCAGCCCATTCTCTCTATCTTGATACCTCTACTCTTTTATTTACGTTACTTTATTATTTTCGTGACAACTTCTCAATTATTTTTCTTTACCTTCGTGTAGTGAATTAAGGTGAAGCTATTAGCCCAATCCCTGTGGAGACGATATCCGATACTTCGTATCACTTTACTACTTGCGTCGTGTATACTTACACTACCATTGCGATAGACTATTTTACACGCAACAGTTGTAATTAGGGTTCTTTTTTCAAAAATATTAACCTTTCTCTGCCTCATCCCTTCTTCGATCTTCGACTTCAATAAAAATAAAGAACGACATAAAAAACAAAGGTAAACATCAAAATGTTCTCAGGGACGCGTGTGAAAGTCACGTGTCATCCTCGAAACGTCTATAGATAAACGTTGAACGTTCTTAATTTCGTTCGTCGTACTCGACCAACATGGTGCATGTCTCGTACCCGTGACGGAGACGTATTAGGTACTTGAAACGGGGATACTATGCCGTACCCATGCTTCCCAGACTACAATATTAAATTATAAACTTTGACCCTTAAATTTTAAATCTTAAACTCTAAATCATAAACCCTAAAAATACACTCAACCCTAATTTCTTAAACCATAATCCTAAACATTAACTATAAAATACAAACTCTAAACCCCTAACTTTTTAGTGTGAGTCATAAATAGAACACCAAAAAAGGCAGCTATTCAAGAAAATTGTCTTGCTTGATGCTTATAGCCTTATACACTACTCAAACAATCCATTCGATTGTTCTCTAAATTCGATATCGAAACTAACAATAATGTACATAAAATTATTTTGGACTCCATTTTTAATTTCTAAATCCATTATTCGGCGATGTCCATTGAACTGTGGGCAATATGAAGATATTGGGCCGGTTTTTGTGCCTGGTCACAAAATATTCTTTATCCAGGTACCGAGTATTTTTTTTAATTTTATTCTTTTATTATTTTACTACAACACAATGCCATTTGCATGGGATATCAACAGTCGTTCCCAGCATTAATGCATCGGGAAGAATTATCGTCGCAGGATGCTGATCCATTTCCTAGCTTTTTTTTATTTGGGTAAAATACACCAATGGTCACCGAACTTTTAGTGCGTATTCATTTTGGTCACCGAACTTTTTAAATTTTTATTGGGATCACTCAATTTTTAATTCGCTTTCATTTTGGTCCCTCCCGTTAAAAATGCTGACGTGACACATTAATTTTTTTAATAAAATAATATATTTTATGGGACCCACTACTGATTAAACCCATATCTTCCTCTTCTCCAAATCTCTATAACTTCCTTCCTTATCACACCCAACATTCTCTTCTTCTTTTTTCCTTATCACACCCGGTAAGTGATGAATTCATTTGGCATCTGGGATGAACCAACAATCTCACTAGCACGAGTCAATCCAAGAAGCAAGAGATCCAAAACAAGTCCATAATACTGGACAACAAAAGAAGCAAAGTGAAGTCTGCATATGAATTTGTGTGGCTCATATCCTTGTAAGACAACACCGCATTATTCTTTGCAATAACATAATTTGCAATGTTGTGGTCAAAACCAAACATAAAAGCCTGCAAAAGATAAAGAAATATTATAAATGAAATTCCAAATTCGAACAATACACGAGAACATACATATTTAACATAATCAACTCAATCATATCAAAGAACTTGTCAAATTTTGTCTGAAGCATCACCACACACTGTCCCTCACTTGTGTCCCATATCCCTTGCTCATTGTTTATACTTTATACCCTGACACCATTTGTAAACTAAAAGTGGGGTGGCTCTGAATCTGCAAGCTTAATCCAATTACGAAAGAGATGGCGTTTGTGTTGATATTTACAGTAAAGTGATAGGAATGAAGAAGGGATTTCATTCAAGATAAGATCGAAGGAGAAACAATGCATGCTTATATGCTGGATGAGCAAAGCAATGAGCGAAGCATGCTCGTTAGCTGGAGCCCAATCTGTTAGGGTTTATAACAACCTAACGACTAATAAAACAAACCCTACGAATATCACGCCACATGTACAGGTGGTTGTAAGCTGCATTCTTCATTCAACATTCTCCCTGCTTCCTCAAGTTTCTTCACCTGAATCCTTTTTCTAAACAACTCGAACAAAGGCCTCGTCAAAGATTTAGTCAAACCATCTGCAGTTTGATGCATGGCAGGAACATAATTCACACTTAGTTGATTCATGGCCACTTTTTCTCGAACGAAATAGATGTCTAGATCTACGTGCTTGGACCGTGCATGATACACAGGATTGGCCGTGAGTGCAATAGCACTGGTATTGTCCCACCATATGGCTAGAACCTGCTTAATCACCACTCCCATTTCTTTCAAAAATGCATTAACCCAAATGACTTCTGTTGCAGCATCAGCAAGACTCCTATATTCAGCTTCAACAGTAGATCGTGACACAACTTTCTGTTTCGATGAGTTCCATGTGACTAGACCATTGCCCACAAACATGCAATGGCCAGAAATGGAGTGTCGATCATCTGTGTTCGCTCCCCAATCAGCATCAGCAAAGGCCATTACTTGCAAAGCAGACGAGGAAGCTATGAACACTAAGCCAAAATCTAGCGTTCCAACCAAGTACCTGCGAACTCTCTTCACAACAATCATATGAAGTTCACACGGAGCATGCATGAGTTGGGCCACTCTATTCACACTGTAAATGATATCAGGTCTCGTATGACAAATGTAGAGTAAGGTACCTACAATGCTCCTGTATTCGCGTGCATCCAACAAAAATTTCCCTGCATCCTCGTTATACATCTTCTGAGATGCAACCATGGGTGTAGGTGTAGGATTGGCACCCTCCATTTGTGTTTTCCTTAGTAACTCACGAATGAACTTATTTTGGCTGAGGATGAGTGAAGTCTCAGTTCGTGTTACCTCAATGCCTAGGAAGTAATTCAAGTTCCCTAGATCCTTCAGTGAAAATTGAGCATTCAACAACTTGATCACACTATTAATTTCTTCTGAAGATTGTCCTGTAACAATAATATCATCCACATACACTAACATGTATGTGTACACCGACCCATTACACCTGATAAATAGTGAAGTATCAGCTTTTGATTCACTGAAGCCCAGGTTCCTCAAACACTGTTTGAACTTAACATTCCAGTTGCGTGGAGCTTGTCGTAACCCATACAGTGCCTTGTTCAGTCTGTATACCAATTGAACACCAGCTGAAGTTTGTTACTCAAAACCTGGTGGTTGTTGCATAAACACTTCCTCTTCCAGGTCACCATTAAGGAATGCATTGTTCACATCAATTTGTCGAAGTTTCCACCCTTGTGCTACTGCCAAAGACAAAATGATATTGACTGTAGGAAACTTTACAACTGGACTATAAGTATCATGGAAATCCTGCCCAGGAACTTAAGAGTACCCCTTTGCAACGAGTCTTGCCTTGTGCCTTTGAATCGATCCATCTGAATTTCTCTTAAGTTTAAACAACCATTTGCACTCAACTATTAACATGCCTTCATGAAGTTCCACCAATGTCCAGGTGTCATTGACTTGTAGAGCATTGAATTCAGCAATGACAGCCTCTTTCCACTTAGGGGATTGCAAAGCTTGATATACATCCCCAAGTTCTTCAACATCACATGCACTCAAGAAGGCTTTAGGTTTAAAGACACCACATTTGCTTCTTGTGAGCATTGACTGCTGATTTGTAATGACATGTATTTGAGTATCTTCCACAGCTGTAGATGCACCGTGTTCAACAGTGGATAATAGAACATCATCGCATGTAGGTTGATCAATCGAAGTAGGAGGTAAAACAACACTAGTATGCACGGGCTCCTGCTCCTCATGACCAGCACCCCGTACTGAACACACCTCTTCTTCTTGCAGCACATTATCATCGCAATCTATGTGACCTGCACCTATAGTAGTTCCACCATGAATTGGCACAACATTAGATATAGAAGTATCATGACCCTGAGTATGAAAAGGTGTCCCTTGAGAAGTTGACCTCGAAGTATGTAACTGTTGCCTTGATCCACCTAGCATGCTAACATCAGTCACCACACGTATGGATTGAGACCTATTAGATTGATCCCTTGACACCTCAGTTTTAAGATGTGCAAAAGGAAAGACCATCTCATCAAACACCACGTGTCTGGTAATATAAACTCGTCCATTGGATGCCAAACACTAAAATCCCTTGTGTTGTGGGCTCTGATACCATGTTGATATTTACAGTAAAGTTGTAACCCCCTCGTCCCGGTCTGGCCGGATGACCGGTCCGAGTGGACCACACGGGGAAAACCGAAGCAAAACCCGTTAAGGTTCCCCCTCGGTTAGCAACCCTAATTTTTTCTTTCATTTTAATCTTGTCTAGAGGAGTATTAGATCCTAGGTGATTAAACAGCGGAACAACATACACGAGACAATCAAACAAACCCATAACAACATTTAACAACCCAATTTTAAACTTAAACAGCAGGCGGTATCGATACACCTAAGGAGTGTATCGATACGCCTTGCCTAGGTCAACTGGTCAGAGTCAACCCGTGGAGACCGTACCGATACCCCCAAAGAGTGTATCGATACTCTCCCCAACGGTCAACTTCTCACGGTTAACGCTAAGATGACCGTATCGATACGCCAGAGGCCCATTTCGATACCAAAATGGACAGTAACTTCAGTGACCAAAAAGGTATCGATACGCCCCCTCGCGTATCGAAACGCGTGGCTTGAAACAAGAAGGCCGTATCGATACGGGTCCAACCGTATCGATACCCCTGCTACGAACTTACAAGTTTTAGCTGATTTAAGGCACAAGGATGCCCCTAAATCCCCCTAAAACCTCAACCAACACACTAACATCAATCCTATGGCAAACCAACCATATAAGCATGCTTTAACTTGAAACCAAAGGCACATTTCAACACAAGGTGATGCACAAACCATACAAGCAACATAAGCATTCAAACATGGAACATGGCATCCATACATGGCATTCCAACAAAAGGCAATTCAACATTTAAGGTCATACATGGAACTCAAAAGCCTTAAAGGCACAAGATAAGCATTTGAGGTTTACACCCATCAACAAAGAAACCTAAACATCTAAAGGCATGTCACCACACACAAACATTCATCATAGCGTATCATGCTTTACAAAACATAGTCAATCCAAACATCAACATACATGAGTCGCACATAGCTCATACAAAACCCTTGCCACATTGCTAAACTACTACAAAAAATAACCACCGTACTTGAGTCACACACTTGGATAACCCTTCTTGCCTTGCTCCGAGCTAACACCACGCTAATGATCTGCATTGTTGAACATTGAGAGCGTAAGCTATAAGCTTAGTGAGGGTGCTCTAAAACGAAAAACATCAACAATGCAGGGTTCAAGCATGTAATCCCTAAACCTCATATCGAACATGCATAGGCAATTTCACAAGTAGACCTAGCTAGTCTTTCAAGTGGCATAATATGGCATCTTACATCATATTAAGCATCAAGCATCAATATCAACAATCATACATCAACACCACATATCACAATATATGAACAAGTTAATTGGCCACTTTCAATTACCCCGATTGTGCGGATTTAAACCTCAACAACACTTTACCTCGGTGGGATTACACTCATCACCGGACCTTGCATGTGCGAGATTCGACTCATCGCCACATGCCCCACGGATGGGATTCCACTCATCATCCCGTAGAAATATATAAAAGCTTCCGGTGGAATATTACATCACCGTACTCCTCCTTGATGACTTAACGCCATCAAGGCCACGTACGTTTTGACTCAATTTGTGTGCACACTAATCCTAATGATCGATCATTTACAACCGGTAATTTATTTAGTGCCAATTATCATGACCACATCATATATCATCAACCACATTCCATGCTCATCACATATATATACATTTCATGATATACATGCACCAATTTAACCACAATTCACAAGAGCGTAGATAGGCAAATACACAATAGCATTTAATGAAGACAAAGGCTAGAATTAACAACTTGAAATAAAGAAATGGCCTACCAAGCACATTCCATACACACACTCTACACACACTCGAACCAAACTTTAAAACAAGTTTGAAACCACTCACCGCCCTTCCTTAGCAACCAAGCGAAACTCCTACGAACCCAGATTCGGTCCCAAAGCTTCTTCGACGATCCCTCTTGCTTCTAGCCAACCAAAAACACAACCAACGACCACAATCAATGCTAATATTCAATCAACACATAACCTTTGAGTTCAAACCAAGCTTCACCCAAATTTCCAAATCAAATTAATCCCCAAATATCTCAAATTCGTACTCCCTACAACACTAGCTGAAAACTCCACTTCCAATCATCCAAATGACACCCAAAAGACCCCGAATCACCTTCCTAATATACCTAAACCATCAGCCCTTCAATTACACTCTAAAACCCACCAGAAACCCAAGTTTTGACACCTTAAAAATGGCTCTAAGACCCTACTTCGGGTTTTCCATAAAACTCAACCAAATTAACATATGTTGCACCTTTTAACATGAATAAACAAAGACCCAACTCAATTTTGCAAAACCATATGAAAATCCCCATAAAAAACCAAAACTTTGAATCAAACCCTAATTTTCAAAAGTTCATATCTTTGAAATCTAAAACCATAGGTAGATAGAGGATAAAGATGAGAGTAAGAAAATGATTTTACCTTTCAAAAACACCTTGAATTGAAGATGTTATTCAATGGAATAGTAACCTTGACTTGGGAGGTTTTGGAAGGGGTTTGGACGTTGGGAAGGGGGAGAAGGTGAGAAAGATGACAACTTTATTTTAAAAGTTGTCTTGCTTTAAAATCATTTGGGTAAAATTACCGACTTGGTCCCTCCCATTCATTTAAGGCCCAAATAGATCCCAATTAAGGTTGTAATAATTTAATTTAATTTAATTGACTCAGACTAAAAACCCGACTAACTCCTAACCCCAAAACACGGGCGTTACAACTCTCTCCCACTTAAGGAATTTCGTCCCCGAAATTACCTGACTGAAAGAGATATCAAAACTACTTTTCCATATCCTCTTTCCTCTCCTAAGTGGCCTCGTCCACACCTCGACGTTGCCACCGCACTTTCACTAACTCAATCGATCTACCCCTCAACACCTTACCGTTTGAAGCTAAGATCTCAACGGGCTCTTCTTCATAAGTCAAATCTGGATTCAATTCAATCTTTTCTACGGGCATAACATGTGATGGATCGGACCTATACTTACGAAGCATCGAAACATGGAACACATCGTGTATCTTCTCTAGCTCGGATGGCAAACGCAACTGATAAGCAACCGGACCAACCCTTCTCACTATCTCATACGGTCCTATGTACCTCAGACTCAACTTCCCCTTTCGGCCAAATCTCATCGCCTTCTTCCACGGAGACACTTTCAAGAACACCTTCTCACCCACCGAGAACTCAACTTCCTTCCTCTTCAGATCGGCATAGGACTTCTACCTATCCGAAGCAGCTTTCAAATGATCACAAATCAATTTTACCTTGTCGGTTGTCCCCTTGAGAAAATCCGGCATAGGTAACAACTTCTGTCCCACTCCGGCCCAACAAATTGGAGTTCTACACTTCCGGCCATACAAGGCCTCATAAGGAGCCATCTGAATGCTCGACTGAAAGCTATTATTGTACGCAAACTCTACTAGAGGCAAGTGCTTCTCCCAAGTACCCTGAAAGTCAATGATACAACAACATAACATATCCTCTAAGATCTGAATAACTCTCTCTGACTGACTATCTGACTGAGGATGGTAAGACGTGCTGAAGTTCAAACGGGTACCCAAAGTTGTATGCAGACTCTCCCAAAATCTAGAAGTAAACCGCGGATCTCTATCTGACACAATGGACTTCGACACACCATGCAGCCTAACAATCTCACCAATATACAAATCGGCCAACCTATCTAAAGTGTAAGTAGTATTGACTGCCAAGAAGTGAGCACACTTCGTAAAACGATCCACTATCACCCAAACTGAGTTCTTCTTCGTAGGAGTCAAAGGCAAACCCGAAACAAAATCCATGGTGATGTTCTCCCATTTCCATTCCGGAATTCTCAACGGCTGTAACAAACCTAAGGGAACCTGATGTTCCGCCTTCACTCTCTGACACACTAAGCACTTACTCACAAAGTCGGCTACATCTCTCTTCAAGCCAACCCAAAAGTACTCATTCTTCAAATCACGGTACATCTTCGTACTTCTAGGATGCATAGCAAACGGACTACTGTGGGCTTCAGTCAAGATCATACGTCTCAAGTCACTGTCCTCTGGCACAACTATTCTATTCTTGAAACACAAGACCCCATCAGTGCTGAAACTGTAGTCTGAAGATCTACTCTCGGCTATATCTTGCACGTGAGGTGCCAAATATCTATCTAAGAGCTGTTTCTCTCTAATCAACTGACCTAGAGTAGGTCTAACCTGAAGCTCGGCTACCAAGCCACCATCTCCGGACAAACTCAATCTAGCAAACATGGCTCTCAAGTCCACGGCCATCTTTCTACTCAAAGCATCGGCCACTACATTGGCCTTACCTGGATGGTACTCAATGGTAAGATCATAGTCCTTTAGCAACTCTAACCACCTACGCTGTCTGAGATTCAAATCTCGCTGAGTCATGATGTATTTCAAACTCTTGTGATCGGTGTACACTGTGCATCTCTCACCGTACAGATAGTGCCTCCAGATCTTCAGGGCAAACACAACTGCAACTAACTCTATGTCATGGGTCGGATAGTTGCGCTCGTGAGTTTTCAACTGTCTTGAGGCATAAGCCACTACTCTCTTGTCTTGCATCAGAACACATCCTAGCCCTACATAAGAAGCATCACTGTAAGTCACATAGTCCTTCCCGGACTCTGGCTGAATCAAGATCGGTGCTTGGGTCAAAGCTTCTTTCAATTTCTCAAAGGCTCTCTGTCTTGCATCAGTCCACTCAAACTGAACACTCTTCTGAAGTAACTGTGTCAACGGAGCGGCTAACTTAGAGAAACCCTCTACAAATCTCCTATAGTATCCGGCTAAGCCTAGGAAGCTACACACTTCTGTCACAGACTTCGGTTGCTTCCACTCAACAATGGCTTCAATCTTCTTCGGATCAACTCTAATCCCATCGGCTGACACTACATGTCCTAGGAATACTACCTCTCAGATCCAGAATTCACACTTGCCGAGCTTCGCATACAACTGATGATCTAGCAAAGTCTTCAAAACTAGTCTCAAGTGCCGGTTATGGTCTTCTTCAGTTCGCGAGTACACCAAAATGTCATCAATAAACACAACTACAAACTGATCTAGATACTGATGAAAAATCCTATTCATCATGTCCATGAAAGCAGCCGGTGCATTAGTCAACCCAAATGGCATGACTAAAAACTCATAGTGACCATATCTAGTCCTAAAGGCCGTCTTTGGTACATCAACCTCTCTTACCTTTAGCTGGTAGTAACCCGATCTCAAATCAATCTTCGAAAAGACCGACGCTCCTCTCAACTGATCAAACAAGTCATCAATTCTAGGCAACGGATATTTATTCTTCACTGTCAACTGATTTAACTGTCTGTAGTCTATACACATTCTCATGCTTCCATCTTTCTTCTTCACAAACAAAACCGGTGCACCCCAAGGTGAAGAACTAGGCCGAATAAAACCTCTATCTGTCAATTCTTGCAACCGAGTCTTCAACTCTTTCAATTCTTTCGGTGACATGCGATACGGAGCAATCAAAACAGGAGCCGAATCAGAATAAGTCTCAATGCTGAACTCTACCTCTCTGTCCAGTGGTAACCCTGGCAACTCTTCCGGAAACACACTACGAAAGTCACATACTGTCCGGATGTCCTGAGGTCTAACCTCACTCATGTTAGGGTTCATCACATATGCCAAGTATGCTTCACACCCCAGCTCAACTAATCTCTTAGCCTCTAACACTGAAACCACATTGGACAAGAACTTCACGTTCTCACCCACCACTACAATCTCATAGTCATCTGTGAACCTCAAAGAAATCTACTTAGTCTCAAAATCTATCCTAGCTCTATGCTCCGTGAGCCAGTCCATACCCAGAATCACATCAAACCCATAGAAAGGAAGCTTCATCATATCCACTGGAAATACATGTCCCTGAACCATCAACGGACACCTTCGGTACATCTTCCTAACCACTATCGTGTCCCCAAAAGAACTAGTAACACTAACTCCTACCTCTAACATCTCACAAGGCAAATTCAAAGACCGTGTATGCTCACTCAATATGTAGGAATGTGTAGACCCAGAGTCAATCAAAGAAAGCAAACCCAAAGACTGTATCGAGAAGTTACATGCGATCACATCAGTGTCATGCTGATCCCCACGCTGAGCGTAAACTTTGGCCTGACCTCCGCCCTCTGGCTAAACTGCAACTACATGTGCTATGTTCCTCTGACCATCGTTCCTCGGCTGGAAGTTACCTCTACCGTGCCCACGGCCTCTCTGGAAGTCATTGGCTCTAGCAGGAGCCTGAGCTGGTGCCTGTCCCACCTGATGTGGACAGTCACGCCTAATGTGGTCTCTAGCCCCACAACTCCAACAAGAATGGAAATTTCTCCAACACTCACCGGTGTGGTTCCTCCCGCAAGTACCACATGTGGGCAACTTCCCACCAGCTCTCTGGCCTTGATGGCCTCTACCGTGGTTACCGCCACCACGCCTATGATCAAAATGATGTCTGTTGTCTCGATGCGTCTTGGCATCACCTCTATCAAAGTTACTAGACCTCTTACCCGAACTAGATCCACCAGGCCGCCTGGTCAAACTCAAATTGTGCTCTAAGTCCTAGGCCCTCGCGACCAAGACATCGAAATCAGTGTAGTTTGAAGCTAGAGTATACGTCTTGATCTCTTCACTCAGCCCATAACGAAAGCGGTTACAACGCTCCACCTCAGTAGGAACAAGTTCAGGTGCATACTGACTCAATCTGACAAATCGGATCTCATAATCGGTCACGGACATACTCCCCTGAAGCAATGCCATAAACTCCCTCTTCCTCTCATCGAGGTATTGCGAACCCAAATACTTCTTACGGAAAGCTGTCTCAAAGAACTCCCAGGTGATCTCGGCCTCATCCATACCCGTAGTGATAGTGACCCACCAAGTGTAAGCATCACCCTGAAGCAAGGACTCAACACATCCCAACTTGCGCTCACCGGTACACCCCATCTGAGCAAGGATACGGACAGTTTTCTCAAACCACAACTCTGATCTCTCCGGAGTAGCCCCTCTAAACTCTTCGGCCCCAAGGCCCCGAAGTCTCTCTAAAGGTAATCCGGTGCCCTCACCCTGATGGTGTGTTGCCTATCCCCCAGCTACTGCAGCCTGAAATGCCCCGGCTATCGCCTGAACCAACAGAGCTAAGTCTATCCCGGCCGGTCTTTGGCCACCTTGGCCTCCCTGAGGTCCCTCTCCTTCGGCCCCGGCCTCGCCTCCTACTCCAGGTGGAGGAGGTGGTGATGGTGGAGGTGGTGGAGGAGCTCCAACTCCAACTACAGGCTCTCCCACTTGAGCCTCAACCCTAACTACTGGCTCAACTCCTGGAGCCGCTGCCCGTGGTTCCGGTCGAACCATCCTAGGCCTCCCACGTGGTCTCGTGATACAGCTAGCAAGATATAAACTACAACAAGAAACAAATAAGGATTACGTTAGCCAAAGCAAGGGTCCAATAGTGCTCAAGTACTCATTTTTACCAAAAAAAACCTTTTTAAATTAAGTAATAGTAGCAATGGGCACACACTCTACACCAGACTCAACAACGCATGCTTCAAACATCATACGAGCAGTCAAATATCAAGAATTCATGGCAAAACATGCATCGAACAATACAATCATTTAATACATTAAGCTTACCTCACTTACCTGCCCAAGGTCTTGGTAACCTCAGGCTCTGATACGAACAAATGTAACCCCCTCGTCCCGGTCTGGCTGGATGACCGGTCCGAGTGGGCCACACGGGGAAAACCGAAGCGAAACCCATTAAGGTTCCCCCTCGGTTAGCAACCCTATTTTTTTTCTTTCATTTTAATCTTGTCTAGAGGAGTATTAGATCCTAGGTGATTAAACAACGGAACAAGATACACAAGACAATCAAACAAACCCATAACAACATTTAACAGCCCAATTTTAAACTTAAACAGCAGGCGGTATCGATACACCTAAGGAGTGTATCGATACGCCTTGCCTAGGTCAACTAGTCAGAGTCAACCCGTGGAGACCGTATCGATACCCCCAAAGAGTGTATCGATACTCTCCCCAACGGTCAACTTCTCACGGTCAACGCTAAGATGACCGTATCGATATGCAGAGGCCCGTTTCGATACCAAAATGGATAATAACTTCAGTGACCAAAAAGGTATTGATACGCCCCCTCGCGTATCGAAACGCGTGGCCTGAAACAAGAAGGTCGTGTCGATACGGGTCCAACCGTATCGATACCCCTGCTACGAACTTACAAGTTTTAGCTGATTTAAGGCACAAGGATGCCCTTAAATCCCCCTAAAACCTCAACCAACACACTAACATCAATCATATGGCAAACCAACCATATAAGCATGCTTTAACTTGAAACCAAAGGCACATTTCAACACAAGGTGATGCACAAACCATACAAGCAACATAAGCATTCAAACATGGAACACGGCATCCATACATTGCATTCCAACAAAAGGCAATTCAACATTTAAGGTCATACATGGAACTCAAAAGCCTTAAAGGCACAAGATAAGCATTTGAGGTTTACACCCATCAACAAAGAAACCTAAACATCTAAAGACATGTCACCACACACAAACATTCATCATAGCGTATCATGCTTTACAAAACATAGTCAATCCAAACATCAACATACATGAGTCACACATAGCTCATACAAAACCCTTGCCACATTGCTAAACTACTACAAAAAATAACCACCGTACTTGAGTCACACACTTGGATAGCCTTTCTTGCCTTGCTCCGAGCTAACACCACGCTAATGATCTGCATTGTTGAACATTAAGAGCGTAAGCTATAAGCTTAGTGAGGGTGCTCTAAAACGAAAAACATCAACAATGCAGGGTTCAAGCATGTAATCCCTAAACCTCATATCGAACATACATAGGCAATTTCACAAGTAGACCTAGCTAGTCTTTCAAGTGGCATAATATGGCATCTTACATCATACTAAGCATCAAGCATCAATATCAACAATCATACATCAACACCATATATCACAATATATGAACAAGTTAATTGGCCACTTTCAATTACCCCGATTATGCGGATTTAAACCTCAACAACACTTTACCTCGATGGGATTACACTCATCACCGGACCTTGCATGTGCGGGATTCCACTCATCGCCACATGCCCTACGGATGAGATTCCACTCATCATCCCGTAGAAATATATAAAAGCTTCTGGTGGAATATTACATCACCGTACTCTTCCTTGATGACTTAACGCCATCAAGGCCACGTACGTTTTGACTCAATTTGTGTGCACACTAATCCTAATGATCGATCATTTACAATCGGCAATTTATTTAGTGCCAATTATCATGACCACATCATATATCATCAACCACATTCCATGCTCATCACATATATATACATTTCATGATATACATGCACCAATTTAACCACAATTCACAAGAGCGTAGATAGGCAAATACACAATAGCATTTAATGAAGTCAAAGGCTAGAATTAACAACTTGAAATAAAGAAATGGCCTACCAAGCACATTCCATACACACACTCTACACACACTCGAACCAAACTTTAAAACAAGTTTGAAACCACTCACCGCCCTTCCTTAGCAACCAAGCGAAACTCCTACGAACCCGGATTTGGTCCCAAAGCTTCTTCGACGATCCCTCTTGCTTCTAGCCAACCAAAAACACAACCAACGACCACAATCAATGCTAATATTCAATCAACACATAACCTTTGAGTTCAAACCAAGCTTCACCCAAGTTTCCAAATCAAATTAATCCCCAAATATCTCAAATTCGTACTCCCAACACTAGCTGAAAACTCCACTTCCAATCATCTAAATGACACCCAAAAGACCCCGAATCACCTTCCTAATATACCTAAACCATCAGCCCTTCAATTACACTCTAAAACCCACCAAAAACCCAAGTTTTGACACCTTAAAATGGCTCTAAGACCCTACTTCGGGTTTTCCACAAAACTCAACCAAATTAACATATGTTGCACCTTTTAACATGAATAAACAAAGACCCAACTCAATTTTGCAAAACCATATGAAAATCCCCATAAAAACCCAAACTTTGAATCAAACCCTAATTTTCAAAAGTTCATATCTTTGAAATCTAAAACCGTAGGTAGATAGAGGATAAAGAGGAGAGTAAGAAAATGATTTTACCTTTCAAAAACACCTTGAATTGAAGATGCTATTCAATGGAATAGTAACCTTGACTTGGGAGGTTTTGGAAGGGGTTTGGACGTTGGGAAGGGGGAGAAGGTGAGAAAGATGACAACTTTATTTTAAAAGTTGTCTTGCTTTAAAATCATTTGGGTAAAATTATCAACTTGGTCCCTCCCATTCATTTAAGGCCCAAATAGATCCCAATTAAGGTTGTAATAATTTAATTTATTTTTATTGACTCGGACTAAAAACCCGACTAACTCCTAACCCCGAAACACGGGCGTTACAAAAGTGATAGAAATGAAGAAAAGATTTCATTCAAGATAAGATCGAAGGAGAAACAATGCATGCTTATATGCTGGAAATGAGCAAAGCAATGAGCGAAGCATGGTCGTTAGCTGGAGCCCAATCTGTTAGGGTTTATAAGAACCTAACGACTAATAAAACAAACCCTACTAATATCACGCCACATGTACATGTGGTTGTAAGCTGCATTCTTCATTCAACAGTTTGTCTCCCTCATACCATAGGTACTGGTCAAGGTAAGCATCAATGATCCTCTCGAGAGGTTCAATCTCATAGACTGGAATCAAATAGCTGTATAAATTCATGAACTTTATCCCAACCTGCAAAAAAGAAAACCATTTTGTTAAAATACAAAGAAACTCAAAAGAAAAATACAACTTCATATTGGTTCACCAACTTACTTCTTTGGAGACACGTTGGGTAAGCAGGTTACACTTGATCCTTGATAAGGCCTCATGGGGAGATGAATATATGATATCATGTAAGAAGAAAAAAAAAGAGTATGTTGGATGTGATAAGGAAGGAAGTTGCAGAGATTTGGAGAAGAAGAAGAAAAGAAAGTTCATGTGGTTTAGTTAGTAGTGGGTCTCACAAAGTATATTATTTTATTAAAGAAAAGAGAGAGTTAATGTGCCACATCAGCTTTTTTTAACGAAAGATAATAGAAGTAACCAAAATAAAAGTGATCTAAAAGTTGGGTGACCCTAATAAAAGTTTTAAAAGTTCGGTGACAAAAATAAACGCATCCTAAAAGTTCGGTGATCACTGGTGTACTTTACCCTTTTTATAATAATAAAACATAGCAAAAACAATGGGGGAATAGACCAAATGGAAAAACCAAGAACATAACTAAAAGAGTGAAATTGTGGTTGAAAGCTAAACATGCTTAGGTACTAGATAAGCAGAATACTTGAAAGTTCAAATGAGTTAAAGAAAGATAGAAAATTAAAAGAGTGATGAATAGTTCGGGAATAAAACATAATTTTCGAGTATCGTTGTTATCTGAATTAGCGGGTATCCAGTTGTACGAGTATTCGACTTGTGGGTACCTAATTTTTATGGGCTGGATAAATGGCCAAGGTTTTAGTACCTGGGATTTCGGGTATCTGAAATTTCAGGTACCCGGATATGAACACCCTTAATACATGTGGTTACTAAACTATAAAAAAATATCAATTTTATCATTGATTTTTCAAAAATTACAAAAAGATCATTAAATTTATCAAATTGTTACTAAAATGCTCATTGAATTTTATCAAATTATTATAAAATAATCATTGAGTTTTATTAAAGTATTACAAAATGACCATTAAACTCTATTAAATTAATACAAAATAGTCATTTGATTAATCGAATTGTAACACTTTTTACAATATGCAATGTCCATTTTATAATAGCTCCATAAATCTAACAATCATTTTATAATTTTTTGAAAGGTCAATAAAAAACGATATTTTATTCATATTTTAGTATCTATTAGTGTATTTACCCATAAAAATATCGGTGAAATAATATTATATTTTATTCTTGTTTTTTATATCCATGTTTATTCTTAAATTTGCATGTAATAACAAGTTAATAATCAGATTGTTCTTCACGGACAAAACGGCGCCGTGTCATTCTTTTGTTTCTTTGCCAAGCAGCACAAATGAACAAAACAGTAGTGGGGAAGTAGTTGTTTGGATCTGTATATTATTATAAACACGCCATTGAACAAAAGATCCAACGGCAAATGTTCGTTCGCCCGAGCTCTCTGTAATTCATAGCCGTTGGATCGAAACCCGCCAGCCCTGGTTTTTGTCTACTATAATTTCCTACACCGGTCATTTGTATTTCTTTGATTTGACGAACAAAAAAAGGGAAAAAATCTGTGAAATGGCGATGAAAATTTTCAGCGCTTTCTTGTTCGCTCTCCTCCTCCTCGCCTCTCCTTTGCTTCAAGGTTTGTAATTAAGATCCGTAATTAGAGAAATCTGTGCTTATCGAATTCATTTCTTTTTGCGGAGTTTTCGATGTTGTTTTTGGATTTACTGCTTTTCATGCTTAGTTGCTTACTCCGATTGTTTTGATCTGTTCAAATTTTAGATTCAATTTGATTCGTTTTGCTATAATATCTGTTATTTCTTTCTTTCTTTCTTTTTGCCTTTTTACTTTACATCCATGTGAGATTGGTTTGTTTCTCTAGATTTATGATTTGACAGTGAGAAATTTGAAGTGATTTCTTTGTTTTCAAGCTCACGGTTGCTTTGCATGGCTGTGAAACTTTGATTCTTTTCCTTTTTGTGTTTACTGGTACTTGTAGTAGCTTTTAGAAGCATAGTTTAGGTTTGCTCCAAGAAAAGGCAGAGGAAAGATTCCGTGGCGAGTGCTTTGGGAGTTTGGTGTCCTTTTCAGTGACTTCCTTGAGGCAGTTAGATTTGTTTGTTGCATTAATTTTTGTTTACTTTTTAATTTGTTGTTGGTTATTAAATAAATGAATTATCAAATTTGTTTTGAAATTATAGCTTGACATGAATTTTCTTTTATGAGATAGTTGCTAGGTGTCAATCAGAAGCAGAGGCAGATGTTGGAGAAGCTGTTGAAGGAGGTGATCTCGGGATCGTTGGTGAGGATGTTCAGGATTTTGGTGATTCAAATTTTGGTCCAGCTCCAGGAGTTGAAACTGTCTGTGTTTTCCCCCAAAACAGCGCCAAATGTAAGAACCTTTTGATGCTTCTTCTGGGATTTCGACATTGTATGATTTTGAGACTGATCTGTATTTTTTGGATAGTGGTTGTGGCTGGAGAAGAGACTGAGCTCCTCGTGGGGATGGAAAATGTTGGTAATTAATTTGTCTTCACCACCTTACTGATATATTTTACAATGAAATTTGATATTATTGTATTGAAATAGTAACATATAATATATCTTTCCTTAGTTTACTATGCTTAAATGCTTAGTCTTTTCCGTTAACCATTTGAGGCTTTCCTTCTCCTATGATTGGCTTACTTGTTTAAATTGCAGGGGAGTCACCTGTGAATGTCATCGCTATCAGAGCCAGTGTTCATTTCTCGTTTGATCATCGTATGCTTGTTCAAAATCTTACAGTACAGGTAATAGTATTTATTTATATTGTTCTGGTTAACATTTTCAAATACTCCTGATTCATCAATTAGTTCACTTTTCAATTTGATTAATCTCTATTATTTCCCGACTGGGAAACGTTGCATAATTTGGTATCTTGACCTTTAGTTTTATAAATACCATTAAGCACTCATTGAGTTTGATCTTCTAGATCATTTTCATGTTCGCTCTTGTGTTTATATGGTATCTTATTGGATTCTTTTGATATCCGTTGTGAAACATATGGCAAATGATACGAGTTTTATGCATTGTGAATCTTTAGTTTGTGTTTCGCGTGCAAGTTGCAACTGCATACCTACTCTAATCAACTATAACTATAGTGGTCAGTTATTTTAGGCAGTGCTTTCTAATATGATGGATGGATGTTAACTTGCATGGAGGAGTTATATCACTATTTAAGAAACAGTAGCGGAGAGTTTGGTACTAGTGTAGATTTTTCTGTGTCTTTGACTTCTAAGTATAGAAGACCTTACAATGATACTCAGATGTGAGATTGAGCACTCTAATTGATCATTGTGAAACTATTATGCTGTGCCGGTGCTTTCGATTATTCTGTGTTCCAAGTGTTTTTATTTTTGGTACATTATTATCAAGTGTTTCCTGCTTTATTTGAAAAAGATTTTAAAGTTATATGCTGGTACAAAGTCGATCATGCACCTTATTATTTTGGATTTTTACAGCATGTGTTGTTCCATGAAAGCTGCCTTGTAATGTTACCTTGTAGATTCTGTAACCGAATATGTGTTTTTAATGTAGGCCTTCAACAATGCAACTGTACCCCCTTCAGTGCAAGCTACTTTCCCTTACATATTTGCTGTTAGCAAGTACCTACAGGTAAATGATTACTCTGGGAATTTTATGCCCTAAAACTGTATATAAATTCTTTTCATGAGAAGCACAGTCTTGCGGTGAAGCTTACATGTCTAGAATTTTGATGCAGCCCGGAACTTTTGATCTCGTGGGTACGATTATCTATGAAATCGACCAGCAGCCATTCCAAAGTACATTCTATAATGGTACCTTTGAAGTTGCTGAAGCTGGTGGTTTCCTCAGCGTTGAGTCCGTTTTTCTTGTAACCCTTGGGATCGCACTTCTTGTTCTCCTTGGCTTGTGGCTTCACGGTCAATTTCAGCGTATCACCAAGGTATTCTAGTGGTGCCACCTTCGGTTAAATATTAATTTACTACAATAACTATGTACGACAATGCAGTATCATGAGATGATTAACTCGATCGAAACTAGTTATTCTAAGATCCAATCTAAAAATTCTTTCCGCTCATAGAAAACAAAAGAGCACACCCATGTGTACATGAAGAACTACGTTGTTCTTAAATTTGCAATGTTATTTTATTGTGGCATAAAGCTAATGTGTTTGGCTTCTTTATTTTGCTAGAAAACTAAGAGGGCTCCAAAGGTGGAAGTCGGGACTAGGAGTACGGATGCCTCAATGGAGGAATGGCTTCAGGTTATGACTCGGCTTATGCATCATCATCATCACTTCCCATTATTTCCATTTTAGTTAGCTTTTCTTTCTTTTCACTTGACTCCATTTATCCCCGAGAAGCATCATGATTCACCACGGACTTCATTAATCATTAACTATATCTATAGTACCGTTGCTGATAATTTCATTTTTCGTGTTTCGGCTGTCATAATCTTCAGGGAACCGCTTACACTCAATCGGCTTCCAAATCAAAGAAGAAGAAGTAGATGACTGGTGTCGGGCTATTGTAACACTTGCTAGTTGAGGCATTTGAGAAATGTAAGCGAAGGGGCAGGTCGTTTGGAGTAGGGCTGGAAAAATAGACGCATACCTGTGTTGTTGTAGCATGCGGGATTCCTTTCCTTTTATATCTTTATTTTCTAGAGGATGCTTACACTGAGGCTTTTAGAAGTAAATCTAACTCTGTTTATATATTTTTTTTCTTAGTTATTTGATAAAACACACACCTTTCGCACATCTAGAACCGTATCTCTTAAAATGAATATCGTCTTCTTTTCTTAACCTTATCCTCTTCATCGGATTCTGGTTTTTAGGCGTCTCCTATATTTAAGGGTGTGTTTAATTAACACAATAATTATAAGAAAAATGTAATTGTTAAGATGGTAATTGATTGGTAAAATGTAATCACACTTAAATTAGTGAAACTCAATAATTAGAAAATGAATACAAAATTCAAAAATCATTATGACGGATTCTCTCGAGAGAAAAAAATAAGCTTGAAGGTGTAATTGAACTCTAGAAACGATAAACTGAATCAATTAAAAAAATTGATCAATTATGACTAAAATAATTTTTGAAAATGTTGGGTGAAAAATATTGTGATATGACATGCAGCTTCAATAGATTCAAACAACTGTTAGATTCAACATTTAATATTAATAAAAGAGTATATAATTGATTTTTTTATTAATTTAAAAATTTAATTAGGTGTAAAAAATTCAAAGACTTAATTAATTTTTTTTTTAAAAGTTCAAGAGCGGCTTACGCACTTAAACCAAAAGTGATTGCGTGTAAGTAATTCTCATTAATTCCCTTAGAGATTAAAATTGAAGTGTTTTTTAATATAATTGATCTCATTTAATTTTGTGAAATTCACTCATTATAATGGTTATCTGAACCTATTAATTTAATGCCTTTTTTAATAGTATATTTAATGACTTTTCAAACACACTGCAGATCATAATAATACATTTTTTAGGGGGAAAAACAACCAAAGGTAGATCCAATCACAACGCATTAAATATTGGACACATATTAATGGTATGGTTTTTAATTGAAATCGTGTTTTCAATTCTTAACACCTACACTTGCGGCGTTATATTAGTCATACCTGTATATATTAAAAACCCCATTCTGCGCCACATCTTGCAAAATGCTTATTCACTATACTTGTCTATCAAATTTCAATCACTATTTATTTATTTAAAATACATAGATATTGAAATAAAAATATTTTATTTATTTTTAAATAGAAAATAAAATTATATAAAAGTTATAAAAAAATCAATAAAATAACTCAAAAATAATAAAATATATAAACAAATATTATTTTATATGTAAAATATAAGCAACATCAACACTAATATAATAATAGAACATGACACACTGATGATTGATTTTATTACAATTCAAGTACAACGTTGTGATGGTATGTATAGAATCAGTTCGATGGTTCAAAGTAGAGTAGGTCAGCATGACAACTAAATAACTGTCCACTGAAGAAACAACGATACATCTAACCATGAAAGTAAAAGGACAAAAAAATATAGACATATAAAAAATTGATAATTGAGTTTTGATCGTCGTAGACGACAACGAACAAAATTTATTAACTATGACCAATAAAAGATTTAGGATTAAAAATTGATCATTTCAAGATCATTAGACTTTACCTATCGAATTTTAAAAATTCAAAATTTAATTATTCAACTTGACCCAACTCAATTTATAAATCAGTTTTATTTAAAAACTTAACCTCACCTAAACATTTGCTAGCTTCTCACCAAATATGAAGGTGCTTAATGATGTCTTAATTTTGAAATTTTTATAGTGTTTGACACTCCATTTTGGGAAAATTCTATAACGTGCGACGAACATCGTTGAACACCATTAATGTTGAACACTACTGAACACCATTAAATTAATTAATAAAGATTTAAAATTTCAAAGACCCATCATGAAAACACCACATAAGATATTTGAATCTTCATAATTCAATCTTAAATACTATTTTTCTAAAGATCGTGAGGGTTGGAACTTTGGAGTAATATGTTCCATGATGTATCCACCTTCCGATTGAGATATACATCTTGTATTATCTCTACACAAGATAGCTTTCTATCGTATCTTGTGAAAGTAAATCACATATCTTCTGGATATGTTGGGTCAATAGTCTTAGCCAAACATTTTGGGTTGCCTCGTGCACAACAATTATTTCTAAAAGATTTGAGGAGGCATCGACAAATGTTTGAAGATCAAAAAGTAATGATCTTTGTATATCCATGGATATTTCTTGACCAACTAATATATGGTGCTTCAAGACCAAGAAAAGATATAATTATCTTTATTCACACCTAACAATCTTACAATAGATATGTTTTATCCGTATTGAATCTTCTTTAAGATTCTTTCAACTTATGTCCATTCATAGACAAAAACGCATATTTAAGTGCTCGATCTTTAGGTCGAGACAAAACACATCTCAAGATTCTTTTTCTCAAATACTTTCATTAAATACTTCGAAAACTCTTCATGAGTTTCCAATTTGAAGCTCTTCAGGAGTGCTTATGATATAATGAATCTTGATCCAAACTCTTTTATAAAGTACATAAGGAAATATGATCATTCTTATAGTATTTCCTCAATTAGTACCCACTAAGGGGATTATACCAAATGCACCAAAATATGAATATTCAAGAGGACATATCTAAATAAATTTCTTCAGAAATTTCCAAATCCGTCACGGATAACTTTCCTTTTATAGGGATCCACAAAATGATTAGACGCGTATAAAATGTTCCATAACTGTCAAAGTAATTGCATCAACCATGAAGTAATTAAAATTCTTCATAAATCATAATTCAAGTTGTATTTACGACTATTTATTTGTGTCTCACTTGCATTACACCTTTCGGTGTTTGGACTGTCGGTCCAAATACTTGTCTTTTAGAAGTTCAAGGCATCTTTTTATATTGGTCAATTCAATATCTATATTTTTGGATGGATTTCTATACAAGATCCTCATTTTTTTTCTTTACTTCTATAGAAGTATTCTATTTAAAACTATTTGTAAAATCGTTGTCGACAACTTTTTAACTTTCTGGTTCCATTCTCGTAGTGACATAACTCATCGAGGTCTCTTCAAGATTTCAATCTTTATTTTAGGTACCTAAAACTCTTCTAGAGTTTTATTATTAGTTATGTCTTGGGTCTCTTCAAAAGCACCCGCCTTCAATATATGACCATCTCATATTACTTTCTATTTATGAGAATTTTAATCATTGGAACCATTTCAACTATCATGCTTTAGGCATGATTTACATTCTCTCGCTCTAACATGTAATTTAAACTTAGAGCATTTCAGCTGGTATATGAGACTTAATTACTCTCATTAGGTCAGTAAATATGTTTGGCAGTTGATATGTAATAACATGAATTATCTTATGAACTTTTAGTTCATATACGAGGATCTAGATAATGATAATTCATTTTCCTCTATCCAACTGATTATTATCTCCCCTGATGTTGAGAAAAATCATGTCATAAATGATTCTCCAATTAATGTTTAAGAATTTAAACATAAAAGGATACTCGTACTCAATATATATCTCAACCCTTTTTATTTACCCATTTTGTGCGTTGTGGTGGAGTAATTCATATCGCACATTCAAAAATCATAAAATGAGAAATATATGATTTCTGACCTGACCAAAAAACAATCATAACGAGGAGTTTATTATAACTCGTTGGCTTAATGCGTATAAGTGTTGCTATATGGAAACACCATATAAATACTAACTCTTTTGTTCTCATAGTTTAGTTATTAAATAGGAGGCATTCAACTGAAATTTTGCTAAACTATATTTTTTCATAATCAATCAATAGGCTTTGTAACAACGGATATAGCCTAAAATATAAACTCACTAGCTTTTGCAAGATGAATAGTCTAACTGCATAATCTGAATCCTTTTATAATCAATCTCACAAACTTCTGGTTGTAAGTTGATAAAACAATGTAGATGCATCTACTAAAATCATATAAAACTCTCCACATTTGCGGATATATGGGCCCATATTTCGTTTAGATATGCAAGACATGCAGTCTCAACTTCAGCACAAGAACTTCAAGTTCTAATTCTTTTGGTAAGTGGGATCAACTATATCCTTTGAGAACAAACAACACAAGAACTTCAAGTTCTTTTAGTAAGTGGAATTTAATCAGTTCCATTAAGCAACACAAGAACTTCATGTTCTTTAATAAGTGAAATTTAATCAATTCCTTTGAGAATAAGCACAACAAGAACTACATGTTCTTTTAATACATGTGCATGTAAATCTCAATAATTTCTGCACTATTATTGATCAGGATGGTCTAACCGGTCATGCAAACTATATACATATACATATATATATATATATGTATATATCTCTAAATTTGTAAATTTTTGTTTACCATAACATGTAATTCAATCCCACTCATACATGTCTAGTACGACCATCAAAATTATTCCTTTAAATAGGAATAGATTTAGCTCTTTCAGAGCTTTCAATTGAAATTATTTTTTGGTAGCAATATATAGCTCTTCTAGAGCTTTCAACTGACTTTTTAGCTACCAGAACTTATATTCATATTGGCTTATTTCAAATGCCAATTGATAACATATGTTATCTATAATTTCCAAAGGGATATTTTGCGAACTCATATTGCTCTCTTAAAATTTCCACTTATAGTGGTGAAGATATTATTATCATTAGCGATAATTATTGCAATATTCGTAATTCTGCACTTTTCATAATGTGCTTTCTCTCAAGAATTTATTGCTCTTCTAGAGCATCAATATTTTCAGTACTTTGAGATGTAGTACTCACATTATTCCCTTGCATTTAAATAGGAAATATATCTTATGCTTATGTTGATCATAAATCGTCACCATAGATTGTATTTGACAAGTAATCATGTTAAACAAAATAAATAAATATCATAATATATAAATATAAATATAAAACGTAAAAAATTAATGTGTAAAATAAATAAACGTAAAACAAAATAAATAAAAATAAATAAATAATTCTCTTCAAAGTTATGAGAATAATTAGAAGATGATTTATTTCTTTCGAGGGTTATAAGAAAATCAACAACGTCCAAATGAGTTGGACCAACAATGTCCAAATAAAGTTGGACCAATATCATCTTCATCATGTTTCGCAAACAAAATGTGCTTCTATTTTCTTTCCTTTATGATTCAATGATTCTTGATTTTTCAACGTACAACACGTACGAGACCAATGGTTTATAATATCGAATTGGTAATAAGAAGAGTTTTACTTCAATAGAATGATCTTTATCACTCTTGTCATCCTTATAACTTCAATACCGGTGGGTAGAAGTATTCTTAAGATGACTATATTTTTCATGTCTATATTCATAGCCTCGACCACGACCACAACTTCTAATGTGGTTTTTATTCCTTCCATAATATAATCTCACATTCACTTCAGGAAATGGAGTAGAGCCAGTGGGTCTTTGAAACCTTTTTCACATATCCTTATCACAGAGAACAAAGACTTAATCCTCGTACGCGACATTGTTAAACATGTCCACAAGGTCCTTTAAAAACCTCCTTTGAGACCAATAGCCTCGCAGAACGGGATGTCCAACCAATATACTTGGATTATATCAAAATTATGTCTCTAATTGAATAATGATTTACCATGTTTGCATTCACTTCAGGGAATGAAACAGTTCCAATAATCGCATGGACTAAACATCATGCTTGTATTCACTTTAGGGAATGCTCCATCATTGATAATTGCATGGAATAAACATCATGTTTTGCATTCACTTCAGGGAATGCCTCCCATAAAACTTTTTGGATCAAGATGAATTTTCGTAACTTGAAATTGGGAGAAGTCTATGGTCGAGTTTTTCGACGAAGAAGAAATATTGCTTTCGAGAAAATATAGACTTTATATAAATCTTTTTATAGATTGAAATTCACCATGATTTATCGCACATTAAAATCGTAATTTAAAAATTAAAATTAAAATCAAAATTTACCGATATTGATTTTTCTCTCGAGGAGAATGAAGACGTAGCAAGTGACCAAGACAACTTCTCATAATGTCATGTTTCTTTTCAAGTTATTATATCATGTAAAAACTCAAAACAAGGTTAAAAATATCAACATTCATATTTAAAATAATCTAAACATTAATATTTAGTTATGGATTAAAACGGAAGATTTTTCGGGGAAAAAATTAAAACGAATTCCAAGCTTCAACACTCGTCATTGTGGTCACAAGCTATATACACGTATATAACCATAAATTGATTTTATATATGTTTTATGTATGCAACGAATATTATGAATTTCAAAGGGAAAAATTCTATGATCGGCACATTGAAGATGAACGGCAGCCAATGACTAAACATTCCAATCCATTCATATCATATGAACCAAACAATGGATTGGAATACACTACTATTAATTTAATAATATTTAACCAACTATTAAATTGATATAAATAAAACATACCAGACTTTTTAAGGTAAGGTGAATATATAGTCGATGTAGAAACCAATATTAAATTGAAAATTTTTCTTGAAGAATTACAAATAAGAATCACGGTAATTGAGCGAGATCATGCTACCATGCCTTTCAAAAATTAAAAACTAAGTTAAAATATAAAGAGAAAGGTAATCAGTAACAAAAAGAAAATTGAGAAAAAAAAAACTTATCTTTGGTTCACCCTGGAATCAAATTCTTTCAAATAATTTTTTTTTAAATTCGAACAACGAAGATCTCGGTTGATTAGAAGCTCGTGCCGATAACGTGTTGTGAATAAAATAACAAGAATAAAAGAACAAAGAGATGAGAGAAAGAAGGGGATTTGTATTATTCTCAAATATAGACTTGTGTACAATGCCTTTAGTAAATCATCTATTTATAAGCATAAGAAGTGCATAATACATTAAACTCTAATTAATGTAGATAATATTCCTAATGATAAAGTAAGTCAAATCTCATTGATAAATTTCTTATCATGATAGACATTCACATAGATAAATATTCATAACAAATTAAATTATTTTTACATATTAAAATTTTATTTTTTAATAAGGGTAAACTATATATTTAGTACCTCACATATTTTTTGTATTTCTATTGAACCCTCATTATTTAAATATTATTTCAATTTGACCCCATTCTTTATAAAAAATAATTTAACCCTTAACCTTCAACCTTAAACCCTAAACTATTAAACCTATATGGAAATGAATATATATTTAAATATTATTTCAATTTGACCCTACTCTCTTAAACCTAAAACCATATACTGAATATAGTATAAACCTTAATTTGTTATAATGATAAGATCACGACATTTTTATTAAAATTATATCACTGAACTTCCATAAAAGTCATAATCCCTATAATGTAGTATGCATCTTTACTGTTGACTTTTTATTTTTATTTACTTCCTTTGATTGTTGTCTATATCTGACACATATTAAGACATGGCTTTCCAAGGACCTTCAAAATATATTGAAAATATTCAAATACTCTTTTTGAATAATTCGAGTGTGTGGAGAATTTGAAAGGGATTCGAATATAGGGGGGTCTTCGTCAGCTGGTGTAGATTCCCGTTTTATGAAGCTGATTTTGGATAAGGGAAATTCGTGTTGGTTGAAGGCGGGTTGAAGATGAACCGAACTGCCATTTTTGTGGATTCGAGTGACGGTGAAGGGATTGAAGCTTGGATCACATTGAGCAAAGAAGAAATAGAGAAACTTGAACAACATCAGGGGATTGTTGCTTACTCCACTTTCAAACCAAGTGTATGAAAAATCTGAATAAAATTGTAGATTTCTTTTGGTATGTCTATCTTTAAAATTCATAATTGTCTTTATTTTTAAAGTTTGAATTTAAACATTCATCTAGTATATATTATCCGAATTTATAAGTCACTATTTTTAAAAATAATTATTTGGATGGTATTGGATGAGGCCGGATTTGAGTTTAGAACAAAATATTTAAGACAATTATACTAAAGCATAAGGGGTATGATTTGCTTCTCTCAAAAAGAGAAAAGGATCAATCTTAAATGATATTCTATTCGAGTATAATTGTATAATATTTGTGTTTGGTTCTAAATTTAGATAAATTTATATACATTATAATTTAAACTATTCGAATCTAGGTGATAATCTAGGTTTAAGAGTTTAAGGTTTAATAATTTAGGGTTTTAGGTTGAGGGTTAAGGGTTAAATTATTTTTTATAAAGAATATGGTCAAATTTAAATAATATTTAAATAACGAGGGTTCAATAGAAATATAGAAATATGTGAGGTACTAAATATATAGTTTACCCTTATTAAAAAAATAAAATTTTAATATATATATATATATATAATAATTTAATTAGATTTTTTAAAGTAATTATTAATTATTTGATTGGTCCTTAAAATTTTAAATCTTTATTAATTAATTTAATGATATTCAACAGTGTTTAGCATTAGTGGTATTCAACGATGTTCGTCGTACATAATACACTCATTCCCATTTTGGTATGTGACCTATAACTAAATTTTCAACCTTTAAAATCCATTATTTTTTTTTCTCTTTTAATCACATGGTATTCACATCACTTGTCTTTGTTAAGATAAAGAAAAGCAATATTGTTGAAAAAGAAGTGTAACTAAATCTAGCAATGTCATTAAATTTATGTTTAAAAAAGTTTTTTATTTATAATTTGTTAAATCGGAAGAGCAAATAGTTGATTAAATCGAATTAGTTTAATAGATTTTTTTATTTATTCATTTTAGTTTTGGTTTGAGAATCTAAACTGAATAAATCAAATAAACTTTTAAATAATAATTTTTTTGTTGCCCTTCGATCTCCGGGGCTTAGCCCTAACTAATCCGAATCGACCCGCATCGTACACTTGACTTTGGTGGGTGATTCTCAGCGGGGATTTTCTGCATACACAACGCCTCGAACCCGAAATCTGCTTAAGCGATACCAAGCTGATTACCACTTGGACCAACCCCGTTGGTTTTTAAATAATAATTTTTATGCAATGTTTTAATTAATTTATCTGAATATGAAATTAAATACCAAGATGTAAAATAACTCAATCAAATTATTCAATTAATCGTATATAAATGTAATTATTCGATTTGATTCGATTAAGATTAAATCCAATTTAGTTATTTCGATTTCGAATACAAAATCACTTTGATCCATTCGATTTTTTAATATATTAATGTGATTGTAAGGTAGTATCTGTTTATACATTTTTTTATTTTTTTGTCAATGCACACACATATACTCGAACTCAAATCTCTTAAGATAAATATTATTCTCTTTTCATTAGAGCCACTCGTTAAGTTAAATTGGATTCATTCGGTTTCGATGGATTAATTAACTTCTTTCATTATTGATATTTGATATATAAAAACCAGACTGGAAATTCATGTCTTCCACTTTTTGCTTGATAAGCTGTCGTTTTGAAGGTATGGATGAACAGCATGCACCGCCATGTAATCATTAAATGAAAAATAGTTAAAGGGGTTTTCATGATAGTAATCACAAATTAGACGACAAATACTTTGAGTAATTAATTGGTTGGCAATATGGTTGGTTCATTACATGAATGTGTATATATATATATATATATATGGGATAGGATCCAGTTACACAGTATTAATCTCTTTTAAATTTTACACATTTTTTGGATCGTTGGATGAGTGAAACGAATGAATGAGATTAACAGTAGAATATGTGAAGATTATCACTTGAAAAAAAAGGTAAAGAGTTAATATCATCCATCCATTTCCCCCATCCAACAATCCGAAAAACGTGTAAAACTTAAAAGAGTTTTACAATGTGTAAGTTGACCATAACATATATATATATATATATATATATATATATATATATATATATATATATATATATATATATATATATATATATATATATATATTCTATACACAGGCGGTGGAAACTTTCAGTTTCCACAAGCGCCTTAATTTTAGGGTATAGAGAGTTAGTTTAGGGTATAGAGTATATGGGTTTAGGTGTAGGGGGTTAGAATTTAAGGATAGTTGTTTCAATTTAAGGTTTATGATTATAATTTAGGGTTTATATGTAAAACCTAAATCCTCACCATATTACTCTAAAAACTAAACCCTAAGATATAAACCCTAAATTATAACCCTAAACCTTAAATTGAAACAACTATCCCTAAGTTCTAACCCCTACACCTAAACCCCTAAACCATAAACCCTAAATTAACTCTATATACCCTAAAACTAAGGCGCTTGTAGAATTTTTTAGTTTCCACCGCCAGTATATAGGATATTAAACCACACATATATATATGGATGATCATACATTTTATTAATAATTGATTTCGACAAAATAATTTTAGGGGTTTAATTAAAATTTGTAAAATTTTTGAGAGATTTATTTAAAAAAACAGAGGTCTAGTTAATTTTTTAAAAAACTGAAGATTTTAATGTAAAATTTTCAAATTCCTCCACTCCGGTCCTCTTTGCTATCCACCTTTACTTTTTATATTCGAATATGAGTTGAACATAAATACCAAAATAAAAAACTTTTAAGAAACAATATAATGCTTATATTTGGAAGGAGGGGTTTTCTGATTCAACCAAAACATGTCTATAAATAAGCAAAATATTTATGAGGGGTAAATTACCGGGACTGAACTATGATTAAATATTAAGAGGGGTAAATTACATAAGTTCAAAATAATAGGAACACCTTAAGTATATAATTTAAAAATTGGATGGAAAAAATATAATTTGGCTTAAGCTTAAACTGATATGGATTTAAAATACTATTACACCTAAAATTTTATACTCTCATTCGAGATCAATCTCTATCAACTATCGGTTGATCTAATGGGATGTAATATTAAGTCCCTTAAGCAGGTTCGAATCTTGACATTGTAAATGATGCAAAATTTCCGAGAGGCAAACGGAATGGCGGATGCGTTGGCGAAAGATGGAGTGGATCGCGCGTCATGGTTTCGAGTGATAACTTGATATAAGTATGAATGGGGTAGATTTAGCCGTTGGTTACGGTTTGCTGTTGGCTGTGTTTCGTTCTTTGTTTTGTTTGTGTATTTTTTGTGTCTTGATTTCATGTATATTAGCATGTTGTGTTCTTCTTCTTCAATCTAGATTTAGGGGATTTTAATAAGATACATAATAATATAGCCCTTTATCATTTTCACTTTAATAAAATCACACTTTTTAATCAAAAAATAAACTTCATCAATATTTGATCTAGATCAGATACCGATAATTATAAAAAAAGTATAATTAGGAGAGAGGAAAACACAAACCATATAATTTAGGTGTTTGTTGTGCAGTTGAGAGAGGTCATTGAATGAAGATGGAATACCAAAATGAAGCCAATGGTTGTGGTGGCACATTACAATCTCTTTCAAGCACCAAAACCAAACCAGTCCTACTCAAGGGGACCCTGACCTCATGTGAGGCCATTTAAGAGTGGTGTCTGTCGGTAACCCTTCGAATTCAAAAGACCATTATATAATGAGAGGTTTGGGATCCAAGCTTTGATATATCACTCCAAGTTCTAACCCTTTGTTTCTAGCAACAATGGGGAGCCGGAGCCTCGTGTGTCGAGGTGCTGCACTTGTGTGCTTGCTGCTGCTGTTGTTGCTCTCTGTGTCCAGCTTTTGCAGTGCTAAGGCAGTGGAAGTGGTCGGGGTTGGGGAATGTGCAGATTGTGCTGAGAATAACTTGGAGACCACCCAAGCATTTTCAGGTATTGATTATCTATTCTACCTACTCAAATTAATAGGGTGAGCAAAACTCGACTCAACTCGAAAAAATTGAAATTTTTGACTCCACTCGAAAACATTCCGAATAAAGTTTGAGTTGTAAAATGAAAATTCGAATAACTCGAAGTTTTTTAGTAATTAGTGGATTGATTTTAAAGTTCGAGTCGAGTCTCTCAATTTTTACAGGTATATATATACCAATATAAAAAAATACGAAAAAAATATATGCTAGATATGAAAAAATATGAAGAAATATATATATATATATATATATATATATATATATATATACATATTTTATATAGAGAAAGACATTTAAATTAGAATTAAATCGTACTATAATATGATAAATAATTACAATTAAATTTGTATAGGAATTCGAAAACTCGACTCGCATCAAAAAAATTTCAAATAAAGTTTGAGTTATAAAATATGATGCGTCAACTCGAATAACTTAAATTTTTTTGACTTAACTCGACACGACTCAATCGAGCGCTCACCCCTACTCATATGTACTTGGTTACTTGTGACTGGCCATTCATTGCACTGCATGTGTGTGTAATATATATATTAAATGGTATTTTTGTCCTTGAAGCTGTAACTCATTATCATTTTTATAATTAAAATTTGGTCTCATTTCATCCTTGAACTTTTCAACTGTGATGCTCGAAATATATATATATATATATATATATATATATATATATATATATATATATATATATTATATTTATTGATCCTTGATGCTCGTTACTCCAATAAATATTCTGTTTTTTTAATATGTATTAACTTTGAAAAACTTAAAAAAAAATTCAAATAAAAACATAAAAAAACAAAAAATATCTATATTTTTAAATATAAAAAATCGCAAATATTTTCTTGAAGTTTTAGAAATCATGGCTTTTCTATATTTTTCCCCACATTTAACATATATTAGGTGTAACATTTTTAGAGTACACGGGTTTTTAACAGAAAAAAAAAATGTTAGAGTGACATATATAACAATTGAAAATTTTATAGATTAAACTGAAAAAAATATTCTTCAATAACAAAGTGAAAATGGTGTATAGTTTCAAAAATCAAAATGTCATTGTGTCAAGTTATAGTCATTATATTTTGAAATTTTGAGTTCGGGTTTTGGTTAAAAATCTATGATGTTATATATAGTTGTTCTTTTTCTTCCCAGGGCTTCGTGTCACCATAGATTGCAAGCCTGAAAACGGCAAATTCTTCAAAACTCGAGGCTCCGGCGAGCTCGACGGTGAAGGAAAGTTCAAAGTATCCCTCGCCGACGACTTGGTTGAAGACGGGAAGTTGAAAGAAAAATGCTATGCGCAGCTCCACAGTGCATCGGCTCAACCTTGCCCTTCCCACGACGGCCTCGAATCCTCCAAGATCGTTTTCAAATCCACCGGCGACGATAAACACCGACTCGGGCTAAAAGGGAAGCTCAAATTCTCGCCGGTAACATGTGTCTCCGCCTCCTTCTGGCCTCACCACCATAAGTTCTCTCCATTGCCAAAGCTTTCGCCACTGAAAAGCTTTTTCCACCATCATTACCCTTACCCTCCGATTTACAAGAAGCCGCTCCCGCCTCCGATTCCGGTCTATAAGCCTCCAGTTTACAAGCCTCATCCGGTTCCTGTCTACAAGCCTCCAGTTTATAAGCCTCATCCGGTTCCAGTCTACAAGCCTCCGGTACCGGTCTACACGAAGCCGCTTCCTCCGCCGGTTCCGATTTACAAGCCGAAACCTTACCCTCCTATTCCTCATAAGCCGCTTCCTCCAATTCCGAAGATTCCTCCGTTCCCTAAGAAGCCGTGCCCGCCGATCCCCAAGCTTCCTCCGAAGTATTTCCACCACCCCAAGTTTGGGAAATGGCCGCCGTTGCCGCCGCTTGCTCCATATCGTCCTTGAAGTATACGTAATCTCTGCCTGTGATAATGTGTACGTAAAGTACTGAACTGTTTCGTGTGCAATGTTTAATGAAGCTCTCTGCATGCAATAAAGGTGTTTGAAGGTGAGATAAATCATGTAAACAGATTTGAAAATGTTTAAATTAAGAGAGGAAATGGTAAGAAAATTAGATAAATTAATGTGTGTGGATTGCTTTTGTTTAATAGGTGGTAAAAAAATGTGTGAATCTCTGATTTTCTATTGTTATAATAAGCATTGTTTCTTATTTATGTATTTTTTTTAATGGCGGAACTTGACGAAAGATTTTGGGGACCAATTTAATTTTTTTTTTAAATTTAGAGGATTAAACTAAAAATTTTAAACAAAATTGAGGGGTTTAATTTATATATTTCAAATAATTTAAGATTTAACTAAAGTTTTTAATAATTTTAAGAGGCTTAATGAAAATTTTTAAAATTTAAGAGAGAGGAATTAATTAAAAATATCCTATTTTTGAAACATAATAAAAAGTTTTAAAAATTTGAAGCAAAAAAAATTAATATTATTTTAAAAATATATTGAGGGACCTAGTTCTAAAAAAATTGTGGGGATATAATCTCAGTACCTCACTGATTTTTATTACCTTCTACGTCATCTATAATATTATTAAATTTCAAGTCGAGTTAAATAAGTATTACTTAAAATAAACTCTCAATATTTATTCTTTATTCCACCAAGCTTAGTCTTTTTGACAAAACAAAGCTTAGTCTTGTTTCAATAAGAATGCATCAGCTCAATAAGGAAGGTGTGGTCTAACTGGTTCGACCAACAATATTAAATTATAGGGTAAAATGCACAGATCATCACTCAACAATTTTCTCGTTTTTATTTTGGTCACTCAATTTTCAAATTTTTTAATTTAATAACTGAACTTTCAAATTGTTCTTATTTTAGTCACTCTGAATTATTTTATTATTATTTTGGTATGACATGACATTTATTATTATTATTATTTAATATAAAATATAAAATAAAAAGTTAAACCAAATTGTTCGTCGGCCACTATTCGTCATCATAGGACGCCACTGTCGACGATCGTAGATGGTGGCTATTCGGTCTAAGATTTCACTGGTCGCTTCATCTCGACCACCTGAGTCCGAATCCGACCTTCATTTTGTCAGAAAGTGCCTCTAAGTCCATGAAAAGGAGATTCAAAGTGAGGAAACCGAAACGTTTAAGTCGAGATTTGTGAGTTTCAGGACATTTTATGGTGGAACAACCACCCGATTCGAACTCAGCGTGTTAAAGCAAGTCTCCCGGTGCAATTTGGGGTCAAACGGCCACCGGTTTCGAAGGTCAACGATGACGACAAGCGGCAACAATTATTTTAAATATTTTTAAATTTAATAATAAAAAATATTATTTTATTATTTATTTTAAATCATTTTTATTTTTAATAATATTAAAATTTTTGAAAATAATAATAAAATATTCGAGAGTGACAAAAAATGTTCAATGTATATAGTTCAGTTATTAAATTGAAAATTTTGAAAGTTGAGTGACCAAAATAGTAGTGAGGGGATAATTGAGTGATGATGTGTATTTTACCCATATGGAATGAAACATTTTGAAACGCTAAAAAGGAACCAGAATAAAAGACAAGGGATGTAAAAAGCTCATCCGACCTGAAAACCCGACTAAAACTTGCTTGAGTTAGAACCTGGTTTGATTCGAGGATGCGATGATCAGAAATCAATCTGTAACCGACTGTTGTTGACCTGAACCCGAGTTGGATCTGTTACTGTAGTAACCAAACCCGACCTGCATCTGACCGAGAACGACTTGTACCCGAATTGAACATGTTACTATGGACCCGGAACCCGACCTGCACTCGACTGAAACGAACCCAAACCCGAGATTGACTTGATAGATAATCGATATTACTTGACTAAATTGACTCGAGATCTGATTTTACCAGGCCCATTTTGAACCTAACCTGTTAATTGACCCGACTTGTTTTTAACCCGACCTGTTGTTGACTATAAAACCTATGATTTTGACATAACAAATAGTTTAAGAACCAAATTGCAAAGTAAATAAATTTTTAAGTACTTGAAAGTCTCATTATTGACAAGGATTTTAAAACTAAAATGTTTCCAAGTCAAAACTTAAACCCCACAAAATTTTTAAAGTGTTTTCAAAGCCAAACTTAACAAAATCGCTCAAGCGTTTCGATACGGCCTTGCCTTTCCAAAGCCAAACTTTAGAAAACTACACAGGCGTTTCGATATGCTATCCCATCATTTTGATACAACCTCATCTTAATTGACTACTGGAATTTCATGTTTTGATACGGCTGAGCCTGTTTCAATACGAGTGTTTCGATAGGCATTCATCTTGGGCTTAAGGTTTTTGTTTAGCGTACCGATACGGACCTATACCGTATCGATACGGGGTTAAGATTTTTAAATCTTTGCAATTATTATATGACCGTTGCTTTGTCAGTTAGATGAAATCAACAAACTTACAAAATTCAGTTACTCGTACCGATACACCCCATGTGGCGCACCGATACGGAGTTTGGCAAAGTCCAAGTTTGCAAAAATTGCATCGATACAGCCTATAGCCGTTTCGATACGACCCTTTACACATTTTGATACGCCTTCCCGCGTATCGATACACCCTCTTTATTACATGCAACGACTCTTTCTATTTTGAGATAGGTATCGATACATGTACCCCGTGTACCAATGCGATAGGTTGTAGAAGTGCATTTATGGTGGAAAAAAGAGATCTCAACGGTTCTATTGATGATGTCAACCACCCAAACGGCTAGAATTCAATGAGAAGGTATAAAACCAAGCCTCTAAAGCTACAACAACAACCATTGATCAAGTCAAACACAATTAAGCAAAAATCCAATCTCTTTGAGCCTTTTAGTGTCAAACCCTTACACCTAACTTGTGTAATTCATTTTTAATCTTTCATTTCAAGTTTGGGGAGTGTGCTATTGTAATTGGGCAAATATTTTACCTATTGAGAGATCTATTTTCAATTTGCCAACTTCTTGTAAAAGAGTGATTTGGATCAAGCTTTGGGTAGAAAGCTTTGATCTCTGTAACAGTTTCCTCCTGTAACACCCGAGTTTAGGGGTCGGGTGAAAATAATATTTTAATATTATTTGGGCTCGGTTTTATAATTAAAATAATCTTTTAAGCTTCGGGTTTCAAAAACAAATAATTGAAGGTTGGACTAAATTGAATTGTTTTACATCTTGCATTGAGATTTTGAAAAGAAGGGAATTGCCATTTCATTAATGGCAAAACCGTAAATAATGGAACTTCATTTTAAAACCCTTTTTACTAAAATAAAACATTGTCTTCTTCCTCCCCCATTTCACATATTTGAACGACCAAGAGCTCTCTCTCCCTACAATCACTATTCCATCACATAGCTCCTCCATTTTAACTCATTTTTGAAAGGTAACACCGTTTTTGACTTCTCCTGAACTCCCTCTCTTCAAAAGTACACTTAGTTTTCATTTTCGTTACGAAGTATAGGAGCTAAATGGTTCAACATATATGAATTTTTCATGGTTTTAAACAAATTCCCGAAATTGGGTTTAAATGAGGTTTTTGGAGGGTTTTAGGTGAGTTTTGGGGGTTGTTTTAGATTGGAATTGATAGGCTTTTGGTAGTGCTATGGTTGGGGGTTGATTTGGGATCATTTGTGGGTGTAAAAGGTGTTGGAAACATGGGTTTTGGATGAGGTTTTGGGGCTGCCCGAGTTTGGTTAAATGTGGGGTTGTTCATGGCTTGAAACATTGTAATTTGTGTTTGAATTGTGTTCCAGGTTAGTATTTTGATGTTTGGGCTGATTTGAGGTTATTTGAATTGTATTGAGGTTGTTTAGAAGCGAGAACTTGCGTCGGAGAAGCTTCGGGAAGAAATCCGGAAACTTGAGGGTGGTTGCTTGCTTGGCTTGGAGCTTGGAAGCTTAGGTGAGTGGTTAAATGTTTAAAGTGGTTTTAAATGGTTGGTTCGAGCATGTGGACTAGGTCGGGCTTGGTAGACCCACCTAGAGTTAGGATTAGGGTGGTAGCCTAATCCTAAACTTAGTCTAGAGCCATTGGTTGAACTTGTATTCGATGAATATGCCTCGTAATATTTGTGATATGATTGTTTATGTATAATGTGTTATACATGTGAGATGAGGCATGATTTGTAATGCATTATGGCATGCATGGAAATGGTTCATGATTGTGATCATGGTGAGTACGTGCTAAGCACGGAATTGATCGAAATGAATAATGTGGAATGAGTTAAATGTTGGCACTAGTATGCTTGAGTACAAATGATCGATCATTAGGATGTTAGTGTGCACACATGAGTCTAAATTCGCGCGTGGCCTTGGTGGCGTTGAGTCACCAAGGAGGAGTACGAGTTCGCCCGGAAATTGTATTTATATTAGTCGATGATGAGTGGAATCCCATCGGTGGGGCGTGAGGATGAGTAGAATCCCCTCTGCGAGACCGGTGATGAGTGTAATCCCACCGTGAGGTAAAGTGGTTTTTGGATGTGAGTTCCAACGTGTTTATCCACGTATTCGGGTCATAGCTAGGTGCCAATATTGATTGATATGTGTATCAATGTGTTGTAGAATGTGATTTCTACTTGGATGCTTATATGTGTTTACATATGTTGTGAATTAGAGCTTTATGAGCATGGCATATAATTGAATATTGTTCATGCATCTTTAACTTTGGCTCTTGAGGATCCTTGGTAATTGTGTATTTACCTTGGTTGAGATCGTGCTTGGACCCTGCATTGTCGAGGTTTGTTTTTAAAGAGCTTACCCTCACTAAGCTTATTTCTTACGCTCTCTCTTTGTTCGACAATGCAGATCCTTAGTTCGCGGGTTGCTAGGTGCAAGAAGGGGGCCTCCAAGTGTGCTCGCGGTGCTTGTGTAGTTACCAAGTATGAACTTTTAAATTAAGATGTAATGGTCAAGCAATGGGACATGTAATCGTGTTATGATGCTTTTGAATTATGTTGTTGTTGATGTTGTTTAGGAGCATGTTAGACTCCTCGTTTGTGCTTGTTAATTGGCTTTTGGGATGTATGCCATGCTTGAAACCATGTTAGTATTTTGCTACCTAGAATTGTCTAAGTGTTGGACATGTTGAAGCTATCACCTTTAATGTTATGTATGGATGTATGGCTTTGTGATGTTGTGCCTTAGTGTTTAGTCTCGTTATAATGATGTTCAAGCATGCTCATATGTTGGTTTGCCTTAGGATTGTTGTTAGTGTGATGTTGGAGGTTCTGGTGGGGTTTAGAGGCACCCTTGTGCCTTAAACCAGCTAAAACCAATTTACAGACAGAGGGCGTTTCGAAACGGGCTACCCTGTTTCGATACGGCCCCTTTGTTTTTGGCTGGGCGTTTCGAAATGCGTAGAGGTTGTTTCGGTACACTTTCGCTACTGGAATTCTGAGAATTTGACGAGATGAAGGTGTTCCAAAACGGGTCTAGGGAGTTTTGAAACGGTCAAAATCTCGTTGACCACGAGAAGTTGACCAGGGAGGGTGTTTCGGAACAGTTGACCTCCGTTCCAATACGACCTCCTCGTGAAGGCTTAGGACTGTTGACCAGGTCAAGGCGTTTCGATACACCTTGAGGGTGTTTCGAAACGGCCTGTTTAATCATATAAAAATGGGTTGTTTTGAATAGGTTGTTTGAGTTATTGTTGTATGAATGTTTGTCTTTCCGCTGTTATGATCACATAGGTTTCGAGTGAGCCTTTAGAAAAGATTAATTTAAAAAGAAATTTTCTGGGTCGTTAACCGAGGGGGAACCTTAACGGGTTTCGCTTCGGTTTTCCCCGTGTGGCCCACTCGGACCGGTCAAGCGTCCGGACCGGGACGAGGGGGTTACACTTGTTGGTATCAGAGCGTAAGGTTACGGAGACCTTGGGCAGGTAAGTGAGGTAAGTTTAAGTTTTGAATTGATATGCACGATGTTTGCTTGCTTTGTAAGTGTGATTGCTTGTATGACAAGTATGTTGATTGTTTGTTTATAAGCATGTTGTTTGGGAGTCCCATTGCTACTATTACATCGGAAAAGAATTTTTAAGGGAGGGAAACGTACTTGAGCACTTGGAAGCCTTGCCTTGCTAACCCGATCTTGTATATTTTGTTTGTTGTGGTTGTAGTTATCGTTTGTGAGCGATGTCTAGGCCGAGAGTGGTTCGCCAGGAACCACGTGTTGCGGCTCCTGTTGAGCCGGAGGCTGGAGTTGGGGCTCAAGTGTTAGAGCCTGCTGCTGGAGTTGGAGCTCCTCCACCACCTCCACCACCACCACCTCCTTCGCCTGAAGTTGGGGGCGAGGATGGAGCTGAAGGAGAGGGACCTCAAGGTGGCCAAGGTTTGGCCGGAATCGATATGACTCCGCTAGTGCAAGCTATAGCGGGATCATTTCAGGCCGCAGTTGCGGGAGCTCAGGCTGCAGCTCAGCCTAGGTGTGACGATGCTAGTCTACCTTTGGAGAGGCTCCGTAGCTTGGGGGCCGAAGAGTTCAGAGGATCTACTCCAGAGAGGCCTGAGTTATGGTTGGAGAAGACAGTTCGTATCTTAGCTCAGATGGGTTGTGTGGGTGCACGTAGATTGGGCTGTGTGATTTCCTTGCTTCAGGGTGATGCCTACACCTGGTGGGTCACCATTACTACTGGAGTTCCAGAGGCAGAGATTGATTGGGATTTCTTTGAGTCTGCTTTTAGGAAGAGGTAATTGGGACCGAGGTATTTAGATGAGAAGAAGCGAAAGTTTATGGCCCTTACTCAGGGAGATGCTTCTGTGACTGACTATGAGATCCGTTTTGTTCGCTTGAGTCAGTACGCTCCAGATTTAGTTCCTACTGAAGTGGAACGCTGTAATCGTTTCCACTATGGGTTGAGCGAAGAGGTCAAGAGGTACACGTTAGCTTCTGACTACTCAGACTTTGATGTATTGGTCGCGAGGGCCAGGGACTTAGAGCACAGTTTGGGTTCGGCCAAACGATCTGGTGGTTCTAGTTCTGGTAAGAGGCACAACAACTTTGACAGTAGAGATGCCAAGAGGCATAGAGGTGGCGGACATCAGTTTGACCACAGACGTGGCGGTGGCCATCATGGTAGGGGCCATCAGGGCCATAGAGGAGGAGGGCGTTTTCCCGAGTGCACCCGATGTGGGAGACAGCACGCTGGTGAGTGTTGGGGTAACTTTCATGCTTGTTGGAACTGTGGTTCGAGGGACCACTTTAGGAGAGATTGTCCGCATCAGGCGACACAGGCACCGAACATTGCTCAGGCTCCTGCGAGGGCGAATGATTTTCAGAGAGGTCGTGGGCGCGGTCGTGGCTACTTCCATCATAGGGCTGATGCACCTAGGGTAGATGCTCAGAGGAACCTTGCTCATGTTGTGGCAGTACAACCAGAGGCAGGAGGACCAGCGAGAGTCTATGCTCAGAGAGAGGCCGGGAACGACACTGATGTGATAGCAGGTAATTTTGAGTTACAGTCTATGTCTTTGCTTTCTTTGGTTGATTCGGGTTCTACACATTCCTACATTTTGAGTGAGCATGTATGGAAGTTAGATATACCTGTTGAGATCTTAGATGTAGGTATGCATGTGACTAGTTCTTTTGGTGAGACAGTTGTGGTTAGACGTATGTATAGGAGATGTCCACTAAAGATTCAGGGTCATGTGTTCTCTGTTGATATGATGGAACTTCCTTTCTATGGCTTTGATATTATTTTGGGTATGGACTGGTTAGTTGAGCACCGAGCTAGTGTGGATTTTGAGACGAAGAGAATTTCCTTGAAACTTTCTGATGACTATGAGGTAGTACTTGTAGGCGAAAACATTAAGTTCTTGTCTAATGTTGTGTCAGCTCTAGAGGCCCATAGGTTGATGGACTCCGGATGTGGGGCTTGCTTAGCTTATGTTATGAATCCAAATATGAGTGAAGCTAGACCGAAAGATATCAGAACAGTTTGTGACTTTCCGTATGTGTTTCAGAAGAGTTGCCGGGTTTACCTCCTGACAGAGATGTTGAGTTTGTGATTGAGACTGTTTCAGGGTCTAATCCAATTTCGATAGCTCCATATCGTATGGCTCCGAAAGAGTTGAAAGAATTGAAGAGTCAGTTGCAAGAATTATTAGACCGTGGTTTCATTAGGCCTAGTAGTTCTCCTTGGGGCGCTCCCGTGTTGTTTGTGAAAAAGAAAGATGGTAGTATGCGCATATGTATCGACTATAGACAGTTGAATCAGTTGACCGTGAAGAACAAGTATCTATTACCTCGCATAGATGATTTGTTTGATCAGTTGAGAGGTGCTTCAGTGTTCTCGAAGATAGATTTGAGATCCGGGTACTACCAGTTGAAGGTAAAAGAGTGTGATGTTCCAAAGATAGCTTTTAGGACTAGATATGGTCACTATGAGTTTCTTGTGATGCCGTTCGGGCTCACGAATGCACCTGCAGCATTCATGGACATGATGAACAGAATTTTTAGAGACTATCTAGACCGTTTTGTAGTTGTTTTCATTGATGACATACTTGTGTACTCGAAGACAGAAGAAGAGCATGATGAGCACTTGAGATTTGTTTTACAGAGATTGTTGAGCAATCAGTTGTATGCGAAGCTTAGTAAATGTGAGTTCTGGATTCGAGAGGTTGTATTTCTTGGCCATGTTGTTTCGGCCGAAGGTATCCGTGTTGATCCATCGAAGATTGAGGCTATTGTGGAGTGGAAACAACCTAAGTCTATGACCGAGATTAGGAGTTTCCTAGGGTTAGCCGGTTATTATAGGAGATTTGTTGATGGTTTCTCTAGAGTAGCTGCTCCTTTGACTAAATTATTGCAAAAAGGAGTTAAGTTCGAATGGTCAGACGCAAGACAGAAGGCCTTTGAGAAATTGAAAGAAGCTTTGACAAATGCTCCAGTGTTAGTGCAACCTGTTTCAGGTAAAGAATTTGTGATTTACAGTGATGCTTACTACATAGGTTTAGGATGTTTATTCCATGCGATTATCAATGTTGAGGAATTCCCTGAAGTGAATGCAAGCATGATGTTTATTCCATGCAATTATTGGATCCATTTCATTCCCTGAAGTGAATGCAAACATGGTAAATCATTATTCAATTAGAGACATAACTTCGATATAATCCAAGTATATTGGCTGGACATCCCGTTCTGCAAGACTACTGGTCTCAAAGGAGGTTTTTAAATGACCTTGTGAACTGGTTTAACAATGTCGCGTACAAGGATTAAATCTTTGTTCTCTGTGATGAGGATATGTTAATAAAAACATACTCCACCTTTTCAGGACAAATAATGTTGTTCTCAGACACAATATTATGAAAAAAGGTTTCAAAGGCCCACTGACTCTACTCCATTCCCTGAAGTGAATGTAAGATTATATTATGGAAAGAATAAAAACCACATTAGAATTTGTGGTCATGGTCGAGGCTATAAATATATACATGAAAAATATGGTCATTTTAAGAATACTTCTACCCACTGATAGTGAGGTTATAAGGATGACAAGAGTAATAGAGATCATTCTAAGAAAGTGAAATCCTTTTTTATTACCAATGTGACGTTATAAACCAGTGGTCTCGTACGCTAAAAAATCAACAATCATTGAATGATAAAGGAAAGAAAATAAAAGCATATTTTGTTTGCGAATGTGACGAAGATGATATTGGTCCAACTCTTTTGGATGTTATTGGTCCAATTTATTTGCACGTTGTTGATTTCCTTATAAACCTCAAAGGGAATAAATCATCTTCTAATTATTCTCATAACCTTGAATAGAATTATTCATCTTTTATTTATTTTTCTTTATGTTTATTTACTTTACGCACATTAATTATTTACGCTTTATATTTATATTTACATATTATGATATTTATTTATTTTGTTTAACATGATTACTGGTCAAATACAATTTATGATGACGATTTATGCTCAACATAATCATAAGATATATTTCCCCATTTAAATGTAAGGAAATAATATGAGTACTATATCTCTAAGTACTGAAAATATTGATGCTATAGAAGAGCAATAAATTCTTGAGAGAAAGCACATTATGAAAAGTGCAAAATTGCAAATATTGCAATAATTACCGCTAATGGTAATAATATCGTCATCACTAGAAGTGAAAATTTTAAGAGAGCAATATGAGTTCGCAAAATATCCCTTTGAGAATTATAGATAACATATGTTATCAATTGACATTTGAAATAAGCCAATGTAAATATAAGTTCGGTAGCCAAAAGGTCAGTTGAAAGCTCTATAAGAGCTATATATTGCTACCAAAAGATAATTTCCATTGAAAGCTCTGAAAGAGCAAAAGATATTCCTATTCAAAGGAACAATTTTGATGGTCGTACTTAACATGTACGAGTAAGATTGAATCACATGTTATGGTAAACCATAAGTTTACGAAATTTAGAAATGTATATACACACTTGTATATAGTTGGTATGATCGGTTAGACCATCCTGATCAATAATGTTGCGAAAGCTATTGAGATTTATATGCACATTTATTAAAAGAACCTAAAGTTCTTGTGGATCTTGTTCTCAAAGGAATTGATTAAATTCTACTTATTGAAAGAACACAGAGTTTTTGTGTTGCTTGTTCTCAAAGGAAATGATTAAGATCCCACTTACCAAAAGAACTTGAAGTTCTTGTACTAAAGCTGAGACTACATGTCTTGCATATCTAAACGAAATATGGGCCCATATATCCACAAATGTGGAAAGTTTTATGTAACACCCGTGTTTAGGGGTCGAGTGTTAAGTGTGTAAATTGGGCTCGGGTCTTTAGGCTTGGTTTAAATAGAAATGGGCTTGGTTTTAAACTAAAAAGGCCTTGTGTTTTCATTAAGGGCAAAATGGAGATTTTCTAAATAAATGAAATAAGACTAGTAAAAGGAAATATTTTGAAAGCCATCTTCTTCTTCCTTCAACTAAAACCACGACAAAAACCTCTCTTCATCCCAAGCTACAATTCCATCCACTTCCTCCACATTTTCAAGTGTTTTCATTAAGGTAAATATGTTTTTGACTTCTCCTCTTCATCCTAAACGTTTCTATGGTCTTAGATTTTCATAAACTCCATTTTTAAAATTCTTCAAGTGTTCAAATTTCAAGTAAAAGGAGGAAACTTTGTTGGGTTTTTAATGGGTTTTTGATTTGTAAAGTTAATATATGTTATAATCTTGCCTTCAAGTGTAACATATCTTAAAATGGTGAGGTTTTGTGAAATCCCAAAATGGGTATTTGTGGGTGTGTTTAAGGGTAGGAATCTTGAGTTTTTGAGGTAGTTTTGTGAGGGAAAGTTGGGCTGATGGTATGGTTACGCTCGGGGGTTGTTTTGAACATGTTTAATGGTGATTTGGATGTTGAAATTGATGGGTTTTTGCTGGGTTGTATTCAAGTCCGAAAATGAGGAGTTTGGGTTAGTTCTTGGTTTAGAAGTGTAGTGAAATGGTCTTGAGATTGTAATTTGATTTGTGGCAGTGATTTTGTGGATGTTTTGATGAGTAATACGATGTTTTTGGTTGATTAGAAATAAGGGAAAACGTTGGAGAAGCTTCGGGCTCAAATATGGGAAACTTGGAGGCTTGATCGATATTCTTGGCTTGTTTTAAGGGTGTTTGGTGAGTGGCCTGTTTTCAATGGTTTTAAATTGGTTCAAAGTGTGTTGTTGAGGTATTAAATTGTGCTTGGTAGGCCAATCTAATGTGGGATTAAGTTGGTAGCTTAATCCCTTGTTCAATCTTATGTATTCTGGTTAAATGTGCATAAATGTGGTTTTGTGTGATATGTGTCCGACTATGCATGTTGTGATGTATTTATGTTGCATGATGGTGAATGGAATGTTGTGTTGCATGATTGGTGGAATCATGGTGAGTTCTTGTTTAGTATGTTGGCACTAGTTATGTCACCGGATATAAATGATCGATCATTAGGATGAGTGTGCACAGGGTAAGAGTCAAATTCGCGCGTGGCCTTGGTGGTGTGTAGTCACCAAGGAGTATGGTGAAATAACATTCCATCGGAAAGTGTTTGTGTGTGATGATGAGTGGAATCCCATCCGTAAAAGAAAACGGTGATGTGTGAAATCCCATCGGAAGGTTAAATTGTTGTTTGAGTACGTTGGGGTGAAAATCCCAATGAAAGTTATCCACGTATCCGAGTAAGCTATATAGTTTCCAATATACCTTGTTTATGTGTGGTTGATGTGGTAAGATGTTCCGTTACATCCATGCTAAGCATAACATGAGGTAAAATGCCATGTTCATGCATTCTTGTAGCGATTGGCTAAGTTGTTATGTTGGTCTTAATGTATGCCTTGTTGATGTTTGTGGATACCATGCTTTAAACCCTGCATTGTCGATATTTGTTTTTGAGCTCCCTCACTAAGCTTTCAAGCTTACGCTCTCATTTCTGACAATGTAGGTCATTTGTGTGGAAGTTAGCAAGGAGCAAGGAAGGGGCACCCAAGAGCGTGTGTTGCTGCTGAAGTATGATTTTTCTTAAATAATGTAATAGATAGCAATGGGGATGCTATGTGTTGTAGGAGCGTTTGTTAGACTCCTATGTTGGCTCTTATTTTGTTGAATGCTTATGTTTTGTGTTGAAGGTTGTAAACCATGTTTTATGTGATGCTTATGTTGATGCATGTTTCTTTATGGTTAAAAGGATTTGTTATGCATGCTTGTTTGTTTAATTATGTTCCGTAGTAGGATGTGTTGCCTCTAGATTTGGTTGTATGATGGTTGCTTGTGATCTTTGGTGTTTTGGGGCAAGTTTGGGGATGTTTGAGGATGCATAAACATGTTTTCGGGTCACTCTGTGTGTAGGCATTTCGAAACGCTCGTGGTAGTTTCGAAACGGTTGTAGCTCCAAGGATACTCGTATCAGAACGGGGGTGGTGCCGTTTTGATACGATTTGACATTGTGAGCTCTCGTTTCGGTACGCGTTTCGATATGGTTTGCCACTGTGAGTGCCTGTTTCGGAACAAGTTCTGAAACGTTTTGTCACTGTAGACCCCCATTTCGGAACAGAGTGGACCGTATCGGAACGACTTGGTCTTGCTTTTAAACTGGAGCCCGCATTTCAGAATGGGCAAGCCTATTTCGAAACACATGCGAGTAATTTGGCTTTTTGGCATCTTCGAAGGTTCTCGGATGTTTCATTTAAGTCCCGATTGCTTGTTTGCTTCCTTGTTAAGTTCGTATGTATCTTTTATGTATGATTTTGTTTTGCTCGCATGAAATCGGACTAACATGTCACTTGGTAAATTTAAAGTTGCCTTATGATCTGCTTGGATGTTCGTTATCATTTTCCGCTGTCGCCTTCGCGCTTAGGATTAAATATAATATGTAGACAATATAATTAAATGAAAAATTTTTAGGGTTGTTAAACAGAGTGGGGGCTTAACGGATTTCGCCCTGATTTTCCCCGTGTAACCCGTTCGGACCGGCCTGTCGGCTAGACCGAGACGAGGGGGTTACATCTTATATGATTTTAGTAGATGCATCTACATTATTTTATCAACTTACAAACAGAAGTTTGTGAGATTGATTCTAAAAGGATTCAAAATATGCAATTAGACTATTTATCTTGCAAAAGCTTGAGGGTTTATATTTTAGGCTATATCAGTTGATACGAAGCCTATTGATTATGAAAAATACATTTTAACAAAATTTCAATTGGATGCCTCCTCTTTAATAGCTAAACTATGAGAACAAAAGAATTATTATTTATATGTTGTTTTCATATAGCAACACTTATACGCATCAAGCCAACGAGTTATAATAAACTCCTCGTTATGATTGGTTTTTAGTCAGAAGCCATACATTTCCCATTTTATAATTTTTGAATGTGCGATATGAATTGCTCCACCACAATGTACAAAATGGGTAAATAAAAAGGGTTGAGAATATATATTGAGTACGAGTCTCCTTTTATGTTTAAACTCTTAAACATTAATTTGAGAATCATTTATGAGATGGTTTTTCTCAACATCGGGGGGGGGGGGGGGGAGAATAAACAGCTGGATAAAGAAGGAAAATGAATTATCATTATCTAGATCCTCGAATATGAACTAAAAGTTCATAAGATAATTCAAGTTATTGTATGTCAACTGCCAGACATATTTACTGACCTAATGAGAGTAATCAAGTCTCATATACCAGTTAAAAATGCTCTAAGTTTAAATTACATGTTAGAGCGAATGGATGTAAATCATGCCTGAAGCATGATAGTTGAAATTGGTTCCAATAATCAAAATTCTCGTAAATAGAAAGTAGTATGAGATGGTCATATATTGGAGGCGGGTGCTCCTAAAGAGACCCAAGACATAACTAATTATAAAACTCTTGAAGAGTTTCAGGTACCTGAAATAAAGATTGAAATCTTGAAGAGATCTCGATGAGTTATGTCACTACGAGAATGGAACCAAAATATAAAAATTGTCGACAACGATTTTACACAAACTTCTATAAAAGTTAAGAAAGATAATGAGGATCTTGTATAGAAATCTATCCAGAAGTATAGATATTGAATTGGCCAATATAGAAAGACGCTTTGAACTTCTAAAAGAGAAGTATTTGGACCAATAGTCCAAACACCTAAATGTGTAATGCAAGTGAGACACAAATAAGTAGTCGTAAATACGTCATAATTATGATTTATGAAGAGTTTTAATTACTTCATGGTGGATGCAATTAATTTGGCAGTTATGAAATATATTACAAGCATCTAATTATTTATGGATCCCTATTTATCCTTAAAGGTTTTAAAATGCTAGAAGCATTTGAAATTTTTTGAGAAAATTTATTTAGACATGTCTCATTGAATATTTTGGCGCATTTGGTATAATCACCTTAGTAAGTACTAATTGAGGAAATATTGCTAGAATGATCAGATTTCCTTATTTATTTTATAAAGGTGTTTTGGATCAAGATTTATTATGATAATTTGAATTTCATTAAAACTCCTGAAGAGCTTCAAATTGGAAACTCATGAAGAGTTTTAAAAGTATTTAATGAAAGTATTTGAGAAAAGAATCTTGAGATGTGATTTTGTCTCGACCTAATGATGGAGCACTTAAATATGTTTTTTGTCTATGAATGGACATAAGTTGAAAGAATCTTAAAGAAGATTCAATATGGATAAAAGCATATCTATTGTAAGATTGTTGGATGTGAATAAAGATAATTATATCTTTTCTTGGTCTTCAAGCACCATATATTAGTTGGTCAAGAAATATCCATGGATATACAAATATCATTACCTTTAGATCTTCAAACATTCGTTGATGCCTCCTCAAATGTCGTAGAAATAATTGTTATGCACGAGGCAAGCCAAAAATGTGTTTGGCTAAGACCATTGACCCAATATATGCAAAAGATATGTGGATTTACTTTCACAAGATATGATAAAAAGATATCTTGTGTGAAGATAATGCAAGATGTATATCTCAGTTTGAAAGTGGATAAATCATGAAACATATTACTCCAAAGTTTCATCCCTCGCGATCCTTAGAAAAAGTATTCAAGATTGAATTATGAAGATTCAAAGATCTTCTGTGGTGTTTTCATGAGCGGGAGTAAATACACATTGCACTCTTTTTTTCCTTAACCGAGGTTTTGTCCTAATGGGTTTTCCTGGTAAGGTTTTTAATGAGGCAACATGTTATGCTATCAAAGATGTGTGTACTCTTTTTCCTTCACTAATGAAATTTTTTCCCACTGGGTTTTTATCTTAGTAAGGTTTTAACGAGGCACATTATCTTCATAGGCATCCAAGGGGGAATGTTGTGAATATTTATCTATGTGGATGTCTATCATGATTAGAACTTTATCTAAGGAGTTTGATTTATTTATTATTAGGAATATTATCTCTATTAATTAGAGTTTAATGTATTATGTACTTCTTATGCCTATAAATATATGAAGGCATTGTACTCAATTCTAGTTTTTGAGAATAATACGAATCTCCCTATTTCTCTCATCTCTTTGTTCTTCCATTTGTGTTCTTTGTTTTATTACTGTTCTTCGTTATTTTACTCACAACACATCGTTTCCTATTTATGTAAAATATTCTTTTTCTCAGTGGCAAAATTGACGAAAGAGTTTGGGGGATCAATTTAAAATTTTTAAAAAATTTAGAGGATTAAACTAAATTTTTTAAACAAATTGAAGGGTTTAATTTATACATTTCAAATAATTTAGGGTTTAACTAAAACTTTTAATAATTTTGAGAGGCTTAATGAGAATTTTTAAAATTTATGAGAGATGAATTAATTAAAAATATTCTCAAACTTTTGAAACTTAATAAAAATTTCTAAAAATTTGGAAGGAGAAAAATTAATATTATTTAAAAAAAATAATGAAGGACCTAGTTCTAAATTTTTTTGTGGGGATATAATATCAGTATCTCACTGATTTTCATTACCTTCGACATCATCTATAATATTATTAAATTTCAAGTCGAGTTAAATAAGAATTACTTAAATAAACTCTCATATTTATTCTTTATTCCACAAAGCTTAGTCTTGTTTCAATAAGAATGGATCGGCTCAATAAGGATTGTGTGGTCTAACTGATTCGACCAATAATATTAAATTATAGGGTAAAATGCACAAATAATCACTTAACTATCTTCTCACTCTTATTTTGGTCACTCAACTTTCAAACTTTTCAATTTAATAACTGAACTTTCGAATTGCTCTTATTTTAGTCACTCTGAATTATTTTATTATTATTTTGGTATGACATGACATTTATTATTATTATTTAATATAAAATAAAAATTAAAAAGTTAAACCAAACTGTTTGTTGGCCACTGTTCGTTGTCGTTTTATCGCCACCGTCAACGACCGTAGATGGTGTCTATTCGGTTTTAGATTCCACTGGTCGCTTCGTCTCGACCACCTGAGTTCGAACCCGACCTCCATTTTGTCAGAAAATGCCTCTAAGTCCATGAAAAGGAGATTCAAAGTGAGGAAATCGAAACGTTTAAGTCGAGATTTGTGAGTTTCAAGACATTTTCCGGTAGAACAACCTCCAGATTTGGACTCATCGTGTTAAAACAAGTCTCCTGGTGCAATTGGGGTCAAACGGCCGCTAGTTTTGAAGGTCGACGACGACGACAAGCGACAACAATTATTTTAAATATTTTTAAATTTAATAATAATAAAAATATTATTTTATTATTTATTTTAAATCATTTTTATATTTAATAATATTAAATTTTTTGAAAATAATAATAAAATATTCGAGAGTGAAAAAAAACGTTCAATGTATATAGTTTAGTTATTAAATTGAAAAGTTTGAAAGTTGAGTGACCAAAATAGTTGTGAGGAGATAATTGAGTGATGATATGTGTATTTTACCCATATGGAAGAAAATATTTTGAAACGCTAAAAAGGTACCAGACTAAAAGACAATGGATGTAAAAAGCTCACCCGACCTGAAAATCCGACTGAAACCTGCTCGAGTTAGAACCTGGTTTGACCCAAGGATGTGATGACCCAAAATTGATCTGTAACCGACTATTGTTGACCCAAACCCGAGTTGGACCTATTACTGTAGTAACCGAACCCGACCTGCATCTGACCGAGAACGACTCGAACCCAAATTGAACATGTTACTATGGACCCGGAACCTGACTGAAACGAACCCAAACCCGAGACTGACTTGGCAGAGAACCAATATTACTCGACTAAATCGACCTGAGATCCAATTTTACTTGACCTATTTTGAACCCGGCCTATTTTGAACCTAACTTATTAATTGACCCGACTTGTTTTGAACCTGACATGTTGTTGACTATAAAACCTATGTTTGATTTTGATATAACAAATAGTTTAAGGACCAAATTGCAAAGTAATTAAATTTTAAGCACTTGAAAGTCTCATTATTGACAAAGATTTTAAAACTAAAATGTTTCCAATTCAAAACTTAAACCTAACAAAATTTTCTAAGTGTTTTCATAGCCAAACTTAACAAAATCGCCCAAGCATTTCGATACACTATATAAGTGTTTCGATATAGCCTTGCCTTTCCATATCCAAACTTTAGAAAACTACACAAGTGTTTCGATACGCTATCTCAGCGTTTCGATACGACCTCATCTTAATTGGCTACTGGAATTTCACGTTTCGATACGACATTCATCTGGGCTTAAGGTTTTTTTTAGCGTACCGATACGGACCTATACTGTATCGATACAGGGGGTTAAGATTTTCAAATCTTAGCATTTATTATATTTTTGTTTCCTTGTCAATTAGATGAAATAAGCAAACTTTCAAAATTCAGTTACTCGTACCGATACACCCATGTGGTGTACCGATACGGAGTTTGGCAGTATCCAAGTTTGCAAAAACTGCATTGATATGAGCTATAGTCGTTTCGATACGACCCCTTACATGTTTTGATATGCCTTCCTGCGTATCGATACACCCTCTTTATAACCTGCAACGACTCTTTCTATTTTGAGACATGTATCGATACGAGTACCCCATATACCGATACGGTAGGTTGCAGAAGTACATTTATGGTGGGAAAAGGAGAGCTCAATGACTCTATTGACGATGCCAACCACCCAAACGGCTAGAATTCAATGAGAAGGTATAAAAGAAAGCCTCTAAAGCTACAACAACTATTGATCAAGTCAAGCACAATTAAGCAAAAATCCAATCTCTTTGAGCCTTTTAGTGTCAAACACTTATACCCAACTTGTGTAATTCATTTGTAATCTTTCATTTCAAGTTTGGGGAGTGTCCTATTGTAATTGGGTAAACATTTTACCTATTGAGAGGTCTATTTTCAATTTGCCAACTTCTTCTTATAAAAGAGTGATTTCGATCAAGCTTTGGGTAGAAAGCTTTGATCTTTGTAACAGTTTCCTCCTAATCCTAGAAAAGGGGAAGAATTCATTAGTGAATTGGTTGAAATCCTTAGTGGGAGCTAAGGTAGTGGATTAGAGCTTGTTAGAAGTTTGAACCACTCTAAATCTCTTTGTCTTCAATTTTTATTTTACCATTTTGCTCCCTTTCATTTTAAAAAGCCAATTCACCCCCTCTTGGCCAATCCGACATTGTTTGTTCATCTCAATAATTGGTATCAATGCTACACTCATGGGAAGGATTAATACCCTCTTGATCAATTCTTGGAGAGATTGATCAACCTACATTTGAAGCCATGACATCTACCTCCAGCCAGAACCTCTATGAGTCAGAATCCATCAACAATAGGATGAGTCTCTTCATCAAATCAAATGAATACCTCCTATGGGATGTAGTGAAAGATGGTCCATCAATTCCTATGAAGAGAGGTGTAGAAGGTAGACTCGTTACCAAGTCCAAGATCGAGATGACCGATGATGATCAGAAGAAGCTACAAGTTAACAACAAAACATTACACATGCTATATTGTGCTCTTGGACCGGAAATGTACTCGAAGATGTCTTCGTGTACAAGTGCAAAGGAGGTGTAGGACAAGCTAGAGACCACATATGAAAGAACCAATGATGTCAAGTACACCAAGATTGGAATCCTCAATTTGAGCTACGAAAATTTCAAGATGGAGCCCGATAAAAGCACCACCAAGATGTTTGATCGTTTCTCCGTCATCGTCAATGGTCTCAAAGGCTTCAGTAAAGTCATTCCCGAAGATAAACTTATCCGGAAGCTTCTCTATTCTCTTCTTGAGTCATGGGATGGGAAGAAGATTGCCATAATCGAGGTAAAAGATTTGAATACCTTGAAGCTCAATGCACTAGTGGGGTCTCTCCTCAGTCATGAGATCATGAAGCAAGGAAGAGTAGAAGAAAAGAAAAGAGAAGATAAAAGAATGGAAAAGAAATAGGTAGAGAAGAAAAAGATTGGAATTGCTCTCAAAGCTTCACATGAAGATAGTGATTCAAGTGAGGAACAAGACAAGAAAATATTTATGTTAGCCAAAAGGTTCACTCGATTCATGAATTCCAATAAAGGTAAAAAGTTCAATCGTAAAGGAGACTTCAAGAATAAGAACAACGAGGAAGAGAAGGATCAACTCATTTGCTATGAGTGCAAGAAACCGGGGCATATACGAACCGATTGCCCCAACTCAAAAGGAAGAGCTTCGGGAAGAAGAAGAAGCTCAAGGCCAACATTGCTACTTGGAGTGATGAGGAATCATCCGATGAAGAGGAGCAAGAAGTTGCCAACCTTTGCCTCATGGCCTTGGAGGAAGATCCTAAGGTAATCTCTAACTCATCTAACTTTGATTTTACATATGATGAGCTTCAAGAAACATATGATCAGTTGCAAGAGGTATATGATGAATTGGTTGAGAAATATACGGAATCAATTTTGAAAAATAAGAAAATCATTTTTTATTTGAAAACACAAAACGATTCCTTATCTAAAACCAATTCAGAACTTGAAAAGAAGGTTTGTGCTTTAAAAGACAATTTAACATATTTTGAAAAAGAAAATATTGATTTAAACAACCTTCTTTCCGAGCTTAATGATCATCACCACAAGGAGGTGAATGATCTCAAAGCTTCTTTGAACAAAGTTGGGAATTCAAGTTTTGAAAATGGTGAATCTTTAAAATCCAACTATGTAAAAAGAAACTTTGTTAACCACAAACAAAGAGGCTTCCAAAGGTCCTATTGAGGTAAGAAGATTAGGAGTGTTTGGGTTCCTAAGAACCTAATTGCTTCTAATGATTTACATGTTATTTCTTCTTGGATTCCCAAGGGAACCAAGATTTTGGGAACTAATGTTCATGGACCCAAAATGATTTGGGTACCAAAAGTCAAGACCTAATCTTTGTTTGTAGGGGGAGCATTGCTCAAGACCAAAGCTTCAAGTCAAAACACATGGTACTTTGATAGTGGATGCCCAAGACACATGATTGGTGACAAGAGTAGACTCATGGAACTAAAGCCAAAAAGTGGTGGAGTATTGACATTTGGTGACAACTCCAGAGACCACATTGAAGGAATTGGCTCCATTAGTAATCACTCTTCCATACTCATTGATAATGTTTTATATATCAACTGTCTAAAACATAATTTGTTGAGTATTAGTCAATTATGTGATAAAGGTTTTAATGTTCTCTTTGATATAAATTGTTGTAAAATCTTGAACATTGAAACTAACAAAATGATGCTCATAGGTCATCGCATAGGTAATATATACATGGTGCATTTAGATGACATAAACATTTCTAATGCATGCTTTGTAGCTAAGGATGAACATGATTCATGGTTATGGCATATGAAATAGGACATGCTAGCATGAGTGTTTTAGAAAAATTGGTTTCCCAAGATCTAGTAAGAGGTTTACCTAAGATAAAATTTTCTCTAGATAAAATTTGTGATGCTTGTGCTAAGGGTAAACATAAAAGGGTATCTTTTAAACCTATTAATGATGTTTCAACTAGTAGAGTATTACAATAGATCCATGTAGATCTCTTTGGACCTATTAGGACAATGAGCTTGGGTGGAAAATCATATTCTTTTGTTTTAGTTAATGACTACTCTAGATTCACTTGGGTTCTATTCTTAAGTACTAAAGATAAGACTTTAGAAAAGTTCATCACGTTTTCAACAATCACTCAAATTGATCTTGGTCAATTAATTTCTCATATTAGAAGTGGCCATGGAACAGAATTTCAAAACTTAGGATTTGAGGATTTTTGTAATTCAAATGCTATAAGTCATAATTTTTCCGCTCCTCGCACTCCTCAACAAAATGGGGTATTTGTGAGGAAAAACCCGAACTTTAGAAGAAATAGCTAGAACCATGTGTTGGGTTTTTAAGGTGCTCGATTCCTTCAACCGTTTTTGCTCGCCAAGTGGTGGAGAAGTGGAATTTAGGGTGAAAGAGGTGTAGAAGCTAAAAATGATAAAGACAAGATGATTTATAGTGGTTCAACCTTCTAACCAAGGTCTACACCCACTACCTTAGCTTCCCACTAAGGATTTCCAATCAATCCACTATTGATTCGTCCACTTTTCTAGGCTTAGGAGGAAACCCTTACAAACCGATCAAGATTTCTACCCAAAGCCTTGATCAAACCCTCTTTACAAAGAGATAAAGATAAGCAAACTCAAATCCCTCTAATAGGTATTTGTTTGCACAATTAAGCTCTCACCCAATCCTAAAATACTTGAGCAAATCTAAGAATTTTGGCTCACCAGTGTTTATCTGTACAAAGAATTGACACTTAAGCACTAAAACAAATTTTGATCATATGTTGTATTACAATTGAAGCATTAACCAATACTATATGCTTGGAGGTCCCTTTTATACTCCTTAATGAGTTTGTAGCCGTTACTAGCCGTTGGGGTTGAATTGGAGCCGTTGGAGACTTCATTTCCCACCATAAATGCAGTTATGCAGCTCCTCGTTTCGAAACACTTGACCCCGTTTCGAAACACTCTTGAAATATAAAGAGCAATTGCAGCACCCGTATCGAAACGCCCGTATTGAAACGCTTGTCCCCGTATCAAAACGCCCTACATTTAAAAGTAGTTGGGAAATAGACGTTGGGGGTTTATGACCGTTGAGGTCAGTGCCACATACGCATATCGAAACAGCAGAGGCCGTATTGTAACGCTATGCAAAATCTCACCCAGATTAAAGCCCGTTTCGAAATGTTTTGCCACTGTAAAGACCCGTATCGAAACATCTAGGGGTGTTTTGAAATGCCTGGATGGTTCTGTTGAATTTGGCTTTGAAAACACTTAAAACCTTTTTGAAATATCCCATAAATATAGTTTCAAGTTGTTTGGACTTTAGAAATTGTTTTGAATTCTTTTTAACTTTGTCCAAAACATTTTTCAATTATTATATCAAAACATTAGTTCTACAATCTCCCCCTTTTTGATATAATAAAACCAACTTAAAAATTTGTTTGGGATTCTCCCCCTTTAAGTTTAAAAATGTGAATGATAGATGAAAATTTTAAAACAAAGTAAAGCTCCCCCTTATTCATTTGAAAATACAATTTTTCAAACCAAACTCTCCCCTTTTTGTTATATCAAAAAGAATTCAAAAGAAATTAAGTTCAAAATAACTTGAGAGGTTTAAAAAGATGACAAAAATTAGAATTTTAATTTTAAAATGACTCCTCCTTACTCAAAGCATCATTAAAATGTTAGTCTAACATATGTCATAATCTAGTTGAAATAAAAAATAAATCAAATTAAAACAAATAAAGCTACTAGATTTTTACCACACTTGAACACAAGGGAGGATGTGAAGCCTTCCTTCTTCAAGTGTCTTTCTTTGTGTGTATGGAGCTCCCCCTCAATGTTTGACTTGTTGATCACTCTCCATCACACCTATCATAAGACAATCAAGTAATTTTTGGTATCCAAATTGCTTTGGATCCATAGACGTTAGTAGCACAAAACTTAGTCCCCTTAGGAATCTATTTTTCAATTTCATCATTTTTAGTTGAAGTACTGAGTCCTTTTGAGACCCAAAGACTTTTAAAACATTTACCATTTACAAATCTAGGGGCACTAGATTATCTTACATAAAAGTTTGATTTTCCAAACTTATTTTTCTTTTCAAGCTCTTTGGAAATCAAATCTTTTTCTTCTTGAACTTTATGAACCAAATTTTGTAAATCAAAACATTTTTGTTCAAACTCTTCGAGTTTTGCTTCAAGTTCAAGTTTGGTTTTAGAAATCAAATCATTTTGAATTTTCAACTTTGAAATCATTTTATTGGTTTTCAAAATGTGATTTTTAAACTCTAAAACCAAATCATCACATGCATCTTGTAATTCATCAAAAGAATATGAACATGAAGTAGATGAATTAGAAGTTACTCTTGAATCTTCTTCGATGACCATAAGGCAAAAGTTAGCTTGTTCATCGTCGGTGGAGTCTTCATCACTCCATGTAGCCATATATGCCTTCTTCTTATGGCTTGAAGAGCTTGCCCTCTTCTTCTTCATGGATTCTCGTTCAAGCTCTTTCAAGGCTTTCTTCATGTAAGAGGCACACTTCTTCAAGAGATGAACTATCTCTTCTTCTTAATCCTCCTCCTCAATTGAATCTACTTGATGGCATGTGGAGGATTTGAGAGCAATGGCATTTGTGTTGATGCCAACACCTTTGAGCTTTTTCTCCCCCATAGCTCTAATTTCTTCCCTCTTTCTTCTCCTCTTCTTTATTTTTCTTCATAATTTGGTGAGTGAGAAGTGACCCCATGAGTTCATCAAGCGTCAAGGTCTTCAAATTCTTAGCTTCGATGATGGCGGTCCTCTTTAAGTCCCATGACTTGGGAAGGGAGTAGATGAGCTTTCAGACAAGCTTCTCTTTCGGGATGACTTCTCCATAGCCTTTGAGACTATTGGTGATAGTGGAGAACCTATCAAACATCTTCTCAATGTACTCTTCCGGATCTATCTTTAAGTTTTCATACGCTAGGTTGAGAAGCCCGTTATTGGTCTCCTTTACTTCGTCGGTTCATTCGTATGTGACTTCAAGCTTGTCCCATACCTCCTTAGCATTCTCATAAGAAGACATCTTCTCATAGATATTTGGGCCAAATGCACAAAATAAGGTGTTCAAGGCTTTGAAATTAAGCTCCATCTTCTTGCGATCTTCGGCACTCCGACTCACCTTGCTTTGTTGAGGCACGAACGAACCATCTTCTACTATGTCCCAAAGCTTGTAGTCCTTTGACTTTATGAAGAACTTCATCATTGTCTTCTAATGGGCATAGTATGTTCCGTCGAAGAAGGGCAGTTTCTCGATTGATTGCGCCATTGAGCCGGTTGTTTGAAATGTTGATCGAGCTTGCCGGACCTTCTCAATAGAATGTTAATCCTCTTCAATTAAGCCAAGCTCTAATATCAATTGTTAGGTTTTTAAGGTGCTCGATTCCTTCAACCGTTCCCGCTCGGCAAATGGTGGAGAAGTGGAATTTAGGGTGAAAGAGGTGTGGAAGCTAAAAATTGTAAAGACAAGATGATTTATAGTGGTTCAACCTTCTAACCAATGTCTACATCCACTACCTTAGCTTTCCACTAAAGATTTCCAATCAATCCACTATTGATTCGTCCCCTTTTCTGGGCTTAGGAGGAAACCCTTACAAATCGATCAAGCTCTCTACCCAAAGCCTTGATCAAACCCTCTTTACAAAGAGCTAAAGATAAGCAAACTCAAATCCCTCTAATAGGTATTTGTTTGCACAATTAAGCTCTCACCCAATCCTAAATTACTTGAGCAAATCTAACAATTTTGGCTCACTAGTGTTTGTCTGTACAAAGAATTGACACTTAAGCACTAAGACACATTTTGATCATATGTTGTATTACAATTGAAACATTAACCATTACTAGATGCTTGGAGGTCCCATTTATACTTCTTAATGAGTTTGTAGCCGTTACTAGCCGTTGGGGTTGAATTGGAGCCGTTGGGGTTGAACTGGAGCCGTTGGAGACTTCATTTCCCACCATAAATGTAGTTCTATAGCTCCTTGTTTCAAAACACTCGACCCTATTTCGAAACACTCTTGAAATAGAAAGAGTCGTTGCAGCACCCGTATCGAAACACCCTTGGCCGTATCGAAATACCCGTATCGAAACGCTTGTCCTCGAATCAAAACGCCCTGCATTTAATAGTTAGTTGGGAAATAGTCGTTGGGGGTCTATGATCGTTGAGGTCAGTGCCACATAGGCGTATCGAAACGACATAGGCCGTATCGAAACGCTATGCAAAATCTCACCCAGATTAAAGCTTGTTTCGAGACACGTTTCGAAACATTTTGCCACTGTAAAGACCCGTATCGAAACACCTAGGGTGTTTCGAAACGCCTGGATGGTTTTGTTGAATTTGGCTTTGAAAACACTTAAAACCTTTTTGAAATATCATATAAACATAGTTTCTAGTTGTTTGGACTTTAGAAATTGTTTTGAATTCTTTTTAACTTTGTCCAAAACATTTTTCAATTATTATATCAAAACATTAGTTCTACAATCTCCCCCTTTTTGATATAATAAAACCAACTTGAAAAATTGTTTGGGATTCTCCCCCTTTAAGTTTAAAAATGTGAATGAGAGATGAAAATTTTAAAACAAAGTAAAGCTCCCCCTTATTCATTTGAAAATGTAATTTTTCAAATCATACTCTCCCCCTTTTTGTTATATAAAAAAGAATTCAAAAGTATTAAGTTCAAAATAACTTAGGAGGTTTAAAAAGATGACAAAAATGAGAATTTTGGTTTTAAAATGGCTCCCCCTTACTCAAAGCATCATCAAAATGTTAGTCCAACATATGTCATAATCTAGTTGAAATAAAAAAATAAATCAAATTAAAACAAATAAAGCAACTAGATTTTACCACACTTGAACACAAGAGAGGATGTGAAGCCTTCCTTCTTCAAGTGTCTTTCTTTGTGTGCATGAAGCTCCCCCTCAATGTTTGACTTGTTGATCACTCTCCATCACACCTATCATGAGACAATCAAGTAATTTTTTGTATCCAAATTGCTTTGGATCCATAGACGTTAGTAGCACAAAACATAGTCCCCTTAGGAATCTATTTTTCAATTTCATCCTTTTTAGTTGAAGTACTTAGTCCTTTTGTGACCCAAATATTTCTAAAACATTTACCATTTACAAATCTAGGAGCACTAGATTGTCTTACATAAAAGTTTGATTTTCCAAACTTATTTTTCTTTTCAAGCTCTTTGGAAATCAAATCTTTTTCTTCTTGAACTTTATGAAGCAAATTTTGTAAATCAAAACATTTTTGTTCAAACTCTTCGAGTTTTGCTTCAAGTTCAAGTTTGGTTTTAGAAATCAAATCATTTTGAATTTTCAAACTTTGAAATCATTTTATTGTTTTTCAAAATGTGATTTTTAAACTCTAAAACCAAATCATCATATGCATCTTGTAATTCATCAAAAGAATATGAACATGAAGTAGATGAATTAGAAGTTACTCTTGAATCTTCTTCGATGGCCATAATGTAAAGGTTGGCTTGTTCATCGTCGGTGGAGTCTTCATCACTCCAAGTAGCCATATATGTCTTCTTCTTATGGCTTGAAGAGCTTGCCCTCTTCTTCTTCATAGATTCCCGTTCAAACTCTTTCAAGGATTTCTTCATGTAAGGGGCACACTTCTTGAAGAGATGAACGATCTCTTCTTCTTCATCCTCCTACTCACTTGAATCTACATGATGGCATGTAGAGGATTTGAGAGCAATGACATTTGTGTTGATGCCAAGCCATTTGAGCTTCTTCTCCCCCATAGCTCTAATTTTTTCCCTCTTCTTCTCGTCTTCTTTATTTTTCTTCATAATTTGGTGAGTGAAAAGTGACCCCATGAGTTCATCAAGCTTCAAGGTCTTCAAATTCTTAGCTTCGATGATGGCGGTCCTCTTTAAGTCCCATGACTCAGGAAGGGAGTAGATGAGCTTTCAAACTAGCTTCTCTTCCGGGATGGCTTCTCCATAGCCTTTGAGACCATTGGTGATAGTGGAGAACCTATCAAACATCTTCTCGATGTTCTCTTCCGGATCCATCTTGAAGTTTTCATACGCTAAATTGAGGAGCCCGATCTTGGTCTCCTTTACTTCGTCGGTTCCTTCGTATGTGACTTCAAGCTTATCCCATACCTCCTTAGCACTCTCACAAGAAGACATCTTCTCATAGATGTTTGGGCCAAATGCACAAAATAAGATGTGCAAGGATTTGCAATTAAGCTCTATCTTCTTGCGATATTCGGTACTCCAATCCGCCTTGCTTTGTTGAGGCACGAACGAACCATCTTCTACTATGTCTTAAAGCTTGTAGTCCTTTGACTTTATGAAGAACTTCGTCGTTGTCTTCGAATAGGCATAGTGTGTTCCGTCGAAGAAGGGCAGTTTCTCGATTGATTGCGCCATTGAGCCGATTGTTTGAAATGTTGGTCGAGCTTACCGGATCTTCTCAATAGGATGTTAATCCTCTTTAATTGAGCCAAGCTCTGATACCAATTTGTAGAACTAATGTTTTGATATAATAATTGAAAAATGTTTTGGACTAAGTTGAAAAGAATTTAAAACTTGGTTTTAAGTCCAAACAACTTGAATTTATGTTTGAGGTATTTTAAGAGGTTTTTGGCAAAGATTTTTTATGTTTTAAACAGCCAAACTTGTGTTTTCACGTCACCAGTATCGATACGGTTGTACCCGTACTGATACCTTTTTGGCCCAGTTTGGCCACTGTCGAACCCCGTACCGATATAGGCCTTTGCCGTATCGATACGGTCGGGATCGTTTCGATACGCCAAGTAAGCGTACCGATCCCATTTCAACTACCCCAACGGCTATTTCCCAACGACCATTTAAATGTGCACCCGTACCGATACACCTTCAAGCGTATCGATACGCCTCAGCTGGCAAGAGCTCAACGGCTAGTTCCTATGAAGGCCGTATCGATACCGTTCCACGTGTATCGATACTGGTAGCTGCAAAAGTGCATTTATGAAGGGAAATAAAGTCCTCAACGGCTCCAATTTGATCCCAACGGCTAGTAACGGCTACAAACTCAATTGAGAGTATAAAAGGGACCTCCAAGCATCAAGAGAAGGCTAATGATTCAATTGTCAAACATCAAATGATCAAGAAATTGTCTTAGTGCTTTATTTGTCATTTCTTGTATAGACAAACACTAGTGAGCCAAAATTGTCAAATTTGCTCAAGTGTTTTAGGTTTTGGGTGAGTGCTTAATTGTGCAAACAAACACCTATTAGAGGGTTTTAAGTTTGCTTTTTATTATCTCTTTGTAAAGAGGGTTTTGATCAAGGCTTTGGGTAGAAGCTTGATCGGTTGTAAGGGTTTCCTCCTAATCCTAGAAAAGGGGACGAATCAATTAGTGGAATTGGTTGAGAAATCCTTAGTGGGAAGCTAAGGTAGTGGATGTAGACCTTGGTTAGAAGGTTGAACCACTATAAATCATTGTGTCAATATTTTTTTTAGCTTCCACAACCCTTCCACCCAAAAATCCATCTCTCTATCACTTGGTGAGCTAGTTTAGTTGATCGAATCGAGCCCCTAAAATCCCAACACAATTATTGGGTTTTTAAGGTGCTCGATTCCTTCAACCGTTCTTGCTCGCCAAGTGGTGGAGAAGTGGAATTTAGGGTGAGAGAGGTGTAGAAGCTAAAAATGATAAAGACAAGATGATTTATAGTGGTTCAACCTTCTAACCAAGGTCTACACCCACTACCTTAGCTTCCCACTAAGAATTTCCAATCAATCCACTATTGATTCGTCCCCTTTTCTAGGCTTAGGAGGAAACCCTTACAAACCGATCAAGCTTTCTACCCAAAGCCTTGATCAAACCCTCTTTACAAAGAGATAAAGATAACCAAACTCAAATACATCTAATAGGTATTTGTTTGCACAATTAAGCTCTCACTCAATCCTAAAATACTTGAGCAAATCTAACAATTTTGGCTCACTAGTGTTTGCTCGTACAAAGAATTGACACTTAAGCACTAAGACACATTTTGATCATATGTTGTATTACAATTGACGCATTAACCATTACTAGATGCTTGGAGGTCCCTTTTATACTCCTTAATGAGTTTGTAGTTGTTACTAGCCGTTAAGGTTGAATTAGAGCCGTTGGAGACTTCATTTCCCACCATAAATGCAGTTTTGCAGCTCATCGTTTCGAAACACTCGACCCTTTTTCGAAACACTCTTGAAATAGAAAGAGTCGTTGCAGGCAGCACCCATATTGAAACGCCCTTGGTCGTATCGAAACGCTTGTCCCCGTATCAAAACGCCATGTATTTAAAAGGTAGTTGGGAAATAGCCGTTGGGGGTTTATGACCGTCGAGGTCAGTGCCACATAGGCGTATCGAAACGGCAGAGGCCGTATCAAAGCGCTATGCAAAATCTCACCCATATTAAAGCGCGTTTCGAAACACGTTTCGAAACATTTTGCCACTGTAAAGACCCGTATCGAAACACCTAGGGGTGTTTCGAAACGCCTAGATGGTTTTGTTGAATTTGGCTTTGAAAACACTTAAAACCTTTTTGAAATATCACATAAACATAGTATCAAGTCTTTTGGACTTTAGAAATTGTTTTGAATTCTTTTTAACTTTGTTCAAAATATTTTTCAATTATTATATCAAAACATTAGTTCTACACCATGCTTTGTGAAAATAATTTGCCTAAGTATTTTTGGGCGAAAGCCACAAATACCGCTTGCTACATTATAAATCAAGTAATGATTTGGCCAATTTTAAAGAAACGCCTTATGAGATTTTAAAATCTAAAAATCCTAACATTAGATATTTTCAACCTTTTGGATGCAAGTGTTTTGTTTTAAATAATAGAAAAGAAAATTTTGGCAAATTTGATGCTAAAAGGGATGAAGCTATTTTTCTAGGTTACTCTTTAAACTCTAAAGGCTATCGTGTATTTAACAAAAGAACTTTAGCTGATGAATTCTATTCATGTGGTTTTTGATGATAACCTCCTTCCGAGGAAGGATTCTTGTGATGATGATGATTTAGGAATCATTGAAGCCAATGGTGGTGGACAATCATCAAAGGTGGATGAGGTTCCAAACAAAGATGAAGAAGGACAAGATCCACCTCTAGAAGCCTTGAAGGACATGACTCTAGAGGAAAAGGAAGTGAGCTACTGAAGGGAGTACAACTATGTCAAAGGTTGTGATATTTTGGGTGATCCATCCAAAGGGGTAACCATTAGATCCTCTCTTAAACTTATGAATAATGTTGCATTCATTTCATACATAGAGCCTAAGAATATCAAAGAAGCATTAAATGATGATTATTGGATATTCGTCATGCAAGAAGAATTAAATCAATTTGAGAGGAGTCAAGTTTGGACATTAGTTGATAGGTCTAGTAATAAATCTATTATAGGAACTAATGGGTTTTTAGAAACAAACTAGTTGAGAGTGGTAAAATAGTGAGAAATAAGGCTAGACATGGTTCTCAAGGTTACACTCAAGAAAAGGGAATCAATTTTGATGAAACATATGCACCCGTAGCTATGATGGAAGCTATTAGGATGCTTCTTGCATTTGCATATTATTATGAATTCAAGCTTTTTCAAATGGATGTCAAGAGTGCATTTTTAAATGGTTTTATAAATGAAGAGCTGTATGTGGAGCAACCACCCAATTTTGAAGATCCTAAATTTCCAAACCATATTTTTAAACTTACTAAAGCTATATATGGTTTGAAACAAGCTTCTAGAGCATGGTATGAAATGCTTTCACACTTTTTATTGAAAAAGGGAAGGTGGACACTACAATCTTTAATAAAAGAAATGGCAAAGACATCTTAGTAGTTCAAATTTATGTTGATGATATAATTTTTGGCTCTACTAATGAGTTGTTTTATCAAGAGTTTGCTAAGCTAATGCAAGGTGAGTTTGAGATGAGCATGATGGGGGAGCTCTCATTTTTCTTGGGACTGCAAATCAAACAAAGAAAGGAAGGCACCTTCATTAATCAAGCTAAATACATCATTGACATGCACAAGAAATTTGGCTTGGAGAATGTGAAACCTCAAGCCACTCCGATGAGCTCATCTATAAAGCTTGACAAAGATGAAGGAGGTAAGTGTGTTAATTTAAAGCTTTATCGTTCTATGGTTGTCTCTTTGCTTTACCTTACTGCAAGTAGACCCGATATTATGTTTATTGTTTACTTGTGTGCTAGGTTTCAAGCTAGTCCTAGAGAATCACACCTTATAGCCGTTAAGATAATCTTTAGATACCTTAGAGACACACCTTGTTTAGGCCTTTGGTATCCTAGAGATTCCTTCTTTGATTTGCATGCTTTCTCGGAAGAAGCAACAACTTAGAGACACACCTCTAGAACATGTTAATTCCTAGGTAATATCTCATATCTTCGTTCTCTAAGAAACAAAACAGTGTAGCCTTATCTACCACCGAAACAGAATATATACCGGTCGAAAGTTATTGTGCTCAAGTTCTTTGGATGAATCAACAACTTTTAGATTATGGAGTTGATGTAGGTACCATACCCCTTAAGTGTGATGACACTAGTGCCATATGTCTCAAAAAGAATCACATCCACCATTCTAGAACCAAACACATAGAAATAAGACATCATTTCATTAGGGATCATGTCTTGAAAAATGATGTAGTTCTAGAGTATGTTGACACCTTGAATCAATTAGGGGACATCTTTACCAAACCTCTCGAAAAAGAGCGTTTTTGGACTCTTAGGAGAGAGTTAGGTCTAACTAGCCTTTCTTGACCCTTTAGAGCCTTTTTAGTTCAAAAACTTGCTTGAATTTGATTGATGTATATGCTATTGTGATTTTGCTCCTTTATGCGTCTATGCTTGTTTCTAGGGGAAATATGCTTCTGTTTTAGCCTATAAATGTTGATCATATTTCATATACATGCATTTAGACTCAATTAAAATAGTCTTTGTAAACTCTTTGCTGCCCAAAATGCAATTTCTGGCATATTTGTATCGGAACAGGTAAAGGCGTTTCAATACGCGTTCTTGAATGTTTGCCCAGAATGCACTTTCTAGTGCAAGGGTATCGAACCAGATCAATGCGTTCTGATACGGGCTCTTGGTCTGTGACCAAACCACCTTTCTGGAAAAATTTGTATCAAAACGGCTAAAAGCGTTTCGATACGGGCATCAATTGTAACTCCCCAAAATCCGATCTAGTCAGAATTAAGTTCCGATGATCAGAAATCCTACATTGATGAAGCCTAAATATTGTATCGACTAGTTAAATTATTGATATCGAATCCTAAATGGGCTTAAAACATCGTAATTGGACTCTATTGAATAATATCAAACGTATTAGTGGCTAAAATGAAAGAAGTGTAAGTTGAGGAACAAAACCATGGTATGTCAAGAGTTGAGGGGGTAGTCTTGTGATTATCCCCTCCTCAATTAAAAGTTTCCTACATGGAATTGATTGAGAGCTTTCCTTCAAATGAAGGAAAGCTAAAAAGCATAAGATTTATATTTGAAAGCTAAAAGAAACAAAGGAAAAAGACTTACCTGAGAAAACTCTTAAGCTAGCACCTCTCATCTTCATCATCTTCTCCAACTAAGCACACACCTCCATTGGAGGACTTTCAAGCTTTGTTATTTCTTCGTTGTATCGATATCGAATTGTTACCATCATTTGGGTAAGCAATAAGCCTCAAGCAATCATTGGATTCCATGGATATATTGAGCTTAATCTTAAGCTAGGGTTTTGACTATCCATGGATATCTCCTCGTTGTCATCTCTATTGAAATCGGTTATCAATCTTGATACTGTTATATTGATTTTGATATCGAAATATCGACCTTAACAATCTTCCTATTGATTTCCTAGCTCAAGACATCGATAAGAAGCATCCATCGTCTCCATCCAAAGCTAGGAACAAGGGAATTGTTATCCGAGAGCCTTGAAAGCTTCAGAGTGCTAAGGTGAGTGTAGTCGGAGTTTCGGGTTTAGACGAAAGGCCTTCTCGAATTATTATCTAATATTTTAGATTACATCGCTGACATTGTTGTTAAAGAAATTGCATTGGATGGTTAATCGAACCCTTTGGTAAGTGTCGGTAAGTTGCCATTGAACATTGGTTATTGTCATTGATATTGTCATTATGTATTGTCATTGATATAGGCATTGTCATTGGATCATTGCATAGAAACCATCGGACATTGATATTGATATCAAACTATGAGTTATTGATGATGAGATACATATATTGGTCATCGACGATATTGAATTCACCAGACATTGGTATATCATTGATTATTGAAATAAATATGAATATTGCAACCTTGGAATTGAATGGACTTTGGATACAATTGGCATGCCATAGAATTCATGAGCTCGGTGTACGGGTGGACTACGGTCCTAAGGCTACGACCTATATTGATTTGGTGAGGCGGAGGGATGTGTATTGTTGTTGGTCATATTAGCGAGGCAGAGGGACTGGAACATTTATTGATTTGGCGAGGCGTAGGAATTCGCGTATCCATGATCTTGATTCAATCCAAGGACAATGAAATTGAAACATGTTTATACATTGTATATTATTGCATAGCATTAACATCGTTGGCATGAAATTATGTTTAAGTATAACCATGGCATTATTGTTACTTACATTGTTTGTGACTACCTCACTAGGAAAAGTATGTCTAACGTGTCTCATCTCATGCATTTTCCGGTTAAGAAGGTTTGTGTGTCGGAAGATCGAATCGGCAAGCAAGACAAGTCACTACCAGCCCCAAGTATTGTGTTTTTGTCTTATAAACTCCTAGGAAGGTGGCAAAGTAGTCGAACTAGTCATTTGCGCCTATTTTGATATGTTGGTGTATTGCTTAAGTTGTAATAAGTTATATAGCTTAAAATGGCCTTTTGGTGAAGTTTAAAATGGATGGAAATTGCATACATAGCACAAAAAGGTAAAAACATGGTAAACGTATTCATATGGTCATGAAACTTGGCATGCTAGTAGTTTATACTATTGAAATGTTGTGTGTAAAGTTTCGTTGCATTTGGACACCGTTTGATAGGCTAAATAGAATAAAAACTAACTAAAATCTGTCATTACATGTCAGGCCGTATCGAAAAGGTTGATGGCGTTTCGGTACGGGTGTACAATATTGAGCCTATGGGTAAGGGTGTATCGAAACGGAATTAGGTTGTTTCGGAACATTTTGTCACTGGAGACCAACGTTTCAATACGAGTTCATAACGTACCGAAACAAGTCAAAGTCAAAGGTAGTCAATCCGTTTCGATACGGGTCAAGCCTGTATCAATACGGTCAAAAGGTAAAAGTAAACAGAAGTGGATAAAAGTCCATTCATTTTGAAACAACTTAGGGTGTTTCGATACGGGGTTAGGTAAGTTGGTTAAGAACTCATTGAGCAGGTTGTTAACTTTATAATTTAGTCAATGAAAATTTGAAGATTAAATTGGATGGGTAAGTGATCTCCAAATTGTATGAAAATTTACAGACTAGATAATAATGCACTGAATTACATAGTATTATTGTTTGTTGTATTAGAAATCCTTTAATTGTCGGTTATTACAGAATAGTCCCTAAAAACTTTTAATAGTTATAAATTGGTTCCAAATGGTTTAATGTGGCTTTCCGATGAATGAATTGGACTAAATTTATTTTGGTAATGTTTTGTTTGTGTAATGTTGCTTGTGTGGTTGAAATAAAAAATGGAATTTATCTCACTGATCACCGTATTGCTCATCGGTAACACGCTTCGACCCGGTTCTAGATAAGGTCGGGAAGGGGGTATTACATCGATCGTGTTTTAGTAAAGTTAAACTTGTACCGGTATAGGATTGTGTCTCGGTACGGCTTTAAAAGCGTACCAGTACATCTATTTCAATACACCATGTAGCGTATTAGTACGCGTGGACGCAGAATGTTAAAAAAGTCTTTAAAAGAGCTTCCAACTTTAAATCCACTTTTATTCCAACTCAAACTCTTCGAAACCCTAGCTTTTAACCCTATAATACCCATCAAACTATTTTGTTTTTCACACAAATATTTGAGGGTTTTTACTTTTCAAATCAAATCTAAGCAAGTTTATCAATTTGGTGCATCGTCGTCCATTCATTCATCCAAAATCCATAACTCAAGGTAAAACTTATTTTTCTTTTCTTTTTCAATTTTGTTTACATTTATACTTTTTTCAAGATATTTTTGTATAGATAGTGTACATATATATGGGTTTTAAAAATTTCGTACAAACTCTTTCAAAACTAAAATTTTTGTTATTCGAATATAAAATTATACATTATATTTATTTAAACCGTTTTTCGAAATTCTTTTTACCAAAAAATATTTTTATATTTATATATGTTTTTAAAATATATTGTATAGATTTTTCACAATACCTTGAATTTTTGGATTGATTATTGGATCGAATATGGTGATTTATGCATACATTGTTTTTGTTCTTTAATTTGTTTTTCAGATTTGAACTGTGGCCCTTAAAAAGAGACAAGAGACTAGTAAGGTTGGAGATTCTTCAAATCAAGATGACGTTACCTGACCTAACCTCACCTACATTTATCAAAAGTGTTTTACAAGTCCCCCTGCTCTTGCTCACTACCGCCAATACCAAAACTACCAAATCCGTCGTGAGCGTGTCACCTCTCTACCCTTTTTGGATTCCAAACATTTCAAGTTTAAATATCTTAGTCTTTTACGCATACAGAATTTCATGCCATTTTTGCAAATACCTGGTGTTTTGTATCGCAAACTTTTCCTAATTTTCTATGCAAATGCCTGTTGTATTTCTAGCCCCGATCGATCTCGAGTTATTGCTATTGAATCCTATCTTATGGGCAAGAAGCTTCGGATTGATCCAAAAGTTTTAACCCATGTTTTTGGATTTGAAGATGAGGGTATTTGTGTTGAAGACTATTTAGGACACATTCTTAATGGCTCTGTGACTATCCTTGACGCGCATGATCATATCCTTCACCCTATGATCACTTGGTGGTTTTGCCTCTTCGGTGGAGAGTTCTCAACAATTCAGAAAGCCGGTGACTTTTGGATTCGTTGCTTTCATGAAGGTAAACGCCCAAAACTTTGTCAAATCATGTTTGCGAAGATGGTTTATCTTGCTCAACATCGCCATACTTCTTTTGTCTCTTCATTCACATATGGCACCGCTTTGAGCTACTTGTTCTCAAAGTTGGAGATCGATTGCTCGCATGACTTTGTCGAGCCTCTCAAAGATCTGATCGACGAGCATTCTCTTGTCTGTTTAGTTTCACTATTATAAGGGTCAATGGGTTCGTCTCAATTAAATTCCTCAAGAAGATAGACCCGACCAAGGTGTGCATCCTCAAGTGGCTCCTCAAGCTCAAGTTGCTCAACCTTCCATGGATGATCTCATAGCCTTTCTCAACGAGAAATTAACATCTTTGGGCATAAATATGAATTATGGGTTTTCCGCGATCGACACATGGTTCACCACTTTGGAAGAGAGAGTTCTTTCCATTGAGAATTGAGTTACCTCGATTGAAACTCAACAAACCTCAATACACATCTCTATTCAAGCTTTTCATGATGAATGTCGACAATATCGAGGTAATAATGTCAACAATGAAGGTGAAGATGAAGATGAATAGGAAGATCAAGATGAAGATCAAGACGAGTCTTAGGTCTTGCATATCATAACGTATCATATTAGGATTTTCTTTTATGCACCTATGTTATTTCCCTTTGAACCTATGCTTTGAGTATTTGGTTTATGTTCTTAGGATTTAAGTTTGGATTTTATGTTTGCTTTGAATTGTTATGCTTTAAGCTATTAATAAATTTATGTTGTTTGCTTAATCTTGTTTATATTATCTTGCTTCTATCATTGATTTTGATCTAACAAAAAGGGGGGAAAAGGGTATAAGCTAAAAATTTCAAGCTAAATCTTTAAAAAAAAAAAACCTAGCTTAAACTAAGGGGGTTCTTAAAAATTTATTTTCGTTTTGTTATAACAAAAAGGGAAGATTGTAAAACCTATGTTTGATTTTGATATAACAAATAGTTTAAGGGCCAATTTGCAAAGTAAATAAATTTTTAAGTACTTAACAGTCTCACTATTGACAAGGATTTTAAAACTAAAATGTTTCCAAGTCAAAACTTAAACCCCACAAATTTTTCTAAGTGTTTTCAAAGCCAAACTTAACAAAATAGCTCAGGCGTTTCGATACACTATAAAAGTGTTTTGATACGACCTTGCCTTTCCAAAGCCAAACTTTAGAAAACTACACAGGACTTTCGATATGTTATCCCATCGTTTTGATATAGCCTTATCTTAATTGGCTACTAGAATTTCACGTTTCGATACGACTGAGCCTATTTTGATGCGGGTGTTTCGATACGACATTCATCTGAGATTAAGGTTTTTGTTTAGCGTACCGGTACAGACCCATACCGTATCGATACGGGGGTTAAGATTTTCAAATCTTAGCATTTATTATATGATTGTTGCCTTCTCAGTTAGAAGAAATCAGAAAACTTTCAGAACTCAGTTACTTGTACTGATACACTCATGTGGCGTATCGATACGGAGTTTGGCAGTGTCCAAGTTTGCAAAAATTGCATCGATACAGCCTATAGTCGTTTCGATACGACCCCTTACACATTTCGATATGCCTTCTCGTGTATCGATACACCCTCTTTATTACCAACAACGACTCTTTCTGTTTTGAGATAGGTATCGATACGGGTACCCCGTTTACCGATACAGTAGGTTGCAGAAGTGCATTTATGGTGGGAAAAAAGAGAGCTCAACGGCTCTATTGATGATACCAACCACTCAAATGGCTAGAATTCAATGAGAAGATATAAAAGCAAGCCTTTTAGAGTCAAACCCTTACACCCAACTTGTGTAATTCATTTTTAATCTTCCATTTCAAGTTGAGATGGGCACGGGTCGGGTTTTTGGCCCACCCGACCCTGACCCGAAAATACATATCCTATATCTGCACTCGACCCGATCCGAACATATCCCTTAAAAAACCCGACCCAAGCCAAAAATAAATACTCTATACTCGACCCGACCCGACCTATAGAAAAAACATTTTTAGGGACCTAATTATAAAAAAATAATTTTAAGGGACTTAATTGTAAAAAAATTATAAATTTAAGGACAAAATTGTAAATAAAAATTTAATTTTAAGGACCTAATTATAAATATATATATAAAGTGGGACTATTATTATAAATATCCCTAAAAAATTAGAGAAAATTACACAATTAGTCCCGGGTTGGGTAGGATATTTTCACCCTCAACCCGACCCGACCCGAACCCGATTTTTCATTAAAAAAATCTGACCCGGTCGGATCGGAACCCGACCAGGTCGGGTAAAATGCCCATCCCTAATTTCAAGTTTGGGGAGTGTGTTATTGTAATTGGGCAAATATTTTACCTATTGAGAGATCTATTTTCAATTTGCCAACTTCTTGTAAAAGAGTGATTTCGATCATGCTTTGGGTAGAAAGCTTTGATTTTTGTAACGATTTCCTCGTAATCCTAAAAAATGGGAAGAATTCAGTAGTGAATTGGTTGAAATTCTTAGTGGGAGCTAAGGTAGTGGATATAGAGCTTGTTAGAAGCTTGAACCACTCTAAATATCTTTGTCTTCAATTTTTATTTTACCATTTTGCTCCTTTTTATTTTAAAAAGCCAATTCACCTCTCTCTTGGTCAATTCGACATTGTTTGATCATCTCAACATTAACCTAAACTGATATTGACCTGGCCTGATATTTACCTTACATGTAATTGAGGAAGTCTGTGATTTGATGAATTTAAAGTGTTGATAAATATAAAGTATTAATTTTTTAAAATTAGTTTAAAGTGTTAAATAATCTTTTTGTTATATATACATATATAATCAATTAAAAATATATATAAAAAAGGAAAGATTGAATTTAGATATTCATTTGACACTACTAAATTTTAAATTTTGTTAAATAATTCAATGTTTAGTAATAGTATTAACTCATTCAATATAAAAAATTTCAATTTAATAAGAATTAACATACTTAAATTCATTTTTAATGACATGTTATATTATGCTTCTATTTTTACACCTTAATTATTAGTGAATAGTGCTTGCACCTTAATTATTATTGAATAGTTTGTGGATTAGTGGTAAATGTGTCAAGTTGATTGTTTGGGGTTATGAGATTAGTTTAGAGATTTAGGGGTTGAGATTAGGGGATTGGGCTTGCACCTTAATTATTAGTGAATAGTTCTTGTAAAATTTATGGGTTCTATTTTAGGAGTTATGGGTCAATGTGTCAAGTGGAGTGTTTAGGGGTAATAAGATTTGTTTAGGGATTAGAGGATTAGGGTTGCACTCTAATCATTAGTGAATAGTGCTTATAAGATTTAGGGGTTCATGTTTGGGGTTTAGGGGTAAATGTTTTAAGTGGAATGTTTGAGGTAATGAGATTAATTTAGGGGTTGAGGTTAGGGGTTTATAGGTATAAATAATATGTGTTTCAAGTTAAGTGTTTGGAATTGAGGTTATGAGATTAGTTTAGGGATTTGGGGATTAGGCTTTTACTCTAATTATTAGTGATTGTAAGATTTAGGAGTTGAGGTTTGGGGTTTAGGGGCAAATGTGTTAAGTTGAGTGTTTGGGGTTGTGAGATTAGTTTAGGGATTTGGGGTTTATTTTTGTTCATATTAGTCCCTAATTTTTAACGGAATTGACCTCAATTTATTCTAATTTTTCTAATCTAGTCCAATATTTTAAATATGATGATATTTTTGTTCATTATAATCTCTAAAACTTTATTTTTAGCCAAAATTGACTCATATATTTCTATTTTTGGTAATTTAGTCGAATAATATTTTTGTTTACTCTAGTCCCTACAATTTAATTTTTAGTCAAAATTGCCCCATATTTATTTATATTTTTGCAATTTAGTTCAATTTATTTTAGTCCCTAATATTTATTTTTTAGTCCAAATTGACCCCTATTCATTTTTTGTAATTTAGTCCAAAATTAAAAAAAAAACGCTCATTTTATAGGGATTCGGCCCGCCCAAATCCCAAGGAACCAAACGGTCCCATATTTAAATTTCAAAAGAAATTGAAACAACAATTAAGTTAACAAATGGAGGGAAAATCCGCCCATTTTTTGGGGTTATTTGCACTTTAGGTCATTACTAGTTTAGGAGCTTTACACTTAGATTTTTTTATTCTTTAGTTTTAGTTTGATTTATTTAGTCCCAATTTTAGTTTAATTTCCTTAGATCTTTACGTTTAGGTTCTTTTTTAATTAGATCATCCTTCATAAAATTATTTAATAATTAAAACTTTTAAAGGCCCAACTTTTTTCAGTTGTACCCAACCCAAAACTACTGATGTCAATTCCAAACGTTTGACGGGCTTTTGAAGGCCCAATTTATTTCGGCCCGAAAAAAAATATTTAGGGAAATTCTTTAATATGATGATATTTTTATTCATGTTAGTACCTAAAATTTTAGTTTTCACCAAAATTGACCCTTACTAATTTTTAATTTTTTAATTTACTCAAATATTTTAGATATGAATCATTTGATGATATTTTTGTTTATTCTAGTGCCTAATATTTATTTTTAATGTGATTCGTGTTCGTGAAAGGCGTTAAATAATTCACTTGAAATGACCCAACCCAAAGTCTATCGACTATTTGTACCAGATTCAAACTTAATACGAATTTGAAACTCGAATTAACTCGACCTAAAATAAAACCGACTTGAAATTACCCTACCTGAAATGAACCTGACCTGAAATTAAACCGACCTGAAATGAACCCGACCTGAAGCCTACCCGAGCCCGAATTAACCCGTCAATTAACTGATTCGGACCTGAACCGTTTTGACCCGACCTGAAACTGACTCGCACCCGATTTGAATCGAGTCGAAACATTAAATCAACCTAAAATAACTTGTATCCGATTTGACCCGACTTAACAGGAGATTACCTAGTTTTACGTCCCTATAAAAGACTACTTGAATAGTTGAATCCGGCAAAATTCATTTTTTGTATTTTTTATGGGTTTTTTTTGGCATTGATCTAATTACCATTGCATTAATCAGTTTATTTTAAACTGAATAAATAATTATGAGTATGAACAGTTTGATTATTGAATCGATTTTTACGACAATAGCTATGTTTATTTTAAACTTTACTTAAAAGATGTCAATTTTTTGGTAGCTATATTTATTTTAAACTTTACTTATGTCATTTTTTTTAGTAAAAAAATATTATTATCACGTGTCTCGTTAAAATCTCTCTAAAGTTAAGTGAAGAAAAAAAATACACAATAATAAGTATAAAAATAACATTCGAGATAACTTCGTCAAAAATCACAAGCAACAAATCAACAATATTCAACTATCTGCTCCCTCATCTTGCAAAATGGCTTGCACTACACTAGGAGGGTGTAGGAAAGGAATAAGATCAAAGTTATCCACCACTGCCAATTTGGCCAAGCAGTCAGCAGCCGCGTTTCCAGTACGACATACAGGTTGGAATTGTATCTCCCATTGTCGGGTAAGGTTACATTTCGGTCACTCATTATGAGTAAGTTATATTTGGGTCACCCTTTATACTTAAAAAATTATTGCTACAAAAATTACATTTTGGTCAATCCTCAACTGCTCGAACTTTTGATAACATTTGTCTTTGAAACTCGGAAGAACTTTTACGATATTACGCTTATCTCTTTAGACGTTCTATTCGAAAAGAAAAAAATGGTTGATCTCGAATTTCTCTACTCATCCCTGAATCAATTCAACTTTCTTGTCTCTTTTATTAATTGGGGATTGTTATTACTTTTTTAATTTTTTTCAAGTAAAGAGATTTCTTTAACAAAATGTATTTTTTTATGTTTGTTTAGTCTATTCGCACCTTGAGCCAGGCGTATTGCTTCCATACTATCGGATTCCACCAAAACTCGTCGGTATCCTAGTTCCCACGCCAAAGCCCGGTGTGATCACGTATCAAACGAGGCTCGGCCATCAATATTATCCCGAGCCGCATCCGTATTTAGCTTATACCACTCCATAGTTGAAGGCAACCAACAAATAGGACTAGCCCCCACTTGCGTCGTAGTACGCCCAGTGTTGCGGCCAGTCTCCAGTGCATTTCGAATAATAGAAAGCAAGTGTGTGCTTCAATCCAAGATAGCCCCATCATAATCCTCACTACTACCGAACGCCATGGCTTTGTGAAACATCCAAAGATCCCATATGATTGCACCGAATAAAAAGATCACAGTCCTGTGAATTTTTAGCGAAATAAGTGTCTCTCGCTATATTTAAGCCAATCCAGCTTCTCATGTCCATGCTTAAAAATTCATTCAGTTTCTCAGCTCAGATGCACCGTCCATATTGCTAAACCTGGAGTACATAGCCTCAGAACATGGTTAATATCTTCCATCGAAGCTGCACAAACCGAACAACGAGTGTCAGAGGTAAACCGAAAAAGGGTTGAAAATAACATTTGTTTGAGGCGTGCACTAGACATTGTTCTTGAGGATATTTCGCGGTGAAGCGTACCCTCCAGGATTCAACAAGAACTTCTGCCAAATCAGACAACAGAAAGAGCGGTGTTTAAAATGAGAGAAAAAAAGAAGAAAATAAGTAATGATTCTATTTTTAGATGAATTATGAAGGCATATGATTGTGCATAGTATTTATAATACCATGCATGTCCAAAAAGGACATCTAAAAAGAGCAATTAGTCAAGGGTAAGTTAAAAATAAAATGAATGGTTAAGAATAAAGATACTTTTATTTAAAATGAATGGTTAAAATTAATCAGAAAAATAAATGGTTAAAAATAAATATACTTTTATTTTAAAATAGATGGTTAAAACCCAACTTTAAAAATAATAAATAAATAATAAAAAATGGATCGAGGCATGCGCTTAGGAAAAATTATTGATATGAACTTCTTAGCCAAATCTCATGTGCACTCAATACTAAATCTTTATATTTAAACACAAAATAAATACTATAAAAGATAGATGTGAAATTCTTTAAAATATACTAAGTAATATTATATTTTTACAACAAACTATGGACGCGATCTTTCAACATTCGTCATTAGCTTTCCTTGACAAACCAGCCACATAAAAATTCTAATACGTTGTATGCCCCAAAACTTATGAATTTACGACCGTATAGGATCAGCCACAGTAGACGGTCGCCCAACAGGAATCTCATAAGTAGAGTTGATGGTGAATCTTTTATCCTCTCGACCCAACCATCGCACAGCAAAGCACGTAGCAATCCATAGGAGAAGCGAGCATGGAAGCAATTATTGGAACAACTCCCGGCACCAATTACCATTGGAGTCAGCCATGTATGGACCAAATTTTGAAGGGTTGATGAATGAAGATAACCAATAAGAGGCCCCACAGTCGGTACCCAGTCATCCATCCAGAAATCAAGATGCCTCCCATGTCTAATATTCCAACAAAGATTGCTTCTCACATCACTCCATACAACACCTAACCCTTACAGCTTCCAGTACGAAAGCCAATTGGAACATCTTCCCCACATTTTTACTTGAACCAAACCCAAAGAGCATCCCGGTGGGCCACTAAATGAAAGGGTAGTTTCATGAGAAAAGCCTCATTCGGTGAGACCCCCTTGTGAGCGTTGTTGACAAACAGTCTCCCAACGAACAAGGTGCACACCCTTATTATCAGTCAAAATACCCCAAATAAACCGCCTAATCAATTTCTCCACTTCTTCGCAAATTTTCTTATGCAACACTACCGTTTGCATCGTGTATGTTAGAATTGCCCAAGGGATTGCTTTGGCAAGGGTGATTCTCCCCGCAAGAGATAGAGTTTTAGCTTTCTATCCGTTTAATTTCCGTTGCACCAGATTAATCATATAGTTATAGGATGTTGTAGTAACTCGAGAGTGAAGCAATGACACCTAAATACTTCCCAAGATTTGTGACCTCTGTAAAACCAAACGACGAACTAATGTGCACACGTAGATCATATGGCACATTTTTAGAGAATAAGATAGTTGTCTTGGCGATGCTAACTTTCAAACCTGACATACCACAAAAAAATATCTAGGATCTCCTGGATAACAGATAATTGATCATGAGACGCCTCTGCAAACAAAATCATATCATCGGCGAAAAAATGGTGCGAAATAGACGGTGTAACATTTAGAGGTAAAAAAGGACTTCCACCGACCACAATTGACCTCACTCTGTATCCTCTGGGCAAGTCTCTCCATACACAGAACGAAGAGATACGGTAATAACGGGTCTCCTTGTCGAATACCCCTTGACGGCTGAAAAGGTTAAGACATAGACCCGTTCCAAAAAATTCTAGTAGAACCGAAGAAACACAATTCATAATCAACAAATGCAAAGACTCGGGTATCCCAATGTCCTGGAGAGTATCGTCAATAAATTCTCATTCCAAATGGTCATAAGCTTTTTCCATGTCGATTTTCAAAGTCATCCAATCCTTTTTACCAATTTTCTTCCTCATCGATTGAACAATTTTGTGTGTAAGAATGATGTTGTATGTGATTGATCGCCTAGGCACAAAGCTAGTCTGATTTTTAGAGACCCGCCGAGGCAGTAAAGGCTTTAATATATTCACAATAATTTTTGTCACGGATTTATAGATAACCGTACACAGACTAATTGGGCAAAATTAGGATATCTATTCAGGTGTATTGACTTTGGGAATCATAACAAGTAAGGTCTCATTCAAGTTCTTTGGTAAATCACCTTCCTTAAAATTTTTCAAGATGCAAAAATGCCTCTTTAATTTCCACTCGTGGAATCGGTGACGCCAAATGATCAATACCACCTTGGCCAATTCTTGGAAAAAGCGCATTATGCGTCATTTGTTGATTGGTCATTACACCAGGTACCATTAGCATGTTTAAAAGAAATGATTTTATTAACACGACGCCGAGCCATAGTAGATGCATTGTAATATTTGGTGTTCCGGTCACCATTTACCACCCAATTCGTGCAAGCCTTTTGCCTCCACAGCTTCTCCTCCTGTTCCAACATAACTTCGAGAGAATCGGACTGCTTCCAAGGACAAACTCGCTCAATACCTTTTATTCATGCCATGCCATGATGGATTTCTTCTTCTTCCCAATATGTCTGAAAGTGTCCAGGTTCCAATCTATAGCTTTTGATCGAAATGTGGCCACATTAGTCTCAAAGTCGACGTCGCTTTTTCATACTGATACTAAGAAATCATGAAAACCCGGGTGGTCTTGCCATGTGTTGACTGACTAAGGCTTGGCAAATAATTGATGAATAATTGTAAATGTGCCAGTAAATAATGCCAAGTATAGTTATTTTGCGTGCAAGTATACACAGTCGGCAAGTAATATGACAATAAGTTGAGTATCAAATCCACAGGGATTGACCGAAAATTTAATGCCACGATTTTACTTGTGAAATGGGATGAATGTGTTTGAATTGAATTCCGGGTTTAAGATTGAAGAGAATTAACTAAGGAAAATGTAATGGAAATTCAGGCAGTTTGGCAAACAAATGTATTCAGATGGTGAAAAGAGTTGGCAAAGGATGCTTGGATTCCACACTAGCTATGCCAGCAGTTAATAACTTTCAGCTTTGGTTTTAATGATGAGCAGATTTAGAGTTGTAACGCCCCAAAATCCGGTCTAGTCGGAATAGGGTTCTAGTGATCGGAAATTTAACATTGATGAAGTCTAAGTATAGTATCAGTTAGTTAATTATTGATATCAGACTCTAATTGAATTTAATTATTGCCACCGGACCCTATAGAATAGTACCGAAAACATTATAATGACTAAATTGAGGAAAAATGCAAGTTGAAGATCAAAACTATAGTATTGTGAGAGTTGAGAGACTAATCTTGCGATTAGCCCCTCCCCAATTAAATTTCTATCTACGTGGGATAGTTTAAGAGCTTTTCTTCATGTGAAGGAAAGCTAAATATTCAAAACGGATTTATAATAGCAAAAACAAAAGAAAAAGGAGATAAAAGCTTATTGAAAGTCAAGCAAGCACCTCTATCTCTATCACCCTCTTCCTTCAAGCACACACCTCCATTGGAGGAAGTTTTGAGCTTCACTATTTCTTTGTTTTATTGATATCGAATCATTGTTATTGTTCGGGTAAGCAATACTCCTCAAACAATCGTTGGATTCCATGGATATATCGAGCTTAATCTTAAGCTAGGGTTTTGACTATCCATGGATATCTCATCGTTGTCATCTATATTGAGATCGGTTATCGATTTTGATATTGTTATATTGATTTTTGATATTGAAATATCGATCCTAACAATCTCCCTATTGATTTCCTAGCTCAAGAAGTTGATAAAGAGCATCCATCGTCTCCATCCAAAGCTAGGAACAAGGGAGTTGTTATCCGAGAGCCTTGAAAGCTTCAAATTGTAAAGGTGAGTGTAGTCAGAGTCTCGGGATTAGGCGAAAAGCCTTCTCAAATCTTTATTTGATGATTTAGATTATATCGCTAATATTATCATTGAAGAAATTGCATTGGATGGTTAATCAGACACCTTGGTTAAGTGTCGGTAAGTTTTTCATTGAACATTGATCATAGTTATTGGTATCGTCATTGAACATTGTCATTGCATAGATATTGTTATTGAAACATTGCCAAGAAATCAATGATTATTGTTATTGGCATCGAATCATGAAACATTGATTATAAGACATACTGGCTATCGATAATATTGAAATTATTGGTCATCGGAATACTTATTGAATATTGAAATAAATATGAACATTGGATGGAACCTTGGATTTGAATAGACATTGGATACAATTGGCATGCCATAGAATTCATGAGCTCAGTGTACGGGTGGACTACGGTCCTAAGGCTACGACCTATATTGATTTGGCAAGGCGGAGGGACGTGTATTGATATTGGTCATATTGGCAAGGCGGAGGGACTAGATCATTCATTGACTTGGCGAGGCGTAGGAATTCGTGTATCCACTATCTTGATTCAATCCAAGGATTAATGATGAAATGAAAATGCTAAACATTGTATATTGATGCATAGCTTTGACATTGATAAGCATGAGATCATGTATATAGATACTTGATATAATGTTGTTCATATTGTTTATGACTACCTCACTAGACAATGTATGCCTAACGTGTCTCATCTCATGCATTTCAGGTTGAAAGATCGAGTGTCTGAGGATCAGATTTAGCAACGCAAGACAAGTCACTACAAGCCTTAAAATAATGTATTTTGACTTAATAACACCTAGAAAGGTGGCAAAGTACATTTTGATGTGTATGTGTGATGCCTATGTTAAAATAAGGTTAATGGCCCTAATTGGCCTTTTTGGTTGGCTTAAAACGCCTTAAAAATGCGTACTTAGCTCAAAAAGGTAAAAACATAGTAAATGTATTCATATGGTCATGAAATTTGGCATGCTAATAGTTTATACCATTGAAATGTTTTTTTTAATATTATGAAATGTTGTACATAAAGTTTCGTTGTAATTGGACATCGTTCGCTAGGTTAAATCGAACAAAAACCAGTAAAAATATGTCATTACAGGTCAGGCCGTATCAATACGGGTCATGGCGTATCGATACGAGTATGCATTATTGAACCTAAAGAAATGGGTGTATCGATACAAAATTTAGCTGTTTCGGAACATTTTGTCACTGGAATCGAACGTTTGCATATGGGTTCATAGTGTATCGAAACGGGTCAATGGTTAAAGTCAAAGGAAGTCAACATGTGTCGATACGGTCAGAAGGGAAAGGTCAACCTATATCGATATTGGTGTGTTTGTATCGATACGGTCTAAATAGTAAAGTCAATAGAAGTTGACCATCGTTCAGCCGTTTCGAAACAACCCTAGGGTGTTCCGATACAGGGTTAGTTAAGTTAGTTAAAGGCATATAAAACAATCTACAAGTTTCAGAGTTTAGTCACTGGATATTGTAAGATTAAATTGAATGAGCTAATGGACTTCAAATGGTATGAAATTTTATGGGTATGATAATATTGTAGTGAATTCCAATCTGGTAAAATCAATTGCATTGAAAGACCCCTAGTTTGTCGAAATTACAGATTGGTCCCTAAAACTTGAAATAGTCAATGTTTAGCTCTAACTAATTGATCATTGTTTTGTATGGAAAAATTGGACTAAGATACATCGAAATATTGCGTTATTGTGTGTCTTTGACTTAAATGTTAAGATTAAACTAAAAATTTTATCGCACCGATTACTGTATTGATTGTCAGTATCACCTTCCGACTCTGTTCTCGACCAAACCGGGAATGGGGTGTTACAAGAGTGGTAATGCCTCTGTTGATAGCATTATTGTAAGTTAATTAAGATTATCCCCTATATGTCTATAGTGATTAAGTTTCAATCTTTACTCCCAATAGGTAGATTCACTTTCGAAGTAAGCTCATCTACTTGAATATCTTTCGTCGAAGATTCTTATCTTAATACCTTGGCAATTAATTGTTATCTCCTAAGTCTGTTAAGATATTAAGGAATAATATGCATTTAATGTCAACTGTCATATGGAAAACAATTGAGGAAATTATGCAATAGCAAGATAGACAAAAATGTCAAAGCATTCAATTATTAATAGTTGAAAATAACTGAGCGTTTCATCGTAAAAACATCCTCAACCAACTTAAAGAATTTAGTTCATGGTTCGGGGGACCATCAACATCAAGTCATTTTCTAAATACATCACCATCAAATTAGATCTGAAATAAAGAGAAGTAGAGAAAGAAGGGGGTCCATCGATGCAGCCCTCCAATGGATCCAGAGCTCTCAATCTTAGCCTGGTCGAACCACAGTCGCCTTCTTCCTTCACCACAGTGCAACCTCCCGATCTCGTCTCCCCGTTTGGCTCGTAATAGGCACGCATGGAAATCCTAGATTGGGTTTAAATCCATAAGTTTATTACGCTCTTGAGATAAGCATGTTAGTCTAGTGACCTTCCGTAAATGCCTTGACATAATCACTCTCCTTCTCGAACCCGACCAAGAAGTACTTGTTTTCTAGATCGATTAAATGTAACTCCCTAGTAGCACTACAACAAAACAGTTCTTTGGCGGCGTTTTTTAGTGTTGCTAAAAAATTTCTCGGCACTTAGAAAAACGCCGCAAGAAGCGCCGGTGAAACCTGCGCTACAATAATTCGCGATGTTTTTGGGCAAGAAACGCCACAAAAAGTCAAGATCTATGGCGACATTTGTATTTACAAACGTCGCAAATAACTGTTATGTAGTGACGTTTGTATTTACAAACGCCGCGAATAAAACCATGCTTTCAAAAAAACTCAAATAAAAATAATACTATTTTTGAATAGTAAAAATAATACTATTATTTGGACATGTTAAATTAACAAATGTTACACCAAGTTAAGTTATTTCAACATTCAAAGAAAATAAATTGAAATGTGAAGGGAGTACATCATGGTTCCTTACTTTAATCTTTTTACATGATTACGAGGGATGTGCTTTCCTCTAAGCAGACCGAAAAGAATAGTGTCAAAGCTGTAAATAACATTTTCTGGGGTGGCTCTCCCTAGTCCCTACAAGAAAGCATAGTTTCAAGAAAATTCAATGAAAAGGATCACTCAATTTAAAACTAAATGCATTAAAATGCATCCATAAAATTTTGAAAATGGAACAACATTTGCCTATAGAATGTAAAAGCTCTCCACTTAATAAAAATAGACGAAGTACAATATGAAAAAGGAGTGAATTGTGTCAGACTACCAGTGTAAATTAACAAAAAACATCTCCAACTTACATTATAAGTACATGAAAGAACAACGGTTCTAGTAGAAAAGTATACTTGTGTTATCATCAATTGTCTTTGCACAATTGCAACATGCATTTGACAAACATGAGTTTTCTTTAACCATTGTTGGTTGCTTAGACACGTGCATGTGACAAACTTTTATTTAACATGAGTTCCAAAGCATTTAGGTCAATGTTTCATTGTATAGCAATGCAAGAGTTTAGCTAAGGTTACATAAGAATAGTCAAACATCTCAGTTAGCATTTTTGCATCCAGTCACATCTTTGTTTGAATGTAAGACATAAAGAATTATGACATGTCAGAAAAAAAAAATATACTAATGAAAGAACCAAAGTAGTCCCAAATTTATCTTGTCAAATTTAAAATAAAGCACACAACATTAAAAATAGAAATGATTAAAAAGAAAGTTCTATAATTTTGTAAATGTAATATTACTTTTATCCTGCATAAACTTTGTGTTATGCATCAGATTGGTCAGTTTTTATAAATTAGAAATAAACTCATTTAAAGATAACAATGATATTGTTTTTCTATATTAGAACATGCCAAGCCAACACAAACCATTAGTTACTTGGAATTCCTGTCATAACTCATAATACTCATCCTTGAAGTTGGATCATATGCTAGCCATTCCAGTCATAGCATTCATCCTTTAAGTAAAATCACAATTATCTGTTTCTCCATTTCCCCCCACCCTGAATATACAATCATCTCTTTTGATGCGCATTACGCACTTTATATATGTTTTGTCTTATCAAAATTTTAAACAGAAGCATAGACGACACATGCCTATTTCCAGTTCAGATTACAACGAAGGAATATAACATCTTTTAAGCCAGATATATTAACTGAGTCTGCATTTGCTCTAATAAAAAGTAATTTCTACCCGAAAATATTGAAGTGAACATGAACAAAAAAGTGCTAGCTCAATCAAATCCCAACTTCTTTCAATTAAAATAGTAATAATGACTGAATGGAAGAAGAAAATATAAGATTACCTGGTAACGTTCTTCGTGTCTTGCTTGGATAATGTCCCTTACACCAATTTTAAATTCCATGCATCTTGAGCACCGAGCATCAGTCATCTGCTTTCATAGTAATAGAACAACCAGTGAGCTCATGTCAGCCACATTAACAAAAAGGTCATTAAATTCTATGTTTAACAAACTTAGTAGAGAGAAGTGACATGCATGCGCTCTGACTCATCAAGCTCTTTTTTAGCCGTCTCCTCTGCAGTTAAACCCTCCTATAGTTGAAATCATTAGTATAGATTTTTCCACTCACAACAAACCAAAATCCTAGTGTAATAAATACAATAAAGTGGTGGGGAGTAATAGTTACATGCCATTGTTCTGAAAATTTTTGAAAAAAATGAACAAATACTTAAAATTTGGGAGTACAGATAACTACCAAGGAGGCCAAAATATTTTATTAATAAGGTTATATGAGAATAAAAAGAGGACTTCTAAATCCACATCTATGTAGAAAAGATCATGTCAAAATTCTACTCTCTTGTAAAAGGTATATTTTATCACATTCCTCATTCTTCTAAATATAAGAGAAATTAACACCTAACAGATAACCAAATTATGTTTATTGTGTTCAAGAGTCATCAGATTCAACACATTAAACATTTCCACCAACAAAAGGTATCAATCAGTCTATCACTCTCTCAAACAAACAAGAAAGAAGAGAAGCCAACACCTAACAGACTCGGACTATACCTTTAACTCTTTTGGTGACATGTTTAGTATTGTTGAAGGTTTCAATTCTCCATTTAGTAGACGTCGAGCTAGCAATGGGTTGTTCTGCCAAAAAGAAACAAGAATTAACATCATACTAAATGCAAATAAAGCAAGCTAGCTGTAAAAGTTTACAAGCACAAAGCACTCTAACCTTCAGATTGAACTCAAGCTTCCGTAACTTCTGACTATATTTTTGGAAATCAGAAGAATGTGCATCATGCGAGACCTTCTCAAGTGCAGATACAGCAGGAACAGCAGCATCCGGCCATGTAAAAGATTTTCTTCTCAAGTGCAGTATATCTGCATAGCACTATTCTGAACAGGATACGAGACCACATAGTCTTGAATCCAATTGTACAGCCAAGCAATCGTACAATAAGGACGTTCCTCATAGACTGGTCGATTTGGTCATGCACCCTATCAAAGAACCAGACCATCGGAACAACTCCAGTACAGTCGATGATAACATCTTCCTCAAGAACAATAACATTATCATACGCAAAACAGCCAACATGCTCTTTGTCAACAGCCTTGTTTGACGTTCCTGCCACCATATTAGCATAAGACTTTTTGCTACCCTTCTCCAATTCATCTCCTTCCTTACACGGCTGTTGATCGTCCGCTCATCCTTCTCATCCTCCCAGAAAATGAGTCAACACTATCAGCTTCCATCTCCATAATTCCCATGGTCTTCCCCATTCCTACCCTTCTTTGACGTTCTCTGGTTCACTAATATTGACGGTGATCTCGACCGTTTGAGTACCGACGGTACATTGATATGAATAAGGCCCTTCGGTGGTCGTCGCTCGCTAGGATTTTTGTACGATATAGGGTTTATTCGTCCTCTAGGGTTTTGATAGATACCTTCCATACTTCTCCTTTGATAATAATCCATCTATGTCAATTTTTTTTATAACTTGACTTAATAGATATAGGTGATTTATAGTTACGAGTTGACTTAATTGATATCTTTAATTAATTTTGATCAAATAAAATTATTTTATAATTTTTAAACATTGTTTCGCATATTTTTAACATATTTTTCATAAACATTTATTAAAAAATATTGTTTCAATTAATTAATAATTTATATATAATATTTTAAAGTTATTTTGCAATTTTAAGTAGGGGCGAGCAAAACTCGACTCAAAAAACTAAATTTTTCGAGTCGTTTAACTTGAATCGTAATCTCATAAACTGGATCCGACTCGAAAAATTTTAATTAAAGTTTGAGTTATAAAATGAGACTTCGAATAACTTGATATTTTTAGTAATTGGTGGATCGTTTTTCAAGTTAGAGTTGAATCTCTCAACTTTGTATGATATATGTATATCATATATGAAAAATATATAATGATATATATATATAATGATATATAATGATATATATATATATATGAAAAATATTTAATGATATATATATATATGCTTGAGAAGGGGTGAAACTAGTCATTTGGGACAAGAAATTGAAGTTGTTTTTGAATGCTAGAACACCAGCTGACTTGCGACGACTTTTCAAATTAGATCAAGGCATTTTTAATTAGGATAGTTTTCTACAATTATTTGAACTCTATTTTATCTTTTCAAATTAGGATAATATTTTTATCCTTTTAATTAGGATAATATTATTATCTATTTTAACTAGAATAATTTTCTTCTCTCTTTTTTAGGATAATATTATATATTATTATTTATCCAGTCAGCCTTTTTAAATTAAATCTTTTTTTCTTTATAATCTTTAGGATTTTACTAGCATATAACTATGCTCTCTCGTTTGTATACAATACAATTCAATTCAGCTATTTCTTCTAAAGAAAGTTATTTGTGGAAGCTTATTTCTTTGAGTCATCTAGGTTGCTAAGAGTGGGATTCTTAGAGGGTTAGAAGTAAACATTTTCAAATACACGTTTGTCTAAGACGAGATCTTAGAATGTAGTGTCGTTGTATTCATTTAATTTTTTATTTTCTCTTTTAATTGGATTCTTTTATTTTATTTTATTGTTTACTTTCTTTTAATTTTATGTCCTTTTTTATTGAGTCGTTTAGGAAATTTTAAAATTCTAGCTCTTGATTTAAAATTTCAGATTACTCAAATTCATCGAGAGTTTAAATTGACCCAAGTTTCCGCATTTCTATCATGGTTATATAGAGATGTTTAAATTAGAACCAATTAGTATTATAAACATTATAAATATTTATAATTAAATTTGAACATAAACTCAAAAAAATTCAACTAAAGTTTAAGTTATAAATTATGATTTGTCAACTCGACTAAATCGATTTTATTTACTCGACTTGATCAAATGCTCATCCCTGATTTTAAGTATAAAATATTTATTTTATATTAGAAATGACTAAAATTAATTATAGATTAAATAAAAAGGCAAATTCAATTACATTCGAATAAACGTGATTTTTTAATTTACAAATAATGCATCATCCAAACACTGCATTTAATATCAATTTTTGTTGCTCAATCCTAAATCTTTTAAGATGTTGGATTCCTATTGAATCTTTTTGGTTATCTGTCCATAAAGTTCCAAAGTCACAAACCTTTGGATTCAGCTTTAGAAATAAGCAGCTTTTCAAAAAAAAAAAAACAGTGGCGGAAAACGAGCTGCCCATCCATTTATCACTTGAGCAGGACCAGAATTTGATTCGATGTATTCTTTTTGTTTAATTATTGTTATCTGACCTCCTGATATATTAATTCGAACCGAATTTTACATATGTCTACTATGGGAACGATCGTATTAATCTAACTTTTTTTAATTCACAATATCAGTATTTGAACCTCTACTCATACTTATAAAATCTAATGTCATTTCGTTAGACTAACTAATCGGTGGTTTATGTTATCATGGTTGAGATCGATCAATTGAATTGGGAATTAATATTTTGATTAATTAAATTGATAAAATTCGTTTGACATCAACCGGACAGCTATAATGATAAACAAAGTATAACCAAAACATAATCAAATACATGTTTTAACATAAAAAACAATAAAAAAACAGTAAATAAAAAAAAAGTGTTACACAGGTCAGATCAGAGACTTCCTCGTTGCACCAAAGAAAATCCTAAAATCGACAATTACCTTTTACACATATTCCTAAAAATGACGAGCCGCTACAAATACATAGGCAAACAACCAAAAGATGATCAAACTTTACGTGATCACCGATAAATACGAATCAGAAACAAGCAATGTGGAGTCGTCGTACGAACACTAAAAATTCGTAAAAGTAACCATAAAAACGTGTCATAAGGCAGAGACATGTCATAAAGCAGAGACGTGCTATAAAGGCAAAAAATGTGACACAAAGACAAAAAATACAATAAAATATGCAAAAAAATTAAGTAAAAAATAATTAAAAAAAATATGAATCGGACGACAATCAATACTAAAATTTATGCTGTCGATTAGAAGAAGAAATAAAGTATGCGGGATGCGGCTAGAGTATTGAAAATTGATGGAATTGAATATTGTCCAAACCGTTTAAAAAATAAAGATTAGAATAAAAAATCAAACGGATCAATCAAATTGGACAGGTATTTAAGGAATTTTTACTTAGATATTGTTTGGAGTTTTTTTTCTCTAAAATATGGTATTAATAAAATTATTTCTAAAAATATTAGATTTATTACGGTACAAGAAAATGTCGGTTCATTTGAGTTCGCCTATGAACAGTAATTAACTCAAAAAAAGAAAACAGTACCAAAAAAAGGCTTGTTAATTTGACTCCGCCTTTGAATAGTGTAAAAAAATAAAGCCGCCATGTGGCAGCCATGCAAGGCTGCATGCATGCAGACCTGCATGCGTTGTGAATGGGTTTTGCATGGTGGGATTTAATTGGATAGGTGGTGTGAGTGGTTGAGATTTAATTGGGTAGGTGGCAGGGACGGAGCCAAGATTTGAAGTTGGGGGCAAAATATAAATTTTGAAAGGGGGGGCAAATTCATAATTATCCCAATTTTTTCAAGAAAAATATAAGGAATCAAAAGGTAAAAAAAATCCCCCTGTAACCTCCTCGTCCCGGTCTGGGCGCCTGACCGGTTCGAGTGGGTCACACGGGGAAAACCGAGGCGAAACCCGTTAAGGCTCCACTTCGGTTAGCAACCCTAGAAATTTTCTTTTATTTATTATCTTGTCTAAAGGCATTGATACATCTTATGTGAAACAACGACAGCAGAAGCAACAAGCGAGGCGAAACAATCGAACATGCAATTCAAACAGCCCATTTTAGTTCATACAGCAGGCCGTATCGATACACTAGAAGAGGATATCGATACGCCTTGACTAGGTCAACAGCCCAAAGTCAACATAGGGAGACCATATCGGTACACTGGTTGACCGTACCGATACGCCCTCACTGGTCAACTTCTCACGGTCAACGATAAAAGACCGTACCGATACACCTTAGACCCGTACAGATACGCCAAAATCTCGTCAAAATCTCAGATTTCCAGATAGGTTTTGGCGTATAGATACACCCCCGTGTACCGGTACGCTAAGCCAAATCTGAGTCCCAAAGTGTAGGACCGTATCGGTACGGCCCTTGGGCGTACCGATACGCCCTGCACTGCAATACTCAATTAGCAGCAAAACACACCAAGACTCAACTCTAAATGCAATTTAAGACCCACCTAGCCACAAGAAAACATTCATACAACATTTGACAATCAAGAATCAGCATACAAAACATTTTAAACGAACAACGGAGCATCAACAACATCCATATAGCATATCATAGAAGGAGCTAAGATTCAACCATTAAACATGTCATAAAAGCATAGAGATAAGGGGCACATGACCAACATACATAGCATAAGCAAGCCACAACCAAAACATCAACATGCTAAAGGAGTCTTAACAAGCTCCTTAACACAAAACAACATACTCAAATCCCATTGCTTAGCTATTAACATCAATCAACTTAAAAGTTCATACTTGAAGGTAGAAAATAGCACACTTGGAGGCCCTTCTCCTCGCACAAGCAACCTACGAACTAAGGATCTGCATTGTCGAACAAAAGAAAGCGTAAGTGTAAAGCTTAGTGAGGGTAAGCTCATAAAACAACCCTCGACAATGCAGGGTCCAGGCACGAGCAACAAAACCAAGGATGAATGCATGTTTCCTTACCTTCGCAACCACATGAATCAATTATATGAAATGCATGAGCATAACCTCATATATCATGCCATACTCAACATGTCCACAATACAACCATATGAAATCACATTTAACAAATCGTATTGGCACCTAGCTATGACCCGAATACACGGATAACAACCGTTGGAACTCACATCCAACAACTCAACCATTACATTACCTTACGGTGGGATTCCACTCATCATTGTTTCACACGGAGAGGATTCCACTCATCCTCACGCCCCATCAATGGGATTCCACTCATCATCGACTAAAATATAAATGAAGATTTCCGGGCGTACCCGTACTCCATCTTGGTGACTACCATCACCAAGACCACGCGCGCATTTCGACACTCGTGTGCACACTAACATCCTAATGATCGATCATTTGTACCCAAGCATACTAGTGCCAATACTAACTCATCACCAGCTCATCATAACACAATATCCTTACCAATTCCCGTGCCTAGCACGTATCCACCATGATGTACCATCATGCAACCCACATTTACTCAAACACATGCATATCACAATGCATAAATAAATCATCATGCCTCATCATTACACATATCCACAAAATGCATAGCAACATCAAATACATTAATACATGAGGCATAAACACAACATTCAAAGTTCACTCGTAGTTCTCTAAACTAAAGCTTGAGATTAGACTAGCAATCTAATCCCAACTCTAGGTGGGTTTACCAAGCCCGACCTAGGTCTATGTGCTCGAACCAAACATCTTGAAAACCAAATTAAAACCGAAGAACCACTCACCGACTACTCCAAGCTCAACAACTCTAGCCAATTAATCTTCAAAGCTTCCCGGATTAGTTCCTGATGTCTCACCGACACAAAACCTCGGTTCTAAGCAATCCAACACAAGCAAAAACATCAACAATCAGTCATCAATCACCGAAGCAAACTCGGAACGCATTTTCAAGCAATTAGCCAACTAAGAACACACCCCAAACTAGCATTTTCGAGCAGCCCAAACACACAGCAATTGACCATCGATTCCAACACTTTTAACATACTCATAAGCTTCCAAATTAACCCTTAAACATCATACAATTATCAGCCATCGATTTCCACTCATAAACAGCCCCAAAAACCATCTTTTGAACCACCTAAAACCCCACTAAAACCTATATCCAAAAATCATTATAAGATCACGTAAAAATTAGATATGTTGGAACTTTTGAATAGTAAATAGCTTATTTAACAACAACAAATCAAAAGCTTAGCTAAAAGCTATCAAAGTTATCATTTTTATTTCAACACCCAAAAACCTCAAAATGCAATATAATAGGTTTTCTTGAAAACTAATGGTATAGAAATGGAGAGGAAGATAAGGAAAACTCAAAAACATCATTACCTTTCAAAAATCTTCAAGAATGAAGCAAGGAGGAAATGGAATAGTAACTTACAAGGGGAGGGGAAAATGGCGTTGGTTTTTCAAAAGAGGAAGGGAAGAAGATGAGCATAAAAAGGTATTTTTATTTGTTTTGTTTTATTTTAAAAGTCAAAGGACATTTTTACCCTTAATGAAAATGGGTAATTACAATAGTGTAAAACCCATGCCCATTTGGGTTTAACTTAAAACAAGCCCAACATATATTTATTTGAGAAAATAAAACTCGAACATTATTTTAATATTTAAATCCACCCGACCCCTAACCCGGGTGTTAGAACTCTCCCCCACTTAAGGAATTTTATCCCCGAAATTACCTGACGGAAACAAGTACAGAAACTGCTCAAGCATATCAGCTTTCCTCTCCCATGTCGCCTCTTCCACGCCTCTATGTCGCCACAACACCTTGACCAACTCTATGGTCTTGCCACGCAACACCTTGCTATCTGAAGCAAGTATCTCAACTGGTTCCTCATTGTACGACAAATATGGATTCGGTTCTATCTCCTCAACGGGCATAACGTGAGACGTATCCGACCTATATCTCCTAAGCATCGACACATGGAATACATCGTGAATCTTCTCTAACTCTGAAGGCAATCTCAAACGATAAGCTACTGGCCCAATCTGCTCAACTATCTCATACGGACCGATAAACCTCGGACTCAACTTGCCCTTCTGGCAAAATCGCATTACCTTCTTCCACGGAGACACTTTCAGAAACACTTTCTCACCCACTGAATACTCAATCTCTTTTCTCTTCAAATCCGCGTAAGATTTTTGACGATCGGAAGCTGCTTCCAGACGGTCACAAATCAACTTCACCTTATCGGTAGTCCCCTTAAGCAAATTCGGCATAGGTAACAACTTCTGACCCGTTTCGGCCCAACAGATCGGAGTCCTACATCGCCTACCATACAATGCCTCATAAGAAGCCATCTAGATACTAGCCTGGTAAATGTTGTTGTAAGAAAACTCGACTAAGGGTAAATGATTCTCCCACGATCCCTGGAAGTCGATCACACAACATCGGAGCATATCCTCTTATACTTGTATCACTTGCTCTGATTGACCATCTGACTACGGATGATATGAAGTACTGAAATGCAAACGACTACCTAGGGCACTATGCAAACGACTCCAGAACCTCGATGTGAATCTCAGATCTCTATCTGATACAATAGACTTCGAAACTCCATGCAATCTCACAATCTCTCGGACATACAAATCTGCCAGCTTGTCTAAAGAATCTGTGGTGTTCACTGCTAAGAAGTGAGCACACTTAGTGAATCTATCAATTATCACCCAGACAGAATTCTTCTTCGAAGGAGACAACGAGAACCCTGACACAAAGTCTATAGTGATTCTTTCCCACTTCCATTCCGGAATTTTCAAAGGCTGTAACAAACCTGAAGGAACCTGATGTTCTGCCTTTACTCTCTGACATACCATGCAACGAATCACATACTCGGCTACATCCTTTTTCAAACCAACCTAGAAATAATCACTCCTTAGATCTCGGTACATCTTAGTACTACCTGGATGCATAGAAAGAGGACTCGAATATGCTTCGCTCAGAATCATACGTCTCAACTCAACATCTGCAGGCACTACCGCTTTGTCTCTGAAACACAACATATTCTCATCACTGAAACTGTACTATGTCGGTCTACCCTCTGCAATGTCCTGAACATGTGGAACTAAAGATATGTCTTGCAACTGTTTCTCTCTGATCATCTAAATCAACGAAGGCTTCACTTGCAACTCTGTAATCAAACCATCGTCCTCTGATACACTCAGCCTAGCAAACATAGCTCGCAACTCAACTGCAACTTTTCTGCTCAACGCATCGGCCACTACACTTGCCTTACTCGGATGGTACTCAATAGCCAAATCATAGTCTTTCAACAGTTCAAGCCATCTTCTTTGCCTCAAGTTCAGCTCTCTCTGAATCATCAGATACTTCAAGCTTTTATGATCAGTGTAAACCGTGCACTTCTCACCATACAAGTAGTGACGCCAAATCTTCAATGCAAATACAACTACTGCTAACTCAACATCGTGCGTAGGGTAGTTCTTCTCGTGCACCTTCAATTGTCTCGAAGCATAAGCAACAACTCTCCTTTCTTGCATCAGAACACAACCTAAACCTACGTAGGAAGCATAACTAAAGATTACGAACTTTTTCCCCGAAACTGGATGTACCAATACTGGAGCATTCGTCAAGGCTTCTTTTAATTTCTCAAATGCATTTTATCTTGCGTCTGACCACTCAAACTTAACTCCCTTTTGTAAAAGTTTAGTCAACGGAGCAGCTACCCTAGAGAATCCGTCAACGAACCTCCTATAGTAACCAGCTAGTCCTAGAAAGCTTCTAATCTCGGTCACCGACTTAGGTTGTTTCCATTCAACAATGGCTTCAATCTTCTTAGGATCAACTCAGATACCTTCATTTGACACAACGTGACCAAGAAACACAACCTCTCTAATCCAGAACTCGCATTTACTCAGCTTAGCAAACAACCGGTTGCTCAACAATCTCTGCAATACAAGTCTCAAATGTTCATCATGTTCTTCTTCTGATCTCGAGTACACAAGGATGCCGTCTATGAAAACAACTACAAATCGGTCTAGATAGTCTCAAAAAACTCTGTTCATCATATCCATGAGAGATGCTGGTGCATTCGTGAGCCCAAACGGCATCACAAGAAACTCATAATGACCGTATCTAGTCCTAAAAGTTGTCTTCGGTACATCACATTCTTTTATCTTCAACTGATAGTACCCTGATCTCAAATCTATCTTTGAAAACATTGAGGCACCCCTCAACTAATCGAACATGTCATCTATACGCGGAAACAGATACTTGTTCTTCACTGTCAATTGGTTCAACTGCCTATAGTCAATACACATCCTCATACTGCCATCCTTCTTCTTCACAAACAACACGGGATAAAACCTCGATCTAACAACTCCTGAAGATGACTTTTCAACTCTTTCAACTTTTTTGGAGCCATACGGTACAGAGCAATAGAAACTGGAGTAGACCCTGAAACAGTCTCAATCACAATCTCTACTTTTCTGTTAGGAGGCAAACCCGGTAACTCTTCTGGAAACACATCTGGATAATCACAAACTGTCATGATATCTTTCGGGCTAACCTCACTCATATTCGGATTCATCACATACGCTAAATAAGCCTCACAACCGGAGTTCATCAACCTATGAGCCTCTAAAGATGACACAACGTTCGACAAAAACTTAACGTTCTCGCCTACTACCACTACCTCGTAGTCATCAAAAAGCTTCAACGAAATTCTCTTTGTCTCAAAATCCACACTAGCTCTGTGCTCAACCAACCAATCCATACCCAAAATGATATCGAAACCGTAGAACGGAAGCTCCATCATATCAACAGAAAACACATGACCCTAAATCTTCAACAGACACCTCCTATATATCCGTCTAACTACAACTGTCTCACCGAAGGAACTAGTCACATGCATCCCTATATCTAAAATCTCAACAGGTATGTCTAACTTCTTTGCATGCTCACTCAAAATATAAGAATGCGTGGAACCCGAATTGACTAAAGAAACCAAAGACATGGACTGTAACTCAAAATTACATGCTATCACATATGTGTCATTCCCTGCCTCTCTCTGTGCGTAGACTCTAGCTGGTCCACCGGCCTCTGGCTGAACTGCCACTACATGAGCAAGATTCCTCGGTGCCTCTATCCTAGGTGCATCAGTCATCGGCTGGAAGTAACCACGACCGCGCCCACGACCTCTCGGATAGTCGATCGCTCTCGTAGGAGCCTGTGCCTAAATCGGTGCCTATCCCGCCTGATGCGGACACTCTCTCCTGAAGTGGTCTCTCGATCCAGAGTTCCAGCAAGCATGATAGCTTCCCCAACACTCTCCTGAATATTGTCTCCCACATCGGGCACACTCGGGCAAACGCCCTCCAGCTCTCTGGCCTAATGGCCTCTACCGTGGTGGCCATCGCCACGACTATGATCATACTGTTGTCCACTGCCCCAATGCCTCTTGGCATCACCACAATCAAAGTTGTTGTGCCTCTTCCCTGAACTAGATCCTCCCGAACGCTTGGTCAGCCCCAAGCTATGCTCGATGTCCTTGGCCCTAGCGACCAAGACATCAAAATCAGAATAAATTGTAGCCAAGGTGTACCTCTTGACCTCCTCATGAATTCCATACCTGAACTGATCACAACGGTCCCTCTCAGTAGGAACCAACTCCGAAGCATACTGACTCAATCGGACAAAGCGGATCTCATAATCTGTCACTGATGTGTCTCCCTGAACAAGAGCCATGAACTCCCTCTTCTTATCATCTAAATATCTCGGGCCTAAATACTTGTTTCTAAAAGCAGTCTCAAAGAAATCCCAACTTATCTCGGCCTCAGGCACGCCGGAAGTAATGGTGACCCACCGGGTGTAGGCATCACCCTGAAGTAACGAAACCACACAGCCCAACTTACGAGCCCCAACACATCCCATCTGAGCCAAAATACAAACCGTCTTCTCTAGCCATAACTCTGATCTCTCAGGCGTAGATCCCCTAAACTCATCTGCTCCAAGGCTACGAAGCCTCTCTAAGGGTAAACTAGCATCGTCTCCTCTCGGCTGTGCTGCAGCTTGAGCTCCGGCAACTGCAGCCTGAAACGCTCCCGCTATATCTTGAACTAGCGGAGCCATGTCTATCCCTGCAGGACCTTGGCCAACCTGAGGTCCCGCTCCCTCAGCTCTAGCCTCGCCTTCCACATCAGGCTGAGGAGGTGGTGGTGGTGGAGAAGCTCCGACTCCAACAGCAGGCTCTTCCACATGAGCCTCTACCCCAACCACCGGCTCACCAGCAGGAGCCGCAACACGGAGTTCCTGACGAACCAGCCTGGGTCTACCTCTAGGCCTCGACATAACAGCTCACAGATAACGACTACAACAACAACATACAAAATCGGGTTAGCAAGTGCAAGGGTCCAAGTGGCTCAAGTATGTTTCACTCACTTAAAAATCTCTCTTTTTCCGATGTAATAGAAGCAATGGGACTCTACTCAACACTTAACGGACAAATCACACATCAACATGCTTCAACCAACAAACACATACGATCATTTAAGCAAGCATCAAAACATACTTGATAAGCAAGCAAACACCATGCAATTACAATACAAGAATTCAACTTACCTCACTTACCTGCCCGAGGTCTCGGAAACCTCAGGCTCTGATACCAACAAGTGTAACCCCCTCGTCCCGGCCTGGGCGCCTGACCGGTCCGAGTGGGTCACACGGGGAAAACCGAGGCGAAACCCGTTAAGGCTCCACTTCGGTTAGCAACCCTAGAAATTTTTTTTTATTTATTATCTTGTCTAAAGGCTTTGATACATCATATGTGAAACAACGGCAGCGGAAGCAACAAGCGAGGCGAAATAATCAAACATGCAATTCAAAACAGCCCATTTTAGTTCATGCAACACGCCGTATCGATACACTAGAAGAGGGTATCGATACGCCTTGACTAGGTCAACAGCCTAAAGTCAACATAGGGAGACCGTATCGGTACACTAGTTGACCGTACCGATACACCCTCACTGGTCAACTTCTCATGGTCAACGATAAAAGACCGTACCGATACACCCTAGACCCGTAAAGATACGCCAAAATCTCGTCAAAATCTCGAATTTCCAGAGAGGTTTTGGTGTATCGATACACCCTCGTCGATGGAATTCCACTCATCGCCGACTAAAATATAAATGAAGATTTTTGGGCGTACTTGTACTCCATCTTGGTTACTACCATCACCAATACCACGTGCGCATTTCGACACTCGTGTGCACACTAACATCCTAATGATCGATCATTTGTACCCAAGCATAATAGTGCCAATACTAACTCATCACCAACTCATCGTAACACAATATCCTTACCAATTCTCGTGCCTAGCACGTATCCACCATGATGTACCATCATGCAACCCACATTTACTCAAACACATGCATATCACAATGCATAAATAAATCATCATGCCTCATCATTACACATACCCACAAAATGCATAGCAACATCAAATACATTTAATACATGAGGCATAAACACAACATTCAAAGTTCACTCGTAGTTCTCTAAACTAAAGCTTGAGATTAGACTACCAATCTAATTCCAACTCTAGGTGGGTTTACCAAGCCCGACCTAGGTCTATGTGCTCGAACCAAACATTTTGAAAACCAAATTAAAACCGAAGAACCACTCACCGACTACTTCAAGCTCAACAACTCTAGCCAATTAATCTTCCAAGCTTCCCGGATTAGTTCCCGATGTCTCACCGACACAAAACCTCGATTCTAAGCAATCCAACATAAGCAAAAACATCAACAATCAGTCATCAATCACCGAAGCAAACTCGAAACACATTTTCAAGCAATTAGCCAAATAAGAACACACCCCAAACTAGCATTTTCGAGCAACCCAAACACACAGCAATTAATCATCGATTCCAACACTTTTAACATACTTATAAGATTCCAAATTAACCCTTAAACATCATACATCATCAGCCAACGATTTCCACTCATAAACAGCCCCAAAAACCATCTTTTGAACCACCAAAAACCCCACTAAAACCCATATCCGAAAATCATTATAAGACCATGTAAAAATTAGATATGTTGGACCTTTTGAATAGTAAATAGCTTATTTAACAACAACAAATCAAAAGCTTAGATAAAAGCTATCAAAGTTATCGTTTTTATTTCAAACCCCAAAAACCTCAAAATACAATATAATAGGTTTTATTGAAAACTATTGGTATAGAAATGGAGAGAAAGATAAGGACAACTCAAAAACATCATTACCTTTCAAAAATCTTCAAGAATGAAGCAAGAAGGAAATGGAATAGTAACTTACAAGGGGAGGGAAAAATGGCGTTGGTTTTTCAGAAGAGGAGGGGAAGAAGATGAGCATAAAAAGGTATTTTTATTTGTTTTGTTTTATTTTAAAAGTCAAAGGATATTTTTACCCTTAATGAAAATGGGTAATTACAATAGTGTAAAACCCATGCCCATTTGGGTTTAACTTAAAGCAAGCCCAACATATATTTATTTGAGAAAATAAAACCTGGATATTATTTTAATATTTAAATCTACCCGACCCCCTAACCCAGGTGTTACACCCCTACCGGGGGCACAACCCCTGCCATTCAACATATGGCACCGTCCCTGGTAGGTGGTATTATGGGGTTAAATAGGGATTGAATATAATAGATAGTGGGGAGAAAAAAATTTGGAGAAAAAAAAGATTTGGATGGGAGATTTCGAGAATTTGAGTAAGATATGTATTTTTTTTTACTTTGTTAATATTATTTAATTAATTTTATTTTTAATGTATGTCTTTGTAGCTATTACTAAAATTTGATTTTTTTTAGTTATAGTTTTAAATTTTTTGTGTTATAAGTTGTTGAAGAGAAAAAAAATTGTGAAGAGATCGAGTAAAGAAAGAAAGATTTGAAGAAAATATAGTAAGTATATGTGTATTTTATTGTTTATTTTAAGTTCCTGATTTGTTTAAATTTTAAGTTGGTGTTTGATTTTTTTGTTAAATAGGTAGTTGAAGAGATTTGAGAAGAAAATATAGTAAGTAGATTTGTATTTGTATTGTTTAATTTAAGTTGGTTTTATTTTATTATTTTTTAAGTTGATTTTTGAATTTTTATGTTTGAATATTTGGAGAAATATAGTTAGATAGTATATGTGTATTTTTTTATTATTTAATTTTTGGGTTGGTGGGTTAAATAGTTGGGATTTAATTTTGGTGTGTTAAATAGGGGTTGAAGGTTGAAGAAGAGAAAAAATTTTAGTAGAAGATTTGGAGAAATATTGTAAGTGTATGTTTTAATTTAGCATGTTAATATAAAATTTAGTACAAAAATTCGATTTATATTTTTTAACTTAGTGTTAATGATGATTAATATAAGTTTAATGTTTTGAATTTTTTTGTTTAAATAGGGGTTGAAGGTGAAAAATATTGTTGAAGAAATTTTTTAATTTAATTATTTTAATTTTTTATTATATGTTGTAGTTTAATTTTATTTTTCTAAATTTTTTACGAAAATTTGACTTTTAATTTTTAACTTAGTGTTGATGATGATTAATTATAAGTTTAATATTTTGAATATGTCTGTGTTAAATAGGGGTTGAAGGTTGAAGGTGGGAAATATTGTTGAAGAAATTTTTTGACAAGAATGGAAATTTTATATAGTTATTGTTATAGTCACTAATATTGAATAAGTCCTTTTATAATACGATTATTTGGAGTTTATGGTTGAAAAACAGTAAGAACATGTTTGTAAATGTTATATATTAAGTTTATGATTAATTACTGTGATAAGGTTTTTCCTGAAAACCGCTAAGTAGGGGCCTTATCACTATTTTCTTTTTGAAAAGGGGGGTTTAGTTAAAGAAAAAAGGGGGGAACTCATGTTTTGGAAAACTTGTGAAAATTTGGAGTCGCCACCGGCCACTGAGGTAGGCCGGACACCATAAAACCAGAGATTCATTTTAAAACGGGTTCGGGAGTTGGTACGCGTGGGGTAGGATTAGCACCCCCATCACGCCCGGAAATCGGTACCAAATTGCTTGTTGCCTTTTGATCGATAGGAATTATTTAAAAATCGAAGTGAATTTAATAAGAATGTTCTTAAATGAAAATATGACTTAAATAGCACGAGCTTTATCAAATAGTGGCATTTAGAATTAATTAGACATTTAATTAGAAAGGATGACGGTACACCGGACCATAGACTAAACCGACATCATATAAGACTGATTGCTGTGTTAGTTTAGGGTTCGGATCCCGTACGTCACCTTTATGCATGATGCACACAAATAAAGGATGATGCATGATATTTTTATTTTTATGCTTCCGCTTACCTAGAGACGGTGAAAATTAACCCAAATATTCGATCGACATCCATTAAGCTAGGACTGTCGTTTCTCGAATACCGGGGTTAATTAATACCTCTCTTTGGGTATATTCTTAAGTTAATTAATTATCGAGCAAAATAAAAGGGTCACATGAATGACATATTAGGATGCATGTCACGAAAAAGCATATTTGAATGACATAAAAAAAAGCTAGGCTATATGCACAATAAAAATGAGCATGCAACATATTGAAATTATACGTGACATTATAAAAACCATAAATTATGCATACCTTAACAAGATTTTAAGAAAGGCAAACAATCACACATTTAATAAATAAACATACATGCCATACTTAACAAATATGAATAAAAATGCAAAGACATATATTCGATATAAAAAAGGCAAATGCATGAGCAACAAGAAAAAACATAATAAAATGCTAATAATAACAATGCAAACTGGCAGAGATCAAAACCGTAAATAATCCATTTAAAAAGCTAATTAGAAGGTAAAATGGGATTAAATTAAAAAGACACGAAGAACCAAAGGGACCAAATCGGGAATTAACCCACCCGAAAATTAATTTCTACAAAACCGGGGACGAAATTGAAAACGCTGAAAAACATTGGAGGACCACGGGCGTGGTTTCGAAATGCGGAAGTCCTCCGTGTGCAATTAGTGAGACGCGGAGGGGTTAAAGAGGGGATTAGACCAATTTTAAAAGGTAAAAACTCTATATAAACCCGACTTAAACGAATTTTAGCCCTTTTTTTTCATTTCATTAACCCTAATACTCAGAGAGCCCTCCCCCGTTCTATGTTTTGCTCCGGCGCCGCGAGGGTTCCGGTCGCCGTTGCCGGCGCCGGAACCCTAAAAAAACTTTCTTTTCTTCTTTCCAAAACCAAAACGCCCCCTTCTTTACTCCTTTTCAGAAACCCCAAACCAAAAACACTCATTTTCACGAAATCAAAACAACAAACTATTTTCTTTTGTTTTTGAACCCAAATCGAAAACCAAACTAGGAAAACCCGGAAAAAAATACCCCACTCCTTTATGTTGCCGGCTTCAACGGCTCACCACGCGCAGCCCCGAAAAAGGGCCGCGAGGCTTATCGCCGATGAAGAAAAGCAAAAGATGAAGGGCTCAACGCGAAGGTAAAAAAACACTTAACTTTCTGTGTTCTTGTTATTTTTGCTTCGAAAAGGAAAATGAAAACAAAACGATACCTCTGAAGCTTGGAGGTTTCTTCTATTCTCTGAAATGTTTCCCGATTACAATACTCTCTGAAATTTTCGAATGGGGATCCCCGTTTACAATTTTTTTCCTTGAGAATCCTCCGTTTACAATTTTTTCTCTCCAAGAAATCCTCGAAAATCCTCCTCTTACATCGTTTGCATTTCGGCTTTTATAAGCCCGATAATCACATATTTTGTATTGCATGTAATTGAAAGAAAATTCCTATTGGTTCTGCCTATTTTGTTTGTATTCGTATCAGTGAAATCCGTTGCATTTGTTTGTTAGGATTTCTGACGCCTTGCTTGTTTTGTTTGCATGTGATGTTTGAGGAGAGGGGGACCAGAGGAGGCCGGACGACGAGGGCTGAATCACAGCCGTTGGTGGAATCTGGACGGCCAGAGGGAGCTGATTGGGTGCGCGGTGGATTGCACGCGCGCGTCTGGGGGCTGAAACGTCGCGCGTGGCTCACACGCGCCTTGGAGACTTGATCTTGGCCGTTGATCCGAATCTCAATCCGACGGCCGATGGGCGTGCGGAGCTAGGGCAAAGAAAAGGGGGTCTAGGGCTTCTGCTCAAGCTTCAATCTGGGCTGTCAGATCTGATCAGATCTGACGGTTGTGGCTGCGGCGGCTGCTGCATAGACACAAGGATAACAATTAGGGTTTTCTGTTTAATTGGTGTTGGGCCCGAAACAGGCCTTGTATTATTTATTCTTTTGGGTTTTTTAGTATGTAATGGACTTTAAATTAAATAAACTCTGGGCTTTTATTATATTAAATATTGGGCTTATATTAGTATTTTCATATTCATTAGTAGTGATAATAATAATAATAATAATAATAATATGACAATAATTATAATATAATAGATAATAATAATGAGATAATATGTAATAACGGTAGATAATATTAATAATAATACTATAATCAATAGATAATAATAAGATAATAATACAATATGGTGGTAATGTTAATGAGAATGATAATACTAGTGGTGGTGATAAATATTATAACAATAGTATATAGTGTACAAATAACACTAATAATAATAGAAGTAATGATGATAATAGTAAATAATAATGACACTAATAATATGATATTTAAGTATTAATTAGACCAAGCCCAATGTGAAGCAACAAAGCCCAGTGTGAATAAACAATGTCCACTCTTATTTAAGCATATTTAAGGGCTAGTCAGCCCGGACAAAATTAGTGATTACAATTACCCATTAGGTCTTTGAGCTGTTAGTTTATTACAAATTAGTCCCTACAAGTTTGAATCATGATCAAAATGGAGCTTGTGAAATCAATTGATGTTTACCGGGTTACTAATATTTTTTATTTGATTATGATTATTATTTTTTAACATAGCAGATTTAGTCTTGGATACTAATATTTCCTTACTTGTCATGTAGGATGGTTGAGAAGGATACTTTGTTGCATTTACAGGAACAACACATTTCTAGTCTTACGATTGATGAGTTAATACATTTTTTTAAAATTTATTTGAAAGGTTATTACTAAATCAAATCTGCCACTTATGTATTTTTGTTAATAATTATCATTATGTTTACTTTAAATAATGTGTTAATTACAGAATACAAAGGATACATTCAAACATCATTTGTGCATGGTAGACAGACCCCTAGACCATAGAATCCTGCGTTTCTTGAAGATGGTGAGATTTTTTCATGCGACATACCTTCGTGAGTACAAGTTAGTTCTCGGATTGATTACCGCTCTAATTGAGCGTTGGAGACCCGAAACGGATACATTCCATATGCCTTATGGAGAATGCACGATCACGCTAGAAGACATGGTTTATCTTATTGGGGTCCCGATAGACGGGAAGCCAATTGTCGAGCGTACTCAAGGTTCAACTGCTGCAATTTGTGATAAGTACCTTGGGAAGATGTCATATGAAAGTGTTGTAAGAGGGTCTCGTGTGAAATTGAGTTGGCTGGAGAGTGAATTTCAACTCGATGAGTATAGTCCAGTTGATTGGGTTTATAAGGTCAGTCGAGCATATATTCTACAGATGATTGGAGGGATATTGATGTTGGATAAATCTAGCAATTTGGTCAGTGTACAATATCTATGTTTTTTGGAGACTCCTTAGGAAGCTCATTGTAAATATAGTTGGGGATAGGCCATACTAGCGTGCTTGTATCGTGAGTTGTGCAAGGGAGCTATAATACAAAAGGGTAAAAAGGTAGGAGGTATTGGTGGATGTATGTTGTTGTTGCAATCGTGGGATTGGCAGCGACTTCCATTTTTTACACCAAGTACTGGAACAAATGTACAGTTTCCTCTTGTTGCAATATCAATATCTTGATTTTAAGTTGAATCTTTAAATTAAATTTACTTGTTCTAAAAATATTTATGATAATATTTTTTGCAGATGGTGCGAGGAAAAGCATGAGACGGAAATGCCACACAACAACGTCAGAGTTTGTAGATCTTTTATTGATTCCTATTGTCAAGATCAGATATCTAAATGGAAAGTTTATTTCATTAAATGTGTTATTCACATCTATTTTTTAGTTAGATGTATTATTATAAATAATCATATTTTTTGCAGTTTATTTGGAAGGCTTACGACTATGATCACATATTTGTATCAGATTATTTGATGAATGATCCAGTTTTATGGTGTAGTGTAACACCGTTGATCCATTTTTTTACCGTCGAGTTCCACTTTGCAGATAGAGTGATGAGGCAATTTAGCTTCCACTAGCCTATTCCATATATTCCACATGACCATTACTATCTTCGCGACTTTGATTGACGTGGCAAACCAGATACGAATTGGGAAGTCGTACATAGCGAGTACATTGCTTTGTGGAACGACAGAACTTCATCGGTGTCGGAACGTCATTCAATAGAAGCTGCTGATTTTGATTTTAAGAGTTTAGAGTACATGATCTATTATCGTATTCATGAAAAGTCGTACTTAACAACTAAAGAAGGACGAGACGAATGCCAGAGGTATAGGAAAAAATATGGTGGCAGACATAAATCATCAAAGACTGCAGCGGGCACATTTGAGAGTGCAAACATTTTCAGTAGAAACCCCAAAGGTTGGTCGACCACATGGGAGCTAGATACGAGCATAGTAACATCGACAGTTATATGGGAAAAAGAATCGGCTCCTACATGTGTACATCCAGAAGTGGGCCCGAGCTCTTCTAATAATATAGGGTTTGATGATGCTAGTTTATACACACCTGATAAAAGTCACACCACCTACGTCTGAAATCGACCCGAAATACATTTGAGTGCGTTGCTTTGTTGTTGCGTCTAGGACCAACAACATCAAATGTCTGATTGATTCAGTCGAACATGTGAACCTTCATCGACGTTGCATTCGCCACCTATTTATTAAGGCCTCGATTTGCTTCCATTTAACTGCCCAAACTTTTTCCAACTTGTAGTACGTCTCTTTCACCAGGCTTACTATTGGAAGATGGCGTGAACCTTTTAGTACTCCATTTATGCACTCCACGAGGTTGGTTTTCATTAGGGATGGCAGACGGGTACAATTTCATGGATTCCGCACCCGCCTCAATTGGGGCGGGGATGTGTATAAGTTTGGTGGGTAGTGGGCGGGTGTGGATGTAAAAAGTCATACCCACCGCAGGTAGTGGGTAGATGGTGGATTTAAGACCTTACTCGCCCCGTATTCGCCCGCCCCGCACCCACTCGCCCCGCATCCGCCCACAACGCATCCTATCCGCCATATAAATTTCGACCATTATGAATTTAGATGTAATTTCACAAACTACTATATAAATCCTAAAATTTTATAGCATATTGCTTGTAATTTATGTTTTGTGGTTGTTCTTGAATTTATGTTTTATGTGTATGGTTGCTGCTAGGCGGGTATAGGCGTGTACGAGATGGGTAATGGGTATCCAATTGGGTGGTGGGTGTGGGGATGGATTTGAGAATGCATTTGAAAATTGTACCCGTCGTGGGTGGTGGGTAGGTGGTGGATATGAAAATTTTAAGTGGGTATGGGGATGCGGGAGAGAGTATCCACACCCGCCCCGCCCGTTTGCCATCCCTAGTTGTCATTTGCCCGTATCGTCTACCACCTTCATCATACGATTGAGCCCATCTTTCCCTCTCGATATTGTTCGCTCAACTCCAAATGCATTCGCCATACTTCATTAAATTCTCCATCTTCCTCTCAAAACCTGGTCGCGTTAGTAGATATCCTGGGTCATAATATTGTTAGTATCGATAGAAATCAAAACACAAACATAAATAAATGGATATGCAAATTTAATGGAGTTTCGAAAGGAAAAAATGATGCTTACCCATGCTCAAAATCTCATTGCGAAGGTATTGATTTTTGAATTGCTCGTAGTTGTTCTTACCGATGTGACGAACACAATATGCGAGGTATGCGTACAGAGGTGTCCAACGACTTCCGTCTCTATTAATTGATGTTTTGATACTGACCCTCGATCGAATATAATGCAGACCCTATCTTGTCGGACAACATGGTCACGTAAATTGGCCAAAAAGAAATTCCAAGCTTCTGTCGCCTCCTACTCAACAATTGCGAGTGCAATCGGGAAGACATTGTTCTCACCATCTTGTGCAACGACGATCAACAAAACATGAGATTATCTCCTGTACAACCATGTGTCATCCACTTGGATCTTACGTTTGTAATAACGAAAGCCTTCGATGCAAGGCTTGAACGCCTAGAAGAGTCGATGAAAAAATTATACCCTTCAAGAAGTTGGTCTTCTCGGTCGTATGCATCATTGGTTTGATACCTCACTATAGTGCCTGGGATGAAACGCGTCATTGCTAGTAATAAAGTCAGTAGCTCATTGTACGACTTATCGTAATCACCATACACCGAGTCCATTGCCTTATCTCTTGCATGCCACCCCTTCTTGTATTTTATCTGATATCCAAATTGCTACGCAATGGTTGCCTGAATCGTTGAAACGGGAACTCTTGGATTTGATTCTACCATCTTCATCAAGTATTGGCTTATTACACTCGAGTCTAATTTCTGGTAGTCCTGGTCGATGGAAGTTCGTAAACATGTGTGATCGCCATTTTATTTTGTGACCTCCCAACAATTTATCCTCTGAAGCTTCGAAACTCAGATCTTCCAATTGCACTCTTGTCCATACTTCACACACTTGGAAAAGAAAGTCCTCTGGCTGGATTCTACAACATCGTAATCCATGTGGTTCTTGATGTTGTACTCTTTCTGTAAAGTATCCAGAAGTTCTATATTTCATGCACATTCCATCTCATATTATTGCTATTTTAAGTACATTTTAGGCATAATTAGGTCATGCATTGCATAAATACAATATTCTTTGTTTTGCCATGCTTTTATTGATTTTTTTTGTGAAGTAAAGATGTTGTTTTAGTGTAGATTTAGTTTTCCAGGGCTAGAAGTTGACAGGAGGAGGACAGGCCAGAGGAGAGGATGCTGAGGCAGTAGACAAAGGCAGCAAAGTGAGCCCAGTGCCGCCCAGTGCAGCAAACCGAGGAATTGGAGTGCAATCAACAGAGCAAAAAATCTTGATTCTAACGATGCCGATCATGCAATTTTGTGACACCTGGAGCAGCAGACAAAGCCGCCGGAGGAGAAGAACGAGCTTACTTGTGGAACAAGGCAACGGGAAAAGAAGTCCATATTCAACTTAAAGAAGTCAGATTTTAAAGTTGCATTTAATGCAAAATCCTTTTGAGGACTTCTACTCCAAGAAGGACTTAGACTAGACCTTTGCCTATATAAACCTCATGTATTTAGCAAATCAAAGGGGGGAGAGATCTTAGGTTTTCTATAGACATAGCTTGAGTGTTCTTTGCCGCCGTCATGTTATAAACTTCTCTTGGGTTAATGGTTATGTTGTAAATTAGTGTGAGACGGTTGTATTAGGTTTTTGAGTTGTTTTCAATAAAATATTCCAAGTTTACTTAATCCATGTTCTTCACTTCTTCAATTAGTTCCAAAAGTCTAGTTGAAGAAATCCATTTGTCGGGCACGAAAGTGTAAGACTCATGAAAGAATTAAGTATGGTCTCATCATGTCGAGGTGTTGACTAATTTGGCTTAGACATAAGTACAAATTTCAGCGGCTAAAAGGAGCAACCAAACATCGACTGCCTGTGTTAGGTTTACGCTGAGATTGCTAGGTATTGCCTACATCGCGTGGTGACAGAATCCTTGCCTAGACATAGGAAGGATCACTCAAGAATTGCTCTGCCGAACTTGGAGTATCTGCCAGACTTGCCGCCAGGACTTCTCCTCATCTCACCTGCTGAGACAGCGAAAGTTGCAAGTGCAGAGATCCACTGTGGCAGCGAAAGGGTCGCAACCTCAATTCGCCAGTACCCGCCGAGGTAGCATATCAAGCAGCGCAAAACAACTTAGCCTATTCAACGCAGTTTCACACTAAGCGGCAGCATAACCTTGCCCTCTTTATCAACCTGAATCACCTCTTTTATTACTTGTGTTTTATTTTATTTTACTTTTCATCTCAACAATCACCTTACTTGTGTTTTTACTTTACCTTGTGCAGGAACTACAAATCGAACCAAGTTGACCAATCCTCGTGGGATTCGACATCTTTTATACTATAACTTGGCAGGAGTGTGCATTTGCGCTCTCACAAAAAGGGAACACCTACACGCCCTACAAGTTTTTGGCATATTTGCCAGGGATTGGTAACAACGAAATTCGATTAAATTTTTCTGCACTTATTAATTTTATTTACTTTTAATTTTAGTTTTAGTTTTTATCTTTATTCGGAAAAAAAAAATATGTGGGAAAGTGCTTATTTAGGTGCCCCATGAATTAAGGGTAGCAATATTTGGGAAAGTTCTTGTCAATTTTGTGATGGCAATCATGCATTCGAAAGTTGCCCTCAACTTTTTGCAACAGACATGTCGTGGAAAACCACGCAGGAATGGTTTCTTGAATAGTAACAGCAGATGTCACCACATCAGCCACAAGGACAGCTGATGCCACTGTTGCATGTGCCGCCACAGCAGCAAGATTATTCATGGTATGATCAAAAATCTCAAAAAAAATTACCATAACAGTTTTGCTGCAGAAATCGACATGTCGTGGGAATATAGCTATCCGCAAGAACAACCAAAATCCTTGGAGGACACACTTCAAGCTTTCCTTGCGCTCACGGATAAAGTGATCGTTGCTATGGACGCTAGCATCGCTAAGATGGATGCACGGATGAACAATTCATTCCTCATCAATGCCATAGATGAACCGGAACAATTAAGTCTGAGGGATACTGATGTCCCAGGACAAGAGGACGAAGAGCAATGCGAGGAAGGATCTCCGATGTGTGAGAAGCAATTGGAACCTTCGAGCCCAGAGGATGCAGAACACTGCCCAGACAGCAAGACTGTCAGCTTTTTCGGGAACTCCCATGAATCCTGCCCTAAAGATGAACTGCCAGCACCTAAACCAAGCACTACCACTGAAACACATAGTGAGGCCGACAAGAGAGTTGAGGATGCCACGACAACATCATATTCCTCAACAACGATGCCTGCCTCAACAGAAGCCTCGGCAACAATGGACTATATATATCTAGAAGAGTTGATGCTAGTAGATTTAAAGCTACGAAAATCTCTACTGATGGAGATTTTCGAGGAACTTGAGGAAAGTAGTGCGGGGAATCATGAAGTTTTTGAGTTTTTCCTTAACCTACCCTGCATTAAGTCAGAAGACTGTCGCAGCAACTGGCTGCTGTAGCAGCTGCCTCGGCAACAAAAGAAATTCTCCTCTATGAGAACTCCGACAAAGAGAAGGTAAGTACATGGTTAGGTAAGAAAATAATTTTTACTAACCCCATGTTCATGCCTTTAGTAATAGGAACAAGGAGGAAGGTTCGCATGGATTACAAGGGAACAAGGAAGAAAGACTTCCCCACCATAAGAATAGTCACTCGATGGAGGGTGCGGGTAGACTATAAGAAGTATCGGAAACGACCCTCTTAAGCTCTAACCGATAAGGGAGTAGTTACTTTAGGAGATGCATCCCAATGCACTCCTAGAGTAACAAAAAAAATTAGTTTTTAGTTTTTCACACCTTTATTACTTTATTTAGGAGTAGATTTTACCTACTTAGGACCAGATTTTATTTGCGTTTTATTCCCGTCTCACAACTACTTACCCAGATTCAGACCTTAAGGAATTGAGCTGCCGAGCACAACAGGGGCAGCACTGCCACAACCCGCAACTGGCGGGAGAGCAGATAACTCTTCCACATCTTCTCCACCATCTGACAGGAACTAAGCCTGAGTTTTCCTTCCCTTTCTCATATTTATTTTTCAGTTTTAGTTTGTTTGTGCATTCAGAGCAATGCCTATCTCGAGTTTGGGGGGGTATAGTTCTCATTTTTTTAGGCATACTTAGTAGCATGTAGATTGCATATTGTACTTGCCTTCATATTAATCGAAAAAGAACATTTTGTTATAACTTGTGCCTATGATAGGACAACCGATTAATTTATCGCACTAATTAAAAATTGAACTTAAATCGGGAAAAGCATGAATAACTTAGAATTTTCTATAATAGCAAAAAAATAACACTACTGTTACTTGCTGAATTTGTTAGAATATCTAATAAACACTACCTGCTTGTTTTTAGAATTCTTTGCAAAATTCTAACCATGATTGCAGGTGGCCGCCGAGGCAGAAATCAAAAACAGAAAAATACAGCACTGTCATGGCAACAAAAGTAAAAACAAAGAACATTGTTGTTTTACCCTAGAGATGCTCGAAATGGGCTCTAGGAAGAATCATGTGCGAGGACACTCTGCTGCAACCAAAGTCCATGAATCTGAAAGTTCTGAAGTAACGGACAAATTAGCATGAGTGAACGAAAGTCTTCACAGGATGACTCTACTCCATGGGTTCGGGGTTTTGTAGTTTGCTCAAATCTTAATTTCAGACCTAGAAGAGTAGTTGTGATAAGTTGAAGCCCTCATTGCCATGATTAAAATATTGTGCTTAACTGTGCTGCCTCGGCAGCAACCTTATATATCATAACATCATCTTTGTTTGTCTAGTTATTCTGCATATTCAGCCTGTACACAGTTCTACACACACTGCACTGGCATTGGAAATTAATTCTGAGTTATTATCTTGCTATGTTCTCTTCACTAAATCTAATATAGGTACCACGGCCTTGAGGTATGGAATCAAGTTGAAAGCGGGCTTTTCCTTCTGGTTACTATAAGGGCAATTATGTTTAGGTTGCATTGCTTGAGGACAAGAAATAGTTCAAGTTTGGGGGTGTGTAAAGTGTCCAGAAGTTCTATATTTCATGCACATTCCATCTCATATTATTGCTATTTTAAGTACATTTTAGGCATAATTAGGTCATGCGTTGCATAAATACAATATTCTTTGTTTTGCCATGCTTTTATTGAATATTTGTTATTTGGTGAAGTAAAGATGTTGTTTTAGTGTAGATTTAGTTTTCTAGGACTAGAAGTTGACAGGAGGAGGATAGACCAGAGGAGAGGATGCTGAGGTAGCAGACGGGGGCAACAAAGTGAGCCTAGTGCCACCCAGTGTTGCCTAGTGCTGCCCAGGGCAGCAAACTGAGGAGTTGGAGAATTGGAGTGCGATCGACAGGGCAGAAAATCATGATTCTAACGATGCCGATCACGCAATTTTCTGACGCTTGGAGCAGCAGACAAAGCTACCGGAGGAGAAGAACGAGCTTACTTGTGGAACAAGGTAACGGGAAAAGAAGTCCATATTCAACTCAAAGAATTAAGTACGGTTGAAGAAATCCATTTGTCGGGCACGAGAGTGTAAGATTCACGAAAGAATTAAGTACGGTCTCATCATGTCAAGGTGTTGACTAATTCGGCTTAGACATAAGTACAAATTTCAGCGGCTAAAAGGAGTAACCAAACGTCGATTGTTTGTGTTAGGTTTACGTTGAGATTGCTAGGTATTGCCTACATCACGTGGCGACAAAATCCTTGCCTAGACATAGGAAGGATCACTCAAGAATTGCTCTGCCGAACCTGGAGTATCTGCCAGACTTGCCGCCAGGATTTCTCCCCATCTCACCTGCCGAGACAACGAAAGTTGTAAGTGAAGAGATCCACTGCGGTAGCGAAAGGGTCGCAGCCTCAATCCGCCAGTACCCGCCAAGGCAGCATATCAGGCATCGCAAAACAACTTAGCCTATTCAACGCAGTTTCACACTAAGCGACATCATAACCCTGCCCTCTTTATCAACTTGTATCACCTCTTTTATTACTTGTGTTTTATTTTATTTTACTTTTCATCTCAACAATCACCTTACTTGTGTTTTTACTTTACCTTGTGCGGGAACTACAAATCTAACCAAGCTTACCAATCCTCGTGGGATTCGACATCTTTTATACTATAACTTGGCTGGAGTGTGCACTTTCGCTCTCACAAAAGGGAACACCTACGCGCCCTACACTTTCACTACCAATGTAGCTTCATTTTTTTCATCAAATCAAAGTTCAACCGATAATTCACCATGTTGACTCAAATTTAATCGGGGCATAACCGGTAATTGAGGTGCCCTCATCGCATCAAAATCCACTGAGCCCATGTGAGTAGTAGGTTTATAGAATGTAATGTTGCCCTCGGCCAGAATGAATTCTCCAACACCAAAACCAAGGGCATCACCAACGTCATCAGAGAACAAACCGGGATCATCAATATCTTCATCTTCGCTGGAATCGTCAAGTGTTTCTCCTCATCGACCTTGTAGGTTTTTCACATAAGCATTAATAGTCGGATCAACAGCCAGCCTGTATGATGAACCATATGTCAAAGGCTCGGCTGGATGAAATGTACCCGATGTCTCACTTGCCAACATTGTGACAAAACTGCCTCCGGTCATATCAACCTCATTACTGAATTCCATTCGAGCAGATTCTCCAACGACGTTTCTAGAATCTATGTTCCAATTGGGAGCATCACGCACCTCAGCAAACAACTCGATATATCGAATCTCTATAGATTCATGCTCTACAATCATCATTACAACATCATCATCATCTTGGAGATTGATTGCACAATATCTGACTGAATTTTCACATGTCAGCCACCGGTAACGCAAACCATAATTCTATGTTCCAATTTTCTGTGATATTTTCTGCTTCATTTGCCGAAGCGTGATTTCCTTTTCAAATATCATCTTCGTAGTGCTTTCAGATTCAAATACAATCTCGGCATCAGTTTTCACCATTTGTCCATTGTAATGGATGATCGCCCTAAATTTGTTGTTGCTCATTTTCTCTGTATGTTCAAAACACATATTTCGAATATATTTTTTAATATATTTTGAATATACTAAATTATTTTTTACTTCATTTAAGTATATTTCGAATGTTTTTTAATATACTTAATTATTTTTACCTTCATTTTAATCATATTTCAAATTACTAAAAATATACAATTTGGTAAAAGTATAGTAAATGTTACTAAAATCTTAACAACATCTTAGAATGAGAGATGAATACATAATTCTAATAAACCATAAATTAAACAATAAAAATACACATATACTAACTAATTATATTTTCTCCAAAATTTAAACCCCAAAATTCAAACATCGTCATAAAAATTAAAAAAAAATTATGAACTTAAATTAAACAATAAAATACAAATATACTTACCATATTTTTTCTAAAATCTCTTCAATCACCTATTTAACACAAAAATTTTGAACACCAGCTTAAAATTTAAATAAATAAAGAACATAAAATAAACAATAAAATACACATATACTTATTTTATCTTCTTCAAATCTTCCTTTCTTTACTCTATGCCTTCACAAATTTCATTTTCTTCGTCCACCTATTTAACGCAAAAAAAAAACTAAAAAAATTAACTTTAAAAAATAAAAATTAGATTTTCGTAATAACTACAAAAATATACATTAAAAATAAAACTCATCAAATAATATTAATAAATTAAAAAATAAAATACATATCTTACTCAAATTCTTCAAATCTCTAGTCTAAATCTTCATCTTCTCCAAAAAAAAAATTCTCCACGTTATCTATTATATTCAACTCCTATTTAACCTCATAACACCACCTACCCAATTAAATCCCAACCACTCACACCACCTAGCCAATTAAATCCCACCATCCACCATGCTTTTACCCATTCATGAGGCATGCAGGTCTGCATGCATGTAACCTGCCGAGCCAGCCTTGTAGACGCCCTGCATGGCTGCCACGTGGCGACTTTATTTTTTTACACTATTCAAAGGCGGAGCCAAATGAACAAACCTTTTTTTTTGGTATTGTTCATAAGCGTGTTTTGATGAACAAACCTTCTTTTTTTTGGTTAATCATTGTTTATAGGCGAACTCAAATGAACCGACCTTTTCTTGTACTGTAGCAATTGCTATATTTTTAGAAATAATTTTACTAGTACCATATTTTGGAAGAAAAAAATTCAAAACAATATTTAAGTACAAATTTTGGTATTTAATCTTTTAAATAATTTTATTTCATTTTATTGGAGAAATTACACAATTATTGTATTAGGATTTTTATTTCCAAAAATATGATTGGAACTAAATTATTTCCCACAATATTTCATATTACTGTTCAAATCAGTACACTGGAGGAGTTCACCTTGTTTTTGAACAGTGTTTTTGGAAAAATAAAATAAAAATACCCCCAAGGAGTTACCCGTCTTTGAATAGTTCCCAAAAAAAATTGAAATCCAAGTGAGGATTTCAACCAACCTTTGAATAGTGTTTAAAAAATGGCATGCATGCACACAACAGGCTTTCTCGTGGGTGGGTGGGTGAGGGGTGCAGAGGCATGACATGCATGCATACAGCAGGCTTTCTCGTGGGTGGGGTGAGGGGTGCAGAGGCATGGCTTGCATGCAGCTGCATGCATGCCTCGGGTGTTGCGTGTTTTTTTCTGATTAGATAAATGGTAGGTGGGTTGTGTGTTCAAAATTTAAAGTAATCGGGGTTAAATAGGGGTCGAAGGTTGATATGTTTTGTGTGGTGAAATTTTGAAAAAGGTATATTAAAGAAGAAAAAGAAGATTTAGAGGATATTGTGTAAGTATTTTATTTTAGAAAATTATTTAAAGTAGTTTAAATTGATTTGTAATGTAAGAATATTTTTTGTAGTTACGCATTTTTATTATTTTTCAGTTAAATGTTTTGAATCTTATATTGTTATATTTTTTTAAAATATTGTAGTTGTTTGAATTTATTATATTTCAAATTATTGTGTTAAATAAGTGGTTGAAGAGAAGAAAATTTGTGAAGAGATTAAAGAAAGTGAGATTTGAAGAAGTATAGTAAGTATGATAAAATTTTAAGTTGATGTTTCAATTTTTTTAAATTTGTGAAGAGGGAGGTACGTTCTTGATTTTTTTTTAATTTTTAACTTTGAATATTGTATTGTTTAATTGAAGGGTTATGTAGGCAAATTATTAAATTAGTGACTAGTCTGTAAAAATCTTAAAATTGAAGGGTTATGAAGCAAATTATAAAATTAGTGGCTAGTTTGTAAAAAATGGATTTATTCGTTTAATTTAGTAGTGTAGTTGAATTGAAATTTAAACAAAATTTAAATTTCGTAGAATTTTAACAAATTAAAAAACTAAACTAAAGATATTATAAATTTTGTTTGTAAACTTTAGTTGATTATGCTTATTAGAAAAATATTTTTTAATGTAGTAGATTTAGTATTGTGTTGTAATATATTCTTACTTGTCCTGTAGGATGGCTGAGCAAGTTCCTTTATTGCGGTTACAAGATCAACATATAAGTAGTATGTCGGTTCTTGAGATGGTACAATTTTCTTAATAATATATTTATTTATTATTAGAAATTTAATTATGTTAATAATATAGTTACAGGATTTTGAGGATACATTTAAGCATCATGTGACCATGGTCAAAAATAATCCGGACCATCGAGTCATCAAATTTTTGCAACAGCCCGAATTTTATTATGCAACATTCATTCGGGGGTACAAGTTGGTGTTTGGGTTGATTTCCGCTCTGATTGAGCGTTGGAGGCCGGAAACCCATACTTTCCATATATCATGTGGGAAACTCACGATCACACTTGAAGACGTGGTCATGCTTATCGGGCTCCCAGTAAATGGGGCACCATTGATCGGGGAACCATTGATCAGGGATGAGTCGATCAACCAGACGAAAGTAGGGATGGGCACGGCACCAGGACCCGACGGGTTCCGACCCAACCTGACCCAATCGGTTTAGGTATTTTTATGAAAAAATCGGGTTCGGGTCGGGTCTGGTCAGATTTTTGTGTAGGGTGAGGTCGGGTCGGGTCGGGTTCGGGTTTTAGGGTGAAAAAATCTGACCCGACCCGGGACTAATAGTGTAATTTTCCCTTAAATTTTTTAGGAATATTTGTAATAATACCCCCTCTTTATATATTTGTTTATAATTAGGTCCTTAAAATTAATTTTTTTATTTACATTTTAGTCCTTAAAATTATTATTTTTTATAATTATGCCTCTTAAAATTATTTTTTTACAATTAGGTCCCTAAAATTAATTTTTTTCTATAGGTCGGGTCGGGTTGGGGTCAGGTTTAGAATATTTATTTTTGGGTCTGGTCGGGTCGGGTTTTTTAAAGAATTGGATCGGGTCGGGGTCGGTTTTAGGATAATTATTTTCGGGTCAGGTTCGGGTGGGCCAAAAACCCGACCCGACCCGACTCGTGCCCATCCCTAGACGAAAGCTACACCTGAAACACTTTGTGCATTTTACCTTGGGAAGGTGCCAGATAAATCTAATTTGAAAGGAGGTCGTGTGAAATTGAGTTGGGTGGAAAATGAATTTAAGATCGGTGAATTGTAACACTTGTGTTTTGGGGTTAGGAGTTAGGCGTGTGTGTTGGTTCTAGTCATCAAAACCGATTTAATTTAAATTGACTTTAGTTTTGATTTAATTGAGATTTAAAATAAATGGGTGGCATTTTTGTAATTAAAGTGAAATGTGGAAGACCATCTTTTTGAATCAAAAAGAAAAAAAATAAAGTTGTCTTCCTCCCTTCTTCCTATTCTAACGTTGAAAACCCCAAACCCCTCCCAAAACCTCAAAATCACTATTCCATTCAATCTCTCCACCAAATCAAGGGTTTTTTCAAAGGTAATCTCATTTCTCAACTCACCTTATCATCCCCATCACTTTCATGGTCTTAGATTTCAAAACTATCAATAATTTCATTTTTCAAGTTTAAGGAAAGTTTGGATTTTTAATGGGTTTTTCATTTGTTTTTGATTTGTTGAGTTGGGTTTTGGATTAATATCACCTAAATACACTTGATATCTTAAAATGGATGGATTTAGGAAAAATCCCGAAGTGGGTCTTTGGGGCATTTTTCAAAGTGTCAAAAGTTGAGTTTTTGGTGTGTTTTAGTGTTGGGTTGAAGGGCTGGTGGTATAGGGTTATTAGGGAAGTGTTTTGGAAGCTTTTAGATGTCATTTGGGTGTTGGAAAATATAGTGTTCAGCTGGGTATTTGGGGAGCACGAAAATGGGAATTTTGTGGTTAGTTTGGATTTGAAATGGTGAAGTCTTGGCTTGTGTTTGTGAGTTGGAATTGTGACTGAGTTTAGCATTGGATTGGTGAGTAATATTTGTGTTTTGATTGGTTAGAAGCAAGAGGAAACATCGGAGAAGGATCGGGACCGAATCCGGGAATTGAAGAGGCTTGACTTGCTTGCTTGGTTTGCTAAGGAAGGGTGGTGAGTAAAACTTTAAATTTGTTTTAAAGTTGGTTCAAGTGTTTGTAGTGGAGGTATTGGAATGAGTTTGGTAGACCATTCTAAGGTAGAAGTTAAATTGGTAGTTTAACTTCTTGTTTGTTAATGAGCTTTGATTGCCTATGCCTATCTTGATCTTGCAAAGTATGAATTGACTTGTGTGCGTATACATTGTTGTATGTGATGATGGTTGTATGATATAAATGATGGTTGTGGTGATGTGGTTTAAAGTAATTGGCACTAGTTAACTTACCGGGTGTAAATGATCGATCATTAGGATTAGTGTGCACACGCTTGAGTCAAATTCGCGCGTGGCCTTGATGGCGATGAGTCATCAAGGAGGAGTACTGTGATGTAATATTCCACCGGAAATTATTTATATATACGTGATGATGAGTGGAATCCCATCCGTAGGGCATGTGGTGATGAGTGGAATCCCACCCATGCAAGGTCCGGTGATGAGTGTAATCCCACCGAGGTAATATTGTTGTTGAGAGTAAATCCGCACACCCGAGTAAACTAATAGTGGCCAATGTACTTGTTCTTATGATTATGATGTTGAGATATTTGATTTATATTGTTGAGCTTAATATGAAGTAAGATGCCATATTTATGACTCTTGTAAGGCTAGCTAGGTTGCTATGAGATGCCTATGTATGTTGTGTGTGATGTTAAGGATTGCATGCTTGAACCCTGCATTGTCGTTGTTTTGGTTTTTAGAGAATCCTCACTAAGCTTCTAGCTTACGCTCTCATTTTCGACAATACAGATCAGTAGCGTGGCGTTAGCAAGGAGCAAGGTGAAAAGGGCAATCCAAGCTTGTAGTTGCTCAAGTATGATTTGGTAAATAAAGTAGTAGTTTAGCAATGGGGTTGCTATATGTTTTGTATGAGTGTTGTATGACTCATAGATGTTGATGACGTTTATGCTTTGTTTGGATTTGTAAACCTTGTTAAGCCTTGTCGAATGCTTGTGTTGATGAGGTTGTGTCTTAGATGGTTTATGTTGCTTTTGTTGTGTATGCAAACCTTTTTGTGATGAATTGTGCCATTTGGCCTTTTGGAGCTCTTAAGCATGCCTATTTTGCTGCATTTTTGTGTCTAGCAGTGCAAGGCGTATCAGTACGCCTAAGGGTCGTATCGATACGGTCCTACACTTTGGGACACAGAATCGGCAAGGGGTATCGATACACGGGGGTGTATCAATACGCTCTTTGCTCACTAAAATTCTGAGAATTTGGTGAGTGATTGGCGTATCGGTACGGTGTCTTAGCGTATCGGTACGGGTTTACCTCGTTGACCACGAGATGTTGACCGAGAAGGGAGTATCGATACGCCCAAGGGATGTATCGATACAATCTTCCTGTGTTGAATGGTGGACGTTGACCTTAGTCAAGGAGTATCGATACCCTTGATTGGTGTATCGATACGGCCTGCCCTGTAAGTGTAAAATGAACTGTTTAATGTGTGGTTTTAGGTTCGATGTGATTCTTCCTTGATGTTTTCCGCTGACGTGATCACTTAGGGATGAATATACCTATAAACAAGATTAAATTAAAAGAAATTTTCTAGGGTTGCTAACCGAGGGGGAACCTTAACGAGTTTCGCTTCGGTTTTCCCCGTATAGCCTACTCGGACCGGTCATCCGGCCAGACCGGGACGAGGGGGTTACATGAATATAGTTCGGTTGCTGCGATTTATAATGTCAGTCGAGCTTATATTCTTCAACTCATTGGAGGTATACTAATGCCAGATAAATCTGGCAATATTGTTCATACACGGAATCTACGTTTTTTGAGGTATCCATGGAAAGCTGTCGGATATAGTTGGGGATCGGCCGTACTAGCATTCTAGTATCGTGAGTTATGCAAGGGTGCTAAAATAGAAAATGGTCATAAGGTTTGGAGTATTGGTGGTTGTTTGTTGTTGTTGTAGGCGTGGGCTTGGCAACGACTTCCGTTCTTGACACCGTTGACTCAAACACGGATACAGTTCCTTTTTGTTGCCAGGTATTATCCTGAGAGTTCAACTTTCAAAATAATTTTATTTATTATTAAAAACATTTTTTTCTGATTTGTATGTAGATGGTGCAAGAAAAAAAGAGCAGACAGGATTGACGAAGAACAACTTGAAAGTATTTAGAGCGGAGATTGATTTGTATTGTCCGGAGCAGGTATGTGGTTAACTGTATTGTTTAAAAAAATTTAACAAGTATTGTTTAAAATTTAGTTAGATAGATATTTACAGTAAATTATTTAAATTATAGAACTAGGTAGAGGTCTTATTATAACTGTATTGTTTATATTGCAGTTTATTTGGATGCCCTACAACAATTACGAGGATCTCATTTGTGTATCGGATAAGCTGCTGGTGGATTCGAACAAGTGGTGTAGTGTTACACCGTTGATCCACTTTTCGATTCTTGAGTTCCACTTTCCCGACAGGGTTCTAAGTCAGTTTGGCTTCCACCAGCCCATTTCGTATCCCCACACTAAGTATGACTATTTGCACAATTTTGATGGACGCGACAGGGTAAAAGTAAATTGGGAAGCCATACACGTAAAATACATTAATATGTGGAACAACAGAGGTTCGACGATACCGCATCGCATTCCAATGCAAGAGGATGATTTTGATTTTGAGAGGTCAGAGTACATGATCTATTTTCTTATTAATGGAATGTCGTACTTAACTTCGGTCAATGAACGGAAAGAATGCCGAATATATAAGAAAAAATTCGGTGGTAAGGTTGAATCCTCTAAGAGTGAAGCAGTGGGCGCATATAAAAATCACGTTTGGAGTAGAAACCCCGAAGGTTGGCCAACCACTTGGGAACATCCACCAAACCGCTCGCTAGTTATATGGGAAACGGAACCGGCTCCAACAAATATACAACCAGAAGTGGGCCCGAGCTCGGCTCCAACTCACGGGTTTGATGATGCTATTTTATACACACCCGATTTTATTCCTTCATAATCACCTCGGTACTCGAACTATGGACAGAGCATGGATTTTCAGAAAATACAAAATGTCTTGAATTCATCAGAGATTATAGGAGGGATTATGGGAGGGTAGAGCGGTTACATGGACATGTTCACAACACCGCCTCCGATGCCTTCGGTGACTGAGGAGGTGAACTACACTGAAGAGGCCGCTAAAGAAGAGGATCCCGAGGGAAAACAGAAGCCACGACGTAAGATTTTCAGGAAACACACTTATTTTTCGACAATATCCGCTCATTGTCAAAAAATACGTAAAAGGATGCAAAATAAAAAAATAATTTTATGTATTTTGTGTAATGAATTATCAGGAATTTGGGATTGTATTTGAATGTTATTGTTTTTTTTTCACTATGTTATGTTTTTTATTATTCATTTTTTAAATATATTAAACTAATTATCATATCATAAATTTGAAAAATCTCAAAAGGTTTTTAATGGATTAAAATTGAAAATTGAAATTGAAATTGGAGAAGTTTAAAAATTAAAATTTGATCCGTAAAGATTTTCTAATTCTTAGCTACATTTGGCAGTAAGTTTTCATTCTACAATTGAAAGGTACATTTTTTGTTGCTTTTTCCATTCTTTTTTACCACATAAATAGGCTAGAAGAAGTAATCCTTGTCGATGAAATTCGAAGCTATAAGAATTTGGAAATGGATGAGCTTGAGTACAAACAAACATAATAAATTAGTGACTAGCTAGCACATATCTCGGTTCATCTGGACAGTTTGATTTCGAGTGGCCTTCAGCCCTATATATTGTACATCTCTTTAGTTGTCCCTTCTCTCTGTGATGGAGATCCATACTGGTATAGATGCGAGTCGATCTAGATCGTCCAGTTGGAGTTCTACGAAGTGTAGGATCCGGTAACCATTTTTCATGCTCTACTACGGCCAGTGCATTGAATTCGCGATCGTTGGGAACTCAATTCTGTAAATTTGGACCATCCGTTCGAGATCGAAGCATTCGTCAACATAGCTATACGGGTACATACATGCTACAAATGCATAAGCACATGTATATCACCACGCTTGGCACTCTCCACAGTCACACCACCTTCTTCTGAAATTGACTCGAAATGCATTTGAGTGGGCTACTTCGTTGTTGCATCTCGAACCAACAACATCGAGAGTTTGGCCTTATCAGTCGAATACGTGAACAGTCAGCGATGTTGCATTCTTCACATTTTTCCTGTATTTTTAACACAATATCTTGAGCCCAACGTTGTCCCCTATTTATTAAGGACTCAATCTACTTCCCTTTAACGACCCAAACATTAGCCAACCGGTAGTACGTCTCTTTCACCAAGCTTGTTATTGGGAGATGACGTGATCTTTTTAATACTTTATATATGCACTCGACAAGGTTGGTTGTCATTTGGTCGTACTGTCTACCACCTTCGTCATACGATTGGGCCCATTTTTCCCTCTTGATATTGTTGGCCCAACTCCAAACGTTCTCACCGTATTTCTGTAAATTCGCCATCTTCCTGTCAAATTCTAGCTGTACTAGTTGATATCATGTGCCATAATACATGTTGTTAGCATCTACAAAATCAAATTACATAATTAGATGACCATTTGTAAAAAAGAATTTTGAAAAATGATATTTACCCATGCTTAAAATTTCATTGTGAAGGTATAGATTTTTGAACCGCTCATAGTTGTTCTTACCGATGTGACGAACACAATATGCATTGTATGCGTGCGGAGGCTTCCAACAACTTCCCCTTCGATTAATTGCTACTTTGATACCTTCCTCTCGATCAGATATGATGCAGACCTCATCTTGTAGGACAACATGCTCACGTAAATTGGTCAAAAAGAAATTTCAAGCTTCCTCGTCTCTCCCTCAACAATTGCGAATGCAATCGGAATGACATTGCTCTCACCATCTTGTGCAACGGCAATCAACAGTATATGAGAGTATATCCCATACAGCCGTGTGCCATCGACTTGGATCATATGTTTACAGTATGGAAAACCTGCAATGTATGGCTTGAACGCCCAAAACAATCGATGGAAAAAATTTGTACCTTCAACCAGTTGGCCTTGTCGGTTGTATGCATCTTTTGTTTCGTACCTCACAATGGTGCCTAGGATGAAATGGGTCATTGCTACCAATAAAGTCGGTAGCTCATTGTACAACTTCTTGTAATCACCGTACACTAAATGCAATGCCTTCTCCCTTGCAAGTCACCCCTTCTTGTATTTTATTTGATATTCAAAATGTTGCACAATGGTTTCTTAAATTGCTGAAACGTGAACCCTTGGATTCGCTTCGACCAACTTCATCACATGATGTCTTATTACATTGGAGTCCAATTTCATGTGGTCTTGGTTGATAGATGTTCGTAAGCACGTGTGGTCGATGTTGTACTTTGTCACCTCCCAACGATCTATCTTTTTACCATACGAAACTCGAATCTTTCAATTACAACCCTGTTCATATTTCATAAACTTCGCAAAGAAAGTCCTCGGGGTGGATTCTGCAACCACGTAGTCCACATGCTACATGGTGCTATACTCTTTAATTGCCAATATAGCTTCACTTTTCATAAAACCGAAGCCCAACAAATAATTCATCATGCTAACTCGAAGTTAATTGGGGCATATCTGGAATTGTGGTGCCCCCATCGCATTGAAATCAACCGAGTTCATGTGAGCAGGAGGTTCGTAGAATGTAATGTCGCCCCCGGTCGAAACAAATTCTCCAACACCGAAATTAGGGGTTTCACCAACGTCATTGGGGAACAAATCAGGATCCCCAATATCTTTATCTTCACTCGAATCTTCAAGTGATTCTCCCCATCGACCTTGTAGGTTTTGAACATTAGCATCAACAGTTGGATCAATAGCCGGATCAATAGTCGGCCCGTGTGATATTACATATGTTGACGACCCACCTTGATGGAATCCACTATGTGTCTCACTTGCCAACATTGAGACAAAACTACCTCCGCGCATATCAAACTCGTTACCGAAACCCATTTGACTAGATTCCCCAACAATGTTTCTGGATGGGCCGGGAATATCACGCACCTCAGCAAACAACTCCACATTTCGAATATCAATAGACTCATGCTCTGCAATGATTATTCCCACATCTGTATTATCTTCAAGAGCTATTACGGAATATCTGACTGGATTGTGACATGTCAGCGACCGATACCGCAAACAATGAATCTGAGCTCCAATTTTCTCTAATATCTTCTCCTTCAATACTCGAAGATAATTTTTTAAATCTCGTCTTCGTAGGCCTTTCAGATTCAAATACAATACCGACATCAGTTTTCACAATTTGTCCATTGTAATGGACAATCGCCATAAAGCTGTTGTTGCTCATTTTCTCTGCATGTTCAGAAAAAAATATTCAAACCGACTTACAATATTCATTGTTCGAACATAACAATTAAATTTCAAACAACATCAAAGTTATACGGATAAAAAATCTAAATATTCAAACTCACTTACAATATTTCCCCACAACTTTCTTCTTCTGTTTCTTCTACTCTCTCTTTACTCATTTTTTTTCAATCTCTAACAAATTACCTCCTCCAACATCTACATAACATATTTAAAGAAAACAAATTACAATTTTTTCCCTTTCATACCCCTACACGAAATTTAATAATCACTAATAGGTTTTAAATCAGAAAAATTACACTACCCCTATATAATTTAAAACTAACACAACAATTTAAAAATATATCTTATCATCCTACACCTGCACCTACACCACTACTTCATCACATCACCCCAACCCAATATCAATTAAAAAAATCTACTCACACGTCCAATTAGATAATACAAAAAAATATCTTACCACCTTACACCTGCACCTACACCACTACTTCGTCACATCACTGCAACCCTATATAATTTTAAAAATAATCTTCTCACCCATCCAATTAGATAATAATTAAAAAAATTATTTTACCACCTTACACTTGCACCTACACCACTACTTCATCACATCACTACAACCATATATCAATTTTTTTTAAAAAAAAATCTTCTCACCCATCCAATCAGATAAATGACTCGATATGCTTTCCTTTAACGGACCAAACCTTAGCCAACCGGTAGTACGTCTCTTTCACCAAGCTACCAATCAGATAAAAAATAAACCCGATAACCCTAAACCCGAGGCTTACCATTCAGATAATAATTAAAAAATATTATCTTACCACCCTACACATGCACTTACACCACTATTTCATCACATCACTGCAACCCTATATCAATTAAAAAATTCTTCTCACTGATCCAATCAAATAATAAAAAAAACAAACTCAATATTCCTTCCCGAGGATTACCAATTGGATAAAAAAATTAATCCAATAACCCTAACTATACTTTTATAATAAACATAATTAATTAATTAATTTGAATTTTTTAAATTAAATATTATTTTTCCCAACTATACTATATTAATAATTAACATATTAAAAATTAACCAAAAAAAACTCTATTCAAAGGCGGATTGAACTCCTAGGGCTAGGGGTATTTTCTTTAAACACTATTCAAAGGCCGGTTGAAATCTTTACTTGGATTTCAAATTTTTTTTGAGAATTATTCAAAGACGGGTTGAACTCTTTGAGGTTTTTTATTATTTTTTTTCAAAAATACTGTTCAAAAATGTGGTGCACCCCCAATGTACTGATTTGAACAGTAGTATGCAATATTGTAAGAAATAATTTGGTTCTAACCATATTTTTAGAATTAAAATATTCCAATACAATATTTTTGTAATTCATCGCATTTTATTTTCTAGTTTTTTATTTAATTGATTCATCGATCATAATAGTATAATAATACAACGTGCTGACTTTTTTATTTTTTAATTAACTTGGAAAGATGAGATATGTATTTTTTTTGAAGTTACTATTTAAAAACAAATAAAAAATCTCTAGAAAAACAAATAGAAAAACACAACATTTCATCTCCTTATAAATTATTGAGTAAATATACATATTGGTATTTTAAATTGACTTTAAGGTTGAATTCATGTTTCAATTAGATTTCCGAACTTGATTTCTTAACTTAAATTTAGTTAGGGGTGGGAATCGGATTTCGGAGAATCCCCATTCTAAAAAGTTAAATAAATTTTATTATTTTACTAACAAAAATATATGGTCGATTTTAATTTTAAAGTTATATACTCAATGCACTTGAACATGTGATTTAAGGGGACAAAGTTTTTGCGTAACATGAACAACATAAATAGGGAGATAAATAAATTACATACTCTTAATTAACAAAAAATTGGTAAATCACTATAAAAGTCACTCAAACTTAATAAGGTTTAAAAAACACACATATCTTGATAGACTGTAATATTGATAATAAGATATGTAGGTATACAGGTAAATGAGAGTTAATTACATATTTTTAAAAACATGTGTAAAGTATCGAGGATCCTTGTGGATATTTTTCAGGCATCCTCATAGTTATTTATACAGTTCGGTTATCTCCATAGTTCGGATATAGCAATCTCCATCTCCATCCACATTTGAGCTTCTGTGATAAAACTTCTCACATCCATATTTCCATGGGTAAAGGTCTGGTTATTCTCCATCCTCGTCGGTTTGAATCCCCATAATTTTTTAATATTCCTCACCTAATTTCTACCCTAAATTTAGTGTTTTGGTTGAATTTAATACTTATTTTTTTGGGTCAATTAATTATTAGGTTTTGTTATACACAGCTTTGGAGCTATGCATAAAACCTAGTAAATTCTTATAGTTAATTTTTATTTCTTTTTTTAACGGAATCTAATAAAATCTGTAATACATAACTAATTGTATGTGTAACTAACATTAATTATAAGAATTTACTAGCTTTTATGCATAGCCCTTAAGGCCGCCTATAAAAAAACTCATAATTACTACAATGGAAATAATATATATATATATATATATATATATATATATATATTTTGGTAAAATTTCAAAAACAATTTGAATTTACCTAATTCCGTTCAATCTATATGGATCTATATCCATAATGGTCTAATATGAACCAACAAACCAAGTTCATGTACCTAATTAACAAAAACAAAACTATAAGTACTAAATTAAACAAAAAAGCCTAATTCAGTTATGAATTTAAACCAAAACTTCAAATTCACGTGCCTAATTGGAAAAAAAATAGATATCAAATTGAACTTTTTTATTAAGTTTTTTTTTATCAAAGGGAAGAAATTTCATTACAAACACAAATTACAAATACGGAAAATTCTATAGCGCTTGTCGAGCACGACGAGCACCACTATTGACGAGCACCAATGGGCACTGATAGATTATTTTATAAAATTTTTAAATCTAAAATACTTAATGCGTAATTATAATTTTTTTAAAAATTAAAAGTTTAATTTAATTAAAGTATTTTTTAGTTTTAAATTTATTTTAAATATTGTTAATCAAAATAAACTATCTCAAATCAAAAAATCCTAGGTTTTTTTTGCTTTGAAATTAACCCAATTGCCGCCGCACCCACCGCCAACCGCTGCCGTCGCCGACAACCTTTGCCGCCGCCAGTCATAATTCTTTGTTGCAATTAGGTAATTTATCCCCAATTTTTGAAACCCTAATCATCACCATAGCCAAAATTATGTTAATTGGCTTATGTAATTCAAAATTGAGAACCCCAACACCTTTGCTAATACCCCAAAATCAGTTACAGCAAGCCAATTTTTTTTTATTGATTCGTAAAATTAATGGTTGATCTGAAACCCCCAATTTTGTTGTTCGTCGCGCGTATCGGTATGGTATTCTTCGCGTACCGGTACGCGTGGGAATACCGTACTGATACGCTATGTGTACCGATACAGTTTTTAGCCAATGGAAATTCAGTGATAACTTACCATACTGGTACGGTACTCTCACGCGTATCGGTACGCTAGATATTACTGTATCAATACGGTATTTGTACCGATACATTTTTTGGTCACTGGATTTTCAGCGATATCGTGTAGTACCGGTACGATATTTTTACCGTACCGGTGCGTTACTAGTACCAAACTAGTATCGGTACGATACTGATAGCGTACCAGTACGCTAGCTTCAAATGTTGCAAATTGTTCTTACTTAAAATAAACCTCTATGATGTAGATGATGGATCTAAATTTAACACCTTCAAACTAGATACAACAATGATGAAGTGCAAGCATCATATCGACATGTGTTCGAGGAAGACAAACACAGAGGTATATTATAATTACTTGAACTTTCAATGCTTGTCTTAAATAGTTTTTGTTAAGATTAGTGTTTTATGTACTTATAAGAAAAGCGTGGAGTTGTACTTGAGGAAAACATAAGCACTCCTTATCAGAGTGATCAGAAGTTCGAGACACTCATTCAATCAGTGCAAAATATAAAAAAGGAGTTTGTGAAAATGAATTCCCATTTTGAAAATTTTAATGGTAAATTTGAGAAATTAAGTGGTCAATTTGAGAAATTAGTGTCCATATTAGCAGCGAGTAATGTAAAATGCTCAAAACAAGATGGTGATTCACTAAAAGGAGAGGTTGTACATAATAAATCATTAGAGGGAGATGATTTAAAGAGTATACATGGAGATATTAATTTATACAACGAGCCATTTAATGTTGATGGTTTAGAGAATAAATCTCACGGGGAAGAAGAACTAACTGCCGGGGCAATGAAGGAAGAAACTGTGAGTGGTATTAAAATATTGATTATGTCTCTATTTATTAATTGTGATATGAATTATTCTCTCTCATTAGAACGTAGTGATAAAAGCAAAGTTGAAGCTATTTCAGAAGACAAAATCAAGACTGATAGGAATGGTTTTCCAGAAATTTCGAGCGATTTTTTTAAATTTGAATTTAGTCCCCAGCGATTTCTTAGTCAACTAGTTACGTTGAAGGAAACTCCAATAAGTAAAAAATGTGGCCTAAAATGTCTAACGGTCAGAAGTCATTGTCAAAGAGATGTTCGACTGCACGTTCTGATGTTACAGATGATCTGAAGTCGAAAGATATGACATAAATAAAAAAGAGCACGAACTTCTGGAGTGAATACAAAGGTATGTATAAATAATTCTTTATTTGTTATTTAGCATATTTTACTTAAAGCTAATATTTGACATATGATAACAGGCAAAAAACACTACCTTGCAAGATAGTAGAGAAACATGCAACGTTTGTAACGCCCGTGTTTTGGGGTTAGGAGTTAGCTGGGTTTACAGTCCGAGTCAATAAAATTAAATTAAAATCAATTCAACCTAAATTGGACCCATTTGAGCTTTAGGAAAAGGGGAGGGACTAGGGTTGTAATTTTACCCAAAAGTTTTGAAAAGCAATACCACTTTAATTAAAAAGTTGTCTTCCTCCCTCTTTATCCCCATTCCAACGTCTAAAACACCCCAAACCCCTTCAAAACTCTTTCAAACCTAAAACACTATTACATTGTGTTTCTCCCTCAATCAAGGTGCTTTTGAAAGGTAAACATGTCATCTTGCTATCCTCTTTATCCCCTATCCACCCATGGTCTTAGTTTTGAAAGATATGAAGTTTTGAAAATTGGGGTTTGTTTTAAAGTTTTGGTTTTTAAAGGGTTTTTCATCTTGTTTTGATAAATTGAGTTGGGGCTTTGTTTACTCATGTTGAAATACACATTATATGTTAATTTGGTTAAATTTTGATGAAAATCCGAAGTAAGGTCTTAGAGCAAATTTTAAGGTGTCAAAACTTGGGTTTTTGGGAGGTTTAAGGTTGAAATTGAAGGGCTGTTGGTTTAAGTATATTAGGAAGGTGATTTGGGGCCTTTTGGGTGTCATTTGGATGATTGGAAGTGGAGTTTTTAGCTAGGGTTGTAGGGAGTACGAATTTGAGCTATTTGAGAATTTAATTTGGTTGGAAATTTTAGATGAAGTTGTTTTGAATTCAAAGGTTATGTGTTGATTGAATATTAGCATTGATTGTGGCTATTGGTTGTGTTTTTGGTTGGCTAGAAGCAAGAGGGATCGTCGAAGAAGCTTTGGGACCGAATCTGGGTTCGTAGGAGTTTTCGCTTGGTAGCTAAGGAAGGGCGGTGAGTGGTTTCAAACTTGATTTAAAGTTTGGTTCGAGTATGCGTAGTGTGTGTGTGTAAAGTGTGCTTGGTAGGCCACTTCTATTTAACTCAAGTAGTTAATTTAGCCTTTTTTTCCATAAATGCTATTGTGCCCATTTAGCTATACTCTTGTGGATTGTGGTTAAATTGATGCATGTATATCATGAAATGTATATATGTGATGAGTATGGAATGTGGTTGATGATATATATGATGCGGTTTTGATAATTGACACTAAATAAATTATCGGTTGTAAATGATCGATCATTAGGATTAGTGTGCACACGAATTGAGTCAAAACGTACGTGGCCTTGATGGTGTTAAGTCATCAAGGAGGAGTACACTGATGTAATATTCCACCGGAAGCTTTTATTTATTTCTACGGGATGATGAGTGGAATCCCATCCGTAGGGCATGTGGCGATGAGTGGAATCCCACACATGCAAGGTCCGGTGATGAGTGTAATCCCGCCGAGGTAAAGTGTTGTTGAGGTTTAAATCCGCACAATCGGGGTAATTTAAAGTGGCCAATTAACTTGTTCATATATTGTGATATGTGATGTTGATTTACGATTGTTGATATTTGATGCTTGATGCTTAGTATGAAGTAAGATGCCATACTATGCCACTTGAAAGACTAGCTAGGTCTACTTGATTATATGTCAATGTTTGATGTATGTGAGATTAGGATTTACATGCTTGAACCCTGTATTGTTGATGTTTTTGTTTTAGAGCACCCTCACTAAGCTTATAGCTTACGCTCTCAATGTTCAACAATGCAGATCATTAGCGTGGTGTTAGCTCGAGGTAAGGCAAGAAGGGCTTTCCAAGTTGTGTGGCTCAAGTACGGTTAACAATTTCGTTTTAGTTAGCAATGTGGCAAGAGTTTTCGTATGAGCTTTGTATGACTCATTTATATGTTGATGTTTGGATGGATTGTGGTTTGTAATGCATGGATGCTATGATGAATGTTGGTGTGTGGTGGCATGTTTTAGGTTTTTAGGTTGCCTTGTGTGTGAGAGCAAACCTCTTATGTTGTCTTGTGCCTTTTAAGGCCTTTTGAGCTTTCATGTATGCACATTATTGCCTAAATTGCTCTTTTGTTAGAATGCTATGTTTGGATGCCTTATCTCATGTTTGGTTGCTACCTATGGTTCATGTATGATTGCTTAAATGTGTGTATGTGCTTAGGAGAGTCGAGAAATGTATTTAGAGTCGTGTTTGGGGTCGATAAGTTAGAAATTGTGGAGTTGCAGTGCAGGGCGTATCGGTACGCCTAAGGGCCGTATCGGTACGATCTTGCCTGTAGAGCTCAGTTTAGGCTGGGCGTATCGATACACGGGGCGTATCGATACGGTTTTTGGTCACTGGAATTCTGAGAAATTGGGGAGTTTTTGGAGTATCGATACGGTGTTGGGGCGTATCGGTACGGGTTTATCTCGTTGACCACGAGATGTTGACTGAAGAGGGCGTATCGATACGCTCAAGGGCTGTATCGATACGGTCTTCTACGAGTTGACTGTTTGGGTTGACCATGTCAAGGCGTATCGATACCCTTGATTGGTGTATCGATACGGCCTACCCTGTAAGCTTAAAATAGACTATTTATGCATGGCCGTAGTCCGAATGTGATTTCCTTTGATTGTTTTCCGCTGTCATGATCACTTAGGATATAACACGCCTCTAGTCAAGATTAAAATGAAAGAAAAAAAATATAGGGTTGCTAACCGAAGGGAACCTTATCGGGTTTCACTCGGTTTTCCCTGTGTGGCCCACTCAGACCGGTCATCCGGCCAGACCGGGACGAGGGGGTTACATTTGTTGGTATCAGAGCCTGAGGTTACCGAGACCTCGGGCAGGTAAGTGAGGTAAGTTTAATGTGTTAAATGATTGTGTTGTTTAATGCATGTCTTGCCATGAATTCTTGAATATTTGACTGATCGTATGATGTTCTGAAGCATGAATTGTTGTGTCTGGTTTAGAGTGTGTGCCCATTGCTACTATTACTTAATTTAAAAAGACTTTTTGGAAAGAGGAGTACTTGAGCACTATTGGACCCTTGTTTTGACTAACGTAATCCTATCTGTTTCTTGTTGTAGTTCATACCTTGCTAGCTGTATCATGAGACCACGTGGGAGGCCTATGATGGTTCGACCGGAACCACGGGTAGCGGCTCTAGGAGTTGAGCCAGTAGTTAGGATTGAGGCTCAAGTGGGAGAGCCTGTGGTTGGAGTTGGAGCTCCTCCACCACCTCCACCACCACCACCTCCTCCACCGGGAGTGGGAGGCGAGGCCGGGGCCGAAGGAGAGGGACCACAAGGAGGCCAAGGTGGCCAAGGACCGGCCGGGATTGACTTAGCTCCGTTGGTTTAGGCGATAGCCGGGGCATTTCAGGCTGCAGTAGCTGGAGGTCAGGCAGCACACCATCAGGGTGAGGGCACAGGATTGCCTTTAGAGAGACTTCGGGGCCTTGGGGCCGAAGAGTTTAGAGGTGCTACTCCAGAGCGATCAGAGTTATGGTTTGAAAAGACTGTCCGTATACTTTCCTAGATGGGATGTACTGGTGAGCGCAAGTTGGGATGTGTTGAGTCCTTGCTTCAGGGTGATGCCTACACTTGGTGGGTCACCATTACTACGGGTATGGATGAGGCCGAGATCACTTAGGAGTTCTTTGAGTCAGCATTCCGGAAGAAGTATCTGGGTCCGCGATACCTCGATGAGAGGAAGAGGGAGTTTATGGCATTGCTTCAGGGGAGTATGTCCGTGACAGATTATGAGATCCGGTTTGTCAGGTTGAGTCAGTACGCACCTGAGCTTGTACCTACTGAGGTGGAGCGTTGTAACCGCTTCCGTTATGAGCTGAGTGAAGAGATCAAGACGTATACTCTAGCTTCGGACTACACTGATTTTGATGTCTTGGTCGCGAGGGCCAAGGACTTAGAGCAGAGTTTGAGTTTGACCAGGCGGTCGGGTGGGTCTAGTTCGGGTAAGAGGTCCAGCAACTTTGATAGGGGTGATGCCAAGAGGCATCGGGACAACAGACACCATTATGATCATAGGCGTGGTGGCGGTAACCACGGTAGGGGCCATCAGGGTCAGAGAGCTGGTGGGAAGTTGCTCACATGTGCTACTTGCGGGAGGAACCACACCGGTGAGTGTTGGGGAAATTTTCATTCTTGTTGGAGTTGTGGGGCTAGGGACCACATTAGGCGTGATTGTCCACATCAGGTGGGACAGGCACCAGCTCAGGCTCCTGCTAGAGCCAATGACTTTTAGAGAGGCCGCGGGCGCGGTAGAGGTAACTTCCAGCCGAGGAACGATGGTCAGAGAAACATAGCACATGTAGTTGCAGTTCAGCCAGAGGGCGGAGGTCAGGCCAGAGTTTATGCTCAGCGTGGGGATCAGCATGACACCGATGTGATCGCAGGTAACTTCTCGATACAGTCTTTGGGTTTGCTTTCTTTGATTGACTCTGGGTCTACACATTCCTACATATTGAGTGAGCATGCACAGTCTTTGAATTTGCCTTGTGAGATGTTAGAGGTATGAGTTAGTGTTACTAGTTCCTTTGGGGACACAGTAGTAGTTAGGAAGATGTACCGAAGGTGTCCGTTGATGGTCCAGGGGCATATGTTTCCAGTGGATATGATGGAACTTCCTTTCTACAGTTTTGATGTGATTTTGGGTATGGACTGGCTCACGGAGCATAGAGCTAGGATAGATTTTGAAACTAAGCGGATTTCTCTGAGGCTCACAGATGACTATTAGATTGTAGTGGTGGGTGAGAACGTGAAGTTCTTATCCAATGTGGTTTCAGTATTAGAGGCTAAGAGATTAGTTGAGTTGGGGTGTGAAGCATACTTAGCGTATGTGATGAACCCTAACATGAGTGAGGTTAGACCTCAGGACATCCGAACAGTATGTGACTTTCCTAGTGTGTTTCCGGAAGAATTGCCAGGGTTACCACTGGATAGAGAGATAGAGTTCAGCATTGAGACTTATTCTGATTCAACTCCTGTTTCGGTTGCTCCGTATCGTATGGCACCGAAAGAATTGAAAGAGTTGAAGACTCAGTTGCAAGAATTGACAGATAGAGGTTTTATTAGGCCTAGTTCTTCACCTTGGGGTGCACCAGTTTTGTTTGTGAAGAAGAAAGATGGAAGCATGAGAATGTGTATAGATTACCGACAGTTAAATCAGTTGACAGTGAAGAATAAATATCCGTTGCCTAGAATTGATGACTTGTTTGATCAGTTGAGAGGAGCATCGGTCTTTTTGAAGATTGATTTGAGATCGGGTTACTACCAGCTAAAGGTAAGAGAGGTTGATGTACCGAAGACGGCCTTTAGGACTAGATATGGTCATTATGAGTTTTTAGTCATGCCTTTTGGGTTGACTAATGAACCGGCTGCTTTCATGGACATGATGAATAGGATTTTTCATCAGTATCTAGATCAGTTTGTAGTTGTGTTTATTGATGACATCTTGGTGTACTCGCGAACTGAAGAAGACCATGACCGACACTTGAGACTTGTTTTGAAGACTTTGTTAGATCATCAGTTGTATGCGAAGCTCAGCAAGTGTGAATTCTAGATCCGAGAGGTAGTCTTCTTAGGACATGTAGTGTCAGCCGATGGGATTAGAGTTGATCCGAAGAAGATTGAGGCCATTGTTGAATGGAAGCAACCGAAGTCTGTGACAAAGGTACGTAGCTTCCTAGGCTTAGCCGGATACTATAGGAGATTTGTAGAGGGTTTCTCTAAGTTAGCCGCTCCTTTGACACAGTTACTTCAGAAAAGCGTTCAGTTTGAGTGGACAGATGCAAGACAGAGAGCCTTTGAGAAATTGAAAGAAGCTTTGACCCAAGCACCGATCTTGATACAGCCTGAGTCCGGGAAGGACTATGTAGTCTACATTGATGCTTCGTATGTAGGGCTAGGATGTGTTCTTATGCAAGACAAGAGAGTAGTGGCTTATGCCTCAAGACAGTTGAAGACCCATGAGCGCAACTATCCGACCCATGACATAGAGTTAGTTGCAGTTGTGTTTGCTCTGAAGATTTGGAGGCATTATTTGTACGGTGAGAAATGCACAGTGTACACCGATCACAAGAGTTTGAAGTACATTACGACTCAGCGAGACTTGAATCTCAGACAGCGTAGATGGTTAGAGTTGCTAAAAGACTATGATCTTACTATTGAGTACCATCCGGGTAAGGCCAATGTAGTGGCCGATGCATTGAGTAGGAAGATGGACGTGGACTTGAGAGCCATGTTTGCTAGATTGAGTTTGTCCGGAGATGGTGGCTTGATAGCCGAGCTTCAGGTTAGACCTACTCTAGGTCAGCTGATTAGAGAGAAACAGCTCTTAGATAGATCTTTGGCACCTCACGTGCAAGATATCGCCGAGGGTAGATCTTCAGACTACAGTTTCAGTACTAATGGAGTTTTGTGTTTCAAAGATAGAATAGTTGTACCAGAGGACAGCGACTTGAGACGTACGATCTTGATTGAAGCCCACAGTAGTCCGTTTGCTATGCATCCTGGAAGTACGAAGATGTACCGTGATTTGAAGAATGAGTACTTTTGGGTTGGCTTGAAGAGAGATGTAGCCGACTTTGTGAGTAAGTGCTTAGTGTGTCAGAGAGTGAAGGCAGAACATTAGGTTCCCTCAGGTTTGTCACAGCCGTTGAGAATTCCGGAATGGAAGTGGGAGAACATCACTATGGATTTTGTTTCGGGTTTGCCTTTGACTCCTACGAAGAAGAACTCAGTTTGGGTGATAGTGGATCGTTTTACGAAGTGTGCTCACTTCTTGGCAGTCAACACTACTTACACTTTAGATAGATTGGCCGATTTGTACATTGGTGAGATTGTGAGACTGCATGGTGTGCCAAAGTCCATTGTATCGGATAGAGATCTGCGGTTTACTTCTAGATTTTGGGAGTGTCTGCATACAGCTTTGGGTACCCGTTTGAACTTCAGCACTTCTTATCATCCTCAGTCAGATGGTCAGTTAGAGAGGGTTATTCAGATCTTAGAGGATATGTTGCGTTGTTGTATCATTGACTTTTAGGGTACTTGGGAGAAGCATTTGCCTCTAGTAGAGTTTGCGTACAATAATAGCTTTCAGTCGAGCATTCAAATGGCTCCGTATGAGGCATTGTATGGCCGGAAGTGTAGGACTCCAGTTTGTTGGGCCGAAGTTGGACAAAAATTGTTACCTATGCCAGATTTGCTCAAGGGGACGACCGACAAGGTAAAATTGATTTGTGATCGTTTGAAAGCCGCTTCGGATAGGCAGAAGTCCTATGCCAATTTGAAGAGGAAGGAAGTTGAATTCTCAGTGGGTGAGAAGGTGTTCTTGAAGGTGTCTTCGAGGAAGAAAGTGATGAGATTTGGACGAAAGGGGAAATTGAGTCCGAGGTACATAGGGCCGTATGAGATTGTGAAGAGGGTTGGTCCTGTTGCTTATCAGTTGCGTTTACCGTCCGAGTTAGAGAAGATACACGATGTGTTCCATGTTTCGATGCTTTGTAAGTATAGGTCCGATCCATCACATGTTATGCCCGTAGAAGAGATTGAATTGAATCCGGATTTGACTTATGAAGAAGAGCCCGTTGAGATCTTAGCTTCTGACAGTAAGGTGTTGACGGGTAGATCGATTGAGTTAGTGAAGGTGCGGTGGCAACGTCGAGGTGTGGACGAGGCCACTTGGGAGAGGAAGGAGGATATGGAAAAGCAGTTTACGTATCTCTTTCAGTCAGGTAATTTCGGGGACGAAATTCCTTAAGCGGGAGAGAGTTGTAACGCCCGTGTTTTGGGGTTAGGAGTTAGCCGAGTTTATAGTCCGAGTCAATAAAATTAAATTAAAATCAATTCAACCTAAATTGGACCCATTTGAGCTTTAGGAAAATGGGAGGGACTAGGGTTGTAATTTTACCCAAAAGTTTTGAAAAGCAAGACCACTTTAATTAAAAAGTTGTCTTCCTCCCCCTTTATCCCCATTCCAACGTCTAAAACACCCCAAACCCCTTCAAACCTCTTTCAAACCTAAAACACTATTCCATTGTGTTTCTCCCTCAATTCAAGGTGCTTTTGAAAGGTAAACATGTCATCTTGCTCTCCTCTTTATCCCCTATCCACCCATGGTCTTAGTTTTGAAAGATATGAAGTTTTGAAAATTAGGGTTTGTTTTAAAGTTTTGGTTTTTAAAGGGTTTTTCATCTTGTTTTGATAAATTGAGTTGGGGTTTTGTTTACTCATGTTGAAATACACATTATATGTTAATTTGGTTAAATTTTGATGAAAATCCAAAGTAAGGTCTTAGAGCAAATTTTAAGGTGTCAAAACTTGGGTTTTTGGGAGGTTTAAGGTTGAAATTGAAGGGCTGTTGGTTTAAGTATATTAGGAAGGTGATTTGGGGCCTTTTGGGTGTCATTTGGATGATTGGAAGTGGAGTTTTCAGCTAGGGTTGTAGGGAGTACGAATTTGAGCTATTTGGGGATTTAATTTGGTTGGAAATTTTAGATGAAGTTGGTTTGAATTCAAAGGTTATGTGTTGATTGAATATTAGCATTGATTGTGGCTATTGGTTGTGTTTTTGGTTGGCTAGAAGCAAGAGGGATCGTCGAAGAAGCTTTGGGACCGAATCCGGGTTCGTAGGAGTTTTCGCTTGGTAGCTAAGGAAGGGCGGTGAGTGGTTTCAAACTTGATTTAAAGTTTGGTTCGAGTATGCGTAGTGTGTGTGTGTAAAGTGTGCTTGGTAGGCCACTTCTATTTAACTCAAGTAGTTAATTTAGCCTTGTTTTCCATAAATGCTATTGTGCCCATTTAGCTATACTCTTGTGGATTGTGGTTAAATTGATGCATGTATATCATGAAATGTATATATGTGATGAGTATGGAATGTGGTTGATGATATATATGATGCGGTTTTGATAATTGGCACTAAATAAATTACCGGTTGTAAATGATCGATCATTAGGATTAGTGTGCACACGAATTGAGTCAAAACGTACGTGGTCTTGATGGCGTTAAGTCATCAAGGAGGAGTACGGTGATGTAATATTCCACCGGAAGCTTTTATTTATTTTTACGGGATGATGAGTGGAATCTCATCCGTAGGGCATGTGGCGATGAGTAGAATCCCGCACATGCAAGGTCTGGTGATGAGTGTAATCCCACCGAGGTAAAGTGTTGTTGAGGTTTAAATCCGCACAATCGGGGTAATTTAAAGTGGCCAATTAACTTGTTCATATATTGTGATATATGATGTCGATTTACGATTGTTGATATTTGATGCTTGATGCTTAGTATGAAGTAAGATGCCATACTATGCCACTTGAAAGACTAGCTAGGTCTATTTGATTATATGTCAATGTTTGATGTATGTGAGATTAGGATTTACATGCTTGAACCCTGCATTGTTGATGTTTTTGTTTTAGAGCACCCTCACTAAGCTTATAGCTTACGCTCTCAATGTTCAACAATGCAGATCATTAGCGTGGTGTTAGCTCGAGGCAAGGCAAGAAGGGTTTTCCAAGTTGTGTGGCTCAAGTACGGTTAACAATTTCGTATTAGTTAGCAATGTGGCAAGAGTTTTCGTATGAGCTTTGTATGACTCATTTATATGTTGATGTTTGGATGGATTGTGGTTTGTAATGCATGGATGCTATGATGAATGTTGGTGTGTGGTGGCATGTTTTAGGTGTTTAGGTTGCCTTGTGTGTGAGAGCAAACCTCTTATGTTGTCTTGTGCCTTTTAAGGCCTTTTGAGCTTTCATGTATGCACATTATTGCCTAAATTGCTCTTTTGTTAGAATGCTATGTTTGGATGCCTTATCTCATGTTTGGTTGCTACCTATGGTTCATGTATGATTGCTTAAATGTGTGTATGTGCTTAGGAGAGTCGAGAAATGCATTTAGAGTCGTGTTTGGGGTCGATAAGTTAGAAATTGTGGAGTTGCAGTGTAGGGCGTATCGGTACGCCTAAGGGCCGTATCGATACGGTCTTGCCTGTAGAGCTCAGTTTAGGCTGGGCGTATCGATACACGGGGCGTATCGATACGGTTTTTGTTCACTGGAATTCTGAGAAATTGGGGAGTTTTTGGAGTATCGATACGGTGTTGGGGCGTATCGGTACGGGTTTATCTCGTTGACCACGAGATGTTGACTGAAGAGGGCGTATCGATACGCTCAAGGGCTGTATCGATACGGTCTTCTACGAGTTGACTGTTTGGGTTGACCATGTCAAGGCGTATCGATACCCTTGATTGGTGTATCGATACGACCTACCCTGTAAGCTTAAAATAGACTGTTTATGCATGGCCGTAGTCCGAATGTGATTTCCTTTGATTGTTTTCCGCTGTCATAATCACTTAGGATATAACACGCCTCTAGTCAAGATTAAAATGAAAGAAAAAAAATATAGGGTTGCTAACCGAAGGGAACCTTATCGGGTTTCACTCGGTTTTCCCCGTGTAGCCCACTCGGACCGGTCATCCGGCCAGACCGGGACGAGGGGGTTACAAGGTTGGTGCTCCCGAAAAAAATGAGGTGGTAATGAGAAAAAAATTATTTTCTAAATAATAACAAGTGAATACTCCAACATAAGTTCTAACATAATCCATAATTCATACAATAAAATAATAACAAGTGAATACTCCAACTTAAAAAGTTCTAATAGTTCCAACATAATCCATAAAAAGTTCAATCATAAAAGAATAACAAGCATAATCCATAAAAAAGTTCGACTATAATCCATAAAAAGTTTCACCATAATCCATAAAAAGTATAATCCAAGTAACAAAAACCTAAGCCTCGGGTGCATCGTCGCCGTCATCATCATCGTCATTGTCATCGTTTTCATCGACATCATCATGAAGGAGGTCAACTAAATACTCCAACCACTCTATACGCTCCTCAACTACATCAAAATGACCCATAATGTGACCCTCCATCTGAGTGATCATCTCCGAAAGTGAGGCTAAAGAAACCTCTCCCTCAGGTGCTCAAGCAATTGTCTGACGACGAGCGGGTCGAGGTAGTTGATTTGATCTTTGAGCATGAATCCACTCACCATTGATGAGTTGAAAATCAGCTCTTCGAAGAGATGGAGCACCAATAGTATTTCTTGAAGGGAAAGGAATATCTATGAAATAATTGATGCTCTCCTTCTCAAAGATATGGCTAAGGACAGTACTATAGTAAAATGAGATTACACGACCGATTCGACGGTTGTTGACGATGTATACTAGGTCGGCAAAAATTATCTGGGCAAGATTGATTCGATGGCCTAAAATAAAGCCATCAAGGAAATCTTGTTCCATATGAGAAAGCACTTTCAAAATCAGATGGTGTCCTACACATGTCAGCACATCTCATAAAGCCATCAAGGAAATCGTGTTTCATATGAGAAAGCACGTTCCTCATGATATGCCACAAACACAATCTATGTTTTACCCCGGGTAGTACTCGAGAAATTGCATTTGTCATAGCCTTATCTCTATCAGTAATAACAGTAAGCGGTTTGTACCCATCTCTCGCTTCTATCAACTGTTCTAATACCCACACATATGTATCCCCTTTATTGTTCACAATCAATGTACATCCAAATGGCACTGTGTTTCGTTGATGATTAACACCAACTAAAACAACGAACGGCTTGTTGTATGCGTTACACTTGTAAGTTGTATCAAATGCAAGTACATGACCAAATTATTTGTAGTCGGCGCGTGATACACCATCGGACCAGAACAACTTCTCCAAGTGTCCGGATTCATCCCTCGTGTGCCTAACAAAAAAGAAAGGATCAGATTCTCGCTTCCCATATAAATATGCCATCATTGTTTCATCATCATCATCTTGGACTTCTTCTCAGCTAATTCTATCCAGATAGTTGTACAAGTCCTTGGGTAGAAAACCAACATTCTAAATTGAACCAGCTTCTTTCACGAAATTTCGTATTATCTTACTTGGAGTAATTCCAGAGTGGTGCATGCTCTTTATCTTCAGCTCATCTAACTGACTGATTTTTCAGAATGACCTAAAATAAAAAAAATCAATAAATATATATAATCAGCTAGAATTTAGTATCTATCAATTTAATTATTAATAAAAATTACATACCTGATATATGTAATATGTGTTTCGTAAACCATATCATGATTATGTTCTTCCTGGAATTTCACAACTTTCCAATAATGATGGCGTTCATCCAATTTAAATCTAATAAATGCTCCACAACCAACTCTGATCTCCGATTTTTGTAGACGTATTCTGTTTGGCAAGTTATACCACTTTTCGTCTCTATGTCTCTCCTTACGGCTCACCATTTTCTTTGCAATTATTTGATTTGTAGCTCTACTTTTCACTTTCTGATCGACTCGAACTCCGAACCCTTTCACTTTAGCATAGGTATGATAAAATTCAACGCAGTCGTCTAAAGTTTTCCACTTTAGCATACTCATATCATTCTCATCATAATCCTCTAATTCTTTACCAATCTTATCTCTTATGCTTTTGTCGATGAAATAGTCAAGAGTCTTATCATCATCTATTTGTTTTGCATCGTCAACATCATGATCAGGTTCTTCTTCTTCAGAATTAAGTCCACGTTCTCTGTCCTCGATATAGGGCTCAAACTCCGTAGCTTCATATTTTTTTCTAGATCTTCAATATCTTCGATGTCTTTAATATCAACCATCTCGAAAAAAACCCTGCAATTTAATACAAGTAAATGAAAGCAAAATTAAATCTAATGAAACTTAAGAAAAAGGTAAAAATAAAACCTCAAGAAACATGCACCATACTTAAAACATGAAAAAGCCCAAAAATTTCAGTGACCAAAAATTACAGGCGTACCGGTAGGGTAATTGTACCGTACCGATACGCTTGCAAAACAAAAAATTCCAGTGACCAAAAAATGTACCGATACTCCTGGCGTACCGGTACAGTTAGCCACCGCATACCGGTACAGTATTCTTACCGTACCGGTACGCACGACGAACTGCACTTTTTGGGGGTTCGAATCGGCCATTATTTTTTCGAATCAATCAACAAAATTGAATTGTTGCAACTGATTTTGAGATTTGGGGATAAATTGAATGAAAATTAAGTGAAAAATACGTAAATCGAATCAAATTTAAGATAATTAGGGTTTCAAAAATTAGGGATAAATTACCTAATTGCAACGAAGTATTAGGACTGACGGCGGTTGTTGACGACGGTGGCGGTGGCTGTCGGCAACTGCGGCGGCAAAGGTTGTCGTCGACGGCGGCGGTTGGTGCGGCGGCAATTGGGTTAATTCCAAAGCAAAAAAACCTAGAATTTTTTGATTTACTGATAGTTTATTTTGATTAATAATATTTAAAATAAATTTAAAATTAAAAAAATATTTAATTAAATTACACTTTTAATTTTTTAAAAAATTATAATTACGCATAAAGTACTTTAGATCTAAAAGTTTTATAAAATAATCTATCAGTGTTCATCGGTGCTCGTCAATAGTGGTGTTCGTCGTTGCTCGTGGAGCGTAGAAGAACTATCATATTCTCATAATGGAAATTGAACCTATACAAGATGGAATAATATGAGAATCGTTGCCTCTTTAATAACTTATTATTAAATTTTTTTTAAATATTTATAATTTGCCATGTCGTCAAATTATAAACACAACTTATAATTATTATTTTTTCATTTGTAAGTGTAAATTAATATTGCGATTTACAAAATGTGTATTAGACCTTCGTATTTTTATTTAACATTGTGATTTAAATCTCGTAGATATTCTTAACCCTTTAACAATGCGCATATATTTTATAGACAAACGATTTGAACCCGTATTTTTTAGGATAAATATCAACCGTTTTTCTACTATAACACTTGTTGGGTTCGTAATGTAGGGCTAATTAGTTAAAAAATACTAATTTTTAATGGATGAAGATTGGGTTAATAATTTATGGTATGCATTAAGCAAATATAGAAATTTAATTAATTATTATCCATTGAAAACATCAAATTGAATAACCGTAAACTTGTAACAAAATAGTCAAACTTGTAACAGTACTAAATAATTGTTATTTAATTTATAAATTCAATTAACTTAAATGGTTTGTTATTTTTAAGTGTTGTAACATGTTTATCTTATTTATTGTAATTTAACTTAAACAGTTATATTTTCAATAAATCTGTTGAACAGAACGCCATTAAAAGTATCACGTTATATTTTAATTAATATTCTGATATTTATTTAAATATATGTAAAAATTAAACCTAACGAGTAGTTTCAGTGGAAAAGAAAATGATACTACTTTGCTTGTAAGGTGTGTGACACATCAAAAGGTTAAGAAAAATACGAACAGATACTACTTTGCAATTACCTTAAAACTAATTCAAAAAATATACGTAAAAATTAATAATTATTAAATTGTTACAAAATTACTATTTTACTTGATATCTAACATAATGTACAATGGAAAAATGCATTCTTACTATATTAGATGGATTTGTACAAATATGTTTACACCGTAACATTACTCGATAAAACACAAACAATTATAGGGACAAACACAAGACTTTATGTTAGAGGAAAAATCTATAAATTTTCAAGGGACAAGTTTATAAATTTTAGGGGGCGCAAATAAATTGTCAATGGAAATTTTCTAAATTTTTTAAAATCATATACAAATTTTCACATTTCAAGGGGATCGCCCCCAGCCCATCCCTGCAAACAGATATGGTATAATCTTAATAACTTAAAGTTTGTCATGTTTTTTTATTAGAAATGAGGATGCTACCCCACGCCTCGTTAAAAACCTCCCTAACCTAAATGGAGAAAAAAGAGTGTGTATAGTAGCAAATTACATAAACAACGAGAAACACTCGACAAAAACAAAGCAAAAGCTAATCATGGAACCCCTTGTGGCATGGCATGAGCAGCACGCATAACACGATAATAAGGAGGGCTAACCTTATCCCGTAAGATGAAATGTCGAACCGGATCAGGTGCGTCATCCAAGATGGAATGCTGGAATTGTCGATGGCCCGACAACTTAGACAGGCAATCTGCTGCCATGTTTTCCTCGCACGAAATCATCTAAAAATCTAATGACCAAGCATGGGAACGGAACAAAGTAATGGCTCTAACCAAAAGCAAGCAGCTTGTCACGACAGAAGGGTCAAGAATGAGGCCAATGGCAATGGAACTATCGGATTGGACGGTTAGACGACCAACACCAAGAGATCGGGCTACCTGCAGACCAACGAGAATACTCCACAGCTCTGCCTAGAGAGGGGAGACATCACCAGCAACTTTACAATAACAGCGGACCCAATTACCTGAAGAATCACGAAACACCCTCTATCGAGCCCATACCATTATTAGGAGAGACCGCGACATCAGTGTTTAGGCAGAGGCCATCATGAGTTGGCGGTTTCCAGTGGTGAGGCACATCAACACTCGGGGCATGCGGTACCATAGTAGGGGTCTTGTCCGCAAAATGATTTGCCCATACCAAATCGATCATGTAAACATCACATAAAGGAAGACAAGTTCCCTTGAAAATGAAATCGTTACACCGTTTCCATACCTGCCATAGAAGAGAGAGGAAGAAACAACACCACGAGGCGCGCCAAGATCCCACAGACATTGTGCAACGAACATTCATATCAACCCAATGTTCCAAAGTGGTATTAAAGAAGAGAGTGTGGCTACCACTTGGAACTAAAGACTTCCATAAACTCCTTACAGGGCAATCACGAAGAACGTGAAGGATAGACTCATTAGCGCAATGATAGCTCGGACAAGACGAGTCAGATAAGAAGCCACGTCGTGAACGTTCATCATTAGTCATAAGGCGTTGTTGAAGGGCAAGCTAGAGAAAGGTCTGAATACGTTGGGTAACCAGCAAGGTCCATAGAGAAGACCATTTATGGTCCTTGGGATCCCACAATGATTCCATCAAATGATCATAAGCTGAGGAAATCAAAAAATCACCCACCATCGTATACTTCCAGGCTGCAGTGTCGTGAGAATCACCCAATTGGGGAGGCATCACCCAAACAACGTGGAGAATGGCCTCGGGATGCAACAGGTTAGATGAAGTCCCAATGTTCCAGTGACCATCATTCTGAATGAGATCACCAAATTGAATATTAGCAGTTGCCAAGTTTGGCTGACAAACCCAAGGGCGTGGGGGCCTTAAAGATGAAACCCAACTATCATCCCAGAGGTGCACAATGTTTCCATTCCCTACAATCCAATAGATACCATCACGAATCGTGTCCCAAACATTGGATAAGGCTGGCCAAAAGGAAGAGCAAACATGTCGAGTGATAGAAAGGGGCAAAGCTCGGTCATTTTGTACTTCTGTCGCAATACTTGAACCCACAAAGCATTTGGGGAGCTAGCTAAGGTGAAGGCGGGTTTTTTCTTAAACGCTAAATTACGATCATTCGACCTAGGGATACCCAAGCCACTACGACATTTAGGTTGGGAGATAGTGGCCTAATTCACTAAATTGACCCTGCGCACACCTTGGGTAGAACCCAAATAAAGCCTCAGATAATTTTATCGATTTTAGAACAAACACCATCTGGCATCTTTGTTGTTTGCATGAAGGAATAGGGGATAGCAGCTAAGACGGAAATGGCAAGAGTGTCACGGCCCGCAATAGATAGAGAGCTAGCAGTCCAACCATTAAGTTTAGAATGAAGCTTATCAATTAAAAAGTCAAAATCAGTAATTCTCTGACGATGGTGGAGAACAGACACGCCCAAGTAGGTACCAATGGATAAAGTTTGAGAATAACCAAGAGCAGAACTAATAACATCAGCAATAGCGGGGTTAATATTGGGACTAAAATATATTTGAGACTTACGAGCACTAACACAGAGCCAAGAATAAGCCCCAAAGTCAGCAAGAATATCAGAGATGATATGGACCTGACCAATATCGGTTCTGGCATAGAGAATGAGGTCTTTAACAAAGAACAAATGTGAGAGGGGGAGACCATGACGAGCCATAAGAAAAAAAAACCTAGTGACCAATGTCAATAGCACTACGAATCGACTGACCAAGACGCTCTATAGTCAAAACAAATAATTAGGGCGATAAGGGATCGCCTTGGCGAACCCCCCTCGCTAGTCTAAAAGGAGGTGACAAAACTTCATTCCATTGAACCCGAACGATAGATGAAGAAACGCAGTGCATGATGATACGAATAAGAGAGGCAGGGAAACCCGCATCAACAAGAGTCTCACGTAAAAAATCCCAACGGATATGATCAAAGGCTTTTTCAAGGTCTACATTGATCGCCATTCAACCCTGCTTAGTCTTCTTGGACCTCATAAAGTGAACAATCTCTTGGTTAAGAATGATATTCTCTGTAATAGAACATCTCGTTATAAAGATAGTTTGAGTGGGTTGGACAAGAAGAGGCATGATGTGCTTAATGCGACGGGCGATGATCTTGGTCAATAACTTATATATAACTGAGCAAAGACTAATAGGCCAAAAATTAGTAAAAGTTTGAGGGGTTTCTAACTTAGGGATCAGAACAACCGTTTTGCGTTGAAACTCAGGTTCAAGCTCACCTTCGGTGAAGATAGTACAAATAGATCGATATACGTCATGACCCACGATAGACCAATGTGTTTGGAAGAACTCAACGAGAAATCCATCTAGTCCTACAGCCTTTAGGTGGGCCATAGATTGGAGAGTTATCCAAACCTCTTCCATAGAAGGTATAAGGCCAAGAGGGTCCATGAGCTCACGCAGAACCATGGGAAATGCACCCAAAATAGGATAAGCAATAGTGGTGGCAACCGGGTCCGAGAAAAGATCCCTGAAAATTGAGTGGCTTCATTGTGTAGATCATGTTCATCATCACACCAAGTACCATCGGGCAATTTTAAGGAACTGATATGGTTGCTGACACGGCGCTGCTTAGACCTACGGTGAAAATAAGCAATGTTGTGGTCACCCAAAGTAACCCAGTCTGATCTCGATTTCTGACGCCAAAAGAGCTCCTCTTGATCCAAAAGATTTTCAAGCTCAATCAAGAGATCATGTTCAAGCTGCACTAGGAAACTCGAGTGTCAGTGTTCAAGCGCTTTTTGGGCACCACGAAGCTGAGCCGTGATATATCACTTCCTAGAACCAATATAACCATAAACAATATTGTTCCACACATCACCAGCCTTAGTGAAGACAACAATAGTTTCGTACATGGATGAAGCCGAGGCCCAGTTATCATGCACCATACGTTGAAAATCAGGGTGAAAACGCCAACCTGAGAAATACCAAAATGAACGAGGGGTTGATGAGTTATTGGATTTTCCAATCTTTAACAACAAGGGATGGTGATCAGAGCGCACACAGAAGACATGGGTAAGGACTCAAAAAAGGATTCATTCTAGAGATCATTTCACAATATACGGTCAAAACGCGCATAGGACCAACCCCTAAACCAAGTAAATTCAAGACCTTGAAACCCCATATCCCGAAGGCCATAGTAAAAAATGAAACTCTGGAAATCACAACAAGCACAGACAGAGTTTGCCCCCTGTCGCGACCGTTTTAAAATTGTTTGTAGAAAAACAGCCTGACGATTAGGGTTTTGGAAATCGGGGTTTTTCTATTGTTAATCCGATCTTGAAATTAGGGCTATTTCCATTTTAATTCAAATTTCCTTTATTTATTCTCAAAAATAATTTTGGAGTTGCCACCGATAACTTTGGTAGACCGGACACCATAAAAACGGACCATAAATTCTTTTAATAAAATTTGGGTTCGGGAGTCGTTTACGTGTAAGAAAGGGTCAACACCCCTACAACGCCCGTTATCGGTACCTCATTAATTCCACGTGGCATTTTGGCGTTTCGAACATTAATATGAATTTAATTAAATCTTTTAATTGTAAAATGGATTCCATTTCGAATGGAAATATCCTTTCATAAGAAAATACATTTTGGACGAATATAAATTTTGAAATATCCAAATACGTTAGGACACTTCAATTTATATTCAAAATGTATCTCAACACAAAAGGTTTAATGCATGTCCAATTATGTTTTTTATCAATGCATGTCCAATTATGTTGTTATTCATTTTAAGTAAAAACCTAATTAGGGCTCCATTAATTAATTAATTTAAATTCTATGAATATTATTATTTTTGGGGCTTTTATGGTAATACCTAAATGATTGGACACTACTCATATCTAGCCCAAAATTAATAATATTCCTAACATTAATGATACTAATTATTTAATCTTATTTCAATTTTATTAAACTAACAACATATGATCTCAATTTTCTATGTTCAAATGAAACATTGAATTTCTTACTTAAATATTCCCTTGACCAACATCACATTACAATGTGATACTAATTAACTTAGGATATTTAAGCCTTGTTCAATATTCATTCATTTACTACAATGTCCTCCCCTATTAAATTATTTAGATTTTATTAGAGAACTTAGTCTTAAAAGGCTTTAATCCTATTTTATTAAGTATGTTAAATTCCCCTAATCATGCACACTATATGATTATTTAAAGAACATGCACCAAATGCAAATAGATTAAAACAATTAAATTAAATTAAACAAATCAATTATGGACGAAATTGGAATAGAAGCATAATTACATGGCTAAATCATAAGGGAACAGTGACTAAATTGAAATGTTATTAAAACATGGGAGCCAAGTCATACATCATTAGTGACTAAATTGAAAGGGAAACAAAATTGGGAGCCCAATGTATAAAGGGTGGAAGAGAAGGGCGCGGATCCTCTTGACCTGACCCGACTGGATTCACGAACTCGCCTAACCCGATGTCAAAACGGAACCGTTTTGACCATGCTATAAAAGGGGCGAGACGAGTTCGCTTAGTCATTTCCCGAACCTCTCTCTCTCTCATCACTCTTTCTCTCTCCTAATTCTCTCAATTTAAACACCCTAAACCCATAAAACTTCATCCCAACTCGATCAAAATCCTAAATTCATCCATGTTCTTCACTCGTTCTTCCTATTTTCTCATTTCAATCCATCACAAACACGAAAATTTTCATTTTTCATGTTTCTTCTCGATCAAACACTCATTTTTCACTAGAACACCCACTGTGTTCTTCATTTTTCTCGCTTTAATCCATCACAAACACTTAAACTCAACCGTTCCATGTTTCCCTTCGATCAAATCTCCCATTTTAACCAAAAATCAAACTCAGTTCTTCCATTTTCCAGCCACTAGAGGCAACGTCGATCGTCGGCCATCGTCTTCGGTCATCCCTAACCCTTTTCCGGTGACCACTGCAACTTCCGATCATCTTCTCCGACCAAACCTAGGTTTCTTATCATCTTTTTTGACCAAACATATAACTCTGACCACTGCGCTCCGCCGCTGGAGTGGTTTATGGCCACTGTCTACCGCCGTGGTGAAAACCTAAAAGCTCTATTTTTTCCTAATTTTTACTCCTAAACCTAAATCTGCTATCGTTTCGTCAGAAACGCCCTGCTTCCCCACCTAAACTACCTACCTGAAACCAAATCACACACTCTCTATCTATCATTTTCAACTCCGGCTGAACCTAACTCTTCGCTCTCGGTCACCGGTGACACTCAGAATAAGATAAGTGCTCGACACTCTTTGATTTCGGTTTTAGATTTAGTTTTAGAGCTAGTTTGGCTACTTTTTTTTAATTTTTAGAACCTAAATCTGGTTTGTTTTTATATTTTAGTGCAGAAAAAGAGAAAAAGAAAGGAATATTACCTTTCGATGGTGGTGATTCAACTCTGGAAAAGGATTCTAGCGACCGATCGACTTCCGAGCTTCTCCTCTGGTAAGACTCTTCACTTTCCTATTTTTCTCTCTCTCTAATTATTATCAGATCATTAATGCTGTAATGACTGGGTCATTATTATCTCAACAGTTTCTCTCTCCTTCTATTTATATTAGACAAGATGATGTCATCATCACTAACGTCGACGATGCCAGTTGGGTCTAGTTGGGGGACGATCTGCGTGAAAACAAAATGAGCGAATAAGGAGCTTACACATGGCATCACTGGGCGGGAAAAAGAAATACAACTTGGGCTTTTGTGTTTGTTTGCTCGGTTGAACAAAGAGAACAAGTGTATTAGGCTTAAAAATGTATTATGGGCCTTTATTGTAGTTTGGGTTTTGTATAAAAGATGGACTCTAGTAATATATTTTGGACTGAAATTATTTTATCTGTTTAGCCTTATGTTTATTTATTATATTTATCTATTCAATTTTATTTATATCGAATTATATATATATACGGGTACCCAGATAAAATACGGGTATTACACCTTATTTACTCTCAGAGGCATCAAGGGTAGCATTAAAATCACCCAAAAGGAGCCAAGGTCCTTGAACAGTGGACGCGAGAGCGCGGAGATGTGGCCAAAGAGACTTGCGTCGCATAGATTTAGGACTAGCATAAATAAGAGTAACCAGAGCGGAAGAGTCTAATTGCTTGTAAGTGATCTGGCAATGAAGAAACTAAAATGCAGAAGAATATCGACATGAATAGCTTCATGCCAACAAAGCCAAATACCTCCCAAGAATCCAGAGGCCTCAACACAATGAGAATAAGGAAAACCCAAAGCCGAAATAACATAATCAACACGATAGCCATTGATGTGAGGTTCAACAATACCAAACAACACATGCTTGCAATCCCTGAGATATTGTTTCGCAGTTGTTAGAAATTTGGGATGCCCACATCCTTGGGCATTCCAACAAACAATATTCATATTAATCATTAAAAAGAAGAGAAGAAACGGCTTACTAATCCTGTTTATGAGACACATATAAACTCTAGGTCTTTGTCGTGGTAGCCACAAACAAATTAGCACAAGGGGTAGCAGTTACAGAGGCAGTCACAGAAGGTGTAGCAATAGCTTTCGAAGTCGATCCGTGAAACTTTACTGGTGTAAGAATGTCATCTGCAGCATGGGTTCATCTGGTGGCTCAGGGCTTGGGACTTTCAAATGAGCCTGATATGGAGACTTCTCAGGTATGTTTGGATCGAAAATTTTAGAAACCACCATCGTGGTATGCTTACTTTTATTGAACTTTGGGGAGGGGCAGGGAAAAGGAGTAAACTAGGCTAAGCTTAGAGATGAGTTGCATCGGGTGGTCAAATTTGAGTGCTTTTATGTCGAAGCAGCAATAGGAAGTTGGACGTTGAGGGACTTGCGGATAAGGACGAAAGCAGCCAAGTTAGTTGGGCGAGGCTCAGGAGAGACCTTCTTTTTGCCGCGAGAAGCATCAATGGACGGAGCAATGGCCAACATTTTACTGGGAGAAGCCTGGTTCACCACATGGTCACGGATTTCAATGGTTAAAGAGGCCCCTAATGCACTAGGGAAAGTTGCGTTCGCCACATGAGTCACAAGAGAATCATCTTTAAAGATGGGGTTAAACTGGAAATCTTTGATAGCCAAGATGGAACTACTCGGCTCAATAGGAATATCCTTGCGAGTACTACGTCGTTGGTGACGTTCGACCATCATCCATGGTCCAAAAGGCTCCGTTGCCGATGGTAAAACAAGAGCTTATTCAAAAGGCAGTTGTCGGGTAGTATCACCTGCATAGGGATGGCCATTTAACCTATACCCGATGGGTTTCGACTCAACTCGATCCTATAGGGTCAAGTTTTTTAAAGAAAATTTCGGGTTCGGATATGATTTTTTGAAGATAAGGTTGGGTCGAGTTTGGGTTTAAGGTGAAAAAATACCCTACCCGACCCAACCCAACCCGAAATAATAGTTTAATTTTATTCTAAATATTTAAGTATAATTGCTACAATATCCCTATATATATTATCTCCCTATTTTGTTTAACAAAAACAGAATAATTATTATAATTCTCCCTCTTTATTTGTATTTTTTCAATTAGCTCTCTATTTTATCGAATAAAGATGAAAAATGATTATTTTTATTTATGTCGGGTTGGATTCGGGTTTTTACTCTAGAATTCAAGTTCGGGTCAGGTGGAGCATCATAAAATGTCGGGTTGGGTCGGGTTTGGATAGAGGTATTAAATTTTCGGGTCGAGTGTGGATCGGCCAAAACCTCGGCCCAACCCGACCCATGGCCATCCCTACATGTGCAGGGTTAGAAATAGAGGGGCAAATATCCTTCACATGACCATACTTACCATAGTTGAAGCATATGGTCGGTAAAAAATCATATTCAACCACTTGAACACGACCATTAATGAGAAGCTTTGGCACCAGAGGTTTTTGAAGGTCCATGCTGATCGTCATTCGCGTAAAACGCTTCTGCAGCCATGTACCGTTTGATAATCTAGTTTTAAGACAAGACCAATACATTCACCTATCGCGGTGATCATACTTTTCTAATAAAACGTCACCAGCAAACCAGGCAACCGAATCCAGGCAACGACCCAATTGGAGTGCGTCTGAGAGGTGGAGAAATCGACGGTCCAAGGCTCCACAATTAGGTAATGCCTGAAAATCACCCAAAGGCCACCAGAGACAACCTTCGTGTAGTCCAACCTAGTACGGAATGTGACAAAAAATAATCGTTCTCAATATTCATAAGACGAACGACTTGGGAAGTCTTCCAAAGATCGTACAATCTGGTATGGAGAGTGTGATACCCAATACGACGACTAAGAAGTTTAATAACCACTATTAAGTCCAGATTCTTCACTGTCATGGCTTAGACATGCTCTAAGAATTCGATGGAGATTAGACCATAACCGTGGAACGAGTGACATCACCTTCAAGGAGAATAACATCCTTCTCATCTACGATCCCCTCAACAATAGACTTTTGTGGTGGTTCTTTAAACATTGGCGTATCCTTGTATGATGGCAAACCTAGTGAAGGAGCAAGAGTAGCCATCGAATCAATTGGATCAGAAGGTGCATGAGCGACGGTCGATGAGATAAAAGGGGAACCATATGTGGCATGAGTAGAGATCGATGGAACAATAGGGGAATTAGGGTTTATCGAGTGGCCCTCAGGCATGGACACATCTATAGTAGACAACGTAACATCCATTTGCAGAAATACGACCGGAATCAGAGAGTTAGCATCAGGCCGAGAGAAGGGGTGGTTGACATCGGAGGAGGCGGGGGTAGAAAATTCACACATCATCTTTCTGTTAAATTTTCAAGAACAAACATTAAATACAAAATAGTAATTACATCCATCGTTAAGATTGACCAGAAAATCTTGATCTTCCAATAAAATAATTACATATTTCTTAGGGCCACTACCTATTTAATAATTAATTATTAAATGGGTTTTGATGTTTATAATCTAACCCCTCATTAAATTACAAATATAACCTATGATACTTACACATTATTTTATAACACTTTAATACATATAATAATTTTTTTGAATATTCTAATTTCATTACAATGTATTATTTTAGTCTAGTATCTTATCTTGATAAACACACGTATACTTACAGATTACGTTGCTCAAACTCGGGCCACCTAGGAGAACATATCACCCTTAACCACTGAGAGCATTCAGTGGATTATAACACCCATGGCACTTATAACATAATTAATTGTTTAATTTTGTATCACACTTTTTAATAACATTATACACAGGGTGGAAGATATAAAGGACTAGGGGCATGTCCCCAAAATTTTGAGAAATTAGAATTTAGCCCCTAATTTTTTTAAAAAATATTAATTTGTCCCTTCAATATATTTAGAAATTTGTATTAAGCTTCAAAATTTCAAATATTTTAATTAAATCTTCTCTCATAATTTTTAAATTTTTTTATTAAATCTCTCATACTTTTAAAATTTTTAGCTTAAGCCTTTAATTTTTTAAAAAAATTGCCTCCCAAACTCTCACTTATAATTAGGGGTGGTTACGGTTAGTTAACCGTACAAAAATAATTTGTCGGTACAGTCACCCAAAATTTCGATTTGACATTTTACTGAACCGTTATCGTTTCGTTTAAAAGTTAACCGATTTATTCAGTAGGATTGCTCAGTTAACCATGAATCATTTTATCAAAGGAAAGAAACTTCGTCACAATTTCGTCCCCTCCTTGTACCCATTTCTATCGTTCAAAGGAGTTTTTTTATTTGAATCTAATGATCAATGAGAGAAATTTATTCAACCAGGGCCCTTATTTTTCTCAGAGGTCATGCGGCAACCCGACGCAGAGTGATCGCTACAATAAATGAATCTCAGTACCGAAAATTTTACTATTAATTTCTATATTTTTACAAGTTTAATAATTGTCTAGTCCCTACATTATAATAAATTATCGCTGTAATTAGGGATGAACGTTCGAATGAGTTGAGTCAAGTCAAAAAAATTTAAGTCAGTTGATTTTATGAGTTATATTTTATAACTTAAACTTTATTTGAAATTTTTTCGATTCAAATGGAGTCGAGTTCAGTAATTGATTTCAATTTAAACGACTTTCTATAACCACATACGATATATATTTCTTCATATTTTTTTCTTATGCGGTATACATATACCATGTAAAGTTGTGAGACTTAACTCGAACTTAAAAAATTAATACATTAATTACTAAAAATTTTAAATTATTTGAATTCTCATTTTAAAACTCATGCTTTATTTAAATTCTTTTGAATCGAACTAATAAACTATAATTCAAGTTAAATCAAATTGAATTTTTCACATAAAGTCGAATAAAAATTTTATTTTTTTAAGTCGAGCTTCGTTTACCCCAACTAATCATTTTTATTATTTTTCAATCATTTAAACCTCTGTGATCTTATTATGTCTACCACTTCGATTAGAAAAATGACGTGGCTCCACTAGATGCTGCCGCATATAAAAACAAGTTAAAAAATTACAGAATTTAGATAATCATAACAATTCTAAAAAAAGTAAAAACTCAAAAATTCTGAATTTTTGTTGAAGGATGATATGTTTTTCTTATAGCCTCTTTTAATTATTTTTTTAAAATTATTTTTTTTGAATTTTAGTGATTCTGGCAGTGGGAGAATAGTTTGAATAGTTTAAGATTTTTTGTTTAAGAATGATATGTTTTTCTTATAAAGTTTCTTATACAATTTTTTATTAAATTTGGATTTGAATAGTTTTATTTGTACGATGTGCGTAGTAGCCCAGTGGTGGATCCAAATGTCTCTTAGGGTGGGCACCTCTATTTTTTTAAAACTTTATATATTTGACTTCAGTTCTCTTACTTTTTATAAATTAGTTCTTAATTTTTAAAATTTTATGAGTTGTGTCCACCCTAAAATTTCTAAATAATTTGTGTGCCTACCCTCAAAAAGTTCTAGACCCACGACTAGGTCTGTGTGAGTTTATGACTTAAAAGAAAAACATATATTACCATCGGACCACATTAAGAATTCTATTTTTTTTTAAAAGTTAGAATTTATTAATTGGTTGTGTGGTCAAAGCTATTCATGTTGTCTTATATTGTGTGGATTCAAATTTCGACACTTGTATTAAGAATATAAACATCTCTTTGCTTTAATAAAAAAATTATTAAATTATTAAAAATACAAAAATTCCTCATAACATCTAGAAAACATATTTTTTATTTTAGGTTTTTTATAATTTTATATTTTTCTGAATATTCTAGTCTGATTTTATATTAATATATATATATATATATATATATATATATATAACATATATATTTTTATCAAGCAAAAAATATATTATATAGATAAATTGTTCAAACTCAAATTTTATGAAAAAAAAGAACGCTTCATTTTTCATGATAACAGTCAATGAATTATATCACTTTATAATAAATGAATTATGAATCTTAGGCAAAATAGAAGAAAAAATGAAGAAAAAATCAATTTTGTTTCCTTGAAAAAAAATGATAAAGATGTTTAATCGGGTAACTCGAAGTCCAAACCCGAAACCCAATTTGACCCGTTAACCCCCCTATATAAAGGATCATCTCCTTCCATTCATTCCTCGCCAACCATAAGATGATAAGACTTCTTCTTTAACTAAATAACTTCAGAAAACCCTAATTTTCCCGCATTTTACGGGAAAATTTCCTTCCTTTTCCATTTCCCCAGCCAATTAATCTCGTTTACATCTGTATGGTGAACTCCGTTTTAGCAGCTTAAATGTTGTTGCTCTGAAGCAAGTTAAAAATCATTTTCAAATCTAAGTCTGTTGTAATTTTCTTCTGAAGGGGCCGGCTGGGGATTTCGAAGTGTAGGGGGGAAAGAGGGTGCTTTTCCGGTTTTAATAGGGTTTTTTGCTGCCTCTTTTGAGGGGGGTGGCCGGGGCCTCGGCCTCGGCGGGTCTTAAAACCCCCAATTCTCGACAACCATCGAAATTCGTTTTTCTGAAAATTTGTCCTTTAATTTTCCGATTCGTTTTTTAGATCGTCGCGGATTTTTTCTGAATGGGGATGCCGGTCTTGGCTTGCCGCGTAGATGCTGCCGTAGCGCCTCCTGGCTACGCGACTTTTACTGCTGGGGACAGCTCCCTTGCCGCGGCGGTCCCATTTTCTTCCTCTACCACCGCTACCGCCGCATCTGATGATTCCATTTCAGCCAAATGGTCCCCTGCTCATTCCGCCGCTCTCTACCGCGTTGACAGCTGGGGGGCTCCTTATTTCGCCGTCAATGACTCCGGTAATATCGCCATCCGCCCATACGGATCGAGCACTTTGGCCCACCAAGAAATCGACTTGCTGAAAGTCGTTAAGAAAGTTTCGGATCTGAAATCAGTGGGCGGACTCGGGTTACAGATTCCCCTCATTGTTCGGTTTCCGGATGTGCTGAAAACCCGGCTCGAGTCCCTTCAATCGGCTTTTGAATTTGCCATCCAATCTCAAGGCTACGAGTCTCATTACCAAGGCGTTTATCCCGTGAAATGTAACCAAGACCGGTTCGTTGTTGAAGACATTGTCAAATTCGGGTCGCCATTCCGGTTTGGTTTGGAAGCGGGGTCGAAACCCGAACTCCTCCTTGCCATGAACTGCCTTTGCAAAGGAAACCCAGAAGCTTTATTGGTCTGCAATGGCTTCAAAGATGCCGAGTACATTTCCCTTGCTTTGCTCGCAAGGAAGCTGGCGTTGAACACTGTGATTGTGCTAGAGCAAGAAGAGGAGGTGAAATTGGTTATTGATTTAACCAAAAAGCTCTCTGTTCGTCCAGTGATTGGACTCCGAGCCAAGCTGAGAACGAAGCATTCGGGGCATTTTGGGTCGACTTCGGGTGAGAAAGGGAAGTTTGGGTTAACAACCAACCAGATTTTGAAGGTTGTTAAAGAACTTCACGGTTCAGGGATGTTAGATTGCTTGCAATTGTTGCACTTCCATATCGGATCCCAAATCCCTTCAACTGCTTTGCTTCAAGATGGTGTTGGTGAAGCTGCGCAGATCTATTCGGAATTAGTCCGGCTTGGTGCCAACATGAAGGTTATTGACATTGGTGGGGGCCTTGGAATCGATTATGACGGATCGAAATCTGGTAATTCGGATCTCTCTGTATCTTATGGACTTGAGGAATATGCTTCTGCTGTTGTTAATGCAATTCGGGTTGTTTGTGATCGAAAATCTATCAACCATCCCATTATCTGTAGTGAAAGCGGTAGAGCCATTGTTTCTCATCATTCCATTTTGATATTTGAGGCCATGGGTGCGGCTGCTCCGACGACCCCAAGGATGGACCAAATTAACATTCCGACTATTATGGAGGGATTGTCCGAGGATGCTCGGGCTGATTATTGGAATTTGAGTGATGCTGCAATGAGGCATGATAATGAAACATGTCTGTTTTATGCTGATCAGTTGAAGCAGAGATGTGTGGAACAGTTCAAAGAAGGGACTTTGGGGATTGAACAACTCGGTGCTGTTGACGGTTTATTTGACTTGCTTACGAAAATGATTGGTGGTTCTGAGCCTGCTAGGACTTATCTCGTGAATCTTTCGATCTTCACTTCTATCCCGGATTTTTGGAGCATTGGTCAGATTTTTCCTATAGTTCCTATCCATCGATTGGATGAAAGGCCCGTGGTGAAGGGTGTTTTGTCTGATTTAACTTGTGACAGTGATGGGAAGATTGATAAGTTCATTGGAGGTGAAACAAGTTTGCCTTTACATGAGCTGGATGGCGATAGCGGTGGTGGTGTCAATGGGCGGTACTATTTGGGGATGTTCTTGGGTGGGGCTTACCAGGAGGCCCTCGGCGGAGTCCACAACCTGTTTGGTGGCCCGAGTGTTGTTACAGTGTTACAGAGCGATGGTCCACAGAGCTTTGCTGTGACTCGGGCAATGCCTGGCTCATCATGTGGGGATGTCCTCCGAGCGATGCAGCATGAGCCCGAGCTCATGTACAACACCCTCAAGCACCGTGCTGAAGAATTTTGCAGATTCGATGCTGCTGTTTTATCTAGCAGCCTCGCTCACTCCTTCCACAACATGCCTTATCTTGAACTGGCATTGTCATGTTCATTGACTGCCATGAATAACAGTGGTTTTTACTATTGCAAGGAGGAAGATTACAATGCAGCTTTGGTGGAGTGTGGCACTAGTGAGGATGAGCAGTGGTCCTACTGCCTCGCTTGAGGCAGCGTTACTATGCACGGGTTCTTCGTTCTATAATATCTTGATTTAGTTATTGTTTTTCAGTTTTAGTTGTTGATTTCCATCTTTAGTTTGCAAAAGATGTTTAGCAGACAAGGTCTTTTGCATTTTCTTGATAATGAGGGATGGGACCTGACTACAGAATCCTTCTTGTTATTGTTTCGTTGATGTAGACTTTCTCGGTTTTAGCTTTTAAAACTTTCGTGTTTGTTTTTATTCTTGTTTCTGTTCACTCTCATGGGTGTTTGGTCTTCTTTTGAACCCTTGTGCATGTTACTTGTTACCATGAATGTTTTCCAACTGATTTTGATTTGCTCATTCACTGTATTTAAGTTCCATATCTTATAATTAGGCACATGCCAGTAAACCCACATCGTAATTGGTGTTGTTTTGCACGATTAATCTAGCTTTGTATGAACATTACAAGTAACAGTATCTTTTTTTCGAACTTTGTTCTTATTCGGGTTAAAACTGGTAAATTTTAATTAGTTGCTTGATTTAGCAGAATCTTGATGGATATGGTTACCATAGGACATCATTCGAGCAAAGTTACCATGCATCTTTTATCTAAATGTGGACTGTTGTTTCATATGTTACAACAGTGATGTCCTCTTATTCTGTCATATCTTATTTATATGATTGCGATCGAATGTTCTTTTTCCGAGCGAGTTCCCCAATATATACTTTTTCATTGTTGTTTCAGTTCTAATGCCTCCGACAGCCCATGATTGCTAGGTTTGTATATTTAGTTGTGGCAATAACTTGTGTAATTAGTCTCGGATCCTCCCTAGTAATAAGCATATCGTTCAGATTGCTAATGTGTTCATAAATTCATGCAGTTTCTCTGCGTATTGATTGCAATGTTATTTGAGCTTTGGAACAATGCCGTCGAGTGTGTCTCCCGTCGGTTGAGTACTGGAGTTTATTGCAGAAGAAGGCATTATCTATAATGCCATTTGGGGTAGGCAAATCATCTCTCAGTTTGCATATGCTTCATATTACGAGTATTCGCGTATTGCTTTTGCTCCATTTAGATCTAACATATCTACTACTTATCCGATTCGTGTAGATGATGGAGACTGCAATCGCGTGGGTGAATAACGTAAACTCTTCCAAAGGGAACCTATGTTAGCTTGCAAATCCACCCGAAGGACTTCTTGGATTCCTCGAAGCCGAAAGCTATGTGAGCAGATTATTTTCGAATATATGCATTGCTTGATTCTTTGATTTATTGTGCTCTGCTTGATTCTAATTCGTGTGAATGGATATCCATAAGACTAGGAAAGATATCTAGAAAGACAGAACTGTGTTGGCAGACTAGTGCACTCGAGTTCAAGATTAGATCTTCATCTGTTCGGTTTAATTACCGATGCCGCACATATATGATACGTGACTCGTATTAATTTATACGAACCTTAAAATAAAGTTAACTATTAGGACATAGATGTGTAAATATTTTACATATAAATTCCATAAACTATCCTATGCTTTCTGACATTCGAAGTCCGATAATGCCTTGTAATTGAACATGTAACATGTTAACGTGGGTCGGCCCCTTTAGAAAAGGATAAGAGTTAAGATACCTAAGATTCTGAGATTATGATATATATAATGTGGGGTTTGGCTGTCTTATATTCTTGTCTTTTGCTTTAACGATGGAGTACTAGGGATGGATGGATAGATGGAGTAGTAGGGATAGTCACAGCCTTAGCCTTGAAAATCTCAAATTCTCATAAACTTTATTGTATAAAAGATAGAAGGCAGATTTTCCAAAGTTGAAGACACGTGGATGGATGATGTTGTGGAAATTGAGGCCTGCAGCCTGCTGTTGTCTGTGCATTGATGAGGGCAATCATTTCCTCTCTCTTTTATCATTGCCCCCAACAACTTTCTGCATGCAAATATTGACTTCAGATGGAGGACAATCATTGCATATTATTGTGTAATCTATTTGCTAAATTTGTTATTAATGATTAGCATAACTAGACTCGATTAGAAAATATTGAAATTTTTTATTTGTCAACTGAATGCTAACAAATTTGAAAAGATTTTGAGATACTTTGAGGGTACTTGAACAATAAGTTACCTGCTCTATGTTAAGTCTTCAGTTATGAAATAATGTAGATGTATGATGCTTAATCCTTTCATTTTTACATGAAATCAAGAAAAGAGGCTTAACCGGAGCAGTTCCACCCATTTTGGGTTTAAATCATTTCGAATTCGGGTCACTTTTAATTCAACTCATTTTGAGTTTATATGGTTATAAATTCGGGCACAAAATGCAGTTTCAAGCATTTTAGTATTGTGATAATCTCATGAGGAAGTTTATAAAGTGATTACAAGTACATTGGAATCAAGAACAAAAATAGTCTCAACAATCATTTACACATCTACCAGAGAACAATTCCCCCAACATTTTTATCATCACCTCAGTGTTTTTGTTCGCAACAACTTAGTACACGTAGCCCTTGACAAACATTCCTTTCTTGGCTTCTTCCGATTCTCCCTCGCCAGTGTATTTGCCGAGCTGAGCAAGCGAGTTAGCCTTGGCACGGACAAGCAGTGTGTCCTGGGCGGCCTTAACGTTCTCGGGTCTGCCTCCCCATGTTTTCAAGCAAGTGTTTTGGAGAGCTCTGGCATAGGAGAACGAGACGTGCCATGGGTTGGGAGATTGGTTCATTGCGTTCAAGTTGAGGGTTGCTTCAACCTCGGATTGCCCACCGGACAAGAACTGTTTGACAAAAGGTTCGGTAATCAGTACTCGGATTCACTAACTTAAGACGAATGATTCTGAGATCATAGTATTGTTTTATTGAAATGTACCATGATTCCGGGGACGGCTGGGGGAATTCTGCGGTGGAGGAGCTTCAGGGTGTAGTCAGCTACTTGCTGTGGTGTGGCCTTGTCCTTGGATTCGGCACCCGGAGTAACCATGCTAGGCTTCAAGAGGATGCCCTCGAACATCACATTGTTCTCAGGACAGCAAGGTAGAAGAAAACCTCAGCCCAAACCTTTTGTGCTACTTCGAAATTCTCAGGGGTCTTTCATCTGGCTCCACGATTGGCACCAAACCACTGTCCTGCAAATGACAATCAATGCAAAGATTCACATTACCGTCACATGAATTTATCGTGATTACGAACATAACGAATATTGTTGCGATAGGGTTACTTGAGAAATGGCAGCATAGCGGGCAAGACCCCAAGCTGCTTCTTTAACTGCAAGGGCAGATGGACCATTGGGAATGCTCACAACAGTACGCCTGATTAATTATAAAAGAGGCAGGCGTTAGGTTACATAAACAATGTTACTTCGTGATTACACAATATGAGTGGGGAATTTTATCGAACACTTGGAGTACCATTTGGCGAAACGAGCACCCTGCTGGTAGTAGGCAGCTGTGCGAGATGAAAGACCGTCGAGACCTTGGCACCAAGACTCGTTGTTGGAACCAGGGAGCGGCACCAAACCCTGTTTTCCCATAAAACGGTTAATTATGTCCGGAAGTCCCTACACTATGGTTCAGATTCTAAATTGGTGCTCAAACTACAAAATGTTTTAATTAAGTCCTTCAAATACCATTATCAATCATGTTTTTCCATTAGCTTAAATGCATGCTTGTAATAACATAAAGAACATTGATAAAAAAAATAATTTAATAGAACTATTTCTAAGATATCAAATTCGAACTATTCATGTTATAGGTATATACGTGTAAAATGTAACTCACATGTTTCAAATACGCTCATATCTTATCAGAACTAACATTCAATATGCAAATAAGTAGCTAAACTGATAGAAATACTTGATTAATGTGACAATGATACCTTAAAGAGTCAGAATAATTAAAAGTTTTATGACCAATTTAAAATTCGAATCATATTTATTTCAGAACATCAGATACAATTAACCTATAATTGAGATGCTATGTGGTGAATATTGTTATTTGGCTTTTTACCTTGTCAACTTTAATACCAGGGATAATGTTTTGATCAACGAGAACATCAACCATCTTTTTACCATCGGCGGTGGACTGGTAAAGAGTCTCCTCGAAAAGGATAGCACCAGAGATATATTCGCCGAGGCTGGGGCGGACACGAGAAGGGTACGGTATTCTTGCACTACAACAAATTTCTCATTTTATGACGAAATTTCTATATGGCATTGTGAATAACGTCACAAAATATGCTATAAACGTGACAGTTTCTCACTTTCGTCACAGTTAGTGAATAATGATATATTTTTTCTGACAATTTTAATAAAGGTCACTATTTTTGTCACTATATGTTTGGCGCCTTAAAAGAAATTTGGAGGGAAATATTTCAATGACGTTTAGTGAAAACTGTGACATTGTTAAATCGTCACCAATTAAATGAAAATATTAGTGACAAATTATCATTATTATAACAATGCAATGTTAATTAGTGACGATGCAAATTCATCACGAATAAAATATATTTGTGACACTTTAATTCGTCATAATTTAGAAGAACAGAAGATGACATTTTATTTTTGTCAAAAAAAAACATGTGTACGCATTAGAATCTTGATCATCACTTAATTAGTTGTTGTGTTGTTGGTTGAAATTCAAGTTATGTTCTCGGTACACTTGAAAATTATTTACTAAATAACCATATTTCTCTGCATCAACATGTTTATTTGATAAACATTTAAAAATATCGATAAAAATTCAAATTCTTGTATCATATCTATGCATCGTACACGCATACATGTGGTTTAAAAAACAAAATACTCATTAAGTTTTCAAGGCTTATAAATCTTTCTTTGGTTAAGTACATACGAGAATACTAGTTCTTGTTATTTCAAGTGAGATATTGCTCATACCTCGTATTGTCTAAAACATGAATTAAACCGAACAAATCTAATTAAAATTATAAAACTTTGCATTACATCAGATCTTTCAGGGTAAGCTAAGGAATCACAAATATAAAGCATAAACAGACCATAACACGAATATTTTCAAGGCATGTAACTGAAATTATTGTTCAATTTTATTAATATCTATGAAGTTTCATTCGTGTTTACTAGCAAATGTAAGCTTTAGACAATGTGATATTGGCTTTTATGAATTGACGCTTTAAACTTTAATAATGTTTTAATTGATAAATAAAAACAAATACTATTAAATAAATCACATTACATTCTTGGATCTATCCTTACCTTTTACATTGAAGTATCAAAATGTTCAATATAAAAACATGGATGACGATAAACCACAATCGAAGATGGTTAATGACAATAGTCTTTGTACAAACTCAAACTTATTTGCCTTTTTCATGTGCTCCTTATTTAACAATAGCGATGGGTGAACATCTCTGTGCAGCATAAACCTATCATAAATTTTCATTTGGTAAAAGAAGAACAAAAGGTAAAATTATATGTTGACTCCTTTAACAACAAAAGACCACATTATCATTTTGAGTACAAGAGATTGTTAAGGAAAAAAAATCAATTGGAAAAAAATAAAAGCTTTACTTAACTTTACAATATTAATCAATAAGATCGAATTACAAAAACTAATAAAGGCTCTAAAATATTATGTTTAAAAAATGAGCATTATGTGCTAATAATAAAATACATGTAGCCATTAAAAGCATTAAAATGTGAGAATTTTTTTTGGCTAATAGCTTTAGCAATCATCTATTCACCAACAATAAAAGCATAAATCAGAAGTCACATAATTTGGGCAAGATTGATGAGTCAAATGATCACTTCTAAAGCTACAATAGGTAAACAATAAGAATTTAAGCCGGTCTAAATTAAAAGTGTTAAAAAACGGTCATAAGTTGAGTGATAATAGAATAATAATGATGAATAAGAAGAGAGAAAAAATTCATGAATTCAGTTTCGATAACACTTACTGATATGAACCCGGTAATGTGACTCGAGTCATATAGATGTGCCCGATCGTGATTCTAGTAAGAAATATTCTTTGCTACGCTTTGAACTCTGAGATATCATAAAACATACATGTGATATGAATAACAATATAATAAAAAAATTAATGAAGAAAGGAATTGGATAGGTAATTTGGATAGTATGGTGGCTAAGGATGGAGGATGATAATCATGGAAATGTGTAAATCAAAGGAGTGATGGGAGATGCTAAAGGCGGCGTGAATTTGTATGGTTGCAAGGATAGCGAATTGTGACCCGCTAACTATAACGAGCTAGGAAGCAACAATATACTTTGATGGAGTCGAGGTGGAGGAGTGTGAAACGTGACCCACAAGCTATAAGAGAGCTTGGAACCAACGCTATAGCAAAATGAAATGGATAGAAGACTACAAGCACAACTTGAAGCCGATAGAGTTCTCGCAAGAACAAGATGAAAGCAATCTTTCAAAGGTTTATATTCTCCAAAAAAAAGTCCTTACAAATAAACCTAAGGTGCCTATTTATAGTGTGGCTAGGCACCATATGAAAAGTCACACAAAAGAGAGATGAATGCTCATCTAAATGCTATTGAATACAAATAAATGAAATGTTTCTTTCTTATCCTTTTGATGGATGAATTTTGCTTTAAATTGAGATGAATTTAGCCTTAAATTCGTCCAAAAGGAGTGGTGACTCTTGGGCTGCTTCATTTTGCTTGCAAATGGATAAAAGAGAATGAATGTGGACATAGGATGAATGTAGACATCCCACACATCCAAATCAGCTTGTCTCTTTGAATTCCTTGATGATTTTATCACTTAATTTGATGATTAAATGATATTAAACCAGCCTTCATTGCTTGCCCATTTGTGGAATATGATCAGCCTTCAAAAATGATAAATAAAGGCCTTGAATGCATAATTTGAATGCTGATTATTGCATGTCCCTTCTCTTGAACGTGAATGGCCTTCATTGGTTCATAATTTCAACCTTGAATAGGTGAATTATGAAGCTTAAATGCTTTGTCACTCTAAGAAGATGAACAGCCTTGAAAAGATGAAAAGATTTAGCCTTAAATTGCCTTCAATTGCCTTGTTTGCATGAGTAAAGATGGTTATCAATGACTTGTTTCCAAGTTGAAATTGAAAAGTCTCTTCTTTAATCCACATGTCACATGAACCTAGACGCACACAAAGGATTTATTCAAACTTAAAATAATAGATGCATGAAACAATTAAAGAGTTAGTTAATTGAGTGAACTAGTTAAATGAATGAACTAGTTTAACTAAAGAACTAACTTTATTGAATTTAACTAAATGCATGAATGAAGTAGTTTAAATAATGATTTAAGATACATAATTAAACTACTTCCCTAAATGAACTAAAACTATAAATGAAGTGCATGCTTTAATGGCCAGCACACTTTATCAATGCAATGGAAGTTTGAAATACTTAAATTCTCATGCAAATGCATGCATGAGCAAGGTAAGGCATTCCTCCCTTATTATTTCTTCTTTCTCACGTTCATGGCTTGTTGTAAACAAGCTTTCCATGGCTGATTGAAACTCCTTGGCCCGTGCACGTGTAATGGGGCCACTTGGGTACTTCTCCGGGTCCTTGTTCTTGATGGTCATATCAGTCCCTCCCTCTTTAAAGCGATTTGTCCCCAAATCGTCACCTACATCAAAAGGAGATAAATCAGCAACATTAAAGGTTGCACTAACATTAAACTCACCTGGGAGGTCTAGTTGATAAGCATTATCATTGATCCTTTTAACTACTTGAAATGGCCCATCTCCTCGAGGCATCAATAGATTTCCGTTGGGCTGGAAACCTTTCTTTTCTCATGTGCAACCACACCCAATCTCCCGGCTCAAAGACAACTCTCCTTCGACCCTTGTTTGATTGCTGCTCATATTGCTTGGTTTTCTTTTCAATATTATCCCACACTTGTTGATGAAGTTTCTTAACAAATTCAGCTTTGTTAAGTCCATCTTTATTCACAATTTGATCAGCGGGTAATGGCAATAAGTCCATCGGAGTTAATGGATTGAACCCATACACAACTTCAAAAGGAGTGTGTCCTGAGGTGGTATGGACTGATCGGTTATATGCAAACTCCACATGTGGTAAGCACTCTTCCCATGTCTTTAGATTCTTCTTAATAATGCTCCTAAGCAACGTGGAGAGTACTCGATTGACCACTTCGGTTTGGCCATCCGTTTGAGGGTGACAAGTGGTGGAAAATAGCAGCTTAGTTCCAATCTTACTCCATAAGGCTCTCCAGAAGTGGCTTAAGAACTTCACGTCTCGATCGGAAATGATAGTTCTTGGCACACCATGTAATCTCAAGACTTCCCTGAAAAACAAGTTAGCAATATGTAAGGCATCATTAGTCTTGTTGCAAGGAATAAAATGAGCCATTTTGGAAAATCTATCCACTACTACAAAGATGGAGTCTTTGTTATTCTTTGTGCGTGGAAGCCCTAGCACAAAATCCATTGAAATGTCCATCCATGGTGCTTCTGGAATAGGTAGTGGCGTGTAGAGTCCATGTGGCATGGATTTAGACTTAGCCTTCTTGCAAGTGATGCAACGTTCACATAACCTCTCTACATCCCGTCTCATCTTTGGCCAATATAAATGCTCTTGAAGTATGGCCAAAGTCTTTGCTATTCCAAAATGTCCCATTAAGCCTCCTCCATGGGCTTCTTTGATAAGTAATTCACGTGTGGAACCTTGTGGAATACAAAGTATTCCTTCCTTGAATAGGAACCCATTGTCCCTATAATAGTTTTCAAACGTGCCTTTCTCACAAGCTTTGTAAATTTTTTCAAAATCAGAATCAGATTCGTATAAATCCTTAATGAAAACAAAACCCAACAACTTAGATTCTAAGGTGTTTAGAAGAGCGTACCTCCGAGACAATGCATCGGCAACTATATTCTCCTTACCTTTCTTATATTTGATGACATAGGGAAAAGATTCAAGAAACTCCACCCATTTGGCATGTCGTTTGTTGAGTTTATGTTGCCCCCGAATGTGCTTCAATGCCTCATGATCGGTGTGAATAATGAACTCTTTAGGCCATAGATAGTGTTGCCATGTTTCTATTGCGCGAACAAGGGCATACATCTCCTTATCATATGTTGGATAATTCAATGTAGCTCCACTTAATTTCTCACTGAAATATGCTATAGGACGTCCACCTTGAGATAATACCGCTCCAATTCCCACACCTGATGCATCACATTCAATTTCAAACGTTTTGTTAAAATCAGGTAAGGTAAGCAAAGGGGCATGAATTAAACATTCTTTAATGTCATTAAAAGATTTCTCTTGGTCTCCCCCCCAGAAAAAGTTAGCATTCTTCTTGATGACACTAGTTAAAGGGGCGGCAATGGTGCTGAAGTTTGGCACAAATCTCCGGTAAAAGCTTGCAAGTCCATGAAAACTCCTAACTTGAGAAATGCTTGCTGGTCGTGGCCATTCTTCAATGGCTTTAACCTTCTCTTTGTCAACCTCTAAGCCTTTAGAACTCAAGTGTTGAACATGTTCTTCCATTGATTTACTATAGATTAAGATGTCATCAAAAATAAACCACACAAAATTTACCCAAAAACGGTCTAAGAACATGGTTCATTAACCTCATGAAGGTACTTGGTGCATTAGTTAAGCCAAAAGGCATAACCAACCATTCATAGAGTCCTTGCTTTGTTTTAAATGCTGTTTTCCATTCATCACCTTCCCGCATCCTTATTTGGTGATAACCACTCTTAAGACCAATCTTAGAGAAAAGGTTAGAACCACTAAGCTCATCTAACATATCATCTAAACGAGGAATAGGGTGACGATACTTTACCGTAATTTTGTTTACCGCTCGACAATCTACACACATGCGCCAAGTTCCATCCTTCTTTGGCACAAGTAATACCGGAATGGAACATGGGCTAAGGCTCTCCCTCACGTAGCCTTTGGCCATTAGTTCAGCCACTTGCCTTTGTAACTCCTTGGTTTCCTCGGGATTGCTTCGGTAAGCTAGACGGTTAGGAATGACGGCACCAGGAATGAAATCTATTTGATGTTCAATGCCACGGATTGGTGGCAGCCCACTTGGTATCTCCTCCAGAAATAATTCGTCAAATTCCTGCAACAAAGACACAATAGAAGAAGGCAAAGTGTGATCAAGTTGGTTAGTGTTCAATAAACTTTCCTTGTACACAAGTACAAGTAATTCCTTTCCCGACAGCAAACACTTTCTCAACTCTCTTTCTTTGGTAAAAACACTCATTTTCGCACCCTCACTTTGCTCACTCTCACTTGCTTTTACCTCCAATTTTGATTCTCTCTCTTTGGCTCTTTCAATAATTTCTCTCAAATGTATTTGGTCTTTGTGAATTTGTTTTGGTGAAAGAGGGGCTAAGGTAATCTTTCTTACTCCATGGGTGAGTGTATACCGATTGGTATATCCATCATGCATGACTCGTTTATCGAATTGCCATGGCCTCCCAAGTAGTAAATGGCCAGCGTGCATCGGAACAACATCACAAAGAACTTCATCCTTATACTTTCCAATGGAGAAAGCAACAAGAACTTGCTTGGTAACCTTGAGTTCTCCTCCGTCATTAAGCCACTGCAACTTGTAGGGATGTGGATGCTTTGTGGTTGCTAATCCAAGTTTTTCTACCATAAGAGTACTAGCAACATTAGTACAACTACCTCCATCAATAATGACAAAGCATACCTTTCCATTAACATGGCAGCGAATATGAAAGATATTCTCGTGTTGCTCATTCTCTTCACTCGCTTGCACACTTAGGCTCCTTTTCACAATAAGGGCCTCTCCTTCTGCTGCATACTCTATATCATCACCTTCATCTTCTTGTATGGCAACAACTTCATCTTCCTCCTCTTGTTCCGATTCAACCTCTCCATCATCACGAAGAAGCATGGTGTTGCGATTTGGGCATTGGCTTGCAATATGCCCTCTTCCCAAGCACTTGAAGCATTGTATATCTCGGGAACGGTTTGGAACATTCAGAGCCTTACCTTTGCTAGTTTCGGCAATGGCCTTGCTTCCTTTGGGTGGTGCACCTCTTTCATTGGGTGGTATTGGAGGACTCCGTTTGTAAGAACTTTGCCCCCATCTTGATGATGCTCCTCCATAGGTTCGTGTGGAACCCTTCCGTTTAAGTTGCTTTTCCACTTTTATGGCCATATGCACCATGTCTTCGATCTCCACATAATGTTGCAACTCAATGACGACCGCAATATTTGGGTCAAGGCCGGATAGAAATCTTGCCATGGTGGCTTCTCGATCCTCATCAATGTTAGCTCGGATCATGGCTACTTCCATCTCTTTAAAGTAGTCCTCAACACTACGGTTGCCTTGGGTGAGATTTTGAAGCTTGTTGAACAACTCCCTATGATAGTGAGTTGGAACGAACCTCCTACGCATAACGGCCTTCATCTCATTCCAAGTAGAAATTAGATGTTCGCCATTGCGTCTCCTGCTAGATGTCAACTGATCCCACCATATTAGTGCATAATCTGTAAATTCAATGGCTGCAAGTTTTACCTTCTTAAGCTCGGAGTAGTTGTGGCACTCAAAGATGTGCTCAACTTTTTTTTCCCATGCAAGATAGGCTTCAGGATCCGTTCTTCCTTGGAAATGAGGAATGGTTATTTTGATGTTGCTAAGATTATCATCAACTCTTGGCCGAGCTCTTTGGTACCTAGGTTCTTGACGCCTCAAACTTTGCTGGGAGGCTCGCTCGTCTATGAGTTCTTCGTCCACCTCTCCCTCATACTCTTCCTCATGATCTAAATTATGCCTTCGTTGAGATCTTTCCTCCAAATGATCTAATCGTTCTTGCATCGGCCCCAACCTTTGTTGCAACAACCTGTCCATCTCTCGGATAATATCTTGAAGATTGGAGTTAGTTGCATCTACGTTAACATTATTACTTCCTCCAACAGAGTTTCTCACGGAATTTTGAGACATTATTAGTAACAAAAATAAAAAAAAATTAAAACCTCACAAACACAAAACCTCACCTATTCCACTCCAAGAAAATGCACTCACACTCGTGTTTCACTCGGGATGGCTTTTACCCTTGATGTGCACTCTTGCCTTTTCCACTCTTGCTCTCAATCAAGTCCTTTTAAAAACTTCCTCAAGGCTTGCAAATGGCTTGTAGAATTCGGCTGAAAAAACAAAATTTGGCGAAAAGAATTTGGAAGGTAGGATAAGAAAAAGTGGCAACAACAAAAAAAGGGTAAATTGTGAGAGTTGGTAAAGATGACAAAATAGTAGCAAAAGAAAAATGATGTAAGATTTTTTTTTTAAAGAAGAATAGGGAATACGATGCCCCTCCCTCTTTAACTTTCTCTAATTTTTTTTTCTCGATTTTTTCTTTCTTTTTTCTTTCTTTTTTTTCAGAAGAGAGACAACGACTATCTTACTGAATCAACCTTGCTCTGATACCAATTGATATGAACCCGGTAATGTGACTTGAGTCATATAGATGTGCCCGATCGTGATTCTAGTAAGAAATATTCTTTGCTACGCTTTGAACTCTGAGATATCATAAAACATACATGTGAGATGAATAACAATATAATAAAAAAATTAATGAAGAAAGGAATTGGATAGGTAATTTGGGTAATATGGTGGCTAAGGATGGAGGATGATAATCATGGAAAGGTGTAAATCAAAGGAGTGATGGGAGATGCTAAAGGCGGCGTGGATTTGTATGGTTGCAAGGATAGCGAATTGTGACCCGCTAGCTATAACGAGCTAGGAAGCAACAATATACTTTGATGGAGTCAAGGTGGAGGAGTGTGAAACGTGACCCACAAGCTATAAAAAAGCTTGGAACCAACGCTATAGCAAAATGAAATGGATAGAAGACTACAAGCACAACTTGAAGCCGATAGAGTTCTCGCAAGAACAAGATGAAAGCAATCTTTCAAAGGTTTATATTCTCCAAAAAAAAGTCCTTACAAATGAACCTAAGGTGCCTATTTATAGTGTGGCTAGGCCCATATGAAAAGTCACATAAAAGAGAGATGAATGCTCATCTAAATGCTATTGAATACAAATAAATGAAATGTTTCTTTCTTATCCTTTTGATGGATGAATTTTGCTTTAAATTGAGATGAATTTAGCCTTAAATTCGTCCAAAAGGAGTGGTGACTCATGGGCTGCTTCATTTTGCTTGCAAATGGATAAAAGAGAATGAATGTGGACATAGGATGAATGTAGACATCCCACACATCCAAATCAGCTTGTCTCTTTGAATTCCTTTGTAACCCCCTTAACCCGGCCTAGACGGTTGACCCATATTAAGAAGATTACACGGGGAAAACCAAAGTCAACCCAAAAGTCAACCTTGATTAACGACCTTTTTTTTTTCTTTTTAAACTTCTCTAGATGCAAATTATCCCTAGATATAATCACAAGAACATCATATACAAAGATCATAACCATCAGAGAACATTCAGGGACTTAATTGCACAAATTATAACTTTGGGGACCAAATTGTAAATTCTGAAAATTATAAGGACTTAAGCCAATTTAAAGTTACCAACTTGAAATTAATCATCTTTCATGCTTCTCTGCCAAATTTCAGCTCAAACGGGCATCCCAAACTCATACAATTGCACAAACAAGTTTCAGGACCAAAATGCAAACATTGCAAAATATTTAACCATCAAATTCAGAGCCCAACGGGCGAGTGTTCCGAAACAGGGAAGACCTGTTTTGAAACGCGGGACCGTTCCGCAACGTGTTCCGAAACATGGCCTGGCAGTAGCCAAACTGTTCCGAAACAGTGCCTCCCGTTTCGGAACGCCCAGGCCATTTCAGGCCCCCGTTCCGATACGGTAGCACCTGTTCCGAAACAGGCTGCCCAGATTGCAGAAAATCAGCTGGTTTAACATGCAATTCACCTATCAAACATGCTCCAAAAGCCACCAAACTTTACCAGCAAGTCACACAACATTCATGGAACATAATTGCATCAACTAAACATCAACATGGCATCAATTATGAAAAGCCCCAAATCCATAAACATTCTTCCTATCTAGCAAACCATTCAGGCATCAAACCTCCAAATAAACCACATAAAGGCCAATTACAATTACCAACATTATTAGCAATATAAATCCAACTTAGGGAGTCTAAAACATCTCCCAAAACAACAACATAGGTCCCCCATTGCCAAATTACCAAAAAGCTAATAGTGTTTAAGAAACCTTCACCATACATGAGCTTTGTTCACTACTTGGATTCTTCACCACCTTGCTGCCCTCAAATGCACTTTAATGCTTTGCATTATTGGTTTAAGAAAGAGAGAGAGCGTAAGCAAAAGCTTAGTGAGGTATGCTCATTAAAACCACACAATAATGCATTTATAAAACACCTTTATAAATCATACTTCAAACCAACATTTAAACATGCTCATAAGCACTTAAAACAAGCAACTCATGCTTCAAGTTCATATCATGTCATATTGGCAACAAGTGATACATTCAACATAAGACTCACACATGAACTTTTAAACACCATTGTGATCTTATACTTTCCAAGGACCACACATGGACTTTTGAACACCATTGTGTCCTTAACCCCATGGACTTTTAAACACCATGGCCCATGGACTTTTAAACACCATGGCAAGGACCACACAAGGACTTTTAAACACCTTTGTGTCCTTAACAAGAACCATCCAAGGACTTTTAAACACCTTGATGTTCTTAAATAACAAGGCTTACACAAGGAATTTTAACCACCTTTGTAACCTTAACCAAGGACCAATCATGGACTTTTAAACACCATATTGTCCTTAAATACACAAGACTCATCCAAGGAATTTTAACCACCTTGATGATCTTAACCAAGAACCAACCATGGACTTTTAACCACCATGTTGTTCTTAAATAAACAAGGCTCACACAAGGACTTTTAAACACCTTTGTGACCTTAAACATCACTTGCCAATATGCATCATTAACAACATTAATCCACTGTTTTAAAGCATTAAACCAAGCCATAAACATCATGCATCTTTAAGCATCAAACCACATTTAAACAATGTTCAAAAACAAGGATCTCTTACCTTGAGCATCCTTCAACACATGGCTTATAATCTCAGCAAATAAACATGCTAAATATGCTTTCAAAACAGGATTTAAAACATGCAAACAACCACATTGCATACAACCAAACCATGGCTCATCATCAAGAGAGTTTTCCGAAAACTTACTCTTGAGCTTAGCTAAGTTGCTCAGACTTAAACTAAGCTCCCAAACCTTCAAAACATTGGTTTCAAGACTGAAAACCAAAATCTACTCACCGATTCCGTTTCGCCTCTTGCCGAAACACCAATCAAGCTTCCGGATCACCACCACTTGGATCCAAAGATGTTTCCCCTGTTTTTAACACATCAAAGCAGAGGATTAATGCATCATCATGCATTAATAGCTTCAATGAAAGCACCTAAACCCGCTGCTCTCATCTACACTCCACTTTCGGCTACCAAACACAACCGAAAATGCATCCAAACAACTTCACAACATTACCCAGCCATGATCCATCAAATCTAAACATTCCTAAACATCAATTAACATCCAAAATGGATCTCAACACATCCTTATACCTCCAGCCATAACAGATCATCATGATCACTCCAAAAACCATCAAAAACACAAGCTAAACTTAGGAAATTCAACCTATCCGGGATTGCATTAATTAAACCTCAATTCCTTATCAAATTAACATTCATTTAACATAAAAAATACACCTCAAATCACTGCTTAAACAGATCATACGAATTTTCATCAAAATCAAGCAAATCTTGCATTTAAAAGCCAAGATCATGAATACATCTATAAAACCTTTTATAAAACACAATTTAAGGATTGAGAACTTAGGAATTTCAGTAAAGAACTGAGAGTTTAGAGGAGAAGGACGTTCTTACCTCCAAACTTGAGTTTTCTCCCTTTTTGGAACCAAAATCTTGAAAATCTAATTAGTAAATGGTGAGGTTTTGATGAGGAGATGATTAGCAATCAAAAGAGAATTGAAAAGAGGTATTTAGGTAGCAAAATCAGAGGAAAAAGCTCTGGAGAAAGATGTTTGGTTTGAGAGAAAATGAGAGAAAAGGAAAAATGGAAAATATGGAAAGTTAGTTGGAAATGACAAAATATCTTCCCTCCTTTTTAGTTCTATTTAAAAAAAACCTTTAATAAATCATTTAATATCTTAGAAAAATCTGGAGAAACTCTTTTTGGATAAATAGCTCCTTAAAGATTCAAAGTTTCAATCCTTTTTAAAATAGTCACACAGTTTTCAAAAATTACATTTTGGTCACTAGCCAAAATGTCATCCTTCCAAACCTCATTTTGTAAAATTGATTTCGCAGTTCACTTATATATATTAAAAGAGGATTTTAGAACATTTTTCCATATTTTTAATGCAACCTGAACTAGGTTTTCCTAATTTCACTCTTTTATATTTGAACCGCACTTTGACCGAACCGGTCCAAGCCCAAAACTTCTAAGCCCAAAACCGGGGCGTTACAACTCTCCCCCCCTTAAGAAATTTCGTCCTCGAAATTTACCTGAAGGAAAGAGATACGGAAACTACTTCAGCATATCATCCTTCCGTTCCCACGTGGCTTCCTCAACACCACGGTGCTTCCACAACACCTTTACCAACTCAATGGTCTTGCCACGAAGAACCTTGCTGTCCGAATCCAGAATCTTCACCGGTTCCTCATCATAGGTCAAATCCGGATTCAATTCCACTTCCTCCACAGGCATCACATGCGGAGGATCCGATCTATACTTCCGGAGCATAGAAACATGAAACACATCATGAATCTTCTCCAACTCTTGAGGTAGCCTCAACTTGTACACAACAGGACCCACACGCTCAATCACCTCGTATGGTCCAATGTACCTAGGGCTCAACTTACCCTTCCGGCCAAACCTCATCACCTTTTTCCAAGGCGAAACCTTCAAAAACACACGGTCACCCACCGCATACTCTATCTCCTTACGCTTCAAATCCGCGTAAGACTTTTGCCGATCAAAAGCTGTCTTCAAACGCTCACAAATGAGCTTCACCTTCTCGGTGGTTCCTTTCAACAAAGCCGGCATCGAAACCAACCTCTGACCCGTTTCAGCCCAACAAAGAGGAGTCCTACACTTCCTCCCGTACAAAGCCTCATAAGGTGCCATTTGAATACTTGCTTGATAACTATTGTTATAGGCAAACTCCACCAAAGGCAAATGTTTCTCCCAAGAGTCTTGAAACTCAATTACGCAGCACCTCAACATATCCTCCAAAATCTGGATAACTCGCTCAGACTGACCATCCGACTGAGGATGATAAGATGTACTGAAATTCAACCTTGTACCCAAAGCTTGGTGCAAACACTTCCAGAAACGCGATGTAAACCTCGGATCCCTATCCGACACAATCGACTTAGGCACACCATGCAGCCGCACAATCTCAGCAATGTACAGCTCCGCAAGCTTATCCAAAGAAAACGTAGTATGCACAGGCAAGAAATGAGCACACTTCGTCAGGCGATCCACAATCACCCATACTGAATTCTTCTTCGACGGTGACAAGGGTAAACCAGATACAAAATCCATGGTAATCCTTTCCCACTTCCATTCAGGGATTCTCAACGGTTGCAACAACCCTGAAGGAACCTGATGCTCAGCCTTAACTCGCTGACACACCATGCACTTGCTCACAAACTCTGCAACATCCTTCTTCAAACCCACCCAATAGTACTCATCACGAAGATCACGATACATCTTAGTACTACCAGGGTGCATAGCAAAAGGACTACTATGACCTTCAGTCAAAATAGCACGCCTCAACTCAGCATCATTAGGCACTACTATCCGACTCCCAAAACACAACACTCCATCATCATTAAAACAGAAATCCGAAGGCCTACCCTCCGCGATATCCTGAACATGCGGTACCAAGGAATCATCCAGCAACTGCTTTTCCTTGATCAACTGAACCAAAGATGGTTTCACTTGCAACTCAGCCACAAGACCACCATCACGCGAAATACTCAAACTGGCAAACATAACCCTCAGCTCAACAGCTACCTTCCTACGCAAGGCATCCGCTACAACATTAGCTTTCCCAGGGTGATACTCAATCGTCAAATCATAATCCTTGAGCAACTCCACCCAACGTCGCTGCCTAAGATTCAACTCCTTCTGAGACATTAGATACCTCAAACTCTTGTGATCCGTGTACACAGTACACTTCTCACCATACAGATAATGCCTCCAGATCTTCAAAGCAAAAACCACCGCAGCCAACTCAATGTCATGCGTAGGATAATTGCGCTCATGCACCTTCAACTGTCGCGATGCATAAGCCACCACCTTACCCTCTTGCATCAACACACATCCCAAACCAACATAGGATGCATCACTGTAGACCACAAACTCTTTCCCTGATTCAGGTTGAACCAAGATATGAGCTTGCGTCAAAGCTGCCTTAAGCTTCTCAAAAGCCTGCTGTCTCGCTTCCGTCCACTCATACTTAACATCTTTCTACAACAACTTCGTCAAAGGTGCAGCAATCTTAGAAAACCCATCCACAAACCTCCGGTAGTATCCCGCCAAACCAAGGAAACTACGAACCTCATGAACAGACTTAGGAACCTTCCAATTCATCACCGCCTCAACCTTCTGAGGATCAACACGAATCCCCTCAGCAGAAACCACATGCCCAAGGAACACCACTTCCCTTAGCCAGAACTCACACTTGCTTAGCTTAGCATAAAGCTGATTCTCCAACAAAGCTTGCAGCACAATCCTCAAATGCTCTTCATGCTCCTCCTCAGTACGCGAGTACACGAGGATATCATCAATGAACACCACAACAAACTTGTCCAGGTATTCATGAAACACACGATTCATCATGTCCATGAAAGCTGCAGGAGCATTTGTCAACCCAAACGGCATCACAAGGAACTCATAATGCCCATACCTCGTCCTGAAAGCTGTCTTAGGCACATCCACATCCTTCACCTTCAACTGATAATACCCTGACCTCAAGTCAATCTTAGAGAACACAGCTGCTCCCCGAAATTGATCAAAGAGATCATCAATTCTCGGCAAAGGATACCGATTCTTGATAGTCAACTTATTCAGCTGACGGTAATCAATGCACATCCTCATAGTGCCATCCTTCTTTTTCACAAACAAGACCGGTGCACCCCAAGGCGACACACTTGGCCGAATGAACCCACGATCAAGCAACTCTTGCAACTGTGTCTTTAGCTCCTTCAACTCTTTAGGTGCCATTCTATAAGGGGTAATGGACACAGGAGTTGTATTCTCATACAGCTCAATCCCAAACTCCACCTCGCGATTAGGAGGTAAACCAGACAACTCCTCAGGGAACACACCAGGGAACTCTCGCACAACCCTGATATCTTGTACACGCAACTCCTTAGAGCTAGGATTCATCACAAAAGCTAGATAAGCTTCACAACCTTGCCTCAGCATCCTGCTCGCCTCCAATGTAGACACCATATTGGCAATAAACTTCATATTCTCACCAACCACAACCACCTCATAATCATCCGCAAGCTTCAACGAAACTCGCTTATTTTCACAATCCACAACAACACGATGCTCAACAAGCCAATCCATACCAAGGATTACATCAAAACCATAGAAAGGCAACTCCATAAGATCAACACGAAAAACATGATCTTGAACAACCAAAGGACACCTTCTATAAAGCTTTCGAGTCACAACAGTCTCACCAAAAGAACTAGTGACACGAACACCAACATCCAAAGACTCAACAGGCAAACCAAGCAATTCAGCATGCTCACGCAAGATGTAAGAGTGCGTAGATCCAGAATCAATCAAGGAAAGTAATGACAAGGATTGCAAAGTAAAGGTACCTGCGATCACATCCGCGTCATTCCTTCCCTCCCGCTGAGCATACACCCTGGCTTGGCCACCACCCTCAGGCTGAATAGCCACAACATGGGCTACACCTCGGCCACCCTCCTCTCTCCGCTGGAAATTACCACGGCCGCGCCCACGACCTCTCTGTGGTGCAGCAACAACAAGAGCACGCACTTGGCCACCAGCCAACATAGGACACTCTCGCCTCAAATGATCCGCAAATCCACAGTTCCAGCACCCATTTCCAGCTGCCGCAACAGGAGCTTGCACCTCCCTCACAGCTCGAGGACAATCACGCTTCATGTGACCACGTGAACCACACGTCCAACATGCACTCGGATCAGCTCTAGCATTACCTCCCCGAGCAGGCGCACCACCACCTCGCTTAGCTGAGGACTGATAGTTCTGATCACGTCCCCTCTCCACCACCGGAACTATATTCAACTGCTCGCTTGCCATCACTTGACCCAGCACTCTTAGCAGATAAACCCAAGTTCATCTCAATATCCTTTGCTCGACCCATCAGCACATCGAAATCACTATACTCGGTAGCCAGCACATACATCTTAACCTCCGTCACTAAACCATAACAGAACCTTTCACACCTCTCCCGCTCATCCGGGACAAGCTCAGGTGCGTATTGACTGAGTCGAACAAACTGCACTTCATACTCAGCCACAGTCATGCTCCCCTGGGTAAGAGACATGAACTCTCGCTTCTTTTCGTCTAGGTACCTCACACCCAAATACCTTCTCTTGAACACATTCTGGAAGAATGTCCAAGTTACATCAGCCTCAGCCATCCCAGAGATCGTGGTCGTCCACCACGTATATGCATCATCCTGAAGCAAGGATACCACACAGCCCAACTTTTGCACATCAGTGCAACTCATCTGACCCAAGATTCTCTTGGTACTCTCCAACCAAGACTCTGAACCTTCAGCTGACAAACCCCTGAACTTAGTCCCTCCCAGACTGCGCAGACGTTCCAAGGGTAGTCTAACTCCAGCATCTCCCTGATGCCCAGCTCCTCGAGCTCCAGCTACTGCGGCTTGAAAAGCTCCAGCAATAGCTTGTATCAACACTGTCATGTCAGGAACAGCTTTCCCCTGACCAGCAGCTTCAGGTCCAGCGACCCCAGCATCAGCTGCAGCTCCAGCTCCTTCACCCCCAGCACCACCACCACCCGGTGGAGGAGGTAAAACCACACTCTCAACATTCTCTTCATTTTCATTCTCGTTTTGAGCCCCAGCTCGCACATTACTCCTTAACTCTCTACGAGGAGTCATACTCTAACAATGCAATCACAATGCAAATAAACAAAGTCAGGCCCAACAAGGTAAGCAATCCAAGTACTCAAGCTCATTTTCACTTAAAAACAACATCATTTCATTAGCTTTGATTTGGCAATGGGTACCCACAACATGCTTCACCACAGCATACAACACAATTGCAACATAATCACAATTCACTCATCATGCTTTCACTCAACAAGCATACAAAGCATACATGCTTAAATCATTCACATAACATTCCCAATTACTCGAGAACTCAGCTCTGATACCACCAAATGTAACCCCCTTAACCCGGCCTAGACGGTTGACCCAAATTAAGAAGATTACACGGGGAAAACCAAAGTCAACCCGAAAGTTAACCTTGATTAACGACCCTTTTTTTTCTTTTTAAACTTCTCTAGATGCAAATTATCCCTAGATATAATCACAAGAACATCATATACAAAGATCATAACCATCAGAGAACATTCAGGGACTCAATTGCACAAATTACAACTTTGGGGACCAAATTGTAAATTCTGAAAATTATAAGGACTTAAGCCAATTTAAAGTTACCAACTTGAAATTAATCATCTTTCATGCTTCTCTGCTAAATTTCAGCTCAAACGGGCATCCCAAACTCATACAATTGCACAAACAAGTTTCAGGACCAAAATGCAAACATTGCAAAATATTTAACCATCAAATTCAGAGCCCAACGGTCGAGTGTTCCGAAACAGGGAAGACCTGTTTTGAAACGCGGGACCGTTCCGCAACGTGTTCCGAAACATGGCCTGGCAGTAGCCAAACTGTTCCGAAACAGTGCCTCCCGTTTCGGAACGCCCAGGCCATTTCAGGCCCCCGTTCCGATACGGTAGCACCTGTTCCGAAACAGGCTGCCCAGATTGCAGAAAATCAGCTAGTTTAACATGCAATTCACCTATCAAACATGCTCCAAAAGCCACCAAACTTTACCAGCAAGTCACACAACATTCATGGAACATAATTGCATCAACTAAACATCAACATGGCATCAATTATGAAAAGCCCCAAATCCATAAACATTCTTCCTATCTAGCAAACCATTCAAGCATCAAACCTCCAAATAAACCACATAAAGGCCAATTACAATTACCAACATTATTAGCAATATAAATCCAACTTAGGGAGTCTAAAACATCTCCCAAAACAACAACATAGGTCCCCCATTGCCAAATTACCAAAAAGCTAATAGTGTTTAAGAAACCTTCACCATACATGAGCTTTGTTCACTACTTGGATTCTTCACCACCTTGCTGCCCTCAAATGCACTTTAATGCTTTGCATTATTGGTTTAAGAAAGAGAGAGAGCGTAAGCAAAAGCTTAGTGAGGTATGCTCATTAAAACCACACAATAATGCATTTATAAAACACCTTTATAAATCATACTTCAAACCAACATTTAAACATGCTCATAAGCACTTAAAACAAGCAACTCATGCTTCAAGTTCATATCATGTCATATTGGCAGCAAGTGATACATTCAACATAAGACTCACACATGGACTTTTAAACACCATTGTGATCTTATACTTTCCAAGGACCACACATGGACTTTTAAACACCATTGTGTCCTTAACCCCATGGACTTTTAAACACCATGGCCCATGGACTTTTAAACACCATGGCAAGGACCACACAAGGACTTTTAAACACCTTTGTGTCCTTAACAAGAACCATCCAAGGACTTTTAAACACCTTGATGTTCTTAAATAACAAGGCTTACACAAGGAATTTTAACCACCTTTGTAACCTTAACCAAGGACCAATCATGGACTTTTAAACACCATATTGTCCTTAAATACACAAGACTCATCCAAGGAATTTTAACCACCTTGATGATCTTAACCAAGAACCAACCATGGACTTTTAACCACCATGTTGTTCTTAAATAAACAAGGCTCACACAAGGACTTTTAAACACCTTTGTGACCTTAAACATCACTTTCCAATATGCATCATTAACAACATTAATCCACTGTTTTAAAGCATTAAACCAAGCCATAAACATCATGCATCTTTAAGCATCAAACCACATTTAAACAATGTTCAAAAACAAGGATCTCTTACCTTGAGCATCCTTCAACACATGGCTTATAATCTCAGCAAATAAACATGCTAAATATGCTTTCAAAACAGGATTTAAAACATGCAAACAACCACATTGCATACAACCAAACCATGGCTCATCATCAAGAGAGTTTTCCGAAAACTTACTCTTGAGCTTAGCTAAGTTGCTCAGACTTAAACTAAGCTCCCAAACCTTCAAAACATTGGTTTCAAGACTGAAAACCAAAATCCACTCACCGATTCTGTTTCGCCTCTTGCCGAAACACCAATCAAGCTTCCGGATCACCACCACTTGGATCCAAAGATGTTTCCCCTGTTTTTAACACATCAAAGCAGAGGATTAATGCATCATCATGCATTAATAGCTTCAATGAAAGCACCTAAACCCGCTGCTCTCATCTACACTCCACTTTCGGCTACCAAACACAACCGAAAATGCATCCAAACAACTTCACAACATTACCCAGCCATGATCCATCAAATCTAAACATTCCTAAACATCAATTAACATCCAAAATGGATCTCAACACATCCTTATACCTCCAGCCTTAACAGATCATCATGATCACTCCAAAAACCATCAAAAACACAAGCTAAACTTAGGAAATTCAACCTATCCGGGATTGCATTAATTAAACCTCAATTCCTTATCAAATTAACATTCATTTAACATCAAAAATACACCTCAAATCACTGCTTAAACAGATCATACGAATTTTTCATCAAAATCAAGCAAATCGTGCATTTAAAAGCCAAGATCATGAATACATCTATAAAACCTTTTATAAAACACAATTTAAGGATTGAGAACTTAGGAATTTCAGTAAAGAACTGAGAGTTTAGAGGAGAAGGACGTTCTTACCTCCAAACTCGAGTTTTCTCCCTTTTTGGAACCAAAATCTTGAAAATCTAATTAGCAAATGGTGAGGTTTCGATGAGGAGATGATTAGCAATCAAAAGAGAATTGAAAAGAGGTATTTAGGTAGCAAAATCAGAGGAAAAAGCTCTGGAGAAAGATGTTTGGTTTGAGAGAAAATGAGAGAAAAGGAAAAATGGAAAATATGGAAAGTTAGTTGGAAATGACAAAATATCTTCCCTCCTTTTTAGTTCTATTTAAAAAAACCTTTAATAAATCATTTAATATCTTAGAAAAATCTGGAGAAACTCCCTTTGGATAAATAGCTCCTTAAAGATTCAAAGTTTCAATCCTTTTTAAAACAGTCACGCAGTTTTCAAAAATTACATTTTGGTCACTAGCCAAAATGTCATCCTTCTAAACCTCATTTTGTAAAATTGATTTCACAGTTCACTTATATATATCAAAAGAGGATTTTAGAACATTTTTCCATATTTTTAATGCAACCCGAACTAGGTTTTCCTAATTTCACTCTTTTATATTCGAACCGCACTTTGACCGAATCGGTCCAAGCCCAAAACGTCTAAGCCCAAAACCGGGGCGTTACATCATTGATGATTTTATCACTTAATTTGATGATTAAATGATATTAAACCAGCCTTCATTGCTTGCCCATTTGTGGAATATGATCAGCCTTCAAAAATGATAAATAAAGGCCTTGAATGCATAATTTGAATGCTGATTATTGCATGTCCCTTCTCTTGAACGTGAATGGCCTTCATTGGTTCATAATTTCAACCTTGAATAGGTGAATTATGAAGCTTAAATGCTTTGTCACTCTAAGAAGATGAACAGCCTTGAAAAGATGAAAAGAATTCAGCCTTAAATTGCCTTAAATTGCCTTGTTTGCATGAGTAAAGATGGTTATCAATGACTTGTTTCCAAGTTGAAGTTGAAAAGTATCTTCTTTAATCCACATGTCACATGAACCTAGACACACACAAAGGATTTATTCAAACTTAAAATAATAGATGCATAAAACAATTAAAGAGTTAGTTAATTGAGTGAACTAGTTAAATGAATGAACTAGTTTAACTAAAGAACTAACTTTATTGAATTTAACTAAATGCATGAACGAAGTAGTTTAAAGAATGATTTAAGATACATAATTAAACTACTTCCCTAAATGAACTAAAACTATAAATGAAGTGCATGCTTTAATGGCCAGCACACTTTATCAATGCAATGGAAGTTTGAAATACTTAAATTCTCATGCAAATGCATGCATGAGCAAGGTAAGGCATTCCTCCCTTATTATTTCTTCTTTCTCACGTTCATGGCTTGTTGTAAACAAGCTTTCCATGGCTGATTGAAACTCCTTGGCCCGTGCACGTGTAATGGGGCCACTTGGGTACTTCTCCGGGTCCTTGTTCTTGATGGTCATATCACTTACTTATCAATTCTAATAATCTTTCAAAACAAAAAAAATCATGCCTAACAATAAATCTAGAAAAGGGTTAGTACATACCCCATAACCAGCTTCAAGGTGATGCTCCTCATCGATATGGAAGCACAAGACAAATAAATTAATACAGACCTGTTACCACAACCAATAAAACTCATTTAGTAACGTTACAAAATTAAATTACAGCTCTTACATAATCAAAAAAATAAACTCATAACCTGAACAACTTCAATAGTCATTGTCACATATTTCATGGTGAAACATCATAGCTACAAAATATGTTCAATGTCAGTATCATATTCATCAAGTTCAAGTTCACCCCCTTTATTGTCATCTTCACTCTCTTGATCAGAATCAATCAAAACATTCATATTATCTACAATCTCACAGTTAATAATATTTGCAGCGATGTCGTCCCTTTGTAGAGATATATTTTCTGAAATTTGCATTTCTGTATTGCAGTCATAAGTTTCAAATTCTTCATCTACATCAGAAACTTCATCATTTCCAACAACTTGCATCTCTGGAACATCATATAAATGCCTATGATGAAACTTTTGCACCACTCTCCAATCTTTCCCTAACTTAGTATCATCCAAATAAAAAACTTGCTTTGCTTGTACTGGCAAAATAAAAGGGTCACTAACATACCAACATTTACTAATATTGATACTTAGTAAATGATCATCTTTATAAATTCTCTTCTTTTTATTACCCAAGTCAAACCACTTGCACTTGAACAAAACAATCTTATGATCTTTGATATAATTCAATTGAATAATATCAGTAAGAACACCATAAAAATTGATTTGATCCTCTTCATGATTGCCTTCAACCATCACTCCACTATTTTGGCTTGTCAAATGTTCATCGCGCGTTTTTGTATGAAACCTAACCCCATTAACAATGCAACCTGTGTACTTTTGAGCACGTTTGTCAAAACCATAAGCTAAAGAAAGTAATTCATCAGATATTTCTTCTGAATCTTGATTGGTAACCTATAATTTAAGCAAAAAAGACACATTATAATTGATATTGATATTTTACACGATATGAAAAACATTTATAAATGCATATACTTACATAATTTCTAAACCATAAGGGAAATTCCGCTCTATGTCTTTCTTCAATAGACAATGTACTTTGCAATTGAATCTCCATTTTATGTTTTCCATGAAAATAAACATAAGTTAAATCATATTAAAAGTAAAGCTTATTTGAATGATTAGATAATAAGATTAATACTTACTCCATATATGGTTCGACTTCATCACAATTTGTTAGTATATACCATTGCATCATTTCAAACTCTTTGTCAGACAATAATTCATATTTTGCAGATCCTAAAGGGAGAAAACTTCCTGAAAAAACAAGGAAACTCGGATCATGAAATTCTTTCACCCTATCACCATCGGCATTTCTATCTTCTCGATTAAATTTTGTCTCGATCCTAGAGAGATACATAGAGCAAAAAGTTAAACATTCGGTAGAAATATATGCCTCTGCTATACATCCTTCTGGACGAGCCTTGTTCCGTGTATATGTCTTGAGCTTACCTAAAAACCTATTATACACAAAAAACCTACTATGTAAAAACAAATTTATGACATTTTTAATTTAACTGAAAAATAAAAAATATAGAATTACCTCTCAATAGGATACATCCATCGATAGTGCACAGGTCCTCCAAGCATGACTTCGTTAGGTAAGTGTACAACCAAATGGACCATCACATCAAAAAAACTGGGAGAAAAAATTTTCTCCAACTTACACAAAATCATGACACTGTTTTTTTGTAAGTCTTCTACTTCTTTCTTCTTTATTGTCTTGCAACATAATCTTAAAAAAAAATTTCCAAGTTCATTTAAGGCTTGAAACACATCTTTTGGTACAAAATCCCGAATGGCAACTGGAATCAATCTTTGCAAAAGGATATGATAATCATGACTCTTCAACCCTGAAATCTTTCCATCATTTATGTTAACACATCGTGAGATGTTTGATGCATATCTATCAGGAAATTTTACTGACTTTAGAAAACAACATAATTTCTTCTTTTCCTCTTTTGACAAGGTGTAACTTGCTGGAGGCATCAAGTAAGAACCATCTTCCATTTTTTTAAATGTAGTTCTTTCTTGATTTTCATGTCCTCAAGATTTAATCTCGCATTTATAGTATCTTTTGTTTTCCCTTCAATGTTCAGCATTGTTCCCAGAATGTTATCACAAATGTTTTTCTCAATATGCATGACATCTAAATTATGCCGTAACTTCATTGTTGTCCAATAAGGCAATTCAAAGAAAATGCTTTTCTTAGTCCAATTCAACTCTTCGGGGGTACGCTTTCTCTTCATTTTATTTAGATGTTTCCCAAAGTCATTCTCTTGGATAATATTTAATTGTTGTAACAACTCAGTCCCCGATAAATCTTTCGATTTTGATATATTTTCCACCTTACCATCAAACATTCTACTTTTTCTCCAAACATGATCATGAAGCAGAAAACGACGATGAAACATGTAGTATATCTTATTTCTTAACTTTCGTGATGGAGCATCCTCGTTACAAATGGGACAAGCCAAATATCCTTTTGTACTCCAACCTGATAAATCTCCATAAGCAGAAAAATTATTTATAGTCCAAAGAACAGCTGCATACATTTGAAAATACTCATTCTTATAAGCATCATACGTCCATACTCCATTCTCCCATAGATCGTTTAATTCATCTATCAATGGTCTTAAATAAACATCGATATCCTTTCCTGGAGATTTTCGTCCAGGGATAAGTAAAGACATCATCATGAAAGGTTTTGTCATACATTTCCAAGGTGGAAGATTATACGGCATAATAATAATCGGCCATATACTATATGTAGAACTCATAATCCCGAATGGATTGAATCCATCAGTTGCTAGGCCAAGTCTAACATTTCGAGGATCACATGCAAACCAATGATTCTCCTTATTGAACTCTTTCCAAGCATCTCCATCTGCTGGATGCCTTAATGTATCATCGTCAACACGTTTTTCTGCATGCCATCGCATATCTTGTGTTGTACTCTTTTTCATAAACAACCGTTGGAGCCTTGGTTTTAGTGGAAAATAACGTAAGACTTTCCATGGTATTTTCTTCTCAACAACCTTCCATCGTGATGTTCCACATTTTGGACAATTTTGTCTATTTGAAAACTCCCTCCAAAATAGAACACAATCATATTTGCATGCATGAATAGGAATGTAACTAAGTCCTCTGTCTTTCAAAGTTTTGACTGCCTCGTAATATGATGATGGAATTGTACTATTAGGAAAAGCCTCTCTTAGTAGTCCCAATATCATATTTATTGCTTTGTTGGTCATTTGACAATAAACCTTGATGTGCAACAATTTGACAATAAAAGTCAATTTAGACATGCTTGAGTAACCAGGTAATAACATTTGTTGTGCATCATTCAACAATTTGCTAAATCTTTTAGCTTCTTCTTCACCTTCACCAAAACTAAAACCATGATTTATTTTATCTCCACCATCTAAGAATTCAACCATCATGAGCTATCCCATCATATGAAGTACCACCTCCAATAGAGAAATCAAATTGCTCACCATGATAAACCCATTTGGTATAACTTTCTGATATACCTTTTAAAAGTAAATGATCTTCCACCTCATTTTGAGATCTATAACATACATTTATGCACTCCCGACAAGGACATCGAATTTTACATTTTGATCCCATATTACTTTTAACAAATTTCATGAAAGTTGAAACTCCTACAACATAGTTCGCAGAATATTTAGACTCCATCATCCAACTTTTATCCATGATGCTAATTTTTCCTAATTCAATTTAAAAAATATAATGTTAGTTAAAATTCATGTTCAAATAGTTTAATCTAAAAAATACACATGATCATATCAAGTTTAAAACAACATGAACATACGTGCAAAATTTCAACTAATTTTTCAAGTATCTGAAAACAATATAAGCATATATACAAATTTCAACTAATAATTCAATTATTTCTCACCTAATTAGCTTACTATGAATCTATATATTGAGACTTTAAGTTTTGGACAAAATTCTTTCTTCACCATCAATGTCAAACATTAAGTTGTTAACATGTTTTTGCAGACACATGAAATAATCTGGTATGAGTGAACCTTCTGATGTTAACATAGAATTTCAACTAATAAAATCAATCATCTTTTCTTGCACAAGTTGTTAACATCAAGTTTTAACTAAACCTGTCTTCTCTTGCACAAGCAATGTTTCTATATTTTAAGTTCAACAAATCTTTTCTATCTCTGATGTAATAGGTAAACAATTTAAAATCAACATTGAATGGTTTAGACACTCTTTTTATTCAAATAATAAAACTAATCATAATGAATAACTATCTTTTTTGGGTGGAAGTGATTAACTCAAACCATAACACCGAAAACAAATAACAGAGATTTTTAATTAATACATGTAATTTGGTTTAATTCTAACCATAAATTGAAACTGAAACAGAAAAAGAAAAGTAAATAAACTATTTTTATAAAGAAAATAGCAGAAGAAAAGTGAAACAAAAGTAGAAGCAAAGTGAAACGATATAATACAAGCAAGGTGAAGAATGGATGCACAAACCTGGTGAAGAGCAAGCAAGCTTAAAGGATCGCACAAATCAGAACCTCCAATTAAACGAAACACCAGATAGCAGACGACAAGGTGAAGAATAGTTAACAAATACGAAAGCACTGCAAAAACAACGCTTCAATTAAATAAATCACCGGACAACAAGATGAAAATCAATTACCAAAAGATCTGTAAGAACAAAAAGTATTTTAATTTTTCATTCGATCTTCAAGTTTAACAAACACCAAAAATCAAACTAAAAATCCATAAATTTCAAAACCAAACTAAATTAAAAAATATACCCAAGCACCATAAATCATACCTTAAAACTGGGCACAGACTTTTGAATCGAAACTTTAGAACTAGAAAACTAAATTTTTGAACCGAAAAGCTCTTTGAAGCACAAATCAGAGAAGTGGGGCTAAGATAACAAACTTTATGGGTACAAGAACGGTAAAGTTTTATTAAAAAATACAAAAATATAAGAATATTAAAAAGGCAAGTTTATTAAAAAGACGCCATTTTTTAGATGGTAAATAATAGATATTTTATTAGATAGTCAATATTTTAAAAACACAATAATATTATACTAATTTTTAAATGAGAAAAATTTGATACACAGTCTGTGTCAATTAAAGTTTACATGTGTTTGTCAAATTTAGGAGTTAGGGGTTTAGTTTAAGGTTTAGAATTTAGGGGGTTTAGTTTAGGGTTTAGAATTTAAGAACTAAGTTTAGGGTTTTAGGGTTAAGGTTTTAAGTTTAGATTTTAAAAATGGTTGTATAATTTTTTAACACAGTCTGTGTATCGAAATAAAACCCTTTTTAAATTTTCCAATTTAGCCTACGAAATCCTCAAATTCAATCAATACCGTGATTTGATTATCGTTAATTAATAAAATTATTATCACCGACCATCTTTTACCATGCCAGATAATCCGTTGTTAAACAATGTCTCAATTAGCTTATCCACATGTCATATATTCAAATATTGTATAAAAGATACTGCAATCGACTCTTAAAATATAAAAATAAAAATTGACTATTCAAAAAGCATGTTTTAGCATAGCCCTAACTTTCGAACAATCTCATATGACCAAATACATTAACTCAATCATGGAAAATTAATATCACATATTGTAGATTATTAGCGTACAGGTCTGTAACATGTGGTATTTTTATCTCGTGTATCTTCAAGTTAAGTGTATTCTTTTCCTATATGTATTAGAAAAGTTTTTAATGAGACACTCAAATTGAACCAGGGTCCTTTATAACCACTTTTGTGGTATTCTAAATTAATATGAAAAATATTGTTGAGCAAAAAAATAAAATAGTATACAATCAACTTTTTATAATAAAAAGTTATACAAAGTTGGTACGTGTATTAAAAATATTGTTTAAATTATTTAAAAAGGTGTTTATTTATCAACGGGGTTGGTCAAAGTGGTAAGCATCTTGGTTCCGCTTAAGCGGGTCTCTAGTTCGAGGAGTTACGTATGCAAAAAACCATGTTGAGAAACTCATCCACCAAAATCAGGTGTACAACACGGGTCGATCTAAATTAATCAAGGCAAAGTCCTAGAAATCGGAAGTGCAACCAAAAAAGGTGTTCATTTAAAATTATATAAGTTTTATGTTTTACTTTATTTTTTCTTAATAAATTTAATGGCATACATTACAAAAACCGCCACATTTATTAATTGGAGGCAAATTTTTTCATTTTGTGAAAATATATTTAAATACATTGGCGGTAAATCTTATTTTCCCTCTTATATAAATTTTGACTCTACATATTATTCAAAGCAAGTTTTTTGTTTTCCTTAATCAAGACTCCATTACATAAATTCGTATGCATTTTAAGACTTGATTTAGGGTTAAGAAGATTATTGTAAAGAAGTAATTGGAATATAAAATTCTGCACTTTCTATTCGACTCTTTATTCTATTTTTGATCTTTTTGTTTTGCTTCAAATTCGAGTTCCAAAAAAGGTTCGTTAAATTTAATTTTAGTCGATGGGCTTTTCCAAGCTACCTATTGGTGTTGTATTTCTATGTTTTGTTTTTTCCCTTACCCTGAAGGTAACTGAGATCATATAACTCTATAAATTCTTATTCTATTGTTGACGGTACCTTATTAGTAGTTGGCTAAAATCCCATTAGATAATTGGCAGAAATCCAATTGTGTGTTAGTCGATGAAAAGCGCAAGGAATCCAATTACGTTATTTTCTAGCATTTTATTTAAATTTTCCAACGTTTGATTATTTGTAATAGTTTTAATCAATTTTAATTTGTAGATCATTATTTTTTTTTCAGCGTTTGATTATTTTCTTACTAAAGTTCTTTATAATCTGGATCTTTTCGATTTGTTCCACTCAAGTTTTCTAGATATGTGATGATCAATACTACAATTTATAAGTTATTAGTTATTTAATTAGTCGAATGATATATATAGTTGAGAATATAATTTTATGATGTATTTTGTACTCTGATGATGTAAATTAGAAAAGTAACAATACTTGATGATAATCTTTCTATTCTATATATTAATCATAATGGTTTTCTCTATGTTTCAGGATGGCGCCAGGTAAAGTAGTCAGAAAAAATAAGCGAACTCAATTGTTCGGTAATCTCGTTCCAACACAAAAAGATAGGCGAACAATTCAAGAACCTCAATCAGTCTTTGATGGTTCAAATCAAACCCAAGAAGTTGATCCTCAACAAGTCATTGATGAACTAAATCGAACCCAAGAACGTGAACTTCAACAAGTTCATGATGCTCCAAATCATGCTCATGATGACATTGATCCAGATACAACCATTGAAAATTCAGGTAAATATTATTTCCACTTAAATAAATAAATTGAAATTTAGGATTGAGTAGTAACAATGGCATACGAATAAGCTATAATTTATTTATTTATTATTTTATAGAATCAGTCAATGTATCACAAAAGAGAATTCGAGGACCAAGTCGAGGTAAAGGACTAGAAAATCTCATTAAAAGTGGGAATAAATTGTTGGTAGAGATAGCGGAGGGCAAGGGTCGACCTACTGATGCAGTTCAATCAGCTAAACTATCTTCTGAAATCAGAATTATTTCTCGACAATTTACTCCGATACCCACAAAATTGAAAGATATGAAGGATAATTGTAAAGTTCATGCCTTGGAGAGACTTAAAGTGCGTTTAATTATTTTATTGTTCTTCAATTTTTATTATTTTATGTACTTAATTTATCTAATTATATATTATTTTATTTTTAGTCAAAGTTTGAGATGAAGTTGGATGATGATTATGTGAAGACCTCTGTCATGTCAATTATGTCAAAATTGTCAAGAAACCATCGACATCAGGTTCATTTGCACTTTAAAAAATTCCCAAATACAGTTGTTGCACGTCAAAATAAGCCGACAAAATATAACTTGACACAAGAAAATTGGGAGAAACTCTGTGATTTATTCAGTGATCCTCAATATCAGGTATGATTTCTACATTTTGATTTTTGTGATTGCTAGAATGTTACGTTTTTATTTATTTAAAACACTATAAATGATGTTTATATATGTTTATAATTGCAGAAGAGGTGTGAGATAAATGCAAGAGTCGGACGAAATGTCAAGTTTCCTCATAACCAAGGATCTCGAGCTTTTGTCGCTAGTCGATATGCTATGGTAAGTTGTACAATTTTGAGATTTATTAAAAATATTATTATTTTTATTTCAAACCTAATTATTATTTTTGAACTCTTGTAGCGTAAGGATGATCAAGAACCAAATCGGATAGATTTCTTCAAGGCAACTCATTATTCAAATGAAAAAGGATGGACCTCATCTAATGCCCAAACAACCTATGTAAGACCTTACAAAAACAATGTTACAATGCAATTCTAATATAAGAGTCATTTTACTTATGAATGATTTTTTTAGGAGAAAATTGTAGAGTTACAATCAACTCTAGTTGAAGGAGGAGCCGAGCCTAAGAGTACTGATGATATAGTGGATGAGGTGCTTGGTACAAGGTCGGGATACATTCCAGGGCTTGGCTATGGGCCCAAGCCTAAGAAAAAATCAAGTGCAAATACAATCGACTTAGAAAAGAGTTTGAAGAATAAGGAAGATGAACTTAATGCCTATAAGTCAAATTTTGAAATAATTCAAACTCAAATGGAAGCTATGAGATCTGCTTTGTTAGCTGCCGGAATTCAAGTGCCTTCACTTCAATTTTCAGGTAAACAATATAATTAATTAAATAAATATAATTATGATAATTAATATGTTAACTATTTTTGCAGCTTCAAATGATGCCACGAACTCATCGTCAACAGAATCACAACCGACACAAAATTTGGATTGAGATTTCTGCAACAAGTGATTCCACAAGTCATTATGGTCGCATTATTTTTTATTTCCTTTGAATAATAAAGCGTTTTATTATAAAAATAGTATTATTATATTTTTTTAGTGAACTCTTGTTTTACTTTTACAAATTTGCAATAAATGAGTTATGTTATATTTTAGTATAAATAATTTTGTTTTATTATTCTGATTTTTTATCACAAAAAATTAATTATAAGGTGGAATTTCTAATTTACAATTTTAGTGAGGACATTTTACGTCATTAACTATGTGACAATTTTATTCGTTGCTAGAATATTGATAGTTTTATAAGGCAACGTTATGCATAATCGTCATTCAAAATACTATTTGGTAAAGTTTTATTATGACGCTAAAATGTGACAATATCTCTTTTGTTACCAATATGTTGATTTTAATGCATTATTTTTAACGATACAGGTCATCAATGACACAATCTTATATAATCTGGTGACGTAACTAACTGTCATCTAATATAAATTATAATATGGCGTTATGTATTATTGTCATTCATGCTATTATTATTTGACGATATATTATGTCACTAAATATGTGACGATATCTTTTTCGTCACCTATAAGTAGAAGTTGGTGCTTTATTTGTGACGATAAGAATTATCAGTAACGATATGTTAAATAATTCAGTGACGTAACTAGTTGCCATTGAATATAAATTGTAAAGTGACATAATGCATTATCGTCGTTAATATTATTATTAAGTGACGATATACTACGTCACTAAAAATGTGACAACTTTTATTTCGTCACATATATAATGGTTTTATGGTATTATTGGTGACGATGCTAATGATTCATGACAAAATTTTATATCATTCGGTGACGTAACTAGTTGTCACTAAATAAAAAATTATAGGTGACACCATGCATTAACGTCACTATATGTTCGACAATAAGTGACGGAAAAAATACATCGTCATGATTAACTTTTAGCGACGCGCCTAACGTGACGAATGTCGTGACATCGCATTTTACGACACAAATGACAAATAGTGACATAAATGTAACTTTTAGTGACAATATTTTAGATGCCACAAATAAGCAAATTTGTTGTAGTATTGACGGTTGGCCTCGGTATTCTCTAGACCAATTGAAGCAAGTCTCTTCCCACATGTGGCGTTAGATTCGTCCATGGCCAAAATACCACGACCTGGGGATGCAATGGTTTTCTGCACCCAAAGAAAAACAAAAACAAAAATCTTGTTTCATATGTTATCTTACAATCTAATCCATATTATATTAGTCTTGAAATTTGACATTTTTTCAATCTAGCCATATTGATGACGTGACACTTCACATCTCCTAAAAAATATATTTTAAAATTTGTAAGTGACAGGTGGCATAATCTCAGAGGGTTACTTCATTAAAATACTAAAAAAACTAAGTTGATGGGACCAAGTTGAAAACTTTTGTCAAGTTTAGGTTTAAATGTTGCTTTATCCCATCACTTTATTATTTTTACTAAGGTATAATTATGTTTATAATCCTTCTAGTATTTTGAAATCTGGGATTTAATCCCTTTACTTTTATATGACTGGTCATATAATTTTGAAAAAAAATCTTATATGAGAAATTTGAACCTTGGTTCTTTGTTGCCAACAAACAACAACCTCATTCACGTGACTCTAATTGTATGATTGAATAACTGTAATATAATTTCATATCATCACTTTACCGTTGACAAGTAATGATATTAGTGATTTAAACCTCTTAATAGATTATAAGGTTTAATATCAAAATAAGTGCTTAAACTATCCCGTTTTTTTCTTTTAGGTGCCTAAACTTTTTATCCTTTTTAAGTGTCCAAAATATCATTTTGCCCGTTTTAAGGTCCATTAAAGCATCTATTTTGACCAAAAAATGATAGTTTGCGCACCTATAAGGGACAAAAAAGTTTATGCTTGTAAAAGAGAAAAACGGGACAGTTTGGACACTTATTTTGATATTAAGTCATATTATAAAATAGATAGATCAAATAATACTAAATTAAAATAGGTGGATTATCTCTCAAACCTTAGTATAGAAAAAGGACTAAAATCATAGTTAGACCAATTATCCCATGCATGTATTCCTTTTTATCAGCAGTTTCACTTTATAACTAAGCTATGCTAATACATACCGCTGTTTTAACAAGCTCGTCAGCATATGAACTAGCACGGACGGTAAGTGCCGATGGGGATGTAGGGTGGCACCTGACGAAAGTCGTCGACGCCTGACGGAGGCTTTGGCCCTTAACCCACTCGCACTTGTCGATGACCGACGACGATTTTAGGAGTGTTGCCGAAGCTGATGCCATTTTCGTTTACCTCTCTTGAAGCAGGCAGATAATCTTATCTCCACTCTATTGAAGTCTCCCCACCCCTTCTTCACCACACATGCGAAGTGATTCACTTCACTCTATTTTATAGTTAGTTTTGGTCTATTGTCATGAGATGTCACATTTGAGGATGTCGTTTGTCAACCAATGTCGTCGCGCCATGTGGATGATAATTTTGCACCTTGAGTAGATATCGATGGTTTTATTACCACCTCGTAATGACCAAAATTTTTTGTTAGGGTGTAGACAAATGTGCAAGTCACATTCACTATGTACATATGTGCCCAAATTAGAGATGTTTTTGAGTGATGGGCTGTGGAAGTAGAAACTTGAGGTTCTAGTTTTGTTGTAGATTGATGCTGATTAGGGGTGTATATGGTTTGGTAAAAAAATTAATAACCTATTTGATTTAGGTTAAGTTAACCTCGATTTTCTATTTTTCCACATAAACCTTATATTTTGAGATTTTATATTTTATTTTAAGTAAAATATTTTTATTTGATGAATTTTAAATATTATTGGGTGAAGTTTTAAAGTATTTTTCATAAATATTTCTTAAAATTTTAATTTTTGAAGTAAATAAAAAAATAATTAATAATACACATATATAATATTTTTAAGTTATTTCAATATTTTTAAGTATAAAATATCTATTTTACATTATATAATATTTAAAATTAATTAAAAAATAAATAAAAATTTAAATTCAGTTTGGTTGGGTTGAGTGAGTTAACTAGAATTTTTAAATTTGTAAACCATAAATCATCCAAACACCTCAATCTGATTTGGCCTTCAATTTTTCAGTTTAGTTTGTTCAGCCCTAATACTGATCATGATTTTGATGAAAATATGTGAATTAAATGTCATGTGGGACGGTTCATAGAATGTCAAATTATTTAATTCGTTCAGATTTTTCGATGTCATGCAGAGTATAAACATCCATATATGGTATTTTTTAACTAAATAAATAATGGTACTTTTTAGTTAAACTAACTTTAAAAAAACATGATCAGTGTTAACTTTTAGTTAATGCGTACGAATTTAAAATTGAGAAAATATATGATGTATTTTGTTTCCACAAGCTTTCTAATTTTAAGGGTTAAAAAATTAATTTATAGTTTATAATTTAGGTGTTTAGGTTTAAGAGTTTAGAATTTAGAGTATGCAGTTAGAATTTAGGGTTTAGTGTTAGGATATAGGATTTAGAGTTTAGGGTTTAAGTTTTAGAGTAATATGATAGAGATTTAAGTTTTTACCTATAACTCCTAAATTCTAACCCTAAACTGTAATTCAAAACGCAATCCCTAAATTCTAAGCACATAAACTTAAACCCCTAAACTATGAACCCTAAACTAAATATCTAAACTCTAAAATTAAGGCGCTTGTGAAAATAAAATATTTTACGGTACATGATATAATTACCAAAAAATACTTAACGGAGAAGAAAAGAAAAAAAAAAAACGAACAATAAAAGAATAATACAAGTGTCCTAACCAAATAAAGGGATGGGCAAGCACAATTTGTAATAAAATGAAAAAAAGCCCCCAACCCTAGAACAAACAAAAAGTAATGTATTTTTATTTTATTTTATGGTATTTCAATTTCCTCTCTTTTCGAACCTTTCAAATAAAGTAATTTAGTTGTTTTTTCTATTTACCTTTGAATTTTTAATTTTACTAAATTCAATCCATTGACAAAACAAAATAATGATTTTATAAGATGTTTTTATATATTTTTTTACAACTTTTTCATATTCTTAAAACTTTACCCTTATAAATGTTTTTATTTTTAAAATATTTTCTGAATTCTTAATATTACGCAGATTAACATAATAATTTAAGTCAACATGGGCAGGTAGAAAAACAAAACTGTTAACGTAACGGGTCCACTACATTTACTTCACTCGGTTTCAAGTTGACAAAAAAATAAAAGTTAATTATATAATTTTTTCACTTCTAATATATAAAACAAAAATCATCTATTTCTTTTCAATGTTTTCTTACTAAATATTTAGGTTTAGGGTTTAAACATATGGTTTAATGTTATAGTTCAGACTTAGACTTTAAAAATTTTAGGGTATGGTGTATTTTTAGAGTTTAAGATTTATGATTTATAATTTAAAATTAAGACTTAGAATTTAATTTTTTTAGTGTTGCGACATAGAAAGAGAGCGAAAAGAGGCGGTGGATTTTTTTCCTAATATTTATATCTAAGCTATTGATAAAGTTTTGATTAAGACGAGTCTAACTAGGGATGAGCATTTTATTCGACCTGGTCGGGTTCTAACCTGGCCGAGTTGAATTTTTTAATAAAAAAATTGGGTTCAGGTCGGGTTTATTAAGGCTGAAGTTGGGTCGGATTCGAGTTTAGGGTGAAAAATATCCGACCAGACTAATGACTAAATTAGGGAGGGTCGGCTTGGTTTTTCAGTCGCCTCGACTCCAACCCGAAAATTATCTATGTATCCCCAACCCCGCCCCGCCTCAACACGTGCAATGGAAGTCCCCGCCCCGACTTTTAGATCGAAGATCCGACTCCAACCCGAATCGACTCGAAATATTTTAAAAACATTTACATATTACTTATTCAATAACAATTCAAAAATATTTAAAATTACATTCTATAAATAAAATTTGTACTAGTAATCCAAGATGCATATGAACAAACCACTGCTTAAACCATTCAATACAATTAAAAACATCATTGTTGCCTACTGTCAGCAAATGGAATACAAATCTAATTAACACTTTAATTGCTTCAAATACATAACACAAGTTGAACTCGAAACAAGTTTAAATACAAATCTAATTGCATAAAACCAGTTCAAATAAATTCCAAACACATAATACAAGTTCAAACAAGTCTAAACATATAAAATACATAAAACGAGTTCAAATAAAAGTTTAAACACATAAAACAAGTTCAAATTAGTCTAAATACATAAAACAAGTTCAAACACAAAGTAATTAAAAGCATAAGTCCATAGCAAAGTTGTAACACCTTAATAATAATAATAATAATAATAATAATAACAATAATAATAATAATAATAATAATAATAATAAATGAAATGAAATGAAATGAAAAAAAAGGAAGGAAGAGGGAGTAAGGGTTGTGGGAATCGAACCCACAACCACGTGTGGTTTCAGCCAGGTGCCCAACCAATTGAGTTATTGAAGCTCTTAGTTGTAAGTCACCCCAATTAAGTTTTATTAGATCCTAAAATAAAATAATAATAATAAAATAATTAAAATATCCTACCTAATATATCAAGTGTGATTTAATTGGGATCCTCTTTTTCCAAAAAATTCCAAAAACACTCCCCATCGATTCACGTCCCTTTCCCTTGAACCAAACCGGCCACCGTCGATCTGCCCTCCCCGCCGCGCCGTGACGCTCACCGCCGGCGTTAAAGTGTTCACCGTCGAACCCCGAGCAAAACCCCTCAACCCACGCGCCCAATTGCCGTCCCTTTCGTCGGCAATCGACCGTTGAAGATTCACAAACCTAGGGCTAAACTGATCGACCTTTACCTTCGATTTTCCGACGCCGTTCGACGTCCGTTGGCCACGCCGCCACTGCCGTTGGACTCCCCGTCGCAGGCTGATCAAAACCCAGGTCACCGTTCGCCCGTTCATCGTTGTTTGCCCCGTCGTCGGAGTTACGTCTTTTTTCGACGTGTTCGAACGATTAAGGACAAATCCAGTAAGTTTGGTTGGTTTCCGGTATCATTTCGACTCGTTAAAGTGTAATAAAATAATGGCCTGATGATTTGCATTCTTTTTCCGGCAGAAACGACGTGAAACAGACATTTCTGGCGATGTTTCGGTGACCGTCCGGCGATCTTCAAATTTTAAGGGTAAGAGCCGGTCTGCGTAGACCGAACCGGTCTAAACCGGCTGGACCGGTTGGACCGGTCAACTCAGTCAAACCCGTTGACCCGACCCGTTGACCAACCCGAGCCGACCCGTTGACCGAGTCAACTCGTCCGAGTCAACTCAGTGAGTCAACTCGTCCGAGTCAACTCAGTGAGTCAACTCGCCGAGTCAGCCTTGGACCAGTGACGTCAGCGTTGACTTTGACCGCTGACGTCAGCGTTGACTTTGACCAAAAAGTCAATTTTTTTTCCAAAAAGTCCTATTTTATGTTTTTCGACGTCATGGGTCCGATTTTGAAGCCCGTTTCACGAAATTCTAACCCGAAAGCCTCCAAATTGAACGTTGAACCCGAACATGCATATGTATAAGTTATGTTATGTAAGAGAAACTGATGATTAAGGACTGATATTAATCTTCTGATTTAATAGGTACTCGTGGATCTCCCGATTGTGCCTACGCCCAGCCCAACTCGTCTCGATCCGTTCCGCCTCGTGATCCGATCGTCACTCGTACGACCCTAAACTTAGTATTTTATTACAAATCAATGTGTAAATTTGATTGTAACCTTAATCCTTGTCTATTTAGGTTCCAGTACTGTAGCGGAGCGTGATCCCGGTGCACGATAGACCTTTTGACTGGCCGATCTCATCTTTTGAGGTGTGTTCCTTGTGTGCTATATGACTGTTGCATATTTACTGTTTTACATGCTTCACATGATTTAATAAAACATACTATGTGTATATGATTGCTAAACTTGATTTTGTGAAAAGCTAGCATGTTTTCTGTTTATGAAAGAAATACGATTGCACTGTATGTTTGAATTATGCTCTAGCATTCGATATGACAAGCATGCCTATGATTTTCGGTTATCAGTGTAGAAATATGTTGTTGAGCATTGCTATGACTATTATGGTTGCATACTATGTTACTACCCAGACTAATTAGTAGAGGTACTTGGGGGTATGATGTGGAGATTATCGGCTCAGCCCTGATCCAGCTGGTAAGACCGCCCGTATTCGGATCCTAGGCTTCGGCCAGGTCCGCCCGTATTCGGATCCTAGGCTTCGGCCAGGTCCGCCTGTATTCGGATCCTAAGCTTCGGCTAGGTCTGCCCGTTTTCGGATCCTAGGCTTCGACCAGGTCCGCCCGTTTTTGGTTCCTAAGTTTCGACTAGGGCCGCCCGTATTCTAAGGTATAACCTTAGGATGGTACCCCGCCCAATGGGCTTGGGTTAATGCCAGTATAAGATACTGTTCTGGGGAACTGTTTCATGGTGTTCGGTTGGAGGGTAGATAGGTTGCATGAAAACTTTGATGCATGAAAACTTTGATGCTTTTTTATGATATATTTTGCATAACATGATTTATTGTTTATTGATGCAACTGTTTTACTTGCACTGTTGGAACACACTGAGCTTTCTAGCTCACGCCCCAAATTCTTTCCCCTTTCAGATATTTTGGATAGGCCACCCCGTAGCTGACACTTGGAGGATCGACACATTTGGTATTCCTTTTTGAATGTAATGTTTCTATCCACCGTTTGTACTTTCAGGGTGACATGTGCCTATAATTTTGTTATGTATGGTATTAAACTAGAAGTATTTTGATATGCTAACTGATACTTATTTTGTAACCATCCTATGATGGGTTTATTTAAGTAATCATGGCTGCCTATATTATATATGAAGTCTATGTTGTGAATGATTTTGGAAAATATTACTGTTTGATGTGTTAAACAAGTTTATTTAACTTGATGGTTTTCACTAAGTTCTGCCGTTATGCTGTCGAAATTAACGCTTAGTTTGCAAACATGTTTTCCACTTGAGTTTTAAATTTTAATGTGCCTTACTAGACTTGGTCATTCCGCATAGGCCATTCTAGGGGGTTACATTTAGTTGGTATCAGAGCTTTTGGTTTTAAAACCTCGGACTGTGGATAAGTCCTTTTAAAAATACTGTTTTAGAATGTTTTACAAGTATTGTAAAAGAGGCCATGTCACCCAACTTTATATGTTTAATTGTGTTCGATTCTCTAGTGTCATAAACTGATTTTAGGTTTTATCCCTTGTAGTGATTCTCCGAGATGAGCACCGGAAGGGGGCGTCGACCCGCTCGTAGGCGTGGTCGACCTGTTAGATTTGCAGACCCGATAGATGATCTGGTGGCTGATCCACCTACCTCTGGAGTTGCTACAGCCGCAGTTGACCCTCCGACATCTGTAGAGCCTCCTACCCCTAGTGGTCCTTCAGCTGCTGCTGCTGCTTCTGCTTTGACTACTCTGACATCTGTCCCGACTGCTCCTACACCTACTCCCACTGTTCCATTGCCTACTCCTGGTATTGGCATGACTACTCCGGTCAGGGGAGCTACTGTTTCTGGGCCCGAGCCTATGACCGGAGTTACGGATGATTCCTTGAGTAGATAGTTTCTCCAGTTGATTCAGGGAGTAGTCAGAGCGTCTGGAGTCACACCTGAAGTTCCTATCTCCCAGACCCTTATTGCTAACGAGATCAAGACCTTGTCGGGATCTCTTAGTGGACCACCGACCGAGGCTAAGGAGTGGTTATACGATACCGAGAGACGTATGGGTGAGTTGGGTTTTGAGCCATCCAGGAAGTATTTGAGTGCTGTATCTATGCTGAATGGGAATGCCCGCACCTGGTGGGAGTCCATTATGAGTAGTGTTCCTTCTGATCGTCTGACATGAGATTTTTTTAAGGAGCGTTTTAGGAACCGTTTTCTGGGCGAGCGGTTCTTGAGAGAGAGACGCCAGACTTTTAAAGACCTGGTGCAGGGTACCATGACAGTGGCTGAGTATGCGATACAGTTTCTAGAGTTGTCGAGATATGATACTGGCTTGATTTCTACTGAGAAAGACAAATGTGAAAAGTTTCAGGAGGGCCTTCGTATTGGGATACGTGATCGAGTGGCTACCCACAATGATCAGGTGTTTGAAGATTTAGTGGACCGAGCTAAGACTGCAGAACAGATGGAGATCTTGACAGCTAGTCAGAGTAGTAGAGATGGAGATCGAGATAAAGGCAAGGATTGAGGGCGAGACCGAGATCGATCTTGGAGATCTTCTAGACAGGGAGAGTCTCACGCACGCTCTGATAAGAGGGCTTGCACCATGTATCATGGTGGTGGTTCGAGTTATAGGCCCACGGTACAGCAGGGCCCATCGGTTAGTCGAGGTGATTCATCAGGGTCCACTTTTCCTATATGTGAGCATTGTGGTAAGCTTCATCGAGGGGAGTGCAGGAAGATGTCGGGTGCTTGCTTCAGATGTGGATCCACTGACCATTTAAAGAAAGATTGTCCACACCCACCTTCTGTTGACTGATCGTCGTTTCAGACCCCTGCTCGATCCCAGACTTCAGCCCGTTCACAGACATCTGTCCAGACACCGGGTTCAGGGCGTTATCAGAGTAGAGCTCATGGATCTTCTGCTAGATCTGATAGTAGAGGCCGATCACATCAGAGTGGGGGACCAGTTATGACTGAGGCCAGGCAGCCTGCACTTGTTTATGCTACTAGACGTCGTGATGACAGAGATGAGCCAGACGTCATTGCAGGTCCTTTCACTGTATTTTCTGTTCCATACTTTGCATTGCTTGACAATGGTTCTACCCATTCCTATGTATCGAGATCTGTGTCCCGAGACCTCCAGATTCCAGTTGAGAGCATCGAGAGTGCAATTACCGTTATGAGTCCAGTGGGCCAGTCTGTGGTTGTAGATAAAGTTTTCAGGCGATGTCCCCTCGAGGTACAAGGGGAAATCTTTTTAGCTGACCTTATGGAACTACCATTAGAAGAGTTCGATCTGATTATTGGCATGGATTGGTTGACTGAACACCGGGTTAATCTAGATTGTGAGTCCAAGAGAGCAGTTTTGAAGACTTTTGATGATCGTACAGTGGTTCTTGTCGGTGAGCGCCGAGGGTATCTATCTAATGTGGTATCTGCTTTGGCTGCCGACAGGATGATCCAGAAGGGCTATCAGACTTTCATCGCCTGTTTCTTGAATACCAAGGGTTCTTTGTCGAAGATCGAGGAGATTCTCACTGTTAGCGAGTTTCCTGATGTCTTTCCTGAGTAATTACCTAGATTACCTCCGGATAGAGATATCGAGTTTGAGACATATCCGAGCTCTGCACCAGTCTTTATGAACCCTTACCGTATGGCTCCTAAGGAGCTTAAGGAGCTGAAGATTCAGTTGCAAGAGCTCCTCGACCGAGGCTTTATTCGACCCAGCCCTTCGCCCTGGGGAGCTCCTGTTCTCTTCGTGAAGAAGAAAGATGGGTCTCTCAGGCTGTGTATTGACTACCGTAAGCTGAACAAGTTGACAGTCAAGAATAAGTACCCTCTTCCCATGATTGATGACTTGTTCGATCAGTTTCGAGGAGCCACAGTTTTCTCGAAGATTGATCTTCGTTCCGGGTACTATCAGCTAAAGATAAAGGGGTCTGATGTAGCAAAGACGGCCATTCGCACCAGATATGGGCACTACGAGTTTTTAGTGATGCCGTTTGGTCTGACTAATGCTCCTGCCGCTTTTATGGATCTGATGAATCGTGTGTTCCGGCCTTATTTGGATCAGTTTGTGGTGGTGTTCATTGATGACATCCTAGTCTACTCCCGGACTGAAGCAGAACATGTTGAGCATTTGAGGATTGTTCTGCAGACTCTTAGAGAGCACAAATTGTATGCCAAGTTGAGCAAGTGTGAATTTTGGCTCAACGAGGTGACATTTCTGGGGCATGTGGTATCGGCTCGGGGTATTCAGGTTGATCCGAGCAAGATAGAGGTCGTTGTGAGTTGGAAGCAACCCAAGAATGTTCCCGAGATCCGCAGCTTCTTGGGCTTAGCTGGGTATTACAGGCGTTTCGTCGAGGGCTTTTCTATTATTGCCGTTCCCTTGACGAAGCTGTTGAGGAAGGATGTTCCATTCATCTGGACAGATGCTCAGCAGGATAGTTTTAAGAAGTTGAAGACAGCTCTAACGCAAGCTCCAGTTTTGACGCAGCCCGAGTTTGGGAAGGATTTTGCGGTTTATAGTGATGCATCACGTTCTGGGCTTGGTTGTGTTCTGATGCAGGATGGGAAGGTAATAGCTTATGCGTCTCGTCAGTTGAGGCCTCATGAGTGTAATTATCCTACCCATGATCTAGAGCTGGCCGCTGTGGTCTTTGCCCTGAAGATTTGGAGACACTATCTCTACGGAGAGAAGTGTTATATCTACACAGATCACAAGAGCCTGAAGTACATTCTTACACAGAGAGAGCTTAATCTTAGACAACGTCGTTGGATTGAGCTTCTTAAGGATTATGACTGTGTGATTGAGTACCACCCAGGGAAGGCTAATGTTGTTGCTGATGCTTTGAGTCGTAAGGCTATATCAGACTTGAGATCCTTTTTTGCCAGGAAGAGTATATACAGTGATGGCAGTTTACTAGCTGAGCTGCAGGTTAAACCAACACTGGCTGAGGAAATCAGGGCCAAACAGCTTCTAGACAGTTCATTACTTCCTGTCATGCAGTAGGTTGAGCAGGGATCTACTTCTATCTATGCCTTTGATCAGGATGGAGTCTTATGCTTCAAGGGTCGTTATTGTGTACCAGATGATGCCGAGTTGAAGTGAGCTATTCTTAGTGAGGCTCATAACAGCCCCTATGCTATGCATCCCGGTGGGGACAAGATGTATCAAAACCTGAGGCAGAGATATCGTTGGGAAGGTATGGAGAAAGACATTTCAGATTATGTATCTCGGTGTTTGACTTGCCAGCAGGTTAAGGCAGAGCACCAGCATCCTTCTGGTTTGTTGCAGCCTATTAAGATCCCCGAGTGGAAATGGGAACGTGTCATGATGGATTTCGTTACAGGGCTTCCTTTGACACCTTCCAAAAAGGATTCGATCTGGGTGATTGTTGACCGACTCACCAAGTCAGCTCATTTTATTCCAGTTCGAGTCACCTACTCTTTGGAGAAGCTGGCTAAACTGTACATCTCTGAGATCGTCAGACTACATGGGGTACCTTTATCTATCATCTCTGATCGGGATCCGAGGTTCATTTCTCGATTCTAGTTGGCCTTGCACAGTGCTTTAGGTACCCGTCTGAATTTCAGTACATCCTTCCATCCGCAGACAGATGGACAATCAGAGAGGGTGATTCAGATTCTTGAGGACATGTTACGGGGATGTGTGATTGATTTCCGTGGTAGTTGGGAGGATTTCTTGCCCTTGGCTGAGTTTGCATACAATAATAGCTATCAGGCTAGTATCCGTATGGCACCGTATGAGGCTCTGTATAGCCGTAAGTGTCGTACTCCCATCTGTTGGACAGAGCTGTATGAGAAGAAGACTTTGGGCCCTGAGTTGGTTCGAGAGACCGAGGAGACCGTCAGATTGATCCGCAACCGTCTGAAAGAGGCTTTTGATAGACAGAAGTCCTATGCTGATCGGAGGAGAAAAGACATTGAGTTCGAGGTTGGTGATCAGGTTTTCCTGAAGGTGTCTCCATGGAAGAAAGTTTTGAGATTTGGGCGCAAAGGCAAATTGAGTCCAAGATTTATCGGACCGTACCGTATTCGGAAGAGAGTTGGGCCTGTTGCTTATCAGCTTGAGTTACCTCCTCAGCTTAGCCGTATTCATGATGTGTTTCATGTATCTATGTTGAGGCAGTACCACCCAGATCCGAGCCATGTTATTCAGGTACAGGATGTGGAGTTGAGACCAGATTTGTCTTATGAGGAGGAACCTGTTCAGATCTTGGATCAAGACGAGAGAGTTCTCAGGAATCGACGTATTCCTATGGTCAAAGTACAGTGGAGTAACCGTGGTCCAGAAGAGGCTGCATGGGAGACTCTTGAGTCAATGGAAGAGCAATTCCCGCATCTGTTCAACTCAGGTAAATTTCGAGGCCGAAATTTCTTTTTAGGGGGGAGAGTTGTAACACCTTAAAAATAATAATAATAATAATAAATGAAATGAAAAAAAAGGAAGGAAGAGGGAGTGAGGGTTGTGGGAATCGAACCCACAACCTCATGTGGTTTCAGCTGGGTGCCCAGCCAATTGAGCTATTGAAGCTCTTGATTGTAAGTTACACCAATTAAGTTTTATTAGATCCTAAAATAAAATAATAATAAAATAATTAAAATATCCTACCTAACATATCAAGTGTGATTTAATTGGGATCCTCTTTTTCCAAAAAATTCTAGAAACACCACCCATCGATTCACATCCCTCTCCCTTGAACCAAACCGGCCACCGTCGATCTGCCCTCCCCGCCGTGCCGTGACGCTCACCGCCGGCGTTAAAGTGTTCACCGTCAAACCCCGAGCAAAACCCCTCAACCCACGCGCCCAATCGCCGTCCCTTTCGCCGGCAATCGACCGTTGAAGATTCACAAACCTAGGGCTAAACTGGTCGACCTTTACCTTCGATTTTTCGACGCTGTTCGACGTCCGTTGGCCACGCCGCCACTGCCGTTGGACTCCCCGTCGCAGGCTGATCAAAACCCAGGTCACCGTTCGCCCGTTCATCGTTGTTTGCCCCGTCGTCGGAGTTACGTCTTTTTCTGACGTTTTCGAACGATTAAGGACAAATCCGGTAAGTTTGGTTGGTTTCTGGTATCATTTCGACTCGTTAAAGTGTAATAAAATAATGGCCTGATGATTTGCATTCTTTTTCCGGCAGAAACGACGTGAAACAGACATTTCCAGCGATGTTCCAGTGACCGTTCGGCGATCTTCGAATTTTAAGGGTAAGAGCCGGTATGCGTTGACCGAACCGGTCTAAATCGGATGGACCGGTCAACTTAGTCAAACCCGTTGACCCGACCCGTTGACCAACCCGACCCGACCCGTTGACCGAGTCAACCTAGTAAGTCAACTCGTCCGAGTCAACTCAGTGAGTCAACTCGTCCGAGTCAACTCGCCGAGTTAGCCTTGGACCAGTGACGTCAGCATGACGTCAGTGTTGACTTTGACCGCTGACGTCAGCGTTGACTTTGACCAAAAAGTCAACTTTTTCCAAAAAGTCCTATTTTATGTTTTTCGACGTCCTAGGTCCGATTTTGAAGCCCGTTTCACGAAATTCTAACCCGAAAGCCTCCAAATTGAACGTTAACCTGAACATGCATATGTATAAGTTATGTTATGTAAGAGAAACTGATGATTAAGGACTGATATTAATCTTCTGATTTAATAGGTACTCGTGGATCTCCCGATCGTGCCTACACCCAGCCCAACTCGTCTCGATCCGTTCCGCCTCGTGATCCGATCATCACTCGTACGACCCTAAACTTAGTATTTTATTACAAATCAAGGTGTAAATTTGATTGTAACCTTAATCCTTGTCTATTTAGGTTCCAGTACTGTAGCGGAGCGTGATCTCGGTGCTCGATAGACGTTTTGACTGACCGATCTCATCTTTTGAGGTGTGTTCCTTGTGTGCTATATGACTGTTGCATATTTACTGTTTTACATGCTTCACATGATTTAATAAAACATACCATGTGTATATGATTGCTAAACTTGATTTTGTGAAAAGCTAGCATGTTTTCTGTTTATGAAAGAAATACGATTGCACTGTATGTTTGAATTATGCTCTAGCATTCGATATGACAAGCATGCCTATGATTTTCGGTTATCAGTGTAGAAATATGTTGTTGAGCATTGCTATGACTATTATGGTTGCATACTATGTTACTACCTGGACTAATTAGTAGAGGTACTTGGGGTATGATGTGGAGATTATCGGCTCAGCCCTGATCCAGCTAGTAAGACCGCCCGTATTCGGATCCTAGGCTTCGGCCAGGTCCGCCCGTATTCGGATCCTAGGCTTCGGCCAGGTCCGCCTGTATTCGGATCCTAAACTTCGGCTAGGTTCGCCCGTTTTCGGATCCTAGGCTTCGACCAGGTCCGCCCGTTTTCGGTTCCTAAGTTTCGACTAGGGCCACCCGTATTCTAAGGTATAACCTTAGGATGGTACCCCGCCCAATGGGCTTGGGTTAATGCCAGTATAAGATACTGTTCTGGGGAACTGTATCATGGTGTTCGGTTGGAGGGTAGATAGGTTGCATGAAAACTTTGATGCTTTTTATGATATATTTTGCATAACATGATTTATTGTTTATTGATGCAACTGTTTTACTTACACTGTTGGAACACACTGAGCTTTCTAGATCACGCCCCAAATTCTTTCCCCTTTCAGATATATTGGATAGGCCACCTCGTAGCTGACACTTGGAGGATCGACACATTTGGTATTCCTTTTTGAATGTAATGTTTCTATCAACCGTTTGTACTTTCAGGGTGACATGTGCCTATAATTTTGTTATGTATGGTATTAAACTAGAAGTATTTTGATATGCTAACTGATACTTATTTTGTAACCATCCTATGATGGGTTTATTTAAGTAATCATGGCTGCCTATATTATATATGAAGTCTATGTTGTGAATGATTTTGGAAAATATTACTGTTTGATGTGTTAAACAGGTTTATTTAACTTGATGGTTTTCACTAAGTTCTGCCGTTATGCTGTCGTAATTAACGCTTAGTTTGCAAACATGTTTTCCACTTGAGTTTTAAATTTTAATGTGCCTTACTAGACTTGGTCATTCCGCATAAGCCAGTCTAAGGGTTACAAAAGTTAAATTCATCAACATCAATCACACAAATGAAAAATCGAGACATAAACATAAAGCCATATGAAGTAAATCCTTTATGTCTTCGACTTTAATTTCTTCAAGCTTCGTTAACGGTTAACCACACATATCCTATAAAAAACATTGAATTAATATATATCATTCAATATATATATATATATATATATATATATATATATATATATATATATATATATATATATATATATATATATATATATATATATATATATATATATATATATATGAATAATATCATTCAATATATATATATATATATATGAACAATAATATAATAAAAGTAATAAATGTGAAACTATTCCTTACCGTTATCATATATTGCTGGATGACTCGGATTCATCAACATTTTCGTAGAAAGATATCATTTCCTCTAAATTTAATTCTAAAATAACATGAATGAAAATAAAATTTAATAAGAAAAATAATATCTACAATATAATTATATAAGAATAAAGATACTTGAAAAATAAATGATAACTTTTGTTGTACCTTTTTCGGCCCATAACCAATTTTGATAACATGTCAAGGCTTCTACAGTTTTATTGTACTAAAAATTAGTATGGCATAAATATCTCTAGCGATAGCTTGCAATACAGGAAATTGAGGCTCGATTGTTTTCGACCAATTCAATATGTCAAAATCAGCTTTCTAGGAATGATATCTTCCTCCAAATAGCGATTTAACTCGAATGAGACTTTTAATTTCTTTTGTTTCAAGGAAGAAAAAAAGCATCAAAGTCTACCAAAATTTTCGAATCAACAACTTCACTATCGAAAGATGTGCTGAATGATTGAGGTTCAATATCAGACGATGACATGTTTGCTTCATACTCTTTGACCAAATCCTGACATAGTTGGATAATTCTTCAACTTCATACTCAACAACAACTCCATAAATATCCCGAAAGTAATACACCAAAAGAGATGTTTTGTACCTTGGGTCTAGAAGTGTAGCAATACCCATGATACCATTCACATCACTCCAATACTTTTCGAATTTGGCCAACATGCGCTTTGCTATGCTCGAAATGGTGTCATTACTATGCTTAATCCATCCATTTATTGCCACCCGAATCGAACAAATACTTGAAAAAATAAAGATTTGCAGATGTGTATTAACCTGACTAATAGTGTAATATTCCTAAATTTTTTAAGGATATTTGTAATAATACTGCCTCTTTATATATTTTTATAATTAGGTAATTAAAATTGCTTTTTATTTACAATTTAATTCTTAAAATTATTATTTTTTATAATTAAGTCCCCTAAAAATTAATTTTTTACAATTAGATCCCTAAAATTGATTTTTTCTATAGGTCGGGCCGGGTTAGGTTTTTTTAAAGAATGAGGTCGGTTTGGGTTTGAGATTAGGGTGATTATTTTTGGGTCGAGTTCGAATGAGCCAAAAACCCGACCAAACTCGTGCCCATCTGTCTAACTCAATACCATATAATTAATTTTTGGGCAAACTACACCACATACCCCTCAACTATGGCCCCTAACTCGAAAATGCCACCAAACTTTAAAAAAATTTCAAAACTAACACTAAACTTTAATATGTGACTCAAAAATACCACTATGCTATTAACTCTTAACATTCTGTTAAGCCAAAACGACGTGTTTTGGTGCGGCTGTTTTGAAGTCTAATTTAGCCCAAAGTAACGTTGTTAGCCCAAAATAGAGGGACCGAGACAACAATTTGACCAAAAAATGTTGTAGCTCAGTGATAAACGATGATGATGATGATGATTTTTATGGTGGATGCGGTTACACCGGAACTATCACTTCCGCATGCAAAATGGGCTCATATTAAATTGCATTAGGGCAGGTATGTTAGTTAACACATCCACCAACTTTGATGTACACTCGACGGTGGGCCCCATTGGCAGTCTTTCCTGCTGACATGGAATTGACTTTTCGCTCCTCTATGGCCTCGCATTCACCCACTTGTTTTTCCAACGTGTAAAACGTGACAGGTAAATGACAAACCGAGTCACTGACGGGGAATTGGGCAAAAATAGCATCTTTGAATACTATTTTTCCCATTGCAGGATCCAGAATCGTAAAATGCCCAATATAGGATCCAAACAGTAAATTCGCCGCACCATGACGATGAGTTTCAAAAAATAATATTTTTTATTCAAACTCGACGTCCCGCTGTGGTGATTTTTATTTTTTTTCCTTTAATCCTGTTTAAATCGTAATCAGGTGATTAACGGAGGGTTAAACTGAACTCGTTGTATGGGTATGGCGAGTTTCGCTTGGCCTAACATTCGCCCAACAACATTTTCAAACGCTGTGACTGGGGCATATAATCGTTGGATAACGACTATAAATTGGAAACTCGACGTGGAGCCCTGGCGAGTTCCCTTTTTGACCCGTTGGCAAACGGTCAATTTTTTCGAGTTAGGGTTTTAAGTTTTGTAGTATAAATAGGAAGTTGGTGTAGAGTGTTGAGCACCTAAATATTCTTCAACAATTTTAGTTTGAGCAAAGCAGATGGTATTTTTGTTAAGCCATGTGAATTTCGTAGAGGCCCAAAATCAAGCATGCAAAAAAAAAATCGAAAGATTCAAGGTAACGATTTTTTGATTTTTTTTGTGGTGTTTCCGATTTTATTTGATAAAAATATTTGTCATTCGATTGTGTTGTTACAGTTTAACGTTTTTTGGTGGAGAATTATTAGAACAAAAAATGGCGTTGTTAAGACGAGAAGAGGATAACATCACGAACAACGTGGACTTATTGGTAATAACTAATTAATAGTTTTTTTTGTAATTTTAATTTTTAGTTTCTAAAAGGTATGTTAGTAATTTAATTTAAATGTTGTGTTTATAGAGGGAGGAGAGCAAATTTCGACCCCAGATTCTATGGAACGAGCCGTCATGCTCAAAAATTTGTGGATTTCTAGAGACAACCAGATTTAATTACGTGGCGAAGATTCATGATTTTGACATCGTGCCATAAATGATTAATGCGTTGGTGGAGCGTTGGAGACCAGAGAAGCACACAATCCACATGTCGTGCGAAGAGTGTACAATCATCCTCCAAGATGTAGCTATGCATCTCGGCGTCCCAATTTCGGGATTGAAAATCATTGAGTGCAACAACTATATTATAGAATACCTTTATATTCAACAGTTGGGGAAGGCAGAAATGAGAACAGAAATAATTGGCAAACATGTGAGGATGATGTTGCTGAAGAGTGAGTTTCACGTGGATTTAAACTCCACAACGGCCAAAATTGCAAATGCTGCTCGGGCATATATATTGTGCCTTATTAGTGGGATGCTAATGCCAGACAAATCGACTTTCCACGTGCACACGCAGTACTACTAGTTCTTGAACATTGCGCACGAAGCAAGAAAATACAGTTGGGGATCTACAATACTAGCTTTCCTCTACCGAGAGTTGTGCAAGGCAACGACCCAAACATTCGTGAACGATAGATTCATACATGTCGATATTGGTGGGTGTTTGGTGCTCCTTCAATCACATGGAATGGGAAACACGTTGCCTCCTATCGAATCCATTTGAGCGGGAGATTTCGATTTTTCTATTTCCGAATACCATCAGTGGTTTGTTGCGAACAACAAACTATACTTGACGACCCTTCCCGAACGAGAAGTTGTACTGTTATTACAACAAGCTCAGAAAGCGTCGGCATTTGGTGCAAGGTCATCTAGAGGCAGATCCGGGAGGAGGAGAGGTACAGGTAGAGGCAGACGCGGCACGAGACAGGCTAAACTGGAACCGAAATCTAAACCTACATTGCAACCATTTGATGCCGCCATTTTTCAACCGTCATATGGGTCCCCGAGTTGGGATCAAGCTGTTTCCATGACACAAGGGTAATGGAATTTGCAGATTCTGCATGAACCAGGCATGTGGAGAGGTATGCCTAGTAATTGGGCGAGTCAAGGAGAAGGTCCGAGTGCTTCTACCGAAACTGATTATGAGCCTGAGTTTGTAGTCCTGCAAGCTCAGTATCAAGAAATGCAGTATCTTGGTGTGGAGTCGATGACGTCTATTTCAGGTCCTATTTTTTCGGCGATTTTGTGGGAGTAGGCCCGAGTATGTTTAGTCAATCGCGTCGTATGACTCCTAATCATGATGATGATACAGACGATGAGTAAAGTGGAGATGTTAGAGGAGAAGGTGTCAATGATAATGATGATACATACGACGATGATGATGAACAAACCCCGATTCAACTGAGAATTCGACGGGGGCACGTTTGTATGACCAGACACATTTAGGGCACCGACAAACCCTAAGGAAGAAGAGAGGAAGAGGACAAAGAAGTTGATGATAAATGTCGAGGTTGTTTGTTTGTAATAAATAAATATTGTAGTAGTTGTTTTTTGTTCAATTAATTATGAAAATATTAAATGGATGGTTTTTAAATATTGATTTCTTATTGTTGTAAGAGGAACTTTAAATTTGAACTAATTTATTTTGAAATTTTGTTCACTTTCGAGCCCAACATATATTTATCTTTACATAAATGTAATATATTCGTGTAAATATTCTACCGTTTGCAATGGTTATAAATAAATAAATGTAATACATTCGTGTAACTATTCTGCTATACACACACGATATAGTTAAATAAAATCAGTTGCAAAAGAAACACCAATTCCAGTTAATGATGAGATCATCAAACTCGTGAGGTCGCACGTCTCACATTTACTAGTGCTCATTAGTCTTAAGTGAACCTTTGGCCTTTTTTGAAGCCGCATTTAAAATCGTATGAGGTGACGATGCACGTAGGATATCATCAATGTACTACATCATCCCGATAAGAAGTTGATGAGGCCGTCGGATTCCGATAAACAAGATGCAAAAGAAACATCGATTTCAATTACTGACGGGACCGTGCTGAATTGAGGCCACTGTAGCGACGTTTTTAAAAACCACTTTAAAGTATCCCACTTTTTGAAGAAAAGATTTGTTTAAAAGGGTAATTTCTTTTAAAAATCCGAGTTTCAAAAAATAATGAAAAGACTTGGAGTCGCCATCGGCCACCAAGGTAGGCCGGACACCACAAAAACCAGAGATTCATTTAAAAGGGTTCGGAAGTTGGTTACGTGTGGGGAAGGGTTAGCACCCCCATCACTCCCAAAAATTAGTACCAAAATATTTGTTGCTTTTAATTGATCGGAATTGTTGAAATTTAAATTAAATTTAATTAGGTGTTCTTAATTGAAAATTGACCTCTTTTGTACGGGCTTTATCAAATTGGTGGGTTCGAATTAATTGGACATTTAATTAATAAGGATGTCGATACATCAGACCATAGATTAAACCGACATCGAATAAAATTGATTGTCGTGTTAATTTATGGTTCGACTTTCGTACGTCGCCTTTTATGCATGATGCAAGCATTTAAGTATGATGTTCTGCCATTGTCAATTTTAATTCAAATTAATGTTTACCTTCGGACGGTAAGAATTAATCCAAATATTCGGTAAACATCCATTAAGGCAGGACTGTTACGATGCAAATACCGAAATTAAAAAATACCTCTTTTTAGGGTTAAAATTAATTAAAATGCAATCAACATATTAAGGGTCACATGAATGACAGTTAAAAAAGCATACCACATAACATTAAAAGAACATGAGAAAACTATACTATGCACACATAAATAAAAAGACACACACACATATATATATATTTATATTATATAGATATATATAAAAGGTATATTTTATAACACTATACATTATATAAACTATATATTATATACACATTATATATTATATAAAAAATATACATTACATAAAACTATATATTATTTATATATATTATGTATTACGAAAAAAACTATAAATTATACAAGAACTATATATTATAAAGCAACTACAGATTATGAAAACTATATACATATCATATTTATAAAACTATATACTATATACATTTTAGATTATAAGAATAAAACTATGTTGTAAAAACCGTTTTCTATAAACATAATCACATATCAAACATGGCAACCTGATATCATTAACCACATATGCTAAACATAAACATCATATCTATCAACATGGCATAAGCATAAATAGGACTGAAATATAAGAAACATAAAATGCAAAATAGAAGTAAATATGCATAAAAAGAGCTTCAACACTAGAAAAGGGACCAAATTGAAATAAAACTAAAAATTTGAGGATCAAAATGGAGATCAAAAATCAAAATCAGGACCAAATTGTAACTCGACTTAAGACTGAAAGGATTGAGGAGGTATTTAAAAAGGCAGAATGGCTGAAACGAGTATTTTTAAAGGGGTGGAGGGTTTAAAATGCGATTAACCTATTTTTAAAAACATAAAAAAGTATAAAGCCCACTTTATTTCTGAAAACTAAACCTTTTTGTCATTTTCTTGAAAAACCACTCTCCATCACCCATTCTTCCTCTGCAAACATGATGAACACCATCGCTCACCGGAGAGCAACCCATAAACTGACACTCTTCCGTCGGCGGCCGGCGAACCCCAAACCAAAACATAAAATACCTTCCCATTTTCTTTCTAGAAACTAGATCCGAGTCTTAATCTTTGAAGACCTTCCCCTTTTCCCGAAATCTTTCCAAACCCGAAATCAAAAACCCTTTTAATCTTTTCAAAAACAAAATGACCCTAATTTCCTTTATTGATTCACCTTCCATGACTTTGATAGCCGAAGGTTTGTCTTTGGAAGGGAGGCTCGGAGGAGCCGAATGAACCCGGGGGGTAAGAACTCGAAAACCTTAACTTTTATGTAAGCTTATTAGACCTGGCAAACTTGACCCGAGACCCGAAACTCGAACCGAATTACCCAAACCGAAACTCGATTTTGACCCGAACATGATGATCCGAAGTTGACCCGAAACCTGAAATAAACCGAACCGAACCGAAATTTTTTGTTGAACCGAATGGACCCAAACTGATTTGACCCGAACCGAATGCTACCCGATCCGAAAGCTGAACCGAATATCGACCCGATTTTAACCCGATTTTGACTCGATTTTAACCCGAATATCTATTTTTAACAATATAATAAATAATAAAAAGAAGTATGTTTTATTATCTTTTTATACTATATCATGGAAGAGACTGTTCCTCTTGTCAAAGTTGTGGTATAATAACATTTTATGTTATTTTACGTTTCAATATTAATTAAATAAACTAATTTTTAAATTTAGAGTTTCAATGTACTATTTTCTCTCCCAATATTTAATCTTACATTTACAAAGAAAAAAATGTCAAAAGATTACAAGCATGAAAAAACACAACTAACATAAGGCACAAGTCTTAAATAAACATGAAAAAACACAACTAACATAAGGCACAAGTCTTAAATAAACATGACTCAAATGATTTGATCAACATGATCCTATTAGATTACAAGCATTCTTACCCATATATGTTCGGTAAAATGATAAAGAGTTTGAAAAACACAACTAACATAAGGCACACGTCTTAAATAAAAAGTTCTCGTTCAAAAGTGACATTTAGCTGCAAATAAAGTTAAATATCTAAACTCAACTATTCCTACATATGAAACTCAATTACATTGAGTAGACACAAATAACACATGCATCAACGGTTAGACTACTTTTCATTCAAATCCACAGAAGAGCCGACAAACTCTTCATCTTCCATAGCTGCATAAATAATAACAAGAAGTTAATTTGTTTACTAGTGAAACAAGAAAATTAAACAATATAATATTTAAGTTAAAATAAACAAATATAATATACTAATAGTTCAAGAAGTTGGCGTAGTAATCAAGTACTACTATAGAGAATCAAAAATTAAATTTAAAAAATAAAAAACTTACATTCATAACCGAACAACCAACTCCGAGTTGTTATCAAAGCCTCCACATTTTCAGGAATATAAGAACTTCTCCACTTATTCAAAATTCGACCTCCTATGCTAAAAGTCGATTCTGATGCAACAGTTGTGAGGGGAACAGTCAAAATATCCCTAGCAAGATGAGAAAGTTCTCCATACCGATGCTCATTTTCCTTCCAAAAATTAAGGATGTCAAGCTCCATTTTCCTATCCATTTTAGAATCATCTAAGTAAATATCCAATTGTGACTTTGCACATGAAGGTGTAGCTTCTCTCTTGTCATAATCTTAAAAATACATAAAATAAATAATAAGAAATAAAATAGAACTAAACAAATAGAAAATAGAAAAAAATACAAATGAATGAAAAATGGAAAAAAATACAGATTACAAAAATTATATGATATAAAAAAATACATGAAATGAAATATAAAATACACAAAAAATACGTAAACAACATATAATTAAAAAACAAGAAACTTACTGCAAAAAGGTCAAATTTGCGTTTGTGATCGCTAGATGAAGTGCTCATGAAATTGAAGTTTGAGTCCGATGTTCCATGTGAGACTGGAGAATATTCTTTAAATAGCATACCCAACTTAAAACGAACATCATTAATCTTCAAACTAGCTTCTATCTCATCTTCAAACATGATTTCATAACAATACTTGAGAAAAGACAACTTGTAACGAGGATCAAGAATTACCGCAAAGGCAAATAACATGCTATAGTCATCCTCACTTGAATTGAACCAATACTTATCAAACTTTTTCTTCATTTCTATTGCTGTGCTTTTTAAAATTGTGTCATTGCTTTTCGTCAACTCTCTCAACAACATAAAAATTCTCCAAACATTTCCAAAGTACAGATTTGTTGTAGGATAATCACTTCTTGAAAAAATCATAGTTATATCAAAAAAAGGTTATAAAATACCCCGAATTTTCTCAAGCATTTTTCACTCTTCAGTGTTTGGACAATGGTGGAAAGAGGAATCAACAACAACCATTTGCTTAAAAGCTTCACGATACAAAATAGCCCTATCAAGCATCATATATGTGGAGTTCCATCCTGTAGGCACATCAAGCCACAATGCTTTAGTTTCTTGTATCTTGACTAATTTCACACTATGTCGAAAAGTAACTTTTCTTGATTCTGAACATTTAATATATTTCACACAGTTTCTTATCTTGGCAACAATATGCTCGATGACCTTAAGTCCATCCTTAACAATAAGATTCAATACATGTGCAGCACATCGAACATGAAAGTATGTTCCTCTACATAATAAAGCTCCTCGTGCATTAAAAGTGTCCTTCAAATAGTCTTGCATTTTATCATTACTAGATGCATTGTCCAACGTTATGGGAAAAATCTTATAGTCAATACCCCAATCCTGAAGCAAGTCTAGTAAAATAGTATACATAGTACTTTCGGTGTGCGGTGAGTCAATGTGACAGAAGTTCAACACTCTACTATTTAACTTCCAATTAGCATCTATATAATGAGCAGTCAAACACAAATATCCCTCAGTTTGACAAGATGTCCACATATCACATGTCAAAGAAATACGACCAGAAACATTACGAAGAGTTTCATTCAAGTTAATTTTCAAACTTTTATGCATTTTCAAACAATCAGCATTTGCAGTGTTTCTACATATATTTCTAACCTGATTGTTCAAATAAGTATGAATTCTCCTGTTACCTTCATGTTCAACCCAAGAAAAAGCATATCCATGCTTTATAATTGTTGTAGCTACCAACTCTCTGTAAACTTTTTTGTCATAAACATAATGCTCTGGTTCTTCTCCATCATTTTCCAAACTCTTCTTATGTGCAGTATAGTGTTTACACTTCTCAAGATGTTTTTGCATATTGGAAGTTCCATAATGCGAGTTAGAGATAAAAGAAGCTGTTTTGCAATATTTGCAAAGAGCCCTTTCTTTTCCATCTTTAGTCTCTGCCGAGTTAAGACTGAGAAAATGTATCCAAACCTAGCTTCGCCTCTTAGAAGAAAATTTTGATTCCAATACATCAACAGCATCAGTATCAACTTGGACCTCACGTGCATTAGCATTTGATTCCATGGTTACCGCCTGCAAAAACAAAAAATATAAACCATGAACATTGTTAAAAATTGTGGATTATCTCCACTGGATAATGAGAAGAAATATAACAATGTGTGTAACCCCCTCGTCCCGATCTGGCCGGATGACCGGTCCGAGTAGGCCACACGGGGAAAACCAAAGTGAAACCCGTTAAGGTTCCCCCTCGGTTAGCGACCCTATTTTTTTCTTTCATTTTAATCTTGTCTAGAGGAATGTTAAGTCCTAAGTGAATCACGACAGCGGAAAACATCCATAGGAAAATTACATTCGAACCACGACCATACATAACTAGTCCATTTTTAAGCTTACAGGGCAGACCGTATCGGTACACTAACTAGGGGTATCGATACGCCCTGACCAGGTCAACCCAAAGAGTCAACTCTGGGAAGACCATATCGATACAGCCCTTGAGCGTATCGATACACCCTTCTCGGTCAACTCTTCTTGGTCAACGGAGTAGACCCGTATCGATACGCGTGAACCCCGTATCGGTACGCCCTACTCTTACCCAATTCTCACAAATTCCAGTGAGTTTGGAGGGTATCGGTACCCCCAGGGTAGCGGTACGCCAGGCAAAAATCGTGGCATTTGGGCAAGGCCGTATCGATACGGCCCTTAGGCGTATCGATACGCCCTGCTCTGCAATTCCACAATTCCTAACTTAACGACCCCAAACACGACTCTAGATGCATCTTTGAACTCTCCTATGCACATACAAACATTTAAGCAATCATACTAGAGCCAAAGGAAGCAATCAACCATAAAACAAGGCGTCTAACCATGGCATTCATACAAGGGCAATATTTTAGCATGAATGGTCATACATGAAAGCTCAAAAGGCCCAAAAAGGCACAAGTCAACATATAGGAGGTTTGCACTCACCCACAAGGCAACCTAAACGTCTAAAAGGCATGCCACCACACACAAACATTCATCATAGCATATCACGCTTTACAAACCAAGGTCAATCCAAAACATCAACATACATGAGTCATACATAGCTCATACAAAACACCCTTGCCACATTGCTAACTAATACATAATTAATTACCGTACTTGAGCAACAAACTTGGAAAGCCCTTCTTGCCTTGCTCTGAGCTAACACCACGCTAATGATCTGCATTGTTGAAAATTGAGAGCGTAAGCCATAAGCTTAGTGAGGATGCTCTAAAACCGAAAACATCAACAATGCAGGGTTCAAGCATGTAAATCCTAATCTCACCTACGACATACATTGGCAAATAATCAAGTAGACCTAGCTAGTCTTTCAAGAGGAATAATATGGCATTTTACATCATACTAAGCTCAAGCATCATATAACAACATCATATATCAACATCATATATCGCAATCATATGAACAAGTTTAATTGGCCACTATTAGTTACCCGGATGTGCGGATTTAAATCTCAACAACCACTTTACCTCGGTGGGATTTCACTCATCACCGGACCTTGCATGGGCGGGATTCCACTCATCACCACATGCCCTACGAATGAGATTCCACTCATCATCCCGTAGAATATATAAAAGCTTCCGGTGGAATATTACATCACCGTACTCCTCCTTGATGACTTAACGCCATCAAGGCCACGTACGTTTTGACTCAATTTGTGTGCACACTAATCCTAATGATCGATCATTTACACCCGGTAAATTAATTAGTGCCAATTTTCATTTACACATCACATATCCATCAACCACATCTCATGCTTATCACATATACACATCATGGCATACATGTACAACTTAACCTCATAGCACATGAGCATAAGTAGGCAATACACAAGCATTAAATGGAAATCAATAACGAAAATCAACAACTTGAATTATATAGAAATGGCCTACCAAGCACATTTCACTCACACTCTACACACACTCGAACCAAACTTTAAAACATGATTGAAACCACTCACTGCCCTTCCTTAGCAACCAAAGCAAATCTCCTACGAGCCCGGATTCGATCCCAATGCTCCTTCGACGTCTCCTCTTGCTTCTAGCCAACCAAACCACAACCAATAATCTCAATGAATGCCAACATTCAATCAACACTCAACCTTTGAGCTCAAACTAACTTCACCCAAAATTTCCAACCAAATTAATCCCCAAATATATCAATTTTCGTGCTCCCTCAAACCCTAGCTGAAATTTCCATTTTCAATCACCCAAGTGACCCCCAAAAGGTCCCAAAACATCCTCCTAACCTATATAAACCATCAGCCGTTTAATTTTCACTTAAAACCCACCCAAAAATTAAGTTTTGACATCCCAAAAATTACTCCAAGAACCCACTTTGGGTTTTCAACAAAACTCAACCAATTTGACATATAATGAACATTTTAATATGAATAACCAAAAACCCAACTCCATTTTTCAAAACAAGATGAAAATCCCCATAAAAACCCAAACTTTAAACCAAACCCTAATTTTCAAAAGCTCATAGTTTTAAAATCTAAAGCCATGGTTAGATAAGGGATGAAGAGGAGAGTAAGAAAACATCTTTACCTTTGAAAAAGACCTTGGAATGATGAAGAAACTCAATGGAATAGTAGACAAGGCTTAGAGAGGTTTTGAGATGGGTTTAACGTTGGTAGGGAGATGGGGGAAAGAGAAGACAACTTTATTTCTTTTCTTTTTTTTAACTATTCAAAAGGTGTCATCCTTTTAAATCTTTAGGGTCAAATTACCTCTTTGGTCCCTCCCATTTTTATTTAATTTCAGCTAACTCATGTCATGACCAAAATGTTTTAATTAAATTTTTACCGACTCGGACCACAAACCTGACTAACTCCTAACCCCAAAACACAGGCGTTACAACTCTCTCCCACTTAAGGAATTTCGTCCCCGAAATTACCTGACTGAATGAGATATGGAAACTGCTTTTCCATATCCTCCTTCCTCTCCCAAGTGGCCTCGTCCACACCTCGACGTTGCCACCGCACCTTCACTAACTCAATCGATCTACCCCGCAACACCTTACTGTCGGAAGCTAGAATCTCAACCGGTTCTTCCTCATAAGTCAAATCCGGATTCAATTCAATCTCTTCTACGGGCATAACATGTGATGGATCGGACCTATACTTACGGAGCATCGAAACATGGAACACATCATGTATCTTCTCTAACTCGGATGGCAAACGCAGCTGATAAGCAACCGGACCAACCCTCTTCACAATCTCATACGGTCCTATGTATCTCGGACTCAACTTCCCCTTTCGGCCGAACCTCATCACTTTCTTCCACGGAGACACTTTCAAGAATACCTTCTCACCCACTAAGAACTCAACTTCCTTCCTCTTCAAATCGACATAAGACTTCTGCCTATCCGAAGCAGCTTTCAAACGATCACAAATCAATTTTACCTTGTCAGTTGTCCCCTTGAGCAAATCCGGCATAGGTAACAATTCTGTCCCACTTCAGCCCAACAAACTGGAGTTCTACACTTTCGACCATACAAGGCCTCATACGGAGCCATCTGAATGCTCGACTGGAAGCTATTATTGTAAGCAAACTCTACTAGAGGCAAATGCTTCTCCCAAGTACCCTGAAAGTCAATGATACAACAACGCAACATATCCTCTAAGATCTGAATAACCCTCTCTGACTGACCATCTGACTGAGGATGATAAGACGTGCTGAAATTCAAACGGGTACCCAAAGCTGTATGCAGACACTCCCAAAATCGAGATGTAAACTGCGTATCTCTATCTGACACAATGGACTTCGGCACACCATGCAGTCTGACAATCTCACCAATGTACAAATCAGCCAATCTATCTAAAGTGTAAGTAGTATTTACTGCCAAGAAGTGAGCACACTTCGTAAAACGATCTACTATCACCCAAACTGAGTTCTTCTTCGTAGAAGTCAAAGGCAAATCCGAAACGAAGTCCATGGTGATGTTCTCCCATTTCCATTCCAGAATTCTCAACGGCTGTAACAAACCTGAGGGAACCTGATGTTCCGCCTTCTCTCTCTGACACACTAGGCACTTACTCACAAAGTCGGCTACATCTCTCTTCAAGCCAACCCAAAAGTACTCATTCTTCAAATCACGGTACATCTTCGTACTTCCAGGATGCATAGCAAACGGACTACTGTGGGCTTCAGTCAAGATCGTACGTCTCAAGTCACTGTCCTCTGGCACAACTATTCTATCCTTGAAACACAAAACCCCATCAGTACTGAAACTGTAGTCTGAAGATCTACCTTCGGCTATATCTTGCACGTGAGGTGCCAAAGATCTATCTAAGAGTTGTTTCTCTCTAATCAACTGACCTAGAGTAGGTCTAACCTGAAGCTCGGCTACCAAGCCACCATCTCCGGACAAACTCAATCTAGCAAACATGGCTCTCAAGTTCACGACCATCTTCCTACTCAATGCATCGGCCACTACATTGGCCTTACCCGGATGGTACTCAATGGTAAGATCATAGTCTTTTAGCAACTCTAACCACCTACGCTGTCTGAGATTCAAATCTCGCTAAGTCATAATGTATTTCAAACTCTTGTGATCGGTGTACACTGTGCATTTCTCACCGTACAAATAGTGCCTCTAAATCTTCAGAGCAAACACAACTGCAGCTAACTCTATGTCATGGGTCGGATAGTTGCGCTCATGGGTCTTCAATTGTCTTGAGGCATAAGCCACTACTCTCTTGTCTTGCATAAGAACACATCCTAGCCCTACATAAGAAGCATCACTGTAGACTACATAGTCCTTCCCAAACTCTAGCTGAATCAAGATCGGTGCTTGGGTCAAAGCTTCTTTCAATTTCTCAAAGGCTCTCTGTCTTGCATCTGTCCACTCAAACTGAACACTCTTCTGAAGTAACTGTGTCAATGGAGCGGCTAACTTAGAGAAACCCTCCACAAATCTCCTATAGTATCCGGCTAAGCCTAGGAAGCTACGTACCTCTGTTACAAACTTCGGTTGCTTCCACTCAACAATGGCCTCAATCTTCTTCGGATCAACTCTAATCCCATCGGCTGACACTACATGTCCTAAGAAGACTACCTCTCGGATCCAGAATTCACACTTGCTTAGCTTCGCATACAACTGATGATCTAGCAAAGTCTTCAAAACTAGTCTCAAGTGTCGGTCATGGTCTTCTTCAGTTCGCGAGTACACCAAAATGTCATCTATAAACACAACTACAAACTGATCTACGTACTGATGAAAAATCCTATTCATCATATCCATGAAAGCAGCCGGTGCATTAGTCAACCCAAAAGGCATGACTAAAAACTCATAGTGTCCATACCTAGTCCTAAAGGTCGTCTTCGGTACATCAACCTCTCTTACCTTTAGCTGGTAGTAACCCGATCTCAAATCAATCTTCGAAAAGACCGCTGCTCCTCTCAACTGATCAAACAAGTCATCAATTCTAGGCAACGGATATTTATTCTACACTGTCAACTGATTCAACTGTCTGTAATCTATACACATTCTCATGCTTCCATCTTTCTTCTTCACAAACAAAACTGGTGCACCCCAAGGTGAAGAACTAGGTCGAATAAAACCTCTATCTGTCAATTCTTGAAACTGAGTATTCAACTCTTTCAATTCTTTTTGTGCCATGCGATACGGAGCAATCGAAACAGGTGCCGAATCAGAATAAGTCTCAATGGCGAACTCTACCTCTCTCTCCGGTGGTAACCCTGGCAACTCTTCTAGAAACACACTGCGAAAGTCACATACTGTTCGGATGTCTTGAGGTCTAACCTCACTCATGTTAGGATTCATCACATATGCCAAGTATGCTTCACACCCCAACTCAACTAATCTCTTAGCCTCTAAAACTGAAACCACATTGGACAAGAACTTCACGTTCTCACCCACTACTACGATCTCATAATCATCTGTGAGCCTCAAAGAAATCCTCTTGGTTTCAAAGTCTATCCTAGCTCTATCCTCCGTGAGCCAGTCCATACCCAGAATCACATCGAAACCGTAGAAAGGTAGTTCCATCATGTCCACTGGAAACACATGCCCCTGAACCATCAACGGACACCTTCGGTACATCTTCCTAACTACTACCGTGTCCCCAAATGAACTAGTGACACTAACTCCTACCTCTAACAGTTCACAAGGCAAATTCAAATACTGTGCATGCTCACTCAAAATGTAGGAATGTGTAGACCCGGAGTCAATCAAAGAAAGCAAACGCAAAGACTGTATCGAGAAGTTACCTGCGATCACATTGGTGTCATGCTGATCCCCACGCTGTTCGTAAACTTTGGCCTGACCTCCGCCCTCCGGCTGAACTGCAACTACATGTGCTATGTTCCTCTGACCATCGTTCCTCGGCTGGAAGTTACCTCTACCGCGCCCGCGGCCTCTCTGAAAGTCATTGGCTCTAGCAGGAGCCTGAGCTGGTGCCTGTCCCACCTGATGTGGACAGTCACGCCTAATGTGGTCCCTAGCCCCACAACTCCAACAAGAATGAAAATTTCCCCAACACTCACCGGTGTGGTTCCTCCCGCAATTAGCACATGTGGGCAACTTCCCACCAGCTCTCTGGCCCTGTTGGCCCCTCCCGTGGTTACCGCCACCACGCCTATGATCATAATGATGCCTGTTGTCCCGATGCCTCTTGGCATCACCTCTATCAAAGTTACTGGACCTCTTACCCGAACTAGATCCACCAGACCGCCTGGTCAAGCTCAAACTGTGCTCTAAGTCCTTGGCCCTCGCGACCAAGACATCAAAATCAGTGTAGTCTGAAGCTAGAGTATACGTCTTGATCTCTTCACTCAGCCCATAACAAAAACGGTTACAACTTTCCACCTCAGTAGGAACAAGCTCAGGTGCATACTGACTCAGTCTGACAAATCGAATCTCATTGTCTGTCACGGACATACTCCCCTGAAGCAATGCCATAAACTCCCTCTTCCTCTCATCGAGGTATCGCGGACCCAAATACTTCTTACGGAATGTTGTCTCAAAGAACTCCCAAGTGATCTCGGCCTCATCCATACCCGTAGTAATGGTGACCCACCAAGTGTAGGCATCACCCTGAAGCAAGGACTCAACACATCCCAACTTGCGCTCACTAGTACACCCCATCTGAGCTAGGATACGAACAGTCTTCTCAAACCACAACTCTGATCTCTCTGGAGTAGAACCTCTGAACTCTTCGGCCCCTAGGCCCAGAAGTCTCTCTAATGGCAAACCAGTGCCCTCTCCCTGATGCTGTGTTGCATGACCCCCAGCTACTGCAGCCTGGAATACCCCAGCTATCGTCTGAACCAACGGAGCTAAGTCTATTCCGGCCGGTCCTTGGCCACCTTGGCCTCCCTGTGGTCCCTCTCCTTCGACCCCGGCCTCGCCTCCTACTCCAGGTGGATGAGGTGTTGGTGGTAGAGGTGGTGGATAGGGGTGTTCAAAAATATCCGATCCGACCGATCCGATCCGATTATCCGTTGATCCGATCCGAAAATTCGGATATCCGTTCCGATTTTTATTTTCGGATCGGATATCCGATCCGATTATAAATTTTCCGGATCGGATACGGATCGCAATATTTCAAGTTTCGGATTATCCGAAAACCCGAAAATCCGAATATCTAATATTTTTAAAATATTAATCTTGTTATATTTAACAATTTGATGCTTGTTATATTCGAAAATTTAAAAAATCAAATTTTTCATAGAAGCGAATCTTGTTATATTTAGCAATTTGTTGTTTTTTATATTCGAAATTTCGAAATTTTCATAAATACGACCTTCAAATTCGAAAAAAATAGTTGAATCAAATAATGTTCGGATAATCGGATATCCGAATATCCGATCCGATTATCCGGTATCCGAAAAACTGGATATCCGATTTTTTCCGGATCGGATACGGATCACTATATTGCCGATCCGAAAACCCGGATATCCGAAAAAATCGGATCGGATCCGATCCGATATCCGACAATGAACACCCCTAGTGGTGGAGGAGCTCCAACTCCAACCACAGGCTCTCCCACTTGAGCCTCAACCCTAACTACTGGCTCAACTCCTGGAGCCGCTGCCCGTGGTTCCAGTCGAAGCATCCTAGGCCTCCCACGTGGTCTCATGATACAGCTAGCAAGGTATAAACTACAACAACAAACAAATAGGGATTACGTTAGCCAAAGACAGGGTCAAATAGTGCTCAAGTACTCCCTTTTACAAAAACCTTTTTAAATTAAGTAATAGTAGCAATGGGCACACACTCTACACTAGACACAACAACTCATGCTTCAAAACATCATGCGAACAGTCAAATATCAAGAATTCATGGCAAGCATGCATCGAACAATACAATCACCTAACATATCAAGCTTACCTCACTTACCTGCCCGAGGTCTCGGTAACCTCAGGCTATGATACCAACAAATGTAACCCCCTCGTCCCGGTATGGCCGGATGACCGGTCCGAGTAGGCCACATGGGGAAAACCGAAGCGAAACCCGTTAAGGTTCCCCCTCGGTTAGCGACCCTATTTTTTTCTTTCATTTTAATCTTGTCTAGAGGAATGTTAAGTCCTAAGTGAATCACGACAGCGGAAAACATCCATAGGAAAATTACATTCGAACAACGACCATACATAACTAGTCCATTTTTAAGCTTACAGGGCAGACCGTATCGGTACACTAACTAGGGGCATCGATACGCCCTGACCAGGTCAACCCAAAGAGTCAACTCTGGGAAGACCGTATCGATACAGCCCTGGAGCGTATCGATACGCCCTTCTCGGTCAACTCTTCTTGGTCAACGGAGTAGACCCGTATCGATACGCGTGAACCCCGTATCGGTACGCCCTACTCTTACCCAAATCTCACAAATTCCAGTGAGTTTGGAGGGTATCGGTACCCCCAGGGTAGCGGTACGCCAGACAAAAATCGTGGCATTTGGGCAAGGCCGTATCGATACGCCCTGCTCTGCAATTCCACAATTCCTAACTTAACGACCCCAAACACGACTCTAGATGCATCTTTGGACTCTCCTATGCACATACAAACATTTAAGCAATCATACTAGAGCCAAAGGAAGCAATCAACCATAAAACAAGGCGTCTAACCATGGCATTCATACAAGGGCAATATTTTAGCATGAATGGTCATACATGAAAGCTCAAAAGGCCCAAAAAGGCACAAGTCAACATATAGGAGGTTTGCACTCACCCACAAGGCAACCTAAACGTCTAAAAGGCATGCCACCACACACAAACATTCATCATAGCATATCACGCTTTACAAACCAAGGTCAATCCAAAACATCAACATACATGAGTCATACATAGCTCATACAAAACACCCTTGCCACATTGCTAACTAATACATGATTAACAACCGTACTTGAGCAACAAACTTGGAAAGCCCTTCTTGCCTTGCTCCGAACTAACACCACGCTAATGATCTGCATTGTTGAAAATTAAGAGCGTAAGCCATAAGCTTAGTGAGGATGCTCTAAAACCGAAAACATCAACAATGCAGGGTTCAAGCATGTAAATCCTAATCTCACCTACGACATACATTGGCAAATAATCAAGTAGACCTAGCTAGTCTTTCAAGAGACATAATATGGCATTTTACATCATACTAAGCTCAAGCATCATATAACAACATCATATATCAACATCATATATCGCAATCATATGAACAAGTTTAATTGGCCACTATTAGTTACCCGGATGTGCGGATTTAAATCTCAACAACCACTTTACCTCGGTGGGATTTCACTCATCACCGGACCTTGCATGGGCGGGATTCCACTCATCACTACATGCCCTACGGATGGGATTCCACTCATCATCTCGTAGAATATATAAAAGCTTCCGGTGGAATATTACATCACCGTACTCCTCCTTGATGACTTAACGCCATCAAGGCCACATACGTTTTGACTCAATTTGTGTGCACACTAATCCTAATGATCGATCATTTACACCCGGTAAATTAATTAGTGCCAATTTTCATTTACACATCACATATCCATCAACCACATCTCATGCTTATCACATATACACATCATGGCATACATGAACAACTTAACCTCATAGCACAAGAGCATAAGTAGGCAATACACAAGCATTAAATGGAAATCAATAACTAAAATCAACAACTTGAATTATATAGAAATGGCCTACCAAGCACATTTCACTCACACTCTACACACACTCGAACCAAACTTTAAAACATGATTGAAACCACTCACCGCCCTTCCTTAGCAACCAAAGCAAATCTCCTACGAGCCCGGATTCGATCCCAATGCTCCTTCGACGTCTCCTCTTGCTTCTAGCCAACCAAAACACAACCAATAATCTCAATCAATGCCAACATTCAATCAACACTCGACCTTTGAGCTCAAACTAACTTCACCCAAATTTTCTAAGCAAATTAATCCCCAAATATATCAATTTTCGTGCTCCCTCAAACCCTAGCTGAAATTTCCATTTCCAACCACCCAAGTGACCCCCAAAAGGTTCCAAAACATCCTCCTAACCTATATAAACCATCAGCCTTTAATTTTCACTTAAAACATTAAAAAAATCAAGTTTTGACATCCCAAAAATTGCTCCAAGAACCCACTTCGGGTTTTCAACAAAACTCAACCAATTTGACATATAATGAACATTTTAATATGAATAACCAAAAACCCAACTCCATTTTTCAAAACAAGATGAAAATCCCCATAATAACCCAAACTTTAAACCAAACCCTAATTTTCAAAAGCTCATAGTTTTAAAATCTAAAGCCATGGTTAGATAAGGGATGAAGAGGAGAGTAAGAAAACATCTTTACCTTTGAAAAAGACCTTGGAATGATGAAGAAACTCAATGGAATAGTAGACAAGGCTTAGAGAGGTTTTGAGATGGGTTTAACGTTGGTAGGGAGATGGGGGAAAGAGAAGACAACTTTATTTCTTTTCTTTTTTTTAACTATTCAAAAGGTGTCATCCTTTTAAATTCTTTAGGGTCAAATTACCTCTTTGGTCCCTCCCCTTTTTATTTAATTTCAACTAACTCATGTCATGACCAAAATGTTTTAATTAAATTTTTACCGACTCGGACCGCAAACCCGACTAACTCCTAACCCCAAAACACGGGCGTTACAACTCTCTCCCACTTAAGGAATTTCGTCCCCGAAATTACCTGACTGAATGAGATATGGAAACTGCTTTTCCATATCCTCCTTCCTCTCCCAAGTGGCCTCGTCCACACCTCGACGTTGCCACCGCACCTTCACTAACTCAATCGATCTACCCCGCAACACCTTACTGTCGGAAGCTAGAATCTCAACCGGTTCTTGCTCATAAGTCAAATCCGGATCCAATTCAATCTCTTCTACGGGCATAACATGTGATGGATCGGACCTATACTTACGGAGCATCGAAACATGGAACACATCGTGTATCTTCTCTAACTCGGATGGCAAACGCAACTGATAAGCAACCGGACCAACCCTCTTCACAATCTCATACGGTCCTATGTATCTCGGACTCAACTTCCCCTTTCGGCCGAACCTCATCACTTTCTTCCACGGAGACACTTTCAAGAATACCTTCTCACCCACTAAGAACTCAACTTCCTTCCTCTTCAAATCGGCATAAGACTTCTGCCTATCCGAAGCAGCTTTCAAACGATCACAAATCAATTTTACCTTGTCAGTTGTCTCCTTGAGCAAATCTGGCATAGGTAACAATTTCTGTCCCACTTCAGCCCAACAAACTGGAGTTCTACACTTTCGGCCATACAAGGCCTCATACGGAGCCATCTGAATGCTCGACTGGAAGCTATTATTGTAAGCAAACTCTGGTAGAGGTAAATGCTTCTCCCAAGTACCCTAAAAGTCAATGATACAACAACACAACATATCCTCTAAGATCTGAATAACCCTCTCTGACTGACCATCTGACTGAGGATGATAAGACGTGCTGAAATTCAAACCGGTACCCAAAGCTGTATGCAGACACTCCCAAAATTGAGATGTAAACCGCGTATCTCTATCTGACACAATGGACTTCGGCACACCATACAGTCTGAAACTCTCACCAATGTACAAATCGGCCAATCTATCTAAAGTGTAAGTAGTATTGACTGCCAAGAAGTGACCACACTTCGTAAAACGATCTACTATCACCCAAACTGAGTTCTTCTTCGTAGGAGTCAAAGGCAAACCCGAAACGAAGTCCATGGTGATGTTCTCCCATTTCCATTCCGGAATTCTCAACGGCTGTAACAAACTTGAGGGAACCTGATGTTCCGCCTTCACTCTCTGACACACTAGGCACTTACTCACAAAGTCGGCTACATCTCTCTTCAAGCCAACCCAAAAGTACTCATTCTTCAAATCACGGTACATCTTCGTACTTCCAGGATGCATAGCAAATGGACTACTGTAAGCTTCAGTCAAGATCGTACGTCTCAAGTCACTGTCCTCTGGCACAACTATTCTATCCTTGAAACACAAAACCCCATCAGTACTGAAACTGTAGTCTGAAGATCTACCTTCGGCTATATCTTGCACGTGAGGTGCCAAAGATCTATCTAAGAGTTGTTTCTCTCTAATCAACTGACCTAGAGTAGGTCTAACCTGAAGCTCGGCTACCAAGCCACCATCTCCGAACAAACTCAATCTAGCAAACATGGCTCTCAAGTCCACGGCCATCTTCCTACTCAATGCATCGGCCACTACATTGGCCTTACCCGGATGGTACTCAATGGTAAGATCATAGTCTTTTAGCAACTCTAACCACCTACGCTGTCTGAGATTCAAATCTCGCTGAGTCATAATGTATTTCAAACTCTTGTGATCGATGTACACTGTGCATTTCTCACCGTACAAATAGTGCCTCCAAATCTTCAGAGCAAACACAACTGTAGCTAACTCTATGTCATGGGTCGGATAGTTGCGCTCATGGGTCTTCAACTGTCTTGAGGCATAAGCCACTACTCTCTTGTCTTGCATAAGAACACATCCTAGCCCTACATAAGAAGCATCACTGTAGACTACATAGTCCTTCCCGGACTCTGGCTGAATCAAGATCGGTGCTTGGGTCAAAGCTTCTTTCAATTTCTCAAAGGCTCTCTGTCTTGCATCTGTCCACTCAAACTGAACACTCTTCTGAAGTAACTGTGTCAATGGAGCGGCTAACTTAGAGAAACCCTCCACAAATCTCCTATAGTATCCGGCTAAGCCTAGGAAGCTACGTACCTCTGTTACAGACTTCGGTTGCTTCCACTCAACAATGGCCTCAATCTTCTTCGGATCAACTCTAATCCCATCGGTTGACACTACATGTCCTAAGAAGACTACCTCTCAGATCCAGAATTCACACTTGCTTAGCTTCGCATACAACTGATGATCTAGCAAAGTCTTCAAAACTAGTCTCAAGTGTCGGTCATGGTCTTCTTCAGTTCGCGAGTACACCAAAATGTCATCTATAAACACAACTACAAACTGATCTAGGTACTGATGAAAAATCCTATTCATCATATCCATGAAAGCAGCCGGTGCATTAGTCAACCCAAAAGGCATGACTAAAAACTCATAGTGTCCATACCTAGTCCTAAAGGTCGTCTTCGGTACATCAACCTCTGTTACCTTTAGCTGGTAGTAACCCGATCTCAAATCAATCTTCAAAAAGACCGATGCTCCTCTCAACTGATCAAACAAGTCATCAATTCTAGGCAACGGATATTTATTCTTCACTGTCAACTGATTCAACTGTCTGTAATCTATACACATTCTCATGCTTCCATCTTTCTTCTTCATAAACAAAACTGGTGCACCCCAAGGTGAAGAACTAGGTCGAATAAAACCTCTATCTGTCAATTCTTGCAACTGAGTCTTCAACTCTTTCAATTCTATCTGTACCATACGATACGGAGCAATCGAAACAGGTGCCGAATCAGAATAAGTCTCAATGGTGAACTCTACCTCTCTCTCCGGTGGTAACCCTGGCAACTCTTCCGGAAACACACTGGGAAAGTCACATACTGTCCGGATGTCCTGAGGTCTAACCTCACTCATGTTAGGGTTCATCACATACGCCAAGTATGCTTCACACCCCAACTCAACTAATCTCTTAGCCTTTAAAACTAAAACCACATTGGACAAGAACTTCACGTTCTCACCCACTACTACGATCTCATAATCATCTGTGAGCCTCAAAGAAATCCTCTTAGTTTCAAAGTCTATCCTAGCTCTATGCTCCGTGAGCCAGTCCATACCCAGAATCACATCGAAACCGTAGAAAGGTAGTTCCATCATGTCCACTGGAAACACATTCCCCTGAACCATCAACGGACACCTTCGGTACATCTTCCTAGCTACTACCGTGTCCCCAAAGGAACTAGTGACACTAACTCCTACCTCTAACATTTCACAAGGCAAATTCAAATACTGTACATGCTCACTCAAAATGTAGGAATGTGTAGACCCTGAGTCAATCAAAGAAAGCAAACCCAAAGACTGTATCGAGAAGTTACCTGCGATCACATTGGTGTCATGCTGATCCCCACGCTGAGCGTAAACTCTGGCCTGACCTCCGCCCTCCGGTTGAATTGCAACTACATGTGCTATGTTCCTCTGACCATCGTTCCTCGGCTGGAAGTTACCTCTACCGCGCCCGCGGCCTCTCTGAAAGTCATTGGCTCTAGCAGGAGCCTGAGCTGGTGCCTGTCCCACCTGATGTGGACAGTCACGCCTAATGTGGTCTCTAGCCCTACAATTCCAACAATAATGAAAATTTCCCCAACGCTCACCGGTGTGGTTCCTCCCACAAGTAGCACATGTGGGCAACTTCCCACCAGCTCTCTGGCCCTGTTGGCCCCTCCCGTGGTTACCGCCACCACGCCTATGATCATAATGATGCCTGTTGTCCCGATGCCTCTTGGCATCACCTCTATCAAAGTTACTGGACCTCTTACCCGAACTAGATCCACCAGACCGCCTGGTCAAGCTCAAACTGTGCTCTAAGTCCTTGGCCCTCGCGACCAAGACATCAAAATCAGTGTAGTCTGAAGCTTACGTCTTGATCTCTTCACTCAGCTCATAACGAAAACGGTTACAACTGTCCACCTCTGTAGGAACAAGCTCAGGTGCATACTGACTCAGTCTGACAAATCGAATCTCATAGTCTGTCACGGACATACTCCCCTGAAGCAATGCCATAAACTCCCTCTTCCTCTCATCGAGGTATCGCGGACCCAAATACTTCTTACGAAATGCTGTCTCAAAGAACTCCCAAGTGATCTCGGCCTCATCCATACCCGCAGTAATGGTGACCCACCAAGTGTAGGCATCACCCTGAAGCAAGGACTCAACACATCCCAACTTGCGCTCACCAGTACACCCCATATGAGCAAGGATACAGACAGTCTTCTCAAACCACAACTCTGATCTCTCTAGAGTAGACCCTCTAAACTATTCGACCCCTAGACCCCGAAGTCTCTCTAATGGCAAACCAGTGCCCTCTCCCTGATGCTGTGCTGCCTGACCCCCAGCTACTGCAGCCTGGAATGCCCCGGCTATCGCCTGAACCAACGGAGCTAAGTCTATTCCGGCCGATCCTTGGCCACCTTGGCCTCTCTGTGGTCCCTCTCCTTCGGCCCCGGCCTCGCCTCCTACTCCAGGTGGATGAGGTGTTGGTGGTGGAGGTGGTGGAGGAGCTCCAACTCCAACCATAGGCTCTCCCACTTGAGCCTCAACCCTAACTACTGGCTCAACTCCTGGAGCCGCTGCCCGTGGTTCCGGTCGAACCATCCTAGGCCTCCCACGTGGTCTCATGATACAGCTAACAAGGTATAGACTACAACAACAAACAAATAGGGATTACGTTAGCCAAAGCAAGGGTCCAATAGTGCTCAAGTACTCCCTTTTACAAAAACCTTTTTAAATTAAGTAATAGTAGCAATGGGCACACACTCTACACCAGACACAACAAATCATGCTTCAAAACATCATGCGAACAGTCAAATATCAAGAATTCATGGCAAGCATGCATCGAACAATACAATCACCTAACATTTCAAGCTTACCTCACTTACCTGCCCGAGGTCTCGGTAACCTCAGGCTCTGATACCAACAAATGTAACCCCCTCGTCTCGGTCTGGCCGGATGACCGGCCCGAGTAGGCCACACGGGGAAAACCAAAGCGAAACTCGTTAAGGTTCCCCCTCGGTTAGCGACCCTATTTTTTTTTCTTTCATTTTAATCTTGTCTAGAGGAATGTTAAGTCCTAAGTGAATCACGACAGTGGAAAACATCCATAGGAAAATTACATTCGAAGCACGACCATACATAACTAGTCCATATTTAAGCTTACAGGGCAGACTGTATCGGTACACTAACAAGGGGTATCGATACGCCCTGACCAGGTCAACCCAAAGAGTCAACTCCGGGAAGACCGTATCGATACAGCCCTTGAGCGTATCGATACGCCCTTCTCGGTCAACTCTTCTTGGTCAACGGAGTAGACCCGTATTGATACGTGTGAACCCCGTATCGGTACGCCCTACTCTTACCCAATTCTCACAAATTCCAGTGAGTTTGGAGGGTATCGGTACCCCCAGGGTAGCGGTACGCCAGACAAAAATCGTGGCATTTGGGCAAGGCCGTATCGATACGCCCTGCTCTGCAATTCCACAATTCCTAACTTAACGACCCCAAACACGACTCTAGATGCATCTTTGGACTCTCCTATGCACATACAAACATTTAAGCAATCATACTAGAGCCAAAGGAAGCAATCAACCATAAAACAAGGCGTCTAACCATGGCATTCATACAAGGGCAATATTTTAGCATGAATGGTCATACATGAAAGCTCAAAAGGCCCTAAAAGGCACAAGTCAACATATAGGAGGTTTGCACTCACCCACAAGGCAACCTAAACGTCTAAAAGGCATGCCACCACACACAAACATTCATCATAGCATATCACGCTTTACAAACCAAGGTCAATCCAAAACATCAACATACATGAGTCATACATACCTCATACAAAACACCCTTGCCACATTGCTAACTAATACATAATTAACAACCGTACTTGAGCAACAAACTTGGAAAGCGCTTCTTGCCTTGCTCCAAGCTAACACCACGCTAATGATCTGCATTGTTGAAAATTGAGAGCGTAAGCCATAAGCTTAGTGAGGATGCTCTAAAACCGAAAACATCAACAATGCAGGGTTCAAGCATGTAAATCCTAATCTCACCTACGACATACATTGGCAAATAATAAAGTTGACCTAGCTAGTCTTTCAAGAGGCATAATATGGCATTTTACATCATACTAAGCCCAAGCATCATATAACAACATCATATATCAACATCATATATCGCAATCATATGAACAAGTTTAATTGGCCACTATTAGTTACCCGGATGTGCGGATTTAAATCTCAACAACCACTTTACCTCAGTGGGATTTCACTCATCACCGGACCTTGCATTGGCGGGATTCCACTCATCACCACATGCCCTACGGATGGGATTCCACTCATCATCCCGTAGAATATATAAAAGCTTCCGGTGGAATATTACATCACCGTACTCCTCCTTGATGACTTAACGCCATCAAGGCCACGTACGTTTTGACTCAATTTGTGTGCACACTAATCCTAATGATCAATCATTTACACCCGGTAAATTAATTAGTGCCAATTTTCATTTACACATCACATATCCATCAACCACATCTCATGCTTATCACATATACACATCATGGCATACATGTACAACTTAACCTCATAGCACAAGAGCATAAGTAGGCAATACACAAGCATTAAATGGAAATCAATAACTAAATTCAACAACTTGAATTATATAGAAATGGCCTACCAAGCACATTTCACTCACACTCTACACACACTCGAACCAAACTTTAAAACATGATTGAAACCACTCACCACCCTTCCTTAGCAACCAAAGCAAATCTCCTACGAGCCCGGATTCGATCCCAATGCTCCTTCGACGTCTTCTCTTGCTTCTAGCCAACCAAAACACAACCAATAATCTCAATCAATGCCAACATTCAATCAACACTCAACCTTTGAGCTCAAACTAACTTCACCCAAATTTTCCAACCAAATTAATCCCCAAATATATCAATTTTCGTGCTCCCTCAAACCCTAGCTGAAATTTCCATTTTCAATCACCCAAGTGACCCCCAAAAGGTCCCAAAACATCCTCCTAACCTATATAAACCATCAGCCCTTTAATTTTCACTTAAAACCCACCCAAAAATCAAGTTTTGACATCCCAAAAATTGCTCCAAGAACCCACTTCGGGTTTTCAACAAAACTCAACCAATTTGACATATAATGAACATTTTAATATGAATAACCAAAAACCCAACTCCATTTTTCAAAACAAGATGAAAATCCCCATAAGAACCCAAACTTTAAACCAAACCCTAATTTTCAAAAGCTCATAGTTTTAAAATCTAAAGCCATGGTTAGATAAGGGATGAAGAGGAGAGTAAGAAAACATCTTTACCTTTGAAAAAGACCTTGGAATGATGAAGAAACTCAATGGAATAGTAGACAAGGCTTAGAGAGGTTTTGAGATGGGTTTAACGTTGGTAGGGAGATGGGGGAAAGAGAAGACAACTTTATTTCTTTTCTTTTTTTTAACTATTCAAAAGGTGTCATCCGTTTAAATTCTTTTGGGTCAAATTACCTCTTTGGTCCCTCCCCTTTTTATTTAATTTCAACTAACTCATGTCATGACCAAAATGTTTTAATTAAATTTTTACCGACTCGGACCGCAAACCTGACTAACTCCTAACCCCAAAACACGGGCGTTACAACTCTCTCCCACTTAAGGAATTTCGTCAAAGAAATTACCTGACTGAATGAGATATGGAAACTGCTTTTCCATATCCTCCTTCCTCTCCCAAGTGGCCTCGTCCACACCTCGACGTTGCCACCGCACCTTCACTAACTCAATCGATCTACCCCGCAACACCTTACTGTCGAAAGCTAGAATCTCAACCGGTTCTTGCTCATAAGTCAAATCCGGATCCAATTCAATCTCTTCTACGGGCATAACATGTGATGGACCAGACCTATACTTACAGAGCATCGAAACATGGAACACATCGTGTATCTTCTCTAACTCGGATGGCAAACGCAACTGATAAGCAACCGGACCAACCCTCTTCACAATCTCATACGGTCCTATGTATCTCGGACTCAACTTCCCCTTTCGGTCGAACCTCATCACTTTCTTCCACGGAGACACTTTCAAGAATACCTTCTCACCCACTAAGAACTCAACTTCCTTCCTCTTCAAATCGGCATAAGACTTCTGCCTATCCGAAGCAGCTTTCAAACGATCACAAATCAATTTTACCTTGTCAGTTGTCCCCTTGAGCAAATCCGGCATAGGTAACAATTTCTGTCCCACTTCAGCCCAACAAACTGGAGTTCTACACTTTCGGCCATACAAGGCCTCATACGGAGCCATCTGAATGCTCGACTGGAAGCTATTATTGTAAGCAAAATCAACTAGAGGCAAATGCTTCTCCCAAGTACCCTGAAAGTCAATGATACAACAACGCAACATATCCTCTAAGATCTGAATAACCCTCTCTGACTGACCATCTGACTGAGGATGATAAGACGTGCTGAAATTCAAACCGGTACCCAAAGCTGTATGCAGACACTCCCAAAATCGAGATGTAAACCGCGTATCTCTATCTGACACAATGGACTTCGGCACACCATGCAGTCTGAAAATCTCACCAATGTACAAATCGGCCAATCTATCTAAAGTGTAAGTAGTATTGACTGCCAAGAAGTGACCACGCTTCGTAAAATGATCTACTATCACCCAAACTGAGTTCTTCTTCGTAGGAGTCAAAGGCAAACCCGAAACAAAGTCCATGGTGATGTCTCCTATTTCCATTCCGGAAATCTCAACGGCTGTAACAAACTTGAGGGAACTTGATGTTCTGCCTTCACTCTCTGGCACACTAGGCACTTACTCACAAAGTCGGCTACATCTCCCTTCAAGCCAACCCAAAAGTACTCATTCTTCAAATCACGGTACATCTTCGTACTTCCAGGATGCATAGCAAACGGACTACTGTGGGCTTCAGTTAAGATCGTACCTCTCAAGTCACTGTCCTCTGGCACAACTATTCTATCCTTGAAACACAAAACCCCATCAGTATTGAAACTGTAGTCTGAAGATCTACCTTCGGCTATATCTTGCATGTGAGGTGCCAAAGATCTATCTAAGAGCTGTTTCTCTCTAATCAACTGACCTAGAGTAGGTCTAATCTGAAGCCTGGCTACCAAGCCACCATCTCCGGACAAACTCAATCTAGCAAACATGGCTCTCAAGTCCACGACCATCTTCCTACTCAATGCATCGACCACTACATTGGCCTTACCCGGATGGTACTCAATGGTAAGATCATAGTGTTTTAGCAACTCTAATCACCTACGCTGTCTGAGATTCAAATCTCGCTGAGTCATAATGTATTTCAAACTCTTGTGATCGGTGTACACTGTGCATTTCTCACCGTACAAATAGTGCCTCCAAATCTTCAGAGCAAACACAACTGCAGCTAACTCTATGTCATGGGTACAAAATTGAAGAGCGTTATCAATTTTTTCATTATAAAGACTCTATAATTCAAGGTACAAAACTACCTTGCTGTTTTCTGAACTGACGGCAGGCGAACGATGGACCAGCGGCGGGCGAACGACGGACCAGCGGCGGACGAATGCTGGCTTCTGCTCGAACTTTCGAACTTTCGACTGGACCAGTGGTGAGGGTGAACGACGGACCGGGGCGGGGAGTGTGGAGTGTGGATTGCTGAAGCCGGCGGCGACGACAGGGAGGTGGAGACGTGGAGGACCGTCGGGGACTGCCTAGATTAGGGGTTTCACCGTTTGAGTTTAAGATTGGGGGAAATTGAAAAATGTCGGGACTCGGGACTCGGGAGGGAGATAGGGCAGATGGTTAATTTTTTGCCTATTTTATTTTTTTAATTAAAAACAATAAAATATAATATATATTATAGTTATAACTTATAACTAAAATAAAATATATATATATATATATAGTTATAAATTATAATTAAAATAAAAAATATATTTCATCAATAATTAACTGCTTTAAAAAGATGAAATATTATATTATTTAAACAATGTCAAATATTTAAATTCTAACATTGTGAATGGAACAGATTAAGTTAAAAGGGTCAACCCATACCGAATCTATATAATACTCAATTTAGATTAGTCAACTAATGAGTTAAATATTAGTGATTATATGAAAATAAAAAAGAAAAATTCTACAACGGGCGACGAACATTGATAAACACCACTAACGATGAACACCGATGAACCCATTAATTTCTTTTAAATTTTAAAAATTTGAAGGACTAAAATTATAATTAAATTTATCTCTTACAAAAAATCAAATTTAATAGTTACTTTATAATATTTTTTTAATTGGTTATAATTAAACGTGTATAACAATATAAGTATAATTACAAAAAAAACTAAAACGTGTATATAATCTAGAAGAGATAGGGTGACGTGATATTGTGTGTTGATTAAGTTCGAGTTCGAGTTAATTTTAAATTTTACAAAAATATAATTATAAAAATTATAAATAAATATGATATGAGTCAATTTTAGATAAGAATATAATTTTATGAAATAGATTGGACAAAAATAACATATATGACCCCTAAATTTCATCCTTAAGCTTAAGCCGTAGAAATTAATATAAAATCAATAACCCTAAACCATTAACACTAAGGCCTAAACCATAAACCATAAACTAAAATTAGAGATAATTTTTACAATCTTACCATAAAATATAGCTAAAACCGGAATTAGAGACCAACTTGACAATTTGAAAGTATAGAAATTTGAGATCTTGGTGACCAATTTTATAATTTCACCATAAAATATAGCATAAAATTGAAATTGTAGACTAAATTGACAATTTGGAAGTGAAGAAATTTGAGAGTCCAATGACCAATTTTATAATTATACCATATAAATAAACAGGGGTCAATTTTGGCTAAAAATTAAATCTTAGAAATTAAAATGAACAAAAATATCATTATATTAAATTAATAGACTAAATTACAAAGATTAGTTAATTTTGGCTAAAAGTAAATTTTTAGAGACTAAATATCACTACGGGGAGGGGATTTCTATATCCGAAGTCTAAACCGTGGGGATACTTGTGACTAAATTAAATTAAACTAAAACTTAAAGTTGACTAAAATGTAACATTTTAAATGCAACGTGACCTAAAAGTAATTAATCTCTAGCTTAAAAAATTGGTGACTTATTTCCCTCCAAAATTTTGTCTTTTCTCTCTCTATTTTTTCTAATTGTCTTTTTCTTTTTTTTCAATCTAGCTTAAAAAATTGGTGGCTTATTTCCCTCCAAATTTTTGTCTTTTCCCTCTTTATTTTTACCAATTGTCTTTCTCTTTTTTCTTTTTTTTTTAAATTTAATTGAGTTTTAATTTAGATTAATTTAATTGAAATTTCACATTTAGTTTTAGAATTATTTTAATTATGTCCGTGATTTATGCTTTCAGATTTTAGTTAGCTCAATTAGATCCTAAGTTTAATAAATTAATTCATTTCAGAAATTATTATTATTATTATTATTATTATTATTTTTGAAAATCCTATTCTACTTCTACCTAGAGGGGGAGGGAGAAAATCTAGGTGAAGGCAATGCTCCTGAGGGGTCTTGAACCCGGGACCTAAGGGGAAGGGAGGGGGAAAATCCTATTCTACTTCTACCTAGAGGGGAAGGGGTCTTGAAAATCCTATTATTATTATTATTATTATTACATATAATAAACTTTAATTTAATATAATTATACAAAAAAAATTTGATATGGATACATGAAGCTTTGATTTAAATATTTAATCAAATTCAAATACATAGATTAACAAGTTGAATCAGAATTAATCTCATACATCAATAACTCTAAACTAAACCATAAATACTAAACCTCAAACCTTTAACCTAACTCAAATCGAATTGACCCGAAAATTTAAATGTTGACCCGACCCGAAATCGACCCGACCCGAAATCGACCCGAACGACCCGATTTTGACCCGAACCGAAAGCGACCGATCCGATATTGACCCGACCCAAAAACAACCGATCCAATTTTGACCTGATCCAATACCCGAACCGAATCCGACTCAACACAGACCCGAATTAGACCCGAACCCGAACCGAACTGACCCGAACCGAATCTAAATCGATTCTAGATAGACCCGAAATGATCCGAACCGAAATGACCCGAACCGAACCCGAACCGAATGACCCGATTGCCACCTTTAAAGCTTATGTTTCGAAATGAAAAAAATAGATGATATAACTCTAAAAACTTGAGGGGTTTGCTTCTATTGATTCTATGAAATTCCCCGTTCAAAAACTTAGGGTTTATATGTTTGTTTCGGTTTTTATAAGCCGAATATTATAATTTTTTTAGAATTACATAGAAAATTCCCCGAAATATTCTATTGCTGCTCCTGTTATTTGTTTCCATTCCTATGAAATCCTTGAAATGTTTGTTGGGATATACCGTCCATATTCTAACATTCCCTATTTTATTTTCTTGCATGTGATGGTCGTTTGGAATTGATGAGGGGACCATGAAAGCTACTGTCGTGGTTGAACGAGAGAAACAAGGGACCGATCGGACGACGTAGAGCAATCTCAGCCATTGATGAGGGGATCTGGACGGTTGTGAGGGAGTTGGAGTGTCGTGCGCGAGCTCCACGCGCGCGTTGGAAGCTGAGAAGGTGGGTGCGCGGATTGAACGCGCGCATGAGTGACGCCAGGGGCCGCGCTTGGGCGTGTGAAAGGATCTAAAAGCTTCCCTGCCTTGATCTTGGGTTGTTAGATCCATCCCAAATCTAAAGGCTTAGAGCCGACTGCGCAAAAAGCCAAAATAAATTAGGGCTATCTTTTTCATTATCAGATTAGGGTCATTATTGGGCCCTATAACGGGCTTTGTATGTAATATATATCATTGGGTTTGTAAATATAAATAGACTTAATATATGTATGGGCAGATTTTTATTTACCTTAATATTATTATTTTTTTAGTTTCATAATGATAATATGATGTAATAATAATAATAACAATTATAAACAGAAATAAATAAATAAAAGAAAAATGGGTTATTAATCTAGACAAAAATTGGTGATTACAGCTGCCCCTCTTTGCTTATCCTTGTGGAACAAGAATAAAACAAAGACCATAAGCACTAATTTTGTCCCACTTCCTTGTTTGGATCCCGAATCACCATGCACTAGAACTACTGATGGCCTGGAAGTCTTGGACATGAAATGTAATGGTTGCAAATGTTTGAAGTTGTTCTTCTCATTTCGAAATTCTTCAATCCTTGAAGGCCCGAACAGATAAACAAATGGTGAAAAATAAATGCTCCATTCTCTTTGCGCCCGAACGGATAGGCGGATTCCATTCTCAAAGTGCCCGAACAGATAGGCGAGATTCCATTCTCAAAGTGCCCGAACGGACAGACGGGTGCTGAAAAATAAAAGTTCCATTCTCAAAGTGCCCGAACATATAGGCAGATGCTGAATAATAAAAGTTCCATTCTCAAAGTGCCTTAATGGATATACATGTGCTGAAAAATAAAAGTTTCATTCTCCTTGTGTCTGAATAGATAGGCGGTTTCCATTCTTCTCATGCCTGAACGGATAGGCGAGTTCCATTCTCCTCACGCCTGAACGAATAAGCGGGTTCCATTCTCCTAATGCCTGAATGGATAGGCGAGTTCCATTCTCCTCATGTCTGAACGGATAGGCAAGTTCCATTCTCCTCATGCTTGAACCGATAGGCGGGTTCCATTCTCCTCATGCCTGAACGGATAGGCAGGTTCCATTCTCCTCATGCTTGAACAGATAGGTGAGTTCCATTCTTCTCATTCTTGAACGGATAGGCGGGTTCGAGTTCCAAAGCTGTTCTTCTCATTATAAAATTCTTCGTCCCTTTACCAAAGTTATCGAAGCTTGAAATTGTTCTTCTCATTTCGTATTTCTTCAATCTTCTACAAAAACGTGGAGTTTGAAGTTGTTATTCTCATTACGAAATTATCCATCCTCCAAAAATGCTGAAATCTACACAATTCGAATTATTTGTTTCTCTTCTGGAAAACACGAGCAAGTTCTTCTCATTTTGAACTTCTCGACTTCTCGTAGAGGCTAACAGTTCTTCTCATCACGAACTTTTCATTCTCCGGGTGAGCTCTTCTTCTTGTGAACTATCCGATCTTCATTGGGCGAGTTCTTTTCATTGGGAACTCTTGGTTCTTTGTTGGGCTCCGCTTCTTCAAAAATGGAGTCCTGGTTTGAAATCTTTTCTAATCTTGAATACCTATCAAAATAGGTGAAATGATTTGATGATATGAGTTAGCATGCCCCTAACCTAGGGATGTCTAACTACATATGATGTATGAATCGTGACATCAAAATTGCTTGAACGCTTTCACTTTTCGGGTCGGTCAAACTTGACCTTCTTCTTGTATTTTTTTCTTCTCGATCTCTTTTGGCTTTTCTCATCTTTGCCGAATCTTCATCTTTCGTGTCACCTTGGAAGAGGACTATTGAATCTTACTGGTCAAAAAAGAACAAAATATAACACTTCTCGTAGTGTTCATTCTTATAACATTTCCCCACTCAACTTGGGGTTCAACTATTCTCTTTGCCTTGACTTTACACGACGAGTTCTCTTCTATTTTGGCATTAAAGGGAGCACATGCCCCCAAGTCCTTGAACTTTTCTCTTAAGTCATGCAGACTCATTCTTCATCCTCTGAATTAATCAAAGCATCTCGACGAAAGCTTGCGTCGAGTCCCTGAACTGTCTAGTATATAAAATCTTGCTACCATCCTCACCATAGCCACTGATGAGTTATTCCTCCATGTTAGGTCAATCATTTGTATCCATAACATTTCATTCTACATCTTATCCTTGAAGAAATGGAAAGAAATCTTTTTGTTTCCACTATAAATCTTATACTACATCTCCTAATTTCAAAATGAGATGCATTTTCAAAAACTAGACTTTCTTTTCAAATAATGGATATATCAAGCTAGATTAAATACCCCGAATATCAAGTGCACGAGAAACACTAAGATGGCTTACCAAGGATTTCCTCAAGCATCATGTGTCTAAGAGACCTCGAAAGCTGAGCTAATGTCTGAAGATGTGAAATACCCTCTGAGTTATTTCAGTTTTTTTTTTTGTTTTTTTGTAGGCTTCGTGTTGAGTTGATCAAATGATGGCTAATCACCAAGAGAGGGTGAATTGGTGGAATAAAAATTGAAGAGTGCAAATGGATAATTTAAAAATGGAGACAAGGTAATTTTGGAGTGGTTCAAGCTTCGAACAAGCTCTACATCCACTACCTCGACACCTTACTGAGGATTTCAACAATTCACTAACTTGAATTCGTCCCCTTTTCTCGTCTTAGGAGGAAACCTTACAAATTGATTAATCTTTCTACCCAAAGATTGATCCAATATCACTCTTTTACAAAGGAAGATTGGCAAACTTTGATTATACCTCTCAAAGGCTAATTGTTTACCCAATTACACATAAACACTCCCAAACTCTAAAAAGATTTACAATGAAAAATTTCAAATGAGTTGAGTGCTAGAATTTGACACTAAATGCACAAGGGTTTGGATTGAGTGCTTTGATGTTTCTTGAAGGTTCAATGGTTGTTGTTGTAGTTTTGTAAACTTGTTTTTATACATCCTCATTGATTTCTACCTGTTTGGGTGGTTGAGATCATCAATAGAGCCGTTGGGGCTCTCTTTTCCCTCCATAAATGTTGTTCTGCAACTACCCGTATCGGAACACGTGCCCCCTGTATCAAAATGGACACCACAAAAAGAAAGAGTCGTTGTGTGTAAAAAGGCCCCGTATCGAAACAACTATAGGTTGTATCGAAACAGTAACATGCAAAAAGAGGGTTGTATCAAAACAGAAATAGGTTGTATCAAAATTTTTTGAAAATGTAAACTTCTGTTTTGAAACAACATAGGGGGTGTATCGAAACACTTAACTATGTCTTCAAAAGTTTGTTTCTGACAAGTAAGGACTAGTTCATTTAATGCCCAATTTTAAAATTACTTAACCAATATTTTGAAAAGGCCTTCATATGGGCTTTTGATAAGTCGTTTCTAAACAACATTTAAAAACCAAAAGCCCATATGAAGGCTGTATCGAAACGGGTTTAGGCCGTAACGAAACGATTCCTTCTAGTGGAAAAATGTATCGAAACACTTTGGGGGTGTTTCGAAACGCTTGGGCAATTTTGTGTATTTTGGCTTTGAAACACTTAAAAAAATTTATAGGGTTTAAGTTATGACTTCAAAACATTTTAAGTGTAAATTTTACTTGTCAATGGTAAGTATTTTGTTTACTTAAAAATTTATTTACTTTGCAATGTGGCCCTCGAATTATTTGTTATATCAAAATCAAATATTAGTTTTACAATCTCCCCCTTTTTGATATAACAAAACCAAAGTAAATTTTTAAGTACACTCACCCTAAATTTAAGCTAGGTTTTGAAAATTTTAGCTTAACCCTTCTCCCCCTTTTTGTTAGATCAAAATCAATGAAGGCAACGATAAAGAAATATAGCACAAGGCAAAGTAAAATTAAAGCAACGTAATTTCATTAAGCATTAGAAACCAAAGCAAAATAAGTTCATAATCTTCAAACATAATATCCAAACCTTAATACTTAAAACATAAAATTCAAACATGAATCAAAGCATAGGTCTTAAAACAAAAACATAAATAGGTGCATAAAAAGGGAAATCCTAAACTAGATGATATGCAATGGAATGCAAAGATCTAAGGCTCATCATTATCTTCATCTTGATCATTGACCGAGCTCCTTCGGAATTGTTGCCATTCGTCATAGAAGCTGGTAAAGGACATGTCCATAGAGGTTTGTTGAGTTTCAACAGAAGTGAGGCGATTCTCAAAGTTTTGGATACGTTCCTCCATAGAAGTAAGTCGAGTGCCAAGAGTGGCAAAACCGGAGTCCATGTGGGTGCGCAAGCCATTAAATTGCTCGGTAAGGAAAGTCATGAGAGCTTCGTTGTTTGGTGGAGCAACTTGAGGTTGAGGTTCGGGGGCCGCAACTTGAGGAGGATTCTCGACACGAGTCCACACTCCATCAATGAAATGAAATTTTCTCCGGAGAAGAGTGCGCTCATCAATGGGATCTTTGAGAGGTTCCAGATAGTCAAGAGAGCAATCAATCCCCAACTTTGAGAACAAGTAGCTCAAGGCGGTGCCATAGTGAAGGAAGTGACACGATAGGAGTTGCGGTTTTGAACAAGATGTACCATCTTGGCAAACATGATTTGACAAAGATTTGGTCGACGTTCCTCACGAAAGCATCGAATCCAAAATTCGTCGATTTGGCGAATGTGAGAGAATTTTCCTTCGAAAGGACGAAACCACCACGAGACCATGAGATGAAGGATGCGATCATAAGCATCAAGGACCGTGACGGAGCCACCAAGAGTATGTCCCAACGAGTTCTCATCCGAGATTCCCTCATCTTTAAACCCGAAAATATTGACCAAAGTTTCTGGATCAACTCTAAACTTCTTCCCCATTAGATAAGACTCAATGGCAATCACTTGATCCACATTTGAGATACAACGGGCATTGTCATAGAAAAGAAGAACCATCTTACGGTACAAAGTACTGGGTAAGCTCAAAAAGGTCATGAAGTTTCAACGCCTCAATAAGGTGAGATAGCGAAATTGAAAATGTTCGGAATCCAAAAAGGGTATAGAGACAATACGCTCACGGTGGATAGCATGATCTTGAAAAGGCTTGAAGTTGGTATAGGCGTTTTTGTTTCGAATAGACCTTTGGTAGAGTAAAGTGAGGTTGGGACTAGTAGAATCATCATCGATGTTTGAGCTTCCACCAACATCATTGGTTCATACTCTCTTCCTAGAGCCCATATTCGAAATCTAGAAGAAAATCAAGACACAAAAACATATGTATGCGTAAATCAACCAAATTTAATCCAATATACAATCTGATAATCAAGGTGTTGATAAAAACTATACAATATAGTTTAAAAACATATATAAGTATAAAACAAATTTTTGGTAAAAAGAATTTCGAAAAAATAGATTAAAAAAGATATGGTATAATTTTATAATCAAATAAAAAAATTAGATTTTGAATTTTTTTGCAAAAACTTGAAAACCTATACAATATGTATATGTTTTATACAAAAAGGAATTAAAAACAACCTATAAAATTAAACGAAAATTTAAAATAAAAATAAAGGTTTTATACCTTGATGTGGGATAATAGACGAATGAGTGATGATTGATGCATCAAATTGCTTGCAAAGATCTAGCCTTGATGTGAAGCTTGAAAACCCTAAAAAAATTTAGGTTTTGATGTAAAAAATCAAGGGATTTAAAGAGTTCATATATGGGTTTTCGGTTAGGGTTTGTGAGGAAAAGAGAGTTGATGTTTTAATTAAAGTTTGATACTCTTTTAAAGCCATTTAAAGCAATTTGCGCAATCATGTTTCGATACGCCATTTGGCGTATCGGAACGGCCGTTTCGGTATCAGACTCGTTTCGATACAGGGTGACCCTGTTTCGGAATAACTACTCGAACCCATATCGAAATGCAAGGAGCCCGTTTCGATACGATTCACTGCTGGAATCATTTTAAATTAAGCCCGTATCAAAACAAATTGAACTGTTTCGATACACCCTTGCCAGAAAATGCATTTTGGGCAGTTTCATGTCCAAAGAGCCAACTTATATCGAGCCTAAATGCATGTAAATGATATATGAGCATGTTATATGAACTAAAACTGATGCATACTCCCCCTAGCAACAAGCATATATGCATTAAGAAGCAAAATTACATAAGAATGATCATCATTCAAAATTCAAGCAAATTTTTGCCATTTGGGTCCTAAAAGGGTCAAGGAAGGCTGGTTAAACCTAACTCTCTCCTAAGGGTCCAAAAACGCTCTTTATCTAAAGGTTTTGTAAATATATCCACTAATTGGTTCAAGGTATCAACATATTCTAGAACTACATCATTTTTCACGATATGATCTCTAATGAAATGATGGCTACTTTCTATATGTTTGGTTCTAGAGTGTTGGATGAGATTCTTAGTGAGACAAATGGAATTAGTGTTGTCACACTTAAGGGGTATAGTATCTACTTGAACACCATAGTCTAAGAGTTGTTGCTTCATCCAAAGGACTTGAGCAAAACAACTCCCTAAGGATATGTACTCCGCTTCAGTGGTAGATAAGGCTACACTATTTTGTTTCTTAGAGAACAAAGATACGAGCATACTACCTAAGAATTAACATGTTCCGGAGGTACTTTTCCTATCTATCTTACATCCCCCATAATCCGCATCAGAGAAGGCATGAAGGTCAAAGGAGGAGTCTCTAGGATACCAAAGACATAAACAAGGTGTATCTCTAAGGTATCTAAAGATTCTCTTAATGGAAACTAGGTGTGATTCTCTAGAACTAGCTTTAAACCTAGCACACAAGCAAACACTAAACATGATATCAGGTCTACTTGCGGTAAGGTAAAGCAAAGATCCTATCATAGAATGATAAAGCTTGGAATCAACACACCTACCTCCTCCATCCTTGTCAAGCTTAATTGATGAGCTCATAGGAGTGGCTTGAGGCTTTACGTTCTCTAAGCCAAACTTCTTGAGCATATCATTGATGTATTTAGCTTGATTTATGAAGGTTCCATCTTTCCTTTGCTTGATTTGAAGCCCCAAGAAAATGAGAGCTCTCTCATCATGCTCATCTCAAATTCACCTTGCATTAGCTTAGAAAATTCTTGGCAATAAAATTCATTAGTAGAACCAAAAATAATATCATGAACATATATTTGAACTACTAAAATGTCATTGCCATATCTTTTAATGAAAAGCGTAGTATCCACCTTGCCTTTTTCAATTAAAAAGTTTGAGAGTCTTTCATACCAAGCTCTAGGAGCTTGTTTCAAACCGTATAAAGCTTTTTTTTAGTTTAAAAACATGGTTTGGAAAGTTTGGATCTTCAAAATCGGGTGGTTGTTCAACATTCACTTCTTCATTTATAAAACCATTTATAAAAGCACTTTTACATCCATTTGAAAAAGCTTGAAATCATGATAGCATGCAAATGCAAGAAGCATCCTAATAGCTTCCATTCTAGCTACGGGTGTATATGATTCATCAAAATCAATTCCATCTTCTTGAGTGTAACCTTGAGCAACAAGCCTAGCCTTGTTTCTCACTATGTTACCACTCTCATCTAGTTTGTTCCTAAATGCCCACTTAGTTCCTATAGTAGATTGATTACTAGGTCTATCAACAAATGTCCATACTTTACTTCTCTCAAATTGATTAAGCTTCTCTTGCATAGCCAATATCCAAAAATCATCTTTTAATGCTTCTTTGATATTTTTAGGCTCTATGCATGAGATAAATGGAACAAGATTAATAAGTTTGAGAGAGGATCTAGTAGTTACCCCCTTGGATGGATCACCCAAGATTTCACCACCTTTGACATAGTTGAACTCCGTTGGGTATGTCGCCTTCTTTTTCTCAAGAGCCAAGTTCTTAAAGGCTTCATGAGGTGGATCTTGTGCATCCTCTTCTTTGGTTGGAATCTCATCCACCTTTGATGTTTGTCCTCCATCAATGGCTTCAATGATCCCTACATCATCATCATCACAAGATTCCTTCCTCGGAAGGAGGTTATCATCGAAAACAACATGTATAGACTCTTCAACAACCAAAGTTCTTTTATTAAATACACGGTAGGCTTTAGAGTTTAGATAATACCCCAAAAATATTGCTTCATCACTTTTAGCATCAAATTTACCTAAGTTTTTTTCCATTGTTTAAAACAAAGCATTTCAAAATCTCATAAGGTGTTTTCTTTAAAATATGCTTAATCATTACTATATTGATAATATAACAAGCCGTATTAGTGGCTTCCACCCAAAAATACTTAGGTAAGTTGTTTTCACAAAGCATTGTCATAGCCATCTCTTCTAAAGTTCTATTTTCCTCTCAACTACCCCATTTTGTTGAAGAGTGCGAGGATCCGAAAAATTATGGCTAATACCATTTTCATTACAAAAATCTTCAAAACCCATATTTTGAAACTCGGTTCCATGATCACTTCTAATATGTGAAATTTTAAGATCAAGATCATTTTGGGTAATTTTTGTAAATGTAATAAAATTTTCTAAAGTCTCATCCTTACTACTTAAGAATAGAACCCAGGTGTATATAGAAAAGTCATATACTAAAAAAAATGCATATGACTTACCACCCAAGTTCATAGTTCTAATAGGCCCAAATAAATCCATGTGGATTAGTTGTAATATCCTACTAGTCGAAACGTCATTAATGGGTTTAAATGAGGTTCTCTTTTGTTTATCCTTAGCACAAGCATCACATATTTTATCTAATGAAAATTTTAGTTTGGGTAAATCTCTAACTAGATTTTGGAAAGCCAATTTTTCTAAAACACTTATGCTAGCATGCCCAAGTTTCCTATACCACAATCATGCACCAATCTCATCATGTGCAACTAAACATGCATGGGATGAATGTATGTCATCTAAATGCATCATATAAATATTTCCTATACGATGACCAATGAGCATTAATTCATTTGTTTTAATGTTCACAATTTTACACCCATTTTTATCAAAATGAACATCAAATACTTTATCACAAAGTTGACTAATGCTCAAAAGATTACGTTTAAGACCATTGAAAAGTAATACATTTTCAATGAGAATGGATGAGAGATTACTAATAGAGCCAATACCCTCAATATGACATTTGGAGTTGTCACCGAAAGTCACTACTCCACCATGCTTTGGCTTGAGCTCTATCAATCTACTCTTGTCTCCGGTCATGTGTCTTGAGCATCCACTATCAAGGTACCATGTGTTTTGACTTGAAGCTTTGGCCTTGTAGCAATGCTCCCCATATAAACGAAGATTAGTTCTTTGATTTTGGTACCCAAACCATTTTGGGTCCATAAGTGTTAGCTCCCAAAAACTTGGTTCCCTTAGGAATCTAAGATGAAACAACAACAATATTGTTAGAAGTTACAAGTTCCTGAGGAACCCATACACTTCTAATCCTCTTAGCTCTAGGATGCCTTTGAGAGCCACTTTGTTTGTAGTTAAAATCATTTCTCTTTACATATTGGGTTTTTGAAGAACTACCCTTGTTAAAACCATTTTTCTCAATAGCAAGAGAGGTTTTAAGATTATCCACTTCCTTAGTGTGATAATCTTGGAAATCAGAAAGAAGTTTTTCAACATCAAGAATTTTCTTTTTAAGCTCATTTGATAGATTTATCAAATATAAAACTTTCTTTTCCAATTCGAAATTGGTTTTTGAAAGAGATTCATTTTGAGATTTTAAATCAGAAATAGTTTTCTTTTTTCAAAATAGACTCTTTGTATTTCTCAACCAATTCATCATAAATATTTTGTAACTCGTCATATTCATCATATAATTCACCATAAGTAAGAGATGAGTTAGAGTTTACCATGTGATCCTCCTCAAAGGCCATGAGGCAAAGATTGATCACTTCCCCCTCTTCCTCGGATGACTCCTCGTCACACCAAGTTGCCATTTGAGCCTTGAGCTTCTTTTTCTTCCCAAAGCTCTTCTTCCTCAATTGAGGGCAATCGTTTCAGATATGTCCGGGCTTCTTGCACTCATAACAAATGAGTTGATCATTTTCTTCCTCTTTTACTTTATTATTGAACTCCTCTCTTCTATTGAATTTTCTTCCTCGATTGGACTTCATGAATCGAGTGAATCGTTTGGCTAACATGGCCATCTCTTCGTCCTCCTCCTCACTAGAATCACTTTCATTGTGTGACGCCTTGAGTGTGATTCCTAACTTCTTCATTTTAACCTCTTTCTTCTCTACCTTTTTCTCTTCCTTATTCTTCTCTTCTTCTCTCCCTTGCTTCATAATCTCATGGGTGAGTAGAGATCCAACAAGGGCGTCTAGCTTAAGAGTCTTCAAATCTCGAGCTTCGATGATAGTTGTCCTCTTGCCATCCCAAGACTCCAGAAGAGAGTGGAGTAGCTTCCGAACTAGATTATCTTTAGGAATAACTTCACCGAAGCCCTTTAGTCCATTGACAATGACTGAGAACTGATCAAACATCATGGAGACACTTTCATCGGCTTCCATTTTGAAGTTTTCTTAACTCAAATTGAGCAACCCGATCTTTGTCTCCTTGATGTCATTTGTTCCTTTATATGTAGTCTCTAGGGTGCCCCACACTTCTTTAGCACTTTCGATTGAAGACACCTTTGAGTATATGTCATGACCGAGAGCACAAAAGATTATGTGCAAGGTTTCGTCGTTAACTTGCAAACGTCTTCTATCTTCATCGGTCATTTTGGCTTTGGTCTTCGGAACAAGGCTCCCTTCATCATCTCTCTTCATTGGAATTTTAGGACCATCTTCTACCATGTCCCACACCATGTAGTCGTTTGATTTGATGAAGAGCCGCATCCGGTTATTCAAATAAGGATAGTTATCCCCAATGAAGAATAGTGGTTTGGTGATGCATAGAGACTCGTAGAGGTTTTGGCCAAAGGTGGATGCCATAGTAGGATGTCGATTGAAGTGCACTTGATCAACCTCTTCCAAGATCTACTCAAGAAGGTGTTAATCCTTCTAATGAGTGTAGCTCTGATACCAATTTTTGAGTTGATCAAATGATGGCTAATCACCAGGAGAGGGGTGAATTGGTGGAATAAAAATTAAAGGGTGCAAACGGATAATTTAAAAATGGAGACAAGGTAATTTTTAAGTGATTCAAGCTTCGAACAAGCTCTACATCCACTACCTTAGCACCCTACTGAGGATTTCAACAATTCACTTACTTGAATTTGTCCCCTTTTCTCGACTTAGGAGGAAACCTTACAAATCGATCAATCTTTCAACCCAAAGATTGATCTAATATCACTCTTTTACAAAGGAAGATTGGAAAACTTTGATTGTACCTCTCAAAGGCTAATTGTTTACCCAATTACACATAAACACTCCTAAAACCCTGAAAATGTTTATAATGAAAATTTTCAAATGAGTTGGGTACAAGAATTGGACACTAAATGCACAAGGGTTTGGATTGAATGCTTTGATGTTGCTTGAAGGCTCAATGGTTGTTGTTGTAGCTTTGGAGACTTGTTTTTATACCTTCTCATTGATTTCTAGCCATTTGGGTGGTTGAGATCATCAATAGAGCCGTTGGGGCTCTCTCTTTCCTCTATAAATGTTGTTTTGCAACTACCCGTATCGGAACACATGACCCCTATATCGAAACGGACACCACAAAAATAAAAAGTCATTGTGTGTAAAAAGGGCCCGAATCGAAACAACTATAGGTTATATCGAAATAGTAACAAGCAAAAAGAGGGTCGTATCGAAATGAAAATAGGTTGTATCGAAACGTTTTGAAAAACTTCTATTTCGAAAAAGCATAGGGGTGTATCGAAACACTTAACTAAATCAACAAATGTTTGTTTCATTACAAGTAACGGCTAGTTCATTTAATGCCCAGTTTTAAAATTACTTAACCCCTATATCGAAACATGTATAAGTCGTTTCGAAACAACATTTAAAAATCAAAAGCCTAGATGAAGGTTGTATCGAAATGGGTGTAGGCCGTATCGAAACGGTTCCTTCCAGTGGCAAAACGTATCGAAACACTTTGGGGGTGTTTCGAAATGCATGAGCAATTTTGTGTATTTTGACTGTGAAGCACTTAGAAAAATTTATGGGGTTTAAGTTTTGACTTCAAAACATTTTAAGTGTAAATTTTACTTGTCAAAGGTAAGTATTTTGATTACTTAAAAATTTATTTACTTTGCAATTTGGCCATTGAATTATTTATTATATCAAAATCAAATATTAGTTCAACACTTCGCCTTTATCATTCTTGTTTTGGGGAAGTCAACTCATCACGTTCCTTTGGCACAAAATAATGATGGAGCAAGCAACAAAACCCCAAGCTACTCGGCATTGTCATAATTTGAAAATATTACCATCACTCATGAAGCGAAGAGTTTCGATTAGAATGGGCTTCAACGGAGTGCCCTAAAAATCCCACACTCGTATCCAAAAATGCTTATTACTAGGTTTTGAACATTGGAGTGGTTTTTGATTAATTTTGAAAGAAAATGCAATTTACCAAGCTTTGAAAGCTTTTTGAAAAATCCCTATTACTAGGATTTGAAAGCTTTTTGAAAAAATGCCTATTACCAGGCGTTAAAAGCTTTTTGAAAAAAGGCCTATTACCATGCTTTGAAAGATTTTTGAAAAATGCCTATTACCAGGATTTTAACATTAAATTGTCAACTTATTGTTATGAAATGCGAGTTACACCTTTATAATCTCAGCAACTTAGGATTTCAATTAGATACAAGTTGCTCGAAATCAATCTTTGGGTTAAAATCAGTGTCCCTCGCGCAATTGATATATGGGGATCCAATAGACAAATATATACACAAAATATAATGCATCCTTTCATTGAAATTTAAAACATATAGTCTTAGGCCTTTACAAAAAGATCTTTACTACATCCGGGCAAAGGGTAGCAAAGTTGATTCCACACATTACTTCAAGAAAAAAAGATTAAAATGCAATGAAATGAAAACAAGTCAACACTAAACACAAAGCAAACTTGGATGCATTAAAACTCTTACCATTCATCACAACCCCTTAAGCTTCCTCAAAGAACTCAATCTCCTTGTTGTCCACGAGTTCTTCAACCAACTGCTTGAATTTTGGAAAACACTAAATCTCATGCCTCGCAGTCTGATGGTACTCACAAAATGATTCATGGCCATCATACACTCCCTTCGTACCATTCTCAATCAAGCCCACCGTGCACAATTGTTCGAACACCTAACTTAGAGGGGACTTGGTTTCTGACACTTCCATCCTTACTTTCTTCACATCTACCTCTTCGAGGGCATTCATGCCTCAACCTCCATGGTTTGGAAGTGGGTTGGCTGCCAAATTGGGTCCCTCATATTCGATGACCCTATTGTTGATCATGTTTTGCACGAGTTTCTTGACCGCTGTGCAATTTTCTATCATGTGCCCTGGTACTCCGTCGTGGTACTCACAATGTGCTTTCTCGTCATACCATGGAGGGTAAGGCGGCTGGAAGAGAGTAACATGATACGAACAGACCAAATCAGCCTCGTATAGGTGTTCGTACACCTCCTTGTATGGAATGGATAGAGAGGTGAAAGACATCTTCTCTTTTTCCTTCTTGGGAGCCCTATTTTCTCTTATATTTGAGCTTTGCGCATTCCCGATAGTGACTTGAGGCGGTGAGATACTGGGGTGCTTAGGAGCCTCGTAGGTATTTGTGTTGTTCACCTCATAATCTCTCTTCTTGAATTTCTTCCGAGAATTTTCTCCTCCATCAATTCTACCACTCTTGATAGCTGCCTCAATACGTTCATCGATCATAACCATATCCGAGAAATTACCGATAGGGGTTACTTATCATGCGGTCATAGAGGGTTCCCTTCAAAGTATTGACAAACATAGGAGAGATCTCATTTTCGCGGAATGGAGGTTGGACTTGCGCCGCCACATCTCGCCAACGCTGGGCGTATTCACGGAGGCTCTCGGTGTACCTTTGCTCCAAACCGTGTAGCATGAGTCGATTTGAGACCATATCGGTTATGTGATTATACTAATCAGTGAAAGCCTTGGCCAAATCCTTCCATGACCTAATCTGAGCACGAGTTAACTGATTGTACAACCTCATTGCGGGCCCCGCTAAGCTATCTTGAAAGTAGTGAATTAGTAAACTCTCATTGTCGATGAAACATGTCATCTTTCTACAGAACATGGTTATGTGGGCAGTAGGGCAAGTTATCCCGTCAAACTTTTCAAACTCCGGTGTCTTGAACTTGGGTGGAATTACCAAGTCTGGAACTAGACTGAGATCTCTAGCATTCATCCCATATGACCCTTCTTCTTCCTCCTTTGTACAGAATTTCTCCTCGAGGTCCTTCCGTGTCTCTTCTAGTTGATTCGAGAACTCCGCCTTGACATTGTTCAATTTCTCAATCTCATCCAAATCTAGGACACTATCCCTAACATTTTTCCCTTGATTAAAAATCAAACCTGATGAAGCACGAGTAGAGGCGCCCGCCTGATGCGCTGTTGTCCCATCTCCTTGAATAGCCACTCCTTGCAAAGGCTTATGGGTGTTAGCGACAAAAATAGGGGAACACGAGGGGTCTCCCATCTCTTGACTAAGGTTTCAACAGAACCCTTTCCTCTTAGACTGGATTGTATCAACTGAGATATCTCTTTCATCATATCTTGTTGGGACTTGATGATGGTGTCCCTCAATTCTTGTTGAGTTTTCTCCAACTGACCCCTCAAATCGGCTTCCAACTTAGCAAAACTCTCCTCCATTTGCTTCTTTTGATGTTGGGTAAAGTGTGGATGTGGAATCTTTGATAGCTAAGAATATTGTCACGAACCCCCCAACAATTAATTTTATTTGTTTTATGAATTAATTTATGCAATACGTCATATGCATGACAGAAATAAATGATTGAAGGCAGTTAATTAAAAATACACAATTGAATGCAATAAAGTGTTGGTTCGATAAACATTCTCGTTAAACAACTTTCCATATAGTAGATCAAGCCCCATTACAACGAGAAAAGAAAATAACCACCACATAGGGCACCACTGAAACCTAACTTCCTTTTCCACCACTAACTGGGTTGGCCTTTGCTCATCTTCTAATCAATCTTGAACTTCAGAATTTTTCAACTCGTTAAAATGGACTCTTTCTCCCATTACAAAAGCTTTCAATTTTGAATTGTTCCCGAATCAACACTTCGTATGAAATGTCATGAATATGCACAAAAATAAACAAACAAACAAAACAAGGAAAGTAAACAAGTCAGTAACAAATAATGAATAACTAAATAAAAAGCAAATAAATAACACACAAAACAAATTAACAACAAAAAGGCCTAACAACATGCATTCTAGCTTGCTACGATTATCTGCATTACTCTAATAGGGGTGGGCTTCCTAAATTCAAATGCATGTGGGTTCGGTTCTAAACAAGGGTACCCGAACCTATCTTATCACCTACTAAGGTAACAAGAACCCTAATTCTGGCCCATTACAAGCTTGCGAATTGAATTCGGTCTGAGGGAAAGCACGACCTAATGACGTGGAAGGCTGCTCACATGTCAAAGGCGTGGATTCTGGAAGTGAATTACCGACCCATGGTGTAACACCCTAAAACTACCCTAGTTGAAAATCCCTAAATTTGTTAATAAAGAAGGTGAAAATAAGTTGTAACCTGAAATGTAGTGCAAAAATAGGTTGTAACCTAAAATGTGGTGCGAGTATTGTGTAACCTAAAATGTAGTGCAAAAATAGGTTGTAACCTATAATGTGGTGCGAATATAGTGTAACCTAAAATATGGTACAAAATAGGTTATGACCTAAAATGTGAAACGACTTTGAGAAGTTAAAGGACCAAGAAAATAGGTTATTAGTGGGAATTAAAATATATTATAATAAGGCCATAGTGGGATTTGAGTGGATTAACACATGGTGAGAGACCAAGCCATGTATCCCTCTCTCCATGTATAACTGGCCAGCCTTGGTTAGAAACAAAACAAGTGTAAACTCATTTGTTTCATCATCATCTTTCCCATTCTAACTCCACCAAAAACAACCAAGGGAGAGAGTTAAAATCTAGAAATTTTGAAGGATAAACACATGCATTTTTGCTGGAAATTGAGCTTAGAGATCATCATATGTTCATGCATGTAGCAATCTTTCATGTAAGTGCATCTCTATGGTAACCGATTGTTCTTGTGATTTTTATTTTGTGTTTGATGAATTTCTAGGTTGATCATGCTAGAAATTATGTTTAGAAATGTTTAATGATGAGTTATAAGCATTTAGAACAAGTTAGAATGATTGAAATGCTAGAAAAATTGCATGCATGAAGACTAGGATACAAAACTGTCTAGTTTCGCACTTTGAATATACCCTGAATTAAAATGGATTTTTAGCCATGTTAGAGTTCGAATTAGAAAAAAATCTCTGAAGAAAAAAGTTGTAGAGAATGAAAAATACTACTCCCTCCGTCCCACTAATTTTGTCCATTATTGACTTTTTTGGGTTAAAATTTTTGAACTTTGACCTATTATTATATAAAATTTATTATTGAGAAAAATATAAAAAATATATTTTATAAACTTTCAATCAAGTAGTTTTAAAATATATATTTTATAAAATATAATTGTTTAAAATATTTAAAATAATCATGGTCAAAGTTTAAAAATGTTGACTTTTAAAAAGTCAATAGGAGACAAAATTAATGAGACGGAGGGAGTATAAGATAGAGGTCTTACATGGCTGGAAATGATGTTAGAATGACTGGAAAATTTTGTAAGAAGTAAAAGGGTTATATTTGAATTGAAACTGGAGACTGCATGGGTTAAAAGAAAATTATGGAAATGTTTAAGGGCTAATTTGATGTTTATAAGATCTGGTAAAATTGTTAAGAAACAGAGGAATCTAGTAATGCTTGATTAGTAACATGTTTAAGGTGTTAAATGACTTGAATTAGATGTTTAAAGTCAATAATATGATTAAATGGCTAGTTTGGACTAAACTGGAAAAATGGATAATTAAGGGACCTTAATGCCCTGTTTTTGAAGCTATTGGAACTTTATTATAATCTTATTAGATGTGTTTAAAAGTGGTTAAAACTCAGAATCAAATGTGTAATGGATCATAGGTTAAATGGTCACTAAAGTTACATGTTGTAAACAATGGACAAAATTAGGCCACTGTAAATGCCCTGTATTAAAGTATTAACCTGTATTGATGTAGGAATGGGGAAAATATGAAACATACATAGAATTATATCTGTGTAAATAAGCTTTCTAGAATGATAAAGAACTCCTAATTTGGAGTTGTGTGTAAACATTTATGGACAGATTAGTGTAAGGTGCTCAAAACTGCCAAAATAGGGGACAGTTTCATAATGCATTGAGTATATATTGGTTTATATGATTGAATATGATTGGAATGAATTCTAATATGTTTTCTATGTTGATTGGTGATTGTTTAAGACCAAATTGGAGAAGTATTGTTGGAGGAATCAAGGCTTAATTAAGCTAGCAAGAGGGGAAAAGGCTTGCTAATCAAGGATTCCAACTAAGCTTTGGAGTATAGTGAGTGTGGTTGCCTTTAGGGTTAAGACTAGTGTCCTAACCCCTTCTTTAAATTGTTTGTTGAAATCACAAGTTGCATGAAATGAATCTAAGCTATATTGGTAAATTAAAATGGAATTGAAAGAAGGCTAAAGGAAATGAATTAAATGATTAGGAAATGCTAGTTGTTAGTTACAAGTAGCTAGTGTTTTGAAATGGATTGAAGCATGAATGTTGTGGCCTTTGGAATGGTTGATTGTATGATGTTATGCTACTATTTTTGAAGCATGAATTGAGTAAAATGTTGCCTAATGCTTGCTGGAAATTAATGGTTGAATCATTTTACATGAATTAATCAAAATGTGAACATTAGATGATCATATGGCCTTGCTTGATGTTTGTAAACAACTTGGTTGTTTGGTTTAAAGACTTAAAAGACTATACAAGACCTTCGCTGATTAGTGGTCCTTAGGTAGAAGAGCATGCCTTAGAGTCATTGAGCTCATTTACATGATCAGGATAGTAGTTAGTCACCTATAAACCTGCAAGGTGGTTAGTCACCTTATTATATGATTGGTGGTAAGTCACCATTTATGCTTATGCATCCTTTACACGATTACATGATATGTGGTTTTGAGACACCTTGATACCTTGAGTATCCAATGTTATATGTTACATGATTGACTTGATTACCTAGTCTACTACTCAACCAAGGCAAAACAATAAGATTTTTGAATAAGACTTACATGAAAAGTTAAATATTATAAGTGACATGTTATATGTCTTGATATGTGATTTGGGTAGTGACCCATAATGGATGACATGAATTTGGTTTTATAATTACGTGATGTCATATGAAATTACATGATAAAATGAGTTGAATGAATGCACAATGGTGCTAAAGCATATTCGAATGAAATAAAGAAAATGGAATGAAATGTTTGTTTGACATGGTGGAATGTAACCATTTGTGAATTGTCTTGATGTGTTCTGATTGAGTATTAAATTGGATTGGTTGCTTGTATTGAAGCATGACTACTTTCAAGTGTATTTGATGTTGCTTGAATGGCAAGTAAACTAGTTAGGCCTATTTATGCATGAAGTAAACTAGCTAAGTAAACTTTGAAGCCTAGTTAGGTAACCTTACAATATTAAACAAGACTTTAAAACAAAATGGTTAGTTATAAGAATCACCTCACTAAGTACATAGCGTACTACCACCTCTTGTTTCCTTCTTCCAAAATAACATGTCTTTGATATCCGAAAGCTACCTATTTTGATCCGGGAGCAATCACAAGTCAAGACTCAAGTATGATATAATTTTTTTAGACTCTTAGATGGTGGCATAGTTGCATGTTAGTTGTCATTTGCATTTTGGAAATTTGAACATGTTAGTAGGATTGTACATATAAAAGACATGTTAAGTTGTTATGTTATAAGGATCAAGTTGTATGACTATGTTATAAGGAAGTGTTACATGTTGTTTAAGTACATGGTTAAAAAGATATAATATGCTATGATAAGTGATGTCTTGATTGTATATACCATGTAATATGATAGCCGAAAGCTTATTATGTATGAATTGGTTTAATTGGTTCTTAGATTATTGTTTTGATTTGTAAACATGTTTTAATACGGTTAGTAAGTTAGTCCAAGTTGGTAATGTTTTGTGTTTAACATGATTGAATTATAAAGTTGATATGTTAAAGTGGTTAACATGATATGTTTTGATAGATTATAAGAAAGTTTTTGTTAGCCAATGTAACACCCCGGTTTTAGGCCCGAGAGTTATCGGTTTTGATCTAGAATTAGTTTCAGGTTAAATTTAAATTAAAGAGCTGATTTTTATAAAAGTTCTCGTTATTTACGATAACGCCATTAATGAAATTTTAAGAGGGTTTTGAAAATCAAAACCACTCATCTTCTTCCAAAAAACCATTTTCTCTCATTTTCATCTCCTTTCCTCCATTGAAGACCTTTGAAGGTAAATCCTCTTTTTCTTTTCCTTGTTTTACTTAAATTTAACTTAAATTTAAGTTGGATTTGTAAGACCCATTAATTCTCAACCTTGAAATTTCAAGATTTATGAAAAGTGGGGATTTTGGGTGAAATCCCGTATGGGTCTTTTAGGGCAGTGTTTTGGGGTGTTTTTAAAGTTTATTTTGAAGTCATAACATGTTTAAAATGTTGCTTAATTATAGTATACCTGAAACTAGTCTTAGGGGTGGATTTTAGAAGTCAAATAAGTGAGTTTTTGGCTTGATTTTGTGGTAAAAAGAAGGCTGGAGGTATGTGGACCTTGGATATGTGTTTTTAGATGTTATTTGATGATTTTTGAGTGGTGATAGTGCTGGTTTGATTGGATTCCCGAAACCATTGCTGTAGGTGATTTTTAGAAGTGGAAAATAAGAGTTTTTAAGGTGTTTATGTGGGGAAATGAAGGGCTGATGGTTGTACAGCCTTCAGGTGATATTTTGGACATGTTTTGGAGTGTTTTAAGTGTTTAAATTGAGGGGTAATGACTGGGTTTTGCTGGAGTACGAAAATGAGAATATTTGGGAGGAATTCGGCTTGAATTGTTGAGAAAATATTGTGGAATTGTGAGCTGATGTATAACAGCAAATTTGTGGTTGATTAAGAGGTTAATACATTGTTTTTGATTGGTTAGAAACGGCGGATTTGGCCTTGGGTGGTTCGGACGCGGTCCCGGGAAGTTCGAAAGCTTGAAACGACTTTGTGGTTTGTATTGGTGTGCAAATGGTGAGTGGAAATGTTTTTAAGCAACGTTTTGGTTCAAAGATGGTTTTGAGAGAGTTTAGATTCAGCTTGAAAGGCCAACCTAAACTCAAGAGTAAGTTGATGTGTATCGCATCTGTAAACTCCCCTTTTTCTGTTTTTTTTTCATTACATGAGGAGATAACTTGTTATGCATGAAATTTCAATACTTTGGAAGGAAGCATGTTGTTTGTTATTATGTTGTTGATCATGCATGATGTAATCAATGGTGTTGTTGATATGCCTTGTAAAGTATATGTAAGTTGGTGCAGGTTGTGCACGAAAATGGTAAGTAAGACCATTTGCGGTTGGTAAGATTTAAGAAGTAAGATTGTGCATAATTGTGGATTTTGTTGCAAGGTGTTTTTGGCCATGCATGATATAGTGTCTCCATGTTGCATGATGGTGATTTGTATATCGTATTGCATGATTGGTGGAATCATGGTGAGTACATGCAACGCATGGAATGATGTGGTGAGTACGTGCTAGGCACGGATGTGGTAAGAGGTAAATTTTGAGCTATTGATATTGATGTTTTGGTTAACTATTGGCACTAGTATGTCTTGGGGTACAAATGATCGATCATTAGGATGAGAGTGTGCACACGGTTGAGTCAAATGCGCGCGTGGTCTTGGTGATGAAAGTCACCAAGATGGAGTACGGTGTACGCACCAGAAATCTTCTTTATATTAGTCGGTGATGAGCAGAATCTCATCGACGGTGCGTGATGATGAGTGGAATCCCATCCGCAAGGTAACAGTGATGAGTGTAATCCCACCGTAAGGTAATGTTGCCGATGTTGAGTACGTTGGATGAAAGTTCCAACGGAAGTTATCCGCGTATCCGAATACACTTACTAGTTTCCAATATGATTCATGTTTATGTGGTTGATGTTGTGAGATGAATGTTAACATATTTATGTTGAGCATAACATGAAGTATAATGCCATGCTATATGTTGTTGTGATTGAGTTATCGTAAGTTGTTATGATTTTATTGGAGGGACATGCTATGTTATGATTGATTATGCATGTATGCATACCATGAAGTGTGATGCCATGATAAATGTCTAAGTTGTTGACTTATGGTTGATCTTGTGAGTTAGTAAGAGGATTATGTCGTTGGATGAATTGTATGTGTTGGCTTTTGTTTTAAAGAAAGCTTTGAACCCTACATTGTCCTTATTATGTTTTCGAGCTTCGCTCACTAAGCTTTATGCTTACGCTCTCTTTTTTCGACAATGCAGATCATTAGCGTGGAGTTAGCAAGGAGCAAGGAAAGGGCGTCCAAGCGTGTGGTAGTTGCTCAAGTATGGTTTGGTAAATAATGTAGTAGTTTAGCAATGGGAAATGCTACGTGTTGTAAGAGCGTGTATCTAGACTCCTATGTGTTGGCTTTATGTTTTTAATACCTTGTGTTGATGGATTTGCAAACCATGTTTATGTTGATGCCTAAGTGTTTTGTATTTGAAGGCTTTTAACCATGTCTTATGAATGTTTAAGTGTTTGTGTGAAAAAGCTTGTAAGACTTGTTTTATGAAAGCGTATGTTTATGTTGAAGGCATGTAAACGTTGATTGTGCATTGCTTAAGTGAACGTATGTTTCTTTTGGCTAAATGGTTTTGTTATGCATGCTTTTATGCAAGTTTCCTATCTAGATGTTTATCGTGTTGATTGATGCTTGGTCAAATAGTTAAATGGCTCTGTTTGTTCATCCGTGTTTGCCTAATGATGTTTGAGTGTTAATATGTTGTTCATCGAGTCGTTAGATGCTTTTAGAGTGGAGTCCTTGTGCGTTTTGCAGCTAAAATGAGGTTTGTAGTGCAGGGCGTATCGATACGCCCAAGGGCTGTATCGATACGGTCCTATGCTTTGAACCTCATTTTAAGCCTTGTGTACCGGTACATGGGGGTGTATCGATACGCCAAAAGCTCTTTGGAAATCTGAGAAATTGACGAGATTTTGGCGTATCGGTACGGGTCCTAGGTGTATCGGTATGGTCTTCATAGTTTGACTGTGAGAAGTTGATCGTTGAGGGCGTATCGATACGGTCTATAAGTGTATCGATACGGTCTCCTTGCATATCGATACAACATGTTGTAAGGGCTAAAATGGGTTGTTTAATTGCTTGTTTCGTGTGTTTTGTATCCATTGTGTGTCCTATCACATAGGATATACTAAAGCATCTAGACAAGATAACATTAAAAGAAATTTTCTAGGGTTGCTAATCGAAGTGGAGCCTTAACGGGTTTTGCTTTGGTTTTCCCCGTGTAACATGTTCAGACCGGTCTATCGCCTAGACCGGGACGAAAGAGTTACAGCCCACCTACATGTAATGTTATGCATGTTAGTATGATTTTTTATATGTTCACATGTTCGATTCCCTGATTACACCCTTATATATGTTATATGTTATGTGTTCTGTTTGCGTAACGTCTCTCGCTCATAACCCGGGCATGGGGTGTTACACATGGGGGATGCTCACGTGGGTATGTGGCGTTTCACTCTCACTTAAGGGACGAAGCTCGGGTATAGAGCTTGATGATCATGGTGCAACACATGTCAGTGATTCCTTAGAAATTAAATGAAAGATTAATTCGAAGGCCGCCAATTATCAAAGCCTGTTCAATCAAAGTCATATTTTCATGAAAAAACAACCTAATTAAAGTTAATTTAAATTTCAATAATTCCCATCATTAAAAGCAACAATATTTTCTTGGTCTAACTCTCCTTTTGTTTTGTAAAAAAATGGTCCACAGCGGAGTCGCCAAGCTATAGCGATGTTTTTGGAAACTACTTTAAAGTATCCCACTTTTTGAAGAAAATATTTGTTTAAAAGGGTAATTTCTTTTAAAATTTCAAATTTCGGAAAACAATGAAAAGACTTGGAGTTGCCACCGGCCACTAAGGTAGGCCGGACACCACAAAAATCAGAGATTCATTTGAAAGGGTTCGGGAGTTGGTTACGTGTGGGGAAGGGTCGGTACCAAAATATTTGTTGCTTTTAATTAATGGGAATTGTTGAAATTTAAATTTAATTTAATTAGGTGTTCTTAATTTGAAATTGACCTCCTTTGTACGAGCTTTATCAAATTGGCGGGTTCGAATTAATTGGACATTTAATTAATAAGGATGATGATACATCGGACCATATATTAAACCGACATCAAATAAAATTGATTGCCGTGTTAATTTATGGTTCAACTTTCGTACGTAACCTTTATGCTTAATGCAAGCATTTAACTATGATGTTATGCAATTGTCAATTTTAATTCAAATTAATGTTTACCTTCGGACGATAAGAATTAATCCAAATATTCGGTCAACATCCATTAAGGCTTGACTGTTACGACGCAAATATCAGAATTAATAAATACCTCCTTTTTAGGGTTAAAGTTAATTAAAATGCAATCAACATATTAGGGGTCACATGAATGACAGTTAAAAAAGCATGTCACATAACATTAAAAGAACATGAGCAAATGATACTATGCACACATTAATAAAAAGACATACATATATATATATATATATACTTATATTATATAGATATATATAAAAAGGTATATTTTATAACTATACATTATATAAACTATATATTATATATAAAACCATATATTATATACATATTATATATTATATAAAAATATACATTACATAAAACTATATATTATCTATGGGTTAGGATCAACTTACACAGTGTAAAACTCTTTAAGTTTTACATGTTTTTTTGGATCGCTGGATGGGGGAAATAGATGGCTGAGATTAACTCCTTACTTTTTTTTCCCAAGTGATAATCTTCACATATTCCACTATTAATCTCATCCATCCGTTTCACCCATCCAACGATCCAAAAAACGTGTAAAACTTAGAGAGTTTTACACTGTGTAACTGGATCGTATCCCATTATATATATATATATTATGTATTACAAAAAAAACTATAAATTATACAAGAACTATATATTATATTCGTAAAACCATATTATATATATATGCTATATATTATAAAGAAAGTATAGATTATGAAAACTATATACATATCATATTTATAAAACTATATATAGATTATATTTTCAAAAAAACTATATATAGATTATAAAAATAAAACTATGTTGTAAAAACCGTTTACTATAAACATAATCACATATCAAACGTGGCAATCAGATATCATCAACCACATATGCTAAACATAAACATCATATCTATCAACATGGCATAAGCATAAATAGGACTGAAATATAAGAAAAATAAAATGCAAAACAGAAGTAAATATGCATAAAAAAGGGAGCTTCAACACTTGAAAAGGGACCAAATTGAAATAAAACTGAAAATTTGAGAATCAACATGGAGATTAAGCCATCAAAAATCAAAATCACGACCAGATTGTAACCCGACTCAAGACTGAAGGGATTGGGGAGGGTATTTAAAAAGGCGGAATGGCCGAAACAGGTATTTTTAGAAGGGTGGAGGGCTTAAAATGTGATTAATCTATTTTTAAAAACATAAAGAAGTATAAAGCCCACTTTATTTATGAAAACTAAACATTTTTGCCATTTTCTTGAAAAACCACTCTCCATCACCCATTCTTCCACTGCAAACATGATGAAGATCGCCGCTCACCAGCGTAGCAACCCAGAAACTGACACTCTTTCGCCGCCGACCGGCGAACCCCAGACCAAAACCTAAAATACCTTACTCTTTTCTTTCTAGAAACTAGATTCGGATCTCGAAAACCCTAAATTTTATGTATGTTTATGCTTCAAAATGAAAACGAAAAGAGAGGATATACCTATGAAAACTTGAGGTTTTTTGCTTCTATTTATTCTTTGAAATTCCTCTTTCGAAAACTTAGGGTTTACACATGTTTGTTTTGGTTTTTATAAGCCGAATATTACAATTTTTTTTAGAATTGCATAGAAAATTCCCCGAAATATGCTATTGGCTGCTGCTATTAGTTTTTTTGATTCCTTTGAAATCCTTGAAATGTTTGTTGGGATATATCGCCCCTATTCTGACATTCCCTATTTTGTTTTCTTGCATGTACTGGCCATTTGGAATCAATCAGGGGACCATGAAAGCTGTTGTCGTGGTTGAACGAGAGAAGGGGACCGGCCAGATGAAGTGGAGCGATCTCAGCCACTAATGAGGGGATTTGGACGGTTTTGAGGGAGTTGGAGTGTCGTGCGTGAGCTCCACGCGCGTGTTGGGAAGCTGAGAAGGTGGGCGCGTGGATTGAACGCGTGCGTGAGCGACGCTAGGGGTCGCGCGTGGGCGCGTTGGGGGATCTAGAAGCTTCCTTGCCTCGATCCTGGGCCGTTAGATCCATCCCATATCCTATGGCTTCGAGTCTACTGCACAAAAAGCCAAAATAAATTAGGGGTATCTTTTTCATTATTAGATTAGGGTTATTATTGGTCCCCCTAACGGGCTTTGTATGTAATATGAGGGGTTTGTAAATATAAATGGACTTAATATATGTATGGGCGGATTTTTATTTACCTTAATATTATTATTTTTAGTTTCATAATGATAATATGATATAATAATAACAATTATAAACAAAACTATATAAATAAAAGAAAAGAAAAATAGGTTATTAACCCGGAAAAAAAAATTAGTGATTATAGTCGCATGCTGTCCAATGTTTATATCTTACTCGAACAGCTATGAGGATGACTTGTGCAACGTAGATCATGTTGTAAGAAGAACTTCGAAAGCTTGAAACATACATACTTAATTTTTTTGGGTAAATTTGATTTTATAGATCATCACTTTGAAAGAAAATGAAATATCAAATAGTCGAGCACTTTGAAAGAAGATTTAAGTTTTCTGACGAGTATTTATAAGAGATGCACGGACAACACCTTAGTAAGAAACGGTAGGCCAAACTCGCAGGCTAGGCATGGCGAGTTGAAACTCGCCTAGAGTGTACGACGAATTCGGCCTATCATTTCTTACTCATGCACTCGCACCATAGTCTTTTGCAGGCATGGTTTTGAGCGCTTTTCGAATACGCATAAAAAAGCGGTTACATCGTTCGATAGATAAACACGTGGACATTACGGTGGCGAAAAAATTTTGTCGAAAAAAATATCCTAAAATGGTGAAAATGTTGCCTAAAGACCCCTACAAAAGAGATCATGGTTGGCTTTTGAAGGCAAGATTCGGTGCTTCTATAGCCATGTTTAAAGTGAATTTACGGGGTTTTGGGGAATAATATTTCGTATTTTTTTTACTTTCACGGCATAGTACTGAAACATCTAAACAAATTTGTGTAGAACTCAGCACGCATAAAGACATCCAAAAGGAAGTAAAGATTGCGTTAATTTAACGTACAAATTACCCAATTACATTGGAAGAACTAGCATGTATGAGGTCCATTGTATCTTGTTATTTGCCACACGTTGTTGACCCTCTTGGTTCTTGATACATGAATTCTCCAATTACATCTTTGATCCTTTTGGACACATTCTGCAATATAGTTGTCGGGATTTGTTTTCTTCACCGTCGATAGAACTGAGCGGCGTATGTGTGTAGTTCTTAATTGCATCCTCTGTGATTTTCTTTTTCGTGAAAATCATTACAACTTGTAGTCACTGTCAATTTCGACTGCAGCATCGTATGACTGTCGCCCTATAGATGACAAATCATCTAAGGTTCCGGCCATTATAGCAGTGTAAATGAATGAAGCTTTCAAGTAACAGTAATATTGTAATAAATTTGAACTAATTAAATGTCGAGCGATTGTTTGTACGAACCAAATTTAAGTTTTCGTAAAAAATGAATAGTGGAGCTCGCCTTTACGAGTTCCTAAAATAATTTCTTTTATAGAAGAGTTTTGCAGGCAAGATTCAAAACGTTTTTCGAGTGCGGTCAAAAAATGTGGCCACACTGTTCGATCGATAAACACGTGGGGCGTTATGGTGCCGAAAAAATGCGTCCAAAAAATCCTAAAACATCGAAAATGTTACCTAAAAAGCGTTATAGAAGCCATTATATTGCACTTTTAAACTCAAGATTTTGTTCTTCGATAACCATGTTTTAAGTGAATTTTATGGAACAATAATGTTTAAATGAACAAGCAAACCCCTATAAATTTTGTAAAGATCTTCGTTCTTGTATTACAAAACTTAATAACAAGGTATTATATTACAAATCGGTTAGAAATAAATGATATATAATTCTAACAATACGAGTTCACACAACAATCATGTTGTAAGAAGAACTTCCATTACTATTGGGGCTGACAATGTGATTTCTTGCAGCCCCATTACGAGAAACACACTGTATCCTCATCTGCATCTGTTGATAAAAGTCCAAGGAGATTAACTGTTTACAAGTGTTGAGGGACACCGAAAAGACTCAGGCTAATGCTTTCAAAGGTTCTAGAAGTACGACTAGCCTTCCCGGAGCCTTACACCATTCACAAAGCCAATGCAGCACTGGCAACGGTGGTGTCCAACATTTTCGTTGACGCTTTTGGCAAAGATGTCTGAGGAAAAGAAGCCCCAAACGTTGTAATTGTACGACTAACTTTGTAGAATACTTCATGTTGTAAGAAGAACTTCGCAAAAGTAAAAAGATACGCATGTGGATCTGTACCATTTTCCACCTTGATCCTCATTTCTTGACAATGATGCATGAGCACCGAACATTGCATATACAACATATGACTTCTACGCATCCCATTACGAGAAATGCACGCCCTCCTCTTCTGCCTTAGAATCTGGAGAGATTAAGTTGGCTCCGGCCCTCTTCACTTGACCGAACGAGAATATCAGTCATCTGATTTGGGTGCTACACTGAGTAAGCCAACATGGGATATGCAACTGTAAAGGCTCACTTGTACATGTGGATGCTCTAGGTTGGTCCAGGTAATACATTTGCAGCCTCAACTGTTGCACTTGCTCAGTGCACACATCATGTTAAAAGGAGAACTTTGTGCATCAAACTAAGCTTTACCAACACAAGCCACGACCACTGCTTTGATCGACTGCATTACAATACAACAAAATTTTGATTTTTATAACTTTTATATTTTTTTGCGATCGCCTCCGAGATGTTCGCAAGATATTTATAGTAGGGCTATTGCTTCGAAACTTGCCTTGTATATAAACTGGGTTACACCAATTCCTACGCCTGAACCATCATACAGAAAATTTTGAACGAATCTTTTACCTACAAAAGCATGCAAGGGGACGACATGATAAGTGGAACTCGCCGTAAAGATTCGTAAAAATACCTATAAATTTCAAGTTTTTAACTTCAACTTTTTCTTGTCCAACTGACCATGTTAGTGTTATTTTGGAGCAACGTTATTTCGAGGAGATAAGCTTGTTATTCCCGTCAATTCCAAACGAACCAAGAATGTTTTATGCACCATGGGTTCGAACAAGTTACACAAAGTTCTCCTTGCACCATGACGTATCGTTATTCCTTTTTTCCTCGAAGGTATTGTGAAACTTCATGTTGTAAGGAGAACTTTGTGTGATGAGTCCAAAGCCATGGTCTTGATTCATTTGGAATTTATGGGTTTACCAAGCATGACATAGCGGTGTATTTACGGGCACGGTCTTGATTCATTTAGTATTTCTAAATTTTACGGTTATTTCATTGATTCATTTTTCTTTTTCATTCGGTTGTATTCAATATTTTTATGCATGCAGTGATAATTCTTCTTCGATAAAATTAAATATGAAGAACTTTTAAACTCGCCTTTACAACTTGGCAAGTTTCACGTCATTTTCTTTCAGTATAAAACCTACACTCCAATTGTGTCTATCTCAACAATACATCCAACACTTTTCTCCCTTTATGGCTAAGTTTTTCGCAACATTTTATTTTCTCGGTACCTATTTCGACTCATTAATCACCACCAATATGTCACTCCACAATTTGTTGCAGTTGATATCAAACGAGGTTGGTAAACTTACTGACAAGCAAATTTCTTACTTGGAATGTAAAATCCCAACACCGAATGCAACTGAAACACACTACATTATGAAGCTTACCAATGAAATCGACGTACGAAACATGTATGACTAGCTCAATTCTGTAGAAGCTAAATACATCTACTTAATTGTTAAGTTCGATGAGGTCGACGCCGGCAAAGGTAGTACGCCTGTGCCCATAGAAGCTACTCCGTTCGCACTCGCAACAACCACTGAACAAGCTTCATCTTCACCGGATGTTGATGCAGTTGCTGATGCACTGCAACTTTTTATGTACAAGCGCAGACAATAAAAACAATAGCTGATCGAAGAACTTAACTTGATTTCAGATGTATCAACTGATTACGATGATATCGATTAACCTTTCACTCCTCAAATCATTGTCAAATTATGTTTTATGCGTTGGTTTTTCGTCCTTTATTAATGTTTAATGTATGTGCAACACTGCAGTTTACCCTCCTTTTATTTATGTGAAACGTTGTTTGGTACATATCATCCTAAATTATCTTTTCCAGCACGTTACGGTGGGGAGATAAAATTTACCTCAATTATCCTAACAACATCGACTACCATTAATGTACATGTAAATAATTTACTGACCTAAATCTAACAAAATTTCAAATCAGCCCTCTATACGTTAAATAACCCTCCAACTTAATTACTCAAAAAACCCCTAAAACTTTGCCTAACTCGCAGTACATCCACGCTGAGTTTTAGCTTCCCCAGTCACGGGGTTTGGAAATGTCATTGGGCAGACGTTAGGCCAGGCGAAACTCGCCATACCTATACAACGAGTTCGGTTTAACCCTTCATTAATCACCTAATTACGATTTAAACAGGATTAAAGGAAAAAATAGAACTCTCCATGGCGGGAGGGCGAGTTTGAATAAAAAATATTATTTTTTTTGAACTCGTCATGGTGGTGCGGCGAGTTTACTGTTTGGGTCCTATATTGGGCATTTTACAATTCTGGATCCTGCAATGGGCAAAATAGGATTTAAAGATCCTGTTTTTTTCCCTTATCCCGTCACTAACACGTTAGTTCAAAACATTTTCGTATATTTTAATTATTTATTGTAGATTTTATTCTATACTCCATATGGCACCCTATGTTGCAATTGAATTAAGGTGGCCTTCAACACAAATTTTATTCGGATAGTAAGAATTTGTATTATATAAAGTAAAATTCTTATCTAGATAACAATTTAGTTTGTAATATAAATTCTTAGTCCATTCGGTAAGAATTTCGGTTCTACCTAAATTATTACTCATTTTGTAAGAATTTTGGTTATAACATAAATTCTCATATAGTTGGTAAGAATCAATTCTACTTAAATTATTACCCAGTTTAACCTAAAGTCTTACCAAAATGATAAAAAATTATGTTGACTGCATTTTAGCCGCATCCTAAGGTGTTGTACCTTAGCCCACACATATGAAAGTATTGAACACACTTTTCAATGTCCATTAATATATTATTCAAATAGTAAACATTAGCAAGGATGGACCCAGAGGGGGCAGTCACCCCCTAAAAATTTGAAATTCATATATGATTTAGAATTTTTTATTAAAAAAATTATATGTATTTTCGATTGAAAATCTATTTTTGTCCCCCTAAAATTTTATAAGATCGCCCACTTAAAATTTTATAAGTTCGTCCCCTAACATAAAATCTTGCGTCCTTCCCCGAGTAAATATAAACATTAATAATTTTCTCATTATTTTTTATTTATCAAGTTGAAATATAACAATATAAATATATAGTTATTGTTTAAGGTAAAGGCTTAACTACAAAATAGGTGTCTAAACTATACTCATTTTTTTAGATAGTTGCCTAAAGTTTTTTTTTACTGAAATAGGTGTCTATAGATTTTTTCTGACCAAAGTAGGTGCCTTAGTTAACTTTAAAACAACCCAAAAATGAAACTGTAGGCCCTTATTTCAGCCAATAATGAAACTTTAAGCATCTATTTTAGCCAAAATATATTTCAGGCACCTATTTCAAAAAAAAAGTGGCATAGTTTGGGTACTTATTTTGTAGCTAAGCCTAAGGTAAACTACACCATTTTAATGAATTATGAGTAAATTTACATATAAGTTATTATATTCAGCGGCAAAACTCAATGTTACTTATTAAGGGAGCCATTTAAAAAATTAAATTCATGGGGTCAACAATATAAATTATATGTTTTAGGGGACTAAAATATAATTTTACCATTACTCCAGCTTATAATTTATTTCAATTTTTGAAATTTTTATGGCGTCGTGACTCCTACCGGTCCTTATTACGTATCACGCTTAATTATATTTTAAAAAGTTACAATCAAATAATTCTATTTGCGACAGTAACAATTTTGTCATTAAGTGTATACCGAATTTTAATTTCTAGGCAATTTTTTATAACCATCAATATTTAACCCCACTGACGGACTAATTTGGATCGGGTGTTGTAGATGCTCATTATGAGAACTATTTTTCCACCTAATTTGTTCCATTCATAATGTCAGCATTCGAACCTCTGACTTGCTTAAAGGATCTAATGTCTCATCCCACCATACCAACTTGTTATTAGTAGCCAAAACATCTTTTTTTATCCAAAGGAAATTCTAAAGAGCTTTATTAAAGATGGAAAAACAGTTACAACAACACAGAGGGGCACTAGAGCCCTTCATAGTCGACAGTTTCGGGAGAGTGTGAATTTTTGGCAAGCTAGTCGGCTGCTTGATTACATTCTCTGGGCACAAAAGAGAAAGAAATAGATAAGAAAGAGTCCGTCATGAGGCATATATCTTCTTCAATAGACGAGGAGGTCCAATTGGACATGGAGCCAGTGCAAAGTCGTTTGATAATAGGCTGACAGTCAGATTCAAGAATAATTTTGGGGAGTCCAAGTTTGAGAGCCATGGACATGTCAAACCTGATTGCAGATGCTTCAGCAGATTGAGCTGAAGGAGCAAGGAGAGGAGCCGAGTCTTGTAGAATGAGATAACCCATCCAATCTCGAACAATAGTCGCCATCGAGACCTTTCCTGTTGAACGGTCAAAGGCAGCATCGCAATTAACTTTAAAAAACCATTGGGTGGAATCCAACCTTGATTTTCGTTGGGGCGAGAAGATTCCTTATTTGGAGCAGCGAGGTTCGTTTGAGAGAATTCCATAAAGGCGTCTTCTGCTCGTATCCACACATCCCATAGGGAGTCAACATGGCCTTCGAAAACAAAACCATTACGAGACTTCCATAGAGCCCATAGCAAAGAAGCGATGAGGGCGCAGCCCTCGTCGAACTTGCCCAGATTCCGAAAGTTGTTGATTTTCATCCACCACTTGAAAAAACCAGGGAAGCCAGTGGGCTCAGGTGAATAATTGAATCCAGATGCTCTCCAAAATGCTTTTGCAAAATGGCAGAAGAATAGGAGATGTTCAATAGATTCGATCTTCTCACCACAGTGGGGGCAGCAATCAGAACCAGGGAAAGACCCATGAAATCATGCAGCGAGGGCTCCTTTGGTGGGGACGATGTTGTGACTTAGTTTCCAAAGAAAGGACCTGATTTTGGGGGCACTTTTAAACCCCAGATGGAGACCCATAAAGCTTTGCTATTCCCAAGAGAGTCACTAGAGGATGGGCCTTTGTCTTGAGTTTGTTGCTCTACAATAAAACGATACCCGAATTTTGCAGAGTAAATGCCATCTTTGGTGCCAGCCTAGATTAGAGAATCTTTAACCATGGGTTCCTTAATAGGGATGGTCAGGATAGCAACAATTTCTTCAGTCGAGAAACACATGTTGAGTTTGGATCGATCCTAAGAATTGAGATCAGGGTTCATAAGACTAACCACTATCGGGTGTTGTGTCTGGGAGGGTGGTAAAGAGGAAACCCTGAAACTGGGAAGATTAAGAATACATTTATCATGCCATGTAGAAATGGTTCTCCCATTTCCAACTCTCCATAAGCAACCTTTCTTGATTATTTTGATCCCTCCACGAATTCCTATCCAAGCCCAGGACGAGTTGGTGCATTTTGGGGCTTTGAGGATGTTTCCATTCGGGAAGTAAATACCTCGAAGTGTTTGAGGAAGAAACGAATCAGGATTCTTCAAAATTCTCCATGCCACCTTGGCAACAAGGGCTCGATTGAAAGTTTGGAGATCCCGAAAACCAAGACCACCTTTGTCCTTTGGGAGGCAAAGGTCTTTCCAGTTAATCCAGTGGATGCATTTCTCCTTTTTGTTACAGTTATTCCACCAAAATCTACCCACCATTGAGCATAGTTCATCGCAGAAGGTGGAGGGAAGAAGGAAGCATTACATCACATTTGTTGGAATAGTTTGGACAACTTCTTTTATGAGAATTTCCTTTCCCACTTGGTTAAGGAATTTTGCTTTCCAGCCTCTCAGTTTGTTCTAAACCTTTTCTTTAATGAAGTTGAGCGCCTCTTTTTTACTCTATCCCCATATAGAAGGAAGCCCCGGGCATTTGTTGTCTTCCTCCAGTGGGCTAAAGCCGAGGATGTTAGACAAGTGGCTTTTGAGGTTGGAACTCACATTGGGAGAGAAAAGCACAGAGAACTTTAGAAAGTTTACCGTCTGTCCCGTCGATTTCTGGAAGAAATTCAAGATATGTAGAGCCGCTTCACAATTGACTTCATTTTCTATTGAAAACAACAGACAATCATCTGCAAACATGAGGTGGCTGAGTGTCGGTCATCCTCACTTGATCCTGATCCCCTCGAATCGAGACAAGTCCATCTCTTTTGCAATAATCCATGAAAAAATGTTTGAGATGAAAGTGAAAAGAAAGGGAGAAAGGGGATCCCAATATCGTAAACCCTTATAGGGTTGAAAGCCTTCGTGTTTTTCTCCATTAATGACCAGTGAAAAGTGGGGAGATGAAACGCACTTCATGACAAGGTTGACCCGCCACTCAGAGAAACCCATTTTAGTCATTACGAAGCGAAGATTATCCCAATCAACTTTGTCGTAAGCTTTTTCAAGGTCAATCTTGAGAGCCATGGTGCTTTTGCTCCCTCTTTTGGCCCTTTTGATAAAGTGAAAAGCCCCATTAGCAAGAATGATGTTATCGTGAATTGATCTTCCCTAAAAAAAGGTTGATTGTGAGTGTGAGATAATATTTGGGAGAAAACCTTTGAGTCTGGAAGCCAAAATCTTGGTTATGACTTTTAGAGAGAAGTTGCACAAACTATTTGGCCGAAAATGGGAAACTTCACAGGGATTAGTTTTCTTCGGAATGAGGACAATATTGGTTTCATTGATTTCGTTGTCCAGATAGCCCTTTAATGGTCTCCCAGAAGCTCTGATAAAAACATTCTGGTAAATCGTCCGGTCCTGGCGCTTTAGAAGCTCCCATGCTAAAAACTGCTCTTTTAATTTCCTCCTCTAAGACTTTCTTGCACAGTTGTTCACTCATATCATTTGACACCAAGACTGGAATAACCTCTTCTAGAGGTTGAAAGTTAACATCTTGGTCTTTAGAGAAGGTTTTCTGGAAGTGGAGTTGCAGAAAGTTTGCTAGCTCTTTGGGATCCTCGTGCCACTCTCTATTTGCCATTTTGATCCTGCAAATGAAGTTAATTCTTCTACGTTGCAGAGTGGTGGCATGAAAGAATTCGGTGTTCTTGTCCCCCGACTTAAGCTAATTAATTCTAGAGCTTTGATGGCAGAATCTCTCTTCGCTTTCCCACTCTTTGTCAAGATTCTTTTTGAGTTGTTTGAGTTTATCCAACTCGACAGTTGTGAGCCTCCTTCCCTGTAGAGATTCGATCTAGATCATCAGGTCATGTCTTCTCTGATCCTTTTGATGAAATTTTAGCTTGCTCCACTTTATCAAGGAAAACTTGGTTCTTTTGAGCTTCCTCCCAAATCTGTGAGACGGTCGTTCTGTTGAAATCGACTCTCATCCTTTGTTAACAGTCAAAGAGCAATCCTCTTCCAGAAGCCATTTAGATTCAAACTTGAACTTCTTCTTATACTTTCTCGAGAAGCCCAGGGAGAAAAAATAATTAGGGCGTGATATGAAGCGATAGCTATGTCAATTATACCCATAGCTTTGCGGAAAACGTTATTCCATTCCGTGGAGCAAAGGATCCGGTCAAGTTTTTCCAGGATAGAGTTTTCATCACTTCTCTGATTGTACCAAGTGAAGGTGCCCCCTTTGATTGGTAACTCCATAAGGCCAGTGGAGTTGACAAAATCCAAAAAAACATTCAGCCTCGGAAGGATTGAAGGGGGTGCCTCCAACCATTTCCTCTTGGATGATCACCATGTTCGAGTCGCCAATCACTACCCATCTCTTGTTTGGAGATCCCCTAAGAAGTGATAAGCTCTCCCAAAAAGTTTGTGTATCTTCTCGATAAGCAGGTCCAATCACTGCACATCTCTCATTCGTATTTGTGTTCCACCATAGGGCAAGACCACTCGCGATACCCGTTGGTTCCACATAAAAAGAATGGTTCATCTTCATTTTTGTTTTGTCTCGCTGAGAAAGATAATGGATGGCTTGAATTTAACAACTCAATTCCTAAGGGCTTTGACTGTCTCCCTATTTCCGAGCCCTCGTACATTCCATGCCAAGACCACCATGTCACAGATACGAACGGATTCACAGAAAAAAAGAGATTCCCAAATCACGAAAATATAAAAACTAGCAGCCAGTAAACCTGTCAAGAGGAACTAGGGAACAACCCGCTCAACAGCCAAATTCAGAATAAAATAAGAAAGATAGATAATATCCAATCCAAAGTAATCACACAAAAGCCCTCAAAACAAATCAGAGAGATAGAAGTGACAGAGCGCCAAATCAAAACGCTTAAATAAAGAAGTGGCAATGAACCAAGAGTGGGGTCGGCGTGGGCATAAGTGTTAGTGAACAAGGAGATGGGAAAGTCGGCATGGAAGGGGAGAGAAAGATGGTACGCACCTGATGAGTGAGCCTAGCAAGGTGTCTTTAACTTATCCGTAAACCGGTGATCCTCACAATTGACGTTGTAGACAACCATTCGAAGGCACCCCCTCTCATCCTCTGCAACGATTGGGGGATAGACGTCTGGATTCAAATCCAGGGTTGCAAGACTCGTCGAAAAGAGCAGGAAAAAACCAGAAACCCCAAGGTGAACCCACTATCCAAACTCCAATCCACTGGGAGGTCATTCCTCAACGTGTTTGACCCACATAGCACTTGGAACCGACGATGATGCAATGGAGGGAAAAGTTGCCAACAGCCAAGGAATACAATCGAGCAACAACCAGGTTGAATGGTGAACAAAAGACGGGGAAATGCGGAACCTAGGTTTTGAAGGGATTTTAGGGATGGCTCTCGCCCTCTCTCTTTCTCTCCCATCTACCTTTCTGTAAAACCTATGTTTGATTTTGATATAACTAGATCTTTAAGGATCAATTTGAAAAACTTAAAATTGTTTTCACAAGTCTCTTAACAAGTTTTGAAACACCAACACTTTAAAACTGATTTGTAAAACTCAAACTCAAAATATTTTCTAAGTGTTCCAAGCCAAATTTATTGAAAATCGTCATAGAGTATCGATACCCATTGAGGAGTATCGATACCTTTTTGCCAAAATTGGCTACTGTCGGAACACGTATCGATACGACAAACCCTCGTATCGATACGCCCTGTGTTAAACTTCAAGAGTTTGAAAGAGTGTATCGATACGGTAATACCAGTATCGATACTGGTTTAAAGAATTTTAAAGCATTTAAGTCGGTTTAAAAATATGACCGTTGGTGTCAGTTGGTTGGTAACCAAATTTTAAAAGGCCGTTGACCGGTATCGATACGCCTAACCCCCGTATCGATACGCATTTTGACAGTGAGCTAAGTTCAGAAAAAGGTATCGATACGGCCTTTGCCGTTTCGATACCCCGTACCGATACGCTTACGTGCGTATCGATACGCCCCATTAATTGCATACAACGGCTCTTTCTTTTCTGAGACAGGTATCGATACCCATTCCCGAGTACCGATACTCGTAGCTGGAGAGGTGCATTTATGGTGGTAAGAGAGGGTTCCAACGGCTCCATTTACTTCTCCAACCACTCAAACGGCTAGAAATCAATGAGAAGGTATAAAAGGGACATCCAAAAGCATCAGCAACAACTATTGAACTTCAAGCAAACATCCAAACATCAAATTCAAGCATTTGAGCAAAAATCCCAAATTTGTGTAAAATCCCAATTTGTGTTCTTCATTCTTATTTTGTAAAATTGGGTTGAGTGCTTGTATTGGGGCTATCATTTGTATTGAGAGATACCTAATTAGCCTACAAATTCTTTTGTTCTCTTGTGTGAGGGTTGGGTTGATTTTTGGGTAGAAAAATCAACCGATATTGTAAAGGGTTGCCTCCTTGTCCTAGAAAAGGGGAAGATCAATTTAGTGAAATTGTTGCAAATCCTTAGTGAGACTAAGGTAGTGGATGTAGAGTTCATTTGGAACTTGAACCACTCTAAATTCCTTGTTCTTCAATTTTAATTTGCCAATTTCCTCTACAATCCTTCAAATTTCCAATTCACCCCCCTCTTGGTAAATATCGATCTTTCGATCCACTCAACAATTGGTATCAGAGCTTAACTCTTTGAGGATTAACAACCACAAGAGGAGATCCTTGGAAGAGTGTGATCATCAAAATATCAAGAGATGACTTCAACCTCCGGTTCCGGCATGTACGAGTCACAATCAACCACCAAGCCTCCTTTCTTCAATGGTGACAACTACTCCTTTTGGAAGAACAAAATGAGGCTATTCATCAAGTCAAGTGACTACCTTGTATGGGATGTCATTGAGGATGGGCCATACATTCCATTGAAGCAAGATGGTGAAGGCAAGATGGTGTTGAAGAAGAAAGCCGAAATGAGTGAAGAGGAGAGGAAGAAGATTCAAGTCAACGATAAAGCTCTCCACATGCTTTTTTGTGCTTTCGGTCCGGACATCTATTCAAAGGTCTCTTCCATTGAAAATGCCAAAGAAGTGTGGGACACACTTGAGACCACTTATGAAGGCACCAATGATGTCAAAGAAACTAAGATTGGACTTCTCAATCTTAGTTATGAAAATTTCAAGATGGAGCCCGATGAGACGGTGTCAAAGATGTTTGATCGATTCTCCACAATTGTCAACGGGCTAAAGGGCTATGGAGAGATCATACCGGAAGACAAGCTTGTCCGGAAGCTACTCTATTCACTTCCCGAAGCTTGGGATGGGAAGAGAACCGCCATCATCGAAGCAAAGAACTTGAAGACATTAAAGCTTGATGAGCTTGTGGGTTCTCTCCTTACTCATGAGATCATGAAGCAAGGAAGGGAAGATGAGAAAAAGAAAGAAGAGAAAAGAGTAGAGAAACTTGAAGTTGAAAAGAAAAAGAAGATGGGAATAGCTCTCAAGGCTAAAGCTTCACAACTTGATGAGAGCTCATCTAGTGATGAGGACGAACTTGAAGAATTGGCTATGATAGCCAAACGGTTTTCACGATTCATGAGGTCCAACCGGGGTAGAAAAATCCAAAGAAAAATGGACTTCAAGAGCAAGAGCAAAGAAGAAGGAAAGGATCCCATCATTTGCTATGAGTGCAAACAACCCGGCCACATCCGTTCGGAGTGCCCTCAACTCAAGAAGAAGAGCTTTGAGAAGAAGAAGAAACTCAAAGCCAAACTTGCTACTTGGAGTGATGAGGAGTCATCGGAGGATGACGAACAAGAAGTGGCTAACCTTTGTCTCATGGCACTTGAGGAAGATTCCCCCTTGGTAACCTCTAACTCATCTACTTTAGATTTTTCATATGAAGAGTTAAATGATGCATATGATGAGTTACAAGAGGTATATGATGAATTAGTTGAGAAGTTTAAGGAGTCGGTCATTAAAAACAAGAAAATCATTTTAGAGCTAAATGAGAAAAATGACTCACTCACTCTAGCTAATTCTAAATTTGAGAAAAAGATTTTAGGATTAAAAGATGAACTTAAATTCTTTCAAGATGAAAATGTTGATCTTAATAATCTTTTATCTCAATGCAATAGTGAACACCAAAAGGTGTTAGGTGAGCTAAATGAGCTTAAAAAGTCCTTAAAAAATGTTGGAAGTGTCAAACATGAAATAGGAGAATCATCTAGAACACACCAACCTAAGAAAAGGACTAATTACTACAAACAAGGTAGCTACCCTAGACATAGTAAAGCTAAAAGAATTAGAAGTGTATGGGTTCCTAAGGAACTTGTAAAATCTAATAATATTATTGCTATGTCATCTTGGATTCCTAAGGGAACCAAGGTTTTGGGAGCTAACACTCATGGACCCAAAATGATTTGGGTACCAAAAACCAAGGTTTAATATCTTTGTTTGTAGGGGGAGCATTGCTACAAGGCCAAAGCACAAAGTCAAAACTCATGGTACCTTGATAGTGGATGCTCGAGACACATGACCGGAGACAAGAGTCGATTCATGGATTTAAAGCCAAAAAGTGGAGGAGTAGTAACATTTGGTGACAACTCCAAAGGTCACATTAAAGGTATTGGCTCCATAGGTAATCACTCTACCATTCTCATTGAAAATGTCTTATATGTCGATGGTCTTAAACATAATTTATTGAGCATAAGTCAATTGTGTGATAAAGGATTTAATGTTTTATTTGATAAAAATGGATGCAAAATTGTTGACATTAAATCTAATAATATTATGCTCATAGGTCATCGCATAGGAAACATATACATGGTGCATTTAGATGACATACATACATCTCATGCATGTTTAGTTGCTCAAAATGAAAATGATGCATGGTTGTGGCATAGGAAGCTAGGACATGCTAGCATTAGTGTTTTGGAAAAACTAGTCTCTCTAAATCTAGTTAGAGGTTTGCCCAAAATTAAATTTTCAAATGACAAAATTTGTGATGCATGCTCTAAGGGTAAACAACATAAGTCTTCCTTTAAATCCATTAATGATGTTTCTACTAGTAGATGCTTACAATTAATTCACATGGATTTATTTGGGCCAATTAGGACTATGAGCTTGGGTGGTAAATCTTATGCATTTGTGTTAGTTGATGATTTTTCTAGATTTACTTGGGTTCTCTTTTTAAGTACTAAAGATGAGGCTTTGGAAAAATTCATCACATTTTCAAAATTAACCCAAAATGATCTTGAACTTAAAATTTCACACATTAGAAGTGATCATGGAACCGAGTTTCAAAATTTAGGGTTTGAAGAATTTTTGAATGAAAATGGTATTAGCCATAATTTTTCGGCTCCTCGAACTCCTCAACAAAATGGGGTAGTTGAGAGGAAAAATAGAACTTTACAAGAAATGGCTAGAACTATGCTTTGTGAAAATAATTTACCTAAATATTTTTGGGCGGAAGCCACAAACACCGCTTGTTATATTGTAAATCGAGTAATGATTAGGCCAATTTTAAAGAAAACACCTTATGAGATTTTAAAATCTAAAAAGCCTAACATTAGCTATTTTCACCCTTTTGGGTGTAAGTGTTTTGTTTTAAATAATGGAAAAGATAACTTAGGTAAATTTGATGCAAAAAGTGATGAAGTTATTTTTATAGGTTACTCTTTAACCTCTAAAGCCTATCGAGTATTTAACAAAAGAACTTTAGTAGTAGAAGAATCCATTCATGTTGTATTCGATGATAACCTCCTTCCTAGGAAGGATTCTTGTGATGATGATGATGTAGGAATCATAAATGCCTTTGATGGATGTCAAACTTCAAAGGAGGATGAGATTCAACCAAAAGAAGAAGACACACAAGATCCACCTCTTGAAGCCTTGAAGGACTTGGCTATTGAGGAAAAGGAAGTGAGCTACCCAAGGGAGTTGAACTATGTCAAAAATGGTGAAATCTTGGGTGATCCATCCAAGGGGGTAACCACTCGTTCTTCTCTTAAATTAATGAACCATGTTGCATTTATCTCATGCATAGAGCCTAAAAACATAAAAGAAGCATTGAAAGATGACTTTTGGATTATGGCTATGCAAGAAGAGTTAAATCAATTTGAGAGAAGTAATGTATGGACATTAGTTGATAGGCCTAGTAATCAATCTACAATAGGAACTAAATGGGTCTTTAGGAACAAACTAGATGAGAGTGGTAACATTGTGAGAAATAAAGCTAGACTTGTAGCACAAGGTTACACTCAAGAAGAGGGAATAGATTTTGATGAAACCTATGCACCCGTAGCTAGAATGGAAGCCATTAGGATGTTGCTTGCATATGCATGTTATCATAATTTCAAGCTTTTTCAAATGGATGTTAAAAGCGCATTTTTAAATGGTTTTATAAATGAAGAAGTGTATGTGGAACAACCACCGGGTTTTGAAGATTCAAAATTTCCAAATCATGTTTTCAAACTTACCAAAGCTCTTTATGGTTTAAAACAAGCTCCTAGAGCTTGGTATGAAAGGCTTTCAAACTTTTTAATTGAAAAAGGTTTTGAAAAAGGTAAGGTGGACACTACACTTTTCATAAAAATGTATAAAAATGACATTTTAGTAGTTCAAATTTATGTTGATGATATAATTTTTGGTTCTACTAATGAATGTCATTGTCAAAAGTTTGCTAAGCTAATGCAAGGTGAATTTGAGATGAGCATGATGGGGGAGCTCTCATTCTTTTTGGGACTCCAAATCAAGCAAAAGAAGGATGGCACCTTCATCAACCAAGCAAAATACATAAAGGATATGCTCAAGAAGTTTGGCTTGGAGAATGCAAAGCCTCAAGCCACTCCTATGAGCTCATCTACAAAGCTTGACAAAGATGAAGGAGGTAAGTGTGTTGACTCTAAGCTTTATCGTTCTATGATTGGATCTTTGCTTTACCTTACCGCAAGTAGACCGGATATCTTGTTTAGTGTTTGCTTGTGTGCTAGGTTTCAAGCTAGTCCTAGAGAGTCTCACCTTATAGCCGTTAAGAGAATCTTTAGATACCTTAGAGACACTCCTTGTTTAGGCCTTTGGTATCCTAGAGACTCTACCTTCAACCTACATGCTTATTCGGATGCGGATTATGGGGGTTGCAAAATTGATAGGAAAAGTACTTCGGGAACTTGCCAATTCTTAGGTAGTATGCTCATATCTTGGTTCTCTAAGAAACAAAATAGTGTAGCCTTATCTACCACCGAAGCCGAGTACATATCCTTAGGGAGTTGTTGTGCTCAAGTCCTTTGGATGAAGCAACAACTCTTAGATTATGGAATTAAAGTTGGAACCATACCCCTAAAATGTGACAACACTAGTGCAATATGCCTAACTAAAAATCCCATCCAACACTCTAGAACCAAACATATAGAAATAAGGCATCATTTCATTAGAGATCATGTCCTTAAGGAAGATGTGGTTATAGAGTATGTAGACACCTTGAATCAATTAGCGGACATTTTTACAAAACCTTTAGACAAAGAGCGTTTTTGGTCCCTTAGGAGAGAGTTAGGTCTAGCTAGCCTATCTTGACCTTTTAGGACCTCTTTTGTGCTTAAAATGCTTGATTTTGTGAAATTGCCATGTTTATGTGTTTTAACTCCTAATCTTATCCATGCCTATAGTTAGGGGGAGTATGCTTCTGTTAAAACATGCTTAGAACTGTTCATTCATCATTTGCATACTTTTAGGAGGTGTTAAGTTCGAGCCTTTGGTTGTTCTTAGAACCAAATAGGTCATTCTGGGCATATGGTATCGATACGGCTATACGCGTATCGATACGTGTTCTTCATTTTGTTGCCCAGAATTCTCCTCGCCTCATATGGTATCGATACGGATATACGCGTATCGATACGTGTTCTTCATCTTGTTTCCCAGATTTTTTTTTTCTCGCTTCACAGGTATCGATACGCTTGAAATCGTATCGATACAGGTCGTTTCGATACGGGCCCCACCGTTTCGATACGACTTTCCAACGGGCATTTTTGAGAAAAGACAATTCTATCCCCGTATCGATACCCTCTCAGGAGTATCGATACCCTATCGCGCAGATGGCATTAAATCAGTCTTAAATGAGATCTAATTTTACCAAAATTAAAACTCTTTAACCCTAACAAACCCTAGCCGTTTTTGGCTATAAAAAGGCCCTTCCTCCTTCATATCTTCCTCACTACAACTCAATTCTAAAAGAATTCTTGCATCAAGAAAAGTTTTGTGCTCTCTCTCAAGTTTTTCTTCAATCTTCAAAGTTTCCTTCAAGGTAATCTCTTCCTTTTAATTCTCTTTTGTTTTTTTTTACCCTTTGTTTTCTTAAATCTCTTTGCTTTTCAAAATTTTTTTTTAAAATCTTTTTACCTTGATTTTTTACTCAAATTGAAGAAACCTTCTTTAATTTTTCTTTTAGATTATGGCACCTAAAGAACATTCGAGGAAGCGACCGAGGGTTACTCATGCCGGTGAATCTTCAACTCCCGAAATGGTTGCACGCCCGGATTATGTTACAATTTATAACCAATCCTTTGAAACTTCCGCGGGTCTTCCCTATTTTCGCCAATTTGAGAACTACAAAATTCGTGCGGAAAGGGTCGTCTCCATTCCTTTTCTCGACTCCGAGCGCTTCAAGTTTGAATATCTTCCATTGCTTCGCACTTGGAAATTCATGGAGTTTCTTTCTATCCCCGGTATTTACTATCGTCTTTTGATTTTAATTTTCTATTCTAATGCCAAAATTATTTCTCGCAATGGGGAAATTGTTGCCATCCGCTCTTATCTCATGGGGAAGCAAATCGTTCTCGATGTCAAAGGGATTTGTGAGGTTTTTAAGTTAGAGGATGTAGGCTTAAATGATGAGAATGCCTTGGGCCATGTTCTCAGTGGTTCCGTAACCGTCCTCAACGCTCACGATCGAATCCTACATTTGATGGTATCTTGGTGGTTACGTCCCTCCGGTGGCAAATACTCTACCATCCGTCAAGTGGATGATTTTTGGATCCGTTGTTTCCGTCAACGAAAGCGCCCAAACCTAGCTCGAATCATGTTCGATGAGATCGCCTATCATGTTCAAAATCGCCAAACCCCTCTCATCACATCCTTTATTTACGGTACGGCTTTAAGTTACTATTTTATGAAAAAGGATATTGATTGCTCATTTGATCTTGCATCTACTCTTACCGATCCTATTGATGAGCGATCCCTTGCTCGGGGAAAGTTCCATTACTTTAATGGAAGTTGGTTACGTCTTTCCGAACTTCCACCCGAGGCCGCAGCCGCTTTGGAACAACCACAAGCTCCTCAAGCTCCTCCGGCTCCTCAAGTCCCACAGCCCAATTTGGATGCTCTCATGACATATCTCAATGAGCAATTTACCGGGCTACGCACGGACATGAACACTCGTCTAACCTCCATGGAAACCACCTTCGATACAAGGATGACGGGTATGGAAAATCGCCTTACATCCCTTGAAAGCGAGCACAATTCCTTGAATATCTCCGTTGCCGCTTTCCATGATGAATGGCGTAATAGCATGCGGAGCAATGAGCCTATGGTCGATGATGATGAAGATGATGAAGACGACGAAGACAATGCCTAGACATCTCTTCTTGCATATCATTCATAATCATCTAGGATTTTCTATTTTTATGCACCTATGTTTCTGTTTTTAGGACTAAGTTTGTTTTAGGATTAAAAACCTATGCTTTGATTTCTTGTTTGTTTTCGTTTGGATTTTCTTATGCTATGATGAATAAAATTATGTTGCTTATTATTATTATACCTTTGATTTCATTATGCACTTTATTGTCTCCATGCATTTTTGATCTAACAAAAAGGGGGAGAAGAAACTTGCTCACATCTTTAAAACATTTTGATTTTAACTCAAAGGTTACCAAGCTTATATTAAGGGGGAGTTACTTTGTAAAGGTTATTCAAAAATGTCAAAATTTTAAGTTTTGGTTTTGTTATATCAAAAAGGGGGAGATTGTAAAACCTATGTTTGATTTTGATATAACTAGATCTTTAAGGATCAATTTGAAAAACTTAAAATTGTTTTCACAAGTCTCTTAACAAGTTTTGAAACACCAACACTTTAAAACTGATTTGTAAAACTCAAACTCAAAATATTTTCTAAGTGTTCCAAGCCAAATTTATTGAAAATCGTCATAGAGTATCGATACCCATTGAGGAGTATCGATACCTTTTTGCCAAAATTGGCTACTGTCGGAACACGTATCGATATGGCAAACCCTCGTATCGATACGCCCTGTGTTAAACTTCAAGAGTTTGAAAGAGTGTATCGATACGGTAATACCAGTATCGATACTGGTTTAAAGAATTTTAAAGCATTTAAGTCGGTTTAAAAATATGACCGTTGGTGTCAGTTGGTTGGTAACCAAATTTTAAAAGGCCGTTGACCGGTATCGATACGCCTAACCCCCGTATCGATACGCATTTTGACAGTGAGCTAAGTTCAGAAAAAGGTATCGATACGGCCTTTGCCGTTTCGATACCCCGTACCGATACGCTTACGTGCGTATCGATACGCCCTATTAATTGCATACAACGGCTCTTTCTTTTCTGAGACAGGTATCGATACCCATTCCCGAGTACCGATACTCGTAGCTGGAGAGGTGCATTTATGGTGGTAAGAGAGGGTTCCAACGGCTCCATTTACTTCTCCAACCACTCAAACGGCTAGAAATCAATGAGAAGGTATAAAAGGGACATCCAAAAGCATCAGCAACAACTATTGAACTTCAAGCAAACATCCAAACATCAAATTCAAGCATTTGAGCAAAAATCCCAAATTTGTGTAAAATCCCAATTTGTGTTCTTCATTCTTATTTTGTAAAATTGGGTTGAGTGCTTGTATTGGGGCTATCATTTGTATTGAGAGATACCTAATTAGCCTACAAATTCTTTTGTTCTCTTGTGTGAGGGTTGGGTTGATTTTTGGGTAGAAAAATCAACCGATATTGTAAAGGGTTGCCTCCTTGTCCTAGAAAAGGGGAAGATCAATTTAGTGAAATTGTTGCAAATCCTTAGTGAGACTAAGGTAGTGGATGTAGAGTTCATTTGGAACTTGAACCACTCTAAATTCCTTGTTCTTCAATTTTAATTTGCCAATTTCCTCTACAATCCTTCAAATTTCCAATTCACCCCCCCTCTTGGTAAATATCGATCTTTCGATCCACTCAACACTTTCTTACTTTGTAAACCATTTTTAGCCAAAAACATCTTTAGTAGTAATAAAAACAATACAAAACAAATACTTCATAACATATATGTTAGCATAAGATATATATATTTGAGTTATAAATGTTCGAGTGATAAAAAAGAATTATAAGTGTTCGACCCGTTTAATAAGTCTACTATTGAATCGAGAATTCAAATATATTATTTATTATCAGCAGCAGTCGTCAACCGTTCTCTTTTTCTCCTTAGTAGTCTTTTTTTATTTTTCTCTTTTATCTTTATGTGGTCAGGGGCAAAATTAGTTCTAGTGTTGGTTATCGACCGCCAGTAATCCTTTCTTTTTTTCTTTGTTTTATCATTAGTTTTTAATTTTTAAATTGACTTAATATGCCTTTTTACCCTAAACTTTACTTGTTTTCCCAGCGTGCCCCCTAATGTTCATTTTGACCACTTTTGCCCCCTAAACTTTACGCCATTACCCACATTGCCTCAAAAAACTAACACTGTTAAAAAAATCTATACTAACAAATCAAAACATGTTAAGTCACCTAATTATTTTTTTATTTTTCAATTTAATATATAAAAAGTTAAAAATAAAATAATATAAATATAATATAATACTAATAAAAAATATTTAATAAAGTCATCTTCCCCAACCTCCTATTTTTCCTTCTTCTTCACCTTTTTTCTTCCCCATCTTTCGCAACCAATTTAATCACTTTCACCGTTTCCTCCATCTCCACCACCCTCTAACTTCCTATCAGTCTTCCTAAAAAAGAAATTCTAATTCTATGGTCAACTAATAAAGGAATTTGAGACGACGAATAACTTTTTTTCTTCTTTTTTTTGGGTGAGGGGTAATTTTATCAGGTTGAAATAGGAGGTTGTGTTGGTAAATTGGTTGAGGAGGTGGAAAACGAGAATTTATCTTCATAAATAAGATAACTAGTTTAATGAGGCTCAATCTAATGGTGTTTATATGTTTCAATAAAGTTTTCTTTTTTGGGGCCTATTGCTTTGACTGATTGGATGATCAGAGTTTATCGGGTGTTAGATTTTATCGGGAGGGTCTGAAGATGGTGAAAATTGGGGGAAAAGATGATTGTGGATGAAGATGGGGTGTTTTGGGTATTTTGGGTATAATTAAATTAATAAATATTTTAATATATTTATTTTAAGTTAAAATTTAAAAATAATGAAAGAAAATGAAGTGGCACATTTTGATTGGTCAAGACAGATTTTTTTAAAGGTAGGGGTAATATGGGTAACGTCGAAAACGTTAGGGGGAAAAGTGGTCAAAATGAACTTTAGGGGGAAAGTTGGGAGATAGGTAAAATTTAGGGGGTAAAGAGTATTAAGCCTTTTAAATTCAATAACTTTGTCTTTGTGACACGCTTTTCTCTACATTTTAGAACGTTTTCCTCTACTTTTTAGAACGCTTTTCTTCTCTTGCTTGGTTGCTTCACTACCTTTTTTATTTGATTTTTTATCAGGGTTGGATTTAACGTCACCACGACTGGATTTAGATACGAGCTCACGGTCACCACTCTTGTTCGCGATTGAGTTTTGGTAACGACTGTGTTGTCGATGTGCCTTATTACACACATTTTTTAATATTGTTTGTTGTTTATTTTTATCTTTCATCGTCGCGCTTTTGGTGATGTTTCTATCTATTTTGTTTCGAGTCTTTCAGTTAGAGTTTTTTTACCTTCTATGGTCTTGTTTATGAACTAGGTTCGTTAGTTTTCGTGTTTCTTTGTTTTATAAAATGCCCGGATCAAGTTTGTTTACCTGAGTTGTAAGCTCTCATTGTATTTTTTTATTTTCCTCTTTTAATAAAACTAACGTACTCCTATTAAAAATAAATTTAAATTATAAAATATGACTCGTCAACTTTACTAACTCAATTTTTTTATTCAACTCGACTAGATCTAATACTCACTCCTACCTATACCAATTATAAATTAATTCACTAACTTATTCTTTAATGATTTCCAAAAATTATTGTCGACGTCGTTTTTGTCTGGGTAGAAATTGGTTGGGCCTTCAAAGGCTCATCATAGATTGGAGTCGCCATCGGTCGTTTTGGGTTGGGTACGACCGAAAACCTGTAGAACTGGTCTGCATCTGAACCAGAGTCGTTGTCGGGCTCGGGAATCAGTTACGTGTGGGGAAGGTTATAGCACTCCCAAAACGCCCAAAATTGGTACCTAAAGGGGTTATATTGTCTAAAATGCTACAAAAATACACGGCTCGATTAATAGACCTATTATATTATAAATAAAAGATGATGCAAAATAATACCGAAATTAAAGTACATGCTTAAATATTAAAATCATGCAAATAAAAATACGAAAGATCAAAATGACAATCAAAGACCATAAACTTTAAGTTAATTTTTAAAAAAATCATAAATTGTGTAAATTATTAATCAAATTCAATTTTAGGGTCGGATTCAAAAATATTCGCAAAAATTTAAGATCAATTTACAATTAAGCTCCAAGTTTAATGATCAATTTAAAAAAATTAGAATTCCATTGAAAACAATTAATCTAAAAGAAAAGGAAAAAAAAAACCTAAGTTAACCACGGTTAAAAAATGATTAAATAAGTCTAAGGTCTAATTAAAAGAATCTAAATTTTAAAGGCTAAATTCTGATTAAATTAACATGAAATAAGACCAAAATGTTATACATATAAAGAAGCAAGGACCTAAAATGCGAATTCTCCTTAAATCTAGAATGAATGCGAGACAGTTGGATTGTAATAACTATTTCCCAAAGCCGCACAACTTCCAACATACAGTAAAAGAGATTTTAATTCCTTTTTTTATTCATTTTGGTTATAAGCAAATAATGCCGATAGGCATTTCAATTTCTTCTTTACTCACGCACCATTTACTTAAAAAATATCCTCTCTTCTCTTTCAATTCTCTATACTTTCTGGTCACTACTATCGTCGCCGGTCAAACTCCGACGATGGCAAAAATAAAAAAGAAATTATCTTTCCTCGTTGTTTCTACCACTGAACTCAAAACTTAGGTTAGTTTCACCTAAATATAAGTCAATCGACGTAAATCTAAGATTTTACATTCGAATCTCACCTCTCTCAATCTCAGAGATCTGTCGTCGGATCGAGTTGTTCTTCGGGTATGATAGTCTAATCGTGACCACGAATCCCCTCACCGCTCGCATTTTTCAGCCGTGTCTTCGTTCTTCGAAAATCAAAGGTAGACGGTTCAACTTCTTTTTTTTTCAATTTCAGTCGAACTCTCTACCCTTTTTGCCTTGCTCGTAGATTCCAATCACCCTCGGTTTCTAATCATTTTCCCGCTTCTCCTCCTCCTTTGTTGTTTGGTATACTAGGTGTTTATAAGAGAATACGAACGGTTCTCCAAGTCGTTGCAAGGCCGACGAATTCGGGGTCTCGTGGCGTGCGGCGCAAAGAGCGGGCCGTTGGGTGAGTGACGTGCAAGGCTACCAAGAACATTCTCGAAGAAGTAGAGATAGCGGTAGTGGAGTAAGGTTTCATTAGATTAGGTTTTTTTGGTTTTTTTATTTTTTGGGCTTTTGTATCATTTATTATTATTTTAATATCCATTGGGGTTTGGACCAAGTATGTGGCCCAACACAAAATTGATGCGTACAGCTGACCTTATTTGCTCATTGCTTGAACGAGAGAAATAGAGCAAAGACTATAAGCACCAATTTTGTCTAGTAAATATTGAACTTGTCATAATGACACTCCATCTTGGAGGTTCGGTGATACTTATCTTGAAGCCAAATGACGACACTCCATCTTAGAGGCGAATGATGGTCTTTCTTCTTTGAGGTAAGTGGTGGCACTCTATATTGAAAGCAAAGGGTGGCACTTCATCTTGAAGGCAAGTCGTGGCATTCCATCTTGGAAGCAAATCGTGGCACTCCATCTTGGAGGCAAATAGTGGCACTTCAACTTGAAGGCAATCCTTGGCATTTTATCTTGGAAGCAAATCGTGGCATTTCATCTTGGGAGCAAAATCGCGGCACTCCATCTTGGAGGCAAATGGTGGCACTTCATCTTGAAGGCAAGTCGTGGCATTCCATCTTGGAAGCAAATTGAGGCACTCCATCTTGGAGGAAAATAGTGGCACTTCATCTTGAAGGCAAATTGTGGCACTCCATCATAGAGGCAAATGATTTTATGTCTCAAGGGAAACGATCTCAAGCGAGACAAGAATTATGTTTCAAGAGAAACGATCATAACAACATATAGAGGTTTTGATAATTAATATCTCAATAGAGATTTGAGAAAATTTCCTCAAGAGAGGAAAGTCTTTTTTTTTAAGAAAAACATCATCGAGAGAGGAATGTGAAAGTATGAAAACTTTTCATCAAGTGAATATTGAAAAAATATCCTCAAGAGAGAAAGATCAAGGTTTAAGAGTAAATATCCTCAAGGCAGGATTATGAAAGTTTAAAAACGTTTCACAAAAGCAATTTTTTAAAAATTTCCTCAAGAGAGGAAGATCAAGATTTTTTGAAAATATTTCAGGAACATATCAAATGAGTCTTACAAGCATCATACCTTAGAATTGAAGGACCTTGTACATGATCGAAATTGCAAAGTTCAAGTGAACATTCTCCTGCAAAATTTATCAATGATGCAGATGTTATGCATGACTACCTAATGCAATGCATGTCAATGATTAATGCATACTCTCAATGATGCATTTGAAGTCTTTCTTTTCATTACTTGATCATCCTTTCTCCAATTGGGAAGTATCCTCCTTACAAATCACGACAATTTGGTTTTTTTCGCCTAATGAACTTTGTCTCACCAACTTTCATCTTTTCTTTTCCCTTTTGTCTTATTTTCTTGATTTCAAGCTTTCGAGTCAAAGCAACCCATATCAATTTCAAAAACATTTTTCATTCTCACGAGAGATGATATTTGAAAACATTTTTATTTCTCAATTCTCAAAATAAGACAAGCTCGCGAAAACATTTTTCAAAATAAAATGTTCCCCTCACGCTAGGCTCACAACTGAAACCCTTCATAAAATTTGAGTTCATTGAATATCAAGCAAATCAACGATTCTTTTAATTTTTCAAAGGTATAGTTCTTTGACATGTTCCAGGACTATTTTTGGTTTCAAGGTGTGAGATGACTTGGGGAATGACTGTGTTTTCAAAGATTGTCTCTTTTCAAATGAGACATGATTCTCAAATGTTCATTGGTTTCCTAAAAAATGATCAAGTGATCTTGGCAACTTCGTGTGCGACTTTTGAAATTGTCCACTAACCCGATTTCTTGTGAATGCTTTCAGGGTGAGTAGAACTTCATCAAACATTTGGGGGATTGCTTCTCATTTTTCAGTCATGCAAATTTTATCTCAATATTCGAGCCGTCGTTTTAGGTTTTCGACTTAAACCTATCATTGGTCTCAAGACGCCATTTGTGTGTTTTCATCTTGAACCCTCATTTTATTTGTTTTTCTTCTTCTTTTTTATTATCCTATCATGCATGAGAGGTTTAGAAATCTTCTGAAAATAAAAGAATTAACACCAAGAGGTAACACAGATTCTAAAGATAAACTCTTTAACTCAAATATCCATGTATGATCAAAGATGGACTTTATAGGCACATAACACAAGCTATGGTTCAAGGATATAGAAGAAAAAATATACAGACTCAAACAAGTGTTTAAGGGTGAATAAACCAAGGATCAATCATTCCGGATGGAATCTTATTCCCACTTTGCTCGACTTAAATCTGCTTCTATATGTTTTTTCTTGGATCACTCTAGACTGCCCACTTTTGGTTTTTCACCCTAGAGTTCATTTCCTTTATCACACTGTCGTCTTCGAGGATTCATGACCTTTCCACGTTGGAGCTTCGAACAATATTGTATTACATATCTCAGCTAGACTCACGAGAGTCTTTTTTGACGAGGGATTCCAAATGTGTGCTCCTCGTTCTATTCATTTCATGTTTTCCTTTTTCTTTTTCAATTTCCTTTTTATTTTTGCCTTTTTTTCTTTTTTCCTTTTTTCATAAATGAATTCAGAACTTTTTTTCACTTGAGCACAAGTCACCTCTTGTAGCTGAAACATGTCTTCTTGTTCTTCGCCCTTAATTCATAAGGCCTCGTCCTCGTGGTACAATCATAATTGACTTATGTGAGCAAATTTTCCTCACTTTTGCCCTCAATATTGAGGGTGATCCTTAATTAGGGTTTATTTCAAAGAAAAAATCATTGGGCTCAACGGGGGACAACAATGGATAATTTTTTGTACAAGAGAAAACGAAGGGATGCCATTCATCATTTCATACATAGATATCTTCATAAAAGAGTTATCCTTAGAAGGATCGATATTTAGAGTTCACTCATTTGTTCACAGAATCATCTAAACACAACTAATGCATGATAGCCTAATCTTTCTTTTCTCTTTTCTCTTTATTTTTTATTTTTTATTTTTTTATTTTTTTTCTTTTTGCTTCTTACATGCCCCAACATTTTGGGTTTACTCACAGAATCAGTATGGAATGCCTCACTTTGTCTTATTGCTGGAAGATTCACACACCGATAAACATCTTTGAATTTCATGTCTTCAAGGTGCATGAGAGATAGAGAAATTGGTTTTATGCCTAAGAAGGTGAATGTGTGATTTAGAAGTCGTAGATGTGAAAGACCATTCTAGTGTCAAAGTGGACCTTTCGAGTCTATCATGAATGAATTTCAAGTGAAAAGATCAAGAGATCCACGTTTTAATTCTGACTGGAAGAAGGTTTAAATCTTGTTGTATGTCAAAGGACCATAACCTCGATTCTCAAAAGAATATTTCATTTATTCGATTTTCAAAGAACTTTAAAATTTATAAATGTGCTTCATTGCTCATAGCCTAAAAAGGTAAAATTTATTGAATAAAAACGTCATACAACTAACATCAGAAGAGAAAAACAACTCTGTGCAAAGGCAACTTAAATTTTAGGATGAGAAATGAATGATTTCTTCTCAGTGTTTTCCAACCGATCAGGTTCAATTCGACGCATAAACACTATTCTCATCAGAATAACATTACTTGTCAAATGTTAATGCCCCAGATTCAATCAAACTCTGCACCTTGCGTTTTAATGCCCCACATTCCTCCGTGGTATGGCCTAGACTCCCTAAGTGATAATCACATGTATCATTAGTACTGTAACCTTCAATATAAGGAGGTTTTCTTGGCTCAAAGTGAATCGGCGCCACAAGGTTGACCTCAACAAGTTTCGGGAGCAATTCAGTGTATGTCATTGGTATTGGATCAATAGAAGTCTTTTAAAGAGAAGTTTTCTCAGATGCAGACTTGGAATGAGAACTCGATTTAAAAGATGAAGGCTCAAATCGACAATAATCTAAGCCTCTAATGTTCACCATGTGGATTTCAGACTCCCTTTCCTTGGTATGAGCTTTTTTAGAAGCTTCGGGGTTGTTAAGCTTCCCACTTTTAATGGCACTCTCTATCATTTCACCTGTTGTCACTAAATCAGCGAAGTCTTTGGTGGTACTGCCCACCAACTTGTCGTAATATGGGGATTTCAAAGAACTGATGGAAGTATTTATAGTTTCCTTTTCAAGCAATGGTGGTTGAACCTGTGTAGCCATATCCCTCCACCGTTAGGCATATTGACAGAATCCTTCATTGTGTCTTTCCTCCACATTGTCAGTCAATCAGGCACCATGTCTAGGACATGTTTATATTGTTCTTTGAAAGCACGCACTAAATCTCTCCACGTGCTCACCCGAGCCCTACTCAATTGGTTGTACCACCGCGCGGCAGATCTGGTTAGACTATCCTGAAAGCAATGGATTAGTAGTTTATCGTCATTCCCATATCTTATCATTTTGTGACAAAACATGGTGAGGTGGACGTTTGGGCAGCTTGTGCCATCATATTTCTCAAATTCTGGCACGTTAAATTTTGGGGCCAAAATCAAATCAAGGACCAAGCTTAGCTCCCTCACATCAGTTCCACTGAAGGCATCAGTACCTTCCATGGCTTTGATTCTTTCTTCTAAGTATTTGAACTGGTCGTCAACTATGCCAAAAATTTTGGGTTGTCCTTTGTTCAATTTTTCCAACTCGCCAAGGTTGTCAAAATTTGGGACTTCTGGTTTGATTGGGCTTGCCCACATGTTTGAACATGAAGTATCATGTAGATTGGTTTGGTTATGAACATTAGATTGTAGTCCACCAGCAGAAAACACAAAATGAGGATGCACTTCTTTTAGTCTAAAAAATGAAGAGTCTTTCTCGTGAACTTCATGAGCTTTTCTTTTCTCAGCATTTGTCGTCTTGGATAACAATTGTGACAATTTGTCCTCTAATTTGCTCAAAAAATTCTCTTTGCTTTTTTCTATGTCCTCTTTTAAGCTCTTCAAATCTTGGGCAATTTGCTCTTGGAACTTCTCTAGTTTCTGAAGTCTTTCTTCCATTCTTCTAGTCTAGAAACGCGTGAAATGTGGATGTTCAATTTGATCGTCCTCCGTTTCTAGGATCACTAATATTAAACCCCCATAAATTAATGTTTTAATTATTGATGTACAATGTTCATGAGTAAATGCATAATACAATGATGAATGTCAATATGAATGTAAATTAGTGTTGGCTCGAAAATTGGTCGCCTAAAATAAGAGATCTTTATTATTCAAATCCTAAAAACAAATGTTGAAGGAAAAATAACCTAACAATATTTTAATCTCTCAAAGATAATGACGAGCTATATCTCATATCTTTTTAATCTCTCTCTTAAAAAACGAGCCAGCTTGTTCTTGTAATGCAACAGGGACTGCGTCAAAGTCTCAATGCTTCGGCTTCATTGGCTAGGCTTGTGAACTTCTTAGCCACCTTTCAATTTTGGAAAATGACTTCAGTTATCAAGTCGTCCCTTCTTTTAATCTCTCCCCTTGCAGCCTGAAGTTGAAGATCAACAATCTTTATAGTCTTTTGAAGGTCATCGACAAGATTCTCATGGTCTTCTAAAGACGTCTATAACGTCTTTACTAGTTGTTTTAGTGTCTCATTCTCTAGTCGCAAAGCTTCTAACTCAATAACGGAGTCTTGTTGTTGGTAAGTTCGGAGGATTCCTTCTAAGACCGTCAGACAATCCCTCAACTCTTGATTTTGGACGCGACATGCCATAAGGTCATTGAAGGTAACCTCGTGTCGTTTTTGCATTACTTGTATATCTTGGATAAGTGTTTCATTTGCTTCTCTTTCTCCTTGAACCACTTGTGTATGCTCGTATTATCTTCTCTTTTGTTGTTGGATCTTTTTTCCATTATAAGATCTTTTATTTTTACGAACAATTACGAGCCAACACCGTGCATGATTATGACCATACGAAGGTTAACCTCACGAAGCCATAGATCAAATGCAACCCGAAGGCAACTACTATCCCATACGAAGGTTAACCTCACGAAGGAGCAGCGTTTTGCCCCCACTTAAAGGGACCGAGCTAGGGTAGAAAGCTCATGGAATGATGTAGCACAACATGAACCTCTTTTGTGTGGCCTGACTCTCTTGAATAGTCCCCAGCGGAGTCGCCAAGTTGTCGACGTCGTTTTTGTCCGGACCGAAATTGGTTGGGCCTTCAAAGGCTCATCATAGATTAGAGTTGCTATCGGTCGTTTTGGGTTTGGTACGACAGAAAACCTGTAGAACTGGTCTGCGTCTGAACCGGAGTCGTTGTCGGGCTTGGGAGTAGGTTATGTGTGGGGAAGGTTATAGCACCCCCCACAACGCCCAAAATTAATACCTAAAGAGGTTATATTGTCTAAAATGCTACAAAAATACACGACTCGATTAATAGCCCTAATATATTATAAATAAAAGATGATGCAAAATAATAACGAAATTAAAGCACGTGCTTAAATATTAAAATCATGCAAATAAAAATACGAAAGATCAAAATGACAATCAAAGACCATAAACTTTAAGTTAATTTGTAAAAAACATAAATTATGTAAATTATTAATCAAATTCAATTTTAGGGTCGAATTCGAAAATATTCGCAAAAATTTAAGATCAATTTACAATTACGCTCCAAGTTTAATGACCAATTTAAATAAATTAAATTTCCATTGAAAACAATTAATCTAAAAGAAAAGGAAAAAAAACTTAAGTTATACACGGTTAAAAAATGATTAAATAAGTCTAAGGTCTAATTAAAAAAATCTAAATTTTAAAGGTTAAATTCTGATTAAATTAACATGAAATAAGACCAAAATGTTATACATATAAAGAAGCAAGGACCTAAAATGCGAATTCTCCTTAAATCTAGAATGAATGCGGGACAGTTGGATTGTAATAACTATTTCCCAAAGCCGCACAACTTCCAACATGCAGTAAAAGAGATTTTAATTCCTTTTTTTTATTTATTTTGGTTATAAGCAAATAATGCCGATAGGCATTTCAATTTCTTCTTTACTCACGCACCATTTACTTAAAAAATATCCTCTCTTCTCTTTCAATTCTCTATACTTTCTGGTCACTACTATCGTCGCCGGTCAAACTCCGACGATGGCAAAAATAAAAAAGAAATTATCTTTCCTCGTTGTTTCTACCACTGAACTCAAAACTTAGGTTAGTTTCACCTAAATATAAGTCAATCGACGTAAATCTAAGATTTTACATTCGAATCTCACCTCTCTCAATCTCGGAGATCTACCGTCGGATCAAGTTGTTCTTCGAGTATGATAGTCTAATCGTGACCATAAATCCCCTCACCGCTCGGCTTTTTCAGCCGTGTCTTCGTTCGCCGGAAATCAAAGGTAGACGGTTCAACTTCTCATTTTTTTCAATTTCAATCGAACTCTCTACCCTTTTTTCCTTGCTCGTAGATTCCAATCACCCTCGGTTTCTAATCGTTTTCCCGCTTCTCCTCCTCCTCATTTGTTGCTTGGTGTACTAGGTATTTATAAGAGAATACGAACTGTTCTCCAAGTCGTTGCAAGGCCGACGAATCCGGGGTCTCGTGACGTGCGATGCAAAGAGCGAGCCGTTGGGTGAGTGACGTGCAAGGCTGCCAAGAACATTCTCGAAGACGTAGAAATAAAGACAATGCAGTAGAGTTTCATTAGATTAAGGGTTTTTTTGGCTTTTTTATTTTATTTTTTTGGGCTTTTATATCATTTATTATTATTTTAATTTCTATTGGGGTTTGGACCAAATATGTGGCCAACATAAAATTGATGCGTACAATTATCATCCAATATTTTCTTAAAATATATTGTATTATTTCTCAAAATATAAAATTTACATACGAATCTTTTTCGATTTCACAAAGTCATGTGCAATTTCAGGTAATTGATTAAATGGATTTATCCCATAGTATTAGGAACTAAAATGGTCCATTGGCCTCATAGTCATATCGGTTGACTCGTGAGGTGTCGCAACGTTATGAAATGCGGCCAATACAATAGCAGCACGGCACTTCCTCCCCAGCACGCTAGTTTGACGTTACTTTTAAAAAATATAATATGTAAAAAATATTTGGTATTGCTGTAAAAAAAATTAAATAAATAAAATATTTATTTTAAGCATTTTTAAAAAATATATAAAAAATTAGTGATATAAATAAAGATAAATAAATAATTTTACATAAAAATGTTTTGGAAAAGCTAAAAAGTTCGAAATTTCAGCTTTTTGAATAATACTTTCCAAACTAAGTTGAAAAGTATTTTTGCCTAAAACACTACCTGTGTTTTTTATATTATTTTTAGTCTCAAATTAGCTTTTGGGCTTTAAAGTTGGTTTGAAAAAAACATGTAGATTTTTCCTCAATTCTTTTCGATTTATCGAAATCAAAGGGATTAGAAGCATATTAGAGCGATCAATTAAAATTGTAATCAATAATTTAATTGATTAAATTTATAAATTAAAATATAAAATTATATAAATGGTAAAAAAAAATTCAGAAAACAACTGTTCAATCGATCGGAACAAATTTTTATTTTTGAAGGCAAATACCGAAGTTATTGAATGTGAAAGATAAAAATAAACAGATTTTCCCCCAATTTTTTTATTTATAATTTTTAGAATAAACTACACTATATACCGCTTAATTATAGTTGTTGACTCGAAAATGTCACTGAACTTTAAAAAAGTGCAAATCTAAAACTGAATTTTAGTTTAAGACTCGAAAATACCACTCAGCCATTAACTCTTAACGTCTTATTAAGTAAAACGACGTCATTTTGGTGCAGCTGTTTTGAACTCAGGACCTTCACATACAAAGGTTAAGCATTAACCACTAAACCAACATGATATTATTTATTATTTTACCATAAATATTATATATTTCAAACTACCTAAAATTAATTCAAATTATTTTATAAAATAAATAATACTATAAATAATATTAATATATAAAAATATAAAATATGTTATTTACACACATATATATAATATATATCGATTAATAAAAATATATTATTATATATTTTTACATATTATTAATAACAAAATTATATTATTTTAAAAAACCCCAAAATATTCATAAAATAATATTTAAAAGGCCCCTAAACCATAAACTATTAACTCACAAACCCTAAACTCAACCTTAAAATTTAAACCCTAAACTTTAGATTTTAATATTTAGTGTTTAAAGGGTTTTATATATTAATTTTATGAATATTTTAAGTTTTTTTAAAAATAAAATATAAAATATATATCTTACCAATAGGATTGGAGTACATTTTATGACCATTCGTTTACCTCTCTTAGTGAGAGCACCCGCGGCGAGGGGATTAGTTATTGCTATTGGTGGTGGATACATTGGCTCAAAACAAAAAATAATATATAAAAATATAAAAATAATATATTTTTATTTAAATTATATAAACATATCTATTTGGTCTAACTAAATTATTTTATGAAAAATAATACTATAAATAATATTAATATAAAAATAATATATTATTTTTATATTTTATATATTATTTTTAGGGTAAACTATCTGTTTGACCACCAAACTATTGTGAAAGTTTTAAAATGACCACCATAGAAAAAAACGCGCCATTTCAGTACCCAAACTATTAAAATGGGATCATTTTGGCCACCTGCCGTTAATGGGCTAACGGAAGGTGACGTGGCAGTTAAAAAATTAAAGGTATAATCACACATTTGGTCCTTATTATTTACACATTCTTTCAATTTAGTCTTAATTTTAATCTAATAAAATAAATTAATTAGGTGGTGACACGTGTCAACACCTTATTGGAGGAATTTAATTATTTATATTTAATTTAATAAATTTATTTTCATCCCCCAATCAGGTGGTGACACGTGTCACCTGATTGGAGGATGAAAATAAATGGAATTTTTGCACCCAGTGTGAATCGAACCTGGGTGGCTGGGTAAACCTGGGCAAGATGCACATGGCAAAGCCACTGGGCTAAAGCCATTTTTTGTGATATGAAGTGCAAATAATTTATATAATTCATAAATGATCGATCCTTACCTTCCGTTTGTAAACCCAGATGCCCTTATCAACCAACCCAAGAAGCAGTCAATCTCGATTCTATAATGGCTGCTCCGCCTCCTAGAGAATTAGAAACTCTCCTACGGCGGCGTAAAGTCTCGGCCAAGGCTCCTCCTGCTTCGCCTATGAACCTCTTCTCCGACTGTAAAGACTTCGCTTTCTACGAGAAAAATAAGAGCTCAGCCACGAACAAGAAGAACAACAAAAGGGTTCACGCCAAACACAATAATACGTCGTTTGATTCCATGTTCTTCAGCTCATCTTCTCATCAAAGTGTTAATTACGGTGGCCGTGGCTGTGGGTGGTGGTGGTTTAGCAGCGAAGACGAAATCGATATCAGTAAAATTATCCAGAAAACTCCCATCATAATCAAATAAATAGTTATCAGAATCAGCATGTTGGACGGGAGCAGACTTTTCAAGAGCCTGCAAATTTTGAACTAATCAATCAATGATATAACAAAGAGAAAGAGTAAACAACTAATTTGCAAGATAGTTCAACAAATCAGGTCTCAGAAAGACAATTATATTCTGAACCAGTGAATATGTAGACTTACTATTGCATCAAAATCAAGATTACTGTTCACATAAATTTGTTTCTCTAGCATACAAAAGTGTGCTTCAGAAATAATGCTCACTAGAAAAAAGGTTCAGGGGGTACCGCGTACAACATACCGAATAAGTTAGCAAAGTCTCTAATATCGTATATGTATTTCCCTCTCCTGAAAATAGAATCGTGATCACCGGAGAAAGCGCAACGCTCGCCGGAGAAGAGCCAAGAGCGGGAATAAAGTAAAAGACAAATTTGTCGTTGTGAAAAGTTCCGACGATCCCTACACCGATTTCAGGGCATCGATGGTGGAGATGATCGTGGAGAGAGAGATGTTCGAAGCTAAAGAATTGGAGCAATTGCTGCAGTGTTTCTTGTCGTTGAACTCACATCACCATCATAGGATTATTGTCGAGGTTTTTACAGAGATTTGTAACACGTATGAATTAGATTAATTATTTGCACTTCATATCACAAAAAATGGCTTTAGCCCAGTGGCTTTGCCATGTGCATCTTGCCCAGGTTTACCCAGCCACCCAGGTTCGATTCACACTGGGTGCAAAAATTCCATTTATTTTCATCCTCCAATCAGGTGACACGTGTCACCACCTGATTGGGGGATGAAAATAAATTTATTAAATTAAATATAAATAATTAAATTCCTCCAATAAGGTGTTGACACGTGTCACCACCTAATTAATTTATTTTATTAGATTAAAATTAGGACTAAATTGAAAGAATGTGTAAATAATAAGGACCAAATGTGTGATTATACCTTTAATTTTTTAACTGCCACGTCACCTTCCGTTAGCCCATTAACGGCAGGTGGCCAAAATGATCCCATTTTAATAGTTTGGGTACTGAAATGGCGCGTTTTTTTCTATGGTGGTCATTTTAAAACTTTCACAATAGTTTGGTGGTCAAACAGATAGTTTACCCTTATTTTTAATATAAATATATTATTTTTAATATATTTATATTAAAAATAATATATAAAAAACCATAAACCCTAAACATCAAACTATAAAGTTTAGGATTTGAGGTTTGGGCCATAAACCCTAAACATCAAACTATAAGGTTTAGGATTTGAGGTTTAGGATTTGAGGTTTAGGATTTGAGGTTTGGGCTTTGTAGTTTAAGGTTTAGGATTTAGAGTTTTAATATATTATTTTTAATACAAATATATTATTTTTATAAATATTTTGGTTTTTTAAAAATAATATATTTATATCATAAATAATATATATAAATAAAAATAATACACTTTTATTTATATATATTGATATATTTATATGTAAAAATAATATATTTTATATTTTTATATATTAATATTATTTATAGTATTATTTATTTCATAAAATAATTTGAATTAATCTTAGGTAGTTTGAGATATATAATATTTGTGGTAAAATAATATATAATATCATGTTGGTTTAGTAGTTAAGGTTTAACCCTTGTATGTGAAGGTCTCTGGTTTCAAACCCTCCAAGCGCATGGTTTTAATATTTTTCCTTCAGAAAAACGACGTCGTTTAGGACTAAATTAGGCTTCAAAACAGCCACACTAAAACAACGTCGTTTTGACTTAACTGGACGTTAAGAGTTAAAGGTTGGGTGGTATTTTCGAGTTACAAACTAAAGTTTAGTGTTAGATTTGCACTTTTTAAAATTTGGTGATATTTTCGAGTCAGTGGACATAGTTGAGTGGTATATTGTAGAACTAATGTTTTGATATAATAATTGAAAAATGTTTTGGACTAATTTGAAAAGAATTTAAAACTTGGTTTTAAGTCCAAACAACTTGAAATTATGTTTGAGGTGTTTTAAAAGGTTTTTGGCAATGTTTTTACTAATTTTAAAGAGCCAAACTTGATTTTTCAAGCTACCCGTATCGATACGGCTGTACCCGTACCGATACCTTTTTGCCCTAGTTTGGTCACTGCCAAAACCCGTATCGAAACAGGCTTGGCCGTTTCGATACAGATTGGGATCGTTTCGATACGCCTGGTAAGCGTATCTATCCCCTTTTAACCACCCCAACGGCTACTTTCCCAACGGTCATTTAAAAGTGAACCTGTACCGATACGCCATCAAGCGTATCAATACGCCCAGGCTAGCAAGAGCCCAACGACTAGTTTCTGATGAAGGCCGTACCGATACGGATCCAAGCGTATCGATACAGATGGCTGCAGAACATCATTAATGAAGGGAAATAAAGTCCTCAACAGCTCCAAATCATCTCCAACGGCTAGTAACAGCTACAAACTCAATTGGGAGTATAAAAGGGACCTCCAAGCATCTTGTAATGGTTAATGCTTCAATTGTAACAACATTATGATGTCAAAATTTGTCTAGAGCTTTAATTGTCCATTCTTTGCTTAGACAACACTAGTGAGCTAAATATTGTTAAATTTGCTCAAGTGTTTAGGTTTTGGGTGAAAGCTTAGAATTGCAAACAAACACCTATTAGAGGGATGTCTAGTTTGCTAAGTCTTTCTTTGTACAAGAGAGTGTTCCTTCAAGCTTTGGGTAGTAAGCTTTGAGGGTTGTAACGGTTTCCTCCTCATCCGAGAAAAGAGGACGATATTCTTAGTGAATTTGTTGGAAATCCTTAGTGGGGAGCTAAGGTAGTAGATGTAGACCTTGGTTAGAAGGTTGAACCACTATAAATCCTTGTGTCAAATTGCCAAATTTTCACCTCCCACTAAAACACCCAATTATCCAACTTCTCCACACTTGGCGAGTAAGAACGGTTGATCAAATCGAGCCCCTAAAATCTCAACAATTGGTATCAGAGCTTGGCTCAATCGAAGAGGATTAACATCCTATTGAGAAGATCCGGCAAGCTCGATCACTAGTTCACCAACCGGCTCAAATGGCGCAATCCATCGACAAACCGCCTTTCTTCGACGGAAATCACTATGCCCATTGGAAGACAAAGATGAAATTCTTCTTGAAGTCAAGAGACTACAAGCTATGGGACATAGTTGAAGATGGTCCGTTCGTGCCTCGAGGAAGCAAAGCGGAATGGAGTGCCGACGATCGCAAGAAGATGGAGCTTAATTGCAAAGCCTTGCACATGCTCTTTTGTGCATTTGGCCCAACCATCTATGAGAAGATGTCTTCTTGTGAGAGTGCCAAGGAGGTATGGGACAAGATTGAAGTCACATACGAGGGAACCGATGAAGTCAAGGAGACCAAGATTGGGCTCCTCACCTTAGAGTATGAGAACTTCAAGATGGATCTGGAAGAAAACATCGAGAAGATGTTTGATAGGTTCTCCACTATCACAAATGGACTTAAAGGTTATGGAGAAGCCATCCCGAAAGAGAAGCTTGTCCGAAAGCTCATATACTCCCTTCCCGAGTCATGGGACTCAAAGAGGACCGCCATCGTCGAAGCCAAGAATCTCAAAACCTTGAAGCTTGATGAACTCATGGGGTCTCTTCTCACTCACCAAATAATAAAGAAAAACAAAGAAGAGGAGAAGAAGAATGAAGAGATTAGAGCGATGGGGAAGAAGAAGATTATGGAGCTAGGCATCAATGCTAGTGTCATAGCTCTCAAATCCTCCACATGCCATCATGTAGATTCAAGTGAGGAGGAAAGTGAAGATGAAGAGATGGCCTATCTCTTCAACAAATTTGCCTGGTTCATGAAGAGCAAAATGGAAAAATCCAAGCATGAATCGATGAAGAAGATGAAGGACTCCCACAAATCCAAAAAAAAGGGATCATCTTTAAAACAAGCATATGTGGCCACATGGAGTGATGAAGACTCCACCGATGATGAAGTAGCCCACCTATGTTTGATGGCCCTCAATGAGGGGGAGGTAACTTCTAACTCATCTAATTCAAATTCTTATACATTTGATGAGTTACAAGATGCATATGATGATTTTCTTTTGGAATTCAAGGCATCATTTTCCAAGAACAAAAAGTTGATTTCAAAAATAAAAATTGAAAATGATTTGCTTTCCAAAACAAATCTTGAACTTGAAGCAAAATTGAAAGATTTTGAACAAAAATGTCTTGATTTACAAAATTTGCTTCTCAAAGTTCAAAAAGAAAAAGATTTGATTTCCAATGAACTTGAAAAGAAAAATAGTTTTGGAAAATCAAATTTTTATGTAAGACAATCTAGTGCCCCTAGATTTATGAATGGTAAATGTTTTAGAAGTGTTTGGGTCCCAAAAGGACTAACCACTTCAACAAAAAGGGATGAAATTGAAAAATGGATTCCTAAGGGGACTAAATTTAGTGCTACTAATGTCTATGGATCCAAAGCAATTTGGATACCAAAAATTACTTGATTGTCTTTTGCTAGGTGTAATGGAGAGTGATCAACAAGTCAAACTTTGATGGGGAGCTCCATGCACACATAGGAAGAACACTTGAAGAAGGAAGGCTTCACATCCTCCCTTGAGTTCAAGTGTGGTAAAATCTAGTTGCTTTTACTTTTAATTTGATTAATTTTCTTTTAAGTCAACTAGATAATCATATATGTTGAACTAACATTCTTATGATGCTTTGAGTAAGGGGGAGCCAATTTTAAACCAAAATTTTAAGTGTGTCAAATTTCTTTTACCTCTATTGTTATTTCGAAACTTAATGTTTTAAATTATTTTTGATATAACAAAAAGGGGGAGAAATGGTTTGAAAAATTGAATTTTGAAATGAATAAGGTGGAGCTTTATTTGATTTCATATCTTTAATCTCTTATTCACATTTTTAAAGTTATAGGGGGAGAATCTCAAACAATTTTTCAAGTGAGTTTTATTATATCAAAAAGGGGGAGATTGTAGAACTAATGTTTTGATATAATAATTGAAAAATGTTTTGGACTAATTTGAAAAGAATTTAAAACTTGGTTTTAAGTCCAAACAACTTGTAATTATGTTTGAGGTATTTTAAAAGGTTTTTGGCAATGTTTTTACTAATTTTAAAGAGCCAAACTTGACTTTTCAAGCTACCCGTATTGATACGGATTGGGATCGTTTCGATACGCCTGGTAAGCATACCGATCCCCTCTCAACCACCCCAACAGCTACTTTCCCAACGGTCATTTAAAAGTGAACCTGTACCGATACGCCATCAAGCGTATCGATACGCCCAGGCTAGCAAGAGCCCAACGGCTAGTTTCTGATGAAGGTCGTACCGATACGGATCCAAGCGCATCGATACGGATGGCTGCAGAACAGCATTAATGAAGGGAAATAAAGTCCTCAACAGCTCCAAATCATCCCCAACGGCTAGTAACGGCTACAAACTCAATTGGGAGTATAAAAGGGACCTCCAAGCATCTTGTAATGGTTAATGCTTCAATTGTAACAACATTATGATGTCAAAATTTGTCTAGAGCTTTAATTGTCCATTCTTTGCTTAGACAACACTAGTGAGCTAAATATTGTTAAATTTGCTCAAGTGTTTAGGTTTTGGGTGAAAGCTTAGAATTGCAAACAAACACCTATTAGAGGGATGTCTAGTTTGCTAAGTCTTTCTTTGTACAAGAGAGTGTTCCTTCAAGCTTTGGGTAGTAAGCTTTGAGGGTTGTAACGGTTTCCTCCTCATCCGAGAAAAGAGGACGATATTCTTAGTGAATTTGTTGGAAATCCTTAGTGGGGAGCTAAGGTAGTAGATGTAGACCTTGGTTAGAAGGTTGAACCACTATAAATCCTTGTGTCAAATTGCCAAATTTTCACCTCCCACTAAAACACCCAATTATCCAACTTCTCCACACTTGGCGAGTAAGAACGGTTGATCAAATCGAGCCCCTAAAATCTCAACAATTGGTATCAGAGCTTGGCTCAATCGAAGAGGATTAACATCCTATTGAGAAGATCCGGCAAGCTCGATCACTAGTTCACCAACCGGCTCAAATGGCGCAATCCATCGACAAACCGCCTTTCTTCGACGGAAATCACTATGCCCATTGGAAGACAAAGATGAAATTCTTCTTGAAGTCAAGAGACTACAAGCTATGGGACATAGTTGAAGATGGTCCGTTCGTGCCTCGAGGAAGCAAAGCGGAATGGAGTGCCGACGATCGCAAGAAGATGGAGCTTAATTGCAAAGCCTTGCACATGCTCTTTTGTGCATTTGGCCCAACCATCTATGAGAAGATGTCTTCTTGTGAGAGTGCCAAGGAGGTATGGGACAAGATTGAAGTCACATACGAGGGAACCGATGAAGTCAAGGAGACCAAGATTGGGCTCCTCACCTTAGAGTATGAGAACTTCAAGATGGATCTGGAAGAAAACATCGAGAAGATGTTTGATAGGTTCTCCACTATCACAAATGGACTTAAAGGTTATGGAGAAGCCATCCCGAAAGAGAAGCTTGTCCGAAAGCTCATATACTCCCTTCCCGAGTCATGGGACTCAAAGAGGACCGCCATCGTCGAAGCCAAGAATCTCAAAACCTTGAAGCTTGATGAACTCATGGGGTCTCTTCTCACTCACCAAATAATAAAGAAAAACAAAGAAGAGGAGAAGAAGAATGAAGAGATTAGAGCGATGGGGAAGAAGAAGATTATGGAGCTAGGCATCAATGCTAGTGTCATAGCTCTCAAATCCTCCACATGCCATCATGTAGATTCAAGTGAGGAGGAAAGTGAAGATGAAGAGATGGCCTATCTCTTCAACAAATTTGCCTGGTTCATGAAGAGCAAAATGGAAAAATCCAAGCATGAATCGATGAAGAAGATGAAGGACTCCCACAAATCCAAAAAGAACGGATCATCTTTAAAACAAGCATATGTGGCCACATGGAGTGATGAAGACTCCACCGATGATGAAGTAGCCCACCTATGTTTGATGGCCCTCAATGAGGGGGAGGTAACTTCTAACTCATCTAATTCAAATTCTTATACATTTGATGAGTTACAAGATGCATATGATGATTTTCTTTTGGAATTCAAGGCATCATTTTCCAAGAACAAAAAGTTGATTTCAAAAATAAAAATTGAAAATGATTTGCTTTCCAAAACAAATCTTGAACTTGAAGCAAAATTGAAAGATTTTGAACAAAAATGTCTTGATTTACAAAATTTGCTTCTCAAAGTTCAAAAAGAAAAAGATTTGATTTCCAATGAACTTGAAAAGAAAAATAGTTTTGGAAAATCAAATTTTTAAGTAAGACAATCTAGTGCCCCTAGATTTATGAATGGTAAATGTTTTAGAAGTGTTTGGGTCCCAAAAGGACTAACCACTTCAACAAAAAGGGATGAAATTGAAAAATGGATTCCTAAGGGGACTAAATTTAGTGCTACTAATGTCTATGGATCCAAAGCAATTTGGATACCAAAAATTACTTGATTGTCTTTTGCTAGGTGTAATGGAGAGTGATTAACAAGTCAAACTTTGATGGGGAGCTCCATGCACACATAGGAAGAACACTTGAAGAAGGAAGGCTTCACATCCTCCCTTGAGTTCAAGTGTGGTAAAATCTAGTTGCTTTTACTTTTAATTTGATTAATTTTCTTTTAAGTCAACTAGATAATCATATATGTTGAACTAACATTCTTATGATGCTTTGAGTAAGGGGGGGGGGCAATTTTAAACCAAAATTTTAAGTGTGTCAAATTTCTTTTACCTCTATTGTTATTTCGAAACTTAATGTTTTAAATTATTTTTGATATAACAAAAAGGGGGAGAAATGGTTTGAAAAATTGAATTTTGAAATGAATAAGGTGGAGCTTTATTTGATTTCATATCTTTAATCTCTTATTCACATTTTTAAAGTTAAAGGGGGAGAATCTCAAACAATTTTTCAAGTGAGTTTTATTATATCAAAAAGGGGGAGATTGTAGAACTAATGTTTTGATATAATAATTGAAAAATGTTTTGGACTAATTTGAAAAGAATTTAAAACTTGGTTTTAAGTCCAAACAACTTGAAATTATGTTTGAGGTATTTTAAAAGGTTTTTGGCAATGTTTTTACTAATTTTAAAGAGCCAAACTTGACTTTTCAAGCTACCCGTATTGATACGGATTGGGATCGTTTCGATACGCCTGGTAAGCATACCGATCCCCTTTCAACCACCCCAACGGCTACTTTCCCAACGATCATTTAAAAGTGAACCTGTACCGATATGCCATCAAGCGTATCGATACGCCCAGGCTAGCAAGAGCCCAACGGTTAGTTTCTGATGAAGGCCGTACCGATACGGATCCAAGCGCATCGATACGGATGGCTGCAGAACAGCATTAATGAAGGGAAATAAAGTCCTCAACAGCTCCAAATCATCCCCAACGGCTAGTAACGACTACAAACTCAATTGGGAGTATAAAAGGGACCTCCAAGCATCTTGTAATGGTTAATGCTTCAATTGTAACAACATTATGATGTCAAAATTTGTCTAGAGCTTTAATTGTCCATTCTTTTCTTAGACAACACTAGTGAGCTAAATATTGTTAAATTTGCTCAAGTGATTAGGTTTTGGGTGAAAGCTTAGAATTGCAAACAAACACCTATTAGAGGGATGTCTAGTTTGCTAAGTCTTTCTTTGTACAAGAGAGTGTTCCTTCAAGCTTTGGGTAGTAAGCTTTGAGGGTTGTAACGGTTTCCTCCTCATCCGAGAAAAGAGGACGATATTCTTAGTGAATTTGTTGGAAATCCTTAGTGGGGAGCTGAGGTAGTAGATGTAGACCTTGGTTAGAAGGTTGAACCACTATAAATCCTTGTGTCAAATTGCCAAATTTTCACCTCCCACTAAAACACCCAATTATCCAACTTCTCCACACTTGGCGAGCAAGAACGGTTGATCAAATCGAGCCCCTAAAATCTCAACAATTGGTATCAGAGCTTGGCTTAATCGAAGAGGATTAACATCCTATTGAGAAGATCTGGCAAGCTCGATCACTAGTTCACCAACCGGCTCAAATGGCGCAATCCATCGACAAACCGCCTTTCTTCGACGGAAATCACTATGCCCATTGGAAGACAAAGATGAAATTCTTCTTGAAGTCAAGAGACTACAAGCTATGGGACATAGTTGAAGATGTTCCGTTCGTGCCTCGAGGAAGCAAAGCGGAATGGAGTGCCGACGATCGTAAGAAGATGGAGCTTAATTGCAAACCCTTGCACATGCTCTTTTGTGCATTTTGCCCAACCATCTATGAGAAGATGTCTTCTTGTGAGAGTGCCAAGGAGGTATGGGACAAGCTTGAAGTCACATACGAGGGAACCGATGAAGTCAAGGAGACCAAGATTGGGCTCATCACCTTAGAGTATGAGAACTTCAAAATGGATCTGGAAGAAAACATCGAGAAGATGTTTGATAGGTTCTCCACTATCACAAATGGACTTAAAGGTTATGGAGAAGCCATCCCGAAAGAGAAGCTTGTCCGAAAGCTCATATACTCCCTTCCCGAGTCATGGGACTCAAAGGGGACCGCCATCATCGAAGCCAAGAATCTCAAAACCTTGAAGCTTGATGAACTCATGGGGTCTCTTCTCACTCACCAAATAATAATGAAAAACAAAGAAGAAGAGAAGAAGAAGGAAGAGATTAGAGCGATGGGGAAGAAGAAGATAATGGAGCTAGGCATCAATGCTAGTGCCATAGCTCTCAAATCCTCCACATGCCATCATGTAGATTCAAGTGAGGAGGAAAGTGAAGATGAAGAGATGGCCTATCTCTTCAACAAATTTGCCTGGTTCATGAAGAGCAAAATGGAAAAATCCAAGCATGAATCGATGAAGAAGATGAAGGACTCCCACAAATCCAAAAAGAAGGGATCATCTTTAAAACAAGCATATGTGGCCACATGGAGTGATGAAGACTCCACCGATGATGAAGTAGCCCACCTATGTTTGATGGCCCTCAATGAGGGGGAGGTAACTTCCTACTCATCTAATTCAAATTCTTATACATTTGATGAGTTACAAGATGCATATGATGATTTTCTTTTGGAATTCAAGGCATCATTTTCCAAGAACAAAAAGTTGATTTCAAAAATAAAAATTGAAAATGATTTGCTTTCCAAAACAAATCTTGAACTTGAAGCAAAATTGAAAGATTTTGAACAAAAATGTCTTGATTTACAAAATTTGCTTCTCAAAGTTCAAAAAGAAAAAGATTTGATTTCCAATGAACTTAAAAAGAAAAATAGTTTTGGAAAATCAAATTTTTATGTAAGACAATCTAGTGCCCCTAGATTTATGAATGGTAAATGTTTTAGAAGTGTTTGGGTCCCAAAAGGACTAACCACTTCAACAAAAAGGGATGAAATTGAAAAATGGATTCCTAAGGGGACTAAATTTAGTGCTACTAATGTCTATGGATCCAAAGCAATTTGGATACCAAAAATTACTTGATTGTCTTTTGCTAGGTGTAATGGAGAGTGATCAACAAGTCAAACTTTGATGGGGAGCTCCATGCACACATAGGAAGAACACTTGAAGAAGGAAGGCTTCACATCCTCCCTTGAGTTCAAGTGTGGTAAAATCTAGTTGCTTTTACTTTTAATTTGATTAATTTTCTTTTAAGTCAACTAGATAATCATATATGTTGAACTAACATTCTTATGATGCTTTGAGTAAGGGGGAGCCAATTTTAAACCAAAATTTTAAGTGTGTCAAATTTCTTTTACCTCTATTGTTATTTCGAAACTTAATGTTTTAAATTATTTTTGATATAACAAAAAGGGGGAGAAATGGTTTGAAAAATTGAATTTTGAAATGAATAAGGTGGAGCTTTATTTGATTTCATATCTTTAATCTCTTATTCACATTTTTAAAGTTAAAGGGGGAGAATCTCAAACAATTTTTCAAGTGAGTTTTATTATATCAAAAAGGGGGAGATTGTAGAACTAATGTTTTGATATAATAATTGAAAAATGTTTTGGACTAATTTGAAAAGAATTTAAAACTTGGTTTTAAGTCCAAACAACTTGTAATTATGTTTGAGGTATTTTAAAAGGTTTTTGGCAATGTTTTTACTAATTTTAAAGAGCCAAACTTGACTTTTCAAGCTACCCGTATTGATACGGATTGGGATCGTTTCGATACGCCTGGTAAGCATACCGATCCCCTTTCAACCACCCCAACGGCTACTTTCCCAACGATCATTTAAAAGTGAACCTGTACCGATACGCCATCAAGCGTATCGATACGCCCAGGCTAGCAAGAGCCCAACGGCTAGTTTCTGATGAAGGCCGTACCGATACAGATCCAAGCGTATCGATACGGATGGCTGCAGAACAGCATTAATGAAGGGAAATAAAGTCCTCAACAGCTCCAAATCATCCCCAACGGCTAGTAACGGCTACAAACTCAATTGGGAGTATAAAAGAGACCTCCAAGCATCTTGTAATGGTTAATGCTTCAATTGTAACAACATTATGATTTCAAAATTTGTCTAGATCTTTAATTGCCCATTCTTTGCTTAGACAACACTAGTGAGCTAAATATTGTTAAATTTGCTCAAGTGTTTATGTTTTGGGTGAGAGCTTAGAATTGCAAACAAACACCTATTAGAGGGATTTCTAGTTTGCTAAGTCTTTCTTTGTACAAGAGAGTGTTCCTTCAAGCTTTGGGTAGTAAGCTTTGAGGGTTGTAACGATTTCCTTCTCATCCGAGAAAAAGGGACGAAATTCTTAGTGAATTTGTTGGAAATCCTTAGTGGGGAGCTAAGGTAGTGGATGTAGACCTTGGTTAGAAGGTTGAACCACTATAAATCTTTGTGTCAAATTGCCAAATTTTCACCTCCCACTAAAACACCCAATTATCCAACTTCTCCACACTTGGCGAGCAAGAACGGTTGATCGAATCGAGCCCCTAAAATCTCAACATATATGATGTAATTTACCTTAAATTTTATTTAGTTATTATTAAATTAAAAATCTAATTGACAAAAAGAAATTGTAATCTAACCGGTTCGATCACCAATATAATTATTATAATATTAATTTATTTTTTGATATAATCACTGACACTTAATCTATTAATTGATCAATATGCATCAGATATCGATACACTTGTTAAATTCGTTACGTTTGATAGTTTTGGAGTTACTCGCTTTGCTCTACCCCGCATGGGGTTAGCTTAGGGATGGTCATTTAACCCATACCTGGCGGGTTCTAACTCGACCCGATCTTATAGGGTCGAGTTTTTTAAAAGAAAATTGCGGATTCAGGTAAGCTCAAACCCAACCCGACCTAAAATAATAGTTTAATTTTATTCTAAATATTTAGGTATAATTGCTACAATGTCCCTCTCTTTATATATATATTTCAATTATCTTCCTATTTTGTCTAATAAAAATAGAATAATTATTATAATGCTTCCTCTCTATTTGTATTTTTTAAAATTAGCTCTCTATTTTATCGAATAATAATAAAAATTGATAATTTTTTTATTTATATCGGGTCGAGTTGATTGGGTTCGGGTTTTTACACTAAAATTCGAGTTCGAGTTCGGATCGGGTGGAACATCATAAAATATTAGGTGATGTAAAGTTTAAATGGAAATATTAACTTTTTCAAGTCAAATGCAAATCGACCAAAAACTCGACTCATGGTTAGGTTAGCTCCTTGCTGCAGGAGGATACACCTAGTTACTTGTTAGACTTGAGTTTGTTTCTCAATTAGTGTCATTATGATTGCACTACATTTGTTTTCGCAGGTTTTCTCCTTGTAATTTGATATATATTTTTTACAACCATCTTTCACACAGAGTAAACTTCTCCAAGCCTTCTGTGGAAAATGACAAAATGCACTCTCAAGGACGTTGATGCTTTCGACAGTTTGAAAGCCCTCTCGCCCTGGTTGTTATCTTTGCTGTCATCAGCAAACTGAGTGGTCCTTTGAGTCCCTGCTCTCTCGTTTCTCCCTGCCTTCTTTGACCTTCGCTTTAAAGTCAGGTTTCTCACCCATCTCACTTGCTTCTTTCCGTGGTTTCTAAGTTACTCCCTCGTTTGGAAATTTCCCTCTTGTTGCCTTAACTCTCTCCCAACTACCTCAACTCACTCCCATCTACTTCTCTTTTGTCTTTTTCCACACTCGAAAATGGCTTTAATCTCCCCGCAAGACATTAATTGCACAGGGAATGTCTCGGATCACACGCACCAACTCTTGACTTCCACATAAAGTAAGGGAAATGGCGTTCTAGAATCATTGGATTTAAACAAAGACGGGGAAGTAAATTTTGCAATCAAGAACCAAGCTCTGGTAGGTAAAGTTATATCCGATTCTGCTGCAAAGGTTTTTACTCTAAATGTCATACTCAGGAAAGCTTGGAAATGCCCTGACCTTGAGTGTCATGATTTGGGCAACAATATCTTCCTTTTCGTGTTCCAATCACCGGAAGTTAGACTTTGAATTCTTGGCAATCGACCTTGGGCGGTCCAAGACCATTTTCTAATACTCAAAAAATGGCTTCCAGAAGTGGCTTTTGAAGAGCTAGATTTTTCACTAGAGGAGTTATGGGTCCAAAATTACAATCTTCCCCTAACACTGATTACCCATGAAAACATAAAGAAAATCGAGAACTTATTCCCCAAATGCTTTGGTTCCAACTTCAACGGCAAGTGCAAAGTCAAATGGGATGGCCAACTCAATCTGAGAGCGGCCATCAGAGTTGAAGACCCCTTGAGGACGGGCTTTAAGCTTAGCAGACAGAATTTCAAGCCGGTTGAAGTTTTCTTCAAGTATGAACGATTGCCCAAATTCTGTTACAAATGTGGGTGAATCGGCCATGGAGAAAGAGAATGTTGGCACGATACAAGAATCTACAAGAACTCGGGGAGATACGGCCCCTGGCTTAAAGCATCACCAACATGGGAGAAGAAATCTACAAGACCGTCTTCTCAGTCTCGCCGGACTGTTGCTTCTGGTGATCCCAACTTGAACAGATCATCGCCGAAATTGAGGAGAACCAAAGGTAATCTCGTGGAACGTGGCAACAATTCCAAGGCTACCTCGGGTCCACCTCCCCCAAAAGGTACGAGGTTACCAAAACCAAGGGTAGAGGAAATATTTTCACCAGGTATGCAAGTCATTTCCGAAAATGGAAAGGATAAAAACAAGGTTTTTTCCTGTATCAGTTCACCTACAGTTGACTTCCAAAAATCCCACTACTCCCATAAAGAGCTAGAATCGAAGGAAAGCAAGAAACTAGAGGCTACACTCGAGCCTACCAATGCCCAATCCAGTCCTAAAGGCACTCAACTTGTCAAAATCCTAAGCAACCTAATCATTGAAGGTGTAAGCAACCTGGATGTATCTAACAAGCTGAAAAGGAAAAAGGGAAGTACCACAGGAAGAATCATTCTTTATAGCTAAAAGAATGGAGATTTAGAACTACATCACCGATGGAATCTTCCAAATTTCTCAAGGGAATTGGGAAGCTAATAACTTTGGAGCAGTTGCTAATGAAGAAGTGTTGAAAATAGCATTGTTCCCAAACTCATTCACTAATGCTTCTCCCATCATCAACAACATCGAAAGACAAAATAGAGGGTTTTTGTAACCTCCTAGACCCGCCTATGCGTTACAACGGATCCTAGGAAGTCACATTAGGGTCACAAGAGTGACCCACAGTAAAAATACACGTAAAAACATTTTTTTGCTCAAAACATTTATTAAACTGTAAAATCAACTTCTTTTTAAAATAACATTTCAAGAAGTCATTTAAATACTTAATAGAAATTTTAAAAAAGTGCTTTACAGACTCTATCATAAAACAATACATGACATACATGCCCATAACTAGACATCACCGTACTCCAAAAGCAACACCGAGAGAACCCCAAACACTGATGTCACACGTTATACCATGATATATTCTTTTAATCTACGATGGTAAAAACAACGTGAGCTTGGAAAAGCTCGGTAATACAAAACTACCAAAAGATGCTATAAGCTAATGCAGATATATGGTAGGCATAACATTTTTATGATGTTTTAGGTAGTAACAGTCTTCATTTCCCTTCCATTATTTCAGGATAACATTACTTGAGAATAACAATACTTGTTCTTTATTCAAACGTTGAGTAACAAACAAGAATTATACAAGCTGATATATTACAAAGATGGAACAAAGAGTTTAGTGTTAGGTGTGTTCCAATAAGTGCAGATCAAACAGGCATAAAAACATATCAATCATATCATAAGAACACATAACAGTTCAATACAAATACTCGAGTGCATGCAAGGGTTTACTAGTGTCTACCCTCCAACCTTACACCAAATACAGTACCTTAGAACTGCATCCATAAGGACTTACCCTAGGCCCGATGGGCATAGGTGCCACCTAAGGGGCTACCTTAAGTCCATAAGGATTTACCCGTGCTAAAGCATCGGTACCTACTCAAGGGGAGACCTTGAGTCCATAAGGATTTACCAACTGGATCATGGCTGTACCTACAGAAAACTTCATAACATAACCCAACAGTATACCCCAGATAGTAATCAGTGTTCAGATTCCAGACATGAGTAACAGAATACATGTGACAGACATATTCTATTTAGAGCATCAGAAACTGAAGATTCATGCTTTTGACAGATAAATGGGCATACCATTGAGCAGAGCAGACATTCTCATCATTAATCATACAAACATATTGTAACATTATAGGTCAAGCTAACAGATCATACTATCAAGTTCATCAGACAGCCAGGCAATACCGTCACAGATCAAGCAATCACATAACAAGTATACATATTGAATAGACATACATCAGGTACGCAGAGAATGTCATCATATATCCAGTTGATCATTTCATCTCATTTTCCAACATAGTGATGCAATCTCAATAACAGTTGAAATATTCATCAAACATAATATTATTCATGATTAAATCATTATACAATCCATTCAACAGAATATAGCACACATGGAACACACTAGATAGAATAGTTTATTTCTTAAAGATACTCGGTATTCACGGAAGGGTACACATTGAACTTTTAACAATTTGGACAAATTTCAAGAACGAGATCCCTATTAGAAAGGGTTCGTAAAATGATTCATACCATGTATTCAAGAATTGATACATCAAGATCTTATAAAGTTAAAATATATCATGAGTGATTCAGTCATTTAAGCCTACAAAAGCATTATGGCCATTTTATCATACATGGGCGTTTTGGTAATTCATACCAATGAGGCATAAGTAGTCACTCAGGAAATTCTATTTGCTCATCAGGCTTCCAATCAGGCATTCAGAGATTTCTATGTCAAGATCTTTTACGATATCGAATACATTCAGAGCTATTTTAATTACTTTGGCCAACGAGGGCATTTTAGTCTTTTAACTATTAGGGGTGATTTCGTAATTTAGCCTAGAAATGATAAAATGATGATTTACAATATTTAATATATATTTGGACGATTTCTTTCATAATTCACCACAGGACTTGCCATAAAGTAGCCAAACTTATATTTTGTGTGGAAAACTTCCAACCTTATATTAATATCAGGAGTGATTAACATACATTAGTGTGCTTCCTAACACTTAGGGGCACTTTAGCCCTTAAAGTCTTATTAGACATCCCAGAATTTCGTCAAATGCATAAATGTCTATTTAACTCATGAGGGCATTTCAATAATTTTGGAAATTAGGATAAATCCACCATTTTCGTCAAATTTTACTATTTAGCACCTCCATCGTTTACGTACTCGATAGAGATTAAGTCATTTTGATTCATTCGGTCCTTACAGACGGTTTACACATTTTAGAACTTAAGGGTAAAATTGTCATTCATATTAATTAAGAATTTCGGTGCTCGAAGGCACTACAGTCTTTTTGGTCATTACGATCATTCCAATTAATTCATCCATTACTGTCGTAAGGATCAGCTCAAGAATACAACGATATTTCCAGTAAAATCGCCTTCATGTGTTATACAAAGCTCGGGGGAAAATCCAAGTTTCTTTTAGTACCACACGCATTTGAATAACAATGTCGAAGTCTTTTCCAATAGAACATACATCTTAGGTAGGGTAAATTTTCAATCAGGTCGAATGCAGATTTTGGGTCACTTCCTTTATTAGGGGCAGTTTAGTCATTCTTATACCTCAAGGGCATTTCTGTAATCTCATATCCAATATCCTTTACTCCAAATTATGGGCATTGAATCTTAGACACCATTGATCGAGTTGCGGATTTAACTGTATTATTTATTACTACTAACTTTTGATACTTCTAGTCTATTAGTATTCTTATTCGAATATCTTGGTTTTAATAATTTCCACACTTATTTCTTGTATCTGATTCGGCTTAAGCAGAGCTTACAAAACACTTCATCATAAGCATGCATGCGTTAACCGGATATCAACATGTACATAAAGCATACAAGGGGTAGTATTGTATTACCTTAACTCCGAGTTATATCGGTCGATTCATGAAACCCCATTCGATTGCACTCGAACTTGAATTCGACGTCCACCAACAATTCGTATTTCAAGGAGCTAAGAGTACCTTCAATTACACAAATTCACATTTCAGTCCTTATAGTACTATTAAATGCAATATTAATACATATAGGAGTACGAGTTCAAGGTCAGATTCGGAGGCTTTCGGGTCAGAATTTTGTGAAACGGGCTTCAAAAACGGACTCAGGACGTCGAAAAACATAAAAATAGGGGTTTTTAGAAAATTTTGAATTTTGGTCAACGAGTCAAAGTCAACTGGTCAAAGTCAAAGCTGACCTCAGCAGTCAACAGGGGGTCAACTGAGTTGACTCGGCGGGTTAACTCACTGAGCTGACTCGGCTAACTCACTGAGCTGACTCGGGCTGAGTTAACTCGGTAGACGGGTTAACTCGAACTGGGTCAACGGGTCGGATAGACGGGTCGGGTCAACGGGTTAGACAGACGGGTCGGGTCAACGGGTCGAGTCAACGGGTCGAGGCTCAGTTCGGGTTGGGCATGGGTCACGGGCCGACTGGTTTAACCGGTCTAGCCGGTTCAGTCGGTTTGAACCCGGTTCACTCACCCTAGGTTTCATGTCACCGGACGGCCGCCGAAAAAAGTCGCCGGAGACTCTTTTCCTGTCGAAACTGCCAGAAAAAAAATAAAGATCAACGATTCAACAATTTGACTCACTCGATAACAACATAAAATCAGCCAGAAAACCTACAAGATCTTACCAAAACTAAGCAGAACAACCAGAATACGCACTTCTCTGGTGAGGGACTTAACGACGGCGGATCGGTGGTCGGCCGGTCGGTATGGATTTGCTCGTCGTGGTGTGAGGATCCCAGATCTAGTTGTTGCGTGACCAAGGGACGACAGAGGTGATCGGAAAACACATAAATTGAGGTTGCTTTGGGCTTCTCCGAAGAAGCATACAAACGGGTTTCCACGGTGGATGGCAGCTGATAACCGCGAGTGGTCACCGCGGTTACGTTCGGGGAGAGCTGGAGAACACGGTGGTAGCGGTGGTGAAGGCCACGGCCCGGCGTTGGCGCAGATCGGAGCTGAGGCGATGGTGGGTTAGGTTAGGGCTTTCCTCTTTTTTTCTGAAAATTTCGGACCTCATCTGGTTCGTATGGTCTCTCCGGTAGGTGGAGAGTCAGATTGTGCTTTAATTTCTTTTGTATAACACCCTATGCTAGATTACAACAACTAGGTGTAGGCTAAGACTAATAATAGCCTTAACTCAGCTGGCTAAGACCTTTACTTAAGACGCCAAGGGGCACGGGTTCGAATCCCCAAGGCTGCAAGGTCCCATTTTTTCCATTCATTTTGCTTCTTCTTCTTTTCTCTTTTTTTTTCAGGGTGTTACAATTCTCCCCCTCTACAAGAAATTTCGTTCTTGAAATTTACTGAAGTTAGAGGAATGCAAAAACTTATCCATCAGAGCATGCTTATTTCTCGAGACTCTCAAACGGTCACCAATCAATCTGGTAGTGTCCTCAATCACTTAGATTGACTTTGGCCCATAACCATCACATCATACACCTCAGACCAACTTATCAGAATGCATAATATGAATCTATACAAAACCTCATACGGAGTCAAGCAAACACTTATCTCATAACTTTTATTATAAACGATATCTATCATGGACAAGAAACTTTCCCAACTACCACAAAAATTACTCACTCAAACTAGAAGCATCCTCTCTAGAAACTGAATTACTCTACTAGGTTGACCATCAATTTACGAAAAGAAAACTGTACCTAAAATCACAACGAGTGCTCAAGGCGTCCTATAGGGACTTCCATAAAACTGTACCTAAGATCTTTTACGATATCGAATACATTTAGAGCTATTTTAATTACTTTGGCCAACGAGGGTATTTTAGTCTTTTAACTATCATGGGTGATTTTGTATTTTAGCCTAGAAATGATAAAATGACGATTTACAATATTTAATATATATTTGGACGATTGCTTTCATAATTCACCACATGACTTGCCACAGAGTAGCCGAACTTATATTTTTTGCGGAAAACTTCCAACCTTATATTAATATTAGGAGTGATTAACATACATGAGTGTGCTTCCTAACACTTAAGGGCACTTTAGCCCTTAAAGTCTTATTAGATGTAACCCCTTAACCCGGCCCAGCCGGTTGAACCGAATTAAGAAGTTTACACGGGGAAAACCAAAGTCAACCCGAAAGTCAACCATGATTAATGACCCTTTTTTTCTTTTAAATCTTATCTAAATGCATATTAACCCTATATGTGTTCACAAGAACATCATACTCAAAGATCATAACAATCAAAGAACATTCAGGGACTCGATTGCACAAATTATGAAATTAGGGACCAAAATGTAAATTCTGGAAATTATAAGGACTTAACCAACTTTTGAGTTACCATTATGAAATTAGACATGTTTCATGCTTCTCTACCAAAACGCAAGGATTTCAAAACATAAAACCGTCAATTTCAGTGCCCAACGGTCGAGTGTTCCGAAACAGGGAGCACCTGTTCCGAAACGCGGGACCGTTCCGAAACAAGTTCCGGAACAGAGCTTGGCAATAGCATTTTCGTTCCGAAACGGGTCTACCCGTTTCGAAACGCCAAGGCCATTTCAGGCCCCCTGTTCCGAAACGGTAGCACCTGTTCCAAAACAGGCTGCCCAAATTGCAGAAATTTTGCTGGTTTATCAAACAATTGACCCATCAAACATGCTCCAAAGGCAACCAAATTATACCAGCAAGTCATTACATGCATAAGGAACGTATTAGCATCATCCATTCTCAAACATGGCATCAATTAAGCAAATCCCCAATTCTATAGGCATGCATCCTATATAGAAAACCATTCAAGCACCAATATACTAAACCAACTTCACAAAGGCCAATTACATGTTCCATCATCAACATAAGCATAAAACCAACTTAGGGAGTCCAAAACATCTCCCAAAACAACAACATAGGTTCCCCATTGCCAAGTGCCAAAAGCTAATAGTGTTAAGAAACTTTCACCATACATGAGCTTAAGCTTCCACTTAGATTCTTGACCTCTTGTTGTGTTTTCATACAGCTCAATCCCAAACTCCACTTCGCGATTAGGAGGCAATCCAGGCAACTCCTCAGGAAACACACCAGGAAACTCTCACACAGTCCTGATATCTTGCACACGCAACTCCTTAGAGCTAGGATTCATCACAAAAGCGAGATAAGCTTCATAACCTTGCCTTAGCATCCGGCTCGCCTCCAATGTAGACACCATATTGGCAAGAAACTTCACATTCTCACCAACCACAACAACCTCATAATCATCTGCAAGCTTCAACGAAACTCGCTTATTCTCAAAATCCACTACAGCTCGATGCTCAACAAGCCAATCCATACCAAGGATTACATCGAAACCATAAAAAGGAAATTCCATAAGATCAACATGAAAAACATGATCTTGCACAACCAAAGGACATCTTCTATAAAGCTTTCGAGTCACAATAGTCTCACCAAATGAACTAGTGACACGCATACCAACATCCAAAGACTCAACAGGCAAACCAAGCAATTCAGCATGCTCACGCAATATGTATGAGTGTGTAGATCCAGAATCAATCAAGGAAAGTAATGACAAGGATTGCAAAGTAAAAGTACCTGCGATCACATCCGTGTCATTCCTCCCCTCTCTCTGAGCATACACTCTGGCCTGGCCGCCACCCTCAGGCTGAACAGCTACAACATGAGCCACATTCCGGCCACCTTCCTCTCTCCGCTGAAAGTTACCACGGCCGCGCCCACGACCTCTTTGTGGTGCAACAACAACAGGAGTACGTCCCTGGCCACCACCGGCCAACATAGGACACTCCCTCCTCATATGATCCGTAGATCCACAGTTCCAGCACGAGTTACCAGCCGCCACAACAGGAGCTTGCACCTCCCTCACAGCTCAAGGACAATCACGCTTCATATGGCCACGCGATCCGCATGTCCAACATGTGTTCGGTTCAGCTCTTGCCTTGCCTCCCTGAGCAGGCGCACCCCCACCTCGCTTAGCTGAAGACTGATACTTCTGATCACGTCCTCTCTTGTTCCGTCCACCACCGGAACTATACTCAGCAACTCGTTTACCAGCACCAGAACCAGCACTTCTAGAAGATAAACCCAAGTTCATCTCAATGTCCTTTGCTCGGCCAACCAGCACATCAAAATCATTATACTCAGCAGCCAGCATATACGTCTTCACTTCCGTCACCAAACCATAATGGAACCTTTCACACCTCTCCCGCTCATCCGGGACAAGCTCAGGTGCGTACTGACTAAGCCGAACAAACTGAACCTCGTACTCAGCTACAGACATGCTCCCTTGGGTAAGAGACATGAATTCTCTTTTCTTTTCATCTAGGTACCTCACACCCAGATACCTTCTCTTGAATGCGTTCTGAAAGAACGTCCAGGTTACATCAGCATCCGCCATCCCAGAGATAGTGGTTGTCCACCAAGTGTATGCATCATCTTGCAACAATGATACCACACACCCCAGCTTCTGCACATCAGTGCAATTCATTTGCCCCAAGATTCTCTTGGTACTTTCCAGCCAAGACTCAGAACCTTCAGCAGACAAACCCCTGAACTCAGTCCCTCCCAGACTGCGCAAACGTTCCAAAGGTAGTCTAACACCAGCATCTCCCTGATGCCCAGCTCCTTGAGCTCCAGCTACCGCTGCTCGAAAAGCACCAGCAATAGCTTGAACCAACATTGACATGTCAGGAACAGCTTGCCCCTGACCAGCTTCAGGTCCAGCGACCCCAGCACCAGCTGCAACACCAGCTCCTTCATCCCCAGCACCACCACCACCAGGCGGAGGAGGTAAATACACCATATGCTCAGCATTTTCTTCATTCTCATTTTGAGCCATAGCTCGCGTATTAACCCTCAATTCTCTACGAGGTGCCATTCGCTAACAATGCAATCACAATGCAATAAACAAAATCAGGCTCAGCAAGGTAAGCAATCCAAGTACTCAAGCTCATTTCCACTTAAAAACAAATCATTACATTAGCTTTGATTTGGCAATGGGTCCCCCTAACATGCTTTCACCACAGCATACACCACAATTGTAACATGCTTACAATTCACACATCATGCTTTCACTCAACAAGCATACAAAGCATTCAAGCACTTAACACCCATTCATCAGTTCCCAATTACTCGAGAACTCAGCTCTGATACCACCAAATGTAACCCCCTTAACCCGGCCCAAACGGTTGAACCGAATTAAGAAGTTTACACGGGGAAAACCTAAGTCAACCAAAAAGTCAACCTTGATTAACGACCTTTTTTTCTTTTAAATCTTATCTAAATGCATATTAACCCTATATGTGTTCACAAGAACATCATACTCAAAGATCATAACAATCAAAGAACATTCAGGGACTCGATTGCAAAAATTATGAAATTAGGGACCAAAATGTAAATTCTGGAAATTATAAGAACTTAACCAACTTTTGAGTTACCATTATGAAATTAGACATGTTTCATGCTTCTCTGCCAAATTTCAGCTCAAACGGACATCTCAAACTCATTCAATTGTATAAACAAAGTTCAGGACCAAAACGCAAGGATTTCAAAACATAAAACCGTCAATTTCAGTGCTCAACGGTCGAGTGTTCCGAAACAGGGAGGACCTGTTCCGAAACGCGGGACCGTTCTGAAACAAGTTCTGGAACAGGGCTTGGCAGTAGCATTTTCGTTCCGAAACGGGTCTACCCGTTTCGAAACGCCAAGGCCATTTCAGGCCCTCTGTTCCGAAACGGTAGCACCTGTTCCGAAACAGGTTGCCCAGATTGCAGAAATTTTGCTGGTTTATCAAACAATTGACCCATCAAACATGCTCCAAAGACAACCAAATTATACCAGCAAGTCATTACATGCATAAGGAACGTATTAGCATCATCCATTCTCAAACATGGCATCAATTAAGCAAATCCCCAATTCTATAGGCATGCATCCTATATAGAAAACCATTCAAGCACCAATATACCAAACCAACTTCACAAAGGCCAATTACATGTTCCATCATCAACATAAGCATAAAACCAACTTAGGGAGTCCAAAACATCTCCCAAAACAACAACATAGGTTCCCCATTGCCAAGTGCCAAAAGCTAATAGTGTTAAGAAACTTTCACCATACATGAGCTTAAGCTTCCACTTAGATTCTTGACCTCTTGCTGCCCTTAAAGCACTTCAATGCTCTGCATTATTGGTTTAAGAAAAGAGAGAGCGTAAGCAAAAAGCTTAGTGAAGAATGCTCATTTAAAACAACTCAATAATGCATTTATAAAACACCTTTATAAACCTTAGATCAAAACAACATTTAACCATGCACATAAGCATTTAAAACAAGCACTTCATGCTTCAAATTAATAACATGTCATATTGGCCACAAGTGATAATCATAATCTTTTTCCGTCTCAAAATACAATCATTACAAGATCCACACATGGACTTTTAACCACCATTGTGATCTTACAATTCACAAGGACCACACATGGACTTTTAACCACCATTGTGTCCTTAGCACAAGAATCACCCATGGACTTTTAACCACCATGGTGTTCTTACAATCCACAAGGCTCACACAAGGACTTTTAACCACCTTTGTGACCTTACACAAGAATCACACATGGACTTTTAACCACCATGGTGTTCTTAAAATCCACAAGGCTCACACAAGGACTTTTAACCACCTTTGTGACCTTACACAAGAATCACCCATGGACTTTTAACCACCATGGTGTTCTTAAAATACACAAGGACTTTTAACCACCTTTGTGACCTTACAATACACAAGGCTCACACAAGGACTTTTAACCACCTTTGTGACCTTACACAAGAATCACCCATGGACTTTTAACCACCTTTGTTGTTCTTAATACAAGAACCACCTATGGACTTTTAACCACCATAGTGTTCTTAACCATTCTCAAGGAATCACTTGCCAATATACATCATTTAACAACAATATTCCACTGTTTTAAAGCATTTAACAAAGCCATAATTATCATGCATCGCTATGCATCAAAACCACATTTAACAATGTTCAAAACAAGGATCTCTTACCTTGAGCATCCTTCAACTCATGGCTTATAAAATCAGCAAATAAACATGCTAAAATATGCTTTCAAAACAGAATTTAAAACATGCAAACAAATCACATTGCATTCAACCAACTCATGGTTCATCAACAAGAGAGTTTTTCCGAAAACTTACTCTTGAGCTTAGCAAAGTTATTTAGACTTTAACTAAGCTCCCAAACCTTCAAAACATTGGTTTCAAAGCTGAAAACCAAAATCCACTCACCGATTCCGTTTCGCAACTTGCCGAAACACCGATCAAGCTTCCGGATCACCACCACAAGGATCCAAAGATGTCTCCCCTGTTTTAAACACATCAAAGCATGGGATTAATGCATCATCATGCATTAATATCTTCAATGAAAGCACCTAAACTCGCTGCTCTCATCAACACTCACATTTCGGCTACCAAACACAACCGAAATCACCTCCAAACAACTCCACAACACTACCCAGCCAAGATCCATCAATTCTAATCATTCTTAAACCTCAACTAACATCCAAAAAGAGTCCAAACACGTCCTTATACCTCCAGCTATAACAGATCATCAAGATCACTCCAAAAACAACCAAAAACTCAAGCAAAACTTAGGAAAATCAACCTATTCGGGATTGCATTGATTAAACCTCAATTTCTCATCAATTATACATTCATTTAATATCAAAAAGACACCTCAAAACAGTGCCCAACCATTTCATACGAATTTCATCAAAAATTAACCAAATCTTGCATTTTAAAGCCAAGATCAAGAACACATTTGTAAAACCTTTAAAAAAACACAAATCAAGGATTGAGAACTTGGAAATTCAGTAAAGAACTGAGAATTTAGAGGAGAAGGACGTTCATACCTCTAAACTTGAGTTTCTCCCTTTTTGGAACCAAGATCTTGAAAATCCAATAAGCAAATGCTAAGGTTTTGTTGAAGAAATGATTAGAGATTAAATGAAGGTTGAAATCTAATCTTTAGATGTCAAAATCAGAGGGAATTTTGCTGGAGAAATGTATTTGGGTTGAGAGAAAAGTTGAGAGAAAAGAAAATGGAAATTTGGAGAAAAGTTAGTTAAAATGACAAAATATCTTTTCCCTCATTTTTACCTTTAATTAAAACCATTAATTAATTGATTAATATTCAAGAAAAATATGGAGAAACTCTTATTGGGTAAATAGCCCCTTAAAGATTCAAAGTTTCAATCCTTTTTAAAACATTCACCCAGTTTTCAAAAATTACATTTTAGTCACTAGCCCAAAATGTCACTCTTCCAAACCTCATTTTGTAAAATTGATTCCACCATTCTCTTATATATAATAAAAGAGGATTTTAAGACATTTTTCCATATTTTTAATGCATCCCGAACTAGGCTTTCCTAAAATCACCTTTTTATATTCGAACCGCAACCCGACCGTCCCGGTCCAAACCCAAAACTTCTAAGCCCAAAATTGGGGTGTTACATTAGACATCCCAGAATTTCATCAAATGCATAACTACCTATTTAACTCATGAGGGCATTTCAATCATTTTGGAAATTAGGATAAATCCACCATTTTCGTCAAATTTTACTATTTAGCACCTCCATCGTTTACGTACTCGATAGAGATTAAGTCGTTTTGATTCCTTCGATCCTTACAGATGGTTTACTCATTTTAGAACTTAAGGGTAAAATTGGCATTCTGATTAATTAAGAATTTCGGTGCTCGAAGGCACTACAGTCTTTCTGGTCATTACGATCATTGTAATTAATTCATCCATTACTATCGTAAGGATCAGCTCAAGAATACAACGATATTTCCAGTAAATTCACCTTCATGTGTTATACAGAGCTCGAAGGAAAATCCAAGTTTCTTTTAGTACCACACGCATTTGAATAACAATGTCGAAGTCTTTTCCAATAGAACATACATCTTAGGTACGGTAATTTTTCAATCAGGTCGAATGCAGATTTTGGGTTACTTCCTTTATTAGGGGCAATTTAGTCATTCTAATACCTCAAGGGCATTTCTGTAATCTCATATCCAATATCCTTTACTCCAAATTATGGGCATTGAATCTTAGACACCATTGATCGAGTTGCGGATTTAACTGTATTATTTATTACTACTAACTTTCGATACTTCTAGTCTATTAGTATTCTTATTCGAATATCTTGGTTTTAATAATTTCCATACTTATTTCTCGTATCTGACTCGGCTTAAGCAGAGTTTACAAAACACTTCATCATAAGCATGCATGCGTTAAACGGATATCAACATGTACATAAAGCATACAAGGGGTAGTATTGTATTACCTTAACTCCAGGTTATATCGGTCGATTCATGAAACCCCATTCGATTGCACTCGAACTTGAATTCGACGTCCACCAACAATTCGTATTTCAAGGAGCTAAGAGTACCTTCAGTTACACAAATTCACATTTCAGTCCTTACAGTACTGTTAAATGCAATATTAATACATATAGGAGTTTGAGTTCAAGGTCAGATTCAGAGGCTTTCGAATCAGATTTTTGTGAAACGGGCTTCAAAAACGGACTCAGGACGTCGAAAAACATAAAATAGGAGTTTTTAGAAAATTTTGACTTTTGGTCAACTGGTCAAAGTCAACACTGACGTCAGCAGTCAGTCAACTGAGTTGACTCGGCGGGTTAACTCACTAAGTTGACTCGGCTGACTCATTGAGCTGACTCGGGCTGAGTTGACTCGGTAGACGGGTTGACTTGGACCGGGTCAACGGGTCGGACAGACAGGTCGGGGTCAACGGGTCGGACAGACGGGTCGGGCCAACGGGTCGAGGCTCAGTTCGGGTTGGGCATGGGTCACGGGCCGACCAGTTTAACCGGTCTAGCTGGTTCAGTCGGTTTGAACCCGGTTCACTCACCCTAGGTTTCATGTCACCGGACGGCTGCCGGAAAAAGCCGGCAGAGACTCTTTTCCTGTCGAAACTGCCGGAAAAAAGAAAGATCAACGATTCAACAATTTGACTCACTCGATAACGACATAAAATCAGCCGGAAAACCCACAAGATCTTACCGAAACTAAGCAGAACAACCGGAATACGCACTGCTCCTGTGAGGGACTTAGCGACGGCAGATCGGTGGTCGGTCGGTTGGGATTTGCTCGTCGTGGTGTGAGGATCCCAGATCTGGTTGTTGCGCGACCAAGGGACAACAGAGGTGATCGGAAAATGCATAAACTGAGGTTGCTTTGGGCTTCTCCGACAAAGCATGCAAACGGGTTTCCACGGTGGATGGCGGCTGATAACTGCGAGTGGTCACCGCGGTTGCGTTTGGGGAGAGCTGGAGAACACGGTGGCAGCGACGGTGAAGGCCGCGGCCCGGTGGTGGCGCAGATCGGAGCTGAGGCGATGGTGGGTTAGGTGAGGGCTTTCCTCTTTTTTATGAAAATTTCGGACCTCATCTGGTTCGAATGGTCTCTCCGGTAGGTGGAGAGTCATATTGTGCTTTAATTTCTTTTGTATAACACCCTATGCTAGATTAACAACAACTTGGTGTAGGCTAAGACCAATAATAGCCTTAACTCAGCTGGCTAAGACCTTTACTTAACATGCCAAGGGGCACGGGTTCGAATCCCCAAGGCTGTAAGCTCCCATTTTTTTCATTTAATTAATTTCTTCTTCTTTTCTCTTTTTTTCAAGGTGTTACAGTTTTATTGTGGTTCAAATCGTCTCACTCTGATAAAACAAGCAGCAAGGCGCAAACACGCAAGGGAAAAGACGAGAGTGATTCTCGATCGCGTCGACATTATCGAACTTGGAATCGATCCTTTTGGAAAGAAAATAAAAAAAAGGCCTCTATGTTCGTTGACAACGATTCCTCTCTAAATGAAAAGATATTTTTAAGTGACGAGGAGGCATCTACCTCGATGGATCATGTCACTTTCTCAGGTGAGTTAAGCCATACCATAACTGGCCAAGCGGATAGCACCATAGGGGGCTATCCGCAGCTCCCATGAATCCTTCAGACTGCACCTCTTTCACTGGGAAGGTGTGGAGGATGGTGACGGTTTATGAACCTTCCCCTAGGATCAGATGGTGCAGGTACGCCGCTGTTGATCCAAGGTTTTTCAGTCTCAAACTCAAGTCCCCTGGTTTTCCTAGATTCAAGTTCAAGGCTTTGCCGGTGGTTGAAGTCTTTTGCCTCGCAAGTTTTTCCCTGTGGTCTGGTATGATGTTCTCTCCGTCCTAGTTGACAAGACCATCGTCGGACGACGAGGGACCTTGCCTCCGGATGGAGCTCTCACTAGGATTTCGAGTTTATGTCTACATTCTATCATCGGGGAAAGCGAGCTGTTATCCTTTCTGTTTGATTTGTTTTCTTGTTATTGTGATGATCCTTTGTGTTGGACTCATCCTTGTCCTTTTGTCTGATGTTACGAACCTTAAGTTCGATGTTTGCGTGTTTTCTATCGACGTTGTAGGTTATCTCGACTGTAAGCCTGATGGGCATAAGGGTTTCGTGCTCCTTGTCTGCGTCTGCATGCTCATGCATGCTTTTACGTTTGACTTTGTTTGTCCTTCTATGGATATACGTCCTTTGCCCTTTTAATGAATCGAATCTTATCTTTGAACAAAAAATTGATATATATATATTTTGGTTGTTTTTTTGTTTTCAAGACTTTACCTTGACTAATTCAGACCGACCCGCGTTGCACATCGTCTCGAACTTGAAATCTTGCTTAAGTGATACCAAATTGGTTACCACCTTGACCAATCCCGTTGGCCTTGGACCAACCCCCACTTTTTAATTAGTATTATGTGTATTTTTTTCTCCTATTAGGAGTTGGAGTTTTTTAATAAAGCACATGATAATAATTTTTTATTTATAAAAAAATAGATTAGATAGTGTAGATAATTATTATGAGGTGACCATCACAACTTAATTTACTCCATCATAACGCTATAATTCAACCCTCTACGACTCTATCTTGCTTAACATATCTAATTTTATATCTCACTAGACGAATATTAATCCATGCTAAGAGACTCATTTACCAAAATTAGGTGTGCGATGTAGGTCAATCCGTATTAATTAGGCGAAAATTTGAGGAATTGGGAGAGGAGAAAAAAAATATAAAATATATATATTAATTATTTTTTAAATATTTTTCTAATTGAATTCGCCTCGATTGAGCGGCGTGGCTATAAATGGTTATAAATTCAAACTTAAAAATTAAAAGAAAAAAAGAGAGACAAATCCATGTCTGCTCCCCCCACCAGTCATTAGTTGGGGGAAATCCTTCCTTTCAATTTCAAGCTTTTTCAACGCTTTCTGTTTTCTATTTTTAGTTTTTTCTCTTTTCTCTGCAACTCTTCTTTGTCTTAAAGAAGAAGAAGAAACAATCTTCGCCTTTTTCCATTAGCTTCTCCCTTTGCAAGCAATCGAAAAAAGTTCAATAGATTTTGTTTTGTTTTTCTTCAAAAAAGCAAAAAGAAAACGAAATGCTCTTCGCTTTTGTGTGTGAAGCCATGTGAAAGCTTGTTGCCACATTCGATTCTTCTTGTTGTTGTTGTTATTTCACACTTCATCTTGTTGATTTTTTACGCATTCTCTTAAACGTGTTACTGACTCAGAGAGTTATAACTTATAACACGCTCTTTTGCGGAGTATGAAATGGCGTCTTCTTCTAGAACAAGAAGCAGGTCGCCGTTCTCACATAGGAAAACTTCAAGTTCTACTTCTTCAACCTCTTCGTTTATGAGCAACAAACTAAGGCCTCGCACGTGCTCGTCGTCGGCGCCTTCGCACTTCAACTCGGGAGGTGGACACGGTTCTCGATCCATGACGGCAAGCCGGTCAAGGTCTGATTCGGTGTACCACGACTCACGCGGTCACAATTCTAGTACACCAGTGTCTCACGCTCCGGAGGAGATACAATTGGAAGCGCCGAGATCGGGGGATAGTGTCTCGGTTACAATTCGATTTCGACCGTTGAAGTAAGCGTCGATCTGAGTGTAGCGGATTAGATCCAAGTAGTGCAATTCATTTGATTTATTTGCTCATTTTATTTTCTTTGGTTATAGTGAAAGGGAACTCCAGAAAGGGGACGAGATCGCATGGTACGCTGACGGGGATAGGATTGTGAGAAACGAGTATAATCCAGCTACATCTTACGCATTTGGTAATTGCATATTGGTTCTTGACATTTAGGAATGGAATTTATTGCTGATTTTCTTTCCTACTCTTTTATTGGACTTTCTGAATATATCTCTTTGAGAACGATTCCAATTAAATGAAGAATTTTGCATAATTTTTCTGGGGAATCTGAGGGTGTTAGGTAATCAGAGTATAATTAATTAAGCTTTGCTAAATTTATGGTCAAAATGATCTAGCACAAATCTACATTTAAGCCTGGCAATAAATGTCGATATCATATGAAGGTTATTGAATTTACTTTTGGCAGACAAAGTATTCGGACCTCATGCAACTACTCAAGAGGTTTATGAAGTAGCTGCTAAACCTGTAGTGCAAGCTGCAATGGAAGGTGTCAACGGTATGGAAATTAAATTGCTGGAACTTATGTTAATATCTTTGAGTTGATGGTTAATTAAATTAAAACTAAAGAAAGTTCTAAAGATTAATTGATTCAAAGTAATTTATTTCAATGTTGCTCAAAATGTAGGTTTGTTTCGATTCTGAAATTATTTATGTATATAATCGAAGCTAATATTAGCTTGTTGGTATTATAGGAACTGTTTTCGCTTATGGTGTTACAAGTAGTGGGAAGACACACACTATGCATGTAAGTCTAGCTGCTTCTTAAAACCTTTTTTTTTTTTATCTTAGTGAGAATGATCAATTGTTTTCCATCCATTCTTTCTTTTATATTAGTCTGATGTGTGTTTATCTTATCCTAGATTCCTATCTTTTAGCAATGTAACTGCTTCCTGTCATCTTACCATTGACTTGTATGTTTGAGACTATGTACAGGGAGATCAAAATGCTCCTGGTATTATACCATTGGCAATAAAGGATGTTTTCAGCATTATCCAAGATGTAAGTGTTCCACCATTGTTTAGTAGGTCTAACTACAGAACTATTAGATGAATGCATTTCCATTCCTTTTCATCACATGATGTTCCTTAAGCTACAGCTGCACCTGTTTGACTTGAACCAGTTGGCTCCATTTTGACACAAACCTCCTCATTTATTTATACTCCTAGTTCATTAGTTATAGGCATTATGGTAACATGTTATGCTTTGAAGTATGTCAGTAGTGTACTATGGACAACAAGTCTTTATTGAAGTTAGCTGTTAGCTTCAGCAGTTGTTTAACAAATGTTCTTTACTTGTCATTTTTTACACCACGATTTATTTATTTGTTTTTCTTTTATGTTTCACTTCAATCTTAAGTTTTTATTGTGCTACATCTTGCTTTCTGTATCATAGTTTACTTGCTTTTAATTATTTATCTTCATAGTTTTGTGTGGGTAAAGTTTTGGTGACAAACTGTGCTTATAATTCAGACTCCAGGACGAGAATTCTTACTCCGTGTGTCATATCTTGAAATCTACAATGAGGTGTGTCTCCGAGTTTTACTTTTAAGTTTATGGTATTGATTACATGGCCCCTGAAGGTAGAGTTTATTTCTTCAGGTTTCGTATCTGTTGCTAGTGTTTATTTATGGTGTTACTTTGATGAGAATAGTTTTCTTTGGCTGTTAATTCTATAACCTATGTGGTTCAATATCCGGCCCTCAGCTTCTTTCCTCTAAGGTTATAATTTCTTTTAATATGATTGTCTTATTCTGCTTCATACATCAGGTGATAAATGACTTACTTGATCCAACTGGTCAGAATTTGCGAGTTAGAGAAGATGCACAGGTCTTTTGCTCAACTTACTTCAAATTTGTGCACTGTGTTTATTTGGTTTAAGGCCTCAGTCTCATTCTTTTAAAAAAGTCATGTGCACATAAAGACACCATTCTTCTCATCTAATTTCAATCTGATGAATCTTCCTTATTATATACATAGTTTCTATTTGGGTGGCTTTGGGTCGGGATTGTCAAAAATGGTTCAATAGAGTTTCTTATGGAATGGCTTGCAATCAATGTACATCAGTTTCTTACTTTTGCTTATGCTAGTATTATCTTTCCAGGGAACTTACGTGGAGGGTATAAAGGAAGAAGTGGTTTTGTCTCCTGGGCATGCTCTTTCTTTCATTGCTGCTGGGGAAGGTGTTTTCTGGGGTTCCTTTGATCTTTTCCTGTCTTTTCCTTCATATCTTTTTTAACCATGCTATATGAAATGAATGATCTATTGGTAAGAGTTTTTCTACTAAGTTTTGTTCTGTATGTTGATGAGCAGAGCATCGTCACGTTGGCTCAAATAACTTCAATCTTTTTAGTAGCCGAAGTCACACTATATTCACACTGGTAAAAATTCTTGATATAGGAACTTCCTCATTTCACTGTCTAAAACTTTGGGCAACATTTAAAATTGGTTTATTCCATGTGTAGTTTGTGTAGGAGTTTTTGGATGTCTTTTTTTTGGTGTTTCTGAACCAGTACGAATACCTATGTTGTACATGCCCCTTCTTTCCTAAGTTCTTAACTGCTGACAAATTTGCAGATGATTGAGAGTAGCGCTCATGGAGATGAATATGATGGAGTGGTCTTCTCTCAACTTGTATGATTTTGTTCATCTGTCAGTTTTCTGAAAGAATATTCCTATTGAAGAAATGGCTTGACTTGGTACTGTCTTTGTCCCTACATCCAGAATTTGATTGATTTAGCTGGATCTGAGAGTTCAAAAACAGAGACAACTGGGATAAGGAGGAAGGAAGGATCTTATATAAACAAAAGTCTTCTGACTCTTGGAACTGTAGGTTTCTGGTATTTAACATTTTTCATTGATGAACACCTGCAGTATATTATAAGGGCAAAACATACAAGGCCTTATATGTGTTCTTTCAACTACTCTGCAGGATTATAGTTTCTGTTATGTTGGTGGATAAAAAAAATCAAATCTTGAATTTTTATTTTCTCCAACTGTCTTACTTTCTAATAACAATAACAATTCTGGAGGATGAAATGTTTTTTTACCAATATTTTTAATTTTGTAATTAGATAATCTGATTTCTATTTGAAGGTTATAGGAAAGCTAAGTGATGGAAAAGCATCCCATGTTCCATATAGAGACTCCAAGCTTACCCGCCTTTTGCAATCCTCACTAAGTGGGCGTGGACATGTTTCCGTGAGTTCATCAGTATATATATATATTTTTTTGCAACTAGCTGCCATTATGTGCTAATGCTTATAGGTTCTTAGGATTTTAGTTCCTCCCAAGTCCCAACTTAAAATGTCAGTTTCCCTTTTTCTTTCAATTATGTACTTTTTGTTTGCAATTACTAATCCTTATCTATATGTGACAGAAGTTATTCATATATTTTACGATTATTTTTTTTGAAATTACAGCTTATTTGTACAGTAACACCTGCTTCTAGTAATACGGAGGAAACTCATAATACTCTTAAGTTCGCAAGCAGGGCAAAGAGGGTGGAAATCTATGCTTCGCGTAATAAGGTCTCTATAGCCTCATTGTTATTTCTCTCGGGTAGTTATAATATTTAAGACTCAATCGTATGCTACTTTCAATCTGAATTTGGTTACAGATTATTGATGAAAAATCATTAATTAAGAAGTATCAAAAGGAAATTTCAGTCCTCAAACAAGAACTTGATCATCTAAGGCAGGGAATGCTTATTGGTGTTAATCGTGAAGAACTTTTAACCTTAAGGCAACAGGTCTGGCATTTTCTTTTCAGACATTGTTTGTTCTATATGGTGGCATAACTATTTACAGTATTTTTCATGCTATATATTGTATGTGGGGCAGTTGGAGGAAGGTCAGGTGAAAATGCAGTCCAGACTAGAGGAAGAAGAGGAAGCCAAAGCTGCTTTAATGAGCAGAATCCAGAGGCTTACCAAGCTAATACTTGTTTCTTCAAAAAATTCCTTACCTGTCTTGAGTGATGTACCAAGTCATCAAAGGGTTCATTCTGTTTATGAGGATGATGTGAGTTTTTATCACAATTACGCCAAACCAAAAGCGTGATTCTTTTATACTGATGGTCGAAGAAGTATGACTACACAAATAGTCTATGCATACACAGACATGTATGTCTGTACTCTGTATGTGTATATATAGTACACAGAGAGGGCCAATCGGCCCATTCTTTTCACATGATGAAAAAAACCAAATATGTTCTGTAACCTGGAAATTTTGAGTGTTGATACCCTGGTTATGCATCTGTATCTCTATCATCATATGTCTATGTTAGTTATATACTCTATGTCCACTTTTCTTTGCTTGGACTGTATTATCTAGTTGTGTGAACTTTCTGGTAGGCCTTAGTTTTCTGTCTATTAACATGATTATGATGTTAATATTTGGCACATTTTCTTAATTAGAAACTGGATGTGCAAGGAGATGGCGAGAATAAAAAAGATAATCTATCTTCGACTGCAGTGCTAGCGTGTGGTCCATCTTATGAGTTTAAACACAGAAGATCCTCCAGCGGAAGGAATGATGAGCTCTCACCAACTAGCAGTACCGTCACTGAGTCAACACAAGTGGCTGAACTTATTAGTGGGACCAAACTGCTGGCAGTATGTTTCACCTGTTTAGTTTATTTCTAATCTCTCTATTTTTAAAAATATTACTCCTACATCTTTATGTTTTCCCAAAAGGATTCCTTGTATTTTCCTTCATTAATGTTTTTTCTTTCTAACTTTACAGTTGAATGGGTTTAGCCTCTCATAATTAGGGCTGAAATTCCAGTTCTCTCCATCTTTTGATTTTGTTTGTTTATTTATTCATTTTATTAGAATGGTATGTTTATTAGCCTATGTGATTCTCTAGCATAGCTTAGCGCAAACATGTGCCTTCAGCCTTATTTGGTTCAAAAAATTCTGGGGAATGTAACATGTGAATGTGCTATAAACAGTTCTTAGGCGTATTTTTTTTCTCTGAAATTACTCTTTTAGACATTTATACTCTGGTGGAGGAGCATCTTTTCATCAAGGAGCAGAGAGTAACATAATAACACATCATCCCCTTGCACAGACAAACACAGTTTTGTCTGAAGATATCTTAAAAAATAATAACATAATAACACATCATCCTCCATAATTGCTTCAGCGAATCACATCTTGACATTGCCTTCATCTTTCTGATTTTTCTCGATTGATGTTGATAATGTAATGATAGAAGCAAACACTTCTGTGGTTATAGGGTGGAATGACATCAGATCAGATGGACCTTCTTACTGAGCAAGTTAAGGTGCTTGCTGGAGAGATTGCATTTGGCACAAGTACCCTGAAACGCCTGTTGGACCAGTCTGTAAATATTCCTGATAGCTCAAATTCTCAGGTACTCTTTCCTGTCTTACCTGTTGCACTATTTAATTTGGAGGTATTGCCAATGGACGTTACTGTAGCTGGAAGAATGAGGGTTTTGTTGGTATTCTAAGGGTATCTTACTTTTCTATGGCACAGATGCAATGTTGAACTGTTTTCCTAACACTTATCCACCACTCTGTTTATAAATTTTCTGTACATCCATGAGGTTACAAGATATGGAGTGCCACTCGATATTAAAATATACATATTTCTCATAGGGTCCTAATGGGCTTTTTTGGTATTTTCTGAAAACAGATTCAGAATTTAGAAAGAGAGATTCAAGAAAGAAGGAAGCAGATGAGGGCCTTAGAGCAACACATAGTTGAGAGTGGGGAAGCTTCAATTGCTAATGCATCATTTGTCGACATACAGCAGGTAGTGTTGTCATCTTTTTAAATGATAATGTCTGTCGTTCTTCTCGTGTTTTTTTTTTTTAATTTTATGTTAATTATTGGTTGGGCTTTATGCCATTGCTTTCACTTAATTAATTCTAAATGCTTTCTTGTTGCAACAGATAGTTATGAAATTGATGACACAGTGTAATGAAAAGAGTTTTGAGCTTGAGGTGAGTGATTTGGTTCATTCTTCCGATTTATGGAGTTGGACATTTGATAGGCATTGTTTCGCCATTGATTAAGGCTTGTTAAATATTGACAGTTTAGTAAGTACTCAATTTTTCTGGTAATGATGTAAGTGGTGTGGCAGTGATAAATATGATTCTTTATGTTCATTGTGTAATCAAGTTGATTCTTCTCCATGATACAGATAAAATCGGCAGATAATCGTATCCTGCAAGAACAACTGCATAACAAGGTGATAGTCTGCTTGCTGTCATTTATTCCTCTTTTCATAAAACGCCTGATTATCTTTTCATATTTACGGAACTATTTTTCACTTGTGGTTTTGCTTGTTGTGCAGTGTTCTGAGAATGAGGAATTGCAAACAAAGGTGAATCTCCTGGAGCAGCGTTTGGCATCTATCTCTGGTGATAAATTATCATCGCCTTCTGCACACGGAATATCTGAAGATGATGCCAATGAGTTAAGAAAAAAGATACAATCTCAGGTAATCTACTATTTCCGGGATTGTACGAATGGGTTTACCTGCTTTCACAAGTTTCGGTCTTTATTTGTTTTGTTTGCATATGGTGGTATTTTTCATTTTTAATGGATTTTATGAAATATTGTAAAAACATGCCTCTGCTAGAACTAAGTTTTGTGCTTCTACATAGTTCTGTGTCGAGAGAGATTTGATTGTCAATAACACAGTCCTTTTTATTCGATCTAAGTTGTGTTTATCTATGCAGGAGATTGAGAATGAAAAACTAAAACTAGAACATGTGCAGCTTTCCAAGGAGAACAGTGGGTTATGTGTCCAAAATCAAAAACTGGCTGAAGAAGCTTCATACGCAAAAGAATTGGCATCTGCTGCTGCTGTTGAGTTGAAGAATTTGGCCAGTGAGGTGACCAGGCTTTCGGTGCAGAACGCAAAACTGGAGAAAGGATTATCGGCTGCGAGAGAGTTGGCACATTCAAGAGGTTCTTCTAATCAAACCGTCAATAGCATCAACCGCAAGTATAGTGACAGCACGAGACCAGGGAGGAAGGGGCGACTTTCCGGCCGTTCTCATGACTTTTCCGGAGCAGCTGGTGATGACTTCGAATTGTGGAACATTGATCCGGATGATCTAAAGATGGAACTTCAGGCCAGGAAACAACGGGAGGCAGCTCTTGAAGCGGCACTAAACGAGAAGGAAATCGTAGAAAATGAGTATAGGAAAAAAGTCGAAGAAGCAAAGAAGAGAGAAGAAGCTCTGGAGAACGACTTGGCTAACATGTGGATGCTCGTTGCTAAGTTGAAAAAAGAGGGGGCCGCTACTCCCGAGAGTAACACAGAGGAGCAGCATAGTAATGGTATCGATAATGTAGACGATCCAAAGGCAAACAACATTGAGAACAACAATATCCTTAATGAGAGTCAAGTTTCAGAAGTGTCATCAAAACCAGCTAATGGAACGCCTAAGGAAGAACCCCTGGTGGTTCGCCTGAAGGTTTGTTTCTATACATACTCGTAGGTTAATAGTTGGATACGTTTATGTGTCTGACACGGATATATTCATATATTCTGTGGAATCAAGTCTAGATATATGTCATACAGGCACGAATGCAAGAGATGAAGGAAAAAGAGGTCAAATCCGTTGGAAATGGAGACGCACATTCGCACTTGTGTAAAGTATGTTTCAAATCACCAACTGCAGCAATTCTTCTCCCTTGTCGGCATTTTTCTTGTAAGCCATTCTTAAAGCCCATACTATTATGAACTTCTGCAGTTCGTGCTTATAAACTATATGTTTTGGAATGCTTATGTTGTGCCATTTGCAGTGTGCAAATCATGTTCCCTTGCCTGTTCCGAGTGTCCGATTTGTCGAACAAAGATTGCGGATAGGCTTCTTGCATTCACTTCTTGACACAGGTACTCATACCCTCCTAATGAAGGTCATGCTAATCGTTTCCTTTCTCTTTATATTTCCCATCACCATTAGAGATGCTCATAAGTTGAGTTGAATCAGGTCAGAGTTATAAAATAAGCTTGCTTATTCGGGTCTTGTTCGAAGTACTCCAAGCCCAAAATCCATAGGTTTTGATAAAAAAAAATATTAAGCTCGAAAAATAAATTTGAGTGAGAAAATTAATTTCATTTAAAACATGAAAAGAGTTTAGGTTCCAATAGTCAAATCTCAAGCCTTTCCCGACTCATTTTTCGATTTTATAAAAAATAGATTTTTATTTAATTTTTTTATTATGTAATTTATTTTAAAAATTAAATTACCATGTTTTAATATAAATATTAAAAATTACGTTAGTAATTTGTTTAGGTTTAGAATTAATAAAAGAAAAAGATGCAAAATCATTAAATATTAAATCAAAATAATATGGATAGGTCTAAACGGATTTGGATCAGATATTTACAAACATGGGTGAATATGAGTAATATTAAAGGTTCATATTCCTAGCTAAGCGTAGACTATTATGTGGTGTAATATAGACTCGATCCATAGATAAGTATTTTTTATTGCTTGAAATATTTTAAAATATTTATCTATTTTCATGATTAAATTTAAGGATTTATATTTCATATACTGGCGGTGAAAATTAAAAATTTTCACAAACGTTTTAGTTATAGACATTAGAGAATCAGTTTCTGGTGTCGAGTTTGGGATGTAGGTGTAGGAGTTTAGAATTTAGGAATATTTGTTAGAATTTAAGGTTTAGAAGTTAGGGTTTAATTTTTAAGATAATATGATAAGGATTTAAGTTTTAACCTATAAACTTTAAATTCTAACCCTAAATTGAGAATTCTAACCACTATACCTAAAATCTAAACCTCTAAACATAAATCTCTAAATCTTACATCTTAAAATAAATCTTTAAACCTTAAAATTAAAGTATTTGTAAAAATTTTAGTTTCCACCGTCAATGTATGAAATAATTATTAAATAAAAGTATTTTGATTAAAGATTGTTATTGGGTAATTTTTTACAAGCAGTATTAAAATAATAGCAAATGTTTAATTCTTAAATTTATTAGAACATTCGTCATGATTTTACCACTCAGTGACGGAAGATAAGAACTTGTGGGGCTGTTTTCCTGCAGTTCCCCTCCTACTTTGTTTATCCCCGGTTAGGTTTTTGCCGGTTTGTTATCTCTGATTCGTTTTGTAACCGGGCCTGTTTCCTTTGTTATGTTTCTTTGTTTGTTTAATGTCAATTCCATTGTTGAAAAAAAAAACTGCGGAGGACATGATCCTTCAAAATTTTAAAAATTAAAAATTTAATCTTTTAAAATTAAAAATAATAATTTGCCCCCACAAAATTTTTTTGGAAATTTATATGAAGTTTTTTTTGAATGTTTTTAATTAAATTTCTCCCATAATTTTTAAAACTCTTATTAAACCGTTCTAAGTTTTCGAAAATTTTAATAGGACTCCAAATTTTTTGAAAAAAAATGTAAATCAAACCGCTTAAAATTTTGAAATTTTCCGTTTAAACTTTTATTTTTTTAAAAAAAATAAATAAATTTGGCCTAAATTATTTCACCAAGTTTCGCCGCTGTTCGTGAAAACTTTGCTTTTCCACTTGTAATATACCAAATAATCAGCCTTTGTTGAATTAAGTCGAATTAGTCTGGAAAATGGTGTGTGCGCGCGCTTGAAGACGGATAACTCTGTTTGTGGACTAATTTTGAATTTTTTATCTGCAGGGTATCATTGATCAGATACGTGTTTGGTATTTTTCAATTGTAATATTAGGTGGTAATTCTTTCATTAATTTTGTCCGTAACCGTTTAAAAAGGCACGTCAACAGTTTGTTTTATACCTCACCGAGGGCTGTAAAAAATATGAGAGATTAAAAGGTTAAAAGGGGGGGGGGGGGGGGGGGGGTAAAATCAAAACATGCATGAACTCATATACAAAATGTGGCGTAGTTGTAAGTAAATTCGCAGCAAAGGCAGTGGGTCAGTTTAAACATTGAAATTTGTTCTGTACATAAATGGTTAACGCTTCTCAGGAAGTGGGTTCTTCTCATTGTAGGTCATTTATAGATTGTTTTTGTTCACGATGTATAATTTTTGTATGTTATTCCATTTCCTAATTAAAAGAATCGATTAAAAAACCGAAAATGAGTCATTGCTTAACAGAAAGTAAGACTTTTGAAAAAAATTATTTAACTTAGAGATGAAAAACAATTAAAAAATGTATAGAATTTAAAATAAAATAAACATTTTAATTATTAAACTTTTTAAGTTCGATTTTTATAAGAATAGTAACGATTGTAATTAGAAACAATAATTGTAAACATTATATAAATTAAAATGAATAATATATTTTTAAACAATTTTAATATTGTTTCGCATAATATCTATTCTTTTTCGTTAGCCCTGAATAATTCATACATACTTTGCAAACATAACAATTCAAGTCTTCACCTATGAAAAGAACACTCTCTTGATTCTAAACAATTTTTTTTTAAAAAAATAAGCTTGTACATTTTTTAAAAATATATTATTAACACGTGATACTTTAGGTATTTATACAATTTTTTTTAGTTTTGTTAGATTAAAAAATTATATACAAGGACAAAGTTATATAGGGGTGGGAAGGGTCCGAGGGACAACACCCTTCAAAATTTTGTTCTCACCTTTGTCTTCTTATATAATTTAAAAAAATTAATTTATTTATAAATTTACCCTCACTTTTAAATATTTATGTTTTGTACCTCAACTAAAATTCTGACTCCGTCTTTGATTATAAATATCACTAATGTTACATGACTAAATATATAAATATGTTTAAAATATAAAAACACTTGGCAATTGTTTAATCCTACTTTTATAATAATAATAATAATAATAATAATAATAATAATAATAATAATAATAATAATAATAATAATACATTTTTGAAAATGCAAAAGAAATTATATCATTACCGAATACATATTATACATAAAAGAACCCATTGAACGACGAGAAAGTCGTTGGAAAAACAGATAAGTGGAAAAGCAAGGATCCGAATTACAAAGGCAAACGAATTGAACAAACATTCCACATGGACATGTTGGAATCTCTCCAGCTAAAAAACAACACAGATTTGTGTGGAAATTGTCTGGTTTTCTTAAAGAGAAAGACACGGAGCTGGTTTGAAGAACTAAACAAACTTCCATCCACGTAGCCAAAATTCAAAATGTTTGCCTCTTCTTGAACCTATAAAGAACATATTCATACCATCTTCAATCTCTCACTCCTTCGCCAACAATACTTTCCTCAATGATCTGCATGAATTTAAAATCTCATTAACAAATCCAACATTCAATCAAGGTATCAATGTTATGTCTAACACGAAACTTGAATTTTTTGAGATTCATTAATTGACTTAGTGGCTAAGGATGCTCATATTGCCCTCATCTTGTGTGAGTTCGAATTCCGGTATGGAAATGTAATACATCAATATTTAATAATAAAAAAACTTAAATTTCATTTTAGGGTTTTGTTTTAATACACGGTCTGTGTAAAAAAAATTATACAACCTTCTTTAAAATCTAAATCTCTAACATTAACATCCTAAACCCCTAAATTCTAAACCATACAACATAAACTCATAAACATTAAACCTTAAACTAAATCTCTAACAACTAAATTTGACCAACATGTGTAAACTAAAACAAGCTTGTGTATCAAAGTTTTTCTCTTCGTTTTAAGGGAGTTAGTGTAACGGGACAAGTTGATTGGTCCATTAAACAAGGTTAGTGATTTGAATCCTGACTTTATAAATAGAGGGGGAATTATCCATATAATAAATTTTTATAGTTTTTAATTTGAATTAGTAAACTAATGAACCAAATACGAGTAGTTGTACCCAAAAAAATCTCAATATTAGAGGTCAACCATCTAAAAAGTTTAGTTTTTTTTTTGTTAAAAAATGGAACTAGGCCGCAATTCTTTTTTAAAAAAAGAATCTCATTAAACTCTAAAAATTGTGAACATTTTAATTAAACCCTCCATTTTTTTTTAAATTTCAATTAAACCTTTAAAAAAGTTAAAAAATTTGATTAGACTCAATATGAACTCAAGCTTGAACTTAGTTTTTCACAAATAAATAAAATTTAATCGATATAAAAAAATCGAATTTGTAGAAGAAATCCTTACAGAAGCCATTGGCAGGTGACGAAGGCTGGAGAAAATCATCTACGAGCCAACCTGGTATTGTTTCCATAAAGTACTCCGACATAGTACTGCTCATTGAAACCGAAGCATTGTCACTGTTACTGCAAGTTTTCGAACACAACACTGGTTTCTCAACCGAAGGAGAACTGAAGATTTCATTGTTGGAAACTGTGTTTGAACAGCAGCCATTAGAGGAAGAAGATGAGAGCTTAACGCCGGTGAGAAGAAACCTTTTATGTTTCTGGGTGTATTCATTGGCTTCATGAACTTGGAGGTCACACTTGATACAAAGAATTGCTCTATCTTCTTGACAAAATATATACCCACGTCTCTCCTACAAGTTTAAACCAACAAAGCCATTAATTGACTCTTGAGCAGGGGTGTAAATCAACTGATGTTGAACGAATATGACTTTGTTTGTATTAGTTTATTTATTTTTCAAGGTGTTCATGTTTGGTTCGTATTCGTTTAAATTTTTAATATCGTGTTCGTTTATTTATTTTTGAAGATGTTCGTGCTCGTTTGTTTAACATTCCTGAACATGTTTGTTTAATGTTCGTGAATATGTTCGTCAAAATGGTGAAATTACATCACTAGTCCTTAAGTTCCTTGGGCTCACCAATATTTAAAATGTGAAAAAAGTAAAAGAAAAAAAAGGAATCAGATGAACGAGCTTATAAATGAGAAGACAAATGAGCCAATAAACAAACTTATAAACGAGCTTATTCGTGAACATAAACGAATTGAACATACCGTTGTTCGTGTTCATTCGTTTATTAAACGGACATAAATGTATGTTATACAAAATGTTCTTCGAACGCTCTGTTCATTTACATCTATAGTCTTGACAAAATATAAAAAGAATAATTTATAGTTTATATGATGCATTGCACATCAACAATGTTACGCGTCAGATTAGAGTTGGTATCTAGTAATCAAACAAATAATCGTATTAACGAAATGATTAGGGACATAGTCATTAATAGGATAGGTGTGGTTGTTGCCTCTCCCAAAATGGTAGTATAATAGTATTTAGGGTTTTTAGTTTAAATATTAATCAAATAAGATATTTATCTTTTTTTAATTTTTATATTTAAAGACTTAATATATTCTTGCACCTCCCAAATTCTTAATGTTTAATTCTAATTTCGTCTCTAAAAATTACCTAATCGATATAATATTGATACTTTGAAAGATGAGAAAATACAAAAGTACGGACCTGACAAACGTCGCAAAATGAAGAATCATTGAATTTAGGTTGAAGGAGAGGGAAACGAGAATGTTGAGTGGCAACCTTGTTTGCATGGTGAACACAAAGATCACACACATCACAAAGGGCAGCTTCATCAGAATAGCAGAAGAGGGTGGCTTCTTGTTTGCAGCACACATCACAGCAAATCTTCATAGCTAATAGTTTTTTTAATACATTTTTGGTTCATATTTTAGGCTTTGGTATAAATGGGAATAAATAGAGAGGAAAAAGGTATAAATGGGGTATGGGCAGCCCCATTGGGATCAACAGCTAGTAAACAAGTTGAGCGAAAGTTCTTTTAAATCTATCTTATATCTAATATATCTATATCTGACCTTTGAGGAAACCTCTGGATTTTTGGATAGAATATTAGATGTAGTCTTTTTCTCTTTCTTTCTTTTATCTCCTTTTTAGTTTTTTTTTTTGTTAATTTTCAATATTCGATAAAACTTAAGAACGAATCTTGGTATAACAAGTTGAGAGGCCAATTAAATTTTTTGAATATTTTAGAAATTTAAATTAAATGTTTTTTTTATAAAAAAGTGAGGCTTAGTGAGAAATTTTTAAAAATTTAAAAGGGGACTTAATTAAAAATGTTTAAAGAAATAAAAATTTAATGAGAATTTCAAAATTTCTATGGGAGTCAAATTAATTTTTTTCAAAAACTTAAAAAGTCAAATATATTATGAATATTTATCTATGTGAGTGTCTATCATGATTAGAACTTTATTTAAGGAGTTTGATTTATTTATTATTAGGAATATTATTTCTATTAATTAGAGTTTAATGTATTATGTACTTCTTATGCCTATAAATAGATGAAGGCATTGTACACAATTCTAGTTTTGATAATAATATGAATCTCCCTCTTTCTCTCATCTCTTTATTCTTTTATACTTGTTCGTTGTTCTTCATTATTTTATTCACAACACGTTATCAGCACGAGACTCTAATCAACTGAGATCTTCATCGTTCGAATCCAAAAGAAGTTACCGAAAAGAATGAATTCGATTATAGAATGAAACTAAAGATACGTTTTTTTCTCATTTTTTAGCTATTGATTGTCTTTCTCTTTATATTTTAATTTTAATTTTAATTTTATTATTTTGAAAAGAATGGAAGCATTCTTAATCGCATCGAATCAAATCTCGCTCAAAGAATTGATCTCTCAAGAGACCCAAATCCATATCAAGGAGATCGTGGGGAGAAGATGATTATCTTGAGTATATTTACATATAAGTATATTTTTTATGGATTCATGATATATAATATGGTGAATTTTTTTATATTTTATTTAACCATATTTTAAGTTTTACTTGATATGCTTAAATGGCTTGGAAAGAGACGTGACGTAAAGAAATTATGAGAAGTTGTTTCGGTCATTTGCTATGTCTCTATTGTCCTCGAGAGGAAAATTATTATCGGTAAACTTTATTTTCTCTCTCTCTTTAAATTATGATTTTAATGTGCGGTAAACATGGTGAATTTCAATCTATAAAAAGATTGTTATAAAGTCTATATTTACTCGAAAGCAACATTTTTTTTTGTCGAAAAACTCGACCATAGACTTCTTCCAATTTCAAGTTACAAAAATTCGTCTTGATCCAAAAAGTTTTATGGGATGCATTCCCTGAAGTGAATGCAAAGCATGATGTTAATTCCATGCGATTATCAATGATGGGGCATTCCCTGAAGTGAATGCAAGCATGATGTTTATTCCATGCGATTATTGGAACTGTTTCATTCCCTAAAGAGAATGCAAACATGGTAAATTATTATTCAATTAGATACATAATTTCGATATAATCCAAGTATATTGGCTGGACATCCCGTTCTGCGAGACTACTGGTCTCAAAGGAGGTTTTTAAAGGACCTTGTGGACTAGTTTAATAATACTGTGTACGAGGATTAAATCTTTGTTCTCTATGATAAGGATATGTGAAAAAAGTTTCAAAGGCCCACTAGGTCTACTCCATTCCCTGAAGTGAATGTGAGATTATATTATGGAAGAAATAAAAACCACATTAGAAGTTGTGGTCGTGGCCGAGGCTATGGATATAGACATGAAAAATATGGTCATTTTAAGAATACTTCTACCCATCGGTAGTGAGGATATAAGGATGACAAACGTGATAAAGATCATTCTAATGAAGTAAAATTCTTCTTATTACTAATGCGATGTTATAAAACATTGGTCTCGTACGTGTTGTACGTTGAAAAATCAACAATCATTGAATGATAAAGGAAAGAAAATAGAAGCACATTTTGTTTGCGAAACATGACGAAGATGATACTGATCCAACTTTATTTGGACATTGTTGGTCCAACGCATTTGGACATTGTTGATTTTCTTATAACACTCGAAGGGAATAAATCATCTTCTAATTATTCTCATAACTTTGAAGAGAAGTATTTATCTTTTTATTTTTCTTTATGTTTATCTACTTTACACACATTAATTATTTACGTTTTATACTTATATTTATATATTATGATATTTATTTATTTTATTTAACATGATTACATGTTAAATACATTCTATGGTGATGATTTATGCTCAACATAAGCATAAGATATATTTTCTCATTTAAATACAAGGGAATAATGTGAGTACTATATCTCAAAGTACTGGAAATATTGATGCTCTAGAAGAGCAATAAATTCTTGAGAGAAATCACATTATGAAAAGTGCAGAATTGCGAATATTGCAATGATTACCGCTAATGGTAATAATATCGTCACTACTAGAAGTGGAAATTTTAAGAGAGCAATATGAGTTCGCAAAATATCCCTTTGAGAATTATAAATAACATATGTTATCAATTGGCATTTGAAATAAGCCAATATGAATATAAGTTCTAGTAGCCAAAAAGTCAGTTGAAAGCTCTAGAAGAACTATATATTGCTACCAAAAGATAATTTCAATTGAAAAATCCGAAAGAGCTAAATATATTCCTATTTAAAGGAACAATTTTGATGGTCGTACTAGACATGTACGAGTGAGATTGAATTACATATTATGGTAAACAAGAAGTTTACAAATTCAGAGATACACACACACACACACACACACACACACACACACACACACATATATATATAGTTGGCATGATCGGTTAGACCATCCTGATCAATAATGGTGCAGAAATTATTGAGATTTACATACACATGTATTAAAAGAACATGGAGTTCTTGTGGTGCTTATTCTCAAAGGAATTGATTAAATTTCACTTATTAAAGAACATGAAGTTCTTGTGTTGCTTAAAGGAATTGATTAAATTTCACTTACTAAAAGAACCTGAAGTTCTTGTATTGTTTGTTCTCAAAGGATATAGTTGATCCCACTTACCAAAAGAATTAGAACTTGAAGTTTTTATGCTGAAGTTGAGACTGCATGTCTTGCATATCCGAACGAAATATGGGCCCATATATATGCAAATGTGGAAAGTTTTATATGATTTTAGTAGATGCATCTACATTGTTTTATCAACTTACAACCATAAGTTTGTGAGATTGATTATAAAAGAATTCGGATTATGCAATTAGACTATTCGTCTTGTAAAAGCTAGTGGGTTTATATTTTAGGCTATATCAGTTGTTACAAAGCCTATTGATTATGAAAATATAGTTTAGTAAAATTTCAGTTTGATGCCTCCTATTTAGTAGCTAAACTATGAGAACAAAAGAGTTATTATTTATATGGTGTTTCCATATAGCAACATTTATATGCATCAAGCCAACGAGTTATAATAAACTCCCCGTTATAATTGATTTTTGGTCAGAAGCCATACATTTCCATTTTATAATTTTTGAATGTGCGATATGAATTGCTCCACCACAACGCACAAAATGGGTAAATAAAAAGGGTTGAGAATATATATTGAGTACGAGTCTCCTTTTATATTTAAACTCTTAAACATTAATTGGATAATCATTTATGACATGATTTTTCTTAACATCAGGGGGATATAATAATCAACTGGATAAAGGAAAATGAATTATCGTTATCTAGATCCTCGTATATGAACCAGAAGTTCATAAGATAATTCATGTTATTACATGTCAACTGCCAGACATATTTATTGACTCAATAAGAGTAACTAAGTATCATATACCATGCAACTCCTAGACCCGTCTATGCATTAATACGAATCCTAGGAATTCACATTAGGGTCACCGGAGCGGCCCACGTTAAAATTTCAAATAAAACAAATTGATGAACCATTAAAAATCATAAATTAAATTTTGAATTAAAAATACAATTTCAGAAATCATTCAGACAATGAAACAAAACCATGATATGAGTTACGCGAACAAGTTTCAGACTCATATACAACACAAGACGTGACATACATGCCCCCAAGTAACACAAATATCATACCCCACAAGCAAGCCGAAGAAACTCCCATACCGACGTTGGTAGTTGCAACCTGGTCGATCCTTTAACTTGTGATGGTAAAAACAACATGAGCTTCAAAAAGCTCAGTAATACAAACTACCAATGGATGCTAAAATCACAAACAAGTATATGGCAAGCTTAACACTTCGTGAAGAACTGGACATCAATACTCAAATTACAATTCAATATTAATGAAGCATTATATTAGAAGGTAACAGAGTTGTTCTTTATTCGATCACCCGAACCTTAGGAGATAAGTCTAAACATGAAGATTCAAAAGAGATTCAGATTTTAGAAGTTGAATCAAGGAGTTTAGGGCAGTTCATTGAGTGCAGATTAGAAGGATACTAAGTGTTTCATACTTAGTTACATTAATTCAGTAGGGTAGACTTCAGAGGAGGTCAGAAAGTTTTATTAAGTTACTTAACTACCCTCCAACCGTATGTCAAAATTCAAAATCCCAAAATAGTATCAAGAAAGACTTACCCTAGGCTCGTCAGGCATATGAGCTTACAAAAAGGCTTACCCTAGGCCCATTGGGCGTAAGAGCCTAGGTCCAGAGGGGCTAACCAGCGCTGAGCCTACATATCTTCATTTATATCCCGATAATATACCCGAATGAATTTAGTTGATAATAAGAAGATAGAGATACCAGAAGATAGTTATCTGAACTATTTCCTTTCTACCTGAAGGTATATGTAAGATTTATTTTATTATGCTGCATCCAATGACACGCATCATATGTATTTTCATATCAGGTGACAGACGTCAGGGGTTACTTTCCTTTCGAATGATAGTGTCATGTTTTAAAATTTAGGTAGATAATCTTAGTTTAAAGAAGAGAACATTTACATACACAAGGTATACGTCTTAAGGTCTGATTTATTTCTCAGTGCCATTTGATAATTATTAGATAGAGAACATTTGATAGATTCGAGTTGATTTCAGAACGAGGTCCTTAAATGAGGGAGCTCGGTACTAACGACTAAAACCAAACTTTAGAAGTTGATAAATCAGGATCCTTGATATTTCAGATATATCATGAACGATGCGAGCATTAAAGCCTATAAGGGCATTATGGTCATTCTCACCTTCCTGGTGATTTGGTAAATAGACCAACAAAGTATAACCAGCGATGTAAGAAATTCTAGTTGCTCATCAATTTTCTGAGTCCCTCTGAACTAATCGCAACCCATTGATACAATGGTTATTATTTAACCGGATCAGTTGGCCGTGAATACTCTCTTATCAGAACTGACTACGTTGTATAGCGAAAGCTCGTCTTCACCAAGAAACCACTGAACATACCACGAGAAATTGAATATATGTTTAAATGGTATTTCCCAGATGATCGAACACGTATTTTGCATATGAACTCAATCCTTAGCATCGTAAATACACGAAGAACATGTTGCTCTTACCATCGACCAAGGTACTTCCTCCGAATAACTTGAACATGCTTTATGTGGTATTCTCCCAACATCACAATAGTTCCTGAAACGACCAACCAACAAGGCCCGTATATTACCACTTTCAGAGTCATTACCTTTGTTTGGCTTTATTAATATTTTGTATTCCAAATTAGAGTTGCTTTTTGTCGTTTTAGAAATCGAAATTATCTCAGACAATTGGATGTCAGAAGGCATTTCAATTACTCAGAGCCATTTCGATTCTTCCAACTATCTATTCGTACAAGATCTCGCGGATATGTTCAACATTTCAGTCTTTTGGTTATTACAGACATTCTGACCACTCTAGCTTTATTAGTATTTTCAATCCTTTTCGGTTATTACAGTCAATTCAGTCTCTTACGTCATAATGATTAATTCAGACATATGTCTAATTTCTATAGATTAATCTTTGGAGATTTATTTAGAATTCTAGTAACCCAAGTACTTTACAGTCTCGAACATCCAAGTCTTATTATCGAAACATTCCAAGTAAATTTTATTAGAAGTTTTCGATTGAATCTGTGGTTCTACCAGATCGAATATAATTTCTGGACCACTTTCATTTTCGAGGGTATTTTAGTCATTCATATATCTCGAGGGCATTTTTGTAATTTACAACCATATACTATTTGTTGTGGAATCCTTTAACGCAATTTATAAGGTTTGAGGTTTAACCGCCTTACTAATATTCATTGCACTTGGATTTCCTTACCAGTCATCAATTTCATATTTGAGTTGATCGGTCTTGACTAGTTTATTATCAATTTACCGTTAACAATACAACTTGAAAATAAATAATGGTGATCAGATGGTCGGTAGTTTTGCTCATGCATTAACTAATTACCCGGATGTTCCATAAAGCATACAGAAGGTAGTAAGGTATTACCTCAACTCCGAGTGACACCGGTCAATCCATGATACCCCATTTGATTGCACTTCAACTCGAAACGACGTCCTTTAAGACCTCGCATTCGAGAAGCCAAAAATACCTTCAATCACACAATATCCCATTTCAGTGCTTATTCAAAGTGCTCTTAATTGAATAAATAATACATAAATAAGTTCGGGTTCAAGGTCAAATTGGAGGCTTTCGAGTCAGAATTTTGCGAAACAAGCTTCAAAATCGGACTCGGGACGTCGAAAAACATATAATAGAAATTTTTGAAAAATTTTGACTTTTTGGTCAAAGTCAACAGGCAGGTCAATGATGACGTTAGCGGTCAGGTCAATGCTGACGTCACTACTCAACTGGACTGGCTCGGATGAGTTGACTCACTAAGTTGACTCGGTCGACGGGTTAATGGGTCGGGTAGACGGGTCTGGGCTTGGTGCGGGTTTGGGCTCAGACTGGTTGGGCTCGTATCGGGTTAGACTCGGACCGAGTTAGACCGGTTCAAACTGGGTCGAACCGTAATTAAATCGGTTCACTCACCTAGGGCAATCTGGTCGCCGACGGCCCAAAATTTATCAATTTCCACCTGAAAAAAGATATATTTTCGTTTCATCATTTTAATCCAAACTACACATAGTCGATAATCACCGGAAATCACGTCAGAACTTACCAAAAATGAAAGAGGTACGGCCGAACTAACGTAGCTCCGGTGACGATCCAAACAACGTCTAACGTATGATCGAATAATTGGGTTTTGATCACGTCGGTGCAAGAAGCTCGATAGCGGCGACGACACGACGAGGGAACGACAAACGATGATGGAAAAATACCGAAACTGAAATAAAGCAGCGATTCTGATGAACCTTTTAACCAAAACCAATCGTCAAACGACAGCTCCGATGTTCGAGTGCTCAATTGGGTCGTGACCAAGGAGAGGCGACGATCACCCAGGTAACGGCGGTGACAGTTACGGCGTTGCGGTGGGCGAGATCGGACGGAGACAAGCGAGGTGTCGAATGAGTTTCAGGACTCTCTGGAAACTCGTCTCTTTAATTCCAACAAGGAAAAAAATGGGGTAGGTGGATATTGATGGGTTTTCAATTATTTCATCTAATATAACTCATATAACTCATCAAGCACAGCATAAATAAGGAGTCGTGGCATCTTCTAATAGAAATTGACCTTGGCTCGAATGGTAAAGGTTTGGGTTCACCAAGTGAAGGGTCAAGGGTTCAAAACCCCTTAACAACACTTCTTCTCTTCTTTTTTTTAACCTTTAAAACTTGGGGTGTTACAACTCTCTCCCCCTTAAAAGAAATTTTTTCCTCGAAATTTATTAGAGTCCGACCATCGCAGAAACTTAAATTCTATTTATTCACCTACTAATACTTATCCATCGAAGTATCCTTTGTTCTCGAGACTCTCATATCGTCACGGATCAATCTGATAGTGTTCTCAATCATTCGAACGGTCTTTGAACCCAAGGTCATCCCATCATACACCTCAAACCAACTAATCAAAGTACATTATTAGAATTCATACCAAACTTCATACAGTGCCAAATAAATGCTTGTCTTTTAACTTTTATTATAGGCAAACTCAGACAAGGGTAAGAAACATTCTCATTTACCACAGAAGTCAACCTTACAACCTTGAAGAATATCCTCAAGAATCTGAATTACTCTTCTAGGTTTACCATCAGTTTACAAATGAATAACTATATTTATAGTTTACACCAGTAACCAAGGCCTCCCATAAGGCCTCCAGAATCAGAATGCAACATCAGATTTCAGTCATAGATGATATGTCGATACACCATACCACATTTTTATAAAAGTAATCTTTCTTCAAGCCGGACGAACATAGCCAAGGTATTAAATGAATATCACTTACCTTAAGCATAGTTTTCATACAATTGTTTCCTTTATGTAATACATAATCGCCACCGAGCCTTACACTTTCACCACATTCACAATCACCTTTCTATTAAATTCATACTGTTTTGGCAAACTTCCCATCAGGATATTCTCAAATGTAATCCTTATCAACGAATAACCTTACATGAAATCTTATTTTGGTTACCTCCCGAAATCAAACACTTGTTCTCAATCCGTAGCAGATATTCAATTTTCACATGTATGAACCATCTCAGGTTCTTTATCCATATTCAAATCCATCAATTTAATCCAAAACATAGACGAACGGTATAGACATTTCTTGCCAATATAGATCGAGCTAGGGAAGGAAGAATGCTTAGATTCACTTAATTCAGGAAAAAGGAATTCGACATCAGAGTTTCAACTCGGAGTACGGTTATACCAGGGGCATGCACAGACCAAACACCCTATGACAAACGATCGGCCGACCTACCCAGAATGACGCAACTCTAAGCTCTAATACCACTAAATGTATCTCCCTAGACCCGTTTATGCGTTAATATGGATATTAGGAAGTCACATTAGGGTCATCAGAGCGGCCCACGCTAAAATTTCAAATAAAACAAATTGATGAACCATTAAAAATTATAAATTAAATTTTAAATTAAAAATAAAATTTCAGAAATCATTCAGACAATGAAACAAAACCATGATGCGAGTTACGAGAACAAGTTTCAGACTCATATACAACACAAGACGTGACATACATGCCCCAAGTTACACAAATACCATACCCCACGAGCAAGCCGAAGAACCTCCCATACCCACGTTGGTAGTTGCAACCTGGTCAATCCTTTAACATGTGATGGTAAAAACAACATGAGCTTCGAAAAGCTCAGTAATACAAACTACCAATAGATGCTAAAATCACACACATGTATATGGCAAGCTTAACACTTCGTGAAGAACTGAACATCAATACTCAAATTACAATTCTATATTAATGAAACATTATATTAGAAGGTAACATAGTTGTTCTTTATCGATCACCCGAACCTTAGGAGATAAGTCTAAAACTGAAGATTTAGAAGAGATTTAGATTTCAGAAGTTGAATCAAGGAGTTTAGGGCGGTACATTGAGTGCAGATTAGAAGTATACTAAGTGTTTCAGACTTAGTTACATTAATTCAGTAGGGTAGACTTCAGAGGAGGTCGGAAAGTTTTATTAAGTTACTTAGCTACCCTCCAACCGTATGTCAAAATTCAGAATCCCAAAATAGTATCCAGAAAGACTTACCCTAGGCCCGTCGGGCGTAGGAGCTTACAGAAAGGCTTACCCTAGGCCCATTGGGCGTAGGAGCTTAGGTCCAGAAGGGCTTACCAGCGCCGAGCCTACGTATCTTCATTTATATCCCGATAATATACCCAGATGAATTTAGTTGATAATTAGAAGATATAGATACCAGAAGATAGTTATCTGATCTATTTCCTTTATACCTGAAGACATATGTCAGATTTATTTTATTATGCTGCATCCAATGACACGTATCAAATGTATTTTCATATCAGGTGATGGACGTCAGGGGCTACTTTCCTTTCGAATAATAATGTCATGTTTTAAAATTTAGGTAGATAGTCTTAGTTTAAAGTAGAGAACATTTATAGACACAAGGTACACGTCTTATGGTCTGATTTATTTCTCAATGTCATTTGATAATTATTAGAAAGAGAACATTTGATAGATTCAGGCTGATTTTAGAATGAGGTTCTTAAATGAGGAAGCTTGGTACTAATGACTTAAACCAACCTTTAGAAGTTGATAAATCAGGATCATCGATATTTTAGATATATCGTGAATGGTGCGAGCATTAAAGCCTATAAGGGCATTATAGTCATTCTGACCTTCCTGGTGATTTGGTAAATAGACCAACAAAGTATAACCAGTGATGTAAGAAATTCTAGTTGCTCATCAATTTTCTGAGTCCCTCTGAAATAATCGTAACCCATTGATACAATGGTTATTATTTAACCGGATCAATACACCGTGAAAACTCTCTTCTCAAAACTAACTACGTTGTATAGCGAAAGCTCGTCTTCACCAAGCAACCACTGAACATACCACGAGAAATCGAATATGTGTTTAAATGGTATTTCCCAGATGATCGAACACGTATTTTGCATATAAACTCAATCCTTAGCATCACACACGAAGAACATGTTGCTCTTACCATCGACCTAGATACTTCCTCTGAATAACTTGAACATGCTTTATGTGGTATTCTCCCAACATCACAAAAGTTCTCGAAACGACCAACCAACAATGGTCGTATATTACCACTTTCAGAGTCATTACCTTTGTTTGGCTTTATTAATAGTTCGTATTCTAAATCAGAGTTGCTTTTTGTCGTTTTAGAAATCGAAATTATTTCAGACAATTGGATGCTAGAAGGTATTTCAATTACTCAGAGCCATTTCAATTCTTTCAACTATTTATTCGCACAAGATCTCGCGGATACGTTCAACATTTCAGTCTTTTGGTTATTACAGACATTCTGACCACTCTAGCTTTATTAGTATTTTCAATCCTTTTCGATTATTACAGTCAATTCAGTCTCTTACGTCATAATGATTAATTTAGACATATGTCTAATTTTTATAGATTTATCTTCGGAGATTTATTCAGAATTCTAGTAACCCAAGTACTTTACAGTCTCGAACATCCAAGTCTTATTATCGAATCATTCCAAGTAAATTTTATTAGAAGTTTTCGATTGAATCAGTGGTTCTACCAGATCGAATATAATTTCTGGATCACTTTCATTTTTGGGGGTATTTTTTGTCATTCATATCTCTCGAGGGCATTTTTGTAATTTACAACCATATACTATTTATTTCTGAATCCTTTAATGCAATTTATAAGGTTTGAGGTTTAACCGCCTTACTAATATTCATTGCACTTGGATTTCCTTACCAGTGATCAATTTCATATTCGAGTTGATCGGTCTTGTCTAGTTTATTATCATTTTACCGATAATAGTACAACTTGAAAATAAATAATGATGATCAGATGGTCGGTACTTTTGCTCATGCATTAACCAATTACCCGGATGTTCCATAAAGCATACAGAAGGTAGTAAGGTATTACCTCAACTCCGAGCTACACCGATCACTCCATGATACCCCATTCGATTGCACTTGAACCCGAATCCGACGTCCCTCAACACCTCACATTTGAGAAGCCAAGAATACCTTCAATCACACAATATCCCATTTTAGTGCTTATTCAAAGTGCTCTTAATTGAATAAATAATATATAAATAAGTTCGGGTTCAAGGTCAAATTGGAGGCTTTTGAGTCAGAATTTTGTGAAACGGGCTTCAAAATCAGACTCGGGACGTTGAAAAACATAAAATAGGAGTTTTCAGAAAATTTTGACTTTTTGGTCATAGTAAACGATCAACGGGCAACGGTCATGTCAACGAATACGTCAACGGTCTTGTCAACGCTGATGTCACTACTCAACTGGACACACACGGCTGAGTCAACCCGGGTGAGTTGACGGGTTAACGGGTCGAGCAGACGGGTCTGGGCTTGGTGTGGGTTGGAGCTCAGACTAGGTTGGGCTCATACCGGGTAAGACTCAGACCGGGTTGGACCGATTAAGACCGGGTCGAACCGTAATTAAATCAGTTCACTCACCTATGGCAATCTGGTCACCGGACGGTCACCGGAGTGGTCGCCGACAGCCCAAAATTTGTCAATTTCCTCTCGAAAAAGATATATTTTCATTTAATCATTTTAATCCAAACTACACTTAGTCGATAATCGCTGGAAATCACGTTGAAACTTACCAAAAATGAAAGAGGTATGGCTGAACCAACGTAGCTCCGACGACGTTCCAAACAGCGTCTAACGTATGATCGGATAACTGGGTTTTGATCGCGTTGGTGCAAGGAGCTCGAGAGCGGCGATGATACGACGAAGGAACGACGGAGGGTGATGGAAAAATGCCGAAACCGAAATAAAGCAGCGGTTCTGATGAACCTTTTAACCAAAACCAATCGTCGAACGACATCTCCGATGTGCGAGTGGTCTACTGGGTCGTGACCAATGTGAGGCGGCGATCACCCAGGTAACGACGGTGACACTCACGGCGGTGCGGTGGGCAAGATCAGACGAAGATAAGTGAGGCGTCGAATGGGTTACGAGACTCTCTGGAAACTCGTCTCTTCAATTCCAACAAGGAAAAAAATGGGGTAATGGATATTAATGGGTTTTTAATTATTTCATCTAATATAACTCATATAACTCATCAAGCGCAACATAAATAAGGAGTCATGGCATCTTCTAATAGAAATTGACCTTGGCTCAAATGGTAAAGGTTTGGGTTCACCAAGTGAATGGTGAAGGGTTTAAAACCCCTTAACAACACTTCTTCTCTTCTCTTTTTTTAACTTTAAAAACTTGGGGTGTTACATACCAGCTGAAATGCTCTAAGTTTAAATTACATGTTAGAGCGAGAGGATGTAAATCATGTCTGAAGCATGATAGTTGAAATGGTTCCAATGATCACAATTCTCGTAAATGAAAAGTAATATGAGATGGTCATATATTGGAGGCGGGTGCTCCTGAAGAGACTCAAGACATAACTAATAATAAAACTCTTGAAGAGTTTTAGGTAACTGAAATAATGATTGAAATCTTGAAGAGATCTCGATAAGTTATGTCACTACGAGAATGGAACCAAAAAATTGAAAAGTTGTCGACAACGATTTTACAAATAGTTTTAAATAGAATACTTCTATAGAAGTAAATAAAGAAAACGATGATCTTGTATAGAAATCTATCAAGAAGTATAGATATTGAATTGGCCAATATAGAAAGTCGCTTTGAACTTCTAAAAGAGAAGTATTTCGACAAACAGTCAAAACACCTAAAGGTGTAATGCAAGTGAGGCACAAATAAGTAGTCGTAAATACGACAGATTATAATTTATGAAGAATTCTAAATACTTCATGGTGGATGTAATTAATTTGACAGTTATGAAATATATTACACACGTCTAATTATTTATGGATCCCTATTTATCCTTAAAGGATTTAAAGTGCTAGAAGCATTTGAAAATTTCTGAGGAAATTTATTTAGACATGTCTCATTGAATATTTTGGCGCATTTGGTATGATCGCCTTAGTGAGTACTAATTGAGAAAATACTATAAGAATGATCATATTTCCTTATGCTTTTGTAAAAGGAGTTTGGATCAAGATTCATAATGATAATTTAAATATTATTAGAACTCCTGAAGAGCTTTCAAAACATTTGGTTATTTAAGGAAAGGATTTGAGAAAAAGAATCTTGAGATGTGGTTTTGTCACGACCTAAAGATCGAGCACTAAAATATGCGTTTTTGTCTATGAATGGACATAAGTTGAAAGAATCTTAAAGAAGATTCAATATGGATAAAGCATATCTATTGTAAGATCGTTGGATGTGAATAAAGATAATTATATCTTTTCTTGGTCTTGAAGCACCATATATTAGTTGGTCAAGAAATATCTATGGATATACAAAGATCATTACCTTCAGATTTTCAAATATTCGTCGATGCCCCCTCAAATCTTGAAGAAATAATTATTATGCACGAAGCAAACAAAAAATGTGATTGGCTAAGACCATTGATCCAACATATCCAGAAGATATGTGATTTACTTTCACAAGATATGATACAAATGATATCTTGTGTAAAGATAATGAAAGGTGGATACATCATGAAACATATTACTCCAAAGTTTCATCCCTCGCGATCTTTAGAAAAAGTATTCAAGATTGAATTATGAAGATTCAAAGATCTTATGTGGTGTTTTCATGAGGGGGAGTAAATACTCATTGCACTCTTTTTCCCTTAACCGAGGTTTTGTTCCAATGAGTTTTCCTGGTAAGGTTTTTAATGAGGCATCATGTTATGTGTATCAAAGATGTGTGTATTCTTTTCCCTTCACTAAAGAATTTTTTCCCACTGGGTTTTTATCTTAGTAAGGTTTTAACGAGGCACATTATCTTCATAGACATCCAAGGGGGAGTGTTATGAATATTTATCTATGTGGATATCTATCATGATTAGAACTTTATCTAAGGAGTTTGATTTATTTATTATTAGGAAAATCATCTCTATTAATTAGAGTTTAATGTATTTTGTACTTCTTATGCTTATAAATAGATGAAGGCATTGTACCCCATTCTAGTTTTGATAATAATATGAATCTCCCTCTTTCTCCCATCTTTTTATTCTTTTATACTTGTTCGTCGTTATTCATTATTTTATTCACAACAAAATATAAATTGTTTAAAATTAAGGGGTTTCATACCCTCACCACCATCCGCCCTAGTTAAATCTTAATTATATGTAAAATCAAATAGTGAAAAAGATCTCTCAATGCTATATTTTCTATCAACAAATGTCAAGATTTATATCTGAACGAACTTCTTGCTTAATTGCTCTTTCTTTCTTTGACAATATGTTTAAAACTACTTAGATATGTTTTTAAAAATTCATTAGAGCAAATTTTCTCATCTATCCTCTTAATGATAAAGCCATGATTCTAGGGTAGAGACAAAACATAAATGTTTAAAAGTGGAAAAACAAATTAAAAAATAAACTAAAATTTTATATAAAAAGACAAAGGTAAAAAAATATTTTTGAAGTTGGAGTAATTGCCTCTCTCTACCCTTACATACTTTAAATATTTTGGTAAGATAGTTTAGGTTACATGCAGTAAGACAAATAACACTTTTTCAGAGGTGGATGAGAGAAGGAGTTCTAAATACATTAAAAGCCCCACTGAATAACATATGGGATTTAAGCAACTTGTCATCGTAATGAAATAAAAAGACAATAAGAGAAGAGATGGAGATAGAGTGAAGGAAAGGGGAACTTTCACTTTTGAATTATTATTATTATTATTATTATTATTATTATTATTATTATTATTATTATTATTATTATTATTATTATTATTATTATTATTATTATTATTATTATTATTATTATTATTATCACATGTTGAAATAGTTTTCTTTTTCTTGTATAGAAATAATTCATAATTATAGGCCCTCAATTTTGGAATTGAATAAAAAACAGTGTAACAACAATATATTGACCTAGTGAAATGAAATATTAAGTCTTTTAAACAAGATCGAAAGTTTGAATGATGACGTTATGAATAGATGAAATTAAATTGGCGTAATCGTTCTTATACTATGCTATTATAGTATCTGATCCAAATTAATCAGCCAATATTCAATATCTTTTTGTGCATTGTAATCAGTGGCGCAACAACATTTTATTTTTGGACGACAATTATTGAAAGTAATTTTAACAGTGATATCCTCTATCAAATCATGTATGTTTATATGTGGTTTTATAGAGATTTTTCTTTTGAATATTGGTTTTGTAGAGTAAATGTAAATCTATAACGTATTTTTTCAACAATTCTTTCATTAAGATTTTCTTAAAAAGAAAATGAAATGATAGTAGTGGATCTTGACACTCTCAACTTATAGAAGTAACTTCTAAAATCAACTTGAGTTCATATATTTTAAAATTAATATTTATGTTCGAGAAAATTAATTTAATTTAATTTATAAGTACATATAATATTTCTTAATATAAAATTTTAACATTTTTAAATATTTTGAGGGAATCGTCCCATGAGGTTTTGCCTTTGATTGTAATGGTTGATTTTAATTATAGTTATACAAATATAATGGTTATAATTATAGGGGTGATTTTAGCATTAGAACTCTTAAAATTAAGTTAATTTTAGGTCTCCCGGTAATACCGATAGCTGGTACCTACGGAATTTGTTATGATATAGTTACTTAATTTGTTATAGTATGTGTAAGAAAAATGGTAGTTATTGAAAAGCTTATCATGGTAGTAAATTTTGTATCTACCTTATCTCTTAAAGGATTACTCTATATGTTACAAAAAGCGTAAGCAATTTTGTACCTACAACATATCTCACCTCACCTACATAATTCATAACAAAATATATAGTAAAGAAGGTAATTACCGAATTTGTTACCCCATTTCTCCAAATCTTAAACCAACTCAACTTATGGTAAGGAATTTTGTAGCTACCTTATCTCTTAAAGGATTACCCTTAAATTATAAAAACGTGTAAGATATTTCGTACTTACAACATATCGTAACCCACCTACGTAATTCGTTACACCTATTATAGTAGATGAGGTAACTATCGAATTTAGTACCACATTTCTCCAAATCGTAAACCAACCCAACTAATAGTAAGGAATTTTGTAGCTACTTTATCTCTTAAAAGATTACCTTATATGTTAAAAAAAATGCGTAAAAAAATTTGTACCTACAACATATCTCACCTCACCTACGTAATTTATTACAAAATATATAGTAAAAAACGTAACTACCGAATTTATTACCCCATATGTCCTAATCTTAAACCAACCCAACTTATGGTAAGGAATTGTGTAGCTACCTCATCTCTTAAAGGATTACCCTATATGTTACAAAACGCGTAAGAAATTTCGTACCTACAACATATCTCACATCACCTACCTAATTCGTTACACAATATATAGTAAAGAAGGTAACTGCCGAATTTGTTACCCCATATGTCCTAATCTTAAACCAACCCAATTTATGGTAAGAAATTTTGTAGTTGCCTTATCTCTTAAAGGATTACTATATATGTTACAAAACGCGTGATAAAAACGATACCTATAACATATCTCAGAAAACTTATGTGATTCGTTACAAATTATATGGTAAAAAAGGTAAGTAAGGAATTTACCACCCCATATGTCCTAATCTTGAACTCACTCAACTTATGGTAAGGAATTTTGTAGCTACCTTATCTCTTAAAGGATTACTCTATATGTTGTAAAACGCGTGATAAAAACGATACCTACAACATATCTCACAAAACCTACCTGATTCATTACAAATTATATGGTAAAAAAGGTAACTACCGAATTTACCACCTCATATGTCTTAATCTTAAACAATATCTCCACATTTTGAATTGGTACTGTTCATTTCATATTGGTATTGTTCATGTTGTATCTTCTAATCTTAAACCCTCTCCTCTTATGGTTAAGTATTTTGTGGCTACCTTATCGCTTAAAGTGTTACTCTATACGTTACAAAATGCGTGATAACTTAAACCATAATTTTTATTAACATTGCATCATAACGAACTAAATTTTTATTGCATACCATTATTTAAGGCTTAAAATGTTACAAAATATGATCATTCATCATACAAACGTAACTTATACCATATCTTTCATTAACATAACCCACTCAAGATTCATTACATACTAGTGCCGCTTAAACTATTTTTTTCCTTGTAGCTTTAAAACACCAGTTGACAAAAAGAAACTCCTATCTCTACACTTTCTTCACTTCATACCCATAAAAAATACAATCAATGCAATTAAATCTATGACTGCAAAAATTCAAGCAAACATCTCATTTCTCTTGTCTCTATCGTTGGCTTTGATTTTTTTCAGGAGACTGAGAAGAAGAAATTTTGTCTGAAGATTCATTAGAGGATCGTACCATAAATAAAAATTACAGGCTTTGTAAAATCTATTCTCGTAATTCGAACACCCATAAAATCGTCAGTCTGGGTTGTCATCTGTCCACACAGTCTTCAACACTGCCTCCTTGTCGCACCTGCAAATCAAAATTTCGTGAGCCTCATCCATTGCAGCCATGTCCTTCACGCCTGGAATTTGTGTGGTCTTTTTTATTTGAAAATGATTGCTGATAGGTCTAGGATTTGTAATCTCCATAATAGAGATAATTATAATGGTCAATTATTTAAATACTAAATTGTAACATCCATGTGGACTACCACTGATATAGGCAATACAAATGAGAGAAGAAAATTTTAAACTACATATGTGTAATTTTTCTTGACTAGTACCGATATATGTTATACATACCAGTATAGTTTATAGCTTCTATGCCATTCACTTTATGTTCCTATTGGTATCCGCTGAAAATTACCAATACTAATAATCCAGACACGTTCTTTGACCTCCACATTCCTTACAAATATAAGCGATATAACCCTAAAACTAAACGCAACATCAAAATTTTCCACTAACTCACGACACAAATCACGACGAATTTCGCGCGATTTTAGTCCAAGTAAACCCCCAAACCTAAGTTCTACGACTACACCATCTATCTTTTTACTTTTCATTTCTTCAAACAAATTTCAAAACTTCTTTATGCTACACCTTGTGGGTGTTTCCTACAAACATACAATTATTTACATCAACATTAGACATCTATAAAATACTAACAATTATTACTAAAAGTAATGCAATTCTTACCTTCTTAACCTTCTTAACAGTAGTCGCATCTTCGCCTTTTAATTTTGCTTCTTTATATGCTTCCTTCTGCTGTAAGTACATTTTAATATACAACATGTTTTCATCAGCAGTCATTTTTTTCCACTTATTTTCCAATGTTTTCCTCACCTTTATCATTCAAAAGACATTACAATCTTACCTCATATACACATTACTGGAAAAATAAACAAACACATTCAACTATTTGAAATTTCACACTTACCTCATTAATCATTTTCTTCTTCCCACCCTTTCTCTCTTTGCATTCATTTATACTATACATACATTCATTCATTCAAATATATCATATTTAAACTTTAATCTAGTAGATTAACCAACTTCAAATATTAAATACAAATTCAACTTTAACTTACTAAAAGTTCATAAAGGCAGACACAGGTTTACGGGCCTTAGCCCCCACGACCTTCATTGTCTCATCCTCCATGCTCACACACCAACCAACAAAACATAAGTTCATTTATATCATATAAATTTATACCACACACAAAACACAACACAACATTTTATTAATGGTTATCATACCATATTATTTATTAACATGTCTCCCTTCGTGTCAAACAAACATTTTTTTCCTACATATGTGACATTTCTATCGATTAGTATCTATATTACTTATAAATACCGATACCATTTACCTGTTCGATGTCATTTAATTTATTCTCATATTTGTACTACTTTTACAATATCGAAATTTCTATCTATTAGTACCGATATGACTTACCCGTACCGATATCATTTTATCATTCAATGTCATTCAAATTATTTTCATATTTGTACTACTATTATAATACCAATATTTCTACCTATTAGTACCGATATCACTTGTACATACCGATACCATTTTTCCATTCGATGTCATTCCAATTACTCTCAGCATCGGTATCTGAAGAACAATACCGATGTTATTTTCCCAGAATCGTTTCTCAACCTCCGCATTCGTAACACATATCACCAAACCTAATCCTTAAAATATATGAAAATTGATGTGTTTCGGTATAATAAGTAAGCATTATTAAACTCATAATCTTAATCTCTTAAAATTATTATTAAACCCTCACCTTTTCCAAAACCCTAATAATTTTTCATACACATTTTTCATTTTGGATTTGACTAACACGAAATCTTAAACATTACTAACCTGAATTTAAGAGATAAGAACTGTCCAACCAACGATTTCTGCCTGTAAGATGAATGAAAAGTTTGGACGAGGCAAGAAAGTTTTCTGAAGTTTTCACAAGGGAGGGAGAGGGAAAGCCATTATTTTTGAAATTATTTCATCAGTACCGATGTTATTCTAATATGAGAGTCTTAAAGGAATTTTAGAATACCGGTTTACCGGTTTCACCTGTTCCCCTTTTTTCCATCAACGACTGAAATTATTTTGGCCTAGATCTAACGGTAGTACCGATGCGACTTAAGATTAGCCTAATTTGAAGGGACTTAACGTTAAAATCACCCTAATTATAATTGTGTTTATTCATTGTAATGATTGATTTTGATTATAATTACAAATATATATTAGTAATTATAATTGTAAATAAAATAGGGGATTGAGGAGCCCAAATAATGATCCGAATGTTATTTTCTCGAAAGACTTAAATTCGAGCAACAATATTTACAAAGTATATGTAAATTTTATTAAAAGTTAAAAACTGAACAAATATCACTATGAAATCGAATTAAAAATTATTGAGTTGCAATATGCGAATACTTCTATCTAGGACTGCTCTTTAAGCAAATATGTATTTCTTCTCCAAAGAAATGAAAACCTCTATTATTGGCGAACTTTCAAGAACTTTATGATTTTATTATTAAATTCATAAAATAATAAATGTCTTAAAATATGATTTTTTAATATTTGATCTAGTGTATATATATCTTTATAATAATTTTCAGTTGGAAATTCAATTGTTAGACGAGTTTAAAACTATAATAAGACGAGGGTTTGTGGTTAGGGTTTAAGAAATTTGAGATATGATGTAACTTTTTAGGTATAGAGGGTAAGATTTAGGATTTAGAATTTAGCATTAGGGCTTAGAATTTAAATTTTTAATGTTGAGCATAGAAAGAAGCACCGAAAAGGGGCAGAAAATTTTTATCAATGAATTTATTAGTAATTTTTCTTTTGAAGATACAAATTACAATATCTAGATTATCCATGCTTCTTTTAATATTTTTTAAGAGAAAATGATTATATTAATCATTAATTGCACCGGACATGATATGAGGTAGGATACACTCGGGTGATCCATATGAACAATTATTGTCTAAAGCCCAATGTGGCAACCTATGTGCAACAACATTCGCAATTATATTAACATAATGTATCCGAATCGAGACAAAGCTTGTAAGACATTGACGAGCTTCACCGTTGATATAGGCCCTTTAAATACAGGCTAAAAACAAGTCATTTTTGTACCGTTAGATCAAGAGAATTAACTTAAACCGTTAGATTAAAAAAATAACTTGGTTAACCGATTACCCCTGCTTTTACCTCATTCATTAGAAGTCGAAAAACACAAATCCATAGAGCGAGAAAAAAATCATAAAATTCTAAGGTTATGATATTCTGAAAGCCCATAAGCATCCCAAGGAACTTATGTTGAGGGAATTGAAGAAGTTGTTTTATTCCCTGCTCATGCTCTTTCCTTGATAGCATTTGGAGAAGGTACATTGACATTTACTTTATCTGTTTTAAGTCTTTTATACATAAACGTTTTTCTTTTTGATTTACTTCTCCTTCATTTTCTTGCATCAAAATTTTTAATTTTTTGTGCTTTCATTTTTATATTACATATGTTTCATGTACAAACTTTCTTTTGATACTTTATTTTTTCCCTCTTTTTGTCAGGTTTTTTGGTTTCCTGATTAAGTTTTGCATTCTTATTTGTATTTTCATTCTCTGCTATACTTTGACATCTTTTTTCTGATGTTACAAAATATAGGCATGTTGATTATAATAATTTCAACCTTCTTAGCAGTTAGAGTCACATTATATTTACCATGGTACTTTCTTTTGTTTAAATCAAAACTTAATAATTTTTTGTCTTTAAAAGTTTAAATTTGAGCCGAAAGTCTCAAATTATATAATTTCTCGTATCAAATAAAGGCAGAGGTAATTTGGGCTGGGCATACTGTATTCAAATATGCTAGGTAGAAAGGAAGTTGAAGTAGTTTTTGGTTATTTTGAAAAGGGAAGAGGAAGTATGCCCTATAGAAGGTTTTTATTAGTTGTTCAATATGGATAATACTATCTAGACTTCATTTTAGTCTTCATGGACAATCTTTTTCAATTTGGTATAAACAATTTTTAATAAACATCATGAATTATCACATTAATGAGCCTACTCTACATTTTAAGAATCATAACAATTATTCTCAACCAAAATGTTTTTATGTTTAATTTTTTTTCTCATAATTTTTCTCTTTACTGAAATATTCTTTTAACTATCAGACAATTGAAAACAGTTCAAATGAATGGTGAAGATGTGACATTAGGACTTTAAGTTATCTTCCTTGTGGATGATATACCATAAGCATAAGAGAAATCTTGTAGATATTGGTTCTTTGATCACATTAATTGAGATAGTACGAAGAAGTTATATAGGTTGATTCATTCTACTCATAGTTACATTCTATATTTGATGTTGTGAACTCCATAAAAGCATAAACTTACAAATATTGCTTTTTCTCTAGGTATGATCCTTCAATTGGTATCTATAGTATGGACTTCTATGTTTTTATATCAAAACTAACCGTTGAAGTCTGTTGCAGTAAGCCGTTTCAAAACATCTTTGTCTGTATCGAAATGGTAGCAATCTCATTTCGAAATGGGCGATATTTGAGCTGCAATTTAAAAGGCAGTTGGGAAAATAGCCGTGGGGGGGGGGGGTTGACCGTTGGGCGTATCAAAACACCAAAGGGGTGTTTCGAAACGAAGACCCTCTGTATCGAAATGGGCAAGCCCTATTTCGATACGGGTTTTGGCAGTTTCAAACTGTTTCAAAATAGGTTACCCTGTATCAAAACGGGTACCTTGAAAACCCTGGTTTGCCTATTTAAAAATGTTTCAAACCTTGCCAAAACCATTAAAAATATCCACAAACTTATTTTCAAGTTGTTTGGACTTAAAGGCATTTTTGAAATCTTTTCAATTTAGTCAAAAACTATTTTTCAATTATTATATCAAAACATTAGTTCTTCAATCTCCCCTTTTTGATATAATAAAACCAACTTGAAAATTATTTGGGATTCTCCCCCTTTGTATTTTAAAATTTTAAATAAGACATTTCAAAAATTAAAAGAAGTTAAAGCTCCCCTTATTCTTTTGAAAAGTCAATTTTTCAAACCATTTCTCCCCTTTTTTGTTATATCAAAAATAATTTAAATAACTTTAAGATCAAAATAACTTAGGAGAAAAATTGACACAAATAAAAATTTTGGTTTTAAAATGGCTCTCCCTTATTCATTATATCATATTAGGCTTAACAAATAATCCAAGACTTTAAACATAAATTAGATAACCAAATAAATAAAGTGAAAGCTATTTGCTTTAGAGGTTACCCAATTTCTTCTCTTGTGCGACTAGAGCATTTTCATGATTTTGCTTTGCTTGTCATAGCTCCAACACACCTACAAAAGATATTTACTTGAATTTTGGTATCCAAATTACTTTGGATCCATTAACCTTAATTTTAATGTCTTTGGTTCCCTTAGGAACCCATACTTGTCTAATCCTATAAGATTTTCTCTTTTTTTATAGGACAAGTATGTGAGGAATGACCATGATAATGGCAATGTGAGCATCTTGCCATTATGTGACAAGATGAATTATTGAAAATAATTTCTTTTTCTTTTGTTAAGCTTTCAAGCTTAACTTTCAAATCAAGATTTTCTTTTTCTAAAACATCTTTACTTGTTTTTGAAAACTCTAATTCAATTTTCAAAATTTTATTTTGGTTTTCAAAATCCATTTTTGTTTTCAAAAGAAAATCATTTTCAAATTCAAGTTTTGAAATCATTTTCTTAAATTTGGAATTCATGGTCTCAAATTCCAAAAATAATTCATCGAAAGCATCTTGCAACTCAGCGAAAGAGTAAGAATAAAGCTCACTTGAGTTAGAAGATACCTTAGGCTCATCGAGAGCCAAAACACCATCCACCTTTAGGTTTGAGAGAAGGTTTAAACATGATTGATCATCATTCTTTTCTCCCTTCTTGTTGTCATAAAGCTTCTCAAGTTTCTCCCATAAATCTTTGGCGCTTTTGTGTAACCCCCTCATCCCGGCCTAGCCAACAGACCGGACCGAACGGGTTACAGGGGGAAAACTGGAGTGAAACCCGCTAAGGCCTCACTTCGATTAGCAACCCTAATTTTTTTTTGTTTATTTATCTTGTCTAAATACCACATTTAATCCTAAGTGTGAAAACAACAGTGGAAAAGCGGACATAGATACGAACCGAGCAGGGCATACGATATCTTAAACTTACCAATAGTTCATTTGTCAATTTCCATGCTCACGAGGCAAAACATTTACAAGAGGCACATACAACTCAATTAGGAAGTATACAAGCCATAAGGACTAAAGAGCAATATTTGAAAACCCTCGAAGATGCAATTTAACCGTTTTAACTGCATGCGTTTCGAAACAGGCTTGCCCGTACCGAAACGCGGGCTCCATTCAAAAAGTAAAACCAAGCCGTTCTGAAACGGTCCCACCCTGTTCCGAAACGGGAGCCTCTAGTGGCAAATCATACCGAAACGACCCTACGTGGTTCTGAAACAGGAGCCTCCAGTGGCAAATCATACCGAAACAGCACCACCCTCGTTCCGATACGGGTACCCCTAGAGCTCGACCGTTCCGAAACCATATCAGGCGTTTCGAAACGCCTGCATACAGTTTGGCCTGAAAACATGTTTTGGCATCTCCAAGCGTCCCAAAAATCACCCCGAAACATCGCAACCCACATAGCAACATATCATTGAAACATTCTAGATGCAAAACATCCTAATCACATCATCAAACATGCATTCAAGCAACAAAATGAATTTCAAGTCCAAAACTCATAAGAACACTTAGTTTCAAAATACTAACAAGTCAAAATGCATAGCAATTCATCCATGGCCACAACGAGCACCAACATAACATAGTACCAACATTTAGAACATGCTAGCAATATGAACAAAGCCAAAGTATAGGAGTTTGAACACCAACTCCCTAACAACAAGCTTAGCAATCTTATTGCTTAAGTGTTATTACAACAAATAAAAACATACTTTGAGCCACCCAAGAACTCCGAGTACTCCTCCCTTGCCTACTTGCCTCCCGAAGCCTCTAACGATCTGCATTGTTGGAAAATGAGAGCATAAGCTTAAAAGCTTAGTGAGCGGAGCTCTAAAACACAACAACAATGCAATTTTAAAAACATAAATCTTAGATTTAGAGCAAAACCATTTAAGGAAGAGATGGAATGAAACACAAACATAAACAAAACATGGTATGCACATGCATATCCAATACCCGGTGGGACTACACATCACCGTACTCAACAACTAGTCACTACCGATGGGACTACACATCACCGTATACAAAGACTAACCATCACGTGAGGCTCAACATCAACTACGAAAACACAACAACATTAAATCGGGATAAAAACAATCCACAAACACACCACAACATACATAATCGCGAACACCCATAACCAACCAAACAAAGCGAGAATAGATAAACTTACACTTAGGTCTAGGTTAGTCTCTAAGACTCCAACCAAACCCCAAAAACCTTCATTGAACGTATTTAAAGTCTCAAAATAGTTCCACTCACCGATTGAGCCCAAACGAAAGTCGAAACGCCGATCTCAAGCCTCCGTAGTACCCGGTATCACGCCCAAAGTACTCGAGCTCATTTCCCCTGTTTCTAACCAACCAAAAACAAAGTATTACTCCCCTAGTCTTCCATAAATTCACTGTCAAACATCAATTCACAATTCTATAACATTACCTCAACGATTCAAAGACGAAATCCATCAAAATATCATCAAATCCGTTCTTGAGTAAAGCCCAGCAATAACCCATCAAATTAATCATCCAAAACACACCAAAACCATCTAAAAACACCCATCTTAGGTCCATATACCTCCAGCCCTCGTTTTACCACAAAACTAAGCCAAAAACACCACTTTTTCACTTCCAAAAATTACCTACTGCCCTAGTTCCGGGTTTATTGATTTAAGGCTTCATTTCAACACTTTATTAACACCAAAATGTGATTTTTAACCACTTAAAAACACATGTATTAAAGCCCACTTGAAAATCATCAAGAAATCACCATTTACGAAATAATGGGTTTTAGGGTAAACTTAGAAATCATTGGGTAAAGGGAAAACTAAGTTGAAATCTATCTTAATCTAGTAAAGGTCAAAAGTTTAAGACATTTACCTTGAAGAAATCACCACAAATTAAGATTTGATGAAGAAAGTTGCTCTTGAAAGGTTTTGAGCTTTTTGCTTTTTGAAAAAGATGATAGCTTTTCTTTTTGATTTTGAAAAGAAATAAGATAAAACCCTTTTCAATTTTCATTAATGGCATTATTGTAAGTAATGGCAATTTTTTATAAAATCATCATTTTAGTCTAAATTTAACTCGAAACTAATCCTAGATCAAAACCGTTAACTCTCGGGCCCTAAACTGGTGTGTTACAACTCTCCCTCACTTAAGGAATTTCGTCCCCGAAATTACCTGACAGAAAAAGAAACGAAAATTGTTTCTCCATGTCTTCCTTCCTCTCCCAAGTAGCCTCTTCCATACCTCGATGTCTCCACAAAACCTTTACTAACTCGATAGACCTCCCACGCAACACTTTCTTATCCGTAGCAAGAATCTCAACCGGCTCTTCATCATACGACAAGTCTAGGTTCAACTCAATCTCTTCCACTAGCATTACATGAGACGAATTCGATCTATACTTCTGAAGCATCGAAACGTGGAACACATCGTGAATTTTCTCCAACTCTGTCGGTAGTCTCAATCTATAGGCAACGAGACCAATCCTCTCAACTACCTCGTAAGGACCAGTGAATCTCGGACTCAACTTACCTTTCCTACCAAACCTCATCACCTTTTTCCAAGGTGAGACTTTCAAAAACACTTTTTTGCCCACGACATACTCTATCTCTTTTCTCGTTAAATAGGCATACGACTTCTGTCAGTCTAAAGCTTCCTTCAAGCGATCACAGATCAGTTTTACCTTCTCGGTAGTGCCCTTAAGCAAATCTGGCATCGGTACAAGCTTTTGCCCGGCCTCGGCCCAACAAATAGGTTTTCTACACCTCCTACCATACAGAGCCTCATACGGTGCCATTTGAATACTAGCATAATAACTATTGTTGTACGCAAACTCTACTAACGGTAGGTGTTTCTCCCAAGTCCCTTAAAAGTCGATGATACAACACCTCAACATGTCCTCCAACACCTGAATAACTCTCTCTAACTGACCATCTGACTGCGGGTGATACGAAGTGCTGAAGTTCAACCAAGTACCCAAGGCACGATGCAAACACTCCCAAAATCTAGGTGTAAACCTCGGATCTCGGTCTGATACAATCGATTTCGGTACCTCATGCAACCTCACTATCTCACTGATGTACAGATCGGCCAACTTATCTAAGGTGTATGTAGTATGAACAGGTATGAAATGAGCACACTTAGTGAATCTATCGACTATCACCCACACTGAATTCTTCTTCAAAGGAGTCAACGGTAAACCCGACACAAAGTCCATGGTGATACGTTCCCACTTCCATTCCGAAATCATCAACATTTGTAACAAACCTGAAGGAAACTGATGCTCAGCTTTAACTCGCTGACATACCATACACTTACTCACAAACTCAGCCACATCTTTCTTCAACCCAGCCCAGTAGTACTCTTCTTTTAACCCGCGATACATCTTCGTACTACCCGGATGCATAGAAAAAGGACTGTTATGTGCTTCATTCAAGATAATACACCATAACTCGGCATCTTCTGGGACTACTATCTTATCCTTGAAACATAGGATCCCATTCTCACCGAAGCAGAAATTTGTAGGTCTATCCTCGGCTATATCTTGCATGTGAGGTGCCAAAGACTCATCTTGCAACTGTTTCTCTCGAATCAACTGGACCAACAAGGGTTTAACCTATAACTCGACTATCAAACCACCATCCCGCGACATACTCAATCTCGCAAACATAGCTCGCAACTCAACTGCCACTTTTCTACTTAAAGCATCGGCCACTACATTTGCCTTACCCGAATGGTACTCTATCGTAAGGTCAAAGTCCTTAAGAAGCTCTATCCACCTACATTGTCTAAGGTTCAGTTCTCTCTGAGTCATCAAGTACTTCAAACTCTTGTGGTCGGTATAAACTGTGCACTTCTCACCATAAAGATGGTGTCTCCAAATCTTCAAAGCAAACACTACATCAACTAACTCAATATCGCGGGTGGGGTAGTTCTTCTCGTGAACCGTCAACTATCTCGAAGCATAAGTTACAACCTTACCTTCTTGCATAAGCACACAACCTAAACCTACATACGATGCATCATTGTAAATCACAAACTCTTTTCCCAGTTCGGGCTGAATCATAATAGGAGCTTCGGTCAAAGCTTTCTTCAACTTCTCAAACGCATGTTGGCTTGCATCTGACCACTCATACGGAACATTCTTCTGAAGCAATTTAGTTAAAGGTACCGCTATCTTCAAAAATCCCTCGACAAATCTTTGATAATACCCCGCCAAGCCTAGGAAACTACGGATTTCTGTCATCGACTTCGGTTGTTTCCAATTCACTATGGCTTCTATTTTCTTGGGATCAACACTAATTCCATTGGCCGAGATCACGTGACCTAAGAAGACTACCTCTTTAATCCAAAACTCGCACTTACTCAACTTGGCATACAACTGATTTTCAAGCAAGATCTGAAGCACTAGTCGTAAATGCCCATCATGCTCTTCCTCGGTCCTAGAGTACACTAAGATATCGTCTATGAACACTACCACAAACTTGTCCAAAAACTCGTGGAACACTTGGTTCATCATATCCATAAATGCAGCTGGAGCATTAGTCAAACCGAAAGGCATTGCCAAGAACTCGTAGTGCCCATAACGTGTACGAAAAGCGATCTTCAGTATGTCCACATCCTTTACCTTCAACTGATAGTAACCGGATCTCAAATCAATCTTCGAAAACACTGAAGCACCTTTCAACTGATCAAGCAAGTCATCTATCCGCGACAAAGGGTACTTGTTCTTCATTGTTACCTTGTTCAACTGTCTATAGTCTATACACATCCTCATACTAACGTCCTTTTTCTTCACAAACAAGACCGGAGCACCCCACGGAGAAATACTAGGCCTAATGAAACCCCTATCTAACAACTCCTAAAGATGTGTATTCAACTCTTTCAACTCTTTTGGTGCCATTCTATACGGAGTAATAGACACGAGTGTAGAATATGAATACGTCTCAATAGAAAATTCAACTTCCCTATATGGAGGCCAACCCGACAACTCTTCTGGAAAAACACTCGGAAAATCGCAAACTGTTCTGATGTCTTGCGGTCTAACGTCACTCATATTCAGATTCGTCACATAAGCCAAGTAAGCATGACAACCCGAATCCATCAATCTCTGAGCTTCTAAAGTAGAAACAACATTGGACAAGAACTTAATGTTCTCGTCAACTACTACAACCTCAAAATCACCAGTAAGCCTCAATGAGACTCTCTTGGTCTTAAAATCTACCCTAGCTCTATGTTCTACAAGCCAATCCATGCCCAAAATCACATCAAAACCATAGAAAGATAACTCCATCATGTCAACCGAAAACACATAGTCCTGAATCATCAAGGGACACCTCCTATACATCTTTCTAACTACCACGGTCTCACCAAAAGAACTAGTAACATTTACACCTACCTCTAACCACTCATACGGTAGACCTAGGGACCTTGCATGCTCACCCAAAATATATGAATGTGTTGAACCTGAATCTATTAAAGAAAGCAAAGTCAAAGATTGTAACGAGAAATTACCTGTGATGACATCCGTGTCATTCCCAGCCTCTCGCTGTGCATACACCCTAGCCGGTCCTCCACCCTCAGGCTGAACTGCCACCACATGAGCTAAGTTCCTCTGACCATTATTCCTTGGTTGAAAATTACCTCGATCGTGCCCACGGCCTCTCTGATACTCTTTACCCCCTAGCTGGAGCCAGTTCGCCCCTAGCCGGGTGTGGACATTTACGCTTCAAATGATATCAGAAACCACAGTCCCAACATACCCCAAAGGTACCCATACACTCGCCCGGATGGCGTCTCCCGCATCTAGTGCACTCAGGAGTGTGAACAACAGCTCCTTGGCCCTGATGGCCCCGTCCATGGTTACCGCCCCTATGCCTCGAATCGAGTTGATACCTCTTATCCCTATGCCTCTTGGCATGATCTCTATCCCAATCTGCATGTCTCTTCCTGGAATAAGACCCACTAGCACGGGTACTCAAGCCCAAGTTCTGCTCAATATCCTTGGCCCTAGAGACCAAAACGTCAAACTCGGTCTAGTCAGATGAGGGCATATAAGTCTTCACATCCCTAGTCAAACCATAACGGAAACGCTCATATTGTTCCCTCTCACTAGGAACCAGCTCGGGAGCATACTGGCTCAACCTCACAAACTGAACCTCATACTCTGACACCGTCTTGCTACCCTGGACCAAGGCCATAAATTCTCTATTCATTTCATCTTGGTATCGGACTCCAAGATACTTCTTCTTAAAAGTTGTTCTAAAGAATTCCCAAGTGACATCCGCCTCTTCCATACCCGTAGTAACGGTAGTCCACCAATCGTACGCATCTCCCTGAAGCAAGGAGACAACACAACCCAACTTACGAGCGTCTGAGCACTCTACATACCCTAAGATGCGTGTAGTACTCTCGAGCCAAGCCTCTGAACCCTCGGGAGTAAAACCACGGAACTCAATTCCACCCAAACTATGAAGCCTCTCAATGGGTAAACCTGTCCCCGCACCCTGAGGTTGTGCTACAGCTTGCATACCGGCCAAAGCTGTCTGGAAAGCCCCGGCTATAGTCTGAATCAAGTGAGTCATGTCCGCACCTGCCTGACCCTGACCCGCCTGAGCTCCATTACCCCCAACATTTGCACCGGCCTGAGGTCCATTACCATCACCTCCGGCATTCGCACCGGCATGAGGCACATTACCTTCGCCACCCACCCCATTACCATCGGGAGCAGGAGGCACATCCCCGGGTGCCTGATAACCCGCTCTAGGTTGTCCTCTCGGTCTTACCATAACGAGATAAAATCTAAACAATAAACACATTACACACAAGGAAACATTAGGTTAGAAAGGGCAAGGATCCAAGTTCTCAAGCTCTTTAAACCAAAATCATTTTCCAATAACAACACTTAGCAATGGGAACACTTGACTAAACTTCAACAACAACAAGAACAACAAAGCATGCTTTCATACACCGTGCAATGGTGAACAAACCAAAAAAACCAACTTATTTGACTTACCTTCCTAAGAGACCTCGTAACTGAGGCTCTGATACCACCAAATGTAACCCCCTCGTCCTGGCCTAGCCAACTGACAGACTAAACGGGTTACACGGGGAAAACCGGAGTGAAACCCGCTAAGGCCTCACTCGGATTAGCAATCCTATTTTTTGTTTATTTATCTTGTCTAAATACCACATTTAATCCTAAGTGTGAAAACAACAGCGGAAAATCGGACACAGATACGAACCGAGCAGGGCATACGATATCTTAAACTTACCAATAGTTCATTTGTCAATTTTCATGCTCACGAGGCAAAACATTTACAAGAGGCACATACAATTCAATTAGGAAGCATACAAGCCATAGGGACTAAAGAGCAACATTTGAAAACCCTCGAAGATGTCGTTTAACCGTTTTAACTACCTGCGTTTCGAAACAGGTTTGCTTGTTCCGAAATGCAGGGTCCATTCAAAAAGTAAAACCAAGCTGTTCCAAAATGGTCCCACCCTGTTCTGGAACGGGAGCCTCCAGTGGCAAATCGTACCGAAACGACCCTACATGGTTTCGAAACATGAGCCTCCAGTGGAAAATCGTACCGAAACGGCACCACCCCCGTTCCGATACGGGTACCCTTGGAGCTCAACCGTTCCGAAACCATATCAGGCGTTTCGAAACGCCTACACACAGTTTGGCCCGAAAACATGTTTTGGCATCTCCAAACATCCCCAAACTCGCCTCGAAACATCGCAACCCACATAGCAACATATCATACAAACATTCTAGATACAAAACATCCTAATCACATCATCAAACATGCATTCAAGAAACAAAATGAATTTCAAGTCCAAAGCTCACAAGAACACTTAGTTTCAAAATACTAACAAGTCAAAATGCATAACAATTCATCCATGGCCACAACGAGCACCAACATAACATAGTACCAACATTTAGAACATGCTAGCAACATGAACAAAGGCAAAGTATAGGAGTTTAACACCAACTCCCTAACAACAAGCCTAGCAATCCCATTGCCTAAGTGTTATTACAACAAATAAAACCATACTTTGAGCCACCCAAGAACTTCGAGAACTCCTCCCTTGCCCACTTGCCTCCCGAAGCCTCTAACGATCTGCATTGTTGGAAAATGAGAGCGTAAGCTTAAAAGCTTAGTGAGCGGAGCTCTAAAACACAACAACAATGTAGTTTTAAAACATAGATCTTATATTTAGAGCAAAATCATTCAAGGAAGAGATGGAATGAAACACAAACAAAAACAAAATATGGTATGCACATGCATAACCAATACCCAGTGGGACTACACATCACCGTACACAACAACTAGAATTTTTCGATGGGACTACACATCACCGTACTCAACAACTAGACACTACCGGTGGGACTACACATCACCGTATACAACGACTAACCATCACGTGAGGCTCGATATCAACTACGACAGCACAACAACATTAAATCGGGATAAAAACAATCCACAAACACACTACAACACACATAATCGCAAACGCCCATAACCAACCAAACAAAGCGAGAATAGATAAACTTACACTTGGGGTATAGGTTAGTCTCTAAGACTCCACCCAAACCCCAAAAACCTTCATTGAACGTATTTAAAGTCTCAAAATAGTTCCACTAACCGATTTTGCTCAAACGAAAGTCGAAACACCGATCTCAAGCCTCCGTAGTACCCGGTATCGCGCCCAAAGTACAAGAGCTCGTTTCCCCTGTTTCTAACCAACCAAAAACAAAGTATTACTCCCATAGTCTTCCATAAATTAACTATCAAACATCAATTCACAATTCTATAACATTCCTTCAACGATTCAAAGCCGAAATCCATCAAAATATCATCAAATTCGTTCTTGAGTAAAGCCCAGCAATAACCCATCAAATTAAACATCCAAAACACACCTAAATCATCTAAAAACACCCATCCTAGGTCCATATACCGCCAGCCCTAGTTTTACCATAAAACTAAGCCAAAAACACAACTTTTCACCTCCAAAAATTAGCCACTGCCCTAGTTTTGGGTTTGTTGATTTAAGGCTTCAATTCACAATTTTGGGCCTAGAAGTTTTCGAGCTTGAATTGGACCGGTCGAGAACGGTTCGAATCTTTAAGGGAGATTTGGGGAACATCTAGTTCGGGATGCTTTAAAAATATGGAAAAATATCTAAAAGTCCTCAATTATTATATGAATGATTATGGTGAAAACAATTTTACAAAATAAGGTTTGGAAATACTACATTTCGGTGTAGTGACAAAATCGCAGTTTTTGCAAAAGTGGAATAATGACTGTTTTGTAAAGGATTGAAACTTTGAATCTTTAAGGAGCTAATTTTACCAAAAATGTTTTTAATCAGATTTCTCTTTATTTTGGGTGCTTTTATTAATATTTTAATTAAGGGAAATAAGGATAATTAAAAAAGATATGTCTTTGACTTTTCATAACTACCATACGTTAGTTTTCTCTCATTTCATTTTCTCTCAATTTCTTTTCAACCAAACACATTTTCCTCCATTTATTAGCCTCTGATTTTCATTCCTTTTGATGAGATTTCAATCTCCTTTTGATTCCTAATCTTTTCCTCACCAAATCCTCTTGTTTTCACTTTGGATTTTCAAGAAAACTTGCCCAAATCAAGGAGAAATCAGCCATTAGAGGTAAGCTTCGTCCTTCTCCTCTAATGATAAGTTCTTTACTGAAATTCCCAAGTTGTCAATCCTTTGATAATGATTTTTGAGTTACTTTAATGTTAGAAACATAAAATTGTGTTAAAACTCAAGATTTTTGGAGAGATCTTGATGATTTTCATGGTTATTGCTTAGGCTCTGTTTTGAGGTTGTTTCTAATGTATTTTGGATGATAATTGATGTTATAAATGAGGTTTTATCAAACAAATCCCGAATAGGTTTGGATTCCTAAGTTTTGCATGTTAGAATGGTGGTTTTTTGGGTGGTTTTGGTGTTCTGTTATAGCTGGAGGTATAAGGACGAGTTTATGGTGATTTTTGGTGTTGATTGATGTTTAAAAATGATTAGAAGTGATAGATCTTGGCTGGGCTTTGTTTTGGAAGAGTTTGGAGATGATTTCGGTTGTTTTTTGTGACTGAAAAGAGGCTTTTGAGTATAGCAACGAGTTTAGGTGTGTGGTTGATGATTTCAATGCATGATGATGCATTAATCCTCTACTCTTATGTGTTATGAACAAGGGAGACATCTTCGGACACCTTTGGTGTTGATTCGGGAGTGCCAGGAGCTTAGATAGCGTTTCAGCGAGCAAACGAAACGTAATTAGTGAATGCGTATGGTTTTAGAAGTTCATGAGGGACAAAGAAACAAGGTTTGGGGATTTAGGAAAGGTTTGAAACACCTTTCTTAATCTGGAAGTAAGTATGGCTAGATTTGCTCTCAACTATGTGGTGGTTGCCCTTAAAATGTTTTTACATGCTCTTGCTTTGAGATAGACAAATTCATATTGTTTTTATGCATGATTTGTAGCATGAGATGATGCTTTGAAGAGATTTCATATGATAGCATGTGCATTGAAGAGTTTCAAGGATTTGATTTAATTCAAGCATGTTTTATGATTTTAAAACGAGATGACAAAGTTTTGAGAAATGTTGCATGAAAAACAGTAGGTGAGATGATGTTTTGACATAATATATTGGCATAGAAGATGAGATACTTACCGGATATAATGGATCGATCAATAGGATGCGAGTGCACTATAAACTAAAAATTCATACGTGCTCTTTGGATTCAATCCAAAGGGAGAGACCGATGATGGGCATTCCATCGGGTAGGACTTGGTGAAACACCCAAGCTTTTTGGCGATGAGAGATACCGCCATGAGAATCTGGTGATGAGAGGTTCCACCGGGGTAGGACTTGACCTTGAGTCAAGCTAGTCCGCATATCCGAGTAATGATGAAATGTGAAATGCGAATATAAAATATGGAAATGTATTTGATTCACATGTACCAAATGAAGAGATGTTTTATGCTATGAGAAATGCATATGAGATTATGATATGAAATGCTTTTGTTTTCATTTATCATGTGTATGGCCTTGCCATGAGATTTGTATTGGTTTAAATGCATGAGATAGAATAGAGGTACATGCGGTTTCAAATGAAGATTTGTTTTGAAATGGTTTTCAAGCATGAGATAGAGTGAGCGTGTTGCTGAAAATGGCTTTTGAGAAAGTGTTTTGAATAATGCATTGTTGTGTTGGTTTTCTTTAGAGCTTGCCTCACTAAGCAAAAGTGCTTACGCTCTCTTTTACCAACAATGCAGATAATTGAGGTGATTTTGGGCAGCAAGAAGGTTAAAGCATCCAAGGAAGTATAAAGCTCATGTATGACGATGTTTTTATATACCTTAGTTTTGATATTTGGTAATGGGGTTTTCAAGGTTTTATTTGGGAGATGTGTTTTGAACTCCCTAAGTTTGTGGCAAGTTTGTGTTGGCTTTTGAAGTTTGTAAATGTTCTTTTATGGTTGGTTTGAGGTTTGAAGTTTATAATTGGTATTGTGCCTAGGAAGCATGTCCCTAGACTTAATGTTCAAGTGTTTGATGCCATGCTATAGCTTGAGCTTCTTATATATGTTCTCTAATATCTTAACAAGTTGCTAGTAGGTTATGGTATGTATTGGAGCATGTTTGATAGTGTTAAGATGTGAAAAACCAACAATTTCTGCTGTTGCAGGGCAGGGTGTATCGAAACACCCTTATCTGTTTCGAAACAGGGGCTCGAAATGGCCATAACGTTTCGGAACGAGTGAAGGTGTTTCGGAACATTTTGGCTACTGGTGAGGCATGTTTCGATACATGTCTCGAAACACACCCGAGTACCGAAACGGTCAACACTGTTTCGATACGGGCGTTTCGGTACGAGGGTCAGTGTTCCGGAACGGTTGACCATTGGATTGTGCTTTTGAATTGTTTCAAGTTCTCATGTTTTACATTTTAGTCCTGCATGTTGTGGATGCAAATGCTTGATCTTGGAATGTCCTTTTAAGATGATTTTTAGCAGTGATGTATGAAAAGTGACTAATTACATATTGATAAACTTAAAATCTGCAAAGTCCTTATATTTTCAAAAATTTACATATTGGTCCTTAAAAGTGTAATTCTTGCAATTGAGTCCCGAATTGTTTTCCGATTGTTGTGCCTTTTCTCTTGTATGACTCTTGCGTAACACATAGGCTTAATGTTCATCTAGAAAAGATAAAAGGAAGAAAAGGGTCGTTAATCAAGGTTGACTTTTGGGTTAACTTTAGTTTTCCCCGTGTAATCTTCGTAGTTCGGGTCAAGCGTCTAGGCCGGGCTAAGGGGGTTACATTTTTTGGTTTCAAAGCCAGGTTAGCGAATGTTTGGGGCTAGGTAAGTGGTTAATGTATGTGATTATGAATGATTGTGAATTTTCAGTGAAAGTATGATGTATGATTGTTGATGTGTGGTTTTAGTGAGATGAAATTGTGATGCTATGATGTGTTTGGGGTTTAGTTGGGGATCCCATTGCCATATTATTACTAATGAGAGGAATTGTTTTAAAAAAATGAGCTTGATTACTTGGATTACTTACCTTATTATGCCTAATTGGATTTATTGTATTTTGTCAGTTGCATTGTTTTATTATGGGGCCACGTAGAGAGCTTAGAATCAATACCCTTTCTATGGCTGAGAACGAGAATATGGAGAATGCAGAGGATCTACCTCCTCCTCCCCCTGGTGGCCACCTGGTGGTGGTGGAGCTGGGGTTGCTGGACCCGAGGGAGTTCAGGGGCAAGCTGCTCCTGATATGTCCGTGTTGATACAAGCTATTGCTGGAGATTTCCAGGCAGTAGTAGCTGGAGCTCATGGAGCTGCACCACAGGATGGTGCCAATGTGAGATTGTCGTTGGAGCGTCTTCGCAGTCTGGGAGGGACTAAGTTTAGAGGGTTGACCCTGGAGGGTTTCGAGTCTTGGTTGGAGAGCACCAAGAGGATACTTGGACAGTTGAACTGCAATAATGTTCCGAAGTTGGGATGCATTGTGTCCCTGTTGCATGGTGATGCATATACGTAGTGGACAACCACGATACCTGAGATGGATGATGATGATGTGACCTGGACATTCTTTTTGAGTGCATTCAAGCGAAAGTATTTGGGAGTTCGCTACCTCGATGAGAAAAAGAGGGAATTCATGTCCCTTGTGCAAGGGAGCATGACGCTGGCAGAATATGAGGTGCAATTTGTTCGCCTAAGCCAATATGCACTTGAGCTGATCCCTAGCGAGCGAGAAATATGTGAATGGTTCTGTTACGGGCTGGTTGCGGATGTGAAAACCTATATGCTCGCAGCCGATTATACTGATTTTGATGTCTTGGTCACTAGAGCCAAGGATATTGAGTTGAATCTTGGTCTGGCGAGTCGAGCAGGAGGATCTAGCTCAGGGAAGCGAGCTACTGAGCATGATTTTGGTAGAGATCGCAATAAGAGGCATAAGGATAGAAGGCCTTATGGTGATGATAGACGCGGGGGTGGTAACCCTGGGAGAGGTCAGAAAGGACCAAATGCTTTCTTGAGAACTCTTGAGTGTAACCGGTGTGGTAGGAGACATGTTGGTGAGTGTTAGGGTAATATTGGTACATGCTGGAACTGTGGAAATCGAGGGCACATGAAGAAGGATTGCCCTCGGCCGTTGAGAGAGGGTCATGCTCCGGTTAGACCATCTGAGCCACAGAGAGGTCGTGGGCGCGGCCGTGGTAATTTCCAGCGCAGAGATGAGGGTGGCAAGAATGTGGCACATGTGGTGGCTGTTCAACCTGATGGTGGTGGCTAGGCTCGAGTGTATGCCCATCGAGAGGGAAGAAATGACACGGACGTGATCACAGGTACCTTTACTTTGCAATCCTTGTCATTACTTTTTTTGATTGATTTTGGATCTACACATTCATACATATTGCGTGAACATGCTCAAATGCTTGGTTTGCATGTTGAGTCTTTGGATGTTGGTATGCATGTGACTAGTTCCTTTGGTGAGACAGTTGTAACGAGAAGATTATATAGGATATGCCACTTAATGGTGCAAGATCATGTGTTTCTTGTCGATCTTATGGAATTGCCATTCTATGGATTTGACATAATTCTTTGCATGGATTGGCTTGTTGAACATAGCGCCACTGTGGATTTCGAAAGCAAGCGAGTTTCGTTGAAACTTGCGAATGATTATGAGGTTGTGGTGGTGGGAGAAAATGTAAAGTTTTTATCTAATGTGGTGTCTACGCTTGAAGCGAGCCGGATGTTGCGTCAAGGATGTGAGGCTTATCTAGCCTTTGTTATGAATCCTAGTACAAAGGAGGTTCGCGTACAGGATATAAGGACTGTGTGTGAGTTCCATGGAGTGTTTCTGGAGGAATTACCGGGTTTGCCGCCTAGTCGAGAGGTTGAATTTGGAATTGAGTTGTACGAGAACACAACTCTGGTGTCCATTGCTCCCTATCGCATGGCACCCAAAGAGTTGAAGGAGCTGAAGACGCAACTTCAAGAGTTGCTTGACCGAGGCTTTATTCGGCCTAGTGTGTCCCCTTGGGGTGCACCAGTCTTGTTTGTTAAAAAGAAAGATGGCACGATGAGGATGTGCATCGATTATCGTCAGTTGAATAGGTTGACCATCAAAAACAAGTATCTTTTGTCGAGGATTGATGATCTCTTTGATAAGTTTCGAGGAGCGACTGTGTTTTCAAAGATAGAATTGAGGTCAGGGTATTATCAGTTAAAGGTGAAAGATGTGGACGTACCGAAAGTAGCCTTTCGAACGAGGTATAGGCATTATGAGTTTCTAGTGATGCCATTTGGGTTGACGAATGTTCCTGCTACTTTCATGGACATGATGAATAGGGTGTTCCATGAATTCTTGGACAAGTTCGTTGTGGTATTCAACGATGATATCCTTGTTTACTCTCATACTGAGGAAGAGCATGAGGGTCATTTGAGGATTGTCTTGCAAGCGCTGTTAGAAAATCGGCTTTATGCTAAGCTAATCAAATGTGAGTTTTGGCTAAAAGAGGTTGTTTTCCTTGGTCATGTGGTTTCGGCTGAAGAGATTCGAGTTGATCCTCAGAAGATTGAGGCGGTGATGAATTGGAAACCTTCTAGATCTATTCATGAGGTTCGTAGTTTCCTTGGGTTGGCAGGTTACTATCGGAGGTTCGTAGATGGATTTTCTAAGATTGTCGCACCTTTAACTAAGTTACGCAAGCTCCTATCTTGGTTCAACTTGAATCAGGGAAGGAGTTTGTGGTGTATAGTGACGCCTCCTATGTTGGTTTGGGGTGTGTGTTAATGCAAGAGGGTAAGGTGGTGGCTTATGCATCGCGACAGTTGAAAGTGCATGAGCGCAACTATCCTACGCATGACATTAAGTTAGCAGCAGTGGTTTTTGCTTTAAATATATAGAGGCATTATCTCTATGGTGAGAAGTGTACTGTGTACACGGATCATAAGAGTTTGAAGTACCTGATGTCTCAGAAGGAGTTAAATCTTAGGCAACGATGCTGGGTGGAGTTGCATAAGGATTATGATCTAACGATCGAGTATCATCCAGGAAAGGCCAATGTTGTGGCTGATGCTTTGAACATGAAAGTGGCGGTGGAGTTGAGAGCGATGTTTGGTAGCTTGAGCATATCGCGGGATGGTGGTCTTGTTGCTGAATTGCAAGTGAAACCATCTCTAGTTCAGTTGATAAAGGACAAACAATTGTTAGATGGTTCTTTGGTGCCTCATGTTCAGGATATTGCAGAAGGTAGGCCATCGGATTTCCGTTTCAATGATGATGATGTCTTATGTTTTGGGTGTCGGATAGTGGTGTCGAATGATGTTGAGTTGAGGCGCACTATTCTGACTGAAGCTCATAGCAGTCCTTTTTCTTTGCACCCTGATAGTATGAAGATGTACCATGATCTGAAGGATGAGTACTATTGGGTGGGTTTGAAGAAAGATGTCGATGAGTATGTTAGTAAATGCATGGTTTGTCAGCGAGTTAAGGCTGAACATCAATTTTCTTCAGGATTGTTGCAGCCGTTAAGGATTCCTGAATGGAAGTGGGAGAGGATCACCATGGACTTTGTGTCTGGTTTTCCCTTATCGCCATCAAAGAAGAATTCTGTTTGGGTGATTGTGGATCGCCTTACGAAGTGTGTGCATTTCTTGCATGTGCATACTACGTACACTGCTGAGATTGTACGGTTACATGGAGTGCCGAAATATATAGTGTCGGATAGAGATCCGAGGTTCACTGCAAGGTTTTAGGAGTGTTTGCATCAAGCTTTGGGTACGCGGCTGAATTTCAGTACTTCTTATCATCTGCAGATGGATGGATAGTCTGAGCGTGTTATCCAAGTGCTTGAGGATATGTTGAGGTGTTGTGTTATTGAATTTCAAGACTCTTGGGAGAAGCACTTGCCTTTGGTGGAGTTTGCTTATAATAACAATTACCAGACGAGTATTCAAATGGCACCTTATGAAGCTTTATACGGGAGGAAGTGCAGAACTCCTCTTTGTTAGGCTGAAATGGGACAAAGGTTGGTCTTGATGCAAGCTTTGTTAAAAGGAACCACCGAGAAGGTGAAGCTCATTTGTGAGCGGTTGAAGGCAGTATCGGATCGACAAAAGTCTTACGCGGATTTGAAGCGTAAGGAGATAGAATTTGCTGTAGGTGAGCGTGTGTTTTTAAAAGTTTCACCTTAGAAGAAGGTGATGAGATTTGGCCGGAAGGGCAAGTTGAGCCTAAGGTACATTGGACCTTACGAGGTGATAGAATGTGTGGGTCATGTTGCTTACGAGCTGAGACTACCTCAGAAGTTAGAAAAGATACATAATGTGTTTCATGTATCCATGCTTCGGAGATATAGATCGGATTCGTCGCATGTTGTGCCTGTGGAAGAGGTTGAGTTGAATCTGGACTTGACGTATGATGAGGAGCCTATTAGGATTCTAGATTCGAATAGTAAGGTTCTCCGAGGTAAGACCATCGAGTTGGTTAAAGTCTTGTGGAGACATCGTGGTGTAGATGAAGCCACGTGGGAAAGGAAGGAAGACATGAAGCAATTGCTTACCTTTTTCCTCCAGGTAAATTTCGAGGACGAAATTTCTTAAGAGGGGGAGAGTTGTAACACCCCGATTTTGGGCCTAGAAGTTTTAGAGTTCGAATTGGACCGGTCGAGAACGGTTCAAATCTTTAAGGGAGATTTGAGGAACACCTAGTTCAGGATGCTTTAAAAATATGGGAAAATATCTAAAAATCCTCATTTATTATATGAATGATTATGGTGAAAACAATTTTACAAAATAAGGTTTGGAAATACTACATTTCGGTGTAGTAACCAAATCGCAGTTTTTGCAAAAGTGGAATAGTGATTGTTTTGTAAAGGATTGAAACTTTAAATCTTTAAGGAGCTAATTTTACCAAAAATGTTTTTAACCAGATTTCTCTTTATTTTGGGTGCTTTTATTAATGTTTTAATTAAGGGAAATAAGGATAATTAAAAATAAAATCTATCTTTGACTTTTCATAACTACCTTACGTTAGTTTTCTCTCATTTCATTTTTTCTCAATTTCTTTTCAACCAAACACATTTCCTCCATCAATTAGCCTCTGATTTTCATTCCTTTTGATGAGATTTCAATCTCCTTTTGATTCCTAATCTTTTCCTCACCAAATCCTCTTGTTTTCACTTTGGATTTTCAAGAAAACTTGCCCAAATCAAGGAGAAATCAGCCATTAGAGGTAAGCTTCGTCCTTCTCCTCTAATGATCAATTCTTTACTAAAATTCCCAAGTTATCAATCCTTTGTTAATGATTTTTGAGTTACTTTAATGTTAGAAACATGAAATTGTGTTAAAACTCAAGATTTTTGGAGAGATCTTGATGATTTTCGTGGTTGTTGGTTAGGCTCTGTTTTGAGGCTGTTTCTAATGTATTTTGGATGGTAATTGATGTTATAAATGAGGTTTTATCAAACAAATCCTGAATAGGTTTGGATTCCTAAGTTTTGCATGTTAGAATGGTGGTTTTTGGTGTTCTGTTATAGCTGGAGGTATAAGGACGAGTTTATGGTGATTTTTGGTGTTGGTTGATGTTTAGAAATGATTAGAAGTGATAGATCTTGGCTGGGCTTTGTTTTGGAAGAGTTTGGAGATGATTTCAGTTGTTTTTGGTGACCGAAATGAGGCTTTTGAGTAGAGCAGCGAGTTTAGTTGTATGGTTGATGATTTCAATGCATGACGATGCATTAATCCTCTGCTCTTATGTGTTATGAACAAGGGAGACATCTTCGGACACCTTTGGTGTTGATTCAGGAGTGTCGGGAGCTTAGATAGCGTTTCGGCGAGCAAGCGAAACGTAATCGGTGAGTGCGTATGGTTTTAGAAGTTCTTGAGGGACAAAGAAACAAGGTTTGGGGATTTAGGAAAGGTTTGAAACACCTTCCTAAATCTAGAAGTAAGTATGGCTAGATTTTCTCTCAACTATGTGGTGGTTGCCCTTAAAATGTTTTTACATGCTCTTGCTTTGTGATAGACAAATTCCTACTGTTTTTATGCATGATTTGTAGCACGGGATGATGCTTTGAAGAGATTTCATGTGATAGCATGCGCATTGAAGAGTTTCAAGGTTTTGATTTAATGCAAGCATGTTTTATGATTTTGAAATGAGATGAGAAAGTTTTGAGAAATGTTGCATGAAAAATAGTAGGTGAGATGATGTTTTGACATAATATATTGGCATAGAAGATGAGATACTTACCGGATATAATTGATCGATCAATAGGATGAGAGTGCACTATAAACTAAAAATTCGTACGTGCTTTTTGGATTCAATCCAAAGGGAGAGACCGATGATGGGCATTCCATTGGGCAGGACTTGGTGAAACACCCAAGCTTTTTGGCGATGAGAGATACCGCCATGAGAATTCGGTGATAAGAGATTCTACCGGGGTAGGACTTGACCTTGAGTCAAGCTAGTTCGCATATCCGAGTAATGATGAAATGTGAAATGCCAATATAAAATATGGAAATGTATTTGATTCACATGTACCAAATGAAGAGGTGTTTTATGCTATGAGAAATGTATATAAGATTAAGATATGAAATGCTTTTGTTTTCATTTATCATGTGTATGGCCTTGCCATGAGATTTGCATTGGTTTAAATGCATGAGATAGAATAGAGGTACATGTGGTTTAAAATGAAGATTTGCTTTGAAATGGTTTACAAGCATGAGATAGAGTGAGCGTGTTGTTGAAAATGGCTTTTGAGAAAATATTTTGAATAATGCATTGTTGTGTTAGTTTTCTTTAGAGCTTGTCTCACTAAGAAAAAGTGCTTACGCTCTCTTTTACCAACGATGCAGATAATTGAGGTGATTTTGGGAAGCAAGAAGGTTAAGAACATCCAAGGAAGTATAAAGCTCATGTATGGTGTTGTTTTTATATACCTTAGTTTTGATATTTGGCAATGGGGTTTTCAAGGTTGTATTTGGGAGATGTGTTTTGAACTCCCTAAGTTTGTGGCAAGTTTGTGTTGGCTTTTGAAGGTTGCAAATGGTCTTTTATGGTTTGTTTGAGGTTTGAAGTTTATAATTGGTATTGTGGCTAGGAAGCATGCCCCTAGGCTTAATGTTCAAGTGTTCGATGCCATGCTATAGCTTGAGCTTCTTATATATGTTCTCTAATATCTTAACAAGTTGTTGGTAGGTTATGGTATGTATTGGAGCATGTTTGATAGTGTTAAGATGTGAAAAACCAACAATTTCTGCTGTTACAGGGCAGGGTGTATCGAAACACCCTTATCTGTTTCGAAACATGGGCTCGAAATGACCATAGCGTTTCGGAACGGGTGAAGGTGTTTCGGAACATTTTGGCTACTGGTGAGGCCTATTTCGATACTGGTCTCGGGACACACTCGGTACCGAAACGGTCAACATCGTTTCGATACGGGCGTTTCGGTACGAGGGTCAGTGTTTCGGAACGGTTTACCGTTGGATTGTGCTTTTGAATTGTTTCAAGTTCTCATGTTTTACATTTTAGTCCTGCATGTTGTGGATGCAAATGCTTGAGCTTGGAATGTCTTTTTAAGATGATTTTCAGCAGTGATGATGAAAAGTGACTAATTACATATTGGTAAACTTAAAATCTGCAAAGTTCTTATATTTTCCAAAATTTATATTTTGGTCCTTAAAAGTGCCATTCTTGCAATTGAGTCCCGAATTGTTTTCCGATTGCTGTGACTTTTCTCTTGTATGACTCTTGCGTAACATATAGGCTTAATGTGCATCTAGAAAAGATAAAAAGAAAAAAGGGTCGTTAATCAAGGTTGACTTTTAGGTTGACTTTGGTTTTCCCCGTGTAATTTTCGTAGTTTGGGTCAAGCGTCTAGGCCGGGCTAAGGAGGTTACATGCATTATTGTAAATAATGGAAAATTTTTTATAAAATCATCATTTTAGTCTAAATTTAACCCGAAACTAATCTTAGATCAAAACCGATAACTCATGGGCCCTAAACTGAGGCGTTACATTTTGCATGTGGAGACATTCTTGGAAATGTCTTCATTGAGGCCACAAAGAAGAGTGTGCATCGCCTTTGCGTTTAGCTTGGCCTTCATGTCATTTTCACTCCTTTGCTTCTTCTTCTTCTTAGAAGCTTCCAAGTAACCATCTTCGATGATATCCCAAATCTCAAAATCAAGAGATTTGATGAAATACTTCATGACATTGCTTCATTGGAAGTATGCTTCTCCTTCGAAGAGAGGAGGACACGAGATAGAGCGGCCTTCTTCAAATCTTGCCATTTTCTTGAACGGTGGACTACGAGCGTTGGATTCTTACTCCCGAATGTTAGTTATTCGATGGATACGAGGCTCTGATACCAATTGTTGGGCTTGTAACACGCTCGAATCGAGCACCGAAACTGTCAATGAGGATTGTAAATGTTTGGTAGTTGAATTAGCTTCAATCGAAATAAAGGTAGATAAGTGACACAATGATTTTAGAGTGGTTCGGCCTTCTAACAAGCACCTACATCCACTACCTTAGCACACCACTAAGGATTTCCCAATTCACTAAACAATGAATTCGTCTACTTTTAACGGTTTAGGAGGAAACTGTTACAACCTTATCTTTTGGACTTGGCTAAGATAGAACCAACTCTAGTTTTTCTCTCAAGGCTAAAATAGAACCTCTCCTTTTACAAAGGGATTTGTTTGGTAAACTTAATACCTCACAAGGTGGGTGTTTACAAAAATTAAGCTCACAAGAGTGTACAAAGAATATACAATTAAGCTCTCTCTAAAGACTATGTACAAGAGAATAGTAAAATAAAGATTTAGACTCTAATTCTCTTGACCATATTGCTTGGATGTTGTCTCTTTTTTTCTTCAAGTGTTCCAGCCTTCAATTTATAGTCCCAATTGAGCTTGTGGTTGTTACTAGCCGTTAGGGATGTTTTGGAGCCGTTGGAGACTTTATTTTCCTCATTAAATACAGTTCTGTAGACGTTCGTTTCGAAACAATCGAACCTGTTTCGGAACGCTCTTCTTCAAAACTAGTCGTTGAAGTCTGATGCAGCAAGCCGTTTTGAAACACCTCTATCCGTTTTGAAACTCTCTTGTCCGTATCAAAACGGTAGCAATCCTGTTCCGGAACGGGCGATAGTTGAGCTGCAATTTAAAAAGTAGTTGGGAAAATAGCTGTTGGGGAGGTTTTGACCGTTGGGCGTATCGAAACACCAAAGGGGTGTTTCGAAACGAAGGCCCTCCGTATCGAAACGGGCAAGCCCTGTTTTGGTACGGGTTTTGGCAATTTCAAACTGTTTCGAAACATGTTACCTTGTATCGAAACGAGTACCTTGAAAACCCTGGTTTGGCTAATTAAAAACGTTTCAAACCTTGCCAAAACCATTAAAAATATCTACAAACTTATTTTCAAGTTGTTTGGACTTAAAAGTACTTTTGAAATCTTTTCAATTTAGTCCAAAAATATTTTTCAATTATTATATCAAAACATTAGTTCTTTAGAAACCACTAGGCCAGTTTTGGAAATAAGTTCAGTACATACAAAAATCCTTACATAACTTGTAAGAAATTATGTTTTACTGTAACAAATACGGTATGTACAAAAATCCTTACAAGACCATGAGCCCTTTTGGTCTTTCGAAACCTTTGGTAAAAAATTCAGTACAAACCTTATTTTATTACAAAGTGGTAACAGAAACTGTACATTTTGGTAATAAGTTCGGTACATACAAAAATCCTTACATAACTTGTAAGAAATTATGTTATACTGTAACAAATACGGTATGTACAAAATTCCTTACAAGACCATCAGTCCTTTTGGTCTTTGGAAACCTTTGGTAAGAAATTCGGTACATATCTTATTTTATTACAAAGTGGTAACAAACAATGTACATTTTGGTAATAAGTTCAGTACATACAAAAATCCTTACATAACTTGTAATAAATTATGTTTTACTGTAACAAGTACGATATGTACAAAAATCCTTACAAGACCATCAGCCCTTTTGGTCTTTGGATACATTTGGTAAGAAATTCGCTACAAACCCTACTTTATTACAAAGTGGTAACAAACTGTGTACATTTTGGTAATAAGTTCGGTACATACAAAAATTCTTACATAACTTGTAAGAAATTAAGTTTTACTGCAACATATACGGTATGTACAAAATTCCTTACAAGACCATGAGCCCTTTTGGTCTTTGGAAACCTTTGGTAAGAAATTCGGTACAAACATTGTTTTATTACAAAATACTAAGAATTGTGTACATGTTGGTAATAAGTTCGGTACATACAAAAATCCTTTAGAAATTGTAAAAAAAAAACTATGTTGTATTGTAACAAATAGGGTATGTACAAAAATCCTTACAAGACAATGAGCCTTTTTCGTCTCTCGAAACAATTGGTAAGAAATTCGGTACAAACCTTATTTTATTACAAAGTGGTAACAAACTGTGTACATTTTGGTAATAAGTTCGGTACATACAAAAATTCTTACATAACTTGTAAGAAATTATGTACATTTGTACCAAATAGGGTATGTACAAAAATCCTTACAAGACCATGAGCCTTTTTGGTCTTTGGAAACCTTTGCTAAGAAATTCGGTACAAACCTTATTTTATTGCAAAATGGAACAAAATGTGTATATTTTGGTAATAAGTTCGGTACATACAAAAATCCTTACATAACTTGTAAGGAATTATGTTTTACTGTAACAAATACGGTATGTACAAAAATCCTTACAAAATCATGAGCCCTTTTGGTCTTTCGAAACCTTTGGTAAGAAATTTGGTACAAACTTTATTTTATTACAAAGTGGTAACAAAGTGTGTACATCTTGGTAATAAGTTCGGTACATACAAAAATCCTTACAGAAGTTGTAAAAAATCATGTTTTATCGTAACAAATAGGGTATGTACAAAAATCCTTACAAGACCATGAGCCTTTTTGGTCTTTGGCAACCTTTGTTAAGAAATTCGATACAAACATTGTTTTATTACAAAATACTAAGAAACTGTGTACATGTTGGTAATAAGTTCGGTACATACAAAAATCCTTACAGAAGTTGTAAAAAAATATGTTTTATTGTAACAAATACGGTATGTACAAAAATCCTTACAAGACCATGATCCCTTTTTAGTCTTTGGAAACATTTGGTAAAAAATTCGGTAGAAACCTTATTTTATTACAAAGTGGTAACAAACTATGTACATTTTGTAGTAAGTTCAGTAAATACAAAAATGCTTACATAACTTATAAGAAATTATGTACATTTCTACCAAATAAAGTATGTACAAAATTTCTTACAAGACTATGTACTAAATAAAAAATTCGGTACAAACTTTTTTCTCTTACAAAGTGATAACAAATTATGTACATAATTTATAACAAACTTTGTACAAAATATTTATCCGGTCATCAGGTTCGCCGATACTTAGCCTTGAAATAAATGCGGTTTACTAGAACTATCCTTCGCAGCCTGTCATCAGTAACATTTCAATTGATATTAGGCTGGTGAAAGACCGGATAAATACGATATTTATATTTTAAGTATTCAATTAGAATATTTTGGAATTCAGAGATGAATTTGTAAGCCCAGCGTTTCGTTTAATGCAGAATTAGTCTTTTCTAATTATATTTTTTAGTGCACTAATTATAAAACTGTAAATTGAGATGACATCAATTAAACATTTAGAATAATTTAAATTATAGAAAAATTTATTATATTTTTTCATTTTACAATTATTTTATAAGTAAAGAAAACTATTTATGGAATTGGAAGAAAATTAGAGAAGTGAAGGTTGTTTGTCATAAACCAATATGGTCCCCCTACACTACATATTCCCAAGCATGCCGTAGTCTCTTGGATGGCACGTTTGAAAACAATGTAATTGCATGAAAATTAATTATACTCATGCCTAATTAGAAGGAATTCGAATTTTTTTAGACATGTTTGACCGAAAGGGTGTAATTAGTAATTACATTATATTTCTCTATCTCATGTTTAATATTATAAATTGTAAGTACACAACTACATAAGTTTAAATTTTAATATAATATACATAGCACAATTACACCAATTCTCACCTTCCCCAAAGAATCGAAGAGTAGAACAAAGCCCACAAATTACAATGATTGTCCTAACATTCATGATCATGTAATTACCCAATTACACGATGGTTTTTCAAACGTGCCTTTAAAGTTAAAGATATTTAAAACAAGTGAATCAATATTTAAACATCTGTAAACCTACTGTATGAACGACTTAAATTCGACAAATAGTGAATATGCTCAACGTTAAGCACTCAAGCTGACAGAAAGACACGATTGTTGCGATATTGATACTTAAAGGATTAAATTAGTACGTTATGAAGTTTAAAGACTAATCTAAATTTTGTGTGATAGTTTGAGGTTGCCTTGTTGGATTTACGCAAATAAAAACCAAGGTAAACTATATCCACAATCGCCTGACTATCAATAAGTTTACATTTTGGTTTATGTTTGGCCACTCAACTAATCAGTTCTGATTATTTAAGTTTGTCTGTTCTTAGTTACTTATCAGAAGATGATGTGGAAGCTTTTGAAATAGGTATAATAAATACCAGGGTAAACTAAACTAGATGCCACTAAACTCTTATCAGTGATTTGAAAATGTTGGTTTAGTGATTAAGGTTTAGCCTTTGCATTTGTAGAATATTATAGAATCTTATGTTGGTTTAGTGATTAAGGTTTAGCCTTTGCATTTGTAGGTCTCGGTTTAAACCCCTTGAAACTCATGTTTTATTATTTATCCTCCAGCAAAACGACGTCGTTTTAGGCCAAATTAGGCTTCAAAACAACTGCACCGAAACATCGTCGTTAAGAGTTAATGGTGGAGCGGCATAAACGAGTCGAAAAGTATAATTCAGTATTAGATTTGAACATTTTTGAAGTATGGTGACATTTTCGAGTTAGTAGTAATAATTTTGTGGTATATGGTGTACTTTCTCCTAAATAATAAATTTAACCTTCAATATTTACAAATTAGGTCAATTTGGTCATTATTCTAAAAGTATATAAAAACTTCCAAAAAAATTGGTCCTGTCATTTACAGTTTGTGTCAATTTGGTCCTGATACTAATTTTTTTTGGAGTTAAGAGTGGATTTATAAATATTAAGACTATTCTTTAGAATTGCAATCAAAATGATATAACATGAAAACGTTGAGAATTAATTTTGTTATTATATCAATTTTAAAAGCTTCTACGATCAACTTCCTATTAACGATTAACAGCATATTGGCTTGAATAATGATCTAAATGTAATTTTTTTTATATTTAAGTGATAAAAAATGTAAACTTACTAATAGTGGGGTGAGCATGTAGTTTACCAAAAAAAATATATTAGAGTAAAATGTACAAATGATCATTAAACTATCCTAACAAATATAAATGGTCACCGAACTTTCAAAAGTTATATAATAGACATAAAATTTTAATTTTTGTTATAAAATAGTCACTGAGTCGTTAACTATCGTTAAGTAAGTGACGTGACAGTTACAAAATTTTGTAAAATAACACATCTAATCATCTATTTCGGGTTTTAAAGTAAACTCTGTATAAAACTAATTCAAGCCTTTTAATTTGAAGAAATAATTTTGAATAACTTCATGTAAGTTTCGATTTCTTTTATCAGTGTAAAAATGAATCAAGTGGTAAACTACTTATTTGGAAATTGAATAACGTCAACGTCTAATACCCATTATGTAACAAAAATAATTTTGAACAATATCACCCGGTTAACGACAGTTAATATCCAGCAACCATTTTATAACAAACACTAATGTTTAATATTTATTATATAACTTTTGAAAGTTCGGTGATCATTTTGTAATTTGGTCATGATACTAAAATTTTTTAGAACCAATAGTGGATTTATAAATATAAAAATTATTTTTTTAAAATTGCGATCAAATTGATATAAAATGAAAACGTTGAGAATTAAATTTATTATTATATCAATTTTAAAAGCTTGCACGTTAACTTCCTATTAATAGTTAACGACAAGTTGACTTAAATAATGATCTAAAGGGGTGTTTGGTTCATAGAATATAACATTACCTTTGGGAATAAGATTTTCGGAATATATTATTACTTGACATATTATTAGGAATGTTACATTAACTTGTTTGGTTTGTTTAGTGGGAATATAAGATTACAGTGTTTGGTTGGAAGAATATAAAATTACCCCAATGCTCATTTTACCAAATTATCTTTGTATATATTTTCTTTAACAAGTTGAAATTCAAATATTAAATTATAAATATTTACATGAATATTCATAGAATTGCTTTTGTTACACCATCCAAAATTAGTAAACACTTTATATTTAGCCTATTATTAATATAATTAGTATATTAAACCATGTTTAAAAAAATTACATTTTTTTATTTCGGCTTTCATGCTATACATCGTCTAGAAAATGCTATTGTAAGAAATTTTTTGCTCATTTTGATACAAGATCGAGTCTGTATTTTTAATTCTTTAATTAGTTCAGCACAACTTACAAAAATATAAAGCCAATCTTCCAACTTGTCAAGAGAATTACTATCACTCCCAAACAATTGACAAACAACACTGTATATTTCCAATTTAATTATGGCAACCATCAACATTGATCCAAACCCCACAACAATTCAGAACCACCACAAATTTACAGTTATACTCAATAATCTTGCATCTTTGATCTACTAAAATCTTCGAAAATTTCATTTTCATCTCCAATGAACTCGATTCCAACACGTTATTGCTGGCTTATAGTTCCAAAACTTCACTAAATTGTTCTTATATAGGCCTTTTTACCATAAAAAACAACAGTAGTCATTGTGTTCGACTGCATGGATGTCCTAAGAAATTCTACAAATAAAAACAAGTTGACTATGTTTGGAACTAAGCTACATCTCTTGTACGTGCATGCTACCTTCAATGCCTATAAATCAAAAGATTGTTTAGATAGTTATGACTCTAGATTTCTTGAATATGACTTTGAACAATCAAAATATTGTAGTAATAAGACTCAAGAGGCTACAAAATTATTAATTGATCACAGATTTAAATTTTCATCTTTGAATCAGAATTAAAGAATATAATATCAAGTAAGTAGTGAAAATCGTATATTTTAAATCAAAGTACTCCCCTACTTTCTTCTCAAGCAAGACATCGATGAGCATAATTTTGGATAGCAATGATGTCTTCAGCAACTTCACAACCCGTTTTCACAAAAACAAATTATTTAAAATCAGTATCATATTATCCTATAAAAATTACATGAGAAATTATAATGGTACAACTAAATAAAGGTTAAAATTTTGCACACCTAATTACAATACAAAAAAAATCAGCACCCTAGATAAAAAACCAAAACAGACTCGAAGCATCAACAACCTCAAAATATCCTTAAAGTTACAATGCCTTAAAGAGTCTAAGTGACAATGCCTTAAAGAGTCTAAGTGACCTCATTCATGGCAGCCAAGATTGAAAGCATCCAACAACAATAGTGCAACATAGTTTTTTCAACTAATCCTAACCATACAAGTGATTGTAGACCCTAAGACATCCATACAAACAAGTGTGAAACCGCTATTTTAATTTTGATATAACTAAAGAACCTAAGGACTAAATTAAAAATGTAAAAACGAATTTTTAAGTCCTCAAACCTCTCTACATGTTTTAAACAAAATGCCTAAGTTAAAAACTAAGTTTATCAAATATTTTCTAAGTGTTCTTAAAGCCAAAACAGTGATTTTCGAGTCACCGTTTCGAAACAGCCTAAGGCGTTTCAAAACAGTTTTGAAACTGTGAGTCCATGTTTCGAAACGGGTATCGAAACGTTTTCAACACTGCCAACCCGTGTTTCGAAACAAGTTTCGAAACGGCTGAAGAACATTGAGCAACCGTATCGAAACGACATCAAGTGTTTCGAAACGGGTTTAAAATTGATTTGAAAAATATGACCGTTGAATGTTTTTAACTGATTTTAAAGAAGTAGTTAAGGCGTATCGAAATGATCTCAAGACGTTTCGATACGGTCCTTGACAGTAGCAAACTGTTTCGAAACAAGTTTCGAAACGGGCTCTTAGCGTATCGAAACAGGTCTAGTCGTTTCGATACGGGCTATTTAATGCACCCCAACGGCTCTTTCTATTTTGGTCTGTTTCGAAACAAGGTCGGGCGTTTCGAAACGGTTGGTTGCAGACTGCATTTATGGAGGGAAGATAACACCCCCAACGGCTCTATTGATGAATGCAACAACCACAACGGCTAGAATTCAATGAGAAGGTATAAAAGGGACCTCTAAAAGCCTCAGCAACAACTATTGATCCTAAAGCAAACATCCAAACATCAAATCCAAGCATTTGTGCCTAAATCCCAATATTGTCTTGTAACCCCAATTGTATCTTTCATTCTTATCATTTTGAATTGGGTTGAGTGCTTGTAATTGGGCTACAATTTGTATTGAGAGATACTTTCTTAGCCAACAAATTCTTCGTTTTAATTGTGTGAGGATTGGGTCAAATTTTGGGTAGAAAATTTGACCAAAAATTGTAAGGGTTACCTTCTTAGCCTAGAAAAGGGGAAGAGCAATTAGTGGAATTGTTGCAAATCCTTAGTGAAGCTAAGGTAGTGGATGTAGAGTTCATTTGGAACTTGAACCACTCTAAAATTCCTTGTCTACCTTTTTATTTGCAATTTCCACCACCAAGAACTTTAAAAATCCAATTCACCATCCTCTTGGTTTAGTTCGATCATTCGATCCACTCAACAATTGGTATCATAGCCTACCTCTTTGAGGATTAACAACCACAAGAGGAGTTCTTAAGAAGAGTGTGATCATCCAAAAATCAAGAGATGGCTTCTACCTCCGCTTTGAGCATGTATGAGTCTCAATCCACTACAAAACCACCCTTCTTCAATGGTGACAACTATCCATTTTGGAAGAATAGAATGTGTCTCTTCATCAAGTCTAATGACTACTTAGTTTGGGATGTCATTGAAGATGGCCCTTACATTCCATTGAAGCAAGATAGTGAAGGGAAGATGGTTTTGAAGAAAAAGGTAGAGATGAGTGGAGAAGAAAGGATGAAGATCCAAATAAATGACAAAGCTCTCCACATGCTTTTTTGTTCTTTCGGTCCGGACATCTACTCCAAAGTATCATCCATTGAGAGTGCCAAAGAAGTGTGGGACACTCTTGAGACTACCTATGAGGGAACCAATGATGTCAAGGAAACTAAGATTGAAATTCTCAATCTTAGTTATGAAAATTTCAAGATGGAGCCCGATGAGATGGTGTCTAAGATGTTTGATCGTTTCTCCACCATAGTCAATGGGCTCAAAGGATTTGGAGAGACAATACCGGAATACAAGCTTGTCCAGAAGCTACTCTACTCACTTCCCGAATCTTGGGATGGGAAGAGAACCGCCATCATAGAAGCTAAAAATTTGAAGACTTTAAAGCTTGATGAGCTAGTGGGTTCTCTCTTTACTCATGAGATTATGAAGCAAGGAAGTGAAGAAGAGAAGAAGAAGGAAGAGAAGATAGTAGAAAAGCTAGAGGTTGAAAAGAAGAAGAAGATGGGAATAGCTCTCAAAGCTCCATTACTTGAGGAGATCTCTTCTAGTGAGGAGGATGAGCTAGAAGAATTGGCTATGATAGCCAAACGATTCTCACGCTTTTTGAGGTCCAACCGGGGAAGAAAAATTCAAAGGAAGATGGACTTCAAAGGTAAAAACAAAGAAGAAGCAAGGGATCAAATCATTTGCTTCGAGTGCAATAAACTCGGCCACATACGTTCGGAGTGCCCTCAACTCAAGAAGAAGGGCTTTGAGAAGAAGAAGAAGCTCAAAGCCAAGCTTGCTACTTGGAGTGATGAGGAGTCATCCGATGATGACGAACAAGAAGTGGTCAACCTTTGCCTCATGGCACTTGAGGAAGATTCCTCTATGGTAACCTCTCACTCATCATCTTTAGATTTTACATATGATGAATTAAATGATGCATATGATGAGTTGCAAGAGGTCTATGATGAATTAGTTGAGAAATACAAGGAGTCGGTCATTAGGAATAAGAAAATTATTTCAGAACTAAATGATAAAAATGACTCACTCTCTCAAGCTAATTTAAAATTTGAGAAAAAAGATATTATGGTTGAAAGATGAACTAAATTTTTTTCAAGATGAAAATATTGACCTTAATAATCTTTTATCTCAATGTAATAGTGAACACCAAAAGGTGTTAGATGAGCTAAATAAGCTCAAAGAGTCTTTTAAAAATGTTGGTAGTGTGAAGCATGAAATAGGTGAATCTTCAAAGACAAACCAACCTAAGAAAATGACTAATTACTACAAACAAGGTAGCTTTCCTAGACATAGTAGAACTAAAAGGATTAGAAGTGTATGGGTTCCTAAGGAACTTGTAAAATCTAATAACATTGTTGCTATGTCATCTTGGATTCCTAAGGGAATCAAGGTATTGGGAGCTAACACTCATGGACCCAAAATGATTTGGGTACCAAAAACAAAAGCTTAATATCTTTGTTTGTAGGGGGAGCATTGCTACAAGGCCAAAGCACAAAGTCAAAACTCATGGTACCTTAATAGTGGATGCTCAAGGCATATGACCGGAGACAAGAGTAGATTCATGGATCTAAAGCCAAAAAGTGGAGGAGTGGTGACATTTGGTGACAACTCCAAAGGCCACATTAAAAGTATTGGCTTCATAGGTAACCACTCTAGTATTCTCATTGAAAATGTCTTGTATGTCGATGGTCTCGAACATAACTTATTGAGCATATGTAACCCCCTCGTCCCAGTCTGGCCGGATGACCGGTCTGAGTGAGCCACACGGGGAAAACCGAGTGAAAACCCCTTAAGGATTCCCCCTCGGTTAGCAACCCTATAAATTTTTTTTCTTTTTATCTTGTCTAGAGTAGTAATAAATCCTAAGTGATCATACAGCGGAACAACATACACGAGACAATCAAACGGACCCAAACCAACCTGTTTACAGCCCAATTTTAATCTTTTTAACAGGCCGTTTCGAAACACCCTTGAGGCGTATCGAAACGCCTTGACTAGGTCAACTGTCCCAGAGCCTGTACAAGGGGCCGTATCGAAACGGTGGTCAACCGTTTCGGAACGCCCACGACGGTCAATATCTCGTGGTCAACGAGATTTTGACCGTTTCGAAACCTTTACACCCGTTTCGAAACACTTTCATCTCGTGAATTTCTCAAATTTCCAGTAGCCAAAACGTTCTGATACGCGTTTCGGAACAGGGGTTTCAAAGGCCATACCGTATCGAAACGCGTTCCGATACAGGGTCCCTGAAGCCTACCCGTTCCAAAACGATCCCTCCTGTTTCGAAACGTTGGCAGTCTGCAACCTTCGAAATTGGGACTTAGGTGAGTCTTGACTGGTCTAAAGGTCCCTTAGGACCCCCTAAAGGCACACAACACCAACATACATAGTCTAGAGGCATCCATCCTAGGTTTAACATACTCAAACACTCACCAACATGGATTTAATCAATCACACGCACATGGCAAGAACACATCGAGGCAATATCAAGAAGAGCATGCTTGAAGGCTTAAATAGGCATAAGATACCAATTCAATCACATATAGTTTTACATGCCATCAAAACAACCTTAAACATTTAAAAGGCATACATCAAAATAAGCATTTGGCAAGGTACATCATGCTTACAAACCAAGTCAAGCATAAACATCAAAATCACAAATGAGTCATACAAGCTCATACAAACACACCCTCTTGCCACATTGCTTAACTACTACATAATTAACCATACTTGAGCAACAACTTGGAAAGCCCTTCTTGCCTTGCTCCGAGCTAACACCACGCTAATGATCTGCATTGTTGAACATTGAGAGCGTAAGCTATAAGCTTAGTGAGGGTGCTCTAAAACGAAAAACAACAACAATGCAGGGTTCAAGCATGTAATCCCTAAACCTCAAATCAAACATGCATAGACAATTTCACAAGTAGACCTAGCTAGTCTCTCAAATGGCATAATATGGCATCTTACATCATACTAGGCATCAAGCATTAATTTCAATAGTCATACATCAACACCATATATCACAATATATGAGCAAGTTAATTGGCCACTTTTAATTACCTCGATTGTGCGGATAAAAACCTCAACAACACTTTACCTCGGTGGGATTCCACTCCTCACCGGACCTTGCATGTGCGGGATTCCACTCATCGCCACATGCCCTATGGATGGGATTCCACTCATCATCCCGTAGAAATAAATAAAAGCTTCCGGTGGAATGTTACATCACCGTACTCCTCCTTGATGACTTAACGCCATCAAGGTCACGTACGTTTTGACTCAATTTGTGTGCACACTATCCTAATGATCGATCATTTACAACTGGTAATTATTTTAGTGCCAATTATCATAACCACATTAGATGAATATCATCAACCACCATTCATGCTCAATCTCATAGATACATATCAAGATAGACTTACACCAATCAACCACAATCACAAGGTGCATAGCCAAATAAGCATAATAGCAACTATAGAGAACAATGGCTAAATTAACAACTAGAATTAACTAGAAGTGGCCTACCAAGCACACTTTGCACACACACACACTACACATACTCGAACCAAACTTAAAACAAGTTGAAACCACTCACCGCCCTTCCTTAGCAATTCGAAACAATCCTCCTACGAACCCGGATTCGGTCCCAAAGCTCCTTCAATGATTCCTCTTGCTTCTAGCCAAGCCAAAACATATGTGTTACTTCAAAATTCAATGCTAAACTCAAACATCAACTTACTTAACAAACACAAGCCAAATTCCACAATTTCCCAAACCACGTAATCTTCCAAAACCCAATTTTCGTGCTCCCCTAAAACCATGCTGAAATCTCAATTTCCAAACACCCAAATGACTTCCAAAACATCCCAAATCACCCTCCTAACATACCCTAACCATCAGCCCTTAGTTTTCAACCTAAAACCCACCAAAAACCCAAGTTTTAATACCTTAAAATTTGCTCCAAGAACTTACTACGAATTTTCATCAAAACTCAACCAATTTGATATATAATGTGTATTTCACCATGATTAAACAAAGCCCCAACACAATTTGTTAAAACAAATCGGAAAACCCCTTAAAATCCTAACTTTGATATAAACCCTAATTTTCAAAACCCCATGTTTTTGAAATCCAAGACCATAGATAGATAGAGGATAAAGAGGAGAGTAAGAAAACATATTTACCTCTTAAAATGGTGTTGAAATCGAGTAGCAAAATCAATGGAATAGTTGTTTGAAGTTTGAGAGTGTTTGGAGAAGGGGGAGGGGGTGTTTCACGTGGGATTGTGGGGGAAAAGGGGGAGAAGATGACAATATGGAAAGTTGTCATCCTTTTTCAAATATTTTGGGTAATTCACAACATAGGTCCCTCCCCTTTTCCCAAAGCTCAATTAGGTTATTAGTTAAAGTTGAATTAATTTAATTAAATTTCATTTGACTCGAACCATAAACCCGGTTAACTCCTAGGCCCGAAACACGGGTGTTACAACTCTCTCCCACTTAAGGAATTTCGTCCCCGAAATTACCTGACTGAAAGAGATACGGAAACTGCTTTTCCATATCCTCCTTCCTCTCCCAAGTGGCCTCGTCCACACCTCTACGTTTCCACCGCACCTTCACTAACTCAACCGACCTACCCCTCAACACCTTACTGTCAGAAGCTAAGATCTCTACTGGTTCTTCTTCATAAGTCAAATCCAGATTCAATTCAATTTCTTCTACGGGCATAACATGTGATGGATCGGACCTATACTTACGAAGCATCGAAACATGGAACACATCATGTATCTTCTCAAGCTCGGATGGCAAACTCAACTGATAAGCAACCAGACCAACCCTCTTCACAATCTCATACGGTTCTATGTACCTCGGACTCAATTTCCCTTTTCGGCCAAATCTCATCACCTTCTTCCACGGAGACACCTTCAAGAATACCTTCTCACCCACTGAGAACTCAACTTCCTTCCTCTTCAAATCGACATAGGACTTCTGCCTATCCGAAGCAGCCTTCAAACGATCACAAATCAATTTTACCTTGTCTGTTGTCCCTTTGAGCAAATCTGGTACAGGTAACAATTTCTGTCCTACCTCGGCCCAACACACTGGAGTTCTACACTTCCGGCCATACAAGGCCTCAGACGGAGCCACCTGAATGCTCGACTGAAAACTATTATTGTATGCAAACTCTACTAGAGGCAGATGCTTCTCCCAAGTACCCTGAAAGTCAATGATGCAACAACGTAACATATCCTCTAAGATCTGAATAACCCTCTCTGACTGACCATCTGACTAAGGATGATAAGAAGTGCTGAAGTTCAAACGGGTACCCAAAGCTGTATGCAAACACTCCCAAAATCTAGAAGTAAACCGCGGATCTCTATCTGACACAATGGACTTTGGCACACCATGCAGTCTCACAATCTCACCAATGTATAAATCGGCCAATCTATCTAAAGTATAAGTAGTGTTGACTGCCAAGAAGTGAGCACACTTCGTAAAACGATCCACTATCACCCAAACTGAGTTCTTCTTCGTAGGAGTTAAGGGCAAACCCGAAACAAAATCCATAGTGATGTTCTCCCACTTCCATTCCGGAATTCTCAACGGCTGTAACAAACCTGAGGGAACCTGATGTTCCGCCTTCACTCTCTGACACACTAAGCACTTACTCACAAAGTCGGCCACATCTCTCTTCAAGCCAACCCAAAAGTACGCATTCTTCAAATCATGGTACATCTTCGTACTTCCAGGATGCATAGCAAACGGACTACTGTGGGCTTCAGTCAAGATCGTACATCTCAAATCACTGTCTTCTGGCATAACAATTCTGTCTTTGAAACACAAAACCCCACTAGTACTGAAACTATAGTCTGAAGATCTACCCTCAGCTATATCTTGCACGTGAGGTGCCAAAGATCTATCTAAGAGCTGTTTCTCTCTAATCAACTGACCTAGAGTAGGTCTAACCTGAAGCTCGGCTATCAAGCCACCATCTCCAGACAAACTCAATCTAGCAAACATGGCTCTCAAGTCCACGTCCACCTTCCTACTCAATGCATCGGCCACTACATTGGCCTTACCCGGATGGTACTCAATTGTAAGATCATAGTCCTTTAGCAACTCTAACCACCTACGATGTCTGAGATTCAAATCTCGCTGAGTCATAATGTACTTCAAACTCTTGTGATCGGTGTACACTGTGCATTTCTCACCGTACAAATAGTGCCTCCAAATCTTCAAAGCAAACACAACTGCAGCTAACTCTATGTCATGTGTCGGATAGTTGCGCTCATGGGTCTTCAACTGTCTAGAGGCGTAAACCACTACCCTTTTGTCTTGCATGAGGACACATCCTAGCCCTACATACGAAGCATCACTGTAAATCACATAGCTTTCCCGAACTCAGGCTGAATCAAAATCGGAGCTCGGGTCAAAGCTTCTTTCAATTTCTCAAAGGCTTTCTGTCTTGCAGCTGTCCACTCAAACTGAACACTCTTCTGAAGTAACTGTGTCAATGGAGCGGCTAACTTAGAGAAACCCTCTACAAACCTCTTATAGTATCCGGCTAAGCTTAGGAAGCTACGTACCTCTGTCACAGACTTCGGTTGCTTCCACTCAACAATGGCTTCAATCTTCTTCGGATCAACTCTAATCCCATCGGCTGACACTACATGTCCTAAAAAGACTACCTCTCGGATCCAGAATTCACACTTGCTGAGCTTCGCATACAACTGATGATCTAGCAAAGTCTTCAAAACAAGTCTCAAGTGTCGGTCATGGTATTCTTCAGTTCGCGAGTACACCAAAATGTCATCAATAAATACAACTACAAACTGATCTAGATACTGATGAAAGATCATGTTCATCATGTCCATGAAAGCTGCCGGTGCGTTAGTCAACCCAAATGGCATGACTAAAAACTCATAATGGCCATATCTAGTCCTAAAGGCCGTCTTCGGTACATCAACCTCTCTTACCTTTAGCTAGTAGTAACCCGATCTCAAACCAATCTTCGAAAAGACCGATGCTCCTCTCAACTGATCAAACAAGTCGTCAATTCTAGGCAACGGATATTTGTTCTTCACTGTCAACTGATTTAACTGCCTGTAATCTATACACATTCTCATGCTTCCATCTTTCTTCTTCACAAACAACACTGGTGCACCCCAAGGTGAAGAACTAGGCCTAATAAAACCTCTATCTGTCAATTCTTGCAACTGAGTCTTCAACTCTTTCAATTCTTTTGGTGTCATACGATACGGAGCAATCGAAACATGAGCTGAATCAGAATAAGTCTCAATGCTGAACTCTACCTCTCTGTCCGGTGGTAACCCTGGCAATTCTTCCGGAAACACACTAGGAAAATCACATACTGTCCGGATGTCCTGAGGTCTAACCTCACTCATGTTAGGGTTCATCACGTACACTAGGTATGCTTCACACCCCAACTCAACTAATCTCTTAGCCTCTAACACTGAAACCACATTGGACAAGAACTTCACGTTCTCACCCACCACTACAATCTCATAGGCATCTGTGAGCTTCAAAGAAATCCGCTTAGTCTCGAAATCTATCCTAGCTCTATGCTCCGTGAGCCAATCCATACCCAGAATCACATCGAAACCATAGAAAGGAAGTTCCATCATATCCACTGGAAACACATGCCCCTGAACCATCAACGGGCACCTTCGGTACATCTTCCTAACTACTACCGTGTCCCCAAAGGAACTAGTAACACTAACTCCTACCTCTAACATCTCACAAGGCAAATTCAAAGACCGTGCATGCTCACTCAATATATAGGAATGTGTAGACCCAGAGTCAATCAAAGAAAGCAAACCCAAAGACTGTATCGAGAAGTTACCTGCGATCACATCGGTGTCATGCTGATCCCCACGCTGAGCATAAACTCTGGCCTGACCTCCGCCCTCTGGCTGAACTGCAACTACATGTGCTATGTTCCTCTGACCATCGTTCCTCAGCTGGAAGTTACCTCTACCGCGCCCGCGGCCTCTCTGAAAGTCGTTAGCTCTAGCAGGAGCCTGAGCTGGTGCATGTCCCACCTGATGTGGACAGTCACGCCTAATGTGGTCTCTAGCACCACAACTCCAACAAGAATGATAATTTCCCCAACACTCACCGGTGTGGTTCCTCCCGCAAGTAGCACATGTGGGCAACTTCCCACCAGCTCTCTGGCCCTGATGGCCCCTACCGTGGTTACCGCCACCACGCCTATGATCAAAATGATGCATGTTGTCCCCATGCCTCTTGGCATCACCTCTATCAAAGTTGCTGGACCTCTTACCCGAACTAGATCCATCTGACCGCCTGGTCAAACTCAAACTGTGCTCTAAGTCCTTGGCCCTCGCGACCAGGACATCAAAATCAGTGTAATCTGAAGCTAGAGTATACGTCTTGATCTCTTCACTCAGCCCATATCGGAAGTGGTTACAACGCTCCACCTCAGTAGGTACAAGCTCAGGTGCATACTTACTCAATCTGACAAACCGGATCTCATAATCAGTCACAGACATACTCCCCTGAAGCAATGCCATAAACTCCCTCTTCCTCTCATCGAGGTATCACGGACCCAAATACTTCTTCTGGAAAGCTGTCTCAAAGAACTCCCAAGTGATCTCGGCCTCATCCATACCCGTGGTAATGGTGACCCACCAAGTGTAGGCATCACCCTGAAGCAGCGACTCAACACATCCCAACTTGCGCTCACCAGTACATCCCATCTGAGCAAGAATACGGACAATCTTCTCAAACCATAACTTTGATCGCTCTAGAGTAGCACCTCTAAACTCTTCGGCCCCAAGGCCCCAAAGTCTCTCTAAAGGTAATCCGGTACCCTCACCCTGATGGTGTGCTGCCTGACCCCCAGCTACAGCAGCCTGAAACGCCCGACTATTGCCTGAACCAATGGAGCTAAGTCTATCACGGCCGGTCCTTGGCCACCTTGGTCACCTTGGCCTCCTTGTGGTCCCTCTCCTTCGGGCCTGGCCTCGCCTCCCACTCCAGGTGGAGGAGGTGGTGGTGGTGGAGGTGGAGGAGGAGCTCCAACTTCAACCACAGGCTCTCTCACTTGAGTCTCAACTCTCACTACTGGCTCGACTCTCGGAGCCTCTGCCCGTGGTTCCGGTCGAACCATCCTAGGCCTCCCACGTGGTCTCATGCTACAGCTAGCAAGGTATAAACTACAACAAGAAACAGATAAGGATTACGTTTGTCAAAGCAAGGGTCCAATAGTGCTCAAGTACTCCTCTTTCCAAAAACTATTTTTAAATTAAGTAATAGTAGCAATGGGCACACACTCACACCAGACACAACATTTCATGCTTCAAAACATCATACTGACAGTCAAACATTCAAGAATTCAAGGCAAGATATGCATCGGACAACTCAATCATTTAATACATTGAGCTTACCTCACTTACCTGCCCGAGGTCTCGGTAACCTCAGGCTCTGATACCAACAAATGTAACCCCCTCGTCCCGGTCTGGCCGGATGACCGGTCCGAGTGAGCCACACGAGAAAAACCGAGTGAAAACCCCTTAAGGATTCCCCCTCGGTTAGCAACCCTATAAATTTTTTTTTCTTTTTATCTTGTCTAGAGTAGTAATAAATCCTAAGTGATCATACAGCGGAACAACATACACGAGACAATCAAACGGACCCAAACCAACATGTTTACAGCCCAATTTTAATCTTTTTAACAGGCCGTTTCGAAACACCCTTGAGGCGTATCGAAACGCCTTGACTAGGTCAACTGTCCCAGAGCCTGTACAAGGGGCCGTATCGAAACGATGGTCAACCGTTTCGGAACGCCCACGACGGTCAATATCTCGTGGTCAACGAGATTTTGACCGTTTCGAAACCTTTACACCCGTTTCGAAACACCTTCATCTCGTGAATTTCTCAAATTTCCAGTAGCCAAAACGTTTCGATACGCGTTTCGGAACAGGGGTTTCAAAGGCCATACCGTATCGAAACGCGTTCCGATACGGGGTCCCTGAAGCCTACCCGTTCCGAAACGATCCCTCCCGTTTCGAAACGTTGGCAGTATGCAACCTTCGAAATTGGGACTTAGGTGAGTCTTGACTGGTCTAAAGGTCCTTTAGGACCCCCTAAAGGCACACAACACCAACATACATAGTCTAGAGGCATCCATCCTAGGTTTAACATACTCAAACACTCACCAACATGGATTTAATCAATCACACGCACATGGCAAGAACACATTGAGGCAATATCAAGAAGAGCATGCTTGAAGGCTTAAATAGGCATAAGATACCAATTCAATCACATATAGTTTTACATGCCATCAAAACAACCTTAAACATTTAAAAGGCATACATCAAAATAAGCATTTGGCAAGGTACATCATGCTTACAAACCAAGTCAAGCATAAACATCAAAATCACAAATGAGTCATACAAGCTCATACAAACACACCCTCTTGCCACATTGCTTAACTACTACATAATTAACCATACTTGAGCAACAACTTGGAAAGCCCTTCTTGCCTTGCTCCGAGCTAACACCACGCTAATGATCTGCATTGTTGAACATTGAGAGCGTAAGCTATAAGCTTAGTGAGGGTGCTCTAAAACGAAAAACAACAACAATACAGGGTTCAAGCATATAATCCCTAAACCTCAAATCAAACATGCATAGACAATTTCACAAGTAGACCTAACTAGTCTCTCAAATGGCATAATATGGCATCTTACATCATACTAGGCATCAAGCATTAATTTCAATAGTCATACATCAACACCATATATCACAATATATGAGCAAGTTAATTGGCCACTTTTAATTACCCCGATTGTGCGGATAAAAACCTCAACAACACTTTACCTCGGTGGGATTCCACTCATCACCGGACCTTGCATGTGCGGGATTCCATTCATCGCCACATGCCTTACGGATGGGATTCCACTCATCATCCCGTAGAAATAAATAAAAGCTTCCGGTGGAATGTTACATCACCGTACTCCTCCTTGATGACTTAACGCCATCAAGGCCACGTACGTTTTGACTCAATTTGTGTGCACACTATCCTAATGATCGATCATTTACAACCGGTAATTATTTTAGTGCCAATTATCATAACCACATTAGATGAATATCATCAACCACCATTCATGCTCAATCTCATAGATACATATCAAGATAGACTTACACCAATCAACCACAACCACAAGGTGCATAGCCAAATAAGCATAATAGCAACTATAGAGAACAATGGCTAAATTAACAACTAGAATTAACTAGAAGTGGCCTACCAAGCACACTTTGCACACACACACTACACATACTCGAACCAAACTTAAAACAAGTTGAAACCACTCACCGCCCTTCCTCAGCAATTCGAAACAATCCTCCTACGAACCCGGATTCAATCCCAAAGCTCCTTCAACGATTCCTCTTGCTTCTAGCCAAGCCAAAACATATGTGTTACTTCAAAATTCAATGCTAAACTCAACCATCAACTTACTTAACAAACACAAGCCAAATTCCACAATTTCCCAAACCACATAATCTTCCAAAACCCAATTTTCGTGCTCCCCTAAAACCATGCTGAAATCTCAATTTCCAAACACCCAAATGACTTCCAAAACATTCCAAATCACCCTTCTAACATACCCTAACCATCAGCCCTTAGTTTTCAACCTAAAACCCACCAAAAACCCAAGTTTTAATACCTTAAAATTTGCTCCAAGAACTTACTACGAATTTACATCAAAACTCAACCAATTTGATATATAACGTGTATTTCACCATGATTAAACAAAGCCCCAACACAATATGTTAAAACAAATCGGAAAACCCCTTAAAAATCCTAACTTTGATATAAACCCTAATTTTCAAAACCTCATGTTTTTGAAATCCAAGACCATAGATAGATAGAGGATAAAGAGGAGAGTAAGAAAACTTATTTACCTCTTAAAATGGTGTTGAAATCGAGTAGCAAAATCAATGGAATAGTTTTTTGAAGTTTGAGTGTGTTTGGAGAAGGGGGAGGGGGTGTTTCACGTGGGATTGTGGGGGAAAAGGGGGAGAAGATGACAATATGGAAAGTTGTCATCCTTTTTCAAATATTTTGGGTAATTCACAACATAGGTCCCTCCCCTTTTCCAAAAGCTCAATTAGGTTATTATTTAAAGTTGAATTAATTTAATTAAATTTCATTTGACTCGAACCATAAACCCGGTTAACTCCTAGGCCCGAAACACGGGTATTACATTATAAGTCAATTGTGTGATAAAGGATTTAATGTTTTAATTGATAAAAATGGGTGCAAAATTGTTGACATTAAATCTAATAATATTATACTCATAGGTCATCGCATAGGGAACATATACATGGTGCATCTAGATGACATACATACATCTCATGCATGCTTAGTAGCACAAAATGAAAATGATGCATGGTTGTGGCATAGGAAACTAGGACATGCTAGCATTAGTGTTTTAGAAAAACTAGTTTCCCTTGATCTAGTTAGAGGTTTACCCAAGATTAAATTTTCAAACGATAAAATTTTTGAGGCATGCTCTAAGGGTAAACAACATAAGTCTTCCTTTAAATCCATTAATGATGTTTCTACAAGTAGATGTTTACAACTTATCCATATGGATTTATTTGGGCCAATTAGGATTATGAGCTTGGGTGGTAAATCTTATGCATTTGTACTTGTTGATGATTTTTCTAGATTTACTTGGGTTCTATTTTTAAGTACTAAAGATGAGGCTTTAGAAAAATTCATCACATTTTCAAAACTAACCCAAAATGATCTTGAACTTAGAATTTCACATATTAGAAGTGATCATGGAACCGAGTTTCAAAATTTAGGGTTTGAAGATTTTTTAAATGAAAATGCTATTAGCCACAATTTTTCGGCTCCTCGAACTCCTCAACAAAACGGGGTAGTTGAGAGGAAAAATAGAACTTTGCAAGAAATGGCTAGAACCATGCTTTGTGAAAATAATTTACCTAAATATTTTTGGGCGGAAGCCACAAACATCGCTTGCTATATTGTTAACCGAGTAATGATTAGGCCAATTTTAAAGAAAACACCTTATGAAATTTTAAAATCTAAAAAGCCTAACATTAGCTATTTTCACCATTTTGGTTGCAAGTGTTTTGTTTTAAATAATAGAAAAGACAACTTAGGTAAATTTGATGCAAAAAGTGATGAATTTATTTTCATAGGATACTCTTTAACCTCTAAAGCCTATCGAGTATTTAACAAGAGAACTTTAGTAGTAGAAGAATCTATACATGTTGTATTCGATGATAACCTCCTTTCAAGGAAGGATTCTTGTGATGATGATGATGTAGGAATCATAAATGCCTTTGATGGAGGACAAACTTCAAAGGAAGATGAGATTCCAACAAAAGAAGAGGACACACAAGATCCACCTCTTGAAGCGTTAAAGGACTTGGCTCTTGAGGAAAAGGAAGTGAGCTACCCAAGGGAGTTCAACTATGTCAAAGATGGTGAAATCTTGGGTGATCCATCCAAGGGGGTAACCACTCGATCTTCTCTTAGATTAATGAATCATGTTGCATTTATCTCATGCATAGAGCCTAGGAATATAAAAGAAGCATTGAAAGATGATTTTTGGATTATGGTCATGCAAGAAGAGTTAAATCAATTTGAGAAAAGTAATGTTTGGACATTAGTTGATAGGCCTAGTAATCAATCTACCATAGGAACTAAATGGGCCTTTAGGAACAAGCTAGATGAGAGTGGTAACATTGTGAGAAATAAAACTAGACTAGTAGCACAAGGTTACACTTAAGAAGAGGGAATAGATTTTGATGAAACCTATGCACCCGTAGCTAGAATGGAAGCCATTAGGATGTTGCTTGCATATGCATGTTATCGTGATTTCAAGCTTTTCCAAATGGATGTTAAAAGCGCGTTTTTAAATGGGTTTATAAATGAGGAAGTGTATGTGGAACAACCACCGGGTTTTGAAGACTCAAAATTTCCAAATCATGTTTTCAAACTCACTAAAGCTCTTTATGGTTTAAAACAAGCTCCTAGAGCTTGGTATGAAAGACTTTCAAACTTTTTAATTGAAAAAGGTTTTGAAAAAGGCAAGGTGGACACTACACTTTTTATAAAAAGGTATAAAAATGACATCTTAGTAGTACAAATTTATGTTGATGATATTATTTTTGGTTCTACTAATGAATGTTATTGCAAAGAGTTTGCTAAGCTAATGCAAGGTGAATTCGAGATGAGCATGATGGGGGAGCTCTCATTCTTTTTGGGACTCCAAATCAAGAAAAAGAAGGATGGCACCTTGATACGTATCCGGTTGTGTGATGACCGAATTCTTATGTGATGTTGCCCGATCGTGATTCTAGTATGAAGTTGCAAACTTGAAACTTGAGTGTGGAAGTGATGTATATGGAATGAAGATGGTGAAGGTTGTTGTTTTAATAGGTGCTAGAATGGTTGGTGATTATGGTTTGAAAGATAAATGTAAGGGAAAAAATGGATAGAAGTTGATATGGATATATGGAATAGAATCGGTGTAGAACAAGGAAGAACCAACAAGATAGTGAATGTTGACCCAAACCTTACACGTTCTTACCCTTTGTGAAATGATGGAAGAAGGTTGGATTGTGACCCTTTAGCTATAATTGAGCTAAGAACCAACAATATAATCAAATGGAAGTGATGGTGGAATGGTGGAACGTGACCCGCTAGCTAAAAAGCTAGGAACCAACGCTATAAATAGAATGGAATGAAAAAGGGGAAAATTTGCCACAAGACTAGCTTGAAAGCCAATAAAGTTCTTAAAGAACAATGAAGAGAACACTCTCATATATTTTCATCAAAAAAAAGGTCTCTTACAAAGGAAAATGAGCATCCTATTTATAGTACATGGCAGCCTAGAATTTGAATGGACAAAACAATGCATTAAGGCTCCAATTTATGACATTCAATGGTTTGTCTTCAATCCTATCAAGTGTGGCTGGCCATTTGTGTAATTTAGAATGAATTTCGACATAATAAGGCTTGAATGAAGACTTATACACGTCCAAGTGATGGATCCCTTGATATTCCACTTGCTTGGCTCTTAAAAGTGCATGTAGATGACTTGGAATGAATCTGCCCATGTTTGCATCTAAGTGTATGTGTCTCTTCCACTTCCTTTCTTTATTTCTCAACTTTATTGTCTGAATAAAAGCATAATAAAGTCTTCTAAATGCTTCATCCTCCATGGAATTCAAAAAGACTCTCTCCTTAAATGGTGATAAAGATGGCATGTCTCGTTGAAGAAGATGAAAAGTCTTCAATTGTTTCCATCTTAATCCCAACGTGTAATGACACTAAAAACACATAAAATATTAATCAAAATATGATAAAAATGTTATGCAAACTTAAAGAATTAATTGAACAAGTTCAATGAATGAACTAGTTTAATTAATGAACCTACGTGCTTAAATGAAACACATACATAAGTGAAGTATTTTCATAAATGAAGTGCTTGCATAAATGCAACAACAAGCATATTTATTCTCATGGAATGAATGAACTATTATGCAACTACTCATGCAAATTCTTATGTAACTTATTTCAACTTTCCAACAAACTCAAAACGTTGCAAGATCTAATTGTTGTTGTCATTTCTTCATTCATTTTCCAGCATTGGCAAAGCAAACTTTCCACAGCATCTTGAATCATTTTAGCTCTTGCACGAGTCATAGGACCTCTAGGAAATTCATTGGAATTCTTGCTAGTTGTGGTCACATCACACCTTCATCAATCAAGCAAAGTACATAAAGGACATGCTCAAGAAGTTTGGCTTGAGGAATGCAAAGCCTCAAGCCACACCTATGAGCTCATCTACAAAGCTTGACAAAGATGAAAGAGGTAAGTGTGTTGACTCTAAGCTTTACCGTTCTATGATTGGATCATTGCTTTACCTTACCGCAAGTAGACCCGATATCTTGTTTAGTGTTTGCTTGTGTGCTAGGTTTCAAGCTAGTCCTAGAGAGTCTCACCTTATTGCCGTTAAGAGAATCTTTAGGTACCTTAGAGATACTCCTTGTTTAGGTCTTTGGTACCCTAGAGACTCCACCTTCAACCTTCATGCTTATTCGGATGCGGATTATGGGGGATGTAAAATCGATAGGAAGAGTACTTCGGGAACTTGTCAATTCCTAGGTAGTATGCTCATATCTTGGTTCTCTAAGAAACAAAATAGTGTAGCCTTATCTACCACCGAAGCCGAGTACATATCCTTAGGGAGTTGTTGTGCTCAAGTCCTTTGGATGAAGCAACAACTCTTAGATTATGGTATTAAAGTTGAAACCATACCCCTCAAATGTGATAACACTAGTGCTATATGTTTGACAAAAAATCCCATCCAACACTCTAGAACCAAACACATAGAAATAAGACATCATTTCATTAGAGATCATGTCCTTAAAGAAGATGTGGTTATAGAGTATGTTGACACCTTAAATCAATTAGCGGACATATTTACAAAACCTTTAGACAAATAGCGTTTTTGGTCCCTTAGGAGAGAGTTAGGTCTAACTAGCCTATCTTGACATTTTAGGACCTCTTTTGTGCTTAAAATTGCTTGATCTTGTGAAATGCCATGTTTATGTGTTTTTACTCCTAATTTCATCCATGCCTATAGCTAGGGGGAGTATGTTTATGTTTGCATATGTTTTTCCTGCTAATTCATGTCATTCATGCAAGTTAGGCCTTAGAAAATTTCATTTTTCTGCACTTTTAGAGCCTCATCTGCACTTCCAGGCCCAGGTGTATCGAAACGGGTCCACCTGCTTCGATACGGATGCTTTAAATTTCTATCTGAGAGAAGAGCGTTTCGAAACACCTTCTAAGGGTTTCGAAACGTTTTGGCTACTACCAAGGGGTGTATCGAAACAAGTTTCGATACGAGTCAACGGGATTCGATACGGTCAAACCCGTATCGAAACGGTCAGCTGGTGTTGAAAAATCGGTCAAATTTTTGTGCCCGCATTTCGAAACAGTCAACACCGTTCCGAAACGGATTCGTGGACTGCTTTAAAAGGGGCTTTTAATGTTAAAGTTAAACACAAATTAAAACTCTCTCAAAACCCTAAAAACCCTAGAATCAATTTTTCCTATAAAAACCCTCTAAACCTCATTATTTTCACCAAATCTTGAGGGCTTTTTCTCTTAAACACAAGTCTAAGCAAGCATCAACAATATTGTGCAAGGATTTTCACATATTCATCCAAAATCCCAATTTAAGGTATATTTTCCTCTTTTTCTTTTTCCTTCAATTTGTATTCGAATCTTAGGTTAAAATTTTTTAAATTTGTATAGTTTATATGTTTTGATACTTGGGTTTTTCAAATCTTGTAAAAAAGTTTCAAAATCTTCAATTTTTTGATTCGAATATATAAATTTTCACTCGTATTTTCTTTACTGTTTTTCTCTTAAAATTTTTTGTTTTGTATATTTGTTTTTTTAAGGTTTTTTTAAACCTAAGTGGGATTTATCATTGGATTGAATTACGAAATCTCATGCATACACTTAAACTTGTTTTAAATCGCTTGTTTAATGTTTTTAGGATGGCTACGGAGAATGTTAACAAAAAGCGTAAGACCGGTCAAGCAAGTGATTCGAGTATCCGTCCTAATCTCACCCAGCTGTTTGCCAAATCTCTTCGAACTCAAGAGATGAGAGATCGTTTCACCTATGTCAAAGAGTTTGAAATTCATCGTGAGCGTGTTGTTGACCTCTCGTTCCTTGACTCCAAACGATTTCTCTTCCGTTACCTCGAGCGTTTAAGAGAATGAGATTTCCTTATCTTGTTGAGCATTCCGGACATTTGCTACAAACACATGGTACTTCTCTTTTACTCCAATGCTCAATTCATTAATAATGAAGATAATTCTGAAGTGGTTGGCCTTGAGTCTTTTATCTTGGGCAAAAGGATTGTCATTGACATCCCTTTCTTAGAGTCTACGTTTGCTCTTAAGAATGAAGGAATTGAGAATGAGAGTCACTTTGGTTCTCACACCGGTTCGGTGCTTACTTTGGATGCGCACGATCGTTTCCTTCATTTGATGGTCTCATGGTTCCTTCGCCCCTCTGGAGGTAAATATTCTCACATTCGTCAAGTAGACTATTTTTGGCTTGAGTGTTTCCGTCGTGGTGAGCGCCCTAATCTTGTTAAGATCATGTTTGCCGAGATAGTCAATAATGTTAAGCTTCGTGACACCGATCCACTAAAATCTTTCACTTATGGGACTGTTTTAAGTCACATCTTTAGTGTGCTTCGTCTTGATTGTACCTACGACTCTCCAGAACCCCGCAAGTCAAAAATTGGTGAGTCCTCTCTTCGTAAGTCTGTTTTTCGCTATGTAAACAACGGGCATTGGGAACGTGTTGATAGGGAAGCACCTCCTCCTCCTCCTCCCATTGAACCTCAACCCCAAGCTCAAGTTGCGAACAATGAAGCTCTCACGGCTTTCCTTACCGAGCGGTTCAACACTTTGGACACTACCATGTCTAGAGGTTTTGGTGCTCTCGATACACGCTTGTAATCCGTAGAGGATCGTCTCCTTGCCAATGAGAATCGACTCCAATCACTTGAGAATCAACAATCGGCCATGAACATGTCCTTCTCCACCTTTTATGGCCAATGGATGAAGTTTTGTCGTTCTCAAGTCAAGAGCGATGATGAGTCCACGGATGATGATGGTGACGACGAGGCCTAGATTTCTCATGACATATCATATTAGCTATGCATTTTAGGTTTAAGTTTGCATCTTTATTTCTTATGCTTTATGAACCTATGCTTTTGATTTTATTTGGGATTATGCTTTGAACTTATTATTTGAGATTTATGTTTTGGATATTTTAATTTTATGAATTAATATTATGTTGCTTATTGCTTATTGCTTAATGATTATTGCTATTAACCCTATCTCTTCTCTATGAGCATTGTTTCTTATTTTTGATCTAACAAAAAAGGGGAGAAGTAATCTAAGAGCCAAAATTCGTTTTTAAATGTTTTAAGTGTTTTTAAGTTTTAAACCTTGAATTTAAATCCTTAAATCTTTTTAAAAACTTTAAAAATCTATCTTAAATTGAGGGGGGTTAGAATATGTTCAAAATTTTCAAAACTTTTAAAAATTCTAACTTTGGTTTTGTTATATCAAAAAGGGGGGAGATTGTGAAACTGATATTTTAATTTTTGATATAACTAAAGAACCTAATGACTAAATTGAAAATGTAAAAACGAATTTTTAAGTCCTCAAACCTCTCTACATGTTTTAAACAAAATGCCTAAGTTAAAAACTAAGTTTATCAAATATTTTCTAAGTGTTCTTAAAGCCAAAAAAATGATTTTCGAGTCACCGTTTCGAAACTGTGAGTCCATGTTTCGAAACGGGTATCGAAACGTTTTCAACACTGCCAACCCGTGTTTCGAAACAAGTTTCAAAACGGTTGAAGAACATTGAGCAACCGTATCGAAACGACATCAAGTGTTTGGAAACGGGTTTAAAATTGATTTGAAAAATATGACCGTTGAATGTTTTTAACTGGTTTTAAAGAAGTAGTTAAGGCGTATCGAAACGATCTCAAGACGTTTCGATACGGTCCTTGACAGTGGCAAACTGTTTCGAAACAAGTTTCGAAACGGGCTCTTAGCATATCGAAAGAGGTCTAGCCGTTTCGATACGGGCTATTTAATGCACCCCAACGGCTCTTTCTATTTTGGTATGTTTCGAAACAAGGTCGGACATTTCGAAACGGTTGGTTGCAGACTGCATTTATGGAGGGAAGATAACACCCCCAACGGCTCTATTGATGAATGCAACAACCACAACGGCTAGAATTCAATGAGAAGGTATAAAAGGGACCTCTAAAAGCCTCAGCAACAACTATTGGTCCTAAAGCAAACATCCAAACATCAAATCCAAGCATTTGTGCCTAAATCCTAATATTATCTTGTAACCCCAATTGTATCTTTCATTCTTATCATTTCAATTGGGTTGAGTGCTTGTAATTGGGCTACAATTTGTATTGAGAGATACTTCCTTAGCCAACAAATTCTTTGTTTTAATTATGTGAGGATTGGGTCAAATTTTGGGTAGAAAATTTGACCAAAATTTGTAAGGGTTACCTCCTTAGCCTAGAAAAGGGGAAGAGCAATTAGTGGAATTGATGCAAATCCTTAGTGAAGCTAAGGTAGTGGATGTAGAGTTCATTTGGAACTTGAACCACTCTAAAATTCCTTGTCTACCTTTTTATTTGCAATTTCCACCACCAAGAACTTTAAAAATCCAATTCACCCCCCTCTTGGTTTAGTTCGATCATTCGATCCACTCAACAACAAGGCTCACACTCAACAATGCATAGGCCCACACAACACTACTTATACCACTATAGCAGAAGGATTCGCTATACACGACTTGATATCAGCTAGCAACTTCTTCTAACTTGGAACCAAGTGATTGTTGAAGGCCAAAGGAACATGCTGAAACCCACTATGTATTTGAAATAGAAAAGACCAACCATAAATTTTCTATCAACCTCATTTCCAACAGTCCACCTTCAATTGAAATCAGACTACCAATGAGCACAACCACTCAAATGTACTATAATCTATGGATACAACCAAGGTAGCATCTCATCAAACAAAACTCCTAATAAAAATAATTTATGTTCTTTCGGCCTAAACCAATCATAACTGATTTAAAATTCATCATTGTCCTATTCAATCACAAAATTCAACTACCCCATCGACCTTCCATGCAAGACACAAAAGCCACTTCCTCTAAAGATAGAGGATCTCAATACACCGCCACCATCCAAGGCACTGAAGCTAGAGATAACAAACTCTCATACATTCATAATTTCATAATCTATGTAAATTCAAATTCAATCCTCATATCTACCGCAACAAAAAAGCATGTACTTCATAGTCTCGTTCTGATTTAAAACATATCTAAGAATCGCAGCTAGCATAAAATTTTCAGATTAATCAAACAAGAAAATGAACAGCTTAAAAACCTTACCTTTAATGTGATTAACTATATTCGTATTTCAATTTGACAGACTCTAAAGCAATCTATCGCCCATAAATCATAAATTGTAGAACTAATGTTTTGATATAATAATTGAAAAATAGTTTTGAATTAAATTGAAAAGATTTCAAAAATGCCTTTAAAGTCCAAACAACTTGAAAATATGTTTGAAATGGTTTCATAGGTTTTCAACATGTCTAAAACGCTTTTTAAATGTCTAAAATATCATTTTTTACAAGGTTCGTATCGATACACCTTGATCTGTATCGATACCACCATTTCCAGTAAGCAAAACCTAGATGCAGGGCTAGTGGTATCGAAACCACCTTTCTGGTATCGAAACCAGTCTGACTTTTTCAGCCTCCAACGACTATTTCCATAATAGGACCATTTCGATACGCCCACGCGAGTATCGATACACAAGGCACCAGAAGTGGAAATTTTACATGGAAATCAGTCTCCAACGGCTCCACACTATTCCTAACGACTAGTAACGGCCATAAGCTCATTTCAATCAATAAAAGGAAGGCTAGAACACATGAAGATGGTTAGAGACAACATCCAAGCAATATGGTCAAGAGAATTAGAGTCTAAATCTTTATTTTACTATTCTCTTGTACATAGTCTTTAGAGAGAGCTTAATTGTAAATCATTTGTTCTCGTGTGAGCTTAAATTTGTGTAAACACCCACCTTGTGAGGTTTTAAGTTTACCTAACAAATCCCTTGTAAAAGGAGAGGATCTAGTTTAGCCTTTAGAGAAAAACTAGAGTTGGTTCTATCTTAGCCAAGTCCAAAAGATAGGGTTGTAATGGTTTCCTCCTAAACCGGTACAAGGGGACGAATTCATTTTTGAGTGAATTAGAAAATCCTTAGTGGTGTGCTAAGGTAGTGGATGTAGGTGCTTAGTTAATAGCTTGAACCACTCTAAAATCATTGTGTCACTTTTCTACCTTTATTTCGATTTTAGCCAATTTAACCACCAAACATTTACGACCCTCCTTGACAATTTCAATGATTGATTCGAGCGTGCTACAAAGTCCAACAATTTGTATCAAAGCCTCGTCTCCATCGAAGGACTAACATCCGGGAGTAAAGATCATTTCCTCGAAGTTCATCGTTTATGAAAATGACAAGATTTGAAGAAGGCCGCTCTATCTCGTGTCCTCCACTCTTCGAAGGAGAAGCATACTTTCAATGGGCAAATATCATGAAATTCTTCATCAAGTCTCAAGACTATGAGGTTTGGGACATCATTGAAGACGGGTATTTGGAAGCTCCGAAAAAGAAGAAAAAGCAAAGGAGTGCCAAAAAGACCAAGACAAAACTAAACATCAAGGTGATGCACATTCTCTATTGTGGCATTAACGAAGAAGTTTCCAAGAGGATCTCCACATGAAAAAGTGCCAAAAAATTGTTGGAGAAACTTGAGAAGCTTTATGGCAACAAGAAGGGAGAAAAGAAAGATGATGATCAATCATGTGCAAACCTTCTCTCCAATCCAAAGGTGGATGGTGTTTTGGCTCTCGATGAGCCTAAGGTATCTTCTAACTCAAGTGATTTTATTCATACTCTTTTGATGAGTTGCAAGATGCTTTCGATGAATTATTTTTAGAATTTGAAACCATGAATTCCAAATTTAAGAAAATGATTTCAAAACTTGAATTTGAAAATAATTTTCTTTTGAAAATAAAATTGGATTTTGAAAACCAAAATAAAATTTTGAAAAAATAATTTATAGTTTTCAAAAACAAGTAAAGATGTTTTAGAAAAAGAAAATCTTGATTTGAAAGTTAAGCTTGAAAGCTTAACAAAAGAAAAAGAAATTATTTTTAATAATTCATCTTGTCACATAATGGCAAAATGCTCACATTGCCATTATCATGGTCATTCCTTACATACTTGTCATATTAAGAAGAGAAAATCTTATAGGATTAGACAAGTATGAGTTCCTAAGGGAACTAAACACATTGTGACTAACGTAAATGGATCCAAAGTAATTTAGATACCAAAAATCAAGTGAATATCTTTTATAGGTGTGTTGGAGAAATGAGAAGAAATACAAAGACATGAAAATGCTCTAGTCACACAAGGGAAGAAATTGGGTAACCTCTAAGCTTATAGCTTTTATTTTCTTTTATCTTTGGTTATCTAATTTTCGTTTTAAAGTCTTGGATTATTTGTTAAGCCTAACAATGATGCTTGAGTAAGGGGGAGTCATTTTAAAACCAAAATTCTTATTTGTGTCATTTTTTAACCTCCTAAGTTATTTTGAACTTAAAATTATTTAAATTCTTTTTGATATAACAAAAATAGGGAGAAATGGTTTGAAAAATTGACTTTTCAAGAGAATAAAGGGGAGCTTTATCTTCTTTTAATTTTTGAAATTTATTATTTAAAATTTTAAAATACAAAGGGGGAGAATCCCAAACAATTTTTCAAGTTGGTTTTATTATATAAAAAAGGAGAGATTGTAGAACTAATGTTTTGATATAATAATTGAAAAATAGTTTTGGACTAAATTGAAAAGATTTCATAAATGCCTTTAAAGTCCAAACAACTTGAAAATATGTTTGAAATGGTTTCATAGGTTTTTAACATGTCTAAAACGCTTTTTAAATGGCCAAAATATCATTTTTACAAGGCTCGTATCGATACACCTTGATCCGTATTGATACCACCATTTACAGTAAGCAAAACCCAGATGCAGGGCTAGTGGTATCGAAACCACCTTGTTGGTTTCAAAACCACCTTGCTGGTATCGAAACCAGACCGACTTTTTCAGCCTCCAACGGCTATTTCCATAATAGGACCGTATTGATACGCCCACGCGAGTATCGATACCGAAGGCACTAAAAGTGGAAATTTTACATGGAAATCAGTCTCCAACGGCTCCAAACTATTCCTAACGGCCATAAGCTCATTTCAATCAATAAAAGGAAGGCTAGAACACATGAAGATGGTTAGAGACAACATCCAAGCAATATAATCAAGAGAATTAGAGTCTAAATCTTTATTTTACTATTCTCTTGTACATAGTCTTTAGAGAGAGCTTAATTGTAAATCCTTTGTTCTCGTGCGGGCTTAAATTTTTGTAAACACCTACCTTGTGAGGTTTTAAGTTTACCAAACAAATCCCTTGTAAAAGGAGAGGTTCTAGTTTAGCCTTGAGAGAAAAATTAGAGTTGGTTCTATCTTAGCCAAGTCGAAAAGATAGGGTTGTAATGGTTTCCTCCTAAACCGGTAAAAGGGGACGAATTCATTGTTGAGTGAATTGGGAAATCCTTAGTGGTGTGCTAAGGTAGTGGATGTAGGTGCTTAGTTAATAGCTCGGACCACTCTAAAATCATTGTGTCACTTGTCTACCTTTATTTCGATTTTAGCCAATTCAACCACCAAACATTTACGACCCTCCTTAACGATTTCGGTGATCGATTCGAGCGTACTACAAAGTCCAACATAAATGACTCTTTAAATGAATCATAAACACCTGAAAACCAAAGCAAAATAAGAAAAATAACACACTTTTAAGTTTAATAGATTAAAAAATTCTTAGTGATAAGAGATTACCTTTTCAAAAAAAATCTCATATGTCATTGACAACGAAGCTTAGGAATTACAGCGACGAGAAAGTTAAAAGGAGAAAAAGAGAGAAATGCTCATATCATAAACAATAAGAGAGCTCTACCTCCGAATCTGGTGATAATTAAAACAAAAAAGATCTTAAATTTTTGTTGATAAAACCACCTAAAAATGAACTACAAGCAAAGAAACCCATTGAAAAAACAATCAGAACGCAGAGAATGACAAGGAAAAGTTAACAAAATTTCAGGGCAATCTTATATAAAATGCCAAGAATTGTGTAATACCTAAGGGAGTGGTAGGATTGACATTCTCAAGAATTTAATCAAAAAGCGCTACTATTAGGAGTTATTTATTACCTCATGGTAGAAATAATTTTAATTCAAACAAAGAAATGAGATTTTGGAAGAAAAAAATTCCATCTGATAATAATTTTTACCACTATCTAAACACACCCTAAATGTATTTTTTCTTTCCATATTTAAGTGATCAAAATGTAAACTTACTAATAATAGGGTGACCATGTAGTTTAAAAAAATTAGGATAAAATGCACAAATGATCACCAAACTATCTTAAAAAATACAAAATAGTCACTAAACTTTCAAAAGTTACATAATAGGCATTGGACTTTAATTTTTATTACAAAATAGTCATTGAGTCTTTAACTGTTGTTAAGTGTGTGATGTGACCGTTATAAAAAGTTGTAAAATAACACATTTAATCATCTATTTCAGTTTTTAAAATCAACTATAAAACTAATTCAAGCCTTTTCTTTTGAAGAAATAATTTTGAATGTTTTCATGGATGTGCCGATTTCTTTTATCTGTGTAAAAATGAATCAAGTGGTTTTCTTTGTTTGATTTGCACTTAATGGTTTCTTTGCATATATTGAATTCAAAAGGGGAAGTAAGTGAACAAGCAGAAGTTGTTGAGTGACGCTGACAATAATAAAGATGGGTTGTGTTCTTTTGGGAAGAACAGTTATTAAATTATTACATTTTTAATAAATTATTAAATAGTTGGGTGAATGAAATAGAAACAAAGGAATAGGTACAATACTAAATAAGTAGTTTATCTTAATATTTAATATGACCAAATTATTTTTAATAAAAAAACAAGACTAAAATAATATAATGTATAATTAATGAGAGTTAAATTTATTAATTTTTTTAATTAGGACTAAATTGATTAAACGTGTAAATATAAAAAATTTTGTGGCCATCTCGTCACCCAGTTAACAGCTCAGAGACCATTTTATAACAAAAATAAAGTTTAATACCATTAAGTAACTTTCGAAAGTTCGGTGACCATTTTGTATCTGTTAGAATAGTTTAGTGACCATCTGTGTACACCCTAAAATTTAAACAATCGTGATTTACCTTCGCAAAACGTCACCGTAAAAGCGGTAAAAACAAATAAGGGAAAGCTCCGCTTGAAGACTGTACAACAAACAGCAACAAAGTTGCAAATTATCATTGTTAAAACAAAGAGAGAATCAAAACATTCCAAAGAGATTCCAATTTCGTCTTTAAGTTTAGCTGTTTGGATCGGATCTGAGGTAAGTTTCTTCTCGATTCTTGTATAATTTTCAATCTTTTTGCTCAATTCTCCCGAAATCAAAATCCACTCTTCCTGTTTGGCTAACCGTGTCTTGAACGTCGGATTTGGTTATCATCGCATGGAAAAGTAGAAGAAAATGTTGACGAAGTTTGAGACGAAGAGTAATCGGGTGAAAGGACTGAGTTTCCACACTAAGAGGCCTTGGATCTTAGCCAGTCTGCACAGTGGCGTTATCCAGTTATGGGACTATCGAATGGGGACTTTGATTGATCGATTCGACGAACATGATGGCCCAGTTCGCGGTGTCCATTTCCACATGTCTCAGCCTTTGTTTGTCTCCGGAGGTTCGTATTTCTTCTCTTTGCGCCTCAATTTCATCTCTGCTTCATAAATCTCGTTGTTTGTTTTACTGATCTTTGCTCCCTTTTTATTAATTGTTACTGTACGGCATCTGAGAAATATTAGGGGTAAGATAATGCTGGTTGGACTTGATTTAGACCTTCTAGATCTCATGTTCTTGAGTGATGAATGTAGTTGAACGGTAGATGGAATACAAGAGAAATTCATATCCGCATAAACACATGATATAAATTTATTCAGGTGGTGCTTCTAAAGCATAGATATATTTATGTTTTATTTTTGGATAAATTGTTATTTTTATTTGCCTCCCAAAATAATCTAAAAGTCTTCTAGTAGTGAGTAGATGCAACAAGGGGCAACATAGAATTACCGCTGAAAAGGATTCTAACTAGCACATAATCTCTGTTTATTGGGTGTATCGGCTGCTGCAGTTCAGCTTTGAACCTTAGCTTTCATGTCCTTCACAATTTGCTTGAGAGCAGAAGCTTGACATGATATTTTGCCTGACTATTACATGGTTCGATTCCTAGGTTTCAATATATAGTAGATATAACCATGGTGCTAGTCAAGGAAGTTGAGAAACAAACAAGTGGTTTAGTTATTCATGAATAAATACTATGGAAGGAAAATCCGGGAATACAACGAATATAATGCAATTTTGGCTGACGGACCGAGAGAATTAACTCGCTATTCAAGCTTGCACCTTAGATACTAAACTTCTCTGTGAATAGAATTGTTGCTGCCAAGGAGTGCTGTTGAATTTATTATCTAGAAAATTTCTGTATCTGTTCAACTTGCGCAAGGAGGACCTGGATCATTTGAAAACTTTTTGGCTCAAAAGTTTTCATTGTTCCATGATTTTTTTTTTACAAAAATAGGGTTCTTGTGCAATGCAAGTGATAATAAAAATTGATGTTTTTGTTTTCAGGGGATGACTACAAGATAAAGGTCTGGAACTACAAGTTGCACAGATGTGTTTTCACCCTTCTTGGACATCTTGACTACATTCGAACTGTGCAGTTCCATCATGAGAATCCTTGGATTGTGAGTGCCAGTGATGATCAGACTATTCGCATATGGAACTGGCAGTCACGAACTTGTATCTCTGTTTTAACTGGTCATAATCATTATGTTATGTGTGCCTCATTCCATCCTAAAGAAGACCTTGTTGTCTCGGCTTCCCTTGATCAGACTGTTCGAGTTTGGGATATTAGTTCTTTGAATAAGAAAACTGCCTCTCCAGTGGATGATATTTTACGTTTGAGTCAGATGAACTCAGATCTTTTTGGTGGAGTTGATGCAGTTGTTAAATATGTGTTGGAAGGTCATGACCGAGGAGTAAATTGGGCTGCATTTCATCCCACCTTACCTTTAATAGTCTCTGGTGCAGATGATCGGCAAGTGAAATTATGGCGTATGAATGGTATTTATTAGAAAACATTGCCTTCTCCATTTATATTTCATTAGCTAGATATATAGGTTAATGCTTTTCATAAATACACATTCGCCAATTAAAATCTTCATAAAAAACTAACCCTTTTTCCCCCTTAAATTTTATATATGCTACATAGGCCTTGGCTTTTAAGCCAAGCTATGTCAACTTCTCCATTATATTTCCTGAAGCTGGGGATTTAGACCCCTAAATATTTTGTGGGATTAATTAAATTGTTTATTTCTTTGCAGAGACGAAGGCTTGGGAAGTGGATACTTTTAGAGGACATACAAATAATGTATCATGTGTTATGTTCCATTCCAAACTAGACATCATTGTATCTAATTCCGAGGATAAATGTATTCGTGTGTGGGATGTGACAAAGCGAACTGGACTCCAAACTTTTCGACGAGAGCATGACAGGTTCTGGGTTCTTGCTGTTCATCCTGAGATGAATGTTTTGGCAGCTGGACATGACAGTGGCATGGTTGTGTTTAAGCTAGAGAGAGAGCGTCCTGCTTTTGCAGTGACTGGGAATTCTTTGTTTTATGCCAAGGATCGGTTTTTAAGGTATTATGACTTCTCAACACAAAGAGAGACACAAGTAATTCCAATTCGACGGCCTGGTTCGACAAGTTTGAATCAAAGCCCAAGAACTCTTTCTTACAGTCCTACTGAAAACGCTGTTCTTATCTGCTCAGACATGGATGGAGGATCATACGAGTTGTATGTGATACCAAAAGACAGCATTGGTAGGGGAGACAGTTTGCAGGAGGCAATGAAAGGTCTTGGCAGTTCTGCTATATTTGTAGCTCGGAACCGTTTTGCTGTTCTTGACAAAGGCAACAATCAAGTCTTAATCAAGAATTTAAATAATGAGGTGGTTAAAAAGAGTGGCCTCCCGATACCTACGGATGCAGTATTTTATGCTGGTACAGGTAACTTGTTGTGTAGGTCAGAAGATAGAGTAGTTATGTTTGATCTCCAGCAGAGGCTTGTTCTTGGTGATCTTCATACCCCGTTGGTGAAGTATGTTGTTTGGTCTAATGACATGGAGAGTGTTGCTTTGCTCAGCAAGCATACCATTATAATTGCTAATAAGAAGCTCGTGCACCAGTGCACTCTTCACGAGACAATTCGTGTTAAGAGCGGAGCCTGGGATGACAATGGTGTTTTTATTTACACCACCCTCAACCATATAAAATACTGCCTTCCCAATGGAGATTGTGGAATAATTCGAACACTTGAGGTTCCTGTATACATGACAAAGGTTTCTGGAAGTAATATAATTTGCCTGGACCGTGATGGGAAAATTAAGACTATAGTTATTGATGGCACTGAATACATTTTCAAGCTCTGTCTGCTTCGGAAAAGATATGATCAGGTTATGAGTATGATAAGAAATTCTCAGCTTTGTGGTGAGGCCGTGATTGCTTATCTGCAACAGAAAGGGTTCCCTGAAGTGGCTCTCCATTTTGTGAAAGATGAGAAAACACGCTTCAATTTGGCTATTGAGAGTGGGAACATTCAAATTGCCGTTGCATCAGCTAAGGAGATCGATGACAAAGATCATTGGTGTAGATTGGGTGTGGAGGCCCTTCGCCAAGGCAATGCAGGTATAGTGGAATATGCCTACCAGAGGACAAAGAACTTCGAGAGGTTGTCTTTTCTTTATCTCATAACTGGTAACCTAGAAAAGCTGTCCAAGATGCTGAAAATTGCGGAAGTTAAGAACGACATTATGGGTCAATTTCACAATGCTCTGTATCTTGGTGATATAAGGGAACGTGTTAAGATCTTGGAGAATGCCGGTCACTTGCCTCTTGCTTATGTTACAGCATCAGTCCATGGGCTACAGGATGTGGCCGAAAGGTTAGCAGCTGAGTTGGGAGATGACGTCCCTCCTTTGCCGGAGGGGGAAAAACCATCCTTATTGATGCCTCCAACCCCTGTTGCGTGTGGTGGTGATTGGCCACTCTTGAGAGTAATGAAAGGTATATTTGAAGGTGGATTGGATAGTATTGGCAGGGGTGGTGAAGATGAAGAGGAGGGTGCAGAAGGTGATTGGGGTGAGGATCTTGATATGGTCGATGTTGATGGCTTGCAAAATGGGGATGTTGCTGCTATTTTGGAAGATGGGGAAGTGGCTGAAGAAAATGAAGAGGAAGGTGGATGGGACCTTGAAGACTTGGAACTTCCCCCTGAGGCCGAGACACCAAAGGTTTCTGCCAATGCTCGTTCTTCTGTCTTTGTAGCACCAACTCCCGGTATGCCTGTGAGCCAAATTTGGACTCAAAAATCGTCTCTTGCTGCCGATCATGCAGCCGCAGGCAATTTTGATACAGCAATGCGTTTGCTGAGCAGGCAGCTTGGCATTAGAAACTTTGCTCCTTTAAAATCCATATTTCTTGATCTTCACACCGGCAGCCATAGCTATCTTCGTGCATTTTCATCTGCTCCCGTGGTGTTATTGGCAATTGAGAGGGGGTGGAGCGAGTCTAGCAGTCCTAATGTTAGGTTTCCACCAGCCCTTGTGTTTAATTTTTCTCAGTTGGACGAAAAGCTGAAGGCTGGTTACAAGGCAACAACAACTGGAAAATTTACCGAGGCTCTTCGGCTCTTCCTCAGCATTCTTCATACAATTCCACTGATTGTTGTGGAATCAAGGAGGGAGGTTGATGAAGTCAAGGAGTTAATTATCATCGCTAAGGAATATGTTCTTGGTTTGCAGATGGAGCTTAAGCGAAGAGAAATGAAAGACAATCCGGTGCGCCAACAGGAGCTTGCTGCCTACTTCACCCACTGCAATCTTCAATTGCCTCACCTCAGACTTGCTCTGCTAAATGCAATGACTGTCTGCTACAAGGCAAAGAACCTGGCCACAGCGGCTAACTTTGCCAGACGTCTACTGGAAACAAACCCAACAAACGAGAATCAAGCTAAGACCGCAAGGCAAGTGCTACAAGCTGCCGAGAGGAATATGACAGATGCCACTCAGCTGAATTATGATTTCAGAAACCCATTTGTGACATGCGGGGCAACTTATGTGCCAATTTACAGAGGACAGAAGGATGTATCTTGCCCATATTGCACTACCCGTTTCATGCCTAGCCAAGAAGGGCAACTGTGTACGGTGTGTGATCTTGCAGTGGTTGGGGCAGATGCTTCGGGGTTGCTATGTTCTCCTTCACAGATACGATGATTGAGCTGCTTGAGTCGTGGCTCATTTTGGAACTCCATCTTGCATTCTTGCTTATCCTTTGAGCGACACAAACAGTCCCATCGACTTATTCTTATTGGCAGCTGAAAGGTAAGTAACTTAGAGAACTTTTTGTATACATTGTGTAATGTTACTCAGACTCGAATGAGTATGTGTCTGATACAATATACTTCGATTCGAGGACACTATTTCTATATTCATTTCGGAGTACATTTCTACAATAGGGGTTGTAGGCTACGGCTACGAGATTATGGATTAGCCTTTTGACGTTTTAATTTGGTTACTTTAAAATGAGCTTTGGTTGAAATGTGGTAAAAGCTTTATGATTGCTAGGCTTTCCTGTCATTCTCGTGGGGGAGTCTAAAGTGCGGCAGGTCTAGGGTGATTAAAAAACGACAAGTTTCGAAATTTGTACAAGAATTTAAAATTTTAGATTTTCATATAACATTTTAGGTTGGCTTTTTCGTGATTTTTGACAAGTTTTGATACTTGTTTTTTATAACATTTTAGGTTATTGGACAAGGAATCGAAACTTGTCAAAAGTTATGAGAAAACCAGCCTAAAATGTTATATGAAAGTCTAACATTTTAGCTTCTTAGACAAGTTTAGAAACTTACCGCTTTTTAACCGTACCCTAAACCTGTCGCATCTTAGACTTACCTCATTCTCGCAAAATATCTTGAATTGGAAATTTTAGTGTTTGGTAATTACATGAGTTTCGATTATATATGTAGTTGGGTCGAATCACAGCCCTAAACAATAAACAAAGCTTTTCTCACTTTTGTTTTTTCATTCATGGTATTCGAACCAGAAATCTTGCTTGAAGAGACAACAATTTCTTACAATTCAACCCTACATTCATTGGCAATAGTTATATATCATATTAGCATATAGATAATGTGAATATTAGTATGTTAAAGCTTATATAAATATATAACACGTTATTATTCAAAACAGTTTAATTCTATGAATTACATAAATAGTTGTACAATATTATGACTATCGATCAATTCCAACAAATTTAATTTCAAAATATAATGGAATTATAGCTATGGAGATTAGTATTTTGAAATGAAATATTTGTATTTGATGACCGTACTAAGATTCAAAGAAAGAATAATTTTGAAACGAAATGAAATCTGTCTAAATAACCAATGACTATTACACATATAATTTTAAAAACAACCAAAAGAAGTTGTAGCTTGTGGGATTCTATCCCGATATTAAAAATATAAAGCCCCGAACACATAAAATAATCATTTTACAAAAAATATATTTAATTAGGTTTTTGAAGCAGGATTTTATATTAATTTAAATTTTTGTTAGATAAAAAATTTTGTTGGTCGTTATTGTCCTGACATGGTAAAATGAGTGTTGAATTTTTTTTTTTTAAATTTTAAAGGTTTATTTCATCTTTAAGCTCTAAACATCAACTAAATTCATCTACTACATCTTCATTCATACGACATTGACCCTAATGTGATGTAATTCACAAGTTTAAAAGTTCATCATCTCTTTAAATTCGAGTTCAAGCACTAATAATACATATTGTGTGTCGTCTTTAAAAAGACTAAAAAAATAAATACAACTCTTCATCACACCAGCATATTAAAAAAAAATTAGATTAAAAAATTAAGAATAATATTTACTCCTCGTAGGTGAGGAAGGTTAAGCTTAGGAAGTTGAATAAGTTGGGATTCACACGTGGCACATAGTCATTGGTTGGAACAACGTGGAGCAACATACAAACATTAACTTCTGATCCGCAACCATTACTTAAAGGGAAACTTCAAAGAGATACCCTTCCAAGCTAACCCAATTCCCATTTAAAAAAAAATCTCTGAAATCCAAAAAGAAAAAAGAGGAAAAAATGGAGAAACAAAGCAAATCATATGTTGTTGTTTTACCCACCATGAACGAAGATCCAGAAGAATTTGTTTTCATCGAAGAAGACGATGATGATCTGTCCCATTGGGAATTCATTCCCTCCGCTGATTTCGGTTGTTCTGATTCCGATGCCGGCGATGATAACAAATCTTGTGCTTCGCCTTTACCTTTACCTTTGCCCACTTTACATTTCCCCTCTCCCAGGATCATCTCGATCCCTGAAATGATTCCAGACGGCGTTGATCACGCGCCGTCAGATGAGCCGTACACAGGTGGTCAGGAAGAAGAAGAAGAAGATGATGACGATGATGATGGGTATGGGCGTGATTTGGATGACGAGTTGATACCGAGGGGAGTGAGTGGGAAAGTGGGGAGGCAAAGGATGAGGAAATTGGGGAAAAGGGCGTTTGCGAAGATGAACAATTCGAAAAGGTCGCCGATTTTGTATGTGAAGGCTGGGTGTGTTCATGGCAAGCATGGGCTGGGATTGAAGCACTGTTTCTAGTTACCAACTTTGGGTATTTGATTCTTAACTTGTAATTATTAGGGTTTAGTTTAAATCGACTTCACTCATTTGCTTGCACTTTCTAATACTAATACCTAACTTATTGTACATTTATCTTTTGGGTATTTAAAATTTGAATATCATCAACAATCGTGGGTATTTGATTTGTGTCATAAAGTTTTCGTCTTTAAATCAAATCAAATGTTATTTTACATTTAAGTGTAATTAAATTTCATATTAATCCGATTAAGACTCATCATAACTTTGTTGATTAAATCTTATGGATATTTTGTGTGGGTTGTAAAGTTGAAAATGAAACATGGATTTTGTGCACATCAACTTTCTTTTCCTCTTCAAATTTCATGGTGGTTGTGGATTGATGAGATGCCTATTGCCTGCAGAGACGGAGCCCTTAATTAAGATTAAGGAGATAAAGGATAATTAACCGTATAAATAATAATTAAAAATTGAGGGTCTAAATATGTGATTTTCCCATTAAAATTTTTAGTATAAAATGGTTTGGGGGCCACTACCCAAGCCATAACGTGGCTTCGTCTCTGGATGCTTGAAGATCCAAAAAAATGGATATCTTGAGGGGAACTACACCCTTAAAATTAGGGTAAACTACCACTGAACTAATTAGGATATTTATTTTGATCATCAGACTATTGAACTTTAATGAAAATTTGTAAAATTATATATTTAATCTATGTTATTTATCAATAATATCAATTTATAAAATTATACATTTAGTCCAGTTAAAAGAATAAAAAATGTGCTTGGTGTGGTTTGAACTTACAACTTTCAAAGTAAAATACTATGTTATTACCACTACACCAAACCAATTCTATTGATACAAATTACAATTTTTTGTATATATCTTATAATACAGTACTTGTTAGAAAAAAGAAGTAAAAATAATTGAGAGGTGATTCGAACTTAAATCATTTGAGATGTGTAAAAATATGCAAACCACTCAATTAAATCAATTCTTTTAGAGGAAAATTAAAATATTTTAAATATATAAAGCAAGATTAAAAATAAAAACAAATATTTTAAATATACCGCCTATAACTGTTTCGATACAGCCTATAGTCGTTTCGATACTTACATCAAATAATCTTCTTTTAAAAGCTCTCTCTATCATTAAAGAATTTCCATACCCATTTTCTTAATAGCGTTGGATTCTGAATTTTCAAGTTCCTCACTCCAAAGCCTCCCAAATCAAAAGGTGAATAAATTGATTGGCAACTGACCTAATGTACCCTTTTTTGATTCACAGAATCTCCTAAAAAAATTTAGCCATAATGGTATTCAATTTCTGAGCTACTCATGCTTGCATACGAAAAATAAAGAGATAGTAAATAGGCAAAAATAATAAAATAGATTTGATCAAAACAAGTCTTCCACTAAAAGACATGTTGTTAGCTTTCCAATTAGAAAGATATCCATAAATTTTTTTCGATGATTAGATCTCAAAGCGAGATCGAATTCGTCCTTGGCCCCCAAGGTAAGCCCATATAATCTAAACGGAATTGTTCTATGGCGTAACCAACATTCGACGCTCAATTTGACAAGTTCTTGTCATCAACATTTATCTCAAATAGTATACTCTTACTTAGATTCAATTGCAGCCTCGAAGTAACTTCAAAGAACCTCGAGACCCTTTTAATGTTCATCACTTCTCTCAGTGATGCTCCACAGAAGATCATTAAATCGTCTGCAAATTAAAGATCTATTATATTATACGAATTTTCTCCCCAACCAATCACACAACTAAAAAATAATTCATTATTATCCACCTTCTCTATCATGAGGTGAAGAGCTTCTCCAACAATATTACAAAGAAGCAGGGAGAGTGAAAACCCTTGACACAGCCCTCTAGCTAACGAAAACTGCGGAGTCGAAACACCGTTTACAAATACAGAAATAAAGGCGGACGAAATGCATTTCAATACCCAACCACACCACCGCGCTCTGAAACCTATTTCCTTCATGACTCACATAAGAAAAGGCCATTCAACTGAATCATATGCGTTTTTGAAATCAATTTTAAACATGGATCCACTCAACCCTACTTCCTCATATAGTCAATTCCCTCATTGGCAATAAACGAATAATCTAGTATATGTCGCCCAGGGATAAAAGTAAATTGGGTTCTACTAATCATTGTATCCATACAAAGACGAAGCCTTCTAGATAGAACTTTAGAAAGAATTTTATAGATACCTCTCACAAGGCTTATGGACCGATAGTCCTCTAAAAATTTAGATTTATCTTTTTAGGTATAAGCGTAATAAAGGAGTGATTTACACCATTTTCCAATCGCGCCTAAAGTAGAAATATTCAAAAAAAAAAACTCATCAAATATTTCTTCAACACATGCCAATATTCCTTGAAGAAGCCCATGTTGGAACCGTTAGGACCCGGAGCTCGCGAGCAATCAAAAGAGGCAATAGCTTCCCGAATTTCTTCTTCAGTAAAAACCCTTTCTAAGCTCTCATTCTGATCATAAGTGACTTTATAAAAGTTCAGATTAATGTCTACGATCTTCATAGTGTTGTTGGTATTGTATGCCTTGGAAAAGATATCAAACACGCAGGCTTTAATCTTATTAGACTCCGAGACAATTCTACCTTCAAAGGCAATAGAATGAATTGAATTGACTCTTCTCCTCATTGTAGCGATAGAGTGGAAGAAGCGAATATGTTTATCACCTTTGTGGAACCATTTCAGACGCGAATTCTGCAGCTAAATGCTCTCCTTCTTTCTAAGTTACGCCCACATGTTTTTTCTCAAGGAAACGAAATGCCTCGAAGCATCCGAACTAGAAGTCCGCATTTGGATATCAAGTTCAAGAGATGAAATTTAATTTTTCAAATCCTACAAGTTACCACACGATCCTAACTTTTTCTTTACAAACCACGCCTTCACAGCAGATTTCGCACCTTTAAGCAAACCAAATAAGCCAATACGCCTATTACCAGATTTAGCTTCCTGGGCATAATTAGATAACATGTCATCAAAACCTTCCTCATCCATAAGGTAGTTGTATAATTTGAAAGGTTTAGGTCCCCAGTTACAACCCTTATTTTCCAGTGATATAGCGTTGTGATCCGATATTGACTTAAGCAACAGGAATTGGTTCAAATCCAAAAAATTCAAAAGGAAATTACTGTCAACAAGAAAACGATCTAACCTTACAAAAGTAGGAGGATCCCTACTATTGGACTATGTGAACGCGCCACCTTTTAACAAAAGATTGATCAAACTAGCATCCTGAATGAAACATCTAAACACCTCCAAAGTAGCCAAATTCATAGAGAATCCCATTTTTCCTCATAATCGACTATGGCGTTGAAGTCTCCCCCAAGCACCACGCAACCCGGTAATTCCTCATGTATGAGATTAATTCAAGAAAGAAAAACCTCATTATCAACATCAATCGAAGGACCATATACATTTATCAGACTACAATTGAGATGACTCCCCCTAAAATTTCCAAAAAAGATGATAAACCTTCTGGAAATGTAGGTGTTCAATAATTCAAAAGCTTCCGGATCCCAAACACCCCTGAAGAACCCTCTGTTGGAGCACTGATTTTTTTTCAAACGAGCATGACACCCCATACGTCGATACAAAGGTTGAGTAAAAGAGACCACTTTGGTTTCCTGTAGAAATAAAACTTTCGGCTTTCTTCCAATAATCAGCCTTCTTACTGCCCTAGCTTTTTCCAATTTACCAAGGCCATGAATATTCCAAGATATAATAGATGTATCCATAAAGTAAAATTGTAAATCACCAAATACTACCAATGAAATAGTGAAAAAAAATCTCATAGTCCTCTTTCAATGGTCGTTATCTTCTCCATAAAAACATTCTTTCCTCCAGTAAAAGAAACTCCCAGAATATTACTAACTTCCCATACGGCCAAAACTTTTTCAATGTAATTGAGATGCTCTGAGTCGTGTGAGGGATCAGAGTCAATCTCAGGAAATCCACCACTTTTTTCATCGGTGGATTCCCGGATACGTCGCCTAAGTAGCCGACGGTGCCCTGCCTTGAAGAAATCAAAACTCCTTTCAATGGACTCTACTATTACCATTTGGGTTTCGATTGGATAGATGCATTTCTCTCGAATATGAATTCTTGTGAGACTTCATTTACTAGAGAGAGCATACTCGAACTTGCGATTCTTTCAAAAGTATCCTGGACAAAAGACACAAATATCTTGCCAGACTAAAATATTGATAATAAAATAGGTAAGTATACAAGTAAATGAGAGTCATGTATATATATATATATATTAAAAAATGTAAAATATAAGGGATCATTGTGGATGTTTTTTTAGGGATTTCGACAATTATTTATACGATTACGGTTCGGCTATCCCTACAGTTCGGATATAACAACCTTCACTCGTTCTCATCCCCATTTGAATTTCAATGATAAAACTTCCCGTCCTCGTGGGTGAAGGTTTCAGTTATTCCCATCCCTCGCTTCAGATCCCATGATTTTTTAATATTCTCTATCCAATTCTGACATGTAACGACTGATATTTAATTTATTAATTGATTAATTAATTCGTATAAATTTGTTATGGAAGTGAATTTCAATATTTTACATTACTTAAAGAATATAGTGTCTCATTTGACTATACCAACATGTTGTTACTAACCTTAAAAACTATTGATTGTCAAAGATTATTAGTATAGGAGTTCTTTTGATTTTGATAAATTTAATTTTGTTTATAGTGAATACATAAACCTTTAATCTCCAAATCAAATATTATCGTACATTTAAACACATAAATTATATGGTTTCTCTAACGACTTGTTTCATCCCGTCTAGTTTTTAATTTCTTTTAATTTTTACTTAAAATTTAACAAACATTAATTCTTCAACAACAAAAAAATCCTAAATATCTATACTTGTTCCAACTACCCGAAATATCTATTTTTCTCACTAAAATCCTAAAATCTTAAAACCCCTCAAATGATATTCGGAGAATTGGATTTTTTTTAAATGAGAATTTTATTTTTTTTATGATAAATTATATTTTATTAGTTTTAAAAGAAATTAAGAATTAAGTTATGTGTCAAGTAATGATTAAATGATGATTTTTTTAAACAAATCAATCTTAAAATGTTAACGAAAAGAAATTTTATACACCTAGAAAGTAGAATGTAACATAATAAAATATTTTATCTAAAAATAAATTTCAAACACTTAAAAATATTCTTTACTTATTTTATAATAAACCTTGAATTCGAAACATTTTATATGTGAATTTTAGACCACAAATACATTTATAATATAACAGATTAAATGATGAAACCATGGATGGAATTTCAGAACCTATTTCCGTTACAACTTCATCTTCAATAAGACACAACATAATTGTACCATGCATATACCACACACAAAAATAACTAAAAGCATTATACTTGCATGAAAAGAAAATGCATAAATATGTGAAAATTAACTCAATAATTAATTACTATAGAATTTAATTTGTTTTAAGAATATTTTAGAATAAAAAAATGTTTATATGTATTATATATTTTATAATATTTATATACATTTTTAAAATTTAATTTTCTTTCAATAATTTATGGAAACTTTCTTTTTTTTTTTTGAGAGTTTAAAGATTATTTTGATTTTTTTTTGTTGAAATGGACAAATTTGTTCGTTTTCGAAATTGACTGGACTAAAGGGATATTTATACCAATTTATATGTTATATATGTTAATCCAATCATTAAAATTCTTCTTGGCTTAGTGGCAGTGTTGTGTTCCTTTCTCCTTTGAATCCTATCTTGGCCTTTTCTTCTTTGATTTATTTTCTTTCTTCAATTAGGTGATATGTATCCTTGTATTATTAGAAAAGAAAAATAAATTTATTGAATAAATAAAAAAAACAATTTTCTTCAATCATGTGATGACACACATTACCACCTAATCGTATGAATAATTTTGGAATTAAATTAAAATTATGACTAAATTGATATAATGTGTAAGTAACATGACCAAATGTGAAACTATGCCAAGTTTTTAAAATGCCACGTTAGATTTCAGTCAGTGACTTGATTGATATCATTTAAATAGCTGAGTGGTCTAATTAACAAAATACATAGTTCAATAGTCAAAATAAAATCGACGTCATAGTTTAATGGTCATCAGTATAGTTTATTCTTGAATTTTTATAGCATAAAATTAGATATTTTATATTTAAATTAGTGTAAAGGTTTAAATACTAAATAAAATTCTTTTTAAAAATAAAAACATTTGAGGCAATTAATGATATTTGATTCAATTTCTAAAAATTAAATTTAAAATAATCAAATTAAAACTCATTGATAATATAACTAAATTTTAAGTTATACCGCATAAGTGAGAGAGCATATTGTCACGTTTGAGAAGAGACGTGATCATTAATCTCACATCGGAAAGGAAAAGGGAGGTTTTAGGATATATAAACGGTGGCGCTGCACATCCTATTAGACATGTCTTTTGGGAAGAGGGTAATGGCCCCGTGACAAGTGGTATCAAAGCGACCCTTTGATTGCCCGATTTCACGCCGAGTACTCATGAATTGGGTAGGCAGGGTGGACAACCGTGACAATTGGCCAATCACGAGAGTGGAAGCTCGTGACAAGGGCGTCACGAGGTTATTGGAAAGGAAAAAGGAGGTATTGGGATATATAAACAGTGGCGCTACATATCCTATCAGACATGTCTTTTGGGATATATAAACAGTGGCGTTGCATATCCTACCAGACATGTCTTTTGGGAAAAAGGTAATGGCCTCGTAACAATATGTATATATAAAGCTTCTTTTAAAGAAAAATGTTAAGATATTTATTTTGATATAACTCAATAAAAATGCTTTTGGACTTAAAAAATATTACAAAATTAATTCAAGGTCCATTCAACTTGAGAAATACATTTGAAATGTTTTTAAAAAAGATTTTTGACTCAAACAAATTTTTAAAATGTCTTAAAAGTCAAAAATTGATTGCTCGTACCGGTACGGTCTTTTCTCGTACCGATACACAAAAGCATTTTGTTTTCTAGAGAGCACTTCTAGTACACATACGGAAGCTTCTGTACCGATACCCGAAGTACTGTACCGATATGGATGTATCGTGTACCGGTATGCTATGCATTTATGTGCAACGACTCCTTTTTGTTTTGGGAGGTACTGATACTCACTTTCGAGTACCGATACTCAAGGTTGCAGAAATGCATTTATGTCTTGAATTAAAGTCCCCAACGGCTAGTTTTTCGTTACACACTATAAATACAAGCCAAAGACACTTGAAGTAAAAGAGGATGGACATCCAAGCTTAAAGATCAACAAAGTGGAGTTTTTCATTATTTATTTCTTGTAATCTCTTGTATTTCTTTAGTCTAATCCTAGTGAGCCAAAATGTGTAAACATCCACATAGACAGGTAATTAGTTTACATTATCAAGACCTTATTGTTGAGGGATAAATTCTAGTTGATCCTTATAAAAACTAGGGATAGTGTTTTATCGTAGCCCGTAAAAAGATAAAGATGTAAGGTTACTCCTTTAACCCGTAAAAATGGAAGAATTCATTGTTAGTGAATTGAGAAATCCTTAGCGTAGATGTTAAGTTAGTGGATGTAGACCTAGGTTAGAAGGTCGAACCACTCTAAAATTGATCATGTCAAATTGTCATTTCTTTTTCAGTTTTTGTTTTCCCAATTTAAAAAAAACCTCTACACCCTTCATCGGCGCTAATTTCGGTTGAAGACATCGGACCCAACAATTAGTATTAGAGCAACACTCAAATTGACATTCTAACAACCATTGAGAAGATCCTATGAGTGCCCGATCCATTTCTACATTCAACCGACCTTGAAGAGCTAATTTGTTCGACATCAAGCTCAAGAAATCAAGATGAATCGGTTTTCTTCCTCTCAATTGTAATGGTGGCATGCTCACATATTAAAGATGAGTAACCTCTAAGCTTAATCTTTTAGATTATTTCCTTGGTTGCTTATTTTTAAGGATAAAATGTTCATGCATATTTAATTGTTGAATTTTTATAAAAGCATGACATCGAAAAGGTTTTTATGCATAAGTGTATTTAACACACTCATTCTTATTTTTGAAAAAACTTTAAAAAAAATTAGATAAATTGAATTTCATGGATTTTTAAACTTGATATTTTTATTGAAATTCAATGATCTTTTAAGTGTCAAAGTATTTTGAGTTAAAATTTTAAATGGAATGCATTTATTAAGGCTGGCTTTTGCTTTCAAAAGAATTTACGTATTCTCCATTGTTATTTTGAATTTTAAATAATTTTGAATTGTTTTTTATACAACAAAAAAGGAGAGATAAATTTGAAAATTTTAGTTTCAAAAAGGGAACTTTAAATATTTTTCTAAAATGTTTTCTTTTTCTAATTATTTTTTACGGGGGCATTTTCAAAAATAATTTTTAAGTGATTTCGTTATATCAAAAAAGGGGAGATTGTTGAGATATTTATTTTGATATAACTCAATGAAAAATGTTTTTGGACCTGAACAAATATTGCAAAATTAATTCAAGGTCAATTCAACTTGAAAAATACATTTGAAAGGTTTTTAAAAAGATTTTTGACTCGAACAAATTTTTAAGATGTCTTAAAATTCAAAAATTAATTGTTCGTATCGGTACGGTCTTTTCTCGTACTGATACTCAAAAGCATTTTGTTTTCCAAAGAGCACTTCTCGTACCGATACGGAAGCCTTCGTACCGATACAGATGTATCGTGTACTGGTACGCTCTACACTTATGTGCAACGACTCTTTCTTGTTTTGGCAGGTACCGATACCCGCTTTCGATTACCGATACCCAAGGTTGCAGAAATGCATTTATAGCTAGAATTAAAGTCCCCAACGGCTAGTTTTTCATTCCACACTATAAATACAAGCCAAAGACACTTGAAGAAGAAGAGGATGAACATCCAAGCTTAAAGATCAAGAGAGTAGAGTTTTTTATTATTTATTTCTTGTAATCTCTTGTATTTCTTTAGTCCAATCCTAGTAAGCTAAAATGTGTAAACATCCACCTAGAGAGGTAATTAGTTTACATTGTCAAGATCTCATTGTGTATAAAAACTAGGGAGAGGGTTTTATGTATTTTTTTAAAAAAAAGGACCAATATTATAAGCTAGCCAAAAATGGCATCATCCAATGCAACTTGTTCGATACTTAAAGGAACATCAAAAGAAAAATAAAAAGGGCAATCTAATGAAAAAGCCCAATGTGCAAGGTGATGAGCAGCACGGTTCCCTTCTCTATTCACGAATGCAACCTTCAAGTGTATGTTCTGCTTCAATAACAAGAAGCTTCCATCAAATATGAAGCAGTCATGGATCGATCGAGCTCAACAGTAAGGAGTTTGTTCACAATAGCTCTCGAGTCACCTTCAATGATCACCTCTGGCCAACCATTGCCAACTGCCATTTGTATCCCATCAGCAAAAGCGCAAGCTTCTGCAGATTCAACACAATGAGCTCCCTGGATTTTGTATGCCCAACAACCTATCATCAGACCATGTTTGTTCCTGGCTACAACTCCAATAGCAGCCTGGCCCGAGCCAACCAGGAAGGCTCCATCAACATTGATCTTCACAGCGCCACCAGCAGGTTTCATCCATCTGTTTGCACACACATTTAGAGCTGGAGGAACATCAGAATCTTCATTATCCACAACCTGCAAGTAATTTGAAGATAAGAGTTGTACATAATCAATAACCACTTTAGCTGGATGCAAGATAGCATGATGAACAAAATAATTCCTCTAATTCCATAGGTTCCAAAAGAGAATAAAAAAAGGTAAATTGCTCCTTATCCAAGGAACCTAGAGCCGCCTCTAACCAGTCTTTGCAACAAGAAAGGGGGCCACGTGGAAGACGTAAAGATAAACTACACAAATCAAACACTTCCCCCACCAAAGGACAATCTCTAAAAGCATGTAAAGCAATTTCAACATCCTCATTACACATTTTACACATACTAGACTCATTATCAGCATCTTCTAACTTTTTCCCAGTAGGAATTGAATCATAGGCAAGTCTCCAGCCAAAAATTCTAATTTTAGGAAGAGTTGGAATTTTTGCAAAAGTTTTTCATAGAGGAGATGTATCCCTTTCCACGTTACATTGAACATCAGCCAATTATGAGTAGACCTTGTCACATAAGATTTTGAAGAATGATGGCTCGATACAATGATATCTTCCTGGACATGGGCAATTGGACAACTCAAGATTCTCACAGCATATTCTCTAGTAAACATCTGGGCCACTTTCCTTGCATCATATTCATTCTGCCCTGGTAACATGAACTCCTTACACATTATAGGAATTGTTGCTTCCATATAAGAACCTCTCAACTCAACAAGCTTTTCTCCTCCCCATTTGCACTTGAACATGTCCACATTACTGTCTATACCAATTTTCCAATGGAAACCCTCCTTCAAGCTTTCTTTTTCCTTAAAATGCCTCTCCAAATAAAAGAGGGCTTGTCACCAATTTTTGCATCAAGAATATTTCCATGTGGGAAGTATTTTGCAGAGAGAACCTTATAACATAGGGAATCCTTATTGTTGATGAATTTCCAAACCTGTTTCCCAAGTAAATCCATATTAAACCATTTTAGATCTCTCAAACCTAAACCACCATCTCTTTTTGGTCTACAGAATTTATGTCATGTCACATGTGCTCAACCTTTTTCACCGGCTTTACCAGACCACCAAAAACTTCTCATTGTTCCCATAATAGGGTCAATAATGCAATATGAAAGACAAAAACACATTATTGCATAGGAATGTAGAGCTTGAGCCACTGATTTTAGCAAGACATCTCTTCCACCATAGGATAATAAATTCTTAGTCCACCCTCTAACTCTTTTATTAACATTATTCCTTAAAAAACCAAGAGATTCTGTTTTGTTCATCCCAACAATAAGAGATATACCTAAATAAATACTCATATCATCTTCTTCTCTTATTCCGAGAATATTAAGCATATCAGATTTACTTTGTTCTTGCATCCCATTACTAAAGAACACAAAGGATTTATCCACATTGACTTTTTGACCAGAGAACTCCTCATAAACCTTCAAAACATCTTTTAAACATTGAGCTTCTTCCAAAGAATCATTTATAAACAATAAACAATCATCAACATACAAAAGATGATTTGCCTTTGGTCCAAACATATTAGCTTTCACTCCTTTTATCTTACCATCAATTTGATTTTTAAGCAACATTGCAGATAAACTGTAAAAATAATGTTTGATTTTGATATAATAAATAATCTAAGGACTAAATTGAAAAGTAAGTAAATTTTTAAGTACTCAAAAGACTAACATTTGAGAAGTAAAATTTATACTTAAAATGTTTTGAAGTCAAAACTTAAACCCCCATAAATTTTTCTAAGTGTTTCAAAGCCAAAACACTTAAAATTGCCCAGGCGTTTTGAAACACCCGCAAAGTGTTTCGATACGTTTTGCCACTGGAAACGTCCATTTCGATACAGACTAATCTGTTTCGAGACAAGGGTTTCGAAATGAGCTTGCCCATTTCGATACAGCCTTCATCTGGGCTATTGATATTTAAGTATCGTTTCAAAACGGTCTATACCGTTTCGATACAGGAATTAAGTATTTTAAAAAATGAGCATTAAATGAACTAGTCGTTACTTGTCGAATTGAATTTTTGAAAAATTGGTCAAGTGTTTCGATACACCCCTTTGTTGTTTCGAAACACCAATTTACAGTTTCAAAATGTTTCGATACAACCTATAGCCATTTCGATACGACATTGTTTTTACACTTAAAGGCATTTTACAGTGTCAAACTTTTTCGATACAGCCTATAGCCGTTTCGATACGGGTCCCTTTTACACACAACGACTCTGTTTTGATACAGGGTCTCATGTTCCAATACGGGTAGTTGCAAAACAACATTTATGGAAGAAATAGAGAGCCCCAACGGCTCTATTGATGATCTCAACCACCCAAACGGCTAGAAATCAATGAGATGGTATAAAAGCAAGCCTCAAAAGAACAAACAACAACTATTGAACCTAAAAGCAACATACAAGCAATCCAATCCAAACCCTAAGCACTTATTGTCAAATTCTTGTATCCAACTCTTAGAGTTCTTTGTGTAAATCAAATTTGTGAGTTTGGGGAGTGTTTGTAATCAAATTGAGCTATATTTATCTTGTGAGAGATCAAGTGTAATAGCCAATATCTTCTTTGTAAGTGAGAGTCTTGTGGTCCAATCTTTGGGTAGAAAGATTGAACATTTGTAAAGGTTGTCTCCTTAGCCTAGAAAAGGGGAAGAACAAATTAGTGAAGAGTTTGTTTAAAATCCTTAGTGGGAGCTAAGGTAGTGGATGTAGAGCTTGTTTAGAAGCTTGAACCACTATAATTGCCTTGTCCAACATTTTTAATTATTCATTTTGCTCCTTTCATTTTTTAAATTGTCAATTCACCCCTCATTGTTATATCGGTTAATTCGATCCACTCAGCAATTGGTATCAGAGCCTGCCTCTTTGAAGGCTTCACAACCACAAGAGGAGATCTTAGAAGAGTGTTGATCAATTTCCAAGTCAAGCCATGACATCTACCTCCGGGGTAAGCATGTACGAGTCACAATTTATCACCAAACCACTCTTCTTCAATGGGGATAAATATCCTTATTGGAAGAACTGAATGCACCTCTTCATCAATTCAAACGATTACATTATATGGGATGTGATAGAAGATGGACCAATCATTCCAATGAAAAGAGATGAAGAAGGAAGGCTTGTTCCAACGAAGAAGATGAAGATGAGTGAGAAGGATATGAAGAGATTGCAAATGAATGACAATGCCTTGCACATGCTATTTTGCTCACTTGGACCAGACATCTACTCCAAAGTGTCCTCAATCACAAATGCCAAAGAAGTGTTGGACACTCTTGAGGCCACTTACGAAGGAACAAGCGATGTAAAGGAGACGAAGATCGGGATCCTCAATCGTAGTTACAAAAACTTCAAGATGGAGGCTGATGAGACCGTAACGAAGATGTTTGATCGCTTCTTTGTTATTGTGAATTGTTTAAAGGGCTTCGGAGAGATCATCCTCGAAGACAAACTTGTCTGGAAGCTACTCTATTCACTTCCTGAATCATGGGATGGGAAGAGAACCGCAATCATCGAAGCAAATAATTTGTAGACCTTGAAGCTTGATGAGTTGGTAGGATCTCTCCTTATTCAAGAGATCATGAAACAAGGGAGAGAATAAGAGAAGAGAAAATAAGAGAGAAGAGTAGTCAAACAAGAGGTAGAACAGAAGAAACAAGGAGTTGCTCTCAAAACCTCTCTACCAAAAGAGGAGAGCACTTCTAGTGGGGAATACGAGTTTGAAGAATTGGCTATGATAGCCAAAAGATTCTCAATGTTCATGAAGTCAAACCGTGGTAGAAAGTTTTCAAGAAGAAAAGACTTCAAGAACAAGAACAAAGAAGAAGAGAAAGACCAACTCATTTGCTATGAGTGCAAGAAGTCGAGTCACATTCGCATTGATTTCCCTCAACTAAATAAGATGAGCTTTGAGAAGAAGAAGTTCAAGGCTCAAGTAGCAACTTGGAATGATGATGAGTCCTCATTCGAGGATGAGGAGCATGAAGTGGCCAACCTTTGCCTCATGGCCCTTGAGAACGAATCTATGGTAAACTCTAACTCATCATCTCTTACTTATGATGAACTCTATGATGCATATGATGAGTTGCAAGAAGTTTACGATGAATTGGTTGAAAAATATAGAGTCTATTTTGACAAACAAGAAAAATATTTCCGATTTAAAATCTCAAAATGAGTCTCTTTCAAAAACCAATTTCGAATTGGAAAAGAAAGTTTTATACTTGATAAATCTTTCAAATGAGCTTAAAAGAAAATTCTTGATGTTGAAAAACTTCTTTCCAATTTCAAAGATTATCACACTAAGGAAGTGGATAATCTTAAAACTTCTCTTACTATTGGGAAAATGGATTTGACAAGTGTAGTTCTTCAAAGACCCAATATGTAAAGAGAAAGAATTTTAAATACAAAAAAGTGGCTCTCAAATGCATTATAGAACTAAGAGGATTAGAAGTGTATGTGTTCATAAGGAAATTGTAGCTTCTAATAATATTGTTGTTATTTCATCTTGAATTCCTAAGGGAACCAAGTTTTTGGGAGCTAACACTTATGGACACAAAATGGTTTGGGTACCAAAATCAAAGAACTAATATTTGTTTGTAGGGGGAGCATTGATACAAGGCCAAAGCTTCAAGTCAAAACACATGGTACCTTGATAGTGGATGCTCAAGACATATGACCGGAGACAAGAGTGGATTCATAGAGCTCAAGCCAAAGTATGGTGGAGTGGTAACTTTCGGTGACAACTCCAAAGGCCATATTGAGGGCATTGACTCTATTGGTAATCACTCATCCATTCTTATTGAAAATGTATTGCTTGTTAATGGTCTTAAACATAATTTATTGAGCATTAGTCAACTTTGTGACAAAGGTTTTGAAGTTCATTTTGATAAAAATGGGTGTAAAATTGTGAACATTAAAACAAATAGAATAATGCTCATTGGTCATCATCGCATAGGAAACATTTATATGGTGCATTTATATGATATACATTCATCTTATGCATGTTTAGTTGCACATGATGAGAATGATGCATGGTTGTGGCATAGAAAACTAGGGCATTCTAGCATAAGTGTTTTAGAAACAATGGTTTCCCAAAATCTAGTTAGAGGTTTACCCAAACTAAAACTTTCATTAGATAAAATATGTGATGCTTGTGCTAAGGGTAGAAAAAAGAGAACCTCATTTAAACTCATTAATGATGTTTCAACTAGTAGGGTGTTACAATTAATCCACATAGATTTATTTGAGCCTATTAGAACTATGAGCTTGGGTGGTAAGTCATATGCATTTGTATTGGTAGATGACTTTTCTAGATACACTTGGGTTCTATTCTTAAGTACTAAGGATGACGCTTTAGAAAATTTTATCACATTTACAAAACTTACCCAAAATGATCTTAATCTTAAAATCTCACATATTAGAAGTGATCATGGAACCGAGTTTCAAAATATAGATTTTGAAGATTTTTGTAATGAAAATGGCATTATCTATAATTTTTCGGCTCCTCGCACTCCTCAACAAAATGGGGTAGTTGAGGGGAAAATAGAACTTTAGAAGAGATGGTTAGAACTATATTTTGTGAAAATGATTTACCTAAGTATTTTTGGGCGGAAGTCACTAATACGGCTTGTTATATTATTAATAGAGTAATGATTAGGCATATTTTAAAGAAAACACCTTATGATATTTTGAAATCCAAAAAGCCTAACATTAGTTATTTCCACCCTTTTGGTTGTAAATGTTTTGTTTTAAACAATGGAAAAGACAACTTAGGTAAATTTGATGCTAAAAGTGATGAAGCAATATTTTTGGGTTATTCCTTAAATTCTAAAGCCTACCAGGTATTTAAAAAAAGAACTTTGGTTGTTGAAGAGTCTATACATATTGTTTTCGATGATAACCTCCTTCCGAGGAAGGAATATTGTGATGATGATGATGATGATGTAGGGATCATTAAATCCATTGATGGAGGACAAACATCAAAGGTGGATGAGATTACAACTAAAGAAGAGGAAGCACAAGATCCACCTCTTGAAGCCTTGAAGGACTTGGCACTTGAGGAAAAGAAGGTGACATACCCAAGGGAGTTCAACTATGTCAAAAGTGGTAAAATCTTGGGTGATCCATCCAAGGGGGTAACTACTAGATCATCTCTCAAGCTTATGAATCATGTTTCATTCATCTCATGCATAGAGCCTAAAAATATCAAAGAAACATTAAAAGATGATTTTTGGATATTGGCTATGCAAGAGGAACTTAATCAATTTGAGAGAAGTAGAGTCTAAACATTAGTTGATAGGCCTAGTAATCAATCTACTATAGGAACTAAGTGGGTATTTAGAAACAAACTAGATAAGAGTGGTAACATAGTGAGAAACAAGGCTAGGCTTGTTGCTCAAGGTTACACTCAAGAAGAGGGAATTGATTTTGATGAAACATATGTACCCGTAGCTAGAATGGAAGCCATTAGGATGCCTCTTGCATTTGCATGCTATCATGATTTCAAGTTTTTTTCAAATGGATGTGAAAAGTGTTTTTCTAAATGGTTTTATAAATGAAGAAGTGTATGTTGAACAACCAAAGGGTTTTGAAGATCCACAATTTCCAAATCATGTCTTCCAACTATCTAAAGCTCTTTATGGTTTAAAACAAGCTCCTAGAGCTTAGTATGAAAGGCTTTCAAACTTTTTGATTCAAAAAGGTTTTGAAAAATGCAAGGTGGATATTATACTTTTCATTAAAAGATATGGAAATGACATCTTAGTAGTTCAAATATGTTGATGATATTATTTTTTGTTCTACTAATGAATTTTATTGCCAAGAATTTTCAAAGCTAATGCAAGGTGAATTTGAGATGAGTATGATGGGAGAGCTCTCATTTTTCTTGGGGCTCCAAATCAAGCAAAGGAAAGATGACACCTTCATAAATAAAGCAAAATACATAAAGGACATGCTCAAGAAGTTTGGCTTGGAGAACGTAAAGCCTCAAGTTAATCCAATGAGCTCATCAATAAAGCTTGACAAAGATGAGGGAGGTAAGTGTGTCGATTCTAAGCTTTATAGATCTATGATTGGCTCTTTGCTTTACCTTACCGCAAGTAGACCAGATATTAAGTTTAGTGTTTGCTTGTGTGCTAGGTTTCAAGCTAGCCCTAGAGAATCACACCTAGTTGCCATTGAGAGAATTTTTAGATACCTTAGAGATACACCTAGTTTAGGTCTTTGGTATCCTAGGGATTCCTTCTTTGACCTTCATGCCTTCTCCAATGTGAATTATAGGCGATGTAAGATAGATAGGAAAAGTACCTCTCGAACATGTCGATTCTTAGGTAGTAAGCTCGTATCTTGGTTCTCTAAGAAACAAAATAGCGTAACCTTATCTACCACCGAAGCAGAGTACATATCCTTAGGGAGTTCTTGTGCTCAAGTTCTTTGGATGAAATAAAAACTCTTAGATTATGGTGTTCAAGTAGATATCATACCCCTTAAGTATGACAATACTAGTGTCATCTGTCTCACTAAGAATCTCATCCAACACTCTAGAGCCAAACATATAGAAATTAGACATCATTTTATTAGAGATCATGTCTTGAAAAATGATGTAGTTCTAGAATATGTTGATACCTTGAACCAATTAGCGGACATATTTACCAAACCTTTAGATAAAGAACGTTTTTGGACCCTTAGAAGAGAGTTAGGTTTAACCAGCCTTTCTTGACCCTTTTAGGTCCCAAATGACCAAAAATATGCTTGAAATTACTTGATGTTCATGCTTGTATTGATTTGCCTCCTTTTGCATATATGCTTGTTGTTAGGGGGAGTATGCAACTGTTTTAGTTCGTTCATCATGCACATATATCATTTACATGCATTTAGGCTCGATCTAAGTTGGCCTTTTGGACTTAAAACTTCCAAAATGCATTTTCTGGCAAAGGTGTATCGAAACAGGTACATCTGTTTCGATATGGGATCGATCTAGGTTGGTTACAGTAATGAATCGTATCGAAACGAGCTCTTAGCGTTTCGATACGGGTTCGTAGTGTTGTTCCAAAACAGTGTCAACCTGTATCGAAACAAGTCTCATACCGAAATAGTTCGAAAGCATTTCGAGACCCCGTTCCGATACGCCAAGTGGCGTATCGATACGCATCCACGCAGATTGGTTTATTTGGCAATTAATGAGTATCAAACTTTAATTAAAACACCAACTCTCTTTTTCTCTCAAACCCTAACCGAAAACCCTGATATAAACTCCTCAAACCCCTTAATTTTTCACATCAACACCTAAATTTTTTTGAGGGTTTTCAATCTACACATCAAGGCTAAGGCTTTGCAAGAAATCTGGTGCATTAATCATCCCTCATTCATCCATTATCCTATATCAAGGTATAAACTATTTTTCTTTTCTTTTTAAATTTTCGTTTGATTTTCTTTAAAGTTTTTACTCAATTTTTGTATAGCATATAATACTTATAGTATGGGTTTTGACGTTTTTGTAAAATTTCTTTAAAACTCGATTTTTTTTTTATTCAAATATAAAATTATACCGTAAATTTTTCAAATCTATTTTTCGAAATTCTTTTTACCAAAAATTTATTTTATGTTTATATATGTTTTTAAACTATACTGTATAGATTTTTATACACCTTGACTATTGGATTGCCTATTGAATTGAAATTGGTTGATTTATGCATACATGTGTTTTGTGTCTTGATTTATTTCCAGATTTCAAATATAGGTTCTAGGAAGAGAATACGAACCGATGAGACTAGTGGAAGTTCTAACATCGATGACGATTCCTCTCGTCCCAACCTCACTCTACTCTATCAAAAGAGTCTTCGAAACAAACGCCCATATCAACTTCAAGCTCTTTCAAGATCATGCAATTCGTCGTGAGAGTATTGTCTCTATACCCTTTTTGGGTTCTGAATGTTTTCTATTTCGCTATCTCACTCTATTGAGGCGTCGGAATTTCTTACACTTTTTGAGCATACCTGGTACTTTGTATCGTAACATGGTTTTCCTCTTCTATGCCAATGCCCGGTGTATCCCCAATGCCAATCATTCTCAAATGATAGTCATCGAATCCTACCTCATGGGGAAGAAGTTTTGGGTTGATCCACAAACCTTAGTCAATGTCTTTGGATTTAAAGATGATGGGATTTTTTATGAGAACTCGTTGGGACATACTCTCGGTGGCTCTGTCACGGTCCTTAATGCTCATGATCGCATCCTTCATCTCATAGTCTCGTGGTGGTTTCGTCCTTTCGGAGGAAAATTCTCCCACATTCGGCAAGTCGACGATTTTTGGATTCGTTGCTTTCGTGAGGAACATCGACCAAATCTTTTCTAAATCATGTTTGTCGAGATGGTGCATCTTGTTCAAAACCGCAACTCAGATCTTGTAACTTCCTTCACTTAGGGCACCGCCTTGAGCAACTTGTTCTTAAAGTTGGGGTCGATTGCTCTCTTGACTTTCCAGAATCTCAAAAGGATCCCATCGATGAGCGCACACTTTTTCGTTGCAAATTTCATTTCATTTATGGAGAGAGGATTCGTGTTGAGCATCCTCCTCAAGTTGCAGCCCCCGAACCTCAACCTCAAATTGCTCCACCAAACAACGAAACCCTCATGACTTTCCTTACCGAGCAATTCAATGGATTGTGAACCCACATAGACTCCGATTTTACCACTCTTGACACTCGCCTCACTTCTGTGGAGGGACGTATCCAAAGTGTTGAGAATCGACTCACTTCAGTTGAAACTCAACAAGCCTCAATGGACATGTCTTTTATCGGGTTCTATGGCGAGTGGAGACAATTTCGAAGACGCAACACCAATGATGAAGATGAAGATGACGATGAGCCTTAGATCTTTACATTCCATTGCATATCATCTAGCTTAGGATTTCCCTATTTATGCACCTATATATGTTTTTACTTTAAGACATATGCTTTGATTTATTAATTTTAAGTATTAAGTTTGGATATTATGTTTGGATATTGTGGAATTATTTTGATTTGGTTTATTATGCTTAATGAAATCATGTTGCTTTAAATATGTTTGTCTTGAGCTATATTGCTTTTTCTCATGGTTAAATCCCTTCATTGATTTTGATCAAACAAAAAGGGAGAGAAGGGTTGAGAGCTAAATTTTTCAAAATCTTTTTCAAAACCTAGCTTCAATTTATGGGGAATTTACTTAAAATTTTACTTTGGTTTTGTTATATCAAAAAGGGGAGATTGTAAAACCAATGTTTGATTTTGATATAACAAATAATCTAAGGACTAAATTGCAAAGTAAATAAAATTTTAAGTATTCAAAAGACTCACATTTGACAAGTAATATATATACTTAAAATGTTTTGAAGTCAAAACTTAAACCCCATAAATTTTTCTAAGTGATTCAAAGCCAAAACACTCAAAATTGCTCAGGTGTTTCGAAACACCCCCAAAGTGTTTTGATATGTTTTGCCACTGAAAACGTCCATTTCGATACAGACTAATATGTTTCGAGACAAAAGTTTTGAAACGAGTGTTGAGTGTGTAAAAGTTCTACTTTTTACCCCTATTTAACTCATAATTTTGCTGCATTCAAGCATAATTCATTGCATCTATGATAGATTTCACATATACATCACAACTATATAAAATTGCACAGTTGCTACTGATTTTGGCTGATTTTGCAGGTAGATGTTGTGGCAGACTCAGGGCAGTGAAGAAGCAGAGCTGGAACACAGGACTGAAGTCGAGAAGGAAGACGCTGCCATGGCCCCTGCTGTGACAGCCAATGACGAAAGCAATGGTGAAGGGAAAAGTGAAGTGGAGCTCGACATATAGAGAAAATTAAGTCGGTCTGTCGTGGGCCACTCATATATTTTTCTGAGCTCTAGATCAGAATGAAGGCCAAGCCCAAAGTTCAAGGAAGAAACCCAAAGCAAGAAAAGAGGACAAATTAAAGGCATCTACTCAGAAGATTTAATCTTAATTAGAGTTGTACTTTAGTTTGAACTTTTATTCTTACCTTATTAGAAAACATGAACCCAAGGCCTATATAAAGGCATGTAATTCGACCTAGGAAAGGACATCTTATTCTCTAGGCGTCTTCCCCAAAAACCCTAGTCGTTTTCCCCCTTCTCATCATGTTCTAAACTTCCCCTAGGGCTAAGGGTTGATTTTGTAAAGTAGTTGCAAGGATTGTACTGTTTTTAGGAATTTTCTGTTCAATAAAATAAACTTCAAGTTTGCTTATTCTGGTTTTCAGCATCTTACAAGAGTATCGGGAGAGCATTGTGAGATTATTCATTTACTTAATATCGGGAGAGTTATGTATACGAAAGGAATAAGTGCGGGTTCTCCAGTTTATGGTTGAACTATCTCAGACCTAGGGATAGGACGAGGTTAAGTGGCTAAGGAAGAATTCAACAACATCGGTGTTCATCCTTCGATTCACGTCGGGAGGTATCATCTAAGACGTGTTCATCGACAGACTTGGACCTAGGGATAAGACAAGTCACAGCAGGGATTCTTGCCAAGCTTGAAGTACAGAGTTGTGCGATCGTTGCCGCGACAACAATAGACTGCTTCTGCCGCAAGTGCTGCCGCGACAGGGACGATGACAGAATATGAATTTCTATACAGTGCAACACATGCACTACCGAACGAATCAATACCGGCCTATTCCTTTACCCTGAAAACTCCGTTATTTTATATTCAATATTCTTCATTATCAATTCCCAACAATTTAAACTCTCTTCTTTCTCTCTTGTGCAACAATCCAAGGATAAAGCTATTTCCAGTCCCTGTGGATTCGACATCTGATACTTCGTGTATCACTTTACTACTTGTGTCGTGTACACTTGCACTCTATTGCGATAGACTATTTTACACGCAATAAGTTTTTGGCGCCGTTACCGGGGACTGGCAACATATCTTTACCCTACTTTTACTGCACTTTCTTTTTAATTTTTCTGTTTTTTATTAGGACTGTTCACCATGTGCTTTTCACAAGGTTTTTCGTTTGCTTATGCGCAGATCTAGACGAGGCAAAGAACCTGAGTATAAACTAGACCCTGAAATCGAACGCTCGTGCAATCTCAGGAACCGAGTCCGTCTTTTGATAGCCAGAAACGATTATCTTAAGGAACAGTTAGAAGCAATGCATAACGGGAGGAACAACCCAAGGAATCCCGAAGATCCTGAAGATCCCATCGTGGATGAAGGAAACGGACAGCCTACCGCTGTCGTGGCCGCACGACGATCATGTCGTGAATACGTGATCAACGATCATGTGGAACTAGAGACCACCCTGCCAGACGTGGAAGCTGAAAATTTCGAGATGAAACCTGTGATGTTCAACATGATCAATTCCGCTGGCCAATTTAGTGGTGCTGCTACAGAGGATGCCAGAGAACATCTGAAAACATTCCAAGAAATCTGTGGATCGTTTAGATTACCAGGAGTAAATCCGGAGACACTAAGGCTTCGGTTATTTCCTCATTCACTGAGGGACAGAGCGAAAACTTGGTGGAATAAACTAACGCCGAGTTCAATACGAACTTGGGCGGATCTCACTCGTGAATTTTTATCTCGTTTTAATCCTTCCCATTTATCTGAGCGATTACGTAATGAAATTGCTACTTTTCAACAGGAAGATGACGAGCCAATGCACGAGGCATGGGACAGGTTTACCACTCTTCTGAGGAATTGCCCGATGCACGGATTCACCGTCTGGAATCAAGTCATAAAATTCTACAATGCTGTCAACACACACACTCGGATGAGAATAGATTCAGCAGAAAATGGACTGTTGTTGGACAAATATCCACACGAAGCCATGGTAGTATTGAAAAATCTAGCAAAGAATGAAGAGCAATTTCCCACAGTAAGGAGAGGTAAACGAGTGCTAGCTGTGAAGGACTATGAAGCCGACAATTCCCTAAAGACACAGGTTGTGTACCTCACAAAGGCAGTAGAAAATTTGCTAAAGAAAGATTCAAAACCTGTCTACTCTGCGGAAGAGGTATGTGAAACTTGCAGTGGGAATCACAGTTCAGAAACTGTCCGCTACAGCTAGAGGAAGGGATGTATGTTGGAAACTATAACAAGCCAAGAAATTACGATTCCAACAATTACAATCTCAACTGGAGGAAGGACCCCAAGTTCTCCTAGAGTAACCCAAACAACGCACTGAATCCTCAAGTGCAGAACAATCAAAATCAGGGAGCACCCAGAATTCTGACACGACAGCAACCGCAACAGCAGCCACAACAGCAGCCGACAGCCGTACCTAGTATATTGGAGCAGACATTGGCCACATTTATGTCTCAAATAGGAGCTTACATGGCAAACATGGATCACTTCGTCAAAAAGACTGAGTCGTTCATGGATAAAACAGAGATGAGAATGACTAACCATAAAGCTACACTGAACTCACTAGAGACACAGATGGGTCAGGTTTTCAAGCATATTAAGCCAAGGCAAAACGGAGGATTCCCTAGCGATACTGAGGTCGCTAGACAACCCACACATGAGTAGTGCAAAGCCATTACAACTAGGAGTGGGAAACAACTTCCAGGGTCGGAGATGAAATCCGTACCAATTGAGGAACCAACCCTAGAATCATCTGCCGCGAACACTGCCCCGGCAGACGATAAACAACCTACTGCCGCCACACCTATCACGACAGTAGAAGGGACAAAGGAGAAAGACAAGAACGATGAAGAACCTAAACCTCCTCAGATCCGAATACCATGTGAAGAACGGTTTGAAGATTACCGTCCTCCACCTCCTTTTCCACAGCGGTTATAGAAGCAGAAACAGGAGTACCAACTCAAAAAGATCTATGATATTTTTAAGCATGTTCACATCAATATACCGCTGTTAGAGGCCATCAAGCAGATGCCCGGTTATACGAAATTTCTCAAGGATGCTATGTCGAAAAGATCCAGACTTGGGGAATTCGAAACGGTAAAAATGACAGAAGGATGCATGACTATTCTGCACAGGCATCCACCCCAGAAAAAGAAGGATCCTGAGAGCTTCATCATACCGTGCATAATTGGTGACAAATTCGTGGGTAAGGCACTTTGTAATCTAGGTGCTAGTATTAATTTAATGTCAAAATTTGTATTTCAGAAATTAGGTATTGGACGAGCACGACCCACGACAGTTATGCTGCAGTTGGTAGACTGCTCTTACGTACAACCAGAAGGGAAGATCGAAGATATTCTGGTAAGAGTGGATAAGTTCATTTTTTCTGCTGACTTTCTTGTTTTAGATTGTGAAGCAGATGAGAACGCACCAATCATCCTGGGGCGACCCTTCCTAGCCACAGGTAGATCACTGATTGATGTAGAGAAGGGAGAACTTACAATGAGAGTAAATGATCAAGAGATCAAGCTCAATGTTCTCCAGGCAATTAAACATGCTGATGCAGAAGAAGAATGCAAGGCCATCACTACAGTAATCCTTGACCAACCCTGCATCAGGTCGAGCTGCCATGACATTAAATTTGGTCACTGCCACAGCAGCCATCTGGAAGACTGTCAGGACAGCAACGACGGCAGTAGCTCCTCAAATTCTGACTATCTGACACTGAAGGTCAAGAGGAGGTAAATTAGATAGGCAATCGTCCAGGTAAGTTATTCGAGCCCCTAAATTATACCTCGAATGAACACATAATCCAAAAGCCTTCAACTGTAGAACCACATGTTTTAGACCTTAAGCCCCTGCCAGGGCAACTCAAATATGTTTTCCTTGGATTAAATGATATGTTGCCCATAATCATCTCTTCCAAGTTAATGCAGAAACAAGAACAACAGCTGATAGGGATGCTGCAACAGCATAAAAATGCTATTGGATGGCGATAGCTGATATCCAAGGCATCAGTCTAGCACTATGTATGCACAAAATTCTCTTAGAGGATGATCATAAGCCGACCATTGATGCTCAGAGACGTTTAAACGACGCTATGCGAGAAGTGGTTCGAAATGAGATTATCAAATGGCTTGACGCTGGGATAATTTATGCCATCTCGGATAGTAAGTGGGTGAGCCCGGTGTAGTGTGTTCCTAAAAAGGGATGAATAACCGTGGTGACCAATGAAGAGAACGAACTAATCTCAACCAAGACTGTGACCGGTTGGAGGGTTTGTATGGATTACCGGAAGCTTAACAAAGCTACCCGGAAAGACCATTTTCCCCTACCTTTTATTGATCAAATGCTTGATAGATTAGCGAGAAAACCTTATTATTGTTTTCTTGATGGTTACTCAGGTTATAACCAAATAGCTATTGCACCAGAGGATCAAGAGAAAACGACTTTCACTTGCTCATACGGCACTTATGCTTTCCGGAGAATGCCATTTGGACTCTGCAATGCACCAGCAACATTCCAGAGGTGTATGATGGCGATATTCTTTGACATGGTGGAGGACTTCCTGGAAATATTCATGGACGATTTTTCTGTCTTTGGAGATAGTTTTGAAGGTTGTTTAGGCAACCTACAGAAGGTGCTCGAAAGATGCAAGAAAGCGAACTTGGTATTAAATTGGGGAAAATGTCACTTCATGATAGATGAGGGGATAGTCTTAGGCCACAAGGTAAGCTGCCGCGGCATAGAGGTCGACAGAGCAGAGATAGAAGTGATTGAAAAGCTGCCACCATCCACCACAGTCAAGGGAATTCGGAGTTTCTTAGGGCATGCTGGTTTTTATCGAAGGTTTATTGCAAATTTTTCGAAGATTACCAAGCCTCTATGCCACTTACTGGAACATAATCGTCCCTTTGACTTCAGTATTGAATGTACTGAGGCATTCAGAATTCTGAAAGAAAAGCTGGTAACAGCCCCAATTGTACAGCCACCAGACTGGAGTTTGCCATTTGAAATTATGTGTGATGCCAGTGACTATGTTGTGGGGGGCAGCACTTGGGCAGAGGAAGGACAAGTTATTCCACGTAATTTATTACGCCAGCAAAACACTAAACGATGCCCAAGTGAATTACACCACAACAGAAAAGGAACTGTTAGCAGTGGTGTTCTCGATTGACAAGTTCCGTTCATACATACTTGGGACGAAAGGGGTGGTCCACATAGACCACTCAGCACTGAAGTATTTGTTCGCTAAAAAAGATGCAAAACCTAGACTGATATGTTGGATTCTGTTGTTGCAAGAGTTCGACATTGAAATCAAGGATAAAAAGGGGACGGAGAACCAAGTTACAAACCACTTGTCAAGACTAGAGATGGGAAAGAGTCTACCGACAGACAAGACTCACATACTGGAGACTTTCCCTGACGAGCAGCTGTTTGCTGCCACAAGCACTGTCGCGACAGCCATGGCGGCAGGTAAGTTTTCTGAACTTCCTTGGTATGCTGATTTCGTTAATTACATAGTTAGCGGAATATTACCTCCTGAACTTAATTACCAAGCAAAGAAGAGGTTCCAAAATGATGTAAAACATTATTATTGGGACGAACCTCTTCTTTTCAAACATTGCGCAGATCAAATCATCAGGAGGTGTGTACCACGGGATGAGCAGGAAGCTGTGCTTCACCACTGCCATGCTTCACCATATGGAGGACACTTAGGTGGAAACAAAACCGCTGCCAAGGTTTTGCAGTCTGGTTTTTATTGGCCCTCATTGTTCAAAGATGCCCAAGCATTCTACAAAAGCTGTGACAAGTGCCAACAGACGGGGAACATCTCAAGAAGACACGAGATACCACTGCAAAACATCCTAGAAGTCGAAATCTTCGATGTATGGGGGATTGATTTCATGGGACCATTCCCAGCATCGTGTGGGAATCTTTACATCCTACTGGCAGTGGATTATGTATCCAAATGGGTTGAAGCGATCGCCACACAGAAAAACGATGCCAAGACTGTTCAAAGATTTCTGCACAAAAACATTTTCTCCAGGTTTGGCATACCCAAGGCGATCATCAGTGATGAAGGGAGACATTTCGACAATATGGTAATTGCTGCTACCTTAAGAAAATACGACGTAAAGCATTGAATCGCGACAACACATCACCCTCAGACCAATGGACAGGCCGAAATATCCAACAAGGAAGTAAAGAACATTCTTGAGAAGATGGTTAAACCTACTCGAAAAGACTGGTCTTTACACCTCAATGATGCACTCTGGGCCTATAGAACAGCATTCAAGACACCATTGAGAATGTCACCCTACAGGCTGATATATAGAAAAACATGTCATTTACCTGTTGAGATAGAGCACATAGCTTACCGGGCTATCAAGGCAGTAAACATGAACTTAGATAAGGCAGGACATAAGAGGCTACTTGACTTGAATGAAATTGAAGAAATTCGAGCAATGGCCTACGACAACGCAAGGATTTACAAGGACAAAACCAAGAAGTGGCATAACAAGAAGTTGCTGCCACGACAGTTCGGCCCAGGGCAACTTGTGTTGTTGTTTAACTCTAGGTTGAAACTTTTCCCAAGAAAGCTTAAATCTAGATGGTCCGGCCCATTCCAAGTTGTGCAGGTTTTTCCCCATGGTGCCATCACGATCAAATCCTTAAAAAACGAGCGCCAATTTAAAGTCAACGAATAGAAACTAAAGCATTATCGGGGGACTGAAGCCCCAAGGATGCAGGAAGTGGTTACTTTAGGAGATGCCCCTCAAGGCATCCCTAATTTAACTTAATTTTATTTTTATTTCTATTATTATATATTTTATTTATTTATTAGGAAATAAGAATTATTTTATTCTTAGGAACTAAGTTTTTATTTTAATTAATTTTTTTTAGGAAATAAGGGAAACAAGGAGAGGAGAAGAAGTGAAACAGCCCACCATCTCAACAACAGCCCAAAAAGCCCAAAGGAGGAGTATGTCGTCACAGCCTGTCAACAGCTGTCGCGACATACGCGGAAAATACAGACTGTCACCACGCTGTCGCGACCGACACGCAAACACGTAACAGACGCGCAGCAGACACGGAAACGCGTGACAGACGCGTCAGAAACCGCATAATAGCTGGCCCCATTATTCGCGCCTGTCGTTACAGCTCCAACGGGTAGCAAAGCATTCATCTATATAAACCCCATTTACTATTCATTTTTCATCTCACTTTTACTCTCTCAACTTGCTTTCCCTCTAGATCTCAAATTTCTTTCATTTTCCACAGCCTTGCAACTATAAGTACTAGACAGACACGACGAAGTGTTGCCTCCAGCTCTGTCGCAGCAGCTGGCACACCCAGCCACGATACCATCCCTAACCGCTTCGCCTCCACTGATTCTGCCGGCAGATATTACCGCTCCTTCCAAAAGAGGGAGATGTGGGAAGAAAGAGGGTTTCTTTACACCAAACGCACGGAAGACTTCGGGCTCGAACCGTTCATTGCACGAAAAATCAAGGCCCTCAAATGGCAGATGTTTGCTGCCCAGCCAGAAGAGATGAATGTCACGTTGGTCCGAGAATTTTACGCTACCGTCGACAGCAAGGATACGAAGACCGTGACAGTGCGAGGTAAAGAAGTTACTTTCGAGCCTGCCTACATCAATACCCTCTATGGCATCTATGTCAGCAAAAGGGAGAACAGACACAAGAGGTTCGTAGAGAGTCTGTCGCCGGCAGACTTTAATGGTAGAGGTAACGGAAGAAGGGACATAGTGGAATACCGACCCCAAGCATCGGTGGACGGTGAAACGCACTCAACTCACCCCTGAGGCCAAACTTTGGAACCACTTCGTAAAGAAGAGGATAATGCCTTCTTCCCATAACAGCACGGTCGACTGACCCAGGTTAGCACTCATTCATTCCATTTTAAATAAGAGACCCATAAATGTCGGCCGGTATATACGGGAGGAGATTTTGGAGTGTGCCCTTCGACCATCGGGACCCCTTGTCTTCCCATACCTCATCACCGAGATTTGTCACGGCCACAACGTTCCAGAAATCCCCGAAGATTTCAAGGTCCGAGGGAAGGGATGGACGGAGCGCAACATATTCAGCTTAATGGAACTGAAAGCAGCCACACCCTTCTCCTTCTTCAACCCGTCTGCCGCTGCAAAAGAGCCAGTAGAGCCCACTCAGCCAGAACCTGCTACCGCAGAGCAACAGCAGCCAACGACACCAGCCCCTCCAGCAGACTCCTCCACTCAAATTCTGGACACACTGAAAAAGATGGAGGAACGACAGCTTGGTCTGGTGAGTTTCGTTAGAGACTTCAAGGCATCCACGGTACATTTCATTCAAAACAATTTAAATTTTGCAAATGTACAATTTCCTGCTTTCCTAGAGCAATACTTTGCTGCCCCTACACCTGTCCATACTCCCACTCCTGCTGCCACACCAAAAACACCCTCTGTTGCATCCACTCCAACCCCGGTCGTGACAGCTGAAGGCGGCAGCCACACTGCCACTGCCTCTGCCAGAGGAGAAAAACGAAAGGAGCCGCTGCCAGATCTCGATGACGACTACTTCGCAGGGTTCTCATCATCCTCCATCTGGCAAGAATCTGATGGGGAGCCATCTGTTGCGAGAAACCTTTCCAAGGTGTTCACTCCTATTAAAAGGCAGAAGCCCAACACTGGTGAAGGATCATTCGGCCAGGGCAAGTCTGCCCGCAGCAGCAGCTCATCAGATAAGGTACAAGTGCTGGAAAAGCCACCCCAGATCTCACCCACTCGTATCCAACCCCCAAGGGAAGCCAAGAAGAAAACTGCCTCCGCCTCTCCTAGCACTCTGTCGGCACCCACAATGAAGGTCACTGCCCCCCGGCAGCTACAGATTAGCAGCAGCAGCAGCGATGACAGCTCCTGAAATTAAGTTTCTATCTTATTTTTGTTGTTTTGCTGTTTTATTATTATTGTGATGCATTTTGTTTTTATTTTCTGTTTTTCTATTATCATGTATTGAGGGCAATGCAACCCTCGAGTTTGGGGGTGGCGTCCCTCCAGTAATATGAAGTGTCTTTTAGGTTTAAAATTGTGTCTAAGTGTTAATTATTATTTAAGTTTATTTTTGTCCAAAAAAATATGGCTTAAGACTTTGAACTGAACTTACCAGCCGCGACAGACTCTGTCGTGGCAGTGCCTTTAGGATATTTTTAGGAACAGTTTAGAGTCTTACTATAGTTCTGATCTTTAAACACTCTTTGTGACTCTTATATTGTCTAGACTTCTACTGGTGAACTAGAATAGGAAAAAGTTTAAACACTTGAATTGCCCCTAGAGGTGCCTAACAATGGCTCTAGGAAAATAAGTTAAGAAAAGTTAGACTCAATACACCTAAAGGTGCCCAAAACCGACTCTAGGAAGTTAGCTAGAGGCGCCCGAAACAGGCTCTAGTCAAACTTAAATTAAGAAAGGAAAATCGAGTCTAAGAAAAAATTAAAGGAGCCTAAGAATTGCCTCCAAGAAAATGAAAGTTGGCATAAAAATTCAAGTGAGTGGCTTAGCTATTCTAGTAAACTAAAAGAGTTTAGGCATATAATTGTTCACAAAACATGCACACACTACACGAGAATTATAGCAAGGTTCCGAATGAATCCTAAAATGTCCAACAAGGTGTTGTTCGCAATAGGGCATGAATGGTAGATAAGGAAAAATTTACTGTTTTAAGCCAAACAAAAAGTTTTTTTTTTTTATTTTTAGGTCTTAATTGCTTGAGGACAAGCAAGAACTTGAGTTTGGGGGTGTGTTGAGTGTGCAAAAGTTCTACTTTTTACCTCCTATTTAACCCATAATTCTGCTGCATTCAAGCATAATTCATTGCATCTAGGATATATTTCACATATACATCACAATTATATAAAATGGCACAGTTGCAACTGATTTTGGCTGATTTTGCAGGTAGCTGTTGTGGCAGACTCAAGGCAGTGAAGAAGCAGAGCTGGAACACAGGACTGAAGTCGAGAAGGAAGACGCTACTGTGGCCCCTGCCGTGGCAGCCAATGACGACAGCAATGGTGAAGGGAAAAGTGAAGTGGAGCTCGACAGATAGAGGAAATTAAGTCGGTCTGTCGTGGGCCACTCATATATTTTTCTGAGCCCTAGATCAGAATGAAAGCCAAGCCCAAAGTTCAAGGAAGAAACCCAAAGCAAGAAAAGAGGACGAATTAAAGACATCTACTCAGAAGATTTAATCTTAAATAGAGTTGTACTTTAGTTTGAACTTTTATTCTTAACTTATTAGAAAACTTGAACCCAATGCCTATATAAAGGCATGTAATTCGACCTAAAAAAGGACATCTCATTCTCTAGCCGTCTTCCCCAAAAACCCTAGTCGTTTTCCCCCTTCTCATCATGTTCTAAACTTCCCCTAGGGCTAAGGGTTGATTCTGTAAAGTAGTTGCAAGGATTGTACTGTGTTTAGAAAATTTCTATTCAATAAAATAAACTTCAAGTTTGCTTATTCTGGTTTTCAACATCTTACAAGAGTATCGGGAGAGCATTGTGAGATTATTCATTTACTTAATATCAGGAGAGCATTGTGAGATTATTCATTTACTTAATATCAGGAGAGCATTGTGAGATTATTCATTTACTTAATATCGGGAGAGTTAAGTATACGAAAGGAATAAGTGCGGGTTCTCCAGTTTATGGTTGAACTATCTCGGACCTAGGGATAGGACGAGGTTAAGTGGCTAAATAAGAATTCAATAACATTGGTGTTCATCCTTCGATTCACGCCGGGAGGTATCATCTAAGACGTGTTCATCGACAGACTTGGACCTAGGGATAGGACAAGTCACAGCAGGGATTCTTGCCAAGCTTGAATTACAGAGTTGTATGATCGCTGTCGCGACAACAACAGACTGCTGCCACCGCAGGTGCTGCCGCGACAGGGACGACGACAAAACATGAATTTCTATACAGTGCAACACCTGCACTACCGAGCAAATCAATACCGGCCTATTCCTTTACCCTGAAAACTTCGTTACTTTATATTCAATATTCTTCATTATCAATTCCCAACAATTTAAACTCTCTTCTTTCTCTCTTGTGCAACAATCAAAGGATAAAGCTATTTCCAGTCCCTGTGGATTCGACATCTGATTCTTCGTGTATCACTTTACTACTTACGTCGTGTACACTTGCACTCTATTGCGATAGACTACTTTACACGCAACAACGAGTTTGCCCGTTTCGATACAACCTTCATCTATGCTTTTGGTTTTCAAGTATCATTTCGAAACGACACATATCGTTTCGATACAGTGGTTAAGTATTTTCAAAAACGAGCTTTAAATGAACTAGTCGTTATTTGTCGAACCGAATTTTTGAAAAATTGGTTAAGTGTTTCGATACACCCCTTTGCTTTTTCGAAACACCAATTTACAGTTTCAAAACGTTTCGATGCAGCCTATAGCTTTTTCGATACGACCCTGTTTTTACACTTTAAGGCATTTTACAGTTTCAAACTGTTTCGATACGGCCTATAGCCGTTTCGATACAGGGCCGCGTGTTCCGATACAGGTAGTTGCAGAACAACATTTATAGAGGGAAGAGAGAGCTCCAACGGCTTTATTGATGATCTCAACCACCCAAACGGCTAGAAATCAATGAGATGGTATAAAAGCAAGCCTTAAAAGCACCAGTAACAACTATTGAACCTTAAAGCAACATACAAGCAATCTAATCCAAACCCTAAGAACTTATTGTCAAATTCTTGTACCCAACTCTTAGAGTTCTTTGTGTAAATCAAATTTGTGAGTTCGGGGAGTGTTTGTAATTAAATTGGGCTATATTTATCTTGTGAGAGATCAAGTGTAATAGCCAACATCTTCTTTGTAAGTGAGAGTCTTGTAGTTCAATCTTTGGGTAGAAAGATTGAACATTTATAAAGGTTGCCTCCTTAGCCTAGAAAAGGGGAAGAACAAATTAGTGAAGAGTTTGTTGAAAATCCTTAGTGAGAGCTAAGGTAGTGGATGTAGAGCTTGTTTAGAAGCTTGAACCACTATAATTGCCTTGTCCAACATTTTTAATTGTTCTTTTTGCTCCTTTCATTTTTCAAATTGCCAATTCACCCCCTCTTGGCCATATCGATTAATTTGTTCCACTCAACATAAACCTTAGGTGTAAAACAGAAAAAGGAAAGGGGGTCGCCTACCTCAAACCCCTCTTAGGTCTAAAACAGTCAGAAATCGATCCATTAATTCTAAAATAGTAAGAGATAGAAGTAACACAATTCATAATCAAATCAATCCAGTTTTGATCAAATCCCATTTTCCCCATGACATCAATGAGAAAGAACCACTCAACCCTGTCATATGCTTTTTCTATATCCAATTTGATTGCAGTCCCTTTATTTTGACCATTTCTAGCACCTTTCAAGTAATTTAATAGTTCATGTGCCACGACAACATTATAAGAAATTAACCTACTATGGACAAAAGCACTTTGATTCTGAGCTATGCAATTAGGCATGATATTCTTCAATCTATTAACCAAGACCTTTGAAAAAGTCTTGTACACAACAGTGCAAAGACTAATAGGACTATATTGTCTTAGAAGGTTTGGGTTTTCTACTTTAGGGATAAGCACTAAAATAGTCTTATTAACTTTAGACATATTAACTTTACCAGTTAGAAAATTAAGGCATAACAACACAAAATCATGACCAATCAACGACTAAAAAGATCTAAAGAAAGAAGCCGGAATACCATCTATACCTGGAGCTTTGTTGGAGTGGATTTGAATAAAAGAGAGGCTTTTTGACTTTCTCTTTCGTAAATTCAGCACATGATTTGGCATTCATTCTAGGTGTTACAAATTTCTCAATTGCATCCAGGATCTAATTTGAAGTTGAACCACCATTAGATCGATAGAGATTGAAAAAATAGTTCTTTGCTACCTTAAAAATATTCTCCATACCTTCCTGCCACACCCCATTTTAATCCTCAATGCCTTTTATATAATTCTTTTTCTTTCTTCCACTAGCTCTAGCATTGAAAAAAGCAGTGTTCCTATCTCCATCCTTAAGCCAGTGAACCTTGGACCTTTGCCTCCAATATCTTTCCTCTTTGTCTAACAAAACTTTTAACTCTCTCTTAAATTGCTTCAACTCCTCCAAGTAATCTTCAATAATTACTTGCTGCATAAGAAACTCAATTCTTTTTTCTAATTCCTTTTTTCCTTTTAACAACTTTATCTCTCCTTCTGTTTTGCCAAATTTCCAAGTGATTCCCTACATTTTCCAGCTTTTTCAAAGTGTTTCCAGCACATAAATTACATGCTTTACTTACAGTTTCCTTACATTCTTCCTCTTTTGACCAACATGTATCAAACTTGAAATAATCTCCATTTCTTCCAAATTGCCTAGCAGGCCCATTTGTATCTAACATCATAAAGCAGTGATCAGAATTCAGGGAGAACTCAGAATAAACTTCGCATTGCCCATATTCATGTAACCAGGGTATTGAGGCCACAAATCTATCGAGTCTTTCCTTCACATGTGTCTCAACTACTTCACCATTATACCAAGTAAACCACCCTCTACTTGGTTTACTATCCCATAAAATATTCCTAATAAGAGCCTCTCTAAAATTTTCAATCTCCACAATTGACTTTCTTCTACCACCTATTTTTTCATTTAGATCCAGAATGTCATTTAAATCTCATCCCATCAGCCAGGGAAGGGAAGATTAAGATTTCAACCTATCAAACAAATCCAAATCCTCATGTTTCCTTGCTCTATCATAAGTTTTATAAAACCCAATAAACCTGAAACTCCCAGAAATTTGAACAACTTCCACATCAATGTGTGATTTTGAAAAAGACAGTAAGTTGATCTAAACATCATCTCTCCAAAGCAACAGCAAAATAGCACAATTGTCACTCCATTCCACATCTAAACACCATTGCATACCTAACCTTCTTCTGACATTATCCACTTTATTTTATACAACCTAGTCTCACTAACAAAAACAAAAGCAACGTCCTTCCTAGCCACATACTGCACCAAATTTCGAACAGTTTCAAGGTTGGCCAGCCCTCGACAGTTCCAACATAAGATTTTTATATCTCTCGGCGGGGTTGACTAGAAGCCTTCAATGATGTAACAGATTTAGACATGACTTCAGAGCCTCCTTCCTCTTCCACAACACATTCACTCATTTCAGACTTAACCTTCTTAGGTCCAAAAGGATTGTTGACTTCATTTTCCCCTGTAAGCCTCTCTTAGTACTCATGTTTTTTGTGCTTGAAATCATCAAAGATTTTCCCCTTTTAGAAGGAGGAACAAACCCCTAAACCTCCTTCGCCACATTTCCTTGAGACATACTCGAGCTAGCCGCATATATTTTCCTCCCCACATTACTTGATTTACATCCTTTATTCAAATACACAATTCCAGACCTCTTCACCCCTTGATTTTTGAAACTCTGTCTAGCAGGGGCTGCCCTCAACAAATTCTCCAAATTGAAATGGGCCTCTATTTTCAGTAGGCATATCAACACAATCTTTAAACTCGTGTCCAATTACTCCACACCAGTGACAAAACTTAGGCTATCTTTCATAACGGGCCATACATATCCTTTGTCAACCATCCAACAGTTTTCCCAAGGCAATACACCTTTTCAATGGTTTGCAACTATCAATCTCAACCTTAATCTGTAAGTAATCACCAAAACTCCCATCATTCTCCCTTAGATCAACAACAAGAGTTTCAACAAATCTATCACATATGCTTTCCCCTAATTCTTTGCTCATCTATCTCAACGGGACACCACAAATACGAATCCAAATAGGAAAAGGGCCAAAATCATATTCATGTGGGCTAAGCATTCCGTCGAACAACTTCAATGCAAGCAATTCATCGTAGAAGGTCCAAGCGCAACGATTCATTACAAACTCCATATACTTCAGCTTCTGAAATTTGAACAAAAACGTATTTGGTCCCAATAATCTCGCCTCTTCCAATGCATGATCCTTCCACACAGCAAAAAAATACATGAATTAGCTTATCTCCATCAACCAATTTAGGAGAAATTAGTTTCCCCACTACCCACTTTTCAGACCCAGGTATGACTTTCGGAACACCCTTTCCCAGTTCTCCCACATCGAACATCTCCTCCTCAGTGAATCTCAGACCTTCCATCAGACTTGCAACTTCATCCACCATTAACATGAACCTTCTTCCCCAGATAAAAATCACTTAAAAACCCAAGTAAAAACACTACCTTTTCACTATTCTTTGAAAAAATACGACATAAGGCCTTAGGTCTCACTTTAGACATCCAAAATAAACCATCTGTCTCTAATAAAAAAGCTTTGGGCCCCACTAGAGTAAAACGATAAAAACCCATTCTGAATTAAAAAATCAACATAAATACATAATTTGAATCCTTAAAATCCACCATAATTATTACTCCATAAACATCCTTAAAACCAACATCCAGCATTTCATGAACTTTAAAATCAGTACTCATAAACATCATAATTACCATATTATACCACTTGTCCCTCATCCACGTCAGGCTTAGCATTCCCATGCATGAGAAAAAGAAAGCTATAATTCCAACAATAATATGGGCCCCTCCTAAAATCTCGGGCGTCTCCGCGTCATGAAAAATCACGTGTCCATCTTCTTCAAGCTCTCATCGAAAAACTCATCAACAAAACTAAGGCTTAAAGCCCGGCGACCAAAATCCAGATTCTGGCGAACAAGAAACAAAGCAACCTCTAGTAATCTCAACACAACTCCCCACCTAAACCTCCAAAATCTGCCTCTCGACCAACACAAAACACCAAAACCCCATTTAATCACCATAATCGATCTCAACCATCTCACTGGACTTCCCAAACCGATCCCCTGACTCTCACCAGTGAACCAAACTTCTATAAAAAAACAGTAATCCAACGAACACCAGTCACAAATACCCACCCTTAAGCTAAACCACATCGAATAAACCCAAGCTCATCGGACCCATCGCCAACGTTGAGAATCAAAACCCGTAACCAACAACCCCCATTTCCAATCTCTACACGATCCGTCGAAGTGCAACGCTGAACCAAATTCTGCAAAAAAAGAAAACTAAGAACGTGAGTAACACCCAAAATTCATAATAGAACCAAGAGCATCGTTCCAATCCTGACGAAAGAGGCGACACGGTGATCTACAACCAAGTGGTGATCGACCTACGCACACCTCGCCACGGCCAAAGCACGACCGGACACTCATCGGAGCAAAAGAATGGTGAAAAGCGCGCTTCAAAAATTCAGAGAATTTTTGCACTGTACGGACGCATGCTTCATTTTTCCCTCTGCTAAGAGGGTTTATCTTAGCCCGTGAAAAGATAGGATGTAAGGTTACCTCGAACTCCTAAAAAGGAAATAATTTATTGTTAGAAAATTGAGAAATCTTTAGCGTGGTTGCTAAGGTAGTGGATGTAAACTTTGATTAGAAGGTCGAACCACTTTAAATTTGATCATGTGAAATTGTCATTTCTTTTTTAATTTTTTTTTCAATTTCAAAAGAAACATCTACACCCTTAATCAGTGCTAATTTCGGTTGAAGACATCGAGCCCAACAAAAAATAAGAGAAAATAACAAAAGTATTTGATTAAAAAAACCTAGTTGATAGGTTTTCTCTCAACTCAGCTGCTTGCCTCATTTTTCTTTATTTTATTTTGGACGTCGGTGGCGACACCAACTTTAGTGCTGATCGTCCATCGTCGGTGTTTACTTCTTTATGATTTCTTATTTCTTTCTTTGATTTTTATTTTTTAAGTTTTTTTTCCCTCTAATTTTTAATAAAATTCTATGTGTTTTGATTATATCCTTTTCACACGTTTTGTTGTGCTTGTTGTTCTCTGCCTTTATGACACACTTTTTCTCTGCCTTTATGGAATGTTTCTGTCTTATGACAAGTCTCTGTCTCATGACACATTTTCTGGATACTTTTGCAGCCGCTTGATGCTCGTGTAGCGTTTCTCATGACGTTTGTTTTTTATTTGTGTTCGTCGGTGGTCATAGATAGTTTCATCCCCTTTTGTAGTTGTTTACCGATGTAATTAGAAGTGAAGCGGATCGACACTTTTGGAACCAACGTGAAAGGTATTTGCATTTTTTAGTGGGAATTCTAGTTCATGTTTTGACAACTCCCCATAGACTCTTCCTACATTAAACTTCAGAGATTTACTATGGTAAAAAAATGTCTAGTCTAACTAGAACAGTCCTTTAGTTCTCTTTTTGAATTTCAGTGAAACCTTTAAAAGGTTATGTTCTTATTTTCTTTTGTTTATTAATAAAGCTGTCTAATTTCATGTAAAATAAAATAAAATAACATTAGTATGATAAAATATGTTCGGAAATTTATTTATCTCATGTTTAAACTTAACAAATTTCTATTAATTCAATAATTAATTACTATATAATTTAATTTTTTAAGAATATTTTAAAATTTTTAAAGAATTTTTATATGTATTATATAATTCAAAAATATTTGTATACATATTTAAAATTTATGAATTTTCTTTTAAATTTTTTACGAATTAAAGATTATTTGTTGAAAAGGAAAAATTTGTTCATTTTGAATTTGGCAGGGATCAAAGGGGTATTTATACCAGTTTATCAATCGATTTTTAGAATATTCAAATTGTAAAAAATTCGAATCGACTCGAATTTAAAAATCTGAAAAAACTTATTCGAGACGATTGGCAAAACCAAATTACTCAATTTGATTAACCCAAAATTTTAAAAACAATTGACCTTTTCGAGTCGAATCGAATTTTGCTCAACCCTACAAACAATAAACTAAATCCTTAAGAAAATGTAAATATATATTTTGATACTTGAACTTGGCTTCAAGGTTCAATTAGGTACATGCATTTGTTTTTTTTATAGTGTGCAAATTTGGTTTTAAAGTTCAATTTGGTACCTGAATTTTTGTATCTAATTAGATACCTAAACTTGACTTATTGATTTAATTGGTACATAAGACCACTTTTTAGTCCAAATCGATACTTACTATGAATGATTTATCTAAACCAAATTGAATCATGAAGGCAAGTTTCGGTGCCAATTTGAACCTAAAAGTCAAGTTCAAGTACCTAATTGAATAAAATCAGTTGAAATATCAAATTCCACCTTGAAAACCAAATTCAAGTACTAAAATATATATTTACAAAAATAATCTTTTTTGAACATATATGTGATATTATGATAATATTTGTTTTTTTTAAAAAGGTTCAAGTACTTTAGGACAAACCATTCGAATTCGGGTCTCGCGTCTGCCTTAAAGCTAATTTGGTATTTAAATCATGATTGGTAGTCAGTCATTTGAGGCCTGTCCTTGATCCAGTTTTGGCGGGTGTTTAAACAATTGAAATGAAAATTCATTCTTTGTTTCCAGAATTGAGATCCGTTTCCAAAATTCTAAAACCGTCCTTTCCAACGTCCCAAGTGCCAAACACTTTGCCGTTCGATCCTACGTTCAAATTTCAATCTACTCTTGATCATCTACCGGTTTTCCTCCGATCGACGGCGCCCGTTGATTTTCCGGTGAACGGTCTCTGATGAAGCGGCCGCAGCGAGTCTAATACAATGGCGGAAGGTGGAGCCACCGGAAATGAAAATAATAAGAATTGTATAAACGGCAACGATAACGATACTAAAGAAACCGCTAGAAAGAAAGTAAGTGCGTTGGATCCGGAGGTTTTCTGTTGCGTGCTTCAACCGTCAGCTTCCGATTCCGGAACGGATTACATCGGCATTCGCCGAATTCTTCTCGCTCGCAAAGCGGAGTCCGGTTGTTATCGCCGACTTGTAAGCTCTCTGTTTCTGTCAATTCTGCTTTGTTATATGGATCTGCGATTTGAATGTTTGAGGGCATGATTTTGAATTTGAACTACTAATATTCCAAATTCTTTTAAATGAAACCTTTTAACATGCTTCGTTGTTTTTGGCTTGTTTCGCTGAATTATGTGAAGGATTGGAGATGTAATGGAAAAGGTTATGTGGCGTACCGGAATTACATGCGTAGGCCTAGAAACTGGGAAAAAATACATACACCAAGCCGCACAAGCACTGCTGGAAATAGGTACTGGAATTTATCCCAAAAAAATCCCCCTTTTTTAGTTTTTATTTATTTATTCACTTCAAGAATTGAGGCTATTAATTGCATGAGTTAGATTGAATGTATGGTAGTGGATGAATTTTGTAGTGGCTAAGGGTTAAAGGATGATTTATGAACCATTAGGATTGAGCTAAACTCGACAAAAAAAATGAATTATTCGACTCGTAATTTGAAATAAAATTTAAGTTAAAAAATAAAAATTCGAATAACGAGAAATTTAGTAATTAGTGAATCGATTTTCAATTTTGAGTCGAGTTTATCAATTCTATATGTGTGTGTGAAAATATGAAGTATATGTGTATTGTATAGAGTTATAGAAAGTTGTGTGAAAATATGAAGAAATATATGTTTAAATATGAAGAAATATATGTGTATTGTTATCGCCGACATGCGAGAATGGGTCTATAGTAGCCGAAATAGGTGATCTATATAAAAGAAATATATATGTGTACTGTATAGTATTATAGAAAGTTATTTAAATTAAAATTAATTAATACTATATGTGACCATATGAGAACAAGTTATAGTGGCCGGAATAGGTACCGACGGTGGAGTTTGTGAGATGAAGATAATGAGCAGCTAGGGTTAGAGTAATTGTATAAAAGTGAAATGTATTTTTATTAAGATTGAATTACAAAACTGGTAATGGGCAATAGCCCGATAGTAACCTATTTACAACCTATATGTCTAAGTGTCTAACTAATTATCTTGTTTAACAAATTACCGGGCTTCAACAGTTGGCCCAACAGACTGACAACCCATAACATAAATTTATCAGCTTAACTTCTAACACTATAACATTATAATGTTTACAATTAAATATAGACAAAAACTTGAATAATTCAATTTACTCGAATTTTATAAATTCGACTTGACTTAAAAAAAATTACATAAAATTTAAGTTATAAAATATGACTTATCAACTCGACTAATTTGAAATCTTTTGACTCGGCCGAATGCTGACCCTAAGAACAATGATTTACTGTTTTGTGAGTGTTGTTTTAAAAAACCATCTTTTATACAATTCTGACATCAGGGTAATTTACTGGTTGATGCAGTGGGAGATGGTTATCAGCTTCAAGTTCATTCTCGCATTTGTTTGAGTTGGAAAACTGGACCAACTCTAGCAAAGTATGTACTGATTACAACTTCTACTATGATTTTTTGTTCTCAATCAGTTATTGTCATGTAGATTGTAGTTATATTTTTTATTTGCACGATGTATTGTGCCTTAAATCATCATGTTCTTGATGATGAAAATGAAATAACAGAAGATCCCTAAGTTCTTATCCGTTCACAATGATCTTCTTGCATGTCAATGTCTTGAAAACCTTTTCGTTTTCATAGACCCAGCACGGTACATACGTAATATATGGGAAAATGTACCATTAACGACGTTTCAAACGTGGATACATATGTATCCTTACCATACTGAAAGGACTGCCATTTATGCTGCTGCTGTAATTATAAGATTCAAACCTTCATCTAAACAGGCCTTTTAAAGAATTGAGACGAGTTGCATGCTTTTCCACCATTGCAGGATAAAGTTAGTGTCTCTGCTACTTCAAATCAAAGAACAAGTATCAGCTGTAGAATGAGTGACAGTGAACGCCCACGTCAACAAGCACTTGAACCTGCATATTCTTTTGTAGGAATGCACTGCATATTCGATCAGTGCGAGGCAGCTGGTACCTTTTTATGATTTTTCAATGCAATCTGGAATTCTTTCATCTTTGACATACGTTTTTTGAGCAGTGAATTTCAGTCTTTCTAAAACGAAGCGAAATGATCGGTCTTTAAGCAGTTACAGTTTTAAAGTTTGGGCACATGAGTTCTGATCTACTCGCATATGGGGCATCAGATGGGACTCTGGTAGTTTGCAACGTCTCTGACCCGCCTTCAGTTATCAAGCAATTAAGCGGGCATTCAAAAGATGTCACAGGTTGGATTACCTGGTATTGTTTCAGTTGTCTTTCTTATAACTTAGATTAAAGTTCTTGTAGCCATGCTATCTGCTATTTTTTTTCATTTACTGAGATCATGATCTTGTTCATATGTGATTTGCTTGGTCCACTCTTGCTTCTTTATTTTCATTTTCGGTGTTCATAATGGAATTGGACTAGATCTAGAAGGTAGCTACTTCTACTCCATATTGTTAAGCTGAAACTGTAGGTTAGCAAGGTAGCCACTTCTACTGCATATTGTAAAGGAGTTTTCACAGTTTAATCTGAATGAGTTAGATATCGCGGTCGGGGATATATTCGACACCGTTTGTGAGGGTTAGTATGGTAGAATAACTAGATTGCAGTTCAGAAATTGATGTGGAAGTCAGAGCAAAATTTTCTTAGTAGGAATATGTACTATGCAATAAATCAAGTTGGAACTTTTTAGATCTTATTTTTCAGTGAAAACAGAGTTGATTCATTAAATTTCTAGTGTCAGTAACTAAGATTGAACTTTGTTTTGATACCTATGATTCATTGTGTCACCTGTTTATTAACCATGTTTATGATTTTTGCCACTGTGTTATCAGATTTCGATTTCTCATCAAACAATCAGTACATTGCATCTTCATCAAAGGACAAAACTGTGCGAGTATGGGATATATCGAGAGGCGTTTGCATTCGAGTAATATATGGGGTCTATCCACAATTGTGCATTAGATTTCACCCTGTATGTACATAGATACCTTTCAAGTCATGTAATTTTTTATGTTCATTTCTTCTTTGGTTTACAATCTGCAATAATCTGGAAATCGGTTCTGTCGCAACATGTGACCAAGAACGGTGTATGCATTTTTATTTGAACTAACAACCAAGTGTTTTTTTTCTTCTTGTCTGCAGGTAAACAACAACTTTCTCTCAGTTGGCAATGCAAATAAAGAGATCACTGTAAGCACACCTCCATGCCTTTGATCATCTCTCAGTTGATGTGATATGCTAGATTGTCCGAAATGCTTGCTTTCTGTGTCTCAGCATTTTCGTGACATTTAAATAAAAATATTGACTTAAATAAATTTAAAATTTTATTGCTCGATCTCAGCATCAAAGATTGCTTGCATGTATAAATTTATCCACTTCAATCAAGTCCATAATTTAATCAGTGGCACTTGTTTTGTGCACACTAGGTCTTCAATTTCAGCACTGGTAGGGTTGTCACCAAATCAAACTTCGACAGTGAGGTTACCGCAATGGACCATGACCCAGCTGGTCAGCTCGTTTTCTGTGGAGATGCACAGGTATCTCCTATTTTTTCATAATCCGGGTTAAGAATTTAGAATAAAAAATAATGTAGTTTTTTAAATATAAAAAGTGAGTTTTAGTTGGTGTTTTAGAAAGCTTCTTAGGGCATGATATTCCGCAGGGGTGCATATACTCTGTTACTATGGACTCCCGTACAGGCGTATTATCCCGTTGTCATCGATATAGAAGTAGCAACAAAAACAAACAGAAATATCCAGTCCTGACGGTGCAGTACCGAAGTTTCTCTTTGATGGCAAAGGGTCCTGTGTTGTTGACATGCACTCAAGACGGAATTCTTCAGTTCTTCAGGTTCCGGTCATTATTACAAGTAACTTATTCATCGGTCCTTATTACGAGTAACTTATTGGTATGTCCGTGTTTCAGCGTCGCCTTGGAATCACAAGGCTACCTAACCCTGCGTTGTTCGCTCAAATTAAGTTCTCGGGTTCACAGCGTTCGAGCATCCTTCTGCCCTCTGCTTTCCCTTGACAAGGGAGAATACATAGGTTCGTAATGTCCCACAAGGCTCTCAAATGATGACTTTACTGTCATGTAAAAATCGCTATTGCGATTACAAACAGCTATTTGTAAATTCCAGACTAACATTGTGATTTCTTTCTTTGTGCTGCGAAGTTGTCGGGAGCGAGGATTCGAACGTCGACTTCTACGACTTAACTCGGCCAAAGCAGCATACATGTGTAAACAAGCTTCAGGTTCGACCCTCGCCTGACCCGAACTTTTTAGAGTAACTTTGGTTATCAACTGTCAACTATTTGTTGCACACAGGGTCATAGTTTTCCAGTCATAGGAGTAGCTTGGAACCATGGGGAGAATTTGTTGGCTTCTTCAGACCTTTCTGGCCTTGTTATAGTATGGAAAAGAGCTAAAACATAAGACAGCCAACCACTATTTACACAGAGATACACAAGGTAAAAAAGCCATTTTTCAATTATATTTCATATATACAAATTATATTTATATCCATTTAATTTAAATACGGTGTATATATCATTTAAAATTAAAATTTGTTAATTTGTTTGAATATTTATATATATTTCAGAGCTGATTATAAAAGAGTTCAAATTTCAAAGATAAAATTCACAAAGAACACACAAGTCCCAATATTACAAAACACTGCATACAAAAATAAAATTAAAGGTAGAATACATACATATATATATTTATTTATTTCACACAGCTATTTTTCAATGCTTATGACCATGATGACCGGGTAGTTTTTCTTTTATTTTCTCCATTACACTCTTCTTCTCGTGCCGATCGGCATCGTGGTGGTGCTGGTCCAGCGCGGTGGTGGTCGTGGTGGTTTTGATAGCCTCGGTTTTGGTTCCCGATTGCTCCTCCTCTGGAAACTTCCCACCTGATAGTTTCTCCTTTACTTTCTCCTTCAGCCCTTTCTTCCTTCTACCACCCTTCCCATCATCCTCGGACTATAAAACCATCAATAATTAATATCCATAGGAAAAAAAAGTTAAAAAATATAAATAAGAATTATAAAAAATGTCATTTATTTTTTTTTAAAAAAATATTCGTGAGTTGTGACAAATATATGACAGTTTCTTTAAACAATTATCCATTAAACATAACCTATCATCTTGTCCATAAAAAAATGTTTTTTATTTATTTTAATTACCGAGCTAGAGCTAGAGCTGTTGGAGCGTTGAATCTTTTCTCCGCCAGAAACCCCCAAATGTAGGGGCTGCTGCTGTTGACGGTGCAGCTGGTGTTGGGGCTGGCCGGCAGCAGAGCCAATGTCATGTCCCATTAAACCCGACAGTGTGGTCGTAGCCCCCGGGTGCTTGGTAGCGACACCGGTGACATAAACGGGGTTACCGAATTCGTCGGTCAGCTGAACTGGGTTGCCGTGTTCGTCGGTGAGTTGAATAGGGTTGCCGTGTTCGTCTCTTAAATCAGCCATTCGTTTGGTACGTTGAAATAAACTTAGAAATGCTTGGAAAGAGCTTAAACGGTTAGTCGAGTAAGGGGGAGGTGTGTTATATATATATACTCATATAGTAAGGGCTGGTTTTATTTGCATGTAAACTTAAGTGGATAATACTTACACGTGGCAGATAGGACGCTCATGATCTTGCCACGTTAGGGAAACGAGGAGGACAAGTGTAAATAAAATAAGTAACAAAATGTGCAGGTCGGCTGGTCTGACATTAGGATAATAAGGGAAAGTATGTTATGAAGTAAATTTTCTTAAAAAATAAAGTGATTTTAATTAAAGTAATTAGACTAATAATCGAAAATATGAAAAGAAAATTAAATATTTGAAAATTTAAAGTAAAAATATTGGGCCACTAATAAAAAAATATTATGTTGTGATTTGAATTTAATTAAAATTTGATTTAAAGTGAATCATACTTTTAGCAATCTTTCTATTTTATCGATTAAAATAGAAAAAAAAGCTAGTTTGAATATATTTATTGCAACATAACTTTCTTTTAATCAATTAACTATCATACTTATCCCTATAAATAGACACTAGATATTAAATATCAAGTTAATTTTATAAATCTCTTGTAATTTTCTTTATTTTAAGATTAGTAACAATTTTTTTTCTTGGTCCTGATTCTCTTTTTCTGCATGTGATTTATAAAAAAGGTTATATAAAAATATTTAATATATATAAATATTAAAAAATATTCAACTTATATTAAAATTTGAAATTACTGAGAATGTGATCACTCTCTAACGTCCTTCTGTCTATTTCCGAGGGGAAGCATAATTTTTGTAGTATTATTTGAAATGAAAAATTAAATTTTTTAGTGAATATGAAACTTTAATTTTAAATCATTGACATTATTATAAGCTTATTTAATTTTGTAAAAAACCAAATTCCATGGGAAAAAGCATTTAAAATTCAAATTAACGAGACATAAAACAAAAGAAAAATGGAGAATGTTGAACTTACATGGTATGTGAACTTAGATTAAATTATTGAGAAATTATTAAAGATTTGGACAGAAAGTTGAGTATAGATAGATAAAAAAACATTAAAAAAATGAGAGCTTTAAAACTTTTTTGAGCTTTCAGAATTTGAGTCTTAAAATGAGAAATATACAGATATGATTGTATGGCGGTGGATTTGTCTGTTATTTGACACGTGTAATATTGGATTTTTAAAACGAGTTCATATAAATTTTGCTCCAATGTTAGACCAAAAAGATAAAAGATTTAGCCTCCGTTTAGGTTTTAAATTTTAAATTTTTTGTTTTTCTAGAAATTGAAAAATAAATTTGTTAAATAAAAATGTATATTTAATAATGATTTTATTTGATATACAAATTAGGCAATGCACAAAATTCTTTAATATTATAGAATAATTATTTCTTACACCGACGATTGAAAGAATTTTCTTTTACAAACACATTAGTTTTAGAGTTTTAGGATTATGTGGATAGAATTTAGGGTGTAGTAATAAAATTTAAGGTTTATTGGTTCAAACCTAAATCTCTAACCATATCGCCATAAACCCTAAATCATAACATCTAAACCCTAACTCTAAACCATAAATTTTAACAATAAATCATGATTTCAAAACTCTTAGACCTAAACCTTTAAACTTCAAACCTTAAATTAAATTTCTAAACCCCAAAACTAAAACATTTGTAAAAACTTTTTGTTTCCATCACTAATATATTGAATAACGGTGAGCAAAACTCGACTCGACTCGAGGCGAAAAAACTCGGCTCATTCTGACTCGAATCGAAATTACATAAACTCGACTCGAAAAAAATTTAAATAAAGTTTGAATTGTAAAATAAAAATTCGAATAACTCGAAAATTTTAGTAATTAGTGGATTGATTTTTAAGTTCGAGTCAAGTTCCTCAATTTTTCCTGATATATATACCAATAAAAAATATGATGAAATATATATGCACATTGTATATGATTAGAGAAAGTCGTTTAAATTAGAATCAAAGTGTGCTATAACATGATAAATAATTACAATTAAATTTGTATATATAAGAACTCGAAAACTCGACTCGAATTAAAAAAATTCAAATAAAATTTGAGTTGTAAAATATGATGCGTCAACTCGAATAATTCAAAATTTTTTACTCGACTCGATTTGATCGAACGTTCACCCCTAATATTGAATAAAAATCTATTATTAAATTATGCTTGTCTTTCAATTGAATATTTTAAATATTTTGATACACATGTATATAAATTTTAGTTTACACAAATTTATTAATTTTATGTTTAATGGTTTAATTTATGTTTCAGGACTTACAAATTTAAAATTTAAGGTTACAAATTTAAACATTAAAACTTATTATTTAAATAAAAAATTATTTAAATTACTTTTACCTAAATTGTGTATAAAATATAGTTCTTGGATTAAATCTCGAATTTTTATGATAATATTTAATGAATTAATCAAATTATGTAACATTTTACACCAACCGTTCATGCTAAACTTAGAAGACATCATTCCCAATTAAGACCTTTTTGTTTTCTGTCGTTTAATTAATATTAGGTCGACAGACAATGTTTTAGAATATCACTCACTACCAACCAAATTTCATCACTCCCATTAACAAAACTCTAACGTAAATACACCATAAAACTTAAATCTTAAATTCTTAACCCTAAACCTTAAATTATAAATTATATACCTTAAGTTTTAAAGTTATCATTAAATCCTAAATTAAACTCTAAAAATTTAAAAATTGTGTAAATTAAAGTTTAATTTCATAATTTGTATATCAAATTTTTTTTCATAATAATATTATTTCTAATAATTATTTGATACACGATTAATAAAAATTTTAAAAATAGAGTTAATAAATTGTCAATTGTTCTTATACTATAGGAAATATATAACTAATAAAATAAACGTGTGACAGTCTTTAAAATCAAAGCATTTTAATTTTACTGGTAAGAGATGGTGTTATTCCTTTTAGATTATTTAGATTCGAATGATGTAGTCTACATGTATATGTGTAACGGGTTTTTTTCCCGCAAATCAAGTTCCTGCTACTTTTGAAAAATATTCAATTTGATTTAAAAAGGGGGAGTTTTAAAAAATTAATTCGGTTCGGGTTTTGGAAAGAAAACCTTTTAAAAAAATCTTTTTCTCGGTTTGGAGTCGCCACCAGCCACTATGGTAGGCCAGACACCATAAAAAAACAAAACCAGAGATTCTTTTGAAAGGGTTCGGGAGTTGGTTACGCGTGGGGAAGGGTTAGCACCCCCATCACGCCCGGAAATCAGTACCAAAACAATTGTTGCCTTTAATTGATGGAAATTATTTAAAATTTAAGAAGACTTTAGTTGGGGGTTCTTGATTGAAAATCGGACTTTAATAATGCGAGCTTTTTCGAACTGGTGGTTTCGGCTTAATTAAACATTTAATTAAAAAGGATGACGGTACACCGGACCAAAGACTAAACCGACATCATATAAGACTGACTGCCGTGTTAGTTTAGGGTTCGGATCCCGTACGTCACCTTTATGCATGATGCAAGCAGATAAAATATGATGCTATGGTCTTGTCCTTTTTATTTACGGATTTACCTTTAGACGATTCGAATTAATCCGAATATTCGCGGGACATCCAATAAGCTAGGCATGTCGACCCGAATACGCAAATTAATAGGTATCTCCGTTTTATAATTAAAATTCATTAACATACAAATTAAAATACTAAAAAATCACATGCAATGACAATTAAAATGTATGTCACAAAAAGTATATTCGAACCACATGAAAGCAGATAACATACACTTATTAAAAATGCATACATCACATATCACAATATGACCAAAATAACATGCAATATAAATAAAATGCAAACAGACAGGGACCGCAATGGTAATTAACCCATAAAAACAATTAAAACACGAAATAGGGGCTAAACTAAAAGGACGCGGAAAACCAGGGGGACCAAAACGGCGATTTTACCATCCAGATGCCAATCGAGATGAAAATGGTGACGGAATTGAAAAACGTTCAAAAAGCAGAGGGACTTGGGATGGGGTTTAAAAACGCGGAAGCCTCTCGTGCGCGATTAAAGCGACACGGAGGTCCTAAAGATGAAATTAAACCAATTTTAGAAAAGAAAAACATTATATAAACCAAACTCAAACATTTTAAACCTTTTTGTTTTCTTCAAATCAAAACCCTAACCTAAACCGGAACTCTCCCCCCTCTGTTACTTCTCCGGCGCCGCAAAGGGGTTCCGGTCGCCGTTGCCGGCGCCAGAACCATAAAAAACAGTTTTTAGCCTTCCGAAACCCCAAAACCCTTAAAAAAACTTTGTTTTGATGAAGGCCGAACCAAAAAATCATATTTTCTTTCCCTTTTCTTTCGATCGAAAACCCCCCAAAAAATAAAAAAACCTTCTACCGGCGATCTCCGTTCACCGGCTCACCATGCATGGCCCGAAGAGGGTCACGAGGCTTGTCGCTAGCAACGAAAGACCGAAAACGGCAGATCCCGACTCGAAACGAAGGTAAAAAGCTTGTCCTTTCACCTTTTTTTGCGAAACTGAAATGGAAAAGAAGGATACCTCTGAAACTGCCTTTTGCTTGTATTGCTTCTGAAAGTTTTGTTACAATTTCCTCTCTCTCTAAAGAAAACCTCTCATGCTCTCCGTCCCCTTTCACTCGGGTTTTATAGGCCCCGAAATTACATTTTTCTTTTTTCTCTAAATACATGAAATGCTGTAAATTGTTGTTGTCGTTTGTTTGTATTCACGCTGCAGCTCTGTTGCATTTCTGATTTTTGCCTCTGTAATTTGTTGCGAATTTGTTTCTGACATTTCGGTTATGGTCCTTTGTTTGCATGTGACTGCTGGGGGGGGACCAGAGGGCTCGAGACGTGGCCGGTCGTGCGCGCCGTTGATGGAATCCGCACGGGCTCGAATTGATCAAACGGTGCACGAGAGAAGCTGCGGTTGTGGTCTACACGCGCGCGTGTGTGAATCGGATCGCTGCGCGTGGGCTGCTGGGGAGTCGAGCGTGCGGTGCGTGGAGGTTCTGGAGACTTCCCCGGTTCGATCTCAGCCGTCCGATGAGATCTCGATCCAATGGCTAAGGCTGCGCGACGCTAGGGTTTCCTGGGGGTTCTAGGGCTTCTTGCCGAGTCTTGATCTGGACCGTCAGATCTTCACCTAGATCTGACGGTTGGTGTTGTGCGGCTGCAAGACAAAACATAGGGCATTAGGGTTTTTCTTTATTTAAGTTTGGCCTGAATTGGGCCATGTACAATATTTTTTGGTTTTGTATCTGGACTTTAAATAATACTGTTGGGCTTTTATTATATTAAATATTGGGCTTATATTATTTAATATTTTGTGTTTTTAGATTTAATAATAATAATAATAATAATAATAATAATAATAATAATAATAATAATAATAATAATAAATACTAATATGACACTAATAATAATACAGTGATAACAAATATAATGGTAGAAATAGTAGATGATAATAATAAGTAGTTAATGGATGGATAATAATGGTGATAATAATAATAAATATTAATAGACGATAAAAATAGGTAAATAATACTAATAATGATATATGGTATAATGAGGATAAGATATGATAATAATAGTATAGTAACATAATAAGAGTAATAGATAATTAACAATATAGTAATAATATATATATATATATATATATATATATATATATATATATATTCTGTTTTTTTTATTTCTTTTTTTCCTTTTTTTTAGTTTTTATTATTAATCACCATATAATTTAAGCCCATTATTTAAAAGAAGAAAAACGGGTTAAACACCCCGGACAAAATAGGTGATTACAGCTGCCCTCCTTTGCTTATACTTGTAGAACAAGGATAAAGCAAAGGCCATAAGCACCAATTTTGTCCGACTTCCCTGTTTGGATTCCGAGTCACCATGCACTTGAACTACTGCGGTTCGGAAGTCAGTACGGGAAAATGCAATGGTCGCGGAGGCCTGAAGCCGTTTTTCTCATTTCAACACTCTTCAACCCTTCGAGGTCCGATCAAACAGATAATTAGCAGAAGCTCCATTCTCCAAATGCCCGAACGGATAGGCGGGTTCTATTCTCCGAAAGCCCGAACAGATAGGCGAGTTCCATTTTCCGAGAGCCTGAACATATAGGTGGGTTCCATTCTCCAAGAGCCTGAACGTATATGCGGGTCCCATTCTTTAAGAGCCTGATCGGATAGGCGGGTTCCATTCTCCAAGAGCCTGATCGGATAGGCGTGTTCCATTCTTTAAGAGCCTGACCGGATAGGCGGGTTCCATTCTCCAAGAGCCTGACCGGATAGGCGGGTTCCATTCTTTAAGAGCCTGATCGGATAGGCGGGTTCCATTCTCCAAGGGCCTGATCGGATAGGCGTGTTCCATTCTTTAAGAGCCTGACCAGATAGGCGGGTTCCATTCTCCAAGAGCCTGATCGGATAGGCGGGTTCCACTCTCTAAGAGCCTGATCGGATAGGCGGGTTCTATTCTCCAAGGGCCTGATCGGATAGGCGGGTTTCATTCTTCAAGAGCCTGACCGGATAGGCGGGTTCCATTCTCCAAGAGCCTGACCGGATAGGCGGGTTTCATTCTTCAAGAGCCTGACCGGATAGGCGGGTTTCATTCTTCAAGAGCCTGATCGGATAGGCGGGTTCTATTCTCCAAGGGCCTGATCAGATAGGCGGGTTTCATTCTTCAAGAGCCTGACCGGATAGGCGGGTTCCATTCTCCAAGAGCCTGACCGGATAGGCGGGTTTCATTCTTCAAGAGCCTGATCAGATAGGCGAGTTCCATTCTCTAAGGGCCTGATCGGATAGGCGAGTTTCATTCTTCAAGAGCCTGACCGGATAAGCGGGTTCCATTCTCCAAGAGCCTGACCAGATAGGCGGGTTTCATTCTTCAAGAGCCTGATCGGATAGGCGGGTTCCATTCTCCAAGAGCCTGATCGGATAGGCGGGTTCCACTCTCTAAGAGCCTGATCGGATAGGCGGGTTCCATTCTCCAAGGGCCTGATCAGATAGGCGGGTTTCATTCTTCAAGAGCCTGATCGGATAGGCAGGTTCCATTCTCCAAGGGCCTGATCGGATAGGCGGGTTCTATTCTCCAAGAGCCTGAATAGATAGGCCGGTTTCCTTTTACGGGGAAAGCTTTAAAATACCTGTCGAAAGTAGGTAAAAATTATATGATCATGTGAGTTAGCATGCCCCCTAATCCTAAGGATGTCTAACTACAAATGATGCATGAATTATGACATCAAAAATGCTCGGATGCTTCTACTCTCCGAGTCGGTCAATCTCGACCTTCTTCTTGTCTCTTCTTCTTCTCAATCTCTTTTGGCTTTCTCATCTTTGCCAAATCTCAAACTTTTGGTCTCTTCTCGAAAGATGGCTGATGACTTCCACTGGTCAGACTGGACATAACACTTCTCGTAGTGCTTGCTGTCAAAATATTGCCCCATACTCAAATTGGGTGCTTAACCATTCTCTTCGTCTTTACCCAACGCGACGACTTCTTCTCTTCTCTCAACAATAGGGGAAACACATGCCCCCAAGCCCCTGAACTTTTCTATTAAGCTTATCAAGGTCCAATTTCATCTTCTGAAGCAATCGGAACATTTCGACAAAAATTTGCTTCAAGTCTCTGAACTGTAGTATGTAGGAATCTACTACCGTCCTCACTATGGCCACTGATGACCTACCATTTGTATTCATGGCATTGCATTCTAAACTTTATCCTCGAAGCAATGGGAAATTAATTTGTGTTCAACAAAGATTTAGATTGCATCTTCTAATTTCAACATGAGATGTGTTTTCGAAAACTATATTTTCTTTTCAAATTAGGGATATATCAAGTCAAACTAATACCCCGAATATCAAGTGCACGAACAACACTATTGTGGCTTACCAAGGATTGCCTCAAGCAACATGTGTCTAGGAGACCTCGAAAGCTAAGCTGATGTCTGAAAATGTGACATACTCTCCAAGTTATTTCGGCTTTTAATCAATTAGATTTATCTTCTGTAGGCTTTGCCTTTATCAATTCTTTATAATTTTGGGGAAGTCAACTCATCACATTCCTTTGGCTCGGAATAAATGATGAAGCAAACAACAGAACCCCGAGCTACTCGGCATTGTCATGATTTGAAAATATTACCATCACTCATGTAGCTAAAGTGAATGGTGCATAGCAACCTTATTGGTCTTTTGCTACAGCGGAGTGCCCCAAAAATTCCACACTCGTATCCGAAGATGCCTATTACCAGGCTTCGAACATTGGAGTGCTTTTGTTACGCTTTTATTGTTCTCTCTCTTTTGTCTTCTCTTTTCTTTTTCTCTTTTTCTTTTTCTTTTTTTTTTTCCCTTTTTCTTTTCTTCTTTTTTCTTTTTCTTTTAGCACGGAAGATTTCCGGTTATTCTCTCGAAGGCCCTAATTATATGTGTACTTATTTAGATGACCACATTATCTGGGAGTGTAAGCCACATATTCATTATCTTCAAAGCTTTCAATTTCCACTAGACAAAGGCGGTTCGAAGTCAACCTTTGGGGTTAAAGTCTATGTCCCTTATGCAATTGATATACGGGGACTCGATAGACAAATATACACACAAAATTAAAAGGCAATTGAAACATAAGGCATCCTTTCATTGAAACTAAAAAATGAAGTCTGAGGCCCTTACAAAAAGATCTTTGCTACCTTCGGGCAAAGGGTAGCAAACTGGATTCCACACATCACTTCAAGGAAAAAAACTAGAATGCAATGAAATGAAAGCAAACAAACTTGGATGCATTATAACTCTTGACTAAGCTGGCCGTCCATCCCACCCCTTTAAGCTTCCTCGAGGAACTCAACCTCCCGATTGTCCATCAATTCCTGAATCAACTGCTTGAACTCTGAACAACTCTGAATCTCATGCCCCGCAGTCTGATGGAACTCACAGAAGGATTCATGGCCATCATATGCCCCATTCAGACCCTTCTCGATCAAGCCTGCCTTGCACAGCTGTTCGTACACCCAACTCAGAGGTGACTTGATTTCTGACACTTCCATCCTAACTTTCTTCGTATCTACCTCTTCGAGGGCATTCACGCCCCGACCTTCATGTTTCGGAAGTGGATTGGTCGTCACATTGGGCTTCTCTAACTCGAGGACCCCGGTGTTAATCATGTTTTGCACGAGCTTCTTAAATGCTAAGCAATTTTCTATTGTGTGTCCCGGTACTCCGCCGTGGTACTCACAGCGTGCCTTCTCATCGTACCATATAGGGTAAGGCGGTTGGAAGGGAGTAACATGATACGGGCGGACCAAATCAGCCTCGTATAGGTGTTTGTATACCTCCTTGTACGGTATAGGTAGAGGGGTGAAGGTCATTCTCTCTTGTTCCTTCTTGGGAGCCCTATTCTCTCTTCGGTTTGAGCCTTGCGCATTCCCGACTGCGGCTTGAGGCGCTGAGACTGTGAAGTGCTTAGAAGCCTTGTAAGTACCGACGTTGTTTACCTCATGATCCTTCTTCTTGAACTGCTTCTGGGCATTCTCTCCTCCATCAATCCTACCACTCTTGATGGCTGCCTCGATCCGCTCACCGGTCATAACCATATCTGAGAAGTTACCAATAGGGTTGCTTATCATGCGGTCATAGAGGGTCCCTTTCAATGTATCGACAAACATAGGGGAGATCTCATTCTCACGGAGCGGGGGTTGAACCTGTGCCGCCACATCACGCCAACGCTGGGCGTATTCACGGAGGCTTTCATTGTGCCTTTGCTCCAAACCTTGTAGCATGAGTCGGTTTGGGACCATATCGGTTATGTGCCTATACTGATCGGTGAAAGCCTTGGCCAAATCCTTCCACGACCTAATCTGAGCACGAGTCAACTGATTGTACCACCTCACTGTGGGCCCCACTAAGCTGTCTTGGAAGCAGTGAATTAGCAACTTCTCATTGTCGATGAAACCCGTCATCTTTCTACAAAACATGGTTATGTGAGCAGTAGGGCAAGTCGTCCCATCAAATTTCTCAAACTCCGGTGTCTTAAACTTGGGCGAAATAATCAAATCTGGAACCAAACTGAGATCTCTAGCATTCATCCCATATGCCCCCTCTTCTCCCTCCTTAGTAAGGAATTTCTCCTCGAGGTCTTTCCGGGTTTCTTCTAGTTGTTTTGAGAACTCGGCCTTCACTTTGTTTAAGTTCTCGATCTCATCCAAGTCTGGGACACTATCCCCAACATTTTCCACATTAAAAATCAGACCCGATGGAGCATGGGTTGAGGCGCCCGCCTGATGCGATGTTGCCCCATCTCCTTGAGTAGCCGCTCCTTGCGAGGGCTTAGGGGTATTGGTAACAAAACCGGGAGAAAACGAGGGGTCTCCCTTATCCTGACTAGGGTTTCCGGCAGCACCCTTTGCTTTCAGATTGGCTTGCAACAACTGAGATATCTCTTTCATCATATCTTGTTGGGACTTGATGATGGTGTCCCTCAACTCTTGCTGAGCTCGCTCCAACTGACCTCTCAAATCAGCTTCCAACTTAGCAAAATTCTCCTCCATTTGCTTCCTTTGGTGGCGAGTAAAGTGTGGGTGCGGAATCTTCGGTAGTCACAAATGCTGCCATGACCCCGAACAATTAATTTCATGATTTAATGATGTAATGCATGAAATGTGTATGCATAACTGAAACAAATGAATGAAGGCAACAAATTGAAAAACACAAAATCGAATGCAAGGAAATGTTGATTCGACGAACATCCTCATTAAACAACTTTCCATAACGAAAATCAAGCCTTGTTACAACGGGGCAAGAAAATAAACACAAAGGGTACAATTTTCAATAAATTTTGCTCGTCCCCTCTTTCTAAATTAGCGCGCTCCGGGAGCTTCGTTGCTATGGACTCTTTTCTTCCGTTGTGAAAGTTTTCAACTTTAGACTGTTCTCGAATCAACACCTCGTATGAAAATGCGATAAATATGCAAAAATAAGCAAAACAAGACAAGAAGACAACTGGGTTAGTAACACCAATAATGAATACTTGATATAACAAGCAAAAGAAAACACATCAACGCAGATTAACAATGCAAGACCTAATAGCAAGAATTCTAATTCTACGATTAACCGCATGGCTCTAACTGGGGTAGGCTTCTTAAATTCTCACACATGTGGTTTGGTTCTAACAAGGGTACCCGAACCTATTTTATCACCTACTAAAGTGACAAAAGCCCCAATTCTGGCCCATTACAAGCTTGCGAATTGGTTTCAGTTCGGGGGAAAGCACGACCTAATGACGTGGAGGGCTGCTCACATGTCAAAGGTGTAGATTCCGGAAGTGAATTACCGACCCGTGGAGGGAGACTCACGTGGGTATGGGCGTTTCACTCCCACTTAAAGGACGAAGCTCGGGTATAGAGCCTAATGCGTGATGCAACACATGTAGGTGTTTCCTTTGAAATTAAATGAAAAATTAATTCAAGACCACCAATTATCAAAGCTCGTGTAATTAAAGTTCTATTTTTAAGGAAGAACCATCTCACTAAAATCGAATTAAATTTAAAAAAATTCCATCATTAAAGACAACAATTATTTCTTTGGCCTAACTCTCCCTTTGTTTTGAAAAACAAAATTTGTCCCCAGTGGAGTCGCCAAACTGTAACGGGTTTTTTTTTTCGCAAATCAAGTTCCCGCTACTTTTGAAAAATATTCAATTTGATTTAAAAAGGGGGAGTTTTAAAAAATTAATTCGGTTCGGGTTTTGGAAAGAAAACCTTTTAAAAAAAATCTTTTTCTCGGTTTGGAGTCGCCACCGGCCACTATGGTAGGCCAGACACCGTAAAAAAACAAAACCAGAGATTCTTTTGAAAGGGTTCGGGAGTTGGTTACGCGTGGGGAAGGGTTAGCACCCCCATCACGCCCAGAAATCGGTACCAAAACAATTGTTGCCTTTAATTGATGGAAATTATTTAAAATTTAAGAAGACTTTAGTTGGGGGTTCTTGATTGAAAATTAGACTTTAATAATGCGAGCTTTTTCGAACTGGTGGTTTCGACTTAATTAAACATTTAATTAAAAAGGATGACGGTACACCGGACCAAAGACTAAACCGACATCATATAAGACTGACTGTTGTGTTAGTTTAGGGTTCGGATCCCGTACGTCACCTTTATGCATGATGCAAGCAGATAAAATATGATGCTATGGTCTTGTCCTTTTTATTTACAAATTTACCTTTAGACGATTCGAATTAATCCGAATATTCGCGGGACATCCAATAAGCTAGGCATGTCGACCCGAATACGCAAATTAATAGGTATCTCCGTTTTATAATTAAAATTCATTAACATACAAATTAAAATACTAAAAAATCACATGCAATGACAATTAAAATGTATGTCACAAAAAGTATATTCGAACCACATGAAAGCAGATAACATACACTTATTAAAAATGCATACATCACATATCACAATATGACCAAAATAACATGCAATATAAATAAAATGCAAACAGACAGGGACCACAATGGTAATTAACCCATAAAAACAATTAAAACACGAAATAGGGGCTAAATTAAAAGGACGCGGAAAACCAGGGGGACCAAAACGGCGATTTTACCATCCGGATGCCAATCGAGATGAAAATGGTGACGGAATTTAAAAACGTTCAAAAAGCAGAGGAACTTGGGATGGGGTTTAAAAACGCGGAAGCCTCTCGTGCGCGATTAAAGCGACACGGAGGTCCTAAAGATGAAATTAAACCAATTTTAGAAAAGAAAAACATTATATAAACCAAACTCAAACATTTTAAACCTTTTTGTTTTCTTCAAATCAAAACCCTAACCTAAACCAGAACTCTCCCCCCTCTGTTACTTCTCCGGCGCCGCAAAGGGGTTCCGGTCGCCGTTGCCGGTGCCGGAACCATAAAAAACAGTTTTTTAGCCTTCCGAAACCCCAAAATCTTATTTTCCTTCCCTTTTCTTTCGATCGAACCCCCCCCCCCCAAAAAATAAAAAAACCTTCTACCGGCGATCTCCGTTCACCGGCTCACCATGCATGGCCCGAAGAGGGTCACGAGGCTTGTCGCCAACAACGAAAGACCGAAAACGGCAGATCCCGACTCGAAACGAAGGTAAAAGCTTGTCCTTTCACATTTTTTTTGCGAAACTGAAATGGAAAAGATGGATACCCCTGAAACTGCCTTTTGCTTGTATTGCTTCTGAAAGTTTTGTTACAATTTCCTCTCTCTAAAGAAAACCTCTCATGCTCTCCGTCCCCTTTCGCTCGGGTTTTATAGGCCCCGAAATTACATTTTTCTTTTTTCTCTAAATTCATGAAATGCTGTAAATTGTTGTTGTCGTTTGTTTGTATTCACGCTGCAGCTCTGTTGCATTTCTGATTTTTGCCTCTGTAATTTGTTGCGAATTTGTTTCTGACATTTCGGTTATGGTCCTTTGTTTGAATGTGACTGCTGGAGGGGGGGACCAGAGGGCTCGAGACGTGGCCGGTCGTGCGCGCCGTTGATAGGATCCGGACGGGCTCGGATTGATCAAACGGTGCACAAGAGAAGCTGAGGGGTCGATTGTGGTCTACACGCGCGCGTGTGGGAATCGGATCGCCGCGCGTGGGCTGCTGGGGAGTCGAGCGTGTGGCGCGTGGAGGTTCTGGAGACTTCCCCGGTTCGATCTCAGCCGTCCGATGAGATCTCAATCCAATGGCTAAGGCTGCGCGGCGCTAAGGTTTCCTGGGGGTTCTAGGGCTTCTTGCCGAGTCTTGATCTAGACCGTCAGATCTTCACCTAGATCTGACGGTTGGTGTTGTGCGGCTGCAAGACAAAACATAGGGCATTAGGGTTTTTCTTTATTTAAGTTTGGCCTGAATTGGGCCATGTATAATATTTTTTGGTTTTGTATCTAGACTTTAAATAATACTGTTGGGCTTTTATTATATTAAATATTGGACTTATATTATTTAATATTTTTGTGTTTTCAGATTTGATAATAACAATAATAATAATAATAAATAATACTAATATGACACTAATAATAATACGGTGATAACAAATATAATGGTAGAAATAGTAAATGATAAGAATAAGTAGTAGCAATGGATGGATAATAATGGTGATAATAATAATAAATATTAATAGACGATAAAAATAGGTAAATAATACTAATAATGATATATGGTATAATGAGGATAGGATATGATAATAATAGTATAGTAACATAATAAGAGTAATAGATAATTAACAATATAGTAATAATATATATATATATATATATATTCTGTTTTTTTATTTCCTTTTTCCTTTTTTTAGTTCTTATTTTTAATCACCATATAATTAAAGCCCATTATTTAAAAGAAGAAAAACGGGTTAAACACCCCGGATAAAATAGGTGATTACAATATGTGAATTTATTTAAATTTAAAACTAAACTAAAATACTATTTTGTAATTAGATAAAAGGTTTAAAAATTTATTATTAGTAAATCAGACAATAATACTATTTTATCAATTATTTTGTTTAATACTCAAACGAAACCATAGATCACAAGCACACCGTTGCCTTGGCTCATGTGAACCACACAAAAACATGGATGGCCACATGCTACTTAGAATCTTAGCTTATGCTATTTTATGATAATATGTACGTTTATATTATAATTGTGTTATTTTTTATGATAATTATATTTATGTATTTATATATAGGATTATTGTCTCATACACAGATGGTAGAAGTCTTTTTGTTTCTACAAGCGCCTTAATTTTAGGGTTTATGGTATTGGTTTAGGGTTTGGAGTTTATGGGTTTTAGTATAGGAGTTTAGAATTTAGTGTTCATGGTTAGAATTTAAGGTTTAGGGTTAGAGTTTAAGTTTTAAGGTAATATGGTTAGAGATTTATGTTTTAACCAGTAAAGCCTAAATGTTAACCCTAAACCTAAATTTCTATTTATAGCCTCTAAATTCAAAACTACTACACTTAAAGCCCTAAACTCTTAACCTTAATGGAGTCAGGGCCGGCCCTGGGCAGGGGCAGCAAGGGCGCCCGCCCATGGCCCATTGCTCAGGGAAATTAAATATTGGATATTTTCGAATTATATTTAAAGATTTAGTTTGTTTTAATATTTGTTATTGGGCTTATTTTTTTAATATTTATTAATAGGGGTTAAGATTTTTCTAACATTTATTATTAAAGATCTACTCTTAATATTTATTTTTTTCTAATACTTATTATTAGGGCCCTATTTTTTTTATATTTGTTATTAGAGGCTGAGTATTTTTCAATATTTATTAGTAGGAGTCTACTCTTAATATTCAATTTTTTTTCTAATACATGTTATTAAGGGCCCATTTTTTAATACTTGTTATTAGGGGCTGAGTTTTTTACGATATTTATTATTAGAGATCTACTCTTAATATTCAAAAAATTTTCCAGTACTTGTTATTAGGGCTCCAGTTTTTTTTCCAATATTTGTTATTATGGGCATAGTTTTAAGGTAAAATTTTGATATACATGCTGGTAAAACTAATTTTACACAAGCCTGCATATTTACATTATAAAACTCAAATCCTAAATTTTAACCCTAACCCTAAAAAACTAAACCATAAACCTTACACCATATACCCTAAATTCTCAACACTAATCTTAAATTCTAAACCCTACAACATAAACCCCTACACTTTAAACCCTAAACTAAAACCCTAACACCTAAAACTAAAAGGCACATGTAAACTAAAGTTTACACGTCATGTGTATCAAAGCTTTTTTAATAGTTTTAAAATTTAATTTTTTCAATACTTGTTATTAGGGGACTAATTTTTTCAATACTTGTTACGATGGACCAACTCTTAAAATTTAATTTCTTTCATTATTTGCTATTAGGGACAAAGATTTAAATAGCGACATGCAACCACAACAACGATTTTTATATGACGGTAGTGACATCATCTAAAACCGCGATATATGGAATCATTATGTCCACAATAGCATATGTTACTAAAAAATTTCATAACCGCGATACTCACAATAAACAAAATAACATCTATTATATCCACAATCATGATAAACACAACACAACCGAAAATACGACTATAACTATAACTACAATTAAAACCCTCAATTTAAGGCCCATTTTTTAAGTTCACCCCGGGCCTCCAAAAACTCAGAACCGGCCCTGAATGGAGTCTCTAAACCATAAAACTAAGGCGCTTGTGTTAACAAAATTTCCACGTACGCTTGTGCAAGCTAAGTTTCCACAACGTTTATGCATGTAATAATTGCCTTTATATATAATTTGATTTTTTTTTATAAATGTGTATGCTATTTAATTTACAGAAAAGCAGGATTCTAGGGGTAATTTACATTTTAGTCACCATACTTAACTTTCACTTTCATTTACTTTACAAATCTTTAATTTAATCAAATTATATCATTCAATATTTATTATTTATGAAAAAAGTTACTTATATCGATAATGTTAAATAATTTTAATATGAAAATCTAAAATTGACACTTGTATTTAACATATTTTTCACGTATCATTATCAAATAATATTTAATTAATAATGTTAATAGTTTTTCCATAAGAATTTTCTGAAACATTCATCTAAACAATTTTAAAGAAAAATATATGAATTTCCTATAAATCCTAACAAAAATTATTTAAATTTCCAATTAAATAATATTTTCTTGATGATATGTGAAAGATATATTTGTTGAGTTTTAAGGTGCTCGATTCCTTCAACCGTTCTTGCTCGCCAAGTGGTGGAGAAGTGAAATTTTGGGTGGATGTGGTGTGGAAGCTTAAAAGATAACTGACACAATAATTTATAGTGGTTCAACCTTCTAACCAAGGTCTACATCCACTACCTTAGCTTCCCACTAAGGATTTCCAATCAATCCACTATTGATTCGTCCCCTTTTCTAGGCTTAGGAGGAAACCCTTATACACCGATCAAGCTTTCTACCCAAAGCATTGATCAAACCCTCTTTACAAGAGAAAATATAAGCAAACACAAATCCCTCCAATAGGTGTTTGTTTGCACAATTTTGCTCTCACCCAAAACCTAAAACACTTGAGCAAATTTGACAATTTTGGCTCACTAGTGTTTGTCTATACAAAGAAATGACAATTAAGTACAAAGACAATTCTTGATCATTTGTTGATTGACAATTGAAGCATTAACCATTACTTGATGCTTGGAGGTCCCTTTTATACTCCTCTTTGAGTTTGTAGCCGTTACTAGCCGTTGGGGATGAATTGGAGTCGTTGGAGACTTTATTTCCCACCATTAATGCTGTTCTGCAGCCTTGCGTATCGATACGCGTGGACCCGTATTGGTACGACCTTCATCAGAAACTAACCGTTGGGCTCTTGCCAGCCTAGGCGTATCGGTACGGTATGACATTTAAAAGACCGTTGGGAAATATGACCGTTGGGGTTGTTAAAATGGGATCGGTACGCTCACTAGGCGTATCGAAACGATCCCTTACCGTATCGAAACGGCCAAGCTTGTTTCGATACGGGTTTTGGCAGTGACCAAACTAGGGAAAAAGGTATTGATACAGTTTTGACCGTATCGGTACGGGCAACTTGAAAACATAAGTTTGGCTGTTTTAAATCATAAAAAACTCTGCCAAAAACCTTTTAAGATCCCTAAAACATAAATTCAAGTTGTTTGGACTTAAAGACAAGTTTTGAATTCTTTTCAAATTAGTCCAAAACATTTTTCAATTATTATATCAAAACACTAGTTCTACAATATTAAATATAAGTGTCAATTTTCATTTTTTACATTAGAATTATTTAACATTGTCAATATAAAGTGATTTCATTTAGATGTAATAAAAGTTGGATGATGTAATTTGATTAAATTAAAGGTTTGTGATGTAAATAAAAATGAATGTTAAGTCTAGTGATCTAAAATGTAAATCACCCCAAGATTCTGCTACAAGTTATACTGAAATCAAATTATAGCCATAACAAATAATCCTATGTAAGTATAAACAATATAACTCTATGTCTAAGTTTCATTATTGTAACACCTCGATCTCGATCCGGATCCGAAGTACTACATTCGGGTCACCTAAAATCAACTCAACATAATTTCCATTAAACTCACAAGTTTAGCCTTTTTCAAAATATCAAATCATCCACAACTTAATGAAATTAATAAGCATTTTGTAAAACCAATGTTTGATTTTGATATAACAAATAATCTAAGGACTAAATTGCAAAGTAAATAACTTTTTAAGTACTCAAAAGACTCAAATTTGACAAGTAAATTTTAGACTTACAATGTTTTGAAGTCAAAACTTAAACTCCATAAAATTTTCTAAGTGTTTTAAAGCCAAAATACTCAAAATTGCCCAGGCATTTCGAAACACCCTCAAAGTGTTTTGATACGTTTTGCCACTGGAACCGTCTGATTCGATACGGACTAATCTGTTTTGAGACAAGGGTTACAAAACGGGCTTGCCCGTTTCGATACAACCTTCATCTGGGCTTTTATTTTTAAGTGTCGTTTCGAAACGACTTATACTCGTTTCAGTACAGGGTTTAAGTATTTTCAAAATAGAGCATTAAATGAACTAGCTGTTACTTGTTAGAACTGAATTTTTGAAAATTGGTTACCTATTTCGATACACCTCTTTGGTGTTTCGAAACACAATTTTACAGTTTCAAAATGTTTCGATGCGACTTATAACTGTTTCGATACGATCCTCTTTTTTACGCTTAAAGGCATTTTACAGTTTCAAACTGTTTTGATACGGCCTATAGCCATTTCGATACGATCCTCTTTTTACACAACAACTCTTTCTTTTTTGGTGTTCGTTTCAATACAGAGCCTCGCGTTCTGATACGGGTAGTTGCATAACAACATTTATGGAGGGACGAGAGAGCCCCAGCGGCTCTATTGATGATCTCAATCACCCAAACAACTAGAAATCAATTAGAAGGTATAAAAGCAAGCCTCAAAAGCACCAACAATAAATATTGAACCTCAAAGCAACATCCAAGCAATCCAATCCAAACCCTAAGCACTTATTGTCAAATTCTTGTACCCAACTCTTAGAGTTCTTATTGTAAATCAAATTTGTGAGTTTGGGGAGTGTTTGTAATCCATTTGGGCTATATTTATCTTGTGAGAGATCAATTGTAATATCCAACATCTTCTTTGTAAAGTGAGAGTCTTGTGGTTCAATCTTTGGGTAGAAAGATTGAGCATTTGTAAAGGTTGCCTCCTTAGCCTAGAAAAAGGAAGAACAAATTAGTGGAGAGTTTGTTGAAAATCCTTAGTAGGAGCTAAGGTAGTGGATGTAGAGCTTGTTTAGAAGCTTGAACCATTATAATTTTCTTGTCTATCAGTTTTAATTATTGCTTTTGCTCCATTCATTTTTTAAAGTGCCAATTCACCCCCTCTTGGTCGTATCGGTTAATTTGATCTACTCAACAATTGGTATTAGAGCCTACCTCTTTAAAGGCTTCACAACCACAATAAAAGATCCTAGAAGAGTGTTGATCAAATTCCAAGTCAAGCCATGTCATCTACCTCTTGGCCAAACATATTCGAGTCACAATCTATCACCAAACCACCCTTCTTTAATGGGGATAACTATCTTTATTGGAAGAACCAAATGCGCCTCTTCATCCATTCAAATGATTACACCATTTGGGATGTGGTAGAAGATGGACCAATCATTCCCATGAAAAGAGATGAAGAAGGAAGGCTTGTTCCAAAGAAGAAGGTGGAGATGAGTGAAGAATATATGAAGAGATTGCAAATGAATGAAAAAGCTTTGCACATGCTGTTTTGCTCACTTAGACCGGACATCTACTCTAAAGTGTCCTCCATCACAAGTTCCAAAGAAGTGTGGGACACTCTTGAGACCACTTACGAAGGAACAATCGATGTAAAATAGAAGAAGATTGGGATCATCAATCTTGGTTATAAAAACTGAATCATGTGATGGGAAGAGAAATGCAATCATCAAGGCAAAAAAAATTGAAGACCTTGAAGCTCGATGAGTTAGTAGGATCTCTCCTTACTCATGAGATCATGAAACAAGAGAGAAGAATAAGAGAAGAGAAAATAAGACAGAAGAGTAGTCAAATAAGAGGTAGAGAAGAAGAAACAAGGAGTTGCTCTCAAAGCCTCTCTACCACAAGAGGAGAGCATTTCTAGTGGGGAAGAAGAGTTTGAAGAATTGGATATGATAGACAAAAGATTCTCAAGGTTCATGAAGTCCAATTGTGGTAGAAAGTTTTCAAGAAGAGAAGACTTCAAGAACAAGAACAAAGAAGAAGAGAAAGACCAACTCATTTGCTATGAGTACAAGAAGTCGGGTTACATTCGCATTGATTGCCCTCAACTAAAGAAAAAGAGTTTTGAGAAGAAGAAGAAGCTCAAGGATTAAGTAGCAACTTGGAGTGCTGAGGAGTCATCATCCGAGGATGAGGAGCATGAAGTGGCCAACCTTTGCCTTGTGGCCCTTGAGGTGAAATCTACGGTAAACTCTAACTTAGCACCTCTTACTTATGATGAAATATATGATGCCTATGGTGAGTTGCAAGAAGTTTACGATGAATTGGTTTAAAAATATAAAGAGTCTATTTTGAAAAACAAGAAAAATATTTCCGATTTAAAATCTCAAAATGAGTTTCTTTCAAAAACCAATTCTGAATTGGAAAAGAAGGTTTTATACTTGGTAAATCTTTCAAATGAGCTTAAAAAGAAAAATCTTGATGTTGAAAAGCTTCTTTCCGATTTCCAAGATTATCACACTAAGTTGGATAATCTTAAAACTTCTCTTGCTATTGGGAAAAATGGTTTTAACAAGGGTAGTTCCCCAAAAACCCAATATGTAAAGAGAAAGAGTTTTAACTACAAACAAAGTGGCTCTCAAAGGCATTATAGAGCTAAGAGGATTAGAAGTGTATGGGTTCCTAAGGAACTTGTAGCTTCTAATAATATTGTTGCTATTTCATCTTGGATTCCTAAGGGAACCAAGTTTTTGGGAGCTAACACTTATGGACCCAAAATGGTTTGGGTACCAAAATCAAAGAACTAATCTTTGTTTGTAGGGGAGCTTTGCTACAATGCCAAAACATCAAGTCAAAACACATGGTACCTTGATAGTGGATGCTCAAGACATATGATCGAAGACAAGAGTATATTCATAGAGCTCAAGCCAAAGCATGGTGGGGTGGTAACTTTTAGTGACAACTCCAAAGGCCATATTGAGGGCATTGGCTCTATTGGTAATCACTCATCCATTCTTATTGAAAATGTATTGCTTGTCAATGGTTTTAAACATAATCTATTGAGCATTAGTTAACTTTGTGACAAAGTTTTTGATATTCATTTTGAAAAAATGGGTGTAAAATTGTGAACATTAAAACAAATAAAATAATGCTCATTGGTCATCGCATAGGAAACATTTATATTGTGCATTTAGATGACATACATTCATCCCATGCATGTTTAGTTGCACATGATTAGAATGATGCATGGTTGTGGCATAGGAAACTAGGGCATGCTAGCATAAGTGTTTTAGAAAAGTTGGTTTCCCAAAATCTAGTTAGAGGTTTACCCAAACTAAAATTTTCATTAGATAAAATATGTGATGTTTGTGCTAAGGGTAAACAAAAGAGAACCTCCTTTAAACTCATTAATGATGTTTCAACTAGTAGGGCGTTACAATTAATCCACATGGATTTATTTGGGCCTATTAGAACTATGAGCTTGGGTGGTAAGTCATATGCATTTGTATTGGTAGATGACTTTTCTAAATACACTTGAGTTCTATTCTTAAGTACTAAGGATGAGACATTAGAAAATTGTATAACATTTACAAAAATTACCTAAAATGATCTTGATCTTAAAATCTCACATATTAGAAGTGATCACAGAACTGAGTTTCAAAATATGAGTTTTGAAGATTTTTGTAATTAAAATGGTATTGGCCATAATTTTTCGGCTCCTCGCACTCCTCAACAAAGTGGGGCAGTTGAGAGGAAAAATAGAACTTTAGAAGATATGGCTAAGACTATGCTTTGTGAAAATAATTTACCTAAATAGTTTTGGGCGGAAGCCACTAATACGTCTTGCCATATTATTAATAGACTAATGATTAGGCATATTTTAAAGAAAACACCTTATGAGATTTTGAAATCCAAAAAGCCTAACATTAGCTATTTTCACCCTTTTGGTTGTAAATGTTTTGTTTTAAACAATGGAAAAGGCAACTTAGGCAAATTTGATGCTAAAAGTGATGAAGCAATATTTTTTGGTTATTCCTTAAATTACAAAGCCTACTGGTATTTAATAAAATAACTCTGGTTGTTGAAGAGTCCATACATGTTATTTTCGATGATAACCTCCTTCCGAGGAAGGAATCTTATGACGATGATGATGCAGGGATCATTAAATCCATTGATAGAGGACAAACATCAAAGTTGGATGAGATTCCAACTAAAGAAGAGAAAGCACACGATTCACCTCTTGAAGCCTTGAAGGACTTGACTGTTGAGGAAAAGGAAGTGACATACCCAAGGGAGTTCAACTATGTCAAAGGTGGTGAAATCTTGGGTAATCCATCCAAGGGGTAACTACTAGATTCTCTCTCAAACTTATGAATCATGTTGCATTCATCTCATGCATAGAGCCTAAAAATATTAAAGAAGCATTAAAATATGATTTTTGGATATTGGCTATGCAAGAGGAACTTAATCAATTTGAGAGAAGTAGAGTATGGACATTTGTTGATAGGCCTAATAATCAATCTACTATAGGAACTAAGTGGGTATTTAGAAACAAACTAGATGAGAGTGGTAACATAGTGAGGAACAATGCTAGGCTTGTTGCTCAAGGTTACACTCAAGAAGAGGGAATTGATTTTGATGAAACATATGTACTCGTAGCTAGAATGAAATCTATTATGATGCTTCTTGCAATTGCATGCTATCATGATTTCAAGCCTTTTCAAATGGATGTAAAAAAATGCTTTTTCTAAATGGTTTTATAAATGAAGAAGTGTATGTTGAACAACCACTAGGTTTTAAAGATCCACAATTTCCAAATCATGTTTTCAAACTAGCTAAAGCTCTTTATGGTTTAAAACAAGCTCTTAGATCTTGGTATGAAAGGCTCTCGAACTTTTTGACTCAAAAAGGTTTTGAAAAAGGCAATGTGGATACTACACTTTTCATTAAAAGATTTGACAATGACATTTTAGTAGTTTAAATATATGTTGATTATATTATTTTTGGTTCTACTAATGAATTTTATTGCCAAGAAATTTCTAAGCTAATGCAAGATGAATTTGAGATGAGCATGATGGGAGAGCTCTCATTTTTCTTGGGGCTCCAAATCAAGCAAAGGAAAGATGACACCTTCATAAATCAAGCAAAATACATAAAGAACATGCTCAAGAAGTTTGGATTGGAGAACGTAAAACCTCAAGCGAATCCAATAAGCTCATCAATAAAGCTTGAAAAAGATGAGGAGGTAAATGTGTCGATTCTAAGCTTTATAGATCTATTTTTGGCTCTTTGCTTTACCTTACCGCAAGTAGACCGGATATTGTGTTTAGTGTTTGCTTGTGTGCTAGGTTTCAAGCTAGCCTTAGAGAATCACACCTAGTTGCCATTAAGAGAATTTTTAGATACCTTAGAGATACACCTAGTTTAGGTCTTTAGTATCCTAGGGATTCCTCCTTTGACCTTCATGCTTTCTTTGATGTGGATTATGGGGGATGTAAGATAGATAGGAAAAGTACCTCCGGAACATATCAATTCTTAGGTTGTATGCTCGTATCTTGGTTCTTTGAGAAACAAAATAGCGTAACCTTATCTACCACCGAAGCGGAGTACATATCCATAGGGAGTTGTTAATACCTTGAATATGTTAATACCTTGAACCAAACATATAGAAATTGGACATCATTTCATTAGAGACCGTGTCTTGAAAAATCTAGTTCTAGAATATGTTAATACCTTGAACCAATTATCGGACATATTTACCAAACCTTTAGATAAAAACGTTTTTGGACCCTTAGGAGAGAGTTAGGTTTAACCAGCCTTCCTTGACCACTTTGGGTCCCAAATGACCAAAATGTGCTTGAAATTATTTGATGATCATGCTTGTGTTGATTTTCCTCCTTTTGCATCTATGCTTGTTGATTAGAGGGAGTATGCAACTGTTTCAGTTCATATAACATGTCCATATATCATTTACATGCATTTAGGCTCGATCTAAATTGACTTTTTGGACTTAAAACTGCCCAAAATGCATTTTCTGTCAAAGTTGTATCGAAACATGCGCATCTGTTTCGATACAGGATCGATCTAAGTTGGTTATTATAATAGGTCGTATCGAAACATGCTCTTCGCGTTTCTATATGGGTTCGCGGTATTGTTCCAAATCAGCTATTACCTATATCGAAACAGGTCTCGTATCGAAACGGCTCAGATGCGTTTCGATCCCCCCATTTCGATATGCCAAGTGACGTATCGATACGCGTCCGCGTAGATTGTTTTTAATATCCTTAAATGAGAATCCAACTTTAATTAAAACAACAACTCTTTTTTCTCTCAAACCCTAACCGAAAATCCTTATATAAACGCCTCAAATCTCTTGATTTTTCACATCAAAACCTAAATTTTTTTAGGGTTTTCAATCTACACATCAAGGCTAAAGCTTTACAAGCAATTTGGTGCATTAATCATTCCTCATACATCCAATTTCCTATATCTAGGTATAAACTATTTTCTTTTCTTTTTAAATTTTCGTTTGATTTTCTTTAATGTTTTTACTCATTTTTTGTATAGAATATATAATTATAGTATGAGTTTTGAAGTTTTTGCAAAATTTCTTTAAAACTCGAAAAATTTTAGTCGAATATAAAAACTATATCGTATATTTTTCTTTACTATTTTTTGAAATTCTTTTCACCAAAAAATTATTTAAAGTTTATATATGTTTTTAAACTTTATTGTAGAGATTTTTTATACATCTTGACTATTGGATTGAATTTGGTTGATTTACGCATACATGCGTTTTGTATCTTGAATTGTTTTCAAATTTTGAATATGGGTTCTAGGAAGATAGTAAGAACCGATGAGGCTTGTGGAAGTTCTAACATCGATGACGATTCCTCTCATCCCAACCTCACTCTACTCTATCAAAAGAGTCTTCGAAACAAATACGCCCATACAAACTTCAATTTCGTTATCTCACTTTATTGAGGGGTTGGAATTTCTTACACTTTTTGAGCCTACTCAGTACTTTGTACCGTGACATGGTTCTTCTCTTCTATGCCAATGCCCAATGTATCTCCAATGTTGATCATTCTATAGTGATAGCTATTGAATCCTACCTTATATGGATGAAGTTTCGGGTTGATCCACAAACCTTGGTCAATGTTTTTACATTTGAAGATGAGGGTATTTCGGATGAAAACTCGTTGGGACATACTCTCGATGGCTCTGTCACGGTCCTCGATGTTCATGATCGCATCTTTCATCTCATGATCTCGTGGTGGTTTCGTCTTTCTGGAGGAAAATTCTCCCACATTCGGCAAGTCGACGATTTTTGGATTCATTGCTTTCGTGTGGAACGTCGACCAAATCTTTGCCAAATCATGTTTGCCGAGATGGTGCAACTTGTTCAAAACTGCAACTCGGATCTTGTCACTTCCTTCACCTATGGCACCGTCTTGGGTTACTTGTTCTCAAAGTTGGGGATTGATTGCTCTCTTGACTTTCCAGAATCTCTCAAGGATCCCATCGATGAGCGCACTCTTCTTTGTTGCAAGTTTCATTTCATTGATGGAGAGTGGATTCGTGTTGAGCATCCTACTCAAGTTGCAGCCCCCGAACCTCAACCTCAAGTTACTCCACCAAACAATGAAGCTCTCATGACTTTTCTCACTGAGCAATTTAATGACTTGTGAACCCACATGGACTTCGGTTTTGCCATTATTAACACTTGTTTCACTTCCTTGGAGGGACGTGTCTAAAGTGTTGAGAATCGACTTACTTCGGTTGAAACTCAACAAACATCAATGGACATGTCTTTTACCAGCTTTTATGGCGAGTGGAGACAATTTCGAAAGAGCACCGCCAATGATGAAGATGAAGATGACGATGAGCCTTAGATCTTTGCATCTCATTGCATATCATCTAGTTTTGGATTTCCCTATTTATGCACCTATCTATGTTTTTTATGACCTATGCTTTGATCTATTATTTTTAAGTATTAAGTTTGGATATTATGTTTGGATATTTTGAAACTTTTTCTTTGATTTATTATGCTTAATGAAATTATGTTGTTTTAATTATGTTTCGTCTTGTGCTATATTGCTCTATATCTTTATTATGTTCCTTCATTCATTTTGATCTAACAAAAAAGGGGGGAAAGGTTAAGCTAAACTTTTTAAAAATCTTTTCACAACCTAGCTTCAATTTCGGGGGAGTTTACTTAAAAATTTACTTTGGTTTTGTTATATCAAAAAAGGGAGAGATTGTAAAACCAATGTTTGATTTTGATATAACAAATAATCTAAGGACTAAATTGCAAAGTAAATAAATTTTTAAGTACTCAAAAGACTTACATTTGACAAGTAAATTTTAGACTTAAAATGTTTTAAAGTCAAAACTTAAACCCCATAAAATTTTCTAAGTATTTCAGAGCCAAAATACTCCAAATTGCCCAGGCATTTCGAAACACCCTCAAAGTGTTTCGATACGTTTTGCCACTAGAAACGTCCGTTTTGATACGAACTAATATGTTTCGAGACAAAGGTTTCGAAACAGGCAAGCCCTTTTGGATATAGACTTCATCTGAGATTTTATTTTTTAAGTGTCGTTTCGAAACGGCTTATACCTGTTTCGATATAGGGGTTAAGTATTTTCAAAATATAGCATTAAATGAACTAGCTGTTACTTGTTAGAATTGAATATTTGAAATTTGGTTACCTGTTTCGATACACCCCTTTGGTGTTTCGAAACACAATTTTACAATTTCAATACGACCTATAGTTGTTTCGATACGGTCCCCTTTTTTAGACTTAAAGGCGTTTTACAGTTTCAAACTATTTCAATACGGCCTATAGCCGTTTCGATACGGTCCCCTTTTTTACACACAACGACTCTTTATTTTTTTGGTGTCCGTTTAAATACAGAGCCTCGTGTTCTGATACAGGTAGTTGCAAAATAGCATTTATGGAAGGAAGAAAGAGCCCCAACAGCTCTATTGATGATCTCAACCACCCAAACGGCTATAAATCAATGAGAAGGTATAAAAGCAAGCCTCAAAAGCACCAGCAATAACTATTGAACCTCAAAGCAACATCCAAGCAATCCAATCCAAACCCTAAGCACTTATTGTCAAATTCTTGTACCCAACTCGTAGATTTCTTAGCGTAAATCAAATTTGTGAGTTTGAGGAGTGTTTGTAATCCATTTGGGCTATATTTATATTGTGAGAGATCAATTGTAATAGCCAACATCTTCTTTGTAAAGTGAGAGTCTTGTGGTTCAATCTTTGGGTAGAAAGATTGAGCATTTGTAAAGGTTGCCTTCTTAGCCTAGAAAAGGGGAAGAACAAATTAGTGGAAGGTTTGTTGAAAATACTTAGTGGGAGCTAAGGTAGTTGATGTAGAGCTTGTTTAGAAGCTTGTACCATTATAATTGCCTATTCTATCATTTTTAATTGTTCCTTTTGCTCCCTTCATTTTTTTAAGTTTTAATTCACCCCCATCTCTTGGCCATATCGGTTAATTTGATCTATTCAACACATTTAAATAAGTTTACAAAATATAGGGTTGTAAAAGAATCGAACGTTTAACGAACCGTTCGTGAACCATTCGGCGAGAAGTTTGTTTATGTTCGTTTATTTATTAAACGAACGAACATGAACAAGATTTTTTGTTCGTTTAATTAAATGAACGAACATGAACAAAGGGCTTGTTCGTTCATTTATGTTCGTGAACGTTTATGTTCGTTCATTTAAATTTATTCACATATATCTAGGGGTGAGCATTAGATCAAGTCGAGTCGAGTAAATTTTTCATAACATATTATATATGTTATTTATGTTCGTTTATGTTTATTATCATTTTAATGGACGAACATGAACAAGAAATTTTGTGTTCATTTATGTTCGTGTTCGTTCATTTGTTCGGTTAAAGTTAAACGAACGAACATGAACACACACTCGTTTGTGTTCATTCGGTTCGTTTACAGGCCTAACAAAATAGGAGCTCCAAGTTTAAAACACCGAATACCAAAATAATATTTCAAATAGTGTTTATAGATTCAATAACTCGTAAGGTCCTATGAATCCATAAGCCCAAAACTAAATACTAAGCATTGTACTCTGAAGCGATGCGGTGCTGGGAAATCCTCGCCGATTTGCTCCTCCAAAGGGTGGCATGTCAACTTACGCACGGAGAAACAACACATCCACACGTTAAGCTAACAAAGCTTAGTGATACATTTCTATTCTACCACAATTCGTGATTATCATAAAATAAGCATGCAAGATAATATAGTCTGAAGAGCATAGATAAAGCTTTACTATCTATGAGCATATATAAGCTAGAGTTCGTAGATCACCTATCTCAAGGTATCATTAAGCTTATAGTAAGTCTTACATGTTTTCTACAACGCTTTACCATACTTGAGGTCACAAAGCCAATAGAGATACTCGAGCTCACACATCCCATCGAGTTAATACATGTCGTACCCTGATCACTCAACCATCGGGTGCATAAGTTATCATCTATAGCATCCACACAGCACACATAAGTACATCCATACATCATCTACATAATGGTCAATGAATCCCTACTTACCCGTGCTCACACAACCATCGAGTTACACGTGTTCACACAACCGTCAAATTAAATAGACCATATCTGGATCACCATAGCCACAGATACGTCCTAGACATACTTGGATCAGATTAGCCACAAGTAGTCTTTACCTGAGGTCATTCAACCAGTCAAGTTACTCGAGCTCATTCAGCCTATCGATTTTAATACCCTATCCGGATCATCATAGCCACGGATAGGTCTAACTCCACCTAGATCACTCAGCCCGTGGGTACGTCGGATGTACTTTTTCACTCAGCCCGAAGTACACATCACCTTATATAAGTATCGTAGTACTAACTCTAGGATATCCGGGTTCTTTTTCATCAATCATCACATAACATCCTCGATCCGACCCAGGTGCTAGACCGAACCGAGCAAACTACATTGGGTTTGCATAAACAAATCTGTAACGATTAACTAAAATTAGGTCATTTTTTACTTTTTATCTTGTCTAGATGCAACATTATAACCTAAGGAGTGCATGCTGACAGCGGGTGAAATCTCAATAGAATCGGGCAAAGAAAAGACAACCAATTACGCGTAATAACAAATAGGGGCCAAAATAAAAATTTGGAAAATTAAAAGGACTTGGTTAAATTCAAAGTTACCAATCTTCAATTAGTTAGGTCACATACTTACTTGCAAATTTCAACTTAGAATAATCATCCGAACTCACATAATTGTATACATTAAATCTAGGGACCAAAATGGAAGAATCAAAAACCTTAAAATTTCATCAACTGAAAATAACTATTGCTCATATCGATACTCGGGCAAGGGTATCAGTACCTGACCATATTTTAACAAAGTCGTACTGATACCCTCTCCCTAGTATCGATATCCTAAGACAATTTAAAAATTCTCAGATTCCAATAGCTAAAAGTTGTACCGATACACCTTCTTGTTCATCGGTACCAAGGGAAAAATACGTATACTCGTAACGATACTGTTGTTCGAGTACCGATACTGAGGTCAAAATTATGCATACTCAGATCGATACGGTGGCTCGAGTATCGATACCCTTGAACCTATAATATTCAATTTTGCTAGTTTTCACCCAAAAGGTAACTCAAACATGCCTTAATCAAACATACACATATACATCACCAAACCAAAGATTAAACCAAGTCTAAAGCTCATAAAAACAAGAACATCACAAGGCATTTTTCATAATATCACAATTCTAGAGGCATGGTTCCTAAAACATTCAACTCAACACTCAAAGAGAGAATCAAGGCACCTTACAACATATGCATAACATCTATAGTCCATTAACTCCAAATTGAGCATGATTGGACCACAAAAATGTAAATATATGCATATCCATCCTATATGAAAACTATAAGACCTTCACGTGACAAGCATATATACGCAAGTCATCAACATATGTGCCTCAAAACATCATCATACTAAACCATTAAACCACAACATATAAACCTCCACAACATCACTAAAATCTAGATTACAAATCCCCAACTACATGGTAACGCATTGCCTTATTAACTGAATTAAAACTAGTTTTTCTTACTCAAGCAAATATCTTGATCTTGGACCTTCTGTGCTGAGAGAACGCTGCCCCACAACTCTATTGCTCTGCATCAATGGGAAAAAGATAGCGTAAGCACAAAATGCTTAGTAAGGTTACTCTTAAGAAAACATTGATGCATTTCAAAACTCTTTTGTAATCATTATAGCATTTGATATGAAAAGCATACTTAATTAAACCAAAGTATTTCTCGATTGTTTCCAAAACATATCATGTATAACAACCATATGCATCAAAACACTTTTCATAAATCTCATATAATCCATATATCACATTTATCTCATATATTGACAATTATTGTGACACTGGATAGTCCCTCCTCTATCTTTCCATTCATATATAGAATGTTATTCAAACACATCGGATACACAGATTTCTCATGATGGACTCACCTCCACCAAATCTCACTTCGGTCGTGAATAGGCTCACCCGTATCATGTTGTGCTAGGCTCACCCCTAACACTTAGTAAATAGGCTCACCCTTATTGCAAAACCAAAGAACTATCATGCCAAGTAGCCTAGTTAAACCGCTATACCTCAAGAGTCGCGGAGCGACCAACTTTATTTTATAGTGCACTTAATCATATGGCATGCCAACTATATCTGATACTTTCTCATTTATGTCACATAGCCAATATATCATTTTCAAATACATTTACTCATTATTTTTCCAATGCATTTCACAAACCATTTCATATGCAAAGCTACATGGCCAAAAGAAATAACACATTCCCTTTTAGGAACAAATCTGAATGCTCATAAGCATTCATAAACTTTAATAAACATTGCATATTATTCCAAAATGATGCATTTAGAATAAGTAAATCAAATCATATTTAAAAACCAAAACATGAAATCTACAAGCTCGTATCTCATCAATATCCAAGCGAAATAAAGGAAACTTACGCTTGAGCTTAGTTAAGCTTTTTAGGCTATAACTAATCCCCCATGATCCACTGATCAAACCTTTTAAGAGTTTTTAACGTGTTTATACACTCACCGATACACTTCGCTTTGCACGCCAGCACGAATCAAGCCTCTGAAATGCAACGCACACAACTAGGCAACCTTGCCTTGATCATCCTCTGTTTTAACCACACAAAAACAGAGGAAAAATGCATCATTATGCATTCTAATTGCTTCCAAAACAACAATCCACTGCACCTTAACATTAACTTTCCGAAAATTACCCAAAACTATCGAAATTTCGATCAAACTTCACTCAAACAACATCTAACTTCAAACCAGCGATTCTGACATCCAATCCTCATCAAAACACAACAAATCTAACTTCACTCATAAACACTCATAACAAGCCCAAAAACAATTAGAAACTCGTCTAAAAATTAACTAATCAAATAGTTTCGAGATTTATTTCAATAATCTCATCTCACATTATGTTTACCTTATCAAAAAAAGAAATCACCTAATCAAAATCTCCAGGTTTCATCAACTTGAACAAATCTTTAAGCAAATCATCAAAATCTTCATTACTCAATCAATTCTTGAAATCCATAGCAAAACTAAGTTAAAATTAATCTAATAACAGCGAACTACTAGGGAATCCCACTTGAAATTCACCTTTAAAGAACCTCCCACCAAAATTGACGTAAGATTTTCTTGAAATCCAACTTGTGAAATTGATGAAATCTTTGAGAAATTCTTGTAAGATTTTGCTAGGAATTAAAAGTAGAATCAAATGATGACTTCTCCATAGAAAATCAGCAAAGATTTTTGGAGAATCATGTTTGGAAATTGAGAAGAAAGTGAGGGGAAATAATAAGAGAAAAATGAGAGAAAATTAGAAAGAATAGGAACATGATTTTAAAAACAATTAACCTTCAATTCCTTGCCCAATTAAGGTGGTCATTTTCTGATTAAAAACATTAAGAAATATTAGTTCTCTAAGGATTCTTAGTATTGGCCCATTTTTATAATAGTCATTAAAAATAGTTTGTAAACTTTACAATTTAGTCACCAAACCGAAATGTCACTTAAACCAATTTAATTCACTCCCAATTTAATTACCAAAACACTCGAAAATATAATTAAAAAAATTGGTAAATCAAACCGATTTTTATCTCATCAATTCGGATTTTAAAATATTAATTTTCCCAAAACTCATTCTACCGGTTAATCTGGTACGACCGAGTTGAACCCAACCCGATTATACATGCTCCTTGAGCATTCATACACCTCACCAAGAGGTAAGTGGCACCAAGACAAGCCATCAACAAATTCCCCAAGGCAAGACACTAACCATCACAGTTATATCGAGTCATCATTTACTAAGCTATTACATGTTATTCTCATCCATGAGGGTTAAATCTCGGTTTCTCAGTTTTACAATTCATTTTACTATCTTAGAAGCCCACTGGACCATAGTCCTTGAATTATCAACCCCTCGAACTCAAATTCAACATTTACGGGCAGATTTCCCAGTGGGTACCGACAGTCACCCCAGGCGTACTGATACTGAGCTTCACATAAAGGGGGTTGACCGTTGACCGCAAACTAATACTCCCAAAGTACCGATACGGCTCCAAGCGTACCGATACTATTTTAAGATACTAAAATTTTAATAGAATTGGGGGTACCGATACGGCTCCAACTTGTATTGATACTCCCTTAACATTTTTCCTATGTTCTTCATATAGAACACAAGATGTCAATACGAGCTCCGTGTGTACCAATACCAAAAAGCCCAGAAATGGCTTCCAAGGCTTGGGGAATCACTTCCCAAGCCCCAAAAATGAAATCTTTAACCCCTTTAACCCAGACATACATCTTATGGGAGTTGCTTAGGGTGCTTTACTATCAATTTTACACATTATTAACAACTTATCTAGATTCACCATTAACAAGGCTTAAAGCTACCAAACTCAACTTTAACAATCATAAACCACACATCAAGCAAAGAAATCACTTTATGATCTTCAAGAATCAAAGGAGTCAGAGATGTATTTACCTTTAGCAACAAATCTCGAATTTAAGCTCTCTAACAAAGACACTTCAACTTCTCTCCCAACTCAAGCTTGGAAGAACCCCAAAGACATCTTCTTTATACCTCAAAACCAATTGTTGAGTGGATCAATCGAATCGAAAATGGCCAAGAGGGGGTGAATTGGCTTTTTAAAATTGAAAGGAGCAAATAGAAATTGTGAAGAATGAAGACAAGGCAATTTATAATGGTTTAAGCTTAGAACAAGCTCTACATCCACTACCTTAGCTCCCACTAAAGATTTTCAACCAATTTCTCTAGAAAACCGTTCCCCTTTCTTGGATTAGGAGGAAACCTTACAAATCGGTTAATCTTTCTACACAAAGATTAACCAAGGCTCTCTCAATACAAAGAAGGTTTTGGAAATCTGAAAAACACCTCTGACTAGGTTGATGTATTACACTTACACACTTCCCAAACTTGAAAGAAAATAATACAATGAGTATTACAAAAGTTGGGTTACAGGAATTTGACTCTTAAAGCTCTAGAGTTTAGATATGTGCTTGGATTGTTGAAAATAAGTTCAATAGTTGTTGATGTAGCTTTTGAGGCTTGTTTATATACCCTTTCATTGATTTCTAGCCGTTCTGGTGGTTGAGATCATCAATATAGTCGTTGGGCTTCATTTTTCCCGCAATAAATGCACTTCTGCAACCTACCGTATTGGTACTCGAACAACTGTATCGATACATGTTTGAAAACAAAAAGAACCGTTGTGCACATTTAAGAGGGCATATCAATACGTGCATAGGCGTATCGATACAGGCATAGTGTAAAACTAGGGGCGTATCGATACTCAAAGACTGTATCAATATGATTTTTGCTCACTGGAAACTTGAGTAAAACTTTAGCAAAAATTGTATCGATACACTATATGGGCATATCGATACGGTCCAACGACCGTTTGAATTTTTGTTGAAGTCATAACTAACGAGCAACATTAAAAAACTATAAATGCAAAAAATTATCGAATCAAATCAAACCGTATCGATATAAGGAAAACTATATCAGTATGCTATGCCTTAAAGTTAAGCCCTGATAAAATGATATATCGATACGGGTATAACCGTATCTGTACATTTTTGTCAATTGAAATTCCATAACCTTAAAACTGTATCGATACGACTAGAGCGTATCGATATGCCTTAGCGTACAAGTAGAAATTTGGACTTGAACACTTAGAAAATTTTGTTTGGAAAGTTTATTTGACTTAGAAATAGTTTTGGTTCAAAATTGCTTGTCAATGTGTAAGACTTTGTGTAGAAATATATGTTTTCATATAATAATTGAAAAATGTTTTGGACTAAATTGAAAAGAATTTAAAACATGCTTTTAGTCAAAACAACTTGAAAATAAGTTTGAGGAGCTTTCAAAAAGTTTTGGTAATGTTTGAAACGTTTTTAAGTAGTCAAACCAATGATTTTAATGTACTCGTTTCGATACAGTTACACCAGTTTCGAAACACCTTAGGGTTTCAGCTACAATTTTTTTGAAACTACCAAAATCTGTTTCGGTACAAGGCTTATCTATTTCGATACGGATAGGGGTTTTTTCGAAACATCCTTGTATGTTTCGATACGCCTACGTGGCAAACACCCAACGGTCAACCCCCCCCCCCCAACGGTCTTTTGAATTGCAGGCATTTCGATACAGCCTATGGTGTTTTGATACGGCTTCGAGCGTATCTCAACAGATATCACCAGAACTGCATTTATTGCAGGAAATATAAATGCCGCAACGGCTCCAAATCATCTACAACGGTCTCCAACGGCTACAAGCTAGTTTCTAACTAGCCCAAAATAGAATTCCCGAGCTGCCCCTAAAACCCACCGAAATCTTCCATTTCAAGCATCCAAACAACCATCAAATACACCCAAAGTGACCCTCATATATCATACTACCAACAGCCCCCAAAATCTAACATTAAACAACCCCAAAACCCACTTTAAAACCCTCCAAAAACCCCCTTGAAACCCAATTCCGAAAATTTCCCAAAATCATTTGAAATTCACATATGATATACCATTTGACTTCTATATACCATAACTAAGCATATTAAATCAAAATATTTGGTTTTACAACACAAAGCTTTCATCTTTAATCCAAACTTTCCAAAATGACATTTTCTAAAACTTTCATGGAAATGAAAATAAAGAGTACTTTTATGGAGAGGAAGATGAGGGGAAGTCAAAAATGCCATTACCTTTCAATTTGGGGTTGAAATGAGTGAGAAATGGGATGGAATAGTGGCTTGGTGGAGAGCTCTTCCCTTTCCCGTTAGTGAAGAAGAGAGTGAATAGGAGAAATGGGTGTTTTATGGTATAAAGGGGATTTAAATTAGAAAAGGGGTAAATTACAAAAAGGCCATTAATGAATGGCTATTCCCTTGTTTTTAGAATGGCTCTTCACTATTGAAATTAAATCAATTTGGTCCCACTTCAATGTTTATTTTGAAACCCGGAATTTCAAAAGAATCATTTTAATTATAAAACCGAGCCTAAATTAATATTAAAATATTATTTTCACCTAACCCCTAAACCCGGGTGTTACAACTCTCCCCCACTTAAGGAAATTTCGTCCCCGAAATTACCTGGTGGAAACAGATACGGAAACTGCTCGACCATATCCGCTTTCCTCTCCCACGTGGCCTCTTCCACACCTCTATGCCTCCACAACACCTTGACCAATTCTATGGTCTTGCCACGCAACACCTTGCTATTAGAAGCAAGTATCTCAACAGGCTCTTCATTATAGGACAAATCCGGATTTAACTCTATCTCCTCAACGGGCCTCACATGAGAAGGATCCGATCTATATCTCCTAAGCATAGACACATGAAAGACATCATGGATCTTCTCTAATTCAGAAGGTAACCTCAAACGATAAGCTACAGGCCCAATCCGCTCAACTATCTCATACGGACCAATGAACCTCGGACTCAACTTGCCCTTCCGGCCAAATCTCATTACCTTCTTCCACGGAGATACTTTCAGAAACACTTTCTCACCCACTGAGTACTCAATCTCTTTCCTCTTCAAATCTGCATAAGACTTCTGACGATCGGAAGCTGCTTTCAAACGGTCACAAATCAACTTCACTTTTTCGGTAGTTCCCTTAAGCAAGTCTGGCATAGGTAACAACCTCTGACCTGTCTCAGCCCAACAAATCGGAGTCCTACATCGTCTACCATACAAAGCCTCATAAGGTGCCATCTGAATACTAGACTGATAACTGTTGTTGTAAGCAAACTCAACCAACGGTAAGTGCTTCTCCCAAGAACCCTGAAAGTCAATCACACAACAACGAAGCATATCCTCCAGAATCTGTATCACTCGCTCTGACTGCCCATCGGACTGCGGATGATAAGATGTGCTGAAATGCAACCGGCTACCTAAAGAACTATGCAAGCAACCCCAGAACCTCGAAGTAAAACTAGGATCCCTATCTGAAACAATAGACTTCGGAACTCCATGAAGTCTCACAATCTCACGAATGTACAAGTTTGCCAACTTGTCTAAAGAATCAGTAGTGTTCACAGCTAAGAAGTGAGCACACTTAGTGAACCTATCAACAATCACCTAAACGGAGTTCTTCTTCGAAGGAGACAAAGGCAACCCCGACACAAAATCCATGGTGATCCTCTCCCATTTCCATTCCAGAATCTTCAAAGGCTGTAGCAAACCTGAAGGAACCTGATGTTCTGCCTTCACTCTCTGACAAACCATACAACGGCTCACATACTCGGCTACATCTCGCTTCAAACCAACCCAAAAGTAATCATTCTTCAAATCTCGGTACATTTTGGTACTACCCGGATGCATAGAATAGGGACTCGAATGTGCTTCACTCAGAATCTGACGTCTCAACTCAACATCTTCCGGTACAACAATTCTATCTCTAAAGCACAACAAGTTCTCACCACTGAAACTATACTCGGTCGGTCTTCCTTCGGCTATGTCCTGAACATGAGGAACTAAACTCGCATCTTGCAACTGCTTCTCTCTAATCAACTGAAACAAAGAAGGCTTCACTTGCAACTCGGTGATCAAACCACCATCATCGGACACACTCAATCTAGCAAACATAGCTCTCAACTCAACAACCACTTTTCTACTCAAAGCATCGGCTACTACATTTGCTTTACCCGGATGGTACTCAATGGTCAAATCATAGTCTTTCAACAACTCTAGCCATCTTCTCTGTCTCAAGTTCAACTCTTTCTGTGTCATCAAGTACTTCAAGCTCTTGTGATCGGTGTAAACAATACACTTCTCACCATACAAGTAATGACACCAAATCTTCAATGCAAAAACAACTGCGGCCAACTCTATATCATGGGTAGGATAGTTCTTCTCATGAATCTTCAACTGTCTAGAAGCATAAGCAACAACTCTCCTCTCTTGCATCAAAACACATCCTAAGCCTACGTAGGAAGCATCACTGTAGATCACAAACTCCTTACCTGAAACAGGTTGCACTAACACTGGAGCATTCGTCAAAGCTTCTTTCAATTTCTCAAAGGCCTTCTGTCTTGCATCTGACCATTCAAATTTGACTCCTTTTTGCAACAATTTAGTCAAAGGAGCAGCTACTCTAGAGAAACCATCAAAAAATCTCCTATAGTAACCGGCTAATCCTAGGAAACTCCTAATCTCGGTCACGGACTTAAGTTGTTTCCACTCAACAATAGCTTCAATCTTCGATGGATCAACCCGGATGCCTTCGGCCGAAACAACATGGCCAAGAAATACAACCTCTCGAATCCAGAACTCACATTTACTAAGCTTCGCATACAACTGATTGCTCAACAATCTCTGTAAAACAAATCTCAAGTGCTCATCATGCTCTTCTTCTGTCTTCGAGTACACAAGTATATCATCAATGAAGACAACTACAAAACGGTCTAGATAGTCTCTGAAAATTCTGTTCATCATGTCCATGAATGCTGCTGGTGCATTCGTGAGCCCAAATGGCATCACAAGAAACTCATAGTGACCATATCTAGTCCTAAAAGCTGTCTTCGGAACATCACCCTCCTTTACCTTCAACTGATAATACCCGGATCTCAAATCTATCTTCGAGAACACTGAAACACCTCTCAACTGATCAAACAAATCATCTATACGAGGCAACGGATACTTGTTCTTCACAGTCAACTGATTCAACTGCCTATAGTTAATACACATGCGCATGCTACCATCTTTCTTTTTCACAAACAACACGGGAGCACCCCACGGAGAACTACTAGGCCTAATGAAACCACGGTCTAATAATTCTTGCAACTGACTCTTCAATTCTTTCAACTCTTTCGGAGCCATACGATACGGAGCTATCGAAACTGGATTAGATCCTGAAACTGTCTCAATCACAAACTCAACATCTCTGTCAGGAGGCAAACCCGGCAACTCTTCGGGAAACACATCCGGAAAGTCACACACTGTTCTGATATCTTTCGGTCTAGCTTCACTAATATCCGGATTCATAACATAGGCTAAATAAGCCCCACATCCAGAGTTCATCAAGCTATGAGCCTCTAAAGCTGACACCACATTAGACAAGAACTTAATGTTCTCGCCTACTACTACTACCTCGTAGTCATCATAAAGCTTCAAAGAAATTCTCTTTGTCTCAAAATCCACACTAGCCCGATGCTCAACCAACCAGTCCATACCTAAAATAATATCAAAACCATAGAAGGGAAGTTCCATCATATCAACTGAGAACACATGACCCTGAATCTTCAGTGGACACCTCCTATACATACGTCTAACCACAACTGTCTCACCAAAAGAACTAGTAACATGCATACCTACATCTAAGATCTCAACAGGGATATCTAACTTCTGTGCATGCTCACTCAAAATGTAGGAATGCGTAGAACCCGAATCAACCAAAGAAAGCAAAAACATAGACTGTAACTCAAAATTACCTGCTATCACATCAGTGTCGTTCCCGGCCTCTCTCTAAGCATAGACCCTCGCTGGTCCTCCCGCCTATGGCTGCACAGCCACAACATGAGCAAGATTCCTCTGAGCATCTACCCTAGGTGCATCAGCCCTAGGCTGGAAGTAGCCACGACTGCGCCCACGACCTCTTTGAAAATCATTCGCTCTCGCAGGAGCCTGAGTAATGTTCGGTGCCTAAGCCGCCTGATGCAGACAATCCCTCCTAAAGTGGTCCCTCGAACCACAGTTCCAACAAGCATGAAAGTTACCCCAACACTCACCAGCGTGCTGTCTCCCACAACGGGTACACTCGGGCAAACGCCCTCCTCCTCTATGGCCCTGATGGCCCCTACCATGGTGGCCACCGCCACGTCTATGATCAAACTGATGCCCGCCACCTCTGTGTCTCTTAGCGTCTCTACCATCAAAGTGGTTATGCCCCAGATCGTTTGGCTGAACCCAAACTATGCTCTAAATCCTTGGCCCTCGCGACCAACACATCAAAGTCTGAGTAGTCAGAAGCCAACGTGTACCTCTTAATCTCCTCATTCAATCCATAACGGAAACGGTTGCAGCGTTCCACTTCTGTAGGAACCAACTCTGGGGCATACTGACTCAAGCGAACAAAGCGGATCTCATAATCAGTCACAGAAGCATCTCCCTGAGTGAGAGCCATGAACTCTCTCTTCTTCTCATCTAGGTACCTCGGTCCCAAGTACCTCTTCCTGAAAGCAGACTCAAAGAATTCCCAGTCAATCTCTGTCTCTGGAACCCCGGTAGTAATGGTGACCCACCAGGTGTAGGCATCACCCTGAAGCAACGAGATCACGCAACCCAATCTACGTGCGCCTGCACAACCCATCTGAGCCAAGATACGGACCGTCTTCTCCAACCATAACTCCAACCTCTCCGGAGTAGATCCTCTAAACTCGTCAGCTCCCAAGCTACGGAGCCTCTCCAAAGGTAGACTGGCATCGTCACACCTAGGCTGAGCTGCAGCCTGAGCTCCCACAACTGCGGCCTGAAATGCTCCCGCTATCGCTTGCACTAGCGGAGTCATGTCAATTCCAGCTGGACCTTGGCCACCTTGAGGTCCATTTCCTCCGGCTCCATCCTCGCCCCAACTCCAGGTGGAGGAGGTGGTGGTGGTGGAGGAGCGCCAACTCCCGCAGCCACCGGCCCTTCTATGTGAGCCTCCACACCAACTGCCGGCTCAACAGGAGCCGCAACCCGTGGTTCCTGACGAACCACCCTCGGTCTACCTCTCGGTCTAGACATCGCTCTCACAGTTATCAACTACAACCACAACAACAAAACATACAAGCTGGGTTAGCAAGGCAAGGCTTCCAAGTGTTCAAGTACGTTCCCTCACTTAAAAAAAAATCATTTTTCCAATGTAATAGTAGCAATGGGACTTACACGCACATACTTTTGAATAAACAGTCAATCATACTTGTCAAACAAGCAACCATTCTTACAAGGCAAGCAAACACCGTGCATGTTAATAAAAAACTTGAACTTACCTCACTTACCTGCCCAAGGTCTCAGTAACCTTAGGTTCTGATACCAACAAGTGTAACCCCCTCGTCCCGGTCTGGTCGGATGACCGATCTGAGTGGGCCACACGGGGAAAACCGAAGCGAAACCCGTTAAGGCTTCCCCTCGGTTAACGACCAAGAAAATTTCCTTTTTATTTATCTTGTCTATAGGCATAATTAAATCCCATGTAGGACACAACAGCGGAAAATACAAACAAAGCAACATACTCCGACCAACCAAAACATTAAACAGCTCATTTTACTCCGACCAACATACCCGTTAAGGATTCTCAACGGTTGCAACAACCCTGAAGGAACCTGATGCTCAGCCTTAACTCGCTGACACACCATGCATTTGCTCACAAACTCCGCAACATCCTTATTTAAACCCACCCAATAGTACTCATCACGAAGATCACGATACATCTTAGTACTACCAGGGTGCATAGCAAAAGGACTACTATGACCTTCAGTCAAAATAGCACGCCTCAACTCAGCATCATTGGGCACTACTATCCGACTCCCAAAACACAACACTCCATCATCGTTAAAGCAGAAATCCGAAGGCCTACCCTCCGCGATATCCTGAACATGAGATACCAAGGAATCATCCAACAACTGTTTTTCCTTGATCAGCTAAACCAAAGATGGTTTCACTTGCAACTCAGCCACAAGACCACCATCACGCGAAATGCTCAAACTGGCAAACATAGCCCTCAGCTCAACAGCTACCTTCCTACTCAAGGCATCCGCTACAACATCCGCTACTCAAGGCACCTTCAGCTGCCGCGATGCATAAGCCACCACCTTACCCTCTTGCATCAACACACATCCCAAACCAACATAGGACGCATCATTGTAGACCACAAACTCTTTCCCTGATTCAGGTTGAACCAAGATAGGAGCTTGCGTGGCTGCCTTAAGCTTCTCAAAAGCCTGATGTCTCGCTTCCGTCCACTCATACTTAACATCTTTCTGCAACAACTTCGTCAAAGGTGCAGCAATCTTAGAAAACCCATCCACAAACCTCCGGTAGTATCCCGCCAAACCAAGGAAACTACGAACCTCATGAACAGACTTAGGAACCTTCCAATTCATCACCGCCTCAATCTTCTGAGGATCAACACGAATCCCCTCTGCAGAAACCACATGCCCAAGAAACACCACTTCACTTAACCAGAACTCACACTTGCTCAGCTTGGCATAAAGCTGATTCTCCAGCAAAGCTTGAAGCACAATCCTCAAATGCTCTTCATGCTCCTCCTCAGTACGCGAGTACACGAGGATATCATCGATGAATACCACAACAAACTTATCCAGGTATTCATGAAACACACGATTCATCATGTCCATGAAAGCTGCAGGAGCATTTGTCAAACCAAACGGCATTACAAGAAACTCATAATGCCCATACCTTGTCCTAAAAGCTGTCTTAGGCACATCCACATCCTTCACCTTCAACTGGTAATACCCTGACCTCAAGTCAATCTTAGAGAACACAACTGCTCCCCGAAATTGATCAAAGAGATCATCAATTCTCGGCAAAGGATACCGATTCTTGATAGTCAACTTGTTCAGCTGACGGTAATCAATGCACATTCTCATAGTGTCATCCTTCTTCTTCACAAACAAGACCGGTGCACCCCAAGGTGACACACTTGGCCGAATGAACCCACGATCAAGCAACTCTTGCAACTGCGTCTTCAGCTCCTTCAACTCTTTAGGTGCCATTCTATAAGGGGTAATGGACACAGGAGTTGTATTCTCATACAGCTCAATCCCAAACTCCACCTCGCGATTAGGAGGTAAACCAGGCAACTCCTCAGGGAACACACCAGGAAACTCCTTCACAATCTGGATTCATCACAAAAGCTAGATAAGCTTCACAACCTTGCCTCAGCATCCGGCTCGCCTCCAATGTAGACACCACATTGGCAAGAAACTTCACATTCTCACCAACCACAACCACCTCATAATCATCCGCAAGCTTCAACGAAACTCGCTTATTTTCACAATCCACAACAGCACGATGCTCAGCAAGCCAATCCATACCAAGGATTACATCAAAACCATAGAAAGGCAACTCCATAAGGTCAACATGAAAAACATGATCTTGAACAACCAAAGGACATCTTCTAAACAGCTTTCGAGTCACAACAGTCTCACCAAAAGAACTAGTGACACGCACACCAACATCCAAAGACTCAACAGGCAAACCAAGCAATTCAACATGCTCACGTAATATGTATGAGTGCGTAGATCCAGAATCAATCAAGGAAAGTAATGACAAGGATTGCAAAGTAAAGGTACCTGCGATCACATCCGCGTCATTCCTTCCCTCCCGCTGAGCATACACCCTGGCTTGGCCGCCACCCTCAGGCTGAATAGCCACAACATGAGCTACACCCCGACCACCTTCCTCTCTCCGCTGGAAATTACCACGGCCGTGCCCACGACCTCTCTGTGGTACAGCAACAACAGGAGCACACACTTGGCCACCAGCCAACATAGGACACTCTCTCCTCATGTGATCCGTAGATCCACAGTTCCAGAACCCATTACCAGCTGCCGCAACAGGAGCTTGCACTTCCCTCACAGCTCGAGGACAATCACGCTTCATATGACCACGTGAACCACATGTCCAACATGCACTCGGATCAGCTCTAGCATTGCCTCCCCGAGCAGGTGCACCACCACCTCGCTTAGCTGAGGACTGATACTTCTGATCACGTCCCCTCTTGTACCGTCCACCACCGGAACTATATTCAGCAGCTCGCTTACCAGCACTTGACCCAGCACTCTTAGCAGATAAACCCAAGTTCATCTCAATGTCTTTTGCTCGGTCCACCAACACATCGAAATCACTATACTCGGTAGCCAGCACATACATCTTAACTTCCGTCACTAAACCATAACGGAACCTTTCACACCTTTCTCGCTCGTCCGGAACAAGCTCAGGTGCATATTGACTGAGTCGAACAAACTGTACTTCATACACAGCCACAGACATGCTCCCCTGGGTGAGAGACATGAACTCCCTCTTCTTTTCATCTAGGTACCTCACACCTAGATACCTTCTCTTGAACGCATTCTGAAAGAATGTCCAAGTTACATCAGCTTCTGCCATCCCAGAGATTGTGGTCGTCCACCACGTATATGCATCATCCTGTAGCAAGGATACTACACAACCCAACTTTTGCACATCAGTGCAACTCATCTGACCCAAGATTCTCTTGGTACTCTCTAACCAAGATTCCGAACCTTCAGCTGACAAACCCCTGAACTCAGTCCCTCCCAGACTGCGCAAACGTTCCAAGGGTAGTCTAACTCCAGCATCTCCCTGATGCCCAGCTCCTCGAGCTCCAGCTACTGCGGCTTGAAAAGCTCCAGCAATAGCTTGTATCAACACTGTCATGTCAGGAATAGCTTGCCCCTGACCAGCCTCAGGTCCAGCGACCCCAGCATCAGCTGCAGCTCCAGCTCCTTCACCCCCAGCACCACCACCACCAGGTGGAGGAGGTAAAACCGCACTCTCAACATTCTCTTCATTCTCATTCTCATTTTGAGCCGCAGCTCGCACATTACTCCTTAACTTTCTACGAGGAGCCATACTCTAACAATGCAATCACAATGTAAATAAACAAAGTCAGGCCCAGCAAGGTAAGCAATCCAAGTAATCAAGCTCATTTTCACTTAAAAACAACATCATCTCATTAGCTTTTATTTGGCAATGGGTACCCACAACATGCTTCACCACAGCATACATCTCAATTGCATCACAATTCCAATTCACTCAACATGCTTTCACTCAACAAGCATACAAAGCATACATGCTCAAATCATTCACATAAACATTCCCAATTACTCGAGAACTCAGCTCTGATACCACCAAATGTAACCCCCTTAACCCGGCCTAGACGGTTGACCCGAATTAAGAAGATTACACGGGGAAAACCAAAGTCAACCCGAAAGTCAACCTTGATTAACGACCCTTTTTTTCTTTTTACTCTTGTCTAGATGCACGTTAACCCTAGATATATTCACAAGATAATCATATTCAAAGATCATAACCATCAGAGAACATTCAGGGACCTAATTGAACAAATTACAACTTTAGGGACCAAATTGTAAATTCTTAAAATTATAAGGACTTAATACAAATTAAAGTTACCAATATGAAATTAATCAGGTTTCATGCTTCTCTGCCAAATTTCAGCTCAAACGGACATCCCAAACTCACACAATTGCATAAACAAGTTTCAGGACCAAAATGCAAACATTGCAAAACATTTAACCATCAATTTCAGTGCCCAACGGTCGAGTGTTTCGGAACAGGGAAGACCCGTTCCGAAACGCGGGACCGTTCCGAAACTAGTACCGAAACATGGCCTGGCAGTGGCCAAACCGTTCCGGAACAGTGCCTCCCGTTTCGGAACGCCCAGGCCATTTCAGGCCCCCGTTCCGATACGGTAGCACCTGTTCCGAAACAGGTTGCCCAGATTGCAGAAAATTTGCTGGTTTATCATGTAATTGACTTATCAAACATGCTCCAAATGTCACCAAACTTTACCAGCAAGACATTAAACATACAAGGAACATAATTGCATCAATCAAACATCAACATGGCATCAATTATGGAAATCCCCAAATCTATAGGCATGCTTCCTACTTAGCAAACCATTCAAGCATTAAATCTCCAAACAAAACACATTAAGGCCAATTACAAATACCAACATTAACATCAACATAAATCCAACTTAGGGAGTCCAAAACATCTCCCAAAACAACCACATAGGTCCCCCATTGCCAAATGCCATAAGCTAATAGTGTTTAAGAAACCTTCACCATACATGAGCATTGTTCACCACTTGGATTCTTGTCCCCCTTGCTGCCCTCAATGCACTTTAATGCTCTGCATTATTGGTTTAAGAAAAGGAAGAGAGCGTAAGCAAAAGCTTAGTGAGGAATGCTCAACAAAACCACACAATAGTGCATTTACAAAACACATATATAATCCTTAATTCAAATCATCATTTGCACATGCTCATAAGCATTTAAAACAAGCATCTCATGCTCAAGTTCATAACATGTCATATTGGCAACAAGTGATACATTCAACATAAGACTCACATATGGACTTTTAAACACCATTGTGATCTTATAAATTTCCAAGGACCACACATGGACTTTTAAACACCATTGTGCCCTTAACCCCATGGACTTTTAAACACCATGGCAAGGACCACACAAGGACTTTTAAACACCTTTGTGTCCTTAACAAGAATCATCCAAGGACTTTTAAACACCTTGATGTTCTTAAATAACAAGGCATACACAAGGAATTTTAACCACCTTTGTATCCTTAACCAAGAGCCAACCATGGACTTTTAAACACCATGTTGCTCTTAAAATATACAAGACTCACCCAAGGAATTTTAACCACCTTGGTGATCTTAACCAAGAACCAACCATGGACTTTTAACCACCATGTTGTTCTTAAATAAACAAGGCTCACACAAGGACTTTTAAACACCTTTGTGACCTTAACCATCACTTGCCAATATGCATCATTAACATCATTAATCCACTGTTTTAAAGCATTTATCAAAGCCATAAACATCATGCATCTCTAAGCATCAAACCACATTTAAACAATGTCCAAAAACAAGGATCTCTTACCTTGAGCATCCTTCAACACATGGCTTATAATCACAGCAAATAAACATGCTAATTATGCTTTCAAAACAGGATTCAAAACATGCAAACAACCACATTGCATACAACCAATCCATGGTTCATCATCAAGAGAGTTTTCCCGAAAACTTACTCTTGAGCTTAGCTAAGTTGCTTAGACTTAAACTAAGCTCCCAAACCTTCAATTCAATGGTTTCAAAGCTGGAAACCAAAATCCACTAACCGATTCCGTTTCGCCTCTTGCCGAAACACCAATCAAGCTTCCGGATCACCACCACTTGGATCCAAAGATGACTCCCCTGTTTTCAACACATCAAAGCAGAGGATTAATGCATCATCATGCATTAATAGCTTCAATGAAAGCACCTAAACTCGCTGCTCTCATCCACACTCCATTTTCAGCTACCAAACACAACCGAAAATGCATCCAAACAACTCCACAACACTACCCAGCCAAGATCCATCAAATCTAAACATTCTTAAACATCAAATAACATCCAAAATGGATCTCAACTCGTCCTTATACCTCCAGCCATAACAGATCATCAAGATCACTCCAAAAACAACCAAGAACACAAGCTAAACTTAGGAAATTCAACCTATCCCGGATTGCATTAATTAAACCTCAATTCCTTATCAATTTAACATTCATTTATCATCAAAAATACACCTCAAATCACTGCTAAAGCAGATCATACGAAATTTCACCACAATCAAGCAAATCTTGCATTTAAAAGCCAAGATCAAGATCACATCCATAAAACCTTTCATAAAACACAATTTAAGGATTGAGAACTTAGGAATTTCAGTAAAGAACTGAGAGTTTAGAGGAGAAGGACGTTCTTACCTCCAAACTTGAGTTTTCTCCCTTTTTGGAACCAAAATCTTGAAAATCCAATTAGCAAATGGTGAGGTTTTGTTGAGGAGATGATTAGCAATCAAAAGAGAATTGAAAAGAGATATTTAGGTGACAAAATCAGAGAGAAAAGCTCTGGAGAAAAGGTGTTTGGTTTGAGAGAAAATGAGAGAAAATGAAAATGGAAGATTTGAGAGAAAAGTTAGTTATGGCAAATATCTTCCCTCCACTTTTATTTTATTTTAAAACCTTTAATTAATCATTTAATATCTTAGAAAAATCTGGAGAAACTCCCATTGGGTAAATAGCTCCTTAAAGATTCAAAGTTTCAATCCTTTTTAAAACAGTCTCACAGTTTTCAAAAATTACATTTTGGTCACTAGCCAAAATGTCACCCTTCCAAACCTCATTTTGTAAATTGATTTCACCAAACACTTATATATATTAAAAGAGGATTTTAGAACATTTTTCCATATTTTTAATGCAACCCGAACTAGGCTTTCCTAAATTCACCCTTTTATATTCGAACCGCACTTTGACCGAACCGGTCAAAACCCAAAACTTCTAAGCCCAAAACCGGGGCGTTACAGACGAGTCTAAACGCTAAGGTAAGACTTCACAAACCATGCATTCATACAACAACATTCAAACATAAAGACAACCTTTAAGGCACATGGCTAACATTCAAAATGAGCAATTTAGGCATGAGTTACAATTCAACATGGCAACACAAACCATACAAAAGCAAGATATCAAGGAGTCTAAACAAACTCCTAAACAACTAGCAATTATCCACCAAAACAACACACGTCCCATTGCTCAAACTATTACATGTTCAACATTTGAAAGTCATACTTGATGTACTCAAGGCTAACAACCACACTTGGAGGCCCTCCACTTGCTCGAGATACCCGCGAACTAAGGATCTGCAATGTTGAACAAAGAGAGCGTAAGCAACGATGCTTAGTGAGGGTAAGCTCTAAAAACAAACCTCAACATTGCAGGGTCCGAGCACGATCTAGCCAAGGCATTACACAATTATACCAAGGATCCATAAGAGCCACAAGATAAAGATGCATGAGCAATATACAATATAAATGCCATGATCATAAGTTCAACTCCACAATACATGTAATCACATACAAGTATCCCATTAAATGATTTTAAACCTCAACACATTGATATACTTATCAAACAACATTGGCACCTAGCTATGACCCGAATACGCGGATAGACACGTTGGAACTCACATCCAACAACCTCATTACCTCACGGTGGGATTACACTCATCACCGGTCTCGCGGAGGGGATTCCACTCATCCTCACGCCCCGTCGATGGGATTCCACTCATCACCGACCATATTTAAATACAATTTCCGGGCGAACCCGTACTCCTCCTTGGTGACTCAACGCCACCAAGGCCACGCGCGACTTTCGACTCATGTGTACACACTAACATCCTAATGATCGATCATTTGTATTCAAGTATACTAGTGCCAACATTTACTCATTTCACATTACTCATTCCAATCATTTCCGTGCTTAGCACGTACTCACCAACAACCATTATCATGCATGTCTCAAGCATCACAAGTCATATCTCATCTCACATGTATAATACAATATACATAAGCACACATATCACATTTCATACGAGACATACACGACCACATAAAGGAGTTCATCCAAAGGCTCTAGATCAAGCTTAGGATTAGGCTACCACCCTAATCCTAACTCTAGGTGGGTCTACCAAGCCCAACCTAGTCCATATACTCGAACCAACCATTTTAAAACCATTTAAAACAATTAACCACTCACCTAAGCTTCCAAGCTTAAAGACCAAGCAAGCAACCACCTTCAACTTCCCGGATTCACTTCTGATGCTTCACCGATGCCCAAACTCGATTCTAATCAATCTCAAACACAAACAAAACATTCACAATCAATATCTCATCATCAGAACTAACCCGGATCAACATTTGCAAGCATCCAACACTCAAAAACTATATTATGAAGCCTGGAACACTTGAAGAAAGACAGAGATAACATCCAAGCAAAACGTTCAAGAGAAATTGAGTCAAATTCTTATCTCTTCATTTCTCTTGTAAATAGTATTTAGAGAGTGAGCTTTATTGTAAATCCTTGTACTCTTGTGAGCTTAAATTTGTGTAAACACCCACCTTGTGAGGTATTAAGTTTACCAAACAAATCCCTTGTAAAAGGAGAGGTTCTAGTTTAGCCTTAGACAAAAACTAGAGTGGTTCTATCTTAGTCGTATAAAAGATAGGGTTGTAAAGGTTTCCTTATAAGCCTTGAAAAGGGGACGAATTCTTAGTGAATTGGGAAATCCTTAGTAGTGTGCTAAGGTAGTGGATGTAGACTCGGTTGGGTAGTTGAACCACTCTAAAATCCTTGTGCAAATTGTCCATCTTTATTTCAGTTTTTAGTCAATTCATTCAAGGAGCAAAATTAACCCTCTTGATGGATTACGGTGATCGATTCGATCGTGCTACAAGCTTAACAATTGGTATCAGAGCCTCGTCTCCATCGAAGGACTAACATCCGGGAGTAAAGATCCATCGCTCGTAGTCCACCATTCAAAATTATGGCAAGATTTGAAGAAGGTCGCTCTATCTCGTGTCCTCCGCTCTTTGAAGGAGAAGCATACTTCCATTGGAGCATCATCATGAAGTTATTCATCAAGTCTCATGATTTTAAGATTTGGGATATCATCGAAGATGGGTATGTCGAAGTGTAAAGTGTCTACAAGTTCTATATTTCATGCACATTTCATCTCATATTATTGTTGTTTTTAAGCTCACCTTAGGCATAATTAAGATCGTGCATTGCATTTTACAGTATTTCTACACTTTACCTTGTTTCTATAAGATTATCTTTTATCTGGTGAAGAAGATATTGTTTTGGTGTATTTTTGGTTTTAGGTACTAACGACTGACAGAGGGAAAGAGGAGCTGAGGATGCAATGTTGAGGCAACGGACCATGGAGCTATACTAAAGCAGTTCCAGCTGAAGATAGTAGCTACTAAGTGTTGCCGCCGTCGACCTTGCTGCCCATAGTAGTAAACTATGGAGTTGGAGAATCGGAGTGCGATCTGTAGAGCCAAAAACCTTGATTCTATCGATGTCGACCACTTGATTTTTTGAAGTCTGTAGCAGCGGGGAGAGCCACCGAAGTGAAATCTCAAGATTACTTGCGGGCTAAGGCAATGTGATAAAGTCCACATTCAACTCAAAGAAGTTAGAGTTTAAAGTCACATTAAATGTGAAAAGCTACTTTTGAGTACTTATACTTCAAGAAGGACTAGACCTAGCTATTTGTCTATAAATACTCATTGTATTCCTAGTTCAAATCATCGGAGGTTTTCTTTAGGCATAGCTAGGGTTTTCTATCGTCGTCATGTTCTAAATCTCCCTTGGGTTTGGGGTTATGTTGTAAATTAGTTGTGAGAACGGTTGTTTAGGTTTCAAGTTTGTTTTCAATAAAATATTCCAAGTTTACTTAATTAATGTTCTTCACTTCTTCAGTTAGTTCCAAAAGTCCAGTTGAATAAATCCATTTGTCGGGCACGAGAGTGTCAAACTCGCGAAAGAATTAAGTATGGTCTCTTCATGTCGAGGTGTTGACTAATTTGGCTTAGACATAAGTTTGAGTTTTAGCGGCTAAAAGGAGCAACCAAACATCGACTGTCTGTGTTAGGTTCACGCTGAGATTGCTAGGTATTGCCTACATCACGTGGTGACAGAATCCTTGCCTAGACATAGAAAGGATCACTTCAGAATTGCTCTGTCGAACTTGGAGTATCTGCTAGACTTGTCGATGGGACTTCAATCCATTCCACCTGCCAAGACAGCGAAAGTTGCAAGAGCAGAGATCCGTTGCGGCAACGAAAGGGTCACAACCTCAATTCGCCATTACCCGCTGAGGTAGCATATCATGGCAGCGCAAAACAACTTGGCATTTTCAACGAAGTTTCACATTAAGCAGCAGCATAACCCTGCTCTCTCTATCAACCTGATCACTTCCTCTATTACTTGTGCATTTACTTTACTTCTCAAACAACTATCTCACTTGTGCATTTACTTTATTTGTGCAGGAACTACAATTCGAACCAAGTTGTCCAATCCCTGTGGAAATGATATCTTATATACTATAACTTGACAAGAGTGTGCACTTGCGCTCACAAATAGAGTACACCCCAAAACGCTCTACAAGTTTTTAGCACCGTTGCCGGGGAGTGGTAACAGCGAAATTCATTTTTAATTTATGCACCTTTATTTATTTGCATTTAATTTTTAGCTTTTATTATTTTTATTCTTAATCGAAAACAAAACTATGTGGGAAGGCGTTTATTCAGGTGCCCCACGAGTTAAGGACAGCAATATTTGGGAACGTTCTTACGAATTTTGTGAAGGCAATCATGCGTTCGAAAGTTGCCCCCATCTTTTTGCAGCAGACATGTCGAGAAAAACCACTTGGGAGTGGATGTCTGAATATGAACAGCAGATGCTGCTATAGCAGCAACAAGGACAACAGATGTCACCGCAGTAACAACAGGGACAGTTGATATCGCTGCTGAAATTGCCGCCGCAGCAGCAAGATTTTTCATGGTATAATCAAGAATCTAAAAAAAACCACCATAACAATTCTTCTGTAGAAATCGACATGACCTGGCAATATAGTTATCCGCAAGAACAATCAAAATCCTTGGAGGACACACTTTAGACTTTCCTTGCGCTTACGGATAAAGTGGCGACTGCTTTGGGCGCCAGCATCGCTAAGATGGATGCAATTCTGAGCAATTTAGTCCTCATTGATGCTATGGATGAACCTCCACAGTTATGGGAAACTGATGTCACAAAATAAGAGGACGAAAAGCAATGTGAGGAAAGATCTCCAATGTGTACGGAGCAATTCGAACCTCCAAGCCAAGAGGATACAGAACGATGCCCAGACAACAAGATTGAAAGTTGTTTAGGCAGCTACCTAGAACCCTGTCCTGAGGACGAACTAACAGCACCTGATCAAAGCTATGCCTCAGCAGAAAGGCCCGCCACGACAGAAGCCTCCTTAATGACGCCCGCCTCGGCAGACACCTCGACATCTATGGATTATATATATCTAGAGGAGCCGATGCAGGCAAATTTACAGCCGTCAAAATCTCTACTGATGGAGATTTTCAAGGAGCCTAAAGAGTCTTCCCTTGACCGGCACATCACTATAACGGAAGACTACCACAATAGCTGGTTGCCGCAGCAGCTGCCTTGGCAGCTAAAGAAACTTCCCTCTATGACGAACTTCAACAAAAGGGAGGTAAGTACATGGTTAGGTAGTTATATAATTTTCTCTAATCACATGTTCATGCCTTCAGAAATAGGAACAAGAAGGAAGGTTCACATGGATTACAAGGGAACGAGGAAGAAGGACTCCTCCACCATAAGGATAATCACTAGATGGAGGGTGTGGATAGATTACAAAAAGTATCAAAAACAACCCTCTTGAGCTAAACCGATAAGGGAGTAGTTACTTTAGGGTATGCATTACCAATGCACTCCTAGAGTAACAAAAATTTTTAAGTTTTTATTTTTCCACATCTTTATTATTTTATTTAGGAGTAGATTTTACCTACTTAGGACCAGATTTTATTTGCGTTTTATTCTCGTCTCACAACTACTTACCCAGATTCAGACCTTAAGGAATCGAACCGTCGAGCACAACAGGGGCAGCACTACCGCAACCCACAACTGGCGGAAGAGCAGATAACTCATCCACATCTTCTCCACCATCTGACAACAACTAGGCCTAAGTTTTCTTTCCCTTTCTCATATTTATTTTTCAGTTTTAGTTTTATTTTGTGCATTGAGGGCAATGTTCATCTCGAGTTTGGGGGGGATAACTCTTGCATCTTTTGTCTAGGCATACTTAGTTGCATATAGGTTGCATTGTACTTGCCTTAGTAATAATCGGAAAAGAAAATTTTGTTATATAACTTGTGCTTGTGATAAGATAGCCGATTAATTATTTTTGCACCAAATTAAAATTGAATTTAAATTTGGGAAAAGCATGAAAAATGACTTAGAATTTTTTTTCTTTTTGCCAAAAACTGTCAAACACCTCTGTTACTTGCTAAATGTGTTAGAATATCTAATGAACACTGCTTATTTATTTTTAGAATTCTTTGCAAAATTCTAACAATGATTGCAGGTAGCCGCCGAGGCAGGCAAAAGAAAAAGAAAAATATAGCACTGTCACGGTAGAAGAAGTAAAAAAAACAAAGGACATTGTTGTTTTACCCTAGAGGTGCCCGCAACAGGCTCTAGGAAGAATCATGTGCGAGGACACTATGCTGCTATCAAAGTCCATGAATCTGAAAGCTTTGAAGTGACTGATAAATTAGCATGAGTGAATGAAAGTCTTCACGGGATGACTCTACTCCAAGGGTTCGGGGTTTTGTAGTTTGCTCCTATCTTAACTTCAGACCTAGAAAAGTAGTTGTGATAAGTTGAAGCCCTCACTGCCATGATTAAAATATTGTGCTTAACTGTGCTGCCTCGGCAGCAACCTTATATCGTAACACCATCTTTGTTTAATTCATTATTCTGCATATTCAGCCTGTACACAGTTATGCACACACTGCACTAGCATTAGAAATTAATTTTGAGTTATTTTTGTGCTTAATACTCCTCACTAATTTAATATAGGTGCCACGGGCTTGAGGCATGAAATCAAGTTGAAAAATTGGTTTTTCTTTCTGATTATTATTAGCGCAAGTATGTTAGGTTGCATTGCTTGAGGACAAGTAATAGTTCGAGTTTGGGGGTGTGTAAAGTGTCCACATGTTCTATATTTCATGCACATTCCATCTCATATTATTGTTGTTTTAAGCTCATCTTAGGCATAATTAGGATCATGCATTGCATTTTACAGTATTTCTACACTTTACCTTGTTTCTATAAGATTATCTTTTATCTGGTGAAGAAGATATTGTTTTGGTGTATTTTTGGTTTTAGGTACTAACGACTGACAGAGAGAAAGAGGAGCTGAGGATGCAATGCTGAGGCAGTGGACCATAGAGCTGTACTGAAGCAGTTCCAGCTGAAGACAGTAGTTGTCGAGTGTTGCCGCCGCCGAACTTACTACCCACGGCAGCAAACTATAGAGTTGGAGAATCGGAGTGCAATCTCTAGAGCAAAAATCCCTGATTCTATCGATGCCGACCACTTGATTTTTCGACGTTTTTAGCAGCAGGCAGAGCCGCCGAAGTGAAATCTCAAGATTACTTGTGAGCTAAGGCAACGTGATAAAGTCCACATTCAACTCAAAGAAGTCAGAGTTTAAAGTCACATTAAATGTGAAAAGCTACTTTTGAGGACTTCTACTTCAAGAAGGACTAGACCTAGCTATTTGTCTATAAATAGTCATTGTATTCCTAGTTCAAATCATCGGAGGTTTTCTGCCGCCGTCATGTTCTAAATCTCCCTTGGGTTTGGGGTTATGTTGTAAATTAGTTGTGAGAAGGGTTGTTTAGGTTTCAAGTTTGTTTTTAATAAAATATTCCAAGTTTACTTAATTCATGTTCTTCACTTCTTCAATTAGTTCCAAAAGTCGAGTTGAAGAAATCTATTTATCGAGCACGAGAGTGTCAAACTTGTAACCCCCTCGTCCCGGTCTGGCCGGATGACTGGTCCGAGTGAGCTACACGGAGAAAACCGAGTGAAAACCCCTAAAGGATTCCCCCTCGGTTAGCAACCCTATTTTTTTCATTTTAATTCTTGTCTAGATGAGTATTTAAACCTACGTGGTCATACAACAGAACAACATTCAAGGAAACACATTCGAGCCACGGCCATACATAACAGTCAATTTTAAACTTACAGGGCAGGCCGTATCGGTACCCTAGCTAGGGGTATCGATACTCCCTGTCTAGGTCAACCCAAGAAGTCAACCCCGAGAAGTCCGTATCGATACAACCCTTGAGCGTATTGATACGCCCTCCTCGGTCAACCCTTCTTGGTCAACAGAGTAGACCCGTACCGATACTCGGAAACCTCGTATCGGTACGCTCTATTCTCACTCAAAACTCCAAATTCCAGTAACTTTGGAGGGTATCGATACCCTTAGGGTATCGGTACGCAAGGCAAAATCTGTGGCCTTTGGGCAAGACCGTATCGATACGGCCCTGAGGCGTATCGATACGCCCTGCACTGCAATTCCACAAATTTCAACTTAAACGACCCCAACACGACTCTAAATGCATTTCTTGGCTCACCTAAGCATATACGAACATGCAAGCAAACATACTTAAGCCAAAGGAAGCATTCATACATGGATCAAAGCACACATACAAAGCATTCCAATTAAAGAGCAATTTAGGCAATATTGGCATACATAAAGACTCAAAAGGGTCTTAAAAGGCACAAGTCAATCACAAGAGGTTTGCACTCATATACAAGGCAACCTAGACATTCTAAAGCATGCCATCACACACAAACACTCATCATAGTATCACATGCTTTACAATCCATAATCAAACCAAATCATCCGCATTCAAATGAGTCAAAAAAACTCATACAAAAACCCTTGCCACATTGCTAACTAATACGAAATTTACCACCGTACTTGAGCTACAAACTTGGAAGCCCTTCTTGCCTTGCCTCGAGCTAACACCACGCTAATGATCTGCATTGTTGAACATTGAGAGCGTAAGCTATAAGCTTAGTGAGGGTGCTCTAAAACGAAAAACATCAACAATGCAGGGTTCAAGCATGTAAAATCCTAATCTTACATACATCAAGCATAGGCATATAATCAAGTAGACCTAGCTAGTCTTTCAAGTGGCAAATATGGTCTCTCAATCCTACCAAGCTCAATCATCAATATCAACATCATGAAACAACAACATATATCACAACCATATATCACCATAATAGAACAAGTTAATTGGCCACTATTAATTACCCCAATTGTGCGGATTTAAACCTCAACAACACTTTACCTCGGTGGGATTACACTCATCACCGGACCTTGCATGTGCGGGATTCCACTCATCGCCACATGCCCTACAGATGGGATTCCACTCATCATCCTGTAGAAATATATATAAAAAGCTTCCGGTGGAATGTTACATCACCGTACTCCTCCTTGATGACTTAACGCCATCAAGGCCACGTACGTTCTAACTCAATTTGTGTGCACACTAATCCTAATGATCGATCATTTACAACCGGTAATTATTTTTGTGCCAATTATTATTATCACACCACATATCATCAACCATACTCATGCTCATCACATATACTCACATCATGATATATACATGCACCCATTTAACCAAAATCTCAAGAGCATAGTTAAGTAAGCACAATAGTATCCATGAATATCAATGGTTAAATTAACAACTTAAATTAACTAGAAGTGGCCTACCAAGCACACTTTACACACCCACACTTCACATACTCGAACCAAACTTTAAAACAAGTTAAAACCACTCACCGCCCTTCCTTAGCAAATCGAAACAATCCTCCTACGAACCCGGATTCGGTCCCAAAGCTCCTTCAACGACTCCTCTTGCTTCTAGCCAAGCCAAAACATATGTGTTACTTCAAAATTCAATGCTAAACTCAACCATCAACTTACTTTACAACACAAGCCAAAATCCACAAATTTCCAAACCACTTAATACCTCAAAAACCCAATTTTCGTGCTCCCTAAAGCCTTGCTGAAATCTCAATTTCCAAACACCCAAATGACCTCCAAAATGTCCCAAATCACCCTCCTAACATACCCTAACCATCAGCCCTTAGTTTTCAACCTAAAACCCACCAAAAACCCAAGTTTTAATATCTTAAAGTTTGCCCTAAGAACCTACTACGAATTTTCATCAAAACTCAACCAAATTGATATATATTGTGTATTTCATCATGATTAAACAAAGCCCCAACACAATTTATTAAACCAATTGGAAAATCCCCTTAAAACCCCAAACTTTGATATAAACCCTAATTTTCAAAACTCCATGTTTTTGAAATCCAAGACCATAGATAGATAGAGGATAAAGAGGAGATTAAGAAAACATATTTACCTTTGAAAAACACTTTGAATCGAAGTAGCAATCCAATGGAATAGTGTTTTAGGTTTGAAAGAGATTTGAAGGGGGTTTGGGGGCTTTAGACGTTGGAAAGGGGATAAAGGGGGAGGAAGACAACTTTTTTGTTAAAGTGGTCTTGCTTTTCAAAACTTTTGGGTAAAATTAGCACCTTAGTCCCTTCCCTTTTTCCCAAAGCTCAATTAGACCCAATTTAGGTTGAATTGATCTTTAATTAAATTTTATTGACTCGAATTTTAACCCGGTTAACTCCTAGGCCCAAAACACGGGTGTTACAACTCTCTCCCACTTAAGGAATTTCGTCCCCGAAATTACCTGACTGAAAGAGATACGGAAACTGCTTTTCCATATCCTCCTTCCTCTCCCAAGTGGCCTCGTCCACACCTCTACGTTGCCACCGCACCTTCACTAACTCAATCGATCTACCCCTCAACACTTTACTGTCAGAAGCTAAGATCTCAACGGGTTCTTCTTCATAAGTCAAATCCGAATTCAATTCAATTTCTTCTACGGGCATAATATGTGATGGATCGGACCTATACTTACGAAGCATCGAAACATGGAACATCATGTATCTTCTCTAACTTGGATGGCAAACACAACTGATAAGCGACCGGACCAACCCTCTTCACAATCTCATACGGTCCTATGTACCTCGGACTCAACTTCCCTTTTCGGCCAAATCTCATCACTTTCTTCCACGGAGACACCTTCAAGAATACCTTCTCACCCACTGAAAACTCAACTTCCTTCCTCTTCAAATCCGCATAGGACTTCTGCCTATCCGAAGCAGCCTTCAAACGGTCACAAATCAATTTTACCTTGTCGGTTGTCCCCTTGAACAAATTCGGCATAGGTAACAATTTTTGTCCTACCTCGGCCCAACACACTGGAGTTCTACACTTCCGGCCATACAAGGCCTCATACGGTGCCATATGAATGCTCGACTGAAAGCTATTATTGTACGCAAACTCTACTAGAGGCAAATGCTTCTCCCAAGTACCCTGAAAGTCAATGATACAACAACGCAACATATCCTCTAAGATCTGAATAACCCTCTCTGACTGACCATCTGACTGAGGATGATAAGAAGTGCTGAAGTTCAAACGGGTACCCAAAGCTGTATGCAGACACTCCCAAAATCTAGAAGTAAACCGCGGATCTCTATCTGACACAATGGACTTCGGCACACCATGCAGTCTAACAATCTCACCAATATACAAATCGGCCAACCTATCTAAAGTGTAAGTAGTGTTGACTGCCAAGAAGTGAGCACACTTTGTAAAGCGATCCACTATCACCCAAACTGAGTTCTTCTTCGTAGGAGTCAAAGGCAAACCCGAAACAAAATCAATGGTGATGTTCTCCCATTTCCATTCTGGAATTCTCAACGGCTGTAACAAACCTGAGGGAACCTGATGTTCCGCCTTCACTCTCTGACACACTAAGCACTTACTCACAAAGTCGGCTACATCTCTCTTCAAGCCAACCCAAAAGTACTCATTCTTCAAGTCACGGTACATCTTCGTACTTCCAGGATGCATAGCAAACGAACTACTGTGGGCTTTAGTCAAGATCGTACGTCTCAAATCACTGTCCTCTGGCACAACTATTCTATCTTTGAAACACAAAACCCCATCAGTATTGAAACTGTAGTATGAAGATCTACCCTCGGCTATATCTTGCACGTGGGGTGCCAAAGATCTATCTAAGAGATGTTTCTCTCTAATCAACTGACCTAGAGTAGGTCTAACCTGAAGCTCGGCTATCAAGCCACCGTCTTCGGACAAACTCAATCTAGCAAACATAGCTCTCAAGTCCACGGCCACCTTCCTACTCAAAGCATCAGCCACTACATTGGCCTTACCCGGATGGTATTCAATAGTAAGATCATAGTCTTTTAGCAGCTCTAACCACCTACGCTGTCTGAGATTCAAATCTCGCTGAGTCATAATGTATTTCAAACTCTTGTGATCGGTGTACATTGTGCATTTCTCACCGTACAAATAATGCCTCCAAATCTTCAGAGCAAACACAACTGCAGCTAACTCTATGTCATGGGTCGGATAGTTGCGCTCATGGGTCTTCAATTGTCTTAAGGCATAAGCCACTACTCTCTTGTCTTGCATCAGAACACATCCTAACCCTACATAAGAGGCATCACTGTAAACTACATAGTCCTTTCCGGACTCAGGCTGAATCAAAATCGGAGCTTGGGTCAAAGCTTCTTTCAATTTCTCAAAGGCTCTCTGTCTTGCATTTGTCCACTCAAACTGAACACTCTTCTGAAGTAACTGTGTCAATGGAGCGGCTAACTTAGAGAAACCCTCTACAAACCTCCTATAGTATCCGGCTAAGCCTAGGAAGCTACGTACCTCGGTCACAGACTTCGGTTGCTTCCACTCAACAATGGCTTCAATCTTCTTCGGATCAACTCTAATCCCATCGGCTGACACTACATGTCCTAAGAAGACTACCTCACGGATCCAGAATTCACACTTGCTGAGCTTCACATACAACTGATTATCTAGCAAAGTCTTCAAAACAAGTCTCAAGTGTCGGTCATGGTCTTCTTCAGTTCTCGAATACACCAAAATGTCATCAATAAACACAACTACAAACTGATCTAGATACTGATGAAAGATCCTATTCATCATGTCCATGAAAGCAGCCGGTGCATTAGTCAACCCAAAAGGCATGACTAGAAACTCATAATGTCCATACCTAGTCCTAAAGGCCGTCTTCGGTACATCAACCTCTCTTACCTTTAGCTGGTAGTAGCCTGATCTCAAATCAATCTTCGAAAAGACAGATGCTCCTCTCAACTGATCAAACAAGTCGTCAATTCTAGGCAACGGATATTTGTTCTTCACTGTCAACTGATTTAACTGCCTGTAATCTATACACATTCTCATGCTTCCATCTTTCTTCTTCACAAACAACACTGGTGCACCCCAAGGTGAAGAACTAGGCCTAATAAAACCTATATCTGTCAATTCTTGCAACTGAGTCTTCAACTCTTTCAATTCTTTCGGTGCCATGCGATACGGAGCAATCGAAACTGGAGCTGAATCAGAATAAGTCTCAATGCTGAACTCTACCTCTCCATCCGGTGGTAACCCTGGCAAATCTTCCGGAAACACACTAGGAAAATCACATACTGTCCGGATGTCCTGAGGTCTAACCTCGGTCATGTTAGGGTTCATCACATACGCTAAGTATGCTTCACACCCCAACTCAACTAATCTCTTAGCCTCTAGCACTGAAACCACATTGGACAAGAACTTCACGTTCTCACCCACCACTACAATCTCATAATCATCTGTGAGCCTCAAAGAAATCCGCTTAGTTTCAAAATCTATCCTAGCTCTATGCTCCGTGAGCCAATCCATACCCAGAATCACATCGAAACCGTAGAAAGGAAGTTCCATCATATCCACTGAAAACACATGCCCCTGAACCATCAACGGACACCTTCGGTACATCTTCCTAACTACTACCGTGTAACACTTGGGTTTAGGGGTTAGGTGAAAATAATATTTTAATATTAATTTAGGCTCGGTTTTATAATTAAAATGATTCTTTTAAAATTCCGGGTTTCAAAATAAACATTGAAGTGAGACCAAATTGATTTAATTTCAATAGTGAAGAGCCATTCTAAAAACAAGGGAATAGCCATTCATTAATGGCCTTTTTGTAATTTACCCTTTTTCTAATTTAAATCCCCTTTATACCATAAAACACCCATTTCTCCTATTCACTCTCTTCTTCGCTAACGGGAAAGGGAAGAGCTCTCCACCAAGCCACTATTCCATCCCATTTCTCACTCATTTCAACCCCAAATTGAAAGGTAATGGCATTTTGACTTCCCCTCATCTTCCTCTCCATAAAAGTACTCTTTATTTTCATTTCCATGAAAGTTTTAGAAAATGTCATTTTGGAAAGTTTGGATTAAAGATGAAAGCTTTGTGTTGTAAAACCAAATATTTTGATTTAATATGCTTAGTTATGGTATATAGAAGTCAAATGGTATATCATATATGAATTTCAAATGGTTTTGGGAAATTTTCGGAATTGGGTTTCAAAGGGGTTTTTGGAGGGTTTTAAAGTGGGTTTTGGGGTTGTTTAATGTTGGATTTTGGGAGCTATTGGTAGTATGATATATGAGGGTCACTTTGGGTGTATTTGATGGTTGTTTGGATGCTTGAAATGGAAGATTTCGGTGGGTTTTAGGGGCGGCTCGGAATTCTGTTTTGGGCTTGTTTTTGAGTGTTGGATGCTTGCAAATGTTGATCCGGGTTAGTTCCGATGATGAGATATTGATTGTGAATGTTTTGTTTGTGTTTGAGATTGATTAGAATCGAGTTTGGGCATCGGTGAAGCATCAGAAGTGAATTCGGGAAGTTGAAGGTGGTTGTTTGCTTGGCCTTTGAGCTTGGAAGCTTAGGTGAGTGGTTAATTGTTTTAAATGGTTTTAAAATGGTTGGTTCGAGTATATGGACTAGGTTGGGCTTGGTAGACCCACCTAGAGTTAGGATTAGGGTGGTAGCCTAATCCTAAGCTTGATCTAGAGCCTTTGGATGAACTCCTTTATGTGGTCGTGTATGTCTCGTATGAAATGTGATATGTGTGCTTATGTATATTGTATTATACATGTGAGATGAGATATGACTTGTGATGCTTGAGACATGCATGATAATGGTTGTTGGTGAGTACGTGCTAAGCACGGAAATGATTGGAATGAGTAATGTGAAATGAGTAAATGTTGGCACTAGTATACTTGAATACAAATGATCGATCATTAGGATGTTAGTGTGTACACATGAGTCGAAAGTCGCGCGTGGCCTTGGTGGCGTTGAGTCACCAAGGAGGAGTACGGGTTCGCCCGAAAATTGTATTTAAATATGGTCGGTGATGAGTGGAATCCCATCGACGGGGCGTGAGGATGAGTGGAATCCCCTCCGTGAGACCGGTGATGAGTGTAATCCCACCGTGAGGTAATGAGGTTGTTGGATGTGAGTTCCAACGTGTCTATCCGCGTATTCGGGTCATAGCTAGGTGTCAATGTTGTTTGATAAGTATATCAATGTGTTGAGGTTTAAAATCATTTAATGGGATACTTGTATGTGACTACATGTATTGTGGAGTTGAACTTATGATCATGGCATTTATATTGTATATTGCTCATGCATCTTTATCTTGTGGCTCTTATGGATCCTTGGTATAATTGTGTAATGCCTTGGCTAGATCGTGCTCGGACCCTGCAATGTTGAGGTTTGTTTTTAGAGCTTACCCTCACTAAGCATCGTTGCTTACGCTCTCTTTGTTCAACATTGCAGATCCTTAGCTCGCGGGTTGCTCGAGCAAGTGGAGGGCCTCCAAGTGTGGTTGTTAGCCTTGAGTACATCAAGTATGACTTTCAAATGTTGAACATGTAATAGTTTGAGCAATGGGACGTGTATTGTTTTGGTGGATAATTGCTAGTTGTTTAGGAGTTTGTTTAGACTCCTTGATATCTTGCTTTTGTATGGTTTGTGTTGCCATGTTGAATTGTAACTCATGCCTAAATTGCTCATTTTGAATGTTAGCCATGTGCCTTAAAGGTTGTCTTTATGTTTGAATGTTGTTGTATGAATGCATGGTTTGTGAAGTCTTACCTTAGCGTTTAGACTCGTCTAAATCTTGTTGGAGCATGCTAATATAGTTGGGTTGCCTTAAGTTTAATTGTTATGGTGTTGTAGGGTGTTTTGGTGGTGTTTTGGGGCACCCTTGTGCCTTAAAACAGCCAAAACGAGTCTGCAGACAGGGGGCGTTTCGGAACGGGTCACCCTGTTTCGATACGGTCCCTTTGCAAATGGCCTGCCGTTTCGAAACGGATGGGGGTCGTTTCGGAACATTTTTGCTACTGGAATTCTGAGAAATTGACGAGATAAAGGCGTTCCGAAACGGGCCTTTGATGTTTCGAAACGGTCAAATCTCGTTGACCACGAGAAATTGACCGTCAGGGTCGTTTCGATACGGGTCACCCCTGTTTCGAAACGGTCACCCTATGGTTGACCCTGGCCTGTTGACTAAGTCAAGGCGTTTCGGAACACCCTAATGGCGTTTCGAAACGGCCTGCTGTAAAGGACTAAAATGAGTTGTTTAATGTTTTGGTTGGTCGGAGCATGTTGCTTTGTTTGTATTTTCCGCTGTTGTGTCCTACATAGGATTTAATTATGCCTATAGACAAGATAAATAAAAAGGAAATTTTCTGGGTCGTTAACCGAGGGGAAGCCTTAACGGGTTTCGCTTCGGTTTTCCCCGTGTGGCCCACTCGGATCGGTCATCCGACCAGACCGAGACGAGGGGGTTACATACCGTGTCCCCGAAGGAACTAGTAACACTAACTCCTACCTCTAACATTTCACAAGGCAAATTCAGAGACTGTGCATGCTCACTCAATATGTAGGAATGTGTAGACCCAGAGTCAATCAAAGAAAGCAAACCCAAAGACTGTATCGAGAAGTTACCTGCGATCACATCGGTGTCATGCTGATCTCCACGCTGAGCATAAACTCTGGCCTGACCTCCGCCCTCTGGCTGAACTGCAACTACATGTGCTATGTTCCTCTGACCATCGTTCCTCGGCTGGAAGTTACCTCTACCGCGCCCGCGGCCTCTGTGAAAGTCATTGGCTCTAGCAGGAGCCTCTGTCCCACCTGATGTGGACAGTCACGCCTAATGTGGTCCCTAGCCCCACAACTCCAACAAGAATGAAAATTTCCCCAACACTCACCGGTGTGGTTCCTCCCACAAGTAGCACACGTGGGCAACTTCCCACCAGCTCTCTGACCCTGATGGCCCCTACCGTGGTTACCGCCACCACGCCTATGATCATAATGATGTCTGTTGTCCCGATGCCTCTTGGCATCACCTCTATCAAAGTTGCTGGACCTCTTATCCGAACTAGATCCACCTGACCGCCTGGTCAAACTCAAACTGTGCTTCAAGTCCTTGGCCCTCGCGACCAAGACATCAAAATCAGTGTAGTCCGAAGCTAGAGTATACGTCTTGATCTCTTCACTCAGCCCATAACGGAAGCGGTTACAACGCTCCACCTCAGTGGGTACAAGCTCAGGTGCATACTGACTCAATCTGACAAACCGAATCTCATAATCGGTCACGGACATATTCCCCTGAAGCAGTGCCATAAACTCCTTCTTCCTCTCATCGAGGTATCGCGGACCCAGATACTTCTTACGGAAAGCTGTCTCAAAGAACTCCCAAGTGATCTCGGCCTCATCCATACCTGTAGTAATGGTGACCCACCAAGTGTAGGCATCACCCTGAAGCAGAGACTCAACACATCCCAACTTGCGCTCACCAGTACACCCCATCTGAGCAAGAATACGAACAGTCTTCTCAAACCACAACTCTGATCGCTCTAGAGTAGCACCTCTGAACTCTTCGGCCCCAAGGCCCCGAAGTCTCTCTAAAGGTAATCTGGTACCCTCACCCTGATGGTGTGCTGCCTGACCCCCAGCTACTGCAGCCTAAAATGCCCCAACTATTGCCTGAACCAACGGAGCTAAGTCTATCCCGGCCGGTCCTTGGCCACCTTGACCTCCTTGTGGTCCTACTCCCTCGGCCCCGGCCTCACCTCCCACTCCGGGTGGAGGAGCTCTAACTCCAACCACAGGCTCTCCCACTTGAGCCTCAACTCTCACTACTGGCTCAACTCTCGGAGCCTCTGCCCGTGGTTCCGGTCGAACCATCCTAGGCCTCCCACGTGGTCTCATGATACAACTAGCAAGGTATAAACTACAACAAGAAACGGATAAGGATTTCGTTAGTTAAAGCAAGGGTCCAATAGTGCTCAAGTACTCCTCTTTCCAAAAATCCTTTTAAATTAAGTAATAGTAGCAATGGGCACACACTCAACGCCAGACACAATAGTTCATGCATTCAAAACATCATACGATCAATCAAGCATCAAGGATTCATGGCAAAACATGCATCGAACAACACAATCATTTAACACATTAAGCTTACCTCACTTACCTGCCCGAGGTCTCGGTAACCTCAGGCTCTGATACCAACAAATGTAACCCCCTCGTCCCGGTCTGGCCGGATGACCGGTCCGAGTGAGCTACACGGGGAAAACCGAGTGAAAACCCCTAAAAGATTCCCCCTCGGTTAGCAACCCTGTTTTTTTTTTCATTTTAATTCTTGTCTAGATGAGTATTTAAACCTACGTGGTCATACAGCGGAACAACATTCAAGGAAACACATTCGAGCCACGGCCATGCATAACAGTCAATTTTAAACTTACAGGGCAGGCTGTATCGGTACCCTAGCTAGGGGTATCGATACGCCCTGTCTAGGTCAACCCAAGAAGTCAACCCCGAGAAGTCCGTATCGATACAGCCCTTGAGCGTATCGATACGCCCTCCTCGGTCAACCCTTCTTGGTCAATAGAGTAGACCCGTACCGATACTCGGGAACCCCGTATCGGTACGCTCTATTCTCACTCAAAACTCCAAATTCCAGTAACTTTGGAGGGTATCGATACCCTTAGGGTATCGGTACGCAAGGCAAAATCTGTGGCCTTTGGGCAAGACCGTACCGATACGGCCCTGAGGCGTATCGATACGCCCTGCACTGCAATTCCACAAATTTCAACTTAAACGACCCCAACACGACTCTAAATGCATTTCTTGGCTCACCTAAGCATATACGAACATGCAAGCAAACATACTTAAGCCAAAGGAAGCATTCATACATGGATCAAAGCACACATACAAAGCATTCCAATTAAAGAGCAATTTAGGCAATATTGGCATACATAAAGACTCAAAAGGGTCTTAAAAGGCACAAGTCAATCACAAGAGGTTTGCACTCATATACAAGGCAACCTAGACATTCTAAAGCATGCCATCACACACAAACACTCATCATAGTATCACATGCTTTACAATCCATAATCAAACCAAATCATCCGCATTCAAATGAGTCAAAAAAGCTCATATAAAAACCCTTGCCACGTTGCTAACTAATACGAAATTTACCACCGTACTTGAGCTACAAACTTGGAAGCCCTTCTTGCCTTGCCTCGAGCTAACACCACGCTAATGATCTGCATTGTTGAACATTGAGAGCGTAAGCTATAAGCTTAGTGAGGGTGCTCTAAAACGAAAAACATCAACAATGCAGGGTTCAAGCATGTAAAATCCTAATCTTACATACATCAAGCATAGGCATATAATCAAGTAGACCTAGCTAGTCTTTCAAGTGGCAAATATGGTCTCTCAATCCTACCAAGCTCAATCATCAATATCAACATCATGAAACAACAACATATATCACAACCATATATCACAATAATAGAACAAGTTAATTTGCCACTATTAATTACCCCGATTGTGCGGATTAAAACCTCAACAACACTTTACCTCGGTGGGATTACACTCATCACCGGACCTTGCATGTGCGGGATTCCACTCATCGCCACATGCCCTACGGATGGGATTCCACTCATCATCCCGTAGAAATATATATAAAAAGCTTCCGGTGGAATGTTACATCACCGTACTCCTCCTTGATGACTTAACGCCATCAAGGCTACGTACGTTTTGACTGAATTTGTGTGCACACTAATCCTAATGATCGATCATTTACAACCGGTAATTATTTTAGTGCCAATTATTATTATCACACCACATATCATCAACCATACTCATGCTCATCACATATACTCACATCATGATATATGTTGCGTGTAAAATAGTCCATCGCAATTGTAGTGCAAGTGTACACGACGCAAGTAGTAAAGTGATACGAAGTATCGGATATCGTCTCCACAGGGATTGGGCTAATAGCTTCACCTTGAATTACTGCACGAAAGTAAAGGAACTAATTGAGAAAGTTGTCACGAGAAATATAAAGAAAAACGTAAATAAAAGAGTTGGAATATCAAGATAGAGAGAATAGGCTGGTATTGAATTGCTCAGTAGTGCAGGTATTGCAATGCTTAGGAAATCCAGTTCTGTCGTTGCACCCGTCGCCGACAGCACCTGTCGCGGCTGCTGTCCGTTAGCTGTCGCGGCAGCGAACACACCAACTCCGTACTCCAAGTTTGGCAAGAATCCCAGATCTGCCTTGGCCTATCCCTAGGTCCAAGTCTGTCGATGATCACGTCTTGATGATACCTCCCGGCGTGAATCGAAAGATGAACACCGATGTGTATGAATTCTTCTTTAGCCACTTAACCTTGCCCTATCCCTAGGCACAAGATAGTTCAACTATAAACTAGAGAACTTGCTCTTATTTCTTTCGTATACTTAACTCTCCCGATGCTAAGTAAATGGATAACCTCACAATGCTCTCCCAATGCTCTTGCAAGATATTAACAACCAAAATAAGAGAACTTGAAGTTTATTTTATTGGACTTGGAAAATCCTAAAACAAAACAACCCTTACAACTACTTTACAAATCAACCCGTGGCCCTAGGGGGTTTTTAGAACATAACGACGGCGGGTAAACGGCAGGGGGGTTTTGGTTATCGGTTATGGGGTATGGAGTATGATGATCTCTCCTAGGTTAAAATCTATGCCCTTATATAAGCTTTGGGCTCAAGTATTCTAAGTTAACAAGGATTACAACTTTAATTAAAAGTAAGATTCTAATAAAGACTTATTCTCCAAGTATCCTACTTTTCAGCCGCCATCCTTGTGTCTTGGGATTTCCTCTCCTTGAGCTTTGGCTTGACATATCTTTTGATCCGGGGCTTGGAAAATTATTTGGTTTTCACACGACAGACGAGCAAATTTTTCTCTGTCTATCGCGGTCCACTTTGCTTTTCCTCTTCATAAGGCTGCTGTCACCTTGCTGTCACGGCAGATCCATGGCAGCAGCATCCTCGTCGTCTGCTTGTCCAGTTCAGCTCTTCTGCTTCTCTGCCCTGCGCCTGCCTTCTCCGTCAACTATGGCAGCAACCTACAAAATCAGCCATCTTTTAGTAAGATCCGTGCCTTTAATATATTTGTGATGTTTTGTTGTAAACTAACCTAAATGCAATGCAATGATGCTTGAATGCAGCAGAAATATGGGTTAAAAAAGGTGTAAATAATAGAACTTTTACACACTCAACACACCCCTAAACTCAAGTTTTTGCTTGCCCTCAAGCAATTAAGACCTAAACGAAAAATATTTTTGTGTTGGCTTTCAAACAGTGAACTGTCCCTTACCCGTCGCTCATTCTCTGTGGCGGCAGCAACCTGTCGGAAAGATTAGGATCTGTCCGGAATCTCCCTATAGTCCTCGTGCAGTGTGTGCATGCTTGTGAACAGTTATATGCTAAGACTTCTTAGTTTCACTAGAATATTATACTTTAGCTTTGTTTAGATTTTTTCTTATGAGACTGATTTCTTTCTTTTCCTTACTAGAGCCAGAATAAGGCACCTCTAGTTGATTTCTTTTAATTTCTTCTCATTTCTACTAGAGCCAGTATTTCAGGCACCTCTAGTTAACTGTCTAGAGCCGGTGATAGGCACCTCTAGAAGTTTATTTCTCTGGTTATCTGCCTAGAGCCAGTGTTGGGCACCTCTAGGTTTCCTGAGAGTCTAGTCTCTTTTCTACTCTAAGTGCTAAGTTTTCTATTCTAGTTTGGCTAAGAGAAGTCTAAGAAGTATAACAGTCACAATGGTGTTTAAGTTTTCAGAACTATAGAAAGGCTCTAAACTTTTCCTTAAATTGTCCTAAAGATGCTGCCACGACAGAGCTGTCATGACAGGTAAGTTTACTTCACAGTTTTAAGCCAACAATTTTAGTCTTTTCTGATTTTTTTTTAAGAAAAGACACAACAATAATTTAAAGATGTACTAAGACTCCATTAAAATGGAGGGTTGCCACCCCCAAACTTGAGGGTTGCATTGCCCTCAATGCAAAATGACAGGTAAAATGAAGGTAGGTACATCACAAAATATATATAAAAAGAAACAGGCAGCAATAAAAAGAAAATAAAAGACTTAAATTTTCAATCGCTGTCTTCACTGCTGCTGCTGACACGGATCTGACGGCGGCGTCTGGGCTGTGGGGGAGGCTGGGCAGGTTGCTCCACGAGCTGGATGTCTGAGCTGCTGCCGCTATCCCAAGTGCTGCTGGTAGTGGTGCTGGCCTTGGGCATTAGCTTTTTGTCTACCACATGTTTCTGCCTCTTGACAGGCGTGAATTCCTTCTCCAAATTCCTCCTAATAGGAGGTTCCGCCTCGCTGTCAACTGAGGCCGGTCGTTTCGTTCCACGTGCGGGGCTGTCGACCGGAGGACTCCCAGCTGTCGTCGGGGTAGGTGATGGGGTGGAAGCAGTAGAATGGATATGTGGGGAGGCAGGTGGTGTAGGTGTGTGGACGGGGGTGGGGATGTGGAAATAGTGGGCAGGAAAAGTGGGGAAAATAACATCGGGATAATTTAAAGTATTGGTAATGAAATTTACCGTTAAGTTGGCGAAATCCCGGATGAATGTCATCAGCCCCAATTGTCTGTCTTCCACCCGCTGTATGGCGGCAAGGATTTGTGCAGATTGGTCGGTCTGGGCGGCTGCTGCGGCAGGCTCAGGGGCAGGTTCAGTGGCAGGTTCCTCGGATGATTCTGCTGGGGAGGCAGCCGGGTTGAAGGAGTTGATGGGTGTTGCGACTATTAGCTCCATGAGGCTGGTAATGTTGTTATCGGTCCAGCCTCGTCCTTGGACCAGCTTATCGGTGGGTGCCTCTGGGACAGCAGCGCAGCGGCAGAGTGAAGTAATCATGAACGGTAAGCAGAGGCGGGAGGTTGTTCGATAAGTGCAATCCAAGACGCTTTCCCTCATATAACGGCCCACGTTGATAGGCCGGTTGTGCATGATCGAATGAATGAGTGCGAGCCGCTGCTGGTTGACCGTCGTGTGATGGGAAGACGGCAGGATATGCTTCTTGATGAAAGCGTTCCATAGCTTAGCTTCTGGGAGTAGCTACCCCCTTTTTACGGAGTTGGGGTTTTTCTTGCTCGTAGTCCACTCCGTCCCTTCTTCTGTCACCTCTGCCATGACAGCACCGTAGGCGGCAGAGTCGAGGGTGTCCAAGAAGTGCTTATGGATTTCGTCGTTGGGACCAAAGTAGAGGCCATACATATGGTTGATACTATGGGCTGTGAATGGTACCTCTACCCCTCGGACGATTACTGATGTTGCCGTCTTGCTGTCGATGGCAGCATAGAACTCCCTCACCAATGTGTCGTTTAATTCTGTCGGTTGTTCGGTGAATTGCTACCATAATTGAGCCCTTATAGCCCTCGCAATGAATGGTCGGAGTCCCATGTTGGGTGCCTTTCGGATGTAGATGAAACCCCTTTCTTCCCATAATTCCTTAGTTGCGAAGGGCGACTGTGCTGCTGATGAAGAGGCTGAGGTAGCGCTGTGGCGGGTCTGTCTAGAAGACATATTAGTTGCAAGGGTTGTGAAAGGAAAGAAAAATAAAGAAAAACGAGAGGAGAAAGAAAGTAAGAATAAGTAGAAGTGAGGAAAATGAAAATGAAAATGGGGTTTTATAGCGGTCGAGTTGCTGCCCGTTTAATGCTGTAACGGCAGGCGTGAATAACGGGGCGACTGTTGGGATTTGGCGTGTCTGACGCGTCTGACACGCATTTATGCGTCTGTTATGCATCTGCCACACGCTTCTGCGTCTGCCGTGTCAGTCTGTTGACAGCCTGTCTTATCCGTGTCTGCGCGGCAGCTGGAACGGCAGGCTTCAATAAATAAGCTCTGCTGGGCTGATGGATGGATGGTGGGCTTGGGTCACTTCTCCTTTTCTTCTTGACTCCTTTATTTCCTAAAAACAGAAAATATAAAAAACATTATTCGAATAAAAATAAACCTTATTACCTAATAAATAATAAATAATAAAAATAAATAAAAATAAAACTTAGGTTAAATTAGGGATGCCTTGTGGGGCATCTCCTAAAGTAACCACTTCCTGTATTCCTGGGGCTTCAGTCCCCTGATAATGCTTGAGGCGCTGTCCATTAACTTTAAATTGGTGCCCGTCTTTTAATGATCGGATAGTGATGGCACCATGGGGAAAAACTTGTACTACTTGGAACGGGCCATGCCATCTAGATTTTAGCTTTCCTGGGAAGAGTTTCAACCTAGAATTGAACAACAACACAAGCTGCCCTGGGCAGAACTGTCGTGGCAGCAACTTCTTGTCATGCCACTTCTTTGTTTTCTCCTTGTAAATTCTTGCATTGTCGTAGGCCATTGTCCGTATTTCTTCAATCTCGTTCAGATCTAACAGCCTTTTCTGGACTGCCTTGTCCAAGTCCATATTCACTGCCTTGATTGCCCAGTATGCCCTGTGCTCTATCTCGATAGGCAGATGACAGGTTTTCCCATAAATCAATCGGTATGGAGACATGCCCAACGAAGTCTTAAAAGCTGTCCTATATGCCCATAATGCATCATTAAGGAGTAAAGACCAATCTTTCCTAGTTGGCTTAACCATCTTCTCAAGAATGTTCTTAACTTCCCTATTAGATATCTCAGCTTGTCCATTGGTCTGTGGGTTGTATGCTGTCGCGATCCTGTGCTTGACACCATATTTCTTTAAGGCGGCACCAATTACCCTATTATCAAAATGTCTCCCTTCATCACTGATAATCGCCTTAGGGATGCCGAATCTAGAAAAAATGTTTTTGTGTAAAAACTTTTGGACCGTCTTGGCATCATTCTTTTGAGTGGCGATAGCTTCAACCCACTTAGAGACATAATCCACTGCTAGGAGGATGTATAAATTTCCACATGAAGATGGAAAGGGTCCCATAAAATCAATCCCCCAAACGTCAGAAATTTCGACTTCTAGAATGTTCTGCAGTGGCATCTCCTTTCTCCTCGAGATGTTACCTATCCTCTGGCACCTGTCACAGTTCTTGTAGAAGTCCTGTGCATCTTTGTACAGTGTCGGCCAGTAGAACCCTGACTGCAGCACCTTGGCAGCAGTTTTGTTGCCTCCTAAATGTCCTCCATATTGTGAAGCGTGGCAGTGATGTAGAATGTATTCTTGCTCTTCTTGTGGTACACACCTCCTTATAACCTGATCTACACACATATTGAAAAGAAGAGGTTCGTCCCAATAATAATGCTTAACATCATTTTGGAACCTCTTCCTGGCTTGATAATTAAGATCAGAAGGAAGTATTCCGCTAACTATAAAATTAACGAAATCAGCATACCAGGGGAGTTCAGAAGACTTACCTGCCGCCATGGCTGTCGCGGCAGCGGTTGCGGCAGCAAAGAGCTGCTCATCTGGGAAGGTCTCCAGTATGTTTGTCTCATCGATTGGTAGACTCTGTCCCTTCTCCAACCTTGACAAGTGATCTGCCACCTGATTTTCTGTCCCTTTTTTGTCCTTGATCTCAAGGTCGAACTCTTGCAATAGCAGGATCCACCGTATCAATCTAGGCTTTGCATCCTTCTTTGCGAACAAATACTTCAGGGCAGAATGGTCTGTGTGCACTATTACCTTCGTCCCAAGTATGTAAGAACGAAACTTGTCAATGGAGAACACCACAGCTAACAGCTCCTTTTCTGTGGTGGTATAGTTCACTTGGGCGTCATTCAATGTCTTGCTGGCATAATATATGACATGGAATAGCTTATCTCTGCGATGCCCAAGTGCTGCCCCGACAGCATAGTCACTAGCATCACACATGATCTCAAATGGCTGTGTCCAGTCTGGTGGCTGTACTGTGGGGGCTGTTACTAGTTTTTCCTTCAGAACCTTGAATGCTTCAGTACATTCTTCATTAAAGTCAAAGGGTCGGTTCTGCTCCAAAAGATGGCATAGGGGCTTGGTGATTTTTGAGAAATTTGCAATGAATCTTCGATAAAAACCAGCATGCCCTAAGAAACTTCTAATACCCTTGACTGTGGTCGGCGGCGGCAGCTTCTTAATTACTTCTATTTTGGCCCTGACGACTTCTATGCCACGGCAGCTAATCTTATGGCCAAGGACTATCCCCTCATCCACCATAAAGTGGCATTTTTCCCAATTCAAAACAAGATTAGCTTTTTCACATCTTTCAAGTACCTTTTGTAGATTGCCGAGGCAGCTCTCAAAATCGTCTCCAAAGACGGAAAAATCATCCATAAAAATCTCAAGGAAGTCCTCTACCATGTCGGAGAATATGGCCATCATGCACCTTTAGAAGGTGGCGGGTGCATTACATAATCCAAACGGCATTCTCCTAAAAGCGTATGTTCCGTAGGGGCATGTGAAAGTCGTCTTTTCTTGATCCTCCGGTGCGATAGCAATTTGGTTGTAACCTGAGTAACCATCAAGAAAACAATAGTAAGGTTTACCCGCTAATCTATCAAGAATTTGATCAATAAAGGGTAAAGGAAAGTGGTCCTTTCGGGTAGCTTTGTTAAGCTTCCGATAGTCCATACAAACCCTCCAACCGGTCACAGTTCTGGTTGGGATTAACTCATTGTTTTCATTGGTTACCACGGTCATTCCTTCTTTCTTGGGAACGCATTGCACCGGGCTTACCCATTTGCTGTCAGAGATGGCGTAAATAATACCAGCATCTAACCATTTGATTATTTCTTTACGAACCACCTTTTTCATCGCACGGTTTAGCCGCCTTTGGGCATCTATAGTCGGCTTATGATCTTCCTCTAGAAGGATTTTGTGCATGCATAACGCCGGACTAATGCCTTGTATATCAGCAATCGTCCATCCAATCGCCTTTTTGTGCTGCCTTAGCATGCCGATCAGCTGTCGTTCCTGTTCCTGCGGCAGCTTAGAAGAGATGGATTACGGGCAACGTATCATTCGAACCAAGAAAAGAATATTTAAGTTGCCCTGGCAGGGGTTTCAGTTCTAAGGCAGGTGGTTCGACAGTAGATGGCTTTTGGATTAAATGGTTATCCGAAGTATAATTCAAAGGTTCGAATAACTTACCTGGACGATTGCCTATCCAGTTTACCTCCTCCTGATCTTCAGTATCAGATGTTTCGGAATCAGAGGGGTTGCTGTCGTCGGTGCTGTCGTCGTTGTTGTCGTGACAGGCCTGTAAGTGGCTGCCGCAGCAGTGACCAAATTTAATATCGTGACAGCCCGACCTGATGCAGGGGTGATCAAGGGTAACGTCAGTGATAGCCTTGCATTCCTCGTCTACATCAGCATGTTTCATCGCTTGGAGAACATTCAACTTGATCTCTTGATCGTTCACTCGCATGGTGAGTTCTCCTTTCTCCACATCAATCAGTGATCTTCTCGTGGCTAAGAAGGGTCGCCCAAGGATGATTGGTGCGTTTTCGTCTGCCTCACAATCTAAAACAAGAAAGTCAGCAGGAAAAATAAACTTATCCACTCTTACCAGAATATCTTCAATTTTTCCTTCTAGATGAACGTAAGAGCGGTCTGCCAGCTGCAGAGTTACTGTCGTGGGCCGCGCCTTTCCGATACCTAATTTCTGAAAAACAGATTTGGGCATTAGATTAACACTAGCACCAAGATCACAAAGTGCCTTACCCACGAATTTATTGCCGATTACGCAAGGTATGATGAAGCTCCCCGGATCCTTCTTTTTTGGGGTGGCTGCAGGTGAAGAATACTCATGCAACCTTCTGTCATCTTTACCGTTTCAAACTCCCCAAGTTTAGATTTCTTCGACATAACATCCTTGAGGAATTTAGCATAACCGGGCATCTCCCTAACAACATCTAACAACGGAATATTTATATGAACCTGCTTAAAAATATCATAAATCTTTTTAAGTTGAGATTCTTGCTTAGCTTGCTGTATTCGTTGAGGGAAAGGTGGTGGGGGGCGGTAATCAGCAATACGTCCTTCCCACTGCATGCGAATCTGAGGACGATAATCATCATTTTTCTCCTCTGTCGCTTCTGCTGTCGTGACAGGCTCATCGGCAGCAGTCTGTTTATCACCTGTCGGGGCAGCTTCCTCGGCAGGTTTATCTAAGGCTGGATCCTTTACTGTTTCAGCTTCCTTTTCCGGCCCTTGCAGTTTCTTCCCACTCCTAGTAGTAATTGCCTTACATTGCTCATGTGTGGGCGGTCTAGCATTTTCAGTATTGCTAGGGAATCCTCCATTCTGCCTCGGCTTAATATGTTGCGAAACCTGACCCATTTGTGTCTCGAGTGATTTCAAAGTAGCTTCATAATTTGTCATCCTCATCTCTGTTTTATCCATGAAGTTCTCCGTTTTCTTGACAAACTGATTCATATTCTCAATATAAGTACCGGTCTGAGACATAAAGGTGGCCAGAGTCTGTTCCAATATATTGCTCGTGGCAGCTGGTGGCTGCTGTTGCTGCTGCGGCGGCAGGTGCGGCGGTAGATTCTGCAGCTGTTGTTGTCGCGTCAGCAATCTAGGACCTCCCTGATTCTGATTATGTGCTTGTGGATTCAGGGCATTATTGGGGTTACTCCAGGAAAATTTGGGATCCTTCCTCCAATTGGGATTATAGTTGTTGGAATTATAATTCGGCTTGTAGTTTCCAACATATTTTCCCCCTTCTACTAGTATTGGGCACTCATCTCGACTATGATTTCCCTCACAGATATCACATACTTCCTCAACCGCAAATCCTTGTAAACCATCATCATTCAATAACCTTTTCATTGCTTTAGTAAGGAAGGCTACCTGTGATTTCATCGTGCTGTCGGCTTCATAATCCTTGACAGCAAGTACCCGTTTACCCCCTCTTCTTGTAGTCGGAAACTGCTCCTCATTCTTGGCCAGATTTTTCAAAACTTGCAATGCCTCGTCCGGATCTTTATCCAATAATAGTCCATTTGCTGCTGAATCAATTCGAATGCGAGTTTGTAGGTTGGCAGCATTATAGAACTTAGTTACCTGATTCCAGACGGGGAATCCATGCATTGGACAGTTCCGAAGAAGAGTAGTAAATCTGTCCCAGGCCTCGAGCATCGGCTCGTCATCTTCCTGTTGAAAAGTAGCAATTTCGTTACGTAATCGCTCAGATAAATGCGAAGGATTAAAGTGAGATAAAAATTCACGAGATAAATCTGCCCAAGACATAATTGAACCCGGCGTAAGTTTATTCCACCAAGTTTTAGCTCTGTCCCTCAATGAATGAGGAAATAACCGAAGCCTCAGTATCTCCAGATTAACGCCTGGTAGTCTAAACGAACCACAGATCTCCTGGAACGTTTTGAGATGCTCCCTGGCATCTTCTGTCACAGCACCACTAAACTGTCCGGCATTGTTGATCATACTAAACATGACATGTTTAAGCTCGAAGTTGTCAACATCAATATCCGGCAGCGAGGTCTCCAACTCTACATGATCGTTCAACATGTAGTCACGGCAGGACCGTCGTCCGGCTGCTGCGGGCGGGTCACCGACAGGCGGTATACCATCACCAGCGGGCAGATTACGGGCCATCTTCTCTAGCTGTTCCTCAAGGTACTCGTTCATGTCTAAAAGGTGGCGAATTTGTTTCTTGAGATTGAAGGAACGTTCAACTTCTGGATCTAATGGATATTCAGGATCTTCACCTCTTTTAGATCTGCGCATAAACAAGAAAACCTCGTGAAAAGGAAGAGTTGAAAGTACTAAAGAAAAATAGAAAAAGAAAAATAAAAACAAAAACAAAAACAAAAACGAAAAGTGCAATAAAGGAAAGGTGTAGTTATGTTGCCAATCCCCGGCAACGGCGCCAAAAACTTGTTGCGTGTAAAATAGTCTATCGTAATTGTAGTGCAAGTGTACACGACGCAAGTAGTAAAGTGATACGAAGTATCGGATATCGTCTCCACATGGATTGGGCTAATAGCTTCACCTTGAATTACTGCACGAAAGTAAAGGAAATAATTGAGAAAGTTGTCACGAGAAATATAAAGAAAAAACGTAAATAAAAGAGTTGGAATATCAAGATAGAGAGAATGGGCTGGTATTGAATTGCTCAGTAGTGCAGGTATTGCAATGCTTAGGAAATCCAGTTCTGTCGTCGCGCCCGTCGCCGACAGCACCTGTCGCGGCGGCTGTCCGTTAGCTATCGCGACAGCGAACACACCAACTCCGTACTCCAAGTTTGGCAAGAATCCCAGATCTGCCTTGGCCTATCCCTAGGTCCAAGTCTGTCGATGATCACGTCTTGATGATACCTCCCGGCGTGAATCGAAAGATGAACACCGATGTGTATGAATTCTTCTTTAGCCACTTAACCTTGCCCTATCCCTAGGCACAAGATAGTTCAACTATAAACTAGAGAACTTGCTCTTATTTCTTTCGTATACTTAACTCTCCCGATGCTAAGTAAATGGATAACCTCACAATGCTCTCCCGATGCTCTTGCCAGATATTAACAACCAAAATAAGAGAACTTGAAGTTTATTTTATTGGACTTGGAAAATCCTAAAACAAAACAACCCTTACAACTACTTTACAAATCAACTCGTGGCCCTATGGGGTTTTTAGAACATAACGACGGCGGGTAAACGGCAGGGGGTTTTGGTTTAACGCCCCGGTTTTGGGCTTGGAAGTCTTGGGCGTTGACCGGTTGGTCAAAGTGCTGTTCGAATCGTAAGAGGTTAAATTAGGAAAACCTAGTTCGGGTTGCATTAAAAATATGGAAAAATGTTCTAAAATCATCTTTTAATATAATTAAGTGAACTGTGAAATCAATTTTGGAAAATGAGTTTTGGAAGTGTGACATTTTGGCTAGTGACCAAAATGTAATTTTTGAAAGTTTGGTGGCTATTTTATAAAGGGTTGAAACTTTGAATCTTTAAGGAGCTATTTACCCGAAGGGAGTTTCTCCAGATTTTTCTAAGATATTTTAACTCATAATTCTGATTTTTAAAGAAATCAAAAGGAGGGAAACTCATTTTTGGTATTTTCTCATCTAACTTCCAATTTTCTTTCTATCTTTTTCTCTCAACCCAAACACTCAATTTCCAGAGATCTAAATCTGATTTTCTCACCTAAAATCCTCCTTTCAACTCTCAATTGATTGCAAATCATTGTATCTTCAAAACCTCTTCAATTGTTTCAAGTTTCATCAAGCTTTTCTATTCCAAAAAGAGGAGAAACTCAAGTTTGGAGGTAAGAACGTCCTTCTCCTCTGAACTTCAAGTTCTTTAATGAAATTCCTAAAGTTTTCAATCCTAATTTGATATTTGATTAAAGGTTTTAAGGTTGATTTATGGATCTTGGCTAATTATGCAAGATTTTGATGATTTCACATGATTTTCGTTTGATCTGTTAAATCTGTGTTTTGAGAAGTGTTTTTGATGTTAAATGATCATTAAATTGATGTGGAAATGAGTCTTGATTGATGCAATCCCGGATAGGTTGGATTTCCTAAGTTTAGCTTGTGTTTTAAGGTAGCTTTTGTGGTGATCTTGGTGATCTGATGTTGCTGGAGGTATAAGGATGTTTATAGGTTGTTTTTAGATGTGTTTTGATGTTAATGGAAGTGAGGTTTTGCTGGTTTGTGGCTGGGCTTTGTTTAGAAGTGTTTCGGATGCATTTTCGGTTGTGTTTGGTGGCCGAAAATGGAGGTTTTGTGAGAGCAGCGTGTTTAGATGCTTTCATTGAAGCAATTAATGCATGGTGATGCATTAATCCTCTGCTTTAATGTGTTGAAACAGGGGAGGCATCCTTGGATCCAAGAATTGTTGATCCGGAGGCTTGATTTGGTGCTTTGGCTTGAAGCAAAGTGGAAATCGGTGAGTGAAAATGGATTTTCAGCTTTTAAACCAAAGGTTGAAGGTTTTGGGAGCTTAGTTAAGTCTAAACAACTTTGCTAAGCTCAAGTGTAAGTTTTCGGATTACTCTCTTTAAGTGGTGGCCATGTTTTGGTGCAATGTAAAATGATGATTTTGCATGACTTATTTACTGTTTTGAAAGCATGTTTAAGCATGATATTTGCTGATGTTTTAGCATGATTTATGCTGATGTTTAAAGCCATGTATTGAAGGTGACTCTAGGTAAGAGTACCTTGTTTTTAATGCATTGTTAAATGATGATTTAATGCTTTGAAATGCATGATGAAATGGCTTGGTTTAATGCTTTAAAACATTGGATTATGTGATGTATAAAGTGTATATTGGCAAGTGATGGTTTGTAAAAGTGAAGGTCACTAAGGTGGTTAAAAGTCCTTGAGTGAGCCTTGTTACCTAAGATCATCAAGGTGTTTAAAAGTCCTTGGATGAATCTTGTTGCGGACACTAAGGTGGTTAAAAGTCCTTAGGTGCTCCTTTCCATGGTGTTTAAAAGTCCATGGGGCCAAGGTGTTTAAAAGTCCTTGGGGCCAAGGTGTTTAAAAGTCCTTGGGGTAATTCAAGCTACGGACACAAAGGTGGTTAAAAGTCCTTGTGTGGTCCTTTCATGGTGTTTAAAAGTCCATGGCCAAGGTGTTTAAAAGTCCTTGGGGCCAAGGTGTTTAAAAGTCCTTGGGAAAAGTTGTTGAACTTGATTTCATAAATGAAATGTATCACTTGAGCCAATATGACATGTATAGTACATTGAGATGCATGAGATGCATGTTGTAATGTTTATGTTGAAGCATGAGATGCTTGCTTAAATGAAATGTGGGAGCATGGAATTGCTTGATTTAAAGTATGCTTTGAGCATGTATAAAGGTTGTTTATAAGCAAGTTTTATAAATGGTTTTAATTGCATTATTGAATGGTTTTTAAAGAGCACTCCTCACTAAGCTTTGGCTTACGCTCTCTCGTTTTCTTGATTCAATAATGCAGAGCATTAGAGTACATTGAGGGCAGCAAGAGAAGGCAAGCAAACAAGTTCGAGTAAAGCTCAATGTATGGAAGGTTTTGTTAAACATTTAGCTTTTGTATGTTTTGGCAATGGGGGACCAATGTATATGTTTTGGGAGGTGTTTGAGACTCCCTAAGTATGTTAAGTGTTATTGTGGTTGCTGGATTTTGGATTAATTTCCTATTGCTTTCTTGTGAAGGTTTGATGCTTGAATGGTAGCTTAAGTAGGAAGCATGCCTATAGAATTGGGGCTTTTTGCTTGTGATGTTATTTTGTTGAATTGTTGATGCCTATATGTCCTAAATGTGTTTAATTTCATGCTGGTAAAGTTTGGTAGTATTTGGAGCATGTTTGAATGGTCAATTGCATGTTTTGGTTTGCTAATATGCTGAAATCTGAGCAGGCGTTTCGGAACAGTGTGTACCGTTTCGGAACGGGTGCCTGGAATGAACCCAGGGGTCCGAAACGGGGTGCACCGTTTCGAAACGGATTGCTCACTGCCAGACCCCCGTTGCGGAACCAGTATCGGAACGTCCCACGTTTCGGAACAGGGTCAACCTGTTTCGAAACGGTCGACCGTTGGGGGCTGACATGGGCGGTTATATGTTTTGAAATGTTTGCGTTTTAGTCCCGAATCTTGTTTTTGCAATTGTATGAGTTTGAGATGTCCGTTTGAGCTGAAATTTCACAGAGAAGCATGAAACCTGACTAATTTCAAGATGGTAACTTTAATTTGGGTTAAGTCCCTTAATTTATCAGAATTTACAATTTGGTCCCTAAAGTTGTAAATTGTTCAATTGGGTCCCTGATTGATCTCTGATGTTTGTGATCTTTTACTATGTTGTTTGTATGATCACAATTAAGGTTAATGCGCATCTAGACAAGTTTAAAAAGAAAAAAAGGGTCGTTAATCAAGGTTGACTTTCGGGTTGACTTTGGTTTTCCCCGTGTAATCTTCGTAGTTCGGGTCAACCGTCTAGACCGGGCTACGGGGGTTACATTTGGTGGTATCAGAGCTGAGTTCTCGAGTAATTGGGAATGTGTGTATGCATGATTGAAGCATGGTTTGGTTTGTATGCTTGTTGTGTGAAAGCATGTTCAGTGATTTGTGATGATGATGTGTATGTGATGCATGTTGTGATGATGCATGATGAGGGTACCCATTGCCAAACAAAAGCTAAAGAGATGATGTTGTTTTTGAAAGAAATTGAGCTTGAATACTTGGAATTTGCTTACCTTGCTGGTCTTGACTTGTTTTATTTTGTATTGTTATGCATGGTAAAAGTATGGCACCACGTAGAGAGTTAAGGAGTAGCGCGAGAGCTACGACCCCGGAGGGGAATGTGAATGATGAGCACACTGGTAGTGCTGTGATACCTCCTCCTCCACCTGGTGGTGGTGGTGCGGAGAGGGAAAGAGCTGGAGCTGAGGCAGCTGGTGCTGGAGCTGCAGGGCCTGAGGCTGGTCAGGGGCAAGCGATGCCTGACATGTCTGTGCTGGTACAAGCTATTGCGGGTGCTTTTCGAGCAGCAGTAGCTGGAGCTCAAGGAGCTGGGCATCAGGGAGATGCTGGAGTGAGACTACCCTTAGAGCGTTTGCGCAGTCTTGGTGGGACTGAGTTTAGGGGTATGTCGGCTGAAAGGTCAGAAGCATGGCTGGAGAGTACCAAGCGTGTCTTGGGACAGATGAGTTGCACTGATATGCAAAAGCTGGGATGTGTGGTGTCTCTGCTGCAAGGTGATGCTTATACGTGGTGGACGACCACAATCTCTGGGATGGCTGATGCTGATGTTACTTGGACGTTCTTTCAGCATGCGTTCAAGAGGAGATATCTGGGAGTTAGATATCTGGACGAGAAGAAGCGTGAATTCATGTCTCTGACCCAAGGGAGCATGAGTGTGGCTGAGTATGAAGTACAGTTCGTACGTCTTAGCCAGTATGCACCGGAGTTGGTACCTGATGAGCGCGAGAGGTGCGAAAGGTTCCGTTATGGCTTGGTGACGGAAGTTAAGACCTATATGTTGGCTGCGGAGTACAATGATTTTGATGTGTTGGTTAGTCGATCCAAGGACATTGAGATGAATCTGAGTTTGTCTGCTAAAGGTGCTGGAGCTAGTTCTGGAAAGAGAGCTGCTGAGTATAGTTCTGGTGGTCGGAACAAGAGGGGGCGTGATCAGAGGTTTCAGTCCTCGTCTAAGAGAGGTGGAGGTGCACCTGCTAGGGGTGGCAATGCTAGAGCTGACCCTAGTGCTTGCTGGATTTGTGGTTCCCGTGGTCACTTGAAGCGTGACTGTCCTCGTGCTGGGAGGGAGGTGCAAGCTCCTGTGATGGCAGCTGGTTATGAGTGCTGGAACTGTGGTTCTGCTGACCATTTGAGACGTGATTGTCCGAGGATGGCTGGTGGTCAAGAGCGTGCTCCTGTTGTTGCAGCACCGCAGAGAGGTCGTGGGCGCGGCCGTGGTAATTTTCAGAGGCGAGAGGAAGGTGGTCGTGGAGTAGCTCATGTTGTGGCTATTCAACCTGAGGGTGGAGGCCAAGCGAGGGTGTATGCTCAGCGCGAGGGAAGGAATGATGCTGATGTGATTGCAGGTACCTTTACTTTGCAATCCTTGTCATTGCTTTCTTTGATTGATTCTGGATCTACGCATTCATACATTCTTCGTGAGCATGCTGAGTTGCTTGGTTTGCCTGTTGAGTCTTTGGATGTTGGTGTTAGAGTCACTAGTTCTTTTGGTGAAACTGTTGTGACTCGTAAGCTTTATAGAAGGTGTCCTTTGGTTGTTCAAGAGCATGTCTTTTATGTTGATCTTATGGAGTTGCCCTTTTATGGTTTTGATGTGATCCTTGGTATGGATTGGCTTGCTGAGCATCGTGCTGTTGTGGATTGTGAGAATAAGCGGGTTTCGCTTAAGCTTGCGGATGATTATGAAGTGGTGGTAGTTGGTGAGAATGTGAAATTTCTTGCCAATGTTGTTTCTACCTTGGAGGCGAGCAGGATGCTGAGGCAAGGTTGTGAAGCTTTCCTAGCTTTTGTGATGAATCCTAGTTCGAAGGAGCTGAGGGTGCAGGATATCAGGGTTGTGAAGGAGTTTCCTGATGTTTTCCCTGAGGAGTTGCCTGGTTTACCTCCTAATCGCGAGGTGGAGTTTGGTATTGAGCTGTATGAGAATACCACTCCTGTGTCCATTACTCCCTATAGAATGGCACCTAAAGAGCTGAAGGAGCTGAAGACGCAGTTGCAAGAGTTGCTTGATCGTGGTTTCATCCGGCCGAGTGTTTCGCCTTGGGGTGCTCCTGTCTTGTTTGTGAAGAAGAAAGATGGCACGATGAGGATGTGCATTGATTACCGTCAGCTGAACAAGTTGACTATCAAGAATCGGTATCCTTTGCCGAGGATTGATGATCTCTTTGATCAATTTCGGGGAGCTGCTGTGTTCTCTAAGATTGACTTGAGGTCAGGGTATTATCAATTGAAGGTGAAGGATGTGGATGTGCCTAAGACAGCTTTCAGGACAAGGTATGGACATTATGAGTTCCTTGTGATGCCGTTTGGTTTGACAAATGCTCCTGCTGCTTTCATGGACATGATGAATCGTGTTTTTCATGAATACCTGGACAAGTTCATTGTGGTGTTCATTGATGATATCCTTGTGTACTCGCGTACTGAGGAAGAGCACGAAGAGCATTTGAGGATTGTGTTGCAAGCTTTGTTGGAGAATCAGCTTTATGCTAAGTTGAGCAAGTGTGAGTTCTGGCTTAGAGAGGTGGTTTTTCTTGGGCATGTGGTCTCAGCTGAGGGGATTCGTGTTGATCCTCAGAAGATTGAAGCAGTGATGAACTGGAAAGTTCCTAAGTCTGTTCAGGAGGTTCGTAGTTTCCTTGGTTTGGCAGGATACTACCGAAGGTTTGTGGATGGTTTTTCCAAGATTGCTGCTCCTTTGACGAAGTTGCTGCAGAAAGATGTTAAGTATGAGTGGACGGAAGCGAGGCAGCAAGCTTTTGAGAAGCTGAAGATGGCTTTGACGCAAGCTCCTATCTTGATTCAGCCTGAATCAGGGAAAGAGTTTGTAGTCTACAGTGATGCATCCTATGTTGGTTTGGGGTGTGTGCTGATGCAAGAGGGTAAGGTTGTGGCTTATGCGTCGCGGCAGTTGAAGGTGCATGAACGCAATTATCCTACGCATGATATTGAGCTGGCTGCAGTGGTTTTTGCTCTGAAGATCTGGAGGCATTATCTGTATGGTGAGAAGTGCACTGTGTACACGGATCACAAGAGTTTGAGGTATCTGATGTCTCAGAAGGAGTTGAATCTTAGGCAGCGGCGTTGGTTGGAGTTGCTCAAGGATTATGATCTGACGATAGAGTATCATCCTGGAAAGGCTAATGTTGTTGCGGATGCCTTGAGTAGGAAGGTAGCTGTTGAGTTGAGAGCTATGTTTGCTAGCTTGAGCATATCGCAGGATGGTGGTCTTGTTGCTGAGTTGCAAGTGAAACCTCCGTTAGTTCAGTTGATCAAGGATAAGCAGTTGTTGGATGATTCCTTGGTGTCTCATGTTCAGGATATCGCGGAGGGTAGACCTTCGGATTTCTGCTTTAATGAGGATGGAGTGTTGTGTTTTGGTAGTCGGATAGTAGTGCCTGCTGATGCTGAGTTGAGGCGTGCTATTCTGACTGAAGGTCATAGCAGTCCTTTTGCTATGCATCCTGGTAGTACAAAGATGTATCGCGATCTTCGTGATGAGTACTATTGGGTAGGTCTGAAGAAGGATGTGGCGGAGTTCGTAAGCAAGTGTTTGGTGTGTCAGCGAGTTAAGGCTGAACATCAGGTTCCTTCTGGTTTGTTGCAACCGTTGAAAATCCCTGAATGGAAGTGGGAGAGGGTTACCATGGATTTTGTATCTGGTTTGCCTTTGTCTCCATCGAAGAAGAATTCTGTTTGGGTGATTGTGGATCGCCTGACGAAGTGTGCGCATTTCTTGCCTGTGCATACTACGTTTTCGTTGGATAAGCTGGCAGAGCTGTACATTGCTGAGGTTGTGAGGTTGCATGGTGTGCCTAAGTCGATCGTGTCGGATAGGGATCCGAGGTTCACATCGCGTTTTTGGCAGTGTTTGCATCAAGCTCTGGGTACGAGGTTGCATTTCAGTACATCCTATCATCCTCAGTCGGATGGCCAGTCTGAGCGAGTTATTCAGATTTTGGAGGATATGTTGAGATGTTGTGTAATAGAGTTCCAAGGTTCTTGGGAGAAGCATCTGCCTTTGGTTGAGTTCGCTTACAACAACAGTTATCAGGCGAGTATACAGATGGCACCTTATGAGGCTCTGTATGGGAGGAAGTGTAGGACTCCTTTGTGTTGGGCTGAAACTGGTCAAAAGTTGGTTTCGATGCCTGCTTTGTTGAAAGGAACTACCGAGAAGGTGAAGCTCATATGTGAGCGGTTGAAGGCTGCTTCTGATCGGCAGAAGTCTTACGCGGATTTGAAGCGTAAGGAGATAGAGTTTGCGGTGGGTGATCGCGTGTTCTTGAAGGTTTCGCCTTGGAAGAAGGTGATGAGGTTTGGTCGGAAGGGTAAGCTGAGCCCTAGATACATTGGATCGTATGAGGTTGTTGAGCGTGTGGGTCCTGTTGCGTATCGGTTGAGGTTACCTCAGGAGCTGGAGAAGATTCATGATGTGTTCCATGTTTCTATGCTCCGGAAGTATAGATCTGATCCTTCGCATGTGTTGCATGTGGAGGAAGTGGAATTGAATCCGGATTTGACCTATGATGAGGAACCGATGAAGGTTCTGGATTCAGATAGCAAAGTTCTTCGTGGCAAGACCATTGAGTTGGTGAAGGTGCTGTGGAAGCATCGAGGTGTTGAGGAAGCCACGTGGGAGCGGAAGGAAGATATGCTGAAGCAGTTTCCTTATCTCTTTCCTTCAGGTAAATTTTGAGGACGAAATTTCTTTAGGGGGGGAGAGTTGTAATGCCCCGGTTTTGGGCTTGGAAGTCTTGGGCGTTGACCGGTTGGTCAAAGTGCTGTTCGAATCGTAAGAGGTTAAATTAGGAAAACCTAGTTCGGGTTGCATTAAAAATATGGAAAAATGTTCTAAAATCATCTTTTAATATAATTAAGTGAACTGTGAAATCAATTTTGGAAAATGAGTTTTGGAAGTGTGACATTTTGGCTAGTGACCAAAATGTAATTTTTGAAAGTTTGGTGGCTATTTTATAAAGGGTTGAAACTTTGAATCTTTAAGGAGCTATTTACCCGAAGGGAGTTTCTCCAGATTTTTCTAAGATATTTTAACACATAATTCTGATTTTTAAAGAAATCAAAAGGAGGGAAACTCATTTTTGGTATTTTCTCATCTAACTTCCAATTTTCTTTCTATCTTTTTCTCTCAACCCAAACACTCAATTTCCAGAGATCTAAATCTGATTTTCTCACCTAAAATCCTCCTTTCAACTCTCAATTGATTGCAAATAATTGTATCTTCAAAACCTCTTCAATTGTTTCAAGTTTCATCAAGCTTTTCTATTCCAAAAAGAGGAGAAACTCAAGTTTGGAGGTAAGAACGTCCTTCTCCTCTGAACTTCAAGTTCTTTAATGAAATTCCTAAAGTTTTCAATCCTAATTTGATATTTGATTAAAGGTTTTAAGGTTGATTTATGGATCTTGGCTAATTATGCAAGATTTTGATGATTTCACATGATTTTCGTTTGATCTGTTAAATCTGTGTTTTGAGAAGTGTTTTTGATGTTAAATGATCATTAAATTGATGTGGAAATGAGTCTTGATTGATGCAATCCCGGATAGGTTGGATTTCCTAAGTTTAGCTTGTGTTTTAAGGTAGCTTTTGTGGTGATCTTGGTGATCTGATGTTGCTGGAGGTATAAGGATGTTTATAGGTTGTTTTTAGATGTGTTTTGATGTTAATGGAAGTGAGGTTTTGCTGGTTTGTGGCTGGGCTTTGTTTAGAAGTGTTTCGGATGCATTTTCGGTTGTGTTTGGTGGCCGAAAATGGAGGTTTTGTGAGAGCAGCGTGTTTAGATGCTTTCATTGAAGCAATTAATGCATGGTGATACATTAATCCTCTGCTTTAATGTGTTGAAACAGGGAGGCATCCTTGGATCCAAGAATTGTTGATCCGGAGGCTTGATTTGGTGCTTTGGCTTGAAGCAAAGTGGAAATCGGTGAGTGAAAATGGATTTTCAGCTTTTAAACCAAAGGTTGAAGGTTTTGGGAGCTTAGTTAAGTCTAAACAACTTTGCTAAGCTCAAGTGTAAGTTTTCGGATTACTCTCTTTAAGTGGTGGCCATGTTTTGGTGCAATGTAAAATGATGATTTTGCATGACTTATTTACTGTTTTGAAAGCATGTTTAAGCATGATATTTGCTGATGTTTTAGCATGATTTATGCTGATGTTTAAAGCCATGTATTGAAGGTGACTCTAGGTAAGAGTACCTTGTTTTTAATGCATTGTTAAATGATGATTTAATGCTTTGAAATGCATGATGAAATGGCTTGGTTTAATGCTTTAAAACAGTGGATTATGTGATGTATAAAGTGTATATTGGCAAGTGATGGTTTGTAAAAGTGAAGGTCACTAAGGTGGTTAAAAGTCCTTGAGTGAGCCTTGTTACCTAAGATCATCAAGGTGTTTAAAAGTCCTTGGATGAATCTTGTTGCGGACACTAAGGTGGTTAAAAGTCCTTAGGTGCTCCTTTCCATGGTGTTTAAAAGTCCATGGGACCAAGGTGTTTAAAAGTCCTTGGGGCCAAGGTGTTTAAAAGTCCTTGGGGTAATTCAAGCTACGGACACAAAGGTGGTTAAAAGTCCTTGTGTGGTCCTTTCATGGTGTTTAAAAGTCCATGGCCAAGGTGTTTAAAAGTCCTTGGGGCCAAGGTGTTTAAAAGTCCTTGGGAAAAGTTGTTGAACTTGATTTCATAAATGAAATGTATCACTTGAGCCAATATGACATGTATAGTACATTGAGATGCATGAGATGCATGTTTTAATGTTTATGTTGAAGCATGAGATGCTTGCTTAAATGAAATGTGGGAGCATGGAATTGCTTGATTTAAAGTATGCTTTGAGCATGTATAAAGGTTGTTTATAAGCAAGTTTTATAAATGGTTTTAATTGCATTATTGAATGGTTTTTAAAGAGCACTCCTCACTAAGCTTTGGCTTACGCTCTCTCGTTTTCTTGATTCAATAATGCAGAGCATTAGAGTACATTGAGGGCAGCAAGAGAAGGCAAGCAAACAAGTTCGAGTAAAGCTCAATGTATGGAAGGTTTTGTTAAACATTTAGCTTTTGTATGTTTTGGCAATGGGGGACCAATGTATATGTTTTGGGAGGTGTTTGAGACTCCCTAAGTATGTTAAGTGTTGTTGTGGTTGCTGGATTTTGGATTAATTTCCTATTGCTTGCTTGTGAAGGTTTGATGCTTGAATGGTAGCTTAAGTAGGAAGCATGCCTATAGAATTGGGGCTTTTTGCTTGTGATGTTATTTTGTTGAATTGTTGATGCCTATATGTCCTAAATGTGTTTAATTTCATGCTGGTAAAGTTTGGTAGTATTTGGAGCATGTTTGAATGGTCAATTGCATGTTTTGGTTTGCTAATATGCTGAAATCTGAGCAGGCGTTTCGGAACAGTGTGTACCGTTTCGGAACGGGTGCCTGGAATGAACCCAGGGGTCCGAAACGGGGTGCACCGTTTCGAAACGGATTGCTCACTGCCAGACCCCCGTTGCGGAACCAGTATCGGAACGTCCCGCGTTTCGGAACAGGGTTAACCTGTTTCGAAACGGTCGACCGTTGGGGGCTGACATGGGCGGTTATATGTTTTGAAATGTTTGCGTTTTAGTCCCGAATCTTGTTTTTGCAATTGTATGAGTTTGAGATGTCCGTTTGAGCTGAAATTTCACAGAGAAGCATGAAACCTGACTAATTTCAAGATGGTAACTTTAATTTGGGTTAAGTCCCTTAATTTATCAGAATTTACAATTTGGTCCCTAAAGTTGTAAATTGTTCAATTGGGTCCCTGATTGATCTCTGATGTTTGTGATCTTTTACTATGTTGTTTGTATGATCACAATTAAGGTTAATGCGCATCTAGACAAGTTTAAAAAGAAAAAAAAAGGGTCGTTAATCAAGGTTGACTTTCGGGTTGACTTTGGTTTTCCCCGTGTAATCTTCGTAGTTCGGGTCAACCGTCTAGACCGGGCTACGGGGGTTACATATCGGTTATGGGGTATGGAGTATGATGATCTCTCCTAGGTTAAAATCTATGCCCTTATATAAGCTTTGGGCTCAAGTATTCTAAGTTAACAAGGATTACAACTTTAATTAAAAGTAAGATTCTAATAAAGACTTAATCTCCAAGTATCCTACTTTTCAGCCGCCATCCTTGTGTCTTGGGATTTCCTCTCCTTGAGCTTTGGCTTGACATATCTTTTGATCCGGGGCTTGGAAAATTATTTGGTTTTCACACGACAGACGAGCAGATTTTTCTTTGTCTATCGCGGTCCACTTTGCTTTTCCTCTTCATAAGGCTGTTGTCACCTTGCTGTCACGGCAGATCCATGGCAGCATCATCCTCGTCGTCTGCTTGTCCAGTTCAGCTCTTCTGCTTCTCTGCCCTGCGCCTGCCTTCTCCGTCAACTATGGCAGCAACCTACAAAATCAGCCATCTTTTAGTAGGATATGTGCCTTTAATATATTTGTGATGTTTTGCTGTAAACTAACCTAAATGCAATGCAATGATGCTTGAATGCAGCAGAAATATGGGTTAAAAAAGGTGTAAATAATAGAACTTTTACACACTTAACAATATATACATGCACCCATTTAACCAAAATCTCAAGAGCATAGTTAAGTAAGCACAATAGTATCCATGAATATCAATGGTTAAATTAACAACTTAAATTAACTAGAAGTGGCCTACCAAGCACATTTTACACACCCACACTTCACATACTCGAACCAAACTTTAAAACAAGTTAAAACCACTCACCGCCCTTCCTTAGCAAATCGAAACAATCCTCCTACGAACCCGGATTCGGTCCCAAAGCTCCTTCAACGACTCCTCTTGCTTCTAGCCAAGCCAAAACATATGTGTTACTTCAAAATTCAATGCTAAACTCAACCATCAACTTACTTTACAACACAAGCCAAAAATCTACAAATTTCCAAACCACTTAATACCTCAAAAACCCAATTTTCGTGCTCCCCTAAAGCCTTGCTGAAATATCAATTTCCAAACACCCAAATGACCTCCAAAATGTCCCAAATCACCCTCCTAACATACCCTAACCATCAGCCCTTAGCTTTCAACCTAAAACCCACCAAAAACCCAAGTTTTAATATCTTAAAGTTTGCCCTAAGAACCTACTACGAATTTTCATCAAAACTCAACCAAATTGATATATATTGTGTATTTCATCATGATTAAACAAAGCCCCAACACAATTTATTAAACCAATTGGAAAATCCCCTTAAAACCCCAAACTTTGATATAAACCCTAATTTTCAAAACTCCATGTTTTTGAAATCCAAGACCATAGATAGATAGAGGATAAAGAGGAGATTAAGAAAACATATTTACCTTTGAAAAACACTTTGAATTGAAGTAGCAATCCAATGGAATAGTGTTTTAGGTTTGAAAGAGATTTGAAGGGGGTTTGGGGGCTTTAGACGTTGGAAAGGGGATAAAGGGGGAGGAAGACAACTTTTTTGTTAAAGTGGTCTTGCTTTTCAAAACTTTTGGGTAAAATTACAACCTTAGTCCCTTCCCTTTTTCCCAAAGCTCAATTAGACCCAATTTAGGTTGAATTGATTTTTAATTAAATTTTATTGACTCGAATTTTAACCCGGTTAACTCCTAGGCCCAAAACACGGGTGTTACAAAACTCATGAAATAATTAAGTACGGTCTCATCATGTCGAGGTGCTGACTAATTCAGCTTAGACATAAGTTCGAGTTTCAACGGCTAAAAGGAGCAACCAAACGCCGATTGCATGTGTTAGGTTTACGCTGAGATTGCTAGGTATTGCCTACATCTCGTGGTGACAGAATCCTTGCCTAGACATAGGAAGGATCACTTCATAATTGCTCTGCCGAACTTGGAGTATCTGCCAGACTTGCCGTCGGGACTTTTATCCATTCCACCTGCCAAGACAGCGAAAGTTGCAAGAGCAGAGATCCGCTGCGGCAGCAAAAGGGTCGCAGCCTCAATCCGCCATTACCCGTCGAGGCAGCATATCGTAGCAGCGCTAAACAACTTGGCCTTTTCAACGCAGTTTCACACTAAGACGCAGCATAACCCTGTCTTCTCTATCAACCTGATCACTTCCTCTATTACTTGTGTTTTATTTTACTTTACTTCTCAAACAACTATCTCACTTGTGCATTTACTTTATTTGTGTTGGAACTACAATTCGAACCAAGTTGTCCAATCCTCGTGGAGACGATATCTTATATATTATAACTTAACAAGAGTGTGCACTTTTGGATACCAAAAATTAAGTAAATGTCTTTTGTAGGTGTGTTGGAGCAAATGGCAAGTAAAGCAAAATCATGGAAAAGATCTAGTCACACAAGTGAAGAAATTGGGTAACCTTTAAATTTAAAGCTTTTATTTTGTTTCTTCTTTGGTTATCTAATTTTCGCTTTAAAGTCTTGGATAATTTTTAAGCCCAATATTGATGCTTGAGTAAGAGGGAGCCAATTTTAAAACCAAATTTTTAATTGTGTCAAAAAATTTCTAAACCTCCCATGTTATTTTGAGTTTAATGTCTTTTAAATTCTTTTTGATATAACAAAAAGGGGGAGAAATAGTTTGAAAAAATGATTTTTCAAATGAATAAGGGGGATTTAACTTCATTTAATTTCTTAAAATCTCTTATTCAAATTTTTAAATACTAAAGGGGGAGAATCTCAAACAATTTTCAAGTTGGTTTTATTATATCAAAAAGAGGGAGATTGTAGAAATATATGTTTTGATATAATAATTGAAAAATGTTTTAGACTAAATTGAAAAGAATTTAAAACATGTTTTTAGTCAAAACAACTTGAAAATAAGTTTGAGGAGTTTTCAAAAAGTTTTGGTAATGTTTGAAACGGTTTTAAGTAGCCAAACCAGTGATTTTAATGTACCCGTTTCGATACAGTTACACCTGTTTCGAAACACCTTAGGGTTTATGCTACAGTTCTTTTAAAACTGCCAAAATTTGTTTCGATACAGGACTTACCTGTTTCGATACGTATAGGGATTGTTTCGAAACATCCTTGTATGTTTCGATATGCCTACGTGGCAAACACCCCAACGATCAAAACCCCAACGGCTATTTCCCAACGATCTTTTGAATTGCAGGCGTTTCGGTTCGGGACCAAGTGTTTCGATACGGCGTTTCAATACAACCTATGGTGTTTCGATATGAGATGTTGAATCAGACCCAACGGCTAGTTCTAAAGAAGGGCGTTCCGATACGGCTTCGAGCGTATCACAACGGACATCACCAGAACTACATTTATCACGGGAAATAAATGCCACAACGACTCCAAATCATCCCCAACGGTCTCCAACGGCCACAAGCTTGTTTCTAACTATATTATAAAGGCTGGAACACTTGAAGAAAGATAGATTCAACATCCAAGCAACTTGTTCAAGATAAATTGAGTCAAATTCTTATATCTTCATTTCTCTTGTAAACAGTCTTTAGAGAGTGAGCTTTACTGTAAATCCTTGTACTCATGTGAGCTTAAATTTGTGTAAACACCCACCTTGTGAGGTATTAAGTTTACCAAACAAATCCCTTGTAAAAGGAGAGGTTCTAATTTAGCCTTAGACTAAACCTAGAGTGGTTCTATCTTAGCTGTATAAAAGATGGGGTTGTAAAGGTTTCCTCCTAAGCCTTGAAAAGAGGACGGATTCTTAGTGAATGGGAAATCTTTATTGGTGTGCTAAGGTAGTGGATGTAGACTCGGTTGGGTAGTCGAACCATTCTAAAATCCATGTGCAAATTGTCCATCTTTATTTTGGTTTTTAGTCAATTCATTCAAAGAGTAAAATCAACCATCTTGACGGATTACGGTGATCGATTCGAGTGTGCTACAAGCTTAACACTTTGAAATACTTAAAAATTTATTTACTTTTACAAATAGGTCCTTAGATAATTTGTTATATCAAAATCAAATTAGGTTTTACACCAAGGAAGCGAATCAAAACATAAACCAAAATCTAGGAAAAGGTTTGTCTATAGATTCACAACTTTAAAAACATGGGAGAAGCCCCAAAAGCTTTATCTCCTCCAAAAACCCATTAATTGAGAACTCACCTTTATACCTCAAGAGTATATTTTTCTTACAGTCCTTGAAGAGGAGATTAACATATCTCAATCTTGAATCTCGAATGTAAAAAATGGGATAGAAAGCTTGAACCTTTAAGCTTGGAAAATGGGGTTATAGGGTGGGAGAAAATGAGGGTGTTTGGGAAAGATGAAGAGTGGAAGAGGGTGATATCACAATGTCCTCTCTTCCCACATGATAGCAAAAAAATACCAAGTGGACTTCACCCTTTATTTGAAAAATGGTATAATTTCCTCATAAAACCCCTTATTTTCTTCCATTTTACAAAATGGTCACTTTTCAAACCCACAAAGCTCAATACTCATCCAACAAAGCCCAAACTTGGCCCAATGGGTCCAATTACTCAAACTAACATGCAAGTCCATAACTCGGGTCAACGCCTAAATGTTGACTCGGAAATTCGAGTCGTTACAGTTATATACAAAATGTTATACTTATTTTTCTTCGTGGTGAGTAAAACTCGACTCGACGCAAAAAGTTTAAATTTTCGACTCTCGATGCATGAAAACTCGATTCGATTTGACTTAAATCGTAATTTCATATTAGACTCAAAAAAATTCAAATAAAGTTCAAGTTATAAAATATGACTTGAATAACTCAAATTTTTTAATAATTAATGGATCAATTTTTAAGCTCGAGTTGATTGCAATGTATATATATATATATATATATATATATATATATATATATATATATATATATATATATATATATATATATTAATAGTCTAAAGGTGATTGCAATGTATCATTTTTTATACATATTCTTAACCCTTTGACAATGCGCAATCACCTTATAGACAAAGCGATTTGAACTTGTGTCTCCTAGGATGAACATCATCCGCTATTCCGTTGTGACACTTGTTGGATGTGTGTGTGCGTGTGTGTGCGTGCGTGCGTGCGTGCGTGCGTGCGTGCGTGCGTGCGTGCGTGCGTGCGTGGTGCGTGGTGCGTGGTGTGTGGTGCGTGGTGAGTGGTGCGTGGTGCGTGGTGCGTGGTGCGTGTGTGTGTGTGTGCAGAAAGTCGTTTAAACATAAAACCAATTAGTATCATAACATTATAAATATTTGCAATTAAATTTGAACATAAACTCGAACAACTCATCTTGACTCAAATTTCATAAAATCGATTCAACTAAAAATATTCGAATAAAAATTGAATTATAAAATAGAACACTGATTCAAATTTTTTAACTCGACTTGATCGAATACTCACTCTAATTTGTCCTTTCGTATTGATTTGTTTTTCAACTTCAATTTTACAATCTCCTCTATTATCTTCACTAACTCAAAAGTTTACTTAACTTCTTAATCACTAAAATAAATTGTATACATGAATTTGATATGTTATTTAAATTATATAGTATTGTTTTCATATTTTAACATCAACTTATATTAAATGATGTTTTTATTTCAAATATTGGAAAAAGATAAAAACCCTAGCAACTAGGTTTTTTTCCTATTTCAGCCTTTTGTCTCCTTTTTCTTATTTTGTTTTGGTCGCCGATAGCAGTACCAGCTTTGATGCTGGTAGTTGATCGTCGGTGTTTTATTTTCTTCATTATTTTTATTTCTTGCTTTGATTTATATTTTTTAAGTTTATTTTTTAATTTTTTAATAAAATTATGTGTTTTGGTTATCTCCTTTTTCCACGTCTTGTTGCGTTTGTTTTTCTCTATCTTTATAACACGCCTTTTGTCTGCCTTTATGGCATGTCTCTATCTTATGACAAATCTCTGTCTCATAAAACATTTTCTAGATACCTTTACGGTCGCTTGATGCTCATGTAGTGTTCCTCACGACGTTTGCTTTTTATTTGGATTTGTCGGTGGTCATAGATAGTTTCATCCCCTTTTGTGGTTGTTTGCCGATGTAACCAGAACTGGAGCGGATCGGTACCTTTAGAGCTGACGTGAAAGGTATTTGCAGTTTTCTAGTTGAGATTTTATCTAGTTCATGTTCTGACAAATCCCTAGGGACTCTTCCTACAATGGACTTTAGAGATTTGTTGTGGTACAAAGAGGAAGTGTCTAATTTGACTAGAGCAGCCCTTTAGTTTACTTTTTAAAATTTTCGTTTTATTGTTTTTCAATTTTGTGAAACCTTTGAAATGTTATGTTATTGTTTTTCTTTTGTTTATTAATAAAGTTGTGTGATTTTAAGTTTAAAAAAATCAACTTATATTGATTATTATTCATATCATAAGGTTGTTTTTTATTTAAAAAGGATAAGACTTAAATAAATAAATAAAAAGTGCTCCAACTATATTTTTTTGAACTTTAGGTGCCTAAAATATATTTTGCTAAAAGTAGGTGTCTAAAGTTACTAATATTAAAATTTTAGGTGCATGGTAGTTAACTACCGTTAAAAATTCGTTAACCAATCAAAACATGACACGTGACAAGTTTATTTTAATTTTTCAAAAAAAACTTAAAACAATTTTTTACACAAAAAAATTATTTTGTTTAGAAAATACTGAAATTCTCTAATTTTTACAAAATAGTCATCAAATCCTTAAAATTTTCCAAACCCCAAAATCACCATCGATTGCCACCCCTGAGCATACCCTTTAGTCACTGGACCTACCCGGTCATTTGCCTCAAACGTCGTCGCAAGAAACGATGAATGGCGTGCTAGCCAAACATCAAATGCGAAATCGAAATCGACGTTCGGCTGGCACGTCGTTCGTCATTTTCGTCGATTCCGTGTAGGGGGATATGACTAGCTAAGTCCGACGACGGAAGGGGTGTACTCAGGGGCGACGATCAGCGGTGGAAGTGGCAGCAATTTGGGGGTTTGGGTTTGAGAAATTTTATGGATTTGGGGATTGTTTTGTAAAAATTAGAGAATTTTGGGAATTTTTTGAAAAATTAAAAAATTGGTTTTTTTCTTCAAAAAGTTAAAAAATCAAATTATTATCACGTGTCAAGCATGAAGTGGTTAACAAATTTTTTAACGGCAGCTAACTATCACACACCTAAAATTATATTGATATAAACTTTAAACATCTATTTTTAGTAAAATATATACTCTAAGCCCCTAAAATTCAAAAGGTATAAGGGAAAGACAAAGCAATGGATCTATTTTAACATGCAAGTACAAATTTATTCTTTTTTTATTTATTTAAATTCATATTTTCTTTTAAGATTTAAAAATTGAAATGGGAAAAAACCACCATGCCTAAATGCACCGACTCTTTTTATTATTATTATTATTATTATTATTATTATTATTATTATTATTATTATTATTATTATTATTATTATTATTATTATTATTATTATTATTATTATTATTATTAATTTGTAACTTGTTGCACTTTCTTTTTCTTGTCAATCATTTAGTGGAATATAGCAATGAAATGAATAATAAAATGTTGTTTAAAAATGAATAATAAAATATATTGGCTATGTTCGATAAATATTTTGAACTAAAATTTGAGGTTTAAATTATTTTTAGAAGTTTGACCAGTCAAATTTGTTCATTTGAATGTTTGATAAATAGACTAACAGAGTATTGTAACAACAATTTGGGTGAAAAACCTCAAATTAAAAAAATGCTAAAATGAACCTTCTGGATGGAGGATTTGACATAAAAATTGTAAAGATTATTTTATTTTTAACAAATATAAAAAGTATCCAAATAACATAAATTTGCATGGTAACATTTATAAGTTAATACTTTTTTGTTTTTAAATAACTCACATATGCTCTTGAAGTAAAACAACGATTTGGGGTGAAAACCCTCAAATTAAAAAGGTGCTAAAATGAACCTTTTGGATGAAGAATTTGACATAAAAATTATAAAAGACTCTTTCATCTTTAACAAATACAAAAAATATCCAAATAACATAAATTTGCATGGTGACATTTATAAGCTAATACTTTTTGTTTTAAATAACTCACATATATTTTTGAAGTAAAACATAATATCATTTATAATTTAAATGATTGTTTTCTTTTAAATACATGAGATTAATATCTATGCATCAAATATCATTTAAATTTAATAATTAATCAAATTGTATTAGAAAGATAATTTATAAATAAAAAATTAATATATATTCTTTAAATATGTTTAATAATGACATTAAAAGGTTAATTTTCATAATTTAATTAATATTGATAGATACAAAGTATTGATAACTAACGAATTATTCAAACAACTATTGAATATAATCAAGTCCTTATATGTCATTTTGCTTGTTCAAATAATCAAACACCAATAAACTATCAGTTAATTTTATCAAGTACTTTTATACAATCAACTGATACAACTCACTAATCAAATCAACTAATATAATCTGTTATCAGCTATTAACTTCAACTAATGTAATCTGTCATTAGCTATATGCTAATTGTCAAACATGTCAATCATCTTGTTGAGATATCAACGACTCAAGGATTTAAGATAAATTACAAAGTAAACAATTTAACAATTAGTTTTTTTATCAAAATTTAACAATTAGTTTTTGATCTATTTTCACTAGAATATTTTAATTTCCCAAATAATAATTAACTACTATCACTTATTTTAAATTTTAGAACATAAAATTTAAGATCTTAAAATTTAAACTTAATCTGAAATGACACATGTTAAACTTAAACTTAATCTGAAATGACACATGTTAAACTTAAACTTAATCTGAAATGACATATGTTATTCGTACGATACATTTTATAAAATATTTTCTTTGAGGTAAAATTTTTCATAAAGCCAGCCTGCATCTAAAAATTTTCTTTTACAAAAATAAAAATCATCCAATCAATAAATATGATGTAAGAAATTAAAAATCCTAATATCTAAGTAAAACTATAATATTATTTTTCGCATTTTTTATACTATATAGAGTATAGTGCGAGATATGTTACAAGAAAAATATTTAGTTGCTTATGGTTGGATTAATTTGCAATTGTGTGTAATGTGAGAATTGAAGTGATGGAGAGAGAGAGTGTGAGAGAGAGAGAGTGAGAGAGTGTACGGCAGCGAAAGAGGCATCTGGCACCGGAGGAGGGGAGTACCAGTCTTCATCAACTATGTCAGCCGCAGAATCCATCACCAAATTCTGGGGGAAGCTTTTAAGATTTATGGGAAAGTAGTGGACGTGTTTATCGCGTATAACAACTGGAAGAGAGTTGGAAAATCCTCAACCTTTGCTTTTGTGAGATTTGAAAACATGGAAGGAGCAGACAGAGCAGTGAAGGAAGCAAATGGGAGAAGATTGGACGGGTTCCGGATCAAAGTGGAGTTTGCGAAATCAGTCCAGGCGAAACCGGCTGTGTCGGGGAACAACAAGCTAATAAACTATAGAAATGTTTGGAAACAAAGAGACATCATAACCTTCAAAGAAGTGTTATTGAGAGTGGAACATCGCAAGAACTCGCCGTCGGAGCCATCGAAAGGTCCAAGTTTTGAGAAACAAAGAATGAACCCCAATCTAGAGCAGCAAAGAATGAAACCATTTGATGTGTCCGTTCAAGTGATAGACTTGGTGCAATCCGCTGGGGTTGCAGAAATCGACAAGAGGCCAAAGACAATCCTATTTCCCAACAAAGTGATGGAATGTAAAAGATGGTTGATTAGTAGGGCGAGTTAAAATTATGTACAACAATGATATAGTCCAAGAGGCACTCCAATCAGATGGGATCAATGCAACAGTGTGCACGTGGTTTGGGAGGACGACCATTATCAGATGTCTGAGCAAAGAAGACAGGGACCGCATTTGGCAGTTAAGGGAGGAAATGTTGAGATTGTGGGTGGACGAACTCGAGTTCCTGGAGGGATTCGAAGGCAAAAGAAAGGAGTTGGTTTGGATTAAGCTCTCTGATGTGCCGCTAGAAGTCTGGAACGTTTAGTTTTTTAATGAACTAGCAAATAGATGGGGCGAAGTTCTGCAAGTTGACGAAGACACAATGAACTTGGCAAGGTTTGACGTCGCGCGGATATTAGTTCAAACCCAGAAAGCATCTATAATTCTTGAGAAAATCGCAATAGTAGTAAAGGGAAAGGTTCATCAGGTAAGGGTTGCTACGGAATTGTTCGAAGAAGCCATCCAGTTCATCGATGGAAGTTTTCCGGCAGATGATTCAGAGGAGATGGGAAGCGTCAGGACCGGTCATGGGGAGGAGTGCGAGTGGGACAACAATGATGAGGGATCCTCCCCCCGAGATGATCCCATGCAGAATGTGGGCGCCGACAGGCCATTTCCGATTTTCCAGGACAGTTATGAGGGGCAGGCAGAAGACCACGTGGAGAGTCAACCAAATATCTTTCGTGATGAGGTGAGAAAAAATAGCCTAGTTGAAGTCACTATAGTATCCGGAAATTCAAGTCTGTGGGGGGGGATAAAAACAGGCCATGTGAGAGATTTGGGCTTAACACATCGGACCCACTGACCCAGTCCGATTCAATATCAAATAACTCAAGACTACAGGATGTAAATATTCTGTATTTGGAGGATATCTCTTCGAGTGAGATAGAAAACATAAGTTATCAAGGTAGAGGGGCTAATTTTGGGGATGGAAGAAGTGGATTCTCAAGAGATAGCAAAGGCGAAATTTCGGGTTCAATTGGTGGGATCGATAAGTGCAACCGAAGGTTAGTTGGGTCTAGGATGAGAGCGAAGATACTGGCAGCGAAGGAGGTGGCCCGACAGACCAACGGAATGCCCTACACATAGCAAAATCAAGATGGAGATGCCGTATACATGCAGCTAGTGGAGGAGGAAGCTGGAGACGACCAAAACATAATTGTCGAAGCAATTCATACCTTCGATTTGGGCAGAAGGCTAGGAGTTCAATTTGGAGTTCCTGATAACAGGGTGATTGAGAGGTTAGTGGAAATTGAAGAGGAAAGTAGAGTAGATAGTTAAGTCTTTGGTTATTGGAATTCATCGAGAACGGAAAATGCGTATTTATGGAATTTGCAGTGTTGAGTTGGAATGTTAAGGGATTGGGAAGTGCAGCTAAAGTTCGCGCAGTGGCAAAATTTCTAGTTAAGACAAAGCCGAGAATGGTGCTGATACAAGAATCAAAATTAGAATCGATTAATCCGATAGTGGCGAAAAGATTAATGGGAAGTATGTATGAAAATTTAGAATGTGCTGGATCGAACGGTTCTTCTGGAGGACTGTTAACATTGTGGGATACGAAATATTTCGTAGCAGAAAAAAACTGATTTCGGAAAGAGTTATTGCTTTGTTTGGGACACTGGTTCATGGTAACCTTCGATGTGGAATATTCAATGTTTACGCTCCTAATGATCCGAAAGAGCGAATGGTGCTGTATGATTATCTATCAGAGGTGATTCAGTCCAGCAATATCCCTGTCATATTGGGTGGTGACTTCAATGCAGTCCTGAGAGTGGAGGAGAAGACAGGGGCGTCGACAAGTAGAGGTGAGATCAAACACTTTACCGAGTTCATTTAGGCTAATGATCTGATTGATTTACCACTCTATGGAAAAGAATTTACTTGGTTTAGGGGTGGTAACGGAGGAGCAGCAAGCAGAATTGATTGATTCCTCATATCCTCAGAAATTCTGAATTTATTACCAAATTTGAGGCAGGAAGTTTTACACTCGGTAATATCGGACCACAAACCATTAGTGTTAGAAAGCTCCAAAAAGAACATCGGACCAAAACCATTCAAATGGTTCACTAATTGGTCGGAGGACCCTGAGGTACAGAGGCTAATTGCATCGACAGTGGAGAAATCAAGGAAGAAAGGTTTGGGGAAGACATTACGAGAGATTAAGGGAGCTGTGAAAACATGGGCTTCGAGAAAAAGGGAGGCTAGCGCTAAAACCTTAGTATCACTGGAAAATGAAATTGCCAAGATAGAAAATGAATTGTGTGTGAAAGGTTACAATAAGGAGGCTGCAGAACTGCTGAAGGTGAAGAAATCTGAATTATGGGCAATTTTCAGAAACGAAGAAAGGGAATGGCTTCAAAAGGCGAGACTCAAATGGTTCAAGGAGGGGGATCTTAATACTAAATTTTTTCACCTAACGGCGACCCTAAGAAGAAGCCGTAACAGAATTGATTCGTTGATGGTAGGAAACAAAATAGTAAAGAATCACGAGGAGATAAGCAAGGCATTTGAATCCCACTTCAGAAGGTGATACAATGATAAACGCGCCTTACCTATCAGCAATCTGGGCGTGCAGCTACCTAGCCTGGACGTTGCGGATGCGAGGTTTATTGAGGCTAAATTTACAGAAGAAGAAGTGTGGACGGTCATTAAAAACGCAAATGGTAATAAAGCACCGGGACCCGACGAGTTCAAGATGGAGTTCTACCAAAGTTTCTGGCCAATTGTTAAAGAAAAAGTGATGAGTTTTTTTGATGCAGTGTACCAGGGGAAGATGAAAGACAAGGATATAAACCATACGTTTATCACGTTAATCCCGAAAGTTGCTAATCCTAAGTGTATTGAAGACTATAGGCCCATCTCTCTGATTAGCAGTTTGTACAAGATATTAGCCAGGGTATTATCGAAGAGACTTGCAAGCGTCATTAACAAGGTGGTGGGAGAGACACAATTCGCATTTACGGCTGGTAAAAAAATAGCAGATTACGCTCTAATCGCCAATAAGGTAATCGATGAATTGAAGAAGAGAAGAGTCGGAGCTTTTGTGTTTAAAGCAGATTTCAAAAAGGCATATGATACCATCGACTGGTTCTTTCTCGACCACTGTTTGAAAGAAATGGGTTTCAGCGATAGATGGAGGGACTGGATTAGATTTTGCACTGAAACAGCTTCCATTTCAGTTTTGATAAATGGAGTACCGAGCAGTAGATTTTAGATCAGCAAAGGGCTTAGACAGGGTTGTCCCTTATCGCCCTTATTGTTTAACATCGTGGGTGAGGCACTTAGTGCACTAATCAAGAAAGCTGTTGATCAAGGGGTTATAAAGGGTGTGCATATTGCCAACGCTGGTTTGATGATTTCGCATATTCAGTTCGCCGACGACTTAATTCTATTCAGAAAGGCTGCACTTGAGAATATAGTGAACATCAAAAGGCTGTTGACATTGTTTGAAGTTTGTTCGGGATTAAAGCTTAATTTGAAGAAAACCAGATTATATGGGATGAATGTGAGCTCGCAAACTGTAGAAGAATGGGCCCGGAAAATCAAGTGTAAAACCGATAGTTTTCCGACAGAGTACCTGGGGATGCCACTCGGATTTCCAAAAAATTGCCCAGCTCTTTGGGAACCGATAATTGAAAAGGTGCGAACAAAACTTACGGGATGGAAAGGTAAATTTTTATCCTTTGCCGGACGTATAATGCTAGTTAAAACTGTACTTAGTAATCTACCGATATACTATCTATCGTTGTTTTGCTTGCCATGTTCTGTGACAAATCGCCTAAACAGCTTATTCTCCAAATTTTCATGGGGACCAAATTCTCAAAGACCGGTGTACTGGGTAAGTTGGGAAAACGTGTGCAAACCTGTCGACAACGGAGGCCTTGGTTTTGTCGATTTGAAAATGAAAAACTCTACTTTATTGAATAAATGGTTGTGGAGGTTTTGTAATGAACCAGACAGATTATGGAGAAAAGTCGTTTGTGCTAAGTACGGATTGGAGGATAGCAGATTACTCCCGTGGGGACTAAATCAGTCGAAGGCCTCATGGATTTGGAGAAACATATCGAAACATTTGGACTTGTCGTCTCACACCTTTTTACTTCATATCAGAACTGAATTGGGCGATGGTAAAGCTGTTAACTTCTGGGAGGATTGGTGGACCGAGGTGCAGAGTCTTAGGGAGGAATTTCCAAGGATTTATGCGCTAGCAATCAAAAAAGAAGGAAGGTTGCTGATTTTTGGGATAACAATGAGGGCCATTGTGTTTGGAGAGTGGTGCTTAGGCGACCTTTGTTTGACTGGGAAAAAGAGGTATGGATTTCTTTCAAAACCACAATAGACAGAGCAACTCCTACATTAGGCGTAAAGGATAAACTGAAATGGTTCGGGGATTCCAGCGGTACGTATAGTGTCAAATCTTTTTGCTCATTATTCCAAAGCAGTAGCCTTGTGAACACAGACTTTTGGAGGGTTGTTTGGAGAAAGGTTGCACCACCAAAGGTAGAGGCCTTTGTATGGAGAGCCGTACAAAATAGGATTCCCACCCTTTCGAAACTTGTGAAACGCGGAATTAAGGTCCCTAGCTCAGGCAAATGCTTCTTATGTTCGCTAAGTATTGAAACGGTGGATCATCTCTTATGTCATTGTCCGTTGTCTTGGAGTGTTTGGCAAATATGGGGTATGATTTGGAATTGCTTCTTAGTGATGCCCGCTAACTTCAAAGCTTTCCTATTAAGCTGGAATGAGGAGGCCGAGAAGTCAAAAAGGAAGGAGGTATGGTGGATGGCTTTTATGGTTTTACCTGGTCAATATGGCTATGCAGAAACGATTTAATTTTCAATGCAAAACTGTGTAACTCACAAAGCATCTTCGATATAGCCATGGCGAAAATTGGATTCTGGTGTAAATGTAGATGGCCAGAAAAGTATAATTCGGTGTTGGATTTCATATGAGAACCTACTCTTGTCAATCACTTCAAGCCCAAAACAAAGAACAATAGACCAAGGTTGGGATGTTGGGTTCGGCCGTGTAAAGGAGGGGCAAAATTTAACGTCGACGCTGCAGTGAGGGGAGTTATGGGGGAAGCTAGAATTGGTGGTTTGGCACGCGACCATAATGGAAATATTTTGCTGAAGTTTGCTGATAGGATCGGTTTGTCCGATCCATCGGGGGCTGAACTTAAAGCCATTCTCAAAGCATGCTTGTTGTGGAATGAAAGCAGTTGGAAAGACAAGCTAAGTCTCACCATTGAATCCGACAGTTTACTGGGAGTGAATTGGGTGTGTAACATTAATCAAGCCCCTGCCGCTTTTAGCGAGTTGGTAAAAGAATGCCAGCATTTCATAAACAAATTGAATATTCAAGTTGCCTTTGTGTTTAGAGAGGGGAACACTGAAGCACACGACCTAGCAAAGAGGGGGATCTCAAAGGACAGAGGCAGCCTATGGGCGGGGAGAGATTGATCGTGAGTTTGAGATTCGACGATGCACTGAAGCCCTCAAGCATGTTTACTACGAACCCATCTTATCTGGATGATTTTATTGATGCTGTAATACGATGCAGTGAATTCAATTTGGGCTTATAACTAGACATGATAGGTATGGGGCGTCGTCTTGATTGGGAGAAGGTAATGGGAGTTTGTAGCGTGTGTATATCAGTTAGTACTTTTACCCCAAAACCGAGTTCGATTAATAAAAATTAAGGGCACTCTTTTCCCCCTACATAGGTTTAGAGGGGGGTTTTAACGAGGCCTATTTCCTTTCAAAAAAAAATTTGCAATTGTGCAAAGATTGGAGGATTGCAGTATAATTATTTTATAATTGCATTGGTTTGATGTAGCAGCTTGTTGTTTCTGGATAATTAAAAAGAGTAATATTTATTCGAAAATATAATCTAATATTTAAAAAAATAATTGGTAATTTTTTATTTACTTTAAATCGATCTTCATCATTACTTTTGAAAGCTTTACTATATATATATATATATATGATAAACCATTTTTTAAAATTTTAATTATATTTTGCTCAATTTTTATCATTCCTTTTGTGTAAGGGTGGAGTACGGGTGGAGAATAACTGAAAATCGTGAGGACCTGAACCGACGGGTATGAGAAAAAATCGATGGAGACAAGGAAGTTGTATCACCAAAGTTTAAATGGGGATGAGGACGGAGATTGCTATATCTGAACTGTGGGAATAACTAAACCGTATAGGTATAAATCACCGTAAAGACCCCAAAAAATATCCGCAGAAATCCCCTATATTTTACAAAGTTGGATGGTCATAAGAGAAATTTACCCATTTTCAACAAAAATCTAATATCCCATAACCTGAGTATGGTCAGATAGAGTAAGTTTAAAAATTCTTCGTAAATTCTGTAAAAATAATTAGAAAGCGGTCTATACAATGTTGTAAATGTGATTCAGTCTAGTTTTGTTTAAAATATACGAGGATCAATTTCGATATGTATTTTTAAAAAATATGAATATTTGAATGTTGAAAGGTAAAAGTTTGACAACATATATCTAAGAAAACAATTTTAGTAGTGGTTTTGAAAAATCACCAAAAATTCTACAAGATAAATAAGAAAGTGAGCCTTATATTTCTATAAACATATGGAAGTATAGATTCGTTTAAAACAAACGATTTTTGATTTTGAGTTATATATTAGAAGTTATTAATTTTTGAGTGAGCTAAGGTCATAAGAAAAAATTGCATACTATTTTAAAAACAACAATGAGAGTGACTTTAGAAATTCGTCATAAAACGTATGAGTAAAATTAGAAGAGATAATTTATATGATTGGAAAGATTATCGAATCTAGTTCTTTTTAGAATTGTAGATTATTAGTTACATATTTTCTTTTAAAGGTAGTGTTGGCTGTCATGTTTCAATAGTTAATATTTTAGTCATGTTCTATAGTTTTGATATGGTTTGTTTGTTGGTAAAATTAATTTTATTATTTATGCTTGTAATTGTGGAGATTTAATGTTGAATATTTCTTCCAATGTATTAAGTTTTGTTTATTTTCTGGGTACGAGGATTAACCGAAAATTGCGGGGATCTGTAAGAGATGGGTATGGGGACGAAAAATTCCCGAAACGTTTAATAGAAATTCCTCAAAACCGTAGCCACAAGTACCAGAGACGGAGTAGAAAATGCAAAATCATAACCACATTTAATATATTAAAAAATTCAAAACAAATATTTCAAAGTGTAAAAACTTTGTAAAACACAAATTTAAACAAAAAAAAAAACATGAAATTTCTTAAGTTGTTTCATATTTTCATGGATCCATCATTCAAAAAGAACTGATGTCAACTGCAACAACACAACGTGAAAATCTACCACAAGCCCTAACAAAACTTATTTCTCGTATAGAATTAGGATTCACTTGTACAGTATAAAGAAACTCCTTTTACCTACTTTTAGGATCACTAGATTAATCGATTTTAATGATTGAGATTAAATTTTTTAAATTAAAAATAATTCTTCATATTGAAGACCGTTAATGTAAACCATCAATTTTCATTAAATCTAACGATCTTGAAAAATGCATAAATTATTTAAATTTTACACGGTACGAATGGATCCGAGAAATTAAAACCGGAACAAGTTATCTGCAGAGGCCATGATAGGCTGATTCAAGTAGGCCAAATTCAAAGGGTTAAGGAAGCAATCAACCGCCGGTTCATTGAAATCATCAAGCCCTGCATTTCCGTTATGATCGTCGCAGTCGCCGTTCAAGAAACCGACGGTTTCATTCAAAGACTCCAACCTGTGGCTGAGTTCGCCCAGTTGAGCTCGGAGCACCGAGTTCTCGGCCTCCACGTTCAAGAGGTGTTGCGCGGCGAAGTTTATGGTGGTGACGATGTCGTGATTCTGTTTCTGCAGCCGAGTCACGGTTGCCGTCAGATCGTCCAGTTGCTTCCGTTTCCTCATCCTCGATCTCCTCGCCGATTCTCGGTTCGACACCATTCGTTTCCGTTTGCGTTCCTCCATTAACGCCTGCAAATCTTCCTCCGACGAGCCTGAGTTGTCGCCGTCGATGAACCGGATGATGTCCCACTTGAGGAAGCCGTGGAATTTTCAGAATCCAGAAACAGTAGAAAAACAAGATTGATTGTTTATTACGATTCTTTTTATGATACAAAAGTAGTATAATTATAAAAGATAAATAAAGGGGGAAATGGATTTGTTTTTTTTCTTTCTGATTATGAGACGTAGTACAGCCAGTAGAGGAAAACAACTGAGAAAGATTGAACGAGATGGGTTTTGCGGATGAATGTGGAATTGGTCATAAATTCACTCAGAATTGGAGACATGAATCTCAAACATCAAGAACACAAGATTGAGCATCAAGATGTTTGATTGTTTTAAAACCCTCTCCTAATTCAAAAACAATACCCAGAGCTTGGACTGAAGAAACTTTCTGGGAAAACAAAAATCTAAAAAAGAAGAAGGGATTAACCAAGTGAAAGGAGGGGGGATTTATAGCAGGAAAAAGGGAGCTGCAAGTTGATGGAAAGTTGGGTTTAGAAAACAGAAAACAAATAAAGGTAGAGAGTAATGGAATCTGTTGTGGGAGAAAAAGTTGATGGAACATGTAGGGTGGGGGATTGAGAGAGAGAAGGGAAGGCTCTACAACAGAGTACATTGTAGCCATTTTTGTAGAGGTGAGTAAAATTCGACACGACTCAAAATAAATTATTTTTACTCAAATTAACATGAAAAAAGTTAACTCTTCTTAAATTAATTCAAAATTTTATAAACTCATTTCAGTCACTTGAAATATATATGCCGCATATGAAGAAATATATGTGTAACGTATATGAATATAGAAAGTTGTGTAACTGAAATCTATATATACTGTGATATTATAAATAATTACAGGTTATCAAAATAATAAGGGGAAATTACATATTCAGTATTCTAACTATGCTCGTGTTTGCTGTTATTTTTAGGAAAATGATATTTAACTTTACGTTTTTGTTCTGTTTTGGTACCTTTTTCATTTAGTCCAAAAACTTATACAATCTATCAACTTAGTCTAAAATTCTATCAATTTAAACATTATTTTAATTTTTCGAATGTAAATTCCTCATTTTCTTCTTTTTCCAATCGAACATTTTTTTGGGTTTTGAAGTTTAAAAAACACACTAGGGAGAACCAAAACTTTAGGATTTGCATATCAATGAGAAGCTATTACGGGGTTCATTGGAGGACCCAAACACTACAATTGGGATACCGAAGAGAATACGAGGGGTGCGAAAGGGATGAGACAAAGTTCAGTCAAAATTAAGATTATGTTTTAAATCTATGGATTTTGGACTAAACTGATAATATACATAAGTGTTTTGGACTAAAATTGTGATTATACTAAGCCACGTCATCATCTCCATTAGCTTTTAATGGTCGATGTACCAAAAGAGAACAAAAACGTAAAGTTAGGTACTATTTTGCCAAAAATAATAGTTTGGGTGCAAAAACAACAACACGGGCATAATTGGGTACTAAATATGTAGTTTTCCCTAATAATAATAATAATAATAATAATAATAATAATAATAATAATAATAATAATAATAATAATAATAATTAAATTTGTATAGAAAGTCAAAAATTAAAATCGAAAAATTTTCAAATAAAGTTTTAGTCTTAAAATAGGACTTGTGAACTCGAATAACTCAAAATTTTTAACTCAACTCAAATTTCATAAACTCGACTTGAATCGAAAATTTATCAAATAAAATTCGAGTCTTAAAATAGGACTCATAAACTAAAATAACTCAAAAAATTTTAACTTGACTCGATGGAGCGCTCACCCTAATAGTGGGTAGCTGAAGTTAAAATACTTTAGTTCTTTCGGTTTGCATGCTACATTTTATTACTATTTTAGTTTACTCCGATTTAAGATAGTTCTTTTTTGACGATGGTAACTGAATTTTATTACAAATAATCAAAGATATTCCAAATATAATGTACCTAAAACTGACTAAAGTCTCGAAAAATTTTCATACAAAATAAAATATGAAACTTAAGTGTGCAAAGAAAAGTAATTATTCTCTTGAGATTGACATATGTCATTACAGAATCTAGAAAGTTTTATGAATCTTATTGTTTTTATCTAAATGAGACGTTTTACGAAGTGAAAAAAAATGGCAAGAGAACCAAACTACCAGACAGATTGTTTGGCTACACAGTTGACAGCTCTAACTACATCGATAAATAACAACTAAAGGGGATCAAACTTTTTATTACCGATAACATATCCAAATAAAAGCAAACATTGTGAGTATTTCTGAACGAGCACCAAATAAACTCTACGATATGCAAAATTTTGTTAAACGACAGGGAAAATATAGCATAAAAAACGTGTCATAAAAGTAAATAAAAACGTACGATTAAAATAGAGATTCTTATTAAAAAAATCTTTAAAAAAAAGTAAATGAAATAACAAATATTGGCCATAGGTGACTAGCACTAAACTCGATGCCGTCACTGGCCAAGTAGAAAGGGACGAAAGAAAGCTTAGCGATGTTAGAAAATAAGAAAATGCGATGAAAGATAGATGAATATAAAAAATAGCTGAATGTGAATTTTTGGTATATTTAGTATTCAATTGGTTGGTTGATTAATTTAGATTGAATATTGTATAAGTCTAATATGAGCGCGACTATTTTGACTTAATTTGTTCGATTTACAACATCATGAGGGGCTAGATTTTTGAACTAACAAACCGCGCGGCCTTAGTCGAATTTCACCACACAAACGCCTAATTAAGCCTGAATTCTAACTCCGGAAGATCAAAACTTCCAAGGCACTCAAGAACGCAAGATCGTTCTAAGCGGAAGCAAACTATAATGAATGACCTTTGAATCTGAAAGAAGAAAACCAAAAGCACGAAGAAAAACACAGAGGATATAGAGTGAATGTCTTGATTACTCTAAAGATAGAAAATTGAGTGATTTAAAAATGAGGTGTGGAGTCTCTATTTATAGTTGAACTCTCCCAGATCTGATGGTCAAAACTGATTTACATCGACGGACGAGATTTACATAATATCTTTACAAAATCTCTAAATATCACAACATTATCTAAATAAAATAAATTCAAATGGATAATGTTGGACTAAATCTTCCAGGATCTTCCAGAACATTTCGGAACCTTCCAGAATCTCTCACGGACCGGGCTATGTCTGGTGGTCTTTTCGAGCTCAAAGTCTGTGTCTGAACCCCTTCTATCGGCAAATACGCATATGGCACGGGCTCAAACTGGCGGCCCGTGACAATCTCCCCCACCAAACTTGGCGACGCCCTCGTCGCACCTTCAGGATGAAGCTTGAATCGGTGATCCTAGACTTACTTCCGTACCTTGGCTCGCCTCCTACTCAAAATCGGGCTTGGTTGTCCCCCCATAAGGACCGCTCTCCCCATAAAGAGGACTCGACTTTGACTCAGTCGTCCCCCCATAAGGACTGCTCGCTTCGGCACTCTCCGCCATATAACATCATTCGCCGACCTTCCACGTACATCTCGATCGTAGGAACTCTTTCCTACCAGTTGCAACTTGCCTTTACTCGGATCCCCTCGATCCTTGCTCAAGTACTCGGACCCCATCACATTGAACACCGAACGGACCCTCAGAACTCTGAAAAGGTTGTTTAGGTTCTCGTCAACTCTTGGCAACTCCATCTGTTGGGTTAGGTTTTCCACTTCCTACACCCAGCAAACCAGGCAAATTAAACTGTAAAACACCATAACTGTGTTCGAGATATACCTCTTTCGGACTACTCCGACTGGCATTCACTCTAACCCGCATCATCACTTCCTTCCTCGCGAAGTCTGATGCACCATCGCCTATCGGCAACTCGTCGCTTATCGACAACATCGACACTTCTTCAATTTGGAAGTCCGACACCTCAGCTCGCAATGACGCTTCTTTGTCCACGAAGCTCAATGCCCCATCCACCTTACTCATTGGTGGACACTCGACGGATCCCATGTCTTCCAAAGAATTCGGCTCCACTAGCCCTTCCAAGGTCGTTTCCTCAGTGACAGCAACCAAGTCAGCATCCTTGGTTAGCTCAACAGCATTCAGAATCCTGTTCTCAGTCTTCACAACCCGACGAATTGGTACGACGCATTGTTTGCGAGGCTCCAAAATGCAAACACAAACGGAAAAAGTGGCAAGGAGTGCATTAACCCGGTCAAGGAAACTTAAACCAATGACAAAATCATAGTCATCCAAGTGAATTACCTCAAAGTTTTCCTTGCCTTTCCATTCTCCAATTTCCAACTCCACGCCTCGTGCCATTCCCACTGTCGAAACACCTTTAGAATTGATGGTCTTGATCACCCCGGTTGACTCTTCAACCTTCAAACCAATCTCGTCGGCAGCTTTCTTTGACACAAACAAATGAGATGCTCCCGTGTCCACAAGAGCACTTCTCTTTTGACCCTCCACGTTGATGTCTACATACATCAACCCTTTCTGTTTTCAGTTCTTGCTCGCCTTGGAAGAACTCAACAACATCGAACCAAGCTTTAAAGCCTCACTATCTTCGGGTTTGTCATCCCCCTTGGACGGCTTGACTCAATCTGGGCACTCTTTCACAGTATGAGGCCCCTTGCATCGGTAACATTTCACATGCTTCCCTTCTACACTTGGTTTGATTACTTTGACACTGGCAAACGCACCAAGTCGACATTCCTTCTTTTTTGGTTCGTCGTCCCCATCGACGATGGCATCGAGGCGGCTCTTCTTGTTACAGTCCCTCACTATGTGCGGACCACCACAACGGTAGCACCTTACGGGTCCTCGTTCCTTCTTCTCCAATGGTTTGACGAACTGGTTGGGATTTTCATCACCATCACTGCCACAGTGATCATCCTCGTCTCCCCCACCATTGTCCTTGCCTCGGGGCCTGTCAGACTTGGATTTCCCAACTTTATATCGTGCTATGGATTCGGCTACAGTCAATGCCTTGGAGAGTTCTTCGACTCCCCTCCGCTCCAACTCCATTTGAGCCCATCTCTAGAGTCCATTCATGAAGGTAAAGAATCATTCATCTTCGCTCAAGTTTGGAATCTGAAGCTTGAGCTCAATAAACTCTCTAACATACTCCGGGATGGAACCCTCATGTCTAAGTTGCCGCAACTTCGCTCGAGCATCATGTTGAGCGTTGGTCGGATAGAACTGACCCTTGAACTCAACCTGAAACTCTTCCCATGTCTCAACAAGAATTTCTTTGCCCTTTTCCTCAGAGCACATGCGTCGCCACCATAAAAGAGCGACATCAGTCAAATACATAGAAGCAACAGTTACCTTCTCCACATCATCCCTGATGCTCATCACCCGGAAATACTACTCCATTCCCTACACGAAGTTCTCGACATCTTGGGCCGACCTGTTACCCTTGAAATCCTTCGGCTTTGGGACGTCCTTCCTTTGCTTAGACGCAGTGGGTGCTGCTCCATTTTTCAAGGCAACTTTCATCAAAAATCCATGTTTGCCTTCATCTCCTAAATCTCAAACTTCGCAACCTCTAACTCAGCCTCAAGCGCATCACCTCTATTGCCCAACTTCTTGAACAAATCCGTCAGAAGTTCCTTCATCTCACCCTTGAGATGGTTCCTCTTGTTGTCTTGCTCCTCGAAGCGTGAATCAACCACGTCGAGTCGCTCACGCGAGTCCTTCACCAAACCCTCGAGCTTGGTTACCTTTTCCTCCAAGGTCTCGGGGTTCGAACTCGCCGCCTTTCCCTTGGCAGCCTGGGACTCCCCACCTTTTGCGCTGCAACATTATCTCATTTCTTCGGTGCCATCTCAATCAGTGTCTTCCAACTCCGGAAGATCAAAACATCAAAGGCACTCAAGAACGCAAGACCGTTCTAAGCGAAAGCAAACTATAATGAATGGCCTTTGAATCTGAAAGAAGACAACCAAGAACACGAATAACAACACAAAGGATATAGAGTGAATGCATTGATTACTCTGAAGATAGAAAATTGAGTGATTTACAAATGAGGTGGGGAGTCTCTGTTTATAGTTAAACTCCCCCAGATCTGACGGTCAAAACTGATTTACATCGACGGACGAGATTTACATAATATCTTTACAAAATCTCTAAATATCACAACATTATCTATATAAAATTAATTCAAATGGATAATGTTGGACTAAATCTTCTAGGATCTTCCAGAACATTCTAGAACCTTCCAGAATCTTCCGGGATCTGAACCCCTAGTATCGGCAAATGCGCATATGGCACGGGATCGAACTGGCGGCCCGTGACAAACGGTACTCTTAACTAGGGGTGGGAATTGTCGGGTACTCAGGTTTCGGGTACTCGGTTCATCCGGGTACCTCAATTTTCGGCCTGTGTCCCGGCCCATCTCATCCGGGTACCGGGTGCCCGCCTATTTTTTTTTTAATTCTAAAATTAAAAAAATCACATATTAAACATAAAAATATTTTTAAAAAGTTTTAAACTTAAAACTTAAAAAGTATATAATACAAACATAAAATGAATTTATGGATTTAAATTTAATTTTAGAGTAAAAATATTAAGAAACTTAAAATAAAAATAAAATTAAAAATATAAAAAATATATATTAAATATTATCGGGTCGGGTCGGTACCCGGTAACTTAAAAATCTCGGCTTGTGTCCCAGAAAAATTCTCGGGTCAGGTACCCGGCCCGGTCGAGTAATTTTTTTTAAAGAATTACCCGATATTTTTAAGTTCAGGTCGTCTGATCAGGTCAATCGTGTCGAATATTTTTGCCCACCCCTACTCATAACCTTACTTAAAATGTCCAGTGGAAAGTAAATACACTCTTACGAAAACAAGTAGAATTTCCTCGATTAAAGAAATATAATTTCAATTATTAAATTCAGTTAATTATTGATCTTAAATAAATGTAAAAAATTTATGCTTTGTAAATAAAACATAACTCTCTCTATATATGTATTATTTTTTTATTTAGAATTTTTTAATAGTCTAAAGGTGATTACAAAATTGTATTTGTTTATACATATTCTTAACTTTTGACAATTTGCATACATTCTATAGACAGAGTAATTTGAGCCCGTATCTCATACGATAAACATCATCCACTTTTCTCTCATTCTCAACAATTTCATCTCAATTTAAACCTAAATTTAAATGCAAGTTCCCTACTTCAAATATAATGTAGTGTACCATTGCACGCTATACTCTTTATGTGGATAGGTCTATCATATGTAATATATGTACATTTTAAATTTGAATTCATAAATAAGTTTTAAAAATTAAACCCCTTTACCAACAATCTCTAGAGTAAATGGTTAAAGCTCTCAATTAACATCCTCTCATCCCTCTATATGCTTCAAACCCATTGGGTTTTGAGAACTGGATGTGTGAACTCCCCCCAATTGCAATTCCAGGTGGGCCAAAACTTCCCAAGACAGCCCCATGTGTATTAAATTTCAATTTGCAGCCATGAGATATCTGGGGATTTTGGGAGGATCATTTATGTAGAAAGGAAGATCAGAGCATTTCACCGATTCTGGTCAACAAAATATCCATTAAAGGTGATGTAATTTGTCCAAACAATTGCAAAAAATGACATCTTCCACAACTGTAAATATGTACATTCCAAAAGCCATCCCATCAGCACCAAACTCTCCAAAAGAAAAAAGGTGATTAATACTTGCAGAGGGAGCAGTGTGAATCAGAACTAGGCACGACTTTTGATTCTCTGCCACAAATACGTTACATTATCTTATTTGATTTATGGGTAATGTACGGCCGTAGTACTTTTTGTTTGAAGTTTGTTCTATTTTAGTCACTCAAATTAAAAAATATTATTCTTGTCACTAACGTTTTGAATCGTATCTATTTTAGTCCCTTGGCCGTTAACTTCCGTTAATAGAAAAAATAATTTCTAATTTAAGTCTCAAACTTTCAAAACATTATTTTTCACAAACTACCCTAAAAACTAAGTTGCATGCAGTAGAGTGAACATGGCTGCTACTTTATAAAATGTTGGTGAGCCCTGTAGGGGAATCGGGACAGTACAAGTGGGTCGTCGAATTTTGCTATGAAGATATCTGATGTCATCCAAAGAAAGGTATAGTTGAAACGACTATAATGCTTGTCTCTGGATTGTGTGAATTGTATAAATCATCCGGATTCTTTTCTCCTGGTCATTAGTGATAAGTTGGATTTAGAAATCTTGTTTTAGTACATTGAATTGTAGCACTGACCAGTGATCATCAATATCACTTAACGGTCAAAATATAAAAGGATATGCGGCATGCTCTGGGCATGTCACATCATCAAAATCAATTTTTTTAATTTTTTTAAAAAATATACAAAATTATAAAAAAATCATAAAATTGTAAAAATTAAAAGTATAAAATTAGTAATTTAATTTATTTTTTTCTTATATTTTTAATAAAAACATAAAATAATATTTTTTTTCTAAAAAACCCAAAATTTCATTTCTTTCAAAAAAAATCATAAATCCTTAAATCAAGCATTAGCACTAATTTAACCACCAGCCATTTCCGTCACATGAAAACCCCTCACCAGCACCGTCGTCTGCCATAGTACTAAAAACTTTCATCGTCGATTAAACTAATTTGAAGACTTGAGAATGTAGGGTTAGGGTTTAGAGTTAAGGATTTAAAAATTATGGGCATTTTGAAATTTTTTAAAATTTTGAGATTTTATAATTAAAAATATATTTTTAAAAAAATTATACAATTTTTAAGTATTATTTCATTATAAATAAATATATATATATATATATATTTAATAATTAATACAATTATTTTATATTTTAAGTAAAAAGTATTTTAATTATGATTTTGTACATAATTTTAATTTTTTTACACATTTAAATATTTTTAGATTTTTCTTGAATTTTTAAATAATTTTTTATATTTTTATTTTTAAATTTTATTTTTATATAATTTTAAATATTTTTTTCTTTAGATTTTTAATATTTTCTAAAATTTTAAATATATTGTTTTATAATTTTAAATATTTAAAAAAATTTAAATGATTATTTACGGTTTTGATGACGTGGCACGTCCAGAGTGTGCCACGTGTCACCATCATAATAATTACTTTTGAGTTAACTGTCAACTTAACAAGAGGGCTAAATTAGTTTTTTGATTTTTCGTTGAGGGCCAAATTAGGTGCAAAAATTTTATAAGGGCTTAATTAATTTTTTTTCCGTTGAAGACCACCAATTTGATCTTTAAGCCCTAAATTATCCATGTAATATATTTCATTTTCTTAAAGCCTTCAATGTTAATTTGAAATATATTATATAAAAGTACTTGTTTGCAATAAAAATATTTTGGTAAAGATAACTCCTTACAATTATAGGTATTCAACTTATTAATTGATTAATGCATAACAATTTTTATAGATGTTTATTATAGAAATAACTCAATTAATTTAATTTATTTTATTCACAAATTTAAAACTCAAATTTTTAAGTTTATTTAAAAGACATAACAATTCATCCCGTCACAAAAAATACTTTTATTGTGAAAAATACACTAAAACATTTTGAACCGTTAATAATGACGTTGAATCGACAATCAAATGTCTACAATCATATACATTCATATTAAAATTATTTTAAAAAATTATTCCATAAAAATCCAATCAAGTTTCCTAAAGAAGACGAATATACACATTTGGCATACAAATTGATCTAAATGAAGACCATCCATTTATAAAATCTAAATGGAAGGTGAGAATTGTCTCATTTTTTTTCATTTAAATATGGATTATTGATGTTGAAAACAGTAGTTCATAATCACTATATTATTCAACATTATTCATCTCACCATTTTTGCTACGTAATGTATCAATATGTATCACTAATCATATACACTTGTTGGATTTTTCGGTGCTCGATTTCTTCAACCGTTCTTGCTCGCCAAGTGGTGGAGAAGTGAGATTTTGGGTGATAGAGGTGTGGAAGCTAAAAAAGATAAAAACAATATGATTTATAGTGGTTCAACCTTCTAACCAAGGTCTACATCCACTACCTTAGCTTCCCACTAAGGATTTCCAATCAATCCACTATTGATTCATCCCATTTTCTAGGCTTAGGAGGAAACCCTTACAAACCGATCAAGCTTTCTACCCAAAGCCTTGATCAAACCCTCTTTACAAAAAGATAAAAATAAGCAAACTCAAATCCCTCTAATAGATATTTGTTTGCACAATTAAGCTCTCACCCAATCCTAAAACACTTGAGCAAATCTAACAATTTTGGCTCACTAGTATTTGTCTATACAAAGAATTGACACTTAAGCACTAAGACACATTTTGATCATATGTTGTATTACAATTGAAGAATTAACCATTACAAGATGTTTGGAGGTCCCTTTTATACTTCTTAATGAGTTTGTAGCCGTTACTAGCCATTGGGGTTGAATTGGAGCTGTTGGAGACTTCATTTCCCACCATAAATGCAGTTCTGCAGCTCCCCGTTTCGAAACACTCTTGAAATAGAAAGAGCCGTTGCAGCACCCGTATTGAAACGCACTTGGCCGTATCGAAACGGCGTATCAAAACACTAGTTCCCGTATCGAAACGCTCTGTATTTAAAAGGTAGTTGAGAAATAGCCGTTGAGGGTTTATGATCGTTGAGGTCAAAGCCACATAGGCGTATCGAAACGGGAGAGGTCGTATCGAAACGCTATGCAAAAATCTCACCAGATTAAAGCCTGTTTCGAAACGTTTTGCCACTGCAAAGACCCGTATCGAAACACCTAGGGGCATTTCGAAACACCTAGATAGTTTTGTTGAATTTGGCTTTGAAAACACTTAAAGCCCTTTTTGAAATATCCCATAAACATAGTGTAGAACTAATGTTTTGATATGATAATTGAAAAATGTTTTGGACTGATTTAAAAAGAATTCAAAACTATTTCCAAAGTCCAAATAACTTGAAAATATGTTTAGGGGATGTTTTTAATGGTTTTTACAATGTTTTCAAAGCCAAACTTAACAAAACCGTCCAGGTGTATCGAAACACCCTTAAGCGTTTCGATATGGTGTCTTCTAGTGTCAAAAATGTTTTGATACGGGCATCGAAACGAGTCTTTCCTGGATGAGATTTTTGCCCAGCGTTTCGATACGGGCTATGCCGTTTCGATACGCCTACGTGGCATCGACCACAACGGTCATAAACCGCAACGGCTATTTCCAACTAACATTTAAATGCAGAGCGTTTCGATACGGTGCCTAACGTTTCGATACGGGCGTTTCAATACGGCCCATGGCGTTTCGATACGGATGCTCATCAGACTGCAACGGCTCTTTCTACTTGAAAAGCGTATCGAAACGGGTTCAAGCGTTTCGATACGGGTAGCAGCAGAACTGCATTTATGGTGGGAAATAAAGTCCTCAACGACACCAATTCAACCCCAACGGCTAGTAACGGCTACAAACTCAAAGAGGAGTATAAAAGGGACCTCCAAGCATCAAGATATGGTTAATGCTTCAATTGTCAATCAACAAATGATCAAGAAATTGTCTCAGAGCTAAATTGTCATTTCTTTGTATAGACAAACACTAGTGAGCCAAAATTGTCAAATTTGCTCAAGTGTTTTAGGTTTTGAGTGAGTGCTAAATTGTGCAAACAAATACCTATAAGAGGGATTTGAGTTTGCTTATATTTTATCTTTTTTAAAGAGGGTTTGATCAAGGCTTTGGGTAGAAAGCTTGATCGGTGTATAAGGGTTTCATCCTAAGCCTAGAAAAGGGGACGAATCAATAGTGGATTGATTGGAAATTCTTAGTGGGATGCTAAGGTAGTGGATGTAGACCTTGGTTAGAAGGTTGAACCACTCTAAAATCTTTGCGTCAATTATCTTTTTAGCTTCCACACCACATCCACCCACAATTCCACTTCTCCACCACTTGGTGAGCAAGATCGGTTGAAGGAATCGAGCCCCTAAAAACTCAACACATAGTTTCAAGTTGTTTGGACTTAGAAATGATTTTGAATTCTTTTTAACTTTGTCCAAAACATTTTTCAATTATTATATAAAAACATTAGTTCTACAGCACTGATAGGGACGAAACTAGGATAAAACATCGAGAAGGGCAAAAGTCTATTACGGCTTTAAATCTAAAATTTGGGAGGGACAAAAACCTTATTGTAGAACTAATGTTTTGATATAATAATTGAAAAATATATTTTGGACAAAGTTAAAAAGAATTCAAAACTATTTCTAAGTCCAAACAACTTGAAACTATGTTTATGGAATATTTCAAAAGGGTTTTAAGTGTTTTCAAAGCCAAATTCAACAAAACCATCCAGGTGTTTCGAAACGCCCTTAGGTGTTTCGATACGGGTCTTTACAGTGGCAAAACGTTTCGAAACGGGCTTTAATCTGGGTCAGATTTTTGCATAGCGTTTCGATACGGCCTCTGCCGTTTCGATATGCCTATGTGGCTTTGACATCAACGGTCATAAACCCTCATCGGCTATTTCCCCACTACCTTTTAAATGCAGAGCGTTTCGATACGGGAACTAGTGTTTCGATATGTCGTTTCGATACGGTCAAGGGCGTTTCGATACGAGTGCTGCAACGACTCTTTCTATTTCAAGAGTGTTTCGAAACGGGGTCAAGCATTTCGAAACAAAGAGCTGTAGAACTGCATTTATGGTGGGAAATGAAGTCTCCAACAGCTCAAATTCAACCCCAATGGCTAGTAACGGCTACAAACTCATTAAGAATTATAAAAGAGACCTCCAAGCATCTTGTAATGGTTAATTCTTCAATTGTAATACAACATATATCAAAATGTGTCTTAGTGCTTAAGTGTCAATTCTTTGTATAGACAAACACTAGTGGGCCAAAATTGTTAGATTTGCTCAAGTGTTTTAGGATTGAGTGAGAGCTTAACTGTGCAAACAAATACCTATTAGAGGGATTTGAGTTTACTTATTTTTATCTCTTTGTAAAGAGGGTTTGATCAAGGCTTTGGGTAGAAAACTTGATCGGTTTGTAAGGGTTTCCTCCTAAGCCTAGATAAGGGGACGAATCAATAGTGGATTGATTGGAAATCCTTAGTGGGAAGCTAAGGTAGTGGATGTAGACCTTGGTTAGAAGGTTGAACCACTATAAATCATCTTGTCTTTATTCCTTTTAGCTTCCACACCTCTTACACCCAAAATTCTACTTCACCACCACTTGGCGAGCAAGAACGATTGAAGGAATTGAGCACCTAAAAACCCAACAATTGGTATCAGAGCTTGTCTCAGTTGAAGAGGATTAACATCCTATTGAGAAGATCCGACAAGCTCGATCAACATTTCAAACAACCGGCTCAATGGCGCAATCCATCGACAAACCGCCCTTCTTCGACAGAACACTATGCCCATTGAAAGACAAGGATGAAGTTCTTCATAAAGTCAAAGGACTACAAGCTTTGGGACATAGTAGAAGATGGTCCGTTCGAGCCTCAACAAAGCAAGGCGGATTGGAGTGCCGAAGATCGCAAGAAGATGGAGCTAAATTGCAAAGCTTTGCACATCCTATTTTGTGCATTTGGCCCCAACATCTATGAGAAGATGTCTTCTTGTGAGAGTGCCAAGAAAGTTTGGGACAAGCTCGAAGTTACATACGAAGGGACAAATGAAGTAAAGGAGACCAAAATCGGGCTCCTCAACCTAGCGTATGAAAACTTCAAGATGGATCCGGAAGAGAACATTAAGAAGATGTTTGATAGGTTCTCCACCATCACCAATGGACTTAAAGGTTATGAAGAAGCCATCCCGGAAGAGAAACTTATCCGAAAGCTCATCTACTCCCTTTCCAAGTCATGGGATTCAAAAAGAACCGCCATCATCGAAGCCAAGAATCTCAAAACCTTGAAGCTTGATGAGCTCATGAGGTCACTTCCCACTCACCAAATAATGAAGAAAAACAAAGAAGAGGAGAAGAAGAAGGAAGATATTAGGGCTATGGGGGAGAAGAAGCTCAAAGGGCTTGGCATCAACACAAATGACATTGCTCTTAAATCCTCCACTTGCCACCATGTAGATTCAAGTGAAAAGGAGGATGATGAAGAAGAGATAGTTCATCTCTTCAAGAAGTGTGCCCCTTACATGAAGAAAGCCTTGAAAGAGCTTGAACGAGAATCCATGAAAAAGAAGAAGGCAAACACTTCAAGCCATAAGAAGAAGGCATATGTGGCTACTTGGAGTGATGAGGACTCCACCGACGATGAACAAGCAAACCTTTGCCTTATGACCATCGAAGAAGATTCAAGGGTAACTTCTAATTCATCTACTTCATGTTCATATTCTTTTGATGAATTAAAAGATGCCTATGATAATTTGGTTTTAGAGTTTAAAAATCACATTTTGAAAAACAATAAAATGATTTCAAAATTGAAAATTCAAAATCATTTGATTTCTAAAACCAAACTTGAACTTGAAGCAAAACTCGAAGAGTTTGAACAAAAATGTTTTGATTTACAAAAATTGCTTCATAAATTTCAAGAAGAAAAAGATTTGATTTCTAAAGAGCTTGAAAAGAAAAATAATTTTGGAAAATCAAAATTTTATGTAAGACAATCTAGTGCCAGCCTGGGCGTATCGATACGCTTGAGGGCGTATCGGTACGGTATTGTATTTAAAAGGTTGTTGGGAAATATGACCGTTGGGGTTGTTAAAATGGGATCGGTATGCTTACTAGGCGTATCGATACGATCCCTCACCGTATCGAAATGGCCAAGCATGTTTTGATACGAGTTTTGGCAGTGACCAAACTGGGCAAAAAATGTATTGATACGGGTTGAACCGTATCGGTACGGGCATCTTGAAAAGTCAAGTTTGGTTATTTAAAATCAATAAAAACATTTCCAAAAACCTTTTTAAATACCTCAAACATATATTCAAGTTGTTTGGACTTAAAACCAAGTTTTAAATTCTTTTCAAATTAGTCCGAAACATTTTTCAATTATTATATCAAAACACTAGTTCTACAATCTCCCCCTTTTTGATATAATAAAACCAACTTAAAAAATTATTTGGGATTTCCCCCCTTTAAGTTTAAAATTGTGAATAAGAGATAAAGATTTGAAATCAATTAAAGCTCCCCCTTATTAATTTGAAAATTCAATTTTTCAAACCACATTGTAGAAGTAGTGTTTTGATATAATAATTGAAAAATGTTTTGGACTAATTTGAAAAGATTTTAAAACTTGGTTTTAAGTCCAAACAACTTGAATATATGTTTGAGGTATTTAAAAATGTAACACCCCAATTTTGGGCTTAGAAGTTTTAGGGTTGGTCGGACCGGTCTGAGAAACGGTTCGAATATAAAAGGAGGTTTTAGGGAAAGCCTAGTTCGGGATGCTTTAAAAATATGGGAAAATATCTAAAAATCATCTTTTAATATATATATAAGAGAGTGGTGAAATCAATTTTACAAAATAAGTTTTGGAAATGCTACATTTCGATATAGTGACTAAAATGCGATTTTTGAAAAGTTTAGTGGTGACTGTTTTTTAAGGATTGAAACTTTGAATCTTTAAGGAGCTAATTTACCCAAAAATGATTTCTCCAGATTTTTCCTTAATTTAGATGATTTAATTAATGTTTTAATTAATTAAAAGAAAAAGGGAAACTACCTTTTAGAATTTCATAACTACCTTTTCCTAAAATTTTCTCGTTTCTTTTTCTCTCAAAATTCCATCATCCAAACACTTTTCTCCAGCGACTTTTGCATTGATCTTCACTTCAATTGATGAGATTTCAATCATCAATCAATTCCTAATCAATCTTGCATCAAATCCTTTTGATTTCCCCATTGAATTTTCAAGGAAATTGGCTCAAATCAAGGAGAAATCACCATTTAGAGGTAAGATTGTTCTTATCCTCTAAATACTCAAGTTCTTTACTGAAATTCTCAAGTTATCAATCCTTAATTTAAGTTTTATAAATGGTTTTAATGTTAGAAACTTGATTTTGGCTTAAAACTCAAGATTTGGAAGAAATCTTGAGGAATTTCGTTGAGATTTGATTGGGCTCTGTTTGAGATGGTTCTTTAATGTATTTTGGATGTCTAATGATGTAAGAAATGAGGTTTTATCAATGCAATCCCGAATATGTTGTATTTCCTAAGTTTTTGCTTATGAAAATGGTGGTTTTTGAGGTGTTGTGAGTGATCTGTTATAGCTGGAGGTATAAGGACGAGTTTAGGTTCAATTTGGATGTTAATTGATGATTAAAAATAGTTAGAAGTGATGGATCTTGGCTGGGTTAAGTTTTGAAAGAGTTTGGAGGTGTTTTCGGTTGTGTTTGGTAGCCGAAATGTTGGTTTTGGTAAGAGCAGCGAGTTTAGGTGTGATGGCTGAAGATTTTAATGCATGATGATGCATTAATCCGCTGCTTTGATGTGTTGAAAACAGGGGAGGCGTCTTCGGACACCTTTGGAGTTGATCCGGAGGCTTGATTGGCGTTTCGGCAAGCAAGCGAAACGTAATCAGTGAGTGGAGTTGGATTTCTAGCTTTGAAACTGTTGTTTGAAGGTTTTGGGAGTTTAGTTTAAGTCTAAACAACTTAGCTAAGCTCAAGTGTAAGTTCTCGGAAAAACTCCCTCGGATGAGCCATGTAATGGTTGATGCATTGGTTATAATTTGCATGTTTAAATTCTGTTTTGAAAGCATGTTTTAGCATGGTTAATGCTGGTTTTGAAAGCCATGTGTTGAAGGATGCTCAAGGTAAGAGATCCTTGGTCTGACATATTGTAAATATGGACTTGATGCATAGTGATGCATGATGTTAAATGGCTTTGTTAAATGCTTTAAAACAGTGAATTGTTGATGTTATATGATGTATATTGGCAAGTGATGTAATGGTTTTAAAGTACTTGAATCGGATATAGTTAGCCGGCTATAGGATTGGGTGCACCGTGAATAAAGTCGCCTTGGATGTTGAGGGGTTGTGATTGTACCGTACACTCCATCCAAGTACCCTAACGAGAGAGGTAAGATCACAACGGTGGTTAAAAGTCCGTGTGTGGATCTTGTGTTATGTGTCCCTTGCTCTCGTTAGTGGAATTATACAACTACCGATGAGTGATGTTGAGGGGTTGTGATTGTACCGTTATACTCCATCACGGGTGTTGAGGGGTTGTGATTGTACCGTTAAACTCCACCTTATGTTGTTCGGTAGTGTGTATGAAGCGTGTGGGACAACGCTTGTAATCCGCGTATCCGATTGTGTTTTGGGTTGTAAATGGTTACGAATTATCACTTGAAAGCCAATATGTTATATTGTATGTATTGAAGCATGAGATGCTTGTAAAGTATGCAAGGTTGCATGAAATGAGATGAGCATGTGGTTTTAAGCTTTGCTTAAATGATTTTCTAAAAATGCATTATTGTGTTGGTTTATTTAGAGCATACCTCACTAAGCTATTGTGCTTACGCTCTCTCTTTTGTACCAATAATGCAGACAATTGAAGTGTTTGAGGGCAACAAGGAAGCTAAGAGTGTCCAAGGGAAACTAAGCTCATGTATGGTGATGTTTTCATACACTATTAGTTTTGATATTTTGTAATGGGAACCTAAGATGTGTTTTGGGAGGTGTATTGGACTCCCTAGTTTGTGGCATGATGTCTTTGATGATTTGGATTTGTAATTGGCCTTTTTATGTTTGATTTGGAGATTTGTTGGTCGTTTGGTTTTGGGATAATAGGAAGCATGCCTATAGATATGTGAATTTCCATGTTTGATGCCTTGAATGTGTTTTGGAGTTGCAAATAAGCACCTTATATGTATGATGACTTGTTGGCATGGTTAGGAAGTCATTAGGATGTGTTTGAGTGGTTTTATGTATGAAAAACCAGCAAAATCTGCAGCTTCTGGGCAAGCCGTATCGGAACAGGCACTGGCGTTTCGAAATGGGGGCCTGTAATGGCCTTGGTGTTTCGAAACGGCTGGTGACTGTTTCGAAACGGTTTGGCCACTAGAAGGCCCTGTTTCGAAACTAGTCTCGGAACCAACCCGTGTTTCGAAACGGTCAACGCCGTTTCAAAACATGTGACCGTTGGGTATTGTTTTGAATGGTGTTTAGGTTTGCAAGTTTTACATTTTAGTCCCGAAAATTGTAATTGCAATTGTATGAGTTTGAGATGTCCGATTAAGGTAAAATTTGGCAGGGAAGCATGTAATGTGACTAAATAAATATTGATAACCTTAAAATCAGTCAAGACCTTCTGTAACCCCCTCGTACCGGTCTGGCCGGATGACCGGTCCGAGTGGGCCACACGGGGAAAACCGAAGCGAAACCCGTTAAGGTTCCCCCTCGGTTAGCAACCCTATTTTTTTCTCTTTCATTTTAATCTTGTTTAGAGGAGTATTAAATCCTAAGTGATCAAACTGCGGAACAACATACACGAGACAATCGAACGAACCCAAAACAACATTTAACAGCCCAAATTTAAACTTAACTGCAGGCGGTATCGATACCCCCAATGAGTGTATCGATACGCCTTGACTAGGTCAACTGGTCAGAGTCAACCCGTGGAGACCGTATCGATACCCCCAAAGAGTGTATCGATACTCTCCCCAACGGTCAACTTCTCACGGTCAACGCCCAGATGACCGTATCGGTACGCCAGAGGCCCGTATCGATACCGGAATGGACAGTAACTTCAGTGACCAAAAAGGTATCGATACGCCCCCTCGCGTATCGAAACGCGTGGCCTGAAATAAGAAGGCCGTATCGATACGGGACCAACCGTATCGATACCCCTGCTACGAACTTACAGGTTTTAGCTGATTTAAAGCACAAGGATGCCTCTAAATCCCTCTAAAACCTCAACCAGCACACTAGCATCATTTCTAAGGCAAACCAACCATATAAGCATGCTTTGACTTGAAACCAAAGGCACATTCCAACACAAAGTGATGCACAAATCATACAAGCAACATAAGCATTCAAACATGGAACAAGGCATCCATACGTGGCATTCCAACAAAGGCAATTTAGCATTTAAGGTCATACATGAAAGCTCAAAGGCCCGAATGGCACAAGACAACACATAAGAGGTTTGCACCCACAACAAGGCAACCTAAACATCTAAAGACATGCCATCACACCCAACCATACATCATAGCATAACATGCTTTACAAACCATAGTCAAATCATGATCATCAACACATGTAAATGAGTCATACAAGCTCATACAAAAACCCTTGCCACATTGCTAACTAATACAAAATTAACCACCGTACTTGAGCCACAAACTTGGAAAGCCCTTCTTGCCTTGCTCCGAGCTAACACCACGCTAATGATCTGCATTGTTGAACATTGAGAGCGTAAGCTATAAGCTTAGTGAGGGTGCTCTAAAATGAAAACAACAACAATGCAGGGTTCAAGCATGTAATCCCTAAACCTCATATCGAACATGCATAGGCAATTTCACAAGTAGACCTAGCTAGTCTCTCAAGTGGCATAATATGGCATCTTACATCATACTAAGCATCAAGCATCAATATCAACAATCATATATCAACATCACATATCACAATATATGAACAAGTTAATTGGCCACTTTCAATTACCCCGATTGTGCGGATTTAAATCTCAACAACATTTTACCTCGGTGGGATTACACTCATCACCGGACCTTGCATGTGCGGGATTCCACTCATCACCACATGCCCTACGGATGGGATTCCACTCATCATCCCGTAGAAATATATAAAAGCTTCCGGTGGAATATTACATCACCGTACTCCTCCTTGATGACTTAACGCCATCAAGGCCACGTACGTTTTGACTCAATTTGTGTGCACACTAATCCTAATGATCGATCATTTACAACCGGTAATTCATTTAGTGCCAATTTTCATAACCACATCATGTATCATCAACCACATTCCATGCTCATCACATATATACATTTCATGATATACATGCACCAATTAACCACAATTCACAAGAGCATAGATAGGTAAATACACAATAGCATGTAACGAAGTCAAGGGCTAGAATTAACAACTTGAAATAAAGAAATGGCCTACCAAGCACATTCCATACACACACTCTACACACACTCGAACCAAACTTTAAAACAAGTTTTGAAACCACTCACCGCCATTCCTTAGCAACCAAGCGAAACTCCTACGAACCCGGATTCGGTCCCAAAGCTTCTTCGACGACTCCTCTTGCTTCTAGCCAACCAAAAACACAACCAACAACCACAATCAATGCTAACATTTAATCAACACATAACCTTTGAATTCAAACCAACTTCATCCAAATTTTCCAACCAATTTAATCCCCAAAATACCAATTTTCGAGCTCCCCTAAAACCTTGCTGAAATCTCCATTTCCAAACATCCAAAAGACTTTCAAATGATCCCAAAACACCTTCCTAATATACCTAACCCGTCAGCCTTTTGATTTCACCCTAAAACCCACCAAAAATGGTGTTTTTGACTCCTCAAAAATGGCCCTAAGACCCTACTTCAGGTTTTCCACAAAACTCAACCAAATTAATATATGTTGCACCTTTTAACATGAATAATCAAATCCCCAACTCAATTTTGTAAAACAAGATGAAAATCCCATAAAAATCCAAGCTTTTAGTAAAACCCTAACATTTTAAAAGTTCATGTTTTTGAAATCTAAGACCATGGGTAGATAGAGAATAGAGAGGAGAGTAAGAAAATGATTTTACCTTTCAAAAACACCTTGAAATGAAGTTGTAATCCAATGGAATAGTAAACAAGCTTTGAGAGGTTTTGGAGATGGGGTTTTAACGTTGGGAGGGGAATTGGGGGAAAGAGAAGATGACTTTTATTTTAAAGTTATCTTGCTTTTTAAAAGTTTTGGGTCAAATTACTCTTTTAGTCCCCCCTCTTTTTATTTAAGCTCAATTAGGTCCAATTAAGGTTGTAATGATTTAATTTAATTTTATTGACTAAGACTAAAAACCCGACTAACTCCTAACCCCAAAACACGGGCGTTACAAAAACCCTTGCCACATTGCTAACTAATACAAAATTAACCACCGTACTTGAGCCACAAACTTGGAAATCACTTCTTGCCTTGCTTCGAGCTAACATCATGCTAATGATCTGCATTGTTGAACATTGAGAGTGTAAGCTATAAGCTTAGTGAGGGTGCTCTAAAATGAAAACAACAACAATGCAGGGTTCAAGCGTGTAATCCCTAAACCTCATATCGAACATGCATAGGCAATTTCACAAGTAGACCTAGCTAGTCTCTCAAGTGGCATAATATGGCATCTTACATCATACTAAGCATCAAGCATCAATATCCACAATCATATATCAACATTACATATCACAATATATGAACAAGTTAATTGGCCACTTTCAATTACCCCGATTGTACGGATTTAAATCTCAACAACACTTTACCTCGGTGGGATTACACTCATCACCGGACCTTGCATGTGCGGGATTCCACTCATCGCCACATGCCCTGCGGATGGGATTCCACTCATCATCACGTAGAAATATATAAAAGCTTCCGGTGGAATATTACATCACCATACTCCTCCTTGATGACTTAACGCCATCAAGGCCACGTACGTTTTGACTCAATTTGTGTGCACACTAATCCTAATGATCGATCATTTACAACCGGTAATTCATTTAGTGTCAATTTTCATAACCACATCATATATCATCAACCACATTCCATGCTCATCACATATATACATTTCATGATATACATGCACCAATTAACCACAATTCACAAGAGCATAGATAGGCAAATACACAATAGCATGTAACGAAGTCAAGGGCTAGAATTAACAACTTGAAATAAAGAAATGGCCTACCAAGCACATTCCATACACACACTCGAACCAAACTTTAAAACAAGTTTTGAAACCACTCACCACCCTTCCTTAGCAACCAAGCGAAACTCCTACGAACCCGGATTCGGTCCCAAAGCTTCTTCGACGACTCCTCTTGCTTCTAGCCAACCATCAACCACAATCAATGCTAACATTCAATCAACACATAACCTTTGAATTCAAACCAACTTCATCCAAATTTTCCAACCAATTTAATCCCCAAAATACCAATTTTCGAGCTCCCCTAAAACCTTGCTGAAATCTCCATTTCTAAACATCCAAAAGACTCTCAAATGATCCCAAAACACCTTCCTAATATACCTAACTCGTTAGCCCTTTGATTTCACCCTAAAACCCACAAAAAATGGTGTTTTTGACTCCTCAAAAATGGCCCTAAGACCCTACTTCGGGTTTTCCACAAAACTCAACCAAATTAATATATGTTACACCTTTTAACATGAATAATCAAAGCCCCAACTCAATTTTGTAAAACAAGATGAAAATCCCATAAAAATCCAAGCTTTTAGTAAAACCCTAACATTTTAAAAGTTCATGTTTTTGAAATCTAAGACCATGGGTAGATAGAGAATAGAGAGGAGAGTAAGAAAATGATTTTACCTTTCAAAAACACCTTGAAATGAAGTTGTAATCCAATGGAATAGTAAACAAGCTTTGAGAGGTTTTGGAGATGGGGTTTTAACGTTGGGAGGGGAATTGGGGGAAAGAGAATATGACTTTTATTTTAAAGTTATCTTGCTTTGTAAAAGTTTTGGGTCAAATTACTCTTTTAGTCCCCCTCTTTTTATTTAAGCTCAATTAGGTCCAATTAAGGTTGTAATGATTTAATTTAATTTTATTGACTCAGACTAAAAACCCGAATAACTCCTAACCCCAAAACACGGGCGTTACACCTTCTAATTTTTAAAATTTACATTTTAGTCCCTAATATTTGTATATTATGCAATTGAGTCCCTTATTGAAATCTGATTGTTGTGCATTACACGTAAATGTTTCTCAAGTGTTCGCTTAGGGTTAATGTGCATCTATACAAGATTAAAAGAAAAAAAAGGGTCGTTAATCAAGGTTGACTTTCGGGTTGACTTTGATTTTCCCCATGTAATCTTTGTAGTTCGGGTCAACCGTCTAGGCCGGGCTAAGGGGGTTACATTTGGCGGTATCAGAGCTTAGTTCTCGTATCTTTGGGATTTGTTGTGTGGATGATGTATGTGTATTTGCATGAAATGCCTATTGGGTGAAAGCATGTTTTATGAATTGTGGAGTATGGATGCAATTGTGATGTTATGCTATGTTGAAGCATGTTAGGGGAATCCATTGCCATGTCAAAACTAATGAAAGGAATTGTTTTTGGAAAATGAGCTTGAGTACTTGGATTACTTACCTTGTTGAGCCTAATTATGTTTTTTGCATTTGTGTCAGTGCATTGTTTTCTTGTAAATGGGGCCGCGTAGAGAAACGAGAATTAATACGCGAGCTATGGTTCAGAATGAGAACGAGGAAAACGTTGAGAATGTAGTGGATTTACCTCCTCCCCTGATGGTGGACCACCCGACGGTGGTGGTGTTGGGGGTGATAATGCTGGCGTTGGTGCTGGTGCTGGGGTCGCTGGACCTGAAGGTGGGCAGGGGCAAGCTGCTCCTGATATGACTGTATTGATTCAGGCTATTGCTGGAGCCTTTCAGGCAGCAGTAGTTGAAGCTCACGGAGCTGCACATGAGGGTGATGCTAATGTGCGTTTACCTTTGGAACGTCTTCGCAGTCTGGGAGGGACTGAGTTCAGAGGTTTATCTCTTGAAGGATCCGAATCTTGGTTGGAAAGCACCAAGAGGATCTTGGGGCAAATGAACTGCAACAATGTGCAGAAATTGGGTTGTGTGGTATCTCTGCTGCATGATGATGCTTATACGTGGTGGACGACCACTATTTCTGGAATGGAGGAAATTGATGTGACTTGGACGTTCTTCTTGAACGCGTTCAAGCGGAAGTATCTAGGTGTGTGGTACCTGGATGAGAAGAAAAGAGAATTTATGTCTCTTGTTCAAGGAAGCATGACGATGGCCGAATATGAGATCCAATTTGTCCGTCTCAGTACGCACCTGAGCTTATCCTTGATGAGCGGGAGAGGTGTGAACGCTTCCGATATGGTTTGATGCCGGATGTAAAGACCTTTATGCTTGCTGCTGAGTATACAGATTTTGATGTGCTGGTGAGTAGAGCAAAGGACATTGAGCAGAACTTGGGTTTATCTTCCAGAGGTGTTAGTTCTAGCTCGGGCAAAAGAGCTGATGATTATAGTTCCGATGGTGGACGGAACAAGAGAAGACGAGATAAGAAGTATCAATCTTCTGCTAGGCGTGGTAACGGAGGGCATGGTACGCCTGTTCAGGGAGATAGGATGAGAGCTGATCAGAACAAGTGATGGACGTGTGGGTCGCGTGGCCATTTGAGGCGAGATTGTCCTCGAGCAGCAAGGGAGGTTCAGGCTCCTGTTGCAGTGGCTGGTAACTCATGCTGGAATTGTGGTTCTGTAGACAACATGAGGAGGGAGTGTCCTTTGTTGGCCGGTGGTGGTCAGGGATGTGCCCCTGAGGTAGTTGCACCACAGAGAGGTCGTGGGCGCGACCGTGGTAATTTCCAGCGCATAGATGATGGTGGAAGGAATGTGGCGCATGTGGTGGCTGTTCAACCTGAGGGTGGTAGCCAGGCTCGAGTGTATGCTCAGCGTGAGGGGAGAAATGATACGGATGTGATCGCAGGTACTTTTACTTTGCAATCCTTATCATTACTTTCCTTGATTGATTCTGGATCTACACATTCTTACATATTGCGTGAACATGCCCAATTGCTTGGTTTACCTGTTGAGTCTTTGGATGTTGGTATGCATATGACTAGTTCCTTTGGTGAGACCGTTGTGACACGGAAGTTGTATAGAAGATGTCCCTTGAAAGTGCAAAACCATGTTTTTCTTGTTGATCTCATGGAATTGCCATTCTATGATTTTGATGTAATCCTTGGAATGGATTGGCTTGTTGAACATCGAGCTGTGGTGGATTTTAAGAACAAGTGAGTTTCGTTGAAACTTGCGGATGATTATGAAGTAGTGGTGGTTGGAGAGAATGTGAAGTTTCTTGCCAATGTGGTGTCTACATTGGAGGCAAGCCGAATGCTGATGCAAGGCTGTGAGGCTTACCTGGCCTTTGTGATGAATCCTAGCTCTAAGGAGTTGCGAGTTCAAGATATCAGGACTGTGCGAGAGTTTCCTGGTGTGTTTCCGGAGGAGTTACCTGGATTGCCTCCTAGTCGAGGGGTGGAGTTTGGAATTGAGTTGTATGAAAACACAACTCCAGTGTCCATTGCTCCCTATCGCATGGCACCCAAGGAGTTGAAGGAGCTGAAGACGCAACTTCAGGAGTTGTTTGATCGTGGTTTCATTCGGCCGAGTGTGTCACCTTGGGGTGCACCGATCTTGTTTGTGAAGAAGAAAGATGGCACCATGAGAATGTACATCGACTATCGTCAGTTGAACAAGTTGACTATCAAGAATCGGTATCCTTTGCCGAAGATTGATGATCTTTTTGATCAGTTCGGGGAGCGGCTGTGTTCTCTAAGATTGACTTAAGGTCAGGTTATTACCAGCTTAAGGTGAAGGATGTGGATGTACCAAAAACAACCTTCAGAACGAGGTATGGGCATTATGAGTTCCTTATGATGCCGTTTGGCTTGACGAATGCTCCTGCAGCTTTTATGGACATGATGAATAGAGTGTTCCATGAATACATGGGCAAGTTTGTTGTGGTGTTCATCGATGATATCCTTGTGTACTCTCGTACTGAGGAGGAGCACGAGGGGCATTTGAGAATTGTGTTGCAGGCATTGTTAGAGAATCAACTTTATGCTAAGTTGAGCAAATGCGAATTCTGGCTTAGAGAAGTTGTTTTCCTTGGTCATGTGGTTTCTGCTGAAGGGATTCATGTTGATCCTTAGAAGATTGAGGCAGTGATGAATTGGAAGCCTCCTAAGTCTGTTCATGAAGTCCGTAGTTTCCTTGGTTTGGCAGGATACTACCGGAGGTTTGTGGATGGATTTTCGAAAATTGCTACACCTTTAACGAAGTTGTTGCAAAAGGATGTCAAATATGAGTGGACAGAAGCAAGGCAACAAGCATTTGAGAAGCTTAAAGCAGCTTTGACGCAAGCTCCTATCTTGGTTCAACCTGAATCAGGGAAAGAGTTTGTAGTGTATAGCGACGTATCTTATGTTGGCTTGGGATGTGTGCTAATGCAAGAGGGTAAGGTGGTGGCTTATGCATCGCGCCAGTTGAAGGTGCATGAGCGCAATTATCCTACGCATGATATTGAGTTAGCTGCGGTGGTTTTTGCTTTGAAGATTTGGAGACATTACTTGTATGGTGAGAAGTGTATTGTATACACGGATCACAAAAGTTTGAAGTATCTGATGTCTCAGAAAGAGTTGAATCTTAGGCAACGACGTTGGGTGGAGTTGCTTAAAGATTACGATCTGACGATCGAGTATCATCCGAGAAAAGCTAATGTTGTAGTGGATGCCTTGAGTAGGAAAGTGGTGGTGGAGTTAAGGGCTATGTTTGCTAGCCTGAGTATTTCGCGAGATGGAGGTCTTGTGGCTGAATTGCAAGTGAAACCATCTTTGGTGCAGCTGATAAAGGATAAGCAGTTGTTGGATGATTCCTTGGTGCCCCATGTTCAGGATATTGCTGAGGATAGACCTTCGGATTTCTGTTTTGATGATGATGGGGTTCTATGTTTTGGAAGTCGGATATTAGTGTCGAATGATGCAGAGTTGAGGCGTACTATTCTGACTGAAGCTCATAGTAGACCTTTTGCTATGCACCCTGGTAGTAAAAAGATGTATCGTGATCTTAAGGATGAGTACTATTGGTGGGATTAAAGAAAGATGTTGCGGAATACGTGAGTAAGCGCATGGTTTGTCAGCGAGTTAAGGCTGAGCATCAGTTTCCTTCAAGGTTGTTGCAACCGTTGAGGATTCCTGAGTGGAAGTGGGAAAGGATTACCATGGACTTTGTGTCTGGTTTGCCTTTGTCGCCATCGAAGAAGAATTCGGTGTGGGTGATTGTGGATCGCCTTACGAAGTGTGCGCATTTCATACCCGTGCATACTACATATACCTTGGACAAGCTTGCAGAGTTGTAGATTGTTGAGATTGTGCGACTGTATAGTGTGCCAAAGTCTATAGTGTCGGATAGAGATCCGAGGTTTACATCGCGTTTTTGGGAGTGTTTGCATCAAACTTTGGGTACACGGCTGAATTTCAGTACTTCTTATTATTCACAGTCGGATGGACAGTCTGAGCGTGTTATTCAAGTGCTGGAAGACATGTTGAGGTGCTGTGTAATTGAGTTTCAAGGTTCTTGGGAAAAGGATTTGCCTTTGGTGGAGTTTGCTTATAACAATAGCTACCAGGCAAGTATTCAAATGGCATCTTATGAAGCCTTGTACGGGAGGAAGTGCATAACTCCTCTTTGTTAGGCTGAAATAGGTCAGAAGTTGGTTTCAATGCTGGCTTTGTTGAAAGGAACCACCGAGAAGTTGAAGCTCATATGTGAGCGGTTGAAGGCAGCTTCTGATCGACAGAAGTCTTACGCGGATTTGAAGCGTAAGGAGATTGAGTTTGCGGTAGGTGACCGTGTGTTCTTGAAGGTTTCACCTTGGAAGAAGGTGATGAGGTTTGGTCGAAAGGGTAAGTTGAGCCCTAGGTATATTGGACCATACGAGGTGATTGAACGTGTGGGTCCTGTTGCGTACAAATTGAGGTTGCCGCAAGAGTTGGAAAAGATACATGATGTGTTTCATGTCTCTATGCTTCGGAGATATAGATCAGATCATTCGCATGTTATGCCTGTGGAGGAAGTGGAGTTGAATCTGGACTTGACCTATGATGAGGAACCGGTTGAAATTTTGGATTCGGACAGTAAAGTTCTTCGAGGCAAGACCATTGAATTGGTTAAGGTGTTGTAGAAACATCGTGGTGTTGAGGAAGCCACGTGGGAAAGAAAGGATGACATGAAGAAGCAGTTTCCTTACCTCTTTCCTCCAGGTAAATTTCGAGGATGAAATTTCTTAAGGGGGGAGAGTTGTAACACCCCAATTTTGGGCTTAGAAGTTTTAGGGTTGGTCGGACCGGTCTGAGAAACGGTTCGAATATAAAAGGAGGTTTTAGGGAAAGCCTAGTTCGGAATGCTTTAAAAATATGAAAAAATATCTAAAAATCCTCTTTTAATATATATAAGAGAGTGGTGAAATCAATTTTACAAAATAAGTTTTGGAAATGCTACATTTCGATGTAGTGACTAAAATGTGATTTTTGAAAAGTTTAGTGGTGACTGTTTTGTAAGGATTGAAACTTTGAATCTTTAAGGAGCTAATTTACCCAAAAATGATTTCTCCAGATTTTTCCTTAAATTAGATGATTTAATTAATGTTTTAATTAATTAAAAGAAAAAGGAAAACTACCTTTTGGAATTTCATAACTATCTTTTCCTAAAATTTTCTCATTTCTTGTTCTCTCAAAATTCCATCATCCAAACACATTTCTCCAGCAACTTTTGTATTGATCTTCACTTCAATTGATGAGATTTCTATCATCAATCAATTCCTAATCAATCTTGCATCAAATCCTTTTGATTTCCTTATTGAATTTTCAAGGAAATTGGCTCAAATCAAGGAGAAATCACCATTTAGAGGTAAGATTGTTCTTCTCTAAATACTCAAGTTCTTTACTGAAATTCCCAAGTTATCAATCCTTAATTTAAGTTTTATAAATGGTTTTAATGTTAGAAACTTGATTTTGGCTTAAAACTCAAGATTTGGAAGAAATCTTGAGGAATTTCGTTGAGATTTGATTGGGCTCTGTTTGAGATGGTTCTTTAATGTATTTTGGATGTCTAATGATGTAAGAAATGAGGTTTTATCAATGCAATCCCGAATAGGTTGTATTTCCTAAGTTTTTGCTTATGAAAATGGTGGTTTTTGAGGTGTTGTGGGTGATCTGTTATAGCTGGAGGTATAAGGACGAGTTTATGTTCAATTTGGATGTTAATTGATGATTAAAAATGGTTAGAAGTGATGGATCTTGGCTGGGTTAAGTTTTGAAAGAGTTTGGAGGTGTTTTCGGTTGTGTTTGGTAGCCGAAATGTTGGTTTTGGTAAGAGCAGCGAGTTTAGGTGTGATGGATGAAGATTTTAATGCATGGTGATGCATTAATCCTCTGCTTTGATGTGTTGAAAACATGGGAGGCATCTTCGGACACCTTTGGAGTTGATCCAGAGGCTTGATTGGCGTTTCGGCAAGCAAGCGAAACGTAATCGGTGAGTGGAGTTGGATTTCCAGCTTTGAAATGGTTGTTTGAAGGTTTTGGGAGCTTAGTTTAAGTCTAAACAACTTAGCTAAGCTGAAGTGTAAGTTTTTGGAAAAACTCCCTCGGATGAGCCATGTAATGGTTGATGCATTGGTTATAATTTGCATGTTTAAATTCTGTTTTGAAAGCATGTTTTAGCATGGTTAATGCTGGTTTTGAAAGCCATGTGTTGAAGGATGCTCAAGGTAAGAGATCCTTGGTCTGACATATTGTAAATATAGACTTGATGCATAGTGATGCATGATGTTAAATGGCTTTGTTAAATGCTTTAAAACAGTGAATTGTTGATGTTATATGATGTATATTGGCAAGTGATGTAATGGTTTTAAAGTACTTGAATCAGATATAGTTAGCCGGCTATAGGATTGGGTGCACCGTGAATAAAGTCGCCTTGGATGTTGAGGGGTTGTGATTGTACCGTACACTCCATCCAAGTACCCTAACGAGAGAGGTAAGATCACAACGGTGGTTAAAAGTCCGTGTGTGGATCTTGTGTTATGTGTCCCTTGCTCTCGTTAGTGGAATTATACAACTACCGATGAGTGATGTTGAGGGGTTGTGATTGTACCGTTATACTCCATCACGGGTGTTGAGGGGTTGTGATTGTACCGTTAAACTCCACCTTATGTTGTTCGGTAGTTTGTATGAAGCGTGTGGGACAACGCTTGTAATCCGCGTATCCGATTGTGTTTTGGGTTGTAAATGGTAACGAATTATCACTTGAAAGCCAATATGTTATATTGTATGTATTGAAGCATGAGATGCTTGTAAAGTATGCAAGGTTGCATGAAATGTGATGAGCATGTTGTTTTAAGCTTTGCTTAAATGATTTTCTAAAAATGCATTATTGTGTTGTTTTATTTAGAGCATATCTCACTAAGCTATTGTGCTTACGCTCTCTCTTTTGTACCAATAATGCAGACAATTGAAGTGTTTGAGGGCAACAAGGAAGCTAAGAGTGTCCAAGGGAAACTAAGCTCATGTATGGTGATGTTTTCATACACTATTAGTTTTGATATTTGGCAATGGGAACCTAAGATGTGTTTTGGGAGGTGTATTGGACTCCCTAGTTTGTGGCATGATGTCTTTGATGATTTGGATTTGTAATTGGCCTTTTTATGTTTGATTTGGAGATTTGTTGGTCGTTTGGTTTTGGGATAATAGGAAGCATGCCTATAGATATGTGAATTTCCATGTTTGATGCCATGAATGTGTTTTGGAGTTGCAAATAAGCACCTTATATGTATGATGACTTGTTGGCATGGTTAGGAAGTCATTAGGATGTGTTTGAGTGGTTTTATGTATGAAAAACCAGCAAAATCTGCAGCTTCTGGGCAAGCCGTATCGAAACAGGCACTGGCGTTTCGAAACGGGGGCCTGTAATGGCCTTGGTGTTTCGAAACGGCTGGTGACTGTTTCGAAACGGTTTGGCCACTAGAAGGCCCTGTTTCGGAACTAGTCTCGGAACCAACCCGTGTTTCGGAACGGTCAACGTCGTTTCGAAACAGGTGACCGTTGGGCATTGTTTTGAATGGTGTTTAGGTTTGCAAGTTTTACGTTTTAGTCCCGAAAATTGTAATTACAATTGTATGAGTTTGAGATGTCCGATTAAGGTGAAATTTAGCAGGGAAGCATGTAATACGACTAACTAAATATTGGTAACCTTAAAATCAGTCAAGACCTTCTAATTTACAGAATTTACATTTTGGTCCCTAATATTTGTATATTGTGCAATTGAGTCCCTTATTGAAATCTGATTGTTGTGCATTACACGTAAATGTTTCTCAAGTGTTCGCTTAGGGTTAATGTGCATCTAGACAAGATTAAAAGAAAAAAAGGGTCGTTAAGCAAGGTTGACTTTCGGGTTGACTTTAGTTTTCCCCGTGTAATCTTCGTAGTTCGGGTCAACCATCTAGGCCGGGCTAAGGGGGTTAAAAAAAGGTTTTTGGCAATGTTTTTATTGATTTTAAATAACCAAACTTGACTTTTCAAGCTGCCCGTACTTATACGGTTCAACCTGTATCGATACCTTTTTTGCCCAGTTTGGTCACTACCAAAACCCGTATCGAAACAGGCCAAGCTTGTTTCGATACAGTGAGGGATCGTATCGATACGCCTAGTAAGCGTACCGATCCCATTTTAACAAACCCAACGGTCATATTTCCCAACAACCTTTTAAATACAATACCGTACCGATACGCCCTCGAGCGTATCGATACGCCCAGGCTAGCAAGAGCCCAACGACTAGTTTATGATGAAGGTCATACCGATACGGGTCCACACGTATCGATACAAAAGGTTGCAGAACAACATTAATGATGGGAAGTTAAGTCTCCAACGGCTCCAATTCATCCCCAACGGCTAGTAACGGCTACAAACTCAAAGAGGAGTATAAAAGCGACCTCCAAGCATCAAGTAATGGTTAATGCTTCTATTGTCAATCAACAAATGATCAAGAATTGTCTTTGTACTTAAATTGTCATTTCTTTGTATAGACAAACACTAGTGAGCCAAAATTGTCAAATTTGCTCAAGTGTTTTAGGTTTTGGGTGAGAGCTAAATTGTGCAAACAAACACCTATTAGAGGGATTTGTGTTTGCTAATCTTTTCTCTTGTAAAGAGGGTTTGATTAAGGCTTTGGGTAGAAAGTTTGATCAGTGTAAAAGGGTTTCCTCCTAAGCCTAGAAAAGGGGACGAATCAATATTGGATTGATTGGAAATCCTTAGTGAGAAGCTAAGATAGTGGATGTAGACCTTGGTTAGAAGGTTGAACCACTATAATTCTTTGTGTCATTAATCTTTTAAGCTTCCACACCACACTCACCCAAATTCAACTTCTCCACCACTTGGAGAGCAAGTACGGTTGAAGGAATCGAGCACCTTAAAATTCAACAATTGGTATCAGAGCTTGGCTCAATTGAAGAGGATTAACATCTTATTGAGAAGATCCGGCAAGCACGATCATCATTTCACACAACTGGCTTAATGGCACAATCTATCGACAAACCGCCCTTCTTCGACGGAACCCACTATGCCCATTGGAAGACAAAGATGAAGTTCTTCATTAAGTCAAGAGACTACAAGCTATGAGACATAGTTGAAGATGGTCCGTTCGTGCCTCAACGAAGCAAAACGTAGTGGAGAAGATCGCAAGAAGATGGAGCTTAATTGCAAGGCCTTGCACATCCTCTTTTGTACATTTGGCCCAACCATCTATGAGAAGATGTCTTCTTGTGAGAGTGCCAAAGAGGTATGGGACAAGCTTGAAGTCAGATACGAGGGAACCAACGAAGTTAAGGAGACCAGGATTGGGCTCCTCACCTTAGAGTGTGAGAACTTCAAGATGGATCCGGAAGAGACATCGAGAAGATGTTTGATAGGTTCTCCACTATCACCAATGGTCTCAAAGGCTATGGAGAAGCCATCCTGGAGGAGAAGCTTGTCCGAAAGCTCATCTACTCACTTCCCGGGTCATGGGACTCAAAGAGGACCGCTATCATCGAAGCCAAGAATTTGAAGACCTTGAAGCTTGATGAACTCATGGGGTCACTCCTTACTCATCAAATAATGAAGAAAAACAAAGAAGATGAGAAGAAGAGGGAAGAAATTAGAGCTATGAGGGAGAAGAAGCTCAAAGGGCTTGGCATCAACACCAATGCCATTGCTCTTAAATCCTTCACTTGCCACCATGTAGATTCAAGTGAAGAGGAGGATGATGAAGAAGAGATAGTTCATCTCTTCAAGAAGTGTGCCCCATTCATGAAGAAAGCCTTGAGAGAGCTCGAACGAGAATCCATCAAAAAGAAGAGGGCAAGCACTTCAAGTCATAAGAAGAAGGCATATGTGGCTACTTGGAGTGATGAGGACTCCACCGACGATGAACAAGCCAACCTTTTCCTTATGGCCATCGAAGAAGATTCAAGTGTAACTTTTAATTCATCTACTTCATGTTCTTACTCTTTTGATGAATTACAATATGCCTATGACGATTTGGTTTTAGAGTTTAAAATTCACATTTTGAAAAACAATAAAATGATTTCAAAGTTGAAAATTCAAAATGATTTCAAAGTTGAAAATTTAAAATGATTTGATTTCTAAAACCAAACTTGAACTTGAAGCAAAACTCGAAGAGTTTGAACAAAAATGTTTTGATTTACAAAATTTGCTTCATAAAGTTCAAGAAGAAAAAGATTTGATCTCCAAAGAGCTTGAAAAGAAAAATAATTTTGGAAAATCAAACTTTTATGTAAGACAATCTAGTGCCCCTGGATTTGTAAAAGGAAAATGTTTTAGAAGTGTTTGGGTCCCAAAAGGACTAACCACTTCAACTAAAAAGGATGAAATTGAAAAATGGATTCCTAAGGGGACTAAATTTTGTGCTACTAACGTTTATGGATCCAAAGCAATTTGGATACCAAAAGTCACTTGATTGTCTTATGCTAGGTGTGATGGATATTGATCAACAAGTCAAACTTTGATGGGGAGCTCCATGCACACAAGGAAGAACACTTGAAGAAGGAAGACTTCACATCCTCCCTTGGGTTCAAGTGTGGTAATATCTAGTTGTTTTTGCTTTTATTTGTTTATTCTTTTTTCATTTTAATTCAACTAGATGACCACATATGTTGGACTAACATTCTTATGATGCTTTGAGTAAGGGGGAGCCATTTCAAAACCAAAAATTTCTTATTTTTCATTTTTTTTACCTCTATTGTTATTTTGAACTTAAAAGTGTTTAAATTCTTTTTGATATAACAAAAAGGGGGAGAAATGTGGTTTGAAAAATTGAATTTTCAAATGAATAAGGGGGAGCTTTAATTGATTTCAAATCTTTATCTCTTATTCACAATTTTAAACTTAAAGGGGGAGAATCCCAAACAATTTTTCAAGTTGGTTTTATTATATCAAAAAGTGGGAGATTGTAGAACTAGTGTTTTGATATAATAATTGAAAAATGTTTTGGACTGATTTGAAAAGAATTTAAAACTTGGTTTTAAGTCCAAACAACTTGAATATATGTTTGAGGTATTTAAAAAGGTTTTTGGCAATGTTTTTATTGATTTTAAATAGCCAAACTTGACTTTTCAAGCTGCCCGTACCGATACGGTTGAACCCGTATCAATACCTTTTTTGCCCAGTTTGGTCACTGCCAAAACCCGTATCGAAATAGGCTTGGCCGTTTTGATACGGTGAGGGATCGTATCGATACGCCTCGTAAGCGTACCGATCCCATTTTAACAACCCCAGCGGTCATATTTTCCAACGGCCTTTTAAATATAATATCGTACCGATACGCCCTCAAGCGTATTGATACGCCTAGGCTGACAAGATCCCAACGGCTAGTTTCTGATGAAGGTCGTACCAATACGGGTCCACGCGTATCGATACAGAAGGTTGCAGAACAACATTAATGATGGGAAATTAAGTCTCCAACGGCTCCAATTAATCCCCAACGGCTAGTAACGGCTACAAACTCAAATATGAGTATAAAAGGGACCTCCAAGCATCAAGTAATGGTTAATGCTTCAATTGTCAATCAACAAATGATCAAGAATTGTCTTTGTATTTAAATTGTCATATCTTTGTATAGACAAACACTAGTAAGCCAAAATTGTCAAATTTGCTCAAGTGTTTTAAGTTTTGGGCGAGATCTAAATTGTGCAAACAAACACCTATTAGAGGGATTTGTGTTTGCTAATCTTTTCTCTTGTAAAGAGGGTTTGATCAAGTCTTTGGGTAGAAAGTTTGATCGGTGTATAAGGGTTTCCTCCTAAGCCTAGAAAAGGGGACGAATCAATAGTGGATTGATTGGAAATCCTTAGTGGGAAGCTAAGGTAGTGGATGTAGACCTTGGTTAGAAGGTTGAACCACTATAATTCTTTGTGTCATTAATCTTTTAAGCTTCCACACCACACTCACCCAAATTCCACTTCTCCACCACTTGGCGAGCAAGAACGGTTGAAGGAATCGAGCACCTTAAAACTCAACATAAATGTTTTAGAAGTGTTGGGTCCCAAAAGGACTAACCACTTCAACTAAAAAGGATGAAATTGAAAAATGGATTCCTAAGGGGACTAAGTTTTGTGCTACTAACATCTATATATCCAAAGTAATTTAGATATCAAAAATTACTTGATTGTTTTTTGCTATATGTGATGGAGAGTGATCAACATGTCAAACATTGAGGGGGAGCTCCATGCACACAAGGAAAGACACTTGAAGAAGGAAGGCTTCACATCCTCCCTTGTGTTCAAGTGTGGTAAAAATCTAGTTGTTTTATCTGTTTAATTTGATTTATTTTTTTTATTTCAACTAGATTATGACATATGTTGGACTAATATTTTGATGATGCTTTGAGTAAGGGGAGCCATTTTAAAACCAAAATTCTTATTTTTTTGTCATCTTTTTAAACCTCCTAAGTTATTTTGAACTTAATGTTTCTTGAATTCTTTTTGATATAACAAAAAGGGGGAGAGTTTGGCTTGAAAATTTGTATTTTCAAATGAATAAGGGGGAGCTTTACTTTATTTTAAAATTTTCATCTCTTATTCACATTTTTAAACTTAAAGGGGGAGAATCCCAAATAATTTTTCAAGTTGGTTTTATTATATCAAAAAGGGGGAGATTGTAGAACTAATGTTTTGATATAATAATTGAAAAATGTTTTGAACAAAGTTAAAAAGAATTCAAAAACCATTTCTAAGTCCAAACAACTTGAAACTATGTTTATGAGATATTTCAAAAGGGTTTTAAGTGTTTTCAAAGCCAAATTCAACAAAATTATCCAGGTGTTTCGAAACGCCCTTAGGTGTTTCGATACGGGTCTTTACAGTGGCTAAACGTTTTGAAACGGGTTTCGAAACGGGGTTTAACCTGGGTGAGATTTTTGCATAGCGTTTTGATATGGCCTATGCCGTTTCGATACGCCTATGAGGCATTGACGTCAATGGTCATAAACCCTCAACGGCTATTTCTCAACTACCTTTTAAATGCAGAGCGTTTCGATACGGGAACAAGTGTTTCGATACGCCGTTTCGATACGGCCAAGGGCGTTTCGATACGGGTGCTGCAACAAATCTTTCTATTTCAAGAGTGTTTTGAAACATGGTCGAGTGTTTCGAAACAGGGAGCTGCAGAACTGCATTTATGGTGGGAAATAAAGTCTCAAACGGCTCCAATTCAACCCCAACGGCTAGTAACGACTACAATCTCAAAGAGGAGTATAAAAGGGACCTCCAAGCATCTAGTAATGGTTAATGCTTCAATTGTAATACAATATATGATCAAAATGTGTCTTAGTGCTTAATTGTCAATTCCTTGTATAGACAAACACTAGTGAGCCAAAATTGTTAGATTTGCTCAAGTGTTTTAGGATTAGGTGAGAGCTTAATTGTGCAAACAAATACCTATTAGAGGGGTTTAAGTTTGCTTATTTTTATCTCTTTGTAAAGAGGGTTTGATCAATGCTTTGGGTAGAAAGCTTGATCGGTTTGTAAGGGTTTCCTCCTAAGCCTAGAAAAGGGGACGAATCAATAGTGGATTGATTGGAAATCCTTAGTGGGAAGCTAAGGTAGTGGATGTAGACCTTGATTAGAAGGTTGAACCACTATAAATCATCTTGTCTTTATTCCTTTTAGCTTCCACACCTCTTACACCCAAAATTCCACTTCTCCACCACTTGGCGAGCAAGAACGGTTGAAGCAATCGAGCACCTAAAAACCCAACACTTTTTTTACTACTACTTAAACTAAAATGGGCCTCAAATACAATTATACCAAAAAGAAAATTGAGAGGGGCCTCTCATACATGACATGGCTTCGTACCTGTGCATTGATATGCACCATTAACTATTTAATAACTTTGAAATCATGAGGACCTAAAGCAGGATTATTTCTTTCTGAAAATAAAATATGTTGAAACATTTTTTGTGCTTTTTTTTCAGGGTTTTTCAATTCAAAATAATAAAATTTTATTAAAGGTACAATTCGTAACACCCGGGTTTGGGGGTCGGGTGAATATAATATTAAAATAAATGTTTCGGGTTTCGGTTTCATAATTAAAATAATAAAATATTATTATGGGCTTCGTGTTTTCAAAATAATCAAAATCTATGTTGGGCCTATCTTCTAAGTCCAATCCTATGGATTTTAGGAGATGAGAGTTTTTAGCCATTTCATTAATGGCATTATGGTAATTAGGTGGACTTGCAAAAATAAAACTTTTCCCTTTACTTTTCAAACACAAAATGCCATCATCTTCTACGTCCCCACTTTTCTAACGTGAAAAACCCCTCCCCCTTCAAGTTCACTAGTCCATCATCTCCCTTGTTCTTTGTTGGTGATTTTTGAAAGGTAAAACCGTTTTGACTTGTCCTCTTCCTCTACATGATGGTACCATTAGTTTTCATAAAGCTCATAGTTTTTGTATTTTGGTGTTTTGAAAGTTTAGATTAAAAATGTAAACTTTATTATCTTTAACTTAAGCTTTCGATTTGTTGAGGTTATATATGTTGTTTACTATCCATAAGGTCCAACATAGTTGATTTTTACATGGTTTTATGGTGTTTTCCGAAATTGGGTTTTGGGGAGGTTTTTGAAGGGTTTTAAGTTGAGTTTTGGGGGTGTTTTGTGTGAGAAATTGTTGGTTAATGGTTAGGCTATGTATAAGGGTTGTTTTGGAAGCTTTTGGGAGTGTTAAAAGTGTTTGAATCAATGGTTTTGGACTGTGCTTTAGGGCTGCTCGAGAATGAGGATTTTGGGAGTTGTTCTTAGCTTGAAACATGTGTTTTGTGCTTGATTTGTGTTCCGGGTTTGCTACTTTGATTTGTGAACTGATTTGAGGTTATTTTGATTGTGTTGGGATGCTTAGAAGCAAGGATTTGTGTTGGTGAAGCCTCAGGAACGAATCCGGAACCGTTGAGAGCTTGATCGACTAGTGTGGTTGAGCTTGGAATAGTCAGTGAGTGGTTTAATGCTTTTAAAATGGTTTTGAGTATTTGGTTCAAGCATATGGACTAGGTTGGGCTTGGTAGACCCACCTAGAGTTGGGATTAGAGTGGTACCCTAATCCCAAGCTTTAATTAGAGACTTTGGTTGCACTCTTTAATTATTGTTTATGCCTCATGATGATTTGTGTTTTTTATGGTTATGTATAAATGTGTTATACATGTATGTTGAGGCATGGTTGTGATGCATTATTATATGCGTGAGGTATGGGCATGATGTTAATCATGGTGAGTATGTGCTAAGCACGTAAGTGATATTAAATGATGTTGTGGATTGTGTTTAATGTTGGCACTAGTATGCTTGGGTACAAATGATCGATCATTAGGATGTTAGTGTGCACACATGAGTCAAATGCGCGCGTGGTCTTGATGATGGTAGTCATCAAGATGGAGTACGGGTTCGCCCGGAAAACCTTCTTATATATATTAGTGGGTGATGAGTGTAATCCCATCAACGGGGTGTGAGGATGAGTGGAATCCCCTCCGCGTGAACGGTGATGAGTGTAATCCCACCGTAAGGTAATGGTTGTGTTGGATGTGAGTTCCAACATGTTTATCCGCGTATTCGAGTCATAGCTAGGTGCCAATATGAGTTGATATGTGTATCAATATGATATGGAATGTGATTCCTGTATGAATTATTATATGTGTTTACATATGATGTGGATTTGAGCTTGTTGAGCATGGCATAATATTGAATATATGTTCATGCATCATGTGTATTTTGGCTCATGAGGATTGAAGGTAAGATCATGCATTTTACCTTGGTTGTGCTCGTTCTTAGACCCTGCATTGTCGAGGTTTGTTTTTAATGAGCTTACCCTCACTAGGCTTTATGCTTACGCTCTCTTTTGTTCGACAATGCAGATCCGTAGTCCGTGGGTTGTTAGTGCAAGAAGGGGCCTCCAAGTGTGCTAGTTGAGCTTTTGAATCTCTCAAGTATGGATTTTATATTATATGATGTAATGGTCAAGCAATGGGACATGTATATGTTGTTTGAGCTTTTGAAGTATGTTGGTATTGGTTGTTTAGGAGCATGTTAGACTCCTTTAATTGCCATGATGTTTTGGCTTTTGGATGCCATGTTTGGTTTGTAAACCATGTTTAAACTACCTACCTTAAATGCTTGGTGTTGACCTTGTGCTAGCATGTTGCCTTGAATGCATAAGTGTATGCCTTGAATGATCTTTGAATGGATGCCTATCTTATATCTTTATGAATCTTGAGTATGTTTGCAATAGGGTGCATGCCTCTAGAGTGTGTTCGTATGTTATGTTTGCTTCTTAGGGTCGTTAAGGACGTTTGGGATCTTTTGGAGGTGTTTAAAACTGATTTTGGGAATTCACAGACAGCAGGTGTTTCGAAACGGGTGTGGTTCTAGGGCCCCGTATCGAAACGTGTTTCGATACGTTTTGGCTACTGTGAGTCCCTATTTCGAAACCAGTTTCGAAACACTTTGGCTAATGGAATTGCATGTTTCGAAACGGGTATCGAAACGGCTAGGCAAAATGAGACTCTGTTCCGAAACGGGGTGGATGCGTTTCGAAACGGGTGTCTGGCTTTTAAAACTGGAGCTCGTGTTTCGAAACGGGCTTTGACTGTTTCGAAACACATGCCTGTAATTGAGCTTTTTGACATCTCCAAAGGGTTTCAAGGGTTGGGCATAGGCTCTGTTTGTTGTTGGGCTTCTCGTGAGCCTTGTTTCCGATGTCGTTTCACGCTTAAGTTTAATCAACACATCTAGATAAGATAATAAATGAAAAAGTTTTTCCTAGGGTCGGTAACCGGAGTGGAGCCTTAACGGGTTTCATCTTGGTTATCCCCGTGTAGCCCACTCGAATCGGTCAAGCGTCCGGACCGGGACGAGGGGTTACACAATTATTACTCTATCTTTTAATTAAATTCTTAAAAATGATTAAATAAATTAAAAGTATAATGTTATAATTTATAAAAATAAAAAATAGTTCTTTTAATTTATTGGGGAACCAGGCACTAGGGTTTATTATTGGAGAAGATGAAGTTAGATTAAATATTAGATAAAGATTTGATAAAAAAATTATACTTTTAATTTATTTAAATATTTTTTTAAAAATTAATTAAAATTTAAAATAATAATTATTTTTTTTAATAAAATGTTACTCCTTTTATCCCATTAAATTTGTCTTTTATTGACTTTTTTGTCAAATTCTTTTTAACTTTGACTCATTGTTATTTAAAATTTATTATTGATAGAAATATGAAAAATATATTTTATAAACATTCGATCAAGTATTTTTGAAATATATTTTCATAAAATTTAATAATTTAAATATTTAATATAATCATGGTTAAAGTTTAAATTTTTTTACTTTTAAAAAGTCAACGAGGGACAATATTAATGGGACGAAAGAAATATTATTTTGAATAAAAAAATCTGAAGAAACCACACAAAAAGTGTTTTAACACATTTTATTCTAAAAAAAATCACACTTTAAGTCTTCATGATTTTAAAATTTATTAAAATAATTAATTGTGCATATTAATGCATATGATTAATGGTACATATAGTACATGATGTTTACTCTAAAATTCATCCTTAATTGACATGATTTTTAGTGTATTGTTTATGAAGGCCTAAGCTTAAGTTTGCTTAAGTACTTATTATCTTCTGATTTAAAGATTTGAGTAATTTAACTATTATATAGAAAATTGAAATAAAATAAAAATATATTTTGAATAAATATATTGACACAAAATATCTTTGAAGCAACACCGGTGAAAAGCCAACCAATATAAAAGTTTTTTAACAACAAAAAGCTGAATTTCATTAGGGATTATTATTTTATATAATGCGGGTGGAATAAAATTATTCCACACGTGATGATATTTAAGAGTTTAAAGTTTTAATTCAGTATTTAAGAGTTTATATTATAAAGTTTAGAATATAAAATTTAGGAGTTAGAATTTTAAAATTAAAATAAACATGTTTGTATAAATTTATTTTACACTCATAATGTATCTACTAATAACACTTTAGTTAAAAATTATATAAAAAAAAACAAGACATACCCTACCATAAGAATTATGTCCAAAAAATGATATGTTTTATATGTATAGGGCAAATCTGTCTTTCAAAATTTGTAGGCCCTGAGATAGTGAGATTCATTTTTCTTCCAAAAAAACCCCCTACAATATTAGCAGCCAAAGCAGGCAGTAAAGTTGGACATGAAAACATGTTAAATTATCAATAATCACTGGATTTTCATGTCCCCCAACAATTCTTGTCTTAGAGAAGAAAAACATGTTGTGAGTTAGTAGCCTGCCCGAATATGATATCGAAAACGACCCATCTTTAATTTCGTATCGTATAATATATAAAATTATCGACTTTATAATTATGAATACAGAAAAAGGTTGAGACAGTACTGAGTAGGAGTGTAGATAAGACATTGGATAGATCGATTTCAACTAGACAATGATCGAACCCGATTCAGATGAATAACTTTTGAGTCGGATTTTATCCCTAATTAACCGGGTGTGATCCAAAGTTTAGGGAATGATTGTTTGACATTTAAACTCCATATTTTTTTTTAGCTTTTGAAGCAGTACAAATTTTGGTAACTTGCATATTTTTTCATCTCTTTCTTGTCAATGAATTTTTGAAGCTCCTGCTGTTTACCAAGAGCATCCTCAAGTGCCTGCATATGGAAATATGGCAAACAAAACATGTTATGTACATATGCATGCATGTATATATGTGTGTGTGTGTATGCATGTATGCATGTATGCATGTGTGTGTGCACCTTCTTAGTTTCGGATAGTTCTTTTTCCAGGACGCAGACTCTGCTTAGAGCAGCATTCAACATCTCTTCTTTGTCGGGTGGCATGACGGCTGGTTTCACGCTGAGGAGGACCACTTTCTCTTCGAGTTCGGCCATGCGCTTTGCCATGGCCAAGAATTCTGCGTTTGTGATCGGCGGTGGCAACTGAGAGGCAGGGCCTGTGATTTGCTTAGCATAGTAAACTTGACCACCACCATATATGAGGGCTTCCCTTTGTTTCTTCGGCATACTACAGGACATGCGAACCATGGCTATGATTCCCATCACGAACGCCATGATTCCTCCGAAAATGCCGCTTCCCGTTCCTTCAATAGATTTTCTACCATTCTTCACCTGGTAACTATCTGCAGTTTTGGAGAAAAAAGGTGGCAAAATAAATAATTATGTGATATTATGCTCTTAAAACTCCAGAAAACTGAACCTGAACCCTTAAGAGGTGGCATCAAGCAGGTCCGGAGTCCGGACTTTGAATCTCAGCATTTGCAACCCTTTCCTTACCCCCAAAATACGGTCTTCGATCTACTCATAGAATGTTAACAAAAATGGAAATAATGTATACGAAATTAACCTTTGGAGGCGGTAAACATGTCGTTTTCCACCGGTTTAGGCCACGAAGCATCCATACCCTTGTCAACCATAGGAATAAGTTGGTCATAGTCATAGGAACCTTGGCACCTATTCTTGATTGGAGTCTGCAAGATATAAACACATGTAGTTATGTTAACACATGGGACTAATATTAACAAAAAAAATGAAGAACTGAAACTTCAATATGAAGTTTCGAACCCCAGACTCAATCGGAGATTTCTTTACATGTTGGAAGCTTATAACTTGTAATTTCTTTTCTGTGCAAGGATAGGGAAAAGAGTTGCAGATGTTAAAATTAGAATCCTGTACTCGTTATGGGATTGCTTTACATGTTAGAAGACTAGACATCAAACTTACTTCAGGAACCAGAAACAACGATGGATTCCGTGCAGGCCATTCAGCGCTGTCCATAGCTATTTCCCTGTCGTAGGAATGAAGCTTCACGGTCCAAAACATCGAAACAAAATGTTAGGCATTCAATTTGACATCTGCAACTTGGCTATAAGTGATCGGTTACCTCTCGGCATGCTTTCTCATCGATGCCTGGCAGAGTTCTCCATTTGCTCTTGGCCTCACCATTTTCGACTCTCTGCTCATCAATGTGACAGTTGTTCATTTCATTATCCCGACAACAATGCAAGATAGATATTATTCCAAAAATCAATCGATCGATCTTTGGGTGAATACCTTTAATATTTCCGCATCGTTCCATGGACCCTTGTCAGAAACCATGCAACCTCCTTTGTCTGCACAATTGCATGTACCACCAAAAAACTCAGGTAGTTCACTGTTTAAGATCACAAAAAGAAATGCTTAAGCATAGAAAGTTTGGTAAGAAGAAAGAGCAATGGGTTCATATGTGTCGAGTAATGGTATGTGTACAACATATGGGAATGTCCGATATTTTCAAGTTTTCCCATGTATTTGAAGGGTTCTTGGAGGAGCATATCGCTGTACGAATATATTTATGTTTAGATATGCATCGGAAACAAGTGTGGTACACGCATACTTTATTGGAACGACATATCAATAGGTCGAGATGAGACTTACCTAGCATCAATAACTTCCAGCAATTTACTTTGGTATTTGTTACCCAAAACCTGGTGAGTAGTTGTTCAGCAAACAATATGGTATCAAAAGCAAATCTATTTTCAAGTGAATTTGTGATTTATGCTTACGTGGATTTTCGTAGTGGTCTTCGGGTCAAGGAACGATTTAACAGTGCTCCATAACAGCTTAAATCCAGAACCAGCATTTATGATATACATGTTGTTAAGAGTCTGCAATATATATTAAGCATTCAATTAGCTTCACCTTGACTCCGAAGACATGCAAGAGTATGACTAACTCGACGGAGAAAGTTTTATAAGGGAACTGGAGCACGCTACCGTGAGACAAAAGATCTTTTTAAGATTCTATTCCAAACTATTATATCCATGAATCTCAGGGCATACTAAACAGAGTGCTTATGGATTAATGACTTACCTCGGGATAATTGTCACCATCGATCTTCTGAAGGCGTTGAAGGAGCTCTCTAGCGGACTTGTTGAAGCTTCTAAGCCCCTGAAAGCTCGTTCATGATGTAAATATTAGAAATGCAACAAAGTTAAATTCGGAGAAATAAACAACAAAATATCTCACATACCACTCCTTCGACATCCAATATAGTCGTGTTCTGAGTAATGTGGCTTTTCGCTGCAATAGATGCAGCAGGAAACTTAACACTCAAGGTCTTTTCAAAGTCCTTTACATGGTACCTCAGATAACGGTCTACCGTTGTTACTTGAGTTAGTTTGTTCACATCGACTTGTCCAAGTCTTTCGATATAAACCGGTCGTCCAGCTTTATCAACTCCATGATATCCTTGAGGATAGTACTTTATCACCTCATCGTGTTCCTTGAAATCGAAATCCTAAACAAACGAATCCGAAACAGGAAAATTCAGATGCAAATTACAAAGATGAAACATATAGTCAATATTAATTAATATGTATATAAATATTTATACCTCCATGATTGTGTCAGTCCCAAACTCCTTCCTCCATTGGAGCATATCAGCCCACATTTGCTTTGCTTTCTCTTGATCAAATTTCCTGGCCTTCAGAAATCTGTACTCACCGGATAATGAGTAAATGTGCATCGAAGCTATGTTACTCCGACACTAATATATATCAGATATGGTGAGATTGTATACCTTAGCATCATATGATGATCATCATGTTTAGCGGGCAATAGATCGGCCGCGGTAAGTGCCTGTCGAAACGCAGCCACCGATTGTAGCTCTTTAGCATCGAGGTAATCTTCGATACACTCGGCGGACATAACTCTGCTATGTCTCCTGATTTGCTTAAGAGAATGTCTGAATTTGGTGGAGGAACTTATTGCTTTTTTCTTAAGACCCCCAAGCCTTGTCTTCTTCTCATCCTCAGAACTCTCTACATCGGATTTTTCAACAACACCTACAAAACACAACCCGTTTTGTCATTGTATCAGGCAATTGGTGTGCCATGATTGAGTCTCTTTGTTACCAAATCATACAAGCATTGTTGTATTTGTATAAAAAGATTCACACATTCGACCTTGTCGATCGACGGCTGAAGACGAAGTGCCGGCCATGAATCACAGCAACCACCTTGCTATACGTCGTTCAACACCTGGTTAGAGAAAAAGGGTTAGCCTCATATTTCCATGTCATCAAATGTAAAAACATCAAACACATAATCATCATCATCATACATAAAACCTACCAAAAACATAAAAACAACAAACACAAACGAGAAAAAATGTACAATTGTAATGACTATGCAGGATCAAAAGGAAGATGAACCATAGAAGAAGATTGAATGAGAGAAAATTGAGTACAAAATGGGAGAAATGATTACCTTTATGTGTTAAGAGGAAGAGGGTGGAAGGGATGATAATAGAGAAAAGGGTGGGGGCGAACAAATCTTCTTGAATAGATGTTTTTCTATAGAAACAGAGTTAAATCGACAGATTTAGTTCTTGTCTGGAAAATTTGTAATTTTTAAGATTCTTTTTTAACGTTTACTAATCTTGACAAAGTTCTAAAATAAAATGGCGAGAGAGTTTGGCGATTTGCATGGGACTCCATTGAAAACATTTTCCCATTTGTTTTATATCTTTAAACTGTATAACTTGTCAACTGAATCCAACCTTCTTTTTCTCTATTTAATAATTGAAATATTTGCATTTACAAGATAATATCTATTTATATTTTTGAATAATTTAAAAATAATTATAATGTAGTATTAATATATGTTTATTAATATTATTTTTTTTAACATGCATTGTATAAAAAATTGTTCAAATATATATCATCTAAAACTAACAATATTTATTTTTCCACTAAAACTACTCATATACGTTAAAGATTAACGTAACAAATAAGCTTAGAAAAGAAATATTACAAATAAGTACAGATGGGCACGGGTCGGGTCGGGCCGGGTTTTTGGCCCACCCGAACCCGACCCGAAAATATTAACCCTAAACCGACCCGACCCGACCATATCTTTTAAAAAATCCGGCCCGACCCGACCCGAAAATAAATACCTTAAATCCGACTTCGACTCCGACCCGACCCGACCTATATAAAAAAATCAATTTTAGGGACTAAATTGTAAAAAAAATATTTTTAAGAGACTTAATTGTAAAAAATAATAAATTTAAGGACTAAATTATAAATAAAAAATCAATTTTAAGGACCTAATTATAAAAAAATATATAAAAAGGGGTATTATTACAAATATCCCTAAAAAATTTAGGGGAAAATTACACTATTAGTCCCGGGTCGGGTCGGGTAAGATTTTTTCACCCTAAAACCCGACCCGACCCGACCTCACCCTACACAAAAACCCGACCCGAACCCGATTTTTTCATAAAAATACCCGATCGGGCCGGGTCGGGTCGAAACCCATCGGGTCCGTGCCCATCCCTACAAATAAGAAAAATAAATTCGAGCCAATTTAAATATTTATGGTTTTTGAAATTTTAATAAAAACAATATTGGTAAAAAATATAAATTAAATTAAATACTATAAATAAATGTTCTCTCATTTTTTTATTTAGTTTAATAGTAAAATAAGTGCACAAAGTATCATATTTTTGACTTATTTTGTTTTGGATTAAAGTGTTTAAATTTTTATTTCCTTAATTTTAAGTGTATAGTCGGTAACGACAGTTAAAAAAATTGTTATCCAATTAAAACATGACACATGTTATTTTTTATTAATTTCTTTAAAAACTTAACAATTTACAATTTTAAAAAATAGTCTAAAATCTCGAACCCAAATCTCAAAATTATCATTGCTACTGTTGTTTTAAGTGTGTCGATCGACTTAGGGATTTGAGAATATTAGGTTTTTTTGTTGTTTAAAATTTTAGATTTTTAAAATAAAATAAAACATGTCACATATCAATCATTAATTAGACGATAATTTTTTTAAATAAATCAACTTTAAAAATATTCAGACATTTAAGTTGACAAAAAAATTAGACACAAAAAAAAAATAATATGAATAATTTAGACATTTATTTTGCTATTAAACACAAACCACCAAAACCCTAGTGGTTAGAAAAAGCTATCACCTTTCCTTCTCCCCAGTTCTTGTGTCACCCCAAAGGCCAAAACTGCGCCTTTTTCCCTTCACTCCCAGCGGATACCATGGCATGTTCATCTCCTTAGATTTCTCACTCCTTTTTGTGCCATAAAAAACCCAGAATGAACTTCATTGTAGATTGGTAGCTAACTTGGTTTTGGATTGTTTTTGCAGGCCCCAAAGAAAGACAAAGCCCCTCCTCCTTCCTCCAAGCCAGCAAAGTCTGGAGGTGGCAAGCAAAAGAAGAAGGTCATCTTTTAAATTATATGTTTCCTTCACTATTTTTGGAGTTAGATAAGATGTGGGTTTTTGTTTGTTTGTTTGTTGTGAGAACAGAAATGGAGCAAGGGAAAGCAAAAGGAGAAGGTGAACAATATGGTGTTGTTTGATCAGGCTTCTTTCTGAAGCTCCTAAGTACAAGCTCATCACTCCCTCTATTCTCTCTGATTGTTTGAGGGTACCTCTCATTTTTGCCCCCTTTTTTTATGTTCCTTCTGTGTTGGATTGTTTTGCTGGGTGACTAAGACTGGGAATTTTGTGTGTTTTAGAGTGCTATGCCCCATTCCATACATAGATACTTCTAGGGAAAATAAAGAGTTGGAGCTACTTGCCCTGCAGTGTTCATTGTTAAAGATTGCTTAGATATAGGAGATTGAATGGATTGTTGTCTGATTAATGTATGTAGAATTGTAGATTCTGTGGAAAACATACACTTTCATGCAAATTGCAAAGTGCATGTTTTTATAAGGTTTTCCTGCTAAAAGAGTTGGATGCTGGAGACATGGGTATACGGATATGATCCTCTAGAGACTCAGAATACATGGAAATCTAGGGGAAAATATGAACATACCTGCACATCCCACATCCGTTATCTAGTCCGAGTAACATAGGTCTCGATTCGGTTGTTCTTTTTATCTATATGGAAACTGTATTCTGTTTGTTGATTTTGGTTTTTGCAGATCAATGGATCGCTTGCAAGGAAGGCTATAAGGGAATTGATGGCAAAGGGGTTAATTAGGTTGGTGTCTGCTCATTCTAGCCAGCAGATTTACACTAGGGCAACAAACACCTAAATCTTTGCTTAATTAGCTGTATGAGGTATTACTTTTTTCGGACTTTGTTGCCATACTTTCGGACACTATCTTTGAGTTCTTCTGAATTTTGGTTCCCAAGTGAGCTGTGGTTCCAAAAGCTGGTTTGAAGGCAAAAGTTGTGCTAAACAGCTAGCTTTTGGAGGAAAAACTGCTTTTAAAAAGTGATTTTCAACTCAAACGCAAAAGCTAAAATTTTTAGCTTTTGCGGTTGTAAAAGTGATTTTGAGAGACAAATTACAAGTTTAACCTTCATTTGTTATTATGTTTATTTATAATTTATAAATTTATAATTCTTTACTATATAATTAATAATTATTTTTTTAATTTTAAATAATATATATTTGTTTATGTCAAATTTTTATAATAAAATATGTCAATTTTGTTATAATTTCATAGAACACGTATAATTGTTAAAAAATATATTTATTAATAAAAATATTTTTATAATAATTTAAGCTGGTATATTTCATATATTATACATCAGAAAATTTGAATATTATTTTTTATATATCTATACATACAAATATATATAACTAACAATATCATGTCCAAAATGGTCATTTATCTTCTTAAAAGTACTTTTTGACAGCAATGATAAACACTAAAATCTTACAACAAACTTTTTAAAATCCCTTTTCAAAATCTCTTTCTAACATCACTTTTAAAAATCACTTTTTAACAGCAATGCTAAACTGACCCTTAGTGTTTTTAAGATGTAATATTTTGTGGAAATGAGACTGTAGAAACTCTGGGAAGCATTGTTTGTAGAATACAGGTAGAAAGATGTAGGATTGTGAAATGATTTGGAAAGTACAAGGATTCTCTGTTAGGTAACGCAGCTTGACCGTCAAAGAGTTCATCCAATGTAGGTCGGGAATGAAGAACAATCCCGATGTCTTTCAAGACAACGGCCAGATAATCATGAGTTGCATCTGTTTATGGTCGGAAATGAAGAACAACTCGGATGTCCTTTTCCTTCATAATAATCAATCATCTGATTGTTTCACTTCGTTCACTAATTATCTAATCTCATCAAGCAAGATAGAACTTTTGTAGATGCACAAAATAAATTATCGTTGCCGGGGCTTTGAGTGTGGTTCGCACCGGAGAGCCACTGAATAAATTAACTGTTTTGCGTTGGTCCTTTTGAAGTTTATCTTCGAGATACGGTTGATTGGCATGGCAGCGCAAAGTGAATTGTTCCATTGGGTGATAAAATCTACCGATTGGAATCTATTTTTTTTCTATGTTGCACTGTTACATATACAAATATGGATATGAGTATAAAAATAGGGATGAGAAACGACTAGAGGTGGTAAATGGTAATTTGGTTCAGTTTTGGTTCGAGTTGTTTTGGTTCGGGTCATTTCGGGCATGATATTATTCGGTTCATATTCAGTTTCGGTTCGAATTTAGTGCGAGTCTATGGTGATTCGAGTCTTATCGGGCCGATTGATTTCGGTTCGGGTCAACGAGAGATCGGTCGGTTTTAATCGGGTGTTTAGGTCAGGTCAATTTTTACACGCTATATATGGCATTATAAAGCCAATATATTTAACTTTTTGGTGAATTGTGCAGCTATTCACATCTCATCTTTATTTTTTAATATCTTTTCTTTATTTTGGGCTGTCTTCAGTTTGTTGAAAATCGGTTCAAGTTTATTTCGGTTCAACTAAAATTTGAGTTAGTTTCAGTTTGGTTCAGTTTATTTTAGGTTTCAGATTAAATTTTGAGTCATCATGTTCGAATTGATAGGGTCTAGGGTCAAGTATGCTAGGTCTAGAAACGACAATTTCTAAAATTATAGGGCATGAGTATAGTTAGGGGTGTGTAAAAAAAATCTGATACGACCGACCCGTTTATTCATTGATCCGAAATTTTGGATATCTGATCTATTTTTTATTTTTCGGATAATTCAAATCAGATACTGATAGCTATTTCACATTCAGATATTTGATTATTCGAAATCTGAAAATTCAATTTTTTATAGATATGAATCTTGTTATATTCGATATTTTTACTTGTTATATATGAAAATTTGAAATTTCTATGGATACTTGTTATATTCAATAATTTGTTGATTGTTATATTCAAAAACCCAAAATTTTCATGGATATGACTGTCAAATTAAAAATTACTTAAATCAAGTCATAAATTCGTATATTCATACATCTAATTCGAAAATTTGATATTTGTTTGGATCGGATATAGATTGCTAAATTGCAGATCCAAAAATTTCAGATATTCAAAATTTTGGATCATATCAGATATCTGAAATGTACACCCCTAAGTACATAAAAAGTAAGGTAAATATAAAATAAATTTTATATTTAAAAAAATGTAAAATTAAAGACATAAAATAATTATATGAGCCCAATATCACACATATTTATATATTTATAGTTGGATTACATGAGCAAATAAAAGTAAAAAAAAAACAAAAAAATAAAAAAAATATAAGAGAAATGAAGAATAAGAAAAAATAGGAAAAAGAAATGCCGGGTAGTGCCCAAATTATACCTTATATGTTTATGGTAAGTAGACTATCAAGTATTAGGGGTGGGCAAAAAAATCGATTATTCGGTCTCGGTAGATTTTTACCTGAAATTAGTTCCGGTGGGATCGGGACCAGATCCAAAATTTAGGTTCCGATTATAATCGAGACTGGGACTGGATCCTGTTTTTTTGGACCTGGTACCCGATGGGTACCCAATGAGACCAAGACCAGTACCAGGTATTGGTCTGATACCGAATGACATTGAAGAGGTTGAAAACAACTGAAGTCTCTCATTTATTTTTCTTTATGTATGAATATTATGAGTATGACTCGTTTTAAGACTTCAACCTTCAAGTCTACAATATTCTGACTTTGTTATTTAATATTATTATTGATGGTTGAAATTTTTTTCTACTGCTCAAATTTTATTAATAATAGAGTAATTGATCGGGTACCCGGTATTGATATCGGTTCCCACTAGTACCGGGACCGGTTCTTGAAATTTTGAACCCGGTCTAACCCTATCAAGTATGTGGTACGACATTAGATTAAAATATCCTTGCTTCGTAGGTTTTATTCAACTTTTGTTGTTTTGTGGTCAAGATTACAACCTTTTCACTTAAAAAAACAAAACAGTTTTATGTCTTTTTTGGAGTTAATTTGCTTTGTCTGAAAACAACAGTTCCTGTAGATGTGGCTGTAATGGAGACGGGTCACACAGATTCCCCCAACTGGCTCAACTCAAACCCCACTGCTTATATAAACAGATCCTTTAATGCCAATCTCAAGCACCACCCGGCACCCACTGCTCAACTAAATCTTTGCATCCATTTTACAGGTGATATTGGTGATGGCTTCGAGCTCATTACGTTCCGAAGATTCCGGTTCATGGACCGCGAAGCAGAACAAGCTGTTCGAAACGGCATTGGCACGGTACGACAAGGAAACCCCGGATCGTTGGCACAATGTTGCTAAAGCTGTTGGTGGGAAAACTGCTGAAGAAGTTAAGAGACACTACGAAATCCTTATCGAAGATCTTGACCATATCGAGTCCGGTCGCGTGCCAATCCCGAATTACAGGTCGCGTGGTGGCGGCGGCGGCACCGGCAATGCCGGGTCGTAGTTTGCATTATGGGTCGTAGTTTGCATTATGGGTCTTAGAAGAAGTTAAAAAATTCCAAAACGTTATGTGGTCCATCTGAAAAAGCCACTTTCCTTGCCCTACAACAATCCACATGCATGCAGTCTCGAATTTGTTTCTTTTTATTTTTCTTAAAGTATTCGTGTTTAAATATTTATGTCCGATGCATATCTTATATACATTTGCAGGCTTGATGAATAGTGTTTGATTTTATTGTGTGTTGAGGTTGGAATTGTTTATTTGTTGTAATTTATATTATCTTCCCATGAAGTCTGTGTACTGCTGCTCAATATATGGTTGAGAAGGCTTATCAACCTCCCCTTTCATTTTTATTCTAAATAAATGTAAACTTCTATTTTCTCACATTAAAAAATTCTTTTTCATGCAGTAAGCTTTGTCATATATTTAGAACATTTTTTTTCAATTATGTCATAAAAATAACTCCTCTAATGTTTTTATTATATAAGTATTGGTTTTTACATTGTCCTCAAGGAAGGTTCTATGGTCTAGTGGTTAGGACATTGGACTTTGAGTTCAGTAACCTGAGTTCAAATCTTGGTGGAACCTTGTTTTTCGGGAGAAAAATGTTCTCTAATGTTTGATTGAATAGTTATTTTGGACCATATTTTGAAGCAATTTAGCCTTCAACGTTTTATTTTGGGTCAAAATGGCTCTTACTTAAATGAAAACTGTTAGTCAACTAAAACTGAACAACTTGAAATAACTTGACAGAATGACACGTTAGAAGAAAAAATATTTTATATTTTATACAATTTTATAAAATTATTTCTAATACGCATAAGGGCTATTTTAACCCAAAATAAAACGTTAAGGGTTAAATTGCTTAAAAAAATAAGGTCTAAAACGATTATTCAGTCAATATATTATGGGCATTTTTAACATTATATTTTTACAAACAAAAGATATGAAGTTTTAAACTACATTAAAGTATTGTTTTTAATTAAATTTAAATAAAATATCCGAAAATCATTATAGATTATCAAATTTAAACAAATTATTGAAATGTTATTTAAATCAACACTGGATTTAGATTTCTTAATTGGTCCATTAATAAATTTAGACTTTTAAAATAATCTTCAATAAATAAAATTAATTTTTTCGGTATTTAATTCAATCATTTTTTAATAGAAAGTTCACTCACTAACCAAGTTCGATAGATGATATTGCTGATAACTACACAGAAGCTTTGCTTAGTCTTACATATTGTCACGCCTGAGAAGAAATGAGGACACTAATCCTATATCGATTTTTTTAAAATATATAAACAGTAATACTGTATATTATATCAAACATATCTTTTGAGAAAAGAGTAATAGCCCTATAACATGGTGCTCGTACATAACATAATCAAAAATATGTTCTCGACTTAAATTGTAATTGAGATATTCAGATAACTCATTGCTATACAAAAGGAAATCACTTAGCCGATTCAATGGCTGCATGCGTTTGGTGCGCACAAACAATTGGGCTTGTATGAATTTTTTTCTCCTCCGGATGAAATATTATATATTTTACATGATGATATAAATGACGTGTTTCATATGCGAGTCTCTTTATTTGTTTTCCTTTTTCTTGTAACAAAAATAAAGATAAAAATTTTCGGCTCTTTTTCGGTGCTTTTATTTATGCTTCAACACTAAAAAAATATTACAAAATTAAATTTCAAATCCTAACCCTAAATTATAAATTTAAACTCTACATCCAATACCCTAAAAATACACCTTACCTTAAATTTTCTAAACTCTAACCATAAACCCTAACCTAAAACTCTAAACATAATTTTGAGCGTAGGACATAAGTAGGGGCGCCGAAAAAGGGTAGAGAATTTACATCCAAAAATAAATAAATGACAAATTTTAATAATGAAAACTAATATATTGAAAAAATTTATCTAATCTGAGAAAGTAGAGGTTTCCATTTATTGAGAATAAGAATGAAAGTATCTCAATCAGTACATAAACTAAATAGGAAAGAAAATATGGGAAAATAGAACAAATAAACAATTCCAATTCCATCCTCAACACACAATAAACTCAAACAATGTCTATTGATCAAGCCTGCAAATGTATTCGGTAGCCACCTTTCGTCCACAGTTATTTAGAAGAAGGGTCAACGAAATCGGAAGGTCGATGTTAATGACGAGGACCCTGGCTCTGAGTGCAGTGCATGGGCAAACTGCAGCTTCAAGATCAGCCAAACCTTCGATTAGGCTACAACATGGTTTTGTAGGCACATTACCTACCTCAACACTCACCAAACCCAACACATCAACACACACTCTGAGATTTAGGGGATTGCATGTTCTGGATCGACCCTGAGTTAGGGACCGCAACTCTGGGATGAATAACGACAGGGTTTCTAGAACTTGTTGCACATGAAGAACCATTTAAGTCATTAGCAACAGTTTGAGAGCTTGCCAAGGCAAAGAAAAGAAGGTTGAGGGAAATAAATAAAGAAGTGTGTGACTGTAACATCCGGGTTTAGGGGTTAGGTGAAAATAATATTTTAATATTATCTTGGGTTCGGTTCTATGATTTAAATAATGGCCCGGGTTTGGCTTTCAAGATTTATTTAAATTAATGATAGACTAAGTTTTGGAATTAAAACCCCAAATGACTATGGAAAAATATGTCCTTGTGAATAACCCATTTCATTAAGGGCAAATGGGTCATTGGACTTTCAACTTAAAACAAAATAAACCAAAAACCCCATCTCTTCACTTTCTTCTTCTCCCTCCACTTTCAAAATATCAGACAAAACCTCCCCAAGCCATTGGAGCTACTGTTCCATCATCTCCCTTCTTCATTTCAACTCCGTTTTGAAAGGTAAGAGTACTTTTGACTTCTCCTCATCATCCCCATTCTAAAAGTACCATTCATTTTCGTTTTCATGAAGTTTTGAGAAAATAGAAACTTTGAAAATCTTGATTAAAAATGGTGTCTTTATGTTGCAAAATTAAATGTTTTGATTTAATATGATTAGTAATGAAGTATAGAGACCAAATGATACTACATATATGAATTTCGGGTGTTTTGGACCAATTTTCGGAATTGGGTTTTGAGAGGGTTTTTGGAGGGTTATAGAGTCTGTTTTGGGGTTGTTTAAGGTTGGTTCTTGAGGGCTGTAGGTAGTATGATATATGAGGATCATTTTGAATGAAATTGAGGCTTGTTTGGGTGCTTGAAATGGAAGAAATCAGTGGGTGATAGAGGCTACTAGAAAATTCTGTTTTGTGACTTTGTTTGGGGTGTTAAATGCTTGTTAATGTTAATCCGGGTTGTTTCCGATGATGTGTTATTGATTCGAGCGTTTTGGTTGTGTTTGAGATGATTAGAATTGAGCTTGGGCATCGGTGAAGCATCGGAAGTGAATCTGGAGAGTTGAAGGGTGTGGCTTGCTTGGTCTTGTGCTTGGAAGCTTAGGTGAGTGGTTGATTTCTTTGAATGATTTTAAATTAGTAAGTTCGAGTATGTGGACTAGGTTGGGCTTGGTAGACCCACCTAGAGTTAGAATTAGGGTGGTAGCCTAATCCTAAACTTGGTCTAAGCCTTTGGATGAACTCAATTGGATGATTGTATATGCCTTGTATGCCATGTGATATGAATGCTTATGTATATTGTTTTATACATGTGAATCTAGGCATGAATTGTATGGCTTAAAACATGTATGGTGATGGTTCATGGTTGTGTCCATGGTGAGTACGTGCTAAGCACGGAAATGATTGAAATGAGTGATGTGGAATGAGTAAAATATTGGCACTAGTATACTTAAATACAAATGATCGATCATTAGGATGTTAGTGTGTACACATGAGTCTAAAAGTCGCGCGTGGCCTTGGTGGCGTTGAGTCACCAAGGAGGAGTATGGGTACGCCCGGAAATGGTATTTAAATATAGTCGGTGATGAGTGGAATCCCATCGACGGGGTGTGAGGATGAGTGGAATCCCCTCCGCGAGACCGGTGATGAGTGGAATCCCACCGAGGTAATGTGGTTGTTGGATATGAGTTCCAACGAGTCTATCCGTGTATTTGAGTCATAACTAGGTGCCAATGGGGATTGATATGTGCATCGAATGCGTTGTGATTTATGAGCTGTTTGTGTGTTTAAATGTGATTACATGTATGGTAGTGTTGAGCTCATGATTGTGGCATATATGTGATATATTGCTCATGCATCTATATCTTGTGGACTCTTGGTAATGTGAGTTGCTTGGCTAGATCGTGCTCGGACTCTGCAGTGTTGAGGTTTGTTTTTAGAGCTTACCCTCACTAAGCATCATTGCTTACGCTCTCTTTGTTCAACATTGCAGATCCTTAGTTCGTGGGTTGCTCGGGCAAGTGGAGGGCCTCCAAGTGTGGTTTTGGACTTGAGTTCATCAAGTATGGTTTTTGTTAAGTCAAGTAATAGTTTAAGCAATGGGATGTGTTGGTTGTTGTTGGTTGTTAGGAGCATGTGTAGACTCCTTTATATATATTGCTTTTGCATGGTTGTGTTGCCATGATGAATGTTAAGACATGCCTATGTACTTGCTTGAAGGTTAGCTTATGCCTTAAGAGTTTTACATGTGTTTGAATGTGGGTTGAATGGATGCATGATATGGATTGTTGCCTTTGTGTTATACATGTTTGAACCTTGTTGAAGCATGTTGGTATTGTTAGTAAGCCTTAGAATGTCTTGCCATGAAGTTGTGTGGTGTCTAGGGGATGTTTTGGGGCATCCTTGTGCCTCAAAACAGCCCAGAAAAGTCTGCAGACAGGGGGTGTTTTGGAACGGGTCCCCGTGTTCCGAAACGGCCCCTGTGTAAATGGCCTGCCGTTTCGAAACGGATGAGAGTCGTTCCGGAACGTTTTCGCTACTCGAATTTTGAGAAATTGGCGAGATGAAGCCGTTCCGAAACGGACCCTTGAAGTTCCGAAACGGTCAAATCTCGTTGACCACGAGATACTGACCGTCAAGGTCGTTCCGATACGGGTCACCCCTGTTTCGGAACGGTCACCTTGTGGTTGACCCAGGCCCGTTGACCAGGTCAGGGCGTTTCGGAACACCCTATAGGTGTTTCGAAACGGCCTGCTATAATGAAGAAAAAATGGACTGTTTGCTTTTGTTTGGTCGGTAGACGTTTCTTTGTTTGTAATCTTCCGCTGTTGCGCTTCACATAGGGACTTAATATGCATCTAGATAAGATTAAAGTTAAAAGAAATTTTTGGGTCGTTAACCGAGGGGAAGCCTTAAAGGGTTTCGCTTCGGTTTTCCCCGTGTGGCCCACTCGGACCGGTCATCCGACCAGACCGGGACGAGGGGGTTACAGTGACGCCCCATCCTTAAGCACCAAGGCCAACCGAGGCCAAATGAAGAACTTTGGGCATGCACAATGCACCCATGGGCGTTTTAAAGCAAAGAATGAGCCAAAAAAGGTCCTAGAACGCCCCAGAGAGGCCTACACCTCTCTTGTAACGTTTTCACAAGGTTCTAGGAGGTTCCAAGACGCTCCACAACCATCTAGGCTCACCCAAAAGGGCCTAGAAGGCTCGGGAAGCTCGGAGAAGCATCGGGACAACTCCGAAAGGCTCAGGACTAGTCTGGACACCTCTGGAACATTCTAGAAGACTATAGATTAGTGTAGATCTATAGGGAATTATCTAGAATACTAGAGACCTATGTAGATAAGTATGGACTTATCTAGAATAGTTTAGGCCTTTAGATATTTTGGGAGGCAAAATAAGGACCGTTGGATCAAATCAATCTCCACCGTCCATTGAGGAGGTGGGAGCCTATAAATAGGCTAGCCATGTACATTTGTAAAACCATCCCAGAAATCCTTCAAAGCTCTCTTGTAAAGCTTTCTCCTAGCTTAATAAAGCTTCACTTTGTAGAACTAATGTTTTGATATAATAATTAAAAAATGTTTTGGACTAATTTGAAAAGAATTTAAAACTTGTTTTAAGTCCAAACAACTTGAATTTATGTTTGAGGTATTTTAAGAGATTTTTGGCAAAGATTTTTCATGTTTTTAATAGCCAAACTTGTGTTTTCAAAGTACCCGTATCGATACGGTTGTACCCGTACCGATACCTTTTTGCCCCAGTTTGGCCACTGTCAAAACCCGTATCGATACAAGCCTTTTCCGTTTCAATACGGATCGAGATCGTTTCGATACGCCAGGTAAGCGTACCGATCTCCTTTCAACCAACCCCAACGGCTATTTCCCAACGGCCATTTAAATGTGAACTCGTACCGATACGCCCTCAAGTGTATCGATACGCCTAGGCTGGCAAGAGCCCAACGGCTAGTTCCTCATGAAGTCCGTACCGATACGGTTCCACGCGTATCGATACGGATAGCTGCAGAACATCATTTATGAAGGGAAATAAAGTCCTCAACGGCTCCAAATCATCCCCAACGGCTAGTAACGACCACAAACTCAATTGGGAGTATAAAAGGGACCTCCAAGCATCAAGAACAAGTTAATGCTTCAATTGCTACAACATTATGATGTCAAAATTTGTCTAGAGCTTAAATTGTTCATTTCTTGCTTAGACGACACTTGTGAGCTTACATTGTTAAATTTGCTCAAGTGTTTAGGTTTTGGGTGAGAGCTTAGAATTGCAAACAAACACCTTTTAGAGGGATTTCTAGTTTGCTAAGTCTTTCTTTGTAAAGAGAGTGTTCCTTCAAGCTTTGGGTAGAAAGCTTTGAAGGTTGTAACGGTTTCCTCCTAATCCTAGAAAAGGGGACGAAATTCTTAGTGAATTTGTTGGAAATCCTTAGTGGGGAGTTAAGGTAGTGGATGTAGACCTTGGTTAGAAGGTTGAACCACTATAAATCCTTGTGTCAAATTGCCAAATTTTCACCTCCCACTAAAACACCCAATTATCCAACTTCTCCACACTTGGCGAGCAAGAACAGTTGATCGAATCGAGCCCCTAAAATCTCAACAATTGGTATCAGAGCTTGGCTCAATCGAAGGGGATTCAAATCCTATTGAGAAGATCCGGCAAGCTCGATCAACGTTTCACCAACCGGCTCAATGGCACAATCAATCGACAAATCGTCTTTCTTCGACGGAAATCACTATGCCCATTGGAAGACAAAGATGAAATTCTTCTTGAAGTCAAGAGATTAGAAGCTATGGGACATAGTTGAAGATGGTCCGTTCGTGCCTCAAGAAAGCAAAGCGGAATGGAGTGCCGACGATCGCAAGAAGATGGAGCTTAATTGCAAAGCATTGCACATGCTCTTTTGTGCATTTGGCCCATCCATCTATGAGAAGATGTCTTCTTGTGAGAGTGCCAAGGAGGTATGGGACAAGCTGGAAGTCACATACGAGGGAACCAATGAAGTCAAGGAGACCAAAATTGGGCTCCTAACCTTAGAGTATGAGAACTTCGAGATGGATTCAGAAGAGAACATCGAGAAGATGTTTGATAGGTTCTCCACTATCACCAATGGTCTTAAAGGTTATGGAGAAGCCATCCCGGAAGAGAAGCTTGTCCGAAAGCTCATCTACTCCCTTCCCGAGTCATGGGACTCAAAGAGGATCGCCATCATCGAAGCCAAGAATCTCAAAACCTTGAAGCTTGATGAACTCATGGGGTCTCTTCTCACTCACCAAATAATGAAGAAAAACAAAGAAGAGGAGAAGAAGAAGGAAGAGATTAGAGCGATGGGGAAGAAGAAGATCATGGAGCTAGGCATCAATGCTAGTGTCGTAGCTCTCAAATCCTCCACATGCCATCATGTAGATTCAAGTGAGGAGGAAAGTGAAGATGAAGAGATGGCCTATCTCTTCAACAAATTTGCCCGGTTCATGAAGAGCAAAATTGAAAAATCCAAGCATGAATCGATGAAGAAGATGAAGGACTCCCACAAATCCAAAAAGATGGGTTCATCTTCAAAACAAGCATATGTGGCCACATGGAGTGATGAAGACTCCACCGATGAAGAAGTAGCACACATATGCTTGATGGCCCTCAATGAGGGGGAGGTAACTTCTAACTCATCTATTTCAAATTCTTATACTTTTGATGAGTTACAAGATGCCTATGATGATTTGCTTTTGGAATTCAAGGCATCATTTTCCAAGAACAAAAAGTCGATTTCAAAAATGAAAATTGAAAATGATTTGCTTTCCAAAACAAATCTTGAACTTGAAGCAAAATTGAAAGATTTTGAACAAAAATGTCTTGATTTACAAAATTTGCTTCTTAAAGTTCAAAAAGAAAAAGATTTGATTTCCAATGAACTTGAAAAGAAAAATAATTTTGGAAAATCAAACTTTTATGTAAGACAATCTAGTGCCCCTAGATTTGTGAATGGAAAATGTTTTAGAAGTGTTTGGGTCCCAAAAGGACTAACCACTTCAACTAAAAAGATGAAATTGAAAAATGGATTCTTAAGGGGACTAAATTTTGTGCTACTAATGTCTATGGATCCAAAGCAATTTGGATACCAAAAATTACTTGATTGTCTTTTGCTAGGTGTGATGGAGAGTGATCAACAAGTCAAACTTTGAGGGGGAGCTCCATGCACACATAGGAAGAACACTTGAAAAAGGAAGGCTTCACATCCTCCCTTGAGTTCAAGTGTGGTAAAATCTAGTTGTTTTTGTTTTCATTTGATTATTTTTTAATTAAGTCAACTAGATAATCATATATGTTTAACTAACATTCTTATGATGCTTTGAGTAAGGGGGAGCCAATTTTAAACCAAAATTCTAAGTGTGTCAATTTTCCCTACCTATATTGTTATTTTGAAACTTAATATTTTAAATTCTTTTTGATATAACAAAAAGGGGGAGAAATGGTTTGAAAAATTGAATTTTCAAATGAATAAGGGGAAGCTTTATTTGATTTCATATCTTTAATCTCTTATTCACATTTTTAAAGTTAAAGGGGGAGAATCCCAAACAATTTTTCAAGTAAGTTTTCTTATATCAAAAAGGGGGAGATTGTAGAACTAATGTTTTAATATAATAATTGAAAAATGTTTTGGACTAATTTGAAAAGAATTTAAAACTTGTTTTAAGTCCAAACAACTTGAATTTATGTTTGAGGTATTTTAAGAGGTTTTTGGCAAAGATTTTTCATGTTTTTAATAGCCAAACTTGTGTTTTCAAAGTACCCGTATCGATACGGTTGTACCCGTACCGATACCTTTTTGCCCCAGTTTGGCCACTGTCAAAACTCGTATCGATACAGGCCTTTTCCATTTTAATACGGATCGAGATCGTTTCGATACGCCAGGTAAGCGTATCGATCTCCTTTCAACCAACCCCAACGGCTATTTTCCAACGGCCATTTAAATGTGAACCCGTATCGATACGCCCTCAAGCGTATCGATACGCCTAGGCTGGCAAGAGCCCAACGGCTAGTTCCTCATGAAGTCCGTACCGATACGGTTCCACGCGTATCGATACGGATAGCTGCAGAACATTATTTATGAAGGGAAATAAAGTCCTCAACGGCTCCAAATCATCCCCAACGGCTAGTAACGGCCACAAACTCAATTAGGAGTATAAAAGGGACCTCCAAGCATCAAGAACAAATTAATGCTTCAATTGTTACAACATTATGATGTCAAAATTTGTCTAGAGCTTAAATTGTTCATTTCTTGCTTAGACGACACTTGTGAGCTTACATTGTTAAATTTGCTCAAGTGTTTAGGTTTTGGGTGAGAGCTTAGAATTGCAAACAAACACCTTTTAGAGGGATTTCTAGTTTGCTAAGTCTTTCTTTGTAAAGAGAGTGTTCCTTCAAGCTTTGGGTAGAAAGCTTTGAGGGTTGTAACGGTTTCCTCCTAATCCTAGAAAAGGGGACAAAATTCTTAGTGAATTTGTTGGAAATCCTTAGTGGGGAGCTAAGGTAGTGGATGTAGACCTTGGTTAGAAGGTTGAACCACTATAAATCCTTGTGTCAAATTGCCAAATTTTCACCTCCCACTAAAACACCCAATTATCCAACTTCTCGACACTTGGCGAGTAAGAACGGTTGATCGAATCGAGCCCCTAAAATCTTAACACACTTTCTTAAGTTCTTGTGTGTTTGCCATAGCGTTTGGGTGAGAAAGGATTGCTAACATTGTGTCGGGAGTGTTAGCGTCGCACGGATCGAGTTTGGGAGAATAAGTCTGTGACAGTTGGTATCAGAGTTTGTTCGAGACTCGGGACATGGCGAAATCGGGCAAGGACCACGTGGCAAGCTCATCTGACACGGAGGTCATGCATGAGCAACGAGGGCGCAAGGAGATGGTCGATCCTAAAGTGACGAAGCAAAGGGCCAAGTCCAAGGATATGATATCTAGCTTGGAGTCACACTTGACTCACATCAAGGAAAGCACCGGGGGCATAGGTGCCCAAGTGAACGACCTTCAAGATCGAGTAAAAGGCCTTGAGGTGGAGGATGCCGAGCTCCACACAGCCATGAAGGCCATGATAGTGAAGCTAGAGGAGACCCTGCACGTGGAGATGGGGAAAATCCGCGATCTTCTCATGTGGGAGCTCTCGAAGATTCGTGATTCTCTTCAACAAGAGCTAGATCATGCTTGTGCCCAAGTGGTGGCACTACAAGGTGACGTAGCCTTGTGCAAACGTGCTTTGGTAGCGGGGCCAAGCACTACCGTGGAGGCTAGAAGGGTCGAGGTGCCCAAGCCTCAAACCTTTGCGGGATCACGCAACGCTAAGGAAGTAGACAACTTCCTATATTGCTTGGAACAATACCTTGGAGACATTGGCATTGTGGACGAGGCTTCCAAGATCCAAACCGTGACTTTGTATCTCACCGACACCGCCATGTTATGGTGGAGGAGAAGACACTTGGACGTTAAGAGAGGTATGTGCACCATCTCAACCTTTAATGATTTTAAAATGGAGCTTAAACGACAATTCTATCCGGAGAATGCCGAAGACGAGGCAAGAGCATGCCTCCGTCGATTTAAGCAATCGGGGAGCATCCGAGACTATGTCAAGGAGTTCACAAGCTTGGTGCTTGAGATCCCCGACCTCTCCGACAAAGACTCACTCTTTAAATTTGTCGATGGACTCCAAACATGGGCCATGACCGAGTTAAGGCGTCGTGGGGTGCAAAACCTTGTCGATGCCATCGTCGCGGCCGAGAGTCTCATTGATTATTCAAGCCACAAGGAGTCCACCTCCAAGATAAAGGATGATAGGGACAGTCATGCCAATGGTGGGGGAGAGAGGAGCCATCATAAAAAGGGTTACCAGGAGGACAACAAGTCTAGGCATAGAGACTCTTCCCTTTAGAAGGGCAAGGACCGAGGCAAGTCCAAGGAGTATCAAGGCACGATGAGATCACCACCAAACATGTGCTTCATTTGTGATGGTGATCATTGGGTCCAGGAGTGCCCACAGAAGATAGCCCTTAGTTCGCTCCTAGCCAGGCATCAAGGGAGAAGTGATGCCGACGAAGGTAGTGATGCCAAGGATGGGCAAGGTGCACAGATGGGATCCATGCAATTGCTTTCATCCCTGCGATCGGTTGAAGACACTGATAGGAATGAGGGAAGTTCCATCCTCAAGGGTCATGGCGACGTGAGACATAAGCCAAAGGTCGAAGGTAAGGCCAAGTCACCGACCAAGCTTGCATAGGGAAAGCAAGGTTGTGTCAACCGGGTCAAGCCCACGAGAGGGAATCATGGCAAGGAGAAGGATAAGTCTGTGCCAACAAGGAAGGTACGCACAAGGGTGAGGTGCTACCTATGCGATGGACCTCATGTGATGAGGTCATGTCCCATAGAAGACTACTTGTTTCCATCATCAAGGGAGTCGATGGAACAAGAAGGCTTTACAAAGGCGTTGATCAAGCCAAGCCATCCAAGAGGTTGGATGAGCACGAGGGGAGCAAGGCTTCCCAGTCTAAGACGATGAGGGCCAAAGTGGTCCAACCAAGTGCACGACCCGGTGCGATAGCCAAGGGACAAGCTGTCAAGCTAAGGGAGAAGAAGAGGCGAACTGGGAGATAGCGGAAGCGTGTTGGCAACATCCCAGCAGCCCAATCGAGGCGCGACGAGGGCATCGCGAGATCAAGTAGGGGAGAATGTCACATCCCATCCTTAAGCACCAAGGCCAGCCGAGGCCAAATGAAGAACTTTGGGCATGCACAATGCACCCATGGGCGTTTTAAGGCAAAGCATGAGCCAAGAAAGGTCTTAGAACGTTCCAGAGAGGCCTACACCTCTCTTGCAACGTTTCCACAAGATTCTAGGAGGTTTTAGGATGCTCCACAACCATCTAGGCTCACCCAGAAGGATCTAGAAGGCTCGGGAAGCTCAGAGAAGCATCGGGACAACTCCGGAAGGCTCGGGACTAGTCTGGACACCTCCGAAACATTCTAGAAGACTATAGATTAGTGTAGATCTATATGGAATTATCTTGAATACTTTAGAATACTAGAGACCTATGTAGATAAGTATGGACTTATCTAGAATAGTTTAGGCCTTTAGATATTTTGGGAGGCAAAATAAGGACCGTTGGATCAAATCAATCTCCACCATCCATTGAGGAGGTGGGATCCTATAAATAGGCTAGCCATGTACATTTGTAAAACCATCCCAGAAATCCTTCAAAGCTCTCTTGTAAAGCTTTCTCCTAGCTTAATAAAGCTTCCCTTTTATTAAGTTCTTGTGTGTTTGCCATAACGTTTGCGTGAGAAAGGCTTGCTAACATTGTGTCGAGAGTGTTAGCGCCACACGGATCGAGTTTGGGAGAATAAGTCTGTAACAAGTGGGTGCCTTAACAACACTCGAAGAGATTTCCGAAATAAAAAAAGGTTTGTTGTAAGAAATCTGAATATGGTTATTACAAGATGATGGTGAAGTGAGCGAATGGGTTTTTTTTGTAGCTGGTTGTAGAGCTAGAAAATGAGAGGCACCAAGTCAGATTAATTGGAGAATTTGGATCTTGGAATATTTGTTTCCTTGGCAATTACAAAATACTTAAATCATCTCTCAACTTTGCTTTATGGTCTATTTTAATCGCTGAATTTTAAAACGATCAATTTGCACAGTGAACTTTATACATTACCTTATTTTGATCACTCCTTGATAACATGAATTATTTTATTTTTTAAAATCACATTTGGAATTTAATATTAATAAAAACGACATGTCAAAATAAAAATAATAATAAAATAATCCATGTCATCAAGGAGTGGCCTAAATAGGTCAATGTATAAAGTTCAGTGAGTAAATTGACTATTTTTAAAGTTCAGTGACTAAAATAAGTCATAGAGCAAAGTTGAGTGATGATTTAGGTATTTTACCCATATAATAATTTGAAATCTCCCACGTCTATTATGGACCGGATGATAAATATCCAAAAATAACAATGTATATTTAATTGATTTAAATAATAACACGAGTACAACGTTAGCATTGTTTACATATATAAATTATATTTGCAGACATGAATGCCACCAAGCCTAATTAAGGTTTCTGTCTTAAATTTATGTTAAAAGCCATTGATATTCTCAAACGAGAGTAATGCAGTGAGTTAGTATTTTATTTCTGCTCAGGCAGTTTCCGTAATGGATTGGAGACGACCAAAATATTTATTTGTAACATCTTTTATCCGACAGAATTCCGATGTCACAATAAAAAAATAAACATAAAAATCATCTCATGCATAATTATAAATGAGCAATTTAACATAATCTTCAAGCTTCTTGTAAAGAATTAAATAGATCAAATTTGAAAAAAATGGAAATTTACGAACCTTTTTTTGTTGTTGTAAATGGTGAATTTTATTGTCAAAAGAAAACAGAAATCTGCTATTGAATTACACAATAGACAAGATTAAAACACTACATAGAAAATGAGCAAAGGGTTTGATGTAAGAAATAGAGCAGTGGGTGCAGTTGAAGCCATTTCCGAAATCAAAATCTGAAACCGCTTATTAGAGGATGATGGTGAAGTGAGCAAAGGGTTTTTATAGCTGTTGTGGAACAACAAAATCAGATTAATAACATGAGTACAACCTTACGTTAGGCATTGTTTACATATATATTTGCAGACATGCATGCGACCAACCCAAATTAAGGTTTAAAATTATAAACTTAAAAGGTTCCACCGAGATTTGAACTCGGGTTACTGGATTCAGAGTCCAATGTCCTGACCACTAGACCATGGAACCTTAGATGAAGGATTAGATAATGTAATAATTAGATTCGTTATTTTCATATTGATGTATTTTTTTTGACCCCTGGAGTATTATAATATATCATTTCGGTACCTGAATTAAAATTATTCAATTTAACCCCTGAATATATATATATATATTAAATTTGAAAACTACAAACAAAATTCATTAAAATAATTTACATTTTTTTAAATATCAGTCTTCTAGATCTTTTTAAAATTTTTTAAAATATATTTTTAATGGATTCTCGTACAAATTTCTAATCTAACATATATTGTGTGAGATAGCTAGAGTGACCTGGATTTTTCATAACGAAAAAATGAGGCATGCACGTGCAAAACATTTGGATAGTTTCATACTAAACCGAACCAAAAAAATTTCTTCAAACACCACAATAGTAATAAGATACAACTTCAAATATTAAAATACCATTTAACCAAAAAAATTTAAAACTACACCTAGTAAAACAATTATATCGAATGTCATCTAACTTATAAAATTACTAGCTTGATGACTCGATTGGATGAAAAAGACGTGGTTTTTAAACCCTGAGCCCTTTATGTATTACATTATACATATAATATAAAAATTATACATGAAAATTTAGTAAATATATAATTTTATAATATTAAATTGAAAATTTTATTACACAAGTAGAGTGCAGCAATATTGAACATAGTGAACCAAATATAAATATACCAGATACCCATAAACTTAGATGTTTTCAACATTCATACAAACACAAGCAGCCAGCCATGGATGAAACAAGTTCAATTTTCAAATTTTCGACATTTTTTTCCTGTTTTGAATGCAAAATGTGGGCAGTCATTCAACAGCAAAAAATTGAAAGAAACGAAACCAAAATGTCTGATGCAACCATTGCTCTTCTGTGTATATGCTATAAAAACGACATGTGCAAGGCGTATTGGTTTATCCTTCGGTTCAATTACAAAATGAAAACTGGAATGACAAGAATTATCCCCATAATAATCTAATTAATTCCGAGGCGACAGATGGGATTTCGTTTGATGAGACTAAGATCGACCTGCAATGACAATCGTGCATTTATAAGTAAATTCCACCCGAAAAGAACCACTACATGGAAAGAAGAAAATGTGTTGGCATATGTATTAGTACCTTGGGTCCGAACAGATCCCTAATGTTATCGATTCCATAGAGTATCATAGTCGGCCTACGTCCATGCAAAAAAAATGAGAAATATCAAGATATAGTTCAATTTCTGTTCCTGAAAATGTCGGAAAGATGACAAAATATTTCATTCAGAGCCTTAATAGGGAAAAGACTAATCACCTTTCAAGCGAAAGACCCCAAGCAATAACACAAACATCCTCAGGGAATCCCATTGGAAGCAACATTTCAGGTCTGAACATGCCGGAATTTCCGATTTCCACCCATTTCTTCAAGCCTTCGTGATAACTGATAAAAACAAAAATGACCTATCAAATCTACATTTACCGAAAAAGTAATAAATACGTTCAGAGAAGCATGTGATGTATCACCTGAATATCTCCATGCTAGGTTCAGTATATGGGTTGTAAGCAGGCTTGAAACGCAACTTTGACATTCCTGAAAGAGATCATAGAGAAAGTATTAACTTCAATTCCATTAGTCACAGCTTCACCATCACTGCCATTCCTAAGACAGTTCTAGTAGCAGATAAACCAACCGTTTGATGATAAAGTATAAACCTTATCCAGAAACACTACAGGTTTCCATATAATGAAGTGTAAAAAACAAAACACTTGGTCCTATTTATTGCTGCTAGGGAACTCTATTTGCTGTAGAATGATAATGATAATCGTTACCTAGTCGCGAGAAAAAGTCATTCAGGACACCAATCAAATCACCAAGAGTAAGCCCGCGATCACATACTAAACCTAAAGCAAAAGAGATCACTTCCACATGTTCAGTGAATCATTAGATGTGTTCCAATCCAAATGAAGATATTAATCAGCTATTAGTGCAATAGATATCGATCCCAGCTTGGATCCAGTTAACATAATCGGAAGCTGGACTTGAGTAAATGAAGCTGGTGCAGATGCACACAACTTATAAATACCTTCAATCTGATGGAACTCTGCAAGATGAGTTCGGTCCACAGATTCATTTCTGAACACGCGATCTATAGAGAAATATCTTTTGGGGGCAAAAGGTTGCTGAAGATGAAACCATAAAGCAAATGAGCATTCAAACTCACAGGGACTAGTTAGTTAACCAACATTGAGCAGTATTCACAACTTTAAAAATCCAAATAAAAAGTTTATGAGAAAAACTTGAGAAAATAAGGGATTTTGAATTTAGGAAAAACAGCCAGTTGAAGGTGGTTGAAGATAATGAAGACAATCAAACCTTTGCTAGATCATAAAGCATTCTAGTAGAGACAGCAGTCGTATGAGTACGCAGCAGATTTTTGTTTGCTTCCTCTCTTTTCCAGTCGTACATATATCTTTTGGAACATGAATACACATATTAATCAATTAATCGATTTCATGGTCGTGAAATATGAAGGCAAAAGTACCATAAAAAGAACAGTTGCATACCCCCTGGAGCCATAACCACCAGATTCATGAACACATTTCACCAACTCAACATAATCTTCAGGCAGTTCCCTTGTAGTGGATGGAGCTGCAGATGAATGCTCCAAATTAGCCAAATGGGGAGTAGAAAATGCATCTGATAGTCATTCGGTCAATTGAAACATACCTTCCAGAAAGAATGTATCATGTGAATCACGTGCAGGGTGTTGTTGTGGCTGGAACAATGCATCAAAGTTCCAGAAGCTACAAGTGGAAACAGAAGTAAGAAACCAACTTTAGCAAACAAACTTATTCTGGTCCGACATGAAGAAAAGAAATAATTAGAATGTAAATGTAGGATTCAGGTTCCTTCCAATGAGTTTTTTCAAGGAAACTAGAGGCATGCACATGTTCTATTCTCAGGTTTCCTTAACATGTATATGTTGCTTTCTCAAAGAAGCTCCACTTGCTATCAAATATCACAGAAACAACATGAGCATACAAAAGAAAGAACTGGCCATATCAACTACCTGCTTTCAACGAAATTGTTTGTTGGCATCTCCTCAAAACTGCAGCCAGCACAAAATGAAAATATGTATTAATGTCAAAGGACTAGAAGTTGACAAACCAAATCCAGCAAAAACAATCTCAAACTCACAGAAAAGAAAAACTGTAACTTAACTTGATATTAAAGAAACAATAATAACAATGATATAACATGATTTGTGGCAATGCTTAGTAACATGCTTTTGGTCATCATAAAAAATAACAAAATCAAGGCCAGGAAGTGAGTGTTATATATGCACTATGAGTGGATGTCCATCAGTAAGTCTCACAGCACCAACATAACCATGTAAAATAAAGTATAAAAAGGGAATCTGAATATACAAGTAAGATTTATTAGCTCAAAACTCACCCCATTTGAAGAAATATGTTCTTCAATTGTTGTTTCACCTGAATATAAAATAAAGCTAAAAATTGTTAATTCCACAACAAACAAGCAGATGCCTAAGCAATCAAAAGTTACAGGTTCAATCAAGTAAAAGGCATGGGAAAACAACTTTGGAAGAGAACTATTTGCATTATATTGTGCACAAATGATGTTCACACATTGAAATATAGGTGCCACAAAGAATAACCATAATGTCCTACTCAGACCAAAAATAAAGGCAGTTTATTTATCCTCACTAAATTTGTCGTCTCTTCCACCCATTTTTATGGCAGATAAGAAATATAAACCTTTAACAATTATTTAGTTGCAAATGACTACAAAACCACAGTGTTCATAAAACTACATATATTTAACAGGCTGATATCCCCATTTGTATTTTTAAAGGTTACACATTTCCCCAAAGCTAAATGAAGTTGATAAATATATAGACATATCCTTGCCTTGTGCAATGGATGAAGATGGCCAGATTCAGCAGGCGGTCCTTTGGCGTTGAAGTTATACTCTTTGAACTCCAATTCCTTCCAGTCAGCCCTAAAAGAAAGTAACCATGTATAAATATTTGGTCCAATAAAGTCCCTCTGGAGCAAAGCACAATAGCTAAATAATAAGACAAAAATGTAAGGGATTCAACTTCATCAACAAAATTCTAACTTCACAAGCATATTTATCACGTCTATGGAATACCTCTGAAGATTCTCTCGAGTCAGATCAGTAGCAACTTTCTTTCTTTTAGGGGCATAGTTGGGCCCTTTTCTCACTGAGTAACCTTTCCATGTCCTAAAACAAGGTGTAATTGGGACACTATCAGTAATGTGAACAAAATACACATGCACTGAAAGAAAATCGAAAATGCGTGCAAGGGGCTCGATGATCACTGTGCAACAATAAGCTTCCTTGCTTTAAGTGAATTAACATCATCTTTGCCGATTTCCTGAAGTAAAAGAAATCAACTTTAGCCTCTGATTTGAAAGGAATAAGCAAAATTAAACCCATTCACATCGATTCAAAATGAACCACTCATACAATAAGCTTAAAGCAAAACAGAGAGAGACATGTAACTTATTAAAATGGTGAAATACCTCTCCATTTTGTACTCTAATAAGCAAATCCTTGACTTTGTCTTCAACATGTTGAACCTAAAACAAAGCAAAAACTGCACTGATAAATAACATATTTACATAAAAAAACGAGCACATTCATGTACATCAACCATAAACACTCTTTACTTTTCTCGAAACTTGCTTTCCCATGTCGACCCATTTGTTTTTCCCAGCTTGTGAGCACCCAATTTTGAAAACTGAAGGCTCGAGCTTTTTCTGCAACAAACGAACAGATTTGCATGTTAGGGAAAGAGCTTAGAAACCCATAGATCCACACAAAGAGTTAAAAAAACGAGCAAAACTGACCAGTAGCTCATCTTTAGAAATGGAACCTTCTTGAGGGACGGCTAAGAAGAGTTGAACTTCAGGAGAGCCATCGGCGGCATATTTTTTGCCTTCGTCGGTGAGAACCCAACTCTCTCTTTTGATGTCTTGAGCATCGATGTAGCGGAAACCGTGGAGGCTCTTGATGACGTTGACGACGTCGTTGTGGTGGAGACCGTGTTGGGAGGCGAATTGCCCTGAATCCGGAATCTCTTCGGCGACGGCCAAGTAACCTAGTATTGCATCTTCCGCCATTGCTGCTGCTGCCGCTATTGTTTCGAGTTTACTCAATGCGGAAGTCGCACACACCCCAAACGCTGAATCCGTTTGCGTTGCGTCTGGCTGGAACAATTTTTAGGGCAAAAATGGTAATAGTCAATGGCTTTGGGCTTCACTTTGGGCTCTTTCTCTGGTTTTTCTTGATGGGTTATAAATGTGGTTTAAATCGGTTCGATTTGATTAATTTTTTTAAGGGTAATCTTCATCAGTGGTCCCTTTCGTTTAGGGTGTGTTTTATTTTGGTCACTAGAATTCAAAAAAATTATTCTGGTCACTTACGTTTAAAATCGTTTCTATTTTGGTCCCTTAGCCGTTAGTCTCCGTTACTTTAAAAAATTAGTTTCTAATTTAACCTCCAAACTTTCAAAATTTCATTTTTCATCATCTTCTCCAAAAATTATAAAATTAAAGCCCAATAAAATTAAATCAAAGGTTATAACCCACCACTACAACCCATTCCCCCAAGATTAAAACCGTCAACTTCCACTGCAAGAGCTTTGACAACGATGCTCATAATCTTTGCATTGCTTATCAGAGATATAGTTTAACTATTCTCTAGACTTTGGGGAGGGAAGTGGCTGGTTTGTTTTACTCGCACACACACTGCTACAATTTAATCATAATAGCTAGTTTTGAAATTTTTTTTCCTACTTTTGTTGCCATGTAATTTAGTCCTGCACTGGAAGAGATATTTCTAAAGTATAGAATCTGCTTGGATTTTAGCTTTCCCTGAACCAAATAAACAGAACAATAGTAGTGAATAATCATGAGCGATAGCTACGAATAGTGATAAAAAAGAGAAGCTGGTAGCTAATGGAGAACTTTGTTTAAGGTGGTTTCATTTCTTATGAAGTTGAAGTTTTTTTTTATTTGTTGAATTATCGAAATTTAATTTTGTGCACTGCTAAATAGCTTATAATTTCAATTTTACTTCTGTTTTTTTTTTTCATTATCTCATTGAATAGAACCTTCATCCTGTGATTCTATTTGAGATTATAGATATCAATCTATCGGTATTTGGTACTCTTTAACACTTCTTCATATATGCAACAGTTGTTCAAAAGCTAGAATGATTTTTAACCATTTTATTTTGTTGTCAATGGTACACATACCAAAGACATGAAGCATACTTAAATGTATGTTCAAGGAGCAACACGTAAAGTATAATCTGATTATTGTGATATTATCTATGATATTTATGTATAATGTAACTCAAATCATCAAGAAAATAAGGATCAAACCAAACCAATATCCAAACTATCATATTACAATTTTTTTTCTTGCGCGTGTCGTGCGCGCGTGCGAAGGGAAAGGCATAGTTGCTGAATCTTCAACATCTAAGTAAATTGAGAAATGATCAGCGTTGTTCTTGTTCCTCTTGGGGTAGATAACAATTATCTTGCCAAATAAGTCTGTAAATCTTGGTCATGGTAGATGTAAATTAAAGCATAAACAACGACAACAAGCTAATGAAAATCAAAGCTATCATTTGTTGCCATCAACACTAAAATTTTCAGAGGAGAGCCTTTGGTCTTTTTTAAAACTGGAAAAATTCTGAATCCTCCAAGTGACCTTAGTTATTTCTCCAGTACTACCCTTAGACTGAGACTTAGTGCCATCATCCGCTGCATTCGAAATCTCAATCCTCCATATAATGTAAGCTTATGACTAGAGAATTCTAATGAGTCGGTACCATTTTTACTTTTAGTGTTTTGAATGCATGATTGCATTGCTTCTTCATATTCCAGGCTGTTGACTACCCACAAAGGAGATACAAGATGATCCTTAGAAGCACAATGGGTTCTATTAATGTTTACTTAGTCAGGTATTTCTCTCTTTTGTAGGCTAAGCTATTTATCTGTTCATGTTTCTGAACCATCTTTCTTTCTCAATGAAATCTAACTGATGATGCACAACAAAGGTTCTTGTTTTGACATCCTTCTATTTTTGTCTTTTCAAATTGTTGTTTTTCCAAGCTAGAATAGTTAAATTATATCTCTGATAGGCAGTGCAAAGATTATGAGCATCGTTGTCAAAGCTCTTGTAGTGAAAGCTGACGCTTTTAATCTTGGGGGAATGGGTTGTAGTGGTGGGTTATAGCTATTGATTTAATTTTATTGGGCTTTAGTTTTATAATTTTTAGAGAAAATGGTGAAAAATAAAATTTTAAAAGTTTGGGGTTAAATTAGAAACTAATTTTTTAAAGTAACGGAGACTAACGGCTAAGGGACCAAAATAGAAACGATTTTAAACGTAAGTGACCAGAATAATTTTTTTGAATTCTGGTGACCAAAATAGAACACACCCTAAACGAAAGGGACCACTGGTGAAGATTACCCATTTTTTAAACATTTGAATTATCTATAATAATCAATCTGATTAGGTTTATTTCTCGGTTTTTTCATATTAATTTTTAATTTTTTAATTTCTTTTAGTAAGGTTTATGTTCGAAATTCAGAACTCTCTTTTCTAACAATACTGCGTCTAAAATTCGAACATGGGTTCATATAATATTATAAGTTACCTTTTACTATTTTAAATATAAACATTTATTTTTAAGTTATAAAAATGAAAAGTAATTATAAATTAAATAAAAATATGATATGATCTAGTTCATATAATTATATTTTTAAACTTATAAATTCGTGAACCTTTCCAACATTACGATTTAAATCAGGCCCTATTTGGTAAATAACTTTTTAAGCTAAAATTAGAGGTTTGAAGTATTTTTAAAGGTTTGACCAGTAAAATCTGCTAATTTAGATGTTTGGTAAATAGATGATTGTAATAGCGGATTGGGTGAAACCTCTAATTTTGAAAAAGCTCATTTTAAGAGCTTTTTGAGTTAGAGGTTTGAACAAAAGACTTGTAAAGAATTTTTTTGCCCTTGATAATTAGAGGCCATGTTTGGTAAATAGCGGTTTGAGCAAAAATTAGAGGTTTGACTAGTCAAATCCGCTAATATTGGTGTTTGGTAAATAGCGGATTGAAAGAGCGGATTGGGGTGAAAAAGCTAATTTTGAAAAACTCCTAATATGAGCTTTTTGATATTAGAGGTTTGATATTAGAGTTGTAATGACTCTTTTACCCTTAACAATTACCAAAAATCTCCAAATAACTTAAATTAAATAATAACATTTTTAATATAAATAATAACATATTAAATATTCGACTTATTTGTTGTTACTACTAATTTATATGGTGATATTTGTAAGTTAATTCTATTTTTTATTATCACATATTTATATGTGCATATATTTTTTTAATAATTATATAAATAATAAATTAATATATAAATCTTTCAAATATGTTTAAGAAATTTATATTAAAAATAATTTTTAAAAATCTAATTAATATTTATTAGATACAAAATATTCATAACTGATAAATTATTCAAACAAATATTGAATATAATCATGTTCTTATATGTCATTTTGCTTGTTTAAATAATAAAACAGCTATCAGCTATCAGTTAATTTTACCAAACACTTTTATACAATCAGCTAATACAATCTGCTAGTCAAATCAGCTAATGCAATCAGCTATCAGCTAATGTAATCCGCTATCAGCTATCAGCTATCCGCTAATTGCCAAACAGAGCCTATAAACTTTTTTTAAATAACATAAATAAATTTGAATAACTAAAAAAATTCTAAAAAATCATAAATAAGAAATTAATATATAAATATAAATTTAATAATTAATAAAATTATATTCAAAATATAATTTCATAAATAAGAAATTAACATATAAATTTAAATTTAATAATTATTAAAATTATATTAAAAGATAATTTCACAAATAAAAATTTAATATATACATTCTTTATATATGCTTAGTAATGATATTAAAAAATAATTTTCATAATCTAATTAATATTAATATATACAAAATATTAATAACTAATTCAAATAAATATCAAATATAATTATGTCCTTATATGTTATTTTGTTTGTTCAAATAATAAAACAACTATCAGCTATCAATTAATTTTACCAAACGCTTATATACAATCCGCTAATCAAATCAGCTAATGTTATTAGCTATCAGCTAATTGCTAAATAGAGTCTCATTTTTTTTATCTTTATCGGTTTATAAAATCAAACTTAGTTACAAGTAGGGGTGTTCAAAATTACCTGACCCGACTTCCAGAACATAAATAATTGGGTATTTACCAGGAATTTCTTTTGTCCGGGTCAGGTACTCGGCCCGCCATTTTCCGGGTTGAGCCCGAGTCACAAAATTAAAAATTTTTGATTATTCGATTCTTAATTTTTTATTTTAAATATAATTATTTTTAAATAAAATATCTTTATATTCACTATATTCCCAAATCAAACAACCTAATTTCTAAATCATGATCCCTCAAACAACTTTCAAACATTCAAACAATGCTATTTTGTTACTTGATTAGGTATTAGCTAATACTCTAATACTGCAAGTCTGCAACAATGCTATTCCGTTGTTACTTGAATATTCATTATATTCACTATAATTATTTTTTAGTATTAGTTGTATATTAGTATATGTATTAATTACACTATTAGCTATTCTGTTACTTGATAAATAAAATAGCAACAAATATTCAAACAATGCTATCATGTTAGATATGGAATATTTTTGCCTTAAAATTAATTTTCAATCATTAATTTATACATTCAGATTATGTATTATAAATTTTTAAATTTTAAGTTTCTTGTGTGATTTAAAAAAATGCATTAAAAATATATGAATCGAGTATTCGGTACCCGATTTTACGGGTACTCAATTAGCGGGTATTCGAAAATTACGGGTCAAAACACAGACCAAAAAATATATTACCCGAAGAACCAGGTACTCGACACATTGAGTACCCGAAAGTCCGAGTACCCGAATTTGAACACACCTAATTACAAGTATAGTATAGGAGTTGAATCTTAAACCAAACATTTAAAATAAAACTCACACGGGTTCTTTTCACTACATCAATGGTGGGATCCACTATTATTATTATTATTGAGAAAACTAGAATTTTATTTTCTAGAAAAAAAAATATGTTTTGTTTTCTTTACCTGGTATCTCTTAGTGTCTATTGTCCAGTCACAAAAGTTTAAATTAAGTTTGAAGTCGAATCCAGTCGATCAAAACCTCATTTTGAAATAAGCTATTCTGACTTTACTTTTTCAATTCACAAATTGAAACTTAAAACTTTATTTAAGGGTCATTAAACTCCTTACTACATGGTTTAATATATTTTTAGTTTATACAATAAGGTGAATAAGATGTTATTATTTGAATATTTTCTAATGATAAATATACATTATAGTGATTAATTTTTATTATAATTATTGGTATATGTTGATTCAATTACTTAAAAGAGTTGGTAAATATACATTATAGTGATTATTTTTAGGGAAAATTACATATATAGTACCCTAGCTATGTCCGCGTTACTGTTTTGGTATCCCAACTATTGTTTTTGGCAAAATGGTACTTAACATTACGTTTTAGTTCTGTTTTGGTACCCTGACCGTTAAAAACTAACGGAGATGATGACGTGGCTTGGTATAATCAAAGTTGTAGTACAAAACACACATATATATGGTCAATTTAGTCCAAAAATCCATCAATTTAAAATATCATCTTAATTTTGGGGTAAATTTGCAAATTACGTAAGACTAGAAGAATGCGAAAAATGAGGAATTTACAATTTAATTTGATAGAATTTAGACTAAATTGATAGATTATATAAGTTTTTGGACTAAAACTGTTATTAACCCAACTCATGTCATCATTTCCGTTAGTTTTTAACGGTTAAGTACCAACACAAAACAAAAACAAAAACGTAACGTTAGGTACCATTTTATCAAAAATAATAGTTGATGTACCAAAACAGTAATGTGGTCATAGTTGGGGTATTAAATATGTAATTTTCCCTAATTTTTATTATAATTATTTGTATATGTTGATTCAATTACTTAAAAGAGTTGGTAAATACGGACCATGACAATATGAAACAATAAATAAATAAACAAAACTCTTCCATAGTATTAGTGTGTTCTTAAGATCATATTTCCATTTTTAAGGTTTCTTTTAGCTTGCAGGTGGATCTTAAGCAGAAACGGATTTTGGTGTGATAGTTTGAGGTCATAACTAAATTTTTTAAAGGTTTAGTCAAAAAATTTGAAAATTTTAAGGATTCAATGATAATTTTTTTAAAAATTGAAGATCTAATTAAAATTTTTATAAAATTTAAGAGACTTAATTAACATTTTAATAATTTGCGAAACTTAATTAAAAATATTCAAAAAAATAATATTTAATGAGAATTTCTAACAAATTTGAGGGGGCCTAATTAAATTTTTAAAAATATTTTAAAGCTATAACTTAAATTTCACCGATCCTTGGGGTGCCAACCCCAGACTTGGCTTATCATCCGCCCTTGATCTTATGTAACTTGTGCCTGACAACCTTTGAAACATTATCAATGTACAATATTAAATTGCGGTCGCAATTACAGATACAGTCGCGATTGTAGATATTACAAATATTGTGTCGTGATTTTTCTTCAAAAAAATAACTACTCTATAAATTTAAATGTAATTGTAATTTATGATGTTGCAACGACTTTTAAAATCGTTACGATACAATTGATACAATACTATGTGTGAGTGAGCTCCATCTTTAAGAAACGAGGAGTGCCGGTCCATGTGTTTTTCACGTGGAAATGTTGAGATTCAGGGTTTATGTACCTGCCCATGGGAAAATGATGTTAAAAACATTGCTCTTTGTCTTGTGTTTCGAGCCTCCCATTGCCCCATATCCTATTCAATTATAATGTGTAAATGGATACGAATTTATATTACTTTTAAGTAGCTCAGATATTCGAATTTTATCATCTGTAAATTTTTCTATGAATAAAATTGGGACACAAATAAACATGTAGACTCATTAATTAAAATCAAGAAATCATTTCATAGCTAAATAACAATGCTAAATCGAAATATCTGCAGCATTAAACACGTATCTAAGATATGTTGAAATATCATTTCAAAGCAATTTGTCAAATAAGTGGGGCACCGAATTGACAAATTGAATTTCTCAGTTTTAGGTGCAGCAAATGAGGAAAATTGGGACGGTAAATTAATGCTCCATTGGTAAGTGTTGAAATTACCAATGGGAAAATTAATTTTTGGTCCCTTAATTTTAGGCTATTTACAAGTTTAGTCCTTAAAGCTCAACTATAAATAGGCCTAGCATTTGTCATTTGAAACCATCCCAACATCCATACCATCTCTTCCATTTGTTTCTCTTCTCCCATTTGTAATATTTGGGAATTCTTAGGAATTCCGTTTTTTTGTACCATTTTGGTATTAGTGAAGTTATCATCCGGTGGTGGTGCCCGAGGAGTAGACGACATTTTCGTCGAACCTCGTAAATTTGGTGTGTACTCTCCATTATTTATTTCGCTTGCTTATTATTGGGTTTTTTTCATTGGGTTTCAATATTCAATAGTTGACGGGTTTGTCCGCTGTGCAAATTTTGGTAGTTTCGATCTCGACATTTCAGCTCAGATTTGAAGCTACCTTCGTGTGGGAAATAACCCGGTTTCCCCAACAATTGGTATCAGAGCTTCGGTGAAGGCTATCTCGGTCTCTCGGTTGCTGCAAAGAAGTGTGGTGTTGTGACAGTGCATGTCTAGGAAAGTTCTGGCTAGGAAAGACTTGGTATTTAAGCGATCCGTGTGATCCACCTCTCTTTCCTGAGAACTTACCTGGTGCAGTGTTTCAATATCCAGTTCGTGCTGTTGCATATTATTTGTTGCCATGGCAAAAGACAGATCAAATGGGGCACCAAGCTCTTCCTCTATACCGGTGAGGAGGATAATGTCAAATGCAAACTTCTCGGTGGAATTGTTCGATGGATCCGGTCACTTCGGCATGTGGCAAGGTGAGGTGCTAGACTCTTTATTTCAACAAGGTCTAGACATTGCCATTGAGGAAGAAAAACCCGTAGATATGGTGGAGAAAGATTGGAGAACAATCAACCGTATGGCGTGTAGTACGATTCGATCTTGTCTTTCCAGGGAGCAGAAGTATGCCTACAAGAACGAGACTTCTGCAAGCAAACTGTGGAAAGCGTTGGAGGAAAAATTCCTAAAGAAAAGCTCTCAGAATCGTCTTCACATGAAGAAAAGGTTGTTCAGATTTGATTATCAACCAGACACCAGTATGAATGAACACATCACTGCCTTCAATGAGTTAGTGGCAGATTTGTTGGGCATGGATGAAACTTTCAAAGATGAAGATTTGGCTCTAATGTTGTTGCCATCCCTTCCAGATGAATTTGAGCACCTTGAAACAACGTTACTTCATGGAAAGGATGAGGTGACCCTTAAAGAAGTAACTGCTGCTCTGTATAGTTACGAGCTCAGAAAGAAAACCAAGATGGAGAGCAAGTACAATGCAGCGGAGGCCATGGTGGTAAGAGGCCGCTCGAAAAGCCAAAAGCCAAAAATGAGAGGGAGATCAAAGTCAAAGTCCAGACTTGGGAAAGATGAATGTGCTTTTTGTCATGAGAAAGGTCATTGGAAGAAAGATTGCCCGAAGCTGAAGAAGAAAGGAAAAGCCGCTCCAGATGTATGTGTTGCAGAGCATGATACTAGTGACTCTAAAATATCACTGGTTGCTTCATCATCATCATTTCGTTCAGACGAGTGGATATTGGATTCAGGTTGTACTTATCATATGTCCCCTAATCGAGAGTGGTTCTTCGATTTAGTAGAACTAAATGGAGGAGTTGTTTATATGGGCAATGATAACGCCTGTAAAACGGTTGGGATAGGTTCAATCCGATTGAAGAATCAAGATGGATCAACTAGAGTTTTGACTGATGTCCGATACGTGCCTAGTTTGAAGAAAAATCTCATCTCGTTGGGAGCTTTGGAATCTAAAGGCTCGATTGTCACTATGAGAGATGGAATTTTGAAAGTCACATCAGGCGCACTCGTGATAATGAAGGGCATCAGGAAAAATAACTTGTATTACTACCAAGGTAGTACAGTTATTGGAGCAGTAGCAGCAGCTTCTAGTGTAGACAAATTGGATTCTACTCAGTTGTGGCACATGCGGTTGGGACACGCTGGTGAGAAATCCTTGCAAGTTTTGGCAAGGTAAGGATTGTTGAAAGGTGCAAAGGCTTGCAAGTTAAATTTTTGTGAGCATTGTGTTCTGGGAAAGCAGAAGAGAGTGAAATTCGGCACCGCTATCCATAATACGAAAGGTATCTTGGATTATGTTCACTCAGATGTGTGGGGTCCTTCCAAAACAACGTCGCTGGGAGGAAAACACTATTTTGTAACTTTTGCTGATGACTTTTCCAGAAGAGTTTGGGTGTATACAATGAAGTCTAAAGATGAAGTGCTCAAAGTTTTCCTGAAGTGGAAAAATATGATCAAGAACCAGACTGGCAAGAAGATCAAACGGCTTAGGACGGACAATGGAGGGGAATATAGAAGTGATCCGTCTTTGACGTTTGCCAGGAGCATGGTATTGTTTGACACTTCACTGTTAGACATACACCACAGCAGAATGGGGTGGCAGAGCGTATGAATCGAACACTACTTGAGAAAGTTCGATGTATGTTGTCCAATGCTGGGTTGGGCAAACTATTTTGGGCTGAGGCTGTGACATATGCTGGCCATCTCATCAATCGTCTACCGTCATCGGCGATTGGAGGAAAAACACCATTGGAGGTATGATCTGGAGTACCCGCTACAGATTATGATTCCTTACATATATTTGGATCCACTGCGTATTATCATGTGAAGGAGTCAAAACTTGATCCTAGAGCAAAGAAGACTATCTTTATGGGAATCACTCATGGAGTGAAGGGATTTCGACTTTGGTGCTTAGACACAAAGAAGATAATTTGTAGCAGAGATGTTACCTTTGATGAATCTGTCATGTTGAAGAAGGTAACAAATGGAGCTGTTTAGACAAGTAGTACTCTACAACAGGTGGAGTATACTCCAAACCAGGTGGAGTTTCAGGAGACGGTGATTAGTCCAGCAATTGATGTTACTGATTCTCTAACTCCAATGGAGGAATTAGAAGATGAAGAGATTCAAACCCAAGAACCATTGGAGACACCAGAACCACTTGCAGTTACAAGGCCAAAGAGAGAAATTCGTAGACCTGCTCGATTTACAGATACAGTGGCCTATGCCCTTCCAGTTGTTGATGATGATATCCCTGCCACTTATCAAGAAGCAATGCAAAGCTTAGAAAGTGACAAGTGGAAAAGTGTCATGGATGAAGAAATGCAATCTCTCCAGAAGAACAACACCTGGGATTTGGCATATTTACCAGAAGGTAAAAGGGCAATTGGATGCAAGTGGGTGTTTGCAAAGAAAGACGGATCTCCCAGCAAGAAAGATGTTCGCTACAAGGCAAGGTTGGTAGCTAAAGGCTACGCTCAGAAGGAGGGAATCGACTACAACGAAGTATTTTCCCCTGTTGTGAAGCATTCTTCTATTAGAATATTGTTGGCCTTGGTAGCGCAGTTAAATTTAGAGCTAGCTCAACTCGATGTAAAGACGACTTTCTTGCACGGTGATTTGGAAGAGGAGATCTATATGACTCAGCCAGAAGGATATGTAGATGCTGGTGGTAAGAAATGGGTTTGTAAGCTGAACAAATCGCTATATGGATTGAAGCAATCTCCGAGGTAGTGGTACGCTTTATGAGGAGGCAGAAGTACACAAGAAGCAAATACGACCATTGCGTGTATTTGCGAAAGCTACAAGATGGATCTTTCATTTATCTCCTCTTGTATGTTGATGATATGTTGATCGCTTCAAAGAGTCAACAAGAGATAGACAAATTGAAGGCTCAGTTGAATCAAGAGTTTGAGATGAAAGATCTAGGTGAGGCCAAGAAGATTCTCGGCATGGAGATAAGTAGAGACAGACGGAGAAACAAGCTTTGTTTGACTCAGAAGCAATATCTGAAAAAAGTATTACAATGTTTTGGCATGAATGAAAGCACAAAACATGTAAGTACCCCACTTGCTTCTCATTTGAAACTCAGTTCTCAATTATCTCCTAAAACTAACGAAGAGCGAGAATACATGGAAAAAGTTCCAAATGCTAATGCAGTAGGGAGCTTGATGTATGCGATGGTGTGTACGAGGCCTGACATTTCACAAGCAGTTGGAGTTGTGAGCAGGTACATGCATGATCCTGGAAAAGGACATTGGCAAGCTGTGAAATGGATTCTACGGTATCTCCAACAAACCGTAGATGTTGGTTTAGTGTTTGAGCAAGATGAAACACTTGGTCAGTTTGTGGTTGGATATGTTGATTCCGACTATGCTGGTGATTTGGATAAGCGTCGGTCTACTACTGGGTATTTGTTTACTCTAACAAAAGCCCCAGTTAGTTGGAGGTCTACTTTACAGTCAACGGTGGCTTTGTCAACTACAGAGGCAGAGTACATGGCAGTTGCAGAGGCTGTTAAGGAGGCGATTTGGCTTAACGGATTGTTGGAAGACTTGGGAGTTGTTCAAAGTCACATTAGTCTCTATTGTGACAGTCAAAGTGCTATTCATTTAGTGAAAAATCAAGTCTACCATTCAAGAACCAAGCACATCGACGTGAGGTATCACTTTGTACGGGAGATCTTTGAAGAAGGAAAGGTTCTACTTTAGAAGATTGCTACGGCAGAAAATCCTGCAGATATGTTGACCAAGGTGGTAACATCAATCAAGTTCAATCATTGTTTGAACTTGATTAACATCTTGCAAGTTTGAGCACCTTCGGGTGTATGGCGCTCGTGAGCGCATTTGGAGGCACTACAAAAGATAACGTTTGGGGAGAAGAAATTTTTCAAAAAGCTTGGTGAAATTTCAAGCCAAGGTGGAGATTTGTTGAAATTGGCTTTGAAATTTCAAAGCAATTTGTCAAATAAGTGGGGCACCGAATTAACAAATTAAATTTGTCAGTTTTAGGTGCAGCAAATGAGGAAAATTGGAACGGTAAATTAATGCTCCATTGGTAAGTGTTGAAATTACCAATGGGGAAATTAATTTTTGGTCCCTTAACTTTAGGCTATTTACAAGTTTAGTCCTTAAAGCTCAACTATAAATAGGCCTAGCATTTGTCATTTGAAACCATCCCAACATCCATACCATCTCTTCCATTTGTTTCTCTTCTCCCATTTGTAATATTTGGGAATTCTTAGGAATTCCATTTGTTTGTACCATTTTGGTATTAGTGAAGTTTTCATCCGGTGGTGGTGCCCGAGGAGTAGACGACATTTTCGTTGAACCTCGTAAATTTGGTGTGTTCTCTCCATTATTTATTTCGCTTGCTTATTATTGGGTTTTTTCATTGGGTTTCAATATTCAATAGTTGACGGGTTTATCTGCTGTGCAAATTTTGGTAGTTTTGATCTTGACATTTCAGCTTAGATTTGAAGCTACGTTCGTGTGGGAAATAACCCGGTTTCCCCAACAAGATAATGTAATAAAAATGGAAAGCTTTGCAAAGAAAAAACAATAATTAATGTCCATCCTTTAATGATAAGGTACATTGTAATTCAAGTTCAAATTTTACATTGCTTCTATTGAAGAAGACATTTTTCATGATGTTAGGGGCTTTGATGATTTTTCCTTTTCCTTTGTTCCCGTTCTTGTAATGTTATTGCACATTGGGTGGCGAGAAATATCAGATTTGACACGTATTGACGGATCCAAAAATATTTTTGAAGGTGGACACATACATATATTAATATTATGTTTGAACTCGGTTTATTTATTATTTAGTGTATTCGGGTTCGATTCTTTTAGTTTTCGTGAACATTTTCGTTTTACGTTTATGAAAATGTTCGTTTAGCGTTTACGAACATAAACGATTAGGTATAAATAAGTTAACAATGCTTATTTGTAACTTTGTTAATAAGTTATCAACGCACACATTAATGAATCGAAAAATAACGGTGTCAATAACTTGTCCACCCTGACTATATGGTGGATCTGCCACTGTGGTTAAAACAATGTATTATGTTACAACTAACAGAGACAAACTTATATAACATCTTCACGTGAACAATTTATGCAAACATTTGATTTTTCCCATGTCGTTGGGATTGAGTACAATCCTACATAACAAAAGGGAGGAAAACATACAATTCATGCTAGCCATAAAAAACACATTAGTTATCAGAAATCTCCAAATTATAATTTACAAAGCAATGTGATATATATAATATCTACAAGGTTATTGTTGAGATATTTATTTTGATATAACTCAATGAAAAATGTTTTTGGACTTGAAAAAATATTGAAAAATTAATTCAAAGTCCATTCATCTTGAAAAATATAGTTGAAAGGTTTTTGAAAAGTGTTCTTCACTCAAACAAATATTTTTAAGTATTTTAAAAGTTTCCAACGGCTAATTTTTCAACTACTAGTTTTCCAACGGCTAGTTTTTCATTCCACTCTATATATACAAGCCAATGACACTTGAAGAATGGAGAGGATGGACATCCAAGCTTAAAGATCAAGAGAATAGAATTTTAATGTCTGTAGCGACGTATTTTTTGAAAAACACTTGCATATATAAGTATAGGTGTATGTATAAGTGGTATGGAATATTTTAGAAATTTTGAATTTTAAAATATGGGTTAAAAGAGGATGAATTTTTAAATTGAGAAAAAGATTAAAAAATGTGATTTTGGGAATTAAGGGGTTCGTTTGAAATAGATAAAAAGTATGGGGTTTAAAAGTTGGGAATTTAGAAAAAAATATTTGAAAGTATGAGGATTCATTTAAAAATAGATAAAAATAGGGGAATTTGAAAAAGGTTTTAAAAATAGAAGGAGTCGTCACCGGCCACTTTAAATGGTAGACCGGACACCGGAAATAGAAACCAGAGATTCGAAAGAGTTCGGGAGTCGGTTACACGCGAGGAAGGGTTAGCACCCTCGACGTGCCCAAAATTGGTACCAAAACTTTACCGCTTAATTAAATTCAAATTTTGCGAATCGGAGTGACAATTTTAACCGAGACTTGGTTACATACGCGAGTAAATTTCGAAAATCCTAATATTCGAAGCGAACGTCTGAACCACCACCACTACGACTGGTACTGGCCTCGTTCGTTTCCGAATAAAAGGACATCGCACCATTTAAAAAAAACAAAATTAATTTTAAAAACCCTAATGCATGAAGATATAGACATCCGAAAGCATACCGAGAATAAATAAATAAGGCGTAGACTCATGAGAATAAGTCGACAAAAATACACAAGATAAAATTGGGCATAAAAAAACATAAACATGGAACATTAAACCAAATAGTCGTGATTAAAGATTGAAAATAAGAGCATAAATCTGGAAATGACCGGATTGAACAAAAAATAATAATAACGATAATAAAACGCAGAAAATTAAATTACACCGGATATAGGACCGGATTTAAAAATAAAGTAAAATGCGAGAAATTAAATGAATATCCGGAAAGGACCGGATCGAATAAAAATTAAAATGCAAGAAAATAAAAGCTGAAATTAAATGTTAGTAAGTCACGTTAGATGTTAGTAAGTAAACTGAGTCGTAGGTGAATCGTGTTCGATCCAAAATTAAAATAAATGCGAACAAATAATGGTGTAAATAAATAACATAAAATAAAAGATAACATTAAATATATATGCATATACATTCTTACTATACGTAAACCATATAATATATATGTAGTTTATATTTATTAAAATGTAATGATTATATAAAAGCTTTATATGATATATATACATATGTATAAATATATATGTAATATGTAGCTATATGGAAAATATACCATATATATGAACATATATAGAAAAAAAGGAAATAACGGGGAATGTATTATATATATGTTATGCGGTAATATAAATTATAGTAATATATTTGTATACGCGGTAATATAATGTAAAATGGAAAACTATAAAAAGGGAAATTAATATATCATATGGTAAAATTGGTAATTTAGAAAAAGCCTTAATATATATATATATATATATATATATATATATATAAGGAAAATAATAAAAAAGAGAACGGCATTAAGTGGGGGATTGAAATATAAACAGAAATAAAATTAAAGGGAAAAAGAAGATAAGGTAAAATAGGAATGAAAATTATAAAGAAAGAAGGGAAATCATTTGTAAATTCTTAAAGAAAATAAAATAAAATCCCCTTAAATCACGTGTTAATTAAAATAAAAAAAGGAAATAGTTTCCTGTTCGTTTTAGACCGTGAAATGCAAACCCACCCCCTCACTTTTATTCTGAAACACAAACAAACAAAAAAATTATGCTCTGCTTTTTCTTTAAGAGCATCGAAGAAACCCTAACTTCTGTTCGCGCCGTTCATCGGCGACGCTACCTCGCCGGCTATACTCGACGTTCGGAGACGACAGTACACGGTGGCTTTCTTCCCGGACAGGTAAACTCGAAACCCCTTTTTTGGGACTTTGATTTCAGATTTAAAAAGAAAGAAACTGGACTTAGTGTTTTTAAAACAAATTTTGGAGATTTCAAAAGAATGAGCTTAGATCTCAATTTTGAATTTTTTTTTGAAAAAGATGTACCCTAAAAAAATGCGAAAAATGAAGAAGAGAGACTCGGAAAGTCTTTTTGTTTTATTCTTCTGAAAATCCCCAATCGGGGTTACATGAGGGTTTTTCTTTGATTCCCGGAGTTCTCCCTTTTTCCCAAAAAAAAATCCCCCCTTTTGGTCTTTGTTTTCGGTTTTTATAACCGTCATTACATCGAAAGAAAAAAAAAGGATTGTAATTGCTGCTTTCTGGTCTGGTTGACATTTGCCTTAATTCATTGCTTTTGTTTTTGTTCTTGCTATTTTTGGGTCTTTGGAAATTCTGACTTGTTGTTCTCTGCTGTCGGTATTGCTCGAATGGTGGTGAGGCGTGGCTGGAGGGCACGCGAACGTGCGACCGTGACAGACAAGAGTCAGGAGTCACGGGCTTCGGCAAATTTGGCCAAGTAAGCCAGTATGGGGTTAATAATTAGGGAATAGGGGTTTACGGCCGAAATTTGGCAAACTAGGCCAATTTCTACAGTGTTAAGGTGACCACGCCACCTGCAGAAGGCGTCCCTTGGACAACGCCACCTCCTGCTGGCGAGGTCCTGTTGGAGGCAGGCTTCGCGGCGTGGGCGGCTCAGCTCCTCAGCTGCATGCTTCTCTCTGACGTGCCTGCATGGCACATGCATGAACAACACCAAGCCATTTGCAAATGGTGAGGTGCTGTTCATGCATGTGCCATGCAGGCACGTCAGGCTTTATCTAAGCTTTAAAATACACAGAGTTTGGCAGGGCAGAGATAGGGTTGGCTTTAGGGTATACGGGTCAGAGATAGGGATGGGTTTAGGGTATATGGTTTAGTAGTTGGTTATAATATAATTTTTATATAGTATGTATAGCTAAAATTGGGCATATAGGCTTTAGGTTTGTAAATATTGTATGTCTTTTAAAAAAGATACTAAGATGGCGGGTCGTATTTGAAAATTATATATATATATATATTTAACATATTATTAAAATTTAAATTTTTTAATAAACAAAATAAAAAAAAAACATTGAATTCAGATCGTACCGAATATTTCGGTTAACCGAATAAACTATTAACTGGTTGAATGGTTACGATATAGGGTCGAGATTTGAGTGACCCGAACTTACCGGTTGACCGGAACAATTTACAAATGGTTAGTCGAACCTAATTTTGCACACCCTAATTTAATTTTAAAATTAAAATATCCACCGAACCCTATTTAATTTTACCCTTTAATAGCAGGTGTTTTAATAAATCTAGCCCGTACCTAAAACTCTATTTACCCTTTAATAGCCTGACGTGCCTAAACCCTATTTAATTTACCCTATATACACTTGCCTGACGTGCTAGTATGGGACATGCCGGACTGTCAACAGGGTCATTCAAGAAACAAGTGTTCGCACAAATCAAATCTTTCCAACTATCGTGCTGGACCGTCAACCTAAATGCTTTGTTTAATGTATGTCTAATTTTATGGTAATGAGAAAATATTGCATCTTTTCAATTTTTATTTGTTTCAATTTTATCACACGTGCACCGTCAACCTATAATTTAAAATCTTGATTTGGAATTGGAATTCAAATTTAGAAATTGAATACGAAAATTAAAAAAAAACATAAATATCAAAATGCAATCGAAATTAAAAGAAATACATATGACATTAAATATTCCGGGTTCGCAAATTACAAATAAATAAAAACAAAACAAAACCCTATTTTCGCCTCCTCCTGGTGGGTAATTCTTGCCGGTGGAGAGGGCCTGTTTGTGAGTATCGCGGAGCGGGTTGAACCTGTCTACGAGCTCTTGGATTAGGAGCCAGCTCATCGTCATCGAAAAATTGCTCATCCGTTATTTGCATAGTAGGTGGTGTAGCAAACATTTCTTCAGGATGAAGTGATGGGCTGCTAATGGTAGTTGTTGACAACATAGATGTTATGCTACCAACACCAAAACCTTCCCCATATACAGATGATTGAGGATACTGAAATTGTGGTACGTATCCTTCATCATCATTGTAAGCCGGCTAAGAAGATGAGCTACCACCAGTTGCAAAATTAAAACGTGATTGCTGCGGAACATGACCAAATCCAAATGTTTGATGACTTTGTTGAAATGGGGTTTGTTCCGAAACATTACCAAATGGTGGTTGCTCCCAAAGATTACTGCTTACATGTCTCGGGGGGGAGTCAGATCGCGCCCACGAAGAAGTCCAACCTCGGTTGGTTGCTCCCGAAATTCCTTCCAAGTTTGGTTCGTCTGTTGATTGCTGATAGCTCTGATCAAACTCGGTTGAGAGGCGAACCTGTCTTGAGCACTGCGAGTTTTGAAGCCATTTATTTGCATCTTTGACAGATGCTATGAACGGTTTCCCATTTGTCGAAAACCATGAATAATATTTTGTATTAAATTCAAAATCGCTGGCTTGAATTGGACTCAAATTATTAGCCCACCGCGCCCATCTTTCCTCCCACAATTCAATGAAATCGGCTTGCTTCACAATCCAATTCTCATTGAATCTACCTCTATGAACGGTGTGAATTTTTTCTCGTGGAGCTCTTGGAATTGGTTGATGGAAGTTAAACTGCCTCAACACTCTGTCAGCACAATGAAACTCAACAATAGAAAAATGGATCAAAGGCACAATCGCACCCAGAATCCTGCACATTCAAGCACAGTAGGTGGTAGGCAAGCCCTGACGTCGTCATTCGCGTACGACTGCCAAATAAACTGTAAAAAAAATTATTAAAATGAATTCATTCACAATGAAATATACAAATTTTCTTTCAAAATTAAAATATAAAATATACAAAATAATAACAAATAATAAATTAAATTATATTAAATAAGAACAATTAATATATTAAAATAAATTGATTATGATACCAGATCTTTTCCTATTGTTTGGATCTTTAATCTCGTCTCTCTGACAGTGTTGTGAAACACCACCGCATTCTTCAACGGATGCCTCCATCTGCAAAGGTATATTGAAATTATATTTCGAAGTCATTGGATATAAATTTTAGGGTAAAGTACACCGATGGTAATTGGACTTTGATGCAAAAAACAAAATGGTAACCAACGTTTCAAAAATCACGAAGTAACAATTAAACTTTAGATTTTGAAACAAAATGGTAACTAGGGCGTTAAACCCCGTTAACCCCTAATGGAAATCTGACGTGTATGCCACATCCCACCCCGTTTTCCACGTCATATATAAAAAATAATAAAACAATATTACACGTCAAATAATATAAATGATTTTTAATCCCCTTTTTAAAGGACGAAACCCTAATCTATCGACAACATTTCATTCTAAACTCTCTTCAGTTTTTTGGGGCAGCTAGTAAGGTAGGAGAAGAAAACAACAAGGGGGAGAACAATGGATGATCCTATTCGAAGACCATATTGTCACTGTGACTTGCTAGCTGAGATGAAAACATCGTGGACATCTGGAAATCCTGGAAGAAGATTCTTCGGCGCAAAAATTATGGCTCACGTAGGCATAAATCGTGTCGATTTATGCAGTGGTACGATCCTCCCATGACGCCTCGAGCAACAGTGGTTCTCAACGGGCTGCTGAAAAAGTTGAATTCTTTGGAACGGGGGAGAAAGAAGGAAAGGATTTTATGGATTTGTATCATCAGTTTAATGGTGTTATTTTGGATTTGTCAGTAGAGGTATTTTAGAAGTGTTGTTTAGCATTATGGGTTTTTATTGATTTTGGTGTAATTTATGTAATTGAAAGTTGGGAATTTGAGATCCTACTTTCTAAGTGTTTGTGGGTTTTTGTTGATTGTGGTGGATTTTAGAAGTAATTTTTAAAATTGAAAGTTGAAAATTTTGATTTGTTATGCATTTTGTTTGGTTGGAAAGTTTGTATATATACTTAACTTTAAGTTTCAGTTTTGTAAATATATAACTTGAAGTTTGATATGTATTGAATATCAAATGAATGAGATAAGCATGTCTTGTTGAATGTAGAAAAATGGTACTTGGTTTATATGATTTAGATACAATCGAATGAGCATGAAAATGGAACAATATATGTATTCACCTAGTACATATATCAGAAAATAAGCACAAATATACCAGAAATAAGATATAATACAAAGTCACAAATATACCAGAAAATAAGCACATATATCAAATGAATGATATAAGCACTAATGTAGATTACTTCCAGTATACCACAAAGTCACAAAATGTATTCACCTAGTACATATAATAGAATATTGCCACAAAGTCACAAAATGCCACAAAATGTCACAAAATAGGCACAGTATACCACAAAGTCACAAAATATGCCACAAAATGTAAATAAAATAAGTCAAACAAATCCTTCAATCATGTGCATTAGAGGCAAACAAATCCTTCAATCATGTGCATTAGAGGCTTGTGTTGGTGGGTTGGAGACAGAACTTTCTTGTGTAGAGTTCATCCACCTTACTGTGGTAACTGAAGGTTGTCTTCTTGTTGGCAACTTTTGCCTAGAAGGTTGTCTTGGACCTTGGTGGTGCAACCCTGAACCTTGGTGTTGTCTTGAAGGTTGCCCTGAACCTTGGTGCTGCCGTGAAGACTGCCTTAAACTTTGATGTTGCCTTGATGAACCCTATGTGGACAGAAATAGAACAAAATAATTAGTTTGAACTAAACATCAAGTACAAGTATAAACTTAAATAATTAGTTTGAACAAAACTTACAGCTTTTTTGAGTTTTTTGTTTCCATCAATTTCTCCTTTGCAAGTTCTTATATTGTGGCCAGTTTTACCACATTTAGAGCAAGTCATTTGCACACCTTTTTTACCTACTTTTCCCGTAGTAGGAACTTCACCTCTTTCTAATTTTCTCTTTTTGTTTGGTCTTCCAGCTGGTCTTCTTAAAACTGGTGGAAGTATAGGTTCCATGCCTTCCACTTTGGTCCACTGATTAACACCTTTAATAGGGTTAATGTAGTGCCCATAAATTGACAGCTGAGTGTCCTTCTTGTAGCACGGATCGACAAATGAAATTACATTCATATTGTCGTTGTGCATAACTGAAATAGCATGATTGCAGGGGATTCCCGTGAGATCCCATCTTCTACATGTGCATGTATGATTTTGGATGTTCACCACATGTTGTTCTCCTTGGCCACATTCAACTTGATATTGAAAGTTACCAGCATATATTGGCCGACATCTATGAACATAATGAACAAATAAATACCATGCTTAGTAGCATTGAACATAATGAATATAAATAAAAAAGTTAGAATTGAAATATTAAACTTATATCAATGCTAACCTAACGGAGTTTTGAATTTGAATATCAAGCTTCCTTTGAATCTTAGGACACAAAATTTCATTGTATTTTTCAGCTTCTTGTCTTCTTTGGACTATTCTTCTCATCATCTTGGTCCTAATAATTTCCAGCATTGTAAGTATTGGCTTGTCTCTTGCCTCCAGTATAATCTGCAAAAGAAACAAAAAGTTCAGTAACCATTTTGTTACTTTCAGATAGTTCAGTAACCATTTTGTTACTTTCAGATAGTTCAGTTACCACTATATAACTTTCAGATAGTTCAGTTACCATTATGTAACTTCCAGCATGATCATTTCATGTATGAAAAATATGATGTACGGTAAAAAGAATGAATTACCTTGTTGAAACACTCTGACAGGTTGTTTAGCAGCATGTCACACTTACTCCTTGTGGAGAAGTATGATTTTGACCGCATGGAGGGGGGTTTATCATTAAACCATTCGTGAGCATCTTTTGATATTGCCTTTACTTCATTCATAGCTGCATTGAATTGGGAGACATATGTAGATCTTGCTGCTTTCCAAAATGCATCTTTCAATGCCTTTCTTCTATTGGTGTCTTTTGTTTTGAAGTTTGTGTATATGTGTCTGACACAGTTTCGTTGTTCAGAATTTGGAAACAATTCTTCCAATGCTTCTTTGAGTCCCTACAAGACAAATATTGACAATAGTTTAGTATAAATTTTAGTATATTAATATTCAATAAAAAGAAGTAAGAGAATATACCTTTTGTTTGTCTGACATAAAATTGATGTGGAAAGAATTTGTAATCTCCAGGTCATCTTTCAACAAACTAAGAAACCAATACCATGCTGAAAAATTCTCACTTTCCACAACAGCATATGCTATTGGATAAATACCATCATTAGCATCTATCCCAACAGCAGCAAGTAACCAACCAATATAAGGACCTTTCAGAAAACACCCATCAATACTGATCATAGGCCTGCATCCAGCCTTATAACCATTTTTACATGATTCAGGACAGATATAGACCCTCTCAAATAACCTATAATCTAACTGACAAATGGTGGTTGTTCCAGGATTAGTCTCCCTAAGCTCTCCTAGGTAATCGTACAACTTTTTGAATTGATCATTGTAACTTCCATCTATCATTTCTAAGGCAAGTTTTCTAGCCCTGATACATTTGATTCCATTCAAAAGGGCCACAAAATCTTTTTCAACATCGGCCTTCAATGAGCTAGGACCATAGTTTCTATCAGCTTGCCATTTGTGCAGGTAAGTCTTAGCAATGAACCTAGAAGTGATATTTGGATTCGTCATTACTTTGGCACATGTATGCACATCATTAAATGTCTTAATCTGAAAGGTATCACTATCAACATCTATTTTTGAAGCCCATATACTCTAAGGACATGTAGCATCTTTACAAATTGCTCGAAGTCTTCTTTTGTCATTTATGTCAAAAATCAGAAAATACCTATTTTTTCTCCCATATTGCTTTACAGCCTCTTTCAATGTGCCTTTGTTAGGAAACAGTAAACCCACCTTAAACTTAGGGTTCTCCATATCACATTCTGTGTTAAACTCTGGCCATGTGGGACCATCACTGTCAGACCCGTGTACACTATGAAAGAAGTCTGAGTCAGCATCACTCTCATTCTCATTTTCATTTAGATGTGTTCCCCAATCACCATACAAACCCTCTAAGTTCTTTACCACTCTGTTGGAGACATCCTCTTGAACAATTTCATCTTCACCAACATCAGCTTCACTATCAAAAAATCCTGAGTCAACATCTTCTTCCTCTTCACTCATTTCATTTTCTCCTCCAGCTTCATTAGAATCTTCATCTTCTTCCACTACATCTTCAACTTCAACTACATCTTCTTCCACTACATATTCTTCAACTACTTCTTCTTCCACTACTTCTTCTTCCACTGCATTTTCAGCTTCATTAAGTATTGCATCAACATTTGTTGTTGCATCATTTGTTGTTGTTGCATCATTTGCCTTAGTTTCTTTTTCTATTGTTGCATCATTTGTTGTTGTTGCATCATTTGCCTCAGCTTTTTTTTTCCATTGTTGCATCATTTGCCTCAGCTTCTTTTTCCATTGTTGCATCATTTGCCTCAACATTTTCAGCTTCTTCTTCACCAACACTTTCATCTACTTCCTTACCAGCCTTTTCTGCTAGATAAATGTGTATAGGATCATTTGAGATAGACTCCAACATGCCAACTACATCTGAATCAGTCTTCAATAACTGGACATTATTCACATCCAATGCCCCAACTTCAGATTTCCAGTAAATTTCTAAACAAGATTTTAATCCAATGTCATCAGCTATAGCACATATGACAAACATTGACCATTTATCTTTACTGATCATATCATAACGCTTGCTTTGTTTCCCAGTAAAACTTAAACCCCTATTCCTGACAAACTTACCTCCATAATGAACTACAACAGTAAATGAGTCTGAATTAGGACCTACAAAAATAATAAAGTCAGTTACTGCATCTCATAAAGTCAGTTACTGCATGTTTATATATGTCAGTTACTGCATCTCATAAAGTCAGTTACTGCATGTCTATATATGTCAGTTAATGCATCTCATCAATTCTCAACAACCACAAGAAAAAGAGTAACTCACACCAAACACAAGGAATCAACAAAAACATGTGGTTTCAATTTCTACTGAGATACATAAGAATATAAAAGAATACAAAAACACCTAGCAATCAACATGTGGTTTCAATTTTTCATTTGTGTAGAAACATTTTTCTTCTCAGAATGGAAATGGGTGCAATAACAAATGAGGGCAACATATTAATGAACACATACAAATGATGAAACATATAAAGCTTAACGAGGCTGGACATATTAATGAGGGAGTTAGTAAAACTACTTTTCCTTTTTAAGATCAGCATACCAGCTTCACAACAACTTCCTCTTTAGTTAGATAAATAATAGATTTCTTTTTTCGATTCTTTAATCCCACTTGTGAAAACATGATATCAACTCAGTTTATTAAATCAAGGAGTGAGGACAACATATTCTGTAATACTTCTACCAAATTAAATATTCAATTATTTTATTTTCACATGTTTAGAAAATCTAAACTATTTTATTCCTTCATCAGCATGTCTAGAGAATGGTGGTCCACATATGAAGCAAATGAAAAATAATAAATGAAAACTTGATAGATTCACAACGGTGGTCCACATATGAAGCAAAACCATTTAATATTACTCCGACAATGATGGTCCACAACCTACCACTACCACTTAACAATGGTGGTCCACAACGGGTAAAAGAAAAAAGGAATAAAGACAAAAAGTGAGAATAACGAGTAAAAGAAAAACAACAACAATCCAAATGTATAGGACAAAAAATTCTAAACTCAGAAAATACAAAATCCTTAAAAATACTAAATCCCTAAAAATTACTTAGATTAGGGTTTTACAAAATCTTACCGTAATCCATAGCCTCTTGCTTACTCTGACAATCCTTTGAGTTTTGAATGTAGAAGGAATTAAAACAAAAGATTTGATTTGTGGGAATGGGTTTAATTTCTTTAGAACAGTTGAGTTTTGATTTGGGGGAGTTTGAGTTTTGAAAAAAAAACGGGAATAACACTAGCAGTGGTTATTTCGGGGGGGGGGGTTTATTTTTTAAAACGTGATTAAACAAACGGGAGTTTTTTTTATTTGACATGTAATATTGTTTTATTATTATTTTATATATGACGTGGAAAATTGGGTGGGATGTGGCATACACGTCAAATTTTCGTTAGGGGTTAACGGGGTTTAACGCCCTAGTTACCATTTTGTTTCAAAATCTAAAGTTTAATTGCTACTTCGTGATTTTTGAAACGTTGGTTACCATTTTATTTTTTGCATCAAAGTTCAGTTACCATCGGTGTACTTTACCCTAAATTTTATATCAATAAATATTTATATACAACTACAATCACATTATTACCTTCCAGCAAGCAGAAACTCCATATCTACCGGTACAGAAAAAGCGGGCGTTAGATAAGGCAGCCTGTACCACGCCCAGGACTACAGTAATACTTGACATCCACCCATATCTGAATTTGCCTTTTCACCATGCATAATTGTGACCTTGCACATTTCATGGTACAAAAATGCTAATACTGCAGACCCCCAACTATATGTAGCAGCTGTGTCCAAATTACCCAAGAACTGCAGGTATTGTGTGTGAACCATATTACCAGATGTATCTGGCATCAACACACCACCAATAAGTTGCAGTATATAAGCTCGAGCTGCACACTCAAGTTCTTGATGACCAGATTCATCGGTCACAATAAATTCCTGCTGCAACCATGATACTCTGACGCGTAGCCCGTCCACACAGCTCTGAGGAGGAGCTTTGCCCAGGTACTGCATGCAAAGCTCATATGTATTGTAATTATTTTGTCCAACCAATGGTGTCCTATTTGTTGGAATACCAAGTTGTACCGCAACATCCTCCAAGGTTATTGTACATTCACCAAATGGAAAATGAAATGTGTGGGTTTCTGGTCTCCACCATTCAATCAATGCAGTAATCAACCCGGGGATTATCTTAAATCCACGGAGAAAGGTGGCATTATAAAAACCAACTCGCTGTAAGTAATACGCTAAACGCTCATCAGGTTCCTTTATCTTCATTCCTCGACGGCGTATCATATGCTCTACATCCTATAATTAATTCATTATAATTTCGAGTTATAATAATTACATAGTAAATATGAAATTTTAAATTACAAAACATTTACTTACTTGCTCTTCGTGAATATGAGACGAAATGTGTTCATGGTCACGGTACAACAAAACTCCTTCAGATGCCATTATCTATTTCTACAGCTAAAAAACAATTAGCATTCGAATATATACAAAAAAATATTAACTTCAGCATTTCGAATATATACAGCTAATAAACTAACTTTAAAAAATCAGATTAAAAAAAATACATGCCCTTACCAGATTCAAAATTCGAAAAACTAGCTTCTTTTGTTCGAAACGACAATCACAACCAACCAGGATAGCTTCATCAAAAATAAAAATAAATTCATTAGATCATCAATCACACAAAATAATATAGGGACACTAATAATTACAAAAACAACAGATAAATTTAAACTCAAAATTTTTCTCACCCTCTTCGAATATATCTTTAAAAAGATATACAGAAAATTCTTCACCTTCACAATTTTTTTTCTCTTCTTCTCTTCACAAATAACCAACTCTAAAATTTTAACTCACACCACCTATCTATATATATACACACAAATAAAATTATGTAAAAAAAAATAATTGGGCAACAACCTGCTGCAGCCCGTGAGCAGCAGGCCTGCCAGCCTGCACCTCGCCATAAGGAGAGGGCGAGGTAGGCCAGCCCACGTGAAGCCGCATAAGCCTGCACCAGCCACAGGTCGCCTGCAGCAGCCGGGCCATTGGCTCTCCCAGCCGGTCACCAGAGACCTCGCCAGCAGGAGGTGGCGTTGTCCAAGGGACGCCTTCTGTAGGTGGCGTGATCACCCTAACACTGTAGAAATTGGCCAAGTTTGCCAAATTTCAACCGGTAAACCCCTATTCCCTAATTATTAACCCCATACTGGCTTACTTGGCCAAATTTGCCCACGGGCTTCGGGGTACTGAACCGCCGGTGCATGGCTTCTGGATCTTTGCTGTGAGCCGTTAGATCGAGATTCGATCTAACGACTGAGATCGTGTGCGGCGCTAGGCTTGGAGGGGGCATCTAGTGTTTTCTTGAGATCGAATCTGGATCCTTGATCTGAGACCAGATCCAAGGGCTGTAATGTGTGGCGGCTGCAAGGAAAGATTAGCTTGTTAGGTTTTTTTGGTCAATGTGGGCCAAAACAGGCCTGATTATGTAAATTTTGTTTTTGGGTTTTGTATTATGGACTCTTATTATTTAATATATGGGCTTTATTTAGGTTATTTATTTATCTTATAATAATATTAATAATAATAATAACAATAATAATAATAATAATAATGGTAACATTAACATATAATAGTAATAATTAAAACAAAGTGATAATAATAAACTAATAATAGATATAAGTAATAGCAAATAATATAATGATAATGACAATAATAAGGCATAATAGTAATGAAAATTTAATAACAATAGTAGTAACGTGATATATATATATATATTTCTTTTTGCTTTTTTTGCCTTTTTTCTTTTAATTTATTATTATTATTATTACATCCCAATGGAAGCCCAAAATGTGAAAAAAAAATAGTTTAAGTTTCTGGACAAAATTAGTGATTAAAATGTCTATTTCTTGTAATCTCTTGTATTTCTTTAGTCCAATCCTAGTGAGCCAAAAATGTGTAAACATCCACCTAGAGAGGTAATTAGTTTACAATGCCAAGATCTCATTGTTGAGGGACAAGTTCTAGTTGATCCTTATAAAAACCAGGGAGAGAGTTCTAACTTAGCCCGTGAAAAGATAGAGATGTAAAGTTGCCTCCTTAGCCTATAAAAGGGGAAGAATTCATTGTTAGTGAATTGGAAAATCCTTGGTGTGGATGCTAAGATAATGGATGTAGACCTTGATTAGAAAGTTGAACCACTCTAAAATCGAATGTGTCAAAGTGTTATTTCTTTTTCGTTTTTTGTTTTCCCAATTTCAAAAGAAACCTCTACACCCTTCATCAGTGCTAATTTCGGTTGAAGACATCGAGCCTAACAATTGGTATCAGATGTGGACTCAAATCGACGGTCTAACAACTATTGAGAAGATCTTAGGAGTGCTCGATCTATTTATACATTCAACCAACCTTGAAGAGTTAATTTGTTCGACATCAAGCTCAAGGAATCAAGATGATACATTTCCTCTAATTTGCAAATATGGCATGCTCACACATTAAATATGAGTAACCTCTAAGCTTAATTTCTTTGATTCTTTGATTACTTATTTTTAATAATTTTTTAAAAGCTTATGCATATTTTTAATTGTTATTTTTTTTTATAAATGCATGACATCAAAAAAGTTTTTATGCATAAGTGTGTTTAACATACTCATTCTTATTTTTGCATGAACTTTAAAAATACTTGGATAAATTGAATTACATGAATTTTAAAACTTGATATTTTTATTGAAATTCAATAATTTTCTTAAGTGTCAAAATATTTTAAGCTAAAATTTAAAGTGGAATGCACTTATTAAGGGGGGTTTTATTTTAAAAAAATTACTTACTCTCCATTGTTATTTTGAACCTTAAATAATTTTAAATTATTTTTGATATAACAAAAAGGGGAGAGATAAGTTTGAAAATTTAAATTTCAAAAAGAAAAACGGGAGCTTTAATATTGTCTCAAAATATTCTTTTTTTCTAATATTATTTTTCTAAGGGGGAGAAATTTCAAAAACAATTTTTGCAAGTGGTTTCATTATATCCAAAAGAGAGAGAATGTTGAGATATTTATTTTGATATAACTCAATGAAAAATGTTTTTGCACTTTAACAAATATTGCAAAATTAATTCAAAGTCCATTCATCTTGAAAAATATATTTGAAAGTTTTTGAAAAATGATTTTCACTCAAACAAATATTTTTAAGTATTTTAAAAGTTTCAAACGGCTAGTTTTTAACGACTAGTTTTCCAACGGCTAATTTTTCATTTCACTCTATATATACAAGCCAATGACACTTGAAGAATGGAGAAGATGGGCATCCAAGCTTAAAGATCAAGAGAGTAGAATTTTAATGTCTATTTCTTGTAATCTCTTGTATTTCTTTATTCCAATCCTAATGAGCCAAAATGTGTAAACACCCATCTAGAAAGTTAATTAGTTTACAATGTCAAGACCTCATTGTTGAGGGATAGGTTCTAGTTGATCCTTATAAAAACTAGGGAGAAGGTTCTAGCTTAGCCCGTGAAAAGATAGGGATGTAAAGTTTGCCTCCTTAGCCTATAAAAGGGGAAGAATTCATTGTTAGTGAATTGGGAAATCCTTGGTGTAACCCCCTAGACCCACCTATGCATTACAACGGATCTTAGGAAGTCACATTAAGGTCACAAGAGCGACCCACAGTAAAAAAATACACATAAAAACATTTTTTACTTCCTCAAACACTTATTAAACTGTAAAATCAACTTCTGTTTAAAATATCATTTCAGAAAGTCATTTAAACACATAACAGAAATTTCAGAAAGTGTTTTATAGACACTATCATAAAACAATACATGACATACATGCCCACTAACTATACAATACCGTACTCCAAAAGCAACGCCGAGAGAATTCTGAACATTGTTGTCAAACATTATACCATGATATATTCTTTTAACCTGCGATGATAAAAACAACGTGAGCTTAGAAAAGCTCAGTAATACAGAATGTAACACTCGTGTTTTGGGGTTAAGAGTTAGTCGGGTTAGTGGTCCGAGTCGGTAAAATTAAATTTAATCAATTTGATCTTGGCTTGGGCTAATTGGGTTTTAAAATAAAGAGGAGGGACCACCTTAGTGATTTAACCCAAATGTTTTAACAAGCTAGACAACTTTTGAAATTAAAAAGAACAAAAGAAAAAAAAGTGGTCTTCTCTCCCCATCTTCTCCACCAACGTGAAAGAGCACCAAAAACCCCTCCCAAACCCTAAATACTATTCCATTGATTTCTTCTTCTACCCAAAGTCATTTTCAAAGGTAATTACATTTTCTCACTCTCCTATTTATTCTCTATCCTTACATGGTTGTAGATTTTGAAACTACCAACTTTTGAAAAGTTAGGGTTTAATGAAAGTTTGGGTTTTTACTTAGTTTTTCAATTGGTTTTGGGTTTTAGTTTATTCACCTTGAAATGCACCTAATATGTTAAAATGAATGAGTTTGGGTGAAAACTCGAAATGGGTCTTTGTAGCCAAGTTTAAAGTGTCTAAAACTTGATTTTTGGTGGGTTTTAGGATTAATTTGAAGGGCTGATGGTTTAAGTATGTTAGGAAGGTGTTTCGGGACCATTTGGGTGTCATTTGGGTGTTTGAAAATAGGATTTTCAGCTAGGTTTTGACGGAGCACGAAAATAGGCTTTTTGGGTGGTTATTTGGATTGGAAAATTGTTGAAGTTTGGCTTGAGCTTAAGAGTGGAGTTGATGACTGGGTTTTAGCATTGATTGAGAGTAACGGGTGTGTTTTTGATTGACTAGAAGCAAGAGGAGACGTTGGAGAGGCATCGGGATCGAATCCGGGCTTGTAGGAGGCTTGCTTTGGTTGATAAGGAAGGGTGGTGAGTGACTTTAAATGTGTTTTAAAGTTGGTTCAAGTGTGTGTAGTGAATGAGTTGGAATGTGCTTGATAGGCCATTTCTATGTGGAGTTAAATTGGTAACTTAGCTCTTTGATTCCATTAAATGCTATTTATGCTTTGCCTATTTGCCATTGTGAAATGTGGTTTGATATGTATATGTATATCTTGACATATGTATATGATGAGCATGAGATATAAATGGTGGATATGTGATGTGGTAAATGAAATTGACACTAATTAACTTACCGAGTGTAAATGATCGATCATTAGGATTAGTGTGCACACAAATTGAGTCAAAACGTACGTGGCCTTGATGGCGTTGAGTCATCAAGGAGGAGTACGGTGATGTAACATTCCACCGGAAATTTATATATATTCTACGGGATGAAGAGTGGAATCCCATCCGTAGGGCATGCGGTGATGAGTGAAATCCCGCCCATGCAAGGTCCGGTGATGAGTGTAATCCCACCGAGGTAATGTGATTGTTGAGATTAAATCCGCACATCCGGGTAAACTAATAGTGGCCAATTGAACTTGTTCTTATAATTGTGATGTATGATGTTGAAATATGAAGTTTGAGCTTAGTATGAGGTGAGATGCCATATTATGACTCTTGAAAGACTAGCTAGGTCTACTTGTTGATTTACCTATGTATGTTGTATGCGAGATTTAAGGATTTCATGCTTGAACCCTGCATTGTTGATGTTATCGATTTTAGAGCATCCTCACTAAGCTTATAGCTTACGCTCTCATTTTCAACAATGCAGATCATTAGCGTGGTGTTAGCTCGGAGCAAGGCGTAAGGGGCTTTCCAAGTTTTTGTTGCTCAAGTACGGTTTAACAATTATGTAGTAGTTAAGCAATGTGGCAAGAGTGTGTTTTTGTATGAGCTATGTATGACTCTTACATGTGTTGATGTTTAAGGATTGACTTGATTGTAAACTTGTGATGACTTGCCAAATGCTTGTGTGATGGTATGCCTTATGGATGTTTAATTTGCTTTTGAATGACATGAATACCTATTTGAGTTGAATTGTGCCTTTTGGCTTTTAATGTCTTCAAGCATGCCTTATATGAAATGTTGCTAAGGTGTAAATGCCATGAATGAATGTTTCAGTCTATGTCTTGTGTGTTTGAGCTTGTTTGATATAGGATATATGCCTCTAAACCTTGTATGCTTGTGTTGAGTGCCTTTAGAGGTCGTTTGAGACCTTTAGAATTGTTAAAAAATGCCTAAGTCTGGTTTTCAAAGGTTGCAGACAACCCGTGTTTCGAAACGAGCTGGGCCGTTTCGGAACGGGTAGGCTACGGTTTGGCCACTGAGAGCCCCTGTTCCGATACGGGTTTCGAAACATTTTGGCTACTGGAAATCTGAGAAAATGACGAGATGAAAGCGTTTCGAAACGGGTCTAAGGGTTTCGAAACGGTCAAAATCTCGTTGACTACGAGAAGTTGACCGTTGAGGGTGTTTCGAAACGGTTGACCTTCGTTTCGATACGACCTCCTTGTATGGTTTGAGGTAGTTGACCTGGTCAAGGGTGTTTCAATACGCCTCAATGGTGTTTCGAAACGGCCCGTCAAATGAAGTAAAATTGGGCTGTTTAAATGTTGTTTTGGGTTCAGATGATTGTTTTCTTCGTTCTATTCCGCTGTTATGATCACATAGGATTTAAATGAGCCTTTAGAAAAGATTAAATTAAAAGAAAAAAAATTAGGGTTGCTAACCGAGGGGGAACCTTAACGGGTTTCGCTTTGGTTTTCCCCGTGTGGCCTACTCGGACCGGTCATCCGGCCAGACCGGGACGAGGGGGTTACATTTGTTGGTATCAGAGCCTGAGGTTACCGAGACTTCGGGCAGGTAAGTGAGGCAAGATTGATATGTTAAGTGATTGTATTGTTCGATTCATGTCTTGCCATGAATTCTTATTATTTGACTGTTCGTATGATGTTTTGAAGCATGAGTTGTTGCGTTTGGTGTAGAGTGTGTGCCCATTGCTACTATTACTTAATTTAAAAAGATTTATAGTAAAAGGGAGTACTTGAGCACTATTGGACCCTTGCTTTGGCTAACGTAATCCTTATCTGTTTGTTGTTGTAGTTGTTATCTTGCTAGCTGTACCATGAGACTACGTGGGAAGCCTAGGATGGTTCGACCGGAACCATGGGCAGCGGCTCCTGGAGTTGAGCTAGTAGTTAGAGTTGAGGCTCAAGTGGGAGAGCCTGTGGTTGGAGTTGGAGCTCCTCCACCACCTCCACCACCACCACCTCCTCCACCCGGAGTAGGAGGCGAGGCCGGGGCCGAAGGAGAGGGACCTCAGGGAGGCCAAGGACCGGCCGGAATAGACTTAGCTCCTTTGGTTCTGGCGATAGCCGGGATGTTTCAGGCTACAGTAGCTGGGGGTCAGGCAGCAACACATCATCAGGGAGAGGGCACTGGTTTGCCATTAGAGAGACTCCGTGGTCTAGGGGCCGAAGAGTTCAGAGGGTCTACTTCAGAGAGATCCGAGTTGTGGTTCGAGAAGACTGTTCGTATCCTCGCACAGATGGGATGCACTAGTGAGCGCAAGTTAGGGTGTGTTGAGTCTCTGCTTCAGGGTGATGCCTACACTTGGTGGGTCACCATTACTACGGGTATGGATGAGGCCGAGATTACTTGGGAGTTCTTTGAGTCAGCATTCCGTAAGAAGTATCTAGGTCCGCGATACCTCAATGAGAGGAAGAGAGAGTTTATGGCTTTACTTCAGGGGAGTATGACTGTGACAGACTATGAGATTCGATTTTTCAGGCTGAATCAGTATGCTTCTGAGCTTGTTCCTATTGAGGTGGAACGATGTAACCATTTCCGTTATGGGCTGAATGAAGAGATCAAGAGGTACACTCTAGCTTCAGACTACACTGATTTTGATGTCTTGGTCGCGAGGGCCAAGGACTTAGAGCACAGTTTGGGCTTCACCAAACGATCTGGTGGTTCTAGTTCGGGTAAGAGGTCCAGTGATTATGATAGAGGTGATGCCAAGAGGCATCAGGACAACAGGCATCATTATGATCATAGGCGTGGTGACGGTAACCACGGTAGGGGCCAACAGGGCCAGAGGGCTGGTGGGAAGTTGCCCACATGTGCTACTTGCGGGAGGAACCACACTGGTGAGTGTTGGGGAAATTTCCACTCGTGTTGGAGTTGTGGAGCTAGGGATCACATTAGACGTGACTGTCCACATCAGGTGGGACAGGCACCAGCTCAGGCTCCTGGTAGAGCCAATGACTTTCAGAGGGGCCGCAGGCGCTGTAGAGGTAACTTCCAGCCGAGGAATGATGGTCAGAGGAACATAGCACATGTAGTTGTAGTTCAGCCGGAGGGCGGAGGTCAGGCCAGAGTTTACGCTCAGCGTGGGGATCAGCATGACACCGATGTGATCGCATGTAACTTCTCGATACAGTCTTTGGGTTTGCTTTCTTTGATTGACTCTGGGTCTATACATTCCTACATATTGAGTGAGCATGCACATTCATTGAATTTGCCTTGTGAAATGTTAGAGGTAGGAGTTAGTGTTACTAGTTCCTTTGGGGACACGGTAGTAGTTAGAAAAATGTACAGAAGGTGTCCGTTGATGGTTTAGGGGCATGTGTTTCCAGTGGATATGATGGAGCTCCCTTTCTATGGTTTTGATGTGATTCTGGGTATGGACTGGCTCACGGAGCATAGAGCTAGGATAGACTTTAAAACTAAGAGGATTTCTTTGAGGCTCACAGATGATTATGAGATTGTAGTGGTGGGTGAGAACATGAAGTTCTTGTCCAATGTAGTTTCAGTCCTAGAAGCTAAGAGGTTAGTTGAGTTGGGATGTGAAGCCTACTTGGCCTATGTGATGGACCCTAACATGAGTGAGGTTAGACCTCAAGACATCCGGACAGTGTGTGACTTCCCTAGTGTGTTTCCGAAAGAGTTGCCAGGGTTACCACCGGACAGAGAGGTAGAGTTCACCATTGAGACTTATTCTAATTCAGCTCCTGTTTCGATTGCTTCGTATCGCATGGCACCGAAAGAACTGAAAGAGTTGAAGACTCAGTTGCAAGAGTTGACAGATAGAGGCTTCATTCGACCTAGTTCTTCACCTTGGGGTGCACCAGTTTTGTTTGTAAAGAAGAAGGATGGAAGCATGAGAATGTGTATAGATTACCGGCAGTTGAATCAGTTAACAGTGAAGAATAAATATCCGTTGCCTAGAATTGATGATTTGTTTGACCAGTTGAGAGGAGCATCAGTCTTTTCGAAAATTGACTTGAGATCGGGTTACTACCAGCTAAAGGTAAGAGAGGTTGATGTACCGAAGACGGCTTTTAGGACTAGGTATGGTCACTATGAGTTCTTAGTCATGCCTTTTGGGTTGACTAATGCACCTGTTGCCTTCATGGACATGATGAATAGGATTTTTCATCAGTACCTAGATCAGTTTGTAGTTGTGTTTATAGTTGACATCTTGGTGTATTAGCAAACTGAAGAAGACCATGACCGACACTTGAGACTAGTTTTGAAGACTTTGCTAGATCATCAGTTGTATGCGAAGTTGAGCAAGTGTGAATTTTGGATCCGAGAGGTAGTCTTCTTAGGACATGTAGTGTCAGCTGATGGGATTAGAGTTGATCCGAAGAAGATAGAGGCCATTGTTGAATGGAAGCAACCGAAGTCTGTAACAGAGGTACGTAGCTTCCTAGGCTTAGCTGGATACTATAGAAGATTCGTAGAAGGTTTCTCTAAGTTAGCCGCTCCATTGACACAGTTACTTCAGAAGAATGTTCAATTTGAGTGGACAGATGCAAGACAGAGAGCCTTTGAGAAATTGAAAGAAGCTTTGACCCAAGCACCGATCTTGATTCAGCCAGAGTCTGGGAAGGACTATGTAGTTTACAATGATGCTTCTTATGTAGACCTAGGTTGTGTTCTTATGCAAGACAAGAGGGTAGTGGCTTATGCCTGAAGACAATTGAAGACCCATGAGCGCAACTATCCGACCCATGACATAGAGTTAGCTGCAGTTGTGTTTGCTCTGAAAATTTGGAGGCATTGTTTGTACAGTGAGAGACGCACAGTGTACACCGATCACAAGAGTCTGAAGTACATCATGACTTAGCGAGATTTGAATCTCAAACAGCGTAGGTGGTTAGAGTTGCTAAAAGACTATGATCTTACCATTGAGTACCATCCGGGTAAGGCCAATGTAGTGGCCGATGCATTGAGTAGGAAGATGGTCGTAGACTTGAGAGCCATGTTTGCTAGATTGAGCTTGTCCGGAGATGGCGGCCTGGTAGCCGAACTTCAGGTTAGACCTACTCTAGGTCAGTTGATTAGAGAGAAGTAGCTCTTAGATAGATCTTTGGCACCTCACGTGCAAGATATAGCCGAAGGTAGATCTTCAGACTACAGTTTCAGTACCGATGGGGTTTTGTGTTTCAAAAATAGGATAGTTGTGCCAGAGGACTAGGGGTGATAATGAGCCTGACCGGCTCGCGAGCTACTCGGGCTCGGCTCGGTCAAAGCTCGGTCAAAGCTCGATTCGAGTGAGCTCGACTCGGGCTCGGGCTCGACTCGAAATTTTAACAAGCTGAGCCGAGCTTACCCAGGCTCGGCTCGAAAAGCTCGTGAACAGGCTCGGAATCTACATATGCATTAAAATAAATTATGTGTTTGTATTTTCTTTCATTAGTTGGTTGTTGTTTGATTTTGTATGTTTTTTAATTATGTTTTTGTATTATAAGAATATTTATTGATTATTTGGATTAATCTAATTTTTGGCACTTTTTTCCTTTTTCCGGCCATTGAATTTCATTTTAGTATTGGTTATGAAAGAGATTTTTAACGAATCTTTTATAAAAAGACTATAGCAAAATTTTTCATTTCGAGCCGAGCCTGGCGAGCTTTGAGCCCGAGCCGAACCCAATAGTATTGTTTTCGAGCCGAGCTCGAGCCTAAAATTCCGAGCTCGGTGAGCCTCGAGCCTGAGCCGAGCCTGGCCAGGCTCGGGCTCTGCTCGGCTCGTTATCACCCCTACAGAGGACAGTGACTTGAGACATACGATCTTGACTGAAGCCCACAGTAGTCCGTTTGCTATACATCCTGGAAGTACGAAGATGTACCGTGACCTGAAGAATGAGTACTTTTGGGTTGGCTTGAAGAGAGATGTAGCCGACTTTGTGAGTAAGTGTTTAGTATATCAGAGGGTGAAGGCGGAACATCAGGTCCACTCAGGTTTGTTGCAACCGTTGAGGATTCCGGAATGGAAATGGGAAAACATCACCATGGATTTTGTTTCGGGTTTGCCTTTGACTCCTACGAAGAAGAACTCAGTTTGGGTGATAGTAGATCATTTTACTAAGTGTGCTCACTTTTTGGCAGTCAATACTACTTACACTTTAGATAGATTGGCCGACTTGTACATTGGTGAGATTATTAGACTGTATGGTGTGCCGAAATCTATTGTGTCCGATAGAGATCCAAGGTTTACGTCTCGATTTTGGGGGTGTCTGCATACAGCTTTGGGTACCCGTTTGAACTTCAGCACGTCTTATCATCCTCATCCAGATGGTCAGTCAGAGAGAGTTATATAGATCTTAGAGGATATGTTGCGTTGTTGCATCATTGATTTTCAGGGTACGTTGCCTCTAGTTGAGTTTGCTTACAATAATAGCTTCCAGTCGAGCATTCAGATGGCTCCGTATGAGGCCTTGTATGGCCGGAAGTGTAGAACTCCAGTTTGTTGGGCCGAAGTGGGACAAAAGTTGTTACCTATGCCGGATTTGCTCAAGGGGACAACTGACAAGGTAAAATTGATTTGTGATTGATTGAAGGCTGCTTCGGATAGGCAGAAGTCCTATGCCGACTTGAAGAGGAAGGAAGTTGAGTTCTCAGTGGGTGAGAAGGTATTCTTGAAAGTGTCTCCATGGAAGAAAGTAATGAGATTTGGCCGAAAGGGGAAGTTGAGTCCGAGGTACATAGGACCGTATGAGATTGTGAAGAGGGTTGGTCCAGTTGCTTATCAGTTGCGTTTGCTATTCGAGCTAGAGAAGATACACGATATATTCCATATTTTGATGCTCCGTAAGTATAGGTCCGATCCATCACATGTTATGCTTGTAGAAGAGATTGAATTGAATCCAGATTTGACTTATGAAGAGGAATCGATTGAGATCCTAGCTTCTGATAGTAAGGTGTTGCGGGGTAGATCGATTGAGTTAGTAAAAGTGCGGTGGCAACGTCGAGGTGTGGACGAGGCCACATGGGAGAGGAAGGAGGATATGGAAAGGCAATTTCCGTATCTCTTTCAGTCAGGTAATTTCAGGGACGAAATTCCTTAAGTGGGAGAGAGTCGTAACACCCATGTTTTGGGGTTAGGAGTTAGTCGGGTTAGTGGTCCGAGTCGGTAAAATTAAATTTAATCAATTTGATCTTGGCTTGGGCTAATTGGGTTTTAAAATAAAGAGGAGGGACCACCTTAGTGATTTAACCCAAATGTTTTACAAAGCTAGACAACTTTTGAAATTAAAAAGAACAAAAGAAAAAAAAGTGGTCTTCTCTCCCCATCTTCTCCACCAACGTGAAAGAGCACCAAAAACCCCTCCTAAACCCTAAATACTATTCCATTGATTTCTTCTTCAACCCAAAGTCATTTTTCAAAGGTAATTGCATTTTCTCACTCTCCTCTTTGTTCTCTATCCTTACATGGTTGTAGATTTTGAAACTACCAACTTTTGAAAAGTTAGGATTTAATGAAAGTTTGGGTTTTTACTTAGTTTTTCAATTGGTTTTGGGTTTTAGTTTATTCACCTTGAAATGCACCTAATATGTTAAAATGAATGAGTTTGGGTGAAAACCCGAAATGGGTCTTTGTAGCCAAGTTTAAAGTGTCTAAAACTTGATTTTTGGTGGGTTTTAGGATTAATTTGAAGGGCTGATGGTTTAAGTATGTTAGGAAGGTGTTTCGGGACCATTTGGGTGTCATTTGGGTGTTTGAAAATAGGATTTTCAGCTAGGTTTTGAAGGAGCACGAAAATGGGCTTTTTGGGTGGTTATTTGGATTGGAAAATTGTTGAAGTTTGGCTTGAGCTTAAGAGTTGAGTTGATGACTGAGTTTTAGCATTGATTGAGAGTAAGGAATGTGTTTTTGATTGGCTAGAAGCAAGAGGAGACGTTGAAGAGGCATCAGGATCGAATCCGGGCTTGTAGGAGGCTTGCTTTGGTTGCTAAGGAAGGGTGGTGAGTGACTTTAAATGTGTTTTAAAGTTGGTTCAAGTGTGTGTAGTGAATGAGTTGGAATGTGCTTGGTAGGCCATTTCTATATGGAGTTAAATTGGTAACTTAGCTCTTTGATTCCATTAAATGCTATTTATGCTATGCCTATTTGCCATTGTGAAATGTGGTTTGATATGTATATGTATATCTTGACATATGTATATGATGAGCATGAGATATAAATGGTGGATATGTGATGTGGTAAATGAAATTGGCACTAATTAACTTACCGGGTGTAAATGATCGATCATTAGGATTAGTGTGCACACAAATTGAGTCAAAACGTATGTGGCCTTGATGGCGTTGAGTCATCAAGGAGGAGTACGATGATGTAACATTCCACCGGAAATTTATATATATTCTACGGGATGATGAGTGGAATCCCATCCGTAGGGCATGTGGTGATGAGTGGAATCCCGCCCATGCAAGGTCCGATGATGAGTGTAATCCCACCGAGGTAATGTGATTGTTGAGATTAAATCCGCACATCCGAGTAAACTAATAGTGGCCAATTGAACTTGTTCTTATAATTGTGATGTATGATGTTGAAATATGAAGTTTGAGCTTAGTATGAGGTGAGATGTCATATTATGACTCTTGAAAGACTAGCTAGATCTACTTGTTGATTTACCTATGCATGTTGTATGTGAGATTTAAGGATTTCATGCTTGAACCCTGCATTGTTGATGTTTTCGATTTTAGAGCATCCTCACTAAGCTTATAGCTTACACTCTCATTTCCAACAATGCAGGTCATTAGCGTGGTGTTAGCTCGGAGCAAGGCGTAAGGGGCTTTCCAAGTTTTTGTTGCTCAAGTACGGTTTAACAATTATGTAGTAGTTAAGCAATGTGGCAAGAGTGTGTTTTTGTATGAGCTATGTATGACTCTTACATGTGTTGATGTTTAAGGATTGACTTGATTGTAAACTTGTGATGACTTGCCAAATGCTTGTGTGATGGTATGCCTTATGGATGTTTAATTTTCTTTTGAATGACATGAATACCTATTTGAGCTGAATTGTGCCTTTTGGCTTTTAATGTCTTCAAGCATGCCTTATATGAAATGTTGCTAAGGTGTAAATGCCATGAATGAATGTTTCAGTCTATGTCTTGTGTGTTTGAGCTTGTTTGATATAGGATATATGCCTCTAAACCTTGTATGCTTGTGTTGAGTGCCTTTAGAGGTCGTTTGAGACCTTTAGAATTGTTAAAAAATGCCTAAGTCTGGTTTTCAAAGGTTGCAGACAGCCCGTGTTTCGAAACGAGCTGGGCCGTTTCGGAACGGGTAGGCTTCAGAGACCCCGTACCGGAACGCGTTTCGATACGGTTTGGCCACTGAGAGCCCCTGTTCCGATACGGGTTTCGGAACATTTTGGCTACTGGAAATCTGAGAAAATGACGAGATGAAAGCGTTTCGAAACGGGTCTAAGGGTTTCGAAACGGTCAAAATCTCGTTGACTACGAGAAGTTGACCGTTGAGGGTGTTTCGAAACGGTTGACCTCCGTTTCGATACGACCTCCTTGTATGGCTTGAGGCAGTTGACCTGGTCAAGGGTGTTTCAATACGCCTCAATGGTGTTTCGAAACGGCCCGTTAAATGAAGTAAAATTGGGCTGTTTAAATGTTGTTTTGGGTTCAGATGATTGTTTTCTTCGTTCTATTCCGCTGTTATGATCACATAGGATTTAAATGAGCCTTTAGAAAAAATTAAATTAAAAGAAAAAAAAATTAGGGTTGCTAACCGAGGGGGAACCTTAACGGGTTTCGCTTCAATTTTCCCCGTGTGGCCTACTCGAACCGGTCATCCGGCTAGACCGGGACGAGGGGGTTACACAGAACTACCAAAAGATGCTATAAGCTCATGCAGATATATGGTAGGCATAACATTTTTATGATGTTCCAAGTAGTAACAGTCTTCATTTCCTTTCCACTATTTTAGGGTAACGTTATACTTAAGAATAAATATACTTGTTCTTTATTCAATCATCGAGTAACAAACGGGAATTTACACAAGTTGATAGATTACGAAGATGGAAACAAAGAGTATAGTGTCTAGTGTGTTCCAATAAGTGCAGACCAAACATGCATAAATACATATTAATCATATCATAAGAGCACATATCAATTCAATGTAAATGTTCAAGTACATACAAAGGTTTACTAGTAACTACCCTCAAACCTTACTCCAAATATGCAGTCCCCCAGAACTGCATCCATAAGGACTTACCCTAGGCCTGATGGGCATAGGTGCCACCTAAGGGGCTGCCTTAGGTCCATAAGGATTTACCCGTGCTAAAGCATCGGAACCTACCCAAGGGGAGAATTTGAGTCCATAAGGATTTACCAGCTAGATCAGGGCTGTACCAAAAGAGACTTCATAACATAAGCCAACAGTACTATACCCCAGATAACAATCGGTATTCAGAGTTCATACATGAGTAACATAATACATATGGCAGACATATTCCATTCGAGGCATCAGAAACAGAAGTTCATGCTCTTTATACACATATATGAGCATACCATTGAGCAGACGATATCATCGTTCATCATGCAAATGTAGTGCACCATCATAGGTCAAGCTAACAGATTATACTATTACTTACATCTGGCAGACAAACAATATTATCACAGATCAGATAACCTCATGTCACAATCATATATTAAGTATACAGATCAAGCGGACTTACAATGAGTAGGCAAAAAATGTTATCCTATGTCCAGTTCATCATTTCATCAAGCATATCATCGTTCATAATTAAGTCATTAGATTTGTTTACTAACATGTAATAATCATACAACACATTCAACTAAATGTAGCACACATGGAACACGCTAGGTGGAACGATTTATTTCTTGGAGATACTTGACATTTGCGGAAGGGAACACATTAAACTTTTGACAATTTGAACAAATTTCATAAACGATGTCTCAATTAAAAGGGGGTTCGAATTTTAAAGTGGGCACAAAAAAATTCATAAAATTTCAGGGTAGACACCATCAATAAAACAAATAACTAATAGAAGAAAATTTAAATTTTAGTGCCCACCCTAGACATAGTGTGAATTCGTCACTGTTAACACGTGTCCAGTCAACTAGTATTGTTCGATTCCACATGATCTGCAACTGTTCTTGTAATTCTTTTTATGTTATAAAGTGTTAATGTTAAAAAAAAAATTATTGAAAGAAATAGTAGTTAAGAGTCATAAACCTAAACCGTCTAGCGTGCCTTTTTCGACACAAATGGCTACTTAAAATAAAATCCAGAGAAATTTTTAATAAAGTTTACACAAATTTGTTAGTTTTAGTGTTTTGAAGTATAGTTTACACATACTTGTTAAAATTATCGGTTATATGTTTAGTTTATAGTTTAAAGTTGTATAGTTTATAGTTTATAATTTATTGTTAGAGTTTATGGTTTAAGATTTATGATTTATAGTTTAGAGTTAAAAAATTTAAATTTTAAAGAAAGATTGTGTAATTAATTTTTTAAATATATTGTATATCGAAATATAGCTCTTATAATTTATGGTTCATGGGTTTAGGTTGTAATGTTTAGAATATATAATTTAGGGTTAGCATTTAGTGGTGAAGGTTTATGATTTAAAATTTAAGTTTAGTGATAAAGATTTTAGATTATGTAGTTTAAATATGGAGAGTTGTGTATTTTTTTTGCACATATTATATATAAATATGACCCTAAAGTCTATGACAAGAATATTCTGCTATTTTTTGTGCCTCTTTCTATGCCCAACACTAAAAAAATTAAATTTTAAGTCCTAACTCTAAATTTTAAATCCTAAAACATAAACCCTAAACTCTAAAAATTATACTCTACATATAATTCTCTAAATCCTAACCATGAACCCTAATTTTAAACCTTAACCCTAAATTATAAACCTAATTTTTAATATAGGGCATAAATAGGGGCACCGAAAAGGGGTAAAAGATTTCTATTTATCTATCAATACTCGTGATGAATTAATGATTTTTTATTGAAAGCCGCTAGTTTTATTAAAAAGAAAATATCTAGAATTATAATGAGGGTTTACAATCACAATCGTAAAACTAAACACATAATCTAGACATTTTTTTATAACCAATGACACAATAAACTAGCCACTCGAGATTATGTAAGGACCACGCATGGAAAAGGTTAAAACCCAACCAAAAGACTCGAACAAAACATAGATATGAACATATCTGACTACATCGGCAAATGAACCACAAAAGAGGATCCAGCTACTGAAAGACCACCGACAACCGCAAATCAGAGCCGAGCGTCGTGAAAAGACTATCCACGAACGCAAATCGAGTATCAAAATCCAATCCGAAGGTTCAAAGCATGGAAGATCAACTTAATAACCAAATAAGTGACATCTTGATCAGTTGAGGCGACGTCAAATCCAACCCTAGTAAAATAGAAAACGAAAAGAATAAAAAAATATGCCAGAAGACAGAAAAAGACATGCCACAAAAACAAAATTATTTTTATTAAAAATAAAAAAATAAAATATACCATGAAAATAAGAATGATTACCGGCGATCGACAACCGACTGGTGCGGCCGCGGACGGCCAAATCAAATGAGAAAAAAGAAGATGAAGCGGCCAAATCAAAATATAACAAGGAAATAAGAAAAATTACCGGTGATGAATTAATGTTTGATGGGTTTTTATGGTGATCATACACATGCATGATGCATGCACTAATTTTGTATATAAATTAAGATGTGAAGGATAGACACAAAGACATAAGATAAGAGCCTGTCTTTTTGTTTGTTTTTCAAGTGTCGTGCCTGAAAATCTGCTTATAGCCGGCTCGTCCTTGTTGGCAGGATTGATATTGTTGCTTTTGTTTTGTATTTTAGAGTTCCTCAACGCAATGTTCTCTTTAATGGAGAGAATTTCCATTGATTTAAGAGTTTTCTATGTAAGAATAAGCAAGTTTGAGAGTGATGATGATTCGAGTTCAACACCCGAAAACCTTACTCTCAACCATGTCCCATTGAGCCTCGATACACTTCGTGAAGCAAACGGTGTTCGAACCGGCATCAATTCCGACAGTGTGTCAACCATTCTTCGAAGGGATTGGGTCGATAGAAGATTCGAAGAGGCCATTTTCGTGAGCACCGAGAGCATGAGGCTGACCAGGAGCGTGAACTTTGAGGTTTTCGATAAGGATACTCTTTTGCTATATGGGGTTTTAGAGTTCAATAGTTGCACTACAGAATCAAGAGGAAGTGGCATGAAATGGAGCATGGATTGTGCAAATGTTATGGCCAAACAATTTCCCACGGTTGAGGTCTATGTTGCAGGGTCTTTCATGGGGAGTCCAATTATATTAACTCAGATTTTACGGCCTAGTTTCCGGATGAAACAAACGAAGACGATGCCAATGTTGATACTGAATTCGTTACCCGAGCATGAGTATCCATGGGTGAAGTGTTTTGAAGATGAAGATGGGGAAGAGCTCTCAATGTTCAATGCTGGTGTGAAGGTGGGTTTGGGAATTGGGTTTAGCATCTGTGTTGGGATTGGGATAAGCGTTGGTTTGTTAGTCCGTAACTTCTGAGACACACCGTATAGACAAACTGTTCAAACCTGAGTTTTTTAATTTAAAAGATATACATTGAAATTTGTTAGTATGTTTATCTTGTGAAAACCTAGACATGGTTGCTAGAGATGGTGAAAGGCAATGGAGGAGAAAGAGACGATGGTTAAGGAAACAAAATACAATCTAATTTTATTAAAAAAAATGGATCACAAGAGTGTATTAGCTCATTACATAATTAGGCTTATATAGCCCACTATCTAACTAATTGCTAACAGCCCAAACCACTTAATAAATGATCTAACCTCTTGACTAACTGATTAGTCTAACATAATCCATGCGTTCTCAACTTTTTAAAAACAACAAAAAATTATAATCATATGGATCTCCGCACAAAATCTTTAAGGATCAATTTGAAAAACTTAAAATTGTTTTATAAGTCCCTTAATAAGTTTTAAATCACCAACACTTTAAAACTGATTTGAAAAACTTAAACTCAAAATATTTTCTAAGTGTTCTAAGGCCAAACTATTGAAAAACGTCCAGGTGTATCGATACGCTTCCATCCGTATCGATACCTTTTTACCAAAGTTGGCCACTGTCTGAACTCGTATCGATACGCCCATTCGTAAAAGTCTAAATATTTGAATTATTTTTGATATAGCAAAAAGGGGAGAAGTAAGTGAAAAATTAAGGGGGAGTTTTTGTTAAAAACAATTTTTCAAAGAAGTTTTGTTATATAAAAAAGGGGAGATTGTTGAGAAATATTTTGATATAACAATTATGTGAAAAATGTTTTGGACTTATTTAAAGATTTCAAAAATAATTCAAAAGTCCTTAAAACTTGAAAAATATGTTTAAAATATTTTTGACTTTGCACCTATATCGAATATACATTTTAAAGTAAAAAATTAGCCAAAATTGTGTTTTTAAGTGAAAGTTTCGAAACCATCCCTATAAGGTTTCGAAACCTCTCTAGGCAGTAAGCTTTTGTTTTTGAAACATTAACAAAGGTTTCCAAACCTCTATTAAGGTTTGGAAACCTCTCTAGGCAGTAAGCTTTTGTTTTTTAAACCTTAACAAAGGTTTCCAAACCTCTATTAAGGTTTGGAAACCTTGGCACAAAGATTTCGAAACCTCTATGAAGGTTTCGATACTTTGGCCCTGTAACGGCTCCAAAACATCCCCAACGGCCATAAACGGCTAGTTTTTACAAATCCCTTCTTAAGGTTTCGAAACCTCTTCAATGGTTTCGAAACCATTGTGCAGGTGAGCATTTAAAGCTCGACTTTAATGGCTTCCAACGGCTCCAAAACATCTCCAACGGCCATAAACGGCTAGAAACTCATTCCACACTATATAAATATCACAAGGACACTTGAAGATGGTAAGAGACAACATCCAAGCAATATGGTCAAGAGAATTAGAGTCTAAATCCTTATTTTACTATTCTCTTGTACATAGTCTTTAGAGAGTAAGCTTTATTGTAAATCCTTGTACTCTTGTGAGCTTAAATTTGTGTAAACACCCATCTTGTGAGGTATTAAGTTTACCAAACAAATCCCTTGTAAAAGAAGAGGTTCTAGTTTAGCCTTGAGAGAAAAACTAGAGTTGGTTCTATCTTAGCCAAGTCCAAAAGATAGGATTGTAACGGTTTCCTCTTAAACCAGGAAAAGGGGACGAATTCATTGTTGAGTGAATTGGGAAATCCTTAGTGGTGTGCTAAGGTAGTGGATGTAGGTGCTTGTTAGAAGGCCGAACCACTCTAAAATCATTGTGTCTCTTGTCTACCTTTATTTCGATTTTAGCCAATTCAATCACCAAACATTTACAACCCTCCTTGACGATTTCGGTGATCGATTCGAGCGTATTTCAAGTCCAACAAAATCAATCCCAAGAACTTTGAACAAACTTGAACTCAATCATGTGTATCAGTAAGTATGCAATGGCAACTAGAATAATCAGTGAAACCAGAGAATAAACTGTAAGACTAGAATATAAACCTACAAGCTTTTTCAAGACGAATAGTCTAACTGCATAATTAAAGAGGAGGCATCTAATTAAATTTTTTGCTAAACCGTATTTTTATAATTAATAGGCATTGTAACAACTGATATAGCCTAAAATATAAACTCATAAGCTTTTCCAAGACGAATAGTCTAACTGCATTATCTGAATCTTTTTATAAGCAATCTTACAAACCTATAGTTGTAAGTTGATAAAACGATGTAGATGCATCTACTAATATTATATAAAACTTTCCATATTTGTGGATAAATGAGCTCATTTTCATTCAAATACGCAAGACATGCAGCCTCAACTTTAGTACAAGAACTTCAAGTTCTTTTGATAAGTGAGATCTTAATCATTTCCTTTGAGAACAAGCAACACAAGAATTTCGTGTTGTTTTAGTAAATGGAATTTAATCAATTCCTTTGAGAACAAGCACCACAAGAACTACAGGTTCTTTTAATAAATGTGCATATAAATCTCAACAGCTTTCACATCATTATTGATCATGATGGTCTAACCGATCATGCCAACTATATATACATGTGTGTATATATTTCTGATTTACCACAACATGTGATTCAATCTCACTTGTACATGTGTCGTGAAAATTTTGAAATACAAGATTTTTTTAAACTTGATAATACATTGTCCACCAAAAATCGTTCCTTTGAATTATAGGAATATATTTAGCTCTTCCGGAGCTTTCAATGGAAATTATCTTTTGGTAGCAATATATATAGTTTTGTAGAACTAAGTGTTTTGATATAATAATTGAAAAATGTTTTGGACAAATTTGAAAGAATTTAAAACTTATCTTTGAGTCCAAACAACTTGAAAATATGTTTGAGGTATTTAAAAAGGTTTTTGGCAAAGTTTTTAATGCTTTAAAGTAGTCAAACTTGACTTTTCAGCAATCCCGTACCGATATGGTATACCCCGTATCGATACATTTTTACCCAAGTTTTGAATCTACCAAAACCCGTATCGATACGTGCTTACCCATATTGATACACATCTTAGGCGTACCGATCCCTGCTTTAACAACCCCTAACGGCTATTTCCCAACGGTCTTTTAAATTGCAAACCGTACCGATACGCTCTCTAGCGTATCGATACGCCTAGGCTGACAAAGCGCCCAACGACTAGTTCTGAAGAAGGGCGTACCGATACGCCTCCACGTGTACCGATACGGTAGACTGCAGAACTGCATTTATGGTGGAAAATAAAGTTTCCAACGACTTAAATTCAACCCTAGCGGCTAGTAATGGCTACAAACTCAATTAGGAGTATAAAAGGGACCTCCAAGCATCAAGAGAAGACTAATGCTTCAATTGTTACAACATTATGATGAAAAATTGTGTCCAGAGCTTTAATTGTATATTCCTTGCTTAGACAACACTAGTGAGCTTAAAATTGTTATATTTGCTCAAGTGTTTTAGGATTGGGTGAGAGCTTAATTGTGCAAATAAATATCTATTAGAGGGATTTGAGTTTGCTTATTTTTTTTATCTCTTTGTAAAGAGAGTTTGATCAAGCTTTGGATAGAAAGCTTGATCGGTTTTGTAAGGGTTTCCTCCTAAGCCTAGAAAAAGGGGACGAATCAATAGTGGATTGATTGTAAATCCTTAGTGGGGAGCTAATGTAACGCCCCGGTTTTGGGCTTAGTAGTTTTGGGCGTTGACCGGTTTGGTCAAAGTGCTGTTCGAATCTAAAGAGGTGAAATTAGGAAAGCCTAGTTCGGGTTGCATTAAAAATATGGAAAAATGTTCTAAAATCATCTTTTAATATAATTAAGTGAACTGTGAAATCAATTTTGGAAAATGAGTTTTGGAAGGGTGACATTTTGGCTAGTGACCAAAATGTAATTTTCGAAAGTTTGGTGACTGTTTTCGAAAGGGTTGAAACTTTGAATCTTTAAGGAGCTATTAATCCAAAAGTAGTTTCTCCAGATTTTTCTAAGATATTTTAGTGATATATTCTGATTTTAAAATATGTCAAAAGAGGAGGGAACGCCATTTTGGCTATTTTGTTAACTAACTTTCCAATTTTCTTTCTCTCATTTTCTCTCAACCCAAACACCTTCTTTCCAGAGAATTGTTTCTGATTTTCTCTCCTAAATCTCTCCTTTCAACTCTCTTTTGATTCCTAATCAACATATCTACAAAACCTCATCATTTGCTACTTGGTTCATCAAGGTTTTTGATTCCAAAAAGAGGAGAAACTCAAGTTTGGAGGTAAGAACGTCCTTCTCCTCTAAACTATCAGTTCTTTACTGAAATTCCTAAGTTTTCAATCCTTAATTGATGTTTTATTAAAGGCTTTTAAGATGTGAATTGGATCTTGGCTTATAATGCAAGATTTGGTGATTTTTGGTGATTTTCGTTTGATCTGTTAAATCTGTGATTTGAGATGTGTTTTTGATGATATTTGAACATTAAATTGATAAGGAATTGAGTTTTGATTAATGCAATCCCGGATAGGTTGAGTTTCCTAAGTTTAGCTTGTGTTTCTTGGTTGTTTTTGAGGTGATCTTGTGGATCTGGTGTTGCTGGAGGTATAAGGATGTTATTAGGCTCTTTTTAGATGTTAAATGTTGTTAAAGGATGTTAGGTTTTGATGGTTTATGGCTGGGCTTTGTTGAGAAGTGGTTTGGATGCATTTTCGGTTGTGTTTGGTAGCCGAAAATGGAGTGTGGATGAGAGCAGCGAGTTTAGGTGCTTTCATTGAAGCAATTAATGCATGATGATGCATTAATCCTCTGCTTTGATGTGTTAAAACAGAGGAGGCATCTTTGGATCCAAGAGTTGTTGATCCGGAAGCTTGATTTGGTGCTTCGGCAAGAGGCGAAGTGGAATCGGTGAGTGAAAATGGTTTTCGGCTTTGAAACCAATGTCTTGGGAGCTTAGTTTAAGTCTAAACAACTTTGCTAAGCTCAAGTGTAAGTTTTCGGAAAGTACTCTCTAGTGGTGGCCATGATTTTGTTGCGATGCAATGTGGTTTATTGCATGTTTTAAATATTGTTTTGAAAGCATGATTTAGCATGGTATTTGCTGTTGTTGTAAGCCATATGTTGAAGGAAGCTCAAGGTAAGAGTTCCTTGTTTTTGTACATTGATAAAATGTGGTTTGATGCTTTTAAATGCATGATGTATATGGCTTGGTTTAATGCTTTAAAACAGTGGATAAATTGATGATAATGATGTATATTGGCAAGTGATGTTTTGAAAAGGTTAAGGTCACTAAGGTGGTTAAAAGTCCTTGAGTGAGCCTTGTTTACTTAAGAACATCAAGGTGGTTAAAAGTCCTTGGATGATTCTTGCTATGGACACAAAGGTGGTTAAAAGTCCTTGTGTGATCCTTTCCATGGTGTTTAAAAGTCCATGGGGCTATGGTGTTTAAAAGTCCATGGGGCCAAGGTGTTTAAAAGTCCTTGGGGCCAAGGTGTTTAAAAGTCCTTGGGGTGAAACTTGATACGGACACAAAGGTGGTTAAAAGTCCTTGTGTGATCCTTTCCATGGTGGTTAAAAGTCCATGGGCCAAGGTGTTTAAAAGTCCTTGGGGCCAAGGTGTTTAAAATTCCTTGGGGTGAAAGTTGATGAACTTGTTTTTAAAGAAATGGAACTTATCACTTGTGGCCAATATGACATGTTATGATATGAAGCATGAAATGCTTGTTTAAGTATGCTTTTGAGCATGAGCAATTGATGATTTGAAGCATGATTTATAAATGTTTTATAAATGCATTATTGAATGGTTTTATGAGCATTCCTCACTAAGCTTTTGCTTACGCTCTCTTTCGTTTTCTTAATTCAATAATGCAGAGCATTAGAGTACCTTGAGGGCAGCAAGAAGGGCAAGTAATCAAGTGAAAGTAAAGCTCAAAGTATGGAAGGTTTCTTAAGTACATTGTTAGCTTTTGGTAATTTGGCAATGGGGGACCTATGTGTATGTTTTGGGAGAGGTTTTGAACTCCCTAAGTATGTTGAATGTTGATGAGAATGCTGGTTTTAGTGTTTGGCCTTTATATGCTTGAATTGGAAGTTTATGCTTGTATGGCTTGCTTGTGTAGGAAGCATGCCTATAGATTTGAGGCTTTTCGTATATGATGTTGTTTTGATGAATTGTTGATGCAAGTATGTCTTATATATGTTGAATTGCATGCTGGTAAAGTTTGGTGGCAATTGGAGCATGATTGGATGTATAATTGCATGTTAAAGAATGCATTTTGGGGCAATCTGTGCAGGGTGTTTCGGAACAGTGCCACCCGTTTCGGAACAGGTGCCTTAAACAAGCCCAGGCGTCCGAAACGGGAGAGACAGTTCCGAAACGGTTTGGCTACTGCCAGCCCGTGTTGCGGTACGCGTTGCGGAACGACCCGCGTTTCGAAACGGGCTCTGCCTGTTTCGGAACGGGTGACCGTTAGGGGCTGACATTGGCAGTTAAATGTTTTGAATTGTTTGCATTTTGGTCCTGAATCTTGTTTGTGCAATTGTATGAGTTTGGGATGTCCTTTTGAGCTGAAATTTCACAGTGAAGCATGAAACCTGACTAATTACAAGCGATAACTTTAATTTGGGTTAAGTCCTCATATCTATCAGAAATTACAATTTGGTCCCTAAAGTTGTAATTAGTTCAATTGGGTCCCTGTTTGATCTCTGATGTTTGTGATCTTTGAGTATGATGTTTGTGTGATCACAATTAGGGCTAATGTGCATCTAGACAAGATTAAAAAGAAAAAAAAGGGTCATTAATCAAGGTTGACTTTCGGGTTGACTTTGGTTTTCCCCGTGTGACTTTCTTAATTCGGGTCAACCGTCTAGGCCGGGTTAAGGGGGTTACAGCTAAGGTAGTGGATGTAGACCTTGGTTAGAAGGTTGAACCACTAGAAATCATCTTGTCATTTTTATTTTTAGCTCCCACACCTCTATCACCCAAAAATCCAATCTTCTCCGAACTTGACAAACACATCGGTTGAAGGAGTCGAGCACCATAAAACCCAACAGGTTCTTCTAGAGCTTTCAACTGACTTTTGGCTACCGAAAATTATATCCACATTTGCTTATTTCAAATGTCAATTGATAACATATGTTATCTATAATTCCCAAAAGATTATTTTGCGAACTCATATAGCTCTCTTAAAATTTCCACTTCTAGTGGTGACGGTATCATTACCATTAGCAGTAATTATTACAATATTCGCAATATTGTACTTTTTAAAATGTACTTTCTCTTCTGGAGCATCAATATTTTCAGTACTTTGAGATATATTACTCACATTATCCCTTGCATTAAATGAGAAAATATATCTTATGCTTTTACTAAGCATAAATTGTCATCATAGATTGTATTTGATAAGTAATAATGTGAAACAAAATAAATAAATAAATACCATAATATATAAATATAAATATAAAACATAAACAATTAACATGTAAAGTAAATAAACATAAAGAAAAATAAATAAATAAATAATTCTCTTCAAGGTTATGAGAATAATTAGGAGATGATTTCTTCCCTTCGAGGGTTATAAGGAAATCAACAACATCCAAATGAGTTGGACCAACAATGTCTAAATAAGTTGGACCAATATCATCTTTGTCATTTTTCACAAACAAGATTTGCTTCTATTTTATTTCTTTTATCATTCAATGATTGTTGATTTTTCCAGCGTACGATAAGTACGAGAGCAATGGTTTATAACATCACATTGGTAATAAAAAAGATTCCACTTTCTTAAAATGATCTTTATCACTTTTGTCATCCTTATAACCTCACTACCGGTGGGTAGAAATATTCTTAAAATGACCATATTTTTCATGTCTATATTCATAACCTCGACCACGACCACAACTTCTAATGTGGCTTTTATTCTTTCCATAATATAATCTCACATTCACTTTAGGGAATGGAGTAAAGCCAATGGGCCTTTGAAACCTAATTCACGATATTGTGTCTTAGGACAACATTATTTGTCGTAAAAAGTTGAGTATGTTTTTATTAACATATCCTCATCACAGAGAACAAAGATTTAATCCTCGTACGCCGCGTTGTTAAACCAGTCCACAAGATCCTTTAAAAACCTCCTTTGAGACCAGTAGACTCGCAGAACGAGATGTCCAGCCAATATACTTGGATTATATCGAAGTTATATTACCAATTAAATAGTGATTTACCATGTTTGCATTACTTTAGGGAATGAAACATGTCTAATAATTGCATGAAATCAGAGGCGGAACGCTTAAGGGACCAGTGGGGGCTACGCCCCCCCCCCCCCCCCCAATTTTTTTTTTGAGAAGTTCGAATTTTGCCTTTTAAATTTTTGAAAATTTTAATTTGACCTCCTCAAATTTTTAAAAATTTCATATTAAGTTTCAAAATTTTGAATATTTTTAATTAATTTCACTTTCATTTAAAAAAATCGTTGAATCTCTCAAAATTATTAATTTTTTTGTTAAACCCTCAATTTTTTTTGAAAATTTTCGTTTAAGCATCTAAATTTTAAAAAAAAATTTGTTTCCCCCCTCAAACTTTTACTGCAAGTTCTACCACTGCATGGAATAAACATCATGCTTGCATTCACTTCAGGGAATGCCTCCCATAAAACTTTTTGGATCAAGACATATTTTCATAACTTGAACTTAGGGAGAAATAGTCGAGTTTTTCGACACATAAAAATTATTCATTTTGAGCAAAATTACCATGATTTATCGCAATTTAAAATCATAATTTAAAGAATAAAAATAAAAATAAAATTTACCGATATTGATTTTCCTCCTGAGGACAATGGAGACGTAGGAAATGACCAAGACAGCTTCTCATAATGTCATGTCTCTTTCCAAGTCGTTATATCATGCAAAAACTCAAAATACGGTTAAAAACATCTGCTCTTATCGATATAATAACATAAATAATTTTTGGTTTTTAATTAAAAAAACTTAGTCTATATCGATAATTTACTTACCCATAATTAAAGTCAAACAATAAAATCAACCTGTGAAATATAATATGCTAGAAACAATAAAACATCTGTATGCAAAACTTGCTAACCTCTCTCGCCTTTAATGCAAAGCATTTGCAGTGAGGATTGGAAGACAATGCAAGAAGCATTGATGGTGAGTGTTGGAATATAATAGGCTTTGGAATCATTATGTGGAGATAATGCAAGAACCATTAGCTTTGATGCATTTTACGTCTTCTAACAAGATGTGGTCTTTGACTTTGTTTCTCCACGACATGGATGAGGTTTTTCGTCAACTCAAATCGGATGAGAAAGACAATCAAACATGCTTCCAGGCCTTTCAGAAATTAAAACCAAGTTAAAATATAAAGAGAAAGACAATCGGTAACTAAAAAAATAAGGAGAAAAAAATTTATCTTTGGTTCATTCTATAATCGAATTCTTTCAGGTAACTTCTTTTGAATTCGAACGATGAAGACCTCAGTTGATTAGAGTCTCGTGTTGATAACATGTTGTAAATAAAATAACGAAAAACAAAGAACAATAATAAAAGAATAAGGAGATGAGGGAAAGAAAGAGATTCGTATTATTCTCAATATTGACTTGTGTACAATGCCTTCAGTAAATCACCCATTTATAGGCATAAGAAGTGCATAATACATTAAACTCTAATTAATGTAGATAATTTTCTTAATGATAAAGTAAGAGTCAAATCTTCTTGATAAAGTTCTTATCATGATAGACATCCACATAGATAAATATTCATAACAAAAAGGATTTTTTTTATCGAACTCTATGTTTTGTATTCAACTTTAAAAACCATGGAGTTGTGTGTGAATTTGCAAAGAGATTTAAATTTATAGTTTAGTTAGTTTAACATTTTAGTTTAATTAAATAACTAAATAGAAGAAAGTTAAAGAAATGCTTATATTAATTTCATCATAAAATTAAAAATTTTGGGTTGATAATAATCAAAGTTAATCATTATTAAATGTATAATATTCGATAAATATAGGTATCAAATTGATATAGTTAGGGAATTTTTTTCCTACAAATTCTAATTTTAATCTCAGTCCTTAAGGAGGGGAAAGAGAACTTTAGGGAAAAGAATGAGATGCTCTTAGTAGGTTTACAACCCATGACCTAAAAGAAATATAATAGAACAAAGATGAACAGTATGACCAACGGATCAAATATATTTGCTCCTTTAAGTGATTCATTTTGTTATTGTTTGTGTTTGATAGGTGTATATGCTTTTTGTTAAGTGTTTTGAACTTTTGTATTTATAACCTTTTGGTTAGATTTTTTTGTTTTGAGTTTAATAAGATTCATATATTTCAAATTGGTTAAAATAATTACAAAACCTTATTAATAATGTTAACCTTAAATTCTAGGTTTTAGAACCTAAAAGGCTTATGAAAACTTTAGACTGTAATAAAATATTTTTCCATAAAAGTGATGTATCGTGGTTCATCTGTGCAAAGGAAATCATAATAAAAAAGGTTCCACCGAGATTTGAACTCGGGTTACTAGATTCAGAGTCCAATGTCCTGACCACTAGACCATGGAACCAAGCTGATACAATATTAATTATTTCTTTATTTTGCGTGACAAACTTCGAAACCTCGTCAGTCAACTCCATCTATAAGAAACGAGGAGTGCTGGTCCATGTGTTTTTCACGTGGAAAATGTTGAGAATCAAGGTTTATGTATGGACGAAAACTTTGACATACAACCCGTCTAAATTAAAGTCTACAAGCGCTTGTCAAAGTTAAAGATTATGAGATTAGTTTAGGGTTTATAATTTAAAATTTTAAGGTTAGAGTTTAAGGTTTAGAATGTATGAGGTTAGAATTAGGGTTTTAAGTTTTAAAATTTAAAGAATGATTGTGTAAAGAAAATTTACACGAGCTGTGTATCAAAATATAATTCTTTTGTAAATGAAAACAATGAACAACTTTGATCTTTGTAAATTTTTACAGCCCTAGTCCGTGTTAGAAAATAATTTAATCTAAGAAAATAAAACAACAAAATAAATATTGAATTTATTATTGAATCTGTGAGAATAGAATAATACAAATATATTCAAAGTTGAGATAAAAAATAAGAACAAAAAAACTAGAATTGTTTACTTGTATTCGGGCAACAATTTGAATGAATAAATTCGTTGAGGCCTGTGAGAACACATTTTCTTTAACACATATTTGTCCGCTCATATTCTATGGTACTTGATAAATGTTGGACGTCTAACTCTCAAGATATTACAATATAATGAACACAACAATAGTACGCCTGCAGTGATTAGCGAACCGTAATCTCGACTTTTTCTTTTATGGCTGTTTTATTATCTCTACTATCTAGTTTTGCTGGCCTTTACATTTTTTGACAAAGGAAGTGCAGTTTGAGGATAGGCTTTTTAGTTTTTACCTTACAGGTTAGATTTGGTTAGTATTAAGTTAACATAACCTTCTTAATTCTTATTGTGCTCAAGCATTTTAGCAGTTTAATGAACTTGCTTCACCTGTTGCATTGTTTTATTCGGATCTCAAATTCTCACGCCGAGATGAAGAAGAGGCTTGATTTTTACATCTAGTTCGTTGAACTGGGATTTCTTGATTGCATTTAAGATCCGTGACAAATGTATCTTGCTTGCTTTGCACTATGATTTCAATAGTTCGAGCCTGCGACTGACATCCTGTTTTCATTAATTCATCGTAAAATCTCGTAGATGGTTTGGATTCACATCCGCTAATGCTGTTGCTGGATTGAGTTTACTGTCCGGCATCCGCTAATGCTGTTGCTGGATTGAGTTTACTGTCCGGCATCCGCTAATGCTGTTGCTGGATTGAGTTTACTGTCCGGCATCCGCTAATGCTGTTGCTGGATTGAGTTTACTGTCCGGCATCCCGCTAATGCTGTTGCTGGATTGAGTTTACTGTCCGGCATCCCGCTAATGCTGTTGCTGGATTGAGTTTACTGTCCGGCATCCGCTAATGCTGTTGCTGGATTGAGTTTACTGTCCGGCATCCGCGGTCTTTGTGACGTTAAGGTTCCCTCATATGTTTACCATTTTTTTTGGTAATGTTAAGGTTCCCTCATATGTCGATTTTCATATCCTTTTCTTTCCTATTACCAATCCCGCGTGTATGGTTGGTGAACTTGTGCCAACTTTTCAAAGTTTGTATATTTAATGTCTATTTTTTTTTTTAATTTTTATGAATTAGACCGACTTATGCCAACCTGAAATTTTAACTTATCTCTTCGTCGTCTACCCACCAAGATTGAATCATCTAAACCATCAGTACTCCACTTTGCATCAACATTGATCAATTTTAATATTGGTGTTTTTTAATTTGAAATTTCGATTTTAACCCATCATATATAAACAATATAATTAAATTACAATGATTGATCAAATAAAAAAAACTTAAATCTACAACTTACGAAACTAATGACTCAACAAATGTAACGGGTTGGAATTTTAAATATTAAAAAAACACGAAATTAAAAATGAGCAAATCAAAGTACCAATAGTTCTAAGAAGTGAGCCAATTTGGTCCTACGACATCATAAATTTTCGTTGCGATTATACATTTTCAGCAGGCAGATTTACTGTGTGCAGAAATGCCTGGTGAGCAGATTTGAGTGCGAACTCCAAACCCAAAGGTTTACGCCATTTATACCAACAAAACAGATTTGTCTGTCTACAAAATACAATACAATACAATGGGTTACATCTGAACTTAAGATGCCCTAAGAATTTGGTAAGGTTATGGATGTTTAGTTTGCATTATCAACTACAAACTAGCCTTATAAATGTTACAAAAAGCATAGTAGGAACAATTCCATGTTAGACGTAGGCGCTCGACTGTTTCGACTAGAATAGGACTGAAGGGAGAGCAATAACCATCTGCCCCTTCCTCCTATGATCATGAGACGTTAGTAGATCACGTAATTTAGGCAGTGGTGTGGCCGGACACAAATGAATTTGCTACGAGTTCAGTTCTCTTAAAAGCGCCCAAAATGACTAGCAACACTAACGCCTAACGCTAGAGTGAACTGCAACTATAAAGGGTACTCACTGGATAAATCTCATGATTGATGACCGTTGTATTAAGAATGGATAGAAAAAGTCTATTCACAAGTGATATGAATAGAGATTACTTGGTTCCAACGGAGGAAAAATTGTCTTGGCTAGAAGGCCGAATTGAACTCCCTGCAACTGTTGAGGAGACGTGTGGGTTGGAAGGGGTAGGAGTCATAGGACCCATGGGTCTCGACATTGGTGGTCTTGGGGCTTTCATGCTCATTGGAGGCCTTGCAACTGAATTTGCAAAGTTCGTAGCAACTCTATTTGCAGCATTCGGTGGTGGCATTGCTCTAGCAGAGGAAGCTGGCAAGCCCAGTCGAGCAGCAATTATCTGTGATCGCTCATGGAAAAGCCTCTGCCTTGACCTGTCCAATTGCTCCTTCACCCTCATCACAACTCCCTCCATCTCATTGAAGAATGCTAATTTGGCTTCCGTCTTATGTAACTGCATTGACTTAAAGCCTCAGAAAACTTGGGGTTTGCTCCAGTTGGATACTTACAGGAGAAGGAGATTGCGTGTATTTTGCAACTAACCTGTTTTTCTATTAATGATGCAGTAAGTTGTCGGATTTGGTCCTCTTCCTGATCTGCTAGAAGTTTTGCCTTCACTGCTGCTGCTGAGAGTGCCGTAACTGCAGCACGCTTTACTTTATTGATGCTACTATTATCTTCTCTGTCCGTAGAGTCATGGTTCTTGTTTTTACCTTCTTCAATCTTGTCTGCAAAAAACAATTAGATAAACGATACAATCCAAAATTGATGTACGCAGTTTTCCAGCAGGTGATCCTTGTAATATATTCCTGTCCTGAGCTATTCCTAGCTGCTCGACGTAAAACCAAAATACATAATATACGCTTAACCTTATGGTACCAAAAGTTTCTTTGAGACTTCTGTATATATTTTAGGTTTAAATATGCCAAAGGTCCTTGTACTATTTCTAAATTTAGTCCCTATACTATATTTTAGCCAAATTGACTCCCTGTAGTATTTTTTATTTGAAAATCTTGGTCCTTTAACTTCTGTTCAATTTATCGTTAACTGCTGACCTGACAATTAAAAAAAAGGGAAAAACCACCTTTTTAGTAATCCAGATTTACAATTTTAATCAATTTGACACTTAAAAAAGATGTAAACCTAGATAATGGGAAAACTATATTGTTCAATTAATGATAATTTCTTATTTGTTTTTTTAAGATTGAGGGTCAAACTGGTCAAAACTGTAAACGTAGGGGACTAAAAAGTTATTCTGGCTTTTTCTTATAGCTGTCAGGTCAACAATTAACAGTGGAATTGAACAGATGTTAGGAAAGGGACCAAGATTTTCAAATAAAAAATGTTGGTTTTTGTTTGTGACTTACTGACTTTCACATTCTAAACAAGATATTCATACAAGAAAAGAGAGAAACCTGTGGTTACTCCATTTTCATTTCCAGAATTTGACGCGACTGGTTGGTGAGGCTCACTCTTTTCTGACGGTGGTGAAACAGATGCCGTTTCAACACCATTTGATGCCTCTGCAGGCTCGGTAGATTCTCTCCCAAGACTTGGTTTAACAGGTTTTTGCTCATTCTTCGCTTTGGATAGAGAAGAGGAAGTTGTCTCTGGATTTTCTAACGCATTAGCTGGTTCAGATAGGTCCGCAGGCTTCGATGCAGCTGCATCACAATGCTCATTCTTTTTCACTGGTATGGAATCAGACATATCTACTTCCTTTACTGCTTTTGGAGGCTCAGAAGGCTCTTTTGCTGTTTTCTTACCGCCTGTCTCCTCCCGAAAACTAGGTAGAACCTGGGAAGTTATGTTATTTGATACCCTCGTTACACTTGGTTGATGATCCTTTGATTGATTAATAATGCTGGATTCATTCAAATTAGCCTTTTTATCTTCCTCATTAGTTGCAATATTGCTGGACTCTTTTTTATCCATGGTTAAGTCATTGGGCGAAGGTGATGTCACCTTCTCTTCAGGAAGAGAAACTTCGGTGTTTTGGTCACCATGGTTGCTCAATGAACTTTTCTGGTCCCCCTCGAGGCTTTTGTCTTCCGAGGTTTTCACATTTTGAGCATCCCGATTACCCGTATCAATGACAACACTGTATCTCTAACTAACATCAGATAATGTTCACAAATTGCTAAGGAAATATAAGGTTGACATAGGCTGACGTACCTCTCAGAACATGTTGGTTCCTTCTTGTCATCTGGTGGGTCCTCCAAGACAAAGCAGTTCTTTGTAGCCAGTTGAATGCTAGGACAACTACCAGATAACAATTTCAGTGAACTCTGGGCTGAAGCAGCAGCTATGTTGGGTCCGACCAGACGCGCCAGGAACCCTGCCTGCAGACGGAGCAACATTAAGTTCATAACATATCACCAACAAATAGAAAGAGGTAAATGCTGATTAGTGGAATAAGTTGAGGACAAGCATTTTCAAGAGAGAAGTCGCAAAGATTAATGAAACAAACCTCTATACAGAAGTGCTTATGATTCTTTTATAAATAAGTACAGAGCACATGATAGATTAATAAAAGAATGGCATTGCAATCATTTAAAAGGAAGAGGAAAAAATGACCATGAAGAAACCATTGTTGATGGGAAGAAAAGCAAACTGCAATAGGACAGCGTTTTGACAAGGTTTGATCATTAATCTGATTACAAAGCAAGCCACCATATCTCTTACATTGGAGGTCGGGAAAAGGCTCTAAAGTTATTCCAAAAGCAGAAACAAAATATTCCGAGATAATTTTTTAGGATAAGAAAACTATTTCAGAAGCCACGAACAAAGTAGATAAATTTAGATAGTCAAATGACTCAGTTTTCTCATCATATACATCAATTGATAAAACCTAATTAAATACTTACACATTCAACTTACCAATGCTATGACAGGATTTCCTACATCAGCAAATGAGAGTGTGCTTTCAGACGTTAAATTATAACCAATAGCTTCAAATGCCTCTCTTAGTGCCACAAGTGCACAATTCTCAGTTGTGTCTTTTCCGTCTTTTGCCACGTTTGTTTCTTCTGGCTTTGATGTTTCTTGACCACCATTTACATCAGTTACAGTTTCAGGCGTAGACATTTCCTCGCTAGCTCTCACTTCTTTTCCATATTCAGGTTCTGAAGTTTCCATTGGTGTCGTCTTGTCCTGATCCTCTTGAGGAGAAGACTTACTCTCCGTTGTTTCTGAGACATCTTTAGGGACAGATGTTTCATCACTACCGGCAGCTGGTCCAGCAGTTTCCTTTGAATTGGTGTTTATGTTATCATCGCTATTAAAGAATACATCCTCAATTGGCATTTGAACAAAGTGCAGCATGCATTGTGCCTTAGTTTTCGTAGCAACATGATCCGCAATCTCATTCCAGTTTTCTTTAAAAAGTTCAAGTGCCTCAAGAAGGAGGAGGGTTTCCTGATCTGTCCACTTGCCACCACTAAGATCAGGGGCCTCAGCAGGTTCCATGAGAATAAAATCCGAAGAAGACATGCCAGAGCCAAACTTCCGGTTGTTAAAGCAATCAGTACATAAGTCAAAATCAGCCTGTCAAATACAAACATAATTACATCATAAAGAAATGGAACAGTAAGTCAACAAATAAATAAAACAAATTACTAAATTAGTTATTCTTTCTATTTTTGTAATTCACATTATAAAAAGCTTCAAAGGCCAATGGCTTATCGTTGTAAGTAAACAGATTGCACTGGTGGTGCAAACAATTTATGCTCATTTCTTATTTGTTGGACAAGAAGCAGTAGCTAAAAAGTTTTGTTGATTTCCTGTTTTATTTACCACTTGGCTTGAGCCGAAGATGTCATATAAATTGATTTTGTAGAAGTAGAATTCCCTCCAACTCTCTTAGAAATATAGGATTTGTGAAAAATGAAGAACATATGCATACAAATACATATATCAATACAATGCAGGCAATATCGGAACATTGACTACCACCATAAGAACACTAAGAAAGAACAAGTGCAGTTATTTTCACTTCGTAGTGTACTAAATAATTTGAGGCTTAGACAAGTATTTACTAGTCAGTATTCAGTAACTCACCTGCTTCTGGCAATGGTAACGCTTCCGAGAGCAATCAGCTGAACAAGAGTTGCAATGGTACTCAACCGATGGCTCCTCAGGTGTCATCAAGTCTTCAGCAAGCGCAGATTCTGGAAGATACCCAGATGGTATAGATGGAGTTGAAAGGTTAGACCTGGTAAAAACTTGTGGGTGTGATTCAATTTCCTCAAAGTGAAACAATTTTTCAAGCAAAGAATCCTTGTTGGCCATTCCATCCCCATCGGCTTTGGGCACAACTGAACCAGCTGGAGGGAATGGATGAAAGTTAATCAAACCCCAGTAGTCCAGGAACTCCAATACTTCCTGCCTTGCATCCAAGTCACCAACTTCAAGATCTTCCAGATCTTTCAACTCAATCTGCCCACTTGGATTTGCATGAAATTTCTTCATAATCCAATTACGAATCTCCATGTATACATCAGGGGTACGATTTGGGGATTTCCCATTAAAGAAAGAAGACAGGATACTCTCCTCCAGATGGTGAATTTTTGTCCATGAAAACCATCCTGTGAGTACAATGATAGGATGAATACAAAAACTGACAACAGAGGAGATACCGAAGAGTCTAATAGTTCAGTTTCTTCTTCTTCACTATTTATAGCATCAAAATAAGGGCCTCCCGATGAAGCCAAATTATTTAGAGTCCTGGTTTGCACTCCGCTAATGAGAACTAAGATTGACATTCTTTTTGCAATTTGTGTATCCATGACTTAATCGAGTTTACGCGGGTTCTGAGACATTCGTGTATTTGCATGAATTTTTTAATTTCTTTTTTGATGATGTGTCGTATTTTACTTATTCTTTTCCATGTTGTGTTTAATATAGCAATGCCTAATTCTCTTGCATGGCTGATAAGAAGTGAGCAGAACAAACTGGATGAATACTTATTATCATTTCCTTGTAAATACCATAATGAGGAGTTTATCTTAGCATTCATATAGCTAATAGCATATGGAAACAAATAAAGAAATAAAATTTCCAAACTAATTATTCAAGAAAAACAATTCGATCCTTTTTTGCTAGTTTTCCACAATTAAGACAAGAACTTCAATTCAACCCGATGGAAAACCTAAATAAACAAAAACAAAAACAAATCCACATAATTTCTCCAATTCACTAGCTCCCACCAAAGAAGTAGCACTAAAGTTGCAAAAGATAAAGCTCACCTTTTCTTCGCTTTCCTGCTAATTCTCCCATGAACCATACAAAGAAAAAAGGCGGGGAATAGAAAAACTCACCGCAATGACTGGGAACAACATGAGCATTACGGTCACGAGATTTAATAGCCTCAAACTCAGCCTCGATCTTAGCTTCCAAAGCCTCCCACTCTTCACTTGCCTTATTCAATTCCTCCAAATCTTCCGCCTTCACACTTTGTTTCACCGCAATCGCCTCCTCAAGCTTCACGCCATCCGATCCCGAGCTCGAACCCAAGGCAACGTTTCCACTGGGCGCCCCTTGGCGAGCCCTGGTTAAAGGACCGTAATGGTTGACCGGAGGGTGGGAGATCAAGTTTGACTTCTCTCGAGTAACCCTTTTCGACGGCGTTGATGAAGAGCCCGACCCGGAAAGCGAATTGGCTTTTCTCTTCAGCGCTCCACCTCGACGGCGCGTTGATGCCGAATCCAGCTCCGCCGAGCTCGGCCCCGCCGGTGAGTTACTCGCGTCCCGGCGTTTCTCCTCCATCATGGGTCGCGGGGTTTGGTTTTAATGGGAAAAGGGGGTTTTCAGTCGGTTCAGTGTGAATTTTGGTTGATTTGAGCCGAAAATCGAAGTAGTGTGAATTATTGTAGTTATAAATTGGGCCGCATTTTGAATGACTTATCTGTTGAGCCGCTAGTACCGGCCCATAGTAGCATTACATTTTTTTTATAACCAAGCTAATTAATTTCAGGTTAAAATACTTAAATTATCACTCAATTTTTGCTTTGTGACCTATTTCAGTCACTCAACTTTTAAAGTGCTTCATTTTAGTACTAAACTTTAAATATTGATCTATTTTGGTCACTATACTGTTAAATCTCTAACATTGTTATGACTTGGAAATAAAAAATAATAAAAATATATACTTAATAATATTTTAATATACTTAATTAAATAAAAAACCAACGTTCTCTCACCTTCACCCCCACTTTACCCCATTCTCACCTCCACCGACAACCATCTTCTTCATCCCAATAACGCCGCTTCAGTGAGTTTTTTTGCGAACCAAAACCATCGGCCGACTCTTCTTCTTTTCCTGTTTCTTTCAATCGGTTCTTTTTTTCTTTAAAAACTACTCTCCAACGACCCAAAACGAGTTAAAACCCTTGCATCTTGAGAACGCGATTCATCGTCGTCTACTGTCGGATCGACCTGAAATCGAAGTATGTTGATCTCCTTACCTAAGAACCTCGAATGACTGTTGGGATTCATTGGCCGACGCTCCGGTTGCTGAAATCAAAATGGGAAGGTAAAACTTAAGGGACCCCCTCACTGCGGTTCTGTTTCCTTTAACCGCGATTCCACAAATGCGTTCCAGCGATACGTCAAAGAAACGTTAGCGTTTGCTGTCAAACACGGCGAGTTCATGTACGACATTGTCTCGAAAGAAGGTAAGGTGGAAGTTGATTTCATTTATGAGCCGTCTCAGTAAGGATTGGAAGATGATTTGGTTCTTTAAGGGATCACGAAGAAGAAAAATTGGTCGATATTATTGCGGTAGGGTTAGAGAGGAAGAGAGTGGGGTTTATTTTTACCTAGACAATAACGCAAAAGTAAAAAGGACTACAATTTTTCGAACAAGAAGATTGTACAGTCGATAGAGCTTCACATTGAGTGCAAGCTGAAAGAGTGGGTAACTGTTGTGGTGAAGCTGGAAGCCAATGAAGATGGGACCACTGATGTGAATTTTGAGGCTTATTAAGAAAACTAAAGAATACAAAGAAGACTTTATGTTTTATTGATCAAAGAAGAAGAATAAATACAAGCATGAATTATACACAGTGATATATGAGCTACTTATACACAAGCTCCATTACCTCCTAACCATATAACAAACTTATGCTAACAGCTACCAGCTTTGTAACCACCTAACAATATCAACTATAATACAGTAGAACACAGCTCTATGTAGCTCCATGAACTTCAGCATTGCACTACTTCATTCAACATGCTCCCTACTCTTTCCAACCTCAACTTCATCAGCAGACAAAACACTAAGTTTATGACGAAACTCAATAAAGTACTCTTTGGACAAGGGCTTAGTGAAGCCATCTGCCACTTGATAGGCAGCAGGAACATAGTTCACAACAAGCTTTCGAGCGGCAACCTTCTCTCAAACAAAATGAACATCGAGCTCAACGTGTTTAGTTTTTGAATGAAAAACAGGATTTGCACTCATGGCAATTGCACCTGTATTATCACTCCAGATCACAGGAATAGCGTCCATGGCCACCTTCATATCTTCGAGCAACGCTTGTAACCAGGTGACCTCCGAGGCAACATCAGCAAGCCCACGATACTCCGCCTCAGTAGTGGACCTGGACACTGTCTTCTGTTTTCTGGAGTTCCACAGTAACAAATTGTTACCAAGAAAAACACAATTTCCGGATACAGACCGCCGATCATCAAGATTACCCCCCCAGTCAGCATCAGTGAAAGCAACCAGCTGACATGGCCCTTGTTGAGGAGTGAAAACAAGACCAAAATCAAGAGTACCATTTAAGTAACGAAGCACTCGTTTAACTGCTATCATATGCTGCTCGCATGGTGAGTGCATAAACTGGGCTAATTTGTTGACACTATACACAATATCAGGACGCGTATGACAGGCATAGAGCAATGCACCCACCAGACTTCTGTATTCAGTGGCATTCTTCAACGGACTCCCAGCAGTATCCTGACTTAGTTTAGGCGTGGACACCATGGGAGTTGGTGTTGCTGTTGCATTCTGCATCCCAGCTTTGACAAGCAACTCCATTAAGTACTTACGCTGACTCAAAACCAGTGTATCACCATTGTGTCGAACCTCAATACCTAGAAAGAAGCTAAGCTCACCAAGATCCTTCAGTGAGAACTTGTCACTCAGTTGTTGAACAACATCATTAATGGCAGCTGTAGAGGGGCCGGTGACAATAATGTCATCCACGTATACAAGCACATACGCAATGTCACCATTGTTATCACGAGTGAACAAGGAGGCATCGGCCCCGGACCCTCGAAAGCCAATGCACACTAGGTGATCTCGTAGCTTAGAATACCAATTCATGGGCGCCTGGCGAAGCCCATACAAGGCCTTCTTCAACCTACACACTAGCTTAGTCCCATCTTCAGCAACCTTCTCGAACCCAGGTGGTTGGTCCATAAAGACTTCCTCATGAAGATCACCATGCAAGAACGCATTGTTCACATCGACCTGACGCAAATTCCATTTGTTGGACACAACAAGGGAAAGTATAACATTCACGGTTGTTGGTTTAACAATAGGGCTAAACGTATCCCTGAAGTCTTGGCCATGCACTTGCGAGTAACCCTTGGCCACAAGACGGGCCTTATAGCGTTGAACCGAGCCATCAGCATTGCGTTTGATGCGGAATAGCCACTTGCAACCCACAGTCGATCGCCCTGCAGGTAGACTAACCACCTCTCAAGTGCCATTCTTCTCGAGAGCACCATACTCAGCTAAAACTGCTTGAGTCCAATTATCAGACTGTAGTGCCTGCTGAATAGTGTTGGACTCAGTTTCTTCCTCAGAGCTCATAGCAACATAAACTTTGAGCTTAAAAATGCCATTTCTGCTCCTGGTTGTCATCGAGTGACGGCCCACTGTAGATCCAACCTCCCTCACAACAGCAACAGACTCAATTGTGTTACCTGCTGCATCTGAGTGATCCACAGCATTCTCCACGAAATCATCAGCACTCGACCGATGAACAACAGTATCAATTAACTCATAATGTTGTTGATCAACAGGACCCAGCTCAGATTGCTGACCAACAGGATCCTCACCTAACTCTTCAGGACTCACAACATCTTGAGCACTAGGAGACATAGGACGAGAGTCACCAGTATGCATGGAGTTGGTTGACATCCCATGCACTGACGTAACAGGTGAACCACCAGGGGACAAGTCATTATCCACAAGATCTGGGACTGCCACAGGAGCACATGAACCACGTGAAACAGGTGGCTCAGCATTTACCTTGCAGCAAACCTTCTCTGCACCCGGTACAACAGAGAGCTTTCCAGCAGTAGGATTCCAACCTCTTTGTGAAATAGACCCTTATTGCTGAAATCCATCTGCAAACGGAAAATGCCCCTCATCGAAGACAACATGCCTGGAAATAAACACACGACCATCAGCAGACAAGCATTGATAACCTTTATGAGAACTACTATACCCCAGAAAAACACAAGGCTGAGAACGATAGTCCAGCTTGTGATTGTTGTAAGCCCTTAGATGAGGAAAACATCTGCTTCCAAACACGCGCATAAGACTGTAATCTAGAACCTTGTTATGAAGCATTTCAAAAGGTGACCTGCCATCTAAAACTGTCGTGGGCAACCTGTTAATCAAGTATATTGCAGTTGTTACAGCAAAGGACCAAAAACGAAACGGCAGCGATGCCTGTGCCATGAGAACCAAAGCTAACTCAATTATGTGACGATGCTTTCTCTCCACGACGTCGTTCTGTTGCGACGTATGAGGACAAGTCAACCGATGCTTGATGCCATTGACCTGTAACACTTCTGATAGTCCCCTATACTCTCCACCCCAATCAGTTTGAAACTCTTTAATTGTAGTGTTAAACTGATTCTTAACAAGTGCATGAAACAGCTGGAAAGCATGAACAACTTGATCTTTTGATTTCAACATATACAACCAGCAAAACCTAGTCTTGGCATCAACAAACGAAATGTAGTATTTAAAACCATCAGCAGATGTTACATGTGATGGTCCCCATAGATCAGAGAAGACAAGCTGAAAAGGCATATCATAGGTTGTTGTAGAATCAGAAAAAAGGTAAACAATGACTCTTGCCCATTCTACAAGGTACACAAACTGAGGAAGTTTTATTGTTTTCAGAAGAAAATACAATATCAAGTGTTTTACAAGCTTGCACAAGAGAATTGTGAGCAGGATGCCCGAGTCTCCTGTGCCACAGATCATAGCTAGTAGATGCAAGTTGAGTGCTAGCCAAGTTGACTTGAACACACGAATTCGAGCCTCGACACTGCCTCGAACCATCAAACTCATAGAGCCCACCAACTTCTTTCCTTTCTAACAACACTGCACCACTTCCCTCTTCACGAACCAAGCATTTGTGGGCATGAAATTCAAAGTACACAAGGTTGTCTCTAGCAAACTTTGATACAGAAAGCAAGTTCTTGGTTAAGGAGGGAACATGAAACAAATCTTTAACTAACAACGTACGAGAAGGAGTATTGAAAAAAGATTGACCAACTTTAGTAATATTTAAAGCATCCCCATTGCCCGCAACAAGCTTACCAGGGCCACTGTAATCTGTCCCATGCACAATCTTGTTTGCATCCGGTGTTACATGATTGGTTGCCCCAGAATCAACCACCCAACTGCCAGAATTGTGTGTGTTGTTACCAGTCGATTCTGCAAGCGAATCAGAAGAACCCCTGCAGCATGTTAGACAAGTCGAATTGTCAAGTGAGCTAACATGAGCGCTGAATTGTTCTTCGCGTCCACTACCATGCCCATTGTCAGCAAGAACTCTAGGAAAATTTTGATTAAATCATTGCCAACATCGATCAACGGAGTGGCCATTTTTGCCACACAACTGACACTGCAACCTTACACGACCACGGCCTCGACCACCAGAACGACCTCCAAATTGTGACCCATGAGCATAATGCTGCTGACTATGACTGCAATTCTGAACAACCTGAGATTGTTGCAACCGACCCTTGTCATCACACAAGGACTCCTTGCCATCTTTGCGCATCTGGGCAACATTAGCAAGCAAAGGTAACTGAGTTTGAGTTTGAAAACCTTTGATCTGCGATTCAGCATCAATTAACACCCTTTTGACCCCATCCAACGTGAACGGATCTTTGCTTGCTGTAATAACTGCCATGAAGGGTTGATATTCTACTGGTAACCCATTCAAGATAGTCGCAATTTGCTCAAGATTGGACACAGAACTCCCACACGCAGCCAACACATCACACACTTCTTTAATCTTGGTGAGATATACACGCATTGTGTCTTCACCTTTGTGAAACGCACGAAGCTTGCAGTGAAGACTCATGGCAGTCGTCGTGGATTTGTTCGCAAAGAACTGCAGCGCAGTACTCCATACAGAAGCCGCTATCTCTGCACCAACAAATTCTGGTAAAAGGCTGGAACTAACCGTGGATAACAACCACGAAGCCAACGCACTATCTTGTGCAAAAAACGTTTCATAATCATCATTAGCCACCATCTGACCATCAGTACCAGCCACCATTTCTGGAGGAGGTTTGAGTGCACCCGTAAGCAGTTTCTCCAGCTTGTGACTCCTCACAGTCAACAAGACCTGTTGTTTCCACAACAGAAAATTCATCTCATCCAAGACTACACTGATCCGTTTATTGGTGAACATCTTGGCACCAGCGGACAACTCGTCAGAACTGGTTTCAGGCATTGAAACCTTGACCAGAGAAACAACGAAAAAGAAGAAAAGATTAACAAACAACGAGAGATAGCGGAAGAAAGGCTCCAAGATCTATCGCGAAAGATACCATATTAAGAAAACTAAAGAATAGAAAGAAGACTTTATGTTTTATTGATCAAAGAAGAAGAATGAATACAATCATGAATTATACACAATGAGATATGAGCTACTTATACACAAGCTCCATTAGCTCCTAACCATATAACAAACTTATGTTAACAGCTACCAGCTTTGTAACCACCTAACAATATCAACTATAATACAGTAAAACACAGCTCCATGTAGCTCCATGAACTTCAACATTGCACTGCTTCATTCAACAAGGCTTTTATCAATTCCTGTAAATTGTTGCTTATATGATTGGTATTGTGGTTGTGTTCATTATTTGGTTGTTGTTTCTATCGCTTTTCAACGATTGAAATGTTACATATATGTGAAGAAGAAAATTAAGGTGAGAAAGGGGAGAAGAAGAGGAGTTGGCCAGTAGTTTTGGTTCGCCGAAAAATTTACCGGAGCAATATTATTGGACGAAGAAAAGGGTTGTCGGTGAAGGTAAGAGAGGGTGGGGGTAAAGGAGGGTAAGGTGAGAGGGGATTTAATTTTTTTAATTTAATTAAGTGAATTAAAATATTATTAAAATATATTTTTTATTATTTTTTATTTCCATGTCGTAACAATATTAGAGATTTAAGTGGAGTGACCAAAATAGGTCAATATTTAAAGTTTAGTGCTAAAATTAAATATTTTGAAAGTTGAGTGACTAAAATAGGTCATAGAGCAAAGTTGAGTGATTATTTAGGTATTTTACCCTTAACTTCATTCACAACATTAAAATTGAACTCTCAATCTTATTTAAGGGACCAAACCAGGGACGGAGCAGATAAAAATCATCTGCATCTTTTTGTACCCTAACAATAAAAAATCAAATCCTAAGCCTTAACTCTAAATTTTAAATCATCAATCCTACACCCTAAAAAATACACCATACACCCACTACTCTAAACTCTAACCTTAAAACCTAACCTTAAACTCCAATCCTAAATCTTAAAGCTAATTTTTTTAATGATAGACATAAGTACGAGCATAAAAAGGAGCAGATGGTTTTTACTCTTGAGCCGGTGGGAGGGGCAAATTCCCCCAAATTTGATGAATTTTGTCTTTTATGCCCTAAGAGTTTTGTAACCATTGCAATTAAGTCATTGTCCCTCCCAAAATTTTATGATTTATTGTTTTTAAGACCTTGTCAATTAAAATTAATAAGGGTTAACTAGTGAGATGGCCACTTATGTTCCCCCTCGTACAAAGTTGGTCACTGATTATGAAAAATGACTAGTAAGGTCACTTACGTTTTCGTGGCGTAAACTTTTGGTCACTTAGCCGTTTATTGTCGTTAACCTTTGATGGGAGGTTGATCTGAAACAATAAAAAAGGATAAATTACATAGACAGTCCCTAAACTATTACTTCACTCCTATTTTGACACACGAAATAAAAATAATTTGTATAATGACACATTTAATCCTCCACATTTACAATTTTTTATTTCTTCTTCATCTAACTCAATCTCTAATTTTCTACTATATTAATCATCAAATCACACCGTATATTATAATCCATCACCGTATATATCCATGTTTCAAATAATGTTTGTAATCCTCAACTCAGATTTTTTAATCTTTAAAAAAATCCTAGAATTTTGGAAATTTTACAAAGCAGTCTTCAAATCCCTAAAACTACACAAACCCCCAAATCGTCCCCGCTTCTACTGTCGATCGCCGCCCCTGACTACACACATTTGGTCATCAGAGCATGACAGTCATTTTCCCCAACACGACGTCACCAAAAACAGCAAACGACGTGCAACCAAACGTCGAACGCAAAATCGGCATTCGGCTGACACGCTATTCACCGTTTCCGGTGACGTCTTGTTGGAGGAAATGACTGCCATGCTCCGGCGACCAAAGGGGTGTGATCAAGGGCAGCGATCGACGACGAAAGCGGTGACAATTTTAGGGTTTGGGTAATTTTAGGGATTTGAGGATTGTTTTGTAAAATCTCCAAAATTTCTGAATTAAAGATTAAAAATTCTGAGTTTTTTTCATTAAATTGATTTTAAAAAATAAAATAGTGGCACATGTCGAGCATTGATTGGTTGATAATTTTTTAACAGCCCTTTAACGGCCTGTCACCTAAAATTATAACAGTTGAAACTATGGACACCTATTTTTACAAAAAAAATATACTTTAGGCACCTAAAGTTCAAAAAAGGTATACTTTAGGCACCTATTTTCATTTAAGACTTTCGAATATGCTATGTAAACATTGTTGCATGTAAATTGGGCATTATATTGTAATGAACCATATTAAGAATTACAAACATTATTTGAAACATGGATATATACGGTGATGGATTATAATATACGATGTGAATTGAGGATTAATATAATAGAAAATTAGAGATTGAGTTAGATGAAAAAGAATATGGAAGATGGTGGAGGAGAGAAGAAATAAAAAATGTAAATGTGAAGGATTAAATGTGTAATTATACAAATTGTTTTTATTTCGGTGGTTAAAATAAGAGTAAGGTAATAGTTTAGGGACTATCTAGGTAATTTATCCTTTTTTATTGTCTCAGATCAGCCTCCCGTTAACATTTAACGACAACAAACGTCTGAGTGACCAAAAGTTTATGCCCCGAAAACGTGAGTGTCACACCCCAAAATTTGATCTAGTCGGAATTAGGTTTCGGTGACTGAATATTTTATACTGTTGTGTTTAAACGACGTAATTGTCCGACCTTGCACCCTACTTAAATTAAAAAAGGGTATTATTATTATTATTATTATTAAAAAGAAAAAAATATTAGCCATGGCAATTCCTTCGAATTGAAGGAATTGCTCACACAAAGCACACGTCAAAGGCCATTCGGCCAATTCGTGGTGAGTGTGGCAATTGCCACAAACATGGCCAAGGAAAATTAAGCCCACGTAAGTGGGATTACTCGGACAAAGTGTGGGTGAATAAGCCACATGTGGCACTCATTTGAGGGGACATTTGGAGAATGAAAAATTAGGGGTGGTGTTCAACCGAGTATAAGTAGGGGAAGAATTTCATGAGAAATGCACGACAAAATTAAGGTACGAACAACTAATTGTTCAGTGTTAGATCGGTAGTTCAAATTTTACGATTTAGCGATATCAAATCTTTGTTATTATTGGGGTAAGCTCAAATTTTTGGTTAAGTCTAAATTTTATTATCGAATTTAATTAATATTTTTGTATTAGTTCGATACTGTTTTGTCGACTCTAACTGATTTCTATTAATTAACCTAGTTCAAGAGGTCGATAAGGAACAACCGCCAAAAACCAAGGATAAGGGCGTTATTATTTAAGATCTTAAAAAACACCGGGTTGTCGAGGTGAGTGTAGTTGGAGCCTCAGGAAAAGATTAGATGCTTTTTCCGATTTTGTTGATATCGATTATTATATAGCTAACATGTTGTCATAGGGTTATGGTATCGAACCTCCTTGGAGGGCTTATCGGTAAGAACCGGTAAGTTATCACATTAAAACATTGAACATGGCATCATTGATATCGTGATTGTTCATATTAAGATAATGAAACGTAGAAATCTCGACCATTAGATATTGTTAGTATCATTATCATAGACACTGTATGTTGGAAAAGGCATTACTATAGCAATTAGATATAGGTATCGTCATCGTCATTGAATTGTTGATATTGAAATATTGGTTATAGATATTGATAATGGAATATTAATTACTGGCATAGATATTGAGACATTAATCATTAATTGGGATATTGGAAACATTGATCATTAACATTGCCACTGAAATATCGACATTGTTATTAATATAGGCATTGCTATAAATATTGTCATTGGAAATAATAATTGGTATTGTTATTATTATCGAATCATTGACATTGAAACATTGATCAATGATATTGTTATTGGAGATATTGCATATTGATATTGCTATTGAACCTTGGATTCGAAAGGACATTGGATACAGTTGGCGTGCCATAGAATTCATGAGCTCATTAGTACGGGTGGACTACGGTCCTTGGGCTACGACCTTTATTGTGGCGATGCGGAGGAATGTTTGTGTTAATGGTTAATGGCGATGCGGAGAGACTAAACCATTTATTAATTTGGCGAGGCATAAGAATTCGCGTATCCACTATCTTATTTCGGTCCAAAAGAATACTATTAAAATACGTCAAGAATGTTTTCTTAAATATTGTCGTAATATTGATTTCATTATAGCATTGACATTAACGTGGCTTTGCAATTATTAAAGTAATGTCATCGCCATAGCATGTTATGAGTTGCATACCATCGTATTTATTGTTAACTATGACTACCTCACTAGGACAAGTATACCTAATTTATCTTAACTCATGCATTTCAGGTTAAACAGAACAATGCCAAGAGATCAGAGAAGTCGTGGAATTTTGGCAAGTCATTGTTAAGCTAAATTAATGTATTCCACCTTTATAAACTCCTAGTATGGTGGCAAAGTAGTCAAACAAGTAACATATGATCCCTTTGATATGTGTGTATTACCTGTAGTTCGGGTAGGTGCAAAGGGCCTTAAATAATATGTTGATGTTTGCTTGAAAACGACCATATATGCATAAATGGCCTAAGATAGTAAAAACTTAGTAAACGTATTCGAATGGTTTCGAACTTTGGCATGCTGGTAGATTATGGTATTAAAATATTGTGCATAAAATTTCATTACATTTGGACACCTATTGGTAGGTTAATTTAGCTAAAAACCAACTAAAATCTGGCATTACAGGTTAGGCGTATCGAAACAGGTGATGGTGTTTCGATACAACCCTTTTAAATAAGGTTACTGGAAAACAGGGTAAAGTCAGGCGTATCGATACGGTTTATATTCGTTTCGATACAATTTACTACTGTCAAGACTCGTTTCGATACGGGCCTAACCCGTATCGGAACGAGCCAATAGTCAAAGTTAACGAAGGTCAGCTCGTATCGAAATATGGTTTACCTGTTTCGATATGATATTGGGTAGAATCGATATTAAGATTAATTTTTGTGCACCCATTTCGAAACGACTCAAGGCGTTTCGATACAATAATAGCTAAGTTGGTAAAAAGACAGATTATAATTTTACATTGTTTATAGATTGATCACTAATTATTGTATGGCCTAATTGAATGGGTAATTGACCCGAAAATGACATGAAAAATTTATAGGCTCGTTATTTATAAGGTAAATTTCGTTATAGTAAGGTTAAATTCAGATAAGGGTCTCTAAAACACTGATATTACATTTTAGTCCTTAAAACTTATAGCGCTTACAATTTGATTCTTACTGGCTAATCTTTATTCGCATTGAATTAAATTGGACTATGACCTAAATTTTGGTAACGCTTGATGGCCATAATATTAAGGGTAAACTATGTTAGGTACCACTGAACTATAGGGGTGGTTTGTTTTTACCACCAACCTTTCAATTGGTCTAAACTTACAACCAAACCAAACTTACCACCAAACTTTATTTTTCGATTCATGCATTAAAGTCAACCTCCTAACCACCAAGCTAACCTAATATCTTTGAATTATTTCTAGCACAAATAATATATATTTCAAACTGTAGTTTGTCATATAAATAATATTACTTTATCTGAATAATATAAATATATTATTTCTAATATAAAAATATTCAAATATTGATATACATATATTAATACATAAATAATAAATAAAATAAAAATATATAAATATTTTTATATTATAAATAATATTAATTATATAAATAGATAAATATATTATTATAAAAACTAAAAGATTAATTTTTAAAACAAAATTTGTTTTAAAAAATCCAAAATTCGATAAAACCTTAATCCATAAACACATATGATTTAAACCTGGGACCTTAAGCATTAAAGTCAACCTCCTAACCACTAAGCCAACCTAATATCTTTGATTTATTCCTAACCACTAAACCTTAAAACCATAAACCCATTAGTAACCAAATAGATGGATTTTGGGTTTAAGCTTTAAGATTTTGGTGAATTTTTTGGTCTTTTCGTAAATTTTGGAAATTTTATATTTTTTAAATCAATTTTTTTAGTTTTTATAATAATATATTATTTGTTTATATATTTTAATATTATTTGTTTATGAATAAAATTTTAGGGTTTAAAGTTTATAGTTTAGGGTTATGATTTATAGGTTTAGGAATTAAGGTTTTGTCAAATTTTGGATTTTTTAAACAAATTTTGTTTTGAAAATTAGTCTTTTAGTTTTTATAATAATATATTTATCTATTTATATAATTAATATTATTTATAATATAAAAATATTTATATTTTTTATTTTATTTATTATTTATGTATTAATATATGTATACCAATATTTGAATATTTTTATATTAAAAATAATATATTTATATTATTCAGATAAAGTAATATTATTCATATGACAAACTACAGTTTGGAATATATATTATTTGTGCTAGAAATAATTTAAAGATATTAGGTTAGCTTGGTGGTTAGAAGGTTGTTTTTGATGCTTAAGGTCCTAGGTTCAAATCCCATTGAGTGCACAACTTCACATATTTTTCTTTAACAAAACATCGTCGTTTTGGGTCATGTCCATGTCATCAAAGAGTTAACGATTTAACGGCAGGGTGGTATAAACGAGTCGAAAAATAAAGTTTGGTGGTAAGTTTGGACCAATTGAAAGCTTGGTGGTAAAAACATGTCACCCCATATTGTTCAGTGGTACCTGACATAGTTTACCCTAATATTAATAAGATGTCGCTTAATGATTGACCTTTGTAGCACCAAACACCATTTTGTTCTTCGGTAACGCCACCTAACCCGAATCACTACTAGGCCAAGAAGGGGGTGTTACATGTGTGGTATCAGAGCTATAGTTTAGTCGATTCTAGGAGTAAACCAAATATTATTGCATTGTTTTTGTATTACTTTGCCACCTATAAGTTATTTATTGTGTATTGTGACTTGCCGACTAACCCGATCTCTTCTCTTATATTATAAATATGTCTGATTTAACGGCAGGGTGGTATAAACGAGTCGAAAAATAAAGTTTGGTGGTAAGTTTGGACCAATTGAAAGCTTGGTGGTAAAAACATGTCACCCCATATTGTTCAGTGGTACCTGACATAGTTTACCCTAATATTAATAAGATGTCGCTTAATGATTGACCTTTGTAGCACCAAACACCATTTTGTTCTTCGGTAACGCCACCTAACCCGAATCACTACTAGGCCAAGAAGGGGGTGTTACATGTGTGGTATCAGAGCTATAGTTTAGTCGATTCTAGGAGTAAACCAAATATTATTGCATTGTTTTTGTATTACTTTGCCACCTATAAGTTATTTATTGTGTATTGTGACTTGCCGACTAACCCGATCTCTTCTCTTATATTATAAATATGTCTGATTTTACTGCAGTTCATTTAGATCAGCCTGTCATTGGCTCATCAACTCTCGACGAGAGGGATAGAGGAGAAACTCTTTAAGTCTGTAAGATCTAATAAGAATTAGTAAGCCTTGAATTATCAAGGTAGGTTGTTGAGCTTAAAGAAATAACGGAACACATTGCTAAAATATATTAACAATTTTTGTCCTCATTGAAGCCTGAAAAGGGCTGTACCACCCCCCAATGGCGATAAATCCAATAGCTTGAATCTTTATTGCTTAGTCTACCCAATAATAGACTTACATCCTCACCAATAGGGTAAATGATAACCCTAAACTTATTAAGTATTGGTTAGCAAATCATTGTATTACTACTAATGAATCCTTATAAAACTATATTGAGCATTGATATCGGAATTATTGTGTATGATACGAGGGATTTAACTTTTAGCCAATTTATTGGTGATACCGATTATCGAGTTTGATGTCATACTAGGCTTAGACTGGTTTAGTGAACACCCAACTTGGGTAGATTGTTGTAAGAGGAAGTTGTATCTCTGGGTCTTGGCAAGGAAACCAAAGGCGGATAAATGCAAAGAACCCTTCATTGTGTGCTTTGACGTTGGAAGCCAAAGACGGATCTCAATTGCGGAACATTGACAATGTATGTGAATTCCCTGATGTCTTCCTTGATAAACTTCCGGGATTTTGCCCAACCCGTGAAGTGGAGTTTAGCATCGAGGTGCAACCTAGGACTGCTCCAGTTTCCATTGCACCATATCGTATGGCAGCTGTTGAACTAAAGAAGTTGAAAGCTCAAATTCAATAATTGTTAAGTAAGGGTTTATTCAACCGAACTCTTCGCCTTGGGGAGCATCGGCCGTCTTTGTAAAGAAGAAAGATGGTTCTATGCGATTGTGTATTGATTATCGATAGTTGAACAAGGTAACCATCAAGAACAAGTATCCATTGCCTAGAATAGACGATCTGTTCGATCAATTAAAGGTTGTCTCTGTGTTTTCAAAGATCGATTTGAGGTCGGGCTATTACCGAATGAGAGTAAAGGAATGTGACATACCAAAAACAACATTTCGTACAAGATATGGACACTACGAATTCTTGGTGAGGCCCTTTGGGTTAACCAATGCACTGACAGCTTTTATGGATTTGATGAATAAGGTCTTTAAACCCTATCTTGATAAATTTGTAGTGGTGTTTATAGATGATATATTGATCTATTCCAAGAATGTTGCGGAACACCGAGATCATCTTCGTATCGTGCTTCAGACCTTACGGGAGAAGCAGTTGTTTGCAAAATTTTCTAAGTGTGAGTTTTGGCTCACCGAAGTTGCTTTTCTTGGACATATTGTGTCGACTTCGGGTATTCAGGTGGACCCGAAGAAAATTGAAGCTATCGTAGATTGGCATCCACTGAAGAACATTGGCGAAGTTAGAAGTTTCCTTGGGCTTGCTAGCTATTATAAGAGATTCGTAAAGGGGTTCTCTATGATAGTCGCTCCTTTAACCAAATTGTTGAGGAAAGAATCTCCTTTTGTTTGGACCGAAGATCAACAACAGAGTTTCGATCAACTGAAACAAGTCTTGGCTCACGCACTAGTCCTAACCCAACCCGAGTCCGGAAAAGACTATACAGTTTAAAGTGATGCATCGCATCTCAGGTTAGGATGCGTATTAATGCGAGAAGGCAAAGTCATCGCTTATGCTTCGAGACAACTTAAGCCGCACGAAATGAATTACCCTACGCATGACCTTGAGTTGACCGCAATTGTCTTTGCATCAAAAATCTGGAGACATTACCTCTACGGAGAAAAATGTTACTTCTTCATCGACCATAAAAGCCTCAAGTACCTATTGACCCAAAGGAGTTAAATCTTCGACAACAAAGATGGATGAAACTCCTTAAAGATTACGATCTTGTCATTGATTATCATCTGGGCAAGGCCAACGTTGTAGCTGATGCACTCAGCTCCAAACCTTTGCCTACTCCTTGTGCAATTAATGCTCACTTCCGACTTCGGAAGCATCGTTGCCTCGTAGCTGAACTTTAAGTTCAATCTACCATCATTTCAAGAATCAAGACTTTTCCAGATCAAGATTCTGAACTCCAATCCATTGTTTCCAAGTTGTCAGTTAATCCCGACTTCCGAATTAACTCTAAAGGACTCTGGTGTTTCCATGATCGGGTCTGTGTACCTAATGATGAATCTCTCCACACTGATATTCTCTCTAAAGCTCATTTGAGTTCTTTTTTTGATCGCCCCGGGTCCGTAAAGATGTATAAGGACCTACGTGAACTCTATTGGTGGTCGGGCATGAAGCAGGCCATAGTCGATTACATTTCCAAGTGTCTCACGTGTCAACGTGTTAAAGTAGAACATTGTGCTCCTACCAGACTGTTGCAACCCGTTGATCCACCGAAATGGAAGTGGGAGAAGATCACTATGGATTTTGTTAGTGGTTTACCTTCAACTCCCGCAAAACATGATGTTATATGGGTCATTGTAGATCATTTCACTAAGTCAGCTCATTTCATACCAGTTAGAATGGACTACGGCCTCCCTAAATTAGCTGACTTGTACATCAAAGAAGTGATCCGGCTCCACGGAGTACCCAAGTCTGTTATCACCGATCGAGATCCCCGATTTGCATCTCAATTTTGGAGAACCTTACAAGGAGCTCTAGGCACCAGAGTTAATCTTAGTACAACCTTTCACCCTCAATCTGACGGCTAGTCAGAAAGGGTAATTCAGGTAATTAGCGAAAGACTTTCATTGAACCCTTGGAAATCTATATTATTATCGAACCTTCCCATACAGATTTTGGAAGACATGCTTCGAGCATGCATCATCGATTTTGGTGGAACTTGGGAGAAATCCCTACCCCTTGTTGAATTTGCCTATAGTAATAGCTATCAGGCATCAATCTAAATGGCCCCGTATGAAGCATTGTATGGAAGGCATTGCCAGACTCCATTGTGTTGGTCTAAACTCGGTAAAGGCAAAATGTTGGGCCCTGACTTACTTCGGGAAACCGAAGAATGGGTAACCATCATTCGTGATCAACTCAGAGCTACATTTGATCGATAGAAAGCTTACGCCGAATTGAAAAGAAAGAGACACTCAATATGACGTTGGTGAGAAAGCTTTCCTTAAGGTGTCTCTGTGGCAGAAGGTCCTTCGTATTGGCAAAAGGGGGAACTAAGTCCCCGTTTGATAGGCCTATTTGAGGTGATCGAGAAAGTTGGATTTGTTGCCTACCGACTGGCTCCCTCGAGGAGTTAAGTTGAATCCGCAATATTTTTTTATGTGTCTATGTTACGAAAGTACTGATCAGACCCTTCCCATGTGAACGAGCCAGGGTTATTGAAAATTCAGTCCAATCTGACATACGAGTAAGAACCAGTACAAATTATTGCATAAGAATTCAAGAGGCTTCGTAACAAGAGTGTGCCCTTAGTGAAAGTTTTGTGGCGAAGTCATTCCGTCGAAGAGGCAACATGGGAACCCAAGGAGACTATGCAGAAACAATATCCTCACCTATTCGCCTGAACTTAAAATTCGAGGAAAATTTTTTTAGGGGGGAGAGTTATCACACCCCAAAATTCGATCTAGTCGGAACTAGGTTCTGATGACCAAATATTTTGTACCATTGTGTTTAAATAACGTAATTGTCCCACATTGTACCCCATTTGAAATAAAAAAGGGTATTATTATTATTATTATTATTATTATTATTATTATTATTATTAAAAAGAAAAAAATAATAAAAAATAATAGTCATGGCAATTCCTTCGAATCGAAGGAATTGCCCACACAAAGCACACATCAAAGGCCATTTGGCCAATTCGTGGTGAGTGTGGCAATTGCCACAAACATGGCCAGGGAAAATTAAGCCCACGTAAGTGGGATTACTCGGACAAAGTGTGGGTGAGTAAGCCACACATGGAACTCATTTGAGGGGACATTTGGAGAATGAAAAATTGGGGGTGGTGTTCAATCGAGTATAAATAGGGGAAGAATTTCATGAGGAATGCACGACAAAATTAAGGTACGAACAACCAACGGTTCAGTGCTAGATCAGTAGTTCGAATTTTACGATTTAACGATATCGAATTTTTGTAATCGTTGGAGTAAGTTCAGAATCTTGGTTAGTTTAAATTTTAGTATCGAATTTAATTAATATTTTTGTATTAGTTCGATATTGTTTTGTCGACTCTAATCGATTTCTATTAATTAACCTAGTTCAAGAGGTCGATAAGGAACAACTGCCAAAAATTAAGGATAAGCGCGTTATTATTCGAGATCCTTAAAAATACCGGATTGTCAATGTGAGTGTAGTTGGAGCCTCGTGAAAAGATTAGATGCTTTTTTTGGTTTTGTTGATATTGATCATTATATACTTGACAAGTTGTCATAGGGTTATTGTATCGAACCTTCTTGAAATGCTTATCGGTAATAACCGGTAAGTTATCACATTGAAACATTGAACATGACATCATTGTCATTTTTAATGTTAAGATATTGGAACGTAGAAATCTCGACCATTATATATTTTTAGTATCATTATAATACATTGTATGTTGAAATAGGCATTACTATAGCTATTAGATATAGGTATCGTCATTGTCATTAAATTGTTGATATTGAAATATTGGTTACAGATATTGATAATGTAATATTAATTACTAACATAGATATGGAGACATTAATCATTGATTGGGATATTGAAAACATTGATCATTAACATTGCCACTGAAATATCAACATTGTTATTAATATAGGCATTGCTATAAATATTGTCATTGGAAATAATAATTAGTATTGTTATTGTTATCGGAACATTGACATTGAAACATTGATCATCGATATTGTTATTGAAAATATTTCATATTGATATTGTTATTGAACCTTGGATTCGAAAGAACATTTGATACAGTTGGCATGCCATAGAATTCATGAGCTCATTGGTACTGGTGGACTACGGTCCTTGGGCTACAACTTTTATTGTGGCGAGGCGGAGGGATGTTTGTCTTAATGGTCAATGACGAGGCGGAGGAACTAGACCATTTATTGATTTGGCGAGGCGTAAAAATTTGCGTACGTCAAGAATACTTTCTTAAATATTGTTATAATATTGATTTCGTTATAGCATTGACATTAACATGGCTTTGCAATTATTAAAGTAATGTCATTGCCTAGGATGTTATGAGTTGCATACCATCGTATTTATTGTTAACTACGACTACCTCACTAGGTAAAGTATGCCTAATTTATCTCATCTCATGCATTTCAGGTTAAACAGAACAATGCCAAGAAATCGGAGAAGTCGAGGATTTTGTCAAGTAAATATTAATCTAAAATAAGGTATTTCGCCTTTATAAACTCCTAGTATGGTGGCAAAGTAGTCAAACTAGTAACAGATGGTCCCTTTGATATGTGTGTATTACCTGTAGTTCGGGTAGGTGCAAAGGGCCTTAAATAATATGTTGAAGTTTGCTTGAAAACGACCATATATGCATAAATGGCCTAAGATAGTAAAAATTTAGTAAACGTATTCGATTGGTTTCGAAATTTGGCATGCTGATAGATTATGGTATTGAAATATTTTGCATAAAATTTCATTACATTTGGACACCTACTGGTAGGTTAATTTAGCTATAAACCAACTAAAATCTGACATTACAAGTTATGCGTATCGAAACAGGTGATGGTGTTACGATACATCCCTTTTAAATAAGGTTACTGGAAAACAGGGTAAAGCCAGGCGTATCGATACGGTTTAAAGTCGTTTTGATAAAATTTACTACTGTCAAGACTCGTTTCAATACGGGCCTAACCCGTATCGGAACAGACCAATAGTCAAAGTCAACGAAGGTCAACTCGTATCGAAACATAGTTTACCTGTTTCGATATGATATTGGGTAGAATCGATATTAGGATTAATTTTTGTGCACCCGTTTCAGAACGGCTCAAGGCGTTTCGGTACATGAATAATTAAGTTGGTAAAAAGACATAGATTATAATTTTACATTGTTTATAGATTGATCACTAATTATTTTATGGCCTAATTTAATGGGTAATTGACTTCAGAATGGCATGAAAATTTATAGACTCGTTATTTATAAGGTAAATTTTGTTATAGTAAGGTTAATTTCAGATAAGGCTCTCTAAAACATTGATATTATATTTTAGTCCCTAAAATTTATAGCGCTTACAATTTGATTCTTACTGGCTAGTCTTTATTCGCATTGAATTAAATTGGACTAAGACCTAAATTTTGGTAACGCTTGGTGACCATAATATTAATAAGATATCGCTCAATGATTGACTTTTGTAGCACCAAACACCATTTTGTTCTCCGGTAACGCCACCTGACCCGGTACACTACTAGGCCGGGAAGGGGGTGTTACAGTAAGTGATCTTACTGGTCGTTTTTCAGAATCGGTGACCAACTCTGTACTGGGGGAAACATAAGTGACCATCCCAATAGTTAACCCAATTAATAAAATTAAACTTTGATTCCCTCATTTTTTGGTTTAATTGTTTTTAAGACCTTTCAATTTTAAAATTAAACCTAAACTCCCTTCATTTTTATGGTTTAATTACTTTTTAAGACCTATTCATTTTAAAGTTAATCAGTATGCCCCTCATAATTCAATCATGGCTCTGTCTCTGGATCTAACGACTCATATAGTTAGATCAATCGATTCTCGGCGGCATTGCATGTTATTAATGATACTTAAAATCTATATATTCATATAGGTATAATGACAAGTTTAGCTCTCAACCTTTTACACCATTTATCAATTTTGTCATTTTTAGTTAAATTTACTCCTATAATTTAGTTATATTGTATCTGTATTATTTGTGTTAGGACTAAAATTTCAAAACTCCGAGAACTGAAGGACCAAAATGGATCAAAAGTACATGGATTAAACCTATATCTTATACCTAATTCAAGACTAATTATAGAATTTGACCTAATAATGATCATAAAATCACGCATCCATAATAACCCACATTTCTTTTCTTTCATAAATGTAAAACATAGATTATGGATATTCACACACAGAAGCACAACACTCGGTCTGGTGATGTTACTGAGTTACTAACACACAGTAAAACACAAATAACGTGAAAACAAAACGCAACGTAACGACTGCATCGTAACGATTTTGAAGGTCACCGCAATACCGTAACCGCATTTAAAATCATAGTTATTTTTTGGAACAAAAATCACGACGCAATGTCTGCAACTAATTGTAGGACCAATGATTGCAGGACCAATTTAGAATAAAAGTCGTAGTTTGAGGATAAAATTGAAATATTCAAAAGTTTGGGGCCAATTTAAAATGGGGCTCATAGTTTGAGGATGACTTTGGAATGTTCATAATTTTGGGGTCAATTTAGACCGAGGGTCATAGTTTAAGGATGAAATTGAAATGTTCAAAATTTTGAGGATCAATTTAGAATAATGGTCATAGTTTAAGGACGTGTCGTGCAATTAACCGTAATTTTTTGACAAAAGATACATTATGAAAGTTTTTTTTTTGAATGGTCTAAAGGTGATTAGAAGGTAGTATTTGTTCACACATATTTTTAACCCTTTGATAATACATATACACCTTGTAAATAAAATAATTTGAATCTATATTTTCTAAAATGAACATCATCCGCTTCTCTACTTTAATTTGTGTATAATACATGTAATAACATAGATGTGACATATTTAACCAAACATTATAATTTGCGGGCTTTACTAAATTGAGTATAATTAAACAAAACGATAGCGCATGAGATAACCAAAAAAGAAAAATAGTTTAGGGATAATAGCAACAAAAAAAAATTACAAGTAATTTTTTCTCTCCATCCCTTTAACACCGCAGCCTCAATCTTGTTTTTTTTCATAGTCGATAATCGGTAATTAATTTTAGTATTGGTTGTCGATCATCGAGTCTATTATTTTCTCTTTTTGTATATATTTTTAATAAGAATTTTTACCTTTGTGACACGCTTTTTTCTCTATCACAATGGCACGTTTTTCTTTGTTTTGTGGTTTCGTTTCATCTATCATTTTGACATGATTTTAATGTATCTTAGCGGCCGTTTGGTGTCCGAACATAGATCTTTACAGTACTAGTTTCTGATTATGATTCTGTCGGTAGTCATAGAAAAATAGATCCCCACACGGTTGATGGTTGTTTGTTGATGTAATCGTTTCGTTTGGATAGAGGCAAGAATATTCAGGAAGACTTCTGAATTTTGATTGTATGCTGATATCTATGAAAATATTTATTTTTCTTTGCACTTTTAGATTTTTGCATGAGATTTTAGTAGACTAGTCCTAAATATTCTCCCTTCTAGATGTACGTTATATTTATAATATTTTTAATGATTTTTTAATAAAATTTAGTTGCCAAGACAAAAAAAAAAACTATATATTACATAGTCGAATGAGATATTATACCTTTAAATAACATGGATCTTCACACACACACACAAGCATAACACTCAATCTGATGCTGACTTTATTCTAACACACAGTACTACAACGTAATTAACATGAAAACGTAGATTTCATTCGACGATTTAGTTTTGTTTCACTTTTCATACTAGTAAATTGTGATGTTCGGCTCTTGCTCGAAATCACTGGTGAATGATTTCTCCTTTCCTTTAAGATCACCATCGCCTCCGTAAGCCGAAATGTTTGGCCTCGGTTCGAAATCTTCGGCAAATGACGACGATTCCTTTCCCTTTAGATTAGCGTCATCACCGTAAGCCGAAATGTTCGGCCTCGGTTCGAAATCCTCAGCGAAAGACGACAGTTTCTTTACCTTTAGATTCTCATCGTCCCCGTAAGCCGAAATGTTGGGCCTCGGTTCGAAATCTTCGGTGAATGCCGACTTCTTTTCGGTTCCTTTACGACCGAAATCCTGGACGATAAGCTTCTCTTCCTTAAGTTCAAAGACAGCAGGTGTATCACAATGGGTTTTGTCTTCAAGTGCTTCAGGAATAGGTTGGTCTTTCGTTACAGCTCTCCAATATTCCCCAGCATCTTTCCTAGCTGCTGCAACGGTGTCTGCAAACTGCATCCGTATAAAAACATGTAAAATTGACCATACAAATTAACAATATTTATGTATAAATACCAAAGAAATCATATTATTAATACCAAAATCATTTGTTTAATAAAGTTTGCAGGATTAGCTTACCAGGAGAAGTGAGAGGAATGCGAAGAAAGGAAGGAAAGATTTCATGTTGTATTAATGCAATAAACGTAAACCTGCACAAATCTTAGGGAATCAATAAGAAATAATCCTTTCTATATATAGAGAAGAAGTAATGAATTTTTTAACATTTCTGTAGCATCATGATTTGTTGAGAAATTGACTTTTTAGTACTTCCTTTGTCCCATTGTTAATAATTTGTTGAGATTCCAACAATGGTTTTAGGACAAAGCACTAAGTACCAGTTTAGTGTTGCTTTTTAAAAAGATTTTAATATGATTTCATGATTTGTTGCTTTTCTAAAATTGATTTTAGAAAGTAATTTTGAAAAATTACTTATAAGGTTTTAGTATTTGGTATTGCTGTCAAAAAATACTTTTAAATAGATAAAATATCTATTTTAAACATAATATTGTAAAGCCAAAATGAATAAACTTAAGTGATGTTTTTATTCTTTATTTTTATTTAAAATATTATTTTCATTATTATTTTAATATTAATATACACAAAAGCTAAAATCAGTCCAGAAAGATATGGGGAAATATTATTCTGTTTCTAAAGGTTTTTTTTATTAATATGTATTTAAATTATTTATATACTAATGCACGAAGAAAAACATAAATTTTGAGTTTTATGGAAACAATTATATAATCAAGGCCTTAATCCTACTCTAAACTTAAAATTAAACTTATGTTGCATGATAATTAAAATCAGTAGAACAAAAGAGTAAAAAGAAGTCCTAAAATCCTGTTGAGAGTAATAAATAAGGGTAAAATTGTCTTTATCCTTTTCTAATCGGGATTACTCACCTCCAAAGCTGAAAATAATAACGTTTTGGTTTTGGCTTGAAATTATCGTTTTAACAGAGCTTTTATCCAAGCCAAAATCCGTTCAGCATTGATTTTCAGTTTCAAACCAATATTTTACTCAAAATACCGTTTAAAACTCATTCTTAAACAGACATTAAGTCTTTAAGCAAGGAAGGTTAGAAGTTTGAATCATGACATTATAAATAAAAAAATCGGTTGTTATGTAAGGGCCGTCTCATATTAGATCTTTGTAAAATCTTATCTGAATTAATCAACCAATGATCACTGAACTTGGTTAAATTATTATATTTAGTAACCAAACTTTCAATTGCTTCAATATTAGAATTAAACTTTCAGTTTTGCTCCAATTTGGCCACTGGGCTGTTAACGGATGTTAAAAAGATGACGTTACAGTTACAAAATTTGTATAATAACACATTTAGTCCTCCACTTTTGCACATTTAAACAATTTAGACCTTATTCGAAAAAATTAATAAATTTAATCTTTACTATTTACACATTTAGTCCTCCAAGAAAGTTGAATTTCCTTAAAGAGTCGGTTCAGTATTTCAGTTCAAGGTTTTTGCATATCTACATATCATCCAAAATTCCCCATAAAATCTTTGTCCCAATTCTTGATCTTATTACCATCCTTATCGCTACATGGAATATAGAAACTAATTCAAATCCCAAGAATCCATTTTCAACCAACTAAACCCCTAGCATTTGGTCAGATCCGAATTCCACAAAATGAATGCTTTTTCATCCTCTCTTGTCTCCGTAGTCTCCAATTTCTGGGAAAGGGATTTACAAAAGGCAGAAAACAAGTGTAGGAGTTGTGCCTGTCTTCTTCATGATCTGTGTTTTTTTATATTGCATACAAATTGAGCTTGTTTATAGTTAGTTAGTGATATGTTAAGTTTTGTTTTTCAATGGGAGATTTTGAGGTTTTTGTCTTATTATGAATGGAATTTAACGCAGTTGGGCATTCTCTGTTGTAAATAGTTTCGTCTGGTAAATGCATTTAAAAAAAAAGTCTCGTTGGAGTGATATTTAGATGATAACAAATGATGACTGCATTTTTTGTTGAAATTATTTACTGGTTTTAGTTTGATTTGTTGCTCATTTCCCGAGTACAGGAGAAGAAATTTGAAGTTGCCATTTCTATCCATATTCACATACACACACACACAAAAAGAACCAATCTTCCCGAAAATCAGATAGTTTTGGAAGGGAGAAAGTGTGGAAGATGGTAGTGAAGTAATGCAAATTTCAAGGTTCTGTAATTTTTAGTCTGCGTTGGTGATACCTCCAAAGAAGATGATTAGGAAACACAAGGAAATTCAAGTTTCTTGGGATTCTGCACCAACATATTTAACTATGTTACTAAGAATCGAGTCTATATGTTAGACAAAGTTTATGTTTATTTAAAAATAGTACCAAATTGAAATAATATGTAAATAATGAGGTCTATTTTTTTAAACTAAGACTAAATTGTTTGAATGTGCAAACGCGGAGGACTAAATTGTTTTCCTTCAAATATATGATAAAATTTGTGATTGCTGAGCAAAAAAATATGAGATTAATACATACACTTTAAATACCATTTAAATTTAATGATTAGTCAAATTATATTGAAAGGATAATTATATAAATAAGAAATTAATATATAGATCATTCAAATATGTTTAATAATGTTATACTAAAAATAATTTTATAATCTAATTAATGTTAATAGATACAAAATATTGATAACGAATAAACTATTCAAACATGTATTGAATATAGTCAAGTTTTTTTTATGTGATTTTGCTTGTTTAAATAATCAAACAACTATAAGGTAGAAATTAATTTTATCAAACACCTTTATACAATCAATTAATACAATCTGATAGACAAATTAACTAATAATATACTATCAATTATCAACTATCTACTAATTACAAAACAAAACCGTTATAAAAAAACATTTGCAACAAATTTATGCCTACATTTTGAGGAATTTTTTATAGATCAACCAAGAAGAGTGTTGTTTACCAAGTTGAGCTTAATGTTATTTTTAAGTGATATGGGTATAAATAAGAGGGCATAAATAAGGACACTACAATGTATCGAGTAAATTTGCAAGGTTGGTGTTTTTTTTGGTATTTTATTTAAAAAAACACTCTACTTTTCTCTGCAAATTCTAGAGCAGCGCCGCAACCCTTCTTTACTTTTGTTTTTTTAGCTGGTAGTCGACTATTAATCTTAGTGTTGGTTGTCGACCGACATGTTTTATATTTTTCTTGTTTTATATTTTAATAAGAATCTCTACTTTTGTGACACGCGTTTTTTCTGTCCTTGTGACACGTTTTTCTCTGTTTTTGTGGTTCGTTTCATATGTCTTTGTGGCATGATTTAAGCATACCTTGGATGTCGATTGGTACTCGTACAAAGATCTTCACAGTGCTAATATCTGATTATGATTCTGTCGGTGGTCTTAGAAAGATGAATCTCCACTCCATTGATGGTTGGTTGCCGAAGTAATCAGACCTGGGTAGCAGAGCAATCTGCCTGATAGCTTGGTTCGCTCACCACTCTTTTTTCACCTCTTAAAGCATTTCGTTTGGATAGAGACAATGAAATTTAAGAATGTTTCTGAATTTTAGTATGCTAATATCGATAAAAGTGTCTGTTTTTATTTGCAACATTATAAGAGTCTTTTAGTGAATTTGTTTTTTTTTTTGTTTTTGATGTAATGTATTGTATTATTTTTTATAGCGATTAATAAAATTTAGGTCCCATTGTTAAAAAGTAGATTGATGTTATAAAAAAATTATTATTTTTACTCAGCGAAAAATATTTGTTTATTAATGATAAAACCTCAAAAAGAGGTACTTACAAGAAGCCGAACATACCAGTTAAAGCACGCCTAAACGAAAAATAAATAAATAAAAGGGAAAACTACACCGGTGGTCCCCTAACTATTACCATCTTTCTATTTTGGTCCCAAAACTATTTTTTCTGGCAAAATCGTCCCTTCTGTTACATAGTTTTCCTGTTTTAGTCCCCCGTCGTTAAAAACTAACGGAATTGCTGGCGTGGAATTTTTTTCTTATTTTTTAAATATTATTTTATTATTTTCTCTCTCCTATATATATTATTTAAATTTTTTATTCAGACTAATGTGGTGGTGACACGTGTCACCACCATAAGAAAGAAAATAAATTGAATCTAAAGGGGGAGCTGGGATTCAAACCCGCATCCCCCACGTCCCAAACCAACAGGTCAACCATTGGGCTAAACTACAATTGTTGTTATATATTAGCACAACTTAGATTTAAAACAATCGAATGGGGACGCAGATGGCATCTTCTTCCCCATAATTGGCTGTTGCAGGCGACATATAGTTTATTGACAACCGGTTGCTGAAAAGTGATTGTTGTGAAGTTTGAGGGTCGGAGTCGGATTCGAACAAACTTTGTAACAGTGTTGATGGGTAACCATACGATGTAGAAGCCATTGGAAACCCTGTTGATAAGCCCAAGCACGTCGGTATACCGTTACCGGAGCCGGTCGTCGAATTCAACTTCGGTTGCTCAAATGGAAACTCTTGATCGATAGGCTCGAACGTAGTAATGGAAGAATCTCTCCCTTGGCCTGAATAGCTCTTCCAATCCTCAAGGATTTGAGGAGAAGCCATGTCTGTTTCTTGCCGATAACTCAACCTTGAATCAATGTCTTCATTACTCCGACTGCAGCAAGCAAGAATATATATATATATATATATATATATATATATATATATATATATATATATATATATATATATATATATATATAACAATAATCAGAGAATTTTGGACTGATAATTAATTGTTCAATTGATTGATCATGTTGACTTTCTTTTCCGAACAAATGGAACAAAAAAAGTCTTAAAATATTCTTCTTTTTCGAACTTGTAGTTGAAGCTTTGGACTGTTAAGGTCTTCTTGTATTTGAACCATAAACTAATTCTAATTTGTCAGACGTCGATGGTGGAAAATATTTGGATGATTCTTCAGAAGTCAATTTTGCTGATTCTTCGGAGAAACGGGTTACTTTAACTGCAATGTGAATACGGTGGAAGAAGATGTTATATGCGTCCCCATTCGATTGTTTTAAATCTAAGTTGTGCTAATATATAACAGCAATTGGTTTAGCCCAATGGTTGACCTGTTGGTTTGGGATGTGGGGGATGCAGGTTCAAATCCCAGCTCCCCCCTTAGATTCAATTTATTTTCTTTCTTATGGTGGTGACACGTGTCACCACCACATTAGTCTGAATAAAAAATTTAAATAATATATATATATATATAGGAGAGAGAAAATAATAAAATAATATTTAAAAAATAAGAAAAAAGTTTCACGTCAGCAATTCCTTTAGTTTTTAATGACTGGGGACTAAAACAGTAGAACTATGTAACAAAAGGGACGATTTTGCCAAAAAATAGTTTTTGGACCAAAATAGGAAGATGGTAATAATTAGGGGACCACCGGTGTAATTTTCCTTAAATAAAAAATAATAATCATCGAAGTCCAACCAACAACTTAAAAACAAAACAGATCATCAAAAAAGAACTCGACTAAACGGCTAAAAGAGAACACAACCAATTAGAATGATAACAACACCATTAAATTTTTATTAGAAAATCTTAATAATAAAAAACATTGAAGAGTTAATTGTATTTGTATTTACACTAATTCTTATTCATGTCCTTAAGAATTGAAGCGTGTATTATGAGGCCTTATTTAATTCATCGAGATTTACAAATTATGATCATTGTTTAAAGTAGTCGATTAAGGCTAGACGCAAAACATTATATTAGAGGGGGCGAACATATAAAATTTTATAGGGACAGACTAATAAAATTTTAGGGGGCGAAAATAGATTTTTAGTAGGGAAGACATAGAAAATTTATAAAAAAAATTCTAAATCATATAAAAATTTCAAATTTTTAGGGGCGACCGCCCTACAATCCCCTCTAAGTCCATCCATGTAGTCAACATATCTAATTACACTCAATTAGAATTACAAGGTTTAAAAACAATGATTTGATTCAAGATATGTATCAATTTGTTTTTTTTAAAGTGGTACCATCTGACTATTTATTAGAAAATAAACAAAACAAAAAAATAAGACAAAATTCTCAAAACGACGCAACTCAAAAGAAAAAAAGTAAAAGGAAAAACAAAAAACACACATAAAACATAAACTAAAAGCAGGATAAAACTCAGATGATCCGAAAACTGGCCGATATGATTCTAATGAAGACAATAGAGCTCAGACATCAAGACGGGGTGGGTCACAAGAAAAACGTGCCCAAAATTTTAGTGGTTGCAGCTTTGACTATAGAGGTTCCAGAAATCGCAAGATATGTATCGAACGGCCCAGAAACGTGCCCAAAATGATCTTCTAATGCTGAACGGCCAAGAGAAGCAATGACATGTGCCGCTTTGTTTACCGAACGATCCGTGAAGCTGAATCAGCAAGATATGTATCGATTTGTTTATTCATATCTTATTTACAATTTTTTATGACAAATCAAGTGTCATGCAATGCAATACATTGTTTTCCAACTTATTGTTGTTTTTTTGTTCTCTTTTTTTTGTCCCTTTTACACCGATCTTATATTCCGCATATAGAATCAATTTTCAATTTAGAAATACAAATATGAGACAATGCATTGGTGGAAAGATAACGACCCAATCTAACGATGATGTTATGTCTTTTTGTTTGCACTCAACTTTAATTATTCATAAATTACACTCAAATATTTTGCTTTTCTTTCGATCCTAATGTCGCCAAGCTTTTCTTTTTCATTATTAGTTCAACCAATGACGATATCAATTTAAGCGCTGATTATCGATTATCCGTGTTCATTATTTTTCTTGTTTTTATTTATCATATTTTTATTTTTTTTGAGTTTTCCTTTGTTTTAATAAGAATCTCCGCTCTTGTGACACGCTTTTCTTCAATCTTTATGACATGTTATTTTGTTTTTGTGATACGCTTCCTTTGCCGTTTAGTACAGTTTCACAAATATTTTGCGGTCGTTTGGTGCTCGTACAGAGATACTCACGATTCTTATTTTCTGATTTGGATCTGTCGGTGGTCATAGAAAGCTTGGTTCCATTTGATGATTGTTTACCGATGTAATCAGATCTAGGTAACAGAGCAATCTGCCTGATAGTTTGGTTCGCTCATCACCCCTTTTCACCTTATTAAGCGTCTCCTCTGGATTGAGACAAAAGAAATTCATTTTTATTTTTGGGTTCTTTGTTGATGGATGTCATTTCCAAGGGAAATGTTCGATTTCCTATGTTCTTTTATATGAGTTCTTTTAGTGAGCTTAGCCCCTATTTTCTTTTTTTTGTTCAAGTGCATTGTATTTGTGATTTTTTTATTGAATCTAAACGTCATTGATAAAAAAAACTTTAGTTTTTTTGATCGCCAAGTATGATTTTTATTAAACACAAATCATACAAAAAATACTAATAGAGGCCTCATCAAACCCCCTTAACCTAGTCGAAGGAAAAGAGTGCCCCTGAAAGTATATAAAACAAACAAACACGAAAAGGAAAGACAAAACCTGCACACCAAGTGCGAACAAATCAACCCAAGACAGCAAAAAATAATTCAAAAGACTACTCAACACTAGCTTGGCACCAAGTCGCTACACCACCTTTGGCCAAAGCATCCAAGATATCATATGCTTCTCGATAAAGACCACAAACTCCAAGTACTACAACTAAAAAGTAACAAGCAAGAGTGATTGCAAACATGTACCTGCATCCACCAGCACACACTGCACATAAATGATCATCCCCATAACAAACGAAAGCATAAGACTCCTTTATTGGGCATGGTCGCGCGCTTCGATGAGACGCGGGATATCCTTCACGATTGCTTCTTCATTACCCGCTGTACAAGTCCCAATGAGTTTGCTCAACTTGATTGCTTCCTTTGCTTCTCTCAAGATAGTATTTTTCTGGTTAATGAAGTCAGAATCAGAAAGAGACCCGCTTGCAACACCTTGACATTCTTTCTGATTTTTTTGTGGTCTCCCTCTACCCTTTTATTCTTCAATTTTTTCTTGCCTTAATCCTTTCTTTTGGCTATAGGAAACTAAAGACCACATTTGATACACTTCTAACCTTGCGCAGGGTCCAATTATACTCTATCACTTCCGTATCCGACACCTTATTAAGCAAGGCGTTATTTGCATATCGATCACTACACGCGTGCCTTTCGACTTGTTCAATATCCATGCATGGTTGATGTTTCATCTCCTCAATGTTCATTCCCATATTAATGCCATCCACCGCTTGATCCACAATGACCACGATTTCATCCCACGACCAAGTTGGCACTTCACTCACACTGCTAAAATTGGTCATTTTTTTCGACGTGGACCATTTGTAGCACTCTCGCTGCAAACTAGAACCCTCAAGTCAAGGCGTTGCGTTACCTCCAAGAGATCCTGCTTAAGCCCATATGCCACGTCCCTAAAAATTCAGTACAAAAGTGCCCTCCGAGTTCCTCAACATTTTATTTTACTATGTTTCTTTTAATTATTGAATATTTATTTTTATTAAACTGCTAAACGTTTAAATTTTTTTTATACAAATCAAAAATTTTTTATTTTAACAAATCGTATAAAACCTTAAATCATTGAGCCTACGCAATGAGGTAATCCTCCTCTTAAAAAAACAAATTATGGTTATATGTAGGATTTAAGTAAGATTAAATGTTGGGGAGCAAACATATAAAATTCTACTGGATGACTTATAAAATTTGAAGGGACTAAAATACATTTTTAATAAAATAATATATTAAAAATTTCTAAAATACAAAAATTTAAATTTCTAAAGAAAACCACTCCCACTCCCACGACCCTGCCCACCTGGATTCACAATTTCATATGGAAAAATAAGTTATCATAGGTTGGCTGGTAAAGATTTTTTCGCATTGCATGTAATTAATGTTTTCACTGTATTATTCAATTCTTCAAATAGAAAGGCAATCATAATTACTATTTGATTCTGATTGTCCTTTTTTTTGGTAAAATTTAAAAATGGTCACCGAACTTTAAAAAAAAAACTAAATCGATAACTAAACTTTCAAATATTAGAAAATAACAATTAAACTTTATGTTTTGTAACAAACTGGTAACTCGATCGTTAAAAGCCGTTAATGGGTAACGTTGTAATTATAAAAATTGGATAATTACACATTTAGTCATCTATATTTATATATTCAATCAATTTAGTCTTAATTAAAAAATGGTAAACTACACCACATACCACTCAACTATGGCCACTGACTCGAAAATGCCACTGAACTTTAAAAAAGTTCAAAACTAACACTGAATTTTAATATGTGAATCGAAAATGCCACTGCGCTGTTAACTCTTAACATTTCGTTAAGCCAAAACGATGTCGTTTTGTTGGAGGAAAAAATATTAAACCATGCGCTTGGGGGGTTTGAACCCAGGACCTTTAGAAAAAAAAGCTAATCCTTGACCACTAAACCAACATAATATTGTATAATATTTTACCACAAATATTATATATATTTCAAACTACTTGAGATTAATTCAAATTATTTTATGAAATAAATAATAATATAAATAATATAAATATATTAATAATATAAAATATTTTATTTATATATAACAATATATAAAAATCAAAGTGTATTATTTTTATTTTTTATATAATATATAATATAAATATATTATTTTAAAAAACCCCAAAATATTCATAAAAAATAGTATATTTTTTATTATAAATATTATATAAAAAATCTATACCCTAAATCCTAAACCTCAAACTACAAAGCCCAAACCATAAATCCTAAACTTTATAGTTTGAGGTTTGGGGTTTATGGTTTTTATATGTTATTTACAATATAAATATATTATTTTTATGAATATTTTTGGTATTTTTTAAAATAAATATATTTTCATTGATATACGTGTAAATAATATATTTTATATTTTTTTAAACGGTAAAAAGAAAACAAAATAACGTGACAGTTGATGATTAAATAGCAGAAACCCTAAGATGAGCGTTGACTTTTCTCCTGTTTCTTTAGAGATCGCTGGGGCAACTACGGCGGCGCGTTATTGCGATTCAAGCGGGCAGCCACCGGGAGGGGTGATTGATGGTCCTCTTCCAGTAGCGGTGGAAGGACAAAAACACGATGCGGCTATGGAGGTCCAGTCGGCTGTGGAAGCGTTGAGAGGAACCGCAGGGTCGACTGTGGTAACGGAAGCCCTTGATGTAGACATGGTTGCTGTTGGGACGGAACAACCGTCGATGGATGGAGTAGGTGATGAGGTTGGTGCAGGAGGTGTTAGTAAGAAGTCCTATGCTTCAATGGTTGTGGGATCGCCGACGGTAGGCGTTGGTGCCATGGCCAGTGCCGCGGACGATGGTTTGGAAGTATTGGATATGGATTTCGTGGTGGATCGTAGTGGTCTATTTCCTCGGATTTCTTTCTCGGAGAGAATTCATGCACGTATTGACGATAGCATGCAAAACAAAATTATAGTTTGGCCCCTTGGACGAACGATAGGTTTCAAGACTTTGGCTACTCGTGTGCATGTAATTTGGAAGACGAAAAAGAATTTTCAGGTTATTGACTTGGACAATAACTATTTTTAGTGAAATTTGAATCAGTAGATGATTATACTAAGGTACTTACGGGTGGTCCGTGGACTTTGTTTGGGTGTTACCTAACGGTGCAATCGTGGAGTAGGAGTTTTTCGACCACGGAAAAGCATCCGTCTCAGGTGGTTGTGTGGATTCGATTGCCGGGTCTTCCTTATGGATACTATTCGAAGGTCTTGTTCACGAGGATTGCGGATGTTATTGGAAGGGTGATAAAAATTGATTATAGCACGTCGCTAGGTGAAAGGGGACGCTTCGCGAGACTTGCGGTGGTTGTCGATTTAAACAAGCCCCCTTTGTCTTGTATTGGGATTGACGAATTTGATCAAAATGAGGGGCTCCACTTAATTTGCTTTAAATGTGGTCGATATGGACATTCCGTGGCTTCATGTGTGCATTCGAGTGTTGATAGTGAGAATGTGGCAATGCCGACGGCGATGGGTGCTAGTAGTAAGGACGCAACTTCGAGTGTGGAAATAACAAAGGATGATTTATTTGGCCCTTGGATGGTGGTTGAACGGCCTCGACGTCGGGCATCTCGGGTGACTGGAGCTAGTGAAGGTGGTAATCAGGGTGAGCGTATGGGGTCTCGGTTTGGGGTTTTGCAAAAGTTGTATGGGGATGAAGGTGCTGTGGCTGGGGGGAAGTCTAAGTTGGTGATAGGGGGTAGCGAGAATAGGGTGCTGGCGGACGTGCATGGCAAAAAACCGATTGGCCATGCTAATATGAATGTGCGTCATGCTATTGGGCAGACGGTTGGGGTTAAAATTGCTCGTGACGTTGGAGGTAAGGGTGCCGAGGGTGTGGGTCGGGACGTGAGGTATGATGGCTTGACCCACGTGGATAATTTGGATGCGGATTTAACCATGGCCGCAGGTGCTACACGTTGGGCGGATAAAGGCAAGGGCCTTGATGTAGGAGAGTCAGCTGTTAAGCAGCACGATGCAGGAAATCCCGTGTAGCGGGTTGGCGAATAACAAGGAGAATCCTAAGGTTGCTGTAGTGTCGTCTATGGTGGGTGCTGAATCCCAAGCCGTTCCGTATACGCCTGGTATCGCTTCGGGTTCCCATAGAGCGGTATCCATAAAGGAAGGGAGAAATGACTTTAAATCGACGTCGCGGTTCCGTCATGGCACCGGTTCGGGTAAGGCTGGGAATTATCTATCAGCGGTGCAGCGCAAGAGTCTAAAGGTTTCGAAAAAGCAAGAAGCTAGAGTGCCTCCACGTCTGGTCCTCACGGAATGGGTCTCGTCACTTTCTTCGAAACTTGATCAGTTACAGGATACTGGACAACAACATGGCCAAGTTGCAGATGATAGTGTGGGTGATCAACCGATGGACTTGGGTCGGATGGCAATTGATGGTGATGGCGGGAGCGTGGGGAAGGAAAATTGTCCACCTTCTCAGTAAATTTTTTTCTTTGGTGTTTCGCTTTATTTGTTGCAATGAATATTATGTTCTGGAATACACAGGGCGCGGGAAGTGCTGAATTTCGACGCCACTTTAGAAACTTTGTTCGTTCTAACAATCCTCAGATTGTGGTTTTGTTTGAACCACGGGTGAGTTACGGTGAAGCTGATAGAGTGATTCAGAGATTTGGGTATCCGAATTCTTTTCGGGTTGAGGCGCGGGGTTTTAGTGGTGGTGTGTGGTTGTTGTGGAGGGATGGGTTGGATGTGGAGATTTTGGCTATCTCTAATCAGTTTGTACACGGCAAAGCTCGTGAGGTTAGTTCCGATAATTGGTTCTTTTTCACTGCTGTTTATGCTAGTCCTAATGCTTGTGTGCGGCGACATTTGTGGGATAAGTTAAAATGCCTTGATCCGGGGGTTGCGGAACCATGGGTGTTAGGTGGCGATTTTAATGCGATTCTTCGTAAAGAGGAACGATGTGGTGGCTCAAGCGATGTATTGGGGACTAGCCCTCTCTTCCAAGATTTTATTGACAGCTTAGAGTTGACAGAACTTGACTTTAAAGGGGATGAGTATACTTGGTGTCGTGGTAATCTGTATCAGCGGCTTGATCGATGTTTGGCAAATAATGCCTGGTTTATGGAGTATCCGTTGTCGATAGTCATCTATTTAGATCGTGTTGGTAGTGACCAATGTCCGCTTCTCATTAGACCGAATGGGGCTCGGATACATACCGGTGAGAGCCAGTTTCGTTTTTTAGCAGCATGGCAGGATCACCATGGGTTTCGCGAGGTACTTGAAGCTTCTTGGGATGGGTTATCGTTAGCGGTTACCAATGCTCAGAATTTTCAGGAGGCGGTGAAAAAATGGAATGTCGATGTGTTTGGTCATATATGGAAGAAGAAGAAGAGGATTTTAGCACGTCTCAGGTGTATTGACAGAGCGTTACAACGTTCACAATCGGCTTTTTTGATTGAGCTAAGGAGTAATTTGCGAGCCGAATTAGATATTATTCTGGAACAAGAAGAGACGTTGTGGTTTCAGAAATCCCGTAGTCAGTGGATTTTGCATGGAGATAGGAACACTCGTTTTTTTCATGCTTCCACGATGGCGAGGCGACATGCTAATCTTATTATGGGGCTTAAGTCGAGTAACGGGGTTTGGATTACGTATCAGGAAACTCTGCGCTCGGGGGCGATTGATTTCTACAGGAGGTTATTCACTGTTGATCCGAGCTGTGAGGGTTAGTACCATATCTAAGGGTTGTTTCCGCGGATGAGGGATGATGTGTGGCGGGGGCTATGTGCACCAGTAACGAACGCTGAAATCAAGGCAGCTATCTTTGATATGGACCCGTGGAAGGCTCCGGGGATTGATGGTTTGCATGCGGGGTTTTATCAGCTTAATTGGGATGTGGTGGGTGACAGTGTGTGTGTCGTTGCTTACAAAGTGTGTTTTCAGGGGAATCATTTCCGGAAGCGCTGAACAAGACGATTATGGTGTTGATTCCAAAGGTTGTGGCTCCTGAGGCTATGAGTCAGTTCCGACCTATCAGTATTTGCACGGTGCTTTATAAGGCTATTACTAAAGTGGTGGTAAATCGGATAAAGCCTTTTTTATTGGATTGGATTTCAGAGTGTCAAACTAGCTTTGTCCCAGGGCATGCTATTACGGATAATATCGTTATTGCCCAAGAGATTATTCACTCGATGTCCAGGAAAACAGGGAGGCGAGGATGGATGGAGTTGAAAATTGATTTGGAGAAGGCGTACGACAGATTGGAGTGGAGTTTTATTGACGATACTCTTAGGGATGTTGGGTTTCCTACTTCTGTGCGGGAGCTGATTTTAAAGTGTGTTTCTAGTGTGTCGACACAGATTAGTTGGAATGGTTCATTGACAGATTCATTTTCGCCTTCTCACGGTATCTGGCAAGGTGATCCCATCTCTCCATATTTATTTGTGCTTTGTATGGAAAGGCTTAGTCAGGCGATTAAGCAGAAAGTGGAATCGGGTTAGTGGAAGGGGTTTTGTACTTTTCGCCAAAGCCCAATTATCTCGCATTTGATGTTTGCGGACGATATGGTGCTTTTTGCGGAGGCTTCGGTGGAGCAGTTGGATGTTATTAGGGAGGTTCTGATTGATTTCTGCAGATTTTCGGGCCTCAAGGTGAATGTGCAAAAATCTAGCATATTTTTTTCCAAAAATGTCTCGAATGAGGTTCGTAGTACTTTGAGCTCGATGGTGGGTTTTTCGGAGGTTTTAGATCTTGGGCGTTATCTCGGTGTCCCCATGTTGCATAGACGTGTTTCTAGAGCTACTTATTCGTATATTATTCAAAAGGTGCGGGATAGATTATCTAGTTGGAAAGCGAAGTACTTGTCATTTGCGGGTAGGATTATCCTTGCGAAGGCGGTGCTTTCGGCGATTCCTTATTATGCCATGCAATCAACCAAGTTACCATCGGGTGTGTGTGAGGACATTGAACAGTTGATATGTAATTTTGTTTGGGGGAGTGGTGGTGATAAGAGCGGTGTACATTTGGTTAATTGGGACGAGTTGTGTAAGCCTATGGAGGTAGGTGGTTTGGGTTTCAAAAAACTTAGAGATCAAAATGATGCGTTTCTCATGAAGGTTGGTTTCAATTTAATTGATAAACGGGATCAGCTTTGGGTTCATTTTTTACGTGCTAAATATAAGTGTGTGGAGATCATACCGGTTTCGATTCGTCGGAGTAATTGTTTGCACTTATGGCGAGGAGTGTCGGCGATTTGGGATGATGTCCGAGAGGGTGTTATTTGGAGAGTTGGGCATGGGGAATACATAGATTTTTGGCGTGATGATTGGGTAAGTGGTGTTGGTCCGCTTGAGCGGGTTGTCTTACATTCAGGGCTAGTATCGGATTCTTTTACGCCTCTAAAGGAGATGACTACAAGAGAAGGGCAGTGGGATATTAATCGATTTCAACACACTTTTGACGATGATGTTATCGATAGGATCATGGCTATTAAGGCTCCATCAGGTGGCGATGTGGTTGATGCGCTTGGATGGCGGTGGAACGCGAACATGTGCTTTACAGTGAAGTCGGCATATGCAACACATCAGCAGCAAGGGGGTGTGCCCGACAGTGGCTTGTGGCGTCTGGTGCATCGATGGCAAAGCCCGCAACGGGCTAAAATATTTTGTGGCTGGTTTGCAAGGGCCGATTATTGACAAACGAGGAGAGGGTTAGGAGGCATATGGCAGACTCGGCTGGCTGCTTAGTTTGCGGGGCAAGCGAGGAAAGTGTTGGCCATATCCTACGGTACTGTTCGACGGCAAACCAAGTGTGGTCGAAGTTGGTGCCGGCTGCATATCACAGATGATTTTCTAATGGTTCGATGAAGGATTGGATTGTCATAAACTTACGGAATGAGTCGGCTACATGGGGAGGGGATGACCGTTGGGATTTGATGTTTGGTATCGTGCTGTGGAATTTGTGGCTCGCACGGAATAATGCGGTTTTCAGGGGGAGGCTCGGGACAACGATGAGATTGTCGCACGGTGCCATCAGCTCGTGCAGGATACTAGGTGTGCGTTTGTGCCCCGTCGGATTGTGCCGGCGCAGCAGGTGACAAAGCAACAACAGCAGCATACTTGGGCACCACCGACGACCACGACCTGGAAGCTCAATGTTGACGGAGCTTGTGATAGCTTGTCGGGGATGGCGTCTTGTGGTGGAGTGATTCGTGATGTAACCGGCACATGGAGAGGAGGTTTCTCGAAGTTTATTGGGCGTTGTAGCGCGGCGGAGGCGGAGATGTGGGCGATTCATGAAGGATTGCGGTATGCCTTGCTTTGTAATGTTGATGTCGTTACTGTGGAATCGGATTGCGCGGAGGTTGTCCGCATGTTGCAAAAGAACAATGGTACGATAGGTCAGACTTCTATGTCAAGTGCGATTCATTATTTAAGTGGCTTGTTTAGGTCTTGCGATTTTCAGCATGTGTGCCGAGAGGCTAATAGAGTTGCGGATGCTTTGGCAAAATTGGGACCTTGGCAAGGTTATGAGGCGATCCACTTTGGTTCTCCGCCTGATGCAGTTTTGGGCATGTTGCACGATGACTTGCCTAGTTCAGTTTAATTGTTTATGTTCTTGGTATTTTACACATTGTTGTAATGCTATGGTGAGTACTCTTTTCCTCCATTTAGGTTAGGGAGGTTTTTAATGAGGCTCGCCATAGTATTTTACCCCCTTGATTAATAAAAATAATAATATATTTTATATTATTTATATATTAAAATTATTTATAATATTATTTTTTATAAATAAATTTGGTTGAACCAAATGGATAAGTTTATATAATTTAAATAAAAATATTTTATTTTTATATATTATTAATAATATGAATATATTATTTTAAAAACACAAAATATTCATAAAATTAATATATAAAAAACCCTTAAATCCTAAATCCTAAACTCAAAGGTTTAAGGTTTAAGTTTGAGGGGTTTGTGGGTTAATAATTTAGGATTTAAGGGTTTTTATGTATTATTAATAATATAAATACAATGTTTTATGAATATTTTTGGGTTTAAATAATATATATATTATTAATATATAAAATAATATATTTTTATTTATATATTAATATTATTTATAAATTATTTTATTAATTTGAATTAATCTTAGCTAGTTTGAGATATATAACCATAAAATATTATATAATGCTATGTTGGTTTAGAGTTAAGATTTAGCTATTGTAGCTCTCTATTTTTCTTCTAACACAACCCACTTCATCTACCGAGTGCCGCAAGTTTTATATTTTTCATTTTATTTAGCCAGCGGCAGCACCGATTTTAATATTGGTTGCCGACCGCCTGATCTATTTTTCTTTATTTCTTTTCTAGGTTTTTAATAAAAATAATTCTGCCTCTGTGGCACGTTTTTCTCTGCTTTTGTGGCATGTTTATCTATGTCTTTTGGCATATTTTTTCTTCTTTCTCGGTCATTTGGCCGTTCTTTTATTTTATGTTTTTCTTAGGGTTGAATTTGACAACGTCACGACTGATCAAGATGGCGCTTATTTGTAATCATGCTGATCTTCCCTGGTCTAGACCATCAGATTGAATTTGGATACGCAATTTGCGCTCGTGGATAGCTTCTCACGACGCTTGGCTCTGATTTGCGATTCTCGGTGATCTTTCAATAGCTTAATCCCCTTTTGTGGTTCGTTTACCGATGCAGTCAGATTTGTTCGTCTCTATTTTTCGTTCGAGTTATTTGGATGGGTTTTTAACCTTTTTCATATATGGTCCTTGTATGATCTAAAATTGCTAGTTTTAGGGAAAATGTCCGAATTATGTATTTAGTTTACGATGATAGTTGTAAACTCTTATTGTAATTTTGAATATTTTCTCGTTTAATAAAACTAGCGGCTTATATTAAAAAAAGATTTAGCTATTGTATTTGGAGGTCTAAGGTTCAAAACCCTTTAAGTACATGGTTTTAATATTTTTCCTCCAACAAAACGTCGTCGTTTTGGGCTAAATTAGGCTTTAAAACAGCCGCACCAAAATGTCATTTTGACTTAACGAGGGCGTTAAGAGTTAACGATGGGGTGGTATTTTTGAGTCACATATTAAAGTTCAATGTTAGTTTTGCACTTTTTTAAAGTTTAGTAGTATTTTCGAGTCAAGGGCCATAGTTGAGTGATACGTGGTGTAATTTACTTTAAAAAAATAATAAATTTAACCCTTTTCTTCCTCCATCATCTTTGTGTTCTCAAACCATCCCAAAGTTGAAACAGGGCATATCTTTCTGGGTTCTTAACAAGCTAATAGCTATAGTGCATATCCTACCTCACAGAGAACCCGCAATGGCTGCTTTACCCGAACATGAAAATCCACTACTTAAAATAGGGATTGATGTAGTATTTAATGTTTAGGGACAAAGGTATAAAGTTTTAAGAGATAAAATCATAAAATTTTAAGAAAACAAAAGTAAACTTTTAATAAAAATATAAAAAAAATTACAATTGATATACAAATTTTAAATTTATAGGGAAAACGACCACTACCCATCCCGGCCCATCCTGGTCACATGATTCACAATTTCATACGAAAAAAAATGTTATCTTAGGTTGGCTGATAAAGATTTTGTCGCATTGCACGTAATAAATGTTTTTAGTGTATTATTTAATTCTTCAAATAGAAAGCCAATCATATTTACTATTTGATTCTGATTGCCTTTTTTTAATGTTTTCAGTGACATTATTACTTAGTAATTCCAAGCAAGAAGATAACACCATTAACTTGAAAGATTTCGACCACATTATGGGTTGTTAGCTTGCAATGTTTTGTATTTTTTTGAGGAATTCTATATTTAATAGATACACATCTCACTAAAAAAACATTCAAGCTTAACTTGGTAAACAACATTTCTTCTTGGTTGATTTTTAAACGGTAACCCCTAAACTCGACCCAGAAGAAAAGGACTGAATTTAAGAAGTCAAATTTAGAAACTTGTCCCTTAAGAAACGTTATTAGGTTTAGAAATTTAATATTCATAATAGTTATTAAAACTATCAAAACACAATAGTATCTATTTGTATAAAACGCAGTCCTATAAGCACGAACCAACTTGACTTAGTGGTTAAGGGAACGATTGTTGTTCCTAGAGCTCACGGGTTCGAGCACCAGCAGCTGCAGCAGGGTGATTCAGCATTCATTGTCAAATGGTTGAGAGTATATTTAGAACATATACTACTTGTAATCACCTTAGCTTTCAAAAAACACAATCCTATAAAAGTATTTCAAAATTTTTAATTAATATTAAAAAATAGTTTCATATGCATGCTAAAACAACAATAGGGATTGACGTATGATTTAAAAAAAAAATCCACAATGGCTGCTTTACCCGAACATGAAAATCCACTAGTGATAAAAAAATCTACTACTTAAAATAGGGATTGACGTAGGTTTTAATGGTAGAGGACGAACATATAAAATTTTAAGAGAACAACAATAAATTTTTAATAAAAATACATTAAAAAATTAAAAAAATTATAATTAAAATACGAATTTTAAATTTATAGGGAAAACGACCACTCCCATCCCGGCCCATCTTGGTCATGATTCACAATTTCATATGAAAAAAAAATGTATCTTAGGTTGGCTGGTAAAGATTTTGTCGCATTGCATGTAATAAATGTTTTCAGTGTATTATTTAATTCTTCAAATAGAAAGGCAATCATATTTACTATTTGATCCCGATTGCCTTTTTTTTAATGTTTTCAGTGACATTATTACTTAGTAATTCCAAGCAAGAAGATATCTCCATTAACTTAAAAGATTTGGACCACATTATGGGTTGTTAGCTTGCAATGTTTTGTATTTTTTTGAGGAATTCTATATTTAATAGATACACATCTCACTAAAAAACATTCAAGCTCAACTTGGTAAACAATATTTCTTTTTGGTTGATTTATAAACTGTAACCCCTAAATTCGACCCAAAAAAAAATCGAATTTTGAAAGTCGAATTTAAAAATTTGTCCCTTAAGAAATGTTATTAGGTTTCGAAATTTAATATTCATAATAGTTATTAAAAACTACCTAAACACAATAGTATCTATTTGTATAAAACACAATCATATAAAAGTATTTCGAAAATTTGAATAAATATTCAGAAATAGTTTCATATGCATGCTAAAACAATAAATTCCCAAATAATAATGTCCAAGTCCGAAATACACGATGATTCCAAAATAATTAAATAAAGTCCATAAATCTGAAATAATTCATACTAATAAATATATAATAGTCTGATGAAAACGAGGTCTTCCAAGTACCGTATGCCTAAATCTGAGTATATGAAACATGAACTAAGGGGTAGTTAGCTATAAAGCTCTTTGTGTCTCTAAAGTGCAAATAAAAACATATATTAAAATAATCCGATCAATCATGCTCAAACTCAAACATACATTCTGATATAGAAATATGTATAAAATGATGCACGCGACACAATGTTATGCACACATCTACATCACCGTCTGAAGAGTAAGGTTCCCCAAAATCACTCTCTACATCGTCACCATGTTCGAAGTGGAGTTTAGCCCGAAGGGTGAAACCATTGATCTTTCCCGTACAATTTCCCAACCCATATGATATGACATGTTATTCCGATTTCTGAGTCTGAATGCATTCTTGTTTAATAACCAAAGATGCATGTACAATGAGTCCGATATTAATTGTTATGATTCCATATATGATGCATGGCATGTCGTCATTGTTGCGTGTAACAAGTGCTTCACAATTGATGCAAGTGTACACGTCGCAAGTTATAATATAGAAAGATATCATCTTCACATGGATTGGTGCTACTTCAGGAATTTAACTTCTCGCACTGTAAAATAAAAACACAAATAGGTGATTGTAGGAGTTCTAATTAACAAGTAAAATAAAGAACATTTAAATAAAAGAGAAGATGAATGATTGAGAGAATAGGCCGGATTAAAGTGCGTCGTGGTGTAGAAATTGAATGGAACTTATTAGTTTTGCATGCATAGGCAAAGTGATTGCTTCGACAATAGGCAACACGATTGCCTGGGCAACTAACGATACGATTGCTTGGGCAATTAACAAAACGTATGTTTGGGCAATTGGTAAGGCGATTGCCAGGGCAACTAGTGAAACGATTGCCTGGGCAAATGAGCGACAACCTTCAAGGTTCGGCAAAACGTTATTCAGTGGTTTCTCCTTATCCCTAATTTGAAACTTTAGTCGACGTGCATGCCTTGATAATACATCCTTGTGTTAATCATGGGTGAACACCAACCTATCTTGTGCTTCTTTTAGCCGTTGAAATTCATAACTTATTCCTAAGCCGAATTAGTTTTTGTTGAGTTGATCAAACAATTGCAAATGACCAAGAGGGGTGTGAATTGACGATTAAAAATTTGAGGGTGGAAATTGGATAAATGAAAATTTGACACAAGGCAATTATAGTGGTTCAAGTTCCCAAATGAACTCTACCTCCACTACCTTAGCTCCCACTAAGGATTTTCAACCAATCCACTATTGATTCTTCCCCTTTTCTTGGATGAGGAGGAAACCTTACAATACCGATGAATCATTCTACCCAAATCTTAATCCAACACACTCTTTACAATGAAAGAATTTGGTAAACCTTAATAGTACCTCTCAAAGGTTGATGTTTACCTAAATTGTAAAGCCCCGGTTTAGGGCCCGAGAGTTTATCGGTTTTGTTTTAGGATTAGTCCGGGTTAAATTTAGATTTAAAATGATGATTTTATAAAAGATGTCAATATTTACAAAAATTCCATTAATGAATTTGAAAATTGGAATTTTGTGTAAAAAGGGAATAAAAAATGAAATTGAAAAAGATGCCATCTTCTCCAAAATCCCCCTTTTCCACTAAAACATCTCTAAAACCCTAAACCACTATTCCATTGCTCAAATCACTCATCCAAGCAAGATTTTTGGAGGTAATCTCTTCCTTGTTTCAGTTTTTACATTATCTAGCTTGTGTTCTTTGAAAACCCTCTTTTAAAAGCCATTAAAATGCATTTTAATTTGGTGTTGAGTTTGAGGAATGGGTGTTTTATGGGTTTTTCGTGTGGGTATTTTAAGGGTATGTTTAAGGGTGTTTTTAATCATGTTTTGTTGTTTTAAAAATGTTAAAATGATGGCTAAAGGCGGGAAACACAAAATGGGTATAAAAATGAGATTTTTAGGTTGAAAAGGTTGAGTTTTTGGGTTGGTTTTAGGTTGAAAACGTGGCTGGTGGTTCCTTTGATGTTGGGGGATGTTTCTAGATGATTTTGGATATGTTTTGGTGTTTGAAATGGATGATTTCAGTGTGGGATTTGGTTAGAACGAAAATGGTGAAGTTTGGATGAAATTTGGGTTCGAATCGATGTGTTTTGGCTTCAAGATTGAGTTTCTGGGTTGTTGCTGGTTTACAAGTGTATTAGTGTCCTAATAGTTTGATTTGGGTTGCTTAAAATAGAGGAATCGAGTTCGGGTGCTTCGGGTGCGTTTTTAGGGAACTTGGAGGCTTGATCGACATTTTCGGCTTGAGTTGGGTTTCATTGGTGAATTGTTACTATTTTGGAATTTTAATTACATTCAATGAAGGTTTTGGGGTTTGGGTGGAGTCTTAGAGATCAACCTAGACCCAAGAGTAAGTTCATCTAATCTCGTTTGTTTGGTTGATTATCGGCTTTCGTGAACATGTGTGTTGTGGTGATGTTTTGGATTGTTTTTACTCTTCGTTAATGTTGTTGTGTATTCGTTGTTGGTGTTGAGCCTCATGTGATGGTTGTCGTTACTACGGTGATGTGTAGTCCCACCAGTTGTGACTAGTAGAAGAGTCGATGATGTGTAGTCCCATAGGAAAACTACTAGTTGAACGGTGATGTGTAGTCCCACCGGGTTTTGGTTATGCATGTGCATACCATGTATTGTGATGATTGTGTTTCATTACGTCTTTCCTTAATGGTTTGCTATAAATCTAAGATTTATGTTTTAAAAACTGCATTGTTTTTGTGTTTTAGAGCTCCGCTGACTAAGCTTTAAGCTTACGCTCTCTTCTTTTCCAACAATGCAGATCGTTAGTGGCTTGGGAGGCAAGTGGGCAAGGGAGGAGTTTCTTGGAGTTCTCAGGTAGCTCAAGTGTGATTTATGTTTTGTAATAATGCTTAGACAATGGGAATATTAGGCTTTTGTATGCAGTTGGTGCTCAAACTCTTAAGTCTGTTGTTGTTAAAGTTGTTAACACGTTTGAATGTTGAAGCATGTCTTGTTATGGCCTTGATACTTTTGATGGATGTTAAGCATGCTTTATTGCCTTATTTATATCTTGTTGGATGACTTGAGCTTTGACTTGTGTTGGAATGATCTAAATGATGTTTCTTGCTTGCCTTGCATCATATGTATGATTATATGTTGCTTAAATACTTGTTAAATCTCTTCGTGTTGAGTCCCTTGTGTTTTTGACAGCTAAAAATATGTTTGTAGTGTAGGGCGTATCGATACGCCTAAGGGAGGTGTCGATACGGTCCCTTGTGTTGGACCTTGTTTTGGGCAAGGCGTACCGGTACGCGAGGGCGTATCGATACGCAAAATACTCTATGGAAATTTGAGAAATTGACGAGATTTTTGGCGTATCGGTACGGGTCCTGTGGGTATCGGTACGGTCTTTTAGTTGAGCTCGGGAAATTTGACCGTTAAGGGCGTATCGATACGCACCTTGTGAGTATCGATACGATTTCCCTAGGGTTGACTTGGGGAGTTGACCAAGTACATGCGTATCGATACGGTCTTTTAGTTTATCGATAGTGCCTGTTGTAAAATTGGACAATGATTATCTTAATTGCTTGTTTCCTTTTTTTGTATCCGTGTGTGTGTTCCGATGTTAGACCTATCACATAGGGTATACTAAATGCATCTAGAAAAGATAAGTAAAGGAAAAAATAGGGTTGCTAATCGGAGTGAGGCTTTAGCGGGTTTCGCTTCGGTTTTCCCCGTGTAACCTGTTCGGTCTGGTCTGTTGGCTAGGCCGGGACAAGGGGGTTACATTTGGTGGTACCAGAGCCTAAGTTACGAGGTCTCCCGGGAAAGGTAAGTCAGGTAAGTTGGTTTGTTTGGTTGTCTGCTATTGCATGGTGTATGAAAGCATGCTTTAATATTCTTGTTGTTGGTTGAAGTCTAGTCAAGTGTTCCCATTGCTAGATGTTGTTATTGGAAAAAGATTTTTAGTTTAAAGAGCTGAGAACTTAGATCCTTGCCCTTGCTAACCTAATGTTTTATTGTGTGTGATGTGTTTATTGTTTAGATTCTATCTCGTTATGGTAAGACCGAGAGGACGGCCTAGAGTGGGTGACCAGGCACCCGAGGATGAGTCCCCTGCTCCTCCTGCTCCCGATGGTAATGAAGCGAGTAACGAGGGTAATGTGCCTTAGGTTGGTGCGCAAGTTGGAGGTGATGGTAATGGACCTCAGGCCGGTGCGAATGTTGGGGGTAATGGAGCCCAGGCGGGTCAGGGTCAGGCAGGTGCGACCATGACTCAGTTGATTCAGACCATAGCTGGAGCTTTTCAGACAACTTTGGCCGGTATACAAGCTGCAGCACCACCTCAGGGTGCGGGGACTGGTTTACCCCTTGAGAGGCTCCGTAGTTTGGGCGGGGTTGAGTTCCGTGGTTTGACACTCGAGGGTTTGGAGGCTTGGCTTGAGAGTACTACACGCATCTTGGGTCAGATGGAGTGCTCAGACATTTGCAAGTTGGGTTGCGTTGTCTCCTTGCTTCAGGGAGATGCATATACTTGGTGGACCATTGTTACTTCGGGTATGGCCGAAGCGGATATCACTTGGGAATTCTTCAGAAATGCCTTTAAGAGGAAGTATTTCGGAGTCTGATATCTAGATGAGAAGAAGAGAGAGTTTATGGCCTTAGATCAGGGTAGCAAGACAATGTCCGAGTACGAGGTTTAGTTTTTGAGGTTGAGCCAGTATGCTCCCGAGTTGGTTTCAGTGAGAGGGAACGATGTGAGTGGTTTCGATATGGGTTGACTAGAGACGTGAAGACTTATGTGCTTGCCTATAACTACACCGAGTTTGATGTTTTGGTCTCTAGGGCCAAGGATATTGAGCAGAACTTAGGCTCCAGTGCTCGTACTAGTGGGTGCGATTCCGGGAAGAGACACGCGAATTGGGATAGAGATCATGCCAAGAGGCATAGAGATAGGAGGTATCAGCCCGATTCGAGGCATAGGGATGGTAACTATAGATGGGGCCATCAGGGCCAAGGAGCTGTTGTACACACTCCGGAGTGCACTAGGTGCGGGAGACACCATCATGGCGAGTGTATGGGTACCTTTGGGGTGTGTTGGAACTGTGGTTCTCGAGACCATTTGAGGCGTAACCGTCCATACCCGGCTAGGGGCGGACCGGCTCTAGCTAGGGGTTTTGAGCATCAGAGAGGCCGTGGGCATGGTCGTGGTAACTTTTAGCCGAGGAATGATGGTCAGAGGAACTTAGTTCATGTGGTAGCAGTTCAGCCCGAGGGTGGAGGACCGGCTAGAGTGTATGCACAGCGAGAGGCTGGGAATTTCACGGATATCATCGTAGGTAATTTCTCGTTACAGTCTTTTACTTTGCTTTCTTTGATAGATTCGGGGTCGACACATTCGTATATTTTAGGTGAACACGCAAGGTCTCTAGGTTTACTGTATGAGTGGTTAGAGGTAGGTGTAAATGTTACTAGTTCTTTCGGTGATACCGTAGTAGTTAGGAAGATGTATAAGAGGTGTCCCTTGATGGTTCAGGGCCACGTGTTTCCGGTTGACATGATGGAGTTGCCGTTCTATGGTTTTGATGTGATTTTGGGCATGGATTGGCTCGTAGAGCATAAAGCTAGGGTATACTTTGAGACCAAGATAGTCTCCCTGATGCTTACGGATGATTTTGAGGTTGTGGTAGTTGGCGAGAATGTTAAGTTCTTGTCCAATGTTGTTTCTGCATTGAAAGCTCATAGGTTGATGGATTCGGGTTGTCAGACTTACTTGGCTTATGTGATGAATCCGAATATGAGTGAGGTTAGACCGCAAGACATCAAAATAATTTGTGATTTTCTGAGTGTTTTTTGGAAGAGTTGCCGGGTTTGCCTCCGGATAGAGAAGTTGTGTTTGCTATTGAGACGTATTCCAATTCTGCTCCCGTGTCTATTGCCCCGTATAGAATGGCACCGAAAGAGTTGAAGACGCAGCTTCAGAAGTTGTCAGATAGAGGTTTTATTAGGCCTAGTATTTCTCCGTGGGGTGCTCCGGTCTTGTTTGTGAAGAAAAAGGACGGTAGTATGAGGATGTGTGTAGACTATAGGCAGTTGAACAAAGTAACAGTGAAGAACAAGTATCCTTTGCCTCTGATAGATGATTTGCTTGATCAGTTGAGAGGTGCTTCAGTGTTTTCGAAGATTGATTTGAGATCCAGTTACTATCAGTTGAAAGTGAAAGATGTGGACATACCGAAGACAGCTTTCTGTAGACGTTATGGGCATTATGAGTTCTTGGTAATGCCTTTCAGTTTGACTAATGCTCCAGCCGCATTCATGGATATGATGAACCGAGTGTTCAACGAGTTTTTGGATAGGTTTGTGGTAGTGTTCATAGATGATATTTTAGTGTACTCTAGGACCGAGAAAGAGCATGATGAGCAGTTGCGGCTAGTAAATGCGAGTTTTGGATTAGGGAGGTAGTCTTCCTAGGTCACGTGATCTCGGCCATTGGGATTAGTGTGGCTCCCAAGAAGATAGAAGCCATAGTGAATTGGAAGTAATCGAAGTCAGTGACAGAAATTCGTAGTTTCCTGGGCTTGGCAGGGTATTATCGAAGATTTGTCGAAGGATTTTCGAAGATTGTGACACCCTTAACTAAATTGCTTCAGAAGAATGTCCCGTATAAGTGGATAGATGCAAGACAACAAGCGTTCGAGAAGTTGAAGAAAGCTTTGACCGAAGCTCATATCTTGATTCAGCCTGAACCGGGAAAAAAGTTTGTGATTTACAGTGATGCTTCATATGTAAGTTTAGGTTGTGTGCTTATGCAAGAAGGTAAGGTTGTAGCTTATGCTTCGAGACAATTGAAGGTTCATGAGAAGAATTATCCCACTCATAATATTGAGTTAGCCGCAGTAGTGTTTGCTTTGAAGATTTGGAGACACCACCTTTATGGTGAGAAGTACACCGTTTATACCGACCACAAGAGTTTAAAGTACTTGATGTCTCAAAGAGAGTTGAATGTTAGACAACGCAGGTGGATAGAGCTTCTTAAGGACTACGATCTTACGATGGAGTACCATCCGGGTAAGGAAAACATAGTGGCCGGTGCTTTGAGTAGAAAAGTGGCAGTTGAGTTGCGAGCCATGTTTGCGAGGTTGAGTGTGTTCAATGATGGTGGTTTGATAGCCGAGTTGCAAGTAAAACCGTCGTTGGCTCAGTTGATTCGAGAGAAACAGTTGCAAGATGAGTCTTTGGCACCTCACGTGCAAGATATAGCCGAGGATAGACCCACATATTTTTGTTTTGGTGAGAATGGGATCCTATGTTACAAGGATAGGATAGTTGTTCCGGAAGATGCCGAGTTAAGGCGTACTATCTTGAATGAAGCAAATAACAGTCCTTTTGCTATGCATCCGGGTAGTATGAAGATGTACTGTGGTTTAAAAGAAGAGTACTAATGGATTGGGTTGAAGAAAGATGTGGCCGAGTTTGTGAGCAAGTGTATGGTATGTCAGCGAGTCAAGGCCGAGCATCGGTTTCCTTCAGGTTTGTTACAGCCATTGAAGATTCCTGAATGGAAGTGGGAACGTAACACCATGAACTTTGTGTCGGGTTTACCATTGATTCCTTCAAAGAAAAATTCACTGTGGGTGATAGTCGATAGATTTACTAAGTGTGCTCACTTTATACCTGTTCATACTACCTACACTTTAGATAAGTTGGCTGATTTGTACATTAGTGAGATAGTGAGGTTGCATGGGGTACCGAAATCGATTGTATCAGACCGAGATCCGAGGTTTATAGCTAGATTTTAGGAGTGTTTGCATCGTGCCTTGGGTACTTGGTTGAATTTCAGTACTTCGTATCATCCGCAGTCAGATGGTCAGTCAGAGAGAGTGATTCAGGTGTTGGAGGACATGTTGAGGTGTTGTATCATCGACTTTCAGGTTTCTTGGGAGAAGCATCTACCATTAGTAGAGTTTGCGTACAATAACATTTATCATGCTAGTATTTAGATGGCACCGTATGAAGCTCTGTATAGTAGGAGGTGTAGAACACCTATTTGTTCGGCCGAGGCCGGGTAGAAGCTTGTACCTATGCCCGATTTGCTTAAGGGCACTACCGAAAAGGTAAAGTTGATATGTGATCACTTGAGGGCAGCTTTAATCAACAGAAATCATATGCCGATTTGAAGAGAAAGGAGATAGAGTATGCCATGGGCGAGAAAGTGTTTTTGAAAGTCTCACCTTGGAAGAAGGTGATGGGTTTGGTAGGAAAGGTAAGTTGAGTCCGAGATTCATTGGACCTTATGAGGTAGTTGAGAGGATCGGTCCCGTTGCGTATACATTGAGGCTCTCGACCGAGTTAGAGAAGATTCATGATGCGTTCCATGTTTCTATGCTTCGGAAGTATAGATTGGATCCGTCTCATGTACTGTCAGTGGAAGAAATTGAGCTGAACCCCGACTTATCATATGAGGAAAAGCCGGTTGAGATTCTTGCTACGGACAAGAAAGTGTTGCGTGGGAGGTCTATCGAGTTAGTTAAGGTTTTGTGGAGACACCGAGGTGTGGAAGAGGCTACTTGGGAGAGGAAGGAGGACATGGAAAGATAGTTTCTGTATCTTTTTCCGTCAGGTAATTTTAGGGATGAAATTCCTTAAGTAGGGGAGAGTTTTAACGCCCTAGTTTAGGGCCCCGAGAGTTTACCGGTTTTGTTTTAGGATTAGTCCGGGTTAAATTTAGATTTAAAATGATTATTTTATAAAAGATTTCAATATTTATAGAAATGCCATTAATGAATTTGAAAATGAGAATTTTGTGTAAAAAGGGAATAAAGAAATGAAATTGAAAAAGATGTCAGCTTCTCCAAAATCCCCATTTTCTACTAAAACCTCTCTAAAACTCTAAACCACTATTCCATTGCTCAAATCACTCATCCAAGCAAGATTTTTGGAGGTAATCTCTTCCTTGTTTCAGTTTTTACATTATCTTAGCTTGTGTTATTTGAAAACCCTCTTTTAAAAGCCATAAAAATGCATTTTAATTTGGTGTTGAATTTGAGGAATGGATGTTTTTATGGGTTTTTCGTGTGGGTATTTTAAGGGTATGTTTAAGGGTGTTTTTAATCATCTTTTGTTGTTTTAAAAATGTTAAAACGATGGCTAAAGGTGGGAAACCCGAAATGGGTATAAAAATGAGATTTTTAGGTTGAAAAGGTTGAGTTTTTGGGTTGGTTTTAGGTTGAAAACGTGGATGGTGGTTCCTTTTATGTTGGAAGATGTTTCTAGATGATTTTGGATATGTTTTGGTGTTTGAAATGGATGATTTCATTGTGGGGTTTGGTTAGAACGAAAATGGTGAAGTTTGTATGAAATTTGGGTTCGAATCGATGTGTTTTGGCTTCAAGATTGAGTTTCCGGGTTGTTGTTGGTTTACAAGTGTATTAGTGTCCTAATAATTTGATTTGAGTTGCTTAAAACAATGGAATCAGGTTTAGGTGCTTCGGGTGCGTTTTCGGGGAACTTGGAGGCTTGATCGACACTTTCGGCTTGAGTTGGGTTTCATCAGTGAGTGGTTACTATTTTGGAATTTTAATTGCGTTCAATGAAGGTTTTGGGGTTTGGGTTGAGTCTTAGAGACTAACCTAGACCCAAGAGTAAGCTCATCTAATCTCGTTTGTTTGGTTTATTGTCGGCTTTCGTGAACATGTGTGTTGTGGTGATGTTTTTGGATTGTTTTTACTGTTCGTTAATGTTGTTGTGTAGTTGTTGTTGGTGTTGAGCCTCACATGATGGTTGTCGTTACTACGGTGATGTGTAGTCCCACCGGTAGTGACTAGTAGGAGAGTACGATGATGTGTAGTCCCATCAAAAAATTACTAGTTGAACGGTGATGTGTAGTCCCATTGGGTTTTGGTTATGCATGTGCATACCATGTATTGTGATGATTGTGTTTCATTACGTCTTTCTGTTGAGTTTTAAGGGGCTCGATTCCTTCAACCGATCTAGCTCACCAAGTGGTGGAGAGGTGGATTTTTGGGTGGATGTGGTGTGGAAGCTAAAATATAAATGACACAATGATTTTAGAGTGGTTCAACCTTATAACCAAGGTCTACATCTACTACCTTAGCTTCCCACTAAGGATTTCCAATCAATCCACTATTGATTCGTCCCCTTTTCTAGGCTTAGGAGGAAACCCTTATACACGATCAAGCTTTCTACCCAAAGCCTTGATCAAAACCCTCTTTACAAGAGAAAAGATAAGCAAACTTAAATCCCTCTAATATGCGATTGTTTGCACAAATAAGCTCTCACCCAAAACCTAAAACACTTGAGCAAATTTGACAGTTTTGGCTCACTAGTGTTTGTCTAAACAAGGAATTGACAATTTAAGTACAAAGACACTTTTTGATCATTTGTTGATTGACAATTGAAGCATTAACCATATCTTGATTCTTGGAGGTCTCTTTTATACTCCTTGATGAGTTTATAGCCGTTACTAGCCATTGGGGTTGAATTGGAGCCGTTGAGGACTTTATTTCCCACCATAAATGCAGTTCTGTTGCTACCTGTATCGAAACGCTCGAACCTGTTTTGATACACTCTTCAAGTAGAAAGAGCCATTGCAGTCTGATGAGCATCTGTATCGAAACGCCATGGGCCGTATCGAAACGCCCGTATCGAAACGCTAGACATTGTATCGAAAAGCTCTGCACTTAAATGTTAGTTGGAAAATAGCCGTTGGAGTTTATGACCGTTGTGGTCGATGCCACGTAGGCATATCGAAACGGAATAGCCCGTATCGAAACGCTGTGCAAAAATCTCATCCAGGAAAGACCCGTTTCGATACCCGTATCGAAACGTTTTTGACACTGGAAGACACCGTATCGAAACGCCTAAGGGTGTTTCGAAACACCTGGATGGTTTTGTGTAGTTTGGCCTTTGAAAACATGTAAAACCCTTTGAAAACATCCCTAAACATAATTTCAAGTTATTTGGACTTTAGAAATAATTTTGAATTCTTTTCAAACTAGTCGAAAACATTTTTCAATTATTATATCAAAACATTAGTTATACACTTTCCTTAATGGTTTGCTATACATCTAAGATTTATGTTTTAAAAACTGCATTGTTGTTGTGTTTTAGAGCTCCACTGATTAAGCTTATGCTCTCTTCTTTTCCAACAATGCAGATCGTTAGTGGCTTGGGAGGCAAGTGAGCTAGGGAGGAGTTTCTCGGAGTTCTCGGGTAGCTGAAGTATGATTTATGTTTTGTAATAATGCTTACACAATGGGAATATTAGGCTTTTGTGTGGAGTTGCTGCTCGAACTCTTAAGTCTTTTGTTGTTAAAGTTGTTAACACGTTTGAATGTTGAAGCATGTCTTGTTATGACCTTGATATTTTTGATGGATGTTAGAGTCATGGAACCAGCACCTGTTAATGCAGATGCTATGGCAAATGGCAATGGAGCGGAGGTTCGACTACAAACCATTAGGGATTATTTGGCTCCTAGTTTGGATGATCTTTATCCCAGAATTGTAGCTCCAGAAATTCAGGTAGCCCAGTTTGAACTTAAACCCGTCATGTTCAACATGTTGAGCAACATTGGACAGTATGGTGGCTCGCCTTATGAACATGCTAGACAACATATCCGTGCCTTCTTGGGTGTTTGTGATTCTTTCAAGCAGCAAGGGGTGCATGAGGATGTGTTGAAATTAAAGCTATTTCCTTATTCACTAAGAGATCGTGCTAGAGCATGGCTAAATGGAGTACCAGCCGGATCAAGTCAAAGTTGGACCGATTTATGCAAGAACTTTTTGCTATGGCATAGTCCGCCAGTGATGAACACCCAGTTGAGGAATGATATCGCGTCCTTTCGTCAGTCTGATGACGAATCTCTATATGAATGTTGGGACCTATTTAAGGGATTGTTGAGGAAATGCTCTAACCATGGGTATCATGAGTGGACCCAGGTGGTTATGTTCTATAATGGTGTTAATGCTCCCACAAGGATGTTGATAGATGCTGCAGCAAATGGGACATTGTTGGACAAGTCACCAGAAGAAGCATTTAATATCCCTGACAAGGCAGCCAACAATGATTATCAGTTCCCAACAGCAAGGCTTGGAACGGGGAGGAGAAGACAGACTGCCAAGGATAGTGAAGTTGACAACTCAATACTGAACCAGTTGTTTAACATCACATGTTTGCTCAAGAATCTCTAGCGTTCCAACGAGGTGAAGGAAGTTAAGGCAGTAAGGTCATGCCTAAGATGCGATGGCAATCACCACCTTAATGATTGCCCTGATAATCCAGAATCTGCCAACTATGTGAGGAACTACAACCATAGCAACAACAACCCATGGTGAAGTCAACACACAAACCTGAGTTGGGATAATCAGGGGTACAACAACATGTCAGCCAACCAAATGTCACAGCAAAATCCGCAAGAGGTACACTAATCTCGCCAGAATAAGCTATGGCAAAATCAAAAGGGAACATCATCTTCATCAAGCAGTTCATTAGAGTCTACTTTTAAGGAGTTCATGGCTATGACAAAGGATTTCATGGGAACCACTAAAGTTATGCTACGAGATCAAGCAGCACACATAAAAAATCAGGGAATCCTTCCACAAAGCCATAGTGCATCCTTACAAGCTTTAGAAACTCAAGTGGGTCAGATAGTTCAAACCTTGCATATGTGACCACAAGGAAGTTTGCCTAGTGACACTGAAGCCACTAAGCACCATAGCAAGGAGCAGTGTAGTGCACTCACACTACGGAGTAGCACGAATATTAACCAAGGTGATAAGTTTGGGGGTGAAAAGGACGAAGTCCAACCCAACTTACTACAGCAGATCTGACCAACCCACCTCCACTATTCTCTCAAAAACTCAAAAAGCAAGAAGATCTCCAATTTGGAAGGAATATCATTAAAAAGAAGAGAAAGTTGGAAAAGCACGAGATGGTTGCTATAGCAAAGGAATGCTACTACATTTGGAGAAAACGCCCACCAAAAAGAAAAGACCCATGAAGCTTTATTATCCCCTGCTCTATCGGAGATAAGTTTGTTGGAAGAGCATTGTGTGATTTGGGATCGAGTGTGAACTTGATGCCCAAATCCACATTTCAGAAACTAGGGTTAAGGGATGTAAAGACTACTGGGGCCGCACTATAGCTTGCTGATCACTCTAAAATCCGACAAGAAGGAAAAATTGAAAATGTTGTAGTAAACGTTGATCATTTTGCTTTCCCGGCTGACTTCTTGATCCTAGATTGTGAAGAAGACATCGATGCTCCTATTATTCTAGGCAGACCATTTTTAGCTATATGGCGAGCCTTGATTGACTGTGAGAAGGGTGAAGTCACACTGAGAGTGGGTGAAGAGACAGTTACCTTCAATGTACATAACACCATTCATGAGAGGTCAGTGGAAGATAAGCACTACAATACTATAGCATGGGATGAGCTACAAGAACTTTGCCGTAGCATCAACATTCAGAAGAAAGCCTTTGTTGGACCAGTTCAAGAGAAAGAATTTAAGGACCTAACAAGGGAAGGGAACCCATATGCTGAAAATCACTCAAACGAAGTGGGGCTACCCACGTCTCACCTCAGCCTTCCCGACCCTTGATAGTATGCCTCCTAACTTTTTCTTTTTGCTTTAGCATTTTCAATAAACAATAGTTAGTTTGTTTTTGTGTGTTTTTACCTTTGTTCTTATCTTTTGTTTGTTCTTTCTTTTAATTTATTATTCTGCAAATTCTGTTTCATAGTACATGTCCTCTGTAGTGTTGATCAGTTGTGCAGGTGGTACATCGAAAAGGGGTTTATGTTATTGGTTGATAAAGGAGATCAGAGTTTGTAGGAAACACAATTTGTCCTGACTTGGGAGTTGGGGCGACATAGGATAAGGAGGGGAATAAAAAGGGCATTATAAAAAGGGGGAATTATTAGAGAGAATAAACCCTAGCAACATATAACCTAGTTCTCTCTCCTACTTTCCCTTCAAGCAATTAAGAACCCTTTTCTCTCTACTGACAAAAGACGGCTCCCATCAACCTCAACCTTCTCTCCTCATTAAGGAGAGTCAGAGGTTAGCCGTTTCCCAATGAAACTTCCCACACATTCCCCCCCCACTCTCCTCTCCAACCGTCCTCACACTTCATTTTCTTCACTCAACTTCAAACCATTCAACTCTTCTCTTTCTTTTCTTCCCAACACAACCATTTGTTCCCTAGAAAGACCAAAAGACCTACCTTCAAGCCTCCAACAATGGTCCGCTGCAAAAATGTCTCTGGTGCTGCATCAAGTTCATAGAACCACCATCCATCAAGATCAAACTCTTCTACGATGAAGCAACCCTTGAAAGATGGCTAAGTCTGAAAGATAGAAAGCTACTGCCAGAGCAAGGACTCCGATTCCCTGAGGAAAATGAGGAGAACTTCAAGTCAGCCTTGCTTGATGTCATAGCCAAGCACAACTGGAGAAAGCTAGCTGAGCACCCCCAAGGCATATGTGTCCCATTAGTGAAGGAATTCTATGCGCACTTGACTAGCCCAACACAGTCAAGTGTCCACGTTAGATGAGAACAAGTGAAATTCATTGCTGTAGCAGTGAACAAATATTACGGCCTAAAGAATGTTGTGGATGAGCATGGTAGTTTTGTTGTTGGGCTAGACGACAAAGCACAAGAAGAAATCGTCAAGGAACTGTGCTTTCAAGGGACAGAACTCAACCAAAACACCATGACAGTGGAGAGGGGTAGGCTAAAGCCTGAAGTGAAATTATGGAATCATCTGCTCCGAACGAGACTAATGCCCACATTGCACACAACCACGATACATCTATCTCGCATTCTGATTATTCATTCCATAATTAATGGTCGACAAATTAATGTAGGGAAATTGGTGGTGGATGAGGTCTACGCATGCCTTAAAAGGAGCAAGAGCCCTTTGATTTTCCCAAATCTGATAACCGCCCTCTACCGAAGGAAGGAAGTGTTTGAAAACCCGGCTAAGAACGAGAGAATGAAGGGCAAAAATAGGTTGGCACCTGCCCAGATTCCTCAGCTGAAGGGTTTTGATGAGGATGCTCCAAAAGAGACCCTGAAGGGAGGAGCCAAGAGCTTTGCTGCAGCAAGGACTGCAACATTGGTTGTTAAAGCAACCCACCTGGCCACAGAGCTTCACAGTTTAAGGGTGCAGCTGAGCACCTATTTCAAACACGCCAACCAAAGGGATGTGCCTATCTCACAGTGCTTCTCCGAGGTCTTGCCGGGAATTACAATCCAGTTTCCCCCATTTCCAAAGGAACTCCTTGTCACTCCTGAACCTCAAGACCAGAATACTGCAACAAGCACGCCCCAACCACTAGCCCAGAAGAGAAAGTTAACAGCTCGAAAGAGAGTCAACCCAACACCTGCCCATGAATCAAATACACAAGACCCCTTAGCTCAAAAGTAATAGCAAATTGATCCTGCTTCGACACCTACCAGGAAGAGAACACGAAGCACAAAACCTGCTACAACATCATCGCATCCACCTGAATCGCAAAGGGAGCCAGCCACCACCGTGAGTGATGATGATCAACCTATGGCTGAGGCTGCCCCCACCACTAGAACCAACCCCGTTGTGCCCCCATCTAAGGATGCTACAACATCCAAACCAAAATGTTACAAACGCACAGCAGGGCGCATTGTCAAACCAACTGATCCAACCCCAGCCCTCTATGATGACAGTGCAACCTCAACAGTTCCAATGGCACACGACGACCATTCCACAGATGACACCAGTGACAATTGACCTCAGCACCCATAAGGTACATTTTTTTAGTTTTCATTCTTTTTAGTTTATTTTTGCATTAACATGTTGCATAACATTTTTTTTCATGCATCGAGGATGACGCATCTCCAAGTTTGGGGGTGTTTCGCCTTCGCTTAGTTTAGGACCATAGCATTTGTATCGTAAGATTAGACAAAAGTTTTGCTATGACATTATGTTTAGCTAGGAAGAAATATGCAAATATGTTGATGATGCTTTATGATGATCATTTGAAAGGCCTGAACTGAAAATTATAAAAATTTTACAACTGCATGAGACTTAAGGAACTATCTTAGGAGTGAGTTTGCTATAGAAAATAATTTTAGACACAAATTGCTTTCTTTCTCTGCTTGGTAGGTTTAGAAAAACTTTTTAGGAAGGACTTTAGTAATGCCTTGCATGAAAGAACGAAAAATGAGCTTAAAAGAAAATAGACTCCCTGTGCCTAAAATTGGAAATTGAATAAATGCTATAATATAACTGTAGAAGGACACTCCGCTGTGCAGTCTTCAGGCCATACTGTTCAAAAAAATAGAAAAAAAAGACAAAACAAATAAGTGGCAATGAAAAGCACATGAGTGAATGAAAGTTGTCACATGATGACTCTACCTACAAACTCAGAGGGTGAGAGGTATGCTCTCTGCTCATCCAGAGTTAAGGACGGTAGGTGTGATGAGCTGACACCCTTCGCAACAATACCTCTTTCATTTTTGTAGGAGTCTGTAATACTTGAAAAATTTCATTGCTAAGGTATTATTATTGAGCTTCCTTGAAAATTTTTCTTCACCTATCATGCATAGCTCGAAAGTAATCTTGCGCACACACTCACTAGCAGCTTGTTCTTAAGAGAAATTCTTGCTAGTCCCAAATAAATGTTGTTGATACTGAATGCCTATCTTTTTCTGAAAGCTGAAACACTGCTGCAGTATTAATTCCTCATTAAATCTTTGCCATAGCATACCTTTTGTTTATTTTTACTCATTGCTTGAGGACAAGCAATAGCTTAAGTTTGGGGGTGTGATAGCTATGCTATTACCTATATATTTATGCCTCTTTGCTATAGCAATTTCTTGTTTTCAGGTGCATTACATTGTAGTTTTTGGTTGTTTGTGTGCAGGATGACAGAGCGGAATGCGAGGGAAGAAGCAAGGAACAAAATGCTATAGCAAAGGAGGAGAAAGAAGGCTAGCTGGCGCACGAAAGTACAAGCACGTGAGTGTGTAGGAAAGGACGCCTGACACGGTCAGACAACTTTATGCAGCAGCCGCACTCTATCTGCACACCGTCCTCTTTGTCCCTTGGTGGACAGAGCTTGTCGGAGGATATTCGTTGGGATCCCCAACGAGATACCAAGGCACCAAAACCCTAGAAGACCAACCCCTATATAAAGACTTCATCTCTTCAAGATGGCGTGGGTTTTTCTGGATGATACTCTTTTTATTTTCTTAATCTCATGCTGATGTTTACTGTTCTCTTTTGATAATTGCTTTGTTTATGGTATGCTTAATTTCCTTGAAGTTGTAAGAGCTTAGGGTTGTTAGTGCTTTGAGATATAGACCCTACCTTAAGCGCCTTCGAGAGTTGGCCTTTCTTTAGGAACAACCCAGGGTTGTAAGAGATTAGGGATGTTAGTGCCTCGAGAGACAGACCATTCCTTATGATACCTTCGAGTGATGGCCGTTCCCTAGGTACAGTTGGGGGTAGTGATTAAGAGAGTAAGCCTTAGCTAATAGTGACAGTTAGAGTAGTGTGTGACAACCTTTGAGAGAGGATCATTGCTTTAGCATTAGCTAAGGGGAGTGATTGAAAGAACTAGCCTTAGATCTTCATAAACAATGGAGTAACCACCAAGGGGAAGGACTCCAACCTGCCTTAGAGATAAGTGATAGGTTAGGAGAGTAAAGTGTTGGAGTCAAGCCGAGAGGTATTGTTGTAGCATGTTAGTCTCCCAGCCTTCTTGCTAGAGATAGTTTAGGAGCAGCCTAAGTAAATCCCGCCGAGCATAGTGAGAGAACTAGGATTCGTTAGTAGTGTTAAGAGGTTTTAGACGATTATCCTTCAGGAGCTAGCCAGCCATTCCGTGGAGAGCTTCGTATCCGAGAGAGGACCTATCTGTCATTTGATTATCTCTTCTCTGTTTGCTTGTTTTGCTACAACATTTTTCCTTCATTCATTCTGCCTCAACTTACTCACATTACAATTTGGAAACGAAACTGTGTTCACCTCCAATCCCTGTGGAGACGATACTCGCTCATCACTTTATTACTCGTTCAACGTGTATACTTGCACAATTTACGTACCATTTATAGTCACTGCACGAACGCAACAATACTCACTCATCACTTTATTACTCGTTCGACGTGTATACTTGCACCATTTGTGTATCATTTATAGTCACTGCACGAACGCAATAGATGGGTTTTGCATTCGATTGGTCGACAATGGAGGTTGTGGGAGGTTTTTGGTGCTATTGACAGGGCGTGTGATAGCCTCGAAGCTGTTAGCTTTCATCATGTATTCAAGGAGGTGAATGGTTTGGCCAATGCCTTAGCACGGGAGGGGGTGACACATGGGATTTTTTTTTCTGGCGAGCCTGTGAGGGGTGTCGTGCATTGTGCGGTGGGAGTGGGGTGGTGTTGGTGCCTTTTTGCAAGCTTGCTGGGTGTTGGATCTTGTGATAGTTGGTTATGTTTGGTATTTTCCTTTAGGAGTGTGTCCTATTGGATCGTGTAATAAGTTGTACTCTTTTCCTCTACCTAGGCTTAAGGAGGTTTTTAATGAGGCCCTTGTTCACGTTTGTTGTATGATTTTTCCTACTTAATAAATCATGCAGTTTGTTGATAAATAAACATATACTTATTCTGATACATAATTATTTATCTTATATGTCACTCCGATAAATAATTTTAAAATTATAAAAATATATAAAAAATCATAATTTTTAAAAATATACACATCTTAACAAAATAACATAAAATATGTGTATTGTCATCTAAATTACTATATTATTATCATAAAAAATCAATATTTTAAACAATATATTCATTTAAAAAAGTGTTTTTTTCGGTTTTACACTGATCTTATATTTTCAATATAGAATCAATTTTCAATTTAGAAATACAAATATGAGATAATGCGTTGGTGGAAAGATACGACCCACCCTAGCATCTAACGATGATGTTTATGTCTTTATGTAGCCATCAATTTTTTTAACCACATATATTTAACTCATTAGCTAATTAATTTGGATTGAATATTATAGAGGCACATTACAGAGCGACACTCTAAATCTAATTTGTTTCATTCACAATATCAAAATTCAAATATCTGACATTGCTTAAAAAATCTCGTGTTTCATCTCATCCTACTAAATCAATCGGTCGTTGGTGGCAACACTCAACTTTAATTATTCATAGTATGTTTTATTTTATTATGTTTTTTAACTCTTGAATATTTACTTTTATTAAATTGTACTGAAAATAATAAAACAATAATAACGATTAAATTGAGGTCAACTATTTAAACTTGTGTCTCTTAGGATGAACATCATCCGCTTTTTCATTGGGACACTTATTAAGTTAACTATCTTATCATTTCTAACATGCGTACCTAAAATATTTTGTACTCAATCTGTATATTCTATTTTTCATGCATTTTCATGTTTTTATGAATTGTGTTTAAAATATTATATATTTGAACCTAATAAGTGGTCCAATGAAAAAGCGGATCATGTTCATCTTACGGAACCAGGTTCAATCGCTCTGTCTACAAAGTGTGTGCACCTTCAAAGGGTTAAAAATACATAGGAACAAATACTACCTTGTAATCACCTTTAGACTATTCAAAAAAATATTATATTTTTATATAAACTTCAATACATTAATAACTTATTTTATTCGATACTTTGTATATTGAAATTAATCTAATATACCCTTACAAATAAATTGATATAATGTTGTAAATAAAATAAAGAAGAACAAGAATAAGAACAAGAAGAACAAGGAGATGAGAGAAAGAGGGAGATTTGTATTATTCTAAAAAATATAGAATTGTATACAATGCCTTGAATGAATCATCTATTTATAGGCATAAGAAGTACATAACACATTAAACTCTAAATAATAGAGATAATATTCCTAATAATAAATAAATCAAACTCCTTAGATAAAGTTCTAATCATGATAGACATCCACATAGATAAATATTCATAACACTCCCCTTGGATGTCTATGAAGATAATGTGTCTCGTTAAAACCTTACTAAGATAAAAACCAGTGGGAAAAAATTTCATTAGTGAAGGAAAAAGAGTACACACATCTCTAATACGCATAACATGTTGCCTCATTAAAAACCTTACCAGGAAAACCCATTGGGACAAAACCTCGGTTAAGGGAAAAAGAGTGCAACACATATTTACTCCCCTCATAAAAATATCACAAAAGATCTTTGAATCTTCAAAATTCAATCTTGAATATAATCTTCAAATGTTGAAAATAGAGTATGCACTAGTGGATAAATCTTCCAAATTATTGCTTGAAATGATCCATCAAATACTATTCTTCTGAAGATCATGAGGGACGAAACTTTAAAGAGATATGTTTCGTTTTATCACATTTGATGTATCCACCTTGAGATATAAGTTCTGCATTATCTCTACATAAAATAGCTTGCATTTTATCTTGTGAAAGCAATTCACATATCTTCTGGATATGTTTAGCCAAACACATATTTCGGCTTTGCCTCATGCATAGCAATTATTTAAAGGCAATGGTCTCGTAGCACTTAGATAGTATTTCTGGACCAACCAAGATACGATGCTTCCAGATCAATTAATGTATATATGATGCTTTTAGACCAAGAATATCATCACCTTATTCTCGAGGGCGGAATGGATCTTTGTTTACATTAAGAGACCTAGCAACCAAATAGTGGTCAACAAATATGCATTATGCATGTAAAGTCTCTTCAAACATTTTTCTGTGTTTGCCGATTGCTGCACAAGGATTCCATTATTAAGGAGATCTCTTCATGAGTCTCAATGAATCGCCAACATACATAATAAAAACAAAGACAAATCCAGAGCTAAACCTCTTAATAAAATGCTCTGGAAATTAAATCATTCTTATAGCCTTCCGCTAATAAGTATTCAATGGGGCGATTATACCAAATGTGCCCAAAATATTTTAATCCATAAAAAGATATATTTAATATAATTGAATAATGTTCTCGAGAACTTGAATTAACTGCTTATGGAAGTCTAAATCCTTCCAGAAGCTCCATGTAAATGTTGTTATGAAGAGGCTCATACAAATAAGATGTAACAACATCCATTAGGCGGAAACTGAGTTATTTCATTAATTGTCAGACTATCTAAAAGTAACTGCATCCACCACCGAGAAATATATTTTTCTCATAATCGATTTTCATGTCTTTGTGAGAATCTTTGTGCAACCAAACAAAATTATACCTTATGATTTCTCCTTTTGATTTCTCTTTCTCACAAAGGCTCATTAATATCCACGAGCTTTGCACATTTCAATATACGAGCTATAGGCCCAAATACTTCTCTTTTCTAAAGAGATATTAGTTTCGCCTCAATTGCCTCTTTTTATATTGGCCAATCATTTCTTTGTTTACATTGTCCAATTGACAATGATTCATGATCAACATCATCAAATAAAATCTCTAGTGCTATATTGCATGCAAATGTATTATCGACGTCGATTTGATTTTAGTTCCACTTATTACCAGATATGACATAATCTATTGAGATCTCTTTATTATTAGGTACCTGAGTTATGTTAATGCCTCTATTGGAGACCTTTTAATCTCTTCTTGAGATTTTCATAATTCATTGATTCCTCGATCAGACCATCATAACTATAGCTCCCTTCCTTTTTTTCGAGGATTTTTATCTTTGGGACCTACTTGTCTACCACGCTACAGGCGTAAGTTAGACTCATTAGCAACTAGAATTTGTCCTTCCGGGACATCACATTTAAATGGAGCATTCATAGCTGGTATATGTGACTTAGTCACTCTATTAAAGTCAGCAAAATCATCTGACAATTGATTTGCTAAATGAATTATCCTTTGAACTTATAGTTCACATTGTTGAGTACGTGGATCAAACTAAGATAATGATAATTCATTCCAATTTATTTCTTTTCCCAGCTATTTTATTTTCTCCCCCTAACGTTGGGAAAATTGACACATTAAAATGATAGTTAGTAAATCGAGTTGTAAATAAATTCCCTATGAGAAGCTCAAGATATTTAATTATCAAGGAAATTTGAATCTGACATATATTCCCAACATCCTTTAAGAACTCATCTTTGTGCGTTGTGGTGGAGCAATCAGAACATATACCGCACACTAAAAAAAATCTAAGATGAGAAATATTTGGTTCCTGACGAAAAACCATTTATAATGGGGAGAACTTATTATAATTTGTTGGCTTGATGCGAATTAGTGATAATACATATAAAATGACATGTCATCAGCATTATCAAGACCAATTGTCTTTATAAGGTAATCTGAAAATGTGCTCATAGTTTTATCAACTGAGCAAGTAGCCTCGCAAATACCAAGTTGCAGATTAGTAACAAGGATACATATGACCATCTAGTCGATGCATCAATTAAAATCGTAAAATATCTAGATGGATTGTAAGAGAGGTATATGAGCCCACATATATCACCTATGTATCCGTTCCAGAAAAAATTAATAGATTCACAATCTATCATAGCTGATGATGATTGAATAATCGGTTTTCTTTGATAGCAAGTATCACATAAAAACATTACTTTGAAGAAAATTTCAACTCTTCAATAAATTACCACATGAAAGTGTCAACAAATTTTCACATCATAATTGAACCAGGATGGTCTAACTGGTCATTGCCAAATAATAAAGTAATCAATAAACTTCTGATTCACAATAGCATGAGCTTCAATTTGTACTAATTCTATTGTAGTACACTATGGATGACAGTGCATATAACTTTTTCAAGTTTTTATTATTGCCTTGATTTATACTCATAATATGAAGATAGTCAACATCCCATTGATTAATGGTCTCAATATGATATCCATTACCGTGAATATCTTTAAAATTAAATAAGTCTCTTTATGACTTTGACGAGTATAACGCACTGTGAATATGGAATAAAGTTCCATTTGACAATAACATATTTGCTCAACCAGAGCCTTTTGTGATATTAGTACTTCCGGATATAGTACTCACATTATTCCCTTGCATTTTAATCGAGAAATGCATAATTATGCACCTTTTCAAAATGTGCTTTGTTTCATTTACTTCGGGTAATGAAAATATGTACTTTGTATCATTCACTTCGAGGAATGAAAAATATAAAATATAGCACATCATATCAAGTCGATTATCTATCAGAGATAAACTTTCAAGTGCTCGTCCGAAGCATTGATATTTTAGTACTTTGAGAAATATTACTCATATTTCCCCTTGCATTTAAATGAGAAAAATATTTCTTATGCTTAAGTACAATATGAGTACTTGCATTATCTGCTAGGCATAAATAGCCACAATTCTAGGCATAAATAGCCACAATTCATTGTATATTTTTTCCCGAAAGTAATCATATTCTTCAAATAATAAATTAACATAAAGCGTAAATAAATAATATGTGAAATAAATAAACATAAAGCAAACTAACATAAATAAGTAATAAATAAAATGAATTAACATAAAAAAATAAAAAAAATCAATTATTCCTTTTATAGGTTATAAGGAAAATAAAATAAATGGTAAATTATTCCATTCAAGGGTTATGAGAAAATTAACAATATCCAATTGAGTTGGACCAATAACGCCATAATTATTTTCGCCATAAACAAATTTTGTTTATATTTTATTTCATTTATCATTCATGATTATGGATAAAGTGCATAATACTTTGGCGTTTGACAATTACGAAACCAATGGTTTACAACATCACATTGATAAAAGGATTTCACTTCCTTAGAATGATCTTTATCACTCTTGTCATCCTTATAACTTCGCTACCAGCGGGTAGAAGTATTCTTAAAACGACTATATATTTTTTCATGTGTATATTCATAGCCTCGACCACGACCACAACTTTTAATGTGATTTTTTATTCCTTCCATAATATAATCTCATATTCACTTCAGGGAATGGAGTAGAGCCAGTGGGCCTTTGAAACCTTTTTCACATATCCTTATCATAGAGAACAAAGATTTAATCCTCATACACGACATTGTTAAACTTGTCCACAAGGTCCTTTAAAAACCTCCTTTGAGACCAGTAGCCTCGCAGAACGGGATGTCCAGCCAATATACTTGGATTATATCGAAATTATGTCTCTAATTGAATAATGATTTACCATGTTTGCATTCAATTCAGGGAATGAAACAGTTCCAATAATCGCATGGAATAAACATCATGCTTGCGTTCACTTCAGGGAATGCCCCATCATTGATAATCGCATGGAATAAACATCATGCTTGCATTCACTTCAGGGAATGCCCCATCATTGATAATCGCATGGAATAAACATCATGCTTTGCATTCACTTCAGGGAATGTCTCCCATAAAACTTTTTGGATCAAGACGAATTTTCGTAACTTGAAATTGGGAGAAGTCTATGGTCGAGTTTTTCGACGAAGAAGAAATATTACTTTCGAGTAAATATAGACTTTATAATAATCTTCTTGTAAATTCAAAGTCATCATGATTTATCGCACTTTAAAATAATAATATAAAGAATAAAAACAAAATTAAAATTAAAATTTACCGATATTGATTTTTCTCTCGTGGACAATGGAGACATAGCATATTACCGAGATAGCTTCTCATAGTCTCTTTATATCACATCTCTTTCCAAGTCATTTAAGCATATCATGTAAAACTCAAAACACGGTTAAAAATAGTAACTTTTACCAAATAAAATAACATAAACAATAACATGAAAAATATCAAATATAATCATATAAGTAAAAGTATGAATAAGCATACCGCTAATTAACCCTTTTAGGAACAAGAGAAAAACACACGTAATTTACACCAAAGGCAACCTCTTCGTCTCTTTCGATCCGTCTTTTGGTTTGTGAGAAGCCACAAATTTGTCTCTTTCCAATGTTTGAATAAAATCAAATATACTTCCAAACTTTTCAAAAAAAAAAGTTAAAATATAAAGAAAAAGGCAATCAGTAATTTAAAAAATGAAGAGAGAGAAAAAAACTTATCTTTGGTTTATCCTAGAATCGAATTCTTTCCGATAACTTCTTTTGGATTCAAACAATGAAGACCTCAGTTGATTAGAACATCGTGCTGATAACTCGTTGTAAATAAAATAAAGAAGAACAAGAATAAGAACGAGAAGAACAAGGAGATGAGAGAAAGAGGGAGATTTGTATTATTCTCAAAAATATAGAATTGTATACAATACCTTCAATGAATCATCTATTTATAGGCATAAGAAGTACATAACACATTAAACTCTAAATAATAGAGATAATATTCCTAATAATAAATAAATCAAACACTTTAGATAAAGTTCTAATCATGATAGACATCCACATAGATAAATATTCATAACATATAATACATTGTATCACATTTTAATTTTTTTTTCTATCATATTTATTCCATGTTTGAAATTGGTCAAGGACCAATTTTTGGGGCGTTTAGCCTTATGCAGGAGGATAATGCAGTTTTTTATTCTAAGATTGAATTTTATTAGACTTTATTTTTATTCAAAAGTTAACCTACTTGCATACAACAACCTGCTGAACATTTTAAAACCTTTTTAAATTGAGTTATGTTGTAATAGATGGTACAAAATCTTAAATCATTGAGTTTTTGCGCTGAGATAATTGAATAGAATTCTTTTTGCTCTTTTTAGTGTTTCTATTTATGCTTTCATATTATAAAAATATGTTTAGAGTTTAGAATTTAAGATTATGGTCTAAGAACTTAGAGGTAGAGTGTATTTTTTAAGATTTATAGTTTAGAATTTAGGGTTAGGACTTAAAATTTAATTTTCTAGTGTTGGGTCATAAAAAAGGACACCAAAAAAATACAATAAATTTTTGTTCTAGATAATCCTCTTATTCTTAAAAAAAATGGATGGTCATATGATTCACAACTCCATTTGGAAAAATAAGTGATCTTCGGTTAGCTGGTAAAGATTTTGTCGCATTGCATGCAATAATTGTTTTCACTGTATTATTTAATTCTTGAAATAGAAAGGCAATCAGAATCAAATAGTTGCAAGTTTGATTGAGACATTATTACTTAGTAATTCCAAGCAAGAAGATATCTCTATTAATTTCAAAGATTTGGACCTTGTTTTTTATTCTTTACGAGGAATTCTATATTTAATAGATGCCAATTTCACTGAAAAAACATTAAAGCTCAACTTGGTAAACAACATTTCCTCTTGGTTGATCTATAAATATTTCCTCAAAAATGTAAACATGTAAATTTGCTGCAAATGTTTTTTTTTATTATTAGTATCTAATTTATTAGTCTCGAATTAGGTACTATAGATACCTATTATGGGGCGACTTTCCCATGTAAATTTGGTACTACAACTCTTATGGTGACGATAAACAAGAATCCTTTATATATATACAGAAGAAATAATGAATTTTTTATTATTTCCGTAACATCATAATTTGTTGAGAAATTTATTTTTATTATTTCCTTTGTCCCGTTGTTAATAAATAAAGAATAGGAGACCCCTCTAAGGCCGGTTATTGTTGTTGTATGGTTGTAAGCTTGGATAAAACCAAGTATGCTAAGCTAAATCATCATCAAGCTTTGAATAATGAAGTGAGACCCATTGAGTGAATTTGCCATATGTTAATGTACATAAAATTATTATTATTGTTGTACCTCCGTTAAACTTCTTCGGAAAACCCGGCCTCCGGAGAGATTGCCTCCACGCTACGCTCCAGAGGCCCCTCGAAGGCTTACCTCTGAGAACGGTGAAGCCTAGCCTCTGAACCATCATCCCTGTGCTAGGCTCCATGCATCACGGAGCGCAGACGCTCCTACAGCTCTGGACCTATCAGCACCATGAGACCACTACGCTCGGCCTACGCACCAGGATAAGACATCCATCAAGTCTGATGGAGCCCGCAATTGACAACCGAGTTACAACCTGCCAACCCATAAGTAGCCATCGTTGGGCCTGTCACAATCTCATCAACCATCACTCGGCCTACAATGCTAAAGGGATATAAATACCCCAAAGACCGAAGACAAAGAGACGCCCCCCAATTCTCTACAAGGGCCTATCATCACCCATCTCTTTCTCTCTTCTTCCAAATGGCTCCAGCCACGGGCTCTACGCCGACAGCGGCTCTCGGCTCCAAGTCAATCAAGGGTGAACCACCTACCTCAACGACCAATCATGGTCTTTCGAAGAGTCAATTACCATGGTCGGCCCCATACCTTCCACAGGCCTCCGTCTCAACCCACTTATTTGGTGTCGCCCAAAATTGGCATCAACAATCGATGCGGTGAGCGTGGAGCACTTTCTGACCTAGAAAATCAATCATGGTAGTTCTCCTACTCCCGAAGACTCATATTCCTCCGGCAACGATGAGGGAGAAAATGACGAAGAAAATAGGACAAGAATTTCTCACCACACACGTCCGAGAGAAGTGCCACCGGAGCAATGAGCCAACAGTATCTCTTCATATCTACTGGAAGAGATTTGCTTCTTGGTGATGCGCACGTGGCCAGCTGATAAAGGCCACAGATCTTCGAAGACGGTGCACCCGCCTCGATAGCCATACCAAGCCAACGACCATGAATTGTTCGCTCCCACTATCATGCACCTACAAATGTGAGCGTAAGCCTTTGGCAACCGTCATGAAACCTCCAAGCCCCCCCTTTGCGAACAAAGAGAGGATGGAGATGCAAAGACACCAAAAGAGGATGCCAGAAACAACCAAGAGATATCAATACGACAGTCACAAGAGGAACACCTCACGAAGGATCACCGACAGTTCGCGCCGTGCTAGATGTAACCCCGAAAAGGTTCCACCTCCAAATGAAACTCGAAGACTTTCGGAGAACCTCACATAGAGGGCACTAAAGGAGGAGAAGCTGATGCCTCCTTAATAGCCAGTGGGAATTGTCATTTTTAACCAGTCTGCGAAGCAACTTCTCAGAAAAAATGAGCATCCATGATAAGGAGGTATTCAGAGAAGCGAATAAGTATGAATATAAGCGGCAAAGATCCACGAGGCGTTTGGGAGAACACCGAAAGCTTCATGCCTCCTCTTTCCGTTTTATTTGTGTATAGATAGTGTTCACCACCATGGGTGGTTTTAGGACCTTAGCACCTCCGGAGTGCATATCCTCCGAGGGGCATGTAACAACAAATAAGTTAAAAGGTGTATAGGCCCGAGAAGCCCCCCTCCAGCAGATAGAATAAAAGCAAAGTTTGAGCTGCTACAAATTTTCCACAAACACCTCTCCAACAAATGATCTCCACTACAAGCGCACACTTCTCCAAGCCCTTAGGTACAGGGAATACCCACTATTGTTCGAACAACCTGGGAATTTGGTGCAGTTCCAGGGCAATATTCAAACCACTTAAATCCACAAATATCTAAGTGTTTACACACTTACTCATATAATAAATGGTACAACATTTGAATGAATGCATATGTGAATAAGTGAATAATTGCACTTGTAGGTGCACCCTAGCAGGCACAATCTCAAGATTATCGCTCCAACAGGCATGCTAGGATGCCTCCGTCAACTTGCATTTTGATTGCTTCTACAAACATCAAAGAAAATGTCTCTAACACCTCAGCTGTTCGTACGAACATCTTCAAATTTGACTGTCTCTACAACACCTCCAAACTACGACTGATTCTATGACATTTCGAAAGCATCAACTCGACAAACATCTGTTTGTACAAAAATAATAATACCTTTGTTCATTCAGTGCCGTTGGCACTGCATTTCTTCAGGGATGTTCCACCCACATCGTTCGATGCTACAAGAGTGTTGAGAAAAGTTCCACTCCATAACGCTCAATTCTACAAGGGCTTCGAGTAAGGCTTCACCCACACAAGATCTGCCCAATATTTATTTATTTCATCAAGTGTGATGAGCAATAGGGGTGTTCAAACGGTTAATTCGGTCGGTGGCTGAACCAATTTACCTAAAACTGAATCAACCAAAATTTTTAAGTCTTTAACTGTTAACCGAACCGAAATTTTTTCAAAAAACAAATAACCGAAACAAATAAATTTCGGTTAGTTCGGTCGATTTTCGAATTAACCGAAATTTATCATTAGTTTTCCTAATCAAAATTATTAAACAATAAAAAATCCTTGGAAATACTTTTTAGTTCACAATGACAATTTGTATTTAATTTAAACAATATCTAAACATCAATAAAACATTAGAATTTTAGATTAAACATTAGGTTTTTTTTCATTTAGGTTAGAATTGGGTTTTAAAATTTTAATAGGTATGAGCTTAATAAGTATAATATATTTATTTTTTGTTATAATTCAATTAATTAATAGATTTCGAACCGAATTAACTGATAACCGAACTTTGAAAAATTCTTTAACCGTTCACCGACCGAAAAAAAGTTCGATGCTGACTATTTAACCGAACTAGTTTGGTTTTGTCGGTTAATTTGGTTTAATCGACCGTTTGAACACCCTAATAAGCAAGGCTCTGCCCAAGATATGTTACTCCTCACAGGGAGCCAAGCAAGGCTCCGCCATTTCTTACTTTTGATGAATCCAAGGGTGTCGAGGGAGACTCCGCCTATTTATACATCGTTTACCTAACGAATGACGGGAGTAAGCTCCGCCCATTAATATGATGCTCTCCAAAGGGCGCCAAGAGTGAGCTCCACCCATAACATAATTCTTACTAAGGGCATCGAGCAAGACTCTGCCTACACAATACTCGTTTATCCAAACGGTGTTGAGAAGGGCTCCGCCTACTTAGTATCTAAAGGGTGTCGAGAATAGGCTCCACCCATGTCATAACTTTCTCTAAAGGCACAAAGCATGGCTCCTCCTATTTGACATTTGACTCTCCAAGGGCATCGAGCAAAGCCCCACCCATTACTCCTTCACTCCTCCAACGGACATCGGCAGGATCCCGCCCATTCAATGTTATCTCTCCAAGGGCGTTGAGCGAGGCTCTGCCCCTTATGTACATGATTCTCCAAGGGCAATGAGCAAGGATCCGCCCATCATATGTTATTGTTCCCCAAAGGGGTGCCAAGCGAAACTCCACCCATCTAGTATTGAAAGGAAGTCCAGTGAGACTCCACCAATCATGTGGCTATTCCCTCGTAGCGTTGAGTCACCTCCGCTCGGTACATCAATACTCGTTCTGAGACATTCAAACAACCCCCAAGGATTGAGTGGGGGGGGGGGGGAACCTCGACCAAATTATAAAGGAGACAACTCCGAGAAAGAGGATGGATCGGCATCCTAAGTCGATCAGAGTACGTCCACCTCCTGAAGCACAGGAAAAGCCTTGACTCACCAACGCTTGTCTCTATATCAGTAAGGAGCCCATATTTACATTTACACAGCAAGTCTGTCGGAGTTGAGTTGCTTATTCACTCCCCTTTTAGGGGTTGAGTCGCTGGTTTACTCCTTCAACAAGTTTTCCAAAGTCGAGTCACCTAGCAACTCCCCTGATGTTGTCCCATGGTTGAGTCATTCATTCCTTCCTAAGCAGTCTCCTAGGGTTGAGCCCTCTTCTTAAACATCGTTTCCCCACCTAACTGCGATCATTGGCCCGAATCAACAATTGGCCATCTTCCTCCCCAAGGAAGCATGGGAATTTTTTTTCTAAGGAAGCCTTAGAAGCTCTTCCCCAACGACTTCTTGGGCACTAGCACAAAGGGAAAACTCCCCAAAAAGGGTTCCCCCAAACCATGGCACCGTCGCTTGAGCCGTCTACACCGCGGCTCTTGGCCCCTGGCCTACATAAGGTTAACCGCTTCAAGTCACCATCAAGCCTCCACCCAACGACGTCTTAAACCAATGAGGATGACCCACCGCGGCTCCCTCAACCAGTGCCTAGGAAGCACCATCCAATAGACCTCCCTAAAACTAACGAAATCCCCGCCAAAGAACACAGTGGACTTGTTAGAACCAAACCATAATTTAATATTAAATCTAACCCATGATCTATCATGTCATATCATCAAGAACAATAAACCGAAAGCGGAAGCATACCGAAATTCATTGATGGACTGAAAACCTTGAATCCTTTGATGGAGATCACCTAGAAGGTGGTTGTGATCTTCCAAGAAGATAGGTTAGCCCTTGCCGTAAAAACTCTCTGGTGGAGACAAGAGTAATACAAGTTAACCTATTTCTTGGAGACCACTACCTCTTTATATAGTTGATTATTAAATCAACTATTAGGTATTTATAGCTCTACATTATAAATACATCTTATGGTATCTACAATTTTATTTCCAAGACACTTTAATACCTATGACACGACTAAAATAATTGGTCACTTAATTTTGTGTCACACTTTATAATATCGTCATACATTTTATATATGTGCACACAATTGCGGATTTTAATCAAACAATCTCCCACTTAGGCAACATATGTTTCCTAATAAATGTACAACCTTGTGACCTCAAATGTTTGCTATTATATAATTGGTATTCTATAACAATCTCCTCCATCAACTATATCCATATAGGATCAAAGTATCCTTTGTCATATCAATCATGACTACACCTATCAATGTTCACATATACAAATACAATCAAATTACATAGATCAATCATGAATGTGTAGCGTGGAAAATTACATGAAATGTGAACCGAACATGTCTATTTCCAACTGGTCCTCCTAAACCTTAGTGAGATCAAACTTTACTGAATTCAAAGTGTGCATAAACCAAAAGAACATTATTTTTGCAGAAAATAATCTTAAAAATATCCTTAAACTGAAGCAACCTAAATTGTGTCTAAAACGAATGAGCATTTATCAAAATTACAAACTCCGATTAAAACTGAATATCCTTAAATAAAATTACACCCACATCAGTAGTGTGCTCATGAAAGACCTAGAGTGACAATTTCTTAATAAGCGTGCAATTATGGAGTTTGTACCAACATGCTCTATAGACACACAACCACTCTGAATTGGTCTTTCTTTTCAATCTATAATTAGCAGCCTATTTGACAAAATTCTTTTGCATCAATATTCTAATCGAATCGAAGTCTGTAAACTTGATATTCTCTAACTTACCAGAACCCCGATATGTGAGCATGTAATTTTTGTTCTCAAAAGATATCTTATAACCTTATTGGCCGCTATCCAATTGTTCATACTAGAATTGCTTAAATATTTGTCGAACATTCCTATAATGTACACAACATCCGAACACATGCATACTTGAGCATAAACTAGATTCTCAATAGCTTATGCATATAGAATCTTTTGTACTTTTAAATTTCAAGGTTACTTTTAGGTCATTGAGTAAGACTAACTTGTACAATTTTAAACCAAGTTTATTACAAAATCGAATGAGATAATCATTACGAAATTTGTAATATCATTAATGAGAGTCTCACTTAAGATCATAGATGAATTTCTTTAATTTATATATCATTGATTTTGTATCATACGACACAATTCTATGATTGTACCATATAAATAGTTTCTTCCATGTCGCCATTAAAAAAATTAAGCTTAACATCCATCTAATGTAGCTTAAGAGTAAAATGAGCAACAAGAGTCATAATTATCCTAAAAGATTCTTTCAATGAAACTAGAGAGAAAGTCTCTACAAAATCAATGTCTTATATTAGAGTATATCCTTTAGATACAAGACGTGCCTTATACTTATCCACATTATCATTTGCATCCTTCTTGATTTTAATATCCATTTACAACCAATTGGTTTGCACCTTAAGGTAATGAGATAAAATCCTAAACTTTATTATCTTGTATAAAATAATACTCTTGTTGTATGACATCAATCCACTTTTAAGAGTTAGAACCTTTTATGGCCTGATAAAAAATGATTGAATAATTTTTATTTCATTATTATCCTTATTTTCTTGAAGAAATATTATATAATAATCTAGAATAATATTTACTCTTCCTCTCGTGGAGGTTCTAGATTCACTTTTTGATCAATGATAGGCGTGAAAACCTAAACATCGTCAAAAGTGATAGTAGGAATTAAATTATAATTGAATTCCTCCTCAAAATCAATGTATCAAACCTTATTTCTGCCTCCAAACTCAACATCCTAAAAAATGTTATAAATCTCTCCTTAAAATCGTCATAATTGTGGGAACATAAAACTTATAGCCCATGGATCACTCAAAATAACCGAAACAGTTGCTCGCTTTTGAAGTTTAATTTCTTCACATATGTCCTAACTTATACAAAAGAATCAACACTTTATAACTTATTGTTGTTTCTTTTGAGTAGGACCCTTAGCAACTTTATTTTAATATTTTCTTTTATAGCCCTTATTCTTAGAGACACTAACAAAATGAGCACTAACCAAATGAGTACTTTTACACTTCTAATGCTTCAAGCTTTCTTCCTCTTTAACACAGTGAGTGTAGAACTAACTGTTTTGATATAATAATTGAAAAATATTTTGGACTAAATTGAAAAGAATTTAAAATATACTTTAAGTCCAAACAACTTGAAAATAAGTTTGAGGATTTTTAAAAAGGTTTTGGCAAGGTTTGAAATGTTTTTAAGTAGCCAAAATAAGGTTTTCAAGGTACCCGTTTCGATACATGCTGAACTGTATCGGTACATTTTGAAACTACCAAAACACATACTGAAACATGGCTTGCCCGTTTCGATACGGAGGGTTTCAGTTTTGAAACACCCCTTTGGTGTTTCGATACGCCCAAAGGTCAAAACCTCCCAACGATCATATTTCCCAACGATTTTTAAATGCAGCTCAACGGTCGCTCGTGTCGAAACGGTTTGTAACCGTTTCGATACAACTCAATACCGTTTCGCTACAGCCAGAGGCGTTTCGATACGGCTTGCTGCATCAGGCTCCAACGGCTAGTTCTGAAGAAGGTCGTTCCAATACGGGCTCGTATGTTCCAATACAGACAGCTACAGAACATCATTAATGGTGGGAAATAAAGTCTCCAACGGCTCCAAAACATCCTTAACGGCTAGAAACGACCACAAACTCAATTGGGACTATAAATTGAAGGCTGGAACACTTGAAGAAGGTTAGAGACTACATCCAAACATCATGATCAATAGAAAGAGAGTCTAATTCTTATCTTATCTTTTCTCTTGTACATAGTCTAAGAGAGTGATTTATTGTAAATTATTTGTACACTCTTGTGAGCTTAATTTGTGTAAACACACATTTTGTGAGGCATTTAGTTTACCCAAATCAATCCTCTGTAAAGAGAGAGGTTCTAGTTTAGCCTTTAGAGAAAAACTAGAGTTGGTTCTATCTTAGCCAAGTCCAAAAGTTAGGGTTGTAACGGTTTCCTCCTAAACCGGGAAAAGGGGACAAATTCATTGTTGAGTGAATTGGGAAATCCTTAGTGGTGTGCTAAACTAGTGGATGTAGGTGCTTGTTAGAAAGTTGAACCACTCTAAAATCATTGTGTCACTTGTCTACCTTTATTTCGATTTTAGCCAATTCAACCACCAAACATTTACAACCCTCATTGACAGTTTCGGTGATCGATACAAGCGTGCTACAAGCCTAACAATTGATATTAGAGCATCGTCTCCATCAAAGGACTAACATCCGGGAGTAAAGATCATTTTCTTGAAGTCCACCGTTCAAGATTATGACAAGATTTGAAGAAGGCCGCTCTATCTCGTGTCCTCCGCTCTTTGAAGGACTTCTATTAGAGCATCATCATAAAGTTATTCATCAAGTCTCATGATTTTGAGATTTGGGATATCATCGAAGATGTGTATGTGGAAGCTCCTAAGAAAAGGAAGAAGCAAAGTAGTGTCAACGACACAAAGGCAAAGCTAAACATCAAGGCGATGCACATTCTTCTTTGTGGCCTCAATGAAGACGTTTCCAAGAAAGTCTCCACATGCAAAAGTGCCAAACATATATGGGAGAAACTTGAGAAGCTCTATGGCAACAAGAAGGGAGAAAAGAAAGATGATGCCCAATCATGTGCAAACCTTCTCTCCAATCCAAAGGTGGATTGTGTTTTGGCTCTCGATGAGCCTAAGATATCCTAACTCAAGTGAGCTTAATTCTTAGTCTTTTGATGAGTTGCAAGATGCTTTCAATGAATTATTTTTGGAATTTGAGACCATGAATTCCAAATTTAAGAAAATGATTTTAAAACTTTAATTTGAAAATGATTTTCTTTTGAAAACAAAATTGGATTTTGAAAATCAAAATGAAATTTTGAAAAATGATTTACAGTTTTCAAAAACAAGTAAAGATGTTTAAGAAAACGAAAATCTTGATTTGAAAGTTAAGCTTGAAAGCTTAACAAAAGAAAAAGAAACTGTTTTCAATAATTCATCTTGTCACATAATGGCCAAATGCTCACATTGTCATTATCATGGTCATTCCTCACATACTTGTCCTATAAAGAGGAGAAAATCTTATAGGATTAGACAAGTATGAATTCCTAAGGGAACTAAAGACATTTAAATTAATGTTAATGGATTCAAAGCAATTTGGATACCAAAATCCAAGTAACTGTCTTTTGTAGGTGTGTTGGAGCTATGACAAGCAAAGCAAAATCATGGAAATGCTCTAGTCACACAAGAGAAGAAATTGGGTAACCTCTAAATCTAAAAGCTTTCATTTTATTTATTTGGTTATCTAATTTGTGTTTAAAGTCTTGGATTATTTTTTAAGCCTAATATGATGCAATGAGTAAGGGGAGCCAATTTCAAAACCAAATTTCTTAATAGAGTCAAAAGTTTTTAAATGTCTATTGTTGTTTTGAGCCTAAAGTTTTTAAATTCTTTTTGATATAACAAAAAGGAGGAGAGTCTGGTTTGAAAAATTGTATTTTCAAATGCATAAGAGGGAGCTTTAATTACTTTTCATTTTTTAACTCTTATTCAAATTTTTAAATACTAAGGGGGAGAATCATAAAAAAATTTCAAGTTGGTTTTATTATATCAAAAAAGAGGAGATTGTAGAACTAAATGTTTTGATATAATAATTGAAAAATGTTTTTGACTAAATTGAAAAGAATTTAAAATATACTTTAAGTCCAAACAACTCTAAAATAAGTTTGAGGATGTTTAAAAAGGTTTTGGCAAGGTTTGAAACGTTTTTAAGAAGCCAAACTAGGGTTTTCAAGGTACCCATTTTGATACAGGCTAAACTGTATCGATACATTTTGAAACTGCCAAAACACGTACCGAAATAGGGCTTGCCCGTTTCGATACGGAGGGTTTCGGTTTCGAAACACCCCTTTGGTGTTTCGATACGCCCAAAGGTCAAAACCTCCCCAACAGTCATATTTCCCAACGGTTTTTTAAATGCAGCTTAATGGTCACTTGTACTGAAACGGTTTGAAACCGTTTTGATACAACTCAATATTGTTTCAATATGGCTAGAGGCGTTTCGATACGGCTTGCTGCATCAGGCTCCAACGGCTAGTTCTGAAGAAGGTCGTTCCGATATGGGCTCGTATGTTTCGATACGGACATCTTCATAACAACATTAATGGTAGGAAATAAAGTCTCCAACCGCTCCAAAACATCCCTAACGACTAGTAACGACCACAAACTCAATTGGAACTATAAATTGAAGGTTGGAACATAGTCTAATTCTTATCTTATCTTTTCTCTTGTACATAGTCTAAAAGAGTGCTTTATTGTAAATTCTTTGTACACTCTTGTGAGCTTAATTTGTTTAAACACACACCTTGTGAGGCATTTAGTTTGACCAAATAAATCCCTTGTAAAAGGAGAGGTTCTAGTTAGCCTTTACAAAAAAACTAGAGTTGGTTCTCTCTTAGCCAAGTCCAAAAGATATGGTTGTAATAGTTTCCTCCTAAACCGGGAAAAGGGGACGAATTCATTGTTGAGTGAATTGGGAAATCCTTAGTGGTGTGCTAAGGTAGTGGATGTAGGTGCTTGTTAGAAGGCAAAACCACTCTAAAATCATTGTGTCACTTGTCTACCTTTATTTCTATTTTAGCCAATTCAACCACAAAACATTTACAACTCTCCTTGACAGTTTCAGTGATCGATTTGAGCGTGCTACAAGCCTAACAATGAGAAATGAGCTCAGTTAGAGCCAACTTCTCCTTTTGACAGTTGTAACTAATTTTGAATTGGTTAAACTGTATAGGAAGCGGTACCAAAATCATAAGAACAAACAATTAATAGAAAGTTTTGTCTTATGTGCCTTAAATTTTGAAGCAATATTAAACAATTTCACAATGTACTCTCTCACATTTCCTTGACTCTTATACTTCATAGATATCAAAGAAGGTATAACCTATGTCATCTTAACCATAATGTTTTGGGTAAAACATTTCTTAATTTCGTCAAGGAAACCCTTAATATGAGTAATCTCATTAGATTTGTGCTCCTAAAGACTTATAGAAGATTGTTTTTTTACGATCATTAGACTCATGAAATTTTAACAATTTCACCTCTCAAAATCCCTTTTATGGGTTCTTACCGCAATGAGAGGTGCAAATTGTTCTTTCCTTAATGCAAAGTCTATGTTCATACAACTACCAACTACAATATGTAAGTGTTTTTTCTATTTCTTGAAATTAAGTTCACTAAACATGAATGTAGAATGTATATTAACAGATATTGTGACAAAAACGATAAATTACCTAAATATAAAACAAAAATAAATAAATAAAATAAAAACAAGCTCACATAAATATTCATAAGTAAACAAATAAATTCAAAATAATGGGTAGTTCCCCTCAAGATACCTAGCACAACATTAATATCAAGTCTTTGGACAATAATATTATCTGTAAGCGGTACTCTTGTTGTAACAATAAAAAATTGACAATAAAATATGACAAAAAATAGATTAATCTTTGGAATAATGTATTGCTCACATAACATACCTTATAATTGTCACACATTTATCACCACATTTGTCGTTGTAATTCCGTCAAATATTAACTTTCCTTTGGGCCGATTAATAAACACATGAATTACAAAAACGCATAAACATCTTGATATTTTAAATAGGCTTAATGCACTTTTTACCCCCTAAACTATACCCCTCTTCCCAATTTGGTTCCTAAACGTTTTTCAGGATGAAGTGCCCCCTAACGTTTTCGACATTACCTATTTTACCCCATAAAATTAAACCGTTAAAAAAAATTCATCCTAACCAATCAGAACACGCCACATCATTTTCTTTATTTATTTATAAACTTTAAAATAAAATAAAATAAATGTATTAAAATATTTATTATTTTAATTATATTTCCTAAAGTACCCAAAATACCCCATCTTTTCCTTCCAAAATACCCACCCTCCACCTCTCTCCCCCTCCACCCAAAATCAATTGGTAAAAAACTACCTTTAACATTAAACCTCCATTGATAAAGCAATGAAGATGACAACATTGGGAATGTATGGTTTGTTACATTATGTTTAACCCCTCAAGATTGCTTCTTCTCGAATCATTTCTCGGGGCTCCAGTATTCGGTGGCTATAACTACTCTAACAGAGATTATGAGATTTGAGATTATCTTTCTGGGACGATCTGGGTTTGGGTTTCAAATCAGATTGTTCGGGAGGGGAAAGGGAGGAACCAAGGAGGAAGATCCGAATCAAAAGGGTAATAAATGGATCGACGTGGTTCTCTATAGTAGCGACACCATCGGTGAATGAATGGATCGAAAGGGAAACACCAAGCTACCATAGTATGGCTTCATGGCCTCGACAACAATGGCTCAACATATTACTCTTTTTCCCTTTGTTTTTCGGTTGCTATAGACCCTTTTGATACTCAAATTGAAACCCTTGTTTGGATTCGTAAACCCTTGCACCAATCACTTTATTGCTAACAAACAAGTTGTTGCAGCAACATGATAATTTAAAGTTAAGCATTTGTTCAAGTTTCTCATATCCTGTTGATCATTGTTTCACTGAATTTCTCTCATTGAAAGGAGATTATCAAACTGTTTTCTGATTTAATCGTATCCCTAACACGCCTAGAACTGTAGATACAATGTAGGTTAAGTACAAATCATGTATCAATGAATGGACTTGGAGATTCACTAAAGAAGAAAATGAAAGCTGCTTGAGAATGTCAGCATCTTTATATGTTGATAGAGTAGCACAATCTTGTATTTGGAAGCCTTAAATCAAGTTGTTGTAAGAACTAGGAGCTCTAAACACAATCAAGGTAATTGACGCAAATCTAGAAATTTCAAGATGAATTGGTTTGGCATTTCTTGAAAAATTCAAATTCGAGGCTAGAAATTCAAAGAAAAGAAGTTAAGAAAGAAGATTAGATGATAAATAATAAGAATTAAAACAAAAAGATTAAAAAAGATTTAAGGAAAGATAGATAAAATAAATCTGAAAATTCAGCTTTGTTTATGGTTGATGGAGATGGCGTGATAGTGAAGATGGAGATGGCTTGATGGAATTGCGATGGTTTTGTCCTCGGCACCCTCTTAGACGCGATTACCTAAGCAAGCAACCTTGAAGATGATACGGCTTAGGATGTTCTTGGCATGGTACTTTAAGTGCATCAACAATGAAGTTGCTCACTAAGTTTACACGACTGTCACTATCAATAATGAAAGAACATAGTTTACCTTGTATCCTACATCGTGAACGAAAGATATTAATTGGTATAAAATAAGGTATATTGATATAAGAGTAAAACATCCTAATTTTCAGCTGAAAAACCCTAAACAAGTAGTTAAGAATGAAAGAAGAACAAAAAAAACCTAAAAAACCCTGGAATTTGAAGCAACGTGATCCACATCATTCGAGGTGTTCCCGATCTCCAAAAATTATGAAAATTTGTGTGGAGACTCCTTCAATGGTGTAGATTTGATATGGAAATTTTCAGCTCAAAATTCGCTCATTTGGTTTTGGTGATATTTCCCATTTTGTTCAAAATTTTCACCCAAAATGCCAAAATTCTTCCCAAGAATCGTCCCAAATATGATACAAAATGATACGGATGTAGCCTCGTATACACGAGTGTTGAGCTTGCGGAAGCGGATAAGGATGTTGGCGCGAATGTTGATAGAGAATGTTGGATCGGTGAAAAGATGGCTGAAGATAGGCGATGACGATGGAGATGGAAGATAGATGAATAAATTGTCCTTGGCACCCTCATGATCGCAATTAACCAAGCAAGCAACCTCAAACGGCTCTAACCCACCCTCCTAGACCTAGTTACCTAGGCAAGCAAGACTGTGAAGATCAACAAATTCTAGCGAACTTGAAGAATCGCTTCTAAAATAAAGAACACAAGTTATACTTCTTGCAAGTCTGAACACAAAAGAAAAGTTTTTTAACCATTCAAATCTAAATTACAATGTGGTTGAAGTCTCCTTATATAATCCTTGGAGAAGTTTTAATCCTAGTAAACTTAAGGAATTAAATACAATAAATAAATACTAAAATTTAATCTCCTAATTACATAAGTAACTTATAATAATAAATAAATATTGAAAATAGAATCCTAATTAAATAAATCCGATTCTAATAGATATTGCAGAATCCTATACTGATTTAAATTACAAATAATCAAATAAAATCTTGAAAATTCACAATTATCCAAAAATCCTTTATTAATCCCGTATAGGAATTTCTGCATGTGCTGCCTTTGCTTGAATAGACGTATCTTGAGTTCTAGATGTCCGATTGAAGCTTTTCAAGACGTGTTGGAAGCTAACTGACAGCCGGACAAGTTTCAAGAAGACGTGTCGACCGATAAATTCCTGGATCCTATCCAAAAAGGGGTCGCAAGTTGACTGACGTTTCTAACTTGCAAAATAGTTTTAACTTCTTTTCCAAGATGATTAGTTTTACCCTCTCATGCATGTATCACATGTTTAATAGTAGGAGGTCCATGGATCTGGTGGAAGGGGCCTGGGAGTTCAATTGGTTAATTAAAATTGAAACATTACAAGGGATTTGGGTAATTAGGGTTTTTAAATCCTAGGGAGTTTTATTCAAAAAAGGAACTCTTGTGATTATTTTTGTCGAAGGATAGCTAAATTTAAATCTTGGATAATTAGGGTTTGGTGTTTGGTGGAAGAGAATGATGCTGGAAACATCAGAAAATTGGGGAAGAAGAGATGAAGGAAGAAGATGAGATATTTTGGGTATTTTGACAAATATAAATAAATTAATAAATATTTTAATATATTTATTTTATTTTAAAATTTAAAAATAAACTAAGGAAAATGACATGGCGCATTATGATTGGTCAAGACATATTTTTTTTAGCGGTGTTAGCTTTTTAGGGTGAAATGGATAACGTCGAAAACGTTATGGGGCACTTCGTCCCAAAAAAAGTTTAGGTACCAAATTGGGAAAAGGGGTACAGTTTAGGGGGCAAAAGTGCATTAAGCCTTTTAAATAAACTAATTTACACAAAAGCGGTCACTTTGGTGACATTATGCTTCAATTAATTCATTAAAATATTAGACATCCGAAACCAAAATATGAATTTAATTGTTTCAAAATGTTTTTGTTAATTTTATCTTTCAGCCTAATTAAAAGATAATCATAATAATAAATTTGAATAAAGGTAAACCTCATATCAAGATACCAGACACTCCATTAATATTTCATCTTAGACAAAACATTAACTTGCAAGTAATATCTTGGTATAGAAATCAAACATTGATAATAAGAACATGTCAAACAAAAATCTTCCTTTGAGCCGATTTATTACTCACATATATCTTCTTTTGGGCCGATTAATAGTAACTTAACCTGAATTACATGCGCAAAACATTATATATTTGAAAATAAAATAATTTCCACAATAGAGGTCACTTTGGTCACTTAATGCTTCAATTAATTTATCTCAACATATATAATATAAATACATAAATATTCAAATTTAAAATTTTGTAACATTCAAAACTGAAATTTCTAATAATATTTAAGTTTCCGAAATAACCCAAAATAAGGTTGTCTAAATTGGGCTATCAGAAATCGAAGAACCGAAATTTTTGACTATTTCTCAAAAAATTCCTTAAGCATGCATTTTCCGAAATTAAAGTCGAATTCAAAATAATCAATCTCTAACTAAAAGTCAAAAACAGAAGTATCATATAAATGATTTTAATTCATATAGAGATCACATGAAACTTTAATATATCGATAATAACCTAATAACCAAAATTAAAAATTTTGATCAAATTTATTCAAATAAAAATTTCATAAGATTAATGGCATTGCAACAAATAATAATAAAAATTTAATACATCTTATGGGATGTACACTTTTATTTCCATGACACTTTAATACCTATGACACGACTAACATAATTGGTCACTTAATTTTGTGTCACACATTATAATAGCATCATACATTTTACGTATATGTCTACAATTGCAAATTTTAATCCAACATGATTAGCAAGGTCTCAGTTCATGCCATTTTATGGCACTCCTTCGACTAGGGGGTGATGTTGTACCCTCACCAAACTTCCCCGAAAAACCCGGCCTCTGGAGAGATCGCCTCCACGCTGTGCTTCAGAGTCCCCCTTGAAGGCTTACCTCCGAGATCAACAAAGCCTACCCTCTGAACCATCATCCCCGCACTAGGCTTCATGCATCACGAAGCTCAAACGCTCCTACACCTACGGACCTATAATCACCTAGAGACCACTACGCTCGACCTACAGTGCCAAGGGGATATAAATACCCGCAAGACCGAAGACAAAGGTATGCACCCCCAATTCTTTAAAAGGACTATCATCGCCCATCTCTTTCTCTCCTCTCCTAAATGACTTTGGCCACCTGCTCTATACCGACAGCGACTAACGGCCCCATGGTCCTCTATGGCTCTTGGCTCATCTCTCGACGAGTGAACCACCAATCGTCAGCCCTATTCCTTCTGTCAGCATCTGTCTCCACCTCCCAGTTTGGTGCCGCCTAAAATCGACATCAACAATTATTATAAAATTGATGTTATAAGAAAAAAAGTAATGTACATAAAATAACTATTATTTATTAGAAAATCTTAATAATAAAAAATATTGAAGAGTTAGTTATATTCGTAATTACACAAATTTTTATTTCGGTCCCTAAGAATTGAAGAGTGTATTATGAGGCCTTAAATTATATCTAATTCATTGGGATTCACAAATTATGATCATTGTCCAAAGTAGTCTACCTATGTAATTACACTCAATTAGAATTACAAGGTTTAAAAATAATGATTTGATTCATGATGTTTATCGACTTGTTTAGGCTTAATGCACTTATTTCCCCCCTAAACTTTTCCTATTTTCCTAACTTGCCCCCTAAAGTTCATTTTGACCACTTTTGCCCCCTAAAATTTTCACCGTTACCCATATTGCCCCCTACCGTTAAAAAAATTTGTCTTGACCAATCAGAACATACCACGTCACCTAATTTTTTTTATTTTCTGGTTTAATATACAAAAAAAATAAAAAAATATATATAAATATAATATTAATAAAAAATATTTAATAAACCCATGTTCCCCAACTACCCTTTCCCCTTCAACTTTCTCCTCTTAAATTTCTCAGCAACCAAATAGAACGTTGATGTACGTTGACTTCCCCAGCTTAAACCCTTCCATCTCTTTGCACAAACTCTCCCATTCCCCACTGGCGAACAGACCCACCAAGATTATCAAAGTTGCCGCCAAGATTATCAAATTTAGGACATTTGCTTAATTTATCGTGTTCCCTTTGCTTGCAATTTTCATCATTGTTGACCCCTAGTGTGGGGAGTGATCCTTGGTTAGGGTTCAAACACAAGAAAAATAATATTAGGCTCAAATGGGGACAACAAATGTTTTTTTTTTTTCATTTTTCTTATTTGTGAAGGGAAATGAAGGAATGCCAAATGTCATTTCACACACAAATACCATCGAAGTGAAGCAGTCTTCTGTTGGTAGATGTTTTAGAGTTATCACTTCATTCAAGGACCCTAACAACAATGTATGAGAGGAAAATTCACTCAATTTGTATATGGGATTTCCCCATTAATCCTGAACACACATTTTATCCCCTATCTCGAGATTAGACTCAAGAATCATTCATACAATCAATAATAGGGACTCTGTAAAGAAGATGTATGCTTGAAAAGAAATCAATGAAGAATGAAAAGAAGGGAACAAAAATGAGAAATGTTTGCCACTTGAAAAAATGCATCTTTAAACAAGTAAATTAACATAGAAGCCCTTACAAAAGATCCCTACTGCTAGCGGGCAAAAGCAAAAGGTTTGGTTCTAAGCATGATCCCAACCGTCTAGAGAAAATTATGCATTATTCTAAGAAAGCATGAATTCCAACCAATCTTGGCTTCATCAACTTCGTGACGAAAATCTAAATGCGTTCGCCATCTTCTTCTCTCTCGAGTCTTCCTCTTCTAATGCCTGCCAATATAAACTCTCCATTCATGAATATGTCTGCAAAACCTTCGGTCGCGTGATTTAACATATAGTCATAGAAGGGACCATTTAGAGTCTTCACAAACATTGGAGTAACCTCATTTTCTAGTAGTGAAGGTTGAACTTGGGCTGCCACATCTCCCCATCTCTGGGCATACTGGCAGAAGCTCTCATTGGGCTTTTGTTCCATATTCTGCAATACAATCCTGCTTGGGCCATATCTGTTACATACTCATACTATTTTAGGAAAGCTTTCGACAGATCTCTCCAAGTGCGTATGTTGACCCTACTCAGTTGAGCATACCATTGGATAGCAGACCCATATAGACTGTCTTGGAAACAATGGATCAGCAACTTCTAATTTTCTAAATATGGAGACATTTTTCGAGAGTACATGGTCAAGTGTGCCAACTGGCATGTATTTCCATTATACTTTTCAAAGTCAGGGGCCTTGAACTTTGGAGGAGCCACCATGTCAGATACTATACTCAAATCTCTAGCATCCATGCCACCATAAATGCTTCCTTCTTGATAAGATTTAATCATTTCCAATAGTTTCTTGCAGCGGCCTTCCCATTTCTTCTCTATCTTTGCCTTGTCAGTTTCTTCATTGAGGTCAGGCACCTCGTGGCTACAAACCCTATTGATATTGTCTTTTAATTCAGTACGGGCAGAAGACTCTATAAAATGGGGGTGAGATCTTGACTTTAGGTGAAGCCACATCCTTTTGCATCCGTGAATGTATGAAAGCCATCTCCGATAAAGTGTTGGTGTCTTCTCTCGCTTCTGGGTCTTTGATCCCAAATATGGATGCGAATTGGCTGACTGTTTTCTGGTGTGATATATCAATTTCTTTCTTCAGATCATCTTCCATTTTCTCAAGCTTATCATGGATGCTCTTCTGATTTACTTTCAGAGTTGTCAATCTTTCCTTAGTGTTCATGGCTCGAGTCGTGTTTGCGCAGGATTTTTCTACTTTAATGAAATTTCCCAAAAAATAATCTTTTCATTATACATGTGTGAATGCAATGATCAAAGACTATTTAATTCAAACAAGAAAAAAACAAATGCATAGAAGCAAATGTATGTATGCAAAAGCATGGATGCAGGCGAAGGGTCATCAATTCTATTAAGGTGTTGCTCTTAGATGTAGCTTCCATTGGATGACGAAGGTCCTACGAATACGTTCCGGTCTGAGCACTCATTTCTTTGATCAACCTTTGAAGCCTTGGTCCTACCTTCCCTATCGGTCTAATGTGGGGAAAAGAAATGTAACTTCTCAACGCCACATGCTTAGCTACATCTTCAATTTAGGATGTGATGCTCTTATCGAACTCGACTCGCTCCTGGGTCCTTTTGACGCTGCCCCTAAGTTGGGTAGACCAAAGATCATCCTATAATTCTACTTGGTTGGACCGTCGAAGTGGTCCTATTGCACTTGCGACTTATGGTATTCTGCTTGGCGTTGATGTAAGTGTACTTCGATTTTCCTCCACGTAATCACTCGACAAATTCTCATTATTTGCGTGTTGTCTTCCTCCTTTAGGTACCTTCCATCCATGGAAAAAGCTTTTTTTGATCGAGCAACATGCTTTAGAATCGACCCCTTCCAAATATAAGATGTATGCAAAAAATAAATATGCCAAAAAAATAAAACACAACTCACACACAAAAAGATTAGTACTCTTTTTAATAAAAAAGAAATAAAACCTAAAAAATCCAAAACAATTCAATTGCATAATAATTCTGGGCAGCCATTCCAACATTCCAGGACATGTCTCTACGGATTATTCCTGCGACTTTGACCAGACTCAACACCCTAGGCTTTCCGCATTGCTCTGTTGAGGTAGGCTCTAGATTCTCAAACTTGGTTTGGTTCTAAAAAGACACCCGAGCTTTCCTTGTTGTCCCTTAGTAAGGGTAGCAAGGCCCTCGACACTCACCCATTACAGGCTCCGAACGAATCGAGTTCAACTCAGGAGGACTCACCACTGATGCCTTTTCGAAGAATCAATATCTTTACGAAGACAAAAGGGAATGAGTCCCGAAGGTACTTGCTAGGCTCATACGAAGAATCAATATTCTTACATGAGCAAAGCGTGTTCCCCCACTTAAATGAACGGGACAAAGCTCGGGTATAGAGCTTGGAATTAAGTCTTAAATGAGTAAAATAGAATTATATTTATTTAAACGGACAAATAAATTAAACCTATTGTGAACTTGAAAATTCCATATTTTTTTAAAAAAAACTTTTTTTTGAAAACCATTTAAAACCAAGTTGTGGCCTCACCCTCTTTTGTTTTTATTTTAAAAACAAAAACATGTCCTTAGTGGAGTCGCCAAGCTGTCGCAACCCTTTTTAGGGGCCTCGACTTTTTGGAAAACTTAAAAAAAACGGAGTCGCTACCAATCTTTTTGAAAAGTGTGATTGGATCACTTTGAAATGGGGTTATTTTAATAAAACATTTTGTTTTAATAAAACAACAGTTTTGGTCTACGAAAACCAGAAAATAGGTTCGAGGGTCGGTTACGCATGGGAAAGGGTTAGCACCCCACGACGCCCAAAACTGGTACCTAATTGATTTTAAAATTGTTTTCAAAACTGGAATTTGCAAGTTCACGAAGGTTCGAATTTATGTCCGTTTAATGAATATCAAACTATTTTAACGACCTTATCGCTCGAGAGATGAACTTTAATCACCGCCAACATTTCTGGCGCTAACCCGTCATTCCCGTTTGATAAGACACCGCACTAAATTAATTTTACTTTTCAAGCAACATGAAAATTCGATGTGTTGAACATTTTTTATTTATTCTAAGTTTGATTATTTTAAAATCCTAAAAAAAGTCTAAGTATTTTATTCCTAATAAAGGGTTTAAGTTTTCTTAAGTGTGTCTTATTTTTTGTGAAGTAAATTTTTCTACAAACACGTTTCTATCTAAGCTTTTAGAACCTAGTCCTATGTTTTGACCTATTTCTAAAGAACAAACAAGAAACTTAAATTTTTCTTTTGTGTTTTAATTTTTATTGTTCCTTAAAAAAACCTTTTATTTCTTTTTTTTTACTTTTAAAACCAAGACCCTTCTTTTGACCCCTTTTACATTTTTAGTTTTTTGTTTATTCTTTTTATTTCTATTTCCAAAAAAATGAGTTTTTCTTTAAAGACTTCAAAGATTATTTTTATTCTTTTTTTCATTTTCAAAAGCTTTACCTAAAAGATAACATAAAAATTTAAAACCTTATTTTTGAAAAGATTTTTCGTTATGGTTTTTTTCAAAACTTTTATTCTCTTAAAACTCTAAACTTCTACATATGGTTATTAAAGCCCCTTTTTTTAAAAATGTTATCTTTATTTTCTTTTTCTTTCTTTTTTGAAAACTTATTATTTATTTTTTCTAAAGCACCCTTTTTTACTTTTTCTAAAAAAAACTTATTTAAATTACTTAACCAACTTTATTATTAAAACTATATTTCAAAAATCTCGTTTATTTTGTCCTACAAATTAAGCCCTTTTTTATTTTTTTTCACCCATGGGTTATTATCCTTTAATTAAACCCTTTGATTTTAGTTTTTTTATTTAAAACAACATTAATTCATTTTATATTCTACATTCTTTTTTTAAAAAACACTTTTAAGGTTCAATTATTTCATTTCTAAAGATCAAAACACCTAAAACAACATTTTTTAAACATGCATGAATTTTAATGATTAAACTAAAAAATTAATCAAAGATTTAGAACAAAAATATTACCGGATCCGTGAAACAATTTTCCAACTTCAACAAACACAACCTAAAAACAAACAGAAAAACCAACACCACACAAGAAAACAAGATTCAACCAAGAACAAATATAGAGTTTGCAAAAAGAAATTTTTAAAGAAAATAGAAGAATTTTATCGGGAAAAAAACGAAGAACTCGTAAGCGATCCTTCTCGAATTGCTTCCCAAATGCCTTCAGAAAATTGCCCCGAACTCGAACTTCACTCCAAAAATTCCAGCAAACTCAAATAATTTTTTAAAGGATTTTTCAGATTTTTTAAGCTTTGTTTTTTGCTCTTCCAAGAGTGTGTTGAACTGTAACCCCTTCGTCCTGGTCTGGACGACTGACCAGTCCGAGTAGGTTACACGGGGAAAACCGAAGTGAAACCCATTAAGGCTCCCATTCGATTAGCAAACCTAGAAAATTTATTTTAACATTATCTTGTCTAGATGCTTTAATAGATCCTATGTGAGATACGACAACGGAAAGACAACGAAACGATGCAAAGCATACAAAACAAGCAATTTAAACAGCCCATTTTAGCCTTTACAACATGCCATATCGATACGCTAGAAGACCGTATCGATACGCCTGGACTTGGTCAACTACCCAAAGTTAACCTAGGGAGACCGTATCGGTACACTGGTTGACCGTACCGATACGCCCTCAACGATTAACTTCTCACGGTCAGACAACAAAGACTGTACCGATACACCCAAGACCCGTACCGATACGCCAAAATCTCGTCAATTTCTCAGATTTCCAGAGAGCTTTTGGCGTATCGATACACCCTCGTGTATCGGTACGCTAATCATAAAAATAAGTCCAAAGTGTAGGACCGTATCGATACAGCCCTTAGGCGTATCGATACGCCCTGCACTGCAGATTGCATTTTGGCTGCAAGACACACCAAGACTCAACTCTAGATGCATTTGACGACTCGATTAGAAACACACCAACTCTCATGCATCACTTAGCAACCAAAACTAAACATACAATACTACTGAACTAAACAAACATGACATCCAACACAAGATAAGCACTTAGGTAGGAAACTTGCATAAAGGCATACATAACTAAACCATTTCATTCAAAGGAAGTAAACACTTACATGAACATTGCATAACATAGATTTCATGCCTTCAACATAAGAACACAAGCATTCATGGAACATGATCATAAGCCTTCACAACACAAGCATTTAGGCAACAATATAAACATGGTTTACAAATCCACATCAAAGGCATTAACATAAAAAACCAACACATATGAGTCTAACAACGCTCATACAAAACACGTAGCATCCCCATTGCTAAACTACCACATTATTTACTAAACCATACTTGAGCAACTACTATAAGCTTGGATGCCCTTTCCTTGCTCCTTGCTAACTCCACGCTAATGATCTGCATTGTCGAAAACGAGAGCATAAGCTAGAAGCTTAGTGAGGGAGCTCTAAAACAAAACAACGACAATGCAGGGTTCAAGCATATCGTCCTTAAGACAATTCAAAAGAAGACATATGCACCAACATAGCAACATGGCTAACATCACAATAATGCATGAACATGTCATCTTACCTCATGTCATGCTTAACAAGATATAACAATTATCTTAACAACAACCACACATGTTCTAGTATATTGGCAACTATTAGTTTACTCGGATATGAGGATAACATCCGTTGGGATTCTCACCCCTAACGTACTCAACAATAACATTACCTTCGGTGGGATTGCACTCATCACCGGTCCTTGCATGGATGGGATTACACTCATCATCACATACCCTACGGATGGGATTCCACTCATCATCACGTAATAATATATAATTTTCGGTGGAATATTACATCTCCGTACTCCTCCTTGATGACTTTATGCCACCAAGGCCACGCGCGAATTTGACTCAACCGTGTGCACACTCATCCTAATGATCGATCATATATACCTAGTAATTAACTAGTGCCAATCATACTATCAAGTCACACCATGATAATCCATCATGCATTTCCACATATCAAACACCACATACATCAATGTACATAACAACATACACAATCAACACATGCTTTACAAGTCTACATCATGCATATTAAGCATAACTCATAAAACACGCAAGAGATTAAGCTACCAACTTAACCTCTACCTTGGATTGGCCTACCAAGCACAATCCAACTCCACAACCATACACTTGAACCAATTTAAAACCATTTTAAATGATTCCACTCACCACACTTCCTTAAGCAAACTGAGAAAAAGCCGAATCAAGCCTCCACACCTTCCAGAATCGTGCCTGAAGCTTCTCCAACGGTTCCCCTTGATTCCAACCAATCAAAAACAACTCATTACTCAACCAAATCATCACAAAACACTGTCACTACTCCAAACTACAACTACAAGCCAATTCCCTACAATTTCAAACCATAAACCAACCCAAGAATCCTCATTTCGTACTCCCCAACAACCCAGTAGAAAACCAATGATTCCAACACTCAAAACACCATTAAACAACTTCAAACAACCCTATAACATTGCTATAACATCAGCCCCACTCTTCAACACTAATCTACCTCCAAAACCCATATTTTCACCCTTTTAAAATACTCATGAAAACCCATTTCGGGATTTTTGATAAAAACCCACCATTTTAAGTTATAATGTACCTTAGGGCAAGATTAGATCATATCTTAACTCTACAAATCAAAAACAAATCGATAAGCCATTAAAGTTTCATCCTTTTCTTCAAAACTTTGAAAACTTGAAAATCTCAACAATGATGTTTTCCAAAAACTAAAACCATGAATGTGTTCGGAATAGAGAGGAGAAGTCAAAAACGTGCTTACCTCATTGAAATCACTTGAAATGGTGAAGGAAATGAATGGAATATTGACAAAGGGGTTTGGGGAGGTTTTGACGTGAAATAGTACCAAGGAGGAAGATGAGCACTTTTGAAATAAAACCACTTTTCATCATCTTTTACTTTTAATTTGAAAAGTACCTTTTTGCCCTCATTTAAAAATCACACTTTTTCCATTAGTGAAAATCAAGCCCAATTGAATTTTTAAAGCAAAGCTCATTTAATTAAAACGAACCCAACGGCTCGAACCCGACTCACACACTCATCTCCCGACCCCAAAACCTAGGTGTTACAACTCTCCCCCACTTAAGGAATTTCGTCCTCAAAATTACCTGACTGAAAGAGATAAGGAAACCACCCTTCTATATCCTCCTTTCTCTCCCATGTGGCCTCGTCCACCCCTCGACGTTGCCACCTCACTTTGACCAACTCAATCGATCTACCACACAACACTTTGTTGTCTGAAGCTAAGATCTCCACTTGTTACTCATCAAACGTCAAATCCGGATTCAATTCAATCTCTTTTACATGCATAACATGCGATGGATCTGATCTATACTTACGAAGCATCGAAACATTGAACACATCGGAATCTTCTCTAGCTCGGATGGCAACCGTAACTGATAAGCAACCGGACCGACTCGCCTCACAATCTCATACGGCCTAATGTACCTCGGACTTAACTTCCCTTTTCTGCCAAATCTCATAACTTTCTTCCACGGAGAGACTTTCAAGATCACTCTATCCCTCACGGAATACTCAACTTCCTTCCTCTTCAAGTCGGCATAGGACTTATGTCTATCCGAAGCTGCCTTCAAACGATCACAAATCAATTTCACCTTTTCGGTAGTCCCCTTAAGCAAATCCGGCATCGGTAACAACTTCTGACCTGCTTCGGCCCAACAAATCGGAGTTCTACATTTTCTACCATACAAGTCCTCATACGAAGCCATCTGAATGCTCAACTAAAAACTGTTATTATAAGCGAACTCGACTAAAGGCAAGTGCTTCTCCCAAGTACCCTGAAAATTAATGATGCAACAACGCAACATATCCTCTAAAATCTCTATAACCCTCTCTGACTGACCATATGGCTAAGGATGACATGACGTGCTGGAATTCAATCGGGTACCCAAAGCTGTATGCAGACACTCCCAAAATTGGGCTATAAATCTCGGACCTCTATCAGACACAATCGACTTCGGCACACCATGCAGTCTCACAATCTTACCGGTGTACAAATCGACCAATCTATCTAATGAGTAAGTCGTATTAACATCTAAGAAGTGAGCACATTTCGTGAAACGGTCAACCATAACCCAAACTGAGTTCTTCTTCGTAGGAGTCAAAGGCTAACCCGAAACAAAATCTATGGTGATATTTTCCCACTTCCATTATGGAATTCTCAACGGTTGCAACAACCCTGAAGGAACCTGATGTTCTGCCTTCACTCTCTAACATACCATACACTTACTCACAAAATCGGCTACGTCTCTCTTCAAGCCAACCCAAAAGTACTCATTCTTCAAGTCACAGTACATCTTCGTACTACCGGGATGCATAGCAAATGGGCTACTGTGTGATTCGATCAAGATCGTACGTCTCAAATCACTCTTATCCGGCACAACTACTCTATCTCTGAAACATAAGACCCCATCAACACTGAAATTGTAGTTTGATGGTCTACCCTCGGCTATGTCTTGCACGTGAGGTGCCAAAGATCTATCTAAGAGCTGTTTCTCTCTAATCGTCTGGCCTAAAGTAGGTCTAACCTAAAGCTCGGCCACCAAACCACCATCTCCGAACAAGCTCAAACTAGAAAACATAGCTCTCAACTCAACAGCTACCTTCCTACTCAAGGCATCTGCCACTACATTGGCCTTACCCGGATGGTATTCAATCGTAAGATCATAGTCCTTCAACAACTCTAGCCACCTACGCTGTCTAAGGTTCAACTCTCGTTGTCTCATGATATACTTCAGGCTCTTGTGGTCCGCGTACACTGTGCATTTCTCACCATACAATTAATGTCTCCAGATCTTCAAGGCAAACACAACTGCGGCTAGCTCTATGTCGTGTGTCGGATAGTTACGCTCATGAGTCTTCAACTGTCTTGAGGAATAAGCCACCACTCTTCTGTCTTACATGAGAACACAACCTAACCCTACATAAGAAGCATCACTGTAAATCACATAGTCCTTCCCCGACTCTGGCTGAATCAAAATCGGTGCATTGGTCAAAGCTTATTTCAATTTCTCAAAGGCTTGTTGTCTCGCATCTGACCACTCAAACTGAATGTTCTTCTGAAGCAACTTCGTCAAAGGAGCGGCTATCTTCGAGAAACCTTCCCCAAACCTCCAATAGTATCCGGCTAAGCCTAGGAAACAACGAATCTCTGTCACGGACTTCGGTTGCTTCCACTCAATGATGGCCTCTATCTTCCTCGGATCAACTCTAATACCCTCGGCTGACACTACATGTCCTAGGAAGACTACTTCTCGGATCCAAAACTCGCATTTACTCAACTTTACATACAACTGGTTGTCTAGCAAAGTCTGCAAAACTAACCTCAAGTGTCGGTCATGATCTTCCTTGGTACGCGAATACACCAAAATGTCATCTATGAAGACTACCACGAACTGGTCTAAGTACTGATAGAAAATCCTATTCATCATGTCCATGAAAGCAACCGGTGCATTTGTCAACCCAAACGACATAACTAAGAACTCATAGTGACCATATCTAGTCCTAAAAGTGGTCTTCGGTACATCAACCTCTTTTACCTTCAACTGGTAATAACCGGATCTCAAGTCAATCTTCGAAAAGACTGATGCCCCCTCTCAACTGGTCAAAAAAATCATCTATACGCGGCAAATGATAGTTGTTCTTCACGGTCAACTGATTCAACTGTCTGTAATCAATGCACATTCTCATACTTCCGTCTTTCTTCTTCACAAACAAAACTGGAGCGCCCCAAGGCGAAGAACTCAAACATATAAAGCCTCTATCTGATAACTCTTGCAACCGAGTCTTCAACTCTTTCAATTCTTTCGGTGTCATACGGTACAGAGCAATCAAAACAGGAGCTGAATCTGAATAGGTCTCTATCGCAAACTCTACCTCTCTATCAGGCAGTAAACCCGACAATTCTTCTGGAAACATACTCGAAAAATCGCACACTATTATGATATCTTGAGGTCTAACTTCACTCATGTTCAGATTCATCACGCATGCCAAGTACGCCTCACATCCCAACTCAACTAACCTCTGAGCCTCTAAAGCTGAAACAACATTCGATAAGAACTTCACGTTCTCACCTACTACCACAATCTCATAATCATCCGCAAGCTTCAAGAAAACCCTCTTAGTCTCAAAATCTATCATAGCTCTATGTTCTGTACGCCAGTCCATACCCAGAATTACATCAAAGCCATAAAACGATAACTCCATCATATCTACTAGAAACACATGCCCCTGAACCATCAACGGACACCTTCTGTACATTTTCCTAACCACTACTGTAACCCCAAAGGAACTAGTAACACTAACACCTACCTCTAGTACTTCACAAGGTAAATTCAACATCTTTGCATGCTCACTCAAAATATAAGAATGCGTAGACCCGGAGTCAATCAAAGAAAGAAAACTCAAAGACTGTATCGAGAAGTTACCTGCAATCACATCCGTGTCGTTCTACCCCTCACGCTGAGCGTAAACCCTAGCCTAACCTCCGCTCTCTGGCTGGACTGCAACTACATGCGCTATGTTCCTCTAGCCTAACCCATCATTTCTCGGTTGGAAGTTACCTCGACCGCGCCCACGGCCTCTCTGATAATAAACAGCTCTACCAGGAGCCGGAACCTGAACTGGTGCATACCCAGCATAATGTGGACAATCACGCCTAATGTGATCTCTAGCTCCATAGTTCCAACACGAGTGATAGTTCTCCCAACACTCACCAGTGTGATTCCTCCCACACTGAGCACACTCGGGCAAACGCCCACCAGCTCTCTGGCCCTGATAGCCCCTATCGTGGTTACCACCACCACGTCTATGGTCATAGTGATGCCTATTGTCTCGATGCCTCTTGGCATCACCTCTAACAAAGTCGCCATACCTCTTTCCGGAACTAGAACCACCAGAACGTTTGGTCAAACCCAAACTGTGCTCTATGTCCTTGGCCCTAGCGACCAAGACATCAAAATCTGTGTAGTCAGTAGCCAAGGCATACCTCTTTATCTCTTCACTCAACCCGTAACGGAAGCGGTCACAACGTTCCCTCTCAGTAGGAACTAGCTCAGATGCATACTGACTCAACCTGACGAACCGTATCTCATACTCGGTCACTATCAAGTTACCCCTGAAGCAATGCCATAAATTCTCTCTTCTTCTCATCGAGATAACGGGGACCCAAATACTTCTTGCGGAAAGCTGACTCAAAGAACTCACAAGTTATCTCGGCCTCTGGCATGCCCGTAGTAATGGTGACCCACCAAGTGTAGGCATCACCCTGAAGCAACGAAACAACACACCCAAGCCTACGTGCCCCCAGTACAACCCATCTGTGACAGAATACGGACAATCTTGTCAAACCAAGTCTCGGATCTCTCGGGTGCCAACCCTCGGAACTCTTCGGCTCCCAAAATGCGAAGCCTCTCTAGTGGCAAACCGGTGCCCTCACCATGAGGTTGTGCCACTGCCTGACCCCCAGCCACTGCTGCCTGAAAAGCTCCGGCTACCGCCTGAACTAGAGGAGCTAAATCTATTCTGGCCGGTCCTTAGCCAACCTGAGGTCCTACACCCTCGGCTCTCGCCTCACCTCCCTTTTGACGAGGAGGAGAAGGAGGAGGTGGAGGAGCCTGTGCCTCAACATCTGGCTCAACTCTCGGAGCTGCTGCTCGTGGTTCCGGGTGAACCATCCTAGGCCTCTCTCTAGGTCTCATCTCACTGCTAGCAAGATAACAACTACAACAAACAAACACATAAAGATTAAGTTAGCAAAGGAAAGGGTCCAACGTGCTCAAGTATATTCCTTTACAAAATCTTTTCAAATAAGTAATAGTAGCAATGGGAACTCGACACTACGCCTCAACACCACCTTCATGCTAACACATGCTTTCAAACACCGTACTAGCAAGCAAACATCAAGCATGAATGGCAAAACATTCACCGAGGCATAGAAACAACATAACACTTCAAACGTACCTCACTTACCTACCCAAGGTCTCGGAAACCTAAGGCTCTGATACCAACAAATGTAACCCTCTCGTCCCGGTCTGGACGACTAACCAGTCCGAGCAGGTTACACAGGGAAAACCTAAGTGAAACCCGTTAAGGCTCCCTTTTGATTAGCAACCCTAGAAAATTTCTTTTAACATTATATTGTCTAGATGGTTTAATAGATCCTATGTGAGATACGACAGTGAAAAGACAACAAAACGATGCAAAGCATACAAAACAAGCAATTTAAACAACCCATTTTAGCCTTTACAACAAGTTGTATCGATACGCTAGAAGACCATATCGATACGCCTTGACTTGGTCAACTACCCAAAGTCAACCTAGGGAGACCGTATCGGTACACTGGTTATCCGTACCAATACGCCCTCAACGGTCTACTTCTCACGGTCAAACAAAAAAGATCGTACCGATACACCCAAGACACGTACCGATACGGCAAAATCTCGTCAATTTCTCAGATTTCCAGAGAGCTTTTGGCATATCGATACACCCTCGTGTATCGGTACGCTAAGCCTAAAATGAAGTCCAAAGTGTAGGACCGTATCGATACAGCTTTTAGGCGTACCGATACGCCCTGCACTGCAGATTGCATTTTGGCTGCAAGACACACCAAGACTCAACTCTAGATGCATTTGATGACTCGACTAGCAACACACCAACTCTCATACATCACTTAGCAACCAAAACTAAACATACGATACTACTTAACCAAACAAACATGGCATCCAACACAAGATAAGCACTTAGGTAGGAAACTTGCATAAAGGCATAAATAACTAAACCATTTCATTCAAAGGAAGTAAACACTTACATAAACATTGCATAACATAGATTTCATGCCTTCAACATAAGAACATAAGTATTCATGGAACATGGTCATAAGCCTTCACAACACAAGCATTTAGGCAACAACATAAACATGGTTCCCAAATGTAGAGTTTGCAAAAAGAAATTTTTAAAGAAAATAGAAGAATTTTATCGGGAAAAAAACGAAGAACTCGTAAGCGATCCTTCTCGAATTGCTTCTCAAATGCCTTCAGAAAATTGCCCCGAACTCGAACTTCACTCCAAAAATTCCAGCAAACTCAAATAATTTTTTAAAGGATTTTTCAGATTTTTTAAGCTTTGTTTTTTGCTCTTCCAAGAGTGTGTTGAACTGTAACCCCTTCGTCCTGGTCTGGACGACTGACCAGTCCGAGTAGGTTACACGGGGAAAACCGAAGTGAAACCCATTAAGGCTCCCATTCGATTAGCAAACCTAGAAAATTTATTTTAACATTATCTTGTCTAGATGCTTTAATAGATCCTATGTGAGATACGACAACGGAAAGACAACGAAACGATGCAAAGCATACAAAACAAGCAATTTAAACAGCCCATTTTAGCCTTTACAACATGCCATATCGATACGCTAGAAGACCGTATCGATACGCCTGGACTTGGTCAACTACCCAAAGTTAACCTAGGGAGACCGTATCGGTACACTGGTTGACCGTACCGATACGCCCTCAACGATTAACTTCTCACGGTCAGACAACAAAGACCGTACCGATACACCCAAGACCCGTACTGATACGCCAAAATCTCGTCAATTTCTCAGATTTCCAGAGAGCTTTTGGCGTATCGATACACCCTCGTGTATCGGTACGCTAATCATAAAAATAAGTCCAAAGTGTAGGACCGTATCGATACAGCCCTTAGGCGTATCGATACGCCCTGCACTGCAGATTGCATTTTGGCTGCAAGACACACCAAGACTTAACTCTAGATGCATTTGACGACTCGATTAGAAACACACCAACTCTCATGCATCACTTAGCAACCAAAACTAAACATACAATACTACTGAACTAAACAAACATGACATCCAACACAAGATAAGCACTTAGGTAGGAAACTTGCATAAAGGCATACATAACTAAACCATTTCATTCAAAGGAAGTAAACACTTACATGAACATTGCATAACATAGATTTCATGCCTTCAACATAAGAACACAAGCATTCATGGAACATGATCATAAGCCTTCACAACACAAGCATTTAGGCAACAATATAAACATGGTTTACAAATCCACATCAAAGGCATTAACATAAAAAACCAACACATATGAGTCTAACAACGCTCATACAAAACACGTAGCATCCCCATTGCTAAACTACCACATTATTTACTAAACCATACTTGAGCAACTACTATAAGCTTGGATGCCCTTTCCTTGCTCCTTGCTAACTCCACGCTAATGATCTGCATTGTCGAAAACGAGAGCATAAGCTAGAAGCTTAGTGAGGGAGCTCTAAAACAAAACAACGACAATGCAGGGTTCAAGCATATCGTCCTTAAGACAATTCAAAAGAAGACATATGCACCAACATAGCAACATGGCTAACATCACAATAATGCATGAACATGTCATCTTACCTCATGTCATGCTTAACAAGATATAACAATTATCTTAACAACAACCACACATGTTCTAGTATATTGGCAACTATTAGTTTACTCGGATATGAGGATAACATCCGTTGGGATTCTCACCCCTAACGTACTCAACAATAACATTACCTTCGGTGGGATTGCACTCATCACCGGTCCTTGCATGGATGGGATTACACTCATCATCACATACCCTACGGATGGGATTCCACTCATCATCACGTAATAATATATAATTTTCGGTGGAATATTACATCTCCGTACTCCTCCTTGATGACTTTATGCCACCAAGGCCACGCGCGAATTTGACTCAACCGTGTGCACACTCATCCTAATGATCGATCATATATACCTAGTAATTAACTAGTGCCAATCATACTATCAAGTCACACCATGATAATCCATCATGCATTTCCACATATCAAACACCACATACATCAATGTACATAACAACATACACAATCAACACATGCTTTACAAGTCTACATCATGCATATTAAGCATAACTCATAAAACACGCAAGAGATTAAGCTACCAACTTAACCTCTACCTTGGATTGGCCTACCAAGCACAATCCAACTCCATAACCATACACTTGAACCAATTTCAAACCATTTTAAATGATTCCACTCACCACACTTTCTTAAGCAAACTGAGAAAAAGCCGAATCAAGCCTCCACACCTTTCAGAATCATGCCCGAAGCTTCTCCAACGGTTCCCCTTGATTCTAACCAATCAAAAACAACTCATTACTCAACCAAATCATCACAAAACATTGTCACTACTCCAAACTACAACCACAAGCCAATTCCCTACAATTTCAAACCATAAATCAACCCAAGAATCCTTATTTTTGCACTCCCCAACAACCCAGCCGAAAACCAATGATTCCAACACTCAAAACACCATTAAACACCTTCAAACAACCCTCTAACATTGCTATAACATCAGCCCCACTCTCCAACACTAATCTACCTCAAAATCCTATATTTTCACCCTTTTAAAATACCCATGAAAACCCATTTCGGAATTTTTATTTGAACTTTGAATTAGGAATTCCGGGTACAAATATACAAATACAAGTGGTCTTTAACCACACATACATGTGATTATATATGTATTACCTTAATGTAATACGATAAAGAAGAAAAAAACCCACTTTTTTAAGTTATAATGTACCTTAGGGCAAGATTAGATCATATCTTAACTCTACAAATCAAAAACAAATCGATAAGCCATTAAAGTTTCATCCTTTTCTTCAAAACTTTGAAAACTTGAAAATATCAACAATGGTGTTTTCCAAAAACTAAAACCATGAATGTGTTCGGAATAGAGAGGAGAAGTCAAAAATGTGCTTACCTCGTTGAAATCACTTGAAATGATGAAGGAAATGAATGGAATAGTGACAAAGGAGTTTGGCGAGGTTTTGACGTGAAAGAGGACCAAGGAGGAAGATGAGCACTTTTGAAATAAAACCCACTTTTCATCATCTTTTACTTTTAATTTAAAATGTACCTTTTTGCCCTCATTTAAAAATTACACTTTTGCCATTAGTGAAAATCAAGCCCACTTGAATTTTTAAAGCAAAGCCCATTTAATTAAAACGAGCCCAACGACTCGAACCCGACTCACATACTCAACTCCTGACCCCAAAACCCGGGTGTTACATGAACAATGGGGTTTAGGGAGTTTTTATACTTGAATTTCATATTGCAAATAAAGCCAAATCGGGATTTAATCTCCAAATTGGAGCCTAAATCAGACAAGAAGCATGATCCTCAGTAAACCCCCTCCCCCAAGAAATCATCCGATTTGATTCAAAAACGTAGTCAAATTTCTCCATTGATTCGAGCCCTAATTTAAACCCCTCTTCACTATTTTTTGCAGATTCTGGTCAGCTATGCTAGACGGCGGCGAGCGGCGTTGGTGTCGTTGGGTCGGCGACGACGAGATGTGTTAACTGACACCAACAACGACGGCAGCCGTGGCCGTTGGACGATGAAATGCTGTGGGCAGTGGCGCGAGGCTGGGGTTTTGGGGGAACCAGTACGCGCGCGTGTTCACGTGTGTGACGTGCGCTGGTTCCTTTTTTTGCTGTTTTTTTTTTTCATTTATTATTTTTTTGCTATCATTTTTATTTCCCTTTTTTTCTACATTTATTATTATTTTTTATTTTTTATTATTTTTACTCAAATGAGTTTTTTAAAGGTGGGCTTTTGCATTTCAAGGTGTGCTTATTATTTGTTTTTTTAAATAGGTTTTAAAAAATGAGCCCTTTGGGATGAGCTTTTTTGAGTTCTTTTATTTTAGAAGGGGTCTTTATTATTTTAAGAAAAATAGTTTTTTTAATTATTTGATAATGGTGGGTGAACATCTAGTGACAACAACTGCTAAAATTCATCAATTTTCTCGATGCGGACCACTTGTAGCACTCTCGATGCAATCTAGAACCCTCAAATCAAGGCGTCGCTGCGTCACGTTACCTCCAAGAGATCCCGCTTAAGTCCATATGCCACGTCCCTACAAAATCCGGCACAATGGTGCCCTCCGAATTCCTAAACATTTTATTTTATTATGTTTCTTTTAATTATTGAATATTTATTTTTATTAAACCGCTAAACGTTTAATTTTTTTATACAATTCGAAAAAGTTCTATTTTAAAAATTGTATAAAACCTTAAATCATTGAGCCTACGCGATGAGGTAATCCTCTTCTTTTTTTAAAAAAATATTTATGGTTATATGTAGGATTAAACTAGGATTTAATGTTGAGGAGCAAACGTATAAAATTCTATGGGAAGACTTATAAATTTTAGGGGATTAAAATATATTTTTAATAAAAACATATATCAATTTTTTTAAAAATTTATAAATCATATACAAAATTTAAATTTCTAAAGAAAACGACCACTCCCACTCCCACTCCCACTCCCACTCCCACGGCCCTGCCCATCCTGGATTCGCAATTTCATGTGGAAAAAGAAGTTATCATAGGTTGGCTGGTAAAGATTTTGTCGCATTGCATGTAATAAATGTTTTCACTATATTATTTAATTCTTCAAATAGAAAGGCAATCATAAGTACTATTTGATTATGATTGTCTTCTTTTGGTAAAATTTAAAAATGGTCACTGAATTTTTTTAAAACAATCAAATTGTTGGGATGTGTGGGGCTCGATTCGATCAACCAATTATACTCACCAAGTGATGGAGAGGTGGATATTTGGGTGGAAGGGTTGTGGAAGCTAGAATGTAAAATTGACACAATGATTTATAGTGGTTCGGCCTTCTAACAAGCACCTACATCCACTACCTTAGCTCCCCACTAAGGATTTCACAATCAATCCACTAATTGATTCGTCCCCTTTTCTAGGATTAGGAGGAAACCCTTACAACCGATCAAGCTTCTACCCAAAGCCTTGATCAAAACCCTCTTTACAAAGAGACAAAGAAAGCAAACTTAAAACCCTCTAATAGGTGTTTGTTTGCACAATTAAGCACTCACCCAAAACCTAAAACACTTGAGCAAATTTGACAATTTTGGCTCACTAGTGTTTGTCTATACAAGAAATGACAAATTAGGCACTAAGACAATTTCTTGATCATTTGATGTTTGACAATATGAGCATTAGGCTTCTCTTGATGCTTGGAGGTCCCTTTTATACTCCCAATTGAGTTTATAGCCGTTTAGGACCGTTGGGGTTGAAATAGAGTCGTTGGAGCCTTTAATTCCCTCCATAAATGCAGTTCTGCAGCTCCCCGTTTCGAAACGCTCGAAGCCGTTTCGAAACACTCTTAATGTAGAAAGAGCCGTTGCAGTCTGTCAGGGTACCCGTTTCGGAACACCCCCTTGCCGTTTCGGAACGCGTATCGAAACGCCCTTAGTCCGTATCGAAACGACCTGCATTTAAAAGTTAGTTGGGAAAGAGCCGTTGGGGTTTATGACCGTTGTGGTCAGTGCCACGTGGGCGTATCGAAACGGCCTAGCCCGTTTCGAAACGCTGGGCAAAAATCCTGTCCATAGAGAGCCCGTTTCGAAACAAGTTTCGAAACGTTTTGGCTACTGGAGGCACCTGTTTCGAAACGCCCTAAGGTGTTTCGAAACACCTGGACAGTTTTGTTAAGATGGGCTTGAAAAACATGAAAAACCCTTTTTAAAATCTTCCCTAAACATAATTTCAAGTTGTTTGGACTTTGTAAATGTTTTAAATACTTTTTAGATTAGTCCAAATCATTTTTCAAATATTATATCAAAACATTAGTTCTACACAAATCGATAACTAAACTTTTAAATATTAAAAAATAACAATTAAATTTATGTTTTGTGACAAAATGATAATTCGATCGTTAAAAGCCGTTAATGGGTAATGTTTGTAATTATAAAAAATTGGATAATTACACATTTAGTCATTTATATTTATAGATTCAATCAATTTAGTCCTAATTAAAAGAGGGTAAACTACACCACATACCACTCAACTATGGCCCCTAACTCGAAAATGCCACCGAACATTAAAAAAGTTTAAAACTAACACTGAATTTTATTATGTGAATTGAAAATGTCACTGCGCCGTTAACTCTTAACATTCCGATAAGCCAAAACGACGTCATTTTTTTGTGGTTACTTTGAAGCCTGATTCAGCCAAAACGACATTATTTTGCTGGAGGAAAACATATTACAACCATGCGCTTAGGGGTTTTGAACCCAAGACCTTTAGAAAAAAAAGCTAAGTCTTAACCACTGAACCAACATAATATTATATAATATTTTACCACAAATATTATATATATTTCAAACTACTTGAGATTAATTCAAATTATTTTATGAAATAAATAATAATATAAATAATATTAATATATTAATATTATAAAATATATTATTTTTGTATATAAAAATATATAAAAATCAAAGTGTATTATTTTTATTTTTATATAATATAAATATATTATTTAAAAACCCCCAAAATATTCATAAAAAATAATATGTTTTTATTATAAATATTATATAAAAACTCTATACCCTAAATCCTAAACCTTAAATTACAAAGCTGTAACACCCGGGTTTGGGGTCGGGTGAAATTAAAATATTATGTTGGGCCTCGTATTTTCAAAACAAGTAAATTTATGTTGGGCTTGTGTAGAATTAAACCCAATGGCCATGGATTTTACACTATTGTAATAATCCATGTTCATTAAGGGTATGAAGGTCTTTGGCTTTTAAAAATAAAACAAAATAATAAAAGTGCCTTTTCATCATCTTCTTCCCCCTTCTCTTTCCAATTTCCACGACAAGTTCTTCCTCCTCCTCAAGGTTACTATTCCATCACCATACTCTCTCATCTTTGAAGGTTTTTGAAAGGTAAACATGTTTTTGACTTGTCTTCACTTTCCTCTACATGTTTGTACCTTTAGATTTCATTAAAACCCATTGTTTTGAGTTTTGAGTTTTTCAAGTTCAAAGTTAAAAATCTAAACTTTAATGTCCAACATATGTGATTTTTACTTGGTTTTATATTGATTCACGGATTTGGGGTTTTATTGAGGTTTTAGGGAGTTCAAAGGTTGGTTTTTAGGGCTGTTTTGTGTTAGAAATTGTTGGCTTATGGTTGGCTGATGTTTAAGGGTTGTTTTGGAAGCTTTTAGGTGTGTTAAAAGTGTTGGAATCAATGGTTTTTGGCTGTGCTATAGGGCTGCTCGAAAATGGTGTTTTGAGAGTGTTTTGGGTTGAGTATTAGCTTGAATTTGTGTTCCGAGTTTGCTACAGTGATTTGCGAACTGAAACGTGGTTGTTTTGATTGTGTTAGATTGTTTAGAAGCAAGAAATTGTGTTGGTGAAGCCCCGAAAACGAATTCAGATAGCTTGGTGGATTGATCGGCTAGAGTTGTTGAGCTTGGAGTAGTCGGTGAGTGGTTAATGATTTCAACTTGGTTTAAATGGGTTCCAAACATTTTGGTTCGAGCATGTTGACCTAGGTTGGGCTTGGTAAACCCACCTAGAGTTGGGATTAGATTGGTAGTCTAATCTCAAGCTTTAGCTAGAGACCTATGGTTGAACTTGAGCATTGTGTGGTTATGCCTCTTGATATATATTTATATGATTTATGTTGTTATGTATATTGTGATATACATGTGTGTTGAGGCATGATGTTGTTGATGCATTGTGATATGCATGTGGTTGTGGAATGTGGTTGTGCATGATGTTAAATCATGGTGAGTACGTGCTAAGCATGAAAATTGGTAAGAAAGTTGTGAGGTTGATCTATGAAATGTGTTAGTATTGGCACTAGTATGCTTGGGTACAAATGATCGATTATTAGGATGTTAGTGTGCACAAGAGTGTCGAAATGCGCGCGTGGTCTTGGTGATGGTAGTCATCAAGATGGAGTACGAGTACGCCCGGAAATCTTCTTTTATATTATAGTCGGTGATGAGTGGAATCCCATCGACGGGGCATGAGGATGAGTGAAATCCTCTCCGCGAGAAACGGTGATGAGTGTAATCCCACCGTAAGGTAGTGGTTGTGTTGTTGGATGTGAGTTCCAACGGTTATTATCCGCGTATTCGGGTCATAGCTAGGTGCCAATACGTACTACCAAATGTGTTTCCGTATGGTTGTGTTTATGGACATGTTGAGCATGGCATGATATTTGGCATTATGTTCATGCATCATATATATTTGACTCTTGTGGCTTTGAAGGTAAGAAAACATGCATTTATTCCTTGGTTTGTTGTTCGTGCTTGGACCCTGCATTGTCGAGGTTTGTTTTATGAGCTTACCCTCACTAAGCTTTATGCTTACGCTCTCTTTTGTTCGACAATGCAGATATGTAGTTTGTGGCTTGCTTGTGCAAGGAGAGGGCATCCAAGTGTGCTAGTTGTGCTATCTTAGCTTTCAAGTATGAATTTTTAAGTTATGGATGTAATGGATGAGCAATGTGATTTATGTTGTTGTTTTGTGTAGGAGCTTGTTTAGACCCCTTGATATGTTGATGTTATGGTGTGGCTTGTTGATGTCATGTTTTGGATTGTAAACCATGTTTATGTTGCATGTATTAAATGCTCATTTGTTTTGTTTCTAAGGCATGAAACCTTAAAAATGCAATATATGTCTCTTTTATGTTGAATGCTTGACCCTTATGAAATGATGCCATTATCATGTATCTTTGTTTGTTTTGAGCATGTATGTAATAGGGTGTATGCCTCTAGAGTGTGTGTGCATGTTGAGTTTGCTTCTTGAAGCCGTTGGGGGCGTTTGGGATCGTTTAGAGATGATTAAAGCTGGTTTTTGAAACTCACAGGCTGCAGGTGTTTCGGAACGGTTCAGGCTTTTTCGGAACGGGTGTGGTTCCAGGGACACCCGTATCGGAACGCGTTCCGGTACGGTTTGGCTACTGTGAGCCCCTGTTCTGATACGAGTCTCGAAATGCTTTGGCTACTGTGAGTGCCTGTTCTGGAACGTGTTTCAGAACGTCTAGGCGAAATGGACCCTTTCTATGAAATGGGGTGGATGCGTTTCAGTACGGGTGGTTGGCTTTGTGAACTGGGGCCCGTGTTTCGAAACGAGGTGGATGCGTTTCGAAACACATGCCTAAAATATGGGTTTTTGACATCTCTAAGGGTTCTCAAGGGTTGGGCTTAGGCCCTGTTTGTTGTTAGTCTTCTTGTGAGTCTTGCTTTCCGCTGTCGCTTCACACATAGGTTTAATTAGATCCATCTAGACAAAATAATAAATGAAAAAGTTTTCTCGGGTTGTTAACCGAAGTGGAGCCTTAACGGGTTTCGCCTTGGTTATCCCCGTGTGACCCGCTCGGACCGGTCAGTCGCCCGGACCGGGACGAGGGGGTTACACTTGTTGGTATGAGAGCCCGAGGTTTCCGAGACCTCGAGCAGGTAAGTGAGGTAAGTTAAATTCTTGTATTGAAATTGCTCGGTGTTTGCTTGATTGATTGTGTATGTATGTTGTTTGAAGAATGTTGAGTAGAGTCCCACTGCTTCTATTACATTGGAAAAAGGATTTTTAAGTGAGGGAAACATACTTGAGCCACTTGGACCCTATTTTTGTATGTTGTTGTTGCTGCTGTAGTTGTTATCTGTGAGCGGTTATGTCGAGGTCTAGAGGTAGACCGAGGTTGGATCGCTAGGAACCCCGTGTTGCGGCTCCTGCTAATGAGCCGATGGTTGGAGTAGAGGCTCCTGTGGAAGAGCCTACTGTTGGAGTCCGAGCTCCTCCACCACCACCTCTTCAGCCTGATGTGGAATGCGAGGCTAGAGCAGAGGGAGCGGGACCTCAGGTTGGCTAGAGAGTCTATGGTCCCGCGGGTATAGATATGGCTCCGCTAGTGCAAGCTATAGCGAGAGCGTTTCAGGCTGCAGTTGCCTGAGCTTAGAGTTGTGGCTAGAGAAGACAGTCCGTATTTTGGCTCAGATGGGATGTGTTGGGGCTCGTAAGTTGGGCTGTGTTGTTTCGTTACTTAAGGGTGATTGATAAGTATTTATTTTGGTTATGCTTTTAGTCCTTATTTTGATTGAATATAAGTTTGAAGGACTTAAGTGGGCTGTTTTTATGTTGTTTTCATGCAGGTTACGTAATGCTGGAAATAAGCTGGAATGTTACAGAAAATACTGGAGTCGTGGCCAGATTCATGGGCATGAACCATGGCATGAATGCTGACTGGGCGCCACGTCAACACCTTCTAGAAGCTGACGTCAGCAACGCATATAGCTTATCAAGCCACTTATCAGATAGCTTATCACCAGATTTTTTAAATTTTAAACTTTGGATAATTATTTTGTTTAATTTTAATTATCATTTTAGGTTTTACCTAGGTTATTTTGAAACACTATAAATACCCCTCTTTGGGGTAAGTATTGTCATCATTCAATTAGCAATTAAACATCATTTCTTCTTCTCTTGGAAATTCTTCTCTTTTTAGTTTTTCTTAAAGTTCTTTTCTTTTAATTATTTCCTAAATGTCGAGCATGATTAATTTGATAACCATGCTCGGCTAGATCTTTTTAAGCTGAAAGCTTTAGCAATGACGCGTTCTCAAGGCGAGGTTTGAAACTATGCTTCAAACATTTCGAAAACTTCTCTCAATTTCTTCAAACTATTTTCTAAATCAAAATGATTTTTCTTAAAAACCTAAAGATTGACTTTGGAGAAAAACAATTGTTTTGATCTATCAAGTGGGAGGGAGGATCGGTTATTGAAACAAATCCGACTTCCAAGGAACACACTTAGTAAATAGATTACTAAGTAAAATTGAGATCGAATCATTTTTTATAGAAATGACTTTTCGAGTTGGATACGAGCTTAAGTAATTTGTTTTCTCAAACATTGAGTTGGATTAGACAAATTATCAAAACTGAAACCAAAAATTGATTTTGGAAATTCAGTTTACAAACAAAAACTCAAGGATTGACCTTGAAGTAATTTTTCCAACAATTTTTCAAAATAAAAATCTTTACCAAGGAACCAAGTAGAACAAGTCAACGCGGAAGCCCGAGGCTAATAATCTCATATTTGCTTTAAACTATTTCAAAAGCTTTCTTTTACTTCCTTAGACAATTACATTTCATTACAACAAACCCCCCCACCTAAATCACCTCAACATAGCTTCATCGATAACTCTTGGTTCAGAAACTACAAAGCGCAACAAGGAAAGTTCTATGTCCCTGTGGGTTCGACTCCTACTTCTCTATATACACTTAATTTAATTCCTTTATTTATTTTATTATTCGGAAGAAGGAAATTATTCTTGACACGTTACGACGCGTGTCAAAATTGGCGTTGTTGCCGGGGACTACGACAACTTTTACTGTTTGTTTTTGATTGTTTATGACAAGGAGAAATCCGGAAGAACAGGTTAAATACATCCCAAAAATCAAAGCCAAATGGGAAACAACGAACAGACGATCCATCAGCTGATCAGGGCAACAAAGGACAACCAGCCCTTGTGCATAACCTTTCCGAATGGTGAAACGTCGTTCCAACTAAAAACGGGCTTGATTCATCTACTACCAACCTTCCACGGTTTGCCCAACGAAAACCCACACAAACATTTGAAGGAATTTCACATGGTTTGTCTAAGCACAAAGCCACAGGGAGTATCTGATGACCAAATCAAACTTAGGGCTTTTCCATTTTCTTTAGCAGATATAGCAAAAGATTGGTTATTTGATTTACCCCCTAATTCTGTTACAACCTGGACTGACATGGCTAAACTTTTCCTTGATAGGTTCTTCCCTGCAGCTAAAGCAAGCGAGATTAGGCATAACATCTTGAGCATTCAACAAAAAGAAGCTGAATCTTTATATGAATACTGGGAGAGGTTTAAAAAGTTGTGTGCAAATTGTCCACAACATGGATTGCCAGAACAAACCCTCCTTCAGTATTTTTATGAAGGATTGACGCCTATGGATATGAAAGTAGTGGATGCGGCAAATGGCGGAGCTCTAGTCAATATGACCCCAACAACGGCTAAAACACTGATATCAACCATGGCTGCCAATTCACAAAGGTTTAATCAATCTAGCGAACCATCTCGAAGTGTTCGCGAGGTAAGCACAGTTTCTTTAGAAAATAAGGTTGATAAATTAGCTGAAATAGTGCAAATTCTTCTTGCAGGAAAAAAAAAGGGAACGACTAGACTTTGTGGGATCTGTACTAGCCAAGAACATCCGACAGACTGCTGTCCGATGATTCAGGAAGATGATGTCGCCCAAGCCAATGCCATAGGAAATGCATACAATCCAAGGTGGAGAAACCAACCAAACTTTGGATACACAAACAACCAAAGACAAAATCAACCCTACCCACAACAAAAGACATCTCTAGAAACCTTAGTTGAGCGTTTAGCGATGTCCCAAGAGAAATTCCATATTCGTACCGAGGCCCACTTACAAGAGATAGACAAACAAATAAGCCAGCTAGCAAGCCGTCATGATTCCAAAGGTAAACTTTCTTCACAAACCGAGACAAACCCTAGGGAAATATAAGCGCCATCACACTCTATAGTGGGACAGTTATAGCTCCAAAAGAACCATCAAAAAACAACAATCCCACTCCTGCCATGGAAGAAGGTAATGGAAAACAAAATAACCCTCTACCATCATCTCTTCCTTCTTCTCCACTTCTTGAAGTCGCACCTCCTTTCCCATCACGATTAGTAAAACGTGACAAAAAGGCTGAAGAGAGAGAAATTATTGAAGTATCTATAAAGGTCCAAGTGAACATTCCCCTCTTGGAAGTCATTCGCCAAGTGCCAAGGTACGCTCGTTTTCTTAAAGAGCTCTGTACAACCAAGGGAAAACTCATCGGGCATGAAAAGGTAAATTTGGGAGAGCACGTTTATGCAATTTTCCAACGTAAGTTACCCCCCAAAATGAAAGACCAAGGTATGTTTTCTATACCCTGCCAAATTGGTAACATATCTATTAAACGTGCTATGTGCGATCTTGGGGCTTCAATAAATGTAATGCCGCTTTCTGTTTATAAAATGATAACTAATGATCCTTTGAAGGAAACCAGGATTACGATACAGTTGGCGGATCGATCAGTCATCTATCCAGAAGGAGTGTTGGAAAATGTTTTGGTAAAGGTAGATGTCTTATTTTTCCATGCGGACTTCTACGTGATCTATATGGCTCACGATAGAATAAACACTTGCTCCGAAGTGTTGTTGGGACGTCCATTCCTTAGCACAGCAAACACAAAAATAGAAGTAAGGAGCGGCCTTTTATCCATGGAATTCAACGGCGAGGTAGTAGAATTTTATGTTTATAAGGCAATGAGGTATCCTGATCAGGTTGAATATGTTAACTCAATTGATATTGTTGATCCATATATAGAAGAGTATGCAGATACTAATGTTTTTAATAACTTTGATATGGACTATGAGCTTTGCGACGATGGGGCAGAAAATGAGGACGAATCTGTTTCCTTTATTAATTCTGATTTAGCTTTAACTCCATCAAAGACTAAACCTTTGCCACCCATTTTGCAGGCTCCAAAGTTAGAATTAAAGGAACTCCCATCCCACCTTAAGTACGCCTTCCTGGGAGATAATGATACCTTACCGGTTATCATTTCGAACGAATTAACCGGAGAGGAAGAAGTCGATCTTGTCATAGTCCTGCGGAAGTATAAGGAAGCAATCGGGTGGACGGTAGCGGACATCAAAGGACTTAGCCCCTCAACTTGTATGCACAAGATCAAAGTTGAGGAAGGGGCAAAGCCGTCACGACAAGGTCAGCGACGCTTGAATGATCCCATGATGAAGATAGTACAAGACGAAATTCAAAAACTCTTAGACGCCGATATCATATATCCGATCTCGGATAGCGAGTGGGTAAGTCCTATTCATATTGTTCCTAAAAAGACCGGCGTCACGGTAATCAGAAATGACAAAGGTGAGTTAGTTCCAACTCGAGTTCAGAATGGATGGCGAGTTTGCATAGATTACAGGAAGTTGAATTCTCTAACCCGAAAAGATCACTTTCCCTTACCATATATTGATCAAATGATTGAAAGATTAGCTGGTAAATCTTACTATTGTTGTCTCGATGGTTTTTCAGGTTTCTTTCAAATTCCCGTAGCCCCTGAAGACCAAGAGAATACCACGTTTACGTGCCCATTCGGAACCTTCGCCTATCGACGAATGTCGTTTGGACTATGTAACGCTCTGGCTACATTCCAGCGATGTGTGGTAAGTATATTTTCGGATTATGTTGAGAAAGGGATCGAGGTATTTATGGACGACTTCATTGTATATGGTAATTCGTTTGGTGAGTGTTTATTGAATTTAACTAATGTCTCAAAACGATGCATTGAATTTAACCTTGTGCTTAATTATGAGAAATGTCACTTATGGTTAATAAAGGCTTAGTATTAGGACATATAATTTCTTCTAAAGGGATTTCTGTTGATAAAGCTAAAACGGATATTATACGATCACTCCCATACCCCACAACCGTGATGGATATTCATTTTTTTCTTGGACATGTAGGTTTCTACAGGCGATTTATAAAAGACTTCTCAAAGTTAGCACAACCACTATGTCGGTTACTGCTGAAAGATGTAGAGTTCGACTTTACATCCGAATGTAGGAAATCGTTTGATACAATTAAGGAGAAACTTGTATCCGCGCCAATAGTGCAACCGCCCGATTGGAACTTGTCATTCGAAATTATGTGCGACGCCTCGGATTTTAGTGTTGGAGCGGTACTCGGACAAAGGAAAGGACGAGAGCCTCATGTCATCGCCTATGCATCGAGAACCTTGGATCCTGTGTAGAAAATCTATTCAACAACGGAAAAAGAACTCTTTGCTATTGTTTTTGCCTTAGAAAAATTTAGATCTTATTTACTCGGTACTAAAATCATCGTCTTTTCTAATCATGCAGCTTTACGCTTTTTGATGAGCAAAAAGGAGGCAAAACCGAGACTGATCCGGTGGATATTACTACTCTAGGAATTCAACCTTGAAATTAAAGATGAGAAGGGATGCGAAAACCTTGTTGCGGACCATTTAAGTCGCATCCCATTATCTATGTCCGATCCACCAGTTAGAGAGGAGTTCCCTGACGAAAGATTAATGGCAGCTCAAATAAGCGCTCCATGGTTCGCAGACATGGTAAATTACTTAGCCACGGGTAAGATGCCACAAGATTTACCGAGAGCGGAGGTCAAACGATTAAAAAGGGAATCCCGATTCTTCATTTGGGATGATCCTTATCTCTGGAAGCATTGTTAAGACGAGGTAATTACACGATGTGTAGCAGAAAGCGAGGTAAACTCTATCCTAAACTTCTGTCATTCTTATTCTTGTGGTGGACACTTCGGGCCTAAACGTACTGCACATAAGATTCTTGAGTGTGGTTTTTACTGGCCCAACATTTTTCGTGATGCCTACTTATTTTATAAATTTTGTGAAAAATGTCAAAGGGTTGGTAATTTGAGTTGACGAAACGAAATGCCACTTAATCCCATTACTGTATGTGAAATATTTGATGTTTGGGGATTAGATTATATGGGTCCCTTTGTCTCTTCATTCGACAATTTTTATATAATTCTTGCGGTAGATTATGTTTCTAAATGGGTTGAAGCTAGAGAAACACGAAATAATGATGCTAAGACCACGGTTAAGTTTCTAAAGGAATCTATCTTTTGCAGGTTTGGCACACCACGAGCAATAATAAGCGACCGAGGGAAGCATTTCATTAACCGAGTAATTAACGCTCTCATGAAGAAGTTCGGTGTCACCCATCGGATTTCGACATCTTACCATCCGCAAACGAATGGTCAAGCAGAGGTGTCAAATCGAGAGATAAAGACCATACTCGAAAAAATCGTGAAGCTGGATCGCAAAGATTGGAGCATCAAGCTATCCGATACGTTATGGGCATACCGTACTACGTACATAGGCCCCATTGGGATGTCGCCTTACCGTCTCGTCTACGGTAAACCCTGTCACCTACCGATCGAGCTGGAACATCGCGCATTTTGGGCAATTCAACAATGCAGCATGGAAATAGATGCGATTGGAAGGGAACGCAAGTTGCACATTCAAGAGCTCGAGGAAATCCGGAAACATGCCTACGATAGTGCACAAATTTTTAAAGACAAAACAAAGGATTTCCATGATAAAAACATTTCATTTAAATCTTTTTCCGTTGGTCAAAAAGTTCTATTATTCAATTCTAAATTCAAACTTTTTGCAGGAAAGTTGCGTTCCAAATGGCTCGGACCATTCACCGTTGTTCAAACTTTTCCACATGGAGCGGTAGAAATTCAAGATACTGAAGGACATAGCTTTAAAGTCAATGGACAACGGTTAAAACAATTTTACGAAAATGTTCCAATCGGTTTAGTTGAAGAAATTCATTTCGAGGAACCAAACGCATGAATAAGGTCGTCAAGCTAGCGACGATAAACAAGCGCTAAATGGAAGGCAACCCATTTCTTTTCTTCTTTTTACTTTAATTATTTTTATTATTTTATTTTATTTTATTTTTACTTTCTTTATTTTATTATTTTATTTTTATTCCATTTTAATTTGCTATAATTTGATGTCATTTGAATTTTATCTTTAGATAAAATAAAAATAAATAAAAATATAAAAAAAAAGAAAAAAAGGAAAAATAAAAGAAAAAAATCGAATTTATTCTTATCTCTTTTCGAATTTATTTTTAATCTTATCTCATTTTAATTATTTATTTTCGAATTTATTTTGATTTTGATTTTATTTCATCTTATCTGATCTCTTATTTATTTTGTTTGCAGATAATTTAGATCGAATAAAAGGATGAGAAGCTATCTTTTTCAACAAGATTTGGTGGGCCCAATTTTTAGAATTTAAATAAAAATTCGGATTTTCCCTTTTATCTTCCCGTGGACCCCACCCATACCACCCTTATCTCCCCACCCGTCCAATCCACTCATTTTTCGGTTAAATTTAAAAAAAATCCTTAATTCAATTTTCAAACAAACCTACCTCACCTTATCTAGAGATCCCCTGGACCCCACTTGCTCTTAAACCCACGTCCAACTCTTCAACAATCCCTTTCCAATAAACCATTTTTTCTTATTTTATTCTTTTTCAATATCACCAGTCGTCCCTTTCCAACAAACCATTCTTCTTTATTTTTTTTAAAACTACACAAATATCACCAGCCACCATTCTCACTTCATCTTCAACCTTCGTCACTCGATCGTCCACTGTTACCACCACCATGGTCCGAACTCGGGAGCAAGCTCGCCTCCGTCCCTACACCAGACTCGGAGCCCATTACCGAAACATGCTCTTCTGCGATCGGGGAGTATTTTCACCCTCTCTCTTTTATTTTATTTTATGTTCATTTTGGGCCAAAATGCATCAAGTGAGGGGGAGGGAGATATGCTTATCAAATTTTTATCTTGCTTATCCGTTTTGGTTGTTCTCTTGATTTCTTGATTTTATTAATTTAAGTTCTTCGTTAAATCCTTAGTTTTGCCTTGTCTCACTGTTTTCATATGGTTTTGTATCTATCTTGTTAGAAAATTCTAGGTTGCATGGTAGATTTTGGCATGATTAATTTTTGATAAAAATCCTTTATGTGACATTTTCTTTCTCTACTTCACATGATGCTTACCGAGTACGCAAGACATTTTTGTGAGTTTTTGAGCCTAATGAGCATGCATTAATATATTTGCTCTTTGTTTCTTTGAGTGTGCCTAGATACATTAGTTGCATTCTAGAACTCGTGTTTAAATTCTTTTTGAGATTACATTGATTGAATATGATGCTTAAATGTGATTGAGGCACTAGGTTTTAACCATTTCTCTTCCGAAACAAATTATCTACCCTTTAATTAATTTCCCCTAGTGAAACAATTTTTGAGCCTTGGCCTTTTTCTTGAAAATCACCACATTTTAGCCTAATCATTTTTTTCTCAATTCCATTATTTTGTCCCCTTTTCAAGACAAAACCGTCTTCAAAAAAAATAGATTCGAATAAAAGCAGTCCAGCAGCAGAAAAAAATACTGTGCAGAAAAAAATAAACTGTGCAGAACTGTTCGAATAAACTGTACAGAACTGTTCGAATATGCAGTGCAGAAAAAGTGCAGGAAATTGTTCGAGTTTGCAAAAAAAAACAAAAAAAAAACAGTGCAGTTCGAAAAAAATACACTGCAAAAACAATTTTAGTTCGAATGAGAAAAAAAAGAAAAAAAAAGAGAAGTTTCGAATATATTTTTGGGATGATTTTTGTCTTGAATTTTAACCCTTATTTTCAGCCTTTATCCTACCCTTACCTTAGCCTCATTACAACCCTTCTTTAAGACCTCTTGATTTTTGCATCATATTCATGTTAGTAGTGGAGATTAGATTTAACCACAAGCCTATGATAATGCTCTAATTAGTTTTGTCTCGAGTGAATTTTTCTCTACCCTTTAACACTTTGAGTGACATGAGCGATTCCTTGTGAGGGTACTTGGTTTGCATCATTGATGTTAGTAGGGTACTAGAATGTAATTCTTTGCTTTAAATTCATAATCTTGCCAATTATCTATTTTTGCTCCTTATTTTTCTTTCATGTTTAGATGCTTAATCATATCAAAACCTTTGTGACTTCGTGAAATTAAGGGTGAAAACTTGAACTTAGGTTTGTTTAATTTTGAGATACTTGAGGACAAGCATCGGATAAGTGAGGGGGTGTAACACCCGTGTTTTGGGCCTAGGAGTTAACCGAGTTTATAGTTCGAGTCAATAAAAATTTAATTAAAACAAATCAACCTAAGTTGTGATGTAATTGAGCTTTAATAAAGAAGGGAGGGATCTACAATGCAATTTTTCCCAAAAGATTTTAAAAGGATGACAACTTTTGAAAAGTTGTCATCTTCTCCCCTTTTCAACATATTCCCAACGTGAAACACCTCCCCCATCCCCCAAACTCTCTCAAACTTCAAAGCTTATATTCCATTCGATTTCAACTTCGATTCAAGGGGTTTTTGAAAGGTAAACACGTTTTCTTACTCTCCTCTTCATTTCCTATTCATACATGGTCTTAGATTTGAAAAATATGAACTCTTGAAAATTAGGGTTTGTTTTAAAGTTTGGGTTTTTAAGGGGTTTTTCATTTTGTTTTGATAAATTGAGTTGGGGCTTTGTTTAATCATGTTAAAATGCACATTATATGTTAATTTGGTTGAATTTTGGTAAAAATCCGAAGTGGGTTCTTAGACCCATTTTTAAGGTGTCAAAAAGTTGAGTTTTGGTGGGTTTTATGGTGTAATTAGAGGGCTGATGGTATATGTATGCTAGAGGGATGTTTTGGGACCATTTAGATGTCACTTGGGAGTTTGAAAATGGAATTTTCTGCTGGGTAAAATAGGAGTACGAAAATGAGAATTTTGGTGATTGTTTGGGTTGGAAATTGTTAGAGCTTGGCTTGCACCTATGGGTTGATGTTGTGGCTGAATTTAGCAATCATTTGTGAGTATAAAATGTGTTGGAAACTTGAGTTTTGGTCAAGGTTTATGGGCTGTTCGAATTTGATAAAGTTGGGGTTTGATCATGACTCAAAATGTTGGATTTGATGTTTAAATTGTATTCTGGGTTAGCCACTTTGATGTTTGAGTTGATTTGAGGTTGTTTTGCTTGTGTTGAGGTGTTTAGAAGCTTGGTTTTGGGTTGGTGAAGCCTTGGGAGCAAATCCGGAAATTGAAGACCATGGTTGCTTAGTACTTGAGCTTGGAGGTAGAGGTGAGTGGTTAATGTTTTTTTTTTTAAATCGGTTTTTAAGTGGTTGGTTCAAGCATGTGGACTAGGTTGGGCTTGGTAGACCCACCTAGAGTTAGGATTAGGGTGGTAGCCTAATCCTAAACTTTAGTTAGAGACCTTGGATGAACTCTTTAATCGATGCTATGCCTCGTGATGGTTTGTGTTGTAATGATTGCGTATAATGTGACATACATTTATGTTGAGGTAGGGCTTAATGCGTTGTTATATGTATGTTGGTAACAAATATAATGTGGATACATGTATGTGGATATATGATGTGATAATTGTTTGGATGATATACATGTGATGTTGGTTTGTGAAATAAGGTTATGATGTGGATTGCATGATTTTGGAGAATCATAGTGAGTACGTGCTAAGTACGGATATTATATTGAATTTGATATTGTAAAAGGTTGTGGAATTTGATTTATATTGGCACTAGTATGCTTGGGTACAATGATCGATCATTAGGATGAGTGTGCACACAAATTGAGTCAAAACGTACGTGGCCTTGGTGGCGTTAAGGCACCAAGGAGGAGTACGGTGATGTAATATTCCACCGCAAGCTTTTATATATTTCTACGTGATGATGAGTGGAATCCCATCCGTAGGGCATGTGGTGATGAGTGGAATCCCGCCCATGCAAGGACCGGTGATGAGTGGAATCCCACCGAGGTAATGTTGTTGTTGGAAATGCGTTCCAACGGGTTATCCGCGTATTCGAGTCATAGCTAGGTGCCAATATGAGGTTGTATGTGTATACCAATATGAGATTATGTATATATGCTTATAAGATGCGAAATGTGATGCCCTTATGAATTGATATATGATGTGGTTAATGCATTGAGTTATGTATCTTTGTACGTTGAGCTTATAGGTTGTTGAGCATGGCATAATGTTGATTATATGTTTATGCATCATGATCATTTTGGCTTATGTGGATCGGAGGTAAGAACATGCATTTCATTATGGAAATTGCTCGTGCTTGGACCCTGCAATGTCGAAGGTTTGTCTTATGAGCTTACCCTCACTAAGCTTTTATGCTTACGCTCTGTAACGCCCCGGTTTTGGGCTTAGTAGTTTTGGGCGTTGACCGGTTTGGTCAGAGTGCTGTTCGAATCTAAAAAGGTGAAATTTGGAAAGCCTAGTTCGGGTTGCATTAAAAATATGGAAAAATGTTCTAAAATCATCTTTTAATATAATTAAGTGAACTGTGAAATCAATTTTGGAAAATGAGTTTTGGAAGGGTGACATTTTGGCTAGTGACCAAAATGTAATTTTTGAAAGTTTGGTGACTGTTTTCGAAAGGGTTGAAACTTTGAATCTTTAAGGAGCTATTATTCCAAAAGTAGTTTCTCCAGATTTTTCTAAGATATTTTAATGATATATTCTGATTTTAAAACATATCAAAAGAGGAGGGAAAGCCATTTTGGCTATTTTGATAACTAACTTCCTATTTTCTTTTCTCTCATTTTCTTTCAACCCAAACACTTTCTTTCCAGAGAATTGTTTCTGATTTTCTCACCTAAATCTCTCCTTTCAACTCTCTTTTGATTCCTAATCAACATATCTACAAAACCTCTCAATTTGCTACTTGATTCATCAAGGTTTTTGGCTCTAAAAGAGGAGAAACTCAAGTTTGGAGGGGAGGCATCTTTGGATCCAAGAGTTGTTGATCCGGAAGCTTGATTGGGTGCTTCGGCAAGAGGTGAAGTGGAATCGGTGAGTGAAGTTGGGTTTTCATCTTTGAAACCAATGTCTTGGGAGCTTAGTTTAAGTCTAAACAACTTTGCTAAGCTCAAGTGTAAGTTTTCGGAAATACTCTCTAGTGGTGGCCATGATTTGATTGTTGTGCAATGTGGTTTATTGCATGTTTTAAACTCTGTTTTGAAAGCATGATTTAGCATGGTTAATGCTGTTTTTTTGTAAGCCATATGTTGAAGGAAGCTCAAGGTAAGAGTTCCTTGTTTTTGTACATTGATTAAATGTGGTTTGGTGCTTTTAAATGCATGATGAATATGGCTTGGTTTAATGCTTTAAAACAGTGGATAAATTGATGATAATGATGTATATTGGCAAGTGATGTTTTGAAAAGGTTAAGGTCATTAAGGTGGTTAAAAGTCCTTGAGTGAGCCTTGTTTACTTAAGAACATCAAGGTGGTTAAAAGTCCTTGGATGATTCTTGCTACGGACACAAAGGTGGTTAAAAGTCCTTGTGTGATCCTTTCCATGGTGTTTAAAAGTCCATGGGGCCATGGTGTTTAAAAGTCCATGGGGACAAGGTGGTTAAAAGTCCTTGGGGCCAAGGTGTTTAAAAGTCCTTGGGGTGAAACTTGATACGGACACAAAGGTGGTTAAAAGTCCTTGTGTGATCCTTTCCATGGTGGTTAAAAGTCCATGGGGCCAAGGTGTTTAAAAGTCCTTGGGGCCAAGGTGTTTAAAAGTCCTTGGGGTGAAAGTTGATGAACTTGTTTTTAAAGAAATGGAACTTATCACTTGTGGCCAATATGACATGAAATGATATGGAAGCATGTAATGCTTGTTTATAGTATGCTTTTGAGCATGTGCAAATGTTGATTTGGAGCATGATTTATAAAGTGTTTTATAAATGCATTATTGAATGGTTTTATTGAGCATTCCTCACTAAGCTTTTGCTTACGCTCTCTTTCATTTTCTTAATTCAATAATGCAGAACATTAGAGTACTTTGAGGGCAGCAAGAAGGGCAAGCATTCAAGTGAAAGTAAAGCTCAAAGTATGGAAGGTTTCTTAAGTACATTTTTAGCTTTTGGTAATTTGGCAATGGGGGACCTATGTGTAGGTTTTGGGAGATGTTTAGAACTCCCTAAGTATGTTGAATGTTGTTGAGAATGTTGGTTTTTGGTGTTTGGCTTTTATATGCTTGAATTGGAAGTTTATGCTTGAATGGTAGCTTGAGTAGGAAGCATGCCTATAGATTTGGGGCTTTTCGTATATGATGTTGTTTTGATGAATTGTTGATGCAAGCATGTCTCAAATAGGTTGAATTGCATGCTGGTAAAGTTTGGTGGCAATTGGAGCATGATTGGATGTTTAATTGCATGTTTAAGTTTACATTTTGGGGCAATCTGTGCAGGGCGTTTCGGAACAGTACCTACCGTTTCGGAACGGGTGCCTTATACAAGCCCAGGCGTCCGAAACGGGAGAGACTGTTCCGAAACGGTTTGGCTACTGCCAGCCCGTGTTGCGGTACGCGTTGCGGAACGGCCCCGCGTTTCGAAACGGGCTCTGCCTGTTCCGGAACGGGTGACCGTTGGGGGCTGACAATGGCAGTTAAATGTTTTGAAATATTTGCATTTTGGTCCTGAATCTGGTTTGTGCAATTGTATGAGTTTGGGAAGTCCTTTTGATCTGAAATTTCTCAGAGAAGCATGAAACATGATTAATTTCAAGTTGGTAACTTTAATTTGGGTTAAGTCCTCATATTTATCAGAAATTACAATTTGGTCCCTAGAGTTGTAATTTGTTCAATTGGGTCCCTGTTTGATCTCTGATGTTTATGATCTTTGAGTATGTTGTTGTATGATCATATCTAAGGATTAATATGCATCTAGACAAGATTAAAAAGAAAAAAAAGGGTCGTTAATCAAGGTTGACTTTGGTTTTCCCCGTGTGACTTTCTTAATTCGGGTCAACCGTATGAATTGATATATGATGTGGTTAATGCATTGAGTTATGTATCTTTGTACGTTGAGCTTATAGGTTGTTGAGCATGGCATAATGTTGATTATATGTTTATGCATCATGATCATTTTGGCTTATGTGGATCGGAGGTAAGAATATGCATTTCATTATGGAAATTGCTCGTGCTTGGACCCTGCAATGTCGAAGGTTTGTCTTATGAGCTTACCCTCACTAAGCTTTTATGCTTACGCTCTCTTTGTTCGACAATGCAGATTAATAGCTTGTGGGTGACAAAGGCGAGGAAAGGTCTCCAAGTGTTGCTTTTGGTGAGCTCAATGTATGAATTTTAAGTAATAGAATGTAATAGTTAAGCAATGGGATAGGTATTGTTGATTCGAGTTTTGATGTATGTCTATGGTTGACTTGGGTTGTAATCATGATAACTTGCCAAATGCTTGAGTGATGTATGTCTTGTAGATGTTTAAATTGCTTGATGGCATGTAAACCTTTATGTGATGAATGGTGCTTTTGTCTATCAATGTCTCAAGCATGCTTGTATGAAAGGCTCTTAATGTATAATTTACCATGTATGTATGATTGTTCATATTCATGCCTTGAGTATGTTGGAGTACGTTTAATCTAGGACGTATGCCTCTAGACTTGGGTTGTTGGTGTTGTGTGCCTTTAGCCCTTTTTAAGCTCTTATGTATGGCTATGTATGCTCTTTATGTCCTTTTTCCACAGGAAGTCATTAGAGTTAAGCAGTAAGTGCTCCCCTGCACAATGGTTTCGAAACCATGGGTAAGGTTTCGAAACCTTTGCAGAAATCTGGGATTCCAGACCTCACTGCCAGCCTAAGTTTCGAAACCTTTGAGGAAGGTTTCGAAACCATGGAAGAGGGTTTCGAAACCATGGGTAAGGTTTCGAAACCCTTGCAGAAATCTGGGTTCCAGACCTTACTGCCAGTCTAGGTTTCGAAACCATTTGGGGAGGTTTCGAAACCTTTACTTAAAAATGCACTGTTTGAACTTTGTTGGCCTTTTTAAAGAGAAAAACACATAGGTACTAAGATGCCTTTAGTCAAGATTAAAATTGGGCTGTTTGAATGTGGTTTGGGGTTCGAATGTGACAAGATTAAAATGAGAAAAAAAGGGTTGCTAACCGAGGGGGAACCTTAACGGGTTTCGCTTCGGTTTTCCCCGTGTGGCCCACTCGGACCGGTCATCCGGCCAGACCGGGACGAGGGGGTTACAGGGGGAATTTGATAAGTATTTATTTTGGTTATGCCTTTAGTCCTTATTTTGATTGAATATAAGTTTGAAGGACTTAAGTGGGCTGTTTTATGTTGTTTTCATGCAGGTTACGTAATGCTGGAAATAAGCTGGAATGTTGCAGAAAATACTGGAGTCGTGGGCAGATTCATGGGCATGAACCAGGGCATGAATGCTGACTGGGCGCCACGTCAACACCTTCTAGAAGCTGACGTCAGCAGCGCAGATAGCTTATCAAGCCACTTATCATATAGCTTATCACCGGATTTTTTAAATTTTAAACTTTGGATAATTATTTTGTTTAATTTTAATTATCATTTTAGGTTTTACCTAGGTTATTTTGAAACACTATAAATACCCCTCTTTGGGGGTAAGTATTGTCATCATTCAATTAGCAATTAAACATCATTTCTTCTTCTCTTGGAAATACTTCTCTTTTTAGTTTTTCTTAAAGTTCTTTTCTTTTAATTATTTCCTAAATGTCGAGCATGATTAATTTGATAACCATGCTCGGCTAGATCTTTTTAAGCCGAAAGCTTTAGGAATGACGCGTTCTCAAGGCGAGGTTTGAAACTATGCTTCAAACATTTCGAAAACTTCTCTCAATTTCATCAAACTATTTTCTAAATCAAAATGTTTTTTCTTAAAAACCCAAAGATTGACTTTGGAGAAAAACAATTGTTTTGATCTATCAAGTGGGAGGTAGGATCGGTTATTGAAACAAATCCGACTTCCAAGGAACACACTTAGTAAATAGATTACTAAGTAAAATTGAGATCGAATCGTTTTTTATAGAAATGACTTTTCGAGTTGGATACGAGCTTAAGTAATTTGTTATTCTCAAACATTGAGTTGGATTAGACAAATTATCAAAACTAAAACCAAAAATTGATTTTGGAAATTCAGTTTACAAACAAAAACTCAAGGATTGACCTTGAAGTAATTTTTCCAACAAGTTTTTCAAAATAAAAATCTTTACCAAGCAACCAAGTAGAACAAGTCAACGCGGAAGCCCGAGGCTGATAATCTCATATTTGCTTTAAACTATTTCAAAAGATTTCTTTTACTTTCTTAAACAATTACATTTCATTACAACAACCCCCACCTAAATCACCTCAACATAGCTTCATCGATAACTCTTGGTTCAGAAACTACAAAGCGCAACAAGGAAAGTTCTAAGTCCCTGTGGGTTCGACTCCTACTTCTCTATCTACACTTAATTTAATTCCTTTATTTATTTTATTATTCGGAAGAAGGAAATTATTCTTGACACGTTACGACGCGTGTTAGTGATGCCTACACCTGGTGGGTCACCATTACTACTAGCGTGCATGAGGTCGAGATCAGTTGGAATTTCTTTGAGTCTGCTTTCAGGAAGAGGTATTTGAGCCCGAGATATCTGGATGGGAAGAAGCGGGAGTTCATGGCTCTTGTTCAGGGAGACACGTCAGTGATCTCCGCTTTGTCCGACAGAGTCAGTATGCTCCAGAGTTGGTTCCTACTGAGAGGGACCGTTGTGATCGGTTCAGGTATAGACTTCATGAGGAAGCCAAGAGGTACATCTTAGCTTCAAATTATTTTGATTTTGATGTCTTCGTCGCTAGGGCCAAGGACATTGAGTATAGCTTAGGGGTGACCAAGCGTTCGGAAGGATCCAGTTCAGGAAAGAGGCACAACAACTTTGATCGTGGTGATGCCAAGAGGCCTCGAGGCAGTGGACATTAGTTTGATCATAGGTGTCACGGTGGTCTCCATGGTAGAGGACATCAGGGCCAGAGAGCTGGAGGGCGTTTGCCCGAGTGTGCCCGATGTGGGAGACAACATTCATGAGAGTGTTGGGGGAACTATCATGCTTGCTGGAACTGTGGATTGATAGACCACTTCATGAGTGAGTGTCCGCATCAGGCGGCATAGGCACCGATTCAGGCACACGCTCCTGCGAGAGCAATCGATATCCAAGAGACCGTGGGCGCGGTCATGGTTACTTCCAGCCGTGGGCGCGGATCCTTAAGAGTTTGCTTTACTACCCTATCTCCATTATGCTATAGCATGTTCATAAATAATTTAGTTTCCATAGTTGCTTTAAGTTTTTTTCCCTTTTATTTTATTTGTTTGTACTTATGATCATCGTATAATCCCTATGACCGTATTGAACCAGGTACAAAGGTGGCAGGACCTAAAGGACCATTGGTATTGTTGGCGGAGGAGAGTGGCGTGCAAAAAGAAGAAAAAAGTTTTGTCCATTTCCATTTAAGAGAAGTTGAAAATTGACGAGGAGATAGTCCCATGTCTAAGGAAAGAGGTGATCTAAAAAGAGGGAAAAAAGGGGGAGAATATTCATTTATTTAATACGAGAAAAACCCTAACCACTTAAAACCTACTTTATCTCCCCAACTTTTCCCTATCGCGCATTAAAAACCTCTTTCTCTTTCCTCTGACAATGCGTCGAAAACTGTCCCCATCACCATTTTCCCATTAATTGTGTCAGTTTTTAGCTGTTTCCCCATTCGCTTCAGCTCCCCACACTTCTAAAATCCTTTCAAATATGTGCGCGACCGAGATACTACTATAGCAAGTTGCTGTGCCGAGCTGATGCCCAATGCCTCTATCCAGTTCCTCATATTTCCACTTGGAATTCTTCAAGTTCCCCAACCACAACCACCTCATGCTACAACAAGTACATCTCATCCTCCCCCTGCCAAGAAGAAGCTCACCACTAGAAAGAAAGTCGGTCAATCCACTACGCCCACTAGAGCTGAACAAACCACACCCCAGACTCAGCCTATTGTTGCTAAAACCACCACTGCTTCTCCTGTCACTACCCCAACAAAGAAAAGACAAATAAGCAAGAAAGTCTTTGCTACCGCACCACAACCGGAGCCATAGCAATCTGAGCCCATCATAATCCCATGCGAAGAGGAACAGCCACACGAGGAGGAAACTCCTACCCCACAAGCTACTCCAGTTGTGCCCAATCCGCCAGATGCTACAGCATCTCGCCCACAACACCGCATCAAACATACGACTGGACGCACCAGGATCACCCCAGCCACTGAGCCTAACTCCTCTTACGATAATGATGCAGCTGAAGAACCCACCCCAGCAGCTTGGCATGAAGATTGTAAAACCTATGTTTGATTTTGATATAATTAAGTTGTTAATGATTGAATTTAAAACTTGAAATTGATTTCTAAGTCCCTTTAATAATGTATAAATCACCAACACTTTAAATTGATTTGGAAAACTCAAACTCCAAATATTTTCTAAGTGTTCCAAGCCCAAAGTATTGAAAACCGTCCAGGTTTATCGATACTCCTCCAGCCGTATCGATACCATTTTTACAAAGTTGGCTACTGGAAAGACGCGTTTCGATACGCTCTTAACCGTATCGAAACAGCGTATCGAAACAGATTCAATCTGTATCGATACACCCCTCTACAAAAACTGAAGGAGTTTGAATTGTGTAGCGATACGGATTAACCCGTACCGATACGGTTTTAACTGAATTTTTAATTCGAAGTGTATTAAATGTTTTCGACCATTGGTGTCAGTCGTTAGGTAACTAACATTTAAAGTGGCAGTTGTCCCGTATCGATACGGTGTACCCCCGTATCGAAACGGAGATTTCTAGTGAGCTAAGCTGAGAAAAAGGTATCGATACGGTCTCTTCCGTATCGAAACGGTCCATGTCTCGTACAGATATACTTACAAGCGTTTCGATACGCCCTCTTTATTATGTGCAACGACTCTTTCTATTTTGAGCCATGTATCGATACGGCTCCCCGTATACCGATACGGATAGCTGCAGAAGTGCATTTATGGTGGAAAGAGAGGGTCCCAACGGCTATAATCAATACCCAAACCACCCAAACTGCTAGAGTTGATAGAGAAGGTATACATTGAAGCTCATTGAAGACCAGCAACAACTATTGCATCAAAGATAAACATCAAAGCAAAAATCCAACCTCAAGTGTGCCTATTTTCCAATTTCTTGTAAATCCCAAATTGAGTTGTATTCAATTCTTATTATATCTTCAAATTTGGGTTGAGTGTTGTACTTCAAGAGACAATATTGTATTTGAGAGATTTTTTTGTCCACTTTCTTCTTTGTTTATTTGTTAGGGTTTGGTCAAATTTTGGGTAGATAATTTGACTGGTTATGTAAAGGTTACCTCCTAAGCCTTGAAAAGGGGAAGAACAAATTAGTGAATTGTTGCAAATCCTTAGTGGTAGCTAAGGTAGTGAATGTAGAGTTCATTTGGAACTTTAACCACTCTAAAATCCTTTGTTCTTCATTTTTAGCTATCCTTTCACTCCAACAAAATTTTAAAATACCAATTCATCCCTTTTTGGTCTTGATCAATCCATTGATCCACTCAACCATTGGTATCAGAGCCTACCTCTTTGAAGGATTAACAACCACAAGAGGAGTTCCTAGGAAGAGTGTGATCATCTAAAAATCAAGCCATGCCATCTACCTCCGGATCGAGCATGTACGAGTCACAATCCACCACAAAACCACCATTCTTCAATGGTGACAACTATCTATTTTGGAAGAACCGGATGCGCCTCTTCATCAAGTCCAACGATTACTTGGTTTGGGATGTCATAGAAGATGGTCCCTACATTACATTGAAGAGAGATGATGAATGAAAGTTGGTTCTAAAAAAGAAGATCGAGATGAGTGAAGATAAGAGGAAGAAGATCCAAATAAATGACAAAGCTCTTCACATGCTCATTTGTTCTTTCGGTCCCGACATCTACTCCAAAGTCTCCTGCATTGAAAGTGCCAAGGAAGTGTGGGATACTCTAGAGACCACCTATGAAGGAACCAATGATGTGAAGAAGACCAAGATTGGAATTCTCAATCTTAGTTATGTGAATTTCAAGATGGAGCCTGACGAAACGGTGTCCAAGATGTTTGATCGCTTCTCAACCATCGTCAATAGGCTTAAGGGATTTGGAGAGACTATCCCGGAAGACAAACTTGTTAGGAAGCTACTCTACTCACTTCTCGAATCTTGGGATGGGAAGAGAACCACCATCATCGAGGCCAAAAACTTGAAGACTCTAAAACTTGATGAGCTAGTGGGTTCTCTCCTTACTCATGAAATAATGAAGCAAGGGAGGGAAGATGAAAAGAAGAAAGAAGAGAAAAGAGTGGAGAAGCTAGAGGTAGAAAAGAAGAAGAAAATAGGAGTGGCTCTCAAAGCTTCATTACTTGAGGAGAGCTCTTCTAGTGAGGAGGATGACCTTGAAGAATTGGCTATGATAGCCAAAAGGTTCTCTCGATTCATGAGGTCCAACCATGGAAGGAAGATTCAAAGAAAGATGGACTTCAAGGGTAAAATCAAAGAAGAAGAGATGGATCAAATCATTTGCTACGAGTGCAAAAGCCCGGTCTCATTCGTTCGGAGTGCCCTCAACTCAAGAAGAAGGGCTTTGAGAAGAAGAAGAAGCTCAAAGCGAAGCTTGCTACTTGGAGTGATGAGGAGTCATCCGAGGATGACGAACAAGAAGTGGCCAACTTTTGCCTCATGGAACTTGAGGAAGATTCCTCCAAGGTAACCTCTAACTCATCATCTTTTGACTTTACATTTGATGAATTACATGATGCATATGATGAGTTGCAAGAGGTTTATGATGAGTTAGTTGAGAAATACAAAGAGTTGGTCATTAGGAATAAGAAAATTATTTCGGAATTAAATGATAAAAATGACTTTCTCTCTCAAGCTAACTTAAAATTTGAGAAAAAAGATTTTAGGTTTGATAGATGAACTTAAATTTTTCCAAGATGAAAATGTCAACCTAAATAATCTTCTTTCTCAATGCAATAGTGAACACCAAAAGGTGTTAGGTGAGCTTAACAAGCTCAAAGAGTCTTTTAAATATGTTTGTAATGTGAAGCATGAAAAAGGTGAATCATCAAAAACAAACCAACCTAGGAAAAAGACTAATAACTACAAACAAAGTAGCTTCCCTAGACATAATAGAACTAAAAAGATTAGAAGTGTATGAGTTCCTAAGTAACTTGTCAAATCTAATAATTTTGTTGCTATATCACCTTGGATTCCTAAGGGAACTAAGCTTTTGGGAGCTAACACACGTGGACCCAAAATGATTTGGGTACCAAAAACAAAAGCTTAATATCTTTGTTTGTAGGGGGAGCATTGCTACAAGGCCAGAGCACAAAGTAAAAATTCTTGGTACCTTGATAGTGGATGCTCGAGGCATATGACCGGAGACAAGATTAGATTCATGGACTTAAAGACAAAGAGTGGAGGAGTGGTGACATTTGGTGACAACTCCAAAGGCCACATTAAAGGTATTGGCTCCATAGGTAATCACTCTACCATGCTTATTGAAAATGTCTTGTATGTCGATGGTCTTAAACATAATTTGTTGAGCATAATCCAAGTATGTGATAAAGGATTTAATGTTTTATTTGATAAAAATGGGTGCAAAATTGTTGACATTAAATCTAATAATATTATGCTCATAGGTCATCGCATAGGTAACATTTACATGGTGCATTTAGATGATATACATGCATCCCATGCATGTTTAGTAGCTCAAAATGAAAATGATGCATGGCTATGGCATAGGAAACTAGGTCATGCTAGCATTAGTGTTTTAGAAAAATTATTTTCCCTTGATCTAGTTAGAGGTTTACCCAAAATTAAGTTCTCAAATGATAAAATTTGTGATGCATGCCCTAAGGGTAAACAACATAAGTCATCCTTTAAATCCATTAATGATGTTTTTACAAGTAGGTGTTTACAACTTATCCATATGGATTTATTTGGACCTATTAGGACTATGAGCTTGGGTGGTAAATCTTATGCATTTGTTCTTGTTGATGATTTTTCTAGATTGACATGGGTTTTATTTTTAAGTACTAAAGATGAGGCTTTAGAAAAATTCATCACATTTTCAAAATTAACCCAAAATGATCTTGAACTTAGAATTTCTCATATTAGAAGTGAGCATGGAACCGAACTTAGAATTTCTCATATGAGCCATAATTTTTCAGCTTCTCGAACTCCTCATCAAAATGGGGTAGTTGAGAGGAAAAATAGAACTTTACAAGAAATGGCTAGAACCATGCTTTGTGAAAACAATTTACCTTAATATTTTTGGGCGGAAGCCACAAACAACGCTTGCTACATTGTAAACCGAGTAATGATTAGGCCACTTTTAAAGAAAACACCATATGAAATTTTAAAATCTAAAAAGCCTAACATTAGCTATTTTCATCCATTTGGTTGCAAGTGCTTTGTTTTAAATAATGGAAAAGATAACTTAGGTAAATTTGATGCAAAAATTGATGAAGCTATTTTCATAGGATATTCTTTAAACTCTAAATCCTGTCGTGTATTTAACAAGAGAAATTTAGTAGTAGAGGAATCTATACATGTTGTATTTGATGATAACCTCATTCCAAGGAAGGATTCTTGTGATGATGATGATGTAGAAATCATTAATGCCTTTGATGGAGGACAAACTTCAAAGGAGGATGAGATTCCAACAAAAGAAGAGGACACACAAGATCCACCTCTTGAAGCCTTGAAGGACTTGGCTCTTGAGGAAAAAGAAGTGAGCTACCCAAGGGAGTTCAACTATGTCAAAGATGGTGAAATCTTGGGTGATCCATCCAAGGGGGTAACCACTAGATCTTCTCTTAAACTTATGAACCATGTTGCATTTATCTCATTCATAGAGCCTAAGAATATAAAAGAGGCATTAAAAGATGATTTTTGGATCATGGCTATGCAAGAAGAGTTAAATCAATTTGAGAGAAGTAATGTTTGGACATTAGTTGATAGGCCTAGTAATCAATCTACTATAGGAACTAAATGTGTCTTTAGGAACAAACTAGACGAGAGTGGTAACATTGTGAGAAATAAAGCTAGATTAGTAGCACAAGGTTACACTCAAGAAGTGAGAATTGATTTAGATGAAACCTATGCTCCCGTAGCTAGAATGGAAGCCATTAGGATGTTGCTTGCATATGCATGTTATCATGATTTCAAGCTATTTCAAATGGATGTTAAAAGCGCATTTTTAAATGGTTTTATAAATGAGGAAGTGTATGTGGAACAACCACTGGGTTTTGAAGACTCAAAATTTCCAAATCATGTTTTCAAACTTACTAAAGCACTGTATGGTTTAAAACAAGCTCCTAGAGCTTGGTATGAAAGACTTTCAAATTTTTTAATTGAAAAAGGTTTTGAAAAAGGTAAGGTGGACACTACACTCTTCATAAAAAGGTATAAAAATGACATCTTAGTAGTACAAATTTATGTTGATGATATTATTTTTGATCTACTAATGAATGTCATTGCAAAGAGTTTGCTAAGTTAATGCAAGGTGAATTCGAGATGAGCATGATGAGGGAGCTCTCATTCTTTTTGGGACTCCAAATCAAGCAAAGGAAGGATGGCACCTTCATCAATCAAGAAAAGTACATCAAGGATATGCTCAAGAAGTTTGGCTTGGAGAATGCAAAACCTCAAGCCACACCTATGAGCTCTTTTACAAAGCTTGACAAAGATGAAGGAGGTAAGTGTGTTGACTCCAAGCTTTACCGTTCTATGATTGGATCATTGCTTTACCTTACCGCAAGTAGGCCAGATATCTTGTTTAGTGTTTGCTTGTGTGCTAGGTTTCAAGCTAGTCCTAGAGAGTCTCACCTTATAGCCGTTAGGAGAATCTTTAGGTACCTTAGAGATACTCCTTGTTTAGGTCTTTGGTATCCTAGAGAATCCACCTTCAACCTTCATGCTTATTCGGATGCGGATTATGGGGGGTTTAAAATCGATAGGAAGAGTACTTCGGGAACTTGTCAATTCTTAGGTAGTATGCTCATATCTTGGTTCTCTAAGAAACAAAATAGTGTAGCCTTATCTACCACCGAAGCCGAGTACATATCCTTAGGGAGTTGTTGTGCTCAAGTCCTTTGGATGAAGCAACAACTCTTAGACTATGGTATTCAAGTTGAAACCATACCTCTTAGGTGTGATAACACTAGTGCCATATGTTTGACAAAAAATCTCATCCAACACTCTAGAACCAAACATATAGAAATAAGGCATCATTTCATCAGAGATCATGTCCTTAAGGAAGATGTTGTTATAGAGTATGTTGACACCTTAAACCAACTAGCGGACATCTTTACAAAGCCTTTAGATAAAGAGCGTTTTTGGTCCCTTAGGAGAGAGTTAGGTCTAACTAGCCTATCTTGACCTTTTTGGACCTCTTTTGTGCTTAAAATTGCTTGATCTTGTGAAATTGCAAGTTTGTGTGTTGTAGCTCTTGAAAATATCCATGCCTATAACTAGGGGGAGTATGATTCTGTTAAAATATGCTTAGAACTGCTCATTCATCATTTGCATTCTTTTAGAAGATGTTAGAATCGAGCTTTTGGTTGTTCTTCAAGCCTAAAATGTAATTCTGGGCATAGGGTATCGTTACGGCCTTGAGTGTATCGATACGAGTACTGTATTAGCTTCTCAGACTTCATTTTGCCTAAAACGGGTATCGATACGGTTAAACCCGTTTCGATACGTGCAACAATCGTTTCGATACAGATTGCATCCGTTTCGATACGATCCTTCAACGGTCATTTTTATTGGAATTACGCTTTTACCCCCGTATCGGTACACTCTCAGGCGTATCAATGGGCATTTAAGAGTTCAACTTTTACCAAAATTAAAATTTCTCAAAACCCTAAAAACCCTAGCCGTTTTCACTCTATAAATAGCCTCTTCTTCCCTCATATTTTGACACCACAACTCAAAATCGCAAGAGGGTTTTCAAAATCAAGCAAAGCTCTAAGGCTTTTTCATCAATTGGGTGTTAAGCTCTTCTTCCATTCCTCTTCAATCAATATCAAGGTAAAACTTTTTTTCTTTCTTTCTTTTATTTTTCGTTTCAAAGTTTCTCTTGTTTTGTTTTTATTTTGTCTTCTCAAACTAAACTCTCTTTTCAATTTTTTTTAATTTTTTTTAAACCTTGATTATTGGTTTTCAATGAGTTGAATGAAGAAATCTTAATGCATACATTGTTTTATCTAGTTCATGGCACATTCTAAGAAAAGAACACACACTAATGAAGCTGGTGAAGGATCCAATACCGTAGGTGGTGCTCGTCCGAATCATACTCATATCTATCGACTATCTTTTCAAACCCCTGGAGCTCTCACCTATTTTCGTCAATTCCAAAACTATAAGATCCGTCCGGAGAGGGTAATCTCTATTCCTTTTCTTAACTCGGAGAGATTCAAATTTGAATATCTACCTTTGCTCCAAGAATGGAAGTCTATGGATTTTCTCACTATTCTCAGGTTTTACTTTCGCATTTTGGTTTTAATCTTTTATGCTAATGCCAAATGTTGTGCCAATCGAGATGGTGTTGTTACAGCTGTTAATTCTCATCTCATGGGTAAAAAGATCACTATAGATGTTCAATCTATTTGTGAAGTGTTAAAGTTGGAGGATGAAGGCTATGATGACGAGAATGCCCTTGGCCATGTTCTAAGTGGTTCCGTCACCGCCCTAAATGCTCAGGATCGAATCCTTCATTTGATGGTCTCTTGGTGGTTTAGGCCCTCGGGAGGGAAGTATTCTACTATCCGCCAAGTGGATGACTTTTGGATTCGATGCTTCCGTGAGAGAAAACGTCCGAACCTTGCTCGTATCATGTTTGTGGAGATTGTCTATCTCGTGCAACATCGCCACACCACCTTTGTCACTTCCTTCACCTATGGCACGGCCCGAAGTTACTTCTTCCAACAAAAGGAGATTGATTGCTCGCATGACTACCCAACTCCCCTCACCGATCCTATCGATGAACGCTCTCTTGCAAGGGGTAAGTTCCATTAGTTTAATGGTATTTGTCTGTGTCTATCCGAGCTCCCTAGTGAGGCCGCGGAACAATTTGCTAATCCTCAAGTTGAACAAGTTCCTCAAGCTCCTCCTCCACCTTTCATGGATGCTCTAATGACATTTCTCAATGAGCAATTCACGGGTTTGCGCACGGACATGGCTTCGGGGTTTACCACGATTGATACTCGTTTCACAAGCCTTGAAGATCGGATGAATAAAGTGGAGACTCGACTCACTTCTCTTGAAGGCAGTCACAACTCAATGAATATCTCTCTCACCGATTTCCATGACGAGTGGCGTCAAACCTTGAGGAATGATGATCTAATTGTGGAAGATGATGAAGATGATGAAGAGGGCGATGGAGATGCATAATAGCCTATCTTTGCATACCATTCATATCATTTAGGATATTTACTTTATCCACCTTTGCTTTATGTTTTTAGGATTAAGTTTAAATTAGTTTAAAACCTATGCTTTTATTTTCTGTTGTTTGGATTTTAAGTTGATGTTATCCTTTATTTGAACTTAATGATATTATGTTGCTTGCTTATTTATATCTTTTTCCTATTTATGCACTTTCCATTATGTCTCAATTCTTTTTGATCTAACAAAAAGGGGGAGAGGGAAGCTCACAACACTTAAAAATTTTGATTTTCAAACTTAAAAGTTACCTAGCTAATATTAAGGGGGAGTTATTGTACATAGTTTTTCAAAGTGTAAAAAATTTCAAGTTTTGGTTTTGTTATATCAAAAAGGGGGAGATTGTAAAACCTATGTTTGATTTTGATATAATTAAGTTGTTAATGATTGAATTGAAAACTTGAAATTGATTTCTAAGTCCCTTTAATAATGTATAAATCACCAACACTTTAAACTGATTTGAAAAACTCAAACTCCAAATATTTTCTAAGTGTTCCAAGGCCAAAGTATTGAAAATCGTCCAGGTGTATCGATACGCCTCCAGCCGTATCGATACCTTTTTTACAAAGTTGGCTACTACAAAGACGCATTTCGATACGCTCTTAACTGTATCGAAACAGCGTATCAAAACAGATTCAATCTGTATCGATACACCCCTCTGCAAAAATTGAATGAGTTTGAATGGTGTACCGATACAACTTAACACGTATCAATATGGTTTTAATTGAATTTTTAATTCGAATTGCTTTAAATGTTTTCGACCGTTGGTGTCAGTCGTTAGGTAACTAACATTTAAAGTGGCAGTTGTCCCGTATCGATAAGGTGTACCCCCCATATCGAAACAGAGACTTCCAGTGAGCTAAGTTGAGAAAAAGGTATCGATACGGTCTCTTCCGTATCGAAACGGTCCCTTTCCCGTACCGATACGCTTACGAGCGTTTCGATACGCCCTCTTTATTATGTACAACGGCTCTTTCTGTTTTGAGACAAGTATCGATATGGCTCCCTGTGTACCGATATGGATAGCTGCATAAGTGCATTTATAGTGGAAAGAGAGGGTCCCAACAGCTATAATCAATACCCTAACCACCCAAACGGCTAGAATTGATAGAGAAGGTATACATTGAAGCTCATTGAAGACCAACAACAACTATTGCATCAAAGATAAACAACAAAGCAAAAATCTAACCTCAAGTGTGCCTATTTTCCAATTTCTTGTAAATCCCAAATTGAGTTGTACTCAATTCTTATTCTATCTTCAAATTTGGGTTGAGTGTTGTACTTCAAGCGACAATATTGTATTTGAGAGAGCTATTTCTTGTCCACTTTCTTCTTTGTTTATTTGTGAGGGTTTGGTCAAATTTTGGGTAGAAAATTTGACCGGTTGTGTAAAGGTTAAATCCTAAGCCTTGAAAAGGGGAAGAACAAACTAGTGAATTGTTGCAAATCCTTTGTGGTAGCTAAGGTAGTTGATGTAGAGTTCATTTGGAACTTGAACCACTCTAAAATCCTTTGTTCTTCATTTTTAGCTATCCTTTCACTCCAACAAAATTTTAAAATACCAATTCACCCCCTCTTGGTCTTGATCAATCCATTGATCCACTCAACAAAGATCACTCCACCGATTACACCAGCGCCGAATCGCCTCTGCACCCATTAGGTACACATTTTTTCTTTTTTTTTTCATTACATTGCATTTCATGTAGTTTAATTCATTCATGCATTGAGGACATTGTATTCTCTAATTTTGGGGGTGTTAGTGTTTGATGTTAGTATTTTTAGTTTTCTCTAGCATATGCATTAGTAGTAGAGAACAAAATTTATGTTATGGCATTCTGTTTAGTTCAAAGATAGCCTGTGAATAAGTTTATGATGCCTAATGACGAATATTGATAGGCTTGGATTTAATGGAATGATATACAACTAGTTGATATTTGTAGAATTGACTTAGGGTTTGGTATAATAATCGTAAATGTTTTTTACACAATTGCTTTCTCTCTCTACTTAAAATGGTTAGAAAACTTTCTAAGGAAGAACCCTAATGGTTAGAAAACTTTCTAAGGAAGAACTCTAGAAACCCTAGCATGGAAACTCTAACGAACTTAATTCAAATAGACTCCCCTGTACGTTAATGCTTTAAAGTAAATGAATAAATGCTACAACATAACTGTAGAAGGACACTCCTTTTTGTCGCAACCACGTTTTTAGAGGGGAAGGAGGCTTCGACTTTTTTAGCATTAAAAACTTTTAAAAATCAACGAAGTCGCAACCAATTTTTTTTGAAAAATGTGATTGGATCACTTTAAAAAATAGGGATATTTTAATAAAACGTTTTGTTTTAATAAAAGGAAAACTACACCGGTGGTCCCCTAACTATCATCGTTCTCCTGTTTTGGTCCCCAAACTATGTTTTTCGGCAAACTCGTCCCTTCTATTACATAATTCTCCTATTTTGGTCCCCCGACATTAAATAGCTAACGGTTTTGCTGATGTGTCATTTTTTAATATTTTTTAATCATTTCTCTCTCCTCCTATATTATTTTTATTTAATTTTATTCACCCAATCATGTCGTGACACGTGTCACTACCCTATTACTTGAAAAAAACCCCAAAATCCTTAAAAATACATTTGGTGTCGCTGGGATTCAAACCCAGGAACACCAGTGCAAAAGGCATGTGTATGAACCAACTATGCTAAGCTGGTTACTTGATTCAATTCTACTAACATTTATATTTAAGCTATACAAATTAACCCAAAAAAACCTAAAAACACAATTGGTGCCACCGAGATTCGAACCCTTTGTTCTGTTCTTGTTTTTTTTTACATTTCAGTTCACAATCATGTAATTTGGTCGTCTCTCTTGAATCTCGAGAGATTCAACAAGAAGGGCTCGCTGTTCGGCACTTTTATCTGAACCTATATCCATCTCTCCCGCCGTATAGCTGCATACAATAGGAAGAATCCCCTAGAATAAGATTAAGAATAACATGGCAAAGCCAAAAGCAAAATTGAAGGATAACGCATAACAATTTAAATTTGCAACATGTAAAATGTGGAAAATTCAGTAATCAATATAGATAGATGTTTTATAAGTGATTTGTTAGAACCACGACAAATAACTCAATTTTTCATGTGTGCCACACTGCCACTACCACAAGCACATTGGGTTCACTCTGCTGCATATACATGTAACCACTCCTATGATATACATACCTTGAAGGAAGAACTGTATGGGGATCAAAAGGAGAATATGATGTTTCTCTTTCAGCTGCAAGTCATTGAGCCTTTTGAAACTCTTTCAAAATAGCTTGAAAATCCTTTGCAAGTTTGGCATCTGTTATCTTCTTGGTTGCCTACAATAACAAGAAAAGAAATCAAATTTTTATGTGTTTCAAATAACAACAACAACAACAAAGATGCTTTGCTTGGTTGACATAATCAACCAGAAACCAAACTTACGTTAACTTGAGCATTATGATCTGTTTCACTAGCTTGTTTAAGTTTAGATGAAGTGTCCTTCACTAATTAGCATACTTAAAATCACTCGAGAAAATCCACAGAAAGCAACTGTTTCCCATCCAACACAAGGATGCAGACTTCTAAAATAATCAAGAAAATCCAACATTAAAATCAAGAAACCTACAAGAGACACCAACTGTTTCCCATGGAGTGTGAGTTAAAAGATATGAACTCGAGAGATTCAAGAGAGACGACCAAATTACATGATTGTGAACTGAAATGTAAAAAGAAACAAGAACAGAACAAAGGGTTCGAATCTCGGTAGCACCAATTGTGTTTTTAGGTTTTTTTGGGTTAATTTGTATAGCTTAAATATAAATGTTAATAGAATTAAATCAAATAACCAGCTTAGCATAATTGGTTCACGCGCAAGCCTTTTGCTCGAATCCTAGTAACACCAAATGTATTTTTAAGGATTTTGGGGTTTTTTTTTTCCAACTAATAGGGTAGTGACACGTGTCACGACATGATTGGGTGAATAAAATTAAATAAAAATAATATAAGTGGAGAGAGAAATGATTAAAAAATATTAAAAAATACAACGTCAACAAAACCGTTAGCTATTTAACGTCGGGGACCAAAATAGGAGAACTATGTAACATAAGGGACGAGTTTGCCGAAAAACATAGTTTGGGGACCAAAATAGGAGAACGGTGATAGTTAGGGACCACCGGTGTAGTTTTCCCTTTAATAAAACAAAGATTTTAGTTTGCGAAAAATAGGAAAACAAGTTCGGGGGTCGGTTACGCGTGGGGAAGGGTTAGCACTCATGTAACCCCCTCGTCCCGGTCTGGACGGATGACCGGTCCGAGTGGGCCACACGGGGAAAACCGAAGCGAAACCCGTTAAGGCTTCCCCTCGGTTAACGACCCAGAAAATTTCTTTTAACTTTAGTCTTATCTAGATGCATATATAATTCCTATGTGAAGCACAACAGCGGAAGAAACAAACAACGTAACATTTACCGATCAAACAAAACATAAAACAGTCCATTTTACTTCATTTCAGCAGGCCGTTTCGAAACACCTATAGGGTGTTCCGAAACGCCCTGACCTAGTCAACGGGCCTGGGTCAACCACAAGGTGACCGTTCCGAAACAGGGGTGACCCGTATCGGAACGACCTTGACGGTCAATATCTCGTGGTCAACGAGATTTGACCGTTTCGGAACTTCAAAGGCCCGTTTCGGAACGACTTCATCTCGCCAATTTCTCAAAATTCCAGTAGCGAAAACGTTCTGGAACGACCCTCATCCGTTTCGAAACGGCAGGCCATTTACACAGGGGCCGTTTCGGAACACGGGGACCCGTTCCGAAACACCCCCTGTCTGCAGACTCGATTTTGCTATTTTGAGGCACAAAGGTGCCCCAAAACATCACCAAACCACATCACGACACCCAACCAAATAATTCCAAGATATAACAACAATATTAACATGCTAAACAAGATTTAAACATGTCTAATGCTAAGGCAACATCCCACAAAAATGCATTCATTCCAGCATCGTTCAACACATATATATGCTCCTAAGGCAAAAGACTAATATGCAAGTAAGCAATTAGGCATGAGTTAACATTCAACATGGCATCACAACCATACAAAGCAAGAGGCTAAGGAGTCTAAACATGCTCCTATCAACCAACAACAATCCAACAAAACCTTGCACATCTCATTGCTTAAACTATTACATGTCTTAACATTAAAACCATACTTGATGAACTCAAGTCCAAAACCACACTTGGAGGCCCTCCACTTGCCCGAGCAACCCACGAACTAAGGATCTGCAACGTTGAACAAAGAAAGCGTAAGCAATGATGCTTAGTGAGGGTAAGCTCTAAAAACAAACCTCAACATTGCAGGGTCCGAGCACGATCTAGCCAAGGCAACATACATTTACCATGAGTCCACAAGATATAGATGCATGAGCAATATATCACATATATGCCATAATCATGAGCTCAACACTACCATACATGTAATCACATTTAAACATCCAAGCAGCTCATAAAATTCCAACACATTGATGCACATATCAATCAACATTGGCACCTAGTTATGACTCAAATACGCGGATAGACACGTTGGAAACTCATATCCAACAACCACATTACCTCGGTGGGATTCCACTCATCACCGGTCTCGCGGAGGGGATTCCACTCATCCTCACGCCCCGTCGATGGGATTCCACTCATCATCGACTATATTCAATTACAATTCCGGGCGAACCCGTACTCCTCCTTGGTGACTCAACGCCACCAAGGCCACGCGCGACTTTAGACTCATGTGTACACACTAACATCCTAATGATCGATCATTTGTATTTAAGTATACTAGTGCCAATATTTTACTCATTCCACATTACTCATTTCAATCATTTCCGTGCTTAGCACGTTATCACCATGGACACAATCATGAACCATCACCATGCATGCTTTAAGCAATACAACCCATGCCTCAATTCACATGTATAAAACAATATACATAAGCATTCATAACACAAGACATACGAGGCATATACATTCATACATTTGAGTTCATCCAAAGGCTTAGATCAAGATTAGGATTAGGCTACCACCCTAATCCTAACTCTAGGTGGGTCTACCAAGCCCAACCTAGTCCATACACTCGAACCAACTAATTTAAAACCTTTAAAAGCAAACAACCACTCACCTAAGCTTCCAAGCACAAGACCAAGCAAGCGACAACCTTCAACCTTCCGGGTTCACTTCCGATGCTTCACCGATGCCGAAACTTGATTCTAATCATTCCCAAACACAAACAAAACGTTTGAATCAATAACACATCATCGGAAACAACCCGGATTATCATTAGCAAGTATTCAACACCCCAACCAAGTCCAAAAACAGAATTTTCGAGTAGCTTACTTAACCCACTGAAATCTTCCATTTCAAGCACCCAAACAAGCCTCAATTTCACCCAAAATGATCCTCATATATCATCTAAACATCAGCCCTCAAGATTCCACCCAAAACAGCCCCAAAAGACACTTTACAACCTCCCAAAAAACCCCCTTAAAGCCAAATTCCGAAAATTGTTTAAAATCGTTTGAAATTCACATATGTGACATCATTTGACTCCTAATTACCATAACCAACCATAATGAATCAAAATATTAGGTTTAACTACACAAAGGTGCCTCTTTTAAACAAATATTCAAAAACCTCAAATTCCTTAAATCTTCATGAAAACGAAAATAAAATGTACTTTTGAGAAGAGGGAGGTGAGGGGAGTTCAAAATTACCTTCTCCTTTAAATTCGGAGCTGAAATGAAGAGGCTTTGGAAATGGAATAGTGAATGTGGAAGGGAGTTTGGTTTCCCGTTGGTGTGTTCTTGGAGAGGAAGATGAATAGTAGAGAAGTGGGTGTTTATTTGGCATGTGACTTAATTTAGGGCTCAAAGGACTACTTTGCCCTTAATGAAATGAACTAATCACAAGGGCTCCCAAACCTTGGCTATTTGGGTTGTAAATTGTAAAAACATAGTCAATCATTAAATAAATAAATTTGAAATCAAAACCCGAGTTATTATGTAATTTTATAAACCGAGCAAAATAATATTAAAATATCATTTTCACCTAACCCCTAAACCCGGGTGTTACAACTCAAACGATGCCCAAAATTGGTACATAATTGGTTTTAAAATCGTTTTCAAAATTGGAATTTGCAAGTTCAAAAAAGTTCGATTTTACTTGTCCGTTTAATGAATATTAGTCTATTTTAACGACCTTATCGCCCGGGAGATGAACTTTAATCACCGCCAACATTCCTGGCGCTAACCCGTCATTCTCGTTTGATAAAACACCGCATTAAATTAATTTCACTTTTCAAACAACAAAGAGATTTAGTGTCTTGAGCATTTTATTCATTTCTAAGTTCGATTATTTAAAAAACCCTAAAAACATCTAAGTCTTCTATTCCTAATTTAAGGTTAAAGTATGCTTAAGTGTATTTTATCTTTTTGTGAATAACATTTTTCAAAAAAAACATGTCTCTATCTAAGTTTTAGTCCCTAATCCTAAGTTTTATCCTATTTCTAAAAAAAGACAAACAAACTACTTATTATTTTTATTTGTGTTTTTTTATTATTCCTTTAAAAACCTTTATTTCTTTTTAATTTTTTTAAAAAAACTAAAACCTTTTTACATTTTTTTACCTTTTTCATTTTTTTATGTTTTTTCACCTTTTTATTTTCCATTTCAAAAAAATAATTATTCTTTTAAAACTTCTTTTTTTCATTTTATTATTTTTATGCCTTTTCTTTTAAAAAAGATCTTGTTTTTAAAATACTTTAAATCTAAAAGATTTTCTTTTAAATTTTTTTTTCAAAACTTTATTTTCTCCTAAAACCCTAAAACTTTTACCTTAAAACTTTATTTTCTCCAAGAAAGTTGAATTTCCTTAAAGAGTCGGTTCAGTATTTCAGTTCAAGGTTTTTGCATATCTACATATCATCCAAAATTCCCCATAAAATCTTTGTCCCAATTCTTGATCTTATTACCATCCTTATCGCTACATGGAATATAGAAACTAATTCAAATCCCAAGAATCCATTTTCAACCAACTAAACCCCTAGCATTTGGTCAGATCCGAATTCCACAAAATGAATGCTTTTTCATCCTCTCTTGTCTCCGTAGTCTCCAATTTCTGGGAAAGGGATTTACAAAAGGCAGAAAACAAGTGTAGGAGTTGTGCCTGTCTTCTTCATGATCTGTGTTTTTTTATATTGCATACAAATTGAGCTTGTTTATAGTTAGTTAGTGATATGTTAAGTTTTGTTTTTCAATGGGAGATTTTGAGGTTTTTGTCTTATTATGAATGGAATTTAACGCAGTTGGGCATTCTCTGTTGTAAATAGTTTCGTCTGGTAAATGCATTTAAAAAAAAAGTCTCGTTGGAGTGATATTTAGATGATAACAAATGATGACTGCATTTTTTGTTGAAATTATTTACTGGTTTTAGTTTGATTTGTTGCTCATTTCCCGAGTACAGGAGAAGAAATTTGAAGTTGCCATTTCTATCCATATTCACATACACACACACACAAAAAGAACCAATCTTCCCGAAAATCAGATAGTTTTGGAAGGGAGAAAGTGTGGAAGATGGTAGTGAAGTAATGCAAATTTCAAGGTTCTGTAATTTTTAGTCTGCATTGGGGATGACTCCAAAGAAGATGATTAGGAAACACAAGGAAATTCAAGTTTCATGGGATTTTGCACCAACATATTTAACTATGTTACTAAGAATCGAGTCTATATGTTAGACAAAGTTTATGTTTAATTAAAAATAGTACCAAAATGAAATAATGTGTAAATAATAAGGGTTATTTTTTTTCTAAATTAGGACTAAATTGTTTGAATGTGTAGACGTAGATGACTAAATGTGTTATTATATAAACTTTGTTAACTACCACGTCACATTTTTAACTTCTGTTAACGGCTCAGTGACTAAATTGAAGTAAAACTAAAAGTTTAATGGTAACATTGAAGCAATTAAAAATTTAGTTACTAAATTGAATAATTTAACAAAGTACAATGACCATGTGTGAACTTTACCTATCATATTTTTATGAGTTTCTATGTGAGCTCACCTTGTTGGGGTTTGTCTAAAAGAAAACCATTAAAATGAGACTAAAATGAGGTGTGTACTTAAATCCTTACAAAAATCGTAAGAATTTATGTACATTTACCGAAATTCTTACAAAAATAGTAAGAAATTCGGTACATATAGTATAAAATAGTAAGAATTTATGTACATTTACCGAATTTATGTACTTTTTTTTTGCCTTGGATGGGAAACGAACTCATGTTCCCCTGGGTGCAAGTGGCGTGAGTTTGCCACTAAACCATGTGGTCATTTGTAATATATAGTATAAAATACGATATAGGTTTTAGTTTGTTGTTAATGCAAGAAAAAAAAATATGGATTAAAAGAACTCGAACATGACATACTAGAGACACATAAAAAACATTTAAACCAATGTAAAAATATAATAATTAAATTAAAGTTGACAGCATTTTATATACTTATATATATAATTATATTTGAATGAACTTTAATTTTGTTGTTAATCTTATTTATTTCCTATTTCATGGTATTACTTTTAATTTAATTATTATATTTTTATTTTTTAACAAAATATAATTAATTAAAAAAATTAAAATTATATTAAAAATTAATTTAACGAAACCAAACTTATCTTATGATTAGAGTTATATTCGCGAGTTTGAATTCGTTGAATGAATTTTTAATATAATTTCAAATTTTTTTTATTTTAAATCATGAATTAACTATTTTTAAATATTATATTTCTACAACGGTTTAAATATTTTTTTATGTGTCTCAAGTATGTCATGTTCGATCCCCATAATCTATATTTATTTTCTTTTCCTTGCATTAACAACAAACTAAAACATATATTGTATTTTTTATTTTATATCACAAATGGCCACTTGGTTTAGTGGCAAACCCACGCCACTTACACCCAAGAGAACTTGGGTCCGATTCTTAGCCAAGGCAAAACAACTCTTTGTTCTATTTTTCTCATCCAATTAGGTGACACGTATCACCATCTGATTGGAGGGAGAAAAAAAATTATTAAATAAAAATAAATAATTAAATTCCTCCGATAAGATAATGACACGTGTTGACACCTAATTGAGTGGTTAATTTATTTAATTAAATTAAATAGGATCAAATTGACATAATATGTAACTAACTGGGACTAAATGTGTAATTATATACATTTCCCTTTAACAACCACGTCACCCATTTAACGGCACTTAACTTCGAGTGACCAAAAGTTTACAGATCGAAAACGTAAGTGACCTTATCGGTCGAATTTAAAATTCGGTGACCAAAACTGTACTAGAAAAAAACATATGAGACAATTATTTTTTTTAAATTTTTCAACCAAACACGTTTTCTATTTTTTATTTTTATTTTCAAAAAATAATTTTTATTTTCAGTTTTTTAAAAATTAGAAAACATGCGTGGTTGATATGAATGAAAACTTGTTTTACTTTCCAAAATAGAAATGAAAAAATAATTATTAACTAGTTAAAATAAAATATAGTTAGAAAATATTAATATAATAATAAATAAATAAAATATGAGTAAATAAACTAAATATTTAAAAAATGACATAAGAAGGATTCGAACCCGGGTTAAAATGAAGTTAAAATTAAAAAAATCCTTGTTTTCATATTTTTCATAATTAAAACATTTTCTTTACGTTATCAAATTTCTGCTTATTTTTGTTTTCATTTTTTTTAAATTATTTTTAAATTTTTTCAACCAAACACGTTTTCTTTACCGTTTACTATTTTCCAAGAAAATAAAAAATGAAAACAGGTTTCATTCTCTAGAACCAAACGTAAGTTTTTGTTAAATTTAAATAGGGTAATGAAAATAGTTCTATAAATTGTTATTAGGGATGAACCGAGAGGAGACTAGAGGGGGGTGGTCGTCTCCTTAGAAATTTGAAATTTGTATATGATTTAGATTTTTTTTTAATTTTCTATGTATTTTCTATTAAAAATCTATTTTCACCCCTAAAGTTTTATAAGTTCGCCCTCTAGAATTTTATAAGTTCGCCTAATATTTTTGCAACTTAAGGTGGATAGCATCGCCTAACAGCGTCTCTTTTTACAAGTTAAGCTGCACAAATGATGTTAATTTGAACATCCACATGAAAGCAGTTTGGAGCAATTTAGCTCTACCAAATATCAAAGCTTTTGTATGGAAATTATTGCATGAAAAAATCCCTACTAAGGTTGAACTGTCAAAAAGAGGATACCTGGTTCATGAAACATTATTGTGCCCGTTTTGCCAAAAAGAGCTAGAATCCATCAACCTATAGTTACTCGGAACGTAATACGAAAAGAAACGAGAATGTGGAACGTTACTTTACTGAATCCGTTATGACGAGGAATGTGATACAAAATTAATTCTATGACCAAGCCTTTATATATTAAATCAATTTTATTATAAGTCTAAAAAGATAACATTTTATTTATATAATTTTAAGACGAATTTCTTAAAAAACTTAACATAAAATTATAAAAATTAATTAATAGCCATTAGTGACTTACAATGACTACCAAATCACATTTATGACATTAAAATAGGACAAATTTATTTAAAAAGTTTAACATAAAATTATTACAATGACTACCAAATCACATTGCCATTAAAGGCTTACAATGACTACCAAATTAAAAGTTCAATCATCCCATCTCAAATCTTCCAATCTTACGATTGAATCATCAAAATAATTACTTTCGGGGTCGATGTTCCACTTTTTACAAAGGCCTTCTTTGTAAGATGTCGTGAATCGAGACAAAAGTCTTATATTTGAGTGAAGAAACACTAACTTGTCAGCACGCTTAGTATTTAAATGGTTTCTTTTGATATTGTGTATGCAAGAGTAAGTGCTCCACACTCTTTCTGCTGAAGAACTGCTAATAGGTTGCGACAAAACTCTTATTGCAATCTCCGCCAACTCTGGAGTAACTGAACCATAAGTGGATCACCAAGAAATAAGATTCATCGTTGTAGCATCAATCCTAGCATATGTTGTCCCAAACATTCCTTGCTTGTTTTGGAACTTAGCTAGTTGTTTACGTAACTCGGCCTTTTCATTTTTGTAACACCCCTAAGATGCAGGGTAATCTCGACCATTAAAATGAAAGCAAGTTTAAAAAAAATAAGAGAGAAAGAAAAGAATTTGTTATTAAGCGGACTCAAACCTATGTCTTATACTAAGTAACCTTATGCCTTAACCGTTGAGCTAAGGCAATCCTTAGACTTAGTTTGCTCTGGTTTAATTTTAAATCAAATATGTGGTTATAAAAAAATAATACTCCCTCTGTCCCACTAAAATTGTCACATGTTGACAATTTTTGGGTCAAACTTTTTCAACTTTGACCTCTTATAATTTAAAATTTATTATTGATAAAAATATTAAAAAATATATTTTAAAAACCTTGAATCAAGTAGTTTTTAAATATATTTTTTTAATAAAATTTAATCAACTGAAAATTTTAAATAAATTATAGTCAAAGTTTTAAAAAATTGACCAGAAAAAAGTCAACATGTGACAGTTTTAGTGGGACGGAGGGAGTAATAAGAATAGTAAATAAATAAAATGGTCCGAAATACCCGCCCCCAATTGAGGCGTTCATCTGCATCGTGATGTGAGGGAGACGTTAAAGAGAATTCAGAAGCTTTCCTCAACCGATACCTTCTTCAATCTCTAATCTCGACAATCGTCGGTGCGTGGTCATCACTGCTGGTGCCAGAGTGCTCGCCGTCGAGTCCCGAGCCAAACGCTCCTAGCCACTCGCGCAGTCGCCGTCCCGATCGCCGCCAATCGAAGGATTAAGGTTCGACGAACCTAGGGTAGAGCTGTAACACCTGGGTTTGGGGGGTCGGGTGAAAATAGTATTAAAATAAAAAATATTATGTTGGGCCTCGTGTTTTCAAACAAATGATTTTATGTTGGACTTGTTTGATTTAAAGCCCAATTCCATAGATTTTAGAATTTTTGAGATAGCCATCTCATTAATGGTAAAATTGTAAATAAGTGGTCTTGCAAAATAAAAATCCCATTTATTTTAAAATAGCCTTTTTCACCATCTTCTTCCCCCCTTCATTTCATTTTCACGACAAAGAACCCCTCTTCCCCTAGTTTACTATTCCATCATCTCTCTTGCTTATTGTTGGAGATTTTTCAAAGGTAAACTCACTTTTGACTTATCCTCTCTTTCCTCTACAAGCTTGTACCATTATTTTTCATAAAGCTCATGGTTTTTGTATTTTGAAGTTTTGAAAGTTTGGATTAAAAATGAGAACTTTATTAGCCCTAACTTAAGCTTTTGATTTATTAATGTTATATAAGTTGTTTACTATCTATAAGGTCCAACATACTCGACTTTTACATGGTTTTATGATGTTTCCCAAAATTGGATTTTAGGGAGGTTTTAGAGAATTGAAATGTTGAGTTTTTGAGGTGTTTTGTGTGAGAATTTGTTGGCTGATGGTTAGACTATGTATAAGGGTTGTTTTGGAAGCTTTTGGGAGTAATATAAGTGTTGGAATCATTGGTTTTGGACTGTGCTTCATGGCTGCTCGGGAATGAAGGTTTTAGGGTTGTCTTTAACTTGAAATCTTGTGTTTTGTGTTTGGTTTGTGTTCCGGGTTGGCTACATTGATTTGTGAACTGATTTGAGGTTGTTTTGATTGTGTTTGGATGATTAGAAGCAAGGATTTGTGTTGATGAAGCCTCGGGAACGAATCCGGAACCGTTGGGAGCTTGATCGTCTTGTGTGGTTGAGCTTGGAATTGTCGGTGAGTGGTTAAATGTTTTTAAATGGTTTTCAAGTGTTGGTTCAAGCATGTGGACTAGGTTGGGCTTGGTAGACCCACCTAGAGGTGGGATTAGAGTGGTAGCCTAATCCCAAGCTTTAGTTAGAGAATATAGTTGATCTTCAAATGTTGTGTATGCCTCATGTATTAAGTGTGATAAATATGGTTATGTATATTGTGTTATACATGTATGTTGAGGCATGGTATTGATGCATTGTTATAGGCATATGGTTTGGATTGTGGTTTGTGCTTGACGATAAGTCATTGTGAGTACGTGCTAAGCATGAAAGTTGATATGAAATGATGTTGTGAAAGGTTATGGATTGTTTTAGTATTGGAACTAGTATGCTTGGGGTACAATGATCGATCATTAGGATGTTTAGTGTGCACACGTGAGTCAAAATGCGCGTGTGGTCTTGGTGATGGTAGTCATCAAGATGGAGTACGGGTTCGCCCGGAAATCTTCTTATATATATGTTAGTCGGTGATGAGTAGAATACCCTCCGCGTGAAACGGTGATGAGTGTAATCCCACCGTAAGGTAAATGTGAGTTGTTGGATGTGAGTTCCAACGGTTATCTGCGTATTCGAGTCATAGCTAGGTGCCAATATGGATTTGATATATGTGTTGCCAATACGGATTGTGGATTATGTTGTAAATATGTTGAATATATGTGTTTGCATATGTTGTGGTTATGGATCCATTGAGCATGACATGATAATGATATTATGTTCATGCATCATTTATATTTTGGCTTATGTGGTTCGAAGGTAAGATCATGCATTCTACCTTGGTTGTGTGCTCGTGCTTGGACCCTGCATTGCCGAGGGTTGTTTTATGAGCTTACCCTCACTAAGCTTTATGCTTACGCTCTCTTTTGTTCGACAATGCAGATCCTTAGTTCGTGGGTTGCTTGTGCAAGGAGAGGGCCTCCAAGTGCGCTAGTTGAGCTTTTGGTTTTATCAAGTATGGATTTTAAGTTATAAGAATGTAATAGTCAAGCAATGGGATTTGAGCTTTTGGTGTATGTTGATGTTATGTGTTAGGAGCATGTTAGACTCCTATGTTTTTGGTGGATGTTTGCTTAAGGTTTGCTCGTGCATAGTATGTTGGCTTTGTGCCTTTTATGAATGCTTAAGTGTATGTCCTTGTCTAAGCATGTTATCTTGAATGCCATGTATGAATCATATGTTGTTTTGTTGATCCTTTTAATGAATGGCCATATATGTATGTTTGAAGTGTGTTAAACATGCTCGTTGTGTGTGGTTTGCCTTAGAGTGATGTATGTTCGGTTGTGGGAGGTTTTAGTTGGTGTTTGAGGCAGCCTTGTGCCATAAACCAGCTAAAACATGTTTGTTCGCAGCAGGTGTATCGAAACGGTTGGTTTCGTTTCGATATGACCTCTTGTTTCAGGCCAGGCGTTTCGGTACGCAAAGGGGGTGTTTTGATACGTTTTTGCTACTGGAAATCTGAGATTTTGATGAGAAATTCAGAGTATCGAAACGGTCCTAGGCGTTTCGGAACGGTCTTCATAGCGTTGACCACGAGAAGTTGACTGATTAGGGCGTTTCGATATGGTCAACACCCGTTTCGATACGGTCTCCTCGGCTTGACTTTGGCCAGTTGACCTAGTCAAGGCGTATCGAAACACCCATAGGGTGTTTCGATACGGCCTGCAGTTTAAGTTTAAAATGGGCTATTTTGTTGGGCTGTTTGGTTGTTTGCCTCGCTTGTTTCTTCCGCTGTTGCCTTTTTCACATAGGACATAATAATCCATCTAGATAAGATAAAATTTAATGAAATGTTTTTTCCTCGGGTAGTTAACCGAAGTGAATCCTTAACGGATTTTGCCTCGGTTATCCCCGTGTAGCCCACTCGGACCGGTCAAGCGTCCGGACCGGGACGAGGGGATTACACTTGTTGGTATCAGAGCCTAAGGTTTCCGAGACCTTGGACAGGTAAGTGAGGTAAGTTAAGTTCTTGTATTGCAATTGCATGGTGTTTGCTCTCCATGTAAGTATGTTTGCTTGTTTATCAAGTATGCTTTGATGTATACTTGTTTGATCGTGTATGTATGTTGTTTGAAGCATGTTGAGTAGAGTCCCATTGCTTCTATTACATCGAAAAAAAGGATTTTTAAGTGAGGGAACATACTTGAGCCACTTGGACCCTTGCCCTTGCTAACCCTATCTTTTGTGTTGTGGTTGTTGTTGTAGTTGTTATCTGTGAGCGCGTATGTTGAGGCCTAGAGGTAGACCGAGGATGGTTCGTTAGGAACCTCGTGTTACGGCTCATGTTAATGAGCCTGTGGCTGGAGTAGAGGCTCATGTGGGAGAGCCTGCTGTTGGAGTTGGAGCTCCTCCACCACCACCACCACCTCCCCAGCCTGAAGTGGGAGGCGAGGCTGGAGTTGAAGGAGCGGGACCTCAGGTTGGTCAAGGTGGCAAAGGTCCTGCAGGAATAGATATGGCTCTGCTAGTTCAAGCTATAGAGGGAGCGTTTCAGGCCGCAGTTGCCGGAGCTCAGGCTGCAGCTCAGCCGAGAGGTGATGATGCTAGCTTACTGTTAGAGAGGCTTCGTAGCCTAGGGGCAGAAGAGTTTAGGGGATCTACACTTGAGAGGTCTGAGTTGTGGTAGGAGAAAACAGTCCATATTCTAGCTCAGATGGGATGTGTTGAAGCTCGTTAGTTGGGCTGTGTAGTGTCGTTGCTTCAGGGTGATGCCTACACCTGGTGGGTCACCATTACTACCGGTGTGCCTGAGGCCGAGATTGGTTGGGATTTCTTTGAGACTGCTTTCAGGAAGAGGTATTTGGGGTCGAGGTATCTGGATGAAAAGAAGCGAGAGTTCATGGCTCTTGTTCAGGAAGATGCTTCAGTGACAGATTATGAGATTCGCTTTGTCCGACTGAGTCAGTATGCTCCAGAGTTGGTTCCTACCGAGAGGGACCGTTGTGATCGGTTCAGATATGGGCTTCATGAGGAAGTCAAGAGGTACACCTTGGCTTCAGATTATTCTGATTTTGATGTCTTGGTCGCTAGGGCCAAGGACATTGAGCATAGCTTGGGGCTGACCAAGCATTCAGGAGGATCCAGTTCGGGAAAGAGGCACAACAACTTTGATCGTGGTGATGCCAAGAGGCATCGGGGCGGTGGACATCAATTTGATCATAGGCATGGCAGTGGCCACCATAGTAGAGGCCATCAGGGCCATAGAGCTGGAGGGCAGTTGCCCGAGTGTGCCCGTTGTGGGAGATAACATTTAGGAGAGTGTTGGGGTAATTTTAATGCTTGCCGGAACTGTGGATCGAGAGACCACTTCATGAGAGAGTGTCCGCATCAGGCGGCATAGGCTTCTGCGAGAGCGATTGACTATCAGAGAGGTCGTGGGCACGGTCGTGGTTACTTCCAGTCGAGGGCTGATGCACCTAGGATAGAGGCACCAAGGAATCTTACTCATGTTGTGGCAGTACAGCCAGAGGACGGTGGACCAACTAGAGTCTATGCATAGAGAGAGGCAGGGAATGACACAGATGTGATAACAGGTAATTTTGAGTTACAGTCCATGTCTTTGCTTTCCTTAGTTGATTCGGGTTCCACGCATTCTTACATTTTGAGTGAGCATGCAAGGAAGTTAGACATACCTGTTGAGATCTTAGATGTAGGTATGCGTGTGACTAGTTCTTTCGGTGAGACAGTTGTAGTTAGACGGATGTATAGGAGGTTTCCGCTGAAGATTCAGGGTCATGTGTTTCCTGTTGATAAGATGGAGCTTCCATTTTATGGTTTTGATATTATTTTGGGTATGGATTGGTTAGTTGAGCACAGAGCTAGTGTAGATTTTGAGACAAAGAGAATTGCTTTGAAGCTTTTTGATGACTACGAGGTAGTGGTAGTAGGCGAGAACGTTAAGTTCTTTTCGAATGTTGTGTTAGCTTTAGAGGCTCATAGGTTGATGGATTCCGGTTGTGGGGTTTATTTAGCGTATGTGATGAATCCGAAAATGAGTGAGGTCAGACAGAAAGATATTAGAACAGTTTTTAATTTTCCGGATGTGTTTCTAGAAGAATTACCAGGTTTGCCTCCTGACAGAGATGTAGAGTTTGTGATTGAGACTGTTTCAGGGTCTACTCCAGTTTCTATTGCTCCGTACCGTATGGCTCCGAAAGAGTTGAAAGAGTTGAAAAGTCAACTTCAGAAGTTGTTAGACCGTGGTTTTATTAGGCCTAGTAGTTCGCCTTGGGGTGCTCCCGTGTTGTTTGTAAAGAAGAAAGATGGCAGTATGAGAATGTGTATCGACTACATGCAGTTGAACCAGTTGACAGTAAAGAACAAGTATCCGTTGCCTCGTATAAATGACTTGTTTGATCAGTTGAGGGGTGCATCGGTGTTTTCGAAGATAGACTTGAGATCAGGGTACTATCAGTTAAAGGTAAAAGAATGTGATGTTCCGAAGACAGCCTTTAGGACTAGATATGGTCACTATGAGTTCCTTGTGATGCCGTTTGGGCTCACGAGTGCACCAGCAGCTTTCATGGATATGATGAACAGAGTTTTCCGAGACTATCTAGACCGGTTTGTAGTTGTTTTCATAGATGACATTCTTGTGTACTCGAGATCAGAAGAAGAGTATGATGAGCATTTGAGACTTGTTTTGCACAGGTTGATAAGTAATCAGTTGTATGCTAAGCTTAGTAAATGTGAGTTCTGGATTCGAGATGTTGTGTTTCTTAGCCATGTTATATCAGCTGAAGGTATCTGTGTTGATCCGACGAAGATTGAAGCTATTGTTGAGTGGAAACAACCTAAGTCAGTGACAAAGATTAGGAGTTTCCTAGGCTTAGCTGGTTACTATAGGAGATTTGTTGATGGTTTCTCTAGAGTAGCTGCTCCGTTGACTAAATTGTTGCAAAAAGAAGTGAAGTTTGATTGGTCAGATGCGAGACATAAGGCTTTTGAGAAATTGAAAGAAGCTTTGACGAATGCTCCAGTGTTAGTACAACCAGTTTCAGGGAAAGAGTTTGTGATGTATAGCAATGCTTCCTACGTAGGTTTAGGTTGTGTTCTAATGCAAGAAAGAAGAGTTGTTGCCTATGCTTCGAGACAGTTGAAGGTACATGAGAAGAACTATCCTACGCACGACATTGAGTTAGCCGCAGTTGTGTTCGCGTTGAAGATTTGGCGTCACTACTTGTACGGTGAGAAGTGCAGGGTTTACACTGATCATAAGAGCTTGAAGTATTTGATGAATCCGAGAGAGTCGAACTTGAGACAGAGAATATGGCTTGAACTATTGAAAGACTATGATTTGACTATCGAGTACCATCCGGGTAAGGCAAATGTAGTAGCTGACGCGTTGAGCAGAAAAGTTGCAATTGAGTTGTAAGCTATGTTTACTAGATTGAGTGTATCAGGGGATGGTGGTTTGATCATTGAGCTGCAAGTGAAGCCTTCTTTGATTCAGATTGAGTGTATCAGGGGATGGTGGTTTGATAATTGAGTTGCAAGTGAAGCCTTCTTTGATTCAGATGATTAGAGAGAAACAGTTGCAAGATGTGTCTTTAGTTCCTCATGTTCAGGACATAGCCGAAGGTAGACCGATCGAGTATAGTTTCAGTGATGAGAATGTGTTGTGTTTTAGAGACAGAGTTGTAGTACCTGAAGATGTTGAGCTGAGACATGTGATTCTGAGCGAAGCACATTCATGTCCTTTTTCTATGCATCTGGGCAGTACTAAGATGTACCGTGATTTGAAGAATGATTACTTCTGGGTTGGTTTGAAGAAGGATGTAGCCGAGTATGTGAGCCGTTGCATGGTTTGTCAGAGAGTAAAGGCAGAACATCAGGTTCCTTCAGGTTTGTTACAGCCTTTGAAGATTCCGGAATGGAAATGAGAGAGGATCACCATGGACTTTGTGTCAGGGTTACCGTTGTCTCCTTCGAAGAAGAATTCTGTTTGGGTGATAGTTGATAGATTTACTAAGTGTGCTCATTTCTTAGCAGTGAAAACCACATATTCTTTAGGCAAGTTGGCGAATTTGTACATTCGCGAGATTGTGAGACTTCATGGAGTTCCGAAGTCTATTGTATCAAACAGAGATCTGAGATTCACTTCGAGGTTCTGGAGTTGTTTGCATAGTGCCCTAGGTAGCCGTTTGCATTTCAGTACTTCTTATCATCCGAAGTCAGATGAACAGTCAGAGCGAGTGATACAGATTTTAGAGGATATGCTCCGTTGTTGTGTGATTGACTTCCAGGGTTCTTGGGAGAAGCACTTGCCCTTAGTTGAGTTTGCTTACAACAACAGTTACCAGGCTAGTATACAGATGGCTCCTTATGAGGCTTTGTATGGTAGGCGATGTAGGACTCCGACATGTTGGGCTGAAACGAGTCAAAAGTTGTTACCTATGCCAGATTTGCTCAAGGGGACTATTGAAAAAGTGAAGTTGATTTGTGACCGTTTGAGAGCAGCTTCCGATCGTCAGAAATCTTATGCAGATTTGAAGAGAAAAGAGATTGAGTTCTTAGTGGGTGAGAAGGTGTTTCTGAAAGTATCTCCGTGGAAGAAGGTAATGAGATTTGGCTGGAAAGGCAAGTTGAGTCCGAGGTTTATTGGTCTGTATGAGATAGTTGAGTGGATTGGGCCAATAGCTTACCGTTTGAGATTGCCTTCTAAGTTAGAGAAGATCTATGATGTTTTTCATGTGTCGACGCTTAAGAGATATAGATCAGATCCATCTCATGTTATGCCCGTTGAGGAGATAGAACTGAATCCGTATTTGTCTTACAATGAAAAGCCGGTTGAGATACTTGCTTCTGATAGCAAGATGTTGCGTGGCAAGACCATAGAGTTGGTCAAGGTGTTGTGGAGACATAGAGGTGTGGAAGAGGCCACGTGGGAGAGGAAAGCTGATATGCTTGAGCAGTTTCCGTACTTGTTTCCGTCAAGTAATTTGGGGGACGAAATTTCTTAAGTGGGGGAGAGTTGTAACACCCGGGTTTGGGGGTCGAGTGAAAATAATATTAAAATAATAAAATATTATGTTGGGCCTCGTGTTTTCAAACAAATGATTTTAAGTTGGACTTGTTTGATTTAAAGCCCAATTCCATGGATTTTAGAATTTTTGAGATAGCCATCTCATTAATGGCAAAATTGTAAATAAGTGGTCTTGCAAAATAAAAATCCCATTTATTTTAAATAGCCTTTTCACCATCTTCTTCCCCCCTTCATTTCATTTTCACGACAAAGAACCCTTCATTCCCTAGTTTACTATTCCATCATCTCTCTTGCTTATTGTTGGAGATTTTTCAAAGTTAAACTCACTTTTGACTTGTCCTCTCTTTCCTCTACAAGCTTGTACCATTATTTTTCATAAAGCTCATGGTTTTCGTATTTTGGAGTTTTGAAAGTTTGGATTAAAAATGAGAACTTTATTAGCTTTAACTTAAGCTTTTGATTTATTAATGTTATATAAGCTGTTTACTATCCATAAGGTCCAACATACTCGATTTTTACATGGTTTTATGATGTTTCCCGAAATTGGGTTTTAGGGAGGTTTTAGAGAGTTGAAATGTTGAGTTTTGAAGGTGTTTTGTGTGAGAATTTGTTGGCTTATGGTTAGACTATGTATAAGGGTTGTTTTGGAAGCTTTTGGAGTAATATAAGTGTTGGAATCATTGGTTTTGAATTGTGCTTCATGGTTGCTCGGGAATGAAGGTTTTGGGGTTGTCTTTAACTTGAAATCTTGTGTTTTGTGTTTGTTTTGTGTTCCGGGTTGGCTACATTGATTTGTGAACTGATTTGAGGTTATTTTGATTGTGTTGGGATGATTAGAAGCAAGGATTTGTGTTGGTGAAGCCTCAGGAACGAATCCGGAACCTTTGGGAGCTTGACTGGCTTGTGTGGTTGAGCTTGGAATTGTCGGTGAGTGGTTAAATGTTTTTAAATGGTTTTCAAGTGTTGGTTCAAGCATGTGGACTAGGTTGGGCTTGGTAGACCTACCTAGAGTTGGGATTAGAGTGGTAGCCTAATCCCAAGCTTTAGATAGAGACTATGGTTGATCTTTAAATGTTGTGTATGCCTCATGTATTAAGTGTGATTAATATGGTTATGTATATTGTGTTATACATGTATGTTGAGGCATGGTATTGATGCATTGTTATATGCATGTAGTTTGGATTGTGGTTTGTGCATGACGGTAAGTCATGGTGAGTACGTGCTAAGCACAGAAGTTGATATGAAATGATGTTGTGAAATGTTATGGATTGTTTTAGTATTGACACTAGTATGCTTGGGGTACAATGATCGATCATTAGGATGTTTAGTGTGCACACGTGAGTCAAAATGCACGCGTGGTCTTGGTGATGGTAGTCATCAAGATGGAGTACGGGTTCGCCCAAAAATCTTCTTATATATATGTTAGTCGGTGATGAGTGCAATCCCATCGACGGGGCGTGAGGATGAGTGGAATCCCCTCCGCGTGAAACGGTGATGAGTGTAATCCCAGCGTAAGGTAAATGTGAGTTGTTGGATGTGAGTTCCAACGGTTATCCGCGTATTTGAGTCATAGCTAGGTGCCAATATGGATTTGATATATGTGTTGCCAATACGGATTTGGATTATGTTGTTAATATATTGAATATATGTGTTTCCATATGTTGTGGTTATGGATCCATTGAGCATGGCATGATAATGATATTATGTTCATGCATCATTTATATTTTGGCTTATGTGGTTTGAAGGTAAGATCATGCATTCTACCTTGGTTGTGTGCTCGTGCTTGGACCCTGCATTGTCGAGGTTTGTTTTATGAGCTTACCCTCACTAAGCTTTATGCTTACGCTCTCTTTTGTTCGATAATACAGATCCTTAGTTCGTGGGTTGCTTGTGCAAGGAGAGGGCCTCCAAGTGCGCTAGTTGAGCTTTTGGCTTTATCAAGTATGGATTTTAAGTTATAAGAATGTAATAGTCAAGCAATGGGATTTGAGCTTTTGGTGTATGTTGATGTTATGTGTTAGGAGCATGTTAGACTCCTATGTTTTTGGTGGATGTTTGCTTAAGGCTTGCTCGTGCATAGTATGTTGGCTTTGTGCCTTTTATGAATGCTTAAGTGTATGTCCTTGTCTAAGCATGTTATCTTGAATGCCATGTATGGATCATATGTTGTTTTGTTGAACCTTTTAATGAATGGCCATATATGTATGTTTGAAGTGTGTTAAGCATGCGTTGTGTGTGGTTTGCCTTAGAGTGATGTATGTTCGGTTGTGGGAGGTTTTAGTTGGTGTTTGAGGCAGCCTTGTGCCATAAACCAGCTAAAACATGTCTGTTCGCAGTAGGTGTATCGAAACGGTTGGTCCCGTTTCGATACAGTCTCTTGTTTCAGGCCAGGCGTTTCGGTACACAAAGAGGGCGTTTCGATACGTTTTTGCTACTGGAAATCCGAGATTTTGACGAGAAATTCAGAGTATCGAAACGGTCCTAGGCGTTTCGGAACGGTCTTCGTAGCGTTGACCACAAGAAGTTAACCGATGAGGGCGTTTCGATACGGTCAATACCCATTTCGATACGGTCAACACCCGTTTCGATACGGTCTCCTCGGCTTGACTTTGGCCAGTTGACCTAGTCAAGGCGTATGGAAACTCCCTATGGGCGTTCCGATACGGCCAGCAGTTTAAGTTTAAAATGGGATGTTTGGTTGTTTGTCTCGCTTGTTTCTTACGCTGTTGCCTTTTTCACATAGGACATAATAATGCATCTAGATAAGATAAAATTTAATGAAAAGTTTTTCCTCGGGTTGTTAACCGAAGTGAAGCCTTAACGGGTTTTGCCTCAGTTATCCCCGTGTAGCCCACTCGGACCGGTCAAGCATCCGGAATGGGACGAGGGGGTTACAAGAGCCGTTTGGTTTTTCGTCGATTTTGGCCGCCGTAGGCGTCCGTTCACCGCACCGTCGCCACCCCTGGACTCCTCGTCGCAAGGCAAACATAACCCTACCGGTTGCACAACCGCTCGTTGCCGTTTAGCGCCTCGTCGGAGATACAACAATTTGGTTGTTTTTACTCCGATTTGGTAAGTTGGTAAGGATTTCGGCTTTGAACCTAAGCCATTTAACTCATTGGTTAAGAAATCAACAATTTTTAGCTTGATTGGAGGTGTTTTCCGGCCATCTAGTGTCGCTCGTGGGCTTCATGCGCCGTCTGGGGTTATTTCCGGCAGCCCTGGATGGTGGCCATTGAACCGGCCAGCCCACCCGTTGGTCGGTCCACCTAAACAGGTTCGACCTAGTAATAAACCAAGCCCAATGACCGACCCAACCTGTTGACCCGTACCCGACCCGTTGACCCGAACCCGACCCGAGTTTAACCCGTTGACCGAGTCAATCCAATGAGTCAACTCGTTCGAGTCAACTCGCCCGAGTCAACCCAATGAGTCAACTCACCGAGTCAGCCGTTGAGCCAGTGACGTCAGCATGACGTTAGAGTTGACTTTGACCCAAAAGTAAAAATTTTCCGAAAAGCCCTATTTTATGTTTTTCGACGTCTTGAGTTCGATTTTGATGCCTGTTTCACGAAATTCTTACTTGAAAGCCTCTAAATTAGACCTTGAACTCGAGTTTGCTTATGTAATTTATTAATCAATTATGAGCAATGTGAATAAGGGCTGAAATATGAATTTGTGCGATTGAAGGTATTCACAGTTCCTTGTATTCGAGATGTTGAGGACATCGCATTTGGGTTCGAGAGTGATCGAACGGAGTATCATGGTCGACTGATATAGCAAGTATTAAAGGTAATACACTACTACCTCTAGTATGCTTTATGAACATGTGGGTATTCGATTAATACATGCATGAATATGATGAAGAGTGATGTTAACTCTGCTTGAGTCAAACCAGATATGAAATTGAGTATGATAACCTAGATAAGATCGAAATGCTCGAACAAGAAAGTTAATAAATGTAAGGATCTAGAGTTCAAAAAATTTAGTAATAAGGCAGCTAATCTCCAAACCCGATTATTAATGTCAAATGATTAAACGCTAAAAATATTTGGATATGAAATTACAAAAATGCCTTTAAGGTATGAGAATGACTAAAATACCCTTGGAATTGGAAGCAATCTAAAAATCTACACTGGATATGGTAAAACAACCCGATTCATCTAAAAACCTCGAACTACTTGGAAAGTTATGGTAACAAGATTTAAACCTTCGAGATTGTAAGGTGTTAGGTTTCCTTGAATTTGGAATGAATCTCCGAATATAGATTTACGGGAAACTATCCATACCTCTGAATTAATCAAGTGGCTCAAAATATTGAATTGATTGTAATGACTAAAAGTATTGGAAATACTGTTATGGTTAAATTAATCGGAATGATCGTATTGACCAAAAAGGATGAACTATCCTCGGACACCGAGGTTTGCAAATTAACTGGAAGGATGGATAAATCCTAGAGTTCTGAAATGAATGAAGTGGTTGGAGGTACCGAAATTTCTTGAATGACTGAAACATCCACGAGTACTTAAATGATTGAAATACTATAAATGGTTCATTTGACAGGAATGATGGATATCTCGAGCTTCAGAATGATTGAAATACCCCCTTAACTGGAATAAGTAAATTGCCTTTGATAAAATTCTTGAAATGCCAATAAAGCTGAAATGACTGAAATGCCCCTAAAGGTTGAAACATGACTCATGTACGTCAATCACTCCTGATATTAATATAAGGATGAAAGTTTTCCGCACAGAATATAAGTTTGGCTACTTCGTGGCAAGTCCTATGGTGAAATATGAAGGCAACTGTTCGGATATATGATACAATCAATATTTGGAAATGATACCCGTGAAGTGTATACATCATAAGGTTTGGTTAAAACTGTAAGGTTGGACATGTTAGTTTGATTGGTTTTAGAGGCTCGATAAGCTTCTGGAAATCTTAAATATCTTAAATCGTCATTTTATCACTATTGGGCTAAATTACAAAATCACCCCTGATAGTTAAATGACCAAAATGCCCTCGTTGGCCAAAGTAATCAAAATAGCCCTGAATGTATATGATATCGTGAAAGATCTTGACATAGAAATCCCTGAATGCCTGGTTGGAAACCTGATGAGCAAATAGAATTCTCGAGCCACTATTTATGCCTTGTCGGTATAAATTACAATAATGCTCATGTACGATAAAATGACCATAATGCCCTTGTAGGCTTAAATGACTAAATCACTCATGATATGTCTAAACTCTCAAAGATCTTGATGTATCATTTCTTGAATATCTGGTTTGAACCGTCGGTATGAACCCCCTTTTTATAGGGGTCTCGTTTCAAAAATCCGTTCAAATTGTCAAAAGTTTGATGTGCTCCCTTCCATAAATGCCATGTATCTCCAAGAAACAAACTGTTCCACCTAGTGTGTTTCATGTGTGCTACACGACTGTTTTGCATACTGATTTATATGTTATAATACTGATCATGTGCACATGACTGACATACTTGAATTCACAGGAACATGACATGTTATATAAATTAAACATGATCGTACTGTATTTCTAATATATGCCTATGCACCCGATATCACAAACATGATATAAGGATAATGTATTACTGAAAATACTGTTATTGATTAGTGAACTATTGATGATCTAATTCACTGAGGTACTTGGGATATGATATGAAGTTACTGACGGCTCAGCCCTAATCCAGCTGGTAAGTCCGCCCATTTTCGGTTCCTATGCTCCGGCTAGGTCCGCCCGTTTTCGGTTCCTATGCTTCGACTAGGTCCGCCCGTATTCGGTTCCTATGCTTCGGCTAGGGCCGCTTGTATTCGGTTCCTATGCTTCGGCTAGGTCCGCCCGTATTCGGTTCCTATGCTTCGGCTAGGGCCGCCTGTATTCTAAGGTATTCCCTTAGGATGGTACCAATGCCTAATGGGCTCGGGTTAATGCATGTACATGATACCGCACTGGGGAAATTATATACTAGAGTATGGTTGGAGGGTAAATAAAGAATTAAAAAAAGAACTTTACTGCTACTTGAAACAAATGTATTTGAAATAAAAATGGTTTATTGCATTGTTACATTTTCTGCATTAACGTTGCACTGTTGGAACACACTAGACACTAAACTCTCTAATTCCATCTCCGCACGTTATCAACCTATAATTCCCGTCTAATTCTCGATGTTTGAATAAATAACAAATATTTTTATTCTCGAGTAATGCTACCTCGAAATAGTAGAACAGAAATGGAGACTATTACTACGTGGAACATCATGAAAATGATATGCCTACCATATATCTGCATGAGCTTATAGCATCTTTTGGTAGTTCTGTATTACTGGGCTTTTCCAAGCTCACGTTGTTTTTACCATTGCAGGTTAAAAGAATATATCATGGTATATCGTTTGACATCAGTGTTCAGAGTTCTCTCGGTGTTGCTTTTGGAGTACGATACTGTATAGTTAGTGGGCATGTATGTCATGTATTATTTTATGATAGTGTTTGTAAAACACTTTCTGAAATTTCTGTTATGTGTTTAAATGACTTCTTGAAATGGTATTTTAAACAGAAGTTGATTTTACAGTTTAATAAGTGTTTTGAGGAAAAAATGTTTTATGTGTATTTTTACTGTGGGTCGCTCTTGTGACCCTAATGTGACTTCCTAGGATCCGTTGTAACGCATAGACGGGTCTAGGGGGTTACAATTTGCATCTTCACCGATTCTATCAAAAGCTTTCAGAACTTTGGCAACAACTTCTCGATCTTGATTTAGAGCACGCCTAGGTACTCCACCGGGAGCTTCAACATTCAAATATTTAGAATCATAAAAGAAAGGGTTGAGGGCAAATCCCAAACAATGTATTGTGATGTTCATCTTCTCCCATCTAGATACTAGTATTTCTTCCATTTTCACATAATCAACCACATGTTTGTTATTAATCAATAGATCCCTAATTTCTCCAATCATATAATCCATTTTCTCATAAATTTCCCCCATTTTTTCTCCTTCCCCATCTGCAAATCTTATCATCGAGTAAATTGGTTGTGTTATTACCAAAATATTTTCTACTTCTTCCCAAAATTCATCATCAATTATTGTTGATGCCACTTCCTTACCTAGAGCCTTAGTGTGCTCATCCCCTGAATTTACCCATTCCCTCCAACACCTAAGAACAATAGTAGTAGCTAAAGCTTCCTTACAACGTGACAATCTTTTCAATAGAAGATAATGAGAAGCAAACCTTGTTTTTGCTACCTTAAGCAACTCAAGATCAGATTGGCTTTTAAAAATTTCATTGGACTTTTCATGGTTCAAAAAGTATTTAACAATGTCTTTCCCCTTTTTATATGTTTCACTCATCCATGAAAATGAGGCAGCAAAATCTTTACATATGAGATTGAGTGTATGAACCACACAAGGAGACAAAAAGATATGTTTGTGTACCTTTTCAATTTCTTTTCTCGCTGCTTTACAATTTGCTGCATTATCAGTGACAATTTGAAGCACATTTGAAGGCCCGACTTCCTCAATAGATTCCAAAAGAAACTCTGCAATGTTTGTCCCTGTTTTCTCTTGTCTAGTAAAAACTTTACCGTACATAAACATGGAACCACAACTGTTGGATGCCACAACGTTTATAAGTGGTTGTCGCTTCACATTTGTCTAACCATCAGAGACTATGGAAGTTTCTTGAGTGGTCCATGTATCCTTCACCGGAGTCAGCTCCTTTTCAAGTTGTCGTTGACACTCATCCACCAAAGTTGTTCTTGCTCGATCAAATGATGAGGGTTTGTAGTCTTTTGGAGCTTGATTAACTCCCTTCAACATGGCAAGAAAGTCTGGATTTATAAGAACGTTGAATGGGATGTCATTCGCAAAAAGAGCTCTAACAATTAAAATATCAATCTGATGTCGCTCCACTTTCCCAAAAGATTTTGCAATGGGACAAGTAGTTCCTGTTGGTCTACTGTGGCTGTTGTTGAGAGTAGATTTAGACAAAGACGGTGAAATGCCAACATTCTTTACTTCTTCAAATTTCTTCCTTATTCTTTGAAATTTTGCTCGATTGGTTAACAATGTTTGACAACGAGCAACCTCTGATTTTTTTCCAACACAGGATCGAAAAAATGTTGATGAATTCTGGAATACGAACTACTGTAAGATTTTTTACAATGGTTGCAAATCCATCTCTTTGTTCCTCCTGGATTTTTTCCCGTCCCATTCGTTGTGAATGTCACTTCATCGAGTAATGGATTACAATTATTTGCTGGTGAAGATGCACTCGAATTTATTGTTGTACTTGTATTCGTGACTTCTTCTTCCTTTATTGGATAATTTTCTTCTTCTATGTCAGGATGCCATCAATTGGAGAACTTTGATTTTGTGATTGTCCTCCTTCCAATCGTTGTCTTTTTTACCAAATACCATTTGAAATCTGATTTTCTTAACGTATGTGTTGTGACCTACGTAAATTGGAGAAGCTAAGATGATTTAAACAGGAGAACAGAGAATCATTATGCATTGATTTAAGCTAACAACTAGTCCTTGTTGGAATTGGAATTGGAATCAAGCTAACAGCTAGTCCACGTTGAAATTGGAATTGATATCATAATATATTCTAGCTAACAGCTAGTCCACGTTGGAATTGGAATCAAGCTAGCTTGATTCAAGCCGCAGGATTAGAATAATTATAGAATTGAAACACTTGATTCTAGTAATTTGATGATAAAATAATTATTCTTTTGCATGTTTATCCATAAAAATTTAAATTCTATAAATATTCTAATAATAAAATAATTTTTTATCCCATACAAATTTAATTTGATAAAAAAGCAAATAAAAAGGTAAATTAAAGCTTTGGGAATCGGGATCCAATAACCACGACAACTCATCTTCTTCTATCTCTCAACAACCCCAACTTTGCGTAAAAACTCAAAAACCATTGTCTATTTCTGGTTTCTGGACCAATCACCGCCGATTCCAGATCTACAAGCCAACTTTCGTCATGGTCCATGGCTACGGCTAGAACCCACTCTAACAACTCGTTTATAAACTGGATTCTTTGTTGTCCTTCTCTATTTCTGAATCGCGTATCGGTCGCGTTTCGTTTCACGTTTTGGGTCGTAGTTCTGGGTTCGACGTCCGGTGGCTCGTCCCCTGTTCTTGGTAACCCTACATCAACCACTTCTTTTGTCACTACTTTTTGACTTGGGGATTATGGCAACGCTAGTGAGGTTTATGGAATCTACATTTTATCATCCTTGACAATATTAGAGAGCTTTTCCAGCAATGGTTTTACACTCACCAGTGGTCGAGTCACTCTCAGGTTTGGCGCTTAAGCTTCTTTTGCACAGTTTGGTCAATATGGTTATATAGAAACGAGATTATTTTCAAAGGCGCAAGGGTTGATATAGATTATATTTTTGATTTATGTATGACGAGATTATGTTGGTGGTGCAAAGCAAAGTGGCCAGACTTGTAGATAACTGTGTCGGATATGCTGATGAGTCCTGGAAATCTAGCGTTCTTCAAAACCAAAACAAACAAGGCAAAGGGTGAGTGTGGATGCCTCCTAAACGTGGTACTTTAAAATTCAACACCGATAGAATTGTAAGGGGGAGCGTTGGAGAGGCAGGGATTGATGGTTGCCTTAGAAATGAGAGCTCGACTCCCTTAATCATATCTTCCAAATCGGTGGGTAGAACCGGTGCTACGTCCGTAGAGATATTAGCAATTAAAGAAGCAATCACCCTTTTCAAAGGATCGCCATGGGCCAATAAGTTTGCTCTGACAGTGGAGAGCGACTCTAAATTGGCAATAGAATGGCTCGATAATCCGTCGTCCAAACTCATGGTGTCTAAATCTCTAATCGAATCATGTCTCAAGTTTTGCGCAGATCACAAAGTCAAATTCCAATTTGTCTATAGAGATTGCAACGAAGTGATAAATTCTTTGGCTAAGAAAGGTATAGACTGAAAGAAAGATTTTGTCGAGTCTACAACAGACCGAGATTAGGAAGGTGGCTTCTTTGTGTTGATAGCTGGGGAACAACGCAATCAACAATGGTTACATACTCATATGCGGCTTCATGCCTTGGATTATCTCCATTGTAATCTGTTACAATACTAGGCTTTGTTACGCAACACTCTTTTTCCTCCAACTTGGTTTAGAGAGGTTTTTTAACGAGGCTCGTAACATAGCTATTCAATAATTAATAAGAATTCCAATATTTCAGAAAAAAGAAAAGAAACTATATAACAAGAATATTTGATAAAAATATGTATTCGAGTAAATTTATATTTTCTAATCAAACATTATAATCTTATATTTCTACCAAATAAAACACTAATATACCAAATAATATTACATTCCAGAAATTCTATTTTCGACTATAACATTACGTTCTTTTTTTTGGAATAAAACCGGCCTTCATTTATTAAAATAAAAGAGGTAACTTAAAAAACAAAACCAAGAAAGCTCTAGAAAAACCAACCGACACACTCTGAAAACAAAGCTAAAGAAAAAACCCAAAAGCAATCAGAAAAACAAAGGGACAACGATGAAGGCGGAGCAACCACTCCTCACACCAGCGGACCTGGGATGTGAAAAACGACGATGCAAACGACCGGGAGGAGCGTGACAACCAGAAGCGTAGATCTGAACATGCACGAAAGAACTTCTGGAGGAGATGACAAAACAAAACGGAGGGATGAAGATTCACAGCGGCGGGCGGTCCTCCTCTACCGCCACCTGCGCGCAACCTGGGGCTTCTTCCACCCAGAAAAGGTCGTCGGAGCCAAGATGGGAGGCACCTGCTATCAAATGCGCTGCCCGATTCGCCTGTCGAAAGGTATGTGTAAACGAAATCTCTGCAAAAAATTTCGCTCTTTCCTTTATTTCGTGGACGATACTGCTGATGACTGACATATCCAGACTTTGTGACTGCAATTTCTTGATGGTTGTGAGGGAATCCCCTTCGATTACATTCGAAATGATTATAGTCCCGTTGCATGCAATTCTTTGTTTTTCAACGTATTATTAATGTTTGATATATGTTGGCGATTAAAATCAAATTGTAACCGGCCGGTAGGTCAAAATTTGAAATGATTATAGTAATTTGAGTTGTATCTAATTTTATAACAATTTAAAATAATAAAAATCATTTTCATTTAAATAATTGTAAATTTTAATATAAATTTTGTGTTTCTATGTAAATATTAAAGCAAGCTTTTGTTTTTTGTTTACTCGAAAAAAATTCGAAAAAATATATCTTTTTGTGTAGTTTTTATACGTATTTTATGTAAAAATAAATAAACAATTTTTCACATTTACTCTTTAAAAATTAAATATATAATTTTAAAACCCTAAATTTTAAAGTTAAAAATTAAACATATAAATCCTTCCTGATTAAAAATTAAACATATAAACCTATTTAGGGGTTGATTAAGGTTGATATCATAACTCTTCATGAATGCATAATAGATTAAATTCTTTTCTGATCGCATATTTCTTTGTGTTGAATTTTGATGATGTATCATTGTTGAAATTTGGGACTTTAAACTAGGTATAGAGTTTGTCTGTTGTGGTGGAACATTGTAGTGTGTAGGTAAGTTATTCTTTTTATTGAACTAAGTATGGAGTTTGTGTTTAGAATATCTCTATTTAATTTTTTTTAAAAACTTTAAAATAATATTTATCAGAGAGTTTTATTATTTCCAAAAGAAACAGTGAACATGCGAAAATAATTTGTAACATGTTACAAATTAACCTGTAACAAAATTGTTAATAATGACTAACTTTAGTGGTTAACTGTTTTTTAACTATTAAAAAAATTTTATAACTGTTATAACAATTAACCGATAATTTAAATTAAATGGTACAATTGATCTACCATAAGCACCTTTAATATTTAGTGCTTTATTTCGTACCATTTTGAAATTTTTACATCTATTTTTTTTAAAAATATTCAATAATATCTCAACATATGACATTTTATTAATCTTTAACATAGAGACAATGTTTTTAATTATTTTTTTGAAAATAAAAGCAGCCCCACTTGCCACATTGCTCCGAAAATCGTGAATCATGACTACTTAATTAAGAAAATATATGACATCAACATTCGATCGATTAATAATAAAGTAATGAGGCGGCTTGATTCCAACGTTTTGCAAATTTATTACATACAGTACGTAAATTACTCCAATGTCTGCATTCGGTATTAAAAAATATTCAATCCGACCAATTTGATCCAATTATTCGTTAATGCGATATGAAAATTTAAATATTCGATTTAATTTTAAATTTTTCAGTTTAGATACAGATCGCGATACTATAAGTTTCAGATTATCCGAAAATTTAAAAATTTGAAAATTCAAATTTTCATGAATATAAATTTTGTTATTTTTAACAATTTGGTGCTTGTTATATTCGAAATTAAAAAATCAAAATTTTTATAGATGTGAATCTTGTTATATTTAGCAACTTGTTGTTTTTTATATTCAAAATTCTGATATTTTCATAAATACAACCTTCTAATTCAAAAAAAATAATTAAATTAAAATATATTTTTGGATAGTCGGATATCCGAATATCTGATCCAATTATCCGATATTTGAATATCTTTTTTTTTTCGAATTTGATACGAATCACTAATCGTCGATCCGTAAAATCAGATATTCGAAGAAATCAAATCGGATCCGATCCGATATTAGACAATAAACACCCCTAACTTTCATCGTTTGTTGTTTTGTAAATGATGATATGATAAAATATATAACATAAAACGATGTCATTAATGTAATAAAATATTAAATTGAAAAAAAGTTAAAAAGTTAGAGTATATAAGACAAAAATGGTAAACTATATAATATACTTATTAAATCTAAAATTTAAAATCATGATTAGTACAAATTAATTACCGTCTAATATATTTATTTTAAATTTCTTTTATATATTAAGCAGTGAAATTTGAACCTTAATTCTCATCAATATATTAATGAATACTCAGTCAACTTAACTAACTTGTGTTAGCTTATTTCAATCATTTTTATCCCATTCCATAGTTTAAACTAGTTTTATTACATTTAAAATTAAATCTTTAAAGAACCCAACAAATGGTTCCAGTGGAAAAGAGGATGATGTTCATCCTAGGAGATTCGGGTTGAAATCGTTTTGTCTGCAAGGTACTTGTGCATTGTCAAAAGGTTAAGAATATGTATGAACATATACTACCTTCTAATTACATCAAGACTATATCAGATGTTGCAAAGGAGATACTTAACGTTTTATCCTAATAAACCAGTTGGATGTTAATGCATATTAGTCTCTTTAAAATCTATGATTTTTTTTTGAAATTTATGAGTAGATTTATTGATTAATAACTAATACCTCTGACATAGCCTCGTTAAAAAACTTCCCTAATCCTAATGGAGGAAAAATAGTACAACATTTTAGAGTAGATCGATACAACACCAATTCCATCTAACATCATGACAATTACAAAGAGAATAGTTGCCATTTAGCCCCTAAACACCACGTCATTACGATAAAGCCAAATTGATCATATAAAATTAAAGAAGCAAATCTGCCATATTGCCAGAGACATTTCTAGGATTCGGACAACGCACCATTGGATAAAAAAGGATTTAATACTTCCAGGAAAAACCAAGTTTAAGCCCCACACTCGACATCATTGCTGCCACAAAGACCAGGACATGTAACAGTGGCAAAAAAGATGGTCAATTGATTCATCAGCCACAGAACACAACGAACACGATAAGGATTGTTTCCGAAGAAGCCGACCATCTGCAACTATCTTCTCGAAATGAAACTTGCATGGCAGAATTGATTAATCTGAAAAAGTTATCCCATTGCTCTTTTTCCCAATCGAAAAGGGCTCTGCGCAGCTCGATTTTCCAGTGCCATTCTCCCTCTTCAAAGTCCCCATAATCAGCAATAACACCTTCTTTTATCCTTGCAAGAGCAAAATTTCTAGGAAAGGCTACCTTAAGTGGGCTAATACTCACCCATAAATTGAACTAAAATAGAATTCTAGTCCCTTGACCAACAACCAATCTCAAATTTTTACAAATGTGATCCTTCGACTTCTTCAAAGGTGAAATAATGCTTCTCCAAACCCACGACTTGTTTGAAGAATTTAAACTAGCAGGAAGAAATGACGTAGAAGGCTCATCGTATTTTGCTGCCACAACTCGCCGCCAAAGGCTATTTGGCTCTATTCCAAATCTCTAAATCCATTTGTTGATAAGAGCCCTATTTTTTGTTTTAAAATCAATCAAACCCAACCCGCCACACTTCTTAGGGAGACAAATGGTCTCCCAACGTATCCAATGAATGGCTTTGTTAACCGAAGGGCCCCAAAGAAATTTAGCAATTATACTTGTAATACACTTGTCGGTCTTCATTGGCATTTAAAATAATGACATATAATATAGCGGCAAGCTAGAAAGAACTGCTTTGATTAAGGCAATTCGACACCCAAGCGATAGCTCTTTTGACTTCTATCCAGACAACTTATGTTGAAGTTTGTCTACCACCGATGACCAAAGAGTAGTTGAACTTTTATAAGAACCCAACGGGGAGGCCAAGATACTTAGTCGGTAATTTTTCACTTTGACACCGCAACAATGAAGCCCAATTGCTAACTGTTGAAGCATCCACATTAAGGCCGATAAGCTTCGATATTCAAAATTCAATTTTAAGCATGCCGCTACTTCAAAACCTCTAAGGATTCTAACCACATTTTTAATCTGTAGCTCATCAGCTTCATAGAAAAGAATTAAATCATCCGCGAACTGGATGTGAGAGACCTCTTCGGAGCTTCTTCCAATCGAAATTCCTTTAAATAAGCCAATACGAACAACCTAATGCAGAAGAACACTCAGTGCTTCAGGCACAATATTAAACAACATAGGCGACAGGGGGTAGCCTTGTCGTAGACCACGGCCAATAGCAAAAGAGGCCGTCAAGATGCCATTAACGAGAACTGATATATAAGCAGTAGAAATGCAACAAGAAATCCATCAACACCACAATGTCTCAAACCCCGTTTCCCTCTTTATTAGTAGTAGAAAATACCAATCAACTGAGCTGTAAGCCTTGTAGAAGTCCACTTTGAACACCACCCTGTTAATTCCCTTACGCCTAGAGTAGTCAATCACCTAGTTTGCGATCAGAGAACAATCAAGCATCTGTCTCCCAGGCCAAAATGCAAACTGATTTTTACCGATAATGTCTTCCAACGTGTCCCTCAATCTCAATGCTAACACCTTAGCAATCGATTTGTAGATACAACTGAACAAACTAATCGACCTATAGTCCTCAATAGAAGTTGGATTTTATCCTTTAGGTATAAGGATTATAAAGGAGTGATTAAAAGAGAAATCACTGACCTCACCCCTGTAAAAATTCTTAAAAAAATCGAGGACGTCTGGCTTTAAGGATGACCATAATTTCTTTAGGAAACCCAAATTGAAGCTGTCTAGACCCGGGGCTCTCGACGAATCCATAGACAAGAGAGCAAACCAAATTTCTTCTGCAAAAAAGAGTTTTTCTAGATTTTTCGCGACCTGGGGATTGATGTGTTTCAACTCGCAATCAAACTCTTTAAGAGGCAGAGTATTGCACTGATTATAAACTTCTTTGAAGTGCTTCATAATGACCCTGTTCACTTCCGAAGGATTGCTAAAAGTGTAGAACCCAACTTGGATGGAAGAAATGTGGTTTGATCTTCTTATAGCTGATGCAGAAAGATGGAAAAACCTTGTGTTACGATCACTCTATTGAGCCCACTTTAGGAGAGACATTTGCAACCATTCCCGTTCCTCTCTCCTTATACAAACCCATAACCGAGCTCTTAGTTTATTTAATTCCAATACTTTAGTAAGATCTTGAGGGCCAGAAGCCAAATAATTTTCCAGTTCGAGACACTTTTCTTCAATAATGCGTATCTCGTTAGTAAGATCTGTTTGCATTTCCTTAGTAAGATCAGAGATGCCTTTTGGAAGCAGCTCTTGTAACAAGGTTGGCCAAGAGTTCAAAAACTTCGTAGACGCGAGAAATCTATCAAGGCGACTGAAGGATGGAAAGTCCCTAAAGTTCGACCACGTAAACCGACTACCGTGAAGAGGTAAATCGACCAGGGATAAGAATTTGATAAAATCCTCAAACATTCTCATTGCTCCTTTCTTAATAGTTACCCCAAGCTTCTCTTCTTTGAACCTCACTATATTGAAAACGCCGCCAAGTAATATAGGTAAATTAAGATTAGAAAGATAATCACTCAGCTCGTTAAACATGGATACATGTTGGTCCCATCATTAGGAGCATATATATTAAATAACACACATATGAAATTTAAATGTATGATATTCCCTACGATCACCGGGAAGACCTCGAGCACCATTCGATTTGCTTCCCCCTCTTCTCGAGCGCCAGGAAGATCTCATATTCTAGAGAAAATTCGAATTCGAACCAAGGTTTGCCCAACACTGGATCTTATCTAGTTTAGACCAGAAGGCGATGAAGCTGAAGCTTCTATGAGGTTTAACATATTTGGGCTTGACTGAAATAAACCAGAGACTTTGTTAAAAATGGGCTCAATAGAAACACTTTGGCCCAAAGAGATGCTAGAACTGGACACTACGGTTAAAGGAACATCATGGATGTTATCGACAGTATTAAGCCCATAACCAGATTTTGGACCCAAGTCAAAGGCATGGGCCACCTTAGGACTACTATTGATAACTTGATCAGACACTAATAACCCATTTACATTCATAGACCCGGGAAACTCCCGAGACACCGCCTTATTTTGTTCTTGAAGATGACATAATTTTTCGGCAATCCCAACAACCTCGGAAGCCGCTCTATTAACAACCACCTTCGAGAATTGCACCAATTCACTATAGGAGCTTCGAAAAAATCCTCCGACTGGATTTAATGACATCTTCTTCCATTAACAAGAATCGTAGCAGACGAAGGAATAGTTAAGAGGTAATCGACACCAATCAAGACCCTAGAAACACCCATCATGTTCAGCTCAATAGTGTCTTTATCAATTTTCAAAATGTTTCCCCAGCAACTTCCGGTAGATTTGAGAACATTGTCTTGCCATGCTGATCGTGGCAGGCCACTAATTAGAATCCACACATAGAGTTTTCTGGACTTATTGAATTGACCAACCTTAATGAGGTTACAGAACCATGATTTCATATAGGATTCTCTTAAGTCCCAGAAAATGGGAAGCTGTTCTTCTTCCTCAAATCTTAATACAACAAAGAAACCTGACCAGACACTTACTTTCACTTTAAAACCATCTGACTGTAAAGCCTGTTGAACAAACTCAACATCATACATACCATTAATTTTCCCGATCAGACAATTCTTCAAGCCTCCCTCTTCCATGTTGGGCGTTGAAACCTGTAACACTACTTCATTTCGAACCTCAGGAAAACAAAGGCCTACATCACTATTGTGGGTCTTCCTCGTATCAGATGAAATGTGAAGCTCTTTCTTAGAGATTGCTTAGAAGGACCTCCTTGTACAAGCGGCCATCAAGTAACGACTGGACCTTTTTCTCACTTAGCTTGAGATATTCAGACGAGATCTTCAAGCCATTGTTTTCTTTGACCGACGCTTGGTTCTTTTTATCAAGAAACACTTTGACAAAATAACCATCCAAACGCCCGTTATTACCAAGCTTTAAGGTTGTTAGAGCGTCAGCCATATTAGCATACCGGATGAACGTGAACGTTCTTCTCATTTTATGTCTCTTCCGGTTGTTGAAGGCGATGTAAATGTCCAGGATGCTTCCATAAACCGAGAAGGCTTCTTTGAGGGTGTGATGATGATTTCCCTTACTTACAAAGTTGATAAACACCGAGACCCCCATTCTGTTAACGATATAATACTTCTTCTCCACTGGAGAGAACTGGCGACTATGACCACCAACAGATTGCGTTTCAAGGCTGTGACCAAACCCATTCTTAGAATGGTACCAATCGAATCTGCCACATCTTCCATATCCGTTGCTCCTTCTTCCGACGCTTCATCTTTCGTTGCTTCCTCTGCGTTAGTACAATGATAAAATTATACTTTGATCATTCAAAAATTTGTAATTCAATTAGAATTCTTTTCTTTTATTTCGTCTCTGAACTTATTCCATGACTAATTTGCATTCAAGATGTATAGTTTAGATTACCATAATTGTAGTTGCATCTTTGAATAATATGTTTCCAAGGTACTTGTAACATAAGAAAGCATATTTATTGCAAATAAACATGTTGGTTATGTTTGGTAAACAATATTTTGAGTTAAAATTAGAGGTTTGAACCACTTTTAGTGGTTTGACTAATCAAATTTGCTTACTTGGATGTTTGGTAAACATAATGTAACAACGGTTTGGGTGAAATCTCTCAAATTGAGAAGCTGCTAAAAGGAGTTTTTGGATTAGAGGGTTTGATATAAGAGTTGTAAAGACTCTTTTATCCTTAACAATTACAAAAAGTATACAAATAACCTAAATTTACATGGTGACATTTGTAAGCTAATGCTTTTTTTTATTCTCACACATTTATATTGTATTTAAACAACTCAAGTATGTTTTTCAAGTAAAACATATTCTCATATATTATTTAAATAAATGTTTTCCTTCAAATATTTGATAAAATTTATGATTGTTGAGCAAAAAAATAAGAAATTAATATATAGATCATTCAAATATGTTTAGTAATGTTATATTGAAAAAATAATTTTTATAATCTAATTAATGTTAATAGATACAAAATATTGATATCAAATAAACTATTCAAACATGTATTGAATATAATCATGTTCTTTTATGTGATTTTTCTTGTTTAAATAATCAAACAACTATAAGTTATAAGTTAATTTTATCAAACACTTTTATACAATCAGCTAATGCAATCTGATAGTCAAATTAGCTAATAATATACTATCACCTATTAACTATCTGCTAATTGCAAAGTAATACCGTTATAAAAAAGGCATTTGCAACAAATTTATGTCTACTTTTTGAGGATTTTTTTATAGATCAACCAAGAAGAATTGTTGTTTTACTAAGTTAAGCTTAATGTTACTTTTAAGTGAAATGGGTATCTATTTATTTTTCTGAGGGCATAAATAAGGAAACTAAAAAGATGTAGATAATTTTTATTCGTTAGTGTTGTTGCAAGGTTAGATAAAACCAAGTATACTAAGCTAAATCACCATCAAACTTTGAATACTGAAGTGTGACGCATCGAGTGAATTTGCAAGGTTGGTGTTTTTTTTTTGGTATTTTTTTTTCAAAAAACTCTATTTTTCTCTGTAAATTTCATAGCAGCACCGCAACCCTTCTTTACTTTTGCCTTCTTAGCCGGTGGTCGACTATCAATCTTAATATTGGTTTTCAACCACCGGGTTTTATATTTTTCTTGTTTTATTTTTAGTAAGAATCTCTGCTTTTGTGACATACGTTTTCTCTCTCCTTGTAATATATTTTCTCTGTTTTTGTGGTTCGTTTCATCTGTCCTAGTGGCATGATTTCAACAGACCTTGGCGTCCGATTGGTACTCTTACAAAGATCTTCACGGTGCTAATATCTGATTATGATTTTGTCGGTGGTCTTAGAAAGATGAATCTCCACCCGGTTGATGGTTGGTTGTCGAAGTAATCAGACCTGGGGTAGCGGAGCAATCTGCCTGATAGCTTGGTTCGCTCACCGCTCCTTTTTCACCCCTTAAAGCGTTTCGTTTGGATAGAGACAAGGAGATTCAGAAAGGTTTTTGAATTTTAGTATGCTAATCTCGATGTAAATGTCTACTTTTATTTGCAATATTGTAAGAGACTTTTAGTGGATTTGTTCCTTTTTTTTCTCTTTTTGATGCAATGTTTTGTATTATCTTTCATGATGTTTAATAAAATTTAGATGACATTGTTCAAAAAAAGATTGATGTTATAAGAAAAAATATTATTATTTTTTGCTCAACGAACAATATTTGTTTATTAACGATAAAACCTCAAAAAGAGGTACTTACAAGAAGCCGAACATACCAGCTAAAGGCACGCCTAAACGAAAAAATAAAAATAAAAATGATAATCATCGAAGTCCAACCAACAACTTAAAAACAAAACAGATCATCAAAAAAGAACTCGACTAAACGGCTAAACGAGATCACACCCAATTAGAATGATAACAACACCATTAAAATTTTTATTAGAAAATCTTAATAATAAAAAGCATTGAAGAGTTAATTATATTTGTAATTACACTAATTTTTATTCATGTCCTTAAGAATTGAAGCGTGTATTATGAGGCCTTAAATTATATTCAATTCACCGAGATTTACAAATTATGATCATTGTTTAAAGTAGTCAACCAGGGATGGACGCAGAACTTTATATTAGAGGAGCAAACTAATAAAATTTTAAGGGGCGAAAATAAATTTTCAGTAAAAAATATATAAAAAATTTATACTTTTTTAAATTATATAAAAATTTCAAATTTTTAGGGTCTGCAACTCCCTCTAGGTCCATCCACGTAGTCAACATATTTAATTACACTCAATTAGAATTACAAGGTTTAAAAACAATGATTTGATTCAAGATATGTATCGATTTGTTTATTCATATCTTATTTACAATTTTTTATGACAAATCAAGTGTCATGCAATGCAATACATTGTTTTCCAACTTATTGTTGTTTTTTGTTCTCTTTTTTGTCCCTTTTACACCGATCTTATATTCCGCATATAGAATCAATTTTCAATTTAGAAATACAAATATGAGACAATGCATTGGTGGAAAGATAACGACCCAATCTAACGATGATGTTATGTCTTTTTGTTTGCACTCAACTTTAATTATTCATAAATTACACTCAAATATTTTGCTTTTCTTTCGATCCTAATGTCGCCAGCTTTTCTTTTTTATTCTTAATTCAACCGACCACGATATTAATTTAAGTGCTGGTTATCGATCGTCAGTGTTCATTATTTTCCTTGCTTTTATTTACTATATTTTTATTTCTTTGAGTTTTTTTTATTTTAATCAGAATCTATGCTCTTGTGACACGCTTTTCCTCAACCTTTATGACACGCTTTTGTTTTGTTTTGTGATACACTTTCTTTGCCGTTTAGTACAGTTTCACAAATATTTGCGGTCGTTTGGTGCTCTTACAGAGATACTCACGACTCTTATTTTCTGATTTGGACCTGTCAGTGGTCATAAAAAGCTTGGTTCCCTTTGATAATTTTTTGCCGATGTAATTAGATCTATGTAGCGGAGTAATCTGCCTGATAGTTTGGTTAGCTCATCACTCCCTTTTCACCTTATTAAGCGTCCCCTCTGGATTGAGACAAAAGAAATTCATTAAGATTTTTGGGTTCTTTGTTGATGGACGTCATTTTCAAGGGAAATGTTCGCTTTCCTATGTTCTTTTGTATGAGTTCTTTTAGTGAGCTTAGCCCCTATTTTCTCTTTTGTGATTTTTTTCTTTATTTTTTATTGAATCTAAATGTCATCGATAAAAAATTTAATTTATTTGTTTGTCAAATATGATTTTTATTAAACACAAATCATACAAAAAAAATAGTAATAGAGGCCTCATCAAACCCCCCTTAACCTAGTCGAAAGAAAAGAGTGCCCCTTGTTGGTAATGCTTCAAGAAATTACCAAAGACAAAGCTATATCCCACATTGGTTGGGAAAATAGCTAGGGAAGGGTATTTATACCCATGCTTCCTCCCTCCCTTGTTGAGTGGGAAAGAACAAGGGAAGTCCTCGCGCATCGCCGCCGCCGCCGTCCGGCCGGCACAGGCTCGGGTAACACGTGTCTTCGACACGTACGCGCGTATATAATCTTTTTGGAGAAAATTCGTAGGAATTTTCTACGAATTTTGGAGAGAAGTGCAAAGGCAATATGGGATTCCTTGGACACTAAGTATGGCACCGATGATGCGGGGATCAAAAAACTATGAGAATCTTGTCTCGGATATCATAGCGGAAGGCATGCAAATGTGTGAAGTTTTACAAGAAAAGGGACATACCAATTCAGGAGCTGATTGGTCACATGAAAATCGAGGAGGCCATCCGTTTGAAAGATAAGGTTACGAACAATTTTAGTCACTTATCTTTTAAAACTAATATTGTTGAGTCTGGTGGTGCTTCAGGGTCCAAAAAGCCCTTCAAGAAAGGCCCTCCAAGCAAAAGGCCCAAACCACAAAAGACTACCAATTTCAAGAAACCCATGAAGGCTAAGCCCGACGTGAAAACCATGAAGTGCTACGTGTGTGGGCAAGCTGGTCACAAGGCGTACCAATGTCAGCACCGTTCGGACCGCCAGAATGAGACTAGACCACGCATGCATGTGACGGAGAACATGGATGATGATGTCATAGCCGCGGTGGTTTCGGAGGTCAACCTCGTAGAGAAGAACACCGAGTGGGTCGTAGACACCTGAGCTTCTCGACACTTCTGCGCAAAGAAGGAGTTCTTCACCGAGTTCGAGGACGTGAAAAATGGTGAACGTGTGTACATGGGGAACTCCAACAGCTCTCAAGTGATGTGCAAAGGCAAGGTTTTACTCAAGCTGACTTCTGGTAAAACTTTGGCCCTTAACAATGTCCTATATGTGCCTGCCCTGCGTAGAAATTTGATTAGTGGTGGCCTCTTAAATAAGGCAGGCATTAAGTTAGTTTTTGAGGCAGATAAACTTGTACTTTCCCGTAACGGTGATTATGTCGGGAAAGGTTTTTTAAGCAAAGGTTTATTTGTCATAGAAACTCAACTTAATGAAAATAATAAAGCTACCACTTCTACTTATATTGTTGAGTCTATTGATATGTGGCATGCTAGATTAGGACACGTAAATATTCAATCCCTAAAGAAAATGATGAATATGAATATTTTGCCTAAACTAGACATAACAAACTATAATAAATGTGAAGTTTATGTAGAAGCAAAGCATGCAAAACCTACCTTTAAAAATGTTTCTAAAAGAAAGACTGAACTGTTAGAACTTATTCATACTGATCTAGCAGACTTTAGAAATACTGAAAGTAAAGGAGGAAAACACTACTACATAACTTTTGTAGATGACTTCTCTAGGTATACAAAAGTTTATCTCCTAAGAACTAAAGATGAAGCTGGAAATTTCTTTCTTATTTATAAGGCAGAAGTTGAAAATCAGTTAGATAGGAGAATAAAACGTGTTAGGTCTGATAGAGGTGGTGAATATGGATCTAATTTTCTAAAAGAGGTTTGTGAGACGAATGGCATAATACATGAAGCTTCAGCCCCTTATTTTCCTCAACAGAACGGAATAGCCGAAAGGAAAAACAGAACTTTAAAAGAGATGATGAACTCATTGTTGATAAGTTCTGGGTTGTCTGACAACATGTGGGGGGAAGCCATTCTATCGGCTAATCATATTCTAAACCGAGTACCTCATAAGAAAATTGATTCTACCCCATACGAACTATGGAAAGGGTATGCCCCAAATTTACAATACCTGAAAGTGTGGGGGTGTCTGGCCAAAGTGGGGTTGCCAGACTTTAAGAAGTCCACCATTGGACCTAAGACCGTTGATGCAGTGTTTATAGGCTATGCTTCTAACAGTGCCGCATACAGATTCATGACTCTACAAGGCTTCTCTATTTGTGAATCTAGGGATGCTGTTTTCTTTGAAGAAATCTTTCCTCTCAAGAAACCTAGATTAAATGTTGAAACACAAATAGAAAACTTGCCATCCACTTCTTCTAGTGTGCCTGCTAGGTCTTCTCAAGAGATTGAATTTGAGCCTAGAAGAAGTAAGAGACAAAGAGTTGAAACCTCTTTTGGACCAGACTTCATAACTTCCTTCATTTCTGAGATAAATGACTTAGACACTCTTTCTGATCCTATAGCTCAAGCATATTTGTTAGATGAGGATCCTAAAACTTATGAAGAAGCTATACGATCTATTGATGCTAGTTTCTGGAAAAGCGCTATAAAAGATGAACTAGAATCAATAATGTCTAATCATACTTGGGAATTAGTTGACTTGCCTAGAGGATTTAAAACCATTAACAGTAAGTGGGTCTTTCGAAAGAAACTTAGACCAGATGGTTCTATCCAAAGGTATAAGGCAAGGCTAGTAGTCAAAGGGTCCACTCAAAGATTTGGTCAAGACTTCTTTGATACTTACTCTCCCGTCACAAAAATCTCAACGATCCGTGCATTGTTTGCACTAGCCTCCATTCACAAGTTGCAAGTACATCAAATGGATGTAAAGACTGCATTTTTGAATGGGGATCTAGATGAGGAGATCTATATGAAGCAACCTCTTGGCTTCGAGGCGCCTGGTATGGAAGGCAAAGTATGTAGACTTAAAAAGTCACTTTATGGCCTGAAGCAAGCTCCTAAACAGTGGTATGAGAAATTTCACAAAACTATTCTTAGTTTTGGTTTTGTTGTGAATGGTTCGGATGCATGCGTGTATTCGAGGATGTTTGGTACTGATTGTGTCATCATAAGCTTGTATGTTGACGACATGTTGATTTTCAGTACTAACATTGAGTCCATTAACAAAACAAAAAGTTTCTTGTCCGCTAAGTTTGAGATGACTGACTTGGGAGAAGTCGATGTAATCTTAGGAGTCAAAGTAATCAAATCTGAAAAGGGATTTTCTTTAAGCCAGGCACACTATACTGAGAAAGTGTTAAAGAAATTTGACAGTTTTGATGTCGTCCCTGTTCGAACTCCTTATGACTCTAGCATACATCTCTTTAAGAATGAAGGAAGTAGCGTTTCTCAAACGGAATATGCCAAAATAATTGGCAGTCTGATGTTCTTAATGAACTGTACTCGGCCAGACATTGCCTATGCTGTTAGCAGACTCAGTAGATACACTCATAACCCTAGTGGTGAGCACTGGGTTGCTCTTAGACGCTTACTTAAGTACCTTAAAGGTACTATGGACTGGAGACTTGAGTATGTTGGCTTTCCTGCTACATTAGAAAGATATTGTGACGCCAACTGGGTTTCCGATAGTGATGAAGTAAGCTCTACGAGTGGGTATGTATTTACTTTGGGAGGAGCAGCAATTTCTTGGAAGTCTTCAAAACAGACTTGTATTGCTCGCTCTACTATGGAGTCAGAGTTTATAGCTCTTGACTTAGCTGGGCAAGAAGCTGAGTGGCTAAGGAGTTTGTTAGCCGATATTCTGTTGTGGGGAACTCCGACTCCTCCTGTTTCCTTGTTGTGTGATTCACAAGCAGCGATTTGTGTTGCCAAGAGTCATGTTTACAATGGCAAAAAGAGACACATTCGCATAAGGCATGAATCTGTTAGACACTTAATAAGGAATGGAGTACTCTCTTTAGAGTATGTGAAGTCGGAAAGAAACCAAGCATATCCGCTTACCAAAGGGTTAAGTCGGAAATTGGTCCTTGATTCGTCGAGGGGGATGGGTTTAAATCCCATTGGTTGAGGAATTCATGGTGGATACCCAACTTAGTTATCTAAGTTCAATGTGGTCAAACGAAACCATGGAAAGACTCATAGTGTACATTTCTCACTGCCTATCCCTATGACGAATAATGTACATGCCCAGGTTGAGTACTATTACTCTTAATAAATTCATAGCCCAGATTTTGGGTGGTCTTTGTGAGAAAGACTTGATGAATTTACCGAATCATGGTTGAATACTTATTCTTAATAAGTTCATAACACAAGTATGAATGTGTTGTCCTATTGAGAAGGACAATATGGACTTACCGCCAGAAAGGTTGAGTTTCGAGAAACTCTTAATGAATTCAAAGTTTAAATGATCCTATTGAGAAGGACATTTTGAATTCACCGACAATGAGGTTGAATATTTATTCTTAATGATTTCTTATCCCAATACTGGGTGGTTCATTTTTAATGGACTTGAAGAAATCACCATAAGTCTATAAGAGGTTGAACCATTACAAATGGTTCTTAATTATTTCATAGCCCAAATTCAGGGTGGTTTATATTGAGATAAACCTGATGAAATAACCTATGTAAGTGAGAAGGATTAGCCACCTTCTGTGAAAAACGTTGGGCCGTTTTTCTAAAACACTTACTAGAATCCTGAGGGTAAGATGGCCAAATATACACTTGTGTGTATATATCTTACACATCGAGAACTTCGGTGGATGAAGGAGTTAGTTGTCTGTTATGAGTTTAGCCCTATCTTAGAAAGTTCAAGACTAGTTTCACTTATCTAAGAGAAGGATCGCTCATTATCACTATGTACTAGTTCAAGATACGTTCACTAGTGCTTAAGCAACTAATTCCGCTACTGCTCGTCTGAGGAGGGCTGTGTTTGAGATACAGATAAATTCTTTCGCATTAGTGGGGGAATGTTGGCAATGCTTCAAGAAATTACCAAAGACAAAGCTATATCCCACATTGGTTGGGAAAATAGCTAGGGAAGGGTATTTATACCCATGCTTCCTCCCTCCCTTGTTGAGTGGGAAAGAACAAGGGAAGTCCTCGCGCACTGCCGCCGCCGCCGTCCGGCCGGCTCGGGCTCGGGCTCGGGCTCAGGCTCGGGTTCGGGTTCGGGTTCGGGTTCGGGTAACACGTGTCTTCGACACCTACGCGCGCGTATATATTCTTTTTGGAGAAAATTCGTAGGAATTTTCTTATGAATAAAAGATTAATTCGAATATATACAGTCTATTCAGTGGATGAATTTAGACTGTTTTTCAGTCAAATTCAAGGTGTAACAGCACTGTAATGGCATGATTATTACAGAATTAAAATGGTGTTTATGAGAATCTGTTACAGAAGATTTAAGATGGTTGTTATACAGATTTAATTCTGTAATTATTTGTGCAAGTGAAATGTCATTTATAGACATGTTTTACAGCCTATAAATAGAGATGTTGCATGCAGCATTTTAGATCATCAAACCAATTCACAAAGCATTCCAGCTTCTCTCTGTTCTCTCCACTTGTTCGAGCAGTTCCACTGTTGTTCACTCCGAGAGTCGAGTGTACGATTCCAGGAGCGTCCGTGTGCACCTCAGGGGACAGCCTGCCCGTGAAGCGACTACACTGTTCGGGGCAGTTTTGTTTCTAAGGCAGTGGCCACCATACCACGACACGGTCAACGAATTTACGTTCTGTTTTTGCTTATAGTTTCCAGTCAGTGCTAACAGCTTTTTTGCAGCTCATTTTACCAACACCCCTGAAAGTATATAAAACGAACAAACACGAAAAGGAAAGACACAACTTGCACACCAAGTGCGAACAAATCAAGAAAAGAGAAAACGCCTAACCCAAGAAACCAAAAAAATTAACTCAAAAGACTACTCAACACTAGCTTGGCACCAAGTCGCGACACCACCTTTGGCCAAAACATCCAAGATATCATATGCTTCTCGATAAAGACCACATACTCTAAGTACTACATCTAAAAAGTAACAAGCAAGAGTGATTGCAAACATGTACCTGTATCCACCAATACACACTGCACAGAAATGATCATCCCCATAACAAACGTAAGCATAAGTGTAACCCCCTAGACCCGCCTATGCGTTACAACGGATCCTAGGAAGTCACATTAGGGTCACTAGAGCGACCCACGATAATATTTCAAATAAATATATAGTTAAACCTTTAAAATCATAAATCAAATATATGATTTAAAAATACAATTTCAGAAATCGTTCAAAACGCTAAAACAATTGCGATACAAGTTGCGAAAATAAGTTTCAGACTCATTTGTATAATACGAACACGACACACATGCCCCATAGTTACACATATACCATACTCCTTGACGAGCCGAAGGAACTCTCATACCGACATTGATAGCTGCCACATGGTCGATCTTTTAACCTGTGATGATAAAAACAATGTGAGCTTCGAAAAGCTCAGTAATACAAACTACCAGGAGATGCTAAAAGCACAAGCATGTATATGGTAATCTTAAATTACGATTCGATATTTCAATGGAGAAGTATACCAGAAGGTGACAGAGTTGTTCTTTATTTGCTCACTCGAATCATAAGAGATGTGTTTAAAGCCATAGATTCAAAAGAGATTCAGATTTCAGAAGTTGAATCAAAGAGTTCAGAGTGGTCCATTAAGCGCGAATTGTAAGCTTAGCGAGGGTTCAACATTGATACATTAATTTAATAGGGTAAGTTTCAGAAGAGGTTAGAAAGTTTTATTAATTTACTTAGCTACCCTCCAACCGAACTCCAAAATGCAATTCCCCCTGAACTGCATAGAGAAGGTCTTACCCTAGGCCTAAGGCATAGGAGCCTACCTAAGGGGATACCTTAGGTCCAGAAAGACTTACCCTAGGCCCGTGGGCATAAGAGCTTAAGTACAGAAGGACTTATCAGCGCTGAGCCTACAGATCATCATTCATATCCCAGATAATATACCCAAGATAATTTCAGTTTATATTCAGAAAACAATATTACAGAAAATAGATATGAAATCTATTTTTATACCAGAAGACATATATCAAAATCTATTTTATTATCATGATTATCATTTCATATTTAATGTCATGTATCAGATATATTTTTCATATCAGAGGTCAAAAATCAAATAATTACTTTTCTTTCGTATTACAGTATCGTACTTTTAAATTTTAAGCATATGGTCTTGATTTAGAACAGAAAATATTTACGGATACATGATACGCGCTTTATGGCCCAATTCATTTCCTAGGGGTACTTGATAGATATCAAAAAGATGACATTTGACGATTTTGGACAGATTTCAGAACGAGGTCCTTACGAATAGGGAGTTCGATAAGACGGGTCGAATCAACATCGAAAGTGGTTGCATCAGAATCATTGGGATTTCAGATATATCGAGAGTGATTCGATCGTTAAAGCTTACGAGGGTATTGTTGGTCATTCTGACCTTCGGGGGTAATTTGGTAAACTGAACCAACAAGGTATAAACGGTGATATACCGAATTCAAGAATTCTAGTTGCTCATCAAGCTTCCGAGTCCATTTGAACTAATTGAAACCATTAACGCAGAGTTTGAAATATAATCGGATATGTGCATCCTAAGCATTCATTTCCAAAACTGATTACAACGTAACAACAAAGCAGTTTGTCTCCACCCTGCATCCACTGAACTTACCACAAGAGATCAAACATGTATCCAAGCAGAAATTTTCCAAATTCATGAACATGTATATATATATAACCCCCGAACTTGTTCCATAGCATCGAATTTATCTTTTCGAGGAAACATGTTATTCTTACCAATAGCTGAGTACTTTCTCCAAATAACCCGAACATGTCGCCACATCGTGTCTTTCCAAAATTACGATAGTATCAGAAATGACCAACAAACACAGACCGTGAATTACCACTTTAGAGTCATTATTTGTCTAGCTTTATTTGTATTCCTTATTCTAGTCTTAGAGGTACCTTCAGTCATTTTGAACATTCGCGGGTATTTCAGATGCCTCATATCCGAAGGTGTTCCAAAAATTCTGAGCCTTTCGGTCGTTTCAACTATTCATTCCTTTCCGATCTCGAGGGTGTATTCGTCATTTCGATTAATTCAACAATTTACGCGACTTTGTCAAATCCAAACATACAATTATTTTCTCGCAATTGTCTTCAGAGAATATTCAATCTCAAAAAGAATCTGAGCAATTTACAGACTCAAATGTGAAGCCTCATTATTATAACTTCCCAAGCAAATTTCAAGATTTTCAGAAGGATTAGTTGTTTTATCGGATCTGGTGTAGATTCAGAGACCACTTCCTTTAATATGGGTATTTTAGTCATTTTCATACATCAAAGGCATTTTTGTAATTCTTTAGCCAAAATAATCAGACCTAGAGATCAAACGTTTTTATTGATCGTGTTACTGAACTTGAGAGTCCTTTCGATTTATCAAACCTCTTATTCGGATAATTGCCTTAGCCATTTTTATTTTTTTATTTCATAATTGATCGACATAATCAGAATAATTATATGCTCAAACAAGATCGTGTAAACATTAATCGAATATCAACATGTTGCAAAAGCATGCAGAAGGTAGTAATGTATTACCTTAACTCCGAGCTGCAACGATCTATTCATGATATCCCACTCGATTGCACACGAACCCGAATTCGACGTCTCATAACATTTTGGATACAGAGATATATGGATACCTTCAATAAAACAATACCCATAATTAGTCCTCCTTTACATTGCTCTTAACCAAATAATTAAGTGCATAAACAAGTTCGGGTTCAAGGTCAGATTAGGAGGCTTTCGGATCAGAATTTTGCAAAACGGGCTTTAAAAACGAACTCAGGACGTCGAAAAACATAAAATAGGAGTTTTCGGAAAATTTGACTTTTTGGTCAACAATCAAAGTCAACGCTGACGTCAGTAGTCAACAGGGGTCAACTGAGTTGACTCGGGCTGACTCAGACGAGTTGACTCGGCTGACTCGGACGATTTGACTTGGACGAGTTGACTTGGCTGACTCGGATGAGTTGACTCGATTTGAGTCGGTTCAAATTTTTTGGATCGGGTTAACGGGTCAAAGACGGGTCGGGTCGGACCGAGTTGGACCAATTCAGTCCGGTTCACTCACCCTAACAAATATTGCCGGAAACCTCGCCGGATTATCGCCGGTGATGTCGTCGGAAGCTCCAAAAGCTGCGATCCTGCCGGAAAAATGTAGAGCGTTAATCCACGGTTTCAACCCACAAGTTACAAACACGAAAAAAATCGGGAATTCACCGGATTTTTACCTAAACAAACTCAAAATTTCCAGAACTGACGAGGCTCCGACGAGGGCCTTGCTGGCGTCAGACGAACGATCGGATAAGGGGGTTTTGCTCCCCTCCACACGGTGAGCACGCCTAGGCCGACGACGCGCCTTGCCGACGACGGAGGCAGCCGGAACGGAGGGAAACAAAGGCGGTTTTAAAAGGGGTCTCGATGAAGCCTCACCCCGCTCTCCACAGCGAACGACGCGGTGCACCGGCGAGTGGGGGACTGGGTTTTCGTCACGGACAGACGAGGACCCCAATAGCGGTGGCCGTGTGCAACACGAACGGCGGACGACGACTGAAATGAAGAAACAGGGATGGCGGGCATAGGATTCCGACGAACCTTCAAACGGTTCTCCGAGGCGGACGGTAGCGTGACTGCGCGAGTGAACGGTGCTGACGGGTTCGGTGTGAGGTGGCGGTCACAAGGGCATGGGCGGTGACGCCCACGACGGTGCGGTGGCCGAGATCGGCGGTGAAGGGGGAGTTGAAACTCTCTGGGTATTTTCTCTCCCAGTTCACATATTCGAATATGTGTTCAAAGAAAAAATATTGGGTAGGTGAAAGGTTCAGATCTTCATTTATTACTGGTATATGAGAAACATAATAGTTTAAAATAAAACTAAAGAAAACTAACACCGAGAGAGTCCTTAGCTCAGATGGTTAACCCTTCTACCTCCCATGCCAAGGGGCACGGGTTCGAGTCCCCTTGGCAGCCACTCTTTTTTTATATGTATAAATATATATATTTCCAGAGTGTTACAATAAGACTCCTTTATTGGGCGTGGTTGTGCGCTTCGATGAGACACGCGATATCCTTCACGATTGCTTCCTCATTACCCATTGTACAAGCCCCAATGAGTTTGCTCAACTCGATTGTTTCCTTTGCTTCTCTCAAGATATCATTTTTCTAGTTAATGAAGTCAGAATCAGAAAGAGACCCGTTTGTAACACCTTGACATTCTTTCTAATTTTTCCGTGGTCTCCCTCTACCCTTTTTTCTTCTTCAATTCTTCCCTGCCTCAATCCTTTCTTCTGGCTATATGAAACTAAAGACCACATTTGATACACTTCTAACCTTGCGCAGGGTCCAATTATACTCTATCAATTCCGTATTCAACGCCTTATTAAGTAAGACGTTATTCGCATATCAATCACTAGACGCGTGTCTCTCGACTTGTTCAATATCCATGCTTGATTGTTGTTTCATCTCCTCAATGTTCATTCCCATATTAATGCCATCCACCGCTTGATCCACAATGGCCACGGTTTCATCCCACGACCAAGTTGGTACTTCACCCGACACTGCTAAAATTCGTCAATTTTGTCGATGCAGACCATTTGTAGCACTCTCACTGCAATCTAGAACCCTCAAGTCAAGGCGTCGCATCACCTCCAGGAGATCATGCTTAAGCCCGTATGCCACATCCCTAAAAAATCCGGCACAATGGTACCCTCCGAATTCCTCAACGTTTTACTTTACTATGTTTCTTTTAATTATTGAATATTTATTTTTATTAAACTGCTAAACATTTAATTTTTTTATACAAATCGAAAAAAAATCTATTTTAACAAATTGTATAAAATCTTAAATTATTGAGCCGCCGCGATGAGGTAATCCTCTTCTTTTTTAAAAAATGGTTATATGTAAGATTGAAGTAGTATTTAATGTCGGGGAGCAAACGTATCAAATTTTAAGGGACTAAAATAGATTTTTAATTAAAAATATATCAAAAAGTTTTAAAATATTTATAAATCATATACAAATTTTAAATTTTTAAGAAAAACAACGACTCCTACTGCACCGGCCTATCTTGGATTCACAATTACATATGGAAAAATAAGTTATCATAGGTTGGCTGGTAAAGATTTTGTCGCATTGCATGTAATAAATGTTTTCAGTGTATCATTTAATTCTTCAAATAGAAAGGCAAACATAATTACTATTTGATTCTGATTGCCTTTCCTTTTTTGGTAAAATTTAAAAATGGTCATTGAACTTTAAAAAAAAAATCAAACTGAAAACTAAACTTTCAAATATTAGAAATAATAATTAAACTTTATGTTTTGTGACAAAATGATAATTTGATCGTTAAAAGTCGTTAATGGGTAACGTTGTAATTATAAAAATTTGGATAATTACACATTTAATCATCTATATTTATAGATTCAATCAATTTAGTTCTAATTAAAAGAGGGTAAACTACACCACATACCACTCAACTATGGCCCCTGACTCGAAAATGCCACCGAACTTTAAAAAAGTTTAAAACTAACACTAAACTTTAATATGTGAATCGAAAATGCCACTGCACCTTTAACTCTTAACATTCCGTTAAGCAAAAATGACATTATTTTGGTGCGGCTATTTTGAAGTCTAATTTAGCCCAAAACGACGTTATTTTGGTGCGGCTATTTTGAAGTCTAATTTAGCCCAAAACGACGTTGTTTTGCTGGAGGAAAAAATAATTAAACCATGTGCTTAGGGGGTTTGAACTCAAGACTTGTAGAAAACAAAGCTAAGTCTTAACCACTAAACCAACATAATACTATACAATATTTTCCACAAATATTATATATATCCCAAACTACTTGAGATTAATTCAAATTATTTTATGAAATAAATAATACTATAAATAATATTAATATATTAATAATATAAAATATATTATTTTTATATATAACAATATAAAAAAATAAAAGTGTATTATTTTTATTTTTTATATAATATATAATATAAATATATTGTTTAAAAAACCCCAAAATATTCATAAAATAATATATTTTTATTATAAATATTATATAAAAACTCTATACCCTAAATATTAAACTTTAAACTACAAAGCCCAAACTTCAAACCCTAAACTTTATAGTTTGAGGTTTACAATTTTTTTATATTATTTATAATGTAAATATATTAATTTTATGAATATTATTTATATAATAAAATTATATATAAAATTATTTTTTATAAAATAATTTGGTTGAACCAAATGGATAATTTTAGATAATTTAAATAAAAATATTTGATTTTTATATTTTTATATATTATTTATAATATGAATATATCATTTAAAAAACAAAAAAATATTCGTAAAATTAATATATATAAAACCCTTAAACCCTAAATCCTAAACTCTAAGATTTAGGGTTTAAGTTTGAGGGTTGGGTTTGTGAGTTAATAATTTAGGGTTTAAGGGTTTTTATATATTATTAATAATATAAATATATTATTTTTATGAATATTTTGGGGTTTAAATAATATATATTATTAATAATATATAAAAATAATATTTTTTATTTATATATTAATATTATTTATAATATTATTTTATTTCATAAAATAATTTGAATTAATCTTAACTAGTTTGAGATAAATAATATTTGTGGTAAAATATTATATAATGTTATGTTGGTTTAGAGGTTAAGATTTAGCTATTGTAGCTCTCTATTTTTCTTCTAACACAACCCACTTCATCTATCGAGCGTCGTAAATTTTATATTTTTCATTTTATTTAGCCGACGGCGGCACCGATTTTAATGCTGTTTTCCAACCGCTGGATCTATTTTTTTATATTTATTTTCTAGTTTTTTAATTAAAATAATTCTGCCTTTGTGGCGCGTTTTTCTATGCCTTTGTGGCATGTTTATCTTTGTCTTTAGGCATGTTTTTTCTTCTTCCCCGGTCATTTGGCGGTTCTTTTATTTTATGTTTTTCTCAGGGTTGGATTTGGCAACGCCACGACTGATCAAGATGGCACTTATTTGTAATTCTGTTGATCTTCCCTGCTCTAGACCCTCAGATTGAATTTGGATACGCGATTTGCGCTCGTGAATAGCTTCTCACAACGCTTGGCTCTAATTTGTAATTCTCGATGATCTTTCAATAGCTTAATCCCCTTTTGTGGTTCGTTTGCCGATGCAGTCAAATTTGTTTGTGTCTATTTTTCGTTCGAGTTATTTGGATGGGTTTTAACCTTTTTCATGTATGGTCCTTGTATGATCTAAAGTGGCTAGTTTTAGGGAAAATGTCCAAATTATGTATTTAGTCTACGATGATAGTTGTAAACTCTTATTCTAATTTTGTGTGTTTTATCGTTTAATAAAACTAGCGGCTTATATTAAAAAAAAAGATTTAGCTATTGTATTTGGAGGTCCAAGGTTCAAAACCCTTTAAGCACACGGTTTTAATATTTTTTCTCCAACAAAACGCCGTCGTTTTGGGCTAAATTAGGCTTTAAAATAGCCGCACAAAAACGTCATTTTGACTTAACGGGGGCGTTAAGAGTTAACGGCGGGGTGGTATTTTCGAGTCACATATTAAAGTTCAGTGTTAATTTTGAACTTTTTTAAAGTTCAGTGGTATTTTTGAGTCAGGGACCATAATTGAGTGGTATGTGGTGTAGTTTACCTTAAAAAAAATAATAAATTTAATTAATTTCTTCCTCCATCATCTTTGTGTTCTCAAACCATCCCAAAGCTGAAACAGGGCATATCCTTTCTGGGTTCTTAACAAGGTAATAGGTATAGTGCATATCCTACCTCACAGAGAACCCACAATGGCTGCTTTACCCGAACATGAAAATCCACTAGTGATAAAAAAATCGACTACCTTAAATAAGGATTGACGTAGAATTTAATGTCGGGGACCAACGTATAAAATTTTAAGAGACAAAATTATAAAATTTTAAAAGAAAAAAATAAACTTTTAATAAAAATACATCAAAAAAATTAAAAAAAATATAATTGATAACAAATTTTAATTTTCTAGAGAAAACGACTCCTCCCATCCCGGCCACATGATTCACAATTTCATATGAAAAAAAAATGTTATCTTAGGTTGGCTAGTAAAGATTTTGTCGCATTGCATGTAATAAATGTTTTCAGCGTATTATTTAATTCTTCAAATAGAGAGCCAATCGTATTTACTATTTGATTCTGATTGCCTTTCTTTTTTTAATGTTTTCAGTGACATTATTATTAGTAATTCCAAGCAAGAAGATATCTCCATTAACTTAAAGGGTGCGTTTGGTTCACAGAATATATAATTACTTTTGGGAATGAGATTCCCGGAATATAACATTACCTTGGGAATTTTACATTACCTTGTTTGGTTTATTTGGCAGGAATATAAGGTTACTGTGTTTGGTTGGAGAAATATAAGATTACTTAGAAGTAAAATTTACCAAATTATCCATGTGTTATATTTTCTTTCTAACATGTTAAACTTTCAATATTAAATTAAAAATATCTACATAAAAAGTCATATAACTATTTTTGTTATACTATATAAAATTTGCAAAAATTATATATTTATCATATCATTAATATAACTATTAGATTTAAAAATTAAAAATATAATTTTTATATTTTCATATCTTCGTTACTCTCTATTAACATAATTTTGTGAATTTTCAAATGTTAAACTTTTAACATGTTCAAATTTTTAATTTTTTATTTCTTATGATAGATTGTCAAATAAATTAAAATAAATTTAAAAAATTTTAAACAATGATAAAAAATTTAGATCATAAATTTAGCCTACTAAAATGTTTTATTAATATGATAAACATCTTATAAATTAAAGAATAAAATTAAAAACATCAGCTACTAACATAAGTGTAACGTCATTTAAATATTAAATTAATATTATATTAATATTGTGTAAAAATACATTATATGAACAATATTTAAAAGATTAAATAAAGGATCTATATGAACAAAATTTATTAACTTAAGGACAAAATAGTCCATATGGGTGGGAATTAACAAATACCTAAGAAATTAGTGGGAATGACATTCCCACCATTTAAGGGGAAAAGTGGCACTATTGGGAAAAGATTATTACCTCATAGAGGGAATGCTCTCAAACCAAACATGGGAATATTATTCCGGAAAAGATTATTACCTTTGGTAATAATCTTTTCCATGAACCAAACGCCCCCAAAGGGTTGTTAGCTTGCAATGTTTTGTATTTTTTTGAGGAATTCTATATTTAATAGATACACATCTCACTAAAAAACATTCAAGCTCAACTTGGTAAACAACATTTCTTCTTGGTTGATTTATAAATTGTAACCCTTAAACCCGATCTAGAAGAAAAGAGCCGAATTTAAAAAGTTGAATTTGAAAACTTGTCCCTCAAGAAACGTTAATAGGTTTAGAAATTTAATATTCATAACAATTATTAAAAACTATCTAAACACAATAGTATCAATTTGTATAAAATGCAGCCGTATAAAAGTATTCCGAAAATTTGAATAAATATTTAGAAATAATTTCATATGCATGCTAAAACAATAAATTCCCAAATAATAATGTCCAAGTCTGAAATACATGATGATTCCAAAATAATTAAATAAAGTCCATAAATTCGAAATAATCCATACGGATAAATATATAATAGTATGATGAAAACGAGGTCCTCTAAGTACCGTATGACTAAATCTGAGTATCTGAAACATGAACTAAGGGGGAGTCAGCTATAAAGCTCAGTGTGTCTCTAAAGTGCAAATAAAAACATACATTAAAATAATCCGATCAATCAAGCTCAAACTCAAATAGACATTCCGATATACAAATACGTATAAAATGATGCACGAGACACAATGTTATGCACCCATCTACATCACCGTCCGAAGAGTAAGGTTCCTGTTGAGATTTAGGGGGCTCGATTCGATCAACCGTTCTTGCTCGCCAAGTGTGGAGAAGTTGGATAATTGGGTGTTTTAGTGGGAGGTGAAAAATTGGCAATTTGACACAAGAATCTATAGTGGTTCAACCTTCTAACCAAGGTCTACATCCACTACCTTAGCTCCCCACTAAGGATTTCCAAACAAATTTACTAAGAATTTCGTCCCCTTTTCTCGGCTTAGGAGGAAACCGTTACAACGATCAAGCTTTCTACCCAAAGCTTGATCAAACACTCTCTTACAAGAGAAAGACTTAGCAAACTAGAAATCCCTCTAAAAGGTATGTGTTTGCAATACTAAGCACTCACCCAAAACCTAAACACTTGAGCAAATTTAACAATGTTTAGCTCACAAGTGTTGTCTAAGCAAGAAATAAACAATTTAAGCTCTAGACAAATTTTGTCATCATAATGTTGTAACAATTGAAGCATTAACCATTACAAGATGCTTAGAGGTCCCTTTTATACTCCTTGATGAGTTTGTAGCCGTTACTAGCCGTTGGGATTGAATTGGAGCCGTTGGAGCCTTTATTCCCACCATAAATGCAGTTATGCTACTTGGCGTATTGATACTCGTCAAACCGTATCGATACGGTCTCAATGAGGAATTAGCCGTTGGGCTTCTTTAGCTGATGTGTATCGATACGCTTACCTAGCGTATCGGTACGGTCCTGCAATTAAAAGACCGTTGGGGAAATGACCGTTGGGGTAGTTAGGCGTATTGGTACGCGATACACCCGTATCGGTACGCGAGTAGCCGTTGGGATATTTCAAAACATACCGTATCGATACGGCTAAGCGTAACGGTACGGGTTTTGGCTACTTGAAAGTTCATGTAGTTGAAACCCTAAGGCGTATCGGTACGGTCTAAGACCGTATCGGTACGGGTACTTGAAAATGCTGGTTTTGACTACTTTAAATGTACTTTAAATCATTCCAAAACCTTGTAAAACCCTTAAACATATTTTAAGTTGTTTTTGACTAAAAACATATTTTAAATTCTTTTCAATTTAGTCCAAAACTTTTTTCAAATATTATATCAAAACACTTAGTTCTACAATCTCCCCCTTTTTGATATAATAAAACCAACTTGAAAAATTGTTTGGGATTCTCCCCCTTTAACTTTAAAATTGTGAATAAGAGATTAAATATATGAAATCAAATAAATCTCCCCTTATTCATTTGAAAATTCAAGTTTGGGATTCTCCCCTTTAACTTTAAAATTGTGAATAAGAGATTAAAAATATGAAATCAAATAAAGCTCCCCCTTATTCATTTGAAAATTCAATTTTTCAAACCCATTTCTCCACCTTTTTGTTATATCAAAAATAATTTAAAGTGACATTGAGCTCAAAATAACATAGGAGGCAAAAAAAATTTGACACGCTTAAAATTTTGGTTTAAAATTGGCTCCCCCTTACTCAAAGCATCATAAGAATGTTAGTTCAACATATATGATTATCTAGTTGACATAAATGAAAATAAATCAAATAAAAACAAAAGCAACTAGATTTTACCACACTTGAACTCAATGGAGGATGTGAAGCCTTCATTCTTCAAGTGTTCTTCCTTTGTGTGCATGGAGCTCCCCCTCAATTTTTTGACTTGTTGATCACTCTCCATCACACCTAGCACAAGACAATCAAGTAATTTTTGGTATCCAAATTGCTTTGGATCCATAGACATTAGTAGCACAAAATTTAGTCCCCTTAGGAATCCATTTTTCAATTTCCTCCTTTTTAGTTGAAGTGGTTAGTCCTTTTGGGACCCAAAAACTTCTAAAACATTTTCCATTCACAAATCTAGGGGCACTAGATTGTCTTACGTAAAACTTTGATTTTCCAAAATTATTTTTCTTTTCAAGTTCATTGGAAATCAAATCCTTTTCTTTTTGAACTTTAAGAAGCAAATTTTGTAAATCAAAACATTTTTGTTCAAAATCTATCAATTTTGCTTCAAGTTCAAAATTTGTTTTGGAAAGCAAATTATTTTCAATTTTTATTTTTGAAATCAACTTTTTGTTCTTGGAAAATGATGCCTTGAATTCCAAAAGCAAATCATCATAGGCATCTTGTAACTCATCAAATGTATATGAATTTGAAATAGATGAGTTAGAACTTACCTCCCCCTCATTGAGGGCCATCAAGCATAGGTGGGCTACTTCATCATCGGTGGAGTCTTCATCACTCCATGTGGCCACATATGCTTGTTTTGAAGATGATTCATTCTTTTTGGATTTTTGGGAGTCCTTCATCTTCTTCATCGATTCATGCTTGGATTTTTCCATTTTGCTCTTCATGAACCGGGCAAATTTGTTGAAGAGATAGGCCATCTCTTCATCTTCACTTTCCTCCTCACTTGAATCTACATGATGGCATGCGGAGGATTTGAGAGCAACGTCACTTGCATTGATGCCTAGCTCCATGATCTTCTTCTTCCCCATCGCTCTAATCTCTTCCTTCTTCTTCTCATCTTCTTTGTTTTTCTTCATTATTTGGTGATTGAGAAGTGACCCCATGAGTTCATCAAGCTTCAAAGTTTTGAGATTCTTGGCTTTGATGATGACGGTCCTCTTTGAGTCCCATGACTCGGGAAGGGAGTAGATGAGCTTTCAGACAAGCTTCTATTCCGGGATGGCTTCTCCATAACCTTTAAGTCCATTTGTGATAGTGGAGAACCTATCAAACATCTTCTCGATGTTCTCTACCGGATTCATCTTGAAGTTCTCATACTTTAAGGTGAGGAGCCCAATCTTGGTCTCCTTGACTTCATCGGTTCCCTCGTATGTGACTTCAAGCTTGTCCCATACCTCCTTGGCACTTTTACAAGAAGACATCTTCTCATAGATGGTTGGGCCAAATGCACAAAAGAGCATGTGCAAGGCTTTGCAATTAAGCTCCATCTTCTTGCGATCGTCGACACTCCATTCCGCTTTGCTTTCTTGAGGCACGAACGGACCATCTTCAACTATGTCCCATAACTTGTAGTCTCTTGACTTCAAGAATAATTTCATCTTTGTTTTCCAATGGGCATAGTGATTTTCGTCGAAGAAGGGCGGTTTGTCGATTGATTGTGCCATTGAGGCAGTTGAGTAAAATGTTGATCGAGCTAGTCGGATCTTCTCAATAGGATGTTAATCCTCTTCGATTGAGCCAAGCTCTGATACCAATTGTTGAGATTTAGGGGGCTTGATTCGATCAACCGTTCTTGCTCGCCAAGTGTGGAGAAGTTAGATAATTGGGTGTTTTAGTGGGAGGTGAAAACTTGGCAATTTGACACAAGGATTTATAGTGGTTCAACCTTCTAACCATAGTCTATATCCACTACCTTAGCTCCCCACTAAGGATTTCCAAACAAATTCACTAAGAATTTCGTCCCCTTTTCTCGGCTTAAAAGGAAACCATTACAACGATCAAGCTTTCTACCCAAAGCTTGATCAAACACTCTCTTACAAGAGAAAGACTTAGCAAACTAGAAATCCCTCTAATAGGTATGTGTTTGCAATACTAAGAACTCACTCAAAACCTAAACACTTGAGCAAATTTAACAATGTTTAGCTCACAAGTGTTGTCTAAGCAAGAAATAAACAATTTAAGCTCTAGACAAATTTTGTCATCATAATGTTGTAACAATTGAAGCATTAACCATTACAAGATGCTTAGAGGTCCCTTTTATACTCCTTGATGAGTTTGTAGCCGTTACTAGCCGTTGGGATTGAATTGGAGCCGTTGGAGCCTTTATTTCCCACCATAAATGCAGTTCTACTGCTTGGCGTATCGATACTCGTCAAACCGTATCGATACGGTCTCAATGAGGAATTAGTCGTTAGACTTCTTCAGCTAATGCGTATCAATACGCTTACCTAGCGTATCGGTACGATCCTGCAACTAAAAGACCGTTGGGGAAATGACTGTTGGGGTATTTAGGCGTATCGGTACGCGATACACCCGTATCGGTATGCGACTAGCCGTTGGGCTATTTCAAAACATACCGTATCGATACGACTAAGCGTATCGATACGTGTTTTGGCTACTAGAAAGTTCAGGTAGTTGAAACCCTAAGGCGTATCGGTACGGTCCAAGACCGTATCGGTACTGGTACTTGAAATGGCTAGTTTTGACTACTTTAAATGTACTTTAAATCATTCCAAAGCCTTGTAAAACCCTTAAACATATTTTCAAGTTGTTTTTTTTACTAAAAACATATTTTAAATTCTTTTCAATTTAGTCCAAAACATTTTTCAAATATTATATCAAAACACTTAGTTCTACAGTTCCCCAAACCACTCTCTACATCGTCACCATGTCCGAAGTGGAGTTCAGCCCGAAGGGTGAAACCACTGATCTTCCCCGTACAATTTCCCAACCCATATGATATGACATGTTATTCTGATTTCCGAGTCTAAATGCATTCTTGTTTAATAACCAAAGATGCATGTACAATGAGTCCGATATTAATTATTCTGATTCTGATATATGATGCATGGCATGTCGTCATTGTTGCGCGTAATAAGTGGTTCACAATTGGTGCAAGTGTACACATCGCAAGTTATAGTATAGAAAGATATCATCTCTACAAGGAATGATACTACTTCAAGAATTTAACTTCTCGCACAGTAAAATAAAAACACAAATTGGTGATTGTAGGAGTTCTAATTAACAAGTAAAATAAAGGACAATTAAATAAAAGAGAAGTTGAATGATTGAGAGAATAGGCCGGATTAAAGTGCGTCGTGGTGTGGAAATTGAATGGGAATTATCTGTTTTGCATGCAGAGGTAGCATGATTGCTTTAGCACTAGGCAACACGATTGCCTGGGCAACTAACAATACGATTGCTTGGGCAATTAATAAAACGTATGTTTAGGCAATTGGTAAGGCGATTGCCAGGGCAACTAGTGAAACGATTGTCTGGGAAATCGGGTGGCAACCTTCAAGGTTCAGCAAAGCGTTCTTCAATAGTTTCTCATTATCCCTAATTTGAAACTCTAGTCGATGTGCATGCCTTGATAATACATCCATGCGTTAATCATGGGTGAACACCAACCTATCTTGCGCTTCTTTTAGCCATTGAAATTCGTAACTTATTCCTAAGTCGAATTAGTCTTCATCGATTTTGACAAAAAAATATGTTCATTCATTTCTTGAATCCAACTCTCCCGATATTAGATAAATAGATGCATTCACGAGATCCTCTCCCGATTCAATTGCAAGCAAAAATAAATACCAAGAATGAACATGTTCATTGCGGATTTCACTTCGGTTTTCCCCGTGTAGCCTACTCAGACCGGTCAGTCGTCCAGACCGGGACGAGAGGTTTCATTTGGTGGTATCAGAGCCTGAGGTTTCCGAGACTTCGGGTAGGTAAGTGAGATAAGTTTGAGTTGTTAAGTGTTGCTATGCCTCGATGAGAGTTTTTACCATGTATTACATGAAGTTTGCTTGCTAGTACAGTGTTTGAAAGCATGTTTCAGTGGCTTTTTCTTGTTGGGTTAAGGGCTAGTCAAATGTCCCCATTGTTAGGTGTTGTTATCAAAAAGGAAAATTGTTTTGGTTTAACGAGCTTGAGAACCAGAGTCCTTGCCCTTTTGCTAACCTAACATTTTCTTGTTTGTTGTGTGTTTGCTGTTTTAGATCTTATTTTGCTATGGTGAGACCAAGGGGACGACCTAGAGCGGGTGACCAGGCACCCGAAGGTGAGCCTCCTGCTTCTCCTGCTCTCGGTGGTAATGGAGTGGGTGGTGAAGGTGACGTGCCTCAGGCTGGTGCGCAAGTCAGAGGCGATGGTAATGAGCCTCAGGTCGGTGCTAATGTTAGAGGTGTTGAGGCTTAGGCGGGTCAGGGTCCAGCAGGCGCAGACATGACCCATCTAATTCAGACTATAGCCAGGGTTTTTCAGACAGCTTTGGCCGGTGCACAAGCTGCAGCACCACCTCAGGGTGCGGGGACAAGATTACCCTTAGAGAGGGTTCATAACTTGGTAGCAGTTGAGTTTCGTGGGTTGACTCCCGAGGGTTTGGAGGCGCGTCTTGAGAGTACTACTCGCATCTTGGGTCAGATAGAGTGTTCAGACGCTCGTAAGTTGGGTTGCATTGTCTCCTTGCTTCAGGGGGACGCTTATACTTGGTGGACCACTGTTACTTCGGGGATGGCCGAAGCAGATATCACGTGAGAGTTCTTTAGAAATGCCTTCAAGAGGAAGTATCTTGGAGTTCGGTGCTTGGATGAAAATATGAGGGAGTTTATGGCCTTGGTTCAGGGTAACAGGACCGTGATTGAGTACGAGGTCTAGTTTGTGAGATTGAGCCAGTATGCGCCTGAGTTGGTCCCTAATGAGAGGGAGCGGTGTGAGCGCTTTCAGTATGGGTTGACTAGAGATGTGAAAACCTACATGCTTGCCTCTGACTACATTGAGTTCGATGTTTTGGTCTCTAGGGCCAAGGATATTGAGCAGAACTTAGGCTCTAGCGAACGTGCTAGTGGGTCCAATTCCGAGAAGAGGCGCATGAATTGGGATAGAGATCATGCCAAGAGGCATAGAGATAGGAGGTACCAGCCCGATTCGAGACATAGGGGTGGTAACTATGGTCAGGGCCATCAGGGCCAAGGAGCTGTTATGCACACACCAGAGTGCAATAGATGCGGGAGACGCCATCAGGGCGAGTGTGCGGGTACCTTTGGACTGTGTTGGAACTGTGGATCCCGAGACCACATGAGGCGTACCTGTCCACACCCGGCTAGGGGTGGACCGGCTCCAGCTAGGGGTTTTGAGCATCAGAGAGGTTGTGGGCGCAGTTGTGGAAGATTTCAGCCAAGGAATGAGGGTCAGAGGAACTTGGCTCATGAAGTAGCAGTCCAACCCGAGGGAGGAGGACCGGCTAGGGTGTATGCTCAGCGAGAGGCTAGGAATGACATGGATGTCATTACAGGTAATTTCCCATTACAATCTTTGATAGATTCGGGGTCGACACATTCATATATTTTGGGTGAGCACGCAAGGTCATTAGGGTTACCATGTGAATGGCTAGAGATAGGTGTAAATGTTACTAGCTCTTTTGGTGATACAGTGGTGGTTAGGAAGGTGTATAAGAGGTGTCCCTTGATGGTTCAGGGCCACATATTTCCGGTCGATATGATGGAGTTGCTCTTCTATAGTTTTGACGTGATTTTGGGCATGGATTGGCTCGTAGAGCATAGGGCTAGGGTTGACTTCGAGACCAAGATAGTCTTCTTAAGGCTTACCGATGGCTTTGAGGTTGTGGTAGTTGGTGAGAGCGTTAGGTTCTTGTCCAATATGGTTTCGGATTTGGAAGCTCAGAAGTTGTTGAGTTCGGGGTGTTAGGCTTACTTGGCTTATGTAATGAATCTGAATATGAGTGAGATGAGACCTCAGGACATCAGAACATTATGTGATTTTCCAAGTGTTTTTTCGGAAGAGTTATCGGGTTTGCCTCCAGACAGAGCAATTGAGTTTGCTATTGAGACGTATTCTGATTCCGCACTGGTGTCGATTGCTCCGTATAGAATGACACCGAAAGAGTTGAAAGAGTTGAAGACACAACTTCATGAGTTGACCGATAGAGGTTTCATTAGGCCTAGTATTTCTCCGTGGGGTGCTCCGACCTTGTTTGTGAAGAAGAAAGATGGTAGCATGAGGATGTGTATAGATTATAGGTAGTTGAATAAGGTGATAGTGAAGAACAAATACCCTTTGCCTAGGATAGATGACTTGCTAGACCAGTTGAGAGGTGCTTATGTGTTTTCAAAGATTGACTTGAGGTCCGGGTACTATCAATTGAAGGTAAAGGATGTGGACATACCGAAGACAACCTTCCGTACACGTTATGGGCATTATGAGTTTTTGGTGATGCCTTTTGGGTTGACTAACGCTCCAGCAGCTTTCATGGATATGATGAACCGTGTGTTTCATGAGTTCTTGGACAGGTTTATGGTAGTGTTCATAGACGACATCTTAGTATACTCTAGGACCGAAGAGGAGCTTGATGAGCTACTAGAGAATCAGTTGTATGCCAAGCTAAGCAAATGTGAGTTTTGGATTAGGGAGGTAGTCTTCCTAGGTCACGTGATCTCGGCTAATGGGATTAGTGTGGATCCCAAAAGATAGAAGCTATAGTGAATTGGAAACAACTGAAGTCAGTGACAGAAATCCGCAGTTTCCTAGGTTTGGCGGGATACTATAGAAGGTTTGTTAAGAGGTTTTCTAAAATAGCGACTCCTTTGACTAAGTTGCTACAGAAGAATGTTCCGTATGAGTGGTTAGATGCAAGGCAAGAAGCGTTTGAGAAATTGAAGAAAGCTTTGACCGAAGCTCCTATCATGATTTAGCCTGAACCGTGAAGAGAATTTGTGGTTTATAGTGATGCATCCTATGTAGGGTTAGGTTGTGTGCTTATGCAAGAGGGTAAGGTGGTAGCATATGCTTCGCGACAGTTGAAAGTTCACGAGAAGAATTATCCCACCCATGACATAGAGCTAGCCGCAGTGGTGTTCGCATTGAAGATTTGGAGACACCATCTTTATAGTGAGAAGTGCACCGTGTATACCGACCACAAGAGTTTGAAGTATTTGATGTCTCAGAGGGAGTTGAACCTCAAGCAACGTAGGTGGTTAGAGCTTCTTAAGGATTATGACCTCACGATCGAATACCATCCGACTAAGGCAAACGTAGTGGCCGATGCCTTGAGTAGAAAGGTGGCCGTTGAGTTACGAGCTATGTTTGCGAGATTGAGAGTGTCCAATGATGGTGGGTTGATAGCCGAGCTTCAGGTTAAGCCTTCGTTAGTTTAGTTAATTCGAGAGAAGCAGTTGAGAGATGAGTCTTTGGCACCTCACGTGCAAGACATAGCCGAAGATAGGCCTACCGAGTATTGTTTTTGGGAGAATGGGAACCTATGTTACAAGGATAGGATAGTGGTTCCGGAAGATACCAAGTTGAGATGTACGATCTTGAATGAGGCTCACAACAGTCCTTTCTATGCATCCGGGTAGCATGAAGATGTATCGAGGGTTAAAAGAAGAGTACTATTGGGTTGGTTTGAAGAAGGACGTGGCTGCTTTTGTAAGTAGGTGTATGGTTTGTCAGCGGGTCAAGGCCGAGCATCAGTTTCCCTCAGGATTGTTACATCCGTTGAAAATTCTAGAATGGAAGTGGGAACGTATTACCATGGACTTTGTGTCAGGGCTACCGTTGACTCCTTCGAGGAAGAATTCAGTGTGGGTGATAGTGGATAGGTTTACTAAGTGTGCCCACTTCATACAAGTTCATACCACCTATACCTTAGACAAGTTGGCTGATCTGTATATATGTGAGATAGTGAGACTACATGGGGTACCGAAATTGATTGTGTCAGACTGAGATCCGAGATTTACAGCTAAATTTTTGGAGTGTTTGCATCGAGCCTTGGGTACTTGGTTGAACTTCAGCACTTCGTATCATCCAAAGTCAGATGGTTAGTCTGAGAGAGTGATTCAGGTGTTGGAGGATATGTTGAGTTGTTGTGTCATTGATTTTCAGGGGTCATGGGAGAAACATCTACCGTTAGTAGAGTTTGCGTATAACAACAATTTTCAGTCGAGTATTCAGATTGTTCCGTATGAGGCTTTGTATGGTAGGAAGTGTAGAACTCCGATTTGTTGGGCCGAAGCCGAACAGAAGCTTGTACCGATGCCTAATTTGCTTAAGGTCACTACCGAGAAGGTAAAGTTGATATGTGAACGTTTGAAGGCATCTTCAGATCGACATAAGTCCTATGCCGACTTAAAGAGGAAAGAGTTAGAGTATTCCGTGGGAGATAAAGTGTTTTTGAAAGTCTCACCTTGGAAGAAGGTCATGAGGTTTGGTAGGAAGGGTAAGTTAAGCCCAAGATTCATTGGACCTTATGAGGTAGTTGAGAGGATTGGTCCCGTTGCATATAGATTGAGACTCCCGACCGAACTAGAGAAGATTCATGATGTGTTTCATGTGTCGATGCTCCGGAAATATAGATCGGATCCGTCCCATGTAATGCCCGTAGAAGAGATTGATTTGAATCCGGACTTGTCTTACAACGAAGAACCAGTTGAGATACTTGCTTCTGATAGCAAGGTGTTGCGTGGCAAGACCATAGAGTTGGTCAATGTGTTATAGAGACATAGAGGTGTGGAAGAGGCCACGTGGGAGAGGAAAGCTGATATGCTTGAGCAGTTTCCGTACTTGTTTCCGTCAGATAATTTTGGGGACGAAATTCCTTAAGTGGGGGAGAGTTGTAACGCCCGGGTTTGGGGGTCGGGTGAAACTAAATAATAAAATAATATTTTGGGCCTCGTGTTTTGAAAACAAATAATTTTATATTGGACTTATTTCAAAACAAGCCCAAATAGCCATGGATGTCTCTTTTTGTAAATGCCTTAATTCATTAAGGGTAAATGGGTCTTTTGGTATCTAAAAATAAAACAAAACAAATGAAGAAGACTATTTGCTCATCTTCTTCCTCTTTCAACTTCAAAACTCACGACATAATATCCCCTCCCTTCAAGTTCACTGTTCCATCACCCCTCTTGCTTATTGTTGGAGATTTTTCAAAGGTAAACCCATTTTTGACTTGTCCTTATCAATCTCTACAAGCTCATACCTTTATTTTTCATAAAGCTCATGGTTTTTGTATTTTGGAGTTTTGAGATTTTTGATTAAAAATGTCATCTTTGTTATCTTTAACTTAAGCTTTTGATTTATTAATGTAATATAAGTTGTTTACAATCTAAAAGGTCCAACATACTTGATTTTTACATGGTTTTATGTTGATTCCCGGAATTGGGTTTTAGAGAGGTTTTAGAGAGTTTAAATGTTGAGTTTTGGGGGTGTTTGGTGTGGGAATTTGGGGGCTGATGTTTGGTTGATATATAAGGGTTGTTTTTGAAGCTTTTGGGAGTAATATAAGTGTTGGAATCATTGGTTTTATGATGTGCTTTAGGGCTGCTCGGGAATGAGGATTTTGGGGTTGTCTTTAGTTTGAAATCATGTGTTTTGTGCTTGGTTTGTGTTCCGGGTTGGCTACATTGAAATGTGGACTGAATTATGGTTGTTTTGATTGTGTTGGGATGTTTAGAAGCAAGGAATTGTGTTGGTGAAGCCTCGGGGGCGAATCCAGAGAATCTGAAGACTTGAGCTTGGTATTCGGCTTCCGTTTGGGTAGCAACAATGAGTAGAAATGTAAAACTTTGTTTTTGCTTTCGAAATGGGACTCTTAGGGGTTTGGGTGGGACCTAGAGGGTTCACCTAAACTCAAGTGTAAGTTACTACTCCTACCTTTTTGTTATGTGTTGATGAGTGGCTATATGTTGTGGTATCATGTGCATCTTGAGTTGTTTTACATCGTTGTTGTTGTGTAGTCGTGTTGAAGTCGAGCCTCACGTGATGGTTGTCATAACTACGGTGATGAGTGGTCCCACTGGTAGTGACTAGTAGTAGAGTAAGGTGATGAGTGGTCCATCAGAAAACTACTAGTCGAACGGTGATGTGTGGTCCCACCGTGTGTGTTGGTTGTGCATGTGCAAACCATGTGTAGTCTTGTTGTGATATCATTCGTGCATCCGTTGATTTATCTGTCAATTATGAAAATTGTTTTGAAAGTTGCATGCTTGTTGAGTTTTAGAGCTTCACTCACTAAGCTAGCTAGCTTACGCTCTCCTTTATTTCCAACATGCAGATCGTTAGAGTTCGGGAGGCAAGTGGGAAAGGGAGTAGCTTTTGGAGTTCTGAAGTAGCTCAAGTATGATTTACGTGTTTGTAATAATGCCTAGACGATAGGGGTGTAGACTTGTTTGGAGTTGGTGTCAAACTCCTTAGTTTGATTTTGTGTTTGAGTGAGCATGTTGATTTGTTGATGTTATGTTGGCCATGTTTATGCATGTATGTCGTGGATTGTAGACCATGTTTACTTGATGCATACATGTCTTGTGTTTGGAGACTTATACTCTTTCCCATAAATGCTATGTGTGTTTGTCTAAGGCATGTTATCTTAAATGCTATGTATGAATCCTTTGTTGATTTGATGCTTCTCTTATGGAATGGCTTTTATATGTATGTTGGGAATGTGTTAAGCATGCTTGTTGTGTGTGGTTTTGTTATAGAGTAATGTGTGTTTGGTTGTGAGAGGTTTTAGTTAGAGTTTGGGGCTGCCTTGTGCCATAAACCAGCTAAAACATGTATGTTCGCAGCAGGTGTATCGAAGCGGTTGGTCCCGTTTCGATACAACCTCTTGTTTCAGGCCAGGCGTTTCGATACGTAGAGGGGACGTTTCGATACGATTTTGCTACTAGAAATCTGAGATTTTGACGAGAAATTGGGAGTATCGAAACGGTCATAGGCATTTCGGAACGGTCTTCGTAGCGTTGACCACGAGAAATTGACCGTTGAGGGCGTATGGATACGGTTGACCAACGTTTCAATACAGTCTGCTCGAGTTGACTTTGACCAGTTGATCTAGTCAAGGCGTATCGATACACCCTCTGGGCGTTTCGATACAACCTGCAATTTAAGCTAAAATGGACTGTTTTTGGTATGCTGTTTGGGTTGATCGCCTCGCTTGTTGCTACCGTTGTTGTCTTTTCACATAGGATTAATTTAATCCATTTAGACAAGATAATAATTAAAGAAATTTTCTAGGGTTTCTAACCAAAGGGGAGCCTTAGCGGGTTTCACTTCGGTTTTCCCCGTGTAGCCTACTCGGACCGGTCAGTCGTCCAGACCTGGACGAAGGGGTTACACTTTGGGTTAACCAATGCACTAGCAGCTTTTATGGATTTGATGAATCGAGTCTTTAAACCCTATCTTGATAAATTTGTAGTGGTGTTTATAGATGATATATTGATCTATTCCAAGAATGTTGCAGAACACCGATATCATCTTCGTATCGTGCTTCAGACCTTACGGGAGAAGCAGTTGTTTTTAAAATTTTCTAAGTGTGAGTTTTGGCTCACCGAAGTTGCTTTTTTTGGACATATTGTGCCAACTTCGTGTATTTAGGTGGACCCGAAGAAAATTCAAGCTATCGTAGATTGGCATCCACTGAAGAACATTGGCGAACTCAGAAGTTTCCTTGGGCTTGCTAGCTATTGTAAGAGATTTGTAAAGGGGTTCTCTATGATAGCCGCTCTTTTAACCAAATTGTTGAGAAAAGAAGCTCCTTTTGTTTGGACCGAAGATCAACAACGGAGTTTCGATCAACTGAAACAAGTCTTGACTCACGCACTAGTCCTAATCCAACCCGAGTCCGGAAAAGACTACACAGTTTATAATGATGCATCGCATCTCAGGTTAGGATGCATAATAATGCGAGAAGGCAAAGTCATCGCTTATGCTTCGAGACAACTTAAGCCGCACGAAATGAATTACCCTACTCATGACCTTGAGTTGACCACAATTGTCTTTGCATCGAAAATCTGGAGACATTACCTCTACGGAGAAAATTGTTACTTCTTCATCGATCATAAAAGCTTCAAGTACCTATTAATCCAAAGAAGTTAAATCTTCGACAATGAAAATGGATGGAACTCCTTAAAGATTACGATCTTGTCATTGATTATCATTCGGGCAAGGCCAACGTTGTAGCTGATGCACTCAGCTCCAAACCTTTGCCTACTTCTTGTGTAATTAATGCTCACTTCCGACTTCGGAAGAATCGTTGCTTCGTATCTGAACTTTAAGTTCAATCTACCATCGTTTCAAGAATCAAGACTTTGCCAGATCAAGATTCTGAAATCCAATCCATTGTTTCCAAGTTGTCAGATAATCCCAACTTCGGAATTAACTCTAAAGGACTCTAGTGTTTCCATAATCGGGTCTGCGTACCTAATGATGAATCTCTTCGCACTGATATTCTCTCTAAAGCTCATTCGAGTTCTTTTTCTAATCACCCCGGGTCCGTAAAGATGTATAAAGACCTACGTGAACTCTATTGGGGGTCAGGCATGAAGCAGGCCATAGTCGATTACATTTCCAAGTGTCTCACGTGTCAACGTGTTAAAGTAGAACATTGTGCTCCTACCAGACTGTTGCAACCCATTGATCCACCAAAATGGAAGTGGGAGAAGATCACTATGGATTTTGTTAGTGGTCTACCTTCAACTCCCGCAAAACATGATGTTATATGGGTCATTGTAGATCGTTTCACTAAGTCAGCTCATTTCATACCAGTTAGAATGGACTACGGTCTCCCTAAATTAGCTGACTTGTACATCAAAGAAGTGATCCGACTCCACGGAGTACCCAATTCTATTATCACCGATCGAGATCCCCGATTTGCATCTCAATTTTGGAGAACCTTACAAGGAGCTCTAGGCACCAGAGTTAATCTTAGTACAACCTTTCACCCTCAATCTGATGGCTAGTCAGAAAGGGTAATTCAAGTAAATAGCGAAAGACTCTTTTATTAAACCCTTGGAAATCTATATTATTATTAAACCTTCCCATACAAATTTAGGAAGACATGCTTCGAGTATGCATCATCGATTTTGGTGGAACTTGGGAGAAATCCCTACCCCTTGTTGAATTTGCCTACAGTAATAGCTATCAGGCATCAATCTAAATGGCCACGTATGAAGCACTGTATGGCAGGCATTGTCGGACTCCATTCTGTTGGTCTAAACTCAGTAAAGGCAAAATGTTTGGCCATAACTTACTTCGGGAAACCGAAGAAAGATTAACCATCATTCGTGATCGACTCGGAGCTACATTTGATCAACAGAAAGCTTACACCGAATTGAAAAGAAAGAGACATTCAATATGACGTTGGTGAGAAAGCTTTCCTTAAGGTGTCTTTGTGGCAGAAGGTCTTTCGTATTGTCAAAAGGGGGAACTAAGTCCCCATTTGATAGGCCCATTTTAGGTGATCGAGAAAGTTGGACTTGTTGCCTACCGACTAGCTCCTTCGAGGAGTTAAGTTGAATCTGTAATATTTTTTTATGTGTCTATGTTACGAAAGTATTGATCAGACCCTTCCATTGTGAACGAGCCAAGGTTATTGAAAATTCAGTCCAATCTGACATACGAGTAAGAACCAGTACAAATCCTCACACGAGAAGTCAAGAGGCTTCGTAATAAGAGTGCGCCTTTAATGAAAGTTTTGTGGAGAAGTCATTTCGTCGAAGAGGCAACATGGGAACCCAATGAGACTATGCAAAAACAATATCCTCACATGTTCGCCTGAACTTAAAATTCGAGGAAATTTTTTTTTTGGGGGGGGAGAGTTGTCACACCCCAAAATTCGATCTAGTCGGAACTAGGTTCCGATGACCGAATATTTTGTACCGTTGTGTTTAAATAACGTAATTGTCCGACTTTGTACCCCATTTGAAATAAAAAAGTTATTAAAAAGAAAAAATAATAAAAAATAATAGCCATGGCAATTCCTTCGAATCAAAGGAATTGCCCACACAAAGCACACGTCAAAGGCCATTTGGCCAATTCGCGGTGAGTGTGGCAATTGCCACAAACATGGCCAGGGAAAATTAAGCCCACGTAAGTGGGATTACTCGAACAAAGTGTGGGTGAATAAGCCACACGTGGCACTCATTTGAGGGGACATTTGGAGAATGGAAAATTGGGGGTGGTGTTCAACCGAGTATAAATAGGGGAAGAATTTCATGAGGAATGCACGACAAAATTAAGGTACGCACGAACAACCAATGGTTCAGTGCTAGATCCGTAGTTCGAATTTTACAATTTAATATCGAATTTTTGTAATCGTTGGAGTAATCTCAGAATTTTGGTTAGTCTAAATTTTAGTATCGAATTTAATTAATATTTTTTATTAGTTCGATATTGTTTTGTCGACTTAAACCGATTTCTATCAATTAACCTAGTTCAAGAGGTCGATAAGGAACAACTGTCAAAAATTAAGGATAAGGGCGTTATTATTCGAGATCCTTAAAAACACCGGGTTGTCAAGGTGAGTGTAGTTGGAGCATCGTGAAAAGATTAGATGCTTTTTTTGTTTTGTTGATATTGATTATTATATAGCTAACAAGTTGTCATAGGGTTATTGTATCGAACCTCCTTGAAATGCTTACCGGTAATAACCGATAAGTTACCACATTGAAACATTGAACATGACATCATTGATATCGCCATTGTTAATGTTAAGATATTGAAACGTAAAAATCTCAACCATTAGATATTTTTAGTATCATTATCATACATTGTATGTTGAAATAGGCATTACCATAGCTATTAGATATATGTATCGTCATTGTCATTAAATTGTTGATATTGAAATATTGGTTATAGATATTGATAATGAAATATTAATTAGTGACATAGATATTGAGACATTAATCATTGATTGGAATATTGGAAACATTGATCATTAACATTGCCACTGAAATATCAACATTGTTATTAATATAGGCATTGCTATAAATATTGTCATTGAAAATAATAATTAGTATTGTTATTGTTATCGAAACATTGACATTGAAACATTGATCATTGATATTGTTATTGAAAATATTGCAAATTGATATTGCTATTGAACCTTGGATTCGAAAGGACATTAGATACAGTTGGCATGTCATAGAATTCATGAGCTCATTGGTACTGGTGGACTACGGTCCGTGGGCTACGATCTTTATTGTGGCGAGGCGGAGGGATGTTTGTGTTAATGGTCAATGACGAGGCGGAAGGACTAGACCATTTATTAATTTGGCGAGGCGTAGAAATTCGCGTATCCACTATCTTATTTCGGTCCAAGGGAATACTATTAAAATACGTCAAGAATGTTTTCTTAAATATTATCATAGTATTGATTTCGTTATAGCATTGACATTAACATGGCTTTGCAATTATTAAAGTAATGTCATCGCCCTAGCATGTTATGAGTTGCATACCATCGTATTTATTGTTAACTATGACTACCTCACTAGGTAAAGTATGCCTAATTTATCTCATCTCATGCATTTCAGGTTAAACAAAACAATGCCTAGAGATCGGAGAAGTCGAGGATTTTGTCAAGTAAATATTAAGCTAAAATAAGGTATTCCGCCTTTATAAACTCCTAGTATGGTGGCAAAGTAGTCAAACTAGTAACATATGAACCCTTTGATATGTGTGTATTACATGTAGTTCGGGTAGGTGCAAAGGGCCTTAAATAATATGTTGATGTTTGCTTGAAAACGACCGTATATGCTTAAATGGCCTAAGATAGTAAAAAATTAGTAAACGTATTTGATTGGTTTTGAAATTTGGCACGCTGATAGATTATGGTATTGAAATATTGTGCATAAAATTTCATTACATTTGGAGACCTACTAGTAGGTTAATTTAGCTAAAAATCAACTAAAATCTGGCATTACAGGTTAGGCGTATCGAAACAGATGATGGTGTCACGATACATCCCTTTTAAATAAGGTTACTGGAAAACAGGGTAAAGTCAGGCGTATTGATACGGTTTAGAGTCGTTTCGATACAATTTACTACTGTCAAGACTCGTTTCGATACAGGCCTAACCCGTATCGGAACGAGCCAATAGTCCAAGTCAACGAAGGTCAACTCGTATCGAAACATGGTTTACCTATTTCGATATGATATTTGGTAGAATCGGTATTAGGATTAATTTTTGTGCACCCATTTCAAAACGGCTCAAGGCGTTTCGATACAAGATTAATTAAGTTGGTCAAAAGACATAGATTATAATTTTTCATTGTTTATAGATTGATCACTAATTATTGTATGACCTAATTTAATGGGTAATTGACCTTAGAATGGCTTGAAAATTTATATATTCGTTATTTATAAGGTAAATTTTGTTATAGTAAGGTTAATTTCAGATAAGGGTCTCTAAAATATTGATATTACATTTTAGTCCCTAAAACTTATAGTGCTTACAATTTGATTCTTACTGGCTAGTCTTTATTCGTATTGAATTAAATTGGACTAAGACTTAAATTTTGGTAACGCTTGATGACCATAATATTAATAAGATATCGCTTAATGATTGACTTTTGTAGCACCAAACACCATTTTGTTCTCCGGTAACGCCACCTGACCCGGTTCACTACTAGGCCGGGAAGGGGGTGGTACAGTAAGTGATCTTACTAGTATTTTTCAGAATCGATGACCAACTCTGTACTGGGGGGAAAATAAGTGACCATCCCAATAGTTAACCCAATTAATAAAACTAAACTTTGATTCCCTCATTTTTTGGTTTAATTGTTTTTAAGACCTTTCAGTTTTAAAATTAAACCTAAACTCCCTTCATTTTTATGGTTTAATTACTTTTTAAGACCTATTCATTTCAAAGTTAATCAGTATGCCCCTCATAATTCAATCACGGCTCTGTCCCTGGATCTAATGCCTCATATAGTTAGACCAATCGGTTCTCGGCGGCATTGCATGTTATTAATGGTACTTAAAATCTATATATTCATATAGGTATAATGACAAGTTTAGCTCTCAACCTTTTACACAATTTATCAATTTTGTCATTTTTAGTTAAATTTACTCCTATAATTTAGTTATATTGTATCTGTATTATTTGTGTTAGGACTAAAATTTCAAAACTCCGAGAACTGAAGGACCAAAATGGATCAAAAGTACATTGATTAAACCTATATCGTATACCTAATACAAGACTAATTATAGAATTTGACCTAATAATGATCATAAAATCACGCATCCATAATAACCCACGTTTCTTTTCTTTCATAAATGTAAAACATGGATTATGGATATTCACACACAGAAGCACAACACTCGGTCTGGTGATGTTGCTGAGATACTAACACACAGTAAAACACAAATAACACGAAAACAGAACGCAACGTAGCGGTTGCATCGTAACGGTTTTGAAGGTCACCGCAATACCGTAACCACATTTAAAATTATAGTTATTTTTTGGAAGAAAAATCACGACGCAATGTCTGCAACCAGTTGCAGGACCTATGATTGCGGGACCAATTTAGAATAAAAGTCGTAGTTTGAGGATAAAATTGAAACATTCAAAAGTTTGGGGCCAATTTAAAATGGGGCTCATAGTTTGAGGATGACTTTGGAATGTTCATAATTTTGGGGTCAATTTAGACCGAGGGTCATAGTTTAAGAATGAAATTGAAATGTTCAAAATTTTGAGGATCAATTTAAAATAATAGTCATAGTTTAAGGACGTGTCATGCAATTAACCGTAATTTTTTGACAAAAGATACGTTATGAAAGTTTTTTTTGAATGGTCTAAAGGTGATTAAGAAAGTAGTATTTGTTCACACATATTTTTAATCCTTTGATAATGCACATACACATTGTAGATAAAATAATTTGAACCTACATTTTTTAAAATAAACATCATCCGCTTCTCTATTTGGGTTTGTGTATAATTAAACAAAACCATAGATGTGACATATTTAACCAAACATTATAATTTGCGGGTTTTTCTAAATTGAGTATAATTAAACAAAACCATAGCGCATGAGATAACCAAAAAAGAAAAATAGTTTAGGGATAACAACGAAAAAAAATTAATAAGAATTTTTGTTTTTTGACACACTTTTTAACACCGCAGTTTCATTCTTGTTTTTTTTTTTCATAGTCGATAATCGGTAATTAATTTTAGTATTAGTTATCGATTATTGGGTCTATTATTTTCTTTTCTTTTTTTATATTTTTAATAAGAATTTCTGCCTTTGTGACACTTTTTTCTCTATCACAATGACACGTTTTTCTTTGTTTTGTGGTTTCGTTTCATCTGTAATTTTGCCATGATTTTAATATACCTTAGCGGTCGTTTGGTGCTCGAACATAGATCTTTACGGTACTAGTTTCTGATTATGATTCTGTCGGTAGTCATAGAAAAATAGATCCCTACACGGTTAATGGTTGTTTGCCGATGTAATCGTTTGGTTTGGATAGAGACAAGAATATTCATGAAGACTTCTAAATTTTGATGGTATGCTTATCTATGAAAATATTTATTTTTCTCTGCACTTTTAAATTTTTGCATGAGATTTTAGTGGACTAGTCCTAAATAGTCTCCCTTCTAGATGTACGTTATATTTATAATATCTTTAATGATTTTTTAATAAAATTTATTTCCCAAGACAAAAAAAACTATATATTACATAGTCGAATGAGATATTATACCTTTAAATAACATGGATCTTCACACACACACACAAGCATAACACTCAATCTGATGCTGACTTTATTCTAACACACAGTACTACAACGTAATTAACATGAAAACGTAGATTTCATTCGACGATTTAGTTTTGTTTCACTTTTCATACTAGTAAATTGTGATGTTCGGCTCTTGCTCGAAATCACTGGTGAATGATTTCTCCTTTCCTTTAAGATCACCATCGCCTCCGTAAGCCGAAATGTTTGGCCTCGGTTCGAAATCTTCGGCAAATGACGACGATTCCTTTCCCTTTAGATTAGCGTCATCACCGTAAGCCGAAATGTTCGGCCTCGGTTCGAAATCCTCAGCGAAAGACGACAGTTTCTTTACCTTTAGATTCTCATCGTCCCCGTAAGCCGAAATGTTGGGCCTCGGTTCGAAATCTTCGGTGAATGCCGACTTCTTTTCGGTTCCTTTACGACCGAAATCCTGGACGATAAGCTTCTCTTCCTTAAGTTCAAAGACAGCAGGTGTATCACAATGGGTTTTGTCTTCAAGTGCTTCAGGAATAGGTTGGTCTTTCGTTACAGCTCTCCAATATTCCCCAGCATCTTTCCTAGCTGCTGCAACGGTGTCTGCAAACTGCATCCGTATAAAAACATGTAAAATTGACCATACAAATTAACAATATTTATGTATAAATACCAAAGAAATCATATTATTAATACCAAAATCATTTGTTTAATAAAGTTTGCAGGATTAGCTTACCAGGAGAAGTGAGAGGAATGCGAAGAAAGGAAGGAAAGATTTCATGTTGTATTAATGCAATAAACGTAAACCTGCACAAATCTTAGGGAATCAATAAGAAATAATCCTTTCTATATATAGAGAAGAAGTAATGAATTTTTTAACATTTCTGTAGCATCATGATTTGTTGAGAAATTGACTTTTTAGTACTTCCTTTGTCCCATTGTTAATAATTTGTTGAGATTCCAACAATGGTTTTAGGACAAAGCACTAAGTACCAGTTTAGTGTTGCTTTTTAAAAAGATTTTAATATGATTTCATGATTTGTTGCTTTTCTAAAATTGATTTTAGAAAGTAATTTTGAAAAATTACTTATAAGGTTTTAGTATTTGGTATTGCTGTCAAAAAATACTTTTAAATAGATAAAATATCTATTTTAAACATAATATTGTAAAGCCAAAATGAATAAACTTAAGTGATGTTTTTATTCTTTATTTTTATTTAAAATATTATTTTCATTATTATTTTAATATTAATATACACAAAAGCTAAAATCAGTCCAGAAAGATATGGGGAAATATTATTCTGTTTCTAAAGGTTTTTTTTTATTAATATGTATTTAAATTATTTATATACTAATGCACGAAGAAAAACATAAATTTTGAGTTTTATGGAAACAATTATATAATCAAGGCCTTAATCCTACTCTAAACTTAAAATTAAACTTATGTTGCATGAGAATTGAAATCAGTAGAACAAAAGAGTAAAAAGAAGTCCTAAAATCCTGTTGAGAGTAATAAATAAGAGTAAAATTGTCTTTATCCTTTTTCAATCGGGATTACCCACCTCCAAAGCTGAAAATAATAACGTTTTGGTTTTGGCTTGAAATTAGCGTTTTTTTTTCGAATTGAAAGAACTGCTAGAAGTTACAGGCTATTTGAAATATCCGAATTAACTAAGTGCACAAGGGAAGCTTGGGGGAATCGAAGGTGGTCAAAAAGAAACAAGGGAGGTTACTAAACTTAGCAATGCTAACAGCTAGCATGTTGGCAGTTCTTGGAATCCATAAGGTATCTATAGTCCACGAGCGGCCACGTAGTTGTACAATACTACGAACAAGTGAACAAGGGTCTGCATTCGCATCAAACTTGTTTATGCGGAGCAGGGCCTGGTTGCAATTAGTTTGAATAAGCAGCCGCGTGATCCCTCTATCCCATGCAAGTCTGAGGCCAATGAGGATGCCCCAAAGCTCTGCTTGCAATGGATCAGTCACCCCCACCGCTTTATTGTAACCAAGTACCCACGTACCATCGTGTGACCTAAGGACGCCACCAACAGAGCCTAGACCAGATTGCTGATCAACCGCCCCGTCCGAGTTTAAGCAAAACCATTCAATATCAGGTTTTGGCTAGTGGGAGGATCTTTGTGGCAGAGTCGGATGATTCCCAGCTACACGGAGCGTTGTGGATTCGCTAAAATACCGTGCCCATGTGACACCACGCTGCAGGATTTGTGTTACGGTGCTGGGGGTTCCATTAAAAACAAACTCATTCCTACATTTCCATATCTGCCAGATGATATATAGACGCAAAAAGAATGGGCCACACAACCCCCCATGTTGTAGTAGTCGACTTCATAGAGATATTCAAGAGAATCCAAGTTCGTGCCTCACCAGATGTAAAGGATGCCATGTCACTGGGATTAACTAGGTCTCGCCAGATCGCAGCAATGGCCCTGCAGTCCCGTAGAAGATGCAGAATTGACTCCTCCGCCATATTGCAGCAGGGGCAGAAAGGATTGCTTGCGATCGAACGCCTACATAGTTCAGCTTTCGTCAACAGTTTCTCATGTAGAGCAGTCCATATGAACATATGAATCCTTTGGGGCACCGGCAATTTCCAGACTTGAGCCCAGGAGGCTGAGGGTAGATGCCACTGAATGCTAGCCCGTAGGCCATAGACAGACTTAATGTCGAAAAGGAGACTTTTGTTAAGTCCCCAAGCAGGTTTGTCAGCTATGTCAGAGTGATCCGGGTGTCTAATATTCAGAACATGGTTAGTTACCTCAGTGCTGAAAAGGGCCGAAAGCTTGCAAACATCCCATTCACCATTGCAATCCAACAAGTCACTCCAGTTTTGGCCAGCTGTGTCATCTGATTGTTGACGAAGATAGGGACGAAGGGGGCCAAGAGATGGGACCCAATTGTCTTCAAGGGGATGTATATGCTCACCATTTCCCAGGGACCATGCAAGGCTATCGCGCATGTCACCCCAAGCAGCTGCAACTGCTTTCCAAAGGGGCGTGCTAACCAAATGGGTTACAGATTGCGGGCAAAGCTCATATATCTTATACTTCTCGCGAAGGATCTTAACCCAAAAAGAATCTAGCTTGGTTACAAGACCATACGCAAGCTTGAGAACAAAAGCCATGTTGAAATCGAATATCCTACGGATGCCGAGACCACCATGCTCCGTTGGTTGGTAAACTGTTTCCCAGTTAACCAAGGCAATCTTCCGGCTGCTAGCGCTTGATCCCCAGATGAAGCTTCTCATAATTTTCTCTATTTCCAGACACACCTTCTTGGGTAAACTACAAGTCTGCATGAAGTAGACCGGTATTGCCGCAATTACTGATTTCGCAAGCGTTACCCGACCGGCTAAAGACAAGGTTCGACCGGCCCAACCATTCAGCTTGGCTCTAATTTTATCCAGTAAAAAATTGAAGTCCTCACACTTTGCCCGCGCATGCAGAACCGGCGCACCAAGGTACTTTTGAAACTGCTCCACACGTTGGTAACCAAGAGATGAACTGATTGCATCCTGCACAGCAGGAAAGGTATTAGGTGAGAAATAAACTTTCGTCTTTCGCTTGTTAACTTGATGCCCGGAGCACACCCCGAAAGTTGCCAACACCTTTTGAATAATATCAGCCTGTGATGTTGTAGCTTTTGCATATAGGATGAGGTCATCCGCAAAAAACAAGTGGGAGATAGGGATTCCGTTGTTAGTGAACTGGAATGGTTTCCAGTTGCCCGATGTTACAGCTTCTTTGATCATATGTCTCAATCGTTCCATCACGAGAACAAAGAGGTACGGGGACAGGGGGTCCCCCTGCCGTATTCCTCTTTGTGGTACAAAAGGTCTCGAGAGGCTTCCATTCCATTGGATTTGGAAACTAGAAGAAGTCACAGATTCCATTATGATTCGCCTTATGTTTGGTGGAAATCCAGCATCTTGTAGAGAATCTGCGATGAACTCCCATCTAACACGGTCAAAGGCCTTCTCCAGGTCAACTTTTATGGCCATCCACCCGGATTTGAGCTTTGATAGTCGCATTGTATGGATCACCTCTTGATTGATAATCACATTGTCAGTGATGTTTCTCCCAGATATGAAGCTCGTCTGATTGTACCCAATAAGAGAGGGGAAGATTGGCTTTAGTCTTCGAACAATAATTTTAGAAAGCAGTTTATAGACAACTGTACACAGGCTGACGGGGCGAAAATCCGCAAAAGATGTAGGACTGTCACCTTTGGGTATAAGAACAATAACAGTACGATTGAGATCAGGTTCCAGCTGCTTGCCACGAAAAATCTCCTGTATCATAGCCACTATGGAGGGACCAACTGTGGACCAATTTTTTTGGAAGAACTCGGCATGAAGTCCATCCCATCCCGGTGACTTCAATGGGGCCATGTCACAAAGGGCTGCATGTATTTCAACTGCAGAGGGTATCTCATCTAGATGGTGTAAAAGCGCAGAAGGTATGGAAGGAAACTGACCCGTGGTGGGGCAAGATTCATTAATGCCTGCAGGTACCGAGAATAAATTTTCAAAAAAAAGGACAACTTCTTCTTTGAGCACACTATCATCTTCACTCCATGTTCCATCTCTAATCCGGAGGGTCTATATTTTTTTCCTCTAACGGCGCGCAATGGCCCGCCTGTGGAAGTAACGGGTGTTGCGGTCACCTTGCGAGATCCAGTCAGATCGTGACTTCTGTTTCCATAAGGCCTCTTCTTGGTCAAGAATATGCTCAAGATCAATAAGAAGCTCAGCTTCAAGATTCATCAAAAATCGAGAAGTACGATGGCTCAGGGTTTTTTGAATGCCACGCAACCTAGCCATAAGCATCCTCTTCTTCGTCCCCAAGTAACCAAAGACTGTTTTATTCCACGTGTCAGCAGCATGGATGAACGCACGTATATTCGCAGTCATTGATGAATCATGGCCCCAATTATCCGCAACCATTCTAACAAAATCATCATGTTGGTTCCAACCAGTGAAATAACGAAACTGATGCGCCCTATTAGTACCTCTCATGTCCCCTATATGAAGAATTAGAGGTCTATGGTCGGAGCGCATTCGAAGAAGATGATACACTGTGGAGGTGGAGAAAGCTTCGTCAAAATATGTGTTGCAAAGAAAACGATCCAAGCGGACTGAAGCATGTCCCCTAGACCATGTGTAGCAAGGTCCACTGTAACCCATGTCCCTCAAACCATTGTCAAAGAGGAATCTCTGGAAGGCTCGGCACGGCTTTGAAGAAGGAGAACAGCCCTTCCGGTCTGAAAGGCAAAGAGTGGCGTTAAAATCGCCGAAGAGGACCCAAGGACTTCGTATTCCAGAAGCAAGCCTATCCAAAAGAGGCCAAAGCTTACGTCGATTCGAAGCAGAAGGGGAGGCATAAACACCTGTTGCAAGCAGCGTGTGGTTGTCTCTCATAGTACTAATCTTGAAGTGTATAAACTGAAAGTGTGTACTCAGAACATTAATCCTGACTGTGTCATACCAGGCGAGCCAGATACCCCCTGCAAATCCGGCAGCTTCGATTCTATGGGTGAATGGAAACCCTAGGGTTTTAATAATAGCATCCGCACATTTACCACTGATACGGGGCTTGACAAAGAGAACAACGTCTGGTTTATTTTCTTTTAGAAATTGGCGAGCTGCAGGCACAAATTTTGCATCCCCACAACCCTGAACATTCCACGTAAAAATTTTAATATCCATAAAATAAAGGGAGTAGGACAAACCAAAACTGGTTACTCAAGCATGGCAGTAGACTGCCCAGCGTACATATGCAATTCAGAGTTATTAGCAACTACATTTATAGGAGCCGCAGCCTCCATCCCCGTGTCACGAAGCTGTGCATGGGTATTTGTATTAGAAATGTCGGGTGGGTCACCCAGGAGTGAGGCATCCATAGCTGTCCCAGGATGATCATTTGGCTTTTCTACGTGCATAGAAGAGCTTTGGACAGGTTCCAAGATATTGGGGTCTTCATTTTCCTGCATTACTGTAACAGAATGCTTTGATACCTCTAAGGTGGAACCATTCTTGGGTGTGGGGTGGGAGCGGGAGCTAGAAGCCTTAGCGGTAAACTTGGATAGAACAGGGAAATCAGAAAAGTTTATGGAGAGGGGTTTGCGAAGGGGTATCGGTTTGGGTGCAAGTGGCTGAGCCATCTTTTTTTTTATTTTTTGTTTTGGTCGAGGGTTTCAATGGCGGTTTTCGTGGGACTGACGGTTGTGGCGCAGGGGCGGGGGAGGATTCAGCAGGTGAATTTGGATTGGGATCATCATCATGGGCAAAAATGGGGTTAAAGCGGGATCCTTGGATAGGTAATTCTGGAACAGGTTTGGTAGGGTTTGCGGTTGCCCTAGGTCGTCGGGGCCGCCGTTCTGCAATCATCCAGGGACCGTAAGAACATGCATCCCCAGCTAGATCCCCTCGTGAGTGACTAGGGTTTTCAGCAGGCACAGTATCCGATGTAGGGGACGGTTTTTCTGGTTGTTTTTCCGCATCAGTAGGCTGCTTCTTTGTAAGAGGAAAGGTTTCGGTTTAATGCCCATAAATGCCACAGTGGAAACATATAACTGGCAGTGATTCATATTCAATCAATTGAATATCGCCGTTGACCAGAATTTTGGAGACCAGAGGCTTTGATAGATCGATCGAGACTGCCATACGCGCAAAACGTCCTCGTCGTCCCCATTCAGTTTGATAATCAAGCTTCAACACTGGTCCGATCGTTTCCCCTATTTCCTCCATGATGCTTTTTTTGTACAGCGTAACCGGTAACCCAGGGAGGCGTATCCATGCCATAACATCCGTCGGATACGGCGTAGACGGATTGAAATCCGGAGACCACTTTTGCACTGTAAGATAATGGCCAAAGATTATCCAGGGACCCTCTGTTAGGGCTTTCTGAAAATCCGATTTCAGTCTGAAAGTGACGAGAAAGTAGTCATTCTCGATATCCATTAGACGGATGGCCTGTTTAGGTTTCCAGATTTCATAAATCTTGGTGTGTAGAGTGTTGTATCCAATTCTTCGACCCAACAGTTTAACGATCAGGGTTTGATCGAAACTCTTTTCTGTCAGGGATTGAATTCGTTCAGAAAATTCTATGGCCAAAAGGCCATCAATCACCGATCTGGTAACATCCCCTTCATGAATTTCAATATCTTCATCCTCAAAAATTTCCTCATTGTCCATGGCAGGGCTGGCGGCGCCATTCATAAGGGATTCCTTATATGAGGGGGTACTGTTTCCACCGCCGGGGGGAGAACGATCAGGGCCGCCGCGATCAGGAGGGTCATTATCTAGACGCCGGTGCTTTCTAGGGTTTACAGGTGTGCTAGGGTTTTGGTCAGAGGAATTCATTTTCTGTCACGTAGCTTGTATAATTTTCAATCAAAATCTGAAATTAGCGTTTTAACAGAGCTTTTATCCAAGCCAAAATCCGTTCAGCATTGATTTTCAGTTTCAAACCAATATTTTACTCAAAATACCGTTTAAAACTCATTCTTAAACAGACACTAAGTCTTTAAGCAAGGAAGGTTAGAGGTTTGAATCATGACATTATAAATAAAAAAATCGGTTGTTATGTAAGGGCCGTCTCATATTAGATCTTTGTAAAATCTTATCTGAATTAATCAACCAATGATCACTGAACTTGGTTAAATTATTATATTTAGTAACCAAACTTTCAATTGCTTCAATATTAGAATTAAACTTTCAGTTTTGCTCCAATTTGGCCACTGGGCTGTTAACGGATGTTAAAAAGATGACGTTACAGTTACAAAATTTGTATAATAACACATTTAGTCCTCCACTTTTGCACATTTAAACAATTTAGACCTTATTCGAAAAAATTAATAAATTTAATCTTTACTATTTACACATTTAGTCCTCCAAGAAAGTTGAATTTCCTTAAAGAGTCGGTTCAGTATTTCAGTTCAAGGTTTTTGCATATCTACATATCATCCAAAATTCCCCATAAAATCTTTGTCCCAATTCTTGATCTTATTACCATCCTTATCGCTACATGGAATATAGAAACTAATTCAAATCCCAAGAATCCATTTTCAACCAACTAAACCCCTAGCATTTGGTCAGATCCGAATTCCACAAAATGAATGCTTTTTCATCCTCTCTTGTCTCCGTAGTCTCCAATTTCTGGGAAAGGGATTTACAAAAGGCAGAAAACAAGTGTAGGAGTTGTGCCTGTCTTCTTCATGATCTGTGTTTTTTTATATTGCATACAAATTGAGCTTGTTTATAGTTAGTTAGTGATATGTTAAGTTTTGTTTTTCAATGGGAGATTTTGAGGTTTTTGTCTTATTATGAATGGAATTTAACGCAGTTGGGCATTCTCTGTTGTAAATAGTTTCGTCTGGTAAATGCATTTAAAAAAAAAGTCTCGTTGGAGTGATATTTAGATGATAACAAATGATGACTGCATTTTTTGTTGAAATTATTTACTGGTTTTAGTTTGATTTGTTGCTCATTTCCCGAGTACAGGAGAAGAAATTTGAAGTTGCCATTTCTATCCATATTCACATACACACACACACAAAAAGAACCAATCTTCCCGAAAATCAGATAGTTTTGGAAGGGAGAAAGTGTGGAAGATGGTAGTGAAGTAATGCAAATTTCAAGGTTCTGTAATTTTTAGTCTGCGTTGGTGATACCTCCAAAGAAGATGATTAGGAAACACAAGGAAATTCAAGTTTCTTGGGATTCTGCACCAACATATTTAACTATGTTACTAAGAATCGAGTCTATATGTTAGACAAAGTTTATGTTTATTTAAAAATAGTACCAAATTGAAATAATATGTAAATAATGAGGTCTATTTTTTTAAACTAAGACTAAATTGTTTGAATGTGCAAACGCGGAGGACTAAATTGTTTTCCTTCAAATATATGATAAAATTTGTGATTGCTGAGCAAAAAAATATGAGATTAATACATACACTTTAAATACCATTTAAATTTAATGATTAGTCAAATTATATTGAAAGGATAATTATATAAATAAGAAATTAATATATAGATCATTCAAATATGTTTAATAATGTTATACTAAAAATAATTTTATAATCTAATTAATGTTAATAGATACAAAATATTGATAACGAATAAACTATTCAAACATGTATTGAATATAGTCAAGTTTTTTTTATGTGATTTTGCTTGTTTAAATAATCAAACAACTATAAGGTAGAAATTAATTTTATCAAACACCTTTATACAATCAATTAATACAATCTGATAGACAAATTAACTAATAATATACTATCAATTATCAACTATCTACTAATTACAAAACAAAACCGTTATAAAAAAACATTTGCAACAAATTTATGCCTACATTTTGAGGAATTTTTTATAGATCAACCAAGAAGAGTGTTGTTTACCAAGTTGAGCTTAATGTTATTTTTAAGTGATATGGGTATAAATAAGAGGGCATAAATAAGGACACTACAATGTATCGAGTAAATTTGCAAGGTTGGTGTTTTTTTTGGTATTTTATTTAAAAAAACACTCTACTTTTCTCTGCAAATTCTAGAGCAGCGCCGCAACCCTTCTTTACTTTTGTTTTTTTAGCTGGTAGTCGACTATTAATCTTAGTGTTGGTTGTCGACCGACATGTTTTATATTTTTCTTGTTTTATATTTTAATAAGAATCTCTACTTTTGTGACACGCGTTTTTTCTGTCCTTGTGACACGTTTTTCTCTGTTTTTGTGGTTCGTTTCATATGTCTTTGTGGCATGATTTAAGCATACCTTGGATGTCGATTGGTACTCGTACAAAGATCTTCACAGTGCTAATATCTGATTATGATTCTGTCGGTGGTCTTAGAAAGATGAATCTCCACTCCATTGATGGTTGGTTGCCGAAGTAATCAGACCTGGGTAGCAGAGCAATCTGCCGGATAGCTTGGTTCGCTCACCACTCCTTTTTCACCTCTTAAAGCATTTCGTTTGGATAGAGACAATGAAATTTAAGAATGTTTCTGAATTTTAGTATGCTAATATCGATAAAAGTGTCTGTTTTTATTTGCAACATTATAAGAGTCTTTTAGTGAATTTGTTTTTTTTTTTTGTTTTTGATGTAATGTATTGTATTATTTTTTATAGCGATTAATAAAATTTAGGTCCCATTGTTAAAAAGTAGATTGATGTTATAAAAAAATTATTATTTTTACTCAGCGAAAAATATTTGTTTATTAATGATAAAACCTCAAAAAGAGGTACTTACAAGAAGCCGAACATACCAGTTAAAGCACGCCTAAACGAAATCAACATTGTTATTAATATAGGCATTGCTATAAATATTGTCATTGGAAATAATAATTAGTATTGTTATTGTTATCGGAACATTGACATTGAAACATTGATCATCGATATTGTTATTGAAAATATTTCATATTGATATTGTTATTGAACCTTGGATTCGAAAGAACATTTGATACAGTTGGCATGCCATAGAATTCATGAGCTCATTGGTACTGGTGGACTACGGTCCTTGGGCTACAACTTTTATTGTGGCGAGGCGGAGGGATGTTTGTCTTAATGGTCAATGACGAGGCGGAGGAACTAGACCATTTATTGATTTGGCGAGGCGTAAAAATTTGCGTACGTCAAGAATACTTTCTTAAATATTGTTATAATATTGATTTCGTTATAGCATTGACATTAACATGGCTTTGCAATTATTAAAGTAATGTCATTGCCCTAGGATGTTATGAGTTGCATACCATCGTATTTATTGTTAACTACGACTACCTCACTAGGTAAAGTATGCCTAATTTATCTCATCTCATGCATTTCAGGTTAAACAGAACAATGCCAAGAAATCGGAGAAGTCGAGGATTTTGTCAAGTAAATATTAATCTAAAATAAGATATTTCGCCTTTATAAACTCCTAGTATGGTGACAAAGTAGTCAAACTAGTAACAGATGGTCCCTTTGATATGTGTGTATTACCTGTAGTTCGGGTAGGTGCAAAGGGCCTTAAATAATATGTTGAAGTTTGCTTGAAAACGACCATATATGCATAAATGGCCTAAGATAGTAAAAATTTAGTAAACGCATTCGATTGGTTTCGAAATTTGGCATGCTGATAGATTATGGTATTGAAATATTTTGCATAAAATTTCATTACATTTGGACACCTACTGGTAGGTTAATTTAGCTATAAACCAACTAAAATCTGACATTACAGGTTATGCGTATCGAAACAGGTGATGGTGTTACGATACATCCCTTTTAAATAAGGTTACTGGAAAACAGGGTAAAGCCAGGCGTATCGATACGGTTTAAAGTCGTTTTGATAAAATTTACTACTGTCAAGACTCGTTTCAATACGAGCCTAACCCGTATCGGAACAGACCAATAGTCAAAGTCAACGAAGGTCAACTCGTATCGAAACATAGTTTACCTGTTTCGATATGATATTGGGTAGAATCGATATTAGGATTAATTTTTGTGCACCCGTTTCAGAACGGCTCAAGGCGTTTCGGTACATGAATAATTAAGTTGGTAAAAAGACATAGATTATAATTTTACATTGTTTATAGATTGATCACTAATTATTTTATGGCCTAATTTAATGGGTAATTAACTTCAGAATGGCATGAAAATTTATAGACTCGTTATTTATAAGGTAAATTTTGTTATAGTAAGGTTAATTTCAGATAAGGCTCTCTAAAACATTGATATTATATTTTAGTCCCTAAAATTTATAGCGCTTACAATTTGATTCTTACTGGCTAGTCTTTATTCGCATTGAATTAAATTGGACTAAGACCTAAATTTTGGTAACGCTTGGTGACCATAATATTAATAAGATATCGCTCAATGATTGACTTTTGTAGCACCAAACACCATTTTGTTCTCCGGTAACGCCACCTGACCCGGTACACTACTAGGCCGGGAAGGGGGTGTTACAGTAAGTGATCTTACTGGTCGTTTTTCAGAATCGGTGACCAACTCTGTACTGGGGGAAACATAAGTGACCATCCCAATAGTTAACCCAATTAATAAAATTAAACTTTGATTCCCTCATTTTTTGGTTTAATTGTTTTTAAGACCTTTCAATTTTAAAATTAAACCTAAACTCCCTTCATTTTTATGGTTTAATTACTTTTTAAGACCTATTCATTTTAAAGTTAATCAGTATGCCCCTCATAATTCAATCATGGCTCTGTCTCTGGATCTAACGACTCATATAGTTAGATCAATCGATTCTCGGCGGCATTGCATGTTATTAATGATACTTAAAATCTATATATTCATATAGGTATAATGACAAGTTTAGCTCTCAACCTTTTACACCATTTATCAATTTTGTCATTTTTAGTTAAATTTACTCCTATAATTTAGTTATATTGTATCTGTATTATTTGTGTTAGGACTAAAATTTCAAAACTCCGAGAACTGAAGGACCAAAATGGATCAAAAGTACATGGATTAAACCTATATCTTATACCTAATTCAAGACTAATTATAGAATTTGACCTAATAATGATCATAAAATCACGCATCCATAATAACCCACATTTCTTTTCTTTCATAAATGTAAAACATAGATTATGGATATTCACACACAGAAGCACAACACTCGGTCTGGTGATGTTACTGAGTTACTAACACACAGTAAAACACAAATAACGTGAAAACAAAACGCAACGTAACGACTGCATCGTAACGATTTTGAAGGTCACCGCAATACCGTAACCGCATTTAAAATCATAGTTATTTTTTGGAACAAAAATCACGACGCAATGTCTGCAACTAATTGTAGGACCAATGATTGCAGGACCAATTTAGAATAAAAGTCGTAGTTTGAGGATAAAATTGAAATATTCAAAAGTTTGGGGCCAATTTAAAATGGGGCTCATAGTTTGAGGATGACTTTGGAATGTTCATAATTTTGGGGTCAATTTAGACCGAGGGTCATAGTTTAAGGATGAAATTGAAATGTTCAAAATTTTGAGGATCAATTTAGAATAATGGTCATAGTTTAAGGACGTGTCGTGCAATTAACCGTAATTTTTTGACAAAAGATACATTATGAAAGTTTTTTTTTTTGAATGGTCTAAAGGTGATTAGAAGGTAGTATTTGTTCACACATATTTTTAACCCTTTGATAATACATATACACCTTGTAAATAAAATAATTTGAATCTATATTTTCTAAAATGAACATCATCCGCTTCTCTACTTCAATTTGTGTATAATACATGTAATAACATAGATGTGACATATTTAACCAAACATTATAATTTGCGGGCTTTACTAAATTGAGTATAATTAAACAAAACGATAGCGCATGAGATAACCAAAAAAGAAAAATAGTTTAGGGATAATAGCAACAAAAAAAAAATTACAAGTAATTTTTTCTCTCCATCCCTTTAACACCGCAGCCTCAATCTTGTTTTTTTTCATAGTCGATAATCGGTAATTAATTTTAGTATTGGTTGTCGATCATCGAGTCTATTATTTTCTCTTTTTGTATATATTTTTAATAAGAATTTTTACCTTTGTGACACGCTTTTTTCTCTATCACAATGGCACGTTTTTCTTTGTTTTGTGGTTTCGTTTCATCTATCATTTTGACATGATTTTAATGTATCTTAGCGGCCGTTTGGTGTCCGAACATAGATCTTTACAGTACTAGTTTCTGATTATGATTCTGTCGGTAGTCATAGAAAAATAGATCCCCACACGGTTGATGGTTGTTTGTTGATGTAATCGTTTCGTTTGGATAGAGGCAAGAATATTCAGGAAGACTTCTGAATTTTGATTGTATGCTGATATCTATGAAAATATTTATTTTTCTTTGCACTTTTAGATTTTTGCATGAGATTTTAGTAGACTAGTCCTAAATATTCTCCCTTCTAGATGTACGTTATATTTATAATATTTTTAATGATTTTTTAATAAAATTTAGTTGCCAAGACAAAAAAAAAAACTATATATTACATAGTCGAATGAGATATTATACCTTTAAATAACATGGATCTTCACACACACACACAAGCATAACACTCAATCTGATGCTGACTTTATTCTAACACACAGTACTACAACGTAATTAACATGAAAACGTAGATTTCATTCGACGATTTAGTTTTGTTTCACTTTTCATACTAGTAAATTGTGATGTTCGGCTCTTGCTCGAAATCACTGGTGAATGATTTCTCCTTTCCTTTAAGATCACCATCGCCTCCGTAAGCCGAAATGTTTGGCCTCGGTTCGAAATCTTCGGCAAATGACGACGATTCCTTTCCCTTTAGATTAGCGTCATCACCGTAAGCCGAAATGTTCGGCCTCGGTTCGAAATCCTCAGCGAAAGACGACAGTTTCTTTACCTTTAGATTCTCATCGTCCCCGTAAGCCGAAATGTTGGGCCTCGGTTCGAAATCTTCGGTGAATGCCGACTTCTTTTCGGTTCCTTTACGACCGAAATCCTGGACGATAAGCTTCTCTTCCTTAAGTTCAAAGACAGCAGGTGTATCACAATGGGTTTTGTCTTCAAGTGCTTCAGGAATAGGTTGGTCTTTCGTTACAGCTCTCCAATATTCCCCAGCATCTTTCCTAGCTGCTGCAACGGTGTCTGCAAACTGCATCCGTATAAAAACATGTAAAATTGACCATACAAATTAACAATATTTATGTATAAATACCAAAGAAATCATATTATTAATACCAAAATCATTTGTTTAATAAAGTTTGCAGGATTAGCTTACCAGGAGAAGTGAGAGGAATGCGAAGAAAGGAAGGAAAGATTTCATGTTGTATTAATGCAATAAACGTAAACCTGCACAAATCTTAGGGAATCAATAAGAAATAATCCTTTCTATATATAGAGAAGAAGTAATGAATTTTTTAACATTTCTGTAGCATCATGATTTGTTGAGAAATTGACTTTTTAGTACTTCCTTTGTCCCATTGTTAATAATTTGTTGAGATTCCAACAATGGTTTTAGGACAAAGCACTAAGTACCAGTTTAGTGTTGCTTTTTAAAAAGATTTTAATATGATTTCATGATTTGTTGCTTTTCTAAAATTGATTTTAGAAAGTAATTTTGAAAAATTACTTATAAGGTTTTAGTATTTGGTATTGCTGTCAAAAAATACTTTTAAATAGATAAAATATCTATTTTAAACATAATATTGTAAAGCCAAAATGAATAAACTTAAGTGATGTTTTTATTCTTTATTTTTATTTAAAATATTATTTTCATTATTATTTTAATATTAATATACACAAAAGCTAAAATCAGTCCAGAAAGATATGGGGAAATATTATTCTGTTTCTAAAGGTTTTTTTTATTAATATGTATTTAAATTATTTATATACTAATGCACGAAGAAAAACATAAATTTTGAGTTTTATGGAAACAATTATATAATCAAGGCCTTAATCCTACTCTAAACTTAAAATTAAACTTATGTTGCATGATAATTAAAATCAGTAGAACAAAAGAGTAAAAAGAAGTCCTAAAATCCTGTTGAGAGTAATAAATAAGGGTAAAATTGTCTTTATCCTTTTCTAATCGGGATTACTCACCTCCAAAGCTGAAAATAATAACGTTTTGGTTTTGGCTTGAAATTATCGTTTTAACAGAGCTTTTATCCAAGCCAAAATCCGTTCAGCATTGATTTTCAGTTTCAAACCAATATTTTACTCAAAATACCGTTTAAAACTCATTCTTAAACAGACATTAAGTCTTTAAGCAAGGAAGGTTAGAAGTTTGAATCATGACATTATAAATAAAAAAATCGGTTGTTATGTAAGGGCCGTCTCATATTAGATCTTTGTAAAATCTTATCTGAATTAATCAACCAATGATCACTGAACTTGGTTAAATTATTATATTTAGTAACCAAACTTTCAATTGCTTCAATATTAGAATTAAACTTTCAGTTTTGCTCCAATTTGGCCACTGGGCTGTTAACGGATGTTAAAAAGATGACGTTACAGTTACAAAATTTGTATAATAACACATTTAGTCCTCCACTTTTGCACATTTAAACAATTTAGACCTTATTCGAAAAAATTAATAAATTTAATCTTTACTATTTACACATTTAGTCCTCCAAGAAAGTTGAATTTCCTTAAAGAGTCGGTTCAGTATTTCAGTTCAAGGTTTTTGCATATCTACATATCATCCAAAATTCCCCATAAAATCTTTGTCCCAATTCTTGATCTTATTACCATCCTTATCGCTACATGGAATATAGAAACTAATTCAAATCCCAAGAATCCATTTTCAACCAACTAAACCCCTAGCATTTGGTCAGATCCGAATTCCACAAAATGAATGCTTTTTCATCCTCTCTTGTCTCCGTAGTCTCCAATTTCTGGGAAAGGGATTTACAAAAGGCAGAAAACAAGTGTAGGAGTTGTGCCTGTCTTCTTCATGATCTGTGTTTTTTTATATTGCATACAAATTGAGCTTGTTTATAGTTAGTTAGTGATATGTTAAGTTTTGTTTTTCAATGGGAGATTTTGAGGTTTTTGTCTTATTATGAATGGAATTTAACGCAGTTGGGCATTCTCTGTTGTAAATAGTTTCGTCTGGTAAATGCATTTAAAAAAAAAGTCTCGTTGGAGTGATATTTAGATGATAACAAATGATGACTGCATTTTTTGTTGAAATTATTTACTGGTTTTAGTTTGATTTGTTGCTCATTTCCCGAGTACAGGAGAAGAAATTTGAAGTTGCCATTTCTATCCATATTCACATACACACACACACAAAAAGAACCAATCTTCCCGAAAATCAGATAGTTTTGGAAGGGAGAAAGTGTGGAAGATGGTAGTGAAGTAATGCAAATTTCAAGGTTCTGTAATTTTTAGTCTGCGTTGGTGATACCTCCAAAGAAGATGATTAGGAAACACAAGGAAATTCAAGTTTCTTGGGATTCTGCACCAACATATTTAACTATGTTACTAAGAATCGAGTCTATATGTTAGACAAAGTTTATGTTTATTTAAAAATAGTACCAAATTGAAATAATATGTAAATAATGAGGTCTATTTTTTTAAACTAAGACTAAATTGTTTGAATGTGCAAACGCGGAGGACTAAATTGTTTTCCTTCAAATATATGATAAAATTTGTGATTGCTGAGCAAAAAAATATGAGATTAATACATACACTTTAAATACCATTTAAATTTAATGATTAGTCAAATTATATTGAAAGGATAATTATATAAATAAGAAATTAATATATAGATCATTCAAATATGTTTAATAATGTTATACTAAAAATAATTTTATAATCTAATTAATGTTAATAGATACAAAATATTGATAACGAATAAACTATTCAAACATGTATTGAATATAGTCAAGTTTTTTTTATGTGATTTTGCTTGTTTAAATAATCAAACAACTATAAGGTAGAAATTAATTTTATCAAACACCTTTATACAATCAATTAATACAATCTGATAGACAAATTAACTAATAATATACTATCAATTATCAACTATCTACTAATTACAAAACAAAACCGTTATAAAAAAACATTTGCAACAAATTTATGCCTACATTTTGAGGAATTTTTTATAGATCAACCAAGAAGAGTGTTGTTTACCAAGTTGAGCTTAATGTTATTTTTAAGTGATATGGGTATAAATAAGAGGGCATAAATAAGGACACTACAATGTATCGAGTAAATTTGCAAGGTTGGTGTTTTTTTTGGTATTTTATTTAAAAAAACACTCTACTTTTCTCTGCAAATTCTAGAGCAGCGCCGCAACCCTTCTTTACTTTTGTTTTTTTAGCTGGTAGTCGACTATTAATCTTAGTGTTGGTTGTCGACCGACATGTTTTATATTTTTCTTGTTTTATATTTTAATAAGAATCTCTACTTTTGTGACACGCGTTTTTTCTGTCCTTGTGACACGTTTTTCTCTGTTTTTGTGGTTCGTTTCATATGTCTTTGTGGCATGATTTAAGCATACCTTGGATGTCGATTGGTACTCGTACAAAGATCTTCACAGTGCTAATATCTGATTATGATTCTGTCGGTGGTCTTAGAAAGATGAATCTCCACTCCATTGATGGTTGGTTGCCGAAGTAATCAGACCTGGGTAGCAGAGCAATCTGCCGGATAGCTTGGTTCGCTCACCACTCCTTTTTCACCTCTTAAAGCATTTCGTTTGGATAGAGACAATGAAATTTAAGAATGTTTCTGAATTTTAGTATGCTAATATCGATAAAAGTGTCTGTTTTTATTTGCAACATTATAAGAGTCTTTTAGTGAATTTGTTTTTTTTTTTTGTTTTTGATGTAATGTATTGTATTATTTTTTATAGCGATTAATAAAATTTAGGTGTCATTGTTAAAAAGTAGATTGATGTTATAAAAAAATTATTATTTTTACTCAGCGAAAAATATTTGTTTATTAATGATAAAACCTCAAAAAGAGGTACTTACAAGAAGCCGAACATACCAGTTAAAGCACGCCTAAACGAAAAATAAATAAATAAAAGGGAAAACTACACCGGTGGTCCCCTAACTATTACCATCTTTCTATTTTGGTCCCAAAACTATTTTTTCTGGCAAAATCGTCCCTTCTGTTACATAGTTTTCCTGTTTTAGTCCCCCGTCGTTAAAAACTAACGGAATTGCTGACGTGGAATTTTTTTCTTATTTTTTAAATATTATTTTATTATTTTCTCTCTCCTATATATATTATTTAAATTTTTTATTCAGACTAATGTGGTGGTGACACGTGTCACCACCATAAGAAAGAAAATAAATTGAATCTAAAGGGGGAGCTGGGATTCAAACCCGCATCCCCCACGTCCCAAACCAACAGGTCAACCATTGGGCTAAACTACAATTGTTGTTATATATTAGCACAACTTAGATTTAAAACAATCGAATGGGGACGCAGATGGCATCTTCTTCCCCATAATTGGCTGTTGCAGGCGACATATAGTTTATTGACAACCGGTTGCTGAAAAGTGATTGTTGTGAAGTTTGAGGGTCGGAGTCGGATTCGAACAAACTTTGTAACAGTGTTGATGGGTAACCATACGATGTAGAAGCCATTGGAAACCCTGTTGATAAGCCCAAGCACGTCGGTATACCGTTACCGGAGCCGGTCGTCGAATTCAACTTCGGTTGCTCAAATGGAAACTCTTGATCGATAGGCTCGAACGTAGTAATGGAAGAATCTCTCCCTTGGCCTGAATAGCTCTTCCAATCCTCAAGGATTTGAGGAGAAGCCATGTCTGTTTCTTGCCGATAACTCAACCTTGAATCAATGTCTTCATTACTCCGACTGCAGCAAGCAAGAATATATATATATATATATATATATATATATATATATATATATATATATATAACAATAATCAGAGAATTTTGGACTGATAATTAATTGTTCAATTGATTGATCATGTTGACTTTCTTTTCCGAACAAATGGAACAAAAAAAGTCTTAAAATATTCTTCTTTTTCGAACTTGTAGTTGAAGCTTTGGACTGTTAAGGTCTTCTTGTATTTGAACCATAAACTAATTCTAATTTGTCAGACGTCGATGGTGGAAAATATTTGGATGATTCTTCAGAAGTCAATTTTGCTGATTCTTCGGAGAAACGAGTTACTTTAACTGCAATGTGAATACGGTGGAAGAAGATGTTATATGCGTCCCCATTCGATTGTTTTAAATCTAAGTTGTGCTAATATATAACAGCAATTGGTTTAGCCCAATGGTTGACCTGTTGGTTTGGGATGTGGGGGATGCAGGTTCAAATCCCAGCTCCCCCCTTAGATTCAATTTATTTTCTTTCTTATGGTGGTGACACGTGTCACCACCACATTAGTCTGAATAAAAAATTTAAATAATATATATATATATAGGAGAGAGAAAATAATAAAATAATATTTAAAAAATAAGAAAAAAGTTTCACGTCAGCAATTCCTTTAGTTTTTAATGACTGGGGACTAAAACAGTAGAACTATGTAACAAAAGGGACGATTTTGCCAAAAAATAGTTTTTGGACCAAAATAGGAAGATGGTAATAATTAGGGGACCACCGGTGTAATTTTCCTTAAATAAAAAATAATAATCATCGAAGTCCAACCAACAACTTAAAAACAAAACAGATCATCAAAAAAGAACTCGACTAAACGGCTAAAAGAGAACACAACCAATTAGAATGATAACAACACCATTAAATTTTTATTAGAAAATCTTAATAATAAAAAACATTGAAGAGTTAATTGTATTTGTATTTACACTAATTCTTATTCATGTCCTTAAGAATTGAAGCGTGTATTATGAGGCCTTATTTAATTCATCGAGATTTACAAATTATGATCATTGTTTAAAGTAGTCGATTAAGGCTAGACGCAAAACATTATATTAGAGGGGGCGAACATATAAAATTTTATAGGGACAGACTAATAAAATTTTAGGGGGCGAAAATAGATTTTTAGTAGGGAAGACATAGAAAATTTATAAAAAAAATTCTAAATCATATAAAAATTTCAAATTTTTAGGGGCGACCGCCCTACAATCCCCTCTAAGTCCATCCATGTAGTCAACATATCTAATTACACTCAATTAGAATTACAAGGTTTAAAAACAATGATTTGATTCAAGATATGTATCAATTTGTTTTTTTTAAAGTGGTACCATCTGACTATTTATTAGAAAATAAACAAAACAAAAAAATAAGACAAAATTCTCAAAACGACGCAACTCAAAAGAAAAAAAGTAAAAGGAAAAACAAAAAACACACATAAAACATAAACTAAAAGCAGGATAAAACTCAGATGATCCGAAAACTGGCCGATATGATTCTAATGAAGACAATAGAGCTCAGACATCAAGACGGGGTGGGTCACAAGAAAAACGTGCCCAAAATTTTAGTGGTTGCAGCTTTGACTATAGAGGTTCCAGAAATCGCAAGATATGTATCGAACGGCCCAGAAACGTGCCCAAAATGATCTTCTAATGCTGAACGGCCAAGAGAAGCAATGACATGTGCCGCTTTGTTTACCGAACGATCCGTGAAGCTGAATCAGCAAGATATGTATCGATTTGTTTATTCATATCTTATTTACAATTTTTTATGACAAATCAAGTGTCATGCAATGCAATACATTGTTTTCCAACTTATTGTTGTTTTTTTGTTCTCTTTTTTTTGTCCCTTTTACACCGATCTTATATTCCGCATATAGAATCAATTTTCAATTTAGAAATACAAATATGAGACAATGCATTGGTGGAAAGATAACGACCCAATCTAACGATGATGTTATGTCTTTTTGTTTGCACTCAACTTTAATTATTCATAAATTACACTCAAATATTTTGCTTTTCTTTCGATCCTAATGTCGCCAAGCTTTTCTTTTTCATTATTAGTTCAACCAATGACGATATCAATTTAAGCGCTGATTATCGATTATCCGTGTTCATTATTTTTCTTGTTTTTATTTATCATATTTTTATTTTTTTTGAGTTTTCCTTTGTTTTAATAAGAATCTCCGCTCTTGTGACACGCTTTTCTTCAATCTTTATGACATGTTATTTTGTTTTTGTGATACGCTTCCTTTGCCGTTTAGTACAGTTTCACAAATATTTTGCGGTCGTTTGGTGCTCGTACAGAGATACTCACGATTCTTATTTTCTGATTTGGATCTGTCGGTGGTCATAGAAAGCTTGGTTCCATTTGATGATTGTTTACCGATGTAATCAGATCTAGGTAACAGAGCAATCTGCCTGATAGTTTGGTTCGCTCATCACCCCTTTTCACCTTATTAAGCGTCTCCTCTGGATTGAGACAAAAGAAATTCATTTTTATTTTTGGGTTCTTTGTTGATGGATGTCATTTCCAAGGGAAATGTTCGATTTCCTATGTTCTTTTATATGAGTTCTTTTAGTGAGCTTAGCCCCTATTTTCTTTTTTTTGTTCAAGTGCATTGTATTTGTGATTTTTTTATTGAATCTAAACGTCATTGATAAAAAAAACTTTAGTTTTTTTGATCGCCAAGTATGATTTTTATTAAACACAAATCATACAAAAAATACTAATAGAGGCCTCATCAAACCCCCTTAACCTAGTCGAAGGAAAAGAGTGCCCCTGAAAGTATATAAAACAAACAAACACGAAAAGGAAAGACAAAACCTGCACACCAAGTGCGAACAAATCAACCCAAGACAGCAAAAAATAATTCAAAAGACTACTCAACACTAGCTTGGCACCAAGTCGCTACACCACCTTTGGCCAAAGCATCCAAGATATCATATGCTTCTCGATAAAGACCACAAACTCCAAGTACTACAACTAAAAAGTAACAAGCAAGAGTGATTGCAAACATGTACCTGCATCCACCAGCACACACTGCACATAAATGATCATCCCCATAACAAACGAAAGCATAAGACTCCTTTATTGGGCATGGTCGCGCGCTTCGATGAGACGCGGGATATCCTTCACGATTGCTTCTTCATTACCCGCTGTACAAGTCCCAATGAGTTTGCTCAACTTGATTGCTTCCTTTGCTTCTCTCAAGATAGTATTTTTCTGGTTAATGAAGTCAGAATCAGAAAGAGACCCGCTTGCAACACCTTGACATTCTTTCTGATTTTTTTGTGGTCTCCCTCTACCCTTTTATTCTTCAATTTTTTCTTGCCTTAATCCTTTCTTTTGGCTATAGGAAACTAAAGACCACATTTGATACACTGCTAACCTTGCGCAGGGTCCAATTATACTCTATCACTTCCGTATCCGACACCTTATTAAGCAAGGCGTTATTTGCATATCGATCACTACACGCGTGCCTTTCGACTTGTTCAATATCCATGCATGGTTGATGTTTCATCTCCTCAATGTTCATTCCCATATTAATGCCATTCACCGCTTGATCCACAATGACCACGATTTCATCCCACGACCAAGTTGGCACTTCACTCACACTGCTAAAATTGGTCATTTTTTTTCGACGCGGACCATTTGTAGCACTCTCGCTGCAAACTAGAACCCTCAAGTCAAGGCGTTGCGTTACCTCCAAGAGATCCTGCTTAAGCCCATATGCCACGTCCCTAAAAAATTCAGTACAATAGTGCCCTCCGAGTTCCTCAACATTTTATTTTTATGTTTCTTTTAATTATTGAATATTTATTTTTATTAAACTGCTAAACGTTTAAATTTTTTTTATACAAATCAAAAAAATTCTATTTTAACAAATCGTACAAAACCTTAAATCATTGAGCCTACGCGATGAGGTAATCCTCCTCTTAAAAAAAACAAATTATGGTTATATGTAGGATTTAAGTAGGATTAAATGTTGGGGAGCAAACGTATAAAATTCTACTGGATGACTTATAAAATTTGAAGGGACTAAAATACATTTTTAATAAAATAATATATTAAAAATTTCTAAAATACAAAAATTTAAATTTCTAAAGAAAACCACTCCCACTCCCACGGCCCTGCCCATCCTGGATTCACAATTTCATATGGAAAAATAAGTTATCATAGGTTGGCTGGTAAAGATTTTGTCGCATTGCATGTAATTAATGTTTTCACTGTATTATTCAATTCTTCAAATAGAAAGGCAATCATAATTACTATTTGATTCTGATTGTTTTTTTTTGGTAAAATTTAAAAATGGTCACCGAACTTTAAAAAAACTAAATCGATAACTAAACTTTCAAATATCAGAAAATAACAATTAAACTTTATGTTTTGTAACAAAATGGTAACTCGATCGTTAAAAGCTGTTAATGGGTAACGTTTTAATTATAAAAATTGGATAATTACACATTTAGTCATCTATATTTATATATTCAATCAATTTAGTCTTAATTAAAAAAGGGTAAACTACACCACATACCACTCAACTATGGCCACTGACTCGAAAATGCCACTGAACTTTAAAAAAGTTCAAAACTAACACTGAATTTTAATATGTGAATCGAAAATGCCACTGCGCTGTTAACTCTTAACATTCCGTTAAGCCAAAACGATGTCGTTTTGTTGGAGGAAAAAATATTAAACCATGCGCTTGGGGGGTTTGAACCCAAGACCTTTAGAAAAAAAAGCTAATCCTTGACCACTAAACCAACATAATATTGTATAATATTTTACCACAAATATTATATATATTTCAAACTACTTGAGATTAATTCAAATTATTTTATGAAATAAATAATAATATAAATAATATAAAATATTAATAATATAAAATATTTTATTTATATATAATAATATATAAAAATCAAAGTGTATTATTTTTATTTTTTATATAATATATAATATAAATATATTATTTTAAAAAACCCCAAAATATTCATAAAAAATAGTATATTTTTTATTGTAAATATTGTATAAAAAATCTATACCCTAAATCCTAAACCTTAAACTACAAAGCCCAAACCATAAATCCTAAACTTTATAGTTTGAGGTTTGGGGTTTATGGTTTTTATATGTTATTTACCATATAAATATATTATTTTTATGAATATTTTTGGTATTTTTTAAAATAAATATATTTTCATTGATATATATGTAAATAATATATTTTATATATTTTTTTAAAACGGTAAAAAGAAAACAAAATAATGTGACAGTTGATGATTAAATAGTGGAAACCCTAAGATGAGCGTTGACTTTTCTCCTGTTTCTCTAGAGATCGCTGGGGCAACTACGGCGGCGCGTTATTGCGATTCAAGCTGGCAGCCACCGGGAGGGGTGATTGATGGTCCTCTTCCAGTAGCGGTGGAAGGACAAAAACACGATGCGGCTATGGAGGTCCAGTCGGCTGTGGAAGTGTTGAGAGGAATCGCAGGGTCGATTGTGGTAACGGAAGCCCTTGATGTAGACATGGTTGCTGTTAGGACGGAACAAACGTCGATGGATGGAGTAGGCGATGAGGTTGGTGCAGGAGGTGTTAGTAAGAAGTCCTATGCTTCAATGGTTGCGGGATCGCCGGTGGTAGGCGTTGGTGCCATGGCCAGTGCTGCGGACGATGGTTTGGAAGTATTGGATACGGATTTCGTGGTGGATCGTAGTGGTCTATTTCCTCGGATTTCTTTCTCGGAGAGAATTCATGCACGTATTGACGATAGCATGCAAAACAAAATTATAGTTTGGCCCCTTGGACGAACGATAGGTTTCAAGACTTTGGCTACTCGTGTGCATGCAATTTGGAAGACGAAAAAGAATTTTCAGGTTATTGACTTGGACAATAACTATTTTTTAGTGAAACTTGAATCAGTAGATGATTATACTAAGGTACTTACGGGTAGTCCGTGGACTTTGTTTGGGTGTTACCTAACGGTGCAACCGTGGAGTAGGAGTTTTTCGACCACGGAAAAGCATCCGTCTCAGGTGGTTGTGTGGATTCGATTGCCGGGTCTTCCTTATCGGTACTATTCGAAGGCCTTGTTCATGAGGATTGCGGATGTTATTGGAAGGGTGATAAAAATTGATTATAGCACGTCGCTAGGTGAAAGGGGACGCTTCGCGAGACTTGTGGTGGTTGTCGATTTAAGCAAGCCCCCTTTGTCTTGTATTGAGATTGACGGATTTGTTCAAAAGCTTGAGTATGAGGGGCTCCACTTAATTTGCTTTAAATGTGGTCGATATGGACATTCCGTGGCTTCATGTGTGCATTCGAGTGTTGATAGTGAGAATGTGGCAATGCCGACGGCGACGAGTGCTAGTAGTAAGGACGCAGCTTCGAGTGTGGAAATAACAAAGGATGATTTATTTGGCCCTTGGATGGTGGTTGAACGGCCCCGACGTCGGGCATCTCGGGTGACTGAAGCTAGTGAAGGTGGTAATCAGGGTGAGCGCATGGGGTCTCGATTTGGGGTTTTGAAAGAGTTGCATGGGGATGAAGGTGTTGTGGCTGGGGGGAAGTCTAAGTTGGTGATAGGGGGTAGCGAGAATAGGGTGCTGGCGGACGTGCATGGCAAAAAACCGGTTGGCCATGCTAATATGAATGTGCGTCATGCTCTTGGGCAGTCGGTTGGGGTTAAAATTGCTCGTGACGTTGGAGGTAAGGGTGCCGAGGGTGTGGGTCGGGACGTGAGGTATGATGGCTTGACCCACGTGGATAATTTGGATGCGGATTTAACCATGGCCGCAGGTGCTACACATCGGGCGGATAAAGGCAAGGGCCTTGATGTAGGAGAGTCAGCTGTTAAGCAGCACGATGCAGGAAATCCCGTGTAGCGGGTTGGCGAATAACAAGGAGAATCCTAAGGTTGCTGTAGTGTCGTCTATGGTGGGCGCTGAATCCCAAGCCGTTTCGTATACGCCCGGTATCGCTTCGGGTTCCCATAGAGCGGTATCCATAAAGGAAGGGAGAAATGACTTTAAATCGACGTCACGGTTCCGTCATGGCATCGGTTCGGGTAAGGCTGGGAATTCTCTATCAGCGGTGCAGTGCAAGAGTCTAAAGGTTTCGAAAAAGCAAGAAGCTAGAGTGCCTCCACGTCCGGTCCTCACGGAATGGGTCTCGTCGCTTTCTTCGAAACTTGATCAGTTACAGGATACTGGACAACAACGTGGCCAAGTTACGGATGATAGTGTGGGTGATCAACCAATGGACTTGGGTCGGATGGCCATTGATGGTGATGGCGGGAGCGTGGGGAAGGAAAATTGTCCACCTTCTCAGTAAGTTTTTTTCTTTGGTTTTTCGCTTTATTTGTTACAATGAATATTATGTTCTGGAATACGGGCGCGGGAAGTGCTGAATTTCGACGCCACTTTAGAAACTTTGTTCGTTCTAACAATCCTCAGATTGTGGTTTTGTTTGAACCACGGGTGAGTTACGGTGAAGCTGATAGAGTGATTCAGAGATTTGGGTATCCGAATTCTTTTCGGGTTGAGGCGCGGGGTTTTAGTGGTGGTGTGTGGTTGTTGTGGAGGGATGGGTTGGATGTGGAGATTTTGGCTATCTCTAATCAGTTTGTACACGGCAAAGCTCGTGAGGTTAGTTCCGATAATTGGTTCTTTTTCACTGCTATTTATGCTAGTCCTAATGCTTGTGTGCGGCGACATTTGTGGGATAAGTTAAAATGCCTTGATCCGGGGGTTGCGGAACCATGGGTGTTAGGTGGCGATTTTAATGCGATTCTTCGTAAAGAGGAACGATGTGGTGGCTCAAGCGATGTCTTGGGGACTAGCCCTCTATTCTAAGATTTTATTGATAGTTTAGAGTTGACAAAACTTGACTTTAAAGGGGATGAGTATACTTGGTGTCGTGGTAATCTGTATCAGCGGCTTGATCGATGTTTGGCAAATAATGCTTGGTTTATGAAGTATCCGTTGTCGATAGTCATCCATTTAGATCGTGTTGGTAGTGACCAATGTCCGCTTCTCATTAGACCGAATGGGGCTTGGATACATACGGGTGAGAGCCAGTTTTGTTTTTTAGCAGCATAGCAGGATCACTCTAGGTTTCGCGAGGTACTTGAAGCTTCTTGGGATGGGTTATCGTCAGCGGTTACCAATGCTCAGAATTTTCAGGAGGCGGTGAAAAAATGGAATGTCGATGTGTTTGGTCATATATGAAAGAAGAAGAAGAGGATTTTAGCACGTCTCAGGTGTATTGACAGAGCGTTACAACGTTCACAATCGGCTTTTTTGATTGAGCTAAGGAGTAATTTGCTAGCTGAATTAGATATTATTCTGGAACAAGAAGAGACGTTGTGGTTTCAGAAATCCCGTAGTCAGTGGATTTTGAATGGGGATAGGAACACTCGTTTTTTTCATGCTTCCACGATGGCGAGGCGACATGCTAATCTTATTGTGGGGCTTAAGTCGAGTAACGGGGTTTGGATTACGTATCAGGAAACTCTGTGCTCGGGGGCGATTGATTTCTACAGGAGGTTATTCACTGTTGATCCGAGCTGTGAGGGTTAGTACCATATCTGAGGGTTGTTTCCGCGGATGAGGGATGATGTGTGGCGGGGGCTATGTGCACCAGTAACGAACGCTGAAATCAAGGCAGCTATCTTTGATATGGATCCGTGGAAGGCTCCGGGGATTGATGGTTTGCATGCGAGGTTTTATCAGCTTAATTGGGATGTGGTGGGTGACAGTGTGTGTCGTTGCTTACAAAGTGTGTTTTCAGGGGAATCATTTCCGGAAGCGCTGAACATGACGATTATGGTGTTGATTCCAAAGGTTGTGGCTCCTGAGGCTATGAGTCAGTTCCGACCTATCAGTATTTGCACGGTGCTTTATAAGGCTATTACTAAAGTGGTGGTAAATCAAATAAAGCCTTTTTTATCGGATTGGATTTCAGAGTGTCAGACTAGCTTTGTCCCAGGGCGTGCTATTACGGATAATATTGTTATTGCCCAAGAGATTATTCACTCGATGTCCAGGAAAACAGGGAGGTGAGGATGGATGGAGTTGAAAATTGATTTGGAGAAGGCGTACGATAGATTGGAGTGGAGTTTTATTGACGATACTCTTAGGGATGTTGGGTTTCCTACTTCTGTGCGGGAGCTGATTTTAAAGTGTGTTTCTAGTGTGTCGACACGGATTAGTTGGAATGGTTCATTGACAGATTCATTTTCGCCTTCTCGCGGTATCTGGCAAGGTGATCCCATCTCTCCATAATTATTTGTGCTTTGTATGGAAAGGCTTAGTCAGGCGATTAAGCAGAAAGTGGAATCGGGTCAGTGGAAGGGGTTTTGTACTTTTCGCCAAAGCCCAGTTATCTCGCATCTGATGTTTGCGGACGATATGGTGCTTTTTGCGGAGGCTTCGGTGGAGCAGTTGGATGTTATTAGGGAGGTTTTGATTGATTTCTGTAGATTTTCGGGCCTCAAGGTGAATATGCAAAAATCTAGCATATTTTTTTTCCAAAAATGTCTTGAATGAGGTTCGTAGTACTTTGAGCTCGATGGTGGGTTTTTCGGAGGTTTCAGATCTTGGGCGTTATCTCGGTGTCCCCATGTTGCATAGACGTGTTTCTAGAGCTACTTATTCGTATATTATTCAAAAGGTGCGGGATAAATTATCTAGTTGGAAAGCGAAGTACTTGTCGTTTGCGGGTAGGATTATCCTTGCGAAGGCGGTGCTTTCGGCGATTCCTTATTATGCCATGCAATCAACCAAGTTACCAGCGGGTGTGTGTGAGGACATTGAACGGTTGATATGTAATTTTGTTTGGGGGAGTGGTGCTGATAAGAGCGGTGTACATTTGGTTAATTGGGACGAGTTGTGTAAGCCTATGGAGGTAGGTGGTTTGGGTTTCAAAAAACTTAGAGATCAAAATGATGCGTTTCTCATGAAGGTTGGTTTCAATTTAATTGATAAACGGGATCAGCTTTGGGTTCGGTTTTTACGTGCTAAATATAAGTGTGTGGAGATCATATCGGTTTCGATTCGTCGGAGTAATTGTTCGCACTTATGGTGAGGAGTGTCGTCGATTTGGGATGATGTCCGAGAGGGTGTTATTTGGAGAGTTGGACATGAGGAATACATAGATTTTTGGCGTGATGATTGGGTAAGTGGTGTTGGTCCGCTTGAGCGGGTTGTCTTACATTCAGGGCTAGTACCAGATTCTTTTACGCCTCTAAAGGAGATGACTACAAGAGAAGGGCAGTGGGATATTAATCGATTTCAACACACTTTTGACGATGATGTTATCGATAGGATCATGGCTATTAAGGCTCCATCAGGTGGCGATGTGGTTGATGCGCTTGGATGGCGGTGGAACGCGAACATGTGCTTTATAGTGAAGTCGGCATATGCAACACAACAACAGCAAGAAGGTGTGCCCGACAATGGCTTGTGGCGTCTGGTGCATCGATGGCAAGGCCCGCAACGGGCTAAAATGTTTTGTGGCTGGTTTGCAAGGGCCGATTGTTGACAAACGAGGAGAGGGTTAGGAGGCATATGTCAGACTCGGCTGGCTGCTTAGTTTGCGAGGCAAGCGAGGAAAGTGTTGGTCATATCCTATGGTACTGTTCAACGGCAAACCAAGTGTGGTCGAAGTTGGTGCCGGCTGCATATCACAGACGATTTTCTAATGGTTCGATGAAGGATTGGATTGTCATAAACTTACGGAATGAGTCGGCTACATGGGGAGGGGATGACCGTTGGGATTTGATGTTTGGTATCGTGCTATGGAATTTGTGGCTCGAACGGAATAATGCGGTTTTCAGGGGGAGGCTCGGGACAACGATGAGATTGTCGAACGGTGCCATCAGCTCGTACAGGATACTAGGCGTGCGTTGGTGCCCCGTCGGATTGTACCGGCGCAGCAGGTGACAAAGCAACAGCAGCAGCGTACTTGGGCACCACCGACGACCACGACCTGGAAGCTCAATGTCGATGGAGCTTGTGATAGCTTGTTGGGGATGACGTCTTGTGGTGGAGTGATTCGTGATGTAACAGGCACATGGAGAGGAGGTTTCTCGAAGTTTATTGGGCATTGTAGCGCGACGGAGATGTGGGCGATTCATGAGGGATTGCGGTATGCCTTGCTTTGTAATGTTGATGTCGTTACTGTGGAATCGGATTGCGCGGAGGTTGTCCGCATGTTGCAAAAGAACAATGGTACGATAGGTCAGACTTCTATGTCAAGTGCGATTCATTATTTAAGTGGCTTGTTTAGGTCTTGCGATTTTCAGCATGTGTGCCGAGAGGCTAATAGAGTTGCGGATGCTTTGGCAAAATTGGGACCTTGGCAAGGTTATAAGGCGATCCACTTTGGTTCTCCGCCTGATGCAGTTTTGGGCATGTTGCACGATGACTTGCCTAGTTCGGTTTAATTGTTTATGTTCTTGGTATTTTACACATTGTTGTAATGGTATGGTGAGTACTCTTTTCCTCCATTTAGGTTAGGGAGGTTTTTAATGAGGCTCGCCATAGTATTTTACCCCCTTATTAATAAAAAAATAATATATTTTATATTTGGGTAATCTTCACCAGTGGTCCCTTTTGTTTAGGGTGTGTTTTATTTTGGTCACCAAAATTCAAAAACGTGTATTCTGGTCCCTAACGTTACAAAACGTTTATATTTTAGTCACCCCACCGTTAGTCTCCGTTACTTGGCTAACGGGTGGCTGACATGGCTCGTTAAAAAAATAAAAAAACCCACGTGTAAAACCTAATTGACTGGTCATACAAAAAAAACCCTCCACAGTTGGACATGGAAAGGCTTTTGATACTCCCCTCTCTGCAGAACAATCCGATTGCAGCGGCTACACTGATCCGATAGACACATCGGAGAGAAGGAAATGTTAGGTGCACTCAGTGCTGCAAGTTTAACACTTGGTCCGGGCGGTGCTCCACCACCATTCACCGCCCAATGCGGCAACGATGGCGTAGCCAAAGCCTTAGCGTTTCCCAGCAGCAGCAACAATAACCGCGCCCAGTTGTTGATTAAGAGCTCATTCACTTCAACTTCCAGGACCACACCGTCCTTCAGAACAGCCGTTGCTGCAGTTGACTCCGACCAGCTCAGTCCCGAGAAGGTGGAACTCTTGTGTCTATTGCTTCTTCTCCTTCGTCTATCAAATAGTTGCAGTAATTGGGTATTTTGAGTCATTATATACTGCTATGTTTCTGTCCATTGCCGAGTCTAATTCCATGAACCCGTGCATTCCTTCTCATTGCTTTCTCCATTATTGTGGCAAATATGTAGCTCAACATTGTTAATGTGGAACCAATCGACAATTTGGTTAGGGTCGAGGCTGAGAACGATTTCGTTTGGTTTTTTGCCGGTGAAGAGATTGGTGAAATCGAAATCTTCGACAGAATTGAGTGAATTGAGAGTCTTAGACCGCTCAAACCTCTCAAGCTCCCAGTTTCCAATAAAACCCATTTTGACCCCTAAGTTGTTTCTCAAAAAATCATGGACCTGCTCCTCGAACTTGACTCTTTCCAGGTATATCAAACATCTTGGAAAAAGATGAGTTACCACCACTTACTGTGAGGCTTAATGGTGCAGAGAGGGGAGTATCAAAAGCCTTTCCATGTCCAACTGTGGAGGGTTTTTTTTGTATGACCAGTCAATTAGGTTTTACACGTGGATTTTTTATTTTTTTATCGAGCCATGTCAGCCAACCGTTAGCCAAGTAACGGAGACTAACGGTTGGGTGACTAAAATATAAACGTTTTGTAACGTTAGGGACCAGAATACACGTTTTTGAATTTTGGTGACCAAAATAAAACACACCCTAAACAAAAGGGACCAATGGTGAAGATAACCCTTTATATTATTATATTAAAATTATTTATAATATTATTTTTTATAAAATAATTTGGTTGAACCAAATGGATAAGTTTATATAATTTAAATAAAAATATTTTATTTTTATATATTATTAATAATATGAATATATTATTTTAAAAACACAAAATATTCATAAAATTAATATATAAAAAACTCTTAAATCTTAAATCCTAAACTCAAAGGTTTAAGGTTTAAGTTCGAGGGTTGGGGTTTGTGGGTTAATAATTTAGGATTTAAGGGTTTTTATATATTATTAATAATATAAATACAGTGTTTTATGAATATTTTTGGGTTTAAATAATATATATATTATTAATATATAAAATAATATATTTTTATTTATATATTAATATTATTTATAAATTATTTTATTAATTTGAATTAATCTTAGCTAGTTTGAGATATATAACTATAAAATATTATATAATGCTATGTTGGTTTAGAGTTAAGATTTAGCTATTGTAGCTCTCTATTTTTCTTCTAACACAACCCACTTCATCTACCGAGTGCCGCAAGTTTTATATTTTTCATTTTATTTAGCCAGCGACAACACCGATTTTAATATTGGTTGCCGACCGCCTGATCTATTTTTCTTTATTTTTTTTCTAAGTTTTTAATAAAAATAATTCTGCCTCTGTGGCACGTTTTTCTCTGCTTTTGTGGCATGTTTATCTATGTCTTTTGGCATATTTTTCTTCTTCCTCGGTTATTTGGCCGTTCTTTTATTTTATGTTTTTCTTAGGGTTGAATTTGACAACGTCACGACTGATCAAGATGGCGCTTATTTGTAATCATGCTAATCTTCCCTGGTCTAGACCATCAGATTGAATTTGGATACGCAATTTGCGCTCGTGGATAGCTTCTCACGACGCTTGGCTCTGATTTGCGATTCTCGGTGATCTTTCAATAGCTTAATCCCCTTTTGTGGTTCGTTTACCGATGCAGTCAGATTTGTTCGTCTCTATTTTTCGTTCGAGTTATTTGGATGGGTTTTTAACCTTTTTCATATATGGTCCTTGTATGATCTAAAATTGCTAGTTTTAGGGAAAATGTCCAAATTATGTATTTAGTTTACGATGATAGTTGTAAACTCTTATTGTAATTTTGGATATTTTCTCATTTAATAAAACTAGCGGCTTATATTAAAAAAAGATTTAGCTATTGTATTTGGAGGTCCAAGGTTCAAAACCCTTTAAGTACATGGTTTTAATATTTTTTCTCCAACAAAACGTCGTCGTTTTGGGCTAAATTAGGCTTTAAAACAGCCGCACCAAAATGTCATTTTGACTTAACGAGGGCGTTAAGAGTTAACGATGGGGGTGGTATTTTCGAGTCACATATTAAAGTTCAATGTTAGTTTTGCACTTTTTAAAAGTTTAGTAGTATTTTCGAGTCAAGGGCCATAGTTGAGTGATATGTGGTGTAATTTACTTTAAAAAATAATAAATTTAACCCTTTTCTTCCTCCATCATCTTTGTGTTCTCAAACCATCCCAAAGTTGAAACAGGGCATATCCTTTCTGGGTTCTTAACAAGCTAATAGCTATAGTGCATATCCTACCTCACAGAGAACCCGCAATGGCTGCTTTACCCGAATATGAAAATCCACTACTTAAAATAGGGATTGATGTAGTATTTAATGTTGAGGGACCAACGTAAAAAGTTTTAAGAGATAAAATCATAAAATTTTAAGAAAACAAAAGTAAACTTTTAATAAAAATATAAAAAATTACAATTGATACACAAATTTTAAATTTATAGGGAAGACGACCACTACCCATCCCGGCCCATCCTGGTCACATGATTCACAATTTCATATGAAAAAAAATGTTATCTTAGGTTGGCTGATAAAGATTTTGTCGCATTTCACGTAATAAATGTTTTTAGTGTATTATTAAATTCTTCAAATAGAAAGCCAATCATATTTACTATTTGATTCTGATTGCCTTTTTTTAAAGTTTTCAGTGACATTATTACTTAGTAATTCCAAGCAAGAAGATAACACCATTAACTTGAAAGATTTCGACCACATTATGGATTGTTAGCTTGCAATGTTTTGTATTTTTTTTGAGGAATTCTATATTTAATAGATACACATCTCACTAAAAAAACATTCAAGCTTAACTTGGTAAACAACATTTCTTCTTGGTTGATTTTTAAACGGTAACCCCTAAACCCGACCCAGAAGAAAAGGACTGAATTTAAGAAGTCAGATTTAAAAACTTGTCCCTTAAGAAACGTTATTAGGTTTAGAAATTTAATATTCATAATAGTTATTAAAACTATCAAAACACAATAGTATCTATTTGTATAAAACGCAGTCCTATAAGCACGAACCAACTTGACTTAGTGGTTAAGGGAACGATTGTTGTTCCTAGAGCTCATGAGTTCGAGCACCAGTAGCTGCAGCAGGGTGATTCAGCATTCATTGTCAAATGGTTGAGAGTATATTTAGAACATATACTACTTGTAATCACCTTAGCTTTCAAAAAACGCAGTCCTATAAAAGTATTTCAAATTTTTTAATTAATATTAAAAAATAGTTTCATATGCATGCTAAAACAACAATAGGGATTGACGTAGGATTTAAAAAAAAATCCACAATGGCTGCTTTACCCGAACATGAAAATCCACCAGTGATAAAAAAATCTACTACTTAAAATAGGGATTGACGTAGGTTTTAATGGTGGAGGACGGACATATAAAATTTTAAGAGAACAACAATAAACTTTTAATAAAAATACATTAAAAAATTAAAAAAATGATAATTAAAATACGAATTTTAAATTTATAGGGAAAACGACCCATCCTGGTCATGATTCACAATTTTATATGAAAAAAAAATGTATCTTAGGTTGGCTGGTAAAGATTTTGTCGCATTGCATGTAATAAATGTTTTCAGTGTATTATTTAATTCTTCAAATAGAAAGGCAATCATATTTACTATTTGATCCCGATTGCCTTTTTTTAATGTTTTCAGTGACATTATTACTTAGTAATTCCAAGCAAGAAGATATCTCCATTAACTTAAAAGATTTGGACCACATTATGGGTTGTTAGCTTGCAATGTTTTGTATTTTTTTGAGGAATTCTATATTTAATAGATACACATCTCACTAAAAAACATTCAAGCTCAACTTGGTAAACAATATTTCTTTTTGGTTGATTTATAAACTGTAACCCCTAAATTCGACCCAAAAAAATCGAATTTTGAAAGTCGAATTTAAAAATTTGTCCCTTAAGAAATGTTATTAGGTTTCGAAATTTAATATTCATAATACTTATTAAAAACTATCTAAACACAATAGTATCTATTTGTATAAAACACAGTCATATAAAAGTATTTCGAAAATTTGAATAAATATTCAGAAATAGTTTCATATGCATGCTAAAACAATAAATTCCCAAATAATAATGTCCAAGTCCGAAATACACGATGATTCCAAAATAATTAAATAAAGTCCATAAATCTGAAATAATTCATACTAATAAATATATAATAGTCTGATGAAAACGAGGTCTTCCAAGTACCGTATGCCTAAATCTGAGTATATGAAACATGAACTAAGGGGTAGTCAGCTATAAAGCTCTTTGTGTCTCTAAAGTGCAAATAAAAACATATATTAAAATAATCCGATCAATCATGCTCAAACTCAAACTCAAACATACATTCTGATATAGAAATATGTATAAAATGATGCACGCGACACAATGTTATGCACACATCTACATCACCGTCTGAAGAGTAAGGTTTCCCAAAATCACTCTCTACATCGTCACCATGTTCGAAGTGGAGTTTAGCCCGAAGGGTGAAACCATTGATCTTTCCCGTACAATTTCCCAACCCATATGATATGACATGTTATTCCGATTTCTGAGTCTGAATGCATTCTTGTTTAATAACCAAAGATGCATGTACAATGAGTCCGATATTAATTGTTATGATTCCATATATGACGCATGACATGTCGTCATTGTTGCGTGTAACAAGTGCTTCACAATTGATGCAAGTGTACACGTCGTAAGTTATAATATAGAAAGATATCATCTTCACAGGGATTGGTGCTACTTCAGGAATTTAACTTCTCGCACTGTAAAATAAAAACACAAATAGGTGATTGTAGGAGTTCTAATTAACAAGTAAAATAAAGAACATTTAAATAAAAGAGAAGATGAATGATTGAGAGAATAGGCCGGATTAAAGTGCATCGTGGTGTAGAAATTGAATGGAACTTATTAGTTTTGCATGCATGGGCAAAGTGATTGCTTCGACAATAGGCAACACGATTGCCTGGGCAACTAATGATACGATTGCCTGGGCAATTAACAAAACATATGTTTGGAAAATTGGTAAGGCAATTGCCAAGGCAACTAGTGAAACGATTGCCTGTGCAAATGAGTGACAACCTTCAAGGTTCGGCAAAATGTTTTTCAGTGGTTTCTCCTTATCCCTAATTTGAAACTTTAGATGACGTGCATGCCTTGATAATACATCCTTGCGTTAATCATGGGTGAACACCAACCTATCTTGTGCTTCTTTTAGCCGTTGAAATTCATAACTTATTTCTAAGCCGAATTAGTTTTTGTTGACTTGATCAAACAATTGCAAATGACCAAGAGGGGTGTGAATTGGCGATTAAAAATTTGAGGGTGGAAATTGGATAAATGAAAATTTGACACAAGGCAATTATAGTGGTTCAAGTTCCTAAATGAACTCTACCTCCACTACCTTAGCTCCCACTAAGGATTTTCAACCAATCCACTATTGATTCTTCCCCTTTTCTTGGATGAGGAGGAAACCTTACAATACCGATGAATCATTCTACCCAAATCTTAATCCAACACACTCTTTACAATGAAAGAATTTGGTAAACCTTAATAGTACCTCTCAAAGGTTGATGTTTACCCAAATTGTAAAGCCCCGGTTTAGGGCCCGAGAGTTTTATCGGTTTTGTTTTAGGATTAGTCCGGGTTAAATTTAGATTTAAAATGATGATTTTATAAAAGATGTCAATATTTACAAAAATGCCATTAATGAATTTGAAAATTGGAATTTTGTGTAAAAAGGGAATAAAAAATGAAATTGAAAAAGATGCCATCTTCTCCAAAATCCCCCTTTTCCACTAAAACTTCTCTAAAACCCTAAACCACTATTCCATTGCTCAAATCACTCATCCAAGCAAGATTTTTGGAGGTAACCTCTTCCTTGTTTCAGTTTTACATTATCTAGCTTGTGTTCTTTGAAAACCCTCTTTTAAAAGCCATTAAAATGCATTTTAATTTGGTGTTGAGTTTGAGGAATGGGTGTTTTATGGGTTTTTTGTGTGGGTATTTTAAGGGTATGTTTAAGGGTGTTTTTAATCATGTCTTCTTGTTTTAAAAATGTTAAAATGATGGCTAAAGGTGGGAAACTCGAAATGGGTATAAAAATGAGATTTTTAGGTTGAAAAGGTTGAGTTTTTGGGTTGGTTTTAGGTTGAAAACGTGGCTGGTGGTTCCTTTGATGTTGGGGGTGTTTCTAGATGATTTTGGATATGTTTTGGTGTTTGAAATGGATTATTTCAGTGTGGGATTTGGTTAGAACAAAAATGGTGAAGTTTGGGTTCGAATCGATGTGTTTTGGCTTCAAGATTGAGTTTCTGGGTTGTTGCTGGTTTACAAGTGTATTAGTGTCCTAATAGTTTGATTTGGGTTGCTTAAGATAGAGGAATCGAGTTCGGGTGCTTCGGGTGCGTTTTTAGGGAACTTGGAGTCTTGATCGACATTTTCGGCTTGAGTTGGGTTTCATTTGTGAATTGTTACTATTTTGGAATTTTAATTACATTCAATGAAGGTTTTGGGGTTTGGGTGGAGTCTTAGAGACCAACCTAGACCCAAGAGTAAGCTCATCTAATCTCGTTTGTTTGGTTGATTATCGACTTTCGTGAACATGTGTGTTGTGGTGATGTTTTGGATTGTTTTTACTCTTCATTAATGTTGTTGTGTATTCGTTGTTGGTGTCGAGCCTCATGTGATGGTTGTCGTTACTACGGTGATGTGTAGTCCCACCAGTTGTGACTAGTAGAAGAGTCGATGATGTGTAGTCCCATAGGAAAACTACTAGTTGAACGGTGATGTGTAGTCCCACCGGGTTTTGGTTATGCATGTGCATACCATGTATTGTGATGATTGTGTTTCATTACGTCTTTCCTTAATGGTTTGCTATAAATCTAAGATTTATGTTTTAAAAACTGCATTGTTTTTGTGTTTTAGAGCTCCGCTGACTAAGCTTTAAGCTTACGCTCTCTTCTTTTCCAACAATGCAGATCGTTAGTGGCTTGGGAGGTAAGTGGGCAAGGGAGGAGTTTCTTGGAGTTCTCAGGTAGCTCAAGTGTGATTTATGTTTTGTAATAATGCTTAGACAATGAGATTATTAGGCTTTTGTATGCAATTGGTCATCAAACTCTTAAGCCTGTTGTTGTTAAAGTTGTTAACACGTTTGAATGTTGAAGCATGTCTTGTTATGGCCTTGATACTTTTGATGGATGTTAAGCATGCTTTATTGCCTTATTTATATCTTGTTGGATGACTTGAGCTTTGACTTGTGTTAGAATGATCTAAATGATGTTTCTTGCTTGCCTTGCATCATATGTATGATTATATGTTGCTTAAATACTTGTTAAATCTCTTCGTGTTGAGTCCCTTGCGTTTTTGACAGCTAAAAATATGTTTGTAGTGTAGGGCGTATCGATACGCCTAAGGGAGGTGTCGATACGGTCCCTTGTGTTGGACCTTGTTTTGGGCAAGACGTACCGGTACGCGGGGGCGTATCGATACGCAAAATACTCTATGGAAATTTGAGAAATTGACGAGATTTTTGGCGTATCGGTACGGGTCCTGTGGGTATCGGTACGGTCTTTTAGTTGAGCTCGGGAAATTTGACCGTTAAGGGGATATCGATACGCACCTTGTGAGTATCGATACGATTTCCCTAGGGTTGACTTGGGGAGTTGACCAAGTACATGCGTATCGATACGGTCTTTTAGTTTATCGATAGGGCCTGTTGTAAAATTGGACAATGATTATCTTAATTGTTTGTTTCCTTTTTTTGTATCCGTGTATGTGTTCCGATGTTAGACCTATCACATAGGGTATACTAAATGCATCTAGAAAAGATAAGTAAAGGAAAAAATAGGGTTGCTAATCGGAGTGAGGCTTTAGTGGGTTTCACTTTGGTTTTCCCCGTGTAACCCGTTCGGTCCGGTCTGTTGGCTAGGCCGGGACAAGGGGGTTACATTTAGTGGTATCAGAGCCTCAGTAACGAGGTCTCTCGGGAAAGGTAAGTTAGGTAAGTTGGTTTGTTTGGTTGTCTGCTATTGCATGGTGTATGAAAGCATGCTTTAATATTCTTGTTGTTGGTTGAAGTCTAGTCAAGTGTTCCCATTGCTAGGTGTTGTTATTGGAAAAAGATTTTTAGTTTAAAGAGCTGAGAACTTAGATCCTTGCCCTTGCTAACCTAATGTTTTATTGTGTGTGATGTGTTTATTGTTTAGATTCTATCTCGTTATGGTAAGACCGAGAGGACGGCCTAGAGCGGGTGACCAGGCACCCGAGGATGAGCCCTCTGCTCCCGATGGTAATGGAGCGGGTGACGAGGTAATGTGCCTTAGGTTGGTGCGCAAGTTGGGGGTGATGGTAATGGACCTCAGGCCGGTGCGAATGTTGGGGGTAATGGAGCCCAGGCGGGTCAGGGTCAAGCAGGTGCGGCCATGACTCAGTTGATTCAGACCATAGCTGGAGCTTTTCAGACAGCTTTGGCCGGTATACAGGTTGCATCACCACCTCAGGGTGCGGGGACTGGTTTACCACTTGAGATGCTCTGTAGTTTGGGCGGGGTTGAGTTCCGTGGTTTGACACTCGAGGGTTCAGAGGCTTGGCTTGAGAGTACTACACGCATCTTGGGTCAGATGAAGTGCTCAGACACTTGCAAGTTGGGTTGCGTTGTCTCCTTGCTTCAGGGAGATGCATATACTTGGTGGACCATTGTTACTTCGGGTATGGCTGAAGCAGATATCACTTGGGAATTCTTCAGAAATGCCTTTAAGAGGAAGTATCTCGGAGTCTGATATCTAGATGAGAAGAAGAGAGAGTTTATGGCCTTGGATCAGGGTAGCAAGATAATGTCCGAGTACGAGGTTCAATTTTTGAGGTTGAGCCAGTATGCTCCCGAGTTGGTTTCAGTGAGAGGGAACAATGTGAGTGGTTTCAATATGGGTTGACTAGAGACGTGAAGACTTATATGCTTGCCTCTGACTACACCGAGTTTGATGTTTTGGTCTCTAGGGCCAAGGATATTGAGCAGAACTTAGGCTCCAGTGCTCGTACTAGTGGGTGCGATTCCGGGAAGAGACACGCGAATTGGGATAGAGATCATTCCAAGAGGCATAGAGATATGAGGTATCAGCTCGATTCGAGGCATAGGGATGGTAACTATGGATGGGGCCATCAGGGCCAAGGAGTTGTTGTACACACTCCGGAGTGCACTAGGTGCGGGAGACGCCATCATGGCGAGTGTATGGGTACCTTTGGGGTGTGTTGGAACTGTGGTTCTCGAGACCATTTGAGGCGTAACCGTCCACACCCGGCTAGGGGCGGACCGGCTCCAGCTAGGGGTTTTGAGCATCAGAGAGGCCGTGGGCGTGGTCGTGGTAACTTTCAGCCGAGGAATGATGGTCAGAGGAACTTAGTTCATGTGGTAGCAGTTCAGCCCGAGGGTGGAGGACCGGCTAGAGTGTATCCACAGCGAGAGGCTGGGAATGACACGGATATCATTGTAGGTAATTTCTCGTTACAGTCTTTTAATTTGCTTTGTTTGATAGATTCGGGGTCGACACATTCGTATATTTTAGGTGAACACGCAAGGTCTCTAGGTTTACTGTATGAGTGGTTAGAGGTAGGTGTAAATGTTACTAGTTCTTTCGGTGATACCGTAGTAGTTAGGAAGATGTATAAGAGGTGTCCCTTGATGGTTCAAGGCCACGTGTTTCCGGTTGACATGATGGAGTTGCCGTTCTATGGTTTTGATGTGATTTTGGGCATGGATTGGCTCGTAGAGCATAAAGCTAGGGTATACTTTGAGACCGAGAGAGTCTCCCTGATGCTTACGGATGATTTTGAGGTTGTGGTAGTTGGCGAGAATGTTAAGTTCTTGTCCAATGTTGTTTCTGCATTGAAAGCTCAGAGGTTGATGGATTCGGGTTGTCAGACTTACTTGGCTTATGTGATGAATCCAAATATGAGTGAGGTTAGACTGCAAGACATCAGAATAATTTTTGATTTTCTGAGTGTTTTTTGGAAGAGTTGCCGGGTTTGCCTCCAGATAGAGAAGTTGTGTTTGCTATTGAGACGTATTCCAATTCTGCTCCCGTGTCTATTGCCCCGTATAGAATGGCACCGAAAGAGTTGAAGACGTAGCTTCAGAAGCTTTCAGATAGAGGTTTCATTAGGCCTAGTATTTCTCCGTGGGGTGCTCCGGTCTTGTTTGTGAAGAAAAAGGATGGTAGTATGAGGATGTGTGTAGACTATAGGCAGTTGAACAAAGTAAAAGTGAAGAACAAGTATCCTTTGCCTCTGATAGATGATTTGCTTGATCAGTTGAGAGGTGCTTCAGTGTTTTCTTAGATTGATTTGAGATCCAGTTACTATCAGCTGAAAGTGAAAGATGTGGACATACCGAAGACAGCTTTCCGTAGACGTTATGGGCACTATGAGTTCTTGGTAATGCCTTTCAGTTTGACTAATGCTCCAGCCGCATTCATGGATATGATGAACCGAGTGTTCAACGAGTTTTTGGATAGGTTTGCGGTAGTGTTCATAGATGATATCTTAGTGTACTCTAGGACCGAGAAAGAGCATGATGAGCAGTTGCGGCTAGTAAATGCGAGTTTTGGATTAGGGAGGTAGTCTTCCTAGGTCATGTGATCTCGGCCATTGGGATTAGTGTGGCTCCCAAGAAGATAGAAGCAATAGTGAATTGGAAGTAATCGAAGTCGGTGACAGAAATTCATAGTTTCCTGGGCTTGGCAGGGTATTATCGAAGATTTGTCGAAGGATTTTCGAAGATTGCGACACCCTTAACTAAATTGCTTCAGAAGAATGTCCCGTATGAGTGGTTAGATGCAAGACAACACACGTTCAAGAAGTTGAAGAAAGCTTTGACCGAAGCTCATATCTTGATTCAGCCTGAACCGGGAAAAAAGTTTGTGATTTACAATGATGCTTCATATGTAAGTTTAGGTTGTGTGCTTATGCAAGAAGGTAAGGTTGTAGCTTATGCTTCGAGACAATTGAAGGTTCATGAGAAGAATTTTCCCACTCATGATATTGGGTTAGCCGTAGTAGTGTTTGCTTTGAAGATTTGGAGACACCACCTTTATGGTGAGAAGTGCACCGTTTATACCGACCACACGAGTTTAAAGTACTTGATGTCTCAGAGAGAGTTGAATGTTAGACAACGCAGGTGGATAGAGCTTCTTAAGGACTACGATCTTACGATGGAGTACCATCGGGGTAAGGAAAACATAGTGGCCGGTGCTTTGAGTAGAAAAGTGGCAGTTGAGTTGCGAGCCATGTTTGCGAGGTTGAGTGTGTTCAATGATGGTGGTTTGATAGCCGAGTTGCAAGTAAAACCGTCGTTGGCTCAGTTGATTCGAGAGAAACAGTTGCAAGATGAGTCTTTGGCACCTCACGTGCAAGATATAGCCGAGGATAGACCCACATATTTTTGTTTTGGTGAGAATGGGATCCTATGTTACAAGGATAGGATAGTTGTTCCGGAAGATGCCGAGTTAAGGCGTACTATCTTGAATGAATCACATAACAGTCCTTTTGCTATGCATCCGGGTAGTATGAAGATGTACTGTGGTTTAAAAGAAGAGTACTAATGGATTGGGTTGAAGAAAGATGTGGCCGAGTTTGTGAGCAAGTGTATGGTATGTCAGCGAGTCAAGGCCGAGCATCAGTTTCCTTCAGGTTTGTTACAGCCGTTGAAGATTCCTGAATGGAAGTGGGAACATAACACCATGGACTTTGTGTTGGGTTTACCATTGATTCCTTCAAAGAAAAATTCACTGTGGGTGATAGTCGATAGATTTACTAAGTGTGCTCACTTTATACATGTTCATACTACCTACACTTTAGATAAGTTGGCTGATTTGTACATTAGTGAGATAGTGAGGTTGCATGGGGTACTGAAATCGATTGTATCATACCGAGATCCGAGGTTTACAGCTAGATTTTAGGAGTGTTTGCATCGTGCCTTGGGTACTTGGTTGAATTTCAGTACTTCGTATTATCCGCAGTCAGATGGTCAGTCAGAGAGAGTGATTCAGGTGTTGGAGGACATGTTGAGGTGTTGTATCATCGACTTTCAGGTTTCTTGAGAGAAGCATCTACCGTTAGTAGAGTTTGCGTACAATAATAGTTATCATGCTAGTATTCAGATGGCACCGTATGAAGCTCTGTATAGTAGGAGGTGTAGAACACCTATTTGTTCGGCCGAGGCCGAGTAGAAGCTTGTACCTATGCCCGATTTGCTTAAGAGCACTACCGAAATGGTAAAGTTGATATGTGATCGCTTGAGGGCAACTTTAATCAACAGAAATCATATGCCGATTTGAAGAGAAAGGAGATAGAGTATGCCGTGGGCGAGAAAGTGTTTTTGAAAGTCTCACCTTGGAAGAAGGTGATGAGGTTTGGTAGGAAAGGTAAGTTGAGTCCGAGATTCATTGGACCTTATGAGGTAGTTGAGAGGATCGGTCCCGTTGCGTATAGATTGAGGCTCTCGACCGAGCTAGAGAAGATTCATGATGCGTTCCATGTTTCTATGCTTCAGAAGTATAGATCGGATCCGTCTCATGTACTGTCAGTGGAAGAAATTGAGCTGAACCCCGACTTATCATATGAGGAAAAGCCGGTTGAGATTCTTGCTATGGATAAGAAAGTGTTGCGTGGGAGGTCTATCGAGTTAGTTAAGGTTTTGTGGAGACACCGAGGTGTGGAAGAGGCTACTTGGGAGAGGAAGGAGGACATGGAAAATAGTTTCTGTATCTTTTTCCATCAGGTAATTTTAGGGACGAAATTCCTTAAGTGGGAGAGAGTTGTAACGCCCTAGTTTAGGGCCACGAGAGTTTACCGGTTTTGTTTTAGGATTAGTCCGGGTTAAATTTAGATTTAAAATAATTATTTTATAAAAGATTTCAATATTTATAGAAATGCCATTAATGAATTTGAAAATGAGAATTTTGTGTAAAAAGGGAATAAAGAAATGAAATTGAAAAAGATGTCAACTTCTCCAAAATCCCCATTTTCTACTAAAACCTCTCTAAAACTCTAAACCACTATTCCGTTGCTCAAATCACTCATCCAAATAAGATTTTTGGAGGTAATCTCTTCCTTGTTTTAGTTTTTACATTATCTTAGCTTGTGTTATTTGAAAACTCTCTTTTAAAAGCCATTAAAATGTATTTTAATTTGGTGTTGAGTTTAAGGAATGGATGTTTTTATGGGTTTTTTTGTGTGGGTATTTTAAGGGTATGTTTAAGGGTGTTTTTAATCATCTTTTGTTGTTTTAAAAATGTTAAAACGATGGCTAAAGGTGGGAAACCCGAAATGGGTATAAAAATGAGATTTTTAGGTTGAAAAGGTTGAGTTTTTGGGTTGGTTTTAGGTTGAAAACGTGGCTGGTGGTTCCTTTGATGTTGGAAGATGTTTCTAGATGATTTTGGATATGTTTTGGTGTTTGAAATGGATGATTTCAGTTTGGGGTTTGGTTAGAACGAAAATGGTGAAGTTTGTATGAAATTTGGGTTCGAATCGATGTGTTTTGGCTTCAAGATTGAGTTTCCGGGTTGTTGTTGGTTTACAAGTGTATTAGTGTCCTAATAATTTGATTTGGGTTGCTTAAAACAATGGAATCAGGTTCAGGTGCTTTGGGTGCGTTTTCGGGGAACTTGAAGGCTTGATCGACACTTTCGGCTTAAGTTGGGTTTCATCAGTGAGTGGTTACTATTTTGGAATTTTAATTGCGTTCAATGAAGGTTTTGGGGTTTGGGTGGAGTCTTAGAGACTAACCTAGACCCAAGAGTAAGCTCATCTAATCTCGTTTGTTTGGTTGATTGTCGGCTTTCGTGAACATGTGTGTCGTGGTGATGTTTTTGGATTGTTTTTACTCTTCGTTAATGTTATTGTGTAGTCGTTGTTGGTGTCGAGCCTCACGTGATGGTTGTCGTTACTACGGTGATGTGTAGTCCCACCGATAGTGACTAGTAGGAGAGTACGATGATGTGTAGTCCCATCAAAAAACTACTAGTTGAACGGTGATGTGTAGTCCCACTGGGTTTTGGTTATGCATGTGCATACCATGTATTGTGATGATTGTGTTTCATTACGTCTTTCTGTTGAGTTTTAAGGGGCTCGATTCCTTCAACTGATCTAGCTCACCAAGTGGTGGAGAGGTGGATTTTTGGGTGGATGTGGTGTGAAGCTAAAATATAAATGACACAATGATTTTAGAGTGGTTCAACCTCATAACCAAGGTTTACATCCACTACCTTAGTTTCCCACTAAGGATTTCCAATCAAACCACTATTGATTCGTCCCCTTTTCTAGGCTTAGGAGGAAACCCTTATACACGATCAAGCTTTCTAGCCAAAGCCTTGATCAAAACCCTCTTTACAAGAGAAAAGATAAGCAAACTTAAATCCCTCTAATAGGCGATTGTTTGCACAAATAAGCTCTCACCCAAAACCTAAAACACTTGAGCAAATTTGACAGTTTTGGCTCACTAGTGTTTGTCTAAACAAGGAATTGACAATTTAAGTACAAAGACACTTTTTGATCATTTGTTGATTGACAATTGAAGCATTAACCATATCTTGATTCTTGGAGGTCTCTTTTATACTCCTTGATGAGTTTATAGCATTTACTAGCCATTGGGGTTGAATTGGAGCCGTTGAGGACTTTATTTCCCACCATAAATGCAGTTCTGTTGCTACCTGTATCGAAACGCTCGAACCTGTTTTGATACACTCTTCAAGTAGAAAGAGCCGTTGCAGTCTGATGAGCTTCTGTATCGAAACGCCATGGGCTGTATCGAAACACCCGTATCGAAACGCTAGGCACCGTATCGAAAAGCTTTGCACTTAAATGTTAGTTGGAAAATAGCCGTTGGAGTTTATGACCGTTGTGGTCGATGCCAAGTAGGCATATCGAAACGACATAGCCCGTATCGAAACACTGTGCAAAAATCTCATCCAGGAAAGACCCGTTTCGATACCCGTATCGAAACGTTTTTGACACTGGAAGACACCGTATCGAAACGCCTAAGGGTGTTTCGAAACACCTGGATGGTTTTGTGTAGTTTGGCTTTTGAAAACATGTAAAACCCTTTGAAAACATCCCCTAAACATAATTTCAAGTTATTTTGACTTTAGAAATAATTTTGAATTCTTTTCAAACTAGTCGAAAACATTTTTCAATTATTATATCAAAACATTAGTTCTACACTTTCCTTAATGGTTTGCTATACATCTAAGATTTATGTTTTAAAAACTGCATTGTTGTTGTGTTTTAGAGCTCCGCTGATTAAGCTTTAAGCTTATGCTCTCTTCTTTTCCAACAATGCAGATCGTTAGTGGCTTGGTAGGCAAGTGAGCAAGGGAGGAGTTTCTCGAAGTTCTCGGGTAGCTGAAGTATGATTTATGTTTTGTAATAATGCTTATACAATGGGAATATTAGGCTTTTGTGTGGAGTTGGTGCTCGAACTCTTAAGTCTGTTGTTGTTAAAGTTGTTAACACGTTTGAATGTTGAAGCATGTCTTGTTATGACCTTGATATTTTTGATGGATGTTAGAGTCATGGAACCAACACCTGTTAATGCAGATGCTATGGCAAATGGCAATGGAGCGGAGGTTCGACTAAAAACCATTAGGGATTATTTGGCTCCTAGTTTGGATGATCTTTATCCCAGAATTGTAGCCCAGTTTGAACTTAAACCCGTCATGTTCAACATGTTGAGCAACATTGGACAGTATGGTGGCTCGCCTCATGAAGATGCTAGACAACATATCCGTGCCTTCTTGGGTGTTTGTGATTCTTTCAAGCAGCAAGGGGTGCACGAGGATGTGTTGAAATTAAAGTTGTTTCCTTATTCACTAAGAGATCGTGCTAGAGCATGGCTAAATGGAGTACCAGCCGGATCAAGTCAAAGTTTGACCGATTTATGCAAGAACTTTTTGCTATGGCATAGTCCGCCAGTGATGAACACCCAGTTGAGGAATGATATCGCGTCCTTTCGTCAGTCTGATGACGAATCTCTGTATGAATGTTGGGACTGATTTAAGGGATTGTTGAGGAAATGCTCTAACCATGGGTATCATGAGTGGACCCAGGTGGTTATGTTCTATAATGGTGTTAATGCTCCCACAAGGATGTTGATAGATGCTGTAGCAAATGGGACACTGTTGGACAAGTCACCAGAAGAAGCATTTAATATCCCTGACAAGGCAGCCAACAATGATTATCAGTTCCCAACAGCAAGGCTTGGAACAGGGAGGAGAAGACAGACTGCCAAGGAGAGTGAAGTTGACAACTCAATACTGAACAAGTTGTCTAACATCACATATTTGCTTAAGAATCTCTAGCGTTCCAACGAGGTGAAGGAAGTTAAGGCAGTAAGGTCATGCCTAAGATGCGGTGGCAATCACCACCTTAATGATTTCCCTGATAATCCAGAATCTGCCAACTATGTGAGGAACTACAACCATAGCAACAACAACCCATGGTGAAGTCAACACACAAACCTGAGTTGGGATAATCAGGGGTACAACAACATGTCGGCCAACCAAATGTCACAGCAAAATCCGCAAGAGGTACACTAATCTCGCCAGAATAAGCTATGGCAAAATCAAAAGGGAACATCATCTTCATCAAGCAGTTCATTAGAGTCTACTTTTAAGGAGTTCATGGCTATGGCAAAGGATTTCATGGGAACCACTAAAGTTATGCTACGAGATCAAGCAACACACATAAAAAATCAGGGAGTCCTTCTACAAAGCCATAGTGCATCCTTACAAGCTTTAGAAACTCAAGTGGGTCAGATAGTTCAAACCTTGCATATGTGACCACAAGGAAGTTTGCCTAGTGACACTGAAACCACTAAGCACCATAGCAAGGAGCAGTGTAGTGCACTCACACTATGGAGTAGCACGGATATTAACCAAGGTGATAAGTTTGGGGGTGAAAAGGACGAAGTCCAACCCAACTTACTACATCAGATCTGACCAACCCACCTCCACTATTCTCTCAAAAACTCAAAAAGCAAGAAGATCTTCAATTTGGAAGGAATATCATTACAAAGAAGAGAAAGTTGGAAAAGCACGAGATGGTTGCTATAGCAAAGGAATGCTACTACATTTGGAGAAAACGCCCACCAAAAAGAAAAGACCCATGAAGTTTTATTATCCCCTGCTCTATCGAAGATAAGTTTGTTGGAAGAGCATTGTGTGATTTGGGATCGAGTGTGAACCTGATGCCCAAATCCACATTTCAGAAACTAGGGTTAAGGGATGTCAAGACTACTGGGGCCGCGCTACAGCTTGCTGATCACTCTAAAATCCGACCAGAAGGAAAAATTGAAAATGTTGTAGTAAACGTTGATCATTTTGCTTTACCGGCTGACTTCTTGATCCTGGATTGTGAAGAAGACATCGATGCTCCTATTATTCTAGGCAGACCATTTTTAGCTATATGGCGAGCCTTGATTGACTGTGAGAAGGGTGAAGTCACACTGAGAGTGGGTGAAGAGACAATTACCTTCAATGTACATAACACTATTCATGAGAGGTTAGTGGAAGATAAGCACTACAATACTATAGCATGGGATGAGCTACAAGAACTTTGCCGTAGCATCAACATTCAGAAGAAAGCCTTTGTTGGACCAGTTCAAGAGAAAGAATTTAAGGACCTAACAAGGGAAGGGAACCCATATGCTGAAAATCACTCAAACGAAGTCGGGCTACCCACGTCTCACCTCAGCCTTCCCGACCCTTGATAGTATGCCTCCTAACTTTTTCTTTTTGCTTTAGCATTTTCAATAAACAATAGTTAGTTTGTTTTTGTGTGTTTTTACCTTTGTTCTTATCTTTTGTTTGTTCTTTCTTTTAATTTATTATTCTGCAAATTCTGTATCATAGTACATGTCCTCTGTAGTGTTGATCAGTTGTGCAGGTGGTACATTGAAAAGGGGTTTATGTTATTGGTTGATAAAGGAGATCAGAGTTTGTAGGAACACAATTTGTCCTTACTTGGGAGTTGGGGCGACATAGGATAAGGAGGGGAATAAAAAGGGCATTATAAAAAGGGGGAATTATTAGAGAGAATAAACCCTAGCCACATATAACCTAGTTCTGTCTCCTACTTTCCCTTCAAGCAATTAAGAACCCTTTTCTCTCTACTGACAAAAGACGGCTCCCATCAACCTCAACCTTCTCTCCTCATTAAGGAGAGTCAGAGGTTAGCCGTTTCCCAATGAAACTTCCCACACATTTCCCCCCACTCTCCTCTCCAACCGTCCTCACACTTCATTTTCTTCACTCAACTTCAAACCATTCAACTCTTCTCTTTCTTTTCTTCCCAACACAACCATTTGTTCCCTAGAAAGACCAAAAGACCTACCTTTAAGCCTCCAACAATGGTCCGCTGCAAAAACGTCTCTGGTGCTGCATCAAGTTCATAGAACCACCATCCATCAAGATCAAACTCTTCTACGATGAAGCAACCCGTGAAAGATGGCTAAGTCTGAAAGATAGAAAGCTGCTGCCAAAGCAAGGACTCCGATTCCCTGAGGAAAATGAGGAGAACTTCGAGTCATCCTTGCTTGATGTCATAGCCAAGCACAACTGGAGAAAGCTAGCTGAGCACCCCCGAGGCATATGTGTCCCATTAGTGAAGGAATTCTATGCGCACTTGACTAGCCCAACAAAGTCAAGTGTCCACGTTAGATGAGAACAAGTGAAATTCATTGCTGTAGCAGTGAACAAATATTACGGCCTAAAGAATGTTGTGGATGAGCATGGTAGTTTTGTTGCTGGGCTAGACGACAAAGCACAAGAAGAAATCGTCAAGGAACTGTGCTTTCAAGGGACAGAACTCAACCGAAACACAATGACAGTGGAGAGGGGGAGGCTAAAGCCTGAAGTGAAATTATGGAATCATCTGCTCTGAACGAGATTGATGCCCCCATTACACACAACCACGATACATCTATCTCGCATGCTGATTATTCATTCCATAATTAATGGTCGACAAATTAATGTAGGGAAATTGGTGGTGGATGAGGTCTACGCATGCCTTAAAAGGAGCAAGAGCCCTTTGATTTTCCCAAATCTGATAACCGCCCTCTACCGAAGGAAGGAAGTGTTTGAAAACCTGGCTAAGAACGAGAGAATGAAGGGCAAAAATAGGTTGGCACCTGCCCAGATTCCTCAGCTGAAGGGTTTTGATGAGGATGCTCCAAAAGAGACCCTGGAGGGAGGAGCCAAGAGCTTTGCTGCAGCAAGGACTGCAACATTGGTTGTTAAAGCAACCCACCTGGCCACAGAGCTTCACAGTTTAAGGGTGCAACTGAGCACCTATTTCAAACACGCCAACCAAAGGGATGTGCCTATCTCACAGTGCTTCTCTGAGGTCTTGCCGGGAATTACAATCCAGTTTCCCCCATTTCCAAAGGAACTCCTTGTCACTCCTGAACCTCAAGACCAGAAAACTGCAACAAGCACGCCCCAACCACTAGCCTAGAAGAGAAAGTAAACAGCTCGAAAGAGAGTCAACCCAACGCCTGCCCATGAATCAAATACACAAGACCCCTTAGCTCAAAAGTAACAACAAATTGATCCTGCTTCGACACCTACCAGGAAGAGAACACGAAGCACAAAACATGTTACAACATCATCGCATCCACTTGAATCGCAAAGGGAGCCAGCCACCACCGTGAGTGATGATGATCAACCTATGGCTGAGGCTTCTCCCACCACTAGAACCAACCCCGTTGTGCCCCCATCTAAGGATGCTACAACATCCAAACCAAAATGTTACAAACGCACATCAGGGCGCATTGTCAAACCAACTGATCCAACCCCAGCCCTCTATGATGACAGTGCAACCTCAACAGTTCCAATGGCGCACGACGACCATTCCACAGATGACACCAGTGACAATTGACCTCAGCACCCATAAGGTACATTTTTTTAGTTTTCGTTCTTTTTAGTTTATTTTTGCATTAACATGTTGCATAACATTTTTTTTCATGCATCGAGGATGACGTATCTCCAAGTTTGGGGGTGTTTCGCCTTCGCTTAGTTTAGGACAATAGCATTTGTATCGTAAGATTAGACAAAAGTTTTGCTATGACATTATGTTTAGCTAGGAAGAAATATGCAAATATGTTGATGATGCTTTATGATGATCATTTGAAAGGCCTGAACTGAAAATTATAAAAATTTTACAACTGCATGAGACTTAAGGAACTATCTTAGGAGTGAGTTTGCTATAGAAAATAATTTTAGACACAAATTGCTTTCTTTCTCTGCTTGGTAGGTTTAGAAAAACTTTTTAGGAAGGACTTTAGTAATGCCTTGCATGAAAGAATGAAAAATGAGCTTAAAAGAAAATAGACTCCCTGTGCCTAAAATTGGAAATTGAATAAATGCTATAACATAACTGTAGAAGGACACTCCGCTGTGCAGTCTTCAGGCCATACTGTTCAAAAAAATAGAAAAAAAGACAAAAAAAATAAGTGGCAATGAAAAGCACATGAGTGAATGAAATTTGTCACATGATGACTCTACCTACTAACTCGGGGGGTGAGAGGTATGCTCTCTGCTCATCCAGAGTTAAGGGCGGTAGGTGTGATGAGCTGACACCCTTCGCAACAATACCTCTTTCATTTTTGTAGGAGTCTGTAATACTTGAAAAATTTCATTGCTAAGGCATTATTATTGAGCTTCCTTGAAAATTTTTCTTCACCTATCATGCATAGCTCGAAAGTAATCTTGCGTACACACTCACTAGCAGCTTGTTCTTAAGAGAAATTCTTGCTAGTCTCAGATAAATGTTGTTGATATTGAATGCCTATCTTTTTCTGAAAGCTGAAACACTGCTGCAGTATTAATTCCTCATTAAATCTTTGCCATATCATACCTTTTGTTTATTTTTACTCATTGCTTGAGGACAAGCAATAACTTAAGTTTGGGGTGTGATAGCTATGCTATTACCTATATATTTATGCCTCTTTGCTATAGCAATTTCTTGTTTTCAGGTGCATTACATTGTATGTAGACTCTATTTTTAGTATATTATGGGTGCGTTTCAATTTGTTGCTCGTTTGAAGTTGGTGCTGCGTGAAAGGTAGTTTTTGGTTGTTTGTGTGCAGGATGACAGAGCGGAATGCGAGGGAAGAAGCAAGGAACAAAATGCTATAGCAAAGGAGGAGAAAGAAGGCTAGCTGGCGCACAAAAGTACAAGCACGTGAGTGTGTAGGAAAGGACGCCTGACACGGTCAGACAACTTTATGCAGCAGCCGCACTCCATCTGCAGACCGTCCTCTTTGTCCCTTGGTGGACAAAGCTTGTCGGAGGATATTCGTTGGGATCCCCAACGAGATACCAAGGCACCAAAACCCTAGAAGACCGACCCTTATATAAAGACTTCATCTCTTCAAGATGGCGTGGGTTTTTCTGGATGATACTCTTTTTATTTTCTTAATCTCATGCTGATGTTTACTGTTCTCTTTTGATCTTTGCTTTGTTTATGGTATGCTTAATTTCCTTGAAGTTGTAAGAGCTTAGGGTTGTTACTGCTTTGAGATATAGGCCCTACCTTAAGCGCCTTCGAGAGTTGGCGTTTCTTTAGGAACAACCCAGGGTTGTAAGAGATTAGGGATGTTAGTGCCTCGAGAGACAGGCCATTCCTTATGATACCTTCGAGTGATGGCCGTTCCCTAGGTACAGTTGGGGGTAGTGATTAAGAGAGTAAGCCTTAGCTAATAGTGACAGTTAGAGTAGTGTGAGACAACCTTTGAGAGAGGGTCATTGCTTTAGCATTAGCTAAGGGGAGTAATTGAAAGAACTAGCCTTAGATCTTCATAAACAATGGAGTAACCACCAAGGGGAAGGACTCCAACCTGCCTTAGAGATAAGTGATAGGTTTAATCGGCTAAGAGGGATAGAGATTAGGAGAGTAAAGTGTTGGAGTCAAGCCGAGAGGTATTGTTGTAGCATGTTAGTCTCCCAGCCTTCTTGCTAGAGATAGTTTAGGAGCAGCCTAAGTAAATTCCGCCGAGCATAGTGAGAGAACTAGGATTCGTTAGCAGTGTTAAAAAGGTTTTAGACGATTATCCTTCAGGAGCTAGCCAGCCATTCCGTGGAGAGCTTCGTATCCGAGAGAGGACCTATCTGTCATTTGATTATCTCTTCTCTATTTGCTTGTTTTGCTACAACATTTTTCCTTCATTCATTCTGCCTCAACTTACTCACATTACAATTTGGAAACGAAACTGTGTTCACCTCCAATCCCTGTGGAGACGATACTTACTCATCACTTTATTACTCGTTCGACGTGTATACTTGCACAATTTACGTACCATTTATAGTCACTGCATGAACATAACAATACTCACTCATCACTTTATTACTCGTTCGACGTGTATACTTGCACCATTTGCGTATCATTTATAGTCACTGCACGAACGCAATAGATGGGTTTTGCATTCGATTGGTCGACAATGGAGGTTGTGGGAGGTTTTTGGTGCTATTGACAGGGCGTGTGATAGCCTCGAAGCTGTTAGCTTTCATCATGTATTCAAGGAGGCGAATGGTTAGGCCGATGCCTTAGCACGGGAGGGGGTGACACATGGGACTTTTTTTTTCTGGCGAGCCTGTGAGGGGTGTCGTGCATGGTGCAGTGGGAGTGGGGTGGTGTTGGTGCCTTTTTGCAAGCTTGCTGGGTGTTGGATCTTGTGATAGTTGGTTATGTTTGATATTTTCCTTTAGGAGTGTGTCCTATTGGATCGTGTAATAAGTTGTACTCTTTTCCTCTACCTAGGCTTAAGGAGGTTTTTAATGAGGCCCTTGTTCACGTTTGTTGTATGATTTTTCCTACTTAATAAATCATGCAGTTTGTTGATAAATAAACATATACTTATTCTGATACATAATTATTTATCTTATATGTCACTCCGATAAATAATTTTAAAATTATAAAAATATATAAAAATCATAATTTTTAAAAATATACACATCTTAACAAAATAACATAAAATATGTGTATTGTCATCTAAATTACTATATTATTATCATAAAAAATCAATATTTTAAACAATATATTCATTTAAAAAAGTGTTTTTTTTTCGGTTTTACACTGATCTTATATTTTCAATATAGAATCAATTTTCAATTTAGAAATACAAATATGAGATAATACGTTGGTGGAAAGATACGACCCACCCTAGCATCTAACGATGATGTTTATGTCTTTATGTAGCCATCAATTTTTTTAACCACCGATATTTAACTCATTAGCTAATTAATTTGGATTGAATATTATAGAGGCACATTACAGAGCGACAATCTAAATCTAATTTGTTTCATTCACAATATCAAAATTCAAATATCTGACATTGCTTAAAAAATCTCGTGTTTCATCTCGTCCTACTAAATCAATCGGTTGTTGGTGGCAACACTCAACTTTAATTATTCATAGTATGTTTTATTTTATTATGTTTTTAACTCTTGAATATTTACTTTCATTAAATTGTACTGAAAATAATAAAACAATAATAACGATAAAATTGAGGTCAACTATTTAAACTTGTGTCTCTTAGGATGAACATCATCCGCTTTTTCATTGGGACACTTATTAAGTTAACTATCTTATCATTTCTAACATGCGTACCTAAACTATTTTGTACTCAATCTGTATATTCTATTTTTCATGCATTTTCATGTTTTTATGAATTGTGTTTAAAATATTATATATTTGAACCTAATAAGTCGTCCAATGAAAAAGCGGATCATGTTCATCTTAGGGAACCAGGTTCAATCGCTCTGTCTACAAAGTGTGTGTGCACCTTCAAAGGGTTAAAAATACATAGGAACAAATACTACCTTGTAATCACCTTTAGACTATTCAAAAAAATATTATATTTTTATATAAACTTCAATACATTAATAACTTATTTTATTCGATACTTTGTATATTGAAATTAATATAATATACCCTTACAAATAAATTGATATAATGTTGTAAATAAAATAAAGAAGAACAAGAATAAGAACAAGAAGAACAAGGAGATGAGAGAAAGAGGGAGATTTGTATTATTCTAAAAAATATAGAATTGTATACAATACCTTCAATGAATCATCTATTTATAGGCATAAGAAGTACATAACACATTAAACTCTAAATAATAGAGATAACATTCCTAATAATAAATAAATCAAACTCCTTAGATGAAGTTCTAATCATGATAGACATCCACATAGATAAATATTCATAACACTCCCCCTTGGATGTCTATGAAGATAATGTGTCTCGTTAAAACCTTACTAAGATATAAACCTAGTGGGAAAAAAATTTCATTAGTGAAGGAAAAAGAGTACACACATCTTTAATACGCATAACATGTTGCCTCATTAAAAACCTTACCAGGAAAACCCATTGGGACAAAACCTCGGTTAAGGGAAAAAGAGTGCAACACATATTTACTCCCCCTCATAAAAATATCACAAAAGATCTTTGAATCTTCATAATTCAATCTTGAATATAATCTTCAAATGTTGAAAATAGAGTATGCACTAGTGGATAAATCTTCCAAATTATTGCTTGGAATGATCCATCAAATACTATTCTTCTGAAGATCATGAGGGACGAAACTTTAAAGAGATATGTTTCATTTTATCACATTTGATGTATCCACTTTGAGATATAAGTTCTGCATTATCTCTACATAAAATAGCTTGCATTTTATCTTGTGAAAGCAATTCACATATCTTCTGGATATGTTTAGCCAAACACATATTTCGGCTTTGCCTCATTCATAGCAATTATTTAAAGGCAATGGTCTCGTAGCACTTAGATAGTATTTCTGGACCAACCAAGATACGATGCTTCCAGATCAATTAATGTATATATGGTGCTTTTAGACCAAGAATATCATCACCTTATTCTCGAGGGCGGAATGGATCTTTGTTTACATTAAGAGACCTAGCAACCAAATAGTGGTCAACAAATATGCATTATGCATGTAAAGTCTCTTCAAACATTTTTCTGTGTTTGCCGATTGCTGCACAAGGATTCCATTATTAAGGAGATCTCTTCATGAGTCTCAATGAATCACCAACATACATAATAAAAACAAAGACAAATCCAGAGCTAAACCTCTTAATAAAATGCTCTGGAAATTAAATCATTCTTATAGCCTTCCGCTAATAAGTATTCAATGGGGCGATTATACCAAATGTGCCCAAAATATTTTAATCCATAAAAAAATATATTTAATATAATTGAATAATGTTCTCGAGAACTTCAATTAACTGCTTATGGCAGTCTAAATCCTTCCAGAAGCTTCATGTAAATGTTGTTATCAAGAGGCTCATACAAATAAGATGTAACAACATCCATTAGGCGGAAACTGAGTTATTTTATTAATTGTCAGACTATCTAAAAGTAACTGTATCCACCACCGAGAAATATATTTTTCTCATAGTCGATTTTCATGTCTTTGTGAGAATATTTGTGCAACCAAACAAACTTATATCTTATGATTTCTCCTTTTGATTTCTCTTTCTCACAAAGGCTCATTAATATCCACGAGCTTTGCACATTTCAATATACGTGCTATAGGCCCCAATACTTCTCTTTTCTAAAGAGATATTAGTTTCGCCTCAATTGCCTCTTTTTATATTGGCCAATCATTTCTTTGTTTACATTGTCCAATTGAAAATGATTCATGATCCACATCATCAAATAAAATCTCTAGTGCTATATTGCATGCAAATGTATTATCGACGTCAATTTGATTTTAGTTCCACTTATTACCAGACATGACATAATCTATTGAGATCTCTTTATTATCAGGTACCTGAGTTATGTTAATGCCTCTATTGGAGACCTTTTAATCTCTTCTTGAGATTTTCATAATTCATTGATTCCTCGATCAGACCATCATAACTATAGCTCCCTTCCTTTTTTTCGAGGATTTTTATCTTTGGAACCTACTTGTCTACCACGCTACAGGCATAAGTTTGACTTATTAGCAACTAGAATTTGTCCTTCCGGGACATCAAATTTAAATGGAGCATTTATAGCTGGTATATGTGACTTAGTCACTCTATTAAAGTCAGCAAAATCATCTGACAATTGATTTGCTAAATGAATTATCCTTTGAACTTATAGTTCACATTGTTGAGTACGTGGATCAAACTAAGATAATGATAATTCATTCCAATTTATTTCTTTTCCCAGCTATTTTATTTTCTCCCCCTAACGTTGGGAAAACTGACACATTAAAATGATAGTTAGTAAATCGAGTTGTAAATAAATTCCCTATGAGAAGCTCAAGATATTTAATTATCAAGGAAATTTGAATCTGACATATATTCCCAACCTCCTTTAAGAACTCATCTTTGTGCGTTGTGGTGGAGCAATCAGAACATATACCGCACACTAAAAAAATCTAAGATGAGAAATATTTGGTTCATGACCAAAAACCATTTATAATGGGGAGAACTTATTATAATTTGTTGGCTTGATGCGAATTAGTGATAATACATATAAAATGACATGTCATCAGCATTATCAAGACCAATTGTCTTTATAAGGTAATCTGAAAATGTGCTCATAGTTTTATCAACTGAGCAAGTAGCCTCGCAAATACCAAGTTGCAGATTAGTAACAAGGATACATATGACCATCTAGTCGATGAATCAATTAAAATCGTAAAATATCTAGATGGATTGTAAGAGAGGTGTATGAGCCCACATATATCACCTTTGTATCCGTTCCAGAAAAAATTAATAGATTCACAATCTATCATAGCTGACGATGATTGAATAATCGGTTTGCTTTGATAGCAAGTATCACATAAAAACATTACTTTGAAGAAAATTTCAACTCTTCAATAAATTACCACATGAAAGTGTCAACAAATATTCACATCATAATTGAACCGGGATGGTCTAACTAGTCATTGCCAAATAATAAAGTTATTAGTAAACTTCTGATTCACAATAGCATGAGCTTCAATTTGTACTAATTCTATTGTAGTACACTATGGATGACAATGCATATAACTTTTTTAAGTTTTTATTATTGCCTTGATTTATACTCATAATATGGAGATAGTTAACATCCCATTGATTAATGGTCTCAATATGGTATCCATTACCATGAATATCTTTAAAATTAAATAAGTCTCTTTATGACTTTGACGAGTATAACGCACTGTGAATATGGAATAAAGTTCCATTTGACAATAACATATTTGCTCAACCAGAGCCTTTTGTGATATTAGTACTTCCGGATATAGTACTCACATTATTCCCTTGCATTTTAATCGAGAAATGCATAATTATGCACCTTTTCAAAATGTGCTTTGTTTCATTTACTTCGGGTAATAAAAATATGTACTTTGTATCATTCACTTCGAGGAATGAAAATATAAAATATAGCACATCATATCAAGTCGATTATCTATCAGAGATAAACTTTCAAGTGCTCGTCCGAAGCATTGATATTTTAGTACTTTGAGAAATATTACTCATATTTCCCCTTGCATTTAAATGAGAAAAATATTTCTTATGCTTAAGTACAATATGAGTACTTGCATTATCTGCTAGGCATAAATAGCCACAATTCTAGGCATAAATAGCCACAATTCATTGTATATTTTTTCCCGGAAGTAATCATATTCTTCAAATAATAAATTAACATAAAGCGTAAATAAATAATATGTGAAATAAATAAACATAAAGCAAACTAACATAAATAAGTAATAAATAAAACGAATTAACATAAAAAATAAAAAAAATAAAAAAATCAATTATTCCTTTTAGAGGTTATAAGGAAAATAAAATAAATGGTAAATTATTCCATTCAAGGGCTATGAGAAAATTAACAATATCCAATTGAGTTGGACCAATAACGCCATAATTATTTTCGCCATAAACAAATTTTGTTTATATTTTATTTCATTTATCATTCATGACTATGGATAAAGTCCATAATACTTTGGCGTTTGACAATTACGAAACCAATGGTTTATAACATCACATTGATAAAAGGATTTCACTTCCTTAGAATGATCTTTATCACTCTTGTCATCCTTATAACTTCGCTACCAGCGGGTAGAAGTGTTCTTAAAACGACTATATATTTTTTCATGTGTATATTCATAGCCTCGACCACGACCACAACTTTTAATGTGGTTTTTTATTCCTTCCATAATATAATCTCATATTCACTTCAGGGAATGGAGTAGAGCCAGTGGGCCTTTGAAACCTTTTTCACATATCCTTATCATAGAGAACAAAGATTTAATCCTCATACGCGACATTGTTAAACCTGTCCACAAGGTCCTTTAAAAATCTCCTTTGAGACCAGTAGCCTCGCAGAACGGGATGTCCAGCCAATATACTTGGATTATATCGAAATTATGTCTCTAATTGAATAATGATTTACCATGTTTGCATTCAATTCAGGGAATGAAACAGTTCCAATAATCGCATGGAATAAACATCATGCTTGCATTCACTTCAGGGAATGCCCCATCATTGATAATCGCATGAAATAAACATCATGCTTGCATTCACTTCAGGGAATGCCCCATTATTGATAATCGCATGGAATAAACATCATGCTTGCATTCACTTCAGGGAATGCCCCATCATTGATAATCGCATGGAATAAACATCATGCTTTGCATTCACTTCAGGGAATGTCTCCCATAAAACTTTTTGGATCAAGACGAATTTTCGTAACTTGAAATTGGGAGAAGTCTATGGTCGAGTTTTTCGACGAAGAATAAATATTACTTTCGAGTAAATATAGACTTTATAATAATCTTCTTGTAAATTCAAAGTCATCATGATTTATCGCACTTTAAAATAATAATATAAAGAATAAAAATAAAATTAAAATTAAAATTTACCGATATTGATTTTTCTCTCGTGGACAATGGAGACATAGCATATTACCGAGATAGCTTCTCATAGTCTCTTTATATCACATCTCTTTCCAAGTCATTTAAGCATATCATGTAAAACTCAAAACACGGTTAAAAATAGTAACTTTTACCAAATAAAATAACATAAACAATAATATGAAAAATATCAAATATAATCATATAAGTAAAAGTATGAATAAGCACACCGCTAATTAACCCTTTCAAGAACAAGAGAAAAACACATGTAATTTACACCAAAGGCAACCTCTCCGTCTCTTTCGATCCGTCTTTTGGTTTGTGAGAAGCCACAAATATGTCTCTTTCCAATGTTCGAATAAAATCAAACATACTTCCAAACTTTTCAAAAAAAAGTTAAAATATAAAGAAAAAGACAATCGGTAATTTAAAAAAATGAAGAGAGAGAAAAAAACTTATCTTTGGTTTATCCTAGAATCGAATTCTTTCTGATAACTTCTTTTGGATTCAAACAATGAAGACCTCAGTTGATTAAAACATCGTGCTGATAACTCGTTGTAAATAAAATAAAGAAGAACAAGAATAAGAACGAGAAGAACAAGGAGATGAGAGAAAGAGGGAGATTTGTATTATTCTCAAAAATATAGAATTGTATACAATGCCTTCAATGAATCATCTATTTATAGGCATAAGAAGTACATAACACATTAAACTCTAAATAATAGAGATAATATTCCTAATAATAAATAAATCAAACTCCTTAGATAAAGTTCTAATCATGATAGACATCCACATAGATAAATATTCATAACTTATAATACATTGTATCACATTTTAATATTTTTTTCTATCATATTTATTCCATGTTTGAAAATGGTCAAGGACCAATTTTTGGGGCGTTTAGCCTTATGCAGGAGGATAATGCAGTTTTTTATTCTAAGATTGAATTTTATTAGACTTTATTTTTATTCAAAAGTTAACCTACTTGCATACAACAACCTGCTGAACATTTTAAAAACTTTTTAAATTGAGTTATGTTGTAATAGATGGTACAAAATCTTAAATCATTGAGTTTTTGCGCTGAGATAATTGAATAGAATTCTTTTGCTCTTTTTAGTGACTCTATTTATGCTTTCATATTATAAAAATATGTTTAGAGTTTAGAATTTAGGATTATGGTCTTAGAAATTAGAGGTAGAGTGTATTTTTTAAGATTTATAGTTTAGAATTTAGGTACTATAGATACCTATTATGGGGCGACTTTCCCATGTAAATTTGGTACTACAACTCTTATGGTGACGATAAACAATAATCCTTTATATATATACAGAAGAAATAATGAATTTTTTATTATTTCTGTAACATCATAATTTGTTGAGAAATTTATTTTTATTATTTCCTTTGTCCCGTTGTTAATAAATAAAGAATAGGAGACCCCTCTAAGGCCGGTTATTGTTGTTGTATGGTTGTAAGCTTGGATAAAACCAAGTATGCTAAGCTAAATCATCATCAAGCTTTGAATAATGAAGTGAGACCCATTGAGTGAATTTGCCATATGTTAATGTACATAAAATTATTATTATTGTTGTACCTCCGTTAAACTTCTTCGGAAGACCCGACCTCCGGAGAGATTGCCTCCACGCTACGCTCCAGAGGCCCCTCGAAGGCTTACCTCTGAGAACGGTGAAGCCTAGCCTCCGAACCATCATCCCTGTGCTAGTCTCCATGCATCACGGAGCGCAGACGCTCCTACAGCTCTGGACCTATCAGCACCATGAGACCACTACGCTCGGCCTACGCACCAGGATAAGACATCCATCAAGTCTGATGGAGCCCGCAATTGACAGCCGAGCTACAACCTGCCAACCCATAAGTAGCCATCGTTAGGCCTGTCACAATCTCATCAACCATCACTCGGCCTACAGTGCTAAAGGGATATAAATACCCCAAAGACCGAAGACAAAGAGACGCCCCCAATTCTCTACAAGGGCCTATCATCACTCATCTCTTTCTCTCTTCTTCCAAATGGCTCCAGCCACTGGCTCTACGCCGACAGCGGCTCTCGGCTCCAAGTCAATCAAGGGTGAACCACCTACCTCAACGACCAACCATGGTCTTCCGACGAGTCAATCACCATGGTCGGCCCCATACCTTCCACAGGCCTCCGTCTCAACCCACTTATTTGGTGTCGCCCAAAATTGGCATCAACAATCGATGCGGTGAGCGTGGAGCACTTTCTGACCTAGAAAATCAATCACGGTAGTTCTCCTACTCTGAAAGACTCATATTCCTCCGGCAACGACGAGGGAGAAAATGACGAAGAAAATAGGACAAGAATTTCTCACCACACACGTCCGAGAGAAGTGCCATCGGAGCGATGAGCCAACAATATCTCTTCATATCTACTGGAAGAGATTTGCTTTCTGGTGTGCGCACGTGGCCAGCTGATAAAGGCCACAGATCTTCGAAGACGGTGCACTCGCCTCGATAGCCATACCAAGCCAACGACCATGAATTGTTCGCTCCCACTATCATGCACCTACAAATGTGAGTGTAAGCCTTTGGCAACCGTCATGAAACCTCCAAGCCCCCCCCCCCCCCCCCCTTCGCGAACAAAGAGAGGATGGAGATGCAAAGACACCAAAAGAGGATGCCAGACACAACCAAGAGATATCAGTACGACAGTCACAATAGGAACACCTCACGAAGGATCACCGATAGTTCGCGCCGTGCTAGATGTAACCCCGAAAAGGTTCCACCTCCAAATGAAACTCGAAGATTTTTGGAGAACCTCACATAGAGGGCACTAAAGGAGGAGAAGTTGATGCCTCCTTAATAGCCAGTGGGAATTGTCATTTCTAACCAGTCTGCAAAGCAACTTCTCGGAAAAAAATGAGCATCCATGATAAAGAGGTATTCGGAGAAGCGAATAAGTATGAACATAAGCGGCAAAGATCCACGAGGCGTTTGGGAGAACACCGAAAGCTTAATGCCTCCTTTTTCCCTTTTATTTTTGTATAGATAGTGTTCACCACCATGGGTGGTTTTAGGACCTTAGCACCTCTGGAGTGCATATCCTCCGAGGGGCATGTAACAACAAATAAGTTAAAAGGTGTATAGGCCCGAAAAGCCCCCCTCCAGCAGATAGAATAAAAGAAAAGCTTGAGCTGCTACAAATATTCCACAAACACCTCTCCAACAAATGATCTCCACTACAAGCGCACACTTCTCCAAGACCTTAGGTACGAGGAATACCCACTATTGTTCGAACAACCTGGAAATTTGGTGCAGTCCCAGGGCGATATTCGAACCACTTAAATCCACAAATATCTAAGTGTTTACACACTTACTCATATAATAAATGGTACAACATTTGAATGAATGCATATGTGAATAAGTGAATAATTGCACTTGTAGGTGCACCCTAGCAGGCACAATCTCAAGATTATCGCTCCAACAGGCATGCTAGGATGGCTCCGTCAACTTGCATTTTGATTGCTTCTACAAACATCAAAGAAAATGTCTCTAACACCTCAGCTGTTCCTACGAACATCTTCAAATTTGACTGTCTCTACAACACCTCCAAACTACGACTGATTCTATGACATTTCGAAAGGATCAACTCGACAAACATCTGTTTGTACAAAAATAATAATACCTTTGTTCATTCAGTTCCGTTGGCACTGCATTTCTTCAGGGATGTTGAGATGCCTCCACTCATTTCCCAGATTATCGATTGTTTCTCCAAAGGCACAATGCTACAAAAGCGACGAGATGCCTCTACCCAATGAAAATATTTGACTCCTCAAGGATACGAGATGCCTTCTAAGGGAGATGCCTACATATGTTGTTTCTACGAACAACCAAACACCTCAATGCTTCTTAGGAGAAACCCTCCGAGAGCATAAAAGGAGATGCCTCCACCCACATCGTTTGATGCTACAAGAGTGTTGAGAATGGTTCCACTCCATAACGCTCAATTCTACAAGGGCTTCGAGCAAGGCTTCACCCACACAGGATCTGCCCAATATTTATTTATTTCATCAAGTGTGATGAGCAATAGGGGTGTTCAAACGGTTAATTCGGTCGGTGGCTGAACCAATTTACCTAAAAATGAATCAACCAAAATTTTTAAGTCTTTAACCATTAACCGAACCGAAATTTTTTCAAAAAAATTAACCGAAACAAATAAATTTCGGTTACTTCGGTCGATTTTCGAATTAACTGAAATTTATCATTAGTTTTCCTAATCAAAATTATTAAACAATAAAAAATCCTTGGAAATACTTTTTAGTTCACAATGATAATTTGTATTTAATTTAAACATTTTCTAAACATCAATAAAACATTAGAAGTTTAGATTAAACATTAGGTTTTTTGTCATTTAGGTTAGAATTGGGTTTTAAAATTTTAATAGGTATGAGCTTAATAAGTATAATATATTTATTTTTTGTTATAATTTCAATTAATTAATAGATTTCGAACCAAATTAACTGATAACTGAACTTTGAAAAATTCTTTAACCGTTCACCGACCGAAAAAAGTTCGATGCCGACTATTTAACCGAACTAGTTTGGTTTGGTCGGTTAATTTGGTTTAATCGACCGTTTGAACACCCCTAATAAGCAAGGCTCTGCCCAAGATATGTTACTCCTCACAGGGAGCCAAGCAAGGCTCTGCCATTTCTTACTTTTGAGGAATCCAAGGGCGTCGAGGGAGACTCCGCCTATTTATACATCGTTTACCTAACGAATGACGGGAGTAAGCTCCGCCCATAATATGATGCTCTCAAAAGGGTGCCAAGAGTGAGCTCCACCCATAACATAATTCTTACTAAGGGCATCGAGCAAGACTCTGCCTACACAATACTCGTTTATCCAAACGGTGTTGAAAAGGGCTCCGCCTACTTGGTATCTAAAGGGCGTCGAGAATAGGCTCCACCCATGACATAACTTTCTCTAAAGGCACAACGCATGGCTCCTCCTGTTTGACATTTGACTCTCCAAGGGCGTCGAGCAAAGCCTCACCCATTACTCGTTCACTCCTCCAACGGACATCGGCAGGATCCCGCCCATTCAATGTTATCTCTCCAAGGGCGTCGAGCGAGGCTCTGCCCCTTATGTACATGATTCTCCAAGGGCGATGAGCAAGGATATGCCCATCATATGTTATTGTTCCCCAAAGGGGTGCCAAGCGAAACTCCACCCATCTAGTATTGAAAGGAAGTCCAGTGAGACTCCCCCAATCATGTGGCTATTCCCTCGTAGCGTTGAGTCACCTCCGCCCGGTACAACAGTACTCATCTTGAGACATTCAAACAACCCCCAAGGATTGAGTGGGGGGGGACCTCCGCCAAATTATAAAGGAGACAACTCCGAGAAAGAGGATGGCTCGGCATCCTAAGTCGATCAGAGTACGTCCACCTCCTGAAGCACAGAAAAAGCCTTGACTCACCAACTCTTGTCTCTATATCAGTAGGGAGCCCATATTTACATTTACACAGCAAGTCTGTCGGAGTTGAGTTGCTTATTCACTCCACTTTTAGGGGTTGAGTCGTTGGTTTACTCCTTCAACAAGTTTTCCAAAGTCGAGTCACCTAGCCACTCCCCTGATGTTGTCCCATGGTTGTGTCATTCATTCCTTCCTAAGCAGTCTCCTAGGGTTGAGCCCTCTGTTTAAACATCGTTTCCCCACCTAACTGCGATCATTGGCCCGAATCAACAATTGGCCATCTTCCTCCCCAAGGAAGCATGGGATTTTTTTTTCTAAGGAATCCTTAGAAGCTCTTCCCCAACGAGTTCTTAGGCACTAGCACGAAGGGAAAACTCCCCAAAAAGGGTTCCCCCAAACCATGGCGCCGTCGCTTGAGCCGTCTACACCGCGGCTCTTGGCCCCTGGCCTACATAAGGTTAACCGCTTCAAGTCACCATCAAGCCTCCACCCAACGACGTCTTAAACCAATGAGGATGATCCACCGCGGCTCCCCAACCAGTGCCTAGGAAGCACCATCCAATAGATCTCCCTAAAACTAACGAAATCCCCGCCAAAGAACACAACGGACTTGTTAGAACCAAACCATAATTTAATATGAAATCTAACCCATGATCTATCATGTCATATCATCAAGAACAATAAACCGAAAGCGGAAGCGTACCGAAATTCATTGATGGACTGAAAACCTTGAATCCTTTGATGGAGATCACCTAGAAAGTGGTTGTGATCTTCCAGGAAGATAGGTTAGCCATTACCGTAAAAACTCTCTGGTGGAGACAAGAGTAATACAAGTTAACCTATTTCTTGGAGACCACTACCTCTTTATATAGTTGATTATTAAATCAACTATTAGGTATTTATAGCTCTGCATTATAAATACATCTTATGGTATCTACAATTTTATTTCCATGACACTTTAATACCTATGACACGACTAACATAGTTGGTCACTTAATTTTGTGTCACACTTTATAATATCATCATACATTTTATATATGTGCACACAATTGCGGATTTTAATCCAACAATCTCCCACTTAGGCAACATATGTTTCCTAATAAATGTACAACCTTGTGACCTCAAAAGTTTGCTATTATATAATAGGTATTCTATAACAATCTCCTCCATCAACTATATCAATATAGGATCAAAGTATCCTTTTCATATCAATCATTACTACACCCATCAATGTTCACATATACAAATACAATCAAATTACATAGATCAATCATGAATGTGTAGCATGGAAAATTACATGAAATGTGAACTGAACATGTCTATTTCCAACTGGTCTTCCTAAACCTTAGAGAGATCAAACTTTACTGAATTCAAAGTGTGCATAAACCAAAAGAACTTTATTATTGCAGAAAATAATCTTAAAAATATCCTTAAACTGAAGCAACCTAAATTGTGTCTAAAACGAATGAGCATTTATCAAAATTACAAACTCCCATTAAAATTGAATATCCTTAAATAACATTACACCCACACCAGTAGTGTGCTCATGAAAGACCTAGGGTGACAATTTCTTAATAAGCGTGCAATTATGGAGTTTGTACCAACATGCTCTATAGACACACAACCACTCTGAATTTTTTAACAACTAGGAGCTAAATATTTATGTGCTTCAATTTTGAAATGTTCCTATTGTTTGTAGAATAAATGAATGCATATTTATTGTCACAAAATAACTGGATTGGTCTTTCTTTTCAATCTATAATTAGCAGCCTATTTGACAAAATTCTTTTGCATCAATATTCTAATCGAATCGAAGTCTGTAAACTTGATATTCTCTAACTTACCAGAACCCCGATATGTGAGCATGTAATTTTTGTTCTTAAAAGATATCTTATAACCTTATTAGCCGCTATCCAATTGTTCATACTAGAATTGCTTAAATATTTGTCGAACATTCCTATAATGTACACAACATCCAAACACATGCATACTTGAGCATAAACTAGATTCTCAATAGCTTATGCATATAGAATCTTTTGTACTTTTAAATTTCAAGGTTACTTTTAGGTCATTGGGTAAGACTAACTTATACAATTTTCAACCAAGTTTACTACAAAACCGAATGAGATAATCATTACGAAATTTGTAATATCATTAATGAGAGTCTCACTTAAGATCATAGATGAATTTCTTTAATTTATATATCATTGATTTTGTATCATAAGACACAATTCTATGATTGTACCATATAAATAGTTTCTTCCATGTCGCCATTAAAAATTAAGCTTAACATCCATCTAATGTAGCTTAAGAGTAAAATGAGCAACAAGAGTCATAATTATCCTAAAAAGATTCTTTCAATGAAACTAGAGAGAAAGTCTCTACAAAATCAATGTCTTCTATTAGAGTATATCCTTTAGATACAAGACGTGCCTTATACTTATCCACATTATCATTTGCATCCTTCTTGATTTTAATATCCATTTACAACCAATTGGTTTGCACCTTAAGGTAATGAGATAAAATCCTAAACATTATTATCTCGTATAAAATAATACTCTTGTTGTATGACATCAATCCACTTTTAAGAGTTAGAACCTTTTATGGCCTGATAAAAAATGATTGAATAATTTTTATTTCATTATTATCCTTATTTTCTTGAAGAAATATTATATAATAATCTAGAATAATATTTACTCTTCCTCTCGTGGAGGTTCTAGATTCACTTTTTGATCAATGATAGGCGTGAAAAGCTAAACATCGTCAAAAGTGATAGTAGGAATTAAATTATAATTGAATTCCTCCTCAAAATCAATGTATCAAACCTTATTTCTGCCTCCAAACTCAACATCCTAAAAAATGTTATAAATCTCTCCTTAAAATCGTCATAATTGTGGGATCATAAAACTTATAGCCCATGGATCACTCAAAATAATCGAAGCAGTTGCTCGCTTTTGAAGTTTAATTTCTTCACATATGTCCTGACTCATACAAAAGAATCAACACTTTGTAACTTATTGTTGTTTCTTTTGAGTAGGACCCTTAGCAACTTTATTTTAATAATTTCTTTTATAGCCCCTTATTCTTAGAGACACTAACAAAATGAGCACAAACCAAATGAGTACTTTTACACTTCTAATGCTTCAAGCTTTCTTCCTCTTTAACACAATGAGTGTAGAACTAACTGTTTTGATATAATAATTGAAAAATGTTTTGGACTAAATTGAAAAGAATTTAAAATATACTTTAAGTCCAAACAACTTGAAAATAAGTTTGAGGATTTTTAAAAAGGTTTTGGCAAGGTTTGAAATGTTTTTAAGTAGCCAAAATAGGGTTTTCAAGGTACTTGTTTCGATACATGCTACACTGTATCGATACATTTTGAAACTACCAAAACACATATCGAAACAGGGCTTGCCCGTTTCGATACGGAGGGTTTCGGTTTTGAAACACCCCTTTGGTGTTTCGATACGCCCAAAGGTCAAAACCTCCCAATGATCATATTTCCCAATGATTTTTAAATGCAGCTCAACGGTCGCTCGTACCAAAACGGTTTGTAACTGTTTCGATACAACTCAATACCGTTTCGCTACAGCCAGAGGCGTTTTGATACGGCTTGCTGCATCAGGCTCCAACGGCTAGTTCTGAAGAAGGTCATTCCAATACGAGCTTGTATGTTCCAATACGGACAGCTACAGAACATCATTAATGGTGGGAAATAAAGTCTCCAACAGCTCCAAAACATCCTTAACGGCTAGAAACGACCACAAACTCAATTGGGACTATAAATTGAAGGCTGGAACACCTGAAGAAGGTTAGAGACTACATCCAAGGATCATGATCAATAGAAAGAGAGTCTAATTCTTATCTTATCTTTTCTCTTGTACATAGTCTAAGAGAGTGCTTTATTGTAAATTATTTGTACACTCTTGTGAGCTTAATTTTTGTAAACACACATTTTGTGAGGCATTTAGTTTACCCAAATCAATCCTCTGTAAAGAGAGAGGTTCTAGTTTAGCCTTTAGAGAAAAACTAGAGTTGGTTCTATCTTAGCCAAGTCCAAAAGTTAGGGTTGTAACGGTTTCCTCCTAAACCGGGAAAAGGGGACGAATTCATTGTTGAGTGAATTGGGAAGTCCTTAGTGGTGTGCTAAACTAGTGGATGTGGGTGCTTGTTAGAAAGCTGAACCACTCTAAAATCATTGTGTCACTTGTCTACCTTTATTTCGATTTTAGCCAATTCAACCACCAAACATTTACAACCGTCTTTGACAGTTTCGGTGATCGATACAAGTGTGCTACAAGCCTAATAATTGATATTAGAGCCTCGTCTCCATCAAAGGACTAACATCCGAGAGTAAAGATCATTTTCTTGAAGTCCACCGTTCAAGATTATGACAAGATTTGAAGAAGGTCGTTCTATCTCGTGTCCTCCGCTCTTTGATGGACTTCTATTGGAGCATCATCATAAAGTTATTCATCAAGTCTCATGATTTTGAGATTTGGGATATCATCGAAGATGGGTATGTGGAAGCTCCTAAGAAAAGGAAGAAGCAAAGTAGTGTCAACGACACGAAGGCAAAGCTAAACATCAAGGCGATGCACATTCTTCATTGTGGCCTCAATGAAGACGTTTCCAAGAAAGTCTCCACATGCAAAAGTGCCAAACATATATGGGAGAAACTTGAGAAGCTCTATGGCAACAAGAAGGGAGAAAAGAAAGATGATGCCCAATCATGTGCAAACCTTCTCTCCAATCCAAAGGTGGATTGTGTTTTGGCTCTCGATGAGCCTAAGATATCCTAACTCAAGTGAGCTTAATTCTTAGTCTTTTGATGAGTTGCAAGATGCTTTCAATGAATTATTTTTGGAATTTGAGACCATGAATTCCAAATTTAAGAAAATGATTTTAAAACTTTAATTTGAAAATGATTTTCTTTTGAAAACAAAATTGGATTTTGAAAATCAAAATGAAATTTTGAAAAATGATTTACAGTTTTCAAAAACAAGTAAAGATGTTTTAGAAAACGAAAATCTTGATTTGAAAGTTAAGCTTGAAAGCTTAACAAAAGAAAAAGAAACTGTTTTCAATAATTCATCTTGTCACATAATGGCCAAATGCTCACATTGTCATTATCATGGTCATTCCTCACATACTTGTCCTATAAAGAGGAGAAAATCTTATAGGATTAGACAAGTATGAATTCCTAAGGGAACTAAAGACATTTAAATTAATGTTAATGGATTCAAAGCAATTTGGATACCAAAATCCAAGTAACTGTCTTTTGTAGGTGTGTTGGAGCTATGACAAGCAAAGCAAAATCATGGAAATGCTCTAGTCACACAAGAGAAGAAATTGGGTAACCTCTAAAGCTAAAAGCTTTCATTTTATTTATTTGGTTATCTAATTTGTGTTTAAAGTCTTGGATTATTTGTTAAGCCTAATATGATGCAATGAGTAAGGGGAGCCAATTTCAAAACCAAATTTCTTAATAGAGTCAAAAGTTTTTAAATGTCTATTGTTGTTTTGAGCCTAAAGTTTTTAAATTCTTTTTGATATAACAAAAAAGAGGAGAGTCTGGTTTGAAAAATTGTATTTTCAAATGAATAAGAGGGAGCTTTAATTACTTTTCATTTTTTAACTCTTATTCAAATTTTTAAATACTAAGGGGGAGAATCATAAAAAAATTTCAAGTTGGTTTTATTATATAAAAAAAGGGGATATTGTAGAACTAAATGTTTTGATATAATAATTGAAAATGTTTTTGACTAAACTGAAAAGAATTTAAAATATACTTTAAGTCCAAACAACTCTAAAATAAGTTTGAGGATGTTTAAAAAGGTTTTGGCAAGGTTTGAAACGTTTTTAAGAAGCCAAACTAGGGTTTTCAAGGTACCCATTTTGATACAGGCTAAACTGTATCGATACATTTTGAAACTGCCAAAACACGTACCGAAATAGGGCTTGCCCATTTGGATATGGAGGGTTTCGGTTTTGAAACACCCATTTGGTGTTTCGATACGCCCAAAGGTCAAAACCTCCCCAACAGTCATATTTCCCAACGGTTTTTTAAATGCAGCTCAACGGTCACTCGTTCCGAAACGGTTTGAAACCGTTTTGATACAACTAAATATTGTTTCAATATGGCTAGAGGCGTTTCGATACGGCTTGCTGCATCAGGCTCCAACGGCTAGTTCTGAAGAAGGTCGTTCCGATATGGGCTCGTATGTATCGATACGAACATCTTCATAACAACATTAATGGTGGGAAATAAAGTCTCCAACCGCTCCAAAACATCCCTAACGACTAGTAACGACCACAAACTCAATTGGAACTATAAATTGAAGGTTGGAACACTTGAAGAAGGTTTGAGACTACATCCAAGCATTATTATCAAGAAAAAGAGAGTCTAATTCTTATCTTATCTTTTCTCTTGTACATAGTCTAAAAAGAGTGCTTTATTGTAAATTCTTTGTACATTCTTGTGAGCTTAATTTGTGTAAACACACACAATGTGAGGCATTTAGTTTGACCAGATAAATCCCTTGTAAAAGGAGAGGTTCTAGTTTAGCCTTTACAGAAAAACTAGAGTTGGTTCTATCTTAGCCAAGTCCAAAAGACATGGTTGTAACAGTTTCCTCCTAAACCGGGAAAAGGGGACAAATTCATTGTTGAGTGAATTGGGAAATCCTTAGTGGTGTGCTAAGGTAGTGGATGTAGGTGCTTGTTAGAAGGCAAAACCACTCTAAAATCATTGTGTCACTTGTCTACCTTTATTTCTATTTTAGCCAATTCAACCACAAAACATTTACAACCCTTCTTGACAGTTTCAGTGATCGATTTGAGCGTGCTACAAGCCTAACAATGAGAAATGAGCTCAGTTAGAGCCAACTTCTCCTTTTGTCAGTTGTAACTAATTTTGAATTGGTTAAACTGTATAGGAAGCGGTACCAAAATCATAAGAACAAACAATTAATAAAAAGTTTTGTCTTATGTGCCTTAAATTTTGAAGCAATATTAAACAATTTCACAATGTACTCTCTCACATTTCCTTGACTCTTATACTTCATAGACATCAAAGAAGGTATAACCTATGTCATCTTAACCATAATGTTTTGGGTGAAACATTTCTTAATTTCGTCAAGGAAACCCTTAATATGAGTAATCTCAATAGATTTGTGCTCCTAAAGACTTATAGAAGATTGTTTTTTTACAATCATTAGACTCATGAAATTTTAACAATTTCACCTCTCAAAAACCCTTTTATGGGTTCTTACCGCAGTGAGAGGTGCAAATTGTTCTTTCCTTAATACAAAGTCTATGTTCATACAACTACCAACTACAATATGTAAGTGTTTTTTCTATTTCTTGAAACTAAGTTCACTAAACATGAGTGTAGAATGTATATTAACAGATATTGTGACAAAAACGATAAATTACCTAAATATAAAACAAAAATAAATAAATAAAATAAAAAAAGCTCACATAAAATATTTATAAGTAAACAAATAAATTCAAAATAATGGCTAGTTCCCTTCAAGATACCTAGCACAACATTAATATCAAGTCTTTGGACAATAATATTATCTGTAAGCGGTACTCTTGTTGTAACAATAAAAAATTGACAATAAAATATGGCAAACAATAGATTAATCTTTGGAATAATGTATTGCTCAAGTAAAATACCTTATAATTGTCACACATTTATCACCACATTTGTCGTTGTAATTCTGTCAAATATTAACTTTCCTTTGGGCCGATTAATAAACGCATGAATTACAAAAAGGCATAAACATCTTGATATTTTAAATAGGCTTAATGCACTTTTTACCCCCTAAACTATACCCCTCTTCCCAATTTGGTCCCTAAACTTTTTCAAGATGAAGTGCCCCCTAACGTTTTCGACATTACCTATTTTACCCCAAAAAATTAAACCATTTAAAAAATTCATCCTAACCAATCAGAACACGCCACATCATTTTCTTTATTTATTTATAAACTTTAAAATAAAATAAAATAAATGTATTAAAATATTTATTATTTTAATTATATTTCCTAAAGTACCCAAAATACCCCATCTTTTCCTTCCAAAATACCCACCCTCCACCTCTCTCCCCCTCCACCCAAAATCAATTGGTAATAAACTACCATTAACATTCAACCTCCATTGATAAAGCAATGAAGATGACAACATTGGGAATGTCTGGTTTGCTACATTATGTTTAACCCCTCAAGATTGCTTCTTCTCGAATCATTTCTCAGGGCTCCAGTATTCAGCGGCTATAACTACTCTAACAGAGATTATGAGATTTGAGATTATCTTTCTGGGACGATCTGGGTTTGGGTTTCAAATCAGGTTGTTCGGGAGGGAAAAAGGGAGGAACCAAGGAGGAAGATCTGAATCAAAAGGGTAATAAATGGATCGATGTGGTTCTCTTTAGTAGCGACACCATCGGTGAATGAATGGATCGAAAGGGAAACACCAAGCTACCATAGTATGGCTTCATGGCCTCGACAACAATGGCTCAATGTATTGCTCTTTTTCCCTTTGTTTTTCGGTTGCTATAGACCCTTTTGATACTCGAATTGAAACCCTTGTTTGGATTCGTAAACCCTTGCACCAATCACTTTATTGCTAACAAACAAGTTGTTGCAGCAACATGATAATTTAAAGTTAAGCATTTGTTCAAGTTTCTCATATCATGTTGATCATTGTTTCACTGAATTTTTCTCATTGAAAGGAGATTATCAAATTGTTTTCTGATTTAATCGTATCCCTAACACGCCTAGAACTGTAGATACAATGTAGGTTAAGTACAAATCATGTATCAATGAATGGACTTGGAGATTCACTACAGAAGAAAATGAAAGCTGCTTGAGAATGTCAGCATCTTTGTATGTTGATAAAGTAGCACAATCTTGTATTTGGAAGCCTTAAATCAAGTTGTTGTAAGAACTAGGAGCTCTAAACACAATCAAGGTAATTGACGCAAATCTAGAAATTTCAAGATGAATTGGTTTGGCATTTCTTGAAAAATTCAAATTCGAGGCTAGAAATTCAAAGAAAAGAAGTTAAGAAAGAAGATTAGATGATAAATAATAAGAATTAAAACAAAAAGATTAAAAACGATTTAAGGAAATATAGATAAAATAAATCTGAAAATTCAGCTTTGTTTATGGTTGATGGAGATGGCGTGATAGTGAAGATGAAGATGGCTTGATGGAATTGCGATGGTTTTGTCCTCGGCACCCTCTTAGACGCGATTACCTAAGCAAGCAACCTTGAAGATGATACGGCTTAGGATGTTCTTGGCATGGTACTTTAAGTGCATCAACAATGAAGTTGCTCACTAAGTTTACACGGCTGTCACTATCAATAATGAAAGAACATAGTTTACCTTGTATCCTACATCGTATACGAAAGATATTAATTGGTATAAAATAAGGTATGTTGATATAAGAGTAAAACATCCTAATTTTCAGCTGAAAAACCCTAAACAAGTAGTTAAGAATGAAAGAAGAACGAAAAAAACCTGAAAAACCCTGGAATTTGAAGCAACGTGATCCACATCATTCGAGGTGTTCCCGATCTCCAAAAATTATGAAAATTTGTGTGGAGACTCCTTCAATGGTGTAGATTTGATATGTAAATTTTCAGCTCAAAATTCGCTCATTTGGTTTTGGTGAAATTTCCCCTTTTGTTCAAAATTTTCACCCAAAATGCCAAAATTCTTCCCAAGAATCGTCCCAAATATGATACCAAATGATACGATTGTAGCCTCGTATACACGAGTGTTGAGCTTGCGGAAGCGGATAAGGATGTTGGCGCGAATGTTGATTGAGAATGTTGGATCGGTGAAAAGATGGCTGAAGATAGGCAATGACGATGGAGATGGAAGATAGATGGATAAATTGTCCTCGGCACCCTCATGATCGCAATTAACCAAGCAAGCAACCTCAAACGGCTCTAACCCACCCTCCTAGACCTAGTTTCCTAGGCAAGCAAGACTGTGAAGATCAACAAATTCTAGCGAACTTGAAGAATCGCTTCTAAAATAAAGAACACAAGTTATACTTCTTGCAAGTCTGAACTCAAAAGAAAAGTTTTTTAACCATTCAAATCTAAATTACAATGTGGTTGAAGTCTCCTTATATTTCTTGGAGAAGTTTTAATCCTAGTAAACTTAAGGAATTAAATACAATAAATAAATACTAAAATTTAATCTCCTAATTACATAAGTAAACTATAATAATAAATAAATATTGAAAATAAAATCCTAATTAAAAAAATCCGATTCTAATAGATATTGCAGAATCCTATACTGATTTAAATTACAAATAATCAAATAAAATCTTGAAAATTCACAATTGTCCAAAAATCCTTTATTAATCCCGTATAGAAATTTCTGCATGAGCTGCCTTTGCTTGAATAGACGTATCTTGAGTTCCAGATGTCCGATTGAAGCTTTTCAAGATGCGTTGGAAGCTAATTAACAGCCGGACAAGTTTCAAGAAGACGCGTCGACCGATAAATGCCTGGATCCTATCCAAAAAGGGGTCGCAAGTTGACTGACGTTTCTAACTTGCAAAATAATTTTAACTTCTTTTCCAAGATGATTAGTTTCACCCTCTCATGCATGTATCACATGTTTAATAGTAGGAGGTCCATGGATCTGGTGGAAGGGGCCTGGGAGTTCAAATGGTTAATTAAAATTGAAACATTACAAGGGATCTGGGTAATTAGGGTTTTGAAATCCTAGGGAGTTTTATTCAAAAAAGGAACTCTTGTGATTATTTTTGTCGAAGGATAGCTAAATTTAAATCTTGGATAATTAGGGTTTGGTGTTTGGTGGAAGAGAATGATGCTGGAAACATCAGAAAATTGGGGAAGAAGAGATGAAGGAAGAAGATGAGATATTTTGGGTATTTTGACAAATATAAATAAATTAATAAATATTTTAATATATTTATTTTATTTTTTAATTTTATTTTAAAATTTAAAAATAAACTAAGGAAAATGACATGGCGCATTATGATTGGTCAAGACATATTTTTTTAACGGTGTTAGCTTTTTAGGGTGAAATGGATAACGTCGAAAACATTATGGGGCACTTCGTCCCAAAAAAAAGTTTAGGTACCAAATTGGGAAAAAAGGTACAGTTTAGGGGGCAAAAAGTGCATTAAGCCTTTTAAATAAACTAATTTACACAAAAGTGGTCACTTTGGTGACATTATGCTTCAATTAATTCATTAAAATATTAGACATCCGAAATCAAAATATGAATTTAATTGTTTCAAAATATTTTTGTTAATTTTATCTTTCAGTCTAATTAAAAGATAATCATAGTAATAAATTTGAATAAAGGTAAACCTCATATCAAGATACCAAACATCTCATTAATATTTTATCTTAGACAAACCATTAACTTGCAAGTAATATCTTGGTATAGAAATCAAACATTGATAATAAGAACATGTCAAACAAAAATCTTCCTTTAAGCCGATTTATTACTCACATATATCTTCTTTTGGGCCGATTAATAGTAACTTAACCTGAATTACATGCGCAAAACATTATATATTTGAAAATAAAATAATTTTCACAATAGAGGTCACTTTGGTCACTTAATGCTTCAATTAATTTATCTCAACATATATAATATAAATACATAAATATTCAAATTTAAAATTTTGTAACATTCAAAATTGAAATTTCTAATAATATTTAAGTTTCCGAAATAACCCAAAATAAGGTTGTCTAGATTGGGCTATCAGAAATCGAAGAACCGAAAATTTTGACTATTTCTCAAAAAATTCCTTAAGCATGCATTTTCCGAAATTAAAGTCGAATTCAAAATAATCAATCTCTAACTAAAAGTCAAAAACATAAGTATCATATAAATGATTTTAAGTCATATAGAGATCACATGAAACTTTAATATATCGATAATAACCAAATAACCAAAATTAAAAATTTTGATCAAATTTATTCAAATAAAAATTTCATAAGATTAATGGCATTGCGACAAATAATAATAAAAATTTAATACATCTTATGGGATGTACACTTTTATTTTCATGACACTTTAATACTTATGACACAACTATCATAATTGGTCACTTAATTTTGTGTCACACATTATAATAGCATCATACATTTTACATATATGTCTACAATTGCAAATTTTAATCCAACATGATTAGCAAGGTCTCAGTTCATGCAATTTTATGGCACTTCTTCGACTAGGGGGGGGGGGGGTGATGTTGTACCCTCACCAAACATCCCCGAAAAACCCGACCTCTGGAGAGATCGCCTCCACGCTGTGCTTCAGAGTCCCCTTGAAGGCTTACCTCCGAGATCAACAAAGCCTACCCTCTGAACCATCATCCTCGCGCTAGGCTTCATGCATCACGAAGCTCAAACGCTCCTACACCTCCGGACCTATAATCACCTAGAGACCACTACGCTCGACCTACAATGCCAAGGGGACATAAATACCCGCAAGACCGAAGACAAAGGTATGAACTCCCAATTCTTTAAAAGGACTATCATCGCCCATCTCTTTCTCTCCTCTCCTAAATGACTTTGGCCACCTACTCTATACCGACATCAACTAACAGCCCCATGGTCCTCTGTGGCTCTTGGCTCATATCTCGACGAGTGAACCACCCATCGTCAGCCATATTCCTTCCGTCAGCATCTCTCTCCACCTCCCTGTTTGGTGCCGCCTAAAATCGACATCAAAAATTATTATAAAATTGATGTTATAAGAAAAAAAGTAATGTACATAAAATAATTATTTATTAGAAAATCTTAATAATAAAAAATATTGAAGAGTTAGTTATATTCGTAATTACACTAATTTTTATTTCGGTCCCTAAGAATTGAAGAGTGTATTATGAGGCCTTAAATTATATCTAATTCATAAGGGATTCACGAATTATGATCATTGTTCAAAGTAGTCTACCTATGTAATTACACTCAATTAGAATTACAAGGTTTAAAAATAATGATTTGATTCATGATGTTTATCGACTTGTTTAGGCTTAATGCACTTATTTCCCCCCTAAACTTTTCCAGTTTTCCTAACTTGCCCCCTAAAGTTCATTTTGACCACTTTTGCCCCCTAAAATTTTCACCGTTACCCATATTGCCCCCTACCGTTAAAAAAACTTGTCTTGACCAACCAGAACATACCACGTCACCTAATTAATTTTTTATTTTCTGGTTTATTATACAAAAAATGAAAAAAATATATATAAATATAATATTAATAAAAAATATTTAATAAACCCATGTTCCCCAACTACCCTTTCCCCTTCAACTTTCTCCTCTTAAATTTCTCAGCACCCAAATAGAACGTTGATGTACGCTGACTTCCCCAGCTTAAACCCTTCCATCTCTTTGCACAAACTCTCCCATTCCCCACTGGCGAACAGACCCACCAAGATTATCAAATTTAGGACATTTGCTTAATTTATCGTGTTTCCTTTGCTTGCAATTTTCATCATTGTTGACCCCTAGTGTGGGGAGTGATCCTTGGTTAGGGTTCAAACACAAGAAAAATAATATTAGGCTCAAATGGGGACAACAAATGGTTTTTTTTTTTCATTTTTCTTATTTGTGAAGGGAAATGAAGGAATGCCAAATGTCATTTCACACACAAATACCATCAAAGTGAAGCAGTCTTTAGTTGGTAGATGTTTTAGAGTTATCACTTCATTCAAGGACCCTAACAACAATGTCTGAGAGGAAAATTCACTCAATTTGTATATGGGATTTCCCCATTAATCCTGAACACACATTTTATCCCCTATCTTGAGATTAGACTCAAGAATCATTCATACAATCAATAATAGCGACTCTGTAAAGAAGATGTATGCTTGAAAAGAAATCGATGAAGAATGAAAAGAAGGGAACAAAAATGAGAAATGTTTGCCACTTGAAAAAATGCATCTTTAAACAAGTAAATTAACATAGAAGCCCTTACAAAAGATCCCGACTGCTAGCGGACAAAAGCAAAAGGTTTGGTTCTAAGCATGATCCCAACTGTCTGGAGAAAATTATGCATTATTCTAAGAAAGCATGAATTCCAACCAATCTTGCCTTCATCAACTTCGTGACGAAAATCTAAATGCGTTCGCCATCTTCTTCTCTCTCGAGTCTTCCTCTTCTGATGGCTGCCAATATAAACTCTCCATTCATGAATATGTCTGCAAAACCTTCGATCGCGTGATTTAACATATAGTCATAGAAAGGACCATTTAGAGTCTTCACAAACATTTGAGTAACCTCATTTTCTAGTAGTGGAGGTTGAACTTGGGCTGCCACATCTCCCCATCTTTGGGCATACTGGCAGAAGCTCTCATTGGGCTTTTGTTCCATATTCTGCAATACAATCCTGCTTGGGCCATATCTGTTACATACTCATACTGTTTTAGGAAAGCTTTCGACAAATCTCTCCAAGTGCGTATGTTGACCCTACTCAGTTGAGCATACCATTGGATAGCAGACCCATATAGACTGTCTTGGAAACAATGAATCAACAACTTCTAGTTTTCTAAATATGGAGACATTTTTCGACAGTACATGGTCAAGTGTGCCAACTGGCATGTATTTCCATTATACTTTTCAATGTCAGGGGCCTTGAACTTTGGAGGAGCCGCCATGTCAGATACTATACTCAAATATCTAGCATCCATGCCACCATAAATGCTTCCTTCTTGATAAGATTTAATCATTTCCAATAGTTTCTTGTAGCGGCCTTCCCATTTCTTCTCGATCTTTGCCTTGTCAGTTTCTTCATTGAGGTCAGGCACCTCGTGGCTACAAACCCTATTGATATTGTCTTTTAATTCAGTACGGGCAGAAGACTCTATAAAATGGGGGTGAGATCTTGACTTTAGGTGAAGCCACATCCTTTTGCATCCGTGAATGTATGAAAGCCATCTCCGAGAAAGTGTTGGTGTCTTCTCTCGCTTATGGGTCTTTGATCCCAAACATGGATGCGAATTGGATGACTGTTTTCCGGTGTGATATATCAATTTCTTTCTTCAGATCATCTTCCATTTTCTCAAGCTTATCATGGATGCTCTTCTGATTTACTTCCAGAGTTGTCAATCTTTCCTCAGTGTTCATGGCTCGAGTCGTGTTTGCTCAGGATTTTTCTACTTAAATGAAATTTCCCAAAAAATAATCTTTTCATTATACATGTGTGAATGCAATGATCAAAGACTATTTAATTCAAACAAGAATAAAAAACAAATGCATAGAAGCAAATGTATGTATGCAAAAGCATGGATGCAGGCGAAGGGTCATCAATTCTATTAAGGTGTTGCTCTTAGATGTAGCTTCCATTGAATGACAAAGGTCCTACGAATACGTTCCGGTCTGAGCACTCATTTCTTTGATCAACCTTTGAAGCCTTGGTCCTACCTTTCCTATCGGTCTAATGTGGGGAAAATAAATGTAACTTCTCAACGCCACATGCTTAGCTACATCTTCAATTTAGGATGTGATGCTCTTATCGAACTCAACTCGCTCCTGGGTCCTTTTGACGCTGCCCCTAAGTCGGGTAGACCAAAGATCATCCTATAATTCTGCTTGGTTGGACCGTCGAAGTGGTCCTATAGCACTTGCGACTTATGGTATTCTGCTTGGCGTTGATGTAAGTGTACTTCGATTTTCCTCCACGTAATCACTCGACAAATTCTCATTGTTTGCGCGATGTCTTCCTCCTTTAGGTACCTTCCATCCATGGAAAAAGCTTTTTCTGATCGAGCAACATGCTTTAGAATCGACCCCTTCCAAATATAAGATGTATGCAAAAAATAAATATGCCAAAAAAATAAAACACAACTCACACACCAAAGGATTAGTACTCTTTTTAATAAAAAAGAAATAAAACCTAAGAAATCAAAAACAATTCAATTGCATAAGAATTCTGGGTAGCCATTCCAACATTCCAGGACATGTCTCTACGGATTATTCCTGCGACTTTGACCAGACTCAACACCCTAGGCTTTCCGCATTGCTCTGTTGAGGTAGGCTCTAGATTCTCAAACTTGGTTTGGTTCTAAAAAGGCACCCGAGCTTTCCTTGTTGTCCCCTACTAAGGGTAGCAAGGCCCTCAACTCTCACCCATTACAGGCTCCGAACGAATCGAGTTCAACTCAGGAGGACTCACCACTGATGCCTTTTCGAAGAATCAATATCCTTACGAAGACAAAAGGGAATGAGTCCCGAAGGTACTTGCTAGGGTCATACGAAGAATCAATATTCTTACATGAGCAAAGCGTGTTCCCTCCACTTAAGTGAACGGGACAAAGCTCGGGTATAGAGTTTGGGATTAAGTCTTAAATGAGTAAAATAGAATTATATTTATTTAAACGGACAAATAAATTAAACCTATTGTGAACTTGAAAATTCCATATTTTTTTTAAAAAAAAAACTTTTTTTCAAAACCATTTAAAACCAAGTTGTGGCCTCACCCTCTTTTGTTTTTATTTTAAAAACAAAAACATGTCCTTAGTGGAGTCGCCAAGCTGTCGCAACCCTCTTTAGGGGCCTCGACTTTTTGGAAAACTTAAAAAAACGGAGTCGCTACCAATCATTTTGAAAAGTGTGATTGGATCACTTTGAAATGGGGTTATTTTAATAAAACGTTTTGTTTTAATAAAACGTTTTGTTTTAATAAAACAATAGTTTCGGTCTACGAAAACCAGAAAACAGGTTCAGGGGTCGGTTACGCATGGGAAAGAGTTAGCACCCCACGACGCCCAAAACTGGTACCTAATTGATTTTAAAATTGTTTTCAAAACTGGAATTTGCAAGTTCATGAAGGTTCGAATTTATGTCCGTTTAATGAATATCAAACTATTTTAACGACCTTATCGCTCGAGAGATGAACTTTAATCACCGCCAACATTTCTGGCGCTAACCCATCATTCCCGTTTGATAAGACACCGCACTAAATTAATTTTACTTTTCAAGCAACATGAAAATTCGATGTGTTGAACATTTTTTATTTATTCTAAGTTTGATTATTTTAAAATCCTAAAAAAAGTCTAAGTATTTTATTCCTAATAAAGGGTTTAAGTTTTCTTAAGTGTGTCTTATTTTTTGTGAAGTAAATTTTTCTACAAACACGTTTCTATCTAAGCTTTTAGAACCTAATCCTATGTTTAACCTATTTCTAAAGAACAAACAAGAAACTTAAAATTTTCTTTTGTGTTTTACTTTTTATTGTTCCTTAAAAAAACTTTTATTTCTTTTTTTTTTTACTTTTAAAACCAAGACCCTTCCTTTGACCCCTTTTACATTTTTAGTTTTTTGTTTATTCTTTTTATTTCTATTTCAAAAAAAGGAGTTTTTATTTAAAGACTTCAAAGATTGTTTTTATTCTTTTTTTTTCATTTTCAAAAGCTTTACCTAAAAGATAACATAAAAATTTAAAACCTTATTTTGAAAAGATTTTTCGTTATGGTTTTTTTCAAAACTTTTATTCTCTTAAAACTCTAAACTTCTACCTATAGTTATTAAAGCCCCTTTTTTAAAAATGTTATCTTTATTTTCTTTTTCTTTCTTTTTTGAAAACTTATTATTTATTTTTTCTAAATCACCTTTTTTTACTTTTTCTAAAAAATACTTCTTTAAATTACTTAACGAATTTTATTATTAAAACTATATTTCAAAAATCTCCTTTGTTTTTTCCTACTAATTAAGCCCTTTTTATTTTTTTCACCCATGGGTTATTATCCTCTAATTAAACCCTTTGATTTTAGTTTTTTTTTTTTATTTAAAACAACATTAATTCATTTTATATTCTACATTCTTAAAATAAACACTTTTAAGGTTCAATTATTTCATTTCTAAAGATCAAAACATCTAAAACAACATTTTTTAAACATGCAAGAATTTTAATGATTAAACTAAAAAATTAATCAAAGATTTAGAACAAAAATATTACCAGATCCGTGAAACAATTTTCCAACTTCAACAAACACAACCTAAAAACAAACAGAAACCAACACCTCACAAGAAAACAAGATTCAACCAAGAACAAATATAGAGTTTGCAAAAAGAAATTTTAAAATAAAATAGAAGAATTTTACCGGAAAAAAACGAAGAACTCGTAAGCGATCCTTCTCGAATTGCTTCCCAAACGCCTTCGGAAAATTGCCCCGAACTCGAACTTCACTCCAAAAATTCCAGAAAACTCAAATAATTTTTTAAAGGGTTTTTCGGATTTTTTAAGCTTTGTTTTTTGCTCTTCCAAGCGTGTGTTGAACTGTAACCCCCTCGTCCCGGTCTGGACGACTGACCAGTCCCAGTAGGTTACACGGGGAAAACCAAAGTGAAACCCGTTAAGGCTCCCCTTCGATTAGCAAACCTAGAAAATTTCTTTTAACATCATCTTGTCTAGATGCTTTAATAGATCCTATGTGAGATACGACAGCGGAAAGACAACGAAACGATGCAAAGCATACAAAACAAGCAATTTAAACAGCCCATTTTAGCCTTTACAACAGGCCATATCGATACGCTAGAAGACCGTATCGATACGCCTGGACTTGGTCAACTACCCAAAGTCAACCTAGGGAGACCGTATCGGTACACTGGTTGACCGTACCGATACGCCCTCAACGATCAACTTCTCACGGTCAGACAACAAAGACCGTACCGATACACCCAAGACCCGTACCGATATGCCAAAATCTCGTCAATTCTCAGATTTCTAGAGAGCTTTTGGTGTATCGATACACCCTCGTATATCGGTACGCTAAGCATAAAAAGAAGTCCAAAGTGTAGAACCGTATCGATACAGCCCTTAGGCGTACCGATACGCCCTGCACTGCAGATTGCATTTTGGTTGCAAGACACACCAAGACTTAACTCTAGATGCATTTGACGACTCGACTAGAAACACACCAACTCTCATGCATCACTTAGCAACCAAAACTAAACATAAAATACTACTTAACTAAACAAACATGACATCCAACACAAGATAAGCACTTAGGTAGGAAACTTGCATAAAGGCATACATAACTAAACCATTTCATTCAAAGGAAGTAAACACTTACATGAACATTGCATAACATAGATTTCATGCCTTCAACATAAGAACACAAGCATTCATGGAACATGGTCATAAGCCTTCACAACACAAGCATTTAGGCAACAACATAAACATGGTTTACAAATCCACATCAAAGGCATTAACATAAAAAACCAACACATATGAGTCTAACAACGCTCATACAAAACACGTAGCATCCACATTGCTAAACTACCACATTATTTACTAAACCATACTTTAGCAACTACTATAAGCTTGGATGCCCTTTCCTTGCTCCTTGCTAACTCCACGCTAATGATCTGCATTGTCGAAAACGAGAGCATAAGCTAGAAGCTTAGTGAGGGAGCTCTAAAACAAAACAACGACAATGCATGGTTCAAGCATATCGTCCTTAGGACAATTCACAAGCAGACATATGCACCAACATAGCAACATGGCTAACATCACAATAATGCATGAACATGGCATCTTACCACATGTCATGCTTAACAATATATAACAATTATCTTAACAACAACCACTCAAGTTCTAGTATATCTGCAACTATTAGTTTACTCAGATATGCGGATAACTTCCGTTGGGATTCTCACCCCCAACGTACTCAACAATAACATTACCTTTGGTGGGATTACACTCATCACCGGTCCTTGCATGGATGATATTACACTCATCATCACATGTCATACGGATGGGATTCCACTCATCATCACGTAATAATATATAATTTTCGGAGGAATATTACATCACCGTACTCCTCCTTGATGACTTTATGCCACCAAGGCCACGCGCGAATTTGACTCAACCGTGTGCACACTCATCCTAATGATCGATCATTTATACCCAGTAATTAACTAGTGTCAAACATACTATCAAGTCACACCGTGATAATCCACCATGCATTTCCACATATCAAACACCACATACATCAATGTATATAACAACATACATAATCAACACATGCTTTACAAGTCTACATCATGCATATTAAGCATAACTCATAAACCACGCAAGAGATTAAGCTACCAACTTAACCTCTACCTTGGATTGGCCTACCAAGCACAATCAAACTCCACAACCATACACTTGAACCAATTTAAAACCATTTTAAATGATTCCACTCACCACACTTCCTTAAGCAAACTGAGAAAAATTCGAATCAAGCCTCCACACCTTCTGGAATCGTGCCTGAAGCTTTTCCAACGGTTCCCCTTGATTCCAACCAATCAAAAACAACTCATTACTCAACCAAAATCATCACAAAACACTGTCACTACTCCAAACTACAACTACAAGCCAATTCCCTACAATTTCAAACCATAAACCAACCCAAGAATCCTCATTTTCGTACTCCCCAACAACCCAGTAGAAAACCAATGATTCCAACACTCAAAACACCATTAAACAACCCTATAACATTGCTATAACATCAGCCCCACTCTCCAACACTAATCTACCTCAAAAACCCATATTTTCACCCTTTTAAAATACTCATGAAAACCCATTTCAGGATTTTTGATAAAAACCCACCATTTTAAGTTATAATGTACCTTAGGGCAAGATTAGATCATATCTTAACTCTACAAATAAAAAACAAATCGATAAGCCATTAAATTTTCATCATTTTCTTCAAAACTTTGAAAACTTGAAAATCTCAGCAATGATGTTTTCCAAAAACTAAAACCATGAAGGTGTTCGGAATAGAGAGGAGAAGTAAAAAACGTGCTTACCTCATTGAAATCACTTGAAATGGTGAAGGAAATGAATGGAATATTGACAAAGGGGTTTGAGGAGGTTTTGACGTGAAATAGTACCAAGGAGGAAGATGAGCACTTTTGAAATAAAACCCCCTTTTCATCATATTTTACTTTTAATTTGAAAAGTACCTTTTTGCCCTCATTTAAAAATCACACTTTTTCCATTAGTGAAAATCAAGCCCAATTAAGTTTTTAAAACAAAGCTCATTTAATTAAAACGAGCCCAATGGCTCGAACCCGACTCACACACTCATCTCCCGACCACAAAACCTGGGTGTTACAACTCTCTCCCACTTAAGGAATTTCGTCCTCAAAATTAGCTGACTGAAAGAGATAAGGAAACTGTCCTTCTATATCCTCCTTTCTCTCCCATGTGGCCTCGTCCACCCCTCGACGTTGCCACCTCACTTTGACCAACTCAATCGATCTACCACACAACACTTTGCTGTCTGAAGCTAAGATCTCTACTGGTTACTCATCATACGTCAAATCTGGATTCAATTCAATCTCTTCTACATGCATAACATGCGACGGATCTGATCTATACTTATGAAGCATCGAAACATTGAACACATCGTGAATCTTCTCTAGCTCGGATGACAACCGAACTGATAAGCAACCGGACCGACTCACCTCACAATCTCATACGGCCCAATGTACCTTGGACTTAACTTCCCTTTTATGCCAAATCTCATAACTTTCTTCCACGGAGAGACTTTCAAGAACACTCTACCCCTCACGGAATACTCAAATTCCTTCCTCTTCAAGTCGGAATAGGACTTATGTCTATTTGAAGCTGCCTTCAAACGATCACAAATCAATTTCACCTTTTCGGTAGTCCCCTTAAGCAAATCCAGCATCGGTAACAACTTCTGACCTGCTTTGGCCCAACAAATCGGAGTTCTACATTTTCTACCATACAAGTCCTCATACGGAGCCATCTGAAAGCTCGACTAAAAACTGTTATTATAAGCAAACTCGACTAAAGGCAAGTGCTTCTCCCAAGTACCCTGAAAATCAATGATGCAACAACGTAACATATCCTCTAAAATCTCTATAACCATATCTGACTGACCATCTGACTGAGGATGACATGACGTGCTGGAATTCAATCGGGTACCCAAAGCTGTATGCAAACACTCCCAAAATTGGGCTGTAAATCTCGGACCTCTATCAGACACAATCGACTTCGGCACACCATGCAATCTCACAATCTTACCGATGTACAAATCGACCAATCTATCTAATGAGTAAGTCGTATTAACAGCTAAGAAGTGAGCACATTTCGTGAAACGGTCAACCATAACCCAAACTGAGTTCTTCTTCGTAGGAGTCAAAGGCTAACTCGAAACAAAATCCTTGGTGATATTTTCCCACTTCCATTATGGAATTCTCAATGGTTGCAACAACCCTGAAGGAACCTGATGTTCTGCCTTCACTCTCTAACATATCATACACTTACTCACTAAATCGGCTACGTCTCTCTTCAAGCCAACCCAAAAGTACTCATTCTTCAAGTCACAGTACATCTTCGTACTACCGGGATGCATAGAAAACGGGCTACTGTGTGATTCGGTCAAGATCGTACGTCTCAAATAACTCTCATCCGGCACAACTACTCTATCTCTAAAACATAAGACCCCATCAACACTGAAATTGTAGTCTGATGGTCTACCCTCGGCTATGTCTTGCACGTGAGGTGCCAAAGATCTATCTAAGAACTGTTTCTCTCTAATCATCTGGCCTAAAGTATGTCTAACCTAAAGCTCGGCCACCAAACCACCATCTCCGAACAAGCTCAAACTAGAAAACATAACTCTCAACTCAATAGCTACTTTCCTACTCAAGGCATCTGCCACAACATTGGCCTTACCCGGATGGTATTCAATCGTAAGATCATAGTCCTTCAACAACTCTAGCCACCTACACTGTCTAAGGTTCAACTCTCGTTGTGTCATGATATACTTCAAGCTCTTGTGGTCCGCGTACACTGTGCATTTCTCACCATACAATTAATGTCTCTAGATCTTCAAGGTAAACACGACTGCGGCTAGCTCTATGTCGTGTGTCGGATAGTTACGCTCATGAGTCTTCAACTGTCTTGAGGAATAAGCCACCACTCTTCTGTCTTGCATGAGAGTACAACCTAACCCTACATAAGAAGCATCACTGTAAATCACATAGTCCTTCCCCGACTCTGGATGAATCAAAATCGGTGCATTGGTCAAAGCTTATTACAATTTCTCAAAGGCTTGCTGTCTCGCATCTGACCACTCAAACTGAACGTTCTTCTGAAGCAACTTCGTCAAAGGAGCGGCTATCTTCGAGAAACCTTCCACAAACCTCCTATATTATCCCGCTAAGCCTAGGAAACAACGAATCTCTATCACGGACTTCGGTTGCTTCCACTCAACGATGGCCTCTATCTTCCTCGGATCAACTCTAATCCCCTCGGCTGACACTACATGTCCTAGGAAGACTACTTCTCGGATCCAAAACTCGCATTTACTCAACTTTACATACAACTGGTTGTCTAACAAAGTCTGCAAAACTAACCTCAAGTGTCGGTCATGATCTTCCTCGGTACACGAATACACCAAAATGTCATCTATGAAGACTACCACGAACTGGTCTAAGTACTGATGGAAAATCCTATTCATCATGTCCATGAAAGCAACCGGTGCATTTGTCAACCCAAACGACATAACTAAGAACTCATAGTGACCATATCTAGTCCTAAAAGTGGTCTTCGGTACATCAACCTCTTTTACCTTCAACTGGTAATAACCAGATCTCAAGTCAATCTTCGAAAAGACTGATGCCCCTCTCAACTGGTCAAACAAATCATATATATGTGGCAAAGGATACTTGTTCTTCACTGTCAACTGATTCAACTGTCTGTAATCAATGCACATTCTCATACTTCCGTCTTTCTTCTTCATAAACAAAACTGGAGCGCCCTAAGGCGAAGAACTCAAATGTATAAAGCCTCTATCTGATAACTCTTGCAACCGAGTCTTCAACTCTTTCAATTCTTTCGGTGCCATACAGCACGGAGCAATCAAAACAGGAGCTGAATCCGAATAGGTCTCTATCGGAAACTCTACCTCTCTATCAGGCGGTAAACTCGACAATTCTTCCGGAAACATACTCGGAAAATTGCACACTGTTCTGATATCTTGAGGTCTAACTTCATTCATGTTCAGATTCATCACGCATGCCAAGTACGCCTCACATCCCAACTCAACTAACCTCTGAGCCTCTAAAGCTGAAACAACATTCGATAAGAACTTCACGTTCTCACATATTACCACAATCTCATAATCATCCGCAAGCTTCAAGAAAACCCTCTTAGTCTCAAAATCTATCATAGCTCTATGTTCTGTACGCCAGTCCATACCCAGAATTACATCAAAGCCATAAAGCGATAACTCCATCATATCTACTAGAAACACATTCCCCTGAACCATCAACGGACACCTTCTGTACATTTTCCTAACCACTACTGTATCCCCGAAGGAACTAGTAACACTAACACCTACCTCTAGTACATCACAAGGTAAATTCAACATCTTTGCATGCTCACTCAAAATATAAGAATGCGTAGACCCGGAGTCAATCAAAGAAAGCAAACTCAGAGATTGTATCGAGAAGTTACCTGCAATCACATCCGTGTCGTTCTGCCCCTCACGCTGAGCGTAAACCCTAGCCTAACATTCGCTCTCCGGTTGAACTGCAACTACATGCGCTATGTTCCTTTGGCCATCATTTCTCGGTTGGAAGTTACCTCGACCGCGCCCACGGCCTCTCTGATAATAAACAGCTCTACCAGGAGCCGGAACCTGAACTGGTGCATACCCAACATGATGTGGACAATCACGCCTAATGTGATCTCTAGCTCCATAGTTGCAACACGAGTGATAGTTCTCCCAACACTCACCAGTGTGATTCCTCCCACACTGAGCACACTCGGGCAAACGCCCACCAGCTCTCTGGCCCTGATAGCCCCTATCGTGGTTACCACCACCACGTCTATGGTCATAGTGATGCCTATTGTCTCGATGCCTCTTGGCATCACCTCTAACAAAGTCGCCATACCTCTTTCCGGAACTAGAACCACCAGAACGTTTGGTCAAACCCAAACTGTGCTCTATGTCCTTGGCCCTAGCGACCAAGACATCAAAATCTGTGTAGTCAGTAGCCAAGGCATACCTCTTTATCTCTTCACTCAACCCGTAACGGAAGCGGTCACAACGTTCCCTCTCAGTAGGAACTAGCTCAGATGCATACTGACTCAACCTGACGAACCGTATCTCATACTCGGTCACTATCAAGTTACCCCTGAAGCAATGCCATAAATTCTCTCTTCTTCTCATCGAGATAACGGGGACCCAAATACTTCTTGCGGAAAGCTGACTCAAAGAACTCACAAGTTATCTCGGCCTCTGGCATGCCCGTAGTAATGGTGACCCACCAAGTGTAGGCATCACCCTGAAGCAACGAAACAACACACCCAAGCCTACGTGCCCCCAGTACAACCCATCTGTGACAGAATACGGACAATCTTGTCAAACCAAGTCTCGGATCTCTCGGGTGCCAACCCTCGGAACTCTTCGGCTCCCAAAATGCGAAGCCTCTCTAGTGGCAAACCGGTGCCCTCACCATGAGGTTGTGCCACTGCCTGACCCCCAGCCACTGCTGCCTGAAAAGCTCCGGCTACCGCCTGAACTAGAGGAGCTAAATCTATTCTGGCCGGTCCTTAGCCAACCTGAGGTCCTACACCCTCGGCTCTCGCCTCACCTCCCTTTTGACGAGGAGGAGAAGGAGGAGGTGGAGGAGCCTGTGCCTCAACATCTGGCTCAACTCTCGGAGCTGCTGCTCGTGGTTCCGGGTGAACCATCCTAGGCCTCTCTCTAGGTCTCATCTCACTGCTAGCAAGATAACAACTACAACAAACAAACACATAAAGATTAAGTTAGCAAAGGAAAGGGTCCAACGTGCTCAAGTATATTCCTTTACAAAATCTTTTCAAATAAGTAATAGTAGCAATGGGAACTCGACACTACGCCTCAACACCACCTTCATGCTAACACATGCTTTCAAACACCGTACTAGCAAGCAAACATCAAGCATGAATGGCAAAACATTCACCGAGGCATAGAAACAACATAACACTTCAAACGTACCTCACTTACCTACCCAAGGTCTCGGAAACCTAAGGCTCTGATACCAACAAATGTAACCCTCTCGTCCCGGTCTGGACGACTAACCAGTCCGAGCAGGTTACACAGGGAAAACCTAAGTGAAACCCGTTAAGGCTCCCTTTTGATTAGCAACCCTAGAAAATTTCTTTTAACATTATATTGTCTAGATGGTTTAATAGATCCTATGTGAGATACGACAGTGAAAAGACAACAAAACGATGCAAAGCATACAAAACAAGCAATTTAAACAACCCATTTTAGCCTTTACAACAAGTTGTATCGATACGCTAGAAGACCATATCGATACGCCTTGACTTGGTCAACTACCCAAAGTCAACCTAGGGAGACCGTATCGGTACACTGGTTATCCGTACCAATACGCCCTCAACGGTCTACTTCTCACGGTCAAACAAAAAAGATCGTACCGATACACCCAAGACACGTACCGATACGGCAAAATCTCGTCAATTTCTCAGATTTCCAGAGAGCTTTTGGCATATCGATACACCCTCGTGTATCGGTACGCTAAGCCTAAAATGAAGTCCAAAGTGTAGGACCGTATCGATACAGCTTTTAGGCGTACCGATACGCCCTGCACTGCAGATTGCATTTTGGCTGCAAGACACACCAAGACTCAACTCTAGATGCATTTGATGACTCGACTAGCAACACACCAACTCTCATACATCACTTAGCAACCAAAACTAAACATACGATACTACTTAACCAAACAAACATGGCATCCAACACAAGATAAGCACTTAGGTAGGAAACTTGCATAAAGGCATAAATAACTAAACCATTTCATTCAAAGGAAGTAAACACTTACATAAACATTGCATAACATAGATTTCATGCCTTCAACATAAGAACATAAGTATTCATGGAACATGGTCATAAGCCTTCACAACACAAGCATTTAGGCAACAACATAAACATGGTTCCCAAATGTAGAGTTTGCAAAAAGAAATTTTTAAAGAAAATAGAAGAATTTTATCGGGAAAAAAACGAAGAACTCGTAAGCGATCCTTCTCGAATTGCTTCTCAAATGCCTTCAGAAAATTGCCCCGAACTCGAACTTCACTCCAAAAATTCCAGCAAACTCAAATAATTTTTTAAAGGATTTTTCAGATTTTTTAAGCTTTGTTTTTTGCTCTTCCAAGAGTGTGTTGAACTGTAACCCCTTCGTCCTGGTCTGGACGACTGACCAGTCCGAGTAGGTTACACGGGGAAAACCGAAGTGAAACCCATTAAGGCTCCCATTCGATTAGCAAACCTAGAAAATTTATTTTAACATTATCTTGTCTAGATGCTTTAATAGATCCTATGTGAGATACGACAACGGAAAGACAACGAAACGATGCAAAGCATACAAAACAAGCAATTTAAACAGCCCATTTTAGCCTTTACAACATGCCATATCGATACGCTAGAAGACCGTATCGATACGCCTGGACTTGGTCAACTACCCAAAGTTAACCTAGGGAGACCGTATCGGTACACTGGTTGACCGTACCGATACGCCCTCAACGATTAACTTCTCACGGTCAGACAACAAAGACCGTACCGATACACCCAAGACCCGTACTGATACGCCAAAATCTCGTCAATTTCTCAGATTTCCAGAGAGCTTTTGGCGTATCGATACACCCTCGTGTATCGGTACGCTAATCATAAAAATAAGTCCAAAGTGTAGGACCGTATCGATACAGCCCTTAGGCGTATCGATACGCCCTGCACTGCAGATTGCATTTTGGCTGCAAGACACACCAAGACTTAACTCTAGATGCATTTGACGACTCGATTAGAAACACACCAACTCTCATGCATCACTTAGCAACCAAAACTAAACATACAATACTACTGAACTAAACAAACATGACATCCAACACAAGATAAGCACTTAGGTAGGAAACTTGCATAAAGGCATACATAACTAAACCATTTCATTCAAAGGAAGTAAACACTTACATGAACATTGCATAACATAGATTTCATGCCTTCAACATAAGAACACAAGCATTCATGGAACATGATCATAAGCCTTCACAACACAAGCATTTAGGCAACAATATAAACATGGTTTACAAATCCACATCAAAGGCATTAACATAAAAAACCAACACATATGAGTCTAACAACGCTCATACAAAACACGTAGCATCCCCATTGCTAAACTACCACATTATTTACTAAACCATACTTGAGCAACTACTATAAGCTTGGATGCCCTTTCCTTGCTCCTTGCTAACTCCACGCTAATGATCTGCATTGTCGAAAACGAGAGCATAAGCTAGAAGCTTAGTGAGGGAGCTCTAAAACAAAACAACGACAATGCAGGGTTCAAGCATATCGTCCTTAAGACAATTCAAAAGAAGACATATGCACCAACATAGCAACATGGCTAACATCACAATAATGCATGAACATGTCATCTTACCTCATGTCATGCTTAACAAGATATAACAATTATCTTAACAACAACCACACATGTTCTAGTATATTGGCAACTATTAGTTTACTCGGATATGAGGATAACATCCGTTGGGATTCTCACCCCTAACGTACTCAACAATAACATTACCTTCGGTGGGATTGCACTCATCACCGGTCCTTGCATGGATGGGATTACACTCATCATCACATACCCTACGGATGGGATTCCACTCATCATCACGTAATAATATATAATTTTCGGTGGAATATTACATCTCCGTACTCCTCCTTGATGACTTTATGCCACCAAGGCCACGCGCGAATTTGACTCAACCGTGTGCACACTCATCCTAATGATCGATCATATATACCTAGTAATTAACTAGTGCCAATCATACTATCAAGTCACACCATGATAATCCATCATGCATTTCCACATATCAAACACCACATACATCAATGTACATAACAACATACACAATCAACACATGCTTTACAAGTCTACATCATGCATATTAAGCATAACTCATAAAACACGCAAGAGATTAAGCTACCAACTTAACCTCTACCTTGGATTGGCCTACCAAGCACAATCCAACTCCATAACCATACACTTGAACCAATTTCAAACCATTTTAAATGATTCCACTCACCACACTTTCTTAAGCAAACTGAGAAAAAGCCGAATCAAGCCTCCACACCTTTCAGAATCATGCCCGAAGCTTCTCCAACGGTTCCCCTTGATTCTAACCAATCAAAAACAACTCATTACTCAACCAAATCATCACAAAACATTGTCACTACTCCAAACTACAACCACAAGCCAATTCCCTACAATTTCAAACCATAAATCAACCCAAGAATCCTTATTTTCGCACTCCCCAACAACACAGCCGAAAACCAATGATTCCAACACTAAAAACACCATTAAACACCTTCAAACAACCCTCTAACATTGCTATAACATCAGCCCCACTCTCCAACACTAATCTTTCTCAAAATCCTATATTTTCACCCTTTTAAAATACCCATGAAAACCCATTTCGGAATTTTTGATAAAAAAACCCACCATTTTAAGTTATAATGTACCTTAGGGCAAGATTAAATCATATCTTAACTCTACAAATCAAAAACAAATCGATAAGCCATTAAAGTTTCATCATTTTCTTCAAAACTTTGAAATCTTGAAAATATCAACAATGGTGTTTTCCAAAAACTAAAACCATGAAGGTGTTCGGAATAGAGAGGAGAAGTCAAAAATGTGCTTACCTCGTTGAAATCACTTGAAATGATGAAGGAAATGAATGGAATAGTGACAAAGGAGTTTGGCAAGGTTTTGACGTGAAAGAGGACCAAGGAGGAAGATGAGCACTTTTGAAATAAAACCCACTTTTCATCATCTTTTACTTTTAATTTAAAAAGTACCTTTTTGCCCTCATTTAAAAATCACGCTTTTGCCATTAGTGAAAATCAAGCCCACTTGAATTTTTAAAGCAAAGCCCATTTAATTGAAACGAGCCCAACGACTCAAACCCGACTCATATATTCAACTCCCGACCCCAAAACCCGGGTGTTACATGAACAATGGGGTTTAAGGAGTTTTTATACTTGAATTTCATATTGCAAATAAAGCCAAATCAAGATTTAATCTCCAAATTGGAGCCTAAATCAGACACGAAGCATGATCCTCAGTAAACCCCCCCCCCCAAGAAATCATCCGATTTGATTCAAAATCATAGTCAGATTTCTCCATTGATTCGAGCCCTAATTTAAACCCCTCTTCACTATTTTTTGCAGATTCTGGTCAGCTATGGTGGACGGTGGCGAGCGGCGTTGGTGTCGTTGGGTCGGCGACGACGAGATGTGTTAACCGACACCAACGACGACGGCAGCCGTGGCCGTTGGACGACGAACGGCTGTGGGCAGTGGCGCGATGCTGGGGTTTTGGGGGAACCAGCACGCGCGTGACGCGCGCTGGCTCCTTTTTTGCTGTTGTTTTTTTTTTCATTTATTATTTTTTTGCTGTCATTTTTATTTCCCTTTTTCTACATTTATTATTATTATTTTATTATTTTTTTACTCAAATGAGTTTTTTAAAGGTGGGCTTTTGCATTTCAAGGTGTGCTTATTATTTGTTTTTTTTTAAATAGGTTTTAAAAAATGGGCCTTTTGGGATGAGCTTTTTTGGGTTCTTTTATTTTAGAAGGGGTCTTTATTATTTTAAGAAAAATGTTTTTTTTAATTATTTGATAATGGTGGGTGAAAATCTAGTGACAACAACTGCTAAAATTCATCAATTTTCTCGATGCGGACCACTTGTAGCACTCTCGATGCAATCTAGAACCCTCAAATCAAGGCGTCGATGCGTCGCGTTACCTCCAAGAGATCCCGCTTAAGTCCATATGCCACGTCCCTACAAAATCCGGCACAATGGTGCCCTCCGAATTCCTAAACATTTTATTTTATTATGTTTCTTTTAATTATTGAATATTTATTTTTATTAAACTGCTAAACGTTTAATTTTTTTTATACAATTCGAAAAAATTCTATTTTAAAAATTGTATAAAACCTTAAATCATTGAGCCTACGCGATGAGGTAATCCTCTTCTTTTTTTTAAATATTTATGGTTATATGTAGGATTAAAGTAGGATTTAATGTTGAGGAGCAAACGTATAAAATTCTACGGGAGGACTTATAAAATTTTAGGGGATTAAAATATATTTTTAATAAAAAATATATCATTTTTTTATAATTTATAAATCATATACAAAATTTAAATTTCTAAAGAAAATGACTACTCCCACTCCCACGGCCCTGCCCATCCTGGATTCGCAATTTCATGTGGAAAAATAAGTTATCATAGGTTGGCTGGTAAAGATTTTGTCGCATTGCATGTAATAAATGTTTTCACTGTATTATTTAATTCTTCAAATAGAAAGGCAATCATAATTACTATTTGATTCTGATTGTCTTTTTTTTGGTAAAATTTAAAAATGGTCACTGATTTTTTTTTTAAAAATCAAATCGATAACTAAACTTTTAAATATTAAAAAATAACAATTAAATTTATGTTTTGTAACAAAATGGTAATTCGATCGTTAAAAGCCGTTAATGGGTAATGTTTGTAATTATAAAAAATGGTTAATTACACATTTAGTGCTCTATATTTATAGATTAAATCAATTTAGTCCTAATTAAAATAGGGTAAACTACACCAAATACCACTCACCTATGGCCCCTAACTCGAAAATGCCACCGAACATTAAAAAAGTTTAAAACTAACACTGAATTTTATTATGTGAATTGAAAATATCACTGCGCCGTTAACTCTTAACATTCCGTTAAGCCAAAACGGCATCATTTTTTTGTGGTTATTTTGAAGTCTAATTCAGCCAAAACGACATCATTTTGCTGGAGGAAAACATATTACAACCATGCGCTTAGGGGTTTTGAACCCAGGACCTTTAGAAAAAAAGCTAAGTCTTAACCACTGAACCAACATAATATTAAATAATATTTTACCACAAATATTATATATATTTCAAACTACTTGAGATTAATTCAAATTATTTTATGAAATAAATAATAATATAAATAATATTAATATATTAATATTATAAAATATATTATTTTGTATAAAAATATATAAAATCAAAGTGTATTATTTTTATTTTTTATATAATATAAATATATTATTTTAAAAACCCCCAAAATATTCATAAAAAATAATATATTTTTATTATAAATATTATATAAAAACTCTATACCCTAAATCCTAAACCTTAAACTACAAAGTTGTAACACCCGTGTTTGGGGTCGGGTGAAATTAAAATATTATGTTGGGCCTCGTATTTTCAAAACAAGTAAATTTATGTTGGGCTTGTGTAGAATTAAACCCAATGGCCATGGATTTTACACTATTGTAATAATCCATGTTCATTAAGGGTATGAAGGTCTTTGGCTTTTAAAAACAAAACAAAATAATAAAAGTGCCTTTTCATCATCTTCTTCCCCCCTTCTCTTTCCAATTTTCACGACAAGTTCTTTCTCCTCCTCAAGGTTACTATTTCATCACCATACTCTCTCATCTTTGAAGGTTTTTGAAAGGTAAATATGTTTTTGACTTGTCCTCACTTTCCTCTACATGTTTGTACCTTTAGATTTCATTAAAACCCATTGTTTTGAGTTTTGAGTTTTTCAAGTTTAAAGTTAAAAATCTAAACTTTAATGTCCATTGTTAAAGCTTTTGATTCCTTATCATTATTTATGTTATTAGCAACACAAATGGTCCAACATATGTGATTTTTACTTGGTTTTATATTGATTCACGGATTTGGGGTTTTAGTGAGGTTTTAGGGAGTTCAAAGGTTGGTTTTTGAGGCTGTTTTGTGTTAGAAATCGTTGGCTGATGGTTAGGGGTTGTTTTGGAAGCTTTTAGGTGTGTTAAAAGTGTTGGAATCAATGGTTTTTGGCTGTGCTATAGGGCTGCTCGAAAATGGTGTTTTGAGAGTGTTTTGGGTTGAGTATTAGCTTGAATTTGTGTTCCGAGTTTGCTACAGTGATTTGTGAACTGAAACGTGGTTGTTTTGATTGTGTTAGATTGTTTAGAATCAAGGAATTGTGTTGGTGAAGCCCCGAGAACGAATTAAGATAGCTTGGTGGATTGATCGGCTAGAGTTGTTGAGCTTGAAGTAGTCAGTGAGTGGTTAATGATTTCAACTTGGTTTAAATGGGTTCCAAACATTTTGGTTCGAGCATGTAGACCTAGGATGAACTTGGTAAACCCACCTAGAGTTGGGATTAGATTGGTAGTCTAATCTCAAGCTCTAGCTAGAGACCTATGGTTGAACTTGAGCATTGTGTGGTTATGCCTCTTGATATATATTTATATGATTTATGTTGTTATGTATATTGTGATATACATGTGTGTTGAGGCATGATGTTGTTGATGCATTGTGATATGCATGTGGTTGTGGAATGTGGTTGTGCATGATGTTAAATCATGGTGAGTACATGCTAAGCACGAAAATTGGTAAGAAAGTTGTGAGGTTGATCTATGAAATGTGTTAGTATTAGCACTAGTATGCTTGGGTACAAATGATCGATCATTAGGATGTTAGTGTGCACAAGAGAGTCGAAATGCACGTGTGGTCTTGGTGATGGTAGTCATCAAGATGGAGTACAAGTACGCCTGGAAATCTTCTTTTATATTATAGTCGGTGATGAGTGGAATCCCATCGACGGGGCATGAGGATGAGTGGAATCCTCTCCGCGAGAAACGGTGATGAGTGTAATCCCACCGTAAGGTAGTGGTTGTGTTGTTGGATGTGAGTTCCAACTGTTGTTATCCGCGTATTCGGGTCATAGCTAGGTGCCAATACGTACTACCAAATGTGTTTCCGTATGGTTGTGTTTATGGACATGTTGAGCATGGCATGATTTTTGGCATTATGTTCATGCATCATATATATTTGACTCTTGTGGCTTCGAAGGTAAGAAAACATGCATTTATTCCTTGGTTTGTTGTTCGTGCTTGGACCCTGCATTGTCGAGGTTTGTTTTATGAGCTTACCCTCACTAAGCTTTATGCTTACGCTCTCTTTTGTTCGATAATGCAGATCTGTAGTTTGTGGGTTGCTTGTGCAAGGAGAGGGCCTCTAAGTGTGCTAGTTGTGCTATCTTAGCTTTCAAGTATGAATTTTTAAGTTATGGATGTAATGGATGAGCAATGTGATTTATGTTGTTGTTTTGTGTAGGAGCTTGTTTAGACCCCTTGATATGTTGATGTTATGGTGTGGCTTGTTGATGTCATGTTTTGGATTGTAAACCATTTTTATGTTGCATGTATTGAATGCTCATTTGTTTTGTTTCTAAGGCATGAAACCTTAAAATGCAATATATGTCTCTTTTATGTTGAATGCTTGACCCTTATGAAATGATGCCATTATTATGCATCTTTGTGTGTTTTGAGCATGTATGTAATAGGGTGTATGCCTCTAGAGTGTGTGTGCATGTTGTGTTTGCTTCTTGAAGTCGTTGGGGGCGTTTGGGATCATTTAGAGATGATTAAAGCTAGTTTTGGAAACTCACAGGCTGCATGTGTTTCAGAACGGTTCAGGCTGTTTCGGAACGGGTGTGGTTCCAGGGACAACCGTATCAGAACGCCTTCCGGTATGGTTTGGCTACTGTGAGCCCCTGTTCTGATACGAGTCTCGAAATGCTTTGGCTACTGTGAGTGCCTGTTCTGGAACGTGTTTCAGAACGACTAGGCGAAATGGACCCCTTCTACGAAACGAGGTGGATGCATTTCGGTACGGGTGGTTGGCTTTTTGAACTGGGGCCCGTGTTCCGAAACGGGGTGGATGCGTTTCGAAACACATGCATAAAATATGGGTTTTGGACATCTCTAAGGGTTCTGAAGGGTTGGGCGTAGGCCCTGTTTGTTGTTAGTCTTCTTGTGAGTCTTGCTTTCTGCTGTCGCTTCACACATAGGTTTAATTAAATCCATCTAGACAAAATAATAAATGAAAAAGTTTTCTCAGGTTGTTAACCGAAGTGGAGCCTTAACGGGTTTCACCTTGGTTATCCCCGTGTGACCCGCTCGGACCGGTCAGTCTCCCAGACCGGGACGAGGGGGTTACACTTATTGGTATCAGAGCCCGAGGTTTCCGAGACCTCGAGCAGGTAAGTGAGGTAAGTTAAATTCTTGTATTGCAATTGCTCGGTGTTTGCTTGATTGATTGTGTATGTATGTTGTTTGAAGCATGTTGAGTAGAGTCCCACTGCTTCTATTACATCGGAAAAAGGATTTTTAAGTGAGGGAAACATACTTGAGCCACTTGGACCCTTGCCTTTGCTAACCCTATTTTTGTATGTTGTTGTTGTTGTAGTTGTTATCTGTGAGCAATTATGTCGAGGCCTAGAGTTAGACCGAGGTTGGTTCGCCAGGAACCCCGTGTTGCGACTCCTATTAATGAGCCAATGGTTGGAGTAGAGGCTCCTGTGGAAGAGCCTGCTGTTGGAGTCGGAGCTCCTCCACCACCACCTCCTCATCCTGGTGTGGAATGCGAGGCTGGAGTAGAGGGAGCGGGACCTGAGGTTGGCCAGGGAGGCTAAGGTCCTGCAGGTATAGATAAGGCTCCGCTAGTGCAAGCTATAGCGGGAGCGTTTCAGGCTGCAGTTGCCAGAGCTCAGAGTTGTGGCTAGAGAAGACAGTCCGTATTTTGGCTCAGATGGGATGTGTTGGGGCTCATAAGTTGGACTGTGTGGTTTCGTTACTTAAGGGTGATTGATAAGTATTTATTTTGGTTATGCTTTTAGTCCTTATTTTGATTGAATATAAGTTTGAAGGACTTAAGTGGGTTGTTTTTATGTTGTTTTCATGCAGGTTACGTAATGCTGGAAATAAGCTGGAATGTTGCAGAAAAATACTGCAGTCGTGGGCAGATTCATGGGCATGAACCAGGGCATGAATGCTGACTGGGCGCTACGTCACCACCTTCTAGAAGCTGACGTCAGCAACGCAAATAGCTTATCAAGCCACTTATCAGATAACTTATCACCAGATTTTTAAAATTTTAAACTTTGGATAATTATTTTGTTTAATTTTAATTATCATTTTAGGTTTTACCTAGGTTATTTTGAAACACTATAAATACCCCTCTTTGGGGTAAGTATTGTCATCATTCAATTAGCAATTAAACATCATTTCTTCTTCTCTTGGAAATTCTTCTCTTTTTAGTTTTTCTTAAAGTTCTTTTCTTTTAATTATTTCCTAAATGTCGAGCATGGTTAATTTGATAACCATGCTCGCTAGATCTTTTTAAGCCGAAAGATTTAGCAATGACGCGTTCTCAAGGCGAGGTTTGAAACTATGCTTCAAACATTTCGAAAACTTCTCTCAATTTCTTCAAACTATTTTCTAAATCAAAATGATCTATCAAGTGGGAGGGAGGATCGATTATTGAAACAAATCCGACTTCCAAGGAACACACTTAGTAAATAGATTACTAAGTAAAATTGAGATTGAATCGTTTTTTTAATAGAAATGACTTTTCGAGTTGGATACGAGCTTAAGCAATTTGTTTTCTCAAACATTGAGTTGGATTAGACAAATTATAAAAACTGAAACCAAAAATTGATTTTGGAAATTCAATTTACAAACAAAACTCAAGGATTGACCTTGAAGTAATTTTTCCAACAAGTTTTTCAAAATAAAAATCTTTACCAAGGAACCAAGTAGAACAAGTCAACGTGGAAGCCCGAGGCTGATAATCTCATATTTGCTTTAAACTATTTAAAAAGCTTTCTTTTACTTTCTTAAACAATTACATTTCATTACAACAACCCCCCCCCACACCTAAATCACCTCAACATAGCTTCATCGATAACTCTTGGTTCAGAAACTACAAAGCGCAACAAGGAAAGTTCTATGTCCCTGTGGGTTCGACTCCTACTTCTCTATCTACACTTAATTTAATTCCTTTATTTATTTTATTATTCGGAAGAAAGAAATTATTCTTGACATGTTACGACGCGTGTCAAAATTGGCGCTGTTGCCGGGGACTTCGACAACTTTTACTGTTTGTTTTTTATTGTTTATGACCAGGAGAAATCCGGAAGAACAGGTTAAATACATCCCAAAAATCAAAGCCAAATGGGAAACAACGAACATACGATCCATCAGCTGATCAGGGCAACAGAGGACAATCATCCCTTGTGCATAACCTTTCTGAATGATGAAAAGCCGTTCCAACTAAAAACGAGTTTGATTCATCTACTACCAACCTTCCACGGTTTGCCCAATGAAAACCCACACAAACATTTGAAGGAATTTCACATGGTTTATCTAAGCACAAAGCCATAGAGAGTATCTGATGACCAAATCAAACTTAGGGCTTTTCCATTTTCTTTAGCAGATATATCAAATGATTGGTTATTTGATTTACCCCCTAATTATGTTACAACCTGGACTGACATGGCTAAACTTTTTCTTGATAGGTTCTTCCCTGCAGCTAAAGCAAGCGAGATTAGGCGTAATATCTTGAACATTCAACAAAAAGAAGCTGAATCTTTATATGAATACTGGGAGAGATTTAAAAAGTTGTGTGCAAATTGCCCACAACATGGATTGCCGGAACAAACCCTCCTTCAGTATTTTTATGAAGGATTGACGCCTATGGATATGAAAGTAGTGGATGCGGCAAGTGGCGAAGCTCTAGTCAATATGACCCCAATAGTGGCTAAAACACAGATATCAACCATGGCTGCCAACTCACAAAGGTTTAATCAATCTAGCGAACCATCTCGAAGTGTTCGCGAGGTAAGCACAATTTCTTTAGAAAATAAGGTTGATAAATTAGCTGAAATAGTGCAAACTCTTCTTGCAGGAAAAAAGGGAACGACTAGACTTTGTGGGATCTGTACTAGCCCATAACATCCGACAGACTGTTGTTTGATGATTCAGGAAGATGATGTCGCCCAAGCCAATGTCATGGGAAATGCATACAATCCAAGGTGGAGAAACCAGCCAAACTTTGGATACGCAAACAACCAAAGACAAAATCAACCCTACCCACAACAAAAGACATCTCTAGAAACCTTAGTTGAGCGTTTAGCGATGTCCCAAGAGAAATTCCAAATTCGTACCGAGGCCCACTTACAAGAGATAGACAAACAAATAAGCCAGCTAGAAAGCCGTCTTGATTCCAAAGGTAAACTTCCTTCACAAATCGAGACAAACCCTAGGGAAAATATAAGCGCCATCACACTATGTAGTGGGACAGTTATAGCTCCAAAAGAACCATAAAAAACAACAATCCCACTCCTTCCATGGAAGAAGGTAACGAAAAACAAAATAACCCTCTACCATCATCTCCTCCTTCTTCTCCACCTCTTGAAGTCGCAGCTCCTTTCCCATCACGATTAATAAAATGTGACAAAAAGGCTGAAGAGAGAGAAATTATTGAAGTATTTAAAAAGGTCCAAGTGAACATTCCCCTCTTGGAAGTCATTCGCCAAGTGCCAAGGTACGCTCGTCTTCTTAAAGAGCTTTGTACAACCAAGCGAAAACTTACCGGGCACAAAAAGGTAAATTTGGGAGAGCACGTTTATGCAATTTTCCAACGTAAGTTACCCCCAAAATGAAAGACCAAGGTATGTTTTCTATACCCTCCCAAATTGGTAACGTATCTATTAAACGTGCTATGTGCGATCTTGGGGCTTCAATTAATGTAATGCCGCTTTCTGTTTTTAAAATGATAACTAATGATCCTTTGAAGGAAACCAGGATTACGATACAGTTGGCGGATCGATCAGTCATCTATCCAGAAGGAGTGTTGGAAAATGTTTTGGTAAAGGTAGATGTCTTATTTTTCCCTGCGGACTTCTACGTGATCGATATGGCTCACGATAGAACAAACACTTGCTCCGAAGTGTTGTTGGGATGTCCATTCCTTAGCACAACAAACACGAAAATAGAAGTAAGGAGCGGCCTTTTATCCATGGAATTCGACGGTGAGGTAGTAGAATTTGATGTTTATAAGGCAATGAGGTATCCTGATCAGGTTGAATCTGTTAACTCAATTGATATTGTTGATCCATATATAGAAGAGTATGCAGATACTAATGTTTTTAATAACTTTGATATGGACGATGAGGCAGAAAATGAGGACGAATCTGTTTCCTTTATTAATTCTGATTTAGCTTTAACTCCATCAAAGACTAAACCTTTGCCATCTATTTTGCAGGCTCCAAAGTTAGAATTAAAGGAACTCCCATCCCACCTTAAGTACGCCTTCCTGGGAGATAATGATACCTTACCAGTTATCATTTCGAACGAATTAACCGGAGAGGAAGAAGTCGATCTTGTCATAGTCCTGCGGAAGTATAAGGAAGCAATCGGGTGTACGGTAGTGGACATCAAAGGACTTAGCCCCTCAACTTGTATGCACAAGATCAAAGTTGAGGAAGAGGCAAAGCCGTCACGACAAGGTCAGCGACGCTTGAATGATCCCATGATGAAGGTAGTACAAGACGAAATTCAAAAACTCTTAGACACCGATATCATATATTCGATCTCGGATAGCGAGTGGGTAAGTTGTTGAGTGTGTAAAAGTTCTATTATTTACACCCTTTTTAACCCATATTTCTGCTGCATTCAAGCATCATTGCATTGCATTTAGGTTAGTTTACAACAAAACATCACAAATATATTAAAAGCACGGATTCTACTAAAAGATGGCTAATTTTGCAGGTTGCTGCCATAGTGACGGAGAAGGCGGGCGCAGGGCAGAGAAGCAGAAGAGCTGAACTGGACAAGCAGACGATGAGGACGATGCTGCCATGGATCTACCGTGACAGTAGAGGACGACAGCAAGTTAGTGAAGAAAAAGCAAAGTGGACCTCGATAGATAGAGAAAATTATGCTCGTCTGTCGTGTGAAAACCATATATTTTTCCAAGCCCCGGATCAAAAGATATGTCAAGCCAAAGCTCAAAGAGAGGAAATCCCAAGAAACAAGGAAGGCGGCTGAAAAGTAGGATACTTGAAGATTAAGTCTTTATTAGAATCTTACTTTTAATTAAAGTTGTAATCCTTGTTACCTTAGAATACTTGAGCCCAAAGCTTATATAAGGGCATAGATTTTAACCTAGGAGAAAACATCTTCCCCATAACCGACAACCAAACCCCTCCGCCATTTACCCACCGTCGACATGTTCTAAAAACCCCCTAGTGCCAAGGGTTGTTTTGTAAAGTAGTTGCAAGGGTTGTTTTGTTTTAGGATTTTCCAAGTTCAATAAAATAAACTTCAAGTTCTCTTATTTTGGTTATTAACATCTTGCAAGAGCATCGGGAGAGCATTGTGAGTTTATCCATTTACTTAGCATCGGGAGAGTTAAGTATACGAAAGAAATAAGAGCGAGTTCTCTAGTTTATAGTTGAACTATCTTGTGCCTAGGGATAGGGCAAGGTTAAGTGGCTAAAGAAGAATTCATACACATCGGTGTTCATCCTTCGATTCACGCCGGGAGGTATCATCAAAGACGTGATCATCGACAGACTTGGACCTAGGGATAGGCCAAGGCAGATCTGGGATTCTTGCCAAACTTGGAGTACGGAGTTGGTGTGTTTGCTGCCGCAACAGCCAACGGACAGCCGCCGCGACAGGTGCTACCGCGACGGGCACGACGACAGAACAGGAGTTCTTAAGCATTGCAATACCTGTACTACTGAGCAATTCATTACCAGCCTATTCTCTCTATCTTGATATCTCAATTCTTTTATTTACGTTTTCTTCAATATTTTCGTGACAACTTTTTAAACTATTTCCTTTACTTCGTGCAGTGAATTAAGGTGAAGCTATTAGCCCAATCCCTGTGAAGACGATATCCGATACTTCGTATCACTTACTACTTGTGTCGTGTACACTTGCACTACAATTGCGATAGACTCTTTTACACGCAACAAGTTTTTGGCGCCGTTGCCGGGGATTGGCAACATAACTCTACCTTTCTTTTATTGCACTTTTCGTTTTTGTTTTTCTTTTTCTTTTTTCTTTTTCTATTTTTCGTTGGTGCTTTCAACTCTTGCTTTTCACGAGGTTTTCTTGTTTATGCGCAGATCTAAAAGAGGTGAAGATCCTGAGTATCCACTAGATCCGGAAGTTGAACGTTCCTTCAATCTCAAGAAACAACTTCACCACCTTCTAGCCAGGAACGAGTACCTTGAAGAACAGCTAGAGAAGATGGCCCACGTTGGAGACGACCCTCCTGTTGGAGATGGAGAGGGCAGACTGCCTGTCGGCAACCCTGCCGCTGGACGACGGTCCTATCGTGACTACATGCTGAATGATCATGTAGAGCTGGAGACCATGCTGCCGGATATTGAAGTTGATAACTTCGAGCTTAAACTTGTCATGTTTAGTATGATCAACAATGCCAGACAGTTTAGTGGTGCTGTGACAGAAGATACTAGGGAGCATCTCAAGACATTCTAGGAGATCTGTGGTTCGTTTAGACTGCCAGGAGTTAATCCGGAGATATTGAGGCTTCGGTTATTTCCCTATTCATTGAGGGACAGAGCTAAAACTTGGTGGAATAAACTTACGCCGGGTTCAATTAGAACTTGGGCAGATTTATCTCGTGAATTTTTATCTCGTTTTAATCCTTCGCATTTTTCTGAGCGATTACGTACTGAAATTTCTACTTTTCAACAGGAAGATGACGAGCCGATGCACGAGGCCTGGGACAGATTTACTACTCTTCTACGGAACTGCCCAATGCATGGATTCCCCGTCTGGAATCAGGTAACTAAGTTTTATAATGCTGCTAACTTACAAACACGAATTCGAATTGATTCTGCAGCAAATGGACTATTATTGGATAAAGATCCGGACGAAGCATTACAAGTTTTGAAAAATCTGGCTAAGAATGAGTAGCAGTTTCCGACAGCTAGAAGAGGGGGTAAACGGGTACTTGCTGTCAAGGATTATGAAGCCGACAACACTATGAAATCACAGGTAGCATTCCTTACTAAAGCAATGAAAAGGTTATTGAATGATGATGGATTACAAGGATTTGCTGTCGAGGAAGTATGTGACATCTGTGAAGGGAATCATAGTCGGGATGAGTGCCCAATACAAGTAGAAGAGGGAAAATACGTTGGAAATTACAAGCCTAATTATAATTCTAACAACTATAATCCCAATTGGAGGAAGGATCAAAAATTTTCCTGGAGTAATCCTAATAATGCCCTGAATCCTCAAGCACATAATCAGAATCAGGGAGGTCCTAGACTGCTGACGCGACAGCAACTGCCGCCGCAACTGCCGCCGCAACAGCAACAATAGCCACCAGCTGCCACGAGCAGTATACTGGAGCAAACTCTGGCCACCTTTATGTCTCAGACCGGTACTTATATTGAGAATATGAATCAGTTTGTCAAGAAGACAGAGAATTTCATGGATAAAACCGAGATAAGGATGAAAAATCATGAAGCTACTTTGAAATCTCTGGAGACACAAATGGGTCAGGTTTCCCAACATATTAAGCCGAGGCAGAATGGAGGATTCCCTAGCAATACTGAAAATGCTAGACCGCCCACACATGAGCAATGTAAGGCAATTACTACTAGGAGTGGGAAGAAACTACCAGGGCCGGAAAAAGAAGCTGAAACAGAAAAGGAACCTGCCTTGGATAAACCTACCGAGGAAGCTGCCCCGACAGGTAATAAACAGACTGCTGCCGATGAGCCTGTCACGACATCAGAAGCGATAGAGGAGAAAAAAGATGATTACCGTCCTCATATTCGTATGTAGTGGGAAGGACGTATTGCTGATTACCATCCCCCACCACCTTTTCCCCAACGGATACAGCAAGCTAAGCAAGAATCTCAACTTAAAAAGATTTATGATATTTTTAAGCAGGTTCATATTAATATTCCACTGTTAGATGACGTTAGGGAGATGCCCGGTTATGCCAAATTTCTCAAGGATGTCATGTCAAAGAAATCTAAACTTGGGGAATTTGAAACGGTAAAGATGACAGAAGGTTGCATGAGTATTCTTCACCGGCAACCACCCAGAAAAAGAAGGATCCGGGGAGCTTCATCATACCTTGTGTAATCGGAAATAAATTTGTGGGTAAGGCACTTTGTGATCTTGGTACTAGTGTTAATTTAATGCCAAAGTCTGTTTTTTAGAAATTAGGTATTGGAAAGGCGCGGCCCACGACAGTAACTCTACAGCTGGCAGACCGTTCTTACGTTCATCCAGAGGGAAAGATTGAAGATATTCTGGTAAGAGTGGATAAGTTTATTTTTCCTGCTGACTTTCTTGTTTTAGATTGTGAGGCAGACGAAAATGCACCAGTCATCCTTGGGCGACCCTTCTTAGCCACGGGAAGATCACTGATTGATGTGGAGAAAGAAGAACTCACCATGCGAGTGAACGATCAAGAGATTAAGTTGAATGTTCTCCAAGCAATGAAACATGCTGATGTAGACGAGGAATGCAAGGCTATCACTGACGTTACCCTTGATCAACCCTGCATCAGGTCGGGCTGTCACGATATTAAATTTGGGCACTGTCGCGGCAACCATCTCCAGGACTGTCACGACAGCAATAACGACAGCACCGACGACAGCAACTCCTCTGACTCCGATACATCTGATACTGAAGATCAGGAGGAGGTAAACTGGTTAGGCACTCGTCCAGGTAAGTTATTCGAACCTTTGAATTACACTTCGGATAACCATTCAATCCAAAAGCCATCTATTGTTGAACCACCTGCCTTAGAACTTAAGCCCCTGCTAGGACAGCTTAAATATGCTTTTCTTGGTTCAAATGATACGTTGCCCGTAATCATCTCTTCTAAGCTGCCGCAGGAACAGGAACGACAGCTCATCGGCATGCTAAGGCAGCACAAAAATGCGATTAGATGGACGATTGCTAATATACAAGGCATTAGTCCGGCGTTATGCATGCACAAAATCCTTCTAGAGGAAGATCATAAGCCGACTATAGATGCCCAAAGGCGGCTAAACCATGCAATGAAAGAGGTGGTGCGTAAAGAGATAATCAAATGGTTAGATGCTGATATTATTTACGCCATCTCTGACAGCAAATGGGTGAGCCCGGTGCAATGTGTTCCCAAGAAATAAGGAATGACCGTGATAACCAATGAAAACAATGAGTTAATCCCAACCAGGACTGTGATCGGTTGGAGGGTTTGTATGGACTATCGGAAGCTTAACAAAGCTACCCGAAAGGACCATTTTCCTTTACCCTTTATTGATCAAATGCTTGATAGATTAGCGGGAAAACCTTACTATTGTTTTCTTGATGGTTATTCAGGTTACAACCAAATTGCTATCGCACCGGAAGATCAAGAAAAAACGACTTTCACATGCCCCTACGGAACATATGCTTTTAGGAGGATGCCGTTTGGATTATGTAATGCACCCGCCACCTTCCAAAGGTGCATGATGGCCATATTCTTCGACATGGTAGAGGACTTCCTTGAGATTTTTATGGATGACTTTTCCGTCTTTGGAGACGATTTTGAGAGTTGCCTCGGCAATCTACAAAAGGTACTTGAAAGATGTGAAAAAGCTAATCTTGTTTTGAATTGGGAAAATGCCACTTTATGGTGGATGAAGGGATAGTCCTTGGCCATAAGATTAGCTGTCGTGGGATAGAAGTCGACAGGGCCAAAATAGAAGTAATCGAGAAGCTGCCGCCGCCGACCACAGTCAAGGGTATTAGAAGTTTCTTAGGGTATGCTGGTTTTTATCGGAGATTCATTGCAAATTTCTCAAAAATCACCAAGCCCCTATGCCATCTTTTAGAGCAGAACCGACCCTTTGACTATAATGAAGAATGTACTGAAGCATTCAAGGTTCTGAAGGAAAAACTGGTAACAGCCCCAATAGTACAGCCACCAGACTGGACACAACCATTTGAGATTATGTGTGATGGTAGTGACTATGCTGTCGGGGCAGCACTTGGGCAGCGCAGAGATAAGTTATTTCATGTCATATATTATGCTAGCAAGACATTAAATGATGCCCAAGTGAACTACACCACCACAGAAAAGGAATTATTAGTTGTGGTGTTCTCCATTGACAAGTTTTGTTCTTACATACTTGGGACGAAGGTAATAGTGCACACAGACCATTGTGCCCTGAAGTATCTATTCGTGAAAAAGGATGCAAAGCCTAGATTGATACGGTGGATCTTGCTATTGCAAGAATTCGACCTTGAAATCAAGGACAAAAAGGGGACAGAAAATCAGGTGGCAGATCACTTGTCAAGGTTGGAGAAGGGACAGGGTCTGCCAATAGACGAGACAAACATACTGGAGACCTTCCCAGATGAGCAACTTTTTGCTGCCGCAATCGCTGCCGCGACAGCCATGGCGGCAGGTAAGTCTTCTGAACTCCCCTGGTATGATGATTTCGTTAATTTTATAGTTAGCGGAATACTTCCTTCTGATCTTAATTATCAAGCTAGGAAGAGGTTCCAAAATGATGTTAAGAATTATTATTGGGACGAACCTCTTCTTTTCAAAATGTGTGCAGATCAGGTTATAAGGAGGTGTGTACCACAAGAAGAACAAGAAGACATTCTCCATCACTGCCATGCTTCACAATATGGAGGTCACTTAGGAGGCAACAAAACTGCTGCCAAGGTGCTGCAGTCAGGGTTCTACTGGCCGACACTGTATAAAGACGCACATGACTTCTACAAGAACTGTGACAGGTGCCAGCGGACAGGTAACATCTCAAGGAGAAACGAGATGCCACTGCAGAACATTCTAGAAGTCGAGATCTTCTGCGTTTGGGGGATTGATTTTATGGGACCTTTTCCATCTTCATGTGGAAATCTATACATCCTCCTAGCAGTGGATTATGTCTCTAAGTGGGTTGAAGCCATCGCCACTCAAAAGAATGATGCCAAGACAGTCCAAAAGTTTTTGCACAAAAACATTTTTTCTAGATTTGGCATCCCTAAGGCGATTATCAGTGATGAAGGGAGACATTTTGACAATAGGGTTATTGCTGCCGCCTTGAAGAAATATGGTGTCAAGCATCGGATCGCGACAGCATACCACCCACAGACCAATGGACAAGCTGAAATATCTAATAGGGAAGTCAAGAACATTCTTGAGAAGATGGTTAAGCCAACTAGAAAAGATTGGTGTTTACTCCTTAACGATGCATTTTGGGCATATAGGACAGCTTTTAAGACTCCATTGGGCATGTCTCCATACCGATTGATTTATGGAAAAACCTGTCATCTGCCTGTCGAGATAGAGCACAGAGCATATTGGGCGATCAAGGCAGTAAATATGGACTTGGACAAGGCAGGCCAGAAACGGCTGTTAGATCTGAACGAAATTGAAGAAATACGGACAATGGCCTACGGCAATGCAAGAATCTACAAGGAGAAAACAAAGAAGTGGCATGATAGGAAGTTGCTGCCACGACAGTTCTGCCCAGGGCAGCTTGTATTGTTGTTCAATTCTAGACTGAAACTCTTCCCAGGGAAGCTAAAATCTAGATGGTTTGGCCCGTTCCAAGTGGTACAAGTTTTTCCCCATGGTGCCATCACTATCCGATCATTAAAAGACGGGCACCAATTTAAAGTCAATGGACAGCGCCTCAAGCATTATCAGGGGACTGAAGCCCCAGGAATACAAGAAGTGGTTACCTTAAGAGATGCCCCACAAGGCATCCCTAATTTAACCTAAATTTTATTTTTATTTATTTTTATTATTTATTATTAGGAAATAAGGTTTATATTATTCGAATAATGTTTTTATAATTTCTGTTTTCAGCAAATAAAGGAGTCAAGAAGAAAAGAAGAAGTGAACCAAGCCCACCATCCATCCCTCAGCCCAACAGAGCCCATTTATTGAAGCCTGTCGTTCCAGTTGCCGCCGCAGACACGGATAAGACATGCTGTCAACAGACTGACACGGCAGATGCAGAAGCGTGTGACAGACGCGTAACAGACGCATAAATGCGTGTCAGACGCGTCAGACACGCTAAAACTCAACAGTCGCCACGTTATTCACGCCTGCCGTTACAGCATTAAACGGGCAGCAACTCTACCTCTATAAAACCCCGTTTTAATTTTCATTTTCCTCACTTCTGCTTATTCTTACTTGATCTCCCCTCTCTTTTTTCTTTGTTTTCTTTACTTTCATAACCCTTGCAACTAACATGTCTTCCAGACGTACTCACCGCAGTGCTGCTTCAACCTCTTCAGCAGCAGCACCTACCCCGCAGTCTTTCGCAACCAAGGAATTATGGGAGGAAAGAGGATTCATCTACGTCCACAAGGCAGCAAACATGGGGCTCAGACCATTCATCACGAAGGCGATAAGGGCTCAGCTATGGGAGCAGTTCGCAGAACAACCTGCAGAATTAAATGACACATTGGTGAGGGAGTTCTATGCTGCCATCGACAGCAGGACAGCAACATTAGTAACTGTCCGAGGGGTAGAGGTACCATTCACAGCCCATAGTATCAACCATATGTATGGCCTCTATTTTGGTCCCAACGATGATGCCTACCAGCAGTTCTTGGACACCCTCGACTCTGCCGCCTACAGTGCTGTCATGGCAGAGGTGACAGAAGAAGGAACGAAGTGGAACACGAGCAAAAAGAACCCCAACTCTGTCAAAAGGGGGCAGCTGCTTCCAGAAGCCAAGCTATGGAACGCTTTCATCAAGAAGTGTTTCCTGCCGTCCTCCCATCACACGACGGTAGACCAGCAGAGGCTCGCCCTCATTCATTCGATCATGAACGACCGTCCTATCCACGTGGGCAGCTATATGAGGGAAAGCGTCTTGGATTGCACACATCGATCAACTGTCGGCCTCTGCCTCCCGTTCATGATCACATCTCTCTACCGCTGCACTGCTGTCCCAGAGGCCACCACCGATAAACTGGTCCAAGGACGAGGCTGGACCGATAACAACATTACCAGCCTCATGGAGCTGATAGTCGCAACCCTCTCTCCTCCTTCAACCCGGCTGCCTCCCCAGCAGAATCATCCGAGGAACCTACCACAGCAGCCGCCCAGACAGATCAATCAGCTCAAACCCTTGCTGCCATACAGTGGGTGGAAGACAGACAGCTGGGGCTGATGACATTCATCCTGGATTTCGCCAACTCAACGGTAAATTTCATTACCAATACTTTACATTATCCCGATGTTGTTTTCCCCACTTTCCCTGCCAACTATTTCCACATCCCCACTCCTGTCCACACACCTACACCACCTGCCTCCCCACATGCATTCTACTGCTTCCACCCCATCACCTGCCCCGACGGCAGCTGGCAGTCCTCCGGCTGACACCTCCGCCCGAGGAATGAAGCGACCTGCCTCAGATGACAGCGAGTCAGAACCTTCTATTAGGAGGAATTTGGAAAAGGAATTCACGCTTGTCAAGAGGCAGAAACACGTGGCGGACAGAAAGCTAATGCCCAAGGCCAACACCACCACCAACAGCACTTGGGATAGCGGCAGCAGCTCAGACATCCAGGTCGTGGAGCAACCTGCCCAGCCTGTCCCACAAACAAGACGCCGCCACCAGATCCGTGTCAGCAGCAGCAGTGAAGACAACGATTAAAATTTAAGTCTTTTATTTTCTTTTTATTGCTGCCTGCTTATTTATATTTTGTGATGTACATGCCTTCATTTTATCTGTCATTTGCATTGAGGGCAATGCAACCCTCGAGTTTGGGGGTGGCAACCCTCCATTTTAATGGAGTCTTAGTACATCTTTAAATTATTGTTGTGTCTTTTATTTAATTAAGTTCTCTTAAAAAAAACTATTGGCTTAAAACTGTGAAGTAAACTTACCTGTCATGACAGCTCTGTCGTGGCAGCATCTTTAGGACAGTTTAAGGAGAAGTTTAGAGCTTTTCTATAGTTCTGAAAAATTTAAACACCATTGTGACTGTTATATTGCTTAGATTTCTTTTAGCCAAACTAGAATAGGATGCTTAGTACTTGAATAGCCCCTAGAGGTGCCTAACACTGGCTCTAGGAAAGAAGTTTAGCAAAAGAAACTCAAAAACCTAGAGGTGCCTGAAACCGGCTCTAGGAAGCTAACTAGAGGTGCCCAAAACTGGCTCTAGTAAAACTTAGCTTGAAAAATAGAAAAGAAGCATGAAAATGTGTCTTCAAAAATAAACTTTGGCATAAAAATTCGAGTTAAAAAGTTGAATATTCTAGTGAAACTAAGAAGGTCTTAGCATATAACTGTTCACAAGCATGCACACACTGCACGAGGACTATAGTGAGATTCTGGACAGATCCTAATCTTTCTGACAGGTTGCTGCCGTCACAGAGAATGAGCGACGGGTAAGGGACAGTTCGCTGTTTGAAAGCCAACACAAAAATTTTCATTTTTCTTTTAGGTCTTAATTGCTTGAGGGCAAGCAAAAACTTGAGTTTGGGGGTGTGTTGAGTGTGTAAAAGTTCTATTATTTACACCCTTTTTAACCCATATTTCTGCTGCATTCAAGCATCATTGCATTGCATTTAGGTTAGTTTACAGCAAAACATCACAAATATATTAAAAGCACGGATTCTACTAAAAGATTGCTAATTTTGTAGGTTGCTGCCATAGTGACGGAGAAGGCGGGCGCAAGGCACAGAAGCAGAAGAGCTGAACTGGACAAGCAGATGATGAGGACGATGCTGCCATGGATCTGCCGTGACAGCAGAGGACGACAACAAGTTAGTGAAGCAAAAGCAAAGTGGACCTCGATAGATAGAGAAAATTATGCTCGTCTGTCGTGTGAAAACCATATATTTTTTCCAAGCCCCGGATCAAAAGATATGTCAAGCCAAAGCTCAAAGAGAGGAAATCCCAAGAAACAAGGAAGGCGGCTGAAAAGTAGGATACTTGAAGATTAAGTCTTTATTAGAATCTTACTTTTAATTAAAGTTGTAATCCTTGTTACCTTAGAATACTTGATCCCAAAGCTTATATAAGGGCGTAGATTTTAACCTAGGAGAGAACATCTTCCCCATAACCGACAACCAAACCCCTCCGCCGTTTACCCGCCGTCGACATGTTCTAAAAACCCCCTAGGGCCAAGGGTTGTTTTGTAAAGTAGTTGCAAGGGTTGTTTTGTTTTAGGATTTTCCAAGTTCAATAAAATAAACTTCAAGTTCTCTTATTTTGGTTATTAACATCTTGCAAGAGCATCGTGAGAGCATTGTGAGGTTATCCATTTACTTAGCATCGGGAGAGTTAAGTATACGAAAGAAATAAGAGCGAGTTCTCTAGTTTATAGTTGAACTATCTTGTGCCTAGGGATATGGCAAGGTTAAGTGGCTAAAGAAGAATTCATACACACCGGTGTTCATCCTTCGATTCACGCCGGGAGGTATCATCAAAGACGTGATCGTCGACAGACTTGGACCTAGGGATAGGCCAAGGCAGATCTGGGATTCTTGCCAAACTTGGAGTACGGAGTTGGTGTGTTTGCTGCCGCGACAGCCAACGGACAGCCGCCGCGACAGGTGCTGCCACGACGGGCACGACGACAGAACTGGAGTTCTTAAGCATTGCAATACCTGCACTACTGAGCAATTCAATACCAGTCTATTCTCTCTATCTTGATATCTCAATTCTTTTATTTACGTTTTCTTCAATATTTTCGTGACAACTTTTTAAACTATTTCCTTTACTTCGTGCAGTGAATTAAGGTGAAGCTATTAGCCCAATCCCTGTGGAGACGATATTTGATACTTCGTATCACTTACTACTTGTGTTGTGTACACTTGCACTACAATTGCGATAGACTCTTTTACACGTAACATAAGTCCTATTCATGTTGTTCCTAAAAAGACCGGCGTCACGGTAATCAGAGATGACAAAGGTGAGTTAGTCCCAACTCGAGTTCAGAATGGATGGCGAGTTTGCATAGATTACAGGAAGTTGAATTCTCTAACCCGAAAAGATCACTTTCCCTTACCATATATTGATCAAATGATTAAAAGATTAGCTGGTAAATCTCACTATTGTTGTCTCGATGGTTTTTCAGGTTTCTTTCAAATTTTCGTAGCCCCTGAAGACCAAGAGAATATCACGTTTACGTGCCCATTTGGAACCTTCGCCTATCGACGAATGTCGTTTGGACTATGTAATGCTCTGACTACGTTCCAGCGATGTATGGTAAGTATATTTTCGGATTATGTTGAGAAAGGGATCGAGGTATTTATGGACGACTTCACTGTATATGGTAATTCGTTTGGTGAGTGTTTATTGAATTTAACTAATGTCTTAAAACGATGCATTGAATTTAACCTTGTGCTTAATTATGAGAAATGTCATTTTATGGTTAATAAAGGCTTAGTATTAGAACATATAATTTCTTCTAAAGGGATTTCTGTTGATAAAGCTAAAACGAATATTATACGATCACTCCCATACCCTACAACCGTGAGGGATATTCGTTCTTTTCTTGGACATGCAGGTTTCTACAGGCGATTTATAAAAGACTTCTCAAAGTTAGCACAAACACTATGTCGGTTACTGGAGAAAGATGTAGAGTTCGACTTTACATCCGAATGTAGGAAATCGTTTGATACAATTAAGGAGAAACTTGTATCCGCGCCAATAGTGAAACCGCCCGATTGGAACTTGTCATTCAAAATTATGTGCGACGCCTCGGATTTTAGTGTTGGAGCGGTACTCGGACAAAGGAAAGGACGAGAGCCTCATGTCATCGCCTATGCATCGAGAACCTTGGATCCTGCGCAGAAAAACTATTCAACAACGGAAAAAAAACTCTTTGCTATTGTTTTTGCCTTAGAAAAATTTAGATCTTATTTACTCAGTACTAAAATCATCGTCTTTTTTGGTCATGCTGCTTTACGCTTTTTGATGAGCAAAAAGGAGGCAAAACCGAGACTAATCCGGTGGATATTACTACTCCAGGAATTCAACCTTGAAATTAAAGATGAGAAGGGATGCGAAAACCTTGTTGCGGACCACTTAAGTCGCATCCCATTATCTATGTCCGACCCACCAGTTAGAGAGGAGTTCCCTGACGAAAGGTTAATGACAACTCAAATAAGCGTTCCATGGTTCACAGACATGGTAAATTACTTAGCCACGGGTAAGATGCCACAAGATTTACCGAGAGCGGAGGTCAAACGATTAAAAAGAGAATCCCGATTCTTCATTTGGGATGATCCTTATCTCTGGAAGCATTGTTAAGATGAGGTAATTACACGATGTGTAGCAGAAAGCGATGTAAACTCTATCCTAAACTTTTGTCATTCTTATTCTTGTGGTGGACAATTCGGGCCTAAACGTACTGCACATAAGATTCTTGAGTGTGGTTTTTACTGGCCCAACATTTTTCGTGATGCCTACTTATTTTGTAAATCTTGTGAAAAATGTCAAAGGGTTGGTAATTTGAGTCGACGAAACGAAATGCCACTTAATCCCATTACTGTATGCGAAATATTTGATGTTTGGGGATTAGATTATATGGGTCCCTTTGTCTCTTCATTCGACAATTTTTATGTAATTCTTGCGGTAGAGTATGTTTCTAAATGGGTTGAAGCTAGAGCAACCCGGAATAATGGTGCTAAGACGACATTTAAGTTTCTAAAGGAATCTATCTTTTGCAGGTTTGGCACACCACGAGCGATAATAAGCGACCGAGGGAAGCATTTCATTAACCGAGTAATTGACGCTCTCATGAAGAAGTTCGGTGTCACCCACCGGATTTCGACATCTTACCATCCGCAAACGAATGGTCAAGACGAGGTGTCAAATCGAGAAATAAAGACCATACTCAAAAAAATCGTGAAGCCGGATCGCAAAGATTTGAGCATCAAGCTATCCGATGTGTTATGGGCATATTGTACTACGTACAAAGGCCCCATTGGGATGTCGCCTTACCGTCTCGTCTACGGTAAACCCTGTCACCTACTGGACGAGCTGGAACATCGCGCATTTTGGGCAATTCAACAATGCAACATGGAAATGGATGTGATTGGAAGGGAACGCAAGTTGCACATTCAAGAGCTCGAGGAAACCCGGAAACATGCCAACGATAGTGCACAAATTTTTAAAGACAAAACAAAGGATTTCCATGATAAAAACATTTCATTTAAATCTTTTTCCGTTGGTCAAAAAGTTCTATTATTCAATTCTAAATTCAAACTTTTTGCAAGAAAGTTGCGTTCCAAATGGCTCGGACCATTCACCGTTGTTCAAACTTTTCCACATGGAGCGGTAGAAATTCAAGATACTGAAGGATATAGCTTTAAAGTCAATGGACAACGGTTAAAACAATTTTACGAAAATGTTCCAATCGGTTTAGTTGAAGAAATTCATTTCGAGGAACCAAACGGATGAATAAGGTCGTCAAGCTAGCGAAAATAAACAAGCGCTAAATGGAAGGCAACCCATTTCTTTTCTTCTTTTTACTTTAATTATTTTTATTATTTTATTTTATTTTTACTTTCTTTATTTTATTATTTTATTTTTATTCCATTTTAATTTGCTATAATTTGATGTCATTTGAATTTTATCTTTAGTTAAAATACAAATAAATAAAAAAGAAAAAAAGAAAAGAAAGAAAAGAAAAAGAAAAAATGAAAAAAAAAGAAAAATGAAAAAAAAAATCGAATTTATTCTTATCTCTTTTCGAATTTATTTTTAATCTTATCTCATTTTAATTATGTTATTTTCGAATTTATTTTGATTTTGATTTTATTTTATCTTATCTTATCTCTTATTTATTTTGTTTGCAGATAATTTAGATCGAATAAAAGGATGAGAAGCTATCTTTTTCAACAAGATTTGGTGGGCCCAATTTTTAGAATTTAAATAAAAATTCGGATTTTCCCTTTTATCTTCCCATGGACCCCACCCTTACCACCCTTATCTCCCCACCGTCCAATCCACTCATTTTTCGGTTAAATTTAAAAAAATCCTCAATTCAATTTTCAAACAAACCTACCTCACCTTATCTAGAGATCCCCTGGACCCCACTTGCTTTTAAACCCATGTCCAACTCTTCAACAATCCCTTTCCAATAAACCATTTTTTTCTTATTTTATTCTTTTTCAATATCACCAGCCGTCCCTTTCCAACAAACCATTCTTCTTTATTTTATTTTATTTTTTTAAAACTACTCAAATATCACCAGCCACCATTCTCACTTCATCTTCAACCTTCGTCACTCGATCGTCCATTGTTACCACCACCATGGTCCGAAATCGGGAGCAAGCTCGCCTCCGTCCCTACACCAGACTCGGAGCCCATTACCGAAACATGCTCTTCTGCGATCAGGGAGTATTTTCACCCTCTCTCTTTTATTTTATTTTATGTTCATTTTGGGCCAAAATGATTCAAGTGAGGGGGAGGGAGATATGCTTATCAAATTTTTACCTTGCTTATCCGTTTTGGTTATTCTCTTGATTTCTTAATTTTATTAATTTAAGTTCTTCGTTAAATCCTTAGTTTTGCCTTGTCTCACTGTTTTCATATGGTTTGTATCTATCTTGTTAGAAAATTCTAGGTTGCATGGTAGATTTTGGAATGATTAATTTTTGATAAAAATCCTTTATATGACATTTTCTTTCTCTACTTCACATGATGCTTATCGAGTACGCAAGACATTTTTGTGAGTTTTTGAGCCTAATGAGCATGCATTAATATATTTGCTCTTTGTTTCTTTGAGTGTGCCTAGATACATTAGTTGCATTCTAGAACTCGTGTTTAAATTCTTTTTGAGATTACATTGATTGAATATGATGCTTAAATGTGATTGAGGCACTAGGTTTTAACCATTTCTCTTCCCAAACAAATTATCTACCCCTTTAATTAATTTCCCCTAGTGAAACAATTTTTGAGCCTTGGCCTTTTTCTTGAAAATCGCCACATTTTAGCCTAATCCTTTTTTTCTTAATTCCATTATTTTTGTCCCCTTTTCAAGACAAAATCGTCTTAAAAAAACAGATTCGAATAAAAGCAGTCCAGCAGCAGAAAAAATATTGGGCAGAAAAAAATAAACTGTGTAGAACTGTTCGAATAAACTGTGCAGAACTGTTCGAATATGCAGTGCAGAAAAAGTGCAGGAAATTGTTCGAGTTTGCAAAAAAAAAAGGAAAAAAAGTGTAGTTTGAAAAAAATACACTGCAAAACAGTTTTAGTTCGAATGAGAAAAAAAAAAGAAAAAAAGAGAGAAGTTTCGAATATATTTTTGGGATGATTTTTGTCTTGAATTTTAACCCTTATTTTCAGCCTTTATCCTACCCTTACCTTAGCTTCATCACAACCTTTCTTTAAGACCTCATGATTTTTGCATCATATTCATGTTAGTAGTGGATATTAGATTTAACCACAAGCCTATGATAATGCTCTAATTAGTTTTGGCTCGAGTGAATTTTTCTCTACCCTTTAACACTTTGAGTGACATGAGCGATTCCTTGTGAGGGTACTTGGTTTGCATCATTGATGTTAGTAGGGTACTAGAATGTAATTCTTTGCTTTAAATTCTTAATCTGGCCATTTATCTATTTTTGCTCCTTATTTTTCTTTCATGTTTAGATGCTTAATCATATCAAAACCTTTGTGACTTCGTGAAATTAAGGGTGAAAACTTGAACTTAGGTTTGTTTAATTTTGAGATACTTGAGGACAAGCATCGGATAAGTGAGGGGGAATTTGATAAGTATTTATTTTGGTTATGCTTTTAGTCCTTATTTTGATTGAATATAAGTTTGAAGGACTTAAGTGGGCTGTTTTTATGTTGTTTTAATGAAGGTTACGTAATGATGGAAATAAGCTGGAATGTTGCAGAAAATACTGGAGTCGTGGGCAGATTCATGGGCATGAACCAGGGCATGAATGCTGACTGGGCGCCACGTCAGCACCTTCTAGAAGATGACGTCAGCAACGCAGATAGCTTATCAAGCCACTTATCAGATAGCTTATCACCGAATTTTTTAAATTTTAAACTTTGGATAATTATTTTGTTTAATTTTAATTATCATTTTAGGTTTTACCTAGGTTATTTTGAAACACTATAAATACCCCTCTTTGGGGTAAGTATTGTCATCCTTCAATTAGCAATTAAACATCATTTCTTCTTCTCTTGGAAATACTTCTCTTTTTAGTTTTTCTTAAAGTTCTTTTCTTTTAATTATTTCCTAAATGTCGAGCATGATTAATTTGATAACCATGCTCGGCTAGATCTTTTTAAGCCGAAAGCTTTAGCAATGACGCGTTCTCAAGGCGAGGTTTGAAACTATGCTTCAAACATTTTGAAAAATTCTCTCAATTTCTTCGAATTATTTTCTAAATCAAAATGATTTTTCTTAAAAACCCAAAGATTGACTTTGGAGAAAAACAATTGTTTTGATCTATCAAGTGGGAGGGAGGATCGGTTATTGAAACAAATCTGACTTCCAAGGAACACACTTAGTAAATAGATTACTAAGTAAAATTGAGATCGAATCGTTTTTTATAGAAATGACTTTTCGAGTTGGATACGAGCTTAAGTAATTTGTTTTCTCAAATATTGAGTTGGATTAGACAAATTATCAAAACTGAAACCAAAAATTGATTTTGGAAATTCAGTTTACAAACAAAAACTCAAGGATTGACCTTGAAGTAATTTTTCCAACAAGTTTTTAAAAATAAAAATCTTTACCAAGGAACCAAGTAGAACAAGTAACGCGGAAGGCCGAGGCTGATAATCTCATATTTTCTTTAAACTATTTCAAAAGATTTCTTTTACTTTCTTAAACAATTACATTTCATTACAACAACCCCCCACCTAAATCACCTCAACATAGCTTCATCGATAACTATTGGTTTAGAAACTACAAAGCGCAACAAGGAAAGTTCTAAGTCCCTGTGGGTTCGACTCCTACTTCTCTATCTACACTTAATTTAGTTCCTTTATTTATTTTATTATTTCGAAGAAGAAAATTATTCTTGACACGTTATGACGCGTGTTAGTGATGCCTACACCTGGTGGGTCACCATTACTACTGGCTTGCCTGAGGCCGAGTTCAGTTGGAATTTCTTTGAGTCTGCTTTCAGGAAGAGGTATTTGGGCCCGAGATATCTGGATGAGAAAAAGCGGTATTTGGGCCCGTGTCAGTGATAGATTATGAGATTCGCTTTGTCCGACTGAGTCAGTATGCTCCAGAGTTGGTTCCTACTGAGAGGGACCGTTGTGATCGGTTCAGGTATAGACTTCGTGAGGAAGTCAAGAGGTACACCTTAGCTTCAGATTATTTTGATTTTGTTGTCTTGGTCTCTAGGGCCAAGGACATTGAGTATAGCTTGGGGCTGACCAAGCGTTCGGAAGGATCCAGTTCAGGAAAGAGGCACAACAACTTTGATCGTGGTGATCCCAAGAGGCATCGGGGCAATGGACATCAGTTTGATCATAGGTGTGGGGGTGGTCTCCATTGTAGAGGACATCAGGGCCAGAGAGCTGAAGGGTGTTTGCCCGAGTGTGCCCGATGTGGGAGAAAACATTCAGGAGAGTGTTGGGGGAACTATCATGCTTGCTGGAACTGTGGATTGAGAGACCACTTCAGGAGTGAGTGTCCGCATCAGGCGGCATAGGCACCGATTCAGGCACACGCTCCTGCGAGAGCGATCGACTATCCAAGAGACCGTGGGCGCGGTCATGGTTACTTCTAGCCGTGGGCGCGGATCTTTAAGAGTTTGCTTTACTACTCTATCTCCATTATGCTATAGCATGTTCATAAATAATTTAGTTTCCGTAGTTGCATTAAGTTTTTTCCTTCTTTATTTTATTTGTTTGTACTTATGATCATCGTATAATCCCTATGACCGTACTGAACCAGGTACAAAGGTGGCAGGACCTAAAGGACCATTGGTATTGTTGGCGGAGGAGAGTGGCGTGCAAAAAGAAGAAAAAAAGTTTTGTCCATTTCCATTTAAGAGAAGTTGAAAATTGACAAGGAGATAGTCCCATGTCTGAGGAAAGAGGTGATCCAAAAAGAGGGAAAAAGGGGGAGAATACTCATTTATTTAATACGAGAAAAACCGTAACCACTTAAAACCTACTTTATCTCCCCAACTTTTCCCTATCGCGCATTAAAAACCTCTTTCTCTTTCCTATGATAATGCGTCGAAAACCGTCCCCATCACCATTTTCCCATTAATTGTGTCGGTTTTTAGCTGTTTCCCCATTCGCTTCAACTCCCCACACTTCTAAAATCCTTTCAAATATATGCGAGACCGAGATACTACTATAGCAAGTTGCTTTGCCGAGCTGCTGCCCAATGCCTCTATCCAGTTCCTCATATTTCCACTTGGAATTCTTCAAGTTCCCCAACCGCAACCACCTCATGCTACAACAAGTACATCTCATCCTCCCCCTGCCAAGAAGAAGCTCACCACTAGAAAGAAAGTCGGTCAATCCACTACGCCCACCAGAGCTGAACAAACCACACCCCAGACTCAGCCTATTGTTGCTAAAACCACCACTACTGCTCCTGTCACTACCCCAACAAAGAAAAGACAAATAAGCAAGAAAGTCTTTGCTACCGCACCAGAACTGGAGACATAGCAATTTGAGCCCGTCACAATCTCATGTGAAGAGGAACAACCACACGAGGAGGAAACTCCTACCCCACAAGCTACTCCAGTTGTGCCAAATCCGCCAGATGCTACAACATCTCGCCCACAACACCGCATCTAACATACGACTGGACGCACCAGGATCGCCCCAGCCACTGAGCTTAACTCCTCTGACGATAATGATACAGCTAAAGAACCCACCCCAGCAGCTTGGCATGAAGATTGTTAAACCTATGTTTGATTTTGATATAATTAAGTTTTTAATGATTGAATTTAAAACTTGAAATTGATTTCTAATTCCCTTTAATAATGTATAAATCACAAAAATTTTCTAAGTGTTCCAAGCCCAAAGTATTGAAAACCGTCCAGGTTTATTGATACTCCTCCAGCCGTATCGATACCATTTTTACAAAGTTGGCTACTGGAAAGACGCGTTTCGATACGCTCTTAACCGTATCGAAACAGATTCAATCTGTATCGATACACCCCTCTGCAAAATCTGAAGGAGTTTGAATTGTGTAGCGATACAGATTAACCCGTATCGATACAATTTTAACTGAATTTTAATTCGAAGTGTATTAAATGTTTTCGACCGTTGGTGTCAATCGTTAGGTAACTAATATTTAAAGTGGCAGTTGTCCCGTATCGATACGGTGTACCCCCGTATCGAAACGGAGATTTCCAGTGAGCTAAGTTGAGAAAAAGGTATCGATACGGTCTCTTCCGTATCGAAACGGTCCCTATCCCGTACCGATATACTTACAAGCGTTTCGATACGCTCTCTTTATTATGTGCAACGGCTCTTTCTGTTTTGAGCCAAGTATCGATACGGCTCCCCGTGTACCGATACTGATAGCTGCAGAAGTGCATTTATGGTGGAAAGAGAGGGTCCCAACGGCTATAATCAATACTCAAACCATCCAAACTGCTAGAATTGATAGAGAAGGTATAAATTGAAGCTCATTGAAGACCAACAACAACTATTGCATCAAAGATAAACATCAAAGCAAAAATCCAACCTCAAGTGTGCCTATTTTCCAATTTCTTGTAAATCCCAAATTGAGTTGTATTCAATTCTTATTATATCTTCAAATTTGGGTTGAGTGTTGTACTTCAAGGGACAATATTGTATTTGAGATATTTTTTGTCCACTTTCTTCTTTGTTTATTTGTGAGGGTTTGGTCAAATTTTTGGTAGAAAATTTGACTGGTTATGTAAAGGTTACCTCCTAAGCCTTGAGAAGGGGAAGAACAAATGAGTGAATTGTTGCAAATCCTTAGTGGTAGCTAAGGTAGTGTATGTAGAGTTCATTTGGAACTTGAAACACTCTAAAATCCTTTGTTCTTCATTTTTAGCTATCCTTTCACTCCAACAAAATTTTAAAATACCAATTCACCCCCTCTTGGTCTTGATCAATCCATTGATCCACTCAACCATTGGTATCAGAGCCTACCTCTTTGAAGGATTAACAACCACAAGGGGAGTTCCTAGGAAGAGTGTGATCATCTAAAAATCAAGCCATGGCATCTACCTCCAGATCGAGCATGTACGAGTCACAATCCACCACAAAACCACCATTTTTCAATGGTGACAACTATCCATTTTGGAAGAACCAGATGCGCCTCTTCATCAAGTCCAACGATTACTTGGTTTGGGATGTCATAAAAGATGGTCCCTACATTCCATTGAAGAGAGATGATGGAGGAAAGTTGGTTCTAAAAAAGAAGATCGAGATGAGTGAAGATAAGAGGAAGAAGATCCAAATAAATGACAAAGCTCTTCACATGCTCTTTTGTTCTTTCGGTCCCGACATCTACTCCAAAGTCTCCTACATTGAAAGTGCCAAGGAAGTGTGGGATACTCTAGAGACCACCTATGAAGGAACCAATGATGTGAAGAAGACCAAAATTGGAATTCTCAATCTTAGTTATGAGAATTTCAAGATGGAGCCCGACGAAACGGTGTCCAAGATGTTTGATCGCTTCTCAACCATCGTCAACGAGCTTAAGAGATTTGGAGAGACTATCCCGGAAGACAAACTTGTTCAAAAGCTACTCTACTCACTTCCCGAATCTTGGGATGGGAAGAGAACCACCATCATCGAGGCCAAAAACTTGAAGACTCTAAAACTTGATGAGCTAGTGGGTTCTCTCCTTACTCATGAAATAAAGAAGCAAGGGAGGGAAGATGAAAATAAGAAAGAAGAGAAAAGAGTGGAGAAGCTAGAGGTAGAAAAGAAAAAGAAAATAGAAATGGCTCTCAAAGCTTCATTACTTGAGGAGAGCTCTTTTAGTGAGGAGGATGACCTTGAAGAATTGGCTATGATAGCCAAAAGGTTCTCTCGATTCATGAGGTCCAACTGTGGAAGGAAGATTCAAAGAAAGATGGACTTCAAGGGTAAAATCAAAGACGAAGAGATGGATCAAATCATTTGCTACGAGTGCAAAAAGCCTGGTCACATTCGTTCAGAGTGCCCTCAACTCAAGAAGAAGGGGTTTGAGAAGAAGAAGAAGCTCAAAGCGAAGCTTGCTACTTGGAGTGATGAGGAGTCATCCGAGGATGACGAACAAGAAGTGGCCAACTTTTGCCTCATGGCACTTGAGGAAAATTCCTCCATGGTAACCTCTAACTCATCATCTTTTGACTTTACATTTGATGAATTACATGATGCATATGATGAGTTGCAAGAGGTTTATGATGAGTTAGTTGAGAAATACAAAGAGTTGGTCATTAGGAATAAGAAAATTATTTCGAAATTAAATGATAAAAATGAATTTCTCTCTCAGGCTAACTTAAAATTTGAGAAAAAGATTTTAGGTTTGATAGATGAACTTAAATTTTTCCAAGATGAAAATGTCGACCTAAATAATCTTCTTTCTCAATGCAATAGTGAACACCAAAAGGTGTTTGGTGAGATTAACAAGCTCAAAGAGTCTTTTAAATATGTTTGTAATGTGAAGCATGAAAAAGGCAAATCATCAAAAACAAACCAACCTAGGAAAAAGACTAATAACTACAAACAAAGTAGCTTCCCTAGACATAATAGAACTAAAAAGATTATGAGTGTATGAGTTCCTAAGTAACTTGTCAAATCTAATAATTTTGTTGCTATGTCACCTTGGATTCCTAACGGAACTAAGCTTTTGGGAGCTAACACACGTGGACCCAAAATGATTTGGGTACCAAAAAAAAAGCTTAATATCTTTGTTTGTAGGGGGAGAATTGCTACAAGGCCAAAGCACAAAGTAAAAATTCTTGGTACCTTGATAGTGGATGCTCGAGGCATATGACCGGAGACAAGTGTAGATTCATGGACTTAAAGACAAAGAGTGGAGGAGTGGTGACATTTGGTGACAACTCCAAAGGCCACATTAAAGGTATTGGCTCCATAGGTAATCACTCTACCATGCTTATTGAAAATGTCTTGTATGTCGATGGTCTTAAACATAATTTGTTGAGCATAATCCAATTATGTGATAAAGGATTTAATGTTTTATTTGATAAAAATGGGTGCAAAATGGTTGACATTAAATATAATAATATTATGCTCATAGGTTATCGCATAGGTAACATTTACATGGTTCATTTAGATGATATACATACATCCCATGCATGTTTAGTAGCTCAAAATGAAAATGATGCATGGCTATGGCATAGGAAACTAGGTCATGCTAGCATTAGTGTTTTAGAAAAATTATTTTCCCTTGATCTAGTTAGAGGTTTACCCTTCTCAAATGATAAAATTTGTGATGCTAGCCCTAAGGGTAAACAACATAAGTCATCCTTTAAATCCATTAATGATGTTTCTACAAGTAGGTGTTTACAACTTATCCATATGGATTTATTTGGACCTATTAGGACTATGAGCTTGGGTGGTAAATCTTATGCATTTGTTCATGTTGATGATTTTTCTAGATTTACATGGGTTTTATTTTTAAGTACTAAAGATGAGGCTTTAGAAAAATTCATCACATTTTCAAAATTAACCCAAAATGATCTTGAACTTAGAATTTCTCATATTAGAAGTGAGCATGGAACCAAACATAGAATTTCTCATATTAGCCATAATTTTTCAGCTTCTCGAACTCCTCATCAAAATGGGGTAGTTGAGAGGAAAAATAGAACTTTACAAGAAGTGGCTAGAACCATGCTTTGTGAAAACAATTTACCTTAATATTTTTGGGCGGAAGCCACAAACACCGCTTGCTACATTGTAAACCGAGTAATGATTAGGCTAATTTTAAAGAAAACACCATATGAAATTTTAAAATCTAAAAAGCCTAACAATAGCTATTTTCATCCATTTGGTTGCAAGTGCTTTGTTCTAAATAATGGAAAAAATAACTTAGGTAAATTTGATGCAAAAAGTGATGAAGCTTGTTGAGTGTATAAAAGTTCTATTATTTATACCCTTTTTAACCCATATTTCTGCTGCATTCAAGCATCATTGCATTGCATTTAGGTTAGTTTCCAATAAAACATCACAATTATATAAAAGGCACGGATTCTACTGAAAGATGGCTATTTTTGCAGGTATCTATCACAGTAGATGTCGAAGGCAGGCGCAGGGCAGATAAGCAGGAGAGCTGAACTGGACAAGCAGCTGAAGAAGACGAACCTGTCATGGACCTGTCGTGACAGCATGGTGACAGCAGGTTTATGAAGAGGAAAAGTCAAGTGGACCTCGATAGATAGAGAAAAATCTGCTCGTCTGTCGTGTGGAAGCCAAATAATTTTCCAAGCCCCGGATCAAAAGATATGTCAAGCCAAAGCTCAAGGAAAGGAATTCCCACAAAATAGGGATGCGGCTGGAAAGTAGGAAACTTTTAGAGATTTAGTCTTTATTAGAATCTTACTTTTAATTAAAGTTGTAATCCTTTTTACCTTAGATAACTTGAGCCCAAAGCTTATATAAAGGGCATAGATTAACCCTAGGGCATAACCGATTACCCCATAACCAAAACCGAAACCCTGCCGTCTACCCGTCACCGACATGTTCTAAATTCCCCCTAGGGCTACGGGTTGTTTTGTAAAGTAGTTGCAAGGGTTGCTTTGTTTTAGGATTTTTCAAGTTCAATAAAATAAACTTCAAGTTCTTTTATCTTGGTTTTAATATCTTGCAAGAGCATCGGGAGAGCATTGTGAGGTTATCTATTTACTTAGCATCGGGAGAGTTAAGTATACGAAAGAGATAAAAGCGTGTTCTCTAGTTTATAGTTGAACCATCTTGTGCTTAGGGATAAGGCGAGGTTAAGTGGCTAAGGAAGAATTCATACACATCGGTGTTCATCCTTCGATTCACGCCGGGAGGTATCATCAAAGACGTGATCATCGACAGACTTGTGCCTAGGGATAGGGCAAGGCAGATCTGGGATTCTTGCCAAGCTTGAAGTACGGAGTTAGTATTCGCTGCCGCGACAGCTAACGGACAGCCGCCGCGACAGGTGCTGTCGGCGACGGGCGCAACGACAGAACTGGAGATCCTAAGCAATTCAATACCTGCACTACTGAGCAATTCAATACCAGCCCATTCTCTCTATCTTGATTTCTCAATCCTTTTATTTACGTTTTTTTACTTTATTGTTCGTGACAACTCTCATAAATATTTCTTTTACTTCGTGCAGTGAAATAAGGTGAAGTCATTAGCCCAATCCCTGTGGAGACGATATCCGATACTTCGTATCACTTTACTACTTGCGTCGTGTACACTTGCACTACAATTGCGATAGTCTATTTTACACGCAACAAGTTTTTTGGCGCCGTTGCCGGGGATTGGCAACATAACTACACCTTTCTTTCCTTGCACTTTTTGTTTTTATTTTCGTTTTTGTTTTTGTTTTTCTATTTTCTTTAATTTTTCTTTTGTGTTTTAAACTCTTGCTTTTCACAAGGTTTTCCTGTTTATGCGCAGATCGAAAAGAGGTGAAGATCCTGAGTATAAATTAGATCCGGAGATCGAACGTTCCTTTAATCTCAAGAAACAGATTCGCCACCTCTTAGACCGAAACGAATACCTTGAAGAACAGCTAGAGCAGATGGCCCGTAATCAGCCTGTCGGTGAAGATGTACCGCCTGTCGGTGACCCGCCCGCGGCAGGTGGACGACGGTCATGTCGTGACTACATGCTGAATGATCATGTAAAATTGGAGACCACGCTGCCGGATATTGATGTTGACAACTTCGAACTTAAACCTGTCATGTTTAGTATGATCAACAACGCCGGACAGTTTAGTGGTTCTGCGACAGAAGATGCTAGGGAGCATCTCAAAACGTTCCAAGAGATCTGTGGTTCGTTTAGACTACCAGGAGTTAGTCCGGAGATACTGAGGCTTCGGTTATTTCCCCATTCATTGAGGGACAGAGCTAAAACTTGGTGGAATAAACTCACACCGGGTTCTATTATGACTTGGGCAGATCTAACTCGTGAATTCTTATCTCGTTTTAATCCTTCACATTTAGCTGAGCGATTACGTAATGAAATTGCTACTTTTCAACGGGAAGATGACGAGCCAATGCACGAGGCCTGGGACAGGTTTACTACTCTTCTGCGGAATTGCCCAATGCATGGATTCCCCGTCTGGAATCAGGTAACTAAGTTTTATAATGCTGCTAACTTACAAACTCGCATTCGAATTGACTCTGCAGCAAATGGACTATTATTGGATAAAGATCCGGACGAGGCCCTGCAAGTTTTGAAACATCTGGCTAAGAATGAGGAGCAGTTTCCAACCTCTAGAAGAGGAGGTAAACGGGTACTTGCTGTCAAGGACTACGAGGCCGACAGCACCATGAAATCGCAGGTAGCATTCCTTACTAAAGCAATGAAAAAGTTATTGAATGATGATGAATTACAAGGATTTGCTGTCGAGGAAGTTTGTGCTACTTGTGAGGGAAATCATAGTAGGGAAGAGTGCCCAATAAACATAGAAGAGGGAAAATATGTTGGAAATTACAAGCCGAACTATAATTCCAACAACTACAACCCTAATTGGAGGAAGGATCCCAAATTTTCCTGGAGTAATCCTAACAATGCACTGAATCCGCAAGCTTATAATCAGAATCAAGGGGGTCCCAGATTGCTAACGAGACAGCAGCTACCTCTACAACAGCCGCAGCAACTGTCACAGCAGAACCTGCCGCAGAACCTGCCGCCTCAGCAGCAACAGCAGCCACCACCTGCCACGGGTAGTATATTGGAGCAGACTCTGGCCACCTTTATGTCTCAGACTGGTACGTACATGGAGAATATTAATCAGTTTGTCAAGAAGACGGAAAACTTCATGGATGAGACTAAGATGAGAATGACAAACCATGAGGCTACCTTGAAATCTCTCGAGACACAAATGGGTCAAGTGTCGCAGCATATTAAGCCAAGGCATAATGGAGGTTTCCCTAGTAATACTGAAAATGCTAGACCACCCCCACATGAGCAGTGTAAGGCGATTACTACAAGGAGTGGGAAAAAGTTACCAGGGCCGGAAAAAGAAGCTGAGGAACCTGCCTTGGATAAACCTGCCGAGGAAGCTGCCCCGACAGGTGATAAACAGACTGCTGCCGATGAGCCTGTCACGACAGCAGAAGCGACAGAGGAGAAGAAAGACGAATACCATCCTCAGATTTGTATGCAGTGGGAAGGACGCATTGCTGATTACCGTCCTCCACCACCTTTTCCACAACGGATACAGCAAACTAAGCATGAATCTCAGCTTAAAAAGATTTATGATATTTTTAAACAGGTTCATATTAATATTCCGTTGTTAGATGCTGTTAGGGAGATGCCCGGTTATGCTAAATTTCTCAAAGATGTTATGTCGAAAAAATCTAAACTTGGGGAATTTGAAACGGTAAGGATGCAAGAAGGTTGCATGAGTATTCTTCATAGGCAACCACCCCAGAAAAAGAAGGATCCAGGGAGCTTCATCATACCTTGCGTAATCGGCGACAGATTTGTGGGTAAGGCATTATGTGATCTTGGTGCTAGTGTTAATCTAATGCCCAAATCTGTTTTTCAGAAACTAGGTATTGGCAAGGCGCGGCCCACGACAGTTACCCTACAGCTAGCTGACCGCTCTTACGTTCACCCCGAGGGAAAAATTGAAGATATTTTGGTAAGAGTGGATAAGCTTATTTTTCCTGCTGACTTTCTTATTTTAGATTGTGAGGCAGATGAGAACGCACCAGTCATCCTTGGGCGACCCTTCTTAGCCACGGGAAGATCATTGATTGATGTGGAGAAAGGAGAACTTACCATGCGCGTGAACGATCAAGAAATTAAGCTGAATGTTCTCCAAGCAATGAAACATGCTGATGTGGAAGAGGAATGCAAGGCCATCATTGAGGTGACCTTTGATCAACCCTGCATCAGGTCGGGCTGCCGTGATATACAATTTGGACACTGCTGCGACAGCCACTTACAGACCTGTCACGACAGTGACAACGACAGCACCGACGACAGCCACTCCTCTAACTCCGATACATCCGACACTGAAGGTCAAGAGGAGGTAAATTGGTTAGACCATCGTCCAGGTAAGTTATTCGAACCCTTGAATTACACTTCGGATAACCATTTAATCCAAAAACCATCTACTGTTGTACCCCCTGTCTTAGAACTTAATCCCCTGCCAGGGCAGCTTAAATATGCTTATCTTGGTTGTGATAACACACTGCCTGTAATCATCTCTGCTAAGCTGCCGCAGGAGCAGGAACGACAGCTAATTGACATGTTACGACAGCACAAGAGGGCGATAGGATGGACGATAGCAGACATTCAGGGCATTAGTCCGGCAATCTGTATGCACAAAATCCTCCTAGAGGACGATCATAAGCCGACTATTGATGCCCAAAGGCGGTTAAACCTAGCAATGAAGGAGGTCGTGCGGAAAGAGATAATTAAATGGTTAGATGCTGGTATTATCTACGCCATCTCCGATAGCAAATGGGTAAGCCCGGTGCAATGTGTTCCCAAGAAAGGAGGCATGACTGTGATAACCAACGAAAACAATGAGTTAATCCCAACCAGGACTGTGACCGGTTGGAGGGTTTGTATGGACTATCGGAAGCTTAACAAAGCTACCCGAAAGGACCACTTTCCTTTACCCTTTATTGATCAAATGCTTGATAGATTAGCGGGTAAACCTTACTATTGTTTTCTTGATGGTTATTCAGGTTATAACCAAATTGCCATTGCACCAGAAGATCAAGAGAAAACGACTTTCACATGCCCCTACGGTACATACGCATTTAGGAGGATGCCGTTTGGACTCTGTAATGCACCTGGCACCTGCCACCTTCCAAAGGTGCATGATGGCCATATTCTCCGACATGGTAGAGGACTTCCTGGAAATTTTTATGGATGATTTTTCCATCTTTGGAGACGATTTTGAGAGTTGTTTAGGCAATTTACAAAAGGTGCTAGAAAGATGTGAAAAAGCAAACTTGGTTTTAAATTGGGAGAAATGCCACTTTATGGTGGATGAAGGGATAGTCCTAGGTCATAAGATTAGCTGCCGTGGTATAGAAGTCGACAGGGCAAAGATTGAAGTCATAGAAAAGCTGCCGCCGCCAACCACTGTCAAGGGCATTAGAAGTTTTCTAGGGCATGCTGGTTTTTATAGGAGATTCATTGCCAATTTCTCAAAAATCACGAAGCCCCTATGTCATCTCTTAGAGCAGAACCGACCCTTTGACTTTAATGAAGAATGTACTGAAGCATTCAAGGTTCTGAAGGAAAAGCTAGTGACAGCCCCGATAGTACAGCCACCAGATTGGACGCAACCGTTTGAGATTATGTGTGATGCTAGTGACTATGCTGTCGGGGCAGCACTTGGGCAGCGCAAGGACAGGCTGTTTCACGTCATATACTATGCCAGCAAAACATTAAATGACGCCCAAGTGAACTACACCACCACAGAAAAGGAGCTGTTAGCTGTGGTGTTCTCTATCGACAAGTTTCGTTCTTACATACTCGGGACGAAGGTAATAGTGCACACCGACCATTCTGCCCTCAAATATTTGTTTGCAAAGAAGGATGCCAAGCCTAGGTTGATACGATGGATCTTGCTATTACAAGAGTTTGACCTTGAGATCAAAGACAAAAAGGGGACAGAAAATCAGGTGGCAGATCACTTGTCGAGGTTGGAAACGGGACAGAGTCTACCCATTGATGATACACACATACTGGAGACCTTCCCAGATGAGCAGCTCTTTGCTGCCGCAATCGCTGTCGCGACAGCCATGGCGGCAGGTAAGTCTTCTAACCTTCCCTGGTATGCTGATTTCGTTAATTTCATAGTTAGCGGAATATTACCTACTGATCTTACTTATCAAGCCAGGAAGAGGTTTCAAAATGATGTTAAACATTATTATTGGGACGAACCTCTTCTTTTCAAAATGTGTGCAGATCAGGTTATAAGAAGATGTATACCACAGGAAGAGCAAGAAGACATTCTCCATCACTGTCATGCTTCACAATATGGAGGACACTTAGAAGGCAATAAAACTGCTGCCAAGGTGCTGCAGTCAGGGTTCTACTGGCCGACATTGTATAAGGATGCACATGACTTTTACAAGAACTGTGACAGGTGCCAGCGGACAGGTAACATCTCGAGGAGAAACGAGATGCCACTGCAGAATATCCTGGAAGTCGAGATCTTCGACGTTTGGGGGATTGATTTTATGGGACCTTTTCCATCTTCATGTGGAAATCTGTACATCCTCCTAGCAGTAGATTATGTCTCCAAATGGGTAGAAGCAATCGCAACTCAAAAGAATGATGCCAAAACGGTCCAAAAGTTTTTGCACAAAAATATATTTTCTAGATTTGGCATCCCTAGGGCGATTATCAGTGATGAAGGGAGACATTTTGACAATAGGGTAATTGCTGCCGCCTTGAAGAAATATGGTGTCAAGCACAAAATCGCGACAGCATACCACCCACAGACCAATGGACAGGCTGAGATATCCAATAGGGAAGTGAAGAACATCCTTGAAAAAATGGTTAAACCAACTAGGAAAGATTGGTCTTTACTTCTGAATGATGCATTATGGGCATACAGGACAGCTTTCAAGACTCCATTGGGCATGTCTCCATTCCGATTGATCTATGGGAAAACCTGCCACCTGCCTGTCGAGATAGAGCACAAGGCATATTGGGCAATCAAGGCAGTAAACATGGACTTGGACAAGGCAGGCCAGAAAAGGCTGTTAGATTTGAATGAGATCGATGAAATACGAACAATGGCCTACGACAATGCAAGGATTTACAAGGAAAAGACTAAGAAGTGGCATGACAAGAAGTTGCTGCCACGACAATTCTGCCCAGGGCAGCTTGTGTTGTTGTTTAATTCTAGGTTGAAACTCTTCCCAGGGAAGCTTAAATCTAAATGGTCTGGCCCGTTCCAAGTGGTTCAAGTTTTTCCCCATGGTGCCATTACAATTCAATCACTAAAGGACGGGCACCAATTCAAAGTCAATGGATAACGCCTCAAGCATTATCAGGGGACTGAAGCCCCAGGAATACAGGAAGTGGTTACTTTAGGAGATGCCCCATAAGGCATCCCTAATTTAACCTAATTTTTATTTTTATTTATTTTATTTATTATTATTAGGAAATTAGGTTTATTTTATTCGAATAATGTTTTGTTTTTATAATTTCAGTTTTTAGGAAAATAAAGGAGTCAAGTGAGAAAGAAGAAGTGGCCCAAGACCACCGCCCATCCACCAGCCCAATAAAGCCCATTTATGATAACCTGTCGTTTCAGCTGCCGGCGCAGACGGACTTGACAGGCTGTCAACAGGCTGACACTGCAGACGCAGAAGCGTGCGGCAGACGCACAGCAGACGCATAAATGCACGTCAGACGCGTCAGACACGCTACATTCAATCTGCCGCCCCGTTATTCCCGCCTGCCGTTGCGGCATTAAATGGGCAGCCACTCGACCGCTATATAAACCCCTTCCCATTTTCATTTTTCATCACTTCTGATTTTCTCTCTTGTTATTCCCTTCTAGTTTTATCTACTTTCTTTCTTTTTTCAGCCCTTGCAACCAAAAATGTCTTCACGACAAACCCGTCAGAATGCTGCTGCCGCTTCTTCTTCAGCAGCAGCATCCCCGTTCGCTAACAAGGAACTATGGGAGGAACGGAGCTTCATCTATAACAGAGATGCCCCTCTTTTTGGCCTCCGGCCGTTCATTATGAAGGCCATAGCAGCACAACTCTGGGAAGACTTTGCCGAGCAGCCGGCAGAGCTTAAGGACACTCTGGTCAGGGAATTTTACGAGGCGATCGAAAGTAAGACGGCGACATCTGTCATCGTCCGAGGAGTGACAGTTCCTTTCACCGCCAGCAGCATCAACCATGTATTTGGCCTCTTCTTTGGCCCCAATGACGATGCTCATCAACAGTTTTGGGACACCCTCGATGCTGCCGGACATGATGCTGTCATGAGGGAGTTGACAGAGGCAGGCACGACCTGGAGCACCAGCAAGAAGAACCCCAACTCCGTCAACAGGGCAGAGCTACTCCCCGAGGCAAAACTATGGAATGCTTTTATCAAAAAGCGTATCCTGCCCTCGTCCCACCATACGACAGTCAACAGACAGCGGTTGGCCCTCATCCACTCTATCATGCATGACAGACCCATCAATGTGGGCAGGTACATGAGGGACAGCATTCTCGATTGTGCTTTCCGATCAGATTCACGACTATGCCTGCCCTTCACCATCACTGCCCTCTGCCGCTGCGCTGCCGTATCGGAGGACCCTTCAGACAAAATCAAGAAGGGCAGCGGCTGGACCGACAGCAACATCTCCAGCCTCATGGAGATCATCGTCGTATCGCCCCTCAACGCCTTCGATCCTAACGCCCCTCCTGTTGAGTCTGATGATGAACCTGCCACCGAACCTGCCCCAGAAGCTGCCACCAACACCGCTCCGGCAGATCAGAACGCCCACATCCTTGCCGCCATCTTGAGGATAGAGGAGCGCCAGATGGGTTTGATGACATTCATCCGAGATTTCTCCAATGCAACGGTAAATTTCATTACCAATACTTTGAATTTTCCGGATGTCATTTTCCCCACCTTCCCCGCCCATTATTTCAATATCCCCTCCCCCACTCCCACACCACCTGTCTCTCCCCACGGAGAATCTGCCTCCTCCACACCTTCCCCGACGGCAGACGGCAGCCCACCGGCAGACACCTCCCCTCGAGGCACCAAGCGAGCTGCCACTGATGACAGCCCTCTTGTCAGGAGGAATTTGGACAGCGCCTTCACACGGGTAAAATGTATTAAGCATGTGGCCAACAAAAGAAGGCTGTCCAAAGCCATCACGAGTGGCAGCTGGGACAGCAGCAGCAGTTCTGATATCCGACAAGTGGAGCCACCTGTCATTCAACCTGCTGATGACCCTGTCCCCCAACCGGAGGAAGAACCTGCACCTCCACAGGCTGATGAACCTGTCGATCAACCTGCTCCGGAACCTGCCCAGCCACCTCCCCAACGCAGACGCTACCATAAGATCCGCGTCAGCAGCAGCAGCGAGGACAGCGAATAAAATTTAAGTTTTTATTTCTTTTTCTCCTCTTATTGCTGCCTGCCCTTATATATTTGTGATGTACTTTTATTTTGTTTTTCTTTATTTGTTTTTGTGTCATTTTGCATTGAGGGAAATGCAACCCTCGAGTTTGGGGGTGGCAACCCTCCATATTTAATGGAGTCTTTAGCACATCTTTTATTAATTAATTGTGTCTTTTTAAGTTTTTTTTTTTTAAAAAAAATTCATCAGAAAATTTAAAGCTTAAAACAGTGGAGTTAATTTACCTGTCATGACGGCTCTGTCGTGGCAGCATCTTTAGGACAGGTTAAGGAAAAGTTTAGAGCCTTTCTATAGTTCTGAAAACTTAAACACTTTTGTGACTGTTATATTGCTTAGATGTCTTTTAGCCAAACTAGAATAGGATGCTTAGAACTTGAACAGCCCCTAGAGGTGCCTAACACTGGCTCTAGGAAAGAAGTTTAGCAAAAGAAATTTGAAAACCTAGAGGTGCCCGAAACTGGCTCTAGAAAAACTTAGCTTGAAAATAGAAGAAAAAGAAGCATGAAAATGTGTCTTCAAGAAAATAAACTTTGGCATAAAAATTCGAGTTAAAGAGTTGAATATTCTAGTGAAACTAAGAGAGTCTTAGCATATAACTGTTCACAAGCATGCACACACTGCACGAGAGCTATAGGGAGACTCCGGACAGATCCTAACCCTTCCGACAGGTTGCTGCCGCCATAGAGAATGAGCGACAGGTAAGGGACAGTTCATTGTTTGAAGGCCAACACAAAAATTTTCAGTTTTCTTTTAAGTCTTCATTGCTTGAGGGCAAGCAAAAACTTGAGTTTGGGGGTGTGTTGAGTGTATAAAAGTTCTATTATTTATACCCTTTTTAACCCATATTTCTGCTGCATTCAAGCATCATTGCATTGCATTTAGGTTAGTTTCCAATAAAACATCACAATTATATAAAAGGCACGGATTCTACTGAAAGATGGCTATTTTTGCAGGTATCTGTCACAGTAGATGTCGAAGGCAGGCGCAGGGCAGATAAGCAGGAGAGCTGAACTGGACAAGCAGCTGAAGAAGACGAACCTGTCATGGACCTGTCGTGACAGCATGGTGACAGCAGGTTTATGAAGAGGAAAAGTCAAGTGGACCTCGATAGATAGAGAAAAATCTGCTCGTCTGTCGTGTGGAAGCCAAATAATTTTCCAAGCCCCGGATCAAAAGATATGTCAAGCCAAAGCTCAAGGAAAGGAATTCCCACAAAATAGGGATGCGGCTGGAAAGTAGGAAACTTTTAGAGATTTAGTCTTTATTAGAATCTTACTTTTAATTAAAGTTGTAATCCTTGTTACCTTAGATAACTTGAGCCCAAAGCTTATATAAAGGGCATAGATTAACCCTAGGGCATAACCGATTACCCCATAACCAAAACCGAAACCCTGCCGTCTACCCGTCACCAACATGTTCTAAATTCCCCCTAGGGCTACGGGTTGTTTTGTAAAGTAGTTGCAAGGGTTGCTTTGTTTTAGGATTTTTCAAGTTCAATAAAATAAACTTCAAGTTCTTTTATCTTGGTTTTAATATCTTGCAAGAGCATCGGGAGAGCATTGTGAGGTTATCTATTTACTTAGCATCGGGAGAGTTAAGTATACGAAAGAGATAAAAGCGTGTTCTCTAGTTTATAGTTGAACCATCTTGTGCTTAGGGATAAGGCGAGGTTAAGTGGCTAAGGAAGAATTCATACACATCGGTGTTCATCCTTCGATTCACGCCGGGAGGTATCATCAAAGACGTGATCATCGACAGACTTGTGCCTAGGGATAGGGCAAGGTAGATCTGGGATTCTTGCCAAGCTTGAAGTACGGAGTTAGTATTCGCTGCCGCGACAGCTAACGGACAGCCGCCGCGACAGGTGCTGTCGGCGACGGGCGCAACGACAGAACTGGAGATCCTAAGCAATTCAATACCTGCACTACTGAGCAATTCAATACCAGCCCATTCTCTCTATCTTGATTTCTCAATCCTTTTATTTACGTTTTTTTACTTTATTGTTCGTGACAACTCTCATAAATATTTCTTTTACTTCGTGCAGTGAAATAAGGTGAAGTCATTAGCCCAATCCTTGTGGAGACGATATCCGATACTTCGTATCACTTTACTACTTGCGTCGTGTACACTTGCACTACAATTGCGATAGTCTATTTTACACGCAACAAAGCTATTTTCATAGGATATTCTTTAAACTCAAAATCATGTCGTGTATTTAACAAGAGAAATTTAGTAGTAGAGGAATCTATACATGTTGTATTCAATGATAACCTCATTCCAAGGAAGGATTCTTGTGATGATGATGATGTAGAAATCATTAATGCCTTTGATGGAGGACAAACTTCAAAGGAGTATGAGATTCCAACAAAAGAAGAGGACACACAAGATCCACCTCTTGAAGCCTTGAAGGACTTGGCTCTTGAGGAAAAAGAAGTGAGCTACCCAAGGGAGTTCAACTATGTCAAAGATGGTGAAATCTTGGGTGATCCATCCTAGGGGGTAACCACTAGATCTTCTCTTAAACTTATGAACCATGTTGCATTTATCTCATTCATAGAGCCTAAGAATATAAAAGAAGCATTAAAAGATGATTTTTGGATCATGGCTATGCAAGAAGAGTTAAATCAATTTGAGAGAAGTAATGTTTGGACATTAGTTGATAGGCCTAGTAATCAATCTACTATAGGAACTAAATGTGTCTTTAGGAACAAACTAGATGAGAGTGGTAACATTGTGAGAAATAAAGCTAGATTAGTAGCACAAGGTTACACTCAAGAAGAGAGAATTGATTTAGATGAAACCTATGCTCCCGTAGCTAGAATGGAAGCCATTAGGATATTGCTTGCATATGCATGTTATCATGAATTCAAGCTATTTCAAATGGATGTTAAAAGCGCATTTTTAAATGGTTTTATAAATGAGGAAGTGTATGTGGAACAACCACCGAGTTTTGAGGACTCAAAATTTCCAAATCATGTTTTCAAACTTACTAAAGCATTTTATGGTTTAAAACAAGCTCCTAGAGCTTGGTATGAAAGACTTTCAAATTTTTTAATTGAAAAAGGTTTTGAAAAAGGTAAGGTGGACACTACACTCTTCATAAAAAGGTATAAAAATGACATCTTAGTAGTACAAATTTATGTTGATGATATTATTTTTGGATCTACTAATGAATGTCATTCCAAAGAGTTTGCTAAGTTAGTGCAAGGTGAATTCGAGATGGGCATGATGGGGGAGCTCTCATTCTTTTTTGGACTCCAAATCAAGCAAAGGAAGGATGGCACCTTCATCAATCAAGAAAAGTACATCAAGGATATGCTCAAGAAGTTTGGCTTGGAGAATGCAAAGCCTCAAGCCACACCTATGAGCTCTTTTACAAAGCTTGAAAAAGATGAAGGAGGTAAGTGTGTTGACTCCAAGCTTTACCGTTCTATGATTGGATCATTGCTTTACCTTACCGCAAGTAGACTGAATATCTTGTTTAGTGTTTGCTTGTGTGCTAGGTTTCATGCTAGTTCTAGAGAGTCTCACCTTATAGCCGTTAAGAGAATCTTTAGGTACCTTAGAGATACTCCTTGTTTAGGTCTTTGGTATCCTAGAGATTCCACCTTCAACCTTCATGCTTATTCGGATGCGGATTATGGGGGGTTTAAAATCGATATGAAGAGTACTTCGGGAACTTGTCGATTCTTAGGTAGTATGCTCATATCTTGGTTCTCTAAGAAACAAAATAGTGTAGCCTTATCTATCACCGAAGCCGAGTACATATCCTTAGGGAGTTGTTGTGCTCAAGTCCTTTGGATGAAGCAACAACTCTTAGACTATGGTATTCAAGTTGAAACCATACCTCTTAAGTGTGATAACACTAGTGCCATATGTTTGACAAAAAATCTCATCCAACACTCTAAAACCAAACATATAGAAATAAGGCTTCATTTCATTAGAGATCATGTCCTTAAGGAAGATGTTGTTATAGAGTATGTTGACACCTTAAACCAACTAGCAGACATCTTTACAAAGCCTTTAGATAAAGAGCGTTTTTGGTCCCTTAGGAGAGAGTTAGGTCTAACTAGCCTATCTTGACCTTTTTGGACCTCTTTTGTGCTTAAAATTGCTTGATCTTGTGAAATTGCATGTTTGTGTGTTGTAGCTTTTGAAAATATTCATGCCTATAGCTAGGGGGAGTATGATTCTGTTAAAATATGCTTACAACTGCTCATTCATCATTTGCATTCTTTTAGGAGATGTTAGAATCGAGCTTTTGGTTGTTCTTCAAGCCTAAAATGTAATTCTAGGCATAGAGTATCGATACAGCCTTGAGCGTATCAATACGGGTACTGTATTAGCTTCCCAGACTTCATTTTGCCTAAAACGGGTATCGATACAGTTAAACCCGTTTCGATACGTGCAACAATCGTTTCGATACAGATTGCATCTGTTTCGATACGATCCTTCAACGGGCATTTTTATTGGAATTACGCTTTTACCCCCGTATCGGTACACTCTCAGGCATATCAATGGGCATTTAAGAGTTCAACTTTTACCAAAATTAAAATTTCTCAAAACCCTAAAAACCCTAGCCGTTTTCACTCTATAAATAGCCTCTTCTTCCCTCATATTTTGACACCACAACTCAAAATCTCAAGAGGGTTTTCAAAATCAAGCAAAGCTCTAAGGCTTTTTCATCAATTGGGTGCTAAGCTCTTCTTCCATTCCTCTTTAATCAATATCAAGGTAAAACTTTTTTCTTTCTTTTATTTTTTCTTTTATTTTCCGTTTCAAAGTTTCTCTTGTTTTGTTTTTATTTTGTCTTCTCAAACTAAACTCTCTTTTCAATTTTTTTTAAATTTTTTTAAACCTTGATTATTGGTTTTCAATAAGTTGAATGAAGAAATCTTAATGCATACATTGTTTTATCTAGTTCATGGCACATTCTAAGAAGAGAACACGCACTAATGAAGCTGGTGAAGGATCCAATACCGGAGGTGGTGCTCGTCTGAATCTTACTCATATTTATCAATTATCTTTTCAAACCCCTAGAGCTCTCACCTATTTACGTCAATTCCAAAACTATAAGATCTGTCCGGAGAAGGTAATCTCTATTCCTTTTCTTTACTCAGAGCGATTCAAATTTGAATATCTACCTTTGCTCCAAGAATGGAAGTCTATGGATTTTCTCACTATTCTCAGGTTTTACGTTCGCATTTTGGTTTTAATCTTTAATGCTAAAGCCAAATGTTGTGCCAATCGAGATGGTGTTGTTACGGCCGTTAATTCTCATCTCATGGGTAAAAAGATCACTATAGATGTTCAATCTATTTGTGAAGTGTTCAAGTTGGAGGATGAAGGCTATGATGATGAGAATGCCCTTGGCCATGTTCTAAGTGGTTCCGTCACCGCCTAAATGCTCAGGATCGGATCCTCCATTTGATGGTCTCTTGGTGGTTTAGGCCCTCGGGAGGGAAGTATTCTACTATCCACCAAGTGGATGACTTTTGGATTCGATGCTTCCGTGAGAGAAAACGTCCGAACCTTGCTCGTATCATGTTTGCGGAGATTGTCTATCTCGTGCAACATCGCCACACCACCTTTGTCACTTCCTTCACCTATGGCACGACCCGAAGTTACTTCTTCCAACAAAAGGAGATTGATTGCTCGCATGACTATCCAACTCCCCTCACCGATCCTATCGATGAACGCTCTCTTGCAAGGGGTAAGTTCCAATAGTTTAATGGTAATTGTCTGCGTCTATCCGAGCACCCTAGTGAGGCCGCAGAACAATTTGCTAATCCTCAAGTTGAACAAGTTCCTCAAGGTCCTCCTCCACCTTTTATAGATGCTCTAATGACATTTCTCAATGAGCAATTCACGGGTTTGTGCACGGACATGGCTTCGGGGTTTACCATGATTGATACTCGTTTCACAAGCCTTGAAGATCGGATGAATAAAGTGGAGACTAGACTCACTTCTCTTGAAGGAAGTCACAACTCAATGAATATCTCTCTCACCGATTTCCATGATGAGTGGCCTCAAACCTTGAGGAATGATGATCTAATTGAGGAAGATGATGAACATGATGAAGAGGGCGATGGAGATGCATAGTAGCCTATCTTTGCATACCATTCATATCGTTTAGGATATTTACTTTATGCACCTTTGCTTTATGTTTTTAGGATTAAGTTTAAATTAGTTTAAAACCTATGCTTTGATTTTCTGTTGTTTGGATTTTAAGTTGATGTTATCCTTTATTTGAACTTAATGATATTATGTTGCTTGCTTATTTATATCTTTTGCCTATTTATGCACTTTACATTATGTCTCAATTCTTTTTGAAGTAACAAAAAGGGGGAGAGGGAAGCTCACAACACTTAAAAATTTTGATTTTCAAACTTAAAAGTTACCTAGCTAATATTAAGGGGGAGTTATTGTACAAAGTTTTTCAAAGTGTCAAAAATTTCAAGTTTTGGTTTGTTATATCAAAAAGGGGGAGATTGTAAAACCTATGTTTGATTTTGATGTAATTAAGTTGTTAATGATTGAATTGAAAACTTGAAATTGATTTCTATGTCCCTTTAATAATGTATAAATCACCAACACTTTAAACTGATTTGAAAAACTCAAACTCCAAATATTTTCTAAGTGTTCCAAGGCCAAAGTATTGAAAATCGTCCAGGTGTATCGATACGCCTCCAGCCGTATCGATACCTTTTTTACAAAGTTGGCTACTGCAAAGACGCGTTTTGATATGCTCTTAACCGTATCGAAACAGCGTATGAAAACAGATTCAATCTGTATCGATACACCCCTCTGCAAAAACTGAAGGAGTTTGAATGGTGTACCGATACAGCTTAACCCGTATCAATATGGTTTTAACTGAATTTTTAATTCGAATTGCTTTAAATGTTTTCGACCGTTGGTGTCAGTCGTTAGGTAACTAACATTTTAAGTGGCAGTTGTCCCGTATCAATAAGGTGTACCCCCGTATCGAAATAGAGACTTCCAGTGAGCTAAGTTGAGAAAAAGGTATCGATACGGTCTCTTCCGTATCGAAATCGTCCCTGTCCCGTACCGATATGCTTACGAGCGTTTTGATACGCCCTCTTTATTATGCGCAACGACTCTTTCTGTTTTGAGACAGGTATCGATACGACTCCCTGTGTACCGATACAAATAGCTGCATAAGTGCATTTATGGTGGAAAGAGATAGTCCCAACGGCTATAATCAATACCCTAACCACCCAAACGGCTAGAATTGATAGAGAAGGTATACATTGAAGCTCATTGAAGACCAACAACAACTATTGCATCAAAGATAAACACCAAAGCAAAAATCTAACCTCAAGTGTGCCTATTTTCCAATTTCTTGTAAATTCCAAATTGAGTTGTACTCAATTCTTATTCTATCTTCAAATTTGGGTTGAGTGTTGTACTTCAAGCGACAATATTGTATTTGAGAGTGCTATTTCTTGTCCACTCTCTTCTTTGTTTATTTGTGAGGGTTTGGTCAAATTTTGGGTAGAAAATTTGACCGGTTGTGTAAAGGTTACATCCTAAGCCTTGAAAAGGGGAAGAACAAATTAGTGAATTGTTGCAAATCCTTTGTGGTAGCTAAGGTAGTTGATGTAGAGTTCATTTGGAACTTGAACCACTCTAAAATCCTTTGTTCTTCATTTTTAGCCATCCTTTCACTCCAACAAAATTTTAAAATACCAATTCACCCCTCTTGGTCTTGATCAATCCATTGATCCACTCAACAAAGATCACTCCACCGATTACACCAGCGCTGAATCGCCTCTGCACCCATTAGGTACACATTTTTTTCTTTTTTTTTTCATTACATTGCATTTCATGTAGTTTAATTCATTCATGCATTGAGGACATTGTATTCTCTAATTTTGGGGGTGTTAGTGTTTGATGTTAGTATTTTTAGTTTTCTCTAGCATATGCATTAGTAGTAGAGAACAAAATTTACGCTATGGCATTTTGTTTAGTTCAAAGATATCCTGTGAATAAGTTTATGATGCTTAATGACGAATATTGATAGGCTTGAATTTAATGGAATAATATACAACTAGTTGATATTTGTAGAATTGACTTAGGGTTTGGTATAATAATCGTAAATGTTTTTTTACACAATTGCTTTCTCTCTCTACTTAAAATAGTTAGAAAACTTTCTAAGGAAGAACTTTAGAAACCCTAGCATGGAAACTCTAACGAACTTAATTCAAATAGACTCCCCTGTACGTTAATGCTTTAAAGTAAATGAATAAATGTTACAACATAATTGTAGAAGGACACTCCTTTTTTTCGCAACCACGTTTTTAGAGGGGAAGGAGGCTTCGTCTTTTTTAGCATTAAAAACTTTTAAAAATCAATGGAGTCGCAACCAATTTTTTTTGAAAAAATGTGATTGAATCACTTTAAAAAATAGGGATATTTTAATAAAACGTTTTGTTTTAATAAAACGAAAACTACAACGGTGGTCCCCTAATTATCACCGTTCTCCTATTTTGGTTCCCAAACTATGTTTTTCGGCAAACTCGTCCCTTCTGTTACATAATTCTCCTGTTTTAGTCCCCCGACGTTAAATAGCTAACGGTTTTGCTGACGTGGCATTTTTTAATATTTTTTAATCATTTCACTCTCCTCCTATATTATTTTTATTTAATTTTATTCACCCAATCATGTCGTGACACGTGTCACTACCCTATTACTTGAAAAAACCCCAAAATCCTTAAAAATACATTTGGTGTCGCTGGGATTCAAACCCAGGAACACCAGTGCAAAAGGCATGCGTATGAACCAACTATGCTAGGCTGGTTACTTGATTCAATTATACTAACATTTATATTTAAGCTATACAAAATAACCCAAACAAACCTAAAAACACAATTGGTGCCACCGAGATTCGAACCCTTTGTTCTGTTCTTGTTTTTTTTTTTTTTTTTTACATTTCAGTTCACAATCATGTAATTTGGTCGTCTCTCTTGAATCTCGAGAGATTCAACAAGAAGGGCTCGCTGTTCGGCACTTTTATCTGAACCTATATCCATCTCTCTCGCCGTATAGCTGCATACAATAGGAAGAATCCCCTAGAATAAGATTAAGAATAACATGGCAAAGCCAAAAACAAAATTGAAGGATAACGCATAACAATTTAAATTTGCAACATGTAAAATGTGGAAAATTCAGTAATCAATATAGATAGATGTTTTATAAGTGATTTGTTAGAACCACGACAAATAACTCAATTTTTCATGTGTGCCACACTGCCACTACCACAAGCACATTGGGTTCACTCTGCTGCATATACATGTAACCACTCCTATGATATACATACCTTGAAGGAAGAACTGTATGGGGATCAAAAGGAGAATATGATGTTTCTCTTTCAGCTGCAAGTCATTGAGCCTTTTGAAACTCTTTCAAAATAGCTTGAAAATCCTTTGCAAGTTTGGCATCTGTTATCTTCTTGGTTGCCTACAATAACAAGAAAAGAAATCAAATTTTTATGTGTTTCAAATAACAACAACAACAACAAAGATGCTTTGCTTGGTTGACATAATCAACCAGAAACCAAACTTACGTTAACTTGAGCATTATGATCTGTTTCACTAGCTTGTTTAAGTTTAGATGAAGTGTCCTTCACTAATTGCCCAATATGTAGCCCTGTTTTATGCCTGCCAAGAGAGACATATCAGCTATAATGCCCACTCATGAGATAATTAGCATACTTAAAATCACTCGAGAAAATCCACAGAAAGCAATTGTTTCCCATGCAACACAAGGATGCAGACTTCTAAAATAATCAAGAAAATCCAACATTAAAATCAAGAAACCTATAAGAGACACCAACTGTTTCCCATGGAGTGTGAGTTAAAAGATATGAACTCGAGAGATTCAAGAGAGACGACCAAATTACATGATTGTGAACTGAAATGTAAAAAGAAACAAGAACAGAACAAAGGGTTCGAATCTCGGTGGCACCAATTGTGTTTTTCAGTTTTTTTGGGTTAATTTGTATAGCTTAAATATAAATGTTAGTAGAATTGAATCAAGTAACTAGTCTAGCATAGTTGGTTCACGTGCAAGCCTTTTGCGCTGGTGTTCCTGGGTTCGAATCCCAATAACACTAAATGTATTTTTAAGGATTTTAGGGGTTTTTTTTCAACTAATAGGGTAGTGACACGTGTCACGACATGATTGAGTGAATAAAATTAAATAAAAATAATATAAGAGGAGAGAGAAATGATTAAAAAATATTAAAAAAATGTAACGTCAACAAAACGGTTCGCTATTTAATGTCGGGACCAAAACAGGAGAACTATGTAACATAAGGGACGAGTTTGTCGAAAAACATAGTTTGGGGATCAAAACAGGAGAACGATGATAGTTAGGGGACCACCGGTGTAGTTTTCCCTTTAATAAAACAAAGATTTTAGTTTGCGAAAAATAAGAAAACAGGTTCGGGGTCGGTTACGCGTGGGGAAGGGTTAGCACTCAAACGACGCCCAAAATTGGTACATAATTGGTTTTAAAATCGTTTTCAAAACTGGAATTTGCAAGTTCAAAAAGGTTCGATTTTACTTGTCCGTTTAATGAATATTAGTCTATTTTAACGGTCTTATCGCTCGGGATATGAACTTTAATCACCGCCAACATTCCTGGCGCTAACTTGTCATTCTCGTTTGATAAGATACCTCATTAAATTAATTTCACTTTTCAAACAACAAAGAAATTTAGTGTGTTAAGCATTTTATTCATTTCTAAGTTCGATTATTTAAAAAACCCTAAAAACGTCTAAGTCTTCTATTCCTAATTTAAGGTTAAAGTATGCTTAAGTGTATTTTATTCATTTCTAAGTTCGATTTTACATGTCTCTATCTAAGCTTTAGTCCTGAATCCTAAATTTTCTCCTATTTCTAAAAAAGACAAACAAACTACTTATTATTTTTATTTGTGTTTTTTTTATTTTTCCTTTAAAAAACCTTTATTTTTTTAAAGCTAAGATCATTTTTACATTTTTTTACCTTTTTCATTTTTTATGTTTTTTCACCTTTTTATTTTCCATTTCAAAAAAAAAGAATTATTCTTTTAAAACTTCTTTTTTTCATTTTATTATTTTTATGCATTTTCTTTTTAAAAAGACCCTTTTTTTTAAATAAACTTTAAATTTAAAAGATTTTCTTTTAAATTTTTTTTCCAAAACTTTATTTTCTCCTAAAACCCTAAAACTTTTACCTTAAGACCTTTTATTTTTTTCTTTTAAAAATAAAAACTTTATGACTTATTTATTTTTAAAAGAAAAACATCTTATTTATTTTTTATTTTTAAAATCATTCAACATATTTATTGTTATACCTAAATTAAAAAAAACCTTTTTCACATTTTTAATCAAAATCAAGACCTTTATTATTTCCACCCATGCATTATTGTTTTTCCTACTTAAATCCATAACTTTAAGTTTTTTCAATTAAACCAAATTTATTCATTTTATTCTTGCATTTTAATTTAAACACCTTAAAAATTTATTTCTACATTTCTAAAGATCAAAATAACTTTAACAATATTTTTTAAGCATGAAAATTTTAAAAAGATCAATCCAATTTTAAAACGAAAACGTTACCGGAATCGTGAAACGATTTTCTAACTTCAAGAACAACCTAAAATCCATAAAAAACACAAACACAAACAAAAATTCAACCAAGAAAAAGCAATAAAAATCTAAATGAAAAGTTAGAAATTTTACCGAAAACGACGAGCGAAGAACTCGAATCCAAACTTCTCTAAATCCTCCTAATTGCCTCCAGAAAATTGCTTCCAAACTCAAACTTCCACTCAAAATTTCCAGCAACCATTGAAGATTTTTTTTTCGAATTTTTCCAAGCCTAATTGCTTTTTTTTTCAAGTGTGTTTTTTCTTGAAATTGTGTGTTGAACAGATGGGTGAAGGGGGTTTTATATTTAGTTTTGAGCTTCAAATTCAAGTCAAATAAGGATTTAGTCCCCAAATTGGAGCTTAAATCTAACACATGGCTTGATCCTCGGAAAAACCCCTAAAGAATATCCCGATTTGGTTCAAATTTGGGATCGAATTTCCCCTTGATTCGAGCCTAGGGTTTGACTTCTTTTACTTTGTTTTTTGCGCATTTCGGCTAGCACAGGCTACAGCAGCGAGCGGGTTCGGTGGCATTGGGTCGGCGGTGGTGAGGCGGACCGGCCGGTACCAATGACGTCGAAAGCTGTGGCCGGTAGACGCCGGCCGTCCGCCATGAAGGCTCGTTGTGAAGGTTTGTTGGGAAACCAGCCCGCGCGCATGCGGCCCACAAGCTGGTTCTCCTTTTTTTCTATTTTTTTCTTCTATTTTTTGGCTATTTTTTACTGTTTTCATCACATATATTATTAATATTTTAACCTCATTTTATTTCCTTTTTCTTTATTTTACACCATAATTATTAGAATTATTTTCTCTTTTTTCTCTTTTTATTTTCCCTTTTTTTCTTTCTTTAAAAGATGGGCTACAATTTAAAAATGGGCCTCGTTCTTTTCTTTAAAAATGGGCTTAAAAAATGGGCTTTTAAGGATGAGTCTTTGTTTATTTAAAAAGTGGGCCTTTTATTATTTGAAGGAAAAAAGGATTTTCTCTTTTTCATATTTCTTTATATTTTTTTGTTTTTTTAAATTAATGTGAAAGTTTAGTGACAACAGCTGCCCCTCTTTGCTTATCTATGTACAACAGAAATAAAGCAAAGACTAAAAGGCACTAATTTTTATCGATTTACCGATTGGCTCCATTCTCTAAATGCCCAAACGGATAGGCGCGCTCTATTCTCCTTACGCTCGAATAGCTTAGCCGAGTTTAATTCTCTAAATGTCCGAACGGATGGGCTAGTTCTATTCTTCTTATGCTCGAATAGTTGAGCTGGATTCCATTCTCCAAATGCCCGAACGGATAGGCTGGTTCTATTCTCCTTATGCTCGAATAGTTGAGTTGGGTTCTATTCTCCCAAAATTCCTAAATAACTAAACTGGGTTCTATCCTCCCAAATGCTCAATTAGGCCAAGTCTTCTGACACCTTTCATCCTCCTTATGCTTGGATGAATAAGCAAGCTCCATTCTCCTTATGCCTGAATGGATAGGCGAATCTTCTTAAACACTTCATCCTCTTTATGTTTGGATGAATAAGCAAACTTCATTCTCCTTTTACTTGAACAAATAGGATAATCTTCTGATAAATTTCATCCTCCTTATGCTTGGATGAATAAGAAAACTCTCATTTGAACATGTCTTCCATGTACCTGAAAAAACAAGATGCAACATGCAATACATTTATGATGTGCACGCCCCTTGGAATTTCTAGAATATGAATGCAAGATAAGTTTTTTCCTTTTAAAACTCCTTTTACTTAGACCATTTTCTTAATTTTAATGAAATTCTGGTTATCGAGGCTAACCCGATTAATATGAACTCTCTCCTAAACTTACGTAGCTAAGACGATTTGCTTCATTTCTCTTTCACCTCTACTTGACTTTTCGGCTTCGAATTCATCATTCCCTGGGATAAGGCCCATTCCTTTGCCTTGGAATTCACCCGTGAATTATGAACAACTATGGCTTTTGCTTCATTTTCTGATCTTTTGCTGACTGGTTCTATCTTTACACCCCACTCTCACTTCATTGGAAACATTTAATACTTATCTATCTTCCTAGTCAACATTTTCGTATTCAAAGATGAACGTCATAAGTCAAATTTCGAACTTGTAAGGCTGCTTTTATCATCATGTAAAAAGGGCTGGTGGTTAAGAAACGTTGTTTAAGTGCCTAGATGTTCATAAGAATTTTGCAACAAGGCTTTACTTCTTCTTCTTTAAGCATTTTAACAGAATACGCTCCAAATAATAATTTTGGAGCACTTCGTAGTCCCTGAACTTTTCAAAACATTCTCAAAGTAATGCTCAAAAATCTTTTGCATATATAAATGATTGTCAAATCCATTGATCCTTATTTCAAAGCAAGATTCTAACAAAGATGGGGAAGGAAACAAGAAAGAAAGAAAAAAATCCATGAAACAAATTTTATTAATGTGGTGGCAAACACAAGAAGGTTTATAAAAGGAAGGGAAAACAAGCATTCAAACATCAATAGTCCAAACTTCTCCTTTCAAACGCCATAAGTAATCTCGAATGCCGCCAATGTCGAGGAAACCTTGAGTACAGTGCATGATTTGTGAAACCCCAGAATCTATTTAATTATCTGAGCCGCCCTTTACGGGTTTTCAACTCAGACCCTCCTTTGGTTTCAAAACGCCCTTTGCTGGTTTTCATTTTGAACCCTCCTTTTCTTTTCCCTTTTTTCTTCTTTTTTTTCCTTTTTTTCTTCTTTTTTTCTTCTTTTTTTCTTCTTCAGGCATAATACTTCTTGAAAGTATCAATGGTAACTTTTCATGCCGATCTTTATACGTACCAGTCATCTTTGCAACTATCTTCTTAATATTCTTATTGGCCGCTTCTACTACTCCATTCATCTTTGGGTGGTATACTACCGAGTTGCGATGCTTAATGTTAAACTGCTCACAAAAAAGCAGCAATCATTCGGTTGTTCAGGTTAGAGGCGTTATCGGTGATTATGCTTTCTGGTAGACCATATCGACTAATGATCTCATTCTTTAAGAAATTGAAAATAGTAGACCTAGTTACATTTGCATATGAGGCCGCTTCCACCCACTTTGTGAAGTAATCGATAGCTACCAAAATAAAGCGATGACCATTTAACGCTTTCGGATGAATCTGTCCAATGACATCTATGCCCCATATAGAGAACGACCATGGAGATGACATGACATGAAGAAACTGGGGAGACGCGTGAACTTTGTCAGCATAAACATGGCATTTGTGGCATTTACAGGAATAATTAATGCAATCCCCTTCCATTGTTGACCAGTAATATCTGAAACGCATAATTCTTCTTGCCAAAGTGAATCCACTAGGGTGGGTTCCACAAACTCCCTCATTGACTTCTTCCAAAATCAACTGCGCTTCTTTTGTATCCACATATCTTAGTAATACATGTTCTCGATTTCATTTGTAGAGGATCCCCCCATCAAGGATATATCTTGATGCCATTTTCCTTATCATTTTCTTTTCATTTTCTGAAGCATGTGCTGGGTATTATTGAAGCTTTATGTATTGTTAGATGTCACGGTACCACGGCAAACCACCTTCTTCTTCTTCTACATTGTAACAATATGTTAGGGACTCTAACATTTGCAACTTAATGGGCATCATCTCAGAACCCTCGCTTGCTTTAATCATGGAAGCCAAAGTAGCTAACACATCAACCATCTGGTTATCTTCTCTTGGGAAATGCTTAAAAGTGATCACCTCGAATTGTTTAGCTAACTCAAGGCCCAACTTGTGATACTCTATCAATTTTACATCGTTTGTTTCCCATTCACCACGTGTTTGGTAGATGATCAATGCTGAATCCCATAGACTCTCAACTTTCGGATTTTTTCTGTCCAGGGCTTCCCTTAGGCCCAGTATGCATGCCTCATATTCGGCCATATTACTGGTGTAGAAGAATTTCAAACGACAAGTAAAATGATAATGATATCCTTCTAGCGAAACCAAAACTTACCCAATACCTCATCCTAAAGCATTTACAGCACCACCGAAATGCACGACCCATGATTCTGTTGGTGACTCTTCATCTTCCGTAATACAAATCAAATCCTCATCGGGGAAACTGAAATCTAATGCCTCATAATCATCTTGTGCACGACTTGCAAGAAAATATGTTATGACACTTCCTTTCACCGCTTTTTGATTCACCTACTGAATGTCGTATTCAGAGAGCAACATCTGCCACCGCGCTATTCTTCCTGAAAGGGCTGGCGCTTCCATCATAAACTTTAAAGGATCTAACCGTGAGATTAACCATGTGGTATGATACAACATATACTACCTAAGCCTCTTAGTATCCCATATCAAAGCACAACATACTTGTTCAATTCGAGTATATCTTGTTTCACAATCAGTAAACTTCTTGCTCATATAATATATTGCCCTTTCCTTCCTTCCAGTTTCGTCATGCTGCCCTAGTACTCAGCCCGTTGAATTTTCAAACATCGTTAGATAAAGTATTAACGATTTCCCCGAAACGGGTGGCATTAACACTGAAGGATTAGTTAGCTGCTCCTTGATCTTTTATAAAGCTGCCTGTCATTCTTCATTCCAGGTCTCTAGGTTGTTCTTTCTAAGCAACCTGAATATTGGATCACATTTATTCGTAAGTTGAGAGATGAAACGAGCTATGTAGTTCAACCTTCCCAAAAATCCTCGAACTTGCTATTGTGTTTGAGGAGGTGGAAGCTCTTCTTCACTTCTGGACTTGGCGATCATACCATCCACATAAACTTCTATTTCCTTGTGCATCATGTCATGGAAAAGAGTGACCATAGCTCTCTGATATGTTGCCCCTACGTTCTTCAATCCAAAAGGCATACCTTATAACAGAAGGTTCCTCAAAGCGTTACATAAGTAGTCTTTTCCATGTCTTCTAAGCACATCTTTATTTGATTGTATCTAGAAAATCCATCCATGAATGAGAAAAAGGAATGGCCAGCTGTATTGTCGGCCAAGGTATCGATATGTGGAAGCGGAAAGTTTTCTATGGGGCTTGCTTTATTATGATCTATGTAGTCGACGCGCATTCTTACTTTTCCATCTTTCTTAGGAATTGAGACGATGTTTGCCACCCATTTTGGATATTTAGCTACTTCGAGGAATCCCGCATTCTACTGCTTCTTGACCTAGTCTCTAATTTTCAAAATGTATCAGCCTTCATTCTTCTAAGCTTTTGTTTCACTAGCTCCCATCCTTCTCTTATAGGAAGCCTATGCATGGCAATATCTATTTCGAGACCAGGCATATCCTGATATGACCAGGCAAATATGTCTTTATATTCTTGTAAAAGCTTAATCAAATGTTGTCGTGTCTCAACTTAGATGGTGGTACCGATCTTTACTTCGCGTTTTTCTTCTTCAGTCCCAAGATTGAAAACCTCTAATTCTTCTTTGAGGGGAAGAATTTCTTTTCCTCTCCTTCTACCATTATGAGCAGATCATCAGACATATCATACTCTTTTTCATCATTAATACTCTCAACTTCTTCTAAACATAGTGGTAATTAAATTTTAACTTCAGAATCTGATTCGGAGTTATTTGGACCATTGATTTCTAAAAACCTACAAATAAAAAGAGACAAAAAATATATACCAAGAAAGAAAGAATAAATGAAATGATATGGTTTATTATGTTTTTAAGGGTTTGTTTTTGCTCTTGGGTTTTTATGATCTTTTGGTTTTTTTGGTTTTGTGCTGCAAAAGAAAGTTTGCCAATAGATGTAATTGGGAAAAAATGCACATTTTATTGAAATCAGAATAATGGTTTTGACATAGACCCTTTTTACATAAGATCTCTAATTACCCCAGGCCTAGGGGTAAAAGAGTTGGTTTTGAGAATTACTCTGAGGCAGTCTTAAAATCTTCAGGGACTACTTCTGCAGTCCAGTTCTTCAGTTCTATGTGGGGGCAAATCTTGGACAGAAATTTGTTTTCTTCTTCCTCCTCGTCAGTGATGGAGTTAGTGCTCAAATTCTCAAAAATATTGCATAATTCATCCTTTCCTTTCTTCTCCTTGTCAAAGCGAGCATTAAGGTCTATAAGCCATCCAGCCTTGAAAGTAACGCTTAGGGGTGGTTACGTCATTGGCTTCCCCTCAACTTCCTCTTCCTTCTACTTTATTTTCATGCTTTTCTGCTGCTTCTTAGATTTCTTTTGCCATTTATCGGGCCTAAAGCCCAAACTGAATCGATCCCTCTTCACTGAGATCACCACATGATAAGGCTTTCCTCGTCTTTCTTCTTTAACTTCCTCTCCTTGCTTGCCAATGGAAATTTCCTCCGTCACACACACATCTTATTCGTGCTCAACATCTCTCTTCTCGAATAACACAAGTTCCTTGCTATCCATCTTGGATTGAACCATTCGTTTAAACTCCAGGCAACACTAGATCTCATGTCCTTCAGCTTCATGGTATTCGAAGAATGGTTTTTCAACGACCTTCATCTTCAAATACTCTCCCTTTAATATCCCGACCGCTACTAACTGAGCTCATACCCAATTCATGGGCGCTTTAATCTCTTTAACATATTCCTCAATCACTCTCTTCTCTTCCTCAAGCACGACATTCACCTCTGTCTTTTGGTGGTTTGGCAAAGGGTTTCCTTTTTTCTCGGAAGTTTCAGATGATAACATGCCCGATTTCCTTAAATCATCCACCACCCTTTTCAATGTGGTACAATTCTCAATAGTATGCCCCCTTACTCCTGCATGATATTCGCATTGGGCCTTCTCGTCATACCACGGTGGATAAGGAGGTGAGAACGGAGGAACATGTCTTGGCAGCACCATCTGTGATTTGACCAACTCAACAAACAACTCTACATAGGTCATTGTGATGAGAGGAAAGTAGGGCCTCGACTTTCCTTGATATTTTCATTCTCCTTTTGGGGGCGTTTGCAACCGTTGGAACTGAGGTGTTGGGTTTGTTAAAGGTGTTGGGCTTGTTGAACACCACACCTGTTGAATAACTGGGTTATAGTCATTCGTAGCATTGACTTCCTTGTTATCCCTCTTCTTATATGTCTTCTTCGTTTCCCCACTGTCCAACCTTCCGCTCTTCATGGCTGCTAGGATCAGTTCTCCATTCATTAGCATGTCCGAAAAATTCTTTGTAGCATGATTGATCATGCAATCGTAAAAAGGACCCTTTAGAGTTTCCACGAACATCTGAGTGATCTCATTTTCTAGCAACGGTGGCTGCACTTGTGCCTCTACATCCCTCCACCTTTGTGCATATTGTCAGAAGCTACCGTGGTGTTTTTGCTCCATCCCTTGCAAGACCAAATGGGTGGGAACCATGTCTAAAACATGCTTGTATTGTTCACTGAAGGCTCTTGACATATCCCTCCATGATTTGATGTTCACCTGACTTAGTTGCGAATACCAACGTGCAGCAGATCCTACTAAGCTGTCTTGAAAGTAGTGAATGAGAAACTTCTCATGGTCAAGGTACATTGACATCTTTCTATAGTACATAGTTAGATGTGCTGATGGGCATGTGGTTCCATTGTATTTCTCAAAGTCTGGGATCTTGAATTTTGGTGGCCCAACTAAATCAGTTACCAAGCTCAGATCCTTGGCATCCATTCCACCATGAGCAGCTCCATCTTGGAAGGACTTCATCATCCCCTCTAACTTTTCGTACTTTTCTTCCAACTTCTTCTCAACTCGAACCTTATCAGCAATTTCATCAAGGTCAGGCACCTCGTAGTTATTGGCCTCCACATTTGGAACATGAGTGGAAGATTCAGCTACATGGATGGGTGTTTTGGCCTTAGCAGCAGCCTCCCTTCTAATGGTCATTCTTGGGAATCGTGGAATGGCAATAGTGTTCCCTCCTTCTTCAACCGCATCTGGGTCCTTGAATCCTAGCATAACAGCTATCGAACTAACTATCTTTTGATGAACTGCCTCAACTTGTTGTTTCAGGTCAACCTCCATTTTCTCTAGCTTATCTTGAATGTTCTTTTGGTTTTCCTCCAAATTTTACAATCTTTTTTCAGATTTCATGGGTCGGGTTTGCGCTCGTGTAACGTATTTATGAGTTGTCTTAGCAATTTTGGATATTCTATCGTTTTAATTATTAAGTTAGTTTATGACATTAATGAATGTATACATAAATGAATTCATAAAAGCAAAAAATACAATGCAAATGCATGAATGTAATCGAAGGGCCACCAATTCCATTGAAAAACTGCTCATTAAAGGAAACGCTTTATTAAATACGAAAGTTTTTATTACATCTTTTTGAATTACATATATTTTTCTTCTTGAACGCCTAACTCCTTAATTTATTCAACTAGCCACATGAGTCTTGGTCCAACTTCTCCTATAGGCTTGATGTACCGACGAAGAGCTGCAGCTTCAGTTGCCAATATTGTCACATGCTTGACCACATCTTGGAACTGTGTCATCACCATCCTATTAAACTCATCTCTCTCTTGGAATCTTTGAGCATTTTCTCTAAGGCGAGTGAACCAATAGTCGTTTCCTACTTCGGTGATATCTTCTAGAACTAAGATCTTTGTTCTATACTCTTGAAGGAGATTATCCATTTCTCTAACTCACTCTTTCAAGAAGCCATTCTCACTCAAACTTGCTTGGAGTTCTTCATAGGTATAGTCCTTTTGCATCTTGTGAACTGTTCGACTCAAGTTCTCTATTTTGGCTTCTAGCTCAATGATGAAGGCCTGGCTTTGCTTCAACTTCTTGGTGGTTTCATCATATACTGATTGAAACTTTTGCAAACGTATTTTGTTGTCATGAGCTTGCCTCTTCCATGTAGTCGAATCTTTCTTCGACTCCTCTCGATGTCTTTTACCCTTCTTATTTTCCGCTATTTGTTTCATCTTCTTTCTTTCTTCAACCAAAGCCCGTCAGAACTTTTGTACCTCATTCTTACCGCGTTCCTTCTCCTTCACCACAACTTGTTCTATCTCTTGTCTCCATTGTTATGGGCTTTTTCAAAGATCCGCATATCGAACCGCAACTTGAAGCTTAAGGAAATCAACCCTCTGAATCTCATGCCTTTTTTCTAAATTCTCATACATTTTCCGCACTCGATTGGCTTCTCCCATGTGCTTTTCTACGTCAAGGCTGACTTCAAACTTGTCTCGCAAATTCTGTTCCTTAAGCGCTTCGATTTCCAACTTAGCCCGTCTTAGCTCTTCCCTCAGATTGTCGGCCTCTGATGGAACCACTTTCAAATGTTCTTCTTTAGACTTGGTGGGCCCGAGAGTATGTAGCATTATCGTGTCATTTATCCTCGTATGCCTCCAAATATCATAATCAACAGTATATATGCAATTCTTGTTAGACTCTATCTTCATATGATATCACATCTTCCATGAGTCACTGATTTCTTGCACCTTTCGCCTAAACTCTCCTCGAAACTCGAATTATGACGTACTAAGCTCGAAAGTGAAAGGAACAAACTATTGTGTTCCATATTGGCACGATACTAACAAAGGTGCACGACCAATTCCTCCCCATAAACCTAACAACATCAAATAGCTATAATCTTCACATCTATACCTTACTTTAGCATGTCCCATCCATGGCACCCTCCATTTGATGTCCTCGTCATGACGATCTCTAAAGATATCTACCCACTTGCTTCTCTTGATACATGACAAATCTTGTGCCAAATATTACCGAAGTGGGGAGAAGTTCGGGGAGAATACGTTCGGTAAGGCCAAAGTTGGACACTCCTAGAAATGACTAAGGGCCCAAACTTGAAGTAAAGGAGCACATCCTCGAAAACGCACGCCTTCCACTTTTCGACAAGCATTCAAGGAAGTGAAGGTTTCTGCTAACACGGGAGGCACTGGATTGACATTCCTCTTCAACTGCTCAATGAAATCTAGCAGGGCCACATCGATGTTTCCCAACACCTTTGGAAATTTACTAAACCGTAAATTGCAATGGCCAAGAGGTCTACCCTTTTTGTGATATCTAGATGAACCGGAATAATGTTTCGAATGCGTGACCAAGGAAAGTTAAAACTTCCCCCTCTCTTCTTTATCAATCCTTCAACCCATTCATCGCTCATTTTGGCAAATGAAACAAGTTTTGGGTGTGAGTTCTTGTTTTTGGGCGGCTTTGTGTACACCCAATTCTCCTTCACTTCAGGCATATTGAACAATGCCAAGTATTCCTCAAAAGTTGGCATCATGTCTTCTCCGTTGAACATAAAGCATCAATACCCATGGTTCCAGAACTGAATCAAAGCCTTCAGAAATGACTCATCAACCTTTACAAACAGAAGATATGCTATGTCGCCATAAGACTCACGTAACAACTGTTTGGTCTTTTAATCAAAATGGTCCCATATCTCGCGTAACTCCTGCACGTTGTTTTGCTTAACACTCATGTGGGCATACTCCGAAGTTTCTGTTTCGTGACCCGCACCCAAATGGTCTCCATACTTCCTCTGATTGACCTCAGACCAGTGACGCACTTTCGCATTTTCCTCTTCATTCTTCAAGAGCTTTCCATTCATAATTGAACAATTTTCCAGAATCAACCCCTTCTAAATATGAAATGATGCACATGCAAAATAAAACCAGATAAAAAAGATTAATAAAGCAAGGTGAAAAAATAGTAAAAAATCATTTAAATGCACAATAATTCTGGACCGGCATTCCAACATTTCAGGACATGTCTCCATGGATTATTCATGCGACTCAAAACCCTAGGCTTTCTGCGTGGCTCTATTAGGGGTAGGCTCTAAATTCACAAACTTGGTTTGGTTCTAAAAAGGTACCGAGTTGTCATTGATGTCCCCTACTAAGGGTAGCAAGGCCCTCGATTCTCACCCAATATAGGCTACAAACGAATTGAGTTCAACTCAGGAGGACTCATGTAAAACCTATGTTTGATTTTGATATAACTACGTATGTTAAAGATTAAATTGAAAAATTGAAATAGATTTCTATGTCCATTAAATGATTTTAAATCACCAAAACCTTAATCTGATTTGAAAAACTCAAACTCCAAATATTTTCTAAGTGTTCCAAAGCCAAAGTGTTGAAAAACGTCCAGGCGTATCGATACGATTGAAGCCGTATCAATACCTTTTTTTACAAAGTTGGTTGCTGGAAAGACGTGTTTCGATACGCTCTTAACCGTATCGAAACAAATTTAATCTGTATCGATACGCCCCTCTGTAAAAACTAAAGGAGTTTGAATGGTGTACCGATATGGTTCAACCCGTATCGATACAGTTTTAACGGAATTTTTAATTCAAAGAGTTTTAATGTTTTCGACCGTTGGTGTCAGTCGTTAAGTATCTAATATTTAAACTGGTAGTTGTCCTGTATCGATACGGTGTACCCCATATCGAAACGAAAACTTTCAGTGAGCTAAGTTGAGAAAAAGGTATCGATACGGTCTTATTCGTATCGAAACGGTCCCTGTCCCGTACCGATACGCTTACACGTGTTTCGATACGCCCTCTTTATTATGTGCAATGGCACTTTCTATTTTGAGATAGGTATCGATACGAGCCTTCGTTAACCGATACAGATAGCTGCAGAAGTGCATTTATGGTGGAAAGAGAGGGTCCCAATGGCTATAATCAATACCCTAACCACCCAAACGGCTAGAATTGATAGAGAAGGTATAAATTGAAGATTATTGAAGACCAACAACAACTGTTGCATCAAATATAAACATCCAAGCAAAAATCCAAGCTCATTGTGCTTATTCTCCAACCCCAAATTGTGTTGTATTCAATTCCTATCCTATCTCAAATTTAGGTTGAGTGTTTGTACTTAAAGGGGAAATATTGTATTTGATAGATATATTTCTTGCCTAATTTCTTCTTTGTTCACTTGTGAGGGTTTGGTCAAATTTTGGGTAGAAAATTTGACCGGTTGTGTAAAGGTTACCTCCTAAGCCTTGAAAAAGGGAAGAACAAATTAGTGAATTGTTGCAAATCCTTAGTGGTAGCTAAGGTAGTGGATGTAGAGTTCATTTGGAACTTGAACTATTCTAAAATCGACTATTTTTCATTTTTAGCTATCATTTTTCTCCAACAAATATTTAAAAGCCCAATTCACCCCCTCTTGGCATTGATCAATCCATTGACCCACTTAACAATTGGTATCAGAGCCTACCTCTTTGAAGGATTAACAACCACAAGAGGAGTTCCTAGGAAGAGTGTGATCATCCAAAAATCAAGCCATGACATCTACCTCCGGATCAAGCATGTACGAGTCTCAATCCACCACAAAACCACTATTCTTCAATGGTGACTACTATCCATTTTGGAAGAACCAGATGTGCCTCTTCATCAAATCAACTGATTACCTTGTTTGGGATGTCATTGAAGATGGTCCTTATATTTTATTGAAGAGGGATGATGAAGGAAAATTTGTTCTAAAGAAGAAGATTGAGATGAGTGAACATGAGAGAAAGAATATCCAAATTAATGACAAAGCTCTTCACATGCTTTTTTGTTCTTTCAGTCCCGACATCTACTCCATTGAAAGTGCCAAGGAAGTGTGGGATACTATAGAGACCACCTATGAAGGAACTAGTGATGTGAAGGAGACCAAGATCGGAGTTCTCAATCTTAGTTATGAGAATTTCAAGATGGAGCCCGACGAAACCGAGTCCAAGATGTTCGATCGCTTCTCAACTATCGCCAATGGGCTTAAGGGTTTTGGAGAGACAATCCCGGAAGACAAACTTATCCAGAAGCTACTCTACTCACTTCCCGGATCTTGGGATGGGAAGAGAACAACCATCATCGAGGCCAAAAACTTGAACACGCTCAAACTTGATGAGCTAGTAGGTTCTCTCCTTACTCATGAGATAATGAAGCAAGGAAGGGAAGATGAAAATAAAAAGGAAGAGAAAAGAGTGGAGAAACTAGAAGTAGAAAAGAAGAAAAAGATAAGAGTGGCTCTCAAAGCTTCATTACATGAGGAGAGCACTTCTAGTGAGGAGGATGATCTAGAAGAATTGGCTATGATAGCCAAAAGATTCTCACGATTCATGAGGTCCAACCGAGGGAGGAAGATTCAAGGAAAAATGGACTTCAAGGGCAAAAACAAAGAAGAAGAGAGGGATCAAATCATTTGCTACGAGTGCAAAAAGCCCGGTCACATTCGTTCGGAGTGCCCTCAACTAAAGAAGAAGGGCTTTGAGAAGAAGAAGAAGCTGAAAAGCCAACCTTGCTACATGGAGTGAAGAGGAGATATCCGAGGATGACGAACACGAAGTGGCCAACCTTTGCATCATGGAACTTGAGGAGGATTTCTCCATGGTAACCTTTAACTCATTGTAACCCCCTTAACCCGGCCTAGACGATCGACCCGAATTAAGAAAGTCACACGGGGAAAACCAAAGTCAACCCGAAAGTCAATCTTGATTAACGACCCTTTTTTTTATCTTGTCTAGATGCACATTAGTCCTAATTGTGATCACACAAACATCATACACAAAGATCACAAACATCAGAGATCAAACAGGGACCCAATTGAACAAATTACAACTTTAGGGACCAAATTGTAATTTCTAATAAATATGAGGACTTAACCCAAATTAAAGTTACCAAATTGAAATTAATCCGGTTTCATGCTTCTCTGTGAAATTTCAGCTCAAAAGGACTTCCCAAACTCATACAATTGCACAAACAAGTTTCAGTACCAAAATGCAAACAATTCAAATCATTTAACTGCCAATGTCAGCCCCTAACGGTCACCCGTTCCGAAACTGGCAGAGCCCGTTTCGAAACGCGGGCCGTTCCGCAACGGGTTTCGGAACACGGGCTGGCAGTAGCCAAACTGTTTCGGAACGGTTCTTCCCGTTTCGGACGCCTGGGTTTGTTTAAGGCACCCGTTCCGAAACGATAAGAGCTGTTCCGAAACACCCTGCACAGATTGCCCCTAAATGCATTCTTAGACATGCAATTAAACATCCAATCATGCTCCAATTGCCACCAAACTTTACCATCATGCAATTCAACATATATAAGACGTACTAACATCATCAATTCATCAGAACAACATCATATGCAAAAAGCCCCAAATCTATAGGCATGCTTCCTACACAAGCTAGCTATTCAAGCACAAACTTCCACAACAAGCATGTAATGATCCAACACAAAAACCAGCATTCTTATCATCATTCAACATACTTAGGGAGTTCCAAACATCTCCCAAAACATACACATTGGTCCCCCATTGCCAAATTACCAAACGCTAAAATGTACTAGCAAAACCTTCCATACATTGAGCTCTACTTTCACTTGAATGCTTGCCCTCCTTGCTGCCCTCAAGGTTCTCTAATGTTCTGCATTATTGAATTAAGAAAACGAAAGAGAGCGTAAGCAAAAGCTTAGTGAGGAATGCTCGTAAAACCATTCAATAATGCATTTATAAAACATTTATAATTCATGCTTCAAAACATCAATTGCACATGCTCAAAAGCATACTTAAAACAAGCATCTCATGCTTCATAACATAACATGTCATATTGTGTAACCCCCGTAGCCCGGTCTGGACGGTTGACCCGAACTACAAAGATTACACGGGGAAAACCAAAGTCAACCCGAAAGTCAACCTTGATTAACGACCCTTTTTTTTCTTTTTAATCTTTTCTAGATGCACGTTAGCCTTAGGTGTGATCACACAAACACCATACTCAAAGATCACAAACATTAGAGATCAAACAGGGACCCAATTGAACAAATTACAACTTTAGGGACCAAATTGTAATTTCTGGAAACTTTAAGGACTTAACCAGATTTTAAGTTACCAACTTAAAATTAATCATGTTTCATACTTCCCTGCCAAATTTCAGCTCAAACGGACATCCCGAACTCATACAATTGCACAAACAAGATTCAGGACCAAAATGCAAACATTTTGAAACATTTAACCGCCCATGTCAGCCCCCAACGGTCACCCGTTCCGAAACAGGCCAAGCCCGTTCCGAAACACGGGCCGTTCCGCAACGCGTTCCGCAACGGGGGTCTGGCAGAATGCTTTCCGTTTCGGAACGGTGGCACCCATTTCGGACGCCTTGGTTCATGCAGGGCACCCGTTCCGAAACGGTGTTACCTGTTCCGAAACGCCTAGCCCAGGATGTTGCATTTTGCTCACTCAAACACACAATTGATCATTCAAACATGCTCCAAAAGCCACCAAACTTTACCAACATGCAATTCAACATAAATGAGTCATACTTGCATCAACAATTCGACAGAAACACAACTTATAAGAAAAGCCCCAAATCTATAGGCATGCTTCCTACACAAGCAACCATTTAGGCATAAACCTTCCAAAACAATCTCATAACGCCAATTCATGATCCAACAACATTAGTAACAACATTTAAACATTCATGATCAAACATATGCGATCACATACACATAAACCCGAGAGATTCTACCCCATTGCCCTTATTAACTATAGCTATTCACCAAGACATACGTCTCCATTGGAGTCCACCTTGAATCCCTTGCTCCTTGCTGTCCAAACTTCAAGAATCTGCATTGATGGACAAAGAGGAGCGTAAGCACATAATGCTTAGTGAGGAATGCTCAAAACCAAAACACCATCAACGCAGCGGGTCGTTAAAACACTTTTAAAACAAACCCGATTTGATTACCAAAGCCATGTTTGAAAACCCTTTTCAACATCAAGTTCAAATCATGCATAAACACCATATGCCAAGCTTAAACAAAACCATGGAAAACACTCCCAAATCACAACATACCTTTCTTAAACTTGAAAGCCACATCAAGCAAGAAACCTTTTAAAACCATAGCTCAAATATTCTATCACATGCATTTAACCAAGGCAACATAAAAACCATAACATCATCTTCACATGCCTTTAAAAACAAGTCTTTCAAGACTCCAATGTAATATAGATATTTCATGCTCACATGCATCATTTACCAAATGATAACCAACACTTGTTCAACTTAACAAGTAAACATGCATTCACTAGCATCATACACTTTCCATGCAACAATGCATCTTTTCAAGCATCTCATGCTTCACATGCAATCATGCATCAATCCAAGCATCTCATGCTTCACATGCAACCATGCATCATTTCAAGCATCTCATGCTTCACATGCAACCATGCATCATTCCAAGCATCTCATGCTTCACTATGATCAAGAACATTACATTGGCTTCCAAGTGATCAACCACATTCACTTTTCAACTCAACAACCCGATCGGATACGCGGATTCCGAGCGTTGTCCCTACGCTCCCTACACCCTACCAATCCAAGGTCCTCGAATGGGCAACACCTCCATTATGACCTCATCAACCAAGGTCCTCGAGTGGGCAACAACCTCCACTATGACCTCATCATCCTAAGGTTCCCATGTATGGACTTTTAACCACCATACAACCTTAGCTTTTTCCCAAGGTTCCCATGTATGGACTTTTAACCACCATACAACCTTGACATGCACAAGATTTCCACGTATGGACTTTTAACCACCATACAACCTTTGCATAACCGATTGGTAGTTGTAGAACATCACTAACGAGGAACGGGACATCCCACACAAGATCCACACATGGACTTAACACTGCCATTGTGATCTCAACAAGCACAAGGTTCTCACATATGGACTTTTAACCACCATATAACCTTTGCTCAACCAAGGTCCTCGAATGGGAAACACCTCCATTATGACCTCATCAACCAAGGTCCTCGAGTGGGCAACAACCTCCACTATGACCTCTTCTCGTTAGGATACTTGAAGGGAGCTTATCCGGTCCACTCTTGACCACTCCACCTCCAAGGCGACTTAATTCACGGTGCACCCAATCCTATAGCCGGCTAACTATATCCGATCAACAAACCAAGAACCATTTACATCACTTGCCAATATAACCATCTTACCATATTAATCCAATGTTCCACATGCATAAACATAATGCAAACCATCACAACATTAACCCAATGATTCACATGCATAACCAATATGCAAAACCATTACATCATTAATCCAATGATTCACATGCATAACCAATATGCAAAAGGTAACATTTACCATCATCAATTCACTGTTTTTAAGCATCAAACAAAGCCATTGATCAACATGCAACACTATGCATCAAAACCACATTTACCATTTACAAAACCAAGGATCCCTTACCTTGAGCATCCTTCTCAAATGACTTTCAAAACCAGCATTAAACCATGCTAAAAACATGCTTACAAAACAGAATTAAACCATGCAAAACACATGCATTTCAATCATCAACCACATTTGCTTTTAAAACCAAATCACACACAATTCAAGAGCAAAAATCCTTTCACTTACTCTTGAGCTTAGCAAAGTTGTTTAGACTTACACTAAGCTCCCAAAAACCTTCAAACCTTGGTTTAAAAGCTGAAATCCCAACTTCACTCACCGATAACCAAAACAAGACTAGCCAACAAGCTTCCAAGCTTCCGAAACCTTTCGCAAACACCTCCAAAGCTCACGGATCAAACTCCCCTGTTCCAAGCACACAAAAACAGAACATTAATGCATCCTTATGCATTAAAACACCAGCAACAACAACACAACTCGCTGCTCATCACAAATCTAACAATTCGGCTACCAAACACAACCGAAATCACCTCCAAACACTTCCAAAACTTAGCCCAGCCAAGATCCATCACTTCTAACCATTTTTATACATCAATTAACATACAAAATGATCATAACCACGTCCTTATACCTCCAGGTATATCAGATCACCAAAAACACTCCAAAAACAACAAAAAACTCAAGCCAAACTTAGGAAATTCAACCTATCCGGGATTGCATTAGTTAAACCTCAACTTCTAATCACTTTAGCATTCATTTAACATCATTTTGACATTTCAAAACACTGCCCAAACAGATCACACGAAAATTTCACCAAAATCACCAAATCTTGCATTTTAGCCAAAAATCAAGATCTCAATTGAAAAGCCATTAACAAAACATAAATCAAGGATTGAGAACTTAGGAATTTCAGTAAAGAACTGATAGTTTAGAGGAGAAGGACGTTCTTACCTCCAAACTTGAATTTCTCCATTTTAGAGCCAAAAAGCTTGATGAAACAAATTGTAAATTGAGAGGTTTTGATGATGAGATGATTAGGAATCAAATGAGAGATGAAATGAGAGATTTAGATGTCAAAATCAGAGAAAGAAATCTGGAGAATTTTGTTTGGGTTGAGAGAAAATGAGAGAAAAGGAAAATTGAGAGAAAATGGAAAGTTAGTTATGAAATGAGTTAAAATGATTTCCCTCCCTTTCTTAATCTTTAAAAATCAGAATAAAGCCTTAAAATATCTTAGAAAAATCTGGAGAAATCCTTTTTGGAATAATAGCTCCTTAAAGATTCAAAGTTTCAATCCTTTATAAAACTGTCCCGCAACTTTAAAAAATTACATTTTGGTCACTAGCCAAAATGTCAACCTTCCGAACCTCATTTTCCAAAATTGATTTCACAGTTCACCTATATATATTAAAAGATGATTTTAGAACATTTTTCCATATTTTTAATGCAACCCGAACTAGGCTTTCCTAAATTCACTCTTATATATTCGATCAGCACTTTGACCGAACCGGTCAACACCCAAAACTTCTGAGCCCAAAACCGGGGCGTTACATATTGGCTCAAGTGATAGATTCCATTTCTTAAAAACAAGTTCATCAACTTTCCCAAGGACTTTTAAACACCTTAGCCCCAAGGACTTTTAAACACCATGAAAGAGGACCACACAAGGACTTTTAACCACCTTTGTGTCCACATCGAGTTTCACCCCAAGGACTTTTAAACACCTTGGCCCCAAGGACTTTTAAACACCTTGGCCCCATGGACTTTTAAACACCATGGCCCCATGGACTTTTAAACACCATGGCCCCATGGACTTTTAAACACCATGGAAAGGATCACCTAAGGACTTTTAACCACCTTAGTGTCCGCAACAAGAACCATCCAAGGACTTTTAACCACCTTGATGTTCTTAAGTAACAAGGCTCACTCAAGGACTTTTAACCACCTTAGTGACCTTAACCTTTTTAAAACATCACTTGCCAATATACATCATTTTCACCATTTAATCCACGGTTTTAAAGCATTAAACCAAGCCATATTCATCATGCATTTAAAAGCATCAAACCACATTTTATCAATGTACAAAAACAAGGAACTCTTACCTAGAGCTTCCTTCATCATATGGCTTACAACAACAGCAAATACCATGCTAAATCATGCTTTCAAAACAGTAATTAAAACATGCAATAAACCACATTGCATCACAACAAACTCATGGCCACCACTAGAGAGTATTTTCCGAAAACTTACACTTGAGCTTAGCAAAATTGTTTAGACTTAACTAAGCTCCCAAGACATTGGTTTCAAAGCCTAAAACCCAATTTCACACACGCACTCACCGATTCCACTTTGCTTCAAGCCAAAGCACCAAATCAAGCTTCCGGATCAACAACTCTTGGATCCAAAGATGCCTCCCCTGTTTCAACACATCAAAGCAGAGGATTAATGCATCATCATGCATTAATTGCTTCAATGAAAGCACCTAAACTCGTTGCTCTCAACCACACACCATTTTCGGCTACCAAACACAACCGAAAATGCATCCAAACCACTTCTAAACAAAGCCCAGCCATAAACCAACAAAGCCACACATCCTTTAACATCATATAACATCTAAAAACAACCTATTAACATCCTTATACCTCCAGCAACATTAGATCCACAAGATCACCCCAAAAACAACCTTGAATCACAAGCTAAACTTAGGAAACTCAACCTATCCAGGATTGCATTAATCAAAACTCAATTCCTTATCAATTTAGAGTTCATTTAACATCAAAAACACATCTCAAATCACAGATTAATCAGATCTAACGAAAATCATCAAAAATCACCAAATCTTGCATTATAAGCCAAGATCCATTTCACCACTTAAAAACCTTTAATAAAACATCAATTAAGGATTGAAAACTTAGGAATTTCAGTAAAGAACTGATAGTTTAGAGGAGATGGACGTTCTTACCTCCAAACTTGAGTTTCTCCTCTTTTTGGAATCAAAAACCTTGTTGAATCAAGTAGCAAATGGTGAGGTTTTGTAGATATGTTGATTAGGAATCAAAAGAGAGTTGAAAGGAGGGATTTAGGTGAGAAAATCAGACCAAATTCTCTGGAGAGAAAGTGTTTGGGTTGAGAGAAAATGAGAGAAAGAAAATAGGAAAGTTAGTTATCCAAAATAGCCAAATGGCTTTCCCTCCACTTTTAATATGATTTAAAATCAGAATATAGCTTATAATATCTTAGAAAAATCTAGAGAAACTACTTTTGGATTAATAGCTCCTTAAAGATTCAAAGTTCCAACCCTTTATAAAACAGTCACCAAACTTTCGAAAATTACATTTTGGTCACTAGCCAAAATGTCACCTTTCCAAAACTCATTTTCCAAAATTGCTTTCACAGTTCACTTAATTATATTAAAAGATGATTTTAGAACATTTTTCCATATTTTTAATGCAACCCGAACTAGGCTTTCCTAATTTCACCTCTTAAGATTCGAACAGCACTTTGACCAAAACCGGTCAACGCCTAGACTTCCAAGCCCAAAACCGGGGCGTTACAACTCTCCCCCCCTTAAGAAATTTCGTCCTCGAAATTTACCTGAAGGAAAGAGATAAGGAAACTGCTTCAGCATGTCTTCCTTCCGCTCCCACGTGGCTTCCTCAACACCTCGATGCTTCCACAGCACCTTCACCAACTCAATGGTCTTGCCACGAAGAACCTTGCTATCCGAATCTAGAACCTTCACCGGTTCCTCATCATAGGTCAAATCCGGATTCAAAACCACTTCCTCCACAGGCATCACATGCGAAGGATCAGATCTATACTTCCGGAGCATAGAAACATGGAACACATCATGAATCTTCTCCAACTTTCGAGGTAGCCTCAACCGATATGCAACAGGACCCACACGCTCAACTACCTCATATGGTCCAATGTACCGAGGGCTCAACTTACCCTTCCGGCCAAACCTCATCACCTTCTTCCAAGGCGAAACCTTCAAAAACACACGGTCACCCACCGCATACTCTATCTCCTTACGCTTCAAATCCGCGTAAGACTTTTGCCGATCAGAGGCAGCCTTCAACCGCTCACAAATGAGCTTCACCTTCTCTGTGGTCCCTTTTAACAAAGCCGGCATCGAAACCAACTTTTGACCAGTTTCAGCCCAACAAAGAGGAGTCCTACACTTCCTCCCATACAGAGCCTCATAGGGTGCCATCTGTATACTCGCCTGATAACTATTGTTATAAGCGAACTCAACCAAAGGCAGATGCTTCTCCCAAGAACCTTGGAACTCAATCACGCAACACCTCAACATATCCTCCAAGATCTGAATAACCCGCTCAGACTGACCATCCGACTGAGGATGATAGGATGTACTGAAATGCAACCTTGTACCCAGAGCTTGATGCAAACGCTGCCAGAAACGCGATGTGAACCTCGGATCCCTATCCGACACAATCGACTTAGGCACACCATGCATCCTCACAATCTCAACAATGTACAGCTCTGCCAGCTTATCCAAAGAGAACGTAGTATGCACAGGTAAGAAATGCGCACACTTCGTCAGGCGATCCACAATCACCCAAACAGAATTCTTCTTCGAAGGAGACAAAGGTAAACCAGATACAAAATCCATGGTAACCCTCTCCCACTTCCATTCAGGGATTTTCAACGGTTGCAACAGCCTTGAAGGAACCTGATGTTCAGCCTTAACTCGCTGACACACCAAAAACTTGCTCACAAACTCTGCAACATCCTTCTTCAAACCCACCCAATACTACTCATCATGAAGATCACGATACATCTTAGTACTACCAGGGTGCATAGCAAAAGGACTACTATGACCTTCAGTCAGAATAGCACGCCTCAACTCAGCATCAGCAGGCACTACTATCCGACTTCCAAAACACAACACACCATCCTCATTAAAGTAGAAATCCGAAGGTCTACCCTCCGCGATATCCTGAACATGAGACACCAAGGAATCATCCAGCAACTGCTTTTCCTTGATCAACTGAACCAAAGATGGTTTCACTTGCAACTCAGCAACAAGACCACCATCTCGCGATATGCTCAAGCTAGCAAACATAGCCCTCAGCTCAACAGCTACCTTCCTACTCAAGGCATCCGCAACAACATTAGCCTTTCCAGGATGATACTCAATCGTCAGATCATAATCCTTGAGCAACTCCAGCCAACGCCGCTGCCTAAGATTCAACTCCTTCTGAGACATCAGATACCTCAAACTCTTGTGATCCGTGTACACAGTACACTTCTCACCATACAGAAAATGTCTCCAGATCTTTAGAGCAAAAACCACTGCAGCCAACTCAATATCATGCGTAGGGTAGTTGCGCTCATGCACTTTCAACTGCCGCGATGCATAAGCCACCACCTTACCCTCTTGCATCAGCACACATCCCAAACCAACATAGGATGCATCACTATAAACCACAAACTCTTTCCCTGATTCAGGCTGAACCAAGATAGGAGCTTGCGTCAAAGCCGCCTTAAGCTTCTCAAAAGCCTGCTGTCTCGCTTCCGTCCACTCATACTTAACATCCTTTTGCAACAGCTTCGTCAAAGGAGCAGCAATCTTGGAAAAACCATCTACAAACCTCCGGTAGTATCCCACCAAACCAAGGAAACTACGAACCTCATGAACAGACTTAGGAACTTTCCAGTTCATCACCGCCTCAATCTTCTGAGGATCAACACGAATCCCCTCAGCTGAGACCACATGCCCAAGAAACACCACCTCCTTAAGCCAGAACTCACACTTACTCAGCTTAGCATAAAGTTGATTCTCCAACAAAGCTTGCAACACAATCCTCAAATGCTCTTCGTGCTCCTCCTCAGTACGCGAGTACACGAGGATATCATCAATGAACACCACAACGAACTTGTCCAGGTACTCATGAAACACACGATTCATCATGTTCATGAAAGCAGCAGGAGCATTTGTCAAACCAAACGGCATCACAAGGAACTCATAATGCCCATACCTTGTCCTGAAAGGTGTCTTAGGCACATCCATATCCTTCACCTTCAACTGATAATACCCTGACCTCAAGTCAATCTTAGAGAACACAGCAGCTCCCCGGAATTGATCAAAGAGATCATCAATCCTCGGCAAAGGATACCGATTCTTGATAGTCAACTTGTTCAGCTGACGGTAATCAATGCACATTCTCATAGTGCCATCTTTCTTCTTCACAAACAAGACCGGTGCACCCCAAGGTGACACACTCGGCTGGATGAAACCACGGTCAAGCAGCTCTTGCAACTGCGTCTTCAGCTCCTTCAGCTTCTTAAGTGCCATTCTATAGGGAGTAATGGACACAGGAGTTGTATTCTCATACAGCTCAATTCCAAACTCCACCTCGCGGTTAGGAGGTAAACCAGGCAATTCCTCAAGAAAAACACCAGGAAACTCCTTCACAACCCTGATATCTTGCACCCTCAACTCCTTAGAACTAGGATTCATCACAAAAGCCAGATAAGCTTCGCAACCTTGCCTCAGCATCCTGCTCGCCTCCAAGGTAGACACCACATTGGCAAGAAACTTCACATTCTCACCAACTACAACAACTTCATAATCATCAGCAAGCTTCAGCGAAACTCGCTTATTTTCACAATTCACAACAGCACGATGCTCAGCAAGCCAATCCATACCAAGGATCACATCAAAACCATAGAAGGGCAACTCCATAAGATCAACATGAAAAACATGTTCTTGAACAACCAAGGGACACCTTCTATAAAGCTTTCGGGTCACAACAGTCTCACCAAAAGAACTAGTGACACGAACACCAACATCAAAAGACTCAACAGGCAAACCAAGCAGTTCAGCATGCTCACGCAAAATGTATGAATGCATAGATCCAGAATCTATCAAAGAAAGCAATGACAAGGACTGCAAAGTAAAGGTACCTGCAATCACATCCGCATCATTCCTTCCCTCACGCTGAGCATACACCCTAGCTTGGCCTCCACCTTCAGGCTTAATAGCCACAACATGAGCTACTCCACGACCACCTTCCTCACGCCTCTGGTAATTACCACGGCCGCCCCCACGACCTCTCTGCGGTGCAGCAACAACAGGAGCACGCACCTGATCACCAGCCAACCTCGGACAATCTCGTCTCAAGTGGTCTACAGAACCACAATTCCAGCATCCATTACCAGCTGCCGCTACAGGAGCTTGCACCTCTCTCACAGCACGAGGACAGTCACGCTTCATGTGACCACGTGAACCACAGATCCAACAAGCACTAGGATCAGCTCTAGCGTTGCCTCCTCTAGCAGGTGCACCACCACCCCTCTTAGCTGAGGACTGATACTTCTGATCACGTCCCCTCTTGTTCCATCCACCTCCGGAACTAAACTCAGCTGATCTCTTCCCAGCACTTGCTCCAGCACCTCTCGCAGATAAACCCAGATTCATCTCTATGTCCTTGGCTCGGCCCACCAACACATCAAAATCATCATATTCACTGGCCAGCACATACATTTTCACATCCGTCACAAGACCATAACGGAACCTCTCGCACCTCGCTCGCTCATCAGGTATCAGCTCAGGTGCATACTGACTGAGTCGCACAAACTGCACCTCATACTCAGCCACACTCATGCTCCCTTGGCTAAGAGACATGAATTCACGCTTCTTCTCATCAAGATATCGCACTCCAAGATATCTCCGCTTGAACACATTCTGAAAGAATGTCCAAGTAACATCAGCTTCAGCCATCCCAGCTATGGTGGTCGTCCACCACGTATACGCATCGTCCTGCAGCAAGGACACAACACAACCCAGCTTTTGCACATCCGTGCAGCTCATCTGACCCAAGATTCGCTTGGTACTCTCTAGCCAAGCTTCAGAACTCTCAGCTGACAAACCCCTGAACTCAGTCCCACCAAGACTGCGCAGACGCTCCAAAGGTAGTCTAACTCCAGCATCTCCCTGATGCCCAGCTCCTTGAGCTCCAGCTACTGCTGCTCGAAAAGCACCCGCAATAGCTTGTACCAACATAGACATATCAGGCATAGCTTGCCCCTAACCAACCTCTGGTCCAGCAGCTCCAGCACCAGCTGCAGCTTCAGCTCTCTCACCTCCAGCACCACCACCAGGTGGAGGAGGGGGTAACACCGCACTACCCGTGTTCTCCTCATTCTCGTTCTCATTGGGAGCCGTAGCTCGCACACTACCTCGTAACTCTCTACGTGGTGCCATACTTTTACCATGCAATCACAATGCGAATAAAACAAAGTCAGGCCCAGCAAGGTAAGCAATCCAAGTATTCAAGCTCAATTTCATTCAAAATCAACAACATTTCATTAGCTTTTGTTTGGCAATGGGTACCCTCAACATGCTATATCACAGCGTACAACTCAATTGCATCCAAATCACAAGCCACTAAACATGCTTTTATACAATAAGCATACAAGGCATACATACTTCAATCATGCATACATTCATTCCCAATTACTCGAGAACTCAGCTCTGATACCACCAAATGTAACCCCCTTAACCCGGCCTAGACGATCGACCCGAATTAAGAAAGTCACACGGGGCAAACCAAAGTCAACCCGAAAGTCAACCTTGATTAACGACCCTTTTTTTATCTTGTCTAGATGCACATTAGTCCTAATTGTGATCACACAAACATCATACACAAAGATCACAAACATCAGAGATCAAACAGGGACCCAATTGAACAAATTACAACTTTAGGGACCAAATTGTAATTTCTGATAAATATGAGGACTTAACCCAAATTAAAGTTACCAACTTGAAATTAATCCGGTTTCATGCTTCTCTGTGAAATTTCAGCTCAAAAGGACTTCCCAAACTCATACAATTGCACAAACAAGTTTCAGGACCAAAATGCAAACAATTCAAAACATTTAACTGCCAATGTCAGCCCCTAACGGTCACCCGTTCCGAAACAGGCAGAGCCCGTTTTGAAACGCGGGCCGTTCCGCAACGGGTTCCGGAACACGGGCTGGCAGAGCCAAACCGTTTCGGAACGGTTCTTCCCGTTTCGGACGCCTGGGTTTGTTTAAGGCACCCGTTCCGAAACGATAAGAGCTGTTCCGAAACACCCTGCACGGATTGCCCCTAAATGCATTCTTAGACATGCAATTAAACATCCAATCATGCTCCAATTGCCACCAAACTTTACCAGCATGCAATTCAACATATATAAGACGTACTAACATCATCAATTCATCAGAACAACATCATATGCAAAAAGCCCCAAATCTATAGGCATGCTTCCTACATAAGCTAGCTATTCAAGCACAAACTTCCACAACAAGCATGTAATGATCCAACACAAAAAACAGCATTCTTATCATCATTCAACATACTTAGGAGTTCCAAACATCTCCCAAAACATACACATTGGTCCCCCATTGCCAAATTACCAAAAGCTAAAATGTACTAGCAAAACCTTCCATACATTGAGCTCTACTTTCACTTGAATGCTTGCCCTCCTTGCTGCCCTCAAGGTTCTCTAATGTTCTGCATTATTGAATTAAGAAAATGAAAGAGAGCGTAAGCAAAAGCTTAGTGAGCAATGCTCGTAAAACCATTCAATAATGCATTTATAAAACATTTATAATTCATGCTTCAAAACATCAATTGCACATGCTCAAAAGCATACTTAAAACAAGCATCTCATGCTTCATAACATAACATGTCATATTGGCTCAAGTGATAGATTCCATTTCTTAAAAACAAGTTCATCAACTTTCCCAAGGACTTTTAAACACCTTAGCCCCAAGGACTTTTAAACACCTTGATCATGGACTTTTAAACACCATGAAAGAGGACCGCACAAGGACTTTTAACCACCTTTGTGTCCACATCGAGTTTCACCCCAAGGACTTTTAAACACCTTGGCCCCAAGGACTTTTAAACACCTTGGCCCCATGGACTTTTAAACACCATGGAAAGGATCACCTAAGGACTTTTAACCACCTTAGTGTCCGCAACAAGAACCATCCAAGGACTTTTAACCACCTTGATGTTCTTAAGTAACAAGGCTCACTCAAGGACTTTTAACCACCTTAGTGACCTTAACCTTTTTAAAACATCACTTGCCAATATACATCATTTTCACCATTTAATCCACTGTTTTAAAGCATTAAACCAAGCCATATTCATCATGCATTTAAAAGCATCAAACCGCATTTTATCAATGTACAAAAACAAAGAACTCTTACCTAGAGCTTCCTTCATCATATGGCTTACAACAACAGCAAATACCATGCTAAATCATGCTTTCAAAACAGTAATTAAAACATGCAATAAACCACATTGCATCACAACAAAATCATGGCCACCACTAGAGAGTATTTTCCGAAAACTTACACTTGAGCTTAGCAAAGTTGTTTACACTTAACTAAGCTCCCAAGACATTGGTTTCAAAGCCGAAAACCCAATTTCACACACGCACTCACCGATTCCACTTTGCTTCAAGCCAAAGCACCAAATCAAGCTTCCGGATCAACAACTCTTGGATCCAAAGATGCCTCCCCTGTTTCAACACATCAAAGCAGAGGATTAATGCATCATCATGCATTAATTGCTTCAATGAAAGCACCTAAACTCGCTGCTCTCAACCACACACCATTTTCGGCCACCAAACACAACCGAAAATGCATCCAAACCACTTCTAAACAAAGCCCAGCCATAAACCAGCAAAGCCACACATCCTTTAACATCATATAACATCTAAAAACAACCTATTAACATCCTTATACCTCCAGCAACATTAGATCCACAAGATCACCCCAAAAACAACCTTGAATCACAAGCTAAACTTAGGAAACTCAACCTATCCGGGATTGCATTAATCAAAACTCAATTCCTTATCAATTTAGAGTTCATTTAACATCAAAAACACATCTCAAATCACAGATTAATCAGATCTAACAAAAATCATCAAAAATCACAAAATCTTGCATTATAAGCCAAGATCCATTTCACCACTTAAAAACCTTTAATAAAACATCAATTAAGGATTGAAAACTTAGGAATTTCAGTAAAGAACTGATAGTTTAGAGGAGAAGGACGTTCTTACCTCCAAACTTGAGTTTCTCCTCTTTTTGGAATAAAAAACCTTGTTGAATCAAGTAGCAAATGGTGAGGTTTTGTAGATATGTTGATTAGGAATCAAAAGAGAGTTGAAAGGAGGGATTTAGGTGAGAAAATCAGACCAAATTCTCTGGAGAGAAAGTGTTTGGGTTGAGAGAAAATGAGAGAAAGAAAATAGGAAAGTTAGTTATCCAAAATAGCCAAATGGCTTTCCCTCCACTTTTAATATGATTTAAAATCAGAATAAAGCTTATAATATCTTAGAAAAATCTGGAGAAACTACTTTTGGATTAATAGCTCCTTAAAGATTCAAAGTTCCACCCCTTTATAAAATAGTCACCAAACTTTCGAAAATTACATTTTGGTCACTAGCCAAAATGTCACCTTTCCAAAACTCATTTTCCAAAATTGCTTTCACAGTTCACTTAATTATATTAAAAGATGATTTTAGAACATTTTTCCATATTTTTAATGCAACCCGAACTATGCTTTCCTAATTTCACCTCTTAAGATTCGAACAGCACTTTGACCAAAACCGGTCAACGCCTAGACTTCCAAGCCCAAAACCGGGGCGTTACACTCATCATCTTTTGACTTTACATTTGATGAATTACATAATGCATATGATAAGTTTCAAGAGGTTTATGATGAGTTAGTTGAGAAGTACAAAGAGTCGGTCATTAGAAATAAGAAAATTATTTCGGAATTAAATGATAAAATGACTCACTTTCTCAGGCTAACTTAAAATTTGAGAAAAAGATTTTAGGTTTGAAAGATGAACTTAAATTCTTCCAAGATGAAAATGTAGGCCTAAATAATCTTCTTTCTCAATGCAATAGTGAACACCAAAAGGTGTTAGATGAGCTTATCAAGCTCAAAGAGTCTTTTAAAAATATTGGTAATGTGAACCATGAAAAATGTGAATCATCTAAAACAAACTAATCTAGGAGAAAGACTAATAACTACAAACAAAGTAGCCTCCCTAGACATAATGGACCTAAAAGGATTAGTAGTGTGTGGGTTCTTAAGGAACTCATCAAGTCTAATGATCTTGTTGCTATGTCACCTTGGATTCCTAAGGGAACCAAGCTTTTGGGAGCTAACATAAGTGGACCCAAAATGATTTGGGTACCAAAACAGTTTAATATCTTTGTTTGTAGGGGGATCATTGCTACAAGGCCAAAGCACAAAGTTAAAATTCATGGTACCTTGATAGTGGATGCTCGAGGCATATGACTGGAGACAAGAGTAGATTCATGGACTTAAATCCAAAAAGTGAAGGAGTAGTGACATTTGGTGACAACTCCAAAGGCCACATTAAAGGTATTTGCTCCATAGGTAATCACTCTACCATTCTTATTGAAAATATTTTATATGTCGATGGTCTTAAACATAATTTGTTGAGCATAAGCCAATTATGTGATAAAGGGTTTAATGTCTTATTTGATAAAAATGGGTGTAAAATTATTGGCATTAAATCAAATAATATTGTGCTCATAGGTCATCGCATAGGTAACATTTACATGGTGCATTTAGATGACATACATACATCCCATGCATGTTTAGTAGCTCAATATGAAAATGTTGCATGGCTATGGCATATGAAACTAGGACATGCTAGCATTAGTGTTTTAGAAAAATTAGTTTCCCTAGATCTAGTTAGAGGTTTACCAAAAATTAAGTTCTCAAAAAATTTGTGATGCATGCTCTAAGGGTAAACAACATAAGTCATCCTTTAAATCCATTAATGATGTTCCTACAAGTATGCGTTTACAACTTATTCACATGGATTTATTTGGGCCTATTAGGACTATGAGCTTGGGTGGTAAATCTTATGCATTTGTACTTGTTGATGATTTTTCTAGTTTTACTTGGGGTTCTATTTTGAAGTACTAAAGATGAGGCTTTAGAAAAATTCATCACATTTTCAAAATTAACCGAAAATGATCTTGAACTTAGAATTTCTCATATTAGAAGTGATCATGGAACCAAATTTCAAAATTTGGGGTTTGAAGAGTTTTTAAATGAAAATGGTATTAACCAAAATTTTTCGGCTCCTCGAACTCCTCAACAAAATGGGGTAGTTGAGACGAAAAATAGAACTTTACAAGAAATGGCTAGAATCATGCTTTGTGAAAACAATTTACCTAAATATTTTTGGGCGGAAGCCACAAATACCGCTTGCTACATTGTAAACCGAGTAATGATTAGGCCACTTTTAAAGAAAACACCATATGAGATTTTAAAATCTAAAAAACCTAACATTAGCTTTTTTCATCCATTTGGTTGCAAGTGTTTTGTTTTAAATAATGGAAAAGACAACTTAGGTAAATTTGATGCAAAAAGTGATGAAGCTATTTTCATAGGATATTCCTTAAAATCTAAAGCTTATCGTGTATTTAACAAGAGAACTTTAGTAGTAGAAGAATCTATACCTGTTGTATTCGATGATAACCTCCTTCCAAGGAAGGATTCTTGTGATGATGATGATGTAGGAATCATTAATGCCATTGATGGAGGACAAACTTCAAAGGAGGATGAGATTCCAACAAAAGAAGAGGATACACAAGATCCACCTCTTGAAGCCTTGAAGGACTTGGCTCTTGAGGAAAAGAAAGTGAGCTATCCAAGGGAGTTCAACTATGTCATTGGTGGTGAAATCTTAGGTGATCCATCCAAGGGGGTAACCACTAGATCTTCTCTTAAACTTATGAACCATGTTGCATTTATCTCATGCATATAGCCTAAGAATATAAAAGAAGCATTAAAAGATGACTTTTGGATTATGGCTATGCAAGAAGAATTAAATCAATTTGAGAGAAGTAATGTTTGGACATTAGTTGATAGGACTAGTAATCAATCTACTATAGGAACTAAATGAGTCTTTAGGAACAAACTAGATGGAAGTGGTAACATTGTGAGGAATAAAGCTAGATTAGTAGCACAAGGTTACACTCAAAAAGAGGGAATAGATTTTGATAAAACCTATGCACCCGTAGCTAGAATGGAGGCTATTAGTTTGTTGCTTGCATTTGCATGTTATCATGATTTCAAGGTTTTTCAAATGGATGTTAAAAGCGCATTTTTAAACGGTTTTATAAATGAGGAAGTGTATGTGGAACAACCACCGGGTTTTGAAGACTCAAATTTTCCAAATCATGTTTTCAAACTTACTAAAGCACTTTAAGGTTTAAAACAAGCTCCTAGAGCTTGATATGAAAGACTTTCAAACTTTTTGATTGAAAAAGGTTTTGAAAAAGGTAAGGTGGACACTACACTTTAAATAAAAAGGTATAAAAATGATATCTTAGTAGTACAAATATATGTTGATGATATTATTTTTGGATCTACTAATGAGTGTCATTGCAAAGAGTTTGTTAAGTTAATGCAAGGTGAATTCGAGATGAGCATGATGAGAGAGCTCTCTTTCTTTTTTGGACTCCAAATCAATCAAAGGAAGGATGGTACCTTCATCAATCAAGCAAAGTACATCAAGGATATGCTCAAGAAGTTTGGCTTGGAGAATGCAAAGCCTCAAACCACACCTATGAGCTCATCTACAAAGCTTGACAAAGATGAAGGAGGTAAGTGTGTTGACTCTAAGATTTACTGTTCTATGATTGGATCTTTGCTTTACCTTACCGCAAGTAGACCATATATTTTGTTTAGTGTTTTCTTGTGTGCTAGGTTTCAAGCTAGTCCTAGAGAGTCTCACCTTATAGCCGTTAAGAGAATCTTTAGGTACCTTAGAGATACCCCTTGTTTAGGTCTTTGGTACCCTAGAGATTCCACCTTCAACCTTCGTGCTTATTCGGATGCGGATTATGGGGGTTGTAAAATTGATAGGAAGAGTACTTCAGGAACTTGTCAATTCTTAGGTAGTATGCTCATATCTTGGTTCTCTAAGAAACAATATAGTGTAGATCTTTCTACCACCGAAGCCGAGTACATATCCTTAGGGAGTTGTTGTTCTCAAGTCCTTTGGATGAAGCAACAACTCTTAGATTATGGTATTAAAGTTGAAACCATACCCCTTAAGTGTGATAACACCAGTTCCATATGCTTGACTAAAAATCCAATCCAACACTCTAGAACCAAACATATAGAATCATTTCATTAGAGATCATGTCCTTAAGGAAGATGTTGTTGTAGAGTACGTTGACACCTTAACCCAACTAGCGGACATCTTTACAAAGCCTTTAGATAAAGAGCGCTTTTGGTCCTTTAGGAGAGAGTTAGGTCTAACTAGCCTTTCTTGACCCTTTAGGACCCTTTTTAAAGTTAAAATTGCTTGATCTTGTGAATTTGCATGTTTATGTGTTGTAGCTCTTAAAAATATCCATGCTTGTAGCTAGAGGGAGTATGATTATGTTAAAATATGCTTAGAACTGCTCATTCATCATTTGCATTCATTTATGAGATGTTAAAATCAAGCCTTTGGTTGTTCTTAAAGCCTAAAATGTATTTCTGGGCATAGGGTATCGATACAGCCTTAAACGTATCGTTACGAGTAATGTATTAGCTTCCTAGAGTACATTTATCCTAAAACGGGTATCGATACGGTTAAACTCGTTTCGATACGAGCAACAATTGTTTCGATACGAATTGCATCCGTTACGATACGAACCTTCAACGGGCATTTTAAATGAAATTACATTTTTACCCCCGTATCGATACGTGATTGCGGAGACAACTATCAATTGGCATTTAAAGAGTTCAACTTTTACCAAAATTGAATTTTCTCAAAACCCTAGAAACCCTAGCCGTTTTCAATGTATAAATAGCCTCTCAATCCCTCATATTTTCACACCAAAACTCAAAAACTCTAGAGGGCTTTCAAAACAAAGCAAAGTTCTTCAAGCTTTTCATCAATTTGGTGTTAAGTTCTTCTCCTATTCCTCTTTATCAATATCAAGGTAAAACTCTTTCTTTTTTTTTTCTTTTGATTTTCGTTTCAAACTTTCTTTTGTTTTTGTTTCGTCTTCTCAAAATCAAAATCTCTTTTCAAACTCTTTTTTTCTTTTATTTATAATTTTTTAAACCTTGGTTATTGGTTTTCAGTGAGTTGAATGAAGAAAACTTAATGCATACATTGTTTTTAATCTTTTCTCTAGTTTATGGCACCCAAAAAGAGAGCTCGTACTACTGAAGCCGATGAAGGATCCAATCCCGGAGGTGGTACTCGCCCGAACCTCACTCTTATCTATCAACACTCTTTTAAGTTAACCGGTGATCTCTACTATTTTCGCCAATTTCAAAACTATAAGATCCGTCCGGAGAGGGTAATCTCTATTCCTTTTCTCAACTTGGAGCGTTTCAAATTTGAGTATCTACCATTGCTCCAAGAATGGAAGTTTATGGATTTTCTCACAATTCCTGGATTTTTCTTTCACGTCTTAGTTTTGATCTTTTATGCTAATGCTAAATGTTGTGCCAATCGATATGGTATTGTTACGGTCGTTAATTCTCACCTTATGGGTAAAAAGATCACCATAGATGTTCAATCCATTTGTGATGTGTTTAGGTTTAAGGATGAAGGCTATGATGATGAGAATGCCCCTGGCCATGTCCTAAGTGGTTCCGTCACCGCCCTTAATGCTCAGGATCGAATCCTCCATTTGATGGTTTCTTAGTGGTTTAGGCCCTCGGGAGGGAAGTATTCCACTATCCGCCAAGTGGATGATTTTTGGATTTGATGCTTCCGTGAGAGAAAATGTCCGAACCTTGCTGAATTATGTTTGTAGAGATTGTCTATCTCGTGCAACATCACCACACTACACTCGTCACTTCCTTCACCTATGGCACGGCCTTGAGTTACTTCTTCCAACAAAAGGAGATTGATTGCTCGCACGACTACCCAACTCCCCTCACCGATCCTATCGATGAACGATCTCTTGCAAGGGGTAAGTTTCATTACTTTAATGGTAGTTGGCTTCGTCTATCTGAGCTCCCTAGTGAGGCCACGAAACAATTTGATAATCCTCAAGTTGATCAAGTTCCTCAAGCTCCTTCTCCACCTTCTATGGAATCCCTAATGACTTATCTCAATGAGCAATTCACGAGTTTGCGCACGGGAATGGCCTCAATAGATCAAGTGATAAATTCGAGATTTACCGCTATTGATACAAGGTTTACAAGACTTGAAGATCGAATGAAGAGTGTGGAGACTCGACTCACTTCCCTTGAAGGCGGTCACAACTTAATGAACATATCTCTCACCGCTTTCCATGACGAGTGGCATCAAACTAGGAGGAATGATGATGTAATTGAAGAGTATGATGAAGATGGCGATGGATATGCATAGTAGCCTATCTTTGCATATCATCCATATCATTTAGGATATTTATTTATGCACCTTTGATTTATGTTTTTAGGACTAAGTTTGCATTATTCTAAAACCTATGCTTTGATTTTCTGTTATTTGGATTTCAAGTTGATGTTATCTTTTATTTGAACTTAATGATATTATGTTGCTTATTTATACCTTTTGCCTATTTATGCAATGTGTATTATGTCTCAATTATTTTTTATCTAAAAAAAACGGGGAGAGGGAAGCTCACACTCAAAAATTTTGATTTTCAAACTTAAAAGTTACCTAGCTAATATTAAGGGGGAGTTATTTTGCAAAGTTTTTCAAAGTATCAAAAATTTCAAGTTTTGGTTTTGTTATATCAAAAAGGGGGAGATTGTAAAACCTATGTTTGATTTTGATATAACTAAGTATGTTAAGGATTAAATTGAAAACTTGAAATAGATTTCTAAGTCCCTTAAATGATTTTTAAATAATGAACACCTTAATCTGATTTGAAAAACTCAAACTCCAAATATTTTCTAAGTGTTCCAAAGCCAAAGTGTCGAAAAACCTCCAGGCATATCGATATGCTTGAAGCCGTATCGATACATTTTTTACAAATTTGGCTACTAGAAAGACGCGTTTCGATACGTTCTTAACCGTATTGAAACAGCGTATCGAAACAGATTTAATATGTATCGATACACCCCTCTGTAAAAACTTAAGGAGTTTGAATGGTGTACCGATACAGTTCAACCTGTATCGATACGGTTTTAAAGGAATTTTTAATTCAAAGAGTTTTAAATGTTTTCGATCGTTGGTGTTAGTCGTTAGGTAACTAATATTTAAACTAGTAGTTGTCCCGTATCGATACGGTGTAACGCCCCGGTTTTGGGCTTAGAAGTTTTAGGCGTTGACCGGTTCGGTCAAAGTGCTGTTCGAATATAAAAAGGTGAAATTAGGAAAGCCTAGTTCGGGTTGCAATAAAAATATGGAAAATGTTCTAAAATCCTCTTTTAATATATATAAGTGGACTGTGAAATTAATTTTACAAAATGAGGTTTGGAAGGGTGACATTTTGGCTAGTGACCAAAATGTAATTTTTGAAAACTGCGTGACTGTTTTAGAAAGGATTGAAACTTTGAATCTTTAAGGAGCTATTTACCTAAAGGGAGTTTCTCCAAATTTTTCTAAGATATTAAATGGTTTATTTCTGATTTTTAAACAAAAGAGAAGTGGAGGGAAGATATTTTCCATTTCTAACTAACTTTTCCATTTTCTATTTTCTCTCATTTTTCTCTCAAGCCAAACATCTTCCTCCAGATCTTTTCCCTCTGGTTTTGTCATCTAAATCACTCAATTTATTTCTCTTTTGAGTGCTAATCATCTCATCAACAAAACCTCACCATTTGCTACTTGATTCTTCAAGCTTTTTGGTTCTAAAAGAGGAGAAACTCAAGTTTGGAGGTAAGAACGTCCTTCTCCTCTAAACTCTCAGTTCTTTACTGAAATTCCTAAGTTCTCAATCCTTAATTGATGTTTTATAAGTGGTTTTAAATTGGTGTGATGGATCTTGGCTTAAAATGCAAGATTTGGTGATTTTTGATGGATTATCGTTTGATCTGTTAAAGCAGTGATTTGAGGTGTGTTTTTGATGTTAAATGAATGTTAATTTGATAAGGAATTGAGTTTTAATTAATGCAATCCCGGATAGGTTGAATTTCCTAAGTTTAGCTTGTGATTCTTGGTTGTTTTTGAGGTGATCTTGGGGATCTGATGTTGCTGGAGGTATAAGGATGTTGTTAGGTTCTTTTTAGATGTTAAGTGATGTTAATGGATGTTTAGTTTTGATGGTTTATGGCTGGGCTTTGTTGAGGAGTTGTTTGGATGCATTTTCGGTTGTGTTTGGTAGCCAAAAATGGAGTGTGGATGAGAGCAACGAGTTTAGGTGCTTTCATTGAAGCTATTACTGCATGATGATGCATTAATCCTCTGCTTTGATGTGTTTAAAACATGGGAGTCATCTTTGTATCCAATTGGTGGTGATCCGGAAGCTTGATTTGTGTTTCGGCAAGAAGCGAAACGGAATCGGTGAGTGGAATTTGGTTTTTGGCTTTGAAACCAGCGTTTTGGAGGTTTGGGAGCTTAGTTTAAGTCTAAGCAACTTAGCTATGCTCAAGAGTAAGTTTTCGGAAAAACTCTCTTGGTGATGGCCATGGTTTTTGGTTGTATGCAATGTGTTGTTTGCATGATTTTAAATCTGTTTTGAAAACATATCTAGCATGTTTATTTGCTGAGATTTTAAGCCATGTGTTGAAGGAAGCTCAAGGTAAGAGTTCTTTGTTTTTGAACATTGTTTTAATGTGGTTTAATGCTTAAAGATGCATGACGTTTATGGCTTGGTTTAATGCTTTAAAATAGTGGTTTATTGAGGATAATGATGCATATTGGCAAGTGATGTTAAGGTCACAAAGGTGTTTAGAAGTCCTTGTGTGAGCCTTGTATATTTAAGAACATCAAGGTGGTTAAAAGTCCTTGGATGGTTCTTGGTTAATATCACAAAGGTGGTTAAAAGTCCTTGTGTGGATCTTGGAAAGTTTAAGAACAACATGGTGTTTAAAAGTCCATGGTTGGTTCTTGGTTAAGGCTCAAGGTGGTTAAAAGTCCTTGTGTAAGCCTTGGTTACTTAAGAACTCCAAGGTGTTTAAAAGTCCTTGGGAGATTCTTGTTAAGGACACAAAGGTGGTTAAAAGTCCTTGTGTGGTCCTTGCCATGGTGTTTAAAAGTCCATGGGTCCATGGTGTTTAAAAGTCCATGGGGATAAGATCACAATGGTGTTTAAAAGTCCATGTGTGGATCTTATGTGAAATGTGTCACTTGTTGCCAATATGACTTGTTATGAAATTGAAGCATGAGTAGCTCGTTAAAAGGCTTAAGAGCATGTTTGATGTTACTTGAAGCATGAGATGCTTGCTTTAAATGTTTAAGAACATGTTTAATGTTGCTTGAAGCATGGTTATAAATGAGTTTTATAAATGCATTATTGAATGGTTTTAATGAGCATTCCTCACTAAGCTTTTGCTTACGCTCTCTCTCTTTTCTTAAAACAATAATGCAGAGCATTAAGGTGCATTGAGGGCAGCAAGGAAGGCAAGCAATCAAGTGGAAGCTAAGCTCAAGTATGGGAAGGTTTTATTAAACACTTTTAGCTTTTGGCATTTGGCAATGGGGGACCTATGTGGATGTTTTGGGAGATGTTTTGAACTCCCTAAGTTTGTTCAATGTTGTTTAATAATGCTGGTTTTTGTAATTGGCCATTATGTGGATGGTTTGGAGTTTTAATGCTTGAATGGTTTGCTAAGTAGGAAGCTTGCCTTTAGATTTGGGGCTTTTCATATTTGATGCTATGATGATGTTTGGATGATGCATTTATGTTCCTCACATGTTGAATACTTTGCTGGTAAAGTTTGGTAGCATTTGGAGCATGATTGGTTGGTCAATTGTACGTTTAAGCAAGCAAATTTCTGCATTCTGTGCAGGCCGTATCGGAATAGTAGCTACCGTTTTGGAACGGGTGCCTTGTAGCAGCCCAGGCGTTCGAAACGGAAGACACCGTTCCGAAACGGAAAGCCCTCTGCAAGTCCTCGTTTCTGAATACGTTGCGGAACGGCCCCGCGTTTCGAAACGGGTTCTTCCTGTTTGGGAACACCTGACCGTTGGGGGCTGACATTGGCAGTTATATGTTTTGAAATGTTTGCATTTTGGTCCTGAATTTTGTTTATGCAATAGTATGAGCTTGGGATGTCCAATTGAGCTGAAATTTGACAGTGAAGCATGAAACCTGACTAATTTCATAATGGTAACTTAAATTTGGGTTAAGTCCTCATAATTTCCAGAATTTACAATCTGGTCCCTAGAGTGGTAAATTGTTCAATTGGGTTCCTGTTTGATCTCTGATGATTATGATCTTCGAGCATGTTGTTTGATTGATCATATCTAGGGTTAATATGCATCTAGACAAGTTTAAAAAGAAAAAAAGGGTCATTAATCAAGGTTGACTTTCGGGTTGACTTTGGTTTTCCCCGTGTGACTTTCTTAATTCGGGTCAACCGTCTAGGCCGGGTTAAGGGGGTTACATACGGTGTACCCCGTATCGAAACGGAAACTTCCGGTGAGCTAAGTTGAGAAAAAGGTATCGATACGGTCTTATCCGTATCAAAACGGTCCCTGTCCCATACCGATACGCTTACACGCGTTTCGGTACGCCCTCTTTATTATGTGCAACGACTCTTTCTGTTTTGAGACATGTATCGATATGGGCCTTCATGTACTGATACGGATAGCTGTAGAAGTGTATTTATGGTGGAAAGAGAGGGTCCCAACGGTTATAATCAATATCCTAACCACCCAAATGGCTTGAATTGATAGAGAATGTATAAATTGAAGATTATTGAAGACCAACGACAACTATTGCATCAAAGATAAATATCCAAGAAAAAATCCAAGCTCATTGTGCTTATTCTCCAAATTTTTGTAAACCACAAATTGTGTTGTATTCAATTCCTATCCTATCTCAAATTTGGGTTGAGTGTTTGTACTTAAAGGGGCAATATTGTATTTGAGAGATATCTTTCTTGCCTAATTTCTTCTTTGTTCACCTGTGAGGGTTTGGTCAAATTTTGGGTAGAAAATTTGACATGTTGTGTAAAGGTTACCTCCTAAGCCTTGAAAAGGGGACGAACAAATTAGTGAATTGTTGCAAACCCTTAGTGGTAGCTAAGGTAGTGGATGTAGAGTTCATTTGGTACTTGAACCACTCTAAAATCCTTTGTTCTTCATTTTTAGCTATCAATTTTCTCCAACAAAATTTTAAAAGCCCAATTCACCCCCTTCTTGGCATTGATCAATCCACTGATCCACTCAACAACTCAACATCGAAGCCTTCTTGAAGAATCAATATCCTTACGAAGGCAAAAAGGAATGAGACCCGAAAGTACTTGCTAGGCTCATTTGAAGAATCAATTTTCTTACATGAGCAAAGCATGTTCCCCCCACTTAAACGAACGGGTCAAAGCTCGGGAATAGAGCTTGGAATTAAGCCTTAAATGCGTAAAATAGAGTTATATTCATTTAAATTGACAAATAAATTGAACTTATTATGAACTTGCAAATTCCATATAAAAAAGCATTTTTTGAAAACCATTTAAAACCAATTTGTGGCCTAACCCTCTTTTGTTTTTATTTTAATAAACAAAAACACGTCCAGCGCAGAGTCGCCAAGCTGTCGCAATAGCGTTTTTAGAGGGGAATGAGGCTTCCACTTTTTTGGCAGTAAAAACTTTTAAAAATCAACGGTGTCGCCACCAATCTTTTTGAAAAAAAAGTGTCATTGGACCACTTTTAAAAAATACGGTTATTTCAATAAAACGTTTTGTTTTAATAAAACAACGATTTTGGTCTGCGAAAAACAAAAAAAATAGGTCCAGGGGTCGGTTACGCGTGGGGAAGGGTTAGCACCCCCACGACGCCAAAAATTGGTACCTAATTGGTTTTAAAATCATTCTGAAAACTGGAATTTGCAAGTTCAAAAAGGTTCGACTTTACTTGCCCATTTAATGAATATTATTTTATTTTAAAGGCCTTATCACCCGGGAGATGAACTTTAATCACCGCCAACAATCCTAGCGCTAACCCGTCATTACTGTTTGATAAGACACCGCATTAAATTAATTTCACTTTTCAAAGAACAAAGAGATATAGTGTGTTGAGCATTTTATTCATTTCTAAGTTCGATTATTTAAAAAAACCCTAAAAATGTCTAAGTCTTCTATTCCTGGTTTAAGGTTTAAGTATGTGAAACCTATGTTTGATTTTGATATAACTAAATTGTTAAGGATTAATTTGAAAACTTGAAATTGATTTCTAAGTCCCTTTAAAAATTTATAAATCACCAACACTTTAAAACTGATTTGAAAAACTCAAACTCCAAATATTTTCTAAGTGTTCCAAGGCCAAAGTATTGAAAATCGGTCAGGTGTATCGATACGCTTCCAGCCGTATCGATACCTTTTTTACAAAGTTGGCTACTGGAAAGACGTGTTTCGATACGCTCTTAACCGTACCGAAACAATGTATCGAAACAGATTCCATCTATATCGATACGCCCCTCTTCAAAACTGAAGGAGTTTGAATGGTGTACCGATACGACTTAACCCGTATCAATACAGTTTTAATTGAATTTTTAATTCGAAGTGTTTTAAATGTTTTCGATCAATGGTGTCAGTTGTTAGGTAACTAACATTTAAAGTGGCAGTTGACCCGTATCGATACGGTAAACCCTCGGATCGAAATGGAAACTTCCAGTGAGCTAAGTTGAGAAAAAGGTATCGATACGGTCTCTTCCATATCAAAACGGTCCCTGTCCCGTACTGATACGCTTATGTGCGTTTCGATACGCCCTCTTTATTATGAACAACATCTCTTTCTGTTTTGAGACAGGTATCGATACGGCTCCCCATGTACCGATACAAATAGCTGCATAAGTGCATTTATGGTTGAAAGAGAGGGTCCCAACGGCTATAATCAATTCCCTAACCCCCAAACGGCTAGAATTGATATAGGAGGTATAAATTGAAGCTCTTTGAATACAAGCAACAACTATTGCATTAAAGAAAAACATCCAAGCAAAAATCCACCCTCAAGTGTGCCTATTTTCCAATTTCTTGTAAACCCCAAATTGAGTTGTATTCAATTTTTATTCTATCTTCAAATTTTGGTTGAGTGTTGTACTTCAAGGGACAAAATTGTATTTGAGAGATATATTTCTTGTCTAATTTCTTCTTTGTTTATTTGTGAGGGTTTGGTCAAATTTTGGGTAGAAATTTTGACTGGTTGTGTAAAGGTTACCTCCTAAGCCTTGAAAAGGGGAAGAATAAATAGTGAATTGTTGCAAATCCTTAGTGGTAGCTAAGGTAGTGGATGTAGAGTTCATTTAGAACTTGAACCACTATAAAATCTTTTGTTCTTCATTTTTAATTGTCCATTCACTCCCACAAAGTTTTAAATCCCAATTCACCCCCCTTGGTCTTGATCATTCAATCAATCCACTCAACAATTGGTATCAGAGCCTACCTCTTTGAAGGATTCATAACCACAAGAGGAGCTCCTAGGAAGAGTGTGATCAACTAAAAAATCAAGCCATGGCATCTACCTCAGGATCGAGTATGTACGAGTCACAATCCACCACAAAGCCACCATTCTTCAATGGTGACAACTATCCATTTTGGAAGAATCGGATGCGCCTCTTCATCGAGCACAACGATTACTTGGTTTGGGATGTCATTGAAGATGGTCCCTACATTCCTTTGAACAGAGATGATGATGGAAAGATTGTTCTAAAGAAGAAGATAGAGATGAGTGAAGATGAGAGGAAGAAGGTCCAAATAAATGACAAAGCTCTTCATATGCTCTTTTGCTCCTTTGGTCCCGACATCTACTCCAAAGTCTCCTCCATTGAGAGTGCCAAGGAAGTGTGGGATACTCTTGAGACCACCTATGAAGGAACCAATGATGTGAAGGAAACCAAGATGGGAATTCTCAATCTTAGCTATGATAATTTCAAGATGGAGTCCGACGAAACGGTGTCCAAGATGTTTGATCGCTTCTCAACCATAGTCATCGAGCTTAAAGGATTTGGAGAGACTATTCTGGAAGACAAGCTTGTCCAGAAGCTACCTTACTCACTTCCCGAATCTTGGGATGGGAAGAGAACCGCCATCATAGAGGCCAAAAACTTGAAGACTCTAAAACTTGACGAGCTAGTGAGTTCTCTCCTTACTCATGAGATTATGAAGCAAGGAAGGGAAGAAGAAAAGAAGAAGGAAGAGAAAAGAGTAGAAAAGCTAGAGGTGGAAAAGAAGAAAAAAATGGGAATAGCTTTCAAAGCTTCATTACTTGAGGAGAGCTCTTCTAGTGAGAAGGATGGCCTTGAAGAATTGGCTATGATAGCCAAAAGGTTCTCTTGATTCATGAGGTCCAACCGTGGAAGGAAAATTCAAAGAAAGATGGACTTCAAAGGTAAAAGCAAAGAAGATGGGAGAGATCAAATCATTTACTTCGAGTGCAATAAGCCTTGTCACATTCGTTCCGAGTGCACTCAACTCAAGAAGAAATGCTTTGAGAAGAAGAAGAAGAAGCTCAAAGCCAAGATTGCTACTTGGAGTGATGAGGAGTCATCCGAGAATGACGAACAAGAAGTGGCCAACCTTTGCCTCATGGCACTTGAGGAAGATTCCTCCATAGTAACCTCTAACTCATCATCTTTTGACTTTACATTTGATGAATTACATGATGCATATGATGAGTTGCAAGAGGTTTATGATAAATTAGTTGAGAAATACAAGGAGTCGGTCATTAGGAATAAGAAAATTATTTCGGAATTAAATGATAAAAATGACTCACTTTCTCAAGCTAATTTAAAACTTGAGAAAAAGATTTTAGGTTTAAAAGATGAACTTAAATTTTTCCAAGATGAAAATGTTGACCTAAATAATCTTATTTCTCAATCCAATTGTGAACACCGAAAGGTGTTAGATGAGCTTAACAAGCTCAAAGAGTCTTTTAAAAATGTTGGTAATGTGAAGCATGAAAAAGGTGAATCATCTAAGACAAACCAACCTAGGAGAAAGACTAACAACTACAAACAAAGTAGTTTCCCAAGACATAATAGAGCTAAAAATATTAGAAGTGTATGGGTTCCTAAAGAACTTGTAAAATCTAAGAATATTGTTGTTATGTCACCTTGGATTCCTAAGGGAACCAAGCTATTGCGAGCTAACACTCGTGGACCCAAAATGATTTGGGTACAAAAAAAAGTTTAATATCTTTGTTTGTAGGGGGAGCATTGCTACAAGGCCAAAGCACAAAGTCAAAATTCATGGTACCTTGATAGTGGATGCTCGAGGCATATGATTGGAGACAAGAGTAGATTCATGGATTTAAAGCCAAAAAGTGGAGGACTGGTGACATTTGGCGACAACTCCAAAGGCCACATTAAAGGTATTGGCTCCATAGGGAATCATTCTACCATTGTTATTGAAAATGTCTTGTATGTCGATGATCTTAAACATAATTTGTTGAGCATAAGCCAATTATGTGAGAAAGGATTTAATATTTTATTTGATAAAAATGGGTGCAAAAATGTTGACTATGCACATAGTTCATCGCATAGGTAACATTTACATGGTGCCTTTAGATGACATGCATACATCCCATGCATGTTTAGTAGCTCAAAATGAAAATGATGCATGGCTATGGCATAGGAAACTAGGACATGCTAGCACTAGTGTTTTAGAAAAATTAGTTTCCCTTGATCTAGTTAAAGGTTTACCTAAGATTAAGTTCTCAAACGATAAAATTTGTGATGCATGCTCTAAGGGTAAACAACATAAGTCATCCTTTAAATCCATTAATGATGTTTCTACAAGTAGGTGTTTACAACTTATCCACATGGATTTATTTGGGCCAATTAGGACTATGAGCTTGGGTGGTAAATCCTATGCATTTGTTCTTGTTTATGATTTTTCTAGATTTACTTGGGTTCTATTTTTAAGTACTAAAGACGAGGCTTTATAAAAATTCATCACATTTTCAGAACTAACCCAAAATGATCTTGAACTTAGAATCCCTCATATTAGAAGTGATCATGGAACTGAATTTCAAAATTTAGGGTTTGAAGAGTTTTTTAAATGAAAATGATATTAGCCAACTCCTCAACAAAATGGGGTAGTTGAGAGGAAAAATAGAACTTTACAAGAAATGGCTAGAACCATGCTTTGTGAAAACAAGTTACCTAAATATTTTTGGGCAGAAGCCACAAACACCGCTTGCTACATTGTAAACCGAGTAATGATTAGGCCAATTTTAAAGAAAACACCGTATGAGATTTTAAAATCTAAAAAGCCTAACATTAGCTATTTTCATCCATTTGGTTGCAAGTATTTTGTTTTAAATAATGGAAAAGACAACTTAGGTAAATTTGATGCAAAAAGTGATGAAGCTATTTTCATAGGATATTCTTTAACCTCTAAAGCCTATCGTGTATTTAAAAAGAGAACTTTAGTAGTAGAAAATCTATACATGTTGTATTCGATGATAACCTCCTTCTAAGGAAGGATTCTTATGATGATGATGATGATGATGTAGGAATCATAAATGCCTTTGAAGGAGGACAAACTTCAAAAGAGGATGAGATTCCATCAAAATAAGAGGATACACAAGATCCACCTCTTGAAGCCTTGAAGGACTTGGCTCTCGAGGAAAAGGAAGTGAGCTACCCAAGGGAGTTCAACTATGTCAAAGATGGTGAAATCTTGGGTGATTCATCCAAGGGGGTAACCACTAGATCTTCTCTTAAGCTAATGAATCATGTTGCATTTATATCATGCTTAGAGCCTAAGAATATAAAAGAAGCATTGAAAGATGATTTTTGGATTATGGCTATGCAAGAAGAGTTAAATCAATTTGAGATAAGTAATGTTTGGACATTAGTTGATAGGCCTAATAATCAATCTACTATATGAACTAAATGAGTCTTTAGGAACAAACTAGATGAGAGTGGTAACATTGTGAGAAAAAAGCTAGACTAGTAGCACAAGGTTACACTCAAGAAAAGGGAATATATTTTGATGAAACCTATGCACCCTTATCTAGAATGGAAGCCATTAGAATGTTGCTTGCATATACATGTTATCATGATTTCAAGCTTTTTCAAATGAATGTTAAAAGTGCATTTTTAAATGGTTTTATAAATGAGGAAGTGTATGTGGAACAACCACCGGGTTTTGAAGATTCAAAATTTCAAAATCATATTTTCAAACTTACTAACGCTCTTTATGGTTTAAAACAAGCTCCTAGAGCTTGGTATGAAAGACTTTCAAATTTTTTAGTTGAAAAAGGTTTTGAAAAAGGTAAGGTGGACACTACACTTTTCATAAAAAGGTACAAAAGTGACATCTTAGTAGTACAAATTTATATTGATGATATTATTTTTTGTTCTACTAACGAATGTCATTGCAAAGAGTTTGCTAAGCTAATGCAAGGTGAATTCGAGATGAGCATGATGGGGAGTTCTCATTCTTTTTGGGACTCCAAATCAAGAAAATGAAGGATGGCACATTCATCAATCAAGTAAAGTACATCAAGGATATGCTCAAGAAGTTTGGCTTGGAGAATGCAAAGCCTCAAGCCACACCTATGAGCTCATCTAGATAGCTTGACAAAGATGAAGGAGGTAAGTGTGCTGACTCTAAGCTTTACCGTTCTATGATTGGATCATTGCTTTACCTTATCGCAAGTAGATCGGATATCTTATTTAGTGTTTGCTTGTGTGCTATGTTTCAAGCTAGTCCTAGAGAGTCTCACCTTATAGCTGTTAAGAGAATCTTTAGGTACCTTAGAGATACTCCTTGTTTAGGTCTTTGGTACCCTAGAGACTCCACCTTCAACCTTCATGCTTATTCGGATGCAAATTATGGGGGGTGTAAAATCGATAGGAAGAGTACTTCGGGAACTTGTCAATTCCTAGGTAGTATGCTCATATATTGATTCTCTAAGAAACAAAATAGTGTATCCTTATCTACCACCGAAGCCGAGTACATATCCTTAGGGAGTTTTTGTGCTCAAGTCCTTTGGATGAAGCAACAACTCTTAGATTATGGTATTCAAGTTGAAACCATACCCCTTAAAGAAGATGTTGTTATATAGTATGTTGACACCTTAAACCAATTAGTGGACATCTTTACAAAACCTTTAGATAAAGAGCGTTTTTGGTCCCTTAGGAGAGAGTTAGGTCTAACTAGCCTATCTTGACCTTTTAGGACCTCTTTTGTGCTTAAAATTGCTTGATCTTGCGAAATTGCATGTTTGTGTGTTGTAACTCTTAAAAATATCCATGCCTATACCTAGGGGGAGTATGATTCTCTTAAAATATGCTTAGAACTGCTCATTCATCATTTGCATTCCTTTAGGAGGTGTTAGAATCGAGCTTTTGGTTGTTCTTTAGGCCTAAAATGTATTTCTAGGCTTAGGGTATCGATACAGCCCTACACGTATCGATACGAGTACTTCATTAGCTTCACAGACTTCATTTTGCCTTAAACGGGTAACAATACGGTTAAACCCGTTTCGATACGAGCTACAATCGTTTCGATATGGATTGCATCCATTTCAATACGATCCTTCAACGGACATTTTTATTGGAATTACACTTTTACCCCCGTATTGATATACCTTCAGGCGTATCGATACTCGATTGCGCAGACAACTTTAATTTGGCATTTAAGAGTTCAACTTTTACCAGAATTAAAATTTCTCAAAACCCTAAAAACCCTTGTCGTTTTCAGCCTATAAATAGCCTCTTCCTCCCTCATATTTTCACACCACAACTCAAAATATCAAGAGGGTTTCAAATCAAGCAAAGCTCTAAGGCTTTTTCATCAATTTGGTGCCAAGCTTTTCTTCCATTCCTCTCTAATCAATATCAAGGTAAAACCCATTCTTTTTCTTTTTCTTTTTTTTAATTTTTTTCAAACTTTTTTCTTGTTGTGTTTATTTGTTTCTTTTCAACCAAACTTGGTTTTAAAATTTATTTTCAAAATTTTAGTTTTAAATTTTTTTAACCTTGATTCTTGGTTTTCTCTAGTTCAAGGCACCTTCTAGGAAGAGATCACGTCTTAATGAAACCGATGAAGGATCTAATACTGGAGATGGAGCTCGTCCGAATCTCACTCAAATCTATCAACACTCTTTTCAATCCCCCGGAGCTCTCACCTATTTTCGTCAATTCCAAAACTATAAGATCCGTCCGGAGAGGGTAATCTCTATTCCTTTTCTTAACTCGAAGCGATTCAAGTTTGAATATCGACCTTTGCTCCAACAATGAAAGTTTATGGATTTTCTCTATATTCCCGGGTTTTACTTTCGTATTTTGGTTTTAATATTTTATGCTAATGCCAAATGTTGTGCCAATCGAGATGGTGTTGTTACGGGTGTTAATTCGTATCTTATGGGTAAAAAGGTCACTATATATGTTAAATCTATTTGTGAAGTGTTCAATTTGAGTATGAAGGATATGATGATGAGAATGCCCTTGGTCATGTTCTTAGTGTTTCTGTCACCGCCCTAAATGCTCAAGATCGGATCCTCCATTTAATGGTCTCTTGGTGGTTTAGGCCCTCAGGAGCGAAGTATTCTACTATCCGCCAAGTGGATGACTTTTGGATTCGATGCTTCCGTGAGAGAAAACGTCTGAACCTTGCTCGTATCATGTTTGCAGAGATCGTCTATCTTGTGCAACATCGCCACACCACACTTGTCACTTCCTTCACCTATGGCACGACCCTAAGCTACCTCTTCTTACAAAAGCAGATTGATTGCTCGCATGACTTCCCAACTCCCCTCACCGATCCAATCTATGAACGCTCTCTTGCAAGGGGCAAGTTCCATTATTTTAATGGTAATTGGTTACGTCTATCCGAGCTCCCTAGTGAGGCCGCGGAACAATTTGCTAATCCTCAAGTTGAACAAGTTCCTCAAGCTCCTCCTCCTCCACCTTCCATGGATGCTCTTATGACTTTCCTCAATGAGCAATTCACGGGATTGCGCACGGACATGGCTTCGGGGTTTACCACGATTGATACTCGTTTCACAAGCCTTGAAGAATAGATGACGAACGTGGAGACTCGACTCACTTCTCTTAAAGGCAATCACAACTCAATGAATATCTCTCTCACCGCTTTCCATGATGAGTGGCGTCAAACCTTGAGGAATGATGATCCGATTGAGGAGGAAGATGAAGATAATGAAGAAGGCGATGATGATGCATAGTAGCCTATCTTTGCATACCATGCATATCATTTAGGATATTTATTTTATGCACCTTTGCTTCATGTTTTTAGGATTAAGTTTGAATTATTTTAAACCTATGCTTTGATTTTCTTTTGTTTTTGGATTTTTAAGTTGATGTTATGCTTTATTTGAACTTAATGATATTTATGTTGCTTTCCTAGTTATACTTTTGCCTAAGTTATGCACTTTACATTGTCTCAATTATTTTTGATCTAACAAAAAGGGGGAGAGGGAAGCTCACAACATTTAAAAATTTTGTTTTCAACTTAAAATTTACCTAGCTAATATTAAGGGGGAGTTATTTTGCAAAGTTTTTCAAAGTGTCAAAAATTTCAAGTTTTGGTTTTGTTATATCAAAAAAGGGGAGATTGTAAAACCTATGTTTGATTTTGATATAATTAAATTGTTAAGGATTAATTTGAAAACTTGAAATTGATTTCTAAGTCCCTTTAATAATTTATAAATCACAAACACTTTAAAACTGATTTGAAAAACTCAAACTCCAAATATTTTCTAAGTGTTCCAAGGCCTAAGTATTGAAAATCGGTCAGGTGTATCGATACGCTTCCAGTCGTATTGATACCTTTATTACAATGTTGGCTACTGGAAAGACACGTTTTGATACGCTCTTAACTGTATCGAAACAACGTATCGAAACAGATTCCATCTGTATCGATACGCCCCTCTACAAAACTGAAGAAGTTTGAATGGTGTACCGATACGGCTTAACTCATATCGATACGATTTTAATTGAATTCTTAATTCGAAGTGTTTTAAATGTTTTCGACCGTTGGTGTCAGTTGTTAGTTAACTAACATTTAAAGTGGTAGTTGATCCGTATCGATACGGTAAACCCTCGTATCGAAACAAAAACTTCTAGTGAGCTAAGTTGAGAAAAAGGTATCGATACGGTCTCTTCCGTATCGAAACGGTCCATGTCCCGTACTGATACGCTTACGTGCGTTTTGATACGCCATCTTTATTATGTACAATGGCTCTTTCTGTTTTGAGACAGGTATCGATACGGCTCCCCGTGTACCGATACGGATAGCTGCAGAAGTGCATTTATGGTGAAAAGAAAGGGTCCCAACGGCTATAATCAATTCCCTAGCCACCCAAACGGCTAGAATTGATAGAGGAGGTATAAATTGAATCCTTTTGAAGACCAGCAACAACTATTGCATTAAAGAAAAACATCCAAGCAAAAATTCAATCTCAAGTGTGCCTATTTTCCAATTTCATGTAAACCCCAAATTGAGTTGTATTCAATTCTTATTCTATCTTCAAATATGGGTTGAGTGTTGTACTTTAAGGGGCAAAATTGTATTTGAGAGATATATTTCTTGTCCAATTTCTTCTTTGTTTATTTGTCAGGGTTTAGTCAAATTTAGGGTAGAAAATTTGACTGATTGTGTAAAGCTTACCTCCTAAGCCTTGGAAAGGGGAAGAACAAATAGTGAATTGTTGCAAATCGTTAGTGGTAACTAAGGTAGTGGATGTAGAGTTCATTTGGAACTTGAACCACTCTAAAATCCTTTGTTCTTCATTTTTAATTGTCCATTCACTCCCACAAAGTTTTAAAATCCCAATTCACCCCTCTTGGTCTTGATCATTCAATAGATCCACTCAACAAAGTATGCTTAAGTGTTTTTTTTTATCTTTTTGTGAAGAACATTTTTCAACAAAACATGTCTCTATCTAAGTTTTAGTCCCTAATCCTAAGTTTTCTCTTATTTCTAAAAAAGACAAACAAACTACTTATTATTTTCAGTTGTGTTATTTTATTATTCCTTTAAAAAAATCTTTTTTTCTTTTTATTTTTTATAAAAAGCCTAGACACTTTTTACATTTTTTACCTTTTTTCATTTTTTTTATGTTTTCAGCTTTTTATTTTCCATTTCTAAAAAAATTCTTCTTTCAAAACTTCTTTTTTCTTTTTTCTTTTTATTATTTTTATGCCTTTTATTTTAAAAAACCCTTTTTAAAATAAAATTTTATTTTAAATGATTTTCTTTTAAGTTTTTTCAAAACTTTGTTTTCTCTTAAAACCCTAAAACTTTTACCTTAAGACCTTTTATTTTTTAAAAAACAAAAACTTTATGACTTATTTATTTATAAAAGAAAAACATCTTATTTATTTTTTATTTTTAAATTAACTCAAGCCATTTATTATTAAATCTAAATTTCAAAAAAAGCCTTTTATATATTTTTAATCAAAATCAAGCCCTTTATTATTTCCGCCCATGCATTATTGTTTTTTCCCAATTAAATCCCTAGCTTTACGTTTTTTCAATTAAACCACATTTATTCTTGCATTTTAATTTAAAGACCTTAAAAATTTATTTCTTCATTTCTAAAGATCAAAACATATTTAACAATATTTTTTAAGCATGAAAATTTTAAAAATATCAGAAAAATTTTAAAACGGAAATTTAAAACGAAAACATTACTGGAATCGTGAAACGATTTTCAGACTTCAAGAACAACCAAAAATCCATAAAAAAACACCAACACAAACAAAAATTCAACCAAGAACAAGCAATAAAAAATCTAAATGAAAAGTTAGAAATTTTACCGAAAACGACGAGCGAAGAACTCGAATCTAGACTTCTCGAAATCCTCCTAATTGCCTCCGGAAAATTTCTTCCAAACTCGAACTTCCATTCAAAATTTCCAGCAACTCTTGAAGAATTTTTAGAGAAATTTTTTGGATTTTTCCAAGCCTAATTGCTTTTTTTTTCTAGTGTGTTTTTTCTTGAAATTGTGTGTTGAACAAATGGGTGAAGGGGGTTTTATTGTTGATTTTGAACTTAAAATTCAAGCAAAATCGAGATTTAATCCCCAAATTGGAGCCTAAATCCAACACATGTCTTGATCCTCGGAAAAACCCCTCAAGAATATCCCGATTTGGTTCAAATTCGGGATTGAATTTCCCCTTGATCGAGCCTAGGGTTTGACTTATTTTAGTATTTTATTGCGGATTCCATGAACACAGGCGGCAGCGGCGAGCAGGGTCGATGGCATTGGGTCGGCGGCGGCGAGGCGGACCGGCCGGTACCAACGTCGTCGGCAACTGTGGCTGGTAGACGGATGACTTGTCAAAATGCTTATATTTTACACCTTTTAGCTTAAGTATTTGTTTGTTCTCGAGGTCATTTCATAGCATGTAGGTGCATTTAGAGCATATAGTTGCATATATCTTTATTTGTTGGTGGTTTGGCTTTATTTCATGAGATTATATGTTGCTTGAAGGGTATTTGCCGGTATGGTGTTGTGCAGGCTGATGCTGAAGCAAATCAAGGAAGGAAAAATTCTATAGCAAATTGGACAGCAATTTCGGACGTAGAAAATGACAAAGTTACGCGCACAAGCTGATCGCCCACATGTGTGAACCCCTTTTGTCTGGTTGTGCCCCACATACATAGGGAATATTCCCAAGATTCCAAAGAATCATTAGGGTACAAAATCCTAGGAGCCCCACTATATAAAGGACACAAGACCCTAATTTAGAGAAGAGCGTGAAAAGGTAACAAAAAGGGCTAGGGAGAAAAAGCTAAAGGCAACTCCTTTCTTCTTCTTCCTCCACTACCACTTGGTGTCCTCCATCGTAGAAGCTCCAAGGGTCTGACCTTGCTGACTTCGAGACGAGGCGGCAAGCCTAGGACTGTTCGTGGCACTGCAAGTGCATCACGGATTGGGAGTTATTCTCTTCCCTTTTTGTTGCTTTAGAATTTATTTTATATTTGGAAAATGGGTTGTATGAACAAAGATACTTCGAATATTTTCCCAACCATGAACTGATTTAGGTGGCTAGGGCTGTTGGATGAACTATGTTTTATCCTCATTTATGAATGTTTATTTATCTTTTGCTCGTATCTATGTTTTGTCTATGTTGTTATATGCTTAGGGTTGTAAGATCCCTCGAGAGTTGGGTTTTCTTTAGGTGTTAGTTGAGATTAGTGGTCAAGAGAGCTTTCCTTAACCTGCATAGACAATGGAGTTGGACGCTGAGAGGCACAACTCTAATCCACCTTATAGATAAGTGTTGGGTTTCAACGGCTAATAGGGATAGACCTTTAAGGGTAGGGGGAGTGTTAGAGTTCACGGTGAGAGGTATTGTTGTAGCATTTCCTGCTCCCAGTTCCTGGCTAGAGATAGTTTATGACACCTTAAGTAAATCCTGCCGAGCATAGACTAAGTTAGAGATGTAAACCCTAGTAGAGAGGTAAAACATAGGTAAACATGATAGCCCAGCCAGTCCCAAGAGAGTTTCACACGCGTAAGAGGACCTGTTTGTCTATATGATTCTAGCTCGCTACCTTTTATCTTTATTTGCTATCGCATTCATATCTTCGCTCTGATTTGTTACAACATTCATCTCTTTGACTTAAATTGCCACATCATTCTTCATTTACATTTCGTGACACTTGAATGCTTACGCTTCCCTAAAAACACCTCCAATCCCTGTGGAGACGATACTCACTCATCACTTTATTACTTGTTCGATGTGTATACTTGCACTATTTGCGTATCATTTATAGTACAACGCATCGCAAACAAGTTTTTGGCGCCGTTGCCGGGAATTGGCAATTGGTTGTTTTAGGATTAGTCTTTGCACTAGTTTATTTTGTTTTTTTTTTCTATTTTTGTATATATTTTCTTAGCTTATTTTTGTTTGTCTTTTTAGGTATTGTGCTATTGCATACGCCGAAGGAGACATTGTGAGTAGGGATGGGCACGGGTCGGGTCGGGTTTTTGGCCCACCCGAACCCGACCCGGCCTATAGGAAAAAAATAAGTTTAGGGACCTAAATGTATAAAAAATAATTTTAAGAGACATAATTATAAAAAAATAATAAATTTAAGCACTAAATTGAAAACAAAAAGCTAATTTTAAGGACCAAATTATAAAAAAAATATATATAGAAGGGGTATTATTACAAATATCCCTAAAAAATTAGGGGAAAATTACACTATTAGTCCCGGGTCAGATTTTTTCACCCTAAGACACGAACCCCACCCGACCCGACCTCGCCATACACAAAAACCTGACCCGAACCCGATTGTTTTATAAAAATACCCGACCTGATCAGGCCAGGTCGAAACCGTCAGGCCCGAGTGAAATGCCCATCCCTAAATCGTGAGCCTATATTACCTTATATTCCTGAAATTGAACATCTATTTCGTCAGCGGAGACGTATACAAGAAGCTATTAGAATCATGAACATAGCTCAGAATCCAGGGGAACCTGCTGTAGTAATTGGAGACCAAGGTCAAAATGCTCTAGAAAGACCCAGAGCTATTAGAGATCACCTAAATCATGTCTTGGATGATCTTAATCCAGGGATTGTTGCTCCTGAAATTCAGGCAACCCACTTTGAGCTTAAACCTGTCATGTTCAACATGTTAAACTTAATTAGTCAGTTTGGAGGCTCGCCTCATGAAGATGCTAGACAACACATCTGTGCTTTCTTGGAAGAATGTGACTCTTTCCGCCAACAAGGGGTGCATGAGGATATGTTGAAACTCAAACTCTTTCCTTATTCTTTGCGTGATCAACCACGAGAGTGGTTGAGTGGTGTGCCAATCGGATCATTGGAAACATGGATAGATTTGTGCAAGAGCTTTTTGCTGGGGTATAATCCACCAAATAGGAACACTCAGTTGAGGAATGATATTGTATCCTTTCGCCAGTCTGATGACGAATCAATGTATGAGTGTTGGGACAGATTTAAGGGATTATTGCGCAAGTACACTAATCACGGTTTCCATGATTGGACACAAGTGGTTATATTCTACAATGGTGTTAATGCTCCCACCAGAATGTTTCTAGATGCCTCAGCAAATGGGACATTGCTAGACAAGTCACCCGAGGAAGCCTTTGACATCCTTGATAGAATAGCCAACAATGATTATTAATTTCCCTCATCAAGACTTGGAATGGGGAGGAAAACTCAAGTATCACGTGATACAGGTATGGATCCCTCAGTAGCAGCCCAATTGACCGCTATCACGACCATGCTAAAGAATCTCCAAAAGCCTAGTGAGGTGAAGGAAATAAGAGTGGCATCAACTTACCTTCGTTGCAAAGGAAACCACCACATGAGCGAGTGCCCGGACAGCCAAGAATCTGCTAACTATGTAAGGAATTCCAATCGGAATAACAAGCCCTACTCGAACACCTATAATGCTGGATGGCGTCAGCATCCTAATCTCTCTTGGGGAAATCAAGGAAATAGCAGTTATGGGAATGCAAATCAACAGAATCTGGGAGAATCACACGGACCACAACAGAATATGCCGTGGCAAAACAACAAAGGTTTTGCATCTTCATCAAACAACAATTCATTGGAAGATACACTGAAGGAATTCATGACATCCACAAAGGAATTTATTGCATCTACTAATACATTGCTTCAAGATCATTCTATGACCATCAAAAATCAAGGAACCTTGTTGCAAGGTCACAGTTCATCCTTGCGATCGTTGGAAACGCAAGTTGGTTAAATTGCTCAAGCATTACATGTGCGACCTCAAGGAAATCTGCCTAGTGATACTGAAGTCACTAAAAAGCATGAAAAAGAGCAATGCAGTGCTCTCACATTGAGGAGTGGTACCCAGCTTAACATTGAAGATAAGTTTGAGGGGAACAAGAAAGAAGACTCTGCTCCTAAAGAAGTGCAAGAGGAACCATATTTGCAAGCTGAAACATCATGTGAGAAGGAGAAGGACGGGGATTTGGTGAATGAAACTATTGATGAAAGGGAAAATGCTATGGCAAAAGAGAAACCTGCATCGATACTCTCAAATATGTAGATGAATATGAACAGTGTCAGTACATAGATGCTACAGCAAAAAGGGAGACTGCAGACTTTTGCTTCAGCAATATTTTAGAAATGGATGAATATGAGTAGATCTAAGATGAAGACAATATGGAGGATTGCGAGATCGAGTATGAGGAATTCGAGGAATTATTTGAGAAGGTGGAGCAATCGAGCTTGCTCGAAGCCAAACCAGGTACGCACTTTGAACCTCTTGATTTTTCAGAATTTATTCCTCCTAAACCTTCACTTGAGCATGCTCTAACATTAGAGTTAAAGCCCTTACCATCTCATCTTAAATATGCATATTTGGGCAGTAATGAAACTTTGCCTGTGATAATTTCAACTAGTCTTACACCTAAGCAAGAAGCTAGTTTGATAAATATGCTATCGCAACATAAAAGAGATTTAGGTTGGACTATGGATGACTTAAAGGGAATTAGCCCTACTATTTGCATGCACAAATTTCTACTTGATAATTGTAACATCAATTCCATTGAACCCCAAAGAAGGCTCAACCCCATCGTGAAGAAGGTGGTGATGAAGGAGATAATCATGTGGCTTGACGCTGGCATATTGAACAACTCATGGGTTAGTCCAGTCCAATGTGTGCCTAAGAAGGGAGGAATCACCGTGGTGAGTAATGATTAGAATGAATTGTTACCAACAAGGACAATAACAAGATGGAGGATTTGTATGGACTATAGGAAGCTAAACAAAACGACCAAGAAGGACCATTTACCTTTCCCATTCATCGATCAAATGCTAGATAGATTGGCAGACAAATCATTCAATTGATTCCTTGACGGATACTTAGGATACAATCAGATTGTTATAGCACCCGAGGACCAAGAAAAGACGACATTCACATGTCCCTATGGAACCTATGCTTTTAGAAGAATGCCTTTTGGGCTCTGCAATGCCCCAACAACTTTTCATAGGTGTGTGCTGGTTATTTTCTCATATATTGTTGAGGAATATCTAGAAGTCTTCATGGGTGATTTTTCAATCTCTAGGGAAGATTTCGATTCATGCCTGGGAAATTTGGCCAAAGTGCTAAAGCTATGTGAGGAAGCTGATTTAGTGCTTAATTGGGAAAATGTCATTTTATGGTGACCGAATGAACTGTTTTGGGTCATAAGATGTCGAAGAATGGCATTGAGGTGGATAAAGCAAAGATTGAGGTTATTGAGAAGCTACCCCCTCCCACCAATGTGAAGAGCATCAGGAGTTTTTTGGGCCATGGTGGCTTCTATAGAAGGTTAATCAAGGACTTCTCCAAGATCTCCAAGCCACTGTGTAATTTGCTACAGGAAAATCAGCCCTTCATATTCGATGAAAAATGCCTTAACGTTTCGAAGAACTGAAGGAGAAACTTACTTCAGAACCTGTTGTTGTCCCCCATGATTGGAGCTAAAACTTTTGAGTTGATGTGTGACGCAAGTGACTACGCAATAGGAGAAACTCTTGAACAACGCCGAGGTAAACTCTTTCATGTTATTTATTATGCTTGTCGCACATTGAATGATGTACAAATTAATTACACTACGACTGAAAAAGAATTGTTGGATGTTGTATTTGCCTTTGATAAGTTTAGGTCATATATAATAGGCACTAAAGTCATTGTTCACACCGATCACTCGGCTATTAAATACTTAGTGACCAAAAATGATGCTAAACCTAGACTTATTAGGTGGATACTACTCTTGCAGGAATTTGATTTGGATGTTAGGGATAGAAAAGGGTGTGAATATCAAGTAGCCGACCATCTTTCTAGGCTAGAAAAGAAGAGTGACAAGCATGATGAAATAGAAATTAAGGAGGAATTTCCTAATGAGAAAATACTATATGCTGCAGCAATTCCATGGTATGCAAATATTGTTAACTTTCTTGGTAGTGGTATTTTGCCTCCTGATTTGAATAGAGACAAAGAAAATTCAGGCTTGACGCGAGATCCTATTTTTGGGATGAACCCTATTTGTTTAAGCAAAGTGCGGACTAGATCATTAGAAGGTGTGTCCCCGAATAAGATCAAAGGAACATACTTTTCCATTGTCATTCATCTCCTTGTGGTGAACATTTTGGAGGAGCTAGGACTGCTGCAAAGGTCCTACAGTCGGGATTCTATTGGCCCACTCTCTTCAAGGATGCGCAAGCATTTTGTCAATCATGTGATCGTTGCCAAAGGACTGGTAACATTTCTAGAAGGCATGAAATGCCTTTGCAAGGAATCTTGGAAGTTGAACTATTTGATGTATGAGGAATAGACTTCATGGGACCGTTTCCCTCATCTTATGGTGATTTATACATCCTCTTGGCTGTGTATTACGTCTCTAAATGGGTTGAAGCAGTTGCCACTCCAAGGAATGACTCCAAGACCGTCATGAAGTTCCTTCATAAGAATATCTTCATGAGATTTGGAGCACCAAGAGCAATAATCAGTGATGAAGGAACCCACTTTGACAACAAGCTAATTGCTAAATCATTACAGAGGTATGGTGTGAGGCATATGATTGCTACAACATATCATCCTCAAACTAATGGTAAGGCTAAAGTCTCGAATAGAGAAATCAAGCAAATTCTTGAGAAAAGTGGTTAACCCCAAAAGGAAGGATTGGTCTCCTAAGCTTGATGAAGCTCTTTAGGCTTTCTGTACTACCTACAAAACACCGTTGGGAATGTAACCATTCAAGCTTGTTTATGGGAAAACATGTCATCTACCTGTGGAACTTGAGCATAAAGCCTATTAGGGTATTAAGAAGCTTAACATGGATGCAAAACTGACTGAAGGAAGAAGGTTGTTAGAGCTGAATGAGATGGAAGAGTTCAGATCGCACGGCTATGAGAATTCTCGCCTATACAAGGAGAAAACAAAGAAAAGGCACGACAAACATCTTTTGTCACGAAATTTCATAGAAGGGGAACAAGTGCTCCTTTATAACTCCAAACTTAAGCTCTTCCCAGGAAAACTAAAGTCACGATGGTCAAGACCTTTCCTAGTTCACAAGGTTTATGCCCATGGTACGGTGGACATTAAAAAGCTTGATGATGACAAGGTATACAAGGTCAATGGACAACGTCTGAAGCTATACAACGGAGCCCCAGTCCTGTGCGACAAATCATCCTTCATCCTCTAGGATGCTTAAGCGTTTGCACCACCTCCTTCTCTTTTATATTTTGCTACAACATTTTATGTTTTCATGTTCATAAATAACGTAGTTTAATCTTTATTTTTATTTCATACTCTAGGTTTTTAATGTCACGTTTGTTTGTTTGCATATGAGCACCCAAGGACACAAATGGCAGGTCAGGGTGCAACGACACATCATTCCTCTGTTTTATAAGGGTATAAGGAATAAGCAATTAAGCTTTTCCAACATCAGAGGATATCTGCTCAAAAAGGGCAAAAAGAGGAGGAATTAATTAACCTATTCACCTTTTCATTTAAAGAAAACCCTAGTAATTATTGCCTAGGTATTTTCTCTTTCCTACTTTTCACCTTTTCATTTGAAACCCCTTTGGTCCTTACCTTATACACGCCGCCAAAAAAAACCGCAAGTCTCTCTCTCTCTTTTAATTCATTCCAGTTACTTCCCCTCAACTCCCACTACTTTCCTCTCTCATCACATCGAAACAAAGCAAACCAAAAGACCCTCCCACTTCATCTTCTCCAACCCGCTTAAAACTCAAAAACCCTAACCAAAACTTTTCTCCCATCTCACCATTCTTCACCCTCTTTTAGCCCAACAATGGTGCATTGCAAGCAAGTAGAAAGTGCATCAGGGAGTGCCCAACCCAAGCCCGTGGCCATTAAGAAATTCTTGGACAACAAGGCCAAGGAAAGGTTCCAAGGTCTACAAGATCGGAGGGTGCTACCAGAGCAAGGCTTCAAGTTCCCCACTGAAGGAGAACAAAAGTTTGACAAGGACATCGTAGATGTCGTAGCAAACCACAAATGGGCTACCTTTATTCCTCACCTCGACAACTTTTGCATACCCATTGTTCAAGAGTTCTATGCCCATCTGACCAGTCCTACACAGTATGGTGTCTATGTGCGTGGAGACAAAATCAAGTTCACTGCAGCCAAGATCAACAAGTTCTTTGGCTTGAAAAATTCAGAGGATCACCACACACCCTTTGCCGAGAACGCCGACCCACAAACTGTGATGGAAGTGCTTGAAGACTTGTGCTTTGAAGGCACCAACTTAGATGCATCCATCAAGGCAGTGGAGCGTGCACGACTCAAGCTAGAGGTAAAACTTTGGATCCACTTTGTCAAGAATAGGCTTATGCACACTTCTCACACGACAACGGTGAACATTCCAAGGCTCATACTCCTTCATTCTATTCTCAATGGTTGGTTCATCGACGTAGCAAAGATCATTGTGGATGAGGTTTATGCTTGTTTGAAAAGGAAGTCCAATCCACTCATCTTTCTCAACCTCATCACGGCTCTCTATTGAGAGAAAGAAGTGATTGAATATCCTATTATTGATGCGAGGAACTCAGGAAAAGGTCCTATCACACCCGAAATGGTCCCCTCTATCATGGGATATGATGAGGATGCTCCAGCAGAGACACTAGCTGGAGGTGCAAAAGCATTTGCTGCAGCAAGAATTGTTGCCCTAGTTGCCTCAACAAATCGTCTCCGAGAGGATGTGGACAAGATGCGTGAAGACCAAGCCGTTTTCTATGGGTATGTTAAGGAGAGAGATGTTGTTATGAATGACTAATTCAAGGAGATCCTACCCCATATCAGCATAGACTTCCCAGCCTTTCCAGAATCTTTAAAGGCCCACGCGAAGGAACCTTGATAAATGGGGGGCGTTGATTTAGAAACAATGTTCCTTGTCTGTAACGGATCTAGGATAGTAGCAAACATATCTCTGCAATAGAACACAAGTATGGACGTTTTAGGTAGTTAAAATAACAAAGAAAATAAAAAGAAACAAAGAAAAAGGGTGTAGGAATTTCTGGACAAATTTGGACGACGAAAAGGAAGAAATCTTCAAAGGACGTTCATGGTTGTTCCGGTGTCCTAAAAATGGCAGAAACATTGCTGGAAAAATCTGCAGAAAGTTTGGCAACGTTAAACTCGAAAGAACTCGAACAATCTACTGAACGAACCCGAATTGAATCTGTTTAACATCAAAGACGGAAAGCTCAAAAGAACCTGCACAATATACTATCCAAACCCGAATCGAATATGCTTCACGTCGGAGGACTTGGACCCACTAGATAGCGATCTAGGAACCCGAAGTTTCAAGTAAATTTGACAAATCAAAACAAAGTCTGAAATTCCAAGAATGTTCGGTAAAGAACCAAAATTGAGAAATAATATATCACAAAATAATATTTCTTAATTTGTCTTCCCTATTGTTCTCACACGCTCAATCGCCTTTTCCTCTCGATCTCTCGCAATCAGTTCTTTAAGGAACTAACTTGATCCTTCAAACTTGTTAACTGTGTCAAACATTCAAGTAACGTAATGGTTGAAGAAACAAAAGTTAAAGGATAATATAGGGGTTGTTAGGTTGGAATAAAAAGGCTGAAAAAAAGAAAAAAAAGGCTGAAAAAATTAATATTTATAAGGTTGGAAAGAAAAATGAAGAAAAGATGTAACACCCCAATTTTGGGCTTGGAAGTTTAGGGTTTGAATCGGACCGGTCTAATTTTCGGTTCGAGTATAAAAGGTGGTTTTAGGGAAAGCCTAGTTCGGGATACATTAAAAATATGGAAAAATATCTAAAAATCCTATTTTAATATAAATAAGTGAGTGGTGAAATCAATTTTTCAAAAATAAGGCTTGGAAATATGACATTTCGAATTAGTGACTAAAATGTAATTTTTGAAAAGTTCGTGACTGTTTTGAAAGGATTGAAACTTTGAATCTTTAAGGAGCTAATTTACCCAAGGAAGGATTTCTCCAGATTTTTCTTGATTTTAATGACTCATTTAATGTTTAATTAATAAAAAGAAAAGAGGGAAAAACCATATTTTAGTTTCATAACTAACTTTTGCTAAAATTTTCCCATTTCATTTTCTCTCAAAATTCCCTCAGCCAAACACATTTCCACAGCAGCTTTTCTTTTGATTTCCACACCAAATGATGAGATTTCAATCCTCAAATGATTCCTAATCATTTCTACATCAAATCCTCTTCATTTGCATATTGAATTTTCAAGGATTTTGGCTCTAAACAATGAGAAATCCACATTTAGAGGGGAGACATATTCGGATCCTTGTGGTGTTGATCCGGAGGCTTAAACGGCGTTTCAACAAGCTTGCGAAACAGAATTGGTGAGTGAACTTTGGTTTTCAGCTTTGAAACCAATGTTTGAAGGTTTTGGGAGCTTAGTTTAGGTCTAAGCAACTTAACTAAGCTCAAGAGTAAGTTTTCGGAGAAACTCTCTCTTTGATGAGCCATGAAATGGTTGGATGCAATGTGTTTAATTTGCATGTCTAAATTCTGTTTTGAAAGCATATTTTAGCATGTTCAATGCTGGTTTTGGAAGCCATGTGTTGAAGGATGCTCAAGGTAAGAGATCCTTGGTTTGACTTTGATAAATGTGGTTTTGATGCATAGTAATGCATTATGGTTTAATGGCTTGTTTAATGCTTTAAAACAGTGGGTTGATGATGGTAAATGATGTATATTGGCAAGTGATGTGTTGGTTTAAAAGTACTTGAATCGGATATAGTTAGTCGGCTATAGGATTGGGTGCACCATGAATAAAGTCACCTTGGATGTTGAGGGGTTGTAATGGTACCGTAAACTCCATCCAAGTACACTAACGAGATGTCTAAGATCATAATGGTGGTTAAAATGCCATGTGAGGATCTTGTGTTGTGTGTCCCGTGTTCTCGTTAGTGATGTTATACAACTACCAATGAGTGATGTGGAGGGGTTGTGATTGTACCGTTAAACTCCATCAGGGTGTTGAGGGGTTGTGATTGTACCGGTAAACTCCACCTTGAATGTTTGGTAGTGTGTATGAATCGTATAGGACAACGCCTGTAATCCGCGTATCCGATTGTGTTTTGAGTTGAAAAATGGTTATGGTATCACTTGGAAGCCAATATGACATGTTAATGTTATTTAAGCATGAGATGCTTGTTGTATATGCATTGTTGCATGAGAATTGATGTTGTGTGTTGAAAAGGCCTTGTGTAAGGTGTTTTATAAAATGCATTATTTAGTTGTTTCTTTAGAGCATGCCTCACTAAGCATTTGTGCTTACGCTCCCTTTCTTGAACCAATAATGCAAATAATTAAGGTGTTTGTGGGCAGCAAGGAGGGTAAGTAATCCAAGGGAAGCTAAGCTCATGTATGGTGACATTTTCACAACATTATTAGTCTTTGATATTTGGCAATGGGAACCTAGGTTGTGTTGTTGGGAGATGTTTTGGACTCCCTAAGCTTGGTATGATGTTTATGATGTTTGAAACATGTAAATGGCCATTTGGTATTTGTTTTGAAGTTTTTGATGATTGCTTGATTTCCAATATTAGGATGCATGCCTATAGACTTGTGGTTTTTCCTAATTGATGTCATGAATGAGTTTTGATTATGCAAATATGTTCCTTTAATGTATGATGACTTGTTGGCATGACTAGGAGGTCATAGGGATGTGATTGATTGGTTGAATGAATGATAAACCAGAAAATTCTACACTTTCTGGGGGGCCTGTATCGAAACGGGCACTACCGTTTCGAAACAGGGGCATCTAATGGCCCTTGTGTATCAAACGGGTAGAGGCCGTTCCGAAACACTTTTGCTACTGCCAAGCCCTGTTTCGGAATGGGTTTCGAAACGAACCCGCGTTTTGGAACAGTCAACCCCCGTTCCGAAACACTTGATCGTTGGGCACTGATTTGTATGGTTTATGTTTTGCAAGCTTTACGTTTTAGTCCTGAGTTTTGTATATGCAATTGATTGAGTTTGGAATGTCCGTTTAAGGTAAAATTTGACAGGGAAGCTTGTAATATGTTTAATTTGATATTGGTAACCTTGAAATTAGTTAAGTCCTCTTAATTTCCAGAATTTACAATTTTGTCCCTAAATTCGTATGTTCTGCAATTGAGTCCCTTATTGCTTTCCGATTGCTGTGATTTTTTAGTATGCTTATCTCATGAGTACGCCTAGGGTTAATGTTCATCTAGACAAGTTTAAAAATAAAAAAAAAAGGGTTTTTAATCAAGGTTGACTTTCGGGTTGACTTTGGTTTTCCCCGTGTAATCTTCGTAGTTCGGGTCAACCGTCTAGGCCGGGCTAAGGGGGTTACAAAAGAAACAACAACTTACTGCAAAGAAATGCTTACAACGACCATATCACCAAACAAACAAGAACTCGTCATTTCGGGTGATTTCGAAGCATTCCATGGAAAACTTGAGCATCCTTCATAATTTTCACAAACAAACAGCACATGCGTATGTAAAATACACTAAATATTCGAATCTGCATTTTTCTGAATTTTCTTAGAATTTTTTCTTTTGATTTTTTTCTTTGAATTTTCTGGCCAAGCCTTTGACTTTGACTTTTTCAAAATTTAGAATTTTTTTTTTTGAATTTTGTATCTTTTATATGTCTGGTAGTGCAGAAAGTGCTAAAATTCGACCAAAGCTCTGATTACCATATGATAAAGGGGTACGTTGCTTCAGAAACAACGTTCCTTGTCTGTAACGGATCTAGGATAGTAGCAAGCATAGCTCTGCAATAGAAAACATGTATGGACATTTTAGGAAATAAAAAGAAACAAAGAAAAAGGGTGTAGAAATTTCTGGACAGATTTGGACGACGAAAAGGACGAATGCTTCAAAGGGCGTTCATGGTTGTTCCGGTGTCCTAAAAATGGCAGAAACGTTGCTGGAAAAATCAGCGGAAAGTTTGGCAACGTTAAACTCGAAAGAACTCGAACATTCTGCTGAATGAACCCGAATCGAATCTGTCTAACGTCAAAGACGGAAAGCTTGAAAGAACTTGTACAATATACTATTCAAACCCGAATCGAATATGCTTCACGTCGGAGGACTTGGACCCACTAGATAGCGATCTAGGAACACGAAGTATCAAGTAAATTTGACAAATCAAAACAAAGTCTGAAATGCCAAGAAAGTTCGGTAAAGAATCAAAATTGAGAGATAATATCTCACAAAATAGTATTTCATAAACTGTCTTCCTAACAACAAATAACAAGTATCCATAGAACAAACATCACAAGTTACCTCAACCTTGTTTTTACCAATGTAAAAGCAAACTTCCCTGAAAGTTTTAAGTAGCATTCATTGGGTGGCATAAACGTGCTCACATCAAACCTCCTACTAGCACCCAGAAGATGCCAGTCCCTAACAATTGCCCCACTACTACTCAGCTTTCCTCACAGTATCAGGACACTGCTGCTACAGTAAGCCCGCTACCTAGGAAAAGAAAGAGAACAACAAAACCTACCAAAGTTGCCCCAACAAAAGAACCATCCGTTGAGCTTGTCAACCCAGTGATAGTTGGATCAGAGGATGATGAGCCTGCACATTGTATGCCAGTGAAATCACCAGCCCAAACTCAGAGCGCTACCCCATCGATGAGAATAAGATGCAAGCGCACTGTCGGACGAGTTAGGAGTACACCAGCCGAGGGAAACGAATCCGACACATGTAACGCCCCGGTTTTGGGCTTAGAAGTTTTGGGCGTTGACCGGTTCGGTCAAAGTGCTGTTCGATTATAAAAAGGTGAAATTAGGAAAGCCTAGTTCAGGTTGCATTAAAAATACGGAAAAATGTTCTAAAATCCTCTTTTAATATATATAAGTGAACTGTGAAATCAATTTTACAAAATGAGGTTTGGAACGGTGACATTTTGGCTAGTTACCAAAATGTAATTTTTGAAAATTGCGTGACTGTTTTAAAAAGGATTGATTCCTTGGTGCCTCATGTACAGGATATCGCGGAGGGTAGGCCTTCGGATTTCTATTTTAATGATGATGGTGTGTTGTGTTTTGGAAGTCGGATAGTAGTACCCAGTGATGCTGAGTTGAGGCATGCTATTCTGACTGAAGGTTATAGTAGTCCTTTTGCTATGCACCCTGGTAGTACTAAGATGTATCGTGATCTTCGTGATGAGTACTATTGGGTGGGTTTGAAAAAGGATGTTGCGGAGTTTGTGAGCAAGTGTTTGGTGTGTCAGCGGGTTAAGGCTGAGCATCAGGTTCCTTCAGGGTTGTTGCAACCGTTGAGAATCCCTGAGTGGAAGTGGGAAAGGGTTAGCATGGATTTTGTATCTGGTTTACCTTTGTCTCCATCGAAGAAGAATTCAGTGTGGGTGATTGTGGATCGTCTGACGAAGTGTGCGCATTTCTTGCCTGTGCATACTACGTTTTCCTTGGATAAGCTTGCGGAGCTGTACATTGCTGAGATTGTGCGGCTGCATGGTGTGCCTAAGTCGATTGTGTCGGATAGGGATCCAAGGTTCACATCGCGTTTCTGACAGTGTTTGCATCGAGCTTTGGGTACAAGGTTGAATTTCAGTACATCCTATCATCCTTAGTCGGATGGTCAGTCTGCGCGTGTTATCCAGATTTTGGAGGATATGTTGAGGTGTTGCATGATTGAGTTTCAGGGCTCTTGGGAGAAGCATTTGCCTTTGGTGGAGTTTGCTTATAACAATAGTTATTAGGCAAGTATTCAAATGGCACCTTATGAAGCCTTGTACGGGAGGAAGTGTAGGACCCCTCTTTGTTGGGCTGAAACGGGTCAAAAGTTGGTTTCGATGCCGGCTTTGTTGAAAGGAACCACTGAGAAGGTGAAGCTCATTTGTGAGCGGTTGAAGGCAGCCTCTGATCGGCAGAAGTCTTACGCGGATTTGAAGCGTAAGGAGATTGAGTATGCGGTGGGTGACCGTGTGTTCTTGAAGGTTTCGCCTTGGAAAAAGGTGATGAGGTTTGGCCGGAAGGGTAAGTTGAGCCTTAGGTATATTGGACCTTATGAGGTGGTCGAGCGTGTGGGTCCTATTGCGTACAGGTTGAGGTTACCTCAAGAGTTGGAGAAGATTCATGATGTGTTTCATGTTTCTATGCTTTGGAAGTATAGATCTGATCCTTCGCAGGTGATGCCTGTGGAGGAAGTGGAATTGAATCCGGATTTGACCTATGATGAGGAACCGGTGAAGGTTCTGGATTCGGATAGCAAAGTTCTTCGTGGCAAGACCATTGAGTTGGTGAAGGTGTTGTGCAAGCACCGTGGTGTTGAGGAAGCCACGTGGGAGCGAAAGGATGCCATGCTGAAGCAGTTTCCTTATCTCTTTCATTCAGGTAAATTTCGGGGACGAAATTTCTTAAGGGGGGGGAGAGTTGTAACGCCCCGGTTTTGGGCTTAGAAGTTTTGGGCGTTGATCGGTTCGGTCAAAGTGCTGTTCGATTATAAAAAGGTGAAATTAGAAAAGCCTAGTTCGGGTTGCATTAAAAATATGGAAAAATGTTCTAAAATCCTCTTTTAATATATATAAGTGAACTGTGAAATCAATTTTACAAAATGAGGTTTGGAAGGGTGACATTTTGGCTAGTGACCAAAATGTAATTTTTGAAAATTGCGTGACTGTTTTAAAAAGGATTGAAACTTTGAATCTTTAAGGAGCTATTTACCCAAAGGTAGTTTCTCCAGATTTTTCTAAGATATTTAATGATATAATTCTGATTTTTAAACATATGGAAAGTGGAGGGAAGTTATTTTCTAACTAATTTTCCTAAAATCTCATTTTCCTTTTCTATCATTTTCTCTCAACCCAAACACTTTCTCTCCAGAGTTTTTCTTCTGATTTTGTCACCTAAACATCTCTTTTCAATTCTCTTTTGATTGCTAATCATCTCATCAACAAAACCTCACCATTTGCTACTTGATTCTTCAAGCTTTTTGGTTCTAAAAGAGGAGAAACTCAAGTTTGGAGGGGAGTCATCTTTGGATCCAAGTGGTGGTGATCCGGAAGTTTGATTTGTGTTTCGGCAAAGAGGCGAAACGGAATCGGTGAGTGGAATTTGGTTTTCGGCTTTGAAACCAGTGTTTTGGAGGTTTGGGAGTTTAGTTTAAGTCTAAGCAACTTAACTAAACTCAAGAGTAAGTTTTCAGAAAAACTCTCTTGGTGATGGCCATGGTTTTTGGTTGTATGCAATGTGTTGTTTGCATGATTTTAAATCTGTTTTGGAAGCATATCTAGCATGTTTATTTGCTGAGATTTTAAGCCATGTGTTGAAGGAAGGTCAAGGTAGGAGTTCCTTGTTTTTGAACATTGTTTAAATGTGGTTTAATGCTTAAAGATGCATGACGTTTATGGCTTGGTTTAATGCTTTAAAATAGTGGTTTATTGAGGATAATGATGCATATTAGCAAGTGATGTTAAGGTCACAAAGGTGTTTAAAAGTCCTTGTGTGAGCCTTGTATATTTAAGAACATCAAGGTGGTTAAAAGTCCTTGGATGGTTCTTGGTTAATATCACAAAGGTGGTTAAAAGTCCTTGTGTGGATCTTGGAAAGTTTAAGAACAACATGGTGTTTAAAAGTCCATGGTTGGTTCTTGGTTAAGGCTCAAGGTGGTTAAAAGTCCTTGTGTAAGCCTTGGTTACTTAAGAACTCCAAGGTGTTTAAAAGTCCTTGGGAGATTCTTGTTAAGGACACAAAGGTGGTTAAAAGTCCTTGTGTGGTCCTTGCCATGGTGTTTAAAAGTCCATGGGTCCATGGTGTTTAAAAGTCCATGGGGATAAGATCACAATGGTGTTTAAAAGTCCATGTGTGGATCTTATGTGAAATGTGTCACTTGTTGCCAATATGACTTGTTATGAAATTGAAGCATGAGTAGCTCGTTAAAAGGCTTAAGAGCATGTTTGATGTTACTTGAAGCATGAGATGCTTGCTTTAAATGTTTAAGAACATGTTTAATGTTGCTTGAAGCATGGTTATAAATGAGTTTTATAAATGCATTATTGTATGGTTTTAAATGAGCATTCCTCACTAAGCTTTTGCTTACGCTCTTTCTCTTTTCTTAAACAATAATGCAGAGCATTAAGGTGCATTGAGGGCAGCAAGGAAGGCAGCAATCAAGTGGAAATTAAGCTCAAGTATGGGAAGGTTTTCCTAAACACTTTTAGCTTTTGGCATTTGGCAATGGGGGACCATTAAGGATGTTTTGGGAGATGTCTTGAACTCCCTAAGTTTTGCTTAATGTTGTTAATATGCTGGTTTTTTAATTGGCCATTATGTGTTTGATTTTGGAGGTTTAGTGCATGAATGGTTAGCTTGTGTAGGAAGCATGCTTAAGATTTGGGGCTTTTCTTATATGAAGATATTATGATGATTTGTTGATGCAAATATGTCTCTTGTATGTTGAATTTCTTGCTGTTAAAGTTTGGTGGCAATTGGAGCATGTTTGGTTGGTCAATTGTGTATTTAAGCAAGCAAATTTCTGCTTTTTGTGCAGGCCGTATCGGAACGGTAGCTGCCGTTTCGGAACGGGTGCCCTGTAATGGCCCAGGCGTCCGAAACGGAAGACCCCGTTCCGAAACGGAAAACCCTCTGCCAGCCCTCGTTTCGGAATATGTTGCGGAACGGCCCCGCGTTTCGAAACAGGCTCTCCCTGTTTCGGAACACCCGGTCGTTGGGGGCTGACACTGGTAGTTAAATGTTTTGGAATGTTTGCATTTTGGTCCTGAAACTTGTTTGTGCAATTGTTTGAGTTTGAGCTGTCCGTTTGAGCTGAAATTTGACAGAGAAGCAAGAAACTTGACTAACTACAAGTTGGTAACATTAATTTGGGTTAAGACCTCATAATTTACAGATTTTACAATTTGGTCCCTAAAGTTGTAAATTGTTCAATTGGGTCCCTGTTTGATCTCTGATGTTTATGATCTTCGAGCATGATGTTTGAGTGGTCATAACTAGGGTTAATGTGCATCTAGACAAGTTTAAAAAGAAAAAAAAGGGTCGTTAATCAAGGTTGACTTTCGGGTTGACTTTGGTTTTCCCCGTGTGACTTTCTTAATTCGAGTCAACCGTCTAGGCCGGGTTAAGGGGGTTACAGCACAAGTTCCACCAACCAAGGAACATCAGCTGAACAAGAACATACCCCTCCACCGGAGCAAGCCGAGGCTGAACCGCCGATCGCCTCCTTTAAGTCTTCCGGAGTCAAGCACAAATCCACAAAGACCGCCACCAGCAAGAGGTGAGGTACTTCTTAACCTTGCATTGCATTTAGTTAGTTGCATATCATTTTATTTTGTTGCATTGAGTACACTACACTCTTTAATTTTGGGGGTCTTAGTGCCCTTTAGTTAGGCATTTGCATTTCATTAATAGGTAGAAACAAATATTTTGCTATGACATTTTGTTTAGCTCCTTGACAGTTGTATGAATAAGTTAATGATACCCAATGATGAACATATTTTCGTGGCTATTGATTAATGTATGACTATTGAGATTGCTTGAATAAATTCTAAGGTTTGATGCTTAATCTTTGTTTTGATACACGATTGTATGCTTTATAGGTTTGAAAGTGTTAGAATTTTTTTAGAACTTATTCTTATCTTTGTGAAATTGAACTGAAATGCGCTTATTTAAAAAAGAGCTTAGCTAATCTCCCTTGTGCCTAATAGAATATAACAAACTGTGAATAAATGCTACGACATATTTTAGAGGGACACACCGCTTTGAGTTGCACTGCCTGGAAATCAAACTTAAATAAATGGCAGCAACATCAAATGAGTGAATGAAAGTTGTCACAGGATGACTCTACCTACTAGCTCGGGGATGAGAGCTTTGCTCCCTACTCATCTAAAGTGAGGGATGGTAATTGTGATGAGTTGACACCCCTTTTTAAAAAAAAACAGTTCACTTATGGCAGTTAAACTTTAAGCTAAAGTAGTTCAAACACTAGGATGAACCTGGTTCTATTAAGAAATTTTTATAGCACTGTTAAGCCTATATTGTATGCAATCACGCACACACTAACAATGGATCTCACCCTAGGAAATCATTCCTAAAATCTCAATTGTGTCTTAAATATTAAAGCTTTACTTTTTTGAGGGTTGGAATTTTGCCATAGCATCTGTCTCGAGCTAAATTTTTGCTACATCATTTTCTTTGTTTCTTTCAATTCATTGCTTGAGGACAAGCAATAGCTTAAGTTTGGGGTGTGGTGACTTTTCAAAATGCTTATATTTTACACCTTTTAGCTTAAGTATTTGTTTGTTCTCGAGGTCATTTCATAGCATGTAGGTGCATTTAGAGCATATAGTTGCATGTATCTTTATTTTTTGGTGGTTTGGCTTTATTTCATGAGATTAGATGTTGCTTGAAGGGTATTTTCTGGTATGGTGTTGTGCAGACTGATGCTAAAACAAGTCAAGGAAGGAAAAATGCTATAGCACATTGGACAGCAATTCTGGGCGCAGAAAATGACAAAAAGGGCTAGGGAGAAAAAGCTAAAGGCGGCTCCTTTCTTCTTCTTCCTCCACCACCACTTGGTTTCCTTCATCGTACAAGCTCCAAAGGTCTGACCTTGAGACGAGGCGGCAAGCTAGGGATGTTCGTGGCGCTGCAAGTCCATCATGGATTGGGAGTTCTTCTCTTCCCTTTCTGTTGCTTTAGTATTTATTTTCCCAGCCATGAACTGATTTAGGTGGCTAGGGTTGTTGGATGAACTATGTTTTATTCTCATATATGAATGAAGATACTTCGAATATTTGCCAAGCCATGAACTGATTTAGGTGGTTAGGGCTGTTGGATGAACTATGTTTTATTCTCATTTATGAATGTTTTTTATCTCTTGCTCGTATCTATGTTTTGTCTATGTTGTTATATGCTTAGGTTTGTAAGATCCCTCGAGAGTTTGCCTTTCTTTAGGTGTTAGTTGAGGTTAGTGGTCGAGAGAGCTTTCCTTAACCTGCATAGACAATGGAGTTGGATGCTGAGAGGCACAGCTCTAATCCACCTTAGAGATAAGTGTTGGGTTTCAACGGCTTATAGGGATAGACCTTTAAGGGTAGGGGGAGTGTTAGAGTTCATGGTGAGAGTTATTGCTGTAGCATTTCTTTCTCCCAGTTCCTGGCTAGAGATAGTTTAGGACACTTTAAGTAAATCCTGCCGAGCATAGACTAAGTTAGAGATGTAAACCTTAGTGGAGAGGTAAAACATAGGTAAACCTGATAGCACAGCCAGTCATTCCCAAGAGAGTTTCACACGCGTAAGAGGACCTATTTGTCTATCTGATTCTAGCTCGCTATATTTTATCTTTATTTGGTATCGTATTCATATCTCCGCTTTGATTTGCTACATCATTCATCTCTTTGACTTAAACTGCCACATCATTCTTCATTTACATTTCGTGACACTTGAGTGCTTAAGCTTGCCTAAAAACACCTCCAATCCCTGTGGAGACGATACTCATTAATCACTTTATTACTTGTTCGACGTGTATAATTGCACTATTTGGGTATCATTTAAAGTACATCGCACGCTAGCAACATAGACGCCATCCGGCCACCATGGAGGCTCGTCGCGAGGGTTTGCTGGGGAACCAACCCGCACACGTGCGGCCCAGGCGCTGGCGCGTGACACGCGCTGGTTCCCCCTTTTTCTTTTTTATTTTCTTTTCTTTTTCCCTTTTTTGCTATTTTTGGCTTTTTTAGTTGTTTTCATCACATTTATTATTATTATTCACTTCATTTTATTTCATTTTCTTTTTTTACACCATAATTATTATAATTATTTTCTCTTTTTTCCTTTTTCCTTTTTTTCTTTCTTTAAAAGATGGGCTACAATTTAAAAATGGGCCTTGTTCTTTTCTTTTAAATGGGCTTCAAGAAATGGGCTTTTAAGCATGTGTCTTTGTTTATTTAAAAAGTGGGCGTTTTATTATTTAAAGGAAAAATGATTTTCTCTTTTTTATATATTTCTTTATATTTTTTCTTTCTCTTTATTTTTTTGTATTTTTTTAAAATTAAGGTGAAAATTTAGTGACAACACTCTGTGCATTTCAGCTTTTAAAAAAGAGGGAATAAATGGCTGAAGAAGCGCACGAGTGAATGAAAGTTTCACGGGATGACTCTACCTACTAGCTCGGGGATGAGAGGTATGCTCACTGTTCATCTAGAGTTAAGGACGGTAGGTGTGATGAGCTGGCACCCTTCGTAGCAGTTCCCCTTTTGAATTTTAGGAAGTCTGAACACTATAAGTAAAAATAGAGGGACCATAGCTAAGGCATGACTAGAGAGCTTCCTTGAAAATTTTTCTTAAGCGAATAAAGCATAGGCTGAGAGCAATTTTTCACACACACATGCATCCTAGCCCTAAGAAAAATTCTTAAAAATCTCAAGTGTAGTTGTTCTTAACAATTGCCTGTGGCTTTCCGAAGGCTTAAGCTTTGCCATAGCAATTCTTTGAGTTAAATCCTTGCCATAGTATTTCTTTTATTCTGTTATACTCATTGCTTGAGAACAAGCAATAGCTTAAGTTTGGGGGTGTGATAACTACGTAAATATCCTTGTTTTTCATACCTTTTTGCCTTAGCAATTGCCTTCTATTAAGTTCATGTCATAGCATTTAGGTTGCATTTTAGTTCATTTGGGTGTAATTTTATCTTTTGTTTGGTATGGTGATGGAAAGGTGCTGCTTGAGAAGGGTGGTTTGGTTGTGTGGTGTGGAGGACGCAGGAATACAGAGTGCATGAAAGCAAGAGAACTGGGAAATGCTATAGCATTTGAGGGCTGAAGGAACTGGCTGACACGCGAGCTGCAGAAAACACGTGAAGTGCAGAAAAGATAGATCTTACATGTGCAGCCACCAGTACCACCTACAGATTGTCCTCCTTGTCCCCTTGGGCAGAGCATTGTTGGTGGATATTCCTTGGGATCGCAAAAGGAATCTTTAGAGCACCAAACCCTAGGAGCCTTCACTATATAAAGGGTGCAATTTCCTCATTTAAAAGGAGACGCGAAAAAAGGTGATAAGTAAGGCTAGGGTTGGAGAGAGAAAGGCGGTTTTTCCCTTCTTCTTCTTCCTCAACTTTGTGTCTTCCATCGTTGAAGCTCTAAGGAGTGGCCTCGCCGACCTCAAGAGAGGTGGGGAGCCTAAGACAGTCCATGGGAGATTGGGAGTTCTTCTTCCTTTCTGTTTGGTTTATCATTTCTTTATTTCATTTGGAAAGGGTTGTAATGTTTGATGATACGTTGAATGTTCACCCAGCCATGAACTGATTTTAGGTGGCTTGGGTTTGATGGATAATTTTTATTTAAGTGTTTTAATGAATGCCTATGATTTTCAGCTTTAATCATTATCTATGCTTTTCTTATGTGCTTTCATTTCCTTAAGGTTGTAAGAGCCTTCGAGAGTTGGTCGTTCCTTAGGTGTAGAATCACATTGGTAATCGAGAGAGCTAACCTTAGATCCCCATAAGCAATGGAGTTGACTGCTGAGAGGCACAACTCTAACCTGCCTTAGAGATAAGTGATAGGTTTTAATGGCTAAGAAGGGTAGTACTTGAGGGGTATGGGAGTGTTAAGGGTTTACTCCAAGAGATATTGCCATAACATTTCTGTCTCCCAGTCTCCTGGCTAGAGATAGTTTAGGGGAATCCTTAGTAAATCCTACCGAGCATAGATGATGGCTGAAGACCTTAGACTGGGTTAAAAGGCTTAGTTCAATTGTCCAAAAAACCCATCCAGTCATTCCATATAAGGCTTCACACACGAGAAAGGACCTATTTTTCATCTGATTCACCTCCACGCTATTTACTCTTTTCACTACATTGTTTCTAATTACTGCTTTGAATTCCTCAGCATTACCGACTCCAAAAACAACATACATTTCATTATACATTAACCGTGCACACCTCCAATCCCAGTGGAGACGATACTCACTCACACACTTTACTACTTGTTCGACGTGTATACTTGCACTAATTGCATATCATTTTAGTATACCTCAGCACGCAGGTATGTCACCTCCTTTTCTTCAAGAGCAAAGTCCTTCAAGGCTTCAAGAGGTGGATCTTGTGCATCTTCTATTTTGGTTGGAATATCATTCCTATTTGATGTTTGTCCTCCATCAATGGCTTCAATGATTCGTACATCATCATCATCACAAGAATCATTCCTTGGATGGAGGTTATCATCGAAAGCAACATGTATAGACTCTTCTACTACTAAAGTTCTCTTATTAAATACATGATAGGATTTGGAGTTTAAAGAATATCCTAAGAAAATAGCTTCATCAATTTTTGCATCAAATTTACCTAAGTTGTCTTTTACATTGTTTAAAACAAAACACTTGCAACCAAATGGATGAAAATAGCTAATGTTAGGCTTCATAGATTTTAAAACCTCATATGGTGTTTTCTTTAAAATTGGCTTAATCATTACTCGATTTATGATGTAGCAAGCGGTATTTGTGGCTTCCGCCCAAATATATTTTGGTAAATTATTTTCACAAAGCATGGTTCTAGCCATTTCTTCCAAAGTTCATTTTTTCCTCTCAACTACCCGATTCCGTTGAGGAGTGCGAGGTACGGAAAAATTGTGGCTAATCCCATTTTCATTTAAAAACTCTTCAAAACCCTAATTTTAAAACTCGGTTCCATGATCACTTCTAATGTGAGTGATTTTAAGCTCAAGATCATTTTGAGTTACTTTCGAAAATGTGATGAATTTTTCTAAAACCTCATCTTTTGTACTTAATAATAGAACCCAAGTAAATCTAGAATAGTCATCAACAAGTACAAAAGCATATGATTTACCACCCAAGCTCATAGTCTTAATTAGCCCAAAAATATCCATATGAATCAATTGTAAACATCTAATAGTAGAGACATCATTACTGGACTTAAATGAGGTTCTATGTTGTTTACCCTTAGAGCATGCATCACATATTTTATCATTAGAGAACTTAAGTTTGGGTAAAACTCTAACTAGATTAAGGGAAACTAATTTCTCTAAAACAATCATGCTGGCATGTCCTAATTTTCTATGCCAAAGCCATGAGTCATGTTCATCATATGCAACTAAACATGAATCAGATGTGTGAATGCCATCTAAATGCACCATGTAGATATTTCCTATCCTATGCACTATGAGCCTCAATTGAGTTGTTTTAGTGTTCATTATTTTGCAACCATTTTTATCAAAGAGAACATTAAAACCTTTATCACATAATTGACTAATGCTCAACAAATTATGCTTAAGACCATTGACATATAAGACATTTTCAATGAATATGGAATAGTGGTTACCAATGGAGCCAATACCCTCAATATGGCCTTTGGAGTTGTCACTAAATGTCACTACTCCACCATGCTTTGGCTTGAGCTCCTAGAATCTACTCTTGTCTTCGGCTTGAGCTCCCCCCTACAAACAAAGAAATTAGGCTTTGGTTTTTGGTACCCAAATCATTTTGGGTCCATGTGTGTTAGCCTCCAAAATCTTGGTTCTCTTAGGAATACAAAGAGACATAACATCATAATTTTTAGAAGTTACTAGTTCCTTAGGAACCCAAACACTCCTAATTCTTTTATTTTTAGATTGCTTTGAAAATTTTATTTGTTTAGGATAAAAAGGTTTTCTTTTTACATATTGAGTTTTAGAAGAATTTCGTTTCTCAAAATTATTTCTCCCAATAGTAACAGAGGTTTTAAGATTATCCACCTCCTTGGAGTGATAATCTTGAAAATTGGAAAGAAGTTTTTCGAAATCAACATTTTTCTTTTGAGATCATTTGAAAGATTCATCAAATATAAAACATTCTTTTCCAATTCCGAATTGGTTTTTGAAAGAGACTCATTTTGATTTTTCAAATCGAAATGCTTTTCTTATTTTTCAAAATACTCTTTATACTTTTCAACTAACTCATCGTAAACATCTTGTAACTCATCATAAGCATCATATAATTCATTGTAGGTAAAAGATGATGAGTTAGGGTTTTCCATTGGTTCCTCCTCAAATGCCATGAGATAAAGATTGGCCACTTCCTTCTCCTCTTCGGATGACTCCTCGTCACTCCAAGTTGCCACTTGAGCTGGTTCTTCTTCCTAAAACTTTTCTTTGTCAATTGAGGGCACTCGGATCGGATATGGCCGATTTTCTTGCACTTATAGTAAGTGCTTTGGTCATTCTCTTCTTTTTTACTTATATTCTTGAAGTCACCCTTTCTATTGAATTTTCTTCCTCGGTTGGACTTCATTAAATGTTTGAATCTTTTGGCCAACATGGCCATCTCCTCATCTTCCACTCCACTCAAATCGTTATTATTGTATGAAGCTTTAAGTGCGATTTCGATCTTCTTCTTCTCAACCTCCTTCTTCTCAACTTTCTTATCTTCTTTCTTCTTCTCTTCTTCCTTCCTTTTTTCATGATCTCATGAGTGAGTAGAGATCCAAAAAGGGCATCACGATTGAGAGTCTTCAAATCTCTAGCTTCAATGATGGTCATTCTTTTTCCATCCCACGATTCTGGAAGAGAATATATAAATTTCCAAACTAGCTTGTCTTCGGGAATAACATCACTGAAGCCCTTTAAACTGTTGACGATGACCGAGATCCGATCAAATATCTTGGAGATGCTTTCATCCAGATCCATCTTGAAATTCTCATAGTTTAAAAATAGCAACCCGATCTTTGTCTCTTTAACATCACTAATTTCCTCATATGTCGTCTTGAGGGTATCCCAAACTTCCTTGGCGATTTCGATGGAAGACACCATTGAGTAGATATCGAAACTGAGAGCACAAAAGATCATATGCAAGGATTTGTGTAGAGCGTTTGGGTGTTCTCTATTTATAAGCGCAAGTGCACACACTTGTCAAGTTATAGTACAAAAGATATCGTCTCCCGCAGGGATTGGAGCATGTAACCCCCGTAGCCCGGTCTGGACGGTTGACCCGAACTACGAAGATTACACGGGGAAAACCAAAGTCAACCCGAAAGTCAACCTTGATTAACGACCCTTTTTTTTCTTTTTAATCTTATCTAGATGCGCATTAAACTTAATTGTGATCACACAAACATCATTCTCAAAGATCACAAACATCAGAGATCAAACAGGGACCCAATTGAACAAATTACAACTTTAGGGACCAAATTGTAAATTCTGACAAATTAAGGGACTTAACCCAAATTAAAGTTACCATCTTGAAATTAGTCAGGTTTCATGCTTCTCTGTGAAATCTCAGCTCAAAAGGACTTCACAAGCTCAACCAATTGCATAAACAAGATTCAGGACCAAAACGTAAACAAAGCAAAACATTCAAAGATACTTTTAACTGATTTTAACGGCCTGGTATCGATACGCCTAGTGTCGTATCGATACGCGGGGAAGGCAGTAACCAAACTCGAGCAACGGTATCGATACGAGTTTCCCCGTACCGATACGGCATGCATACGGTATCGATACTTGTTCATCCGTACCGATACGCCTGGGCAGAAAAGTGCATATTTGGCTCAGGCGTATCGATACGCAAGCCCGAGTACCGATACCCCTGCCTGAAAACGACTTGGAAAACATGCCATACATGCTTCAAACCTCAAATTAACATCATCAATTCATTCCACAAAGGCATATAACACACAGGGATCATATAAGCATCATCAATTCAGCATTTAAACATCACACATGAAAAGCCCCAATTTAGGTGACATGCTTCCTACTAAAGCTACCATTCATGCATAAACCTTCATAGCCAAGCAAATAAGAATTCAATCCAAAAACCAGCAACCACAGCAACATTTAACATACTTAGGGAGTCTCAAACACCTCCCAAAACATATACATTGGTCCCCCATTGCCAAATCAACCAAAAGCTAAAAGTACTTATAAAACCTTCATACATTGAGCTTTACTTGAAACTTGTTTGCTTGCCTCCTCTTGCTGCCCTTCCAAGATACTCTAATGCTCTGCATTATTGAATTCAGAAAACGAGAGAGCGTAAGCAAAAGCTTAGTGAGGAGTGCTCTTTTAAAACCATTCAATAATGCAATTAAAACCATTTACAAAACATGCTTATAATCAACCATTGTACATGCTCAAAGCATACTTTAATTCAAGCAATCCCATGCTTCAAATACATTTAAACAAGCATCTCATGCTTCATCAAAAACATTTAAACATGCATCTCATGCATCTCAATGTACTATACATGTCATATTGGCTCAAGTGATACATTTCATTTATAAAACAAGTTCAATAACTTTCCCCAAGGACTTTTAAACACCTTGGCCCCAAGGACTTTTAAACACCTTGGCCATGGACTTTTAAACACCATGAATAAGGACCACACAAGGAATTTTAACCACCTTTGTGTCCAATGCTTGAATCACCCCAAGGACTTTTAAACACCTTGGCCCCAAGGACTTTTAAACACCTTGGCCCCATGGACTTTTAAACACCATGGAAAGGAGCACCTAAGGACTTTTAACCACCTTAGTGTCCGCAACAAGATTCATCCAAGGACTTTTAACCACCTTGATGATCTTAAGTAACAAGGCTCACTCAAGGACTTTTAACCACCTTAGTGACCTTCACTTTTACAAAACATCACTTGCCAATATACATCTTATACATCATATCATCCACTGTTTTAAAGCATTTAAACCAAGCCATTTCATCATGCATTTCAAAGCATCAAATCCACATTTTAACAATGCATAAAAACAAGGTACTCCTACCTAGAGTTACCTTCAACACATGGCTTTAATCATCAGCAATTATCATGCTAAAACATCAGCAAATTCCATGCTTAAACATGCTTTCAAAACAGTAATCAAAACATGCAAATCATCATTTTTGCATCAAACCAAAACATGGCCACCACTTAGAGAGTAATCCGAAAACTTACACTTGAGCTTAGCAAAGTTGTTAAGACTTAAACTAAGCCCCCAAAACCTTGGTTTCAAAGCCGAAAACCATTTTCACAAATCCACTCACCGATTTCCACTTTGCTTCAAGCTAAAGCACCAAATCAAGCCTCCGGATCAACAATTCTTGGATCCAAGGATGCCTCCCCTGTTTCAACACATCAAAGCAGAGGATTAATGCATCATCATGCATTAATTGCTTCAATGAAAGCATCAAAACTCGCTGCTCTCATCCAACCTCCATTTTCGGCCACCAAACACAACCGAAAATGCATCCAAAACACTTCTAAACAAAGCCCAGCCACAAACCAGCAAAACCTCACTTCTATTAACATCATTAAACATCTAAAAACAACCTACAACCATCCTTATACCTCCAGCAACACCAGATCCACAAGATCACCACAAAAGCTACCTTAAAACACAAGCTAAACTTAGGAAACTCAACCTATCCGGGATTGCATCAATCAAAACTCATTTCCACATCATTTTAGAGATCATTTAACAACAAAAACACCTCTCAAATCACAGATCTAACAGATCAAACGAAAATCATGTGAAATCATCAAAATCTTGCATTATTAGCCAAGATCTTCAAATCAACTTAAAAACCTTTAATTAGATATCAATTTAGGATTGAAAACTTTAGGAATTTCATTAAGGAACTTGAAGTTCAGAGGAGAAGGGCGTTCTTACCTCCAAACTTGTATTTCTCCACTTTTTGGAACCAAAATGCTTGTTGAAACTTGTAGAAATTGAAGAGGTTTTGAAGATACAATGATTAGGATTCAAACGGGAGTTGAAAGAATGAATTTAGGTGAGAGAATCAGAAACAAAACTCTGGAAATGGAGTGTTTGGGTTGAGAGAAAAAAAAAGAAAGAAAATGGGAAGTTAGATGAGAAAATAGCAAAATGAAGTTTCCCTCCTTTTTGGATCTTTAAAATCAGATATTTGGCTTATAAAACCTTAGAAAAATCTGGAGAAATAACCTTTGGATTAATAGCTCCTTAAAGATTCAAAGTTTCAACCCTTTTTAAAAACAGCCACCAAACTTTCAAAAATTAGATTTTGGTCACTAGCCAAAATGTCACCCTTCCGAAACTCATTTTCCAAAATTGATTTCACAGTTCACTTAATTATAATAAAAGATGATTTTAGAACATTTTTCCATATTTTTAATGCAACCCGAACTAGGCTTTCCTAATTTAACCTCTTACGATTCGAACAGCACTTTGACCAACCGGTCAACGCCCAAGACTTCTAAGCCCAAAACCGGGGCGTTACAACTCTCCCCCCTTAAGAAATTTCGTCCTCGAAATTTACCTGAAGGAAAGAGATAAGGAAACTACTTCAGCATATCTTCCTTCTGCTCCCACGTGGCTTCCTCAACACCTCGATGCTTCCACAACACCTTCACCAACTCAATGGTCTTGCCACGAAGAACTTTGCTATCCGAATCCAGAACCTTCACCGGTTCCTCATCATAGGTCAAATCCGGATTCAAAACCACATCCTCAACAGGCATCACATGCGAAGGATCAGATCTATACTTCCGGAGCATAGAAACATGGAACACATCATGAATCTTCTCCAGCTCCTGAGGTAACCTCAACCGATAAGCAACAGGACCCACTCGCTAAACAACCTCATACGGTCCAATGTACCGAGGGCTCAACTTACCCTTCCGTCCAAACCTCATCACCTTCTTCCAAGGCGAAACCTTCAAGAACACACGATCACCCACCGCGAACTCTATCTCCTTACGCTTCAAATCCGCGTAAGATTTCTACCGATCAGAAGCAGCCTTCAACCGCTCACAAATGAGCTTCACCTTCTCGGTGGTTCCTTTCAACAAAGCAGGCATCGAAACCAACTTTTGACCAGTTTCAGCCCAACAAAGAGGAGTCCTACACTTCCTCCCATACAGAGCCTCATAAGGTGCCATCTGTATACTCGCCTGATAACTGTTGTTATAAGAGAACTCAACCAAAGGCAGATGCTTCTCCCAAGAACCTTGGAACTCTATCACGCAGCATCTCAACATATCCTCCAAAATCTGAATAACTCGCTCAGACTGACCATCCAACTGAGGATGATAGGATGTACTGAAATGCAACCTTGTACCCAAAGCTTGATGCAAACACTGCCAGAAACGCGATGTGAACCTCGGATCCCTATCCGACACAATCGACTTAGGCACACCATGCAGCCTCACAACCTCAGCAATGTACAGCTCTGCCAGCTTGTCCAAAGAAAACGTAGTATGCACAGGCAAGAAATGCGCACACTTCGTCAAGCGATCCACAATCACCCAAACAGAATTCTTCTTCGACGGAGACAAAGGTAAACCAGATACGAAATCCATGGTAACCCTCTCCCACTTCCATTCAGGGATTTTCAACAGTTGCAACAAACCAGAAGGAACCTGATGTTCAGCCTTAACTCGCTGACACACCAAACACTTGCTCACGAACTCTGCAACATCCTTCTTCAAACCTACCCAATAGTACTCATCACGAAGATCACGATACATCTTTGTACTACCAGGGTGCATAGCAAAAGGACTACTATGACCTTCAGTCAGAATAGCACGCCTCAACTCAGCATCAGCAGACACTACTATCCGACTACCAAAACACAACACTCCATCCTCATTAAAGCAGAAATCCGAAGGTCTACCCTCCGCGATATCCTGAACATGAGACACCAAGGAATCATCCAGCAACTGCTTATCCTTGATCAACTGAACCAAAGATGGTTTCACTTGCAACTCAGCAACAAGACCACCATCTCGCGATATGCTCAAACAAGCAAACATAGCCCTCAGCTCAACAGCTACCTTCCTACTCAAAGCATCAGCAACAACATTAGCCCTTCCAGGATGATACTCTATCGTCAGATCATAATCCTTGAGCAACTCCAACCAACGCCGCTGCCTAAGATTCAACTCCTTCTGAGACATCAGATACCTCAAACTCTTGTGATCCGTGTACACAGTACACTTCTCACCATACAGATAATGCCTCCAGATCTTCAGAGCAAAAACCACTGCAGCCAGCTCAATATCATGCGTAGGATAATTGCGCTCATGCACCTTCAACTGCCGCGACGCATAAGCCACAACCTTACCCTCTTGCATCAGCACACACCCCAAACCAACATAGGATGCATCACTGTAGACCACAAACTCTTTCCCTGATTCAGGCTGAATCAAGATAGGAGCTTGCGTTAAAGCCAACTTCAACTTCTCAAAAGCCTGCTGTCTCGCTTCTGTCCACTCATACTTAACATCTTTCTGCAGCAACTTCGTCAAAGGAGCAGCAATCTTGGAAAAACCATCCACAAACCTTCGGTAGTATCCTGCCAAACCAAGGAAACTACGAACCTCCTGAACAGACTTAGGAACTTTCCAGTTCATCACTGCTTCAATCTTCTGAGGATCAACACGAATCCCCTCAGCTGAGACCACATGCCCAAGAAAAACCACCTCTCTAAGCCAAAACTCACACTTGCTCAGCTTAGCATAAAGCTGATTCTCCAACAAAGCTTGCAGCACAATCCTCAAATGCTCTTCGTGCTCTTCCTCAGTACGCGAGTACACAAGGATATCATCAATGAACACCACAACGAACTTGTCCAGGTATTCATGAAAAACACGATTCATCATGTCCATGAAAGCAGCAGGAGCATTTGTCAAACCAAACGGCATCACAAGGAACTCATAATGCCCATACCTTGTCCTGAAAGCTGTCTTAGGCACATCCACATCCTTCACCTTCAACTGATAATACCCTGACCTCAAGTCAATCTTAGAGAACACAGCAGCTCCCCGAAATTGATCAAAGAGATCATCAATCCTCGGCAAAGGATACCGATTCTTGATAGTCAACTTGTTCAGCTGACGGTAATCAATGCACATCCTCATCGTGCCATCTTTCTTCTTCACAAACAAGACAGGAGCACCCCAAGGCGACACACTCGGCCGGATGAAACCACGATCAAGCAACTCTTGCAACTGCGTCTTCAGCTCCTTCAGCTCCTTAGGTGCCATTCTATAGGGAGTAATGGACACAAGAGTGGTATTCTCATACAGCTCAATACCAAACTCCACCTCGCGATTAGGAGGTAAACCAAGCAACTCCTCAGGAAAAACATCAGGAAACTCCTTCACAACCCTGATATCCTGCACCCTCAGCTCCTTAGAACAAGGATTCATCACAAAAGCCAGATAAGCTTCACAGCCTTGCCTCAGCATCCTGCTCGCCTCCAAGGTAGAAACAACATTGGCAAGAAACTTCACATTCTCACCAACCACCACTACTTCATAATCATCCGCAAGCTTAAGCGAAACCCGCTTACTCTCACAATCCACAACAGCACGATGCTCAGCAAGCCAATCCATACCAAGGATCACATCAAAACCATAAAAGGGCAACTCCATAAGATCAACAAGAAAGACATGCTCTTGAACAACCAAAAGACACCTTCTATAAAGCTTACGAGTCACAACAGTTTCACCAAAAGAACTAGTGACTCTAACACCAACATCCAAAGACTCAACAGGCAAACCAAGCAACTCAGCATGCTCACGAAGAATGTATGAATGCGTAGATCCAGAATCAATCAAAGAAAGCAATGACAAGGATTGCAAAGTAAAGGTACCTGCAATCACATCAGCATCATTCCTTCCCTCGCGCTGAGCATACACCCTCGCTTGGCCTCCACCCTCAGGCTGAATAGCTACAACATGAGCTACTCCGCGACCACCTTCTTCACGCCTCTGGAAATTACCACGGCCGCGTCCACGACCTCTTTGCGGTGCTGCAACAACAGGAGCACGCTCTTGACCACCAGCCATCCTCGGACAATCTCGCCTCAAGTGGTCAGCAGAACCACAATTCCAGCACTCATAACCAGCTGCCACAACATGAGCTTGCACCTCCCTCCCAGCACGAGGACAGTCACGCTTCAAGTGACCACGCGAACCACAAATCCAACAAGCACTAGGGTCAGCTCTAGCATTGCCTCCCCTAGCAGGTGCACCTCCACCTCTCTTAGATGAGGACTGAAACCTCTGATCACGGCCCCTCTTGTTCCGTCCACCTCCGGAACTATACTCAGCAGCTCTCTTCCCAGAACTAGCTCCAGCACCTTTCGCAGACAAACTCAGATTCATCTCGATGTCCTTGGATCGACTAACCAGCACATCAAAATCATTGTACTCAGCAGCCAACATATAGGTCTTAACTTCCGTCACCAAGCCATAACGGAACCTTTCGCACCTCTCGCGCTCATCAGGTATCAGCTCCGGTGCATACTGACTGAGACGTACAAACTGTACCTCATACTCGGCCACACTCATGCTCCCTTGGGTCAGAGACATGAATTCCGGCTTTTTCTCATCCAGATATCTAACTCCCAGATATCTCCTCTTGAACGCATTCTGAAAGAACGTCCAAGTAACATCAGCTTCAGCCATCCCAGCTATGGTGGTCGTCCACCATGTATAAGCATCACCTTGCAGCAGAGACACCACACATCCCAACTTTTGCACATCAGTGCAACTCATCTGTCCCAAGACACGCTTGGAACTCTCCAGCCAAGCTTCTGACCTCTCAGCTGACATACCCCTAAACTCAGTCCCACCAAGACTGCGTAACCGCTCTAAGGGTAATCTAGCTCCAGCATCTCCCTGATGCCCAGCTCCTTGAGATCCAGCTACTGCTGCTCGAAAAGCACCCGCAATAGCTTGTACCAGCATCGACATGTCAGGCATCGCTTGCCCTTGACCAACCTCAGTTCCTGCAGCTCTTGCACCAGCTGCCTCAGCTCCAGCTCTTTCCCTCTCCGCACCACCACCACCAGGTGGAGGAGGAGGTAACACAGCACTACCCGTGTGCTCTTCATTCACATTCCCCTCCGGGGTCGTAGCTCTCGCGCTACTCCTTAACTCTCTACGTGGTGCCATACTTTTACCATGCATAACAATACAAAATAAACAAGTCAGGACCAGCAAGGTAAGCAATTCCAAGTATTCAAGCTCAATTTCTTTCAAAAACAACATCATTTCTTTAGCTTTTGTTTGGCAATGGGTACCCTCATCATGCATCATCATAGCATACATCTCAAAAGCATCAACATCTCAAACCACTGATCATGCTTTCATACCACAAACATACAAGCCAAACCATGCTTCAATCATGCATACAAACATTCCCAATTACTCGAGAACCTGGCTCTGATACCACCAAATGTAACCCCCGTAGCCCGGTCTGGACGGTTGACCCGAACTACGAAGATTACACGGGGAAAACCAAAGTCAACCCGAAAGTCAACCTTGATTAACGACCCTTTTTTTTCTTTTTAATCTTATCTAGATGCGCATTAAACTTAATTGTGATCACACAAACATCATTCTCAAAGATCACAAACATCAGAGATCAAACAGGGACCCAATTGAACAAATTACAACTTTAGGGACCAAATTGTAAATTCTGACAAATTAAGGGACTTAACCCAAATTAAAGTTACCATCTTGAAATTAGTCAGGTTTAATGCTTCTCTGTGAAATCTCGGCTCAAAAGGACTTCACAAGCTCAACCAATTGCATAAACAAGATTCAGGACCAAAACGTAAACAAAGCAAAACATTCAAAGATACTTTTAACTGATTTTAACGGTCCGGTATCGATACGCCTAGTGTCGTATCGATACGCGGGGAAGGCAGTAACCAAACTCGAGCAACGGTATCGATACGAGTTTCCCCGTACCGATACGGCATGCATACGGTATCGATACTTGTTCAGCCGTACCGATACGCCTGGGCAGAAAAGTGCATATTTGGCTCAGGCGTATCGATACGCAAGCCCGAGTACCGATACCCCTGCCTGAAAACGACTTGGAAAACATGCCATACATGCTTCAAACCTCAAATTAACATCACCAATTCATTCCACAAAGGCATATAACACACAGGGATCATATAAGCATCATCAATTCAGCATTTAAACATCACACATGAAAAGCCCCAATTTAGGTGACATGCTTCCTACTAAAGCTACCATTCATGCATAAACCTTCATAGCCAAGCAAATAAGAATTCAATCCAAAAACCAGCAACCACAGCAACATTTAACATACTTAGGGAGTCTCAAACACCTCCCAAAACATATACATTGGTCCCCCATTGCCAAATCAACCAAAAGCTAAAAGTACTTATAAAACCTTCATACATTGAGCTTTACTTGAAACTTGTTTGCTTGCCTCCTCTTGCTGCCCTTCCAAGATACTCTAATGCTCTGCATTATTGAATTCAGAAAACGAGAGAGCGTAAGCAAAAGCTTAGTGAGGAGTGCTCTTTTAAAACCATTCAATAATGCAATTAAAACCATTTACAAAACATGCTTATAATCAACCATTGTACATGCTCAAAGCATACTTTAATTCAAGCAATCCCATGCTTCAAATACATTTAAACAAGCATCTCATGCTTCATCAAAAACATTTAAACATGCATCTCATGCATCTCAATTACTATACATGTCATATTGGCTCAAGTGATACATTTCATTTATAAAACAAGTTCAATAACTTTCCCCAAGGACTTTTAAACACCTTGGCCCCAAGGACTTTTAAACACCTTGGCCATGGACTTTTAAACACCATGAATAAGGACCACACAAGGAATTTTAACCACCTTTGTGTCCAATGCTTGAATCACCCCAAGGACTTTTAAACACCTTGGCCCCAAGGACTTTTAAACACCTTGGCCCCATGGACTTTTAAACACCATGGAAAGGAGCACCTAAGGACTTTTAACCACCTTAGTGTCCGCAACAAGATTCATCCAAGGACTTTTAACCACCTTGATGATCTTAAGTAACAAGGCTCACTCAAGGACTTTTAACCACCTTAGTGACCTTCACTTTTACAAAACATCACTTGCCAATATACATCTTATACATCATATCATCCACTGTTTTAAAGCATTTAAACCAAGCCATTTCATCATGCATTTCAAAGCATCAAATCCACATTTTAACAATGCATAAAAACAAGGTACTCCTACCTAGAGTTACCTTCAACACATGGCTTTAATCATCAGCAATTATCATGCTAAAACATCAGCAAATTCCATGCTTAAACATGCTTTCAAAACAGTAATCAAAACATGCAAATCATCATTTTTGCATCAAACCAAAACATGGCCACCACTTAGAGAGTAATCCGAAAACTTACACTTGAGCTTAGCAAAGTTGTTTAGACTTAAACTAAGCCCCCAAAACCTTGGTTTCAAAGCCGAAAACCATTTTCACAAATCCACTCACCGATTTCCACTTTGCTTCAAGCCAAAGCACCAAATCAAGCCTCCGGATCAACAATTCTTGGATCCAAGGATGCCTCCCCTGTTTCAACACATCAAAGCAGAGGATTAATGCATCATCATGCATTAATTGCTTCAATGAAAGCATCAAAACTCGCTGCTCTCATCCAACCTCCATTTTCGGCCACCAAACACAACCGAAAATGCATCCAAAACACTTCTAAACAAAGCCCAGCCACAAACCAGCAAAACCTCACTTCTATTAACATCATTAAACATCTAAAAACAACCTACAACCATCCTTATACCTCCAGCAACACCAGATCCACAAGATCACCACAAAAGCTACCTTAAAACACAAGCTAAACTTAGGAAACTCAACCTATCCGGGATTGCATCAATCAAAACTCATTTCCACATCATTTTAGAGATCATTTAACAACAAAAACACCTCTCAAATCACAGATCTAACAGATCAAACGAAAATCATGTGAAATCATCAAAATCTTGCATAATTAGCCAAGATCTTCAAATCAACTTAAAAACCTTTAATTAGATATCAATTTAGGATTGAAAACTTTAGTAATTTCATTAAAGAACTTGAAGTTCAGAGGAGAAGGGCGTTCTTACCTCCAAACTTGTATTTCTCCACTTTTTGGAACCAAAATGCTTGTTGAAACTTGTAGAAATTGAAGAGGTTTTGAAGATACAATGATTAGGATTCAAACGAGAGTTGAAAGAATGAATTTAGGTGAGAGAATCAGAAACAAAACTCTGGAAATGGAGTGTTTGGGTTGAGAGAAAAAAAAAGAAAGAAAATGGGAAGTTAGATGAGAAAATAGCAAAATGAAGTTTCCCTCCTTTTTGGATCATTAAAATCAGATATTTGGCTTATAAAACCTTAGAAAAATCTGGAGAAATAACCTTTGGATTAATAGCTCCTTAAAGATTCAAAGTTTCAACCCTTTTTAAAAACAGCCACCAAACTTTCAAAAATTAGATTTTGGTCACTAGCCAAAATGTCACCCTTCCGAAACTCATTTTCCAAAATTGATTTCACAGTTCACTTAATTATAATAAAAGATGATTTTAGAACATTTTCCCATATTTTTAATGCAACCCGAACTAGGCTTTCCTAATTTAACCTCTTACGATTCGAACAGCACTTTGACCAACCGGTCAACGCCCAAGACTTCTAAGCCCAAAACCGGGGCGTTACAGAGCAACTTCTATGAATGGTTTCCTACACAAAGATTTAGTAAATGCACAATTAAATCTCACAATGTGGAAATATAAAAACACAAGTAAAATAAAGATAGGGATGATAGGAAGAGATTAGGTCGATAGATTGGGTAAGGCAATTGCAGCTCAGTAGCGTGGAGACTGCGCTGTAAGGCCTAAGAGTGTTTTGCGCTGCCATGATTTGTTGCCTCGGCGATTAATGGCGGGCGGTAGCTACGACCCTGTCACGCGGCCGCAGCGGATCACTGCTCTTGTAACTTTCACTGTCTCGGCAAGTGGAACGGAAATAAGTCTTGGCGGCAAATCTGACAGATATTCCAAGTTCGGCAGAGCAATTCTTAAGAGATCCTTCCTATGTCTAGGCAAGGGTTCTGTCACCACGTGATGTAGGCAATGCCTAGCAATCTCAGCGTAAACCTAACACAGGCAATCGACGTTTGGTTGCTTCTTTTAGCCACTAAAACTTGTGAACTTTTGGAACCAAGTTAGTCATGCCTCTACATGTTGTGACCGTGCTTAACCCTTTTGTGAGCCTTACACTTTCGTGCCCAACAAATTAATTTCCTCAACCTGACTTTTGGAACTAATTTAAGAAGTGAAGTACATGAATTAAGCAAACTTGGAATTTTTTTGAAAACACACTTAAACTGTTACAACCGTTCCTCACAACTACTTTACATGTAAGAACCTAAACCCTAAGGGTGTTGGGTCGCGACCTCCAACACCTCCCTTCTATCTAGCTACCTCTCTGCTATGCAGCTATTCATGCGTGCATCCCCTCATGCCCCTATACCCTCGCATACATTGGGTATATATAGGGCTCATGGTCTAAGTTTGAGGCCTTCTTGAAGTAGAAGTTCTTAAAGTAGTTTTAAATTAAACTCAGACTCCTTTTTGAATTAAACGTGGACTCTTTCGATGTTGCCTTCTCCCGCAAGTAAGGATAAGTACTCCTACCTATCAATCTTGGATCAGTTCTACCGGCCACTACATGCTTCAAAGAATTGCAAGACTGGGTTCATTGGTCTCAGGGAATTGCCCTCTTTAAATCGCGACCCATCTTGGCTAAGTCGATGTAACTCCTGCCTGGGCGGCACTTGGTGGAAAAGCTACTTCTGCAGCGTCCTTGGCGGCATCTGAAACTGGTTTAGTACAACTCATATTGTTTCCAGCTTTCCTATATGTCCTCTCATGTCCTTTCCTCCTCTACACAGCTACAACACTTGAAAATAAAAACTAAACTAAAACAATATCTTTTCTTAACCAAACATAATATATTCAATAAAAGCATGGTGAAAGAGAAAATATTGTTATTATGCATGCAATGCACCTAAATATGCCTAAATGAGCTTAAGAATAGAAATAATAAGGGTAGGAATATGTACAAAATATAGAACTTATGGACACTCTACACACCCCCAAACTCGAACTATTGCTTATCCTCAAGCAATGCAAGCCTAACTAGTAAATCTGCCCATTGCACAAAATTAATAGAAACTTTAGCCTTTAACCTGATTTCTTACCTGAAGGTCGTGGCACCTATTTTGTTAGTGATAGGGAATGGCATGAAATAACTTGGATTTTCATTTTCTTAGTGCTAGTGCAGTGTGTGCAGGTATGTGTTCATGCTAAAATTGCTGAGATAACTAAGTTAACAAAGAATGCCTAAAATAATCGAATTTCTAAAAGTGATACGAGTTGTTGCCTTGGCAGCACAGTTGGGCATTTTCATCTTCTTTTTCTGATCATGGCTTTAAGGGCTTCAGTTCATCACAACTATTCTCCGGGTCCAAAGCTAAGATAGGTGCACTCTACAAACTCTGAACCCTTTGAATAGAGTCATCCCGTGAAGGCTTTCATTCACTTTTGCTAATTTGCCCGTCACTTGGTTTAGATACGTGGACATTGATAGCAGCGGAGTGTCCTAGCTCTTGATCCTTCCTAGATCCTGTTTCGGGCACCTCTAGGATTTTCACCATCTTTATTCTGATGCCCTGTGCTGCCGCGGCGGCAAACCTAGAGGAAACAAAGTTAGGTTAAAATTTTTAGTATGGTGCGAATATAAGTAATCATCTAACTATCATAGGCACAAGTTTTAAACTAAGAATTTCTACTTCATTAAGTGTTTAAGGCAGAATTTACATATGCTACTAAATGAACCTAAAGGAAACAAAGAGGTATATTCCCTCCAAACACTAGGCTGACATTGTAATCGATGCCTTGAACAAACATAAAAATAGAAACTAAAACATAAAAATAAAACAAAAACAGAAAATAAAATAAAACATAAAAATTAAAAAGAAAAGAAAGAAAGAAAAAGGATAAAGGTGTTATAGACTAGGGGATTTCCCCTCTGTTGTTGCTGCGTCAGACGAGGATTCATAGGAGGCGGGCAGGACTTGGTGGCGTGTGGCAGAAGGTCTAGCGGCAGGGCTCTTCTTCGTGCCACGCAGCGGCTGGATTCGGCTGGGTGTGGGTCGTTTTGTTGGTGCTTCTGGCTCAGGTTCAGACCCCCCACCTTCAGGCTGGGTTGCTACGGCTGGCTGCTTTCTCTGCCTTGCTACCTCGGTCGGTTCATCATCGAAGGAGTCAGATATCTCCATGTCTGAGTCCTCAGCGTCTTTGGCAGCTGCCTCTTTTGCTGCTGGGGAGGCGGCGGTCGTCTCCTCCTCTTTCTATGACTCTGGTGAGTAGGGTAGTTCGTAGGGCTGAATGGGAGTGGGTGAGGTCCTTCTCTTGGGGCGGATGTGCGGCTCTTTGCTATCAGCGGCAGCTGGTCTAGGTGTGATCTGGGTCAGTTTGGACGCTGCTAACTCCGATGGGAACGCGGGCAACTGTGGGCCGTCGTCATGGTATTTATCAAGAAAGTAGACCACAAAGGCCTCTTGCACGCCCGTGATATATTTGGTGAAGATCACCTATTTGTGCTCAATCCTTTGGCAGCTTTCGACAAGGCTACACAACACTGGGATCACGGCGGAGGGAAGGGCAGCTTCAGTACTGCCCGCTGCGGTTGGGGTAGCGGCAGGTTGGGACGGCAGATGAGCTGTTGACGGTGTTTCCGATTCCGGATCCTGCATCATCTGGTGGCACGCCTTTCTTGTCCATTCTTCCTTGACAGGAAGTATTGTGTCCTTGAAGCACAACGACATGCAGAAGTTTGCGCATAGGCCCGTGATGAGTGCAGGGTAGACGAGAGGTCCCTTGGCGTTGGGCTTTTCGGCGTGGGCATAGATCTCCTCTAGAATTACTTCGCCAATGTTGATTGGCCGCCCTATCATAATGTTGTGGATAAGGGCAAGCCGGGGCATGTTGACTGTTGATCCATGCGTGGTGGGCATCAAGCGGCGTTGGACGAAGTTGCTCCAAAGAACTGCCTCCGACAGTAGATCGCGGTGGTTGACTGATCCATTGTTCTTGCCTGTTAGCCACTTGGTGTTGGGCTTGCAAATTTATTTCTTGATCTTGTCATAGTCAGCCGCCGTTAGGTAGGACTTCCATTCTTCATACGGATTCCCTCAAACGTCTATGCTGTAGAATTTGTTGATGGTATTTGCCGTGAACTTGACACCTTCACCTCAGACATATACGAAAGTATTTCCCGGTGTAGATTTGTGGGCGTAGAACTCTGGCACCTGGTTGCATTTTATCCCTTCTGGCTGCCGTGCGAAAATGTCCCAGCCCAAAATATGAATGCTTTCGAATGTGGTGGGTTCGAGGCCAAAATCCCCATTAGGTCTGGTGTATTGGATCCCTATTTCCTCCTAGAGTTGCCGCTCCGTGAAGTACTTCTTGTAGGTTGCCGCGACAGTAGGGTTCAAGAACCTTTGGAAGATGGGCTTGGAAGTGGAGGCGGGTTGCTGTGATGTGGCCATAGCTGAGAGAACGGTTGTATTTTCCTAAAGAACAAGAAAAAGAAATTGCAAGAAAGTAAAGCTAGTGAAATCTTTAAGGCAAAGATAGCAGAATGAATTGAGAGTGAAGGAGAGAGCAAAGTGAAGAACGGGGGGAGAATAGGTTGCTTTATATAGCCGCTTCTCTCTGTTGCCTTGGCGGGCACGCTGCCAATGGGTGGCTGTTCAGTGTATAATAGTTTTATATATAACCCCTCATTTACCCATATTTCTGCTGCATTCAAGCATAATTCATTTCATTTAGGATAGAGTTTTGTATATACATCACAATTAGATAAAATGGCATAATTGCTACTAATTTTAGTTAGTTTTTGCAGGTATCTACTGCGACAGATTTAGGGCAGCAAAGGAACATAGGCAGATCATAGAGATGGAGTCGAGAAGCAAACGCTGTTGTGACTACTGTCATGGCAGCCATGACGACAAAATGCTGAGGTGGAAAAGTGAAGTAGAGCTCGACAGATAGAGGATTTCAAGCCGGTCTGTCATGGACCACTCCCATATTTTCCTGAGCCCTGGGACAGAATAAATGCCAAGCCTAAAGTTCAAGGAAGAAACTCAAGGCAAGAAAAGAGGACGAATTCACGACAACTACTCAGAAGATTTAGTCTTAATTAGAGTTGCACTATAATTCGAAATTGTATTCTTGCCATATTAGAAAACTTGAACCCAAGGCCTTTATAAAGGCATGTAGTTCGACCTAAGGAACGATATCTCATTCCAAGCCATCTACCCCTAAACCCTTGTCGTTTTCCCTTCTCTACCATATTTTAAAGTCCCCATAGGGCAAAGGGTTGATTCTGTAAAGTAGTTGCAAGGATTGTATTGTTTGAGGAATTTTCTGTCAAGCAATAAAAACTTCAAGTTTATTTATTCTTGTTTTTCATATCTAACAAGAGTATTGGGAGAGCATTCTGAGGTTATCCATTTGTTTGATATCAGGAGAGTCAAGCATACGAACGAGTAAATACGTGTTTTCCAGCTTATGGTTAAACCATCTTGGCTTAGGGATAAGTACAAGGTTAAGTGGCTAAAAAAGAATTCGACAACTTTGGTGTTCACCCTTTGATTCACGCCTGGAGGTATCATCCAAGAAGTGTTCATCAATAGAACTTGGGCCTATGGATAGGACAAGTCATAACAGGGAGTCTTGCCATGCTTGAAGTAAAGAGTTGTTGATCGCTGCCGCGACGACAACAGACCTTTGTCGCGACAGGTGCTACCGCAACAGGAACGACGACAATAGACAGAAGTTTCTCTAACAGTGCAACAACTGCACTGCTAAGAAATTCAATACCGGCCTATTCTCTAAACCTGATTCCTTATTCTTTTATTTTAGTTTCCACTCAAGATTATTCCAACATCCACTTAAACTATTTTCTTTCTCTTGTGCAGGAATTCAAGGACAAAGTTATTTCCAATCCTTGTGGATACGATATCCGATACTCCAGTACCATTTTACTACTTGTGTCATGTACACTTGCACTATTTGCGATATGACTCTTTTACACGCAACAAGTTTTTGGCGCCGTTGCTGGAGACTGGCAACATATCTTTACCCTTTTTATTACTGCATTTTTTCTTTTTATTTTTCTGTTTTTAGTGGTGTTATTTACCCCGTGCTTTTCACAAGGTTTCCTATTTGCTTATGCGCAAATCTAGACGAGGTCAAGAACCTGAGTACGAACTAGACCTAGAAATCGAACGCATGTACCAACTTAGGAACCAAGCCCGACTCTTGATAGCAAGAAACAACTATCTTGAGGAGAGACTAGAAGCAATGGTGAACGAAAGGCGAGATGACATGATAGATGACCCAAACAACAATAACAAGAGAGTTATTGTTGATCCTCCCCAATGTCCGGAATGAATGGCATGTTGCCGCTGCCGCACGGCAGAGCTGTTGAGACTACATGGACAATAACCATGTTGAACTGGAAACAACCTTGCCAGAAGTGGAAGCTGAAAACTTCGAGCTGAAACCTATCATGTTCAGCATGATAAATTCTACTAGCCAATTTAGTGGATCTACAACTGAGGATGCCCGAGAACATCTGAAAATGTTCCAAGAAATCTGTGGATCATTCAAACTGCCAGGAATAAATCCGGAAGTACTGAGGCTCCGTTTATTTCCTCATTCATTGAGAGACAGAGCTAAAACTTTGTGGAATAAATTAACGTCGGGTTCAATAAGAACTTGGGCAGATCTCTCTCGTGAATTCCTTTCTCTTTTTAATCCTTCTCATTTATCTGAAAGATTGCGTAACAAGATTGCTACTTTTCAACAGGAAGATGACGAACCAATGCACGAGGCATGGGACAAATTTACAACTGTTTTACGAAACTGTCCGATGCATGGATTCCCTGTGTGGAATCAGATCATCAAATTCTACAACGCTGCCAATGCACACACTCGACTGAGAATAGATTCAGCAGCAAATGGGCTATTACTGGATAAAGAACCAGACGAGGCAATGATTATGTTAAAAAAGTTAGCGAAAAATGATGAGTAATTCCCTACAGCCAGGAGGGGAGGCAAACGAGGAGTATCTGTAAAGAATTACAAAGCTGATAACTCGATGAAATCACAAGTTGCATACCTCACAAAGATACTAAAAAATCTGCAGCGGAAAGATTCTAAAGCTATATTCCTTTATAATCTAGAAGACTTTCCTTTACAGTTGGAAGAAGTGATGTATGTTGGGAATTATAACAAGCCGAGAAACTATTATTCCAACAATTACAATTCCAACTGGAGGAAGGATCCTAAATTTTCCTGGAGCAATCCGAACAATGCACTGAATCTTCCAATGCAGAACAACCAAAACCAAGGAGTGCCCAGAATCTTGTCACGACAGCAGCCACAGCAGCAGCAGCCACCGCAGCCGGCAACAACACCTAGTATACTGGAACAGACCTTGGAAACATTTTTGTCACAGACAAGAGCATACATGGCAAACATGTTTTACATTGTCAAGAAAACTGAATCAGTCTTGAACAAGACAGAGATAAGGATGACAAACCATGAGGCTACCATGAAATCTCTAGAGACACAGATGGGCCAAGTTTCCCAGTATAACAAGCCAAGGCAGAACGGAGGATTCCCTAGTGATACTGAGGTCACTAGAAAACCCGCACATGAGCAGTGTAAAGTAATTACAACTAGGAGTGGGAAACAATTACAAGGACCGAAGATAAAGGACGTATTGAGTAAGGAACCGACCCCAGAGACACCTGTCGTGAACACTGCACCGGCAGAGGAAAGACAACTTGTTGTCGACACACCTGCCGCGACAGCAGAAGGGACAGAGGAGCAGACAGAAGATGCTGAAGAACTTAAGCCTTCTCAGATCCGAATTCCATGTGAGGGACGTCTTGAAGATTACCGTCCTCCACCTCAATTCCTACATCGGTTACAGAAACAAAAACAAGAGTACTAGCTGAAAATGATTTATGATATATTTAAGCAGGTGCATATTAACATATCGCTGCTAGAGGCCATCAAGAAGATGCCCAGTTATGCGAAGTTTCTCAAGGATGCAATGTCTAAAAGGTCCAGACTTGGGGAATTTGAGACAGTGAAGATGACAGAAGGATGTATGACCATCTTGCATAAGCATCCACCCCAAAAGAAGAAGGATCTTGGGAGCTTCATCATACCGTGCATAATTGGCGATAAGTTCGTGGCTAAGGCACTTTGTGATCTTGCTGCTAGCATAAATCTAATGCCCAAATCTGTATTTCAGAAACTAGGTATTGGACAAGCAAGGCCCACGACAGTCATGCTGCAGCTGGCAGCCCGCTCTTACGTACAACAAGAAGGGAAGATCGAAGATATTCTGGTAAGAGTGGATGAATTTATTTTTCCTGCTGACTTTCTTGTTTTAGATTGTGAAGTAGATGAAAATGCTCCGATCATCCTGGGGCGACCCTTCCTAGCCACAGGCAGAACTATGATCGATGTTGAGAAAGGAGAACTGACGATGAGAGTAAATGATCAGCAAATCAAACTTAATGTTCTCCACGGAATAAAACAAGCTGATGCAGAAGAAGAGTGCAAGGCAATCTCTGGAGTAGTCCTCGACCAACCCTGCATCAGGTCAAGCTGCCACGACAGACAGTTTGGTCACTGCCACTATAGTCACTCGTAGGACTGTCACGACAGCAACGACGACATTGACTCCTCAGACACAGAAACATCTGCCACTGAAGGTCCTAAGGAGGTAAATTGGATAGGCACACATCCAGGTAAGTTCTTCGAGCCTTTAAATTATACCTCGAATGAACATATAATCCAGAACCCTTCCATTGAAAAGCCACATGTTCTAGACCTTAAACCCCTGCCAGGGCAGCTTAAATATGTCTTTCTTGGTTTAAATGATATGTTGCCTGTAATAATCTCTTCCAAGTTAATGCAGGAATAGGAGCATCGGCTAATCAGAATACTACAGCAGTATAAGAAGGCCATTGGATGGACTATAGTTGATATCCAAGGCATCAGTCCGCTCGTAATGCATGCACAAAATCCTCTTGGAGGATGATCATAAGCCAACCATTGACACCCAGAGACGACTGAACGAGGCTATGCGAGAGGTGGTGCGGAAGAAATTATCAAGTGGCTTGATGTCGGAATCATATACGCCATCTCGGATAGCAAATGGGTGAGCCCGATGCAATGTGTACCCAAAAAGGGAGGCATAACCGTAGTAACCAACGAAGAAAATGAACTAATCCCAACAAGGACTATGCCCGGTTGGAGGGTTTGTATGGACTACCAGAAGCTTAACAAAGCTACCCGGAAGGACCACTTCCCCTTACCTTTTATTGATCAAATGCTTGATAGATTAGCGGGTAAACCTTACTATTGTTTTCTTGATGGTTACTCAGGTTATAACCAAATAGCAATCGCACCGGAAGACCAAGAGAAAACCACCTTCACATGCCCGTACGACACCTATGCCTTTCGGAGGATGCCATTTGGACTCTGCAATGCACCAGCATCCTTCGAACGGTACATGATGGCAATATTCTCCGAGATGGTGGAGGATTTCCTAGAGATTTTCATGGATGACTTTTTTGTCTTTGGGGACAACTTTGAGGATTGTTTAGGCAATTTACATAAGGTTCTTGAGAGATGCGAATAGGCGAATTTGGTTCTAAACTGGGAAAAATGCCACTTCATGGTGGATGAAGGTATAGTACTGGGCCACAAGGTGAACTGACGTGACATAGAGGTGGACAAAGCAAAAATAGAGGTTATCGAAAAGCTGCCACCACCCACTACAGTGAAAGGGATTCAAAGTTTCTTAAGGCATGCAGGGTTTTATCCACGATTTATAGCCAATTTTTCAAAGATTACCAAGCCCCTATGCCACCTATTGGAGCAGAATCGCCCCTTTGATTTTAAATCTGAATATACTGAGGCATTCAGAATACTGATGGAAAAGCTGGTAACAGCCCCGATCGTACAACCAGCAGACTGGAGTTTGCCATTTGAGATAATGTGTGATGCAGTGATTATGTTGTCAGGGCAGCATTAGGGTAGAGGAAGGATAAGCTCTTCCATGTGATTTACTATGCCATCAAAACACTAAATGATGCCCAAATCAACTACACCACGACAGAGAAGGAGCTATTACCAGTGGTGTTCTCAATCGACAAGTTTTGTTCGTATATACTTGGAACGAAAGTTGTGGTCCATACAGACCATTCAGCACTAAAGTATTTGTTCACAAAGAAAGATGCAAAACCTAGATTACTACGTTGGATTCTGCTGCTGCAAGAATTTGACATTGACATCAAGGATAATAAAGGAACAGAGAACCAAGTAGCAGACCACTTGCCAAGGCTGAAGACGGGAAGGAGTCAATCCACAGACAAGGCCAACATATTGGAGACCTTCCGAGACGAGCAATTGTTTGCTGCCACTAGCACTTTCGCGACAGCCATGGTGGCAGGTAAGCTTTCTGAAAAACACCTTGGTATGCTGACATTGTTAATTACATTGTGAGTGGGTTATTACCTCCTGAACTTAACTACCAAGCAAGGAAGAGGTTCCAAAATGATGCAAAACATTATTATTGGGACGAACCTCTTCTTTTCAAACACTGTGCAGACTAGATTATTAGGAGATGCATACCACAGGACGAACAGAAAGATGTGCTTTACCACTGTCATGTTTCCCCTTTTGGAGGAAACCTAGGTGGAAAATAAAACTGTTGCGAAGGTTCTGCAATCCGGTCTCTATTGGCCCACATTGTTCGAGGATGCACACGCCTTTTACAAGAGATGTGACAAGTGCTAAAGGACTGGGAATATATCGAGAAGGCATGCGATGCCATTGTAGAATATACTGGAGGTCGAAATCTTCGATGTATGGGGAATCAACTTTATGGGGCCATTCCCAGCATCTTGTGGGAATTTGTACATCCTACTGGCAGTGGAGTACGTGTCAAAGTGGGTAGAAGCAATCGCCACTCAAAAGAATGATGCCAAAATTGTACAAAGATTTCTTCACAAGAACATCTTCTCAAGGTTTAGCACATAATTGCAACAGCGTAGCACCCTCAAACTAATAATCATGCCGAGATATCCAATAGAGAAGTAAAGAACATACTAGAGAAGATGGTTAAACCCACCCGAAAGGATTGGTCCCTACATTTCAATAATGCACTCTAGGCCTACAGAACATCGTTCAAGACACCATTGGGGATGTCACCCTATCGACTCATCTATGGGAAAACCTGACATTTACCTGTTGAGATAGAACACAGAGCTTACTGGGCTATCAAGGCAGTGAGTATGGACTGGGATAAGGCAGGACAGAAAAGGCTACTAAACTTGAATGAGATAGAGGAAATTCGAGCAATGGCCTACGACAATGCCAAGATCTACAAGGACAAAACCAAGAAGTGGCACGACAAGAAGTTGCTGCCTCGACAGTTCTGCCCAGGGCAGTAGGTGTTGTTGTTCCACTCTAGGTTGAAGCTTTTCCTAGGAAAACTTAAATCTAGGTGGTCTGGTCCTTTCCATGTTGTCCAAGTTTTCCCTCATGGTGCCATTACAATCAAATCAATGAAGGATGGTGACCAATTCAAGGTCAATAGACAGAGGCTCAAGCATTATCAGGGGACTGAAGCCCCAAGGATGTAGGAAGTAGTTACTTTAGAAGATGCCCCTCAAGGCATCCCTAAATTAACTTAGTTTTATTTTATTTTATTTATCTAATTATTAGGAATTAAGATATTTATTTATTTATTAATTTTAGGAAATAAGTTTTTAATTCAGTTTATCTATTTATTTTTTTTAGGAAATTAAAGAAGCAAAGCAAATGGGAGAAATGAACCAGCCTAACGCATTCATAACAGCCCAAAAAGCCCAACGGACACGCTTGTCGTCACAGCCTGTCACCAGCTATCGCGATAGACAGGGAGAAGACATCTTGTCACGAAGTTGTCGCGACAGACACGCAAACGTGCAACAGACGCGCAATAGACACGAAAATGCGTGACAGACGCGTCAGAAACCGCGTAACAGTTGGACCCGTTATTCGCGCCTCCCGTTACAGTCCCAACGGTTCCTTCCAATGGCCAACAAAACAACTCGATACAGCGCTGCCTCCACCTCTGCCACGACAATGTCAACACCAAGCCACAACGGCATCCCCAACCATTTTGCATCCAGAGATTCAGCAATGAGGTACTACGGTTCTTTCCAAAAGTGAGAAATGTGGGAAGAACGAGGGTTCACTTATACAAAAGAATCAGGAGAGCTAGGACTAGAAGACTTCATAGCCAAGAAAATACAAGCACTCAAGTAGCAGAAATTTGCTGCCCAGCTCGAGGAAATGAATGTCACACTCGTTCGGGAATTCTACGTTGTCGTCACCGATAAGGATGCCACGACAGTGACTGTCCGAGGCAAAGCAATCTCTCTCGAGTCGGCGTGCATCAACACGCTATATAGGTTGTACGTAAGCAAGAAGGAGGATGCTCACCGGAGGTTCGTGAATAGTCTATCGTCGGTAGACTATGACCCTGTCATGACAGAAGTGACAGAGGAAGGCACGTAGTGGAACGAAGACCTGAAGCATCGGTAGACCGTGAGGAGGACCCAGCTTACCCTACAAGCCATGCTGTGGAACCATTTCGTCAAGAAGCGCCTCATGCCTACCTCTCACAACACCATTGTCAGTCGGAAGAGGTTAGCCCTCGTCCACTCCATTCTAAACAAGAGGCAAATCAATGTCGGCCGCTACATCCGAGACGGGATCCTCGAGTGTGCTCTCCGACCATCAGGCCCCCTAGTCTTCCCTTATCTCAAAGTTCGAAGGAAAGGGTGGACGCATCAGAATATCTACAGTGTTATGGAATTGAAAGATGCCACTCCTCTGTCGTATATAAACACTTCTACCGCGACAGAACCGACGACATACCCTAGCTCCCCTGAACATGTCGTCGTACACCCAGAGCAGATGGCAGCAACACCTCCAGCCAGATTTTGACGATGCTGCATAAGATGGAAGCACAACAGCTCGGCCTAATGGGATTTCTAAGGGACTTCACTGCCACAACGGTAAATTTTATCAAGTCTGATTTAAAATTTACCAATGTACAATTTCCCTCCTTCCTAGAAAATCTCTTTGTTGCACCCATACCTGCTGCGAGCCCCAGAACTCCCTCTATTGCCTTCACACCCACACCTGCCACGACTAGCGAAGGCGGCAGAAAATCTGCCACTCCCAGAGGAGAGAAGAGGAAGGACCCCCTACCAATGCACAATTTCCCTCCTTCCCAGAAAATCTCTTTGTTGCACCCATACCTACTGCGAGCCCCAGAACTCCCTCTATTGCCTCCACACCCACATCTGCCACGACTAGCGAAGGTGGCAGAAAATCTGCCACTCCTAGAGGAGAGAAGAGGAAGGACCCCCTACCAGAGATCGACCCAAAATATTTTGAAGGGTTCTCCTCCTCCTCCGTCTGGCAGGATTCTGACTCAGAGCCATCCGTATCCCGAGACATCTCCAAGGACTTCCCTCCGATGAAAAGGAAGAAGCTGAACGAGACTATCGAAGGACCCTGCCACGGAAGATCTGACAGCAACAGCAGCAGTGATGATGATCTCGTGATCCTGGACCAGCCCCCACACATCTCACCGATCAGAGTCCAACCACCTCGAGATTCAAAGAAGAAGATGGCCTCCGCCTCCCCCAGTAACCTGCCAGCCCCAGCCGTCAAGGTCACTGCCCACCGGCAGCTCCAAGTTAGCAACAACAGGGACGAAAACTCCTTCGCTTAAGTGCTTTTACTTATACAATTGTTGTCTTTACTGTTGTTTTAGCTATTTTGTTATGTAGCTTTTATGTTTTTCATTTTTATTATTGTCATGCATTGAGGGCAATGCAACCCTCGAGTTTGGGGGGTGGGCATCCCTCCATTAATGAACTTGTCAGTTGTGTCTTAATTGTTAGTTTATTTTTGTGTAAAAAAATTAAAAAAAATAAACATTTGGCTTAAATCTTTGAACTGAACTTACCTGCCGCGACATACTCTGTCTTGACAGTGCCTTTAGGATGTTTTTAGGAACTATTTAGAGCCTCACTATAGTTCTGATCTTTAGAACACCCTTTATGACTCTTAAGTTGTCTAGACTTCTGTACTGTGCTAGAATAGGAACGTTTACCCACTTGATTTGCCCCTAGAGGTACCCATCACTGGCTCTAGGAAAGGAATAAAAGAAAGAAACATTTCAAACTCACTTGCCCGCAAAATAGCCTTACAATGATTTCAGGAAGATTTTTCTTTGAGCTTAAGTTAGAAAAAAAACTAAAGGTGCCTAAGAATTGCCTCCATAAAAGATGGAGTCTAAGGTCAGAAAAAACTAAAGGGGCCTAAGAATTGCCTCCAGAAAAAATGAAGTTGAGTCAAGAGTCATAAAAAACTAAAGGAGCCTAAGAATTGCCTCCATAAAAATAAATTAGCATAAAACTCAAGTTTGTAAGCATAACTATTCTTGTAAACTAAAGGAGTCTAGGCACATATTTGTTCACAAAACATGCACACACTGTACAAGAACTATAGAATTGTTCCAGATAAATCCAGAAACGCCTGACAAGGTATTGCTCTTGATAGTGAATGTGTGGTAGGTAATGAAAAGTTCACTGCATTAAGCCAAATCAAAAGTTTTTATTCTTACTTAGGTCGTATTTGCTTGAGGACAAGCAAGAACTTGAGTTTAGGGGTGTGTTGAGTGTATAAAAGTTCAATATTTTACCCATCATTTACCCATAATTCTGTTGCATTCAAGCATAATTCATTACATTTAGGATAGAGTTTTGCATATACATCACAATTAGATAAAATGGCATAGTTGCTACTGATTTTGGTTACTTTTGTAGGTATCTGCTGCGGCAGACTCAGGGTAGCAAAGGAACAGAGGCAGATCGCAGAGCTGGAGTCGAGAAGCAAACGTTGCCGTGACTACTGTCGTGGCAGCCATAATAACATAATGCCGAGGTGGAAAAGTGAAGTGGAGCTCGACAGATAGAGGATTTAAAGTCGGTCTATCGTGGACCACTCCCATATTTTTCTGAGCCCTGGGACAGAATGAAGGCCAAGCCCAAAGTTCAAGGAAGAAACTCAAGGCAAAAAAAGAGGATGAATTCAAGACAACTACTCAGAATATTTAGTATTAATTAGAGTTGCACTTTAATTCGAAATTGTATTCTTGTCGTATTATAAAACTTGAACCCAGGGCCTATATAAAGGCATGTAATTTCGACCTAGGGAACGATATCTTATTCCTAGCCGTCTACCCCTAAACCCTTGTCGTTTCCCCTTCTCCACCATGTTTTAAACTCCCCCTAGGGCAAACGGTTGATTCTGTAAAGTAGTTGCAAGGACTGTATTGTTTGAGGAATTTTCTGTCAAGCAAAAAAAATTCAATTTTATTTATTCTGGTTTTTCATATCTTACAATAGTATCGGGAGAGCATTGTGAGGTTATCCATTTGTTTGATATCGGGAGGGTCAAGCATACGAACGAGTAAATACGCGTTTTCCGACTTATTGTTAAACCATCTTGGCTTAGTGATAAGTACAAGGTTAAGTGGCTAAAGAATAATTCAACAACTTTGGTGTTCACCCTTTGATTCATGTCAGGAGGTATCATCCAAGAAGTGTTCATCAACAAAACCTGGGCCTAGGGATAGGACAAGTCATAACAGGGATTCTTGCCAAGCTTGAAGTAAAGAGTTGTTGATCACTGCCGCAGCGACAATAGACCTCTGCCGCGACGGGTGCTGTCGCGACAGGAATGACGACAGTAGACAAAAGTTTCTCTAACATTGCAACACTTGCACTGCTGAGCAATTCAATACCGGCCTATTCTCTAAACCTGATTCCTTGTTCTTTTATTTTAGTTTCCAATCATGATTATTCCAACATTCTCTTAAACTATTTTCTTTCTCTTGTGTAGCAATTCAAGGATAGAGTTATTTCCAGTCCATGTGGATACGATATCCGATACACCAGTATCACTTTACTACTTGTGTCGTGTACACTTGCATTATTTGTGATAAGACTCTTTTACACGCAACATCGGCAATGATTGCAGCGTGATTTCCGCGCTTCTAGTTATTACACAGACATTCGTTCCGCTCGTTGTTGCAAATATAGTCGTTGCAGCTAGCCGTTATGAAGCTGCTAGCCATTATGCTCATCTGCCTTAGGATGCCTTGCCCGCTGGTTGGGCTTCTCCTTTATTCTTTCATCCTTCTTGGTCTTGCCTTCATTGCTAACCTGAAATAAATTAGATGCAGAAATTAAATAAAAATAACTGAAAATTAAATCTAGTCCTAATGCATTAAAATAAATTAACAATAAAAATAAAAGTAAAAATAAAAAATAGGTTGTGTCGGGTTGCGTTTTTCCCAAACATAACCACTTCCTGAGAGCTTTGCGTTTGGTTTTTCGTCCGGGCATGTCCTTCCCCTCCTTGGGTGGATGTTGGCTGCCATCTTTGCCGCCCTGGCGGGACATACACCAAAGAAAACAAAGAGGCCTTTTTTAAGCAATAAAATAAACAAAAATTTAATGTGCAAAAACTAAAGTAGAAGTGTAGAAATTCAAAATCAGTTTCTGTTGCCAATCCCCAGCAACAGTGCCAAAACTTGTAGAGCGTTTGGGTGTTCTCTATTTATGAGGGCAAGTGCACACTCTTGTCAAGTTATAGTACAAAAGATATCGCCTCCCACAAGGATTGGAGCAACTTCTATGAATGGTTTCCTATACAAAGATTTAGTAAATGCACAATTAAATCTCACAATGTGGAAATATAAAATCACAAGTAAAATTAAGATAATGATGATAAGGAGAGATTTGGTCGATAGATTGGGTAAGGCAATTGCAGCTCAGTAGCGTGGAGACTGCGTTGTAAAGCCTAAAAGTGTTTTGCGCTGCCATGATTTGCTGCCTCGGCGGGTAATGGTGGGCGGCAGCTACGACCCTGTCACGCGGCCACAGCGGGTAACTACTCTTGCAACTTTCGCTGTCTCGGCAGGTGGAACGGAAATAAGTCTTGGCGGCAAATTTGGCAGATATTCCAAGTTCGGCAGAGCAATTATTAAGTGATCCTTCCTATGTCTAGGTAAGGATTCTGTCACCACGTGATGTAGGCAATACCTAGCAATGTCAGCTAAACCTAATACAAACAGTCGACATTTGGTTGCTCCTTTTAGCCACTATAACTTGTGAACTTTTGGAACCAAGTTAGGCACGCCTCTACTTGTTGTTACCGTGCTTAACCCTTTCGTGAGCCTTACACTTTCGTTCCCGACAAATGGATTTCCTCAACTGGACTTTTGGAACTAATTGAAGAAGTGAAGAACATGAATTAAGCAAAGTTGGAATTTTATTTAAAACACACTTAAACTGTTACAATCGTTCCTCACAACTACTTTACATGTAAGAACCTAAACCCTAGGGTTGTTGGGCCGCGACCTCCAACACCTCTCATCTATCTAGCTACCTCTTCACTATGCAGCTATTCATGCGTGCATCCCCTCATGCCCCTATACCCTCACATACATTGGGTATATATAGGGCTCATGGCCTAAGTTTGAGTCCTCCTTGAAGTAGAAGTTCTTAAAGTAGTTTTACATTAAACTTTGAATCTTTTTTGACTTAAACGTGGACTCTTTGGACGTTTCCTTCTCCCGCAGTAAGGATAAGTAGTCCTACTTATCAATCTTGCATCAGTTCTACTGGCTGCTACAGTCTTCAACGAATTGCAAGATTGGGCTCATTGGGCTCAAGGAATCGCCCTCTTTAAATTGCGACCCATCTTGGCTTAGTCGGTGTAACACCTGCCTGGGCGACACTTGGCGGAAATGCTTCTTCGGCAGCGCCCTTGGCGGCATCTGGAACTGGTTCAGTACAGCTCCTTTTGTTTCCAGCTTTCCTATCTCTCCTCCCATGTCCTTTCCTCCTCTACATAGCTACAACACCTGAAAATAAAAACTAAACTAAAACAATATCTTTTCTTAACCAAACATAAAATATTTAATAAAAGTATGGTGAAAAGAGAAAATATTGTTATTATGCATGCAATGCACCTAAATATGCCTAAATGAGCTTAAGAAAAGAAATAATAAGGGTAGGAATGTGTACAAAATATAGAACTTGTGGACACTCTACACTTTGCCATTGACTTGCAACCATCTTCTATCTTCATCGGTCATCTCGGCTTTAACATTTGGGACTAGTCTTCCTTCACCATCTCTCTTCATAGGAATGCTTGGTCAGTCTTCTACAAAGTCCCACACAATGTAATCGTCGGATTTGACGAAGAGACATATTCGATTCTTCCAATATAGGTGGTTATCCCCATTGAAGAATGGTGGTTTGGGTGGTTGAGATCATCAATAGAGCAGTTGGGCTGCAATTTCCCGTAATAAAAGCTCCTCAACAACCTACCGTATCGGTACGGGTCATGGACGTATCGGTACCTATATCAAAGAAGAAAGAGCCGTTGTGATTGAAAAAATAGGGCGTATCGATATGCTTGAAGGGCATATCGGTACGATATTAAGGGGTTCATCGATACGGTTAGCCGTATCGATACAAATTTTGCTCACTGGAATCTTCAATTAAGTTTTGCTAAAAAGCGTATCGGTACGCTACCTCAGCGTATCGATACAGTTCAACAATACTTTAAAATTTTGGATTCCAATAAATGACAAGTCAATGTTCTAATATTAAATGCAAATATTTTTGCAAAGGTCGGCATATCGTATCGATACGGTGACATGTCGTATCGGTATACTATAGCAAAAGAATATTTTTATAAGAAAATTGTATCGAAACGGTTCCGATGCGTATCGATACGCTATAGCTTAAAGTCTTACCCAGATGAATATCGTATCGATACGAGATTAGACCGTATCAGTATGCTATGAACGATTAAAATTCTAGTGATTAAAAACCGTATAGATATACATAAGCATTTTTTTGAAATTTGGCTTGAAAACTCATGAAAACACTTGGTAAAAATCGAACCTTTAAATATGTTTTGACTAGAAATAGTGTTTGGTTCAAAATGGCTTGACAAATTGTGAGTCTTTGAAAATACTTAAAAATTTATTGTTTTACAATTTAGTTCTTAAGTTAAATCGTTATAACAAAATCAATTTTGGTTTCTAAGTCTTCATTGATTTGGACAAAAAACATGTTCATTCGCTTTTTGAATCTAACTCTCCCGATATTAGATAAATGGATGCATTCACGAGATCTCCCAATTCAATCGCAAGCAAAAATAAATACCAAGAATGAAAAAACCTTGAACTTAAATTGCATAGCAAAACCTAAACAAATCGAATCATTTTCTCACAACAACTAAACACAATAATCCTAGCCAAAAGAGTTTAGTTCGTGGCTAGGTTCAAGATAAACTCAAAATAAAATATCCCTGGCATGAACAAAACCAAAACAAAAAAAGAAGGAAGAAGAAGATAAAGTCGACAACCCCTCTCTTGGACTCTCTCTCTCTCTATTGCACACCATCTTTATCGAACTTGTCCTCAAAGTAAGCGACTATGTTTCATATTTATAGGAGATGACTAGGTCAAAGTCTTTCTTGAGGAGGAAGTTAAGTTGGATTTAAATTGAATAAAATAAATATTAAATCTCTTTTAATTTTATTCCAACTAAAACCCCTCTTATTTTCTTGGAATTCAATCTCCTTTGACCTCTTCATAGACTTCCAACTCTTTTTCTCCACGTCACCTATCCCGATTAAGTCAGATTTGTCTGCTCATCAATTCGGCTACCACTTCACCTCATCTTCAGTTGTCGGCAGTTGCCTTGGCAACTGGTTTGGCATATCCCTCATGCATTGCTCTAGAAACTAGTTCGACATATCCCTCATGCATTGCTCCGGCAACTGGTTCGACATATCCTCCATGCATTGCTCTGGCAACTGGTTCCAGCCCTGCACTGACAACTAATCTTGCTTGTATAAAAACAACTACCTACAATACCCTTTTTTCCACAAAATTAATCAGAATATGAACTCAAGCATAACGGTGAACGAAATCATTAAAATATGCATGAATGCCTAATAATTCAACTAAAATGAATTTAAGTCTAACAATAATATGAGTAAAAATGGTAATCAAAATAGTACTTTTGAACACTTAACACACCCCCGAACTCGAACTATTGATTATCCTTAAGCAATGCAAACTAACAATTACCTGCCAAGACTTTAATCATCAAAGACATGCTTCAAACTTGAATTCAATCCTCAAAACTGTGGCACAAAGTATGATCACCTTTTAAATTTTTCGGATAGCGCAAAAATTACCTGGAACCAAACTATAATGCTTGTAATAATGTGTGTGCGTAGTTGTATACAAGTTGATTTTCAAGATTCTATGTGAACAATAGGTTTTTAACAATTTCATTACCGAGGTATTTATTTTTTTGTTTTCACTAGAGCCAATTTCGGGCACCTCTGGTGATTCAACAATATCTTATTTTTATTTAGTCGATTAGAGCCAATTTCGAGCACCTCTAGCGATTCTTTAATGTACATTAACTAAGAGTTAGTTTCGGGCACCTCTAGCAAGAAATTAACTTTTCATATTTAATTTCAATTTACCAAATTTTAAGCAACATAAGTTCACTAAGTCTCTTTCAATCAACAAGCCACAAACCATGTAAATAATTTGAGCATCATAGTAAAATTCTAAGTTCTTTTCATGCAATCCTAAAAATTAAAAGTTCTTTCAATTAAGTGCAGTTGAAAAAAATTCTTCATTGAATATTCAACAAGTCTTAAGCAATAAAATCCAATTAAAGGCATGACATGTAACATATGCATCCTATATGTTATCACTAAAGATGAATGCAACTAACCATGAAATTAACTAAAAACAAGCATCTCCCAAACTCAAGAAAAGAATTGTCCTCAATGCATGCAAGTACTAAAATTAAAAATAAAATGCAAATGAGTTAGTTGGAAAGGTTTGTCCCCTTGTATGACGAGTTTCCTTCGGGTCGTTTACTTGATTCTTTGTCCGGTTCACGATGGTTGGATGTATGTGGTTGGTACCGCGTGAATGACATCGGTGTGTCAAGGGACATGAAATCTCTTTGATTTTATCCGTGTTTGCCGAGGCATGTTCACTTGCATGGGCATCCGTAGTTGCCAAAGCAATTGTTCTTGCCTTGGCAGTGGTCGGTGCATGGGAATTCCTTGGCATGGTGGTTGTGAGTCATGATGTGGGAAAATAAAGAGAACTACTAGATCCTATAAAGAAAACAACCAACAATAAAACTATCCTAAAGTAACTGAAAATAAAATTATGAAATAAAACCAAAATTAATTTCAAAATTAAAAACAACACAAAAATAAAAATACGGGAGGAGAGCATGATCATGCATCATCTCCTAAAGTGACCACTTCTTTGTTGCGCTCCACATGGGCACCGGTATAATGCTTCAACCTTTGTCCGTTAACATTGAATTCATGTCCATCAGTGGTGGACTTGATTATCACAGCACCGTGGGAGAATGGCTTTACTACCTCGATTGGTCCAGACCATCTTGATCTCAATTTTCCCATGAAAAGCTTCAGTCGTGAACTAAAGAGAAGAACTAATTGCCTTGGAAAGAATTGTTGCGGCAACAGTTTATTTTCATCCCAACGCTTCATTTTCTCCTTGTAGATTCTTGCATTGTCTTAAGCTATGGCAAGGAATTCTTAAATTTCGTTAAGGTCCAACAAACAATTTTTCCCGGCACCTTCCCAATCCATGTTGACGGTTTTGATTGCCCAAAATGCTTTGAGCTCGATTTCCACTTGTAAGTGGCAAGTCTTGCCATAGACAAGTCGGAAAGGAGACATACCTAAAGGTGTTTTGAATGTTGTTTGGTATGCTCAAAGTGCATCATCGAGTCCCAATTACCAATCCTTTTGAGAGGGATTTACCACTTTTTTCAAGGATACCCTTTGATTCCTAGTTGGAAATTTTAGCTTGCCTGTTTGTCTGTGAGTGATATGTTGTGACAACTTTGTGTGTCACACCAAAACGTTGCAACACCTTGGCAATGAGTTTGTTGTCAAAGTGTTTTCCTTCAGCAATGATGATTGCCCTCGGCATTCTAAACCGTGTAAATATATTTTTTCTAAAGAAACCTCTGCACGGTTTTTGAGTTGTTCTTGGGAGTTGCTATTGCGTCGACCCATTTAGACACATAGTCGACGGCAAGTAAGATGTAGAGGTTTCCACGTGAAGAAGGAAAAGGCCCCATGAAATAAATCCCCCATACATCGAACAACTCCACTTCAAGGATATTCTGCATTGGCATCTCATGACATCTAGAGATATTCCCCGTTCGTTGACAACGATCACATTATTTGTAAAATTCTTGGGCATCCTTGTAGAGTGTGGGACAATACAAGCCGAATTGTAAAACTTTGGCCACGGTGCGAGTGCCTCCAAAATGGCCTCCATATGGTGATTCATGGGCATTGTCTGAGCATGTTTTGCTATTCTTTCTCGAGAACACATCATCGTATGACCTGATCTGCACATTGTTTAAACAAAAGAGGCTCGTCCCAATAATAATGCTTAGAATCATACTGGAATCACTTCTTTTCTTGGTGAGTATGGTCATAAGGTAAAATACCACTAACTAGAAAATTGACTAAATCTGCATACCATGGTATTGCCGAGGCATGCGCAATTGGCATTGCCGAGGCATACGCAGTTGGAGTTGTCGAGGCATCAGGATTTGCCGATGCAACTAGCATCCACTCATCTAGGAATTCATCGCATATCTCCATCTCTGTTTCGTCCTCTCTGTTGCGTTATAAGCGTCACAAGTGATCGGCAACTTGATTCTCTATCCATTTCCTATCCTTAATTTCAATGCCAAACTCTTGTAATAGTAATATCCAACGAATCAAATGAGGTTTGACATCTTTCTTAGTAAAAAGGTACTTAATTGCCGAGTGGTCAGTATGAACATTTAACTTACTCCCAATCAAGTAGGAGCGAAATTTGTCAAAAGAAAAAATCACGGCTAGTAACTCTTTTTCCGTAGTGGCGTAGTTCAATTGGGCACCTTTAAGAGTTTTACTAGCATAGTATATCACATGGAAAATTTTACATGTTATTTGGCCTAGAGCTGCACCTATTGCAAAATCACTTGCATCACACATGATCTCGAAAGGTAAAGTCCAATCGGGTGGAACGAAAATGGGTGCCGAGGAAAGTTTTTCCTTAAGGGTCTTGAATGCTTGGGCGCAAGAATCATATAAATTGAATGCCTTGTTTTGTTCAAGCAAGTTACACAAGGGTTTAGTAATTGTAGAAAATTTATGTATAAACCTTCTGTAAAACCTTCATGTCCGAGGAAGCTTCGAATTCCCTTGACTGAATTTGGTGGAGGTAATTTTCAATCAGTTCAACCTTGGCTCTATCAACTTCAATTGCCCTTGGAAGAAATCTTATGGTTGAGCATGATTCCTTCATTCACCATAAAATGGCACCTCTCCAGTCTATGACTAGATCAGATTCTTCACATCTTGCTAACACTTTCTCTAGGTTGTCGAGGCAACTATCGAAGTCATCACCAAATACCAAAAAGTTGTCCATGAAGATTTCAAGAAAGTCTTTGACCATGTCTGAAAAAAATGCCCTCATACATCTTTGGAAGGTTGTAGGGGCATTGTATAATCTGAACGACATCCTTCGAAAAGCATAATTTTTGTACGAGCATGTGAAGGTAGTCTTTTCCTGGTCATCTGGTGCTATAGCAATTTCGTTGTAACCTGAGTAACCATCTAGAAAACAATAAAATGATTTACTTGCAAAACGGTCAAGCATTTGATCAATAAAGGGTAAAGAAAAGAGGTCTTTCCTACTAGCTTTATTCAACTTACGGTAATCCATACAAACCCTCCAACCGATCACACTCCTAGTTGGGATTAGTTCATTGTTTTCATTACTTACAACAGTTATACCTCCCTTTTTCGGTACACATTGTACTAGACTTACCCATGTACTGTCAAAGATAGGTTAGATAATACCGGCATCTATCCATTTGATGATTTCTTTCCTCACAACTTCCTTTATAACACGATTAAGTCTTTTTTGTGCCTCAATCGTTGATTTATGATCATCCATCAAAAAGATTTTGTGCATACAATATGTCGGACTAATTCCCTACAAGTCGGCAATTTTCCACCCTATACTATTGCCTTTTTGTGCAATGTTAGCATGTCAATCAACATCTTTTCTTTTTCAGGCTTCAACTTAGAAGAAATAATTATTGGCAATGTATTTTCGGTTCCCGAATAAATATATTTTAGATGCCCTGCAATGGTTTCAACTCAAGGATAGGAGGTTGTTCAATTGAGGGTTTCTCGAGTTTACCTTCCTTACCTGAATAGTCCAATGGTTCAAAGTATGTTCCTGGTCGAGTTGTTATATAATTTGCCTCATCTAGCTCTTCGTCGACCAGTTGTTCAAATTCCTCATGCTCCTCTAGTTCGACAATAAAATTGCCGAGGCAAGTGCACTTTGAGATGTTGAGGAAACTCTCGTCCATGTCAAAATAAAGCTCTGACATGGTATAGATGAGTTTACATTCTTCTAGATCATCGGCATGTTTTAGGGTTTTGAACACGTTAAGTTTTACTTGCTGGTCATTCACCCTCATTGTGAGTTCTCCCTTTTCGACATCGAACAAGGTTCTTCTCGTTTCTAAGAAGGGTATCCCGAGGATAATGGATGAGTGCTCATCTGATTCACAATCGAAAACAATAAGGTCAGCAGGAAAAATAAATTTATTAACTCTTACCAGTATATCTTCGATTTTCCCTCTGGGTCCACATAAGATTTATAAGCTAATTGTAGCATAATAGTGGTTGGTCCACCTTTCTCAATTCCTAATTTCTGGAAAACCGATTTGGTCATCAAGTTTATGCTTGCTCCAAGATGGCATAACGCCTTCCCGACATGCGAGTGCTCAGTGAGGGATTGTCTCGGTCAGGTACAATTGGAGATGAAGCTTTAGTTCAAGAGGGTCACTTGGTCTTGCCGGTGGGAGAGGATGTGGTTGTAGGGCATGAGTCTTAGAGAGAGGCAGACGTAGGGGATAAGAGTCCTATGGGGACTAGTAATGTTATGGATAAGGCACTGATTTTAAATAATGGTGTTAATGTTTGTGAGGAGTTGGATAAAGAGGTTTTAGCCAAATAATTTGACTACAATAAGGAGTCTCTTGGTGACAAAGAGGTAGCCGAGCCAGTGCAAATTAATGGCATAATTTGAAAAGTGAAAGTTGTGAACTCGGTGTTGGGTATAAAATAGGTGCAGAAATCACAGAGGGGTCGACCTCAGAAAGGTGCTGGGAGAGACTCGTCCAATTTTATGAAAAAATTGATATCCGATTTAGATTTTCAGAATAGGTAGGATGTTCTTTAGAGGAAGATAGCGGCAACTGTGGCTTTGAGAGGCATAATTGGAGTAAAATCATTTGGGCGAGAAGAAGATATAATTAGAGATATCTCTCGGGTGATGTCCGACGGGGTTCGAGGTTTGTGAACTATGAGAATTTTATCTTGGAACATTTGGGTCTAGGGAATGCGACAAATGGACGAGGGGTTCAGGATGTTTTCAAGAAACAATGGGCCGATATGGTCCTGTTGCAGGAATTTAACCTAGATGAAGTTTCGTCTTTGGTAATTGCAAATTTGTGGAACTCTGATGGGTATGAATTTCTTTATTCGCCTTTGATTGGAGCGTTGGGAGGGTGCGGGATTTAAATTGGAATCTATGGAAGTAGAGCGCCAATTTATCTTGGTTCAGGGTCGTTGGGTACAAGAAGATAATTCTTGTTGTGTTATGTTGGTATACGCACCTTGCGGTTATGTGGAACAAAAGGTGTTGCGGTTACGAATTTGGGTTAGAGTAGGAAACTTTTCTAGACCGTGGTGCGTGGCGGGGAACTTTAACTTGATTAGTTGGTCTATAGAAAGGGCTGGTTGTAGTTCGGTACGTATGGGTATCAATGTATTTTCAACTTTTATTGATTCGACTGGTTTTGTGGATTTTCCGTTAATAGGTAAATAATTTACATGGTTTGGAAGCGATTGTCGTAAGACTCGTCTTGATAGATTTTTAGTCTCAACATTATGGTTAGATTACTTCTCAAACGTTCAACAATTGTCCTTACCTAGGGAATAGACACATGAGTTATTGCGTGCCTTGAAACAAAAGGAAGCTTTGTGGTGTCAGAAGTCTCGAGCGACATGGTTACGATCCGGTGATAGAAATAAAACATTTTTTCATCACACGACCAAATTACGGGTTGTTCGTAACCAAATTATGGGTATGAATGTGAATGGAAGATGGGTGTCGAATCTGGGCAACATTCGTAGTCATTTTGTTCATTTTTTCTCCAAACATTTCTCTGAAGACATTAGATTGTGCACTTGGGAACTTGAGGGTGATTCATATTGAATTGGTGCAGCTAAAAATGGTACGCTTATGACTTAGTTTACGTTGGAGGAAGTATGAGAGGTAATTCGGGGTTGTGATGGCTCGAAATCGCCAGGATTGGACAAATTTATCTTGGCGTTCTTTGAGAAGAGTTGGGAGTTTGTTCAAATAGATGTTATGAATTTTTTAGACCTTTTTTGACTTTGGGAAGTTGGCGAGGAGGGCGAACTGTACGTTTCTGGTGTTGTTGCCGAAGGTGGACTTGCCGGTAGGGTTGGGTGACTTTCAGATCATAAGTTTGGTTAATTCGATCTACAATTTACTGGCCAAAGTATTGGTGAGGCGTTAGCAGTCATTTTTTTGAGGTTTAGTTAGCGATCATCAATCATCTTTCGTGAGACGAAGGCAAATCTTCGATGGCATCCTGCTAGCGAATGAGGTAATCCATTCATTGCGTTAAAATTCTTTTAGCAGTTTCGTTCTTAAATTAGATTTTGCAAAAGCTTACGACTGTGTAAGGTTGGAGCCTTTAGATCATATGGTACATGTTATGGGTTTTGGCGATAACTGAAGGTCGTAGATTAATGAATGTATAAGTATAGTGCGTATGTTAGTTTTGTTTAATTGGTGCGTGACAAAAGAGTTCGCGATGGGGCAAGGACTTCAGCAGGGTTGTCCTTTGTTGCCTTTATTCTTTGTGATTGTTGCCGAAGCTCTGCATCGGATGTTATCTCAAGTTAAGTCTGCAGGATTAATTCATGGGTTGGAACTTGCTCCTACTGTGACAATTTTGCAATTACAGTTTGCGAACGACATAATTCTTTTCTTTGAATCTTCCGTTGAATGTGTGCATAATATCCATCATTTGTCGAGTTGTTTCCAAGTGTGTTTTGGGTCACAAATTAATATCCGCAAGTCTCCGCTCTATGCTTTTGGTGTTGATGATGTGTTATTTGATGAAGTTGCATTGATTTTGAATTGTAAAAAAGGGGAGATGCCTTTTATGTACTTGGGCATGCCGTTAAAGGTCAATTCGATAAGTTTAGCTGTATGGGAACCAGTGCTAGCTAACTTTCGAAGGAAATTGGCATGTTGGAAGAGGACATTGCTTTCATTCCCGGCTCGAGTTACTCTTGTGAATTTGGTAATTTCTTCACTGCCTATTTCATTCACGGCTCAGGTTACTCTTGTGAAGAGATGGTGTGTCGGCCGTGCCATTTAGGGGGCTTCGGAGTTGCGGATTTGTAGGTTCGTAAAATGGAATTTGTTGTTAAAGTGGTCTTGGAGGTATGCAATAGATGCAACGTCTTTATAGAGGGCAATCATTGTTCCCAAGTACGGAGTTGATATTCAATGGTGGCGGTTTAAAACAACATATCGGGGTTCTATGTCTATCATTTGGAAACAGATCGTGTCCTTTGTCAATTTGATTGGTGTAGCTACACATATGGATGATTCCGATTTTCTCTAAAAGGTCGGCGATGGGAGTAGTGTGATGCTTTGGTTTGATCCATGGCGAGTGGATCAACCATTGAAAGATGTGTTTCCAAGACATTTTTCAATTGTGTCGAATAGACTCGCTTTGGTGTGTGACTATGTGATCGATGGGGTGTTTGACCATGGGCGTTGGAATGATTTTTTTCGTAGGGATCTTTGTTTTTCTGAGTTAAAACAGGTGTAGGAGTTGTGGTGCTACGGGTAGGGAGCAGTGATGTGTTGATTTGGAAACCTGTTCCGCACGATTGCTTTTTGATAAAGGCGTTATCTCATTTGTTGATGTTGGATAAGGCATGCGATGGTGATTTTGGGGAAGGTTTCTGTTGAGTGTGTAAAAGTTCTATTATTTACACCCTTTTTAACCCATATTTCTGCTGCATTCAAGCATCATTGCATTGCATTTAGGTTAGTTTTCAATAAAATATCACAATTACATAAAAGGCACGGATTCTACTGAAAGATGGCTATTTTTGTAGGTATCTGTCACAGTAGATGTCGAAGGCTGGTGCAGGGCAGATAAGCAGGAGAGCTGAACTGGACAAGCAGCTGAAGAAGACGAACCTGTCATGGACCTGTCGTGACAGCATGGTGACAGCAGGTTTATGAAGAGGAAAAGTCAAGTGGACCTCGATAGATAGAGAAAAATCTGCTCGTCTGTCGTGTGGAAGCCAAATAATTTTCCAAGCCCCGGATCAAAAGATATGTCAAGCCAAAGCTCAAGGAAAGGAATTCCCACAAAACAGGGATGCGGCTGAAAAGTAGGAATCCTTAGAGATTTAGTCTTTATTAGAATCTTACTTTTAATTAAAGTTGTAATCCTTGTTACCTTAGATAACTTGAGCCCAAAGCTTATATAAAGGGCATAGATTAACCCTAGGGCATAGCGGACTACCTCCATAACCTAAACCGAAACCCTGCCGTCCACCCGTCACCGACATGTTCTAAATTCCCCCTAGGGCTACGGGTTGTTTTGTAAAGTAGTTGCAAGGGTTGCTTTGTTTTAGGATTTTTTCAAGTTCAATAAAATAAACTTCGAGTTCTTTTATCTTGGTTTTAATATCTTGCAAGAGCATCGGGAGAGCATTGTGAGGTTATCTATTTACTTAGCATCGAGAGAGTTAAGTATACGAAAGAGATAAAAGCGCGTTCTCTAGTTTATAGTTGAACCATCTCGTGCTTAGGGATAAGGCGAGGTTAAGTGACTAAAGAAGAATTCATACACATCGGTGTTCATCCTTCGATTCACGCCGGGAGGTATCATCAAAGACGTGATCATCGACAGACTTGTGCCTAGGGATAGGGCAAGGCAGATCTGGGATTCTTGCCAAGCTTGAAGTACAGAGTTAGTATTCGCTGCCGCGACAGCTAACGGACAGCCGCCGCGACAGGTGCTGTCGGCGATGGGTGCAACGATAGAACTGGAGATCCTAAGCAATTCAATACCTTCACTACTGAGCAATTCAATACCAGCCCATTCTCTCCATCTTGATTTCTCAATCCTTTTATTTACGTTTTTACTTTATTATTCGTGACAACCCTCATAAATATTTCTTTTACTTCGTGCAGTGAAATAAGGTGAAGTCATTAGCCCAATCCCTGTGGAGACGATATCCGATACTTCGTATCACTTTACTACTTGCGTCGTGTACACTTGCACTACAATTGCGATAGTCTATTTTACACGCAACAAGTTTTTGGCGCCGTTGCCGGGGATTGGCAACATAACTACACCTTTCTTTCCTTGCACTTTTTGTTTTTATTTTCGTTTTTGTTTTCGTTTTTTCTATTTTCTTTAATTTTTCTTTTGTGTTTTAAACTCTTGCTTTTCACAAGGTTTTCCTGTTTATGCGCAGATCGAAAAGAGGTGAAGATCCTGAGTATAAATTAGATCCGGAGATCGAACGTTCCTTTAATCTTAAGAAACAGATTCGCCACCTCTTAGACCGAAACGAATACCTTGAAGAACAGCTAGAGCAGATGGCCCGTAATCAGCCTGTCGGTGAAGATGTACCGCCTGTCGGCGACCCGCCGAGGGCAGATGGACGACGGTCATGTCGAGACTACATGCTGAACGATCATGTAGAGCTGGAGACCACGCTGCCGGATATTGATGTTGACAATTTCGAACTTAAACCTGTCATGTTTAGTATGATCAACAATGCCGGACAGTTTGGTGGATCGGCGACAAAAGATGCTAGGGAGCATCTCAAAACGTTCCAGGAGATCTGTGGTTCGTTTAGACTACCAGGAGTCAGTCCGGAGATACTGAGGCTTCGGTTATTTCCCCATTCATTGAGGGACAGAGCTAAAACTTGGTGGAATAAACTCACACCGGGTTCTATTATGACTTGGGCAGATCTAACTCGTGAATTCTTATCTCGTTTTAATCCTTCACATTTAGCTGAGCGATTACGTAATGAAATTGCTACTTTTCAACAGGAAGATGACGAGCCAATGCATGAGGCCTGGGACAGATTCACAACTCTTCTTCGAAACTGCCCAATGCATGGATTCCCTGTCTGGAATCAGGTAACTAAGTTTTATAATGCTGCTAACTTACAAACTCGCATTCGAATTGATTCTGCAGCAAATGGACTATTATTGGATAAAGATCCAGACGAGGCCCTGCAAGTTTTGAAACATCTGGCTAAGAATGAGGAGCAGTTTCCAACCACTAGAAGAGGAGGTAAACGGGTACTTGCTGTCAAGGATTACGAGGCCGACAACACCATGAAATCGCAGGTAGCATTCCTTACTAAAGCAATGAAAAAGTTATTGAATGATGATGAATTACAAGGTTTTGCTGTCGAAGAAGTTTGTGCTACTTGTGAGGGAAATCATAGTAGGGAAGAGTGCCCAATAAACATAGAAGAGGGAAAATATGTTGGAAATTACAAGCCGAACTATAATTCCAACAACTACAACCCTAATTGGAGGAAGGATCCCAAATTTTCCTGGAGTAATCCTAACAATGATCTGAATCTGCAAGCTTATAATCAGAATCAAGGGGGTCCCAGATTGCTAACGAGACAGCAGCCGCAGCAACTGTCACAGCAGACCCTGCCGCAGAACCTGCCGCCTCAGCAGCAACAGCAGCCGCCACCTGCCACGGGTAGTATATTGGAGCAGACTCTGGCCACCTTTATGTCTCAGACTGGTACGTATATGGAGAATATTAATCAGTTTGTCAAGAAGACGGAAAACTTCATGGATGAGACTAAGATGAGAATGACAAACCATGAGGCTACCTTGAAATCTCTTGAGACACAAATGGGTCAAGTGTCGCAACATATTAAGCCAAGGCAGAATGGAGGTTTCCCTAGTAATACTGAAAATGCTAGACCACTCCCACATGAGCAGTGTAAGGCGATTACTACAAGGAGTGGGAAAAAGTTACCAGGGCCGGAAAAAGAAGCTGAGGAACCTGCCTTGGATAAACCTGCCGAGAAAGCTGCCCCGACAGGTGATAAACAGACTGCTGCCGATGAGCCTGTCACGACAGCAGAAGCGACAGAGGAAAAGAAAGATGAGTATCGTCCTCAGATTCGCATGCAGTGGGAAGGACGCATTGCTGATTACCGTCCTCCACCACCTTTTCCGCAACGGATACAGCAAGCTAAGCATGAATCTCAACTTAAAAAGATTTATGATATTTTTAAACAGGTTCATATTAACATTCCGTTGTTAGATGCTGTTAGGGAGATGCCCGGTTATGCTAAATTTCTCAAGGATGTCATGTCTAAAAAATCTAAACTTGGGGAATTTGAAACGGTAAGAATGCAAGAAGGTTGCATGAGTATTCTTCATCGGCAACCACCCCAGAAAAAGAAGGATCCAGGGAGCTTCCTCATACCTTGTGTAATCGGCGATAAATTTGTGGGTAAGGCATTATGTGATCTTGGTGCTAGTGTTAATCTAATGCCCAAATCTGTTTTTCAGAAACTAGGTATTGGCAAGGCACGGCCCACGACAGTTACCCTACAGCTAGCCGACCGCTCTTACGTTCACCCCGAGGGAAAAATTGAAGATATTTTGGTAAGAGTGGATAAGCTTATTTTTCCTGCTGGCTTTCTTATTTTAGATTGTGAGGCAGATGAGAACGCACCAGTCATCCTTGGGCGACCCTTCTTAGCCACGGGAAGATCATTGATTGATGTGGAGAAAGGAGAACTCACCATGCGCGTGAACGATCAAGAAATCAAACTGAATGTTCTCCAAGCAATGAAACATGCTGATGTAGACGAGGAATGTAAGGCAATCATTGAGGTGACCTTTGATCAACCCTGCATCAGGTCGGGCTGCCGTGATATACAATTTGGACACTGCTGCGACAGCCACTTACAGACCTGTCACGACAGTGACGACGACAGCACCGACGACAGCTACTCCTCTAACTCCGATACATCCGACACTGAAGGTCAAGAGGAGGTAAATTGGTTAGACCATCGTCCAGGTAAGTTATTCGAACCCTTGAATTACACTTCGGATAACCATCTAATCCAAAAACCATCTACTGTTGTACCACCTGTCTTAGAACTTAAGCCCCTGCCAGGGCAGCTTAAATATGCTTATCTTGGTTGTGATAACACACTGCCTGTAATCATCTCTGCTAAGCTGCCGCAGGAGCAGGAACGACAGCTAATTGACATGTTACGACAGCACAAGAGGGCGATAAGATGGACGATAGCAGACATTCAGGGCATTAGTCCGGCAATCTGTATGCACAAAATCCTCCTAGAAGACGATTATAAGCCGACTATTGATGCCCAAAGGCGGTTAAACCTAGCAATGAAGGAGGTCGTGCGTAAAGAGATAATTAAATGGTTAGATGCTGGTATTATCTACGCCATCTCCGACAGTAAATGGGTAAGCCCGGTGCAATGTGTTCCCAAGAAAGGAGGCATGACCGTGATAACCAACGAAAACAATGAGTTAATCCCAACCAGGACTGTGACCGGTTGGAGGGTTTGTATGGACTATCGGAAGCTTAACAAAGCTACCCGAAAGGACCACTTTCCTTTACCCTTTATTGATCAAATGCTTGATAGATTAGCGGGTAAACCTTACTATTGTTTTCTTGATGGTTATTCAGGTTATAATCAAATTGCCATTGCACCAGAAGATCAAGAGAAAACGACTTTCACATGCCCCTACGGTACATACGCATTTAGGAGGATGCCGTTTGGACTCTGTAACACACCTGCCACCTTCCAAAGGTGCATGATAGCTATATTCTCAGACATGGTAGAGGACTTTCTGGAAATTTTTATGGATGACTTTTCCGTCTTTGGAGACGATTTTGAGAGTTGCTTAGGCAATTTACAAAAGGTGCTAGAAAGATGCGAAAAAGCAAACTTGGTTTTAAATTGGGAAAAATGCCACTTTATGGTGGATGAAGGGATAGTCCTAGGCCATAAGATTAGCTGCCGTGGGATAGAAGTCGACAGGGCCAAAATAGAGGTAATTGAGAAGCTGCCGCCGCCAACCACTGTCAAGGGCATTAGGAGTTTTCTAGGGCATGCTGGTTTTTATAGGAGATTCATTTCCAATTTCTCAAAAATCATGAAGCCCCTACGTCATCTCTTAGAGCAGAACCGACCCTTTGACTTTAATGAAGAATGTACTGAAGCATTCAAGGTTCTAAAGGAAAAGCTAGTGACAGCCCCCATAGTACAGCCACCAGATTGGACGCAACCGTTTGAGATTATGTGTGATGCTAGTGACTATGCTGTCGGGGCAGCACTTGGGCAGCGCAAGGACAGGCTGTTTCACATCATATACTATGCCAGTAAAACATTAAATGACGCCCAAGTGAACTACACCACCACAGAAAAGGAGCTGTTAGCTGTGGTGTTCTCCATCGACAAGTTTCGTTCTTACATACTCGGGACGAAGGTAATAGTGCACACCGACCATTCTGCCCTCAAATATTTGTTTGCAAAGAAGGATGCCAAGCCTAGGTTGATACGATGGATCTTGCTATTACAAGAATTTGACCTTGAGATCAAAGACAAAAAGGGGACAGAAAATCAGGTGGCAGATCACTTGTCGAGGTTGGACACGGGACAGAGTCTACCCATTGATGATACACACATACTGGAGACATTCCCAGATGAGCAGCTCTTTGCTGCCGCAATCGCTGTCGCGACAGCCATGGCGGCAGGTAAGTCTTCTAACCTTCCCTGGTATGCTGATTACGTTAATTTTATAGTTGGCGGAATATTACCTGCTGATCTTACTTATCAAGCCAGGAAGAGGTTTCAAAATGATGTTAAACATTATTATTGGGACGAACCTCTTCTTTTCAGAATGTGCGCAGATCAGGTTATAAGGAGATGTATACCACAAGAAGAACAAGAAGACATTCTCCATCACTGTCATGCTTCCCAATATGGAGGACACTTAGGAGGCAATAAAACTGCTGCCAAGGTGCTGCAGTCAGGGTTCTACTGGCCGACAGTGTATAAGGATGCACAGGACTTTTACAAGAACTGTGACAGGTGCCAGCGGACAGGTAACATCTCGAGGAGAAACGAGATGCCACTGCAGAATATCCTAGAAGTCGAGATCTTCGACGTTTGGGGGATTGATTTTATGGGCCCTTTTCCATCTTCATGTGGAAATCTTTACATCCTCCTAGCAGTGGATTATGTCTCCAAATGGGTAGAAGCAATCGCAACTCAAAAGAATGATGCCAAAATGGTCCAAAAGTTTTTGCACAAAAACATATTTTCTAGATTTGGCATCCCTAGGGCGATTATCAGTGATGAAGGGAGACATTTTGACAATAGGGTAATTGCTGCCGCCTTGAAGAAATATGGTGTCAAGCACAGAATCGCGATAGCTTACCATCCACAGACCAATGGACAGGCTGAGATATCCAATAGGGAAGTGAAGAACATCCTTGAAAAAATGGTTAAACCAACTAGGAAAGATTGGTCTTTACTTCTGAATGATGCATTATGGGCATACAGGACAGCTTTCAAGACTCCATTGGGCATGTCTCCATTCCGATTGATCTATGGGAAAACCTGCCACCTGCCTGTCGAGATAGAGCACAAGGCATATTGGGCAATCAAGGCAGTAAACATGGACTTGGACAAGGCAGGCCCGAAAAGGTTGTTAGATTTGAATGAGATCGATGAAATACGAACAATGGCCTACGACAATACAAGGATTTACAAGGAAAAGACTAAGAAGTGGCATGACAAGAAGTTGTTGCCACGACAATTTTGCCCAGGGCAGCTTGTGTTGTTGTTTAATTCTAGGTTGAAACTCTTCCCAGGGAAGCTTAAATCTAGATGGTCGGGCCCGTTCCAAGTGGTTCAAGTTTTTTCCCCATGGTGCCATTACAATTCAATCACTAAAGGATGGGCACCAATTCAAATTCAATGGACAACACCTCAAGCACTATCAGGGGACTGAAGCCCCAGGAATACAGGAAGTGGTTACTTTAAGTGATGCCCCACAAGGCATCCTTAATTTAACCTAATTTTTATCTTTATTTATTTTATTATTATTTATTAGGAAATTAGGTTTATTTTATTCGAATAATGTTTTGTTTTTATAATTTCAGTTTTTAGGAAATAAAGGAGTCAAGTGAGAAAGAAGAAGTGGCCCAAGACCACCGCCCATCCACCAGCCCAATTAAGCCCATTTATGATAACCTGTCGTTTCAGCTGCCGGCGCAGACGGACTTGACAGGCTGTCAACAGGCTGACACTGCAGACGCAGAAGCGTGCGGTAGACGCACAGCAGACGCATAAATGCACGTCAGACGCGTCAGACACGCTACATTCAATCTGCCGCCCCGTTATTCCCGCCTGCCGTTGCGGCATTAAATGGGCAGCTACTCGACCGCTATATAAACCCCTTCCCACTTTCATTTTTCATCACTTCTGATTTTCTCTCTTGTTATTCCCTTCTAATTTTATCTACTTTCTTTCTTTTTTCAGCCCTTGCAACCAAAAATGTCTTCACGACAAACCCGTCAGAATGCTGCTGCCGCTTCTTCTTCAGCAGCAGCATCCCCGTTCACCAACAAGGAACTATGGGAGGAACGGAGCTTCATCTATAACAGAGATGCCCCTCTTTTTGGACTCCGGCCGTTCATTATGAAGGCCATAGCAGCACAACTCTGGGAAGACTTTGCTGAGCAGCCGGCAGAGCTTAATGACACCCTGGTCAGGGAATTTTATGCGGCGATCGAAAGTAAGACGGCGACATCTGTCACCGTCCGAGGAGTGACAGTTCCGTTCACCGCCAGCAGCATCAACCATGTATTCGGCCTCTTCTTTGGCCCCAATGATGATGCCCATCAACAATTTTGGGACACCCTCGACGCTGCCGGACATGATGCTGTCATGAGGGAGTTGACAGAGGATGGAACAACATGGAGCACCAGTAAGAAGAACCCCAACTCAGTAAATAGGGCGCAGCTACTCCCGGAGGCAAAACTATGGAACGCTTTCATCAAAAAGCGTATCCTGCCCTCGTCCCACCATACGACAGTCAATCGACAGCGGCTGGCCCTTATCCACTCTATTATCCACGACAGGCCCATCAATGTGGGCAGGTACATGCGGGACAGCATTCTCGATTGTGCCTTCCGATCAGATTCACGACTCTGCCTGCCCTTCACCATCATTGCCCTCTGCCGCTGCGCTGCCGTACCGGAGGACCCTTCCGACAAAATCAAGAAGGGCAGCGGCTGGACAGACAGCAACATCTCCAGCCTCATGGAGGTAATAGTCGTATCGCCACTAAATGCCTTCGACCCCAACACCTCTCCTGCTGAGTCTGATGATGAACCTGCCACCGAACCTGCCCCAGAAGCTGCCACCAACACCGCCCCGGCAGATCAGAACGCTCACATCCTTGCTGCCATCTTGAGAATAGAGGAGCGCCAGATGGGTTTGATGACTTTCATCCATGACTTCTCCAATGCTACGGTAAATTTCATTAACAATACTTTGAATTTTCCGGATGTCATTTTTCCCACCTTCCCCGCCCATTATTTCAATACCCCCTCCCCCACTCCCACACCACCTGTCTCTCCCCACGGAGAATCTACCTCCTCCACACCTTCCCCGACGGCAGACGGCAGCCCACCGGCAGACACCTCCCCTCGAGGCACCAAGCGAGCTGCCACTGATGATAGCCCTCTGGTCCGGAGGAATTTGGACAGCGCCTTCACAAGGGTAAAACGTATTAAGCATGTGGCCAACAAAAGAAGGCTGTCCAAAGCCATCACGAGTGGCAGCTGGGACAGCAGCGGCAGTTCTGATATCCGATTAGTGGAGCCACCTGTCATTCAACCTGCTGACGACCCTATCCCCCAACCGGAGGAAGAACCTGCACCTCCACAGGCTGATGAACCTGTCGATCAACCTGCTCCGGAACCTGCCCAGCCACCTCCCCAACGCAGACGCTACCATCAGATCCGCGTCAGCAGCAGCAGCGAGGACAGCGAATAAAATTTAAGTTTTTATTTCTTTTTCTCCTCTTATTGCTACCTGCCCTTATATATTTGTGATGTACTTTTCTTTTGTTTGTTTTTGTGTCATTTTGCATTGAGGGCAATGCAACCCTCGAGTTTGGGGGTGGCAACCCTCCATATTTAATGGAGTCTTTAGCACATCTTTTATTAATTAATTGTGTTTTTTTTATTTAAGTCTTTAAAAAAAATCTTCAGAAAACTTAAACTGTTGGCTTAAAAACTGTGAAGTTAATTTACCTGTCATGACGGCTCTGTCGTGGCAGCATCTTTAGGACAGGTTCAGGAAAAGTTTAGAGCCTTTCTATAGTTCTGAAAACTTAAACACTTTTGTGACTGTTATATTGCTTAGATGACTTTTAGCCAAACTAGAATAGGATGCTTAGAACTTGAACAGCCCCTAGAGGTGCCTAACACTGGCTCTAGGAAAGAAGTTTAGCAAAAGAAATTTGAAAACCTAGAGGTGCCCGAAACAGGCTCTAGGAAGCTAACTAGAGGTGCCCGAAACAGGCTCTAGGAAGCTAACTAGAGGTGCCCGAAACTGGCTCTAGAAAAACTTAGCTTGAAAATAGAAGAAAAAGAAGCATGAAAATGTGTCTTCAAGAAAATAAACTTTGGCATAAAAAATCAAGTTAAAGAGTTGAATATTCTAGTAAAACTAAGAGAGTCTTAGCATATAACTGTTCACAAGCATGCACACACTGCACGAGAGCTATAGGGAGACTCCGGACAGATCCTAACCCTTCCGACAGGTTGCTGCCACCGTAGAGAATGAGCGACAGGTAAGGGACAGTTCATTGTTTGAAGGCCAACACAAAAATTTTCAGTTTTCTTTTAAGTCTTCATTGCTTGAGGGCAAGCAAAAACTTGAGTTTGGGGGTGTGTTGAATGTGTAAAAGTTCTATTATTTACACACTTTTTAACCCATATTTCTGCTGCATTCAAGCATCATTGCATTGCATTTAGGTTAGTTTTCAATAAAATATCACAATTATATAAAAGGCACGGATTCTACTGAAAGATGGCTATTTTTGTAGGTATCTGTCATAGTAGATGTCGAAGGCTGGTGCAGGGCAGATAAGCAGGAGAGCTGAACTGGACAAGCAGCTGAAGAAGACGAACCTGTCATGGACCTGTCGTGACAGCATGGTGACAGCAGGTTTATGAAGAGGAAAAGTCAAGTGGACCTCGATAGATAGAGAAAAATCTGCTCGTCTGTCGTGTGGAAGCCAAATAATTTTCCAAGCCCCGGATCAAAAGATATGTCAAGCCAAAGCTCAAGGAAAGGAACTCCCACAAAACAGGGATGCGGCTGAAAAGTAGGAATCCTTAAAGATTTAGTCTTTATTAGAATCTTACTTTTAATTAAAGTTGTAATCCTTGTTACCTTAGATAACTTGAGCCCAAAGCTTATATAAAGGGCATAGATTAACCCTAGGGCATAGCGGACTACCCCCATAACCTAAACCGAAACCCTGCCGTCCATCCGTCACCGACATGTTCTAAATTCCCCCTAGGGCTACGGGTTGTTTTGTAAAGTAGTTGCAAGGGTTGCTTTGTTTTAGGATTTTTTCAAGTTCAATAAAATAAACTTCGAGTTCTTTTATCTTGGTTTTAATATCTTGCAAGAGCATCGGGAGAGCATTGTGAGGTTATCTATTTACTTAGCATCGGGAGAGTTAAGTATACGAAAGAGATAAAACCGCGTTCTCTAGTTTATAGTTGAACCATCTCGTGCTTAGGGATAAGGCGAGGTTAAGTGGCTAAAGAAGAATTCATACACATCGGTGTTCATCCTTCGATTCACGCCGGGAGGTATCATCAAAGACGTGATCATCGACAGACTTGTGCCTAGGGATAGGGCAAGGCAGATCTGGGATTCTTGCCAAGCTTGAAGTACGGAGTTAGTATTCGCTGCCGCGACAGCTAACGGACAGCCGCCGCGACAGGTGCTGTCGGCGACGGGTGCAACGACAGAACTGGAGATCCTAACCAATTCAATACCTGCACTACTGAGCAATTCAATACCAGCCCATTCTCTCCATCTTGATTTCTCAATCCTTTTATTTACGTTTTTACTTTATTATTCGTGACAACCCTCATAAATATTTCTTTTACTTCGTGCAGTGAAATAAGGTGAAGTCATTAGCCCAATCCCTGTGGAGACGATATCCGATACTTCGTATCACTTTACTACTTGCGTCGTGTACACTTGCACTACAATTGCGATAGTCTATTTTACACGCAACAGTTTCACCTAGAAGATTCTTGTTCTGCCCACGGAACAAACATTTTTGTGGTTAGCTTGGTTGTGACGTTTGCCAACTTTTGATTGTTTGAGGAAACGTGGTGTTCAAATTGGCGAGAATCAAGGGCCTTGTGTTTGGTGTGCAGAGGCGGAGGAGGCGATATATCATTTGTTTTATTCTTTCCTGTTTGCCCAGTGTATTTGGGATTGGTTCAAGTGTTTGTGGGGGTGAGTTTGCCGTTGCCGCACTTGTTTGCTGATTTTTTCATTCCAAGATTTCATTGCTCGTTCTTGGGTGAGAAGCGCAGTTGGTGGGTCTCTTTTGTCTTGGCTCTTTTGTGGTCACTTTGGCTAGCAAGAAATTAGATGGTGTTTAAAAACAAACACTTACCCTTGTCTGATATTTTTTTGGTGAAATTACGCTATTTTTACTAGGTGAAGACATTGAAGGATGGGGTGCATGTTAGTGAGGCTATGTGGTGGAGTTGTCTGATTTTATGCAGTACGATCAACATGTCGAAGCCTTGTAGAGCGGGTTTTAGTTGGGAACCTCCAATACATGGTTCTCTGAAATTTAACGTAGATGGCTCAGCTCGAGGAAAGCCTGGGCTGGCAGGTTTTGGTGGTGTGGTGTGTGACGATCGGGGTAAGATATTTACAATTTTTTTCGGTTCCTCTTTGTTGTCTTGAGTCGAATGAGGCTGAGCAACATGCGATCGAGTTCGCGGCATCTTTCTTTGCTAGTTCTAGTTGGTCGAATAAATGCCTTATGGTGGAATTAGATTCAAAGATCGCGTTGGGATAGGTTTTGCATTCGCTTGGCTGGAAATGGAGGTTGTGGGAGGTTTTTGGTGGTATCGATAGGTTGTGTTATAGCGTCGAAGCTGTTAGCTTTCATCATGTATTCAGGGAGGCAAATGGTTTGGCCGATGCTTTAGCACGGGAGGGGGTGACGCGCGGGACTTTGTTTCAGGTGAGCTTGTGAGGGGTGTCTTGCATGGTGCGGTGGTAGTGGGGTTGTGTTGGTGCCTTTTTGCAAGCTTGTTGGGTTTGGGATCTTGTGATAGCTGGTTATGTTTGGTCTTTTCCTTTAGGTGTGTGTCCTATCGGATCATGTAATTAGTTGTACTCTTTTCCTCCACCGAAGCTTAAGGAGGCTTTTAATGAAGCCCTTGTGCACGTTTGTTGTATAATTTTTCCTAGTTAATAAATCATGCAGTTTGTTGATAAAAAGGCATATACTTATTCTGACACATAATTATTTATCTTATATGTCACTCCGTTAAATTATTTTAAAATTATAAAAATATATAAAAATCATAATTTTTAAAAATATAGATATCTTCATTTAAAAAATGTTTTTTTTTTCGGTTTTACACTGATCTTATATTTTCAATATAGAATCAATTTTCAATTTAGAAATACAAATATGAGATAATGAGTTAAATATCGGTGGTTAAAAATACAAATATGAGATGTGCCACAGAGGCACATTATAGAGCGACCCTCTAAATCTAATTTGTTTCATTCACAATGTCAAAATTCAAACATCTGACATTATTTAAAAAATCTCACGTTTCATCTCATCCTACTAAATCAATCGGTTGTTTGTGGCAACACCCAACTTTAATTTATTCATAGTATGTTTTATTTTATTATGTTTTTTAACTCTTGAATATTAACTTTTATTAAATTGTACTGAAAATAATAAAACAGTAATAACGATTAAATTGAGGTTAATTATTTGAACTCGTGTCTCTTAGGATGAACATCATCCGCATTTTCACATGGACACTTATTGAGTTCACTATCTTATCATTTTTAACATGCTTACATAAACTATTTTGTACTCAATCAGTATATTCTCCTTTTCATGCATTTTCATGTTTTTATGAATCGTGTTTAAAATATTATATTTTTGAACCTAATAAGTGGTCACAATGAAAAAGCGAATGATATCCATCTTAAAGAACCAGGTTCAATCGCTCTGTCTACAAGGTGTGTGTGCACCTTTAAAGGGTTAAAAAGTTAACATGCTGTGCATACAACAACCTGCTGAACATTTTTAAAACTTTTTAAATTGAGTTATGTTGTAATACATGGTACAAAATCTTAAATCATTGAGTCGCTGCGCTGAGGTAATCAAATAGAGTTCTTTTGCCTTTTTTAGTGTCCCTATTTATGCTCTCACACTAGAAAAATATGTTTAGAGTTTAGAGTTTAGGATTATGGTCTAAAGAATTGAAGGTAGACTGTATTTTTTTAAGATTTATAGTTTAGAATTTAGGGTTAAAACTTATAATTTAAATTTTAGTCTTGGGTCATAAAAAGGACACAAAAAATACAATAATTTTTTGTTCTAGATAATCCTCTTATTCTTTAAAAAAATTGATGGTCATATGATTCACAACTCCATATGGAAGAAAAAAAAAAGTGATCTTGGGTTAGGTGGTAAAGATTTTGTCGCATTGCATGCAATAATTGTTTTTACTGTATTATTTAATTCTTGAAATAGAAAGCCAATCAGAGCCAAATAGTTGTAAGTTTGATCGAGACATTATTACTTAGTAATTCCAAGCAAGAAGATATCTCTATTAATTTCAAAGATTTGGACCATGTTTTGTATTCTTTTCGAGGAATTCTATATTTAATAGATGTCAGTTTCACTAAAAAAAAACATTAAAGCTCAACTTGGTAAACAACATTTCCTCTTGGTTGATCTATAAATATTTCCTCAAAAATGTAAACATGTAAATTTGCTGCAAATGTTTTTTATTATTGGTATCTAATTTATTAGTCTCGAATTAAGTACTATAGATACCTATTATGGGGCAACTCTCCCATGTAAATTTGGTACTACAACTCTTATGGTGACGATAAGCAAGACTCCTTTATATATATATACACAAGAAATAATGAATTTTTTTATTATTTCCGTAACATCATAATTTGTTGAGAAATTTATTTTTATTATTTCCTTTGTCCCGTTAATAATTGAAGAATAGGAGACCCCTCTAAGGCCGGTTATTGTTGTTGTATGGTTGTAAGCTTGGATAAAACCAAGTATACTAAGCTAAATCACCATCATGCTTTGAATGATGAAATGCGGCCCATTGAGTGAATTTTCCATTTGTTCATGTACATAAAATTATCATTATTGTTGTACCTCCGTTAAACTTCTTCGGAAAATCCGGCCTCCGGAGAGATCGCCTCCACCCTGCGCTCCAGAGTCCCCCTCGAAGGCTTACCTCCGAGAGCGGTGAAGCCTAGCCTCCGAACCATCATCCCTACGCTAGGCTCCATGCATCACGGAGCGCAGACGCTCGTACAGCTCCGGACCTATCAGCACCTTGAGACCACTACGCTCGGCATACGCACTAGGATAAGACATCCATCAAGTCTGATGGAGCCCGCAACTGACAGCCGAGCTACAACCTGCCAACCTATCAGTACCCATCTTTAGACCTGGCACAATCTCATCAGCCATCACTCGGCCTACAGTGCTAAAGGGATATAAATACCCACAACACCGAAGATAAAGAGATGCTCCCCCAATTCTCTACAAGGGCCTATCATCACCCATCTCTTTCTCTCTTCTCCCAAATGGCTCCAGCCGCTGGCTCTGTGTAACACCCTATTATATTGGCAAAATAAAATATGAGAAAGTCAAAAAAATAATAATAATAGTTTTGCTGCTACAGAGAATTGAACCCTTGACTTGGATCTTTGTAAGCCTATGCTTTAACCACCTGAGCTAAGACATCTTTTGGTTTTAGTTTCCAATAGTTTTTATGTAAGCTATGTTCGGTGTTCATTACCAAAACTTAATAAGTCAGATCTGACCTCTTCTCTATCCACTTTATGGATATCCGTTCGGGAGCTGAGAACCCAGAAAGTTCTAAACTTTCTCCCCAAACCCCCCATCACCGTTCTAGCTCTGACATGCCCTCACTGCCGCTCCGTGCACTCCACCGCCGCCGTCAGTGTAAGCCCCGTCAGCCCCTGAATCGCTTTCCGTCAACCACGCGCGACGTCGGCCGGCCTTTTGTGGTTGAAAACAGATTTGGAAGCTTAAAGGTTTCGACCGCCACCGTTTTCCTCATTTCTAGCCGTTCCCGACGTCAGCTCACCTCACCGTGGGCACAGTCGAGCCCCTCGCGTCCCGATCTACAAAACCCATGTGAGTCACCTCCGCTTTGCCGCCGTTTTGCCCCTCGTCGGAGTAGCGCAACTTTCCGACGAGATTTGGATTTTGAGGTAAGATCCGGCTAAATTCCGACGACTTTTTGGCATGTTGGTTCGTGTAATGTTGTATATAGCTGAAACCTTTCATTTTTGCAGGTGAATAGGGTGATTCCGACATTCTCCGGCGAGATTCTGGTTGCTGCCGGCGACGTTCTCCATTTAAGGTAATAACCCGTTAACCCGGCCCATAACCCGTTAACCCAACCCGACCCGCTCTGTCCATATCCGACCAGTGACCCGACCCGTTGACCGACCCGACCCGTTGACCGAGTCAACATAGTGAGTCAACTCGTCCGAGTCAACTCAGTGAGTCAACTCGCTGAGTCAGCCTTGGACCAGTGACGGCTGCATGACGTCAGCGCTGACTTTGACTGCTGACGTCAGCGTTGACTTTGACCAAAAAGTCAACTTTTCCAGAAAAGCCCTATTTTATGTTTTTCGGCGTCCTGAATCCGATTTTAAAGCCTGTTTTGCAAAATTACGACTCGAAGGACTCCGAATCTGACCTTGAACCCGAGAGTGCTTATGTATTTAATTAATTGGTTAAGTGCTTTTTGGATGAAGTCTGATCTTGGGATTTGTGTAATTGAAGGTACTCATAGTTCCTGGATTACGAATTGTTGAGGGATGTCAAATCCAGGTTCTAGGATGTTCGAATGTCGTTCACAGATCGATCGTTATAGCTCAGAGCCAAGGTAATACATTACTACCTTATGCATGCTTTTGAAACATGTTGGTATTCTGTTAATGTTTACATGATCATGCTTGACCATATGATTATTTCTGATTACGCCGATCAATTATGAAATAAGAATATTAATAGCCAAGGCAAATATTCGCATAAGAGGTTTGATAAATCAAAAGGACTTTCGAGTTCAGTAAACGATTAATAAAAATGGTTAATCTCTAAGTCTGATTATTTTGGCTAATAAATTACGAAAATGCCCTCGATGTATGAAAATGACTAAAATACCCTTATTAACGAGTGTGGTCTGAGAATCTACACTAGATCTGGTAAAACAACCGAACCTTCTAAAAATCTTGAAGTTTGCTTGGGAAGTTATGGTAGCGAGGCTTCACGCTTGAGTATGTAAATTGCTCAGATTCCTTTTTGAGATTGAATATTCTCTAAAGACAATTGCGAGAAAACAATTGTATGTTTGGATTAGACAAAGTCGCGTAAATTGCTGAATTAATCGAGATGACTGAAATGTTTGGTAATACTGATAAAGTTGAATCGGTCGGAATATCCATAATGATTAAAAGAATAATGTATCCTCGGCACCAATTGTCAAATTAGTTGAAATGAAGAATATACCCTTGATATCGGAAAGGATTGAATAGTTAGAACGACCGAAAGGCTCAGAATTTGTTTTGGAACACCTTCAGATATGAAGCATCCGAAATACCTGCGAATGTTGAAATGACTGAAGCTAACTCCAAAACTAGAATAAGGAATACAAATAAAGCTAGACAATATAACAACTCTAAAGTGGTAATTCACGGTCCGTGTTTGTTGGATGTTTCTGATACTATCCTAATTTTGGAAAGATACCATGTGACGACATGTTTGGGTTATTTGGAGAAAGTACTCAGCGATTGGTAAGAGCAACATGCTTCCTCAAAAAGATAAATTCGATGCTATGGAACGAGTTCGGGGGTTATATGCATGTTCGGGAATTTGGAAAATTACCGCTTTGATACATGTTTGATCTCTCGTAGTAAGTTTAATGGATGTAAGGTGAAGACGATCTGCTTTGTTGTTACGTTGTAATCAGTTCTGGAAATGAATGCTTAGGATGTACTTATTCGATTATATTTCAAACTCTGTGTTATTGGTTTCAATTAGTTCAGAGAGACTCGAAAGCTTGATGAGCAATTAAAATTCCTAAATTCTGTACATCACCGTTTATACCTTGTTGGTTCAGTTTACCAAATTAACCTCCGAAGGCCGGAATGACCAAAAATACCCTCGTAAGCTTTAGCGATCGAATCATTCTCGATATATCTGAAATCCCAATGATTCTGATGGATCAACTTTCGATGTTAATTCGATCTGTCTTACCGAACTCCCTTATTCGTAGGGACCTCGTTCTGAAATCAGTCCAAATTTGTCAAGTGTCATCTTTCTGATATCTATCGAGTACCTCTATGAAATGAATTAGGCCATAAAGTGTGTACCCTGTATCTGAAATTACTTTCTGTTCTAAACCAAGGCATTATGCTTAAAATTTGAAAATATGATATTGTAATACGAAAGGAAAACAATTCTCTGATTTCTGACCTCTGTTATGAAAAATATATCTGATATATGACGTTGAATACGAAATAATTATAATAAAATAAATCTGATACATGTCTTCTGGTATAAAAGTAGATTTAATATTTATTTTCTGCTATATTGTCTTCTGAATAATAATTGAAATCATCTGTGGTATATTAACTAGATATGAATGATGATCTGTAGGCTCAGCGCTGATAAGTCCTTCTGTACCTAAGCTCCTACGCCCAATGGGCCTAGGGTAAGCCTTTATTTTAAGCTCCTACGCCTACGGGCCTAGGGTAAGTCTTTCTGGACCTAAGGCATCCCTTTAGGTAGGCTCCTATGCCTCAGGCCTAGGGTAAAACCTTCTATATGCAGTTCAGGGCGAATTGCATTTTGGAGTTTGGTAGGAGGGTAGTTAAATAAATTAATAAAACTCTCTGACCTTTTCTAAAACTTACCTTACTAAATTAATGTATCAATGTTGAACTCTTAGTAAGCTTACAATTCGCGCTTAATGTACCACTCTGAACTCCTTGATTCAAATTCTAAAAATTTGAATCTCGTTTGAATCTCGGGCTTTAGGCTCGCCTCTTACGGTACAGGTGATCAATTAAAGAATAACTCTGTTATCTTCTAGTATAATATTCCCTTAAAATCTCGAATCGTAAATTGAGATTACCGTTGCCCAGTTCTTCATGACAGTGTTAAGCTTGTCATATATCTGCTTGTGCTTTTAGCATCTTTTGGTAGTTCTGTATTACTGAGCTTTTCCAAGCTCACGATGTTTTTACCATCGCAGGTTAAAAGAATATATCATGGTATAATGGTTGACAGCAGTGTTCGAAGTTGTCTCGGCGTTGCTTTTGGAGTACGGTACTGTATAGTTAGTGGGCATGTGTGTCATGTATTGTTTTATGACAGTGTCTGTAAAACACTTTCTGAAATTTTTGTTACATGTTTAAATGACTTCCCGAAATGGTATTTTAAACAGAAGTTGATTTCACATTTTAATAAGTGTTTTGAGGAAATAAAAAAATGTTTTTATGTGTATTTTTACTGTGGGTCGCTCTTGTGACCGTAATGTGACTTCCTAGGCTTCGTTGTAACGCATAGGTGGGTCTAGGGGGATACATTTAGTGGTATTAGAGCTTAGAGTTGCGTCTTTCTGGGTAGATCGGCCGATCGTCTGTCGTAGGGTGTCTGGTCTGTGCATGCCCCTAGATCATAACCGTACTCCTCATTGCCGAGACTCTGATGTCGAATCCTTTTTCTGAAATAATTGAATCTAAGCTTTCTGTCTGCTGTATCTCGACTCGTAATGACAAGGAATGTATGTAACATTCGTCTGTGAATTGGATTAACTTTATGAATTTAAATCTGGATAAAGAACTTGAAATGGTCTATGCATGTGAAATTGAAGATCTGAATCAGGTTAAGAATAAATGTTTGACCATATGAGGTAACCGATATAAGACTGCATGTAATGTAGCTCGGTGATAATGATATGTTCGAAAATATCCCGATGAAAAAAATATGATAAATGCAGTATGAATCTAAACGAGAGGTGTCTATGAACCCGGCGAAAGAATTAACTCGGTAGTTACTCCATTATACACAAAGAAAACAATTGTATGACCTTTACGCTGAAGGTAGGTGCAAATTATTTAAAACCTTGCTTATGTTGGTTTGGTTTGGAGGAAGAATTCACTAGAAGTGTGGCATGTTGTGTAGTTATACATATCATCCCTGACTGACATTCGGTGTTACGTCTTGATTCTGGAAGGCTCTGTTGGAAGCCTCAAGTACTCGTCTGGATTTTAGGGACAGTTCTTCGTCCGTAAATTGATGGTCAGCCTAGATGAGTTATGAATAAAATTCCGGGTCGTATAAGTGATGTCTCTGATAGTTGGAAAAGCTTATTATTCCTAATTAAGATCGTTTATGATAAAAGTTATGAGACAAGTGTTTGCTTAGAACCATGAAGTTCGATAAGAATCCAAATATTTTATTCTGATTAGTTTGTCGGAGATGTATGATGGGATAACAATGGGTCTAAGAATAGTTTGAGTGACTGAGGAAATTGCAGATTGATCTATGACCGACTGAGAGTCCTAAGAAACAGTGATACTCTAAAGGAATAGTTTCGGTACAAGAAGAGTGATGAGAGAGCAGTTTTTTGCATTTCGTCGACTTGGGTAAATTTCGAGGACAAAATTTCTTTTAAGGAGGGGAGAATTGTAACACCCTATTATATTAGCAAAATAAAATATGAGAAAGTCAAAAAAATAATAATAATAGTTTTGCTGCTATGGAGAATTGAACCCTTGACTTGGAGCTTTGTAAGCCCTTACTTTAACCACCTGAGCTAAGACATCTTTCGGTCTTAGTTTCCAATAGTTTTTATGTAAGCTATGTTCGGTGTTCATTACCAAAACTTAATAAGTCAGATCTGGCCTCTTCTCTATCCACTTTATGGATATCCGTTCGGGAGTTGAGAACCTAGAAAGTTCTAAACTTTCTCCCCAAACTCCCTTTCACCGTTCTAGCTCCGACATGCCCTCACTTCCGCTCTGTGCACTCCACCGCCGCCGTCGGTGTGAGCCCCTTCAGCCCCTGAATCGCTTTCCGTCAACCACGCGCGACGTCGGTCGGCCGTTTGCGGTAGAAAACGGATCTGGAAGCTTAAAGGTTTCGACCGCCACCGTTTTCCTCATTTCCAGCCGTTCCCAACGTCGGCTCGCCTCACTGTGGTCACAGTCGAGCCCCTCGCGTCCCGATCTACAAAACCTATGTGAGTCACCTCCGCTTTGCCGTCGTTTTGCCCCTCGTCGAAGTAGCGCAACTTTCCGACGAGATTTGGAGTTTGGGGTAAGATCCGGCTAAATTCCGACGAGTTTTTGGCATGTTGGTTCGTGTAATGTTGTATATAGCTGAAACCTTTCGTTTTTGCAGGTGAATCGGGCGATTTCGACATTCTCTGGCGAGATTCTGGTCGCTACCGGCGACGTTCTCCGTTTAGGGTAATAACCCGTTAACTCGGCCCATAACCCATTAACCCAACCCGACCCGCTCTGCCCATATCCGACCCGTTGACCGACCCGACTCGACCCGTTGACAGAGTCAACCCAGTGAGTCAACTCGTTCGAGTCAACCCAGTGAGTCAAATCGTCCGAGTCAACTCGCTGAGTCAGCCTTGGACCAGTGACGTCATCATGATGTCAGCGTTGACTTTGATTGCTGATGTCAGTGTTGACTTTGACTAAAAAGTCAACTTTTCCAGAAAAGCCCTATTTTATGTTTTTCGGTGTCCTGAGTCCGATTTTGAAGCCTGTTTTGCAAAATTACGACCCGAAGGACTCCGAATCTGACCTTGAACCCGAGAGCGCTTATGTATTTAATTAATTGGTTAAGTGCTTTGTGGATGAAGTCTTATCTTGGGATTTTTGTAATTGAAGGTACTCATAGTTCTTGGAATACGAATTGTTGAGGGATGTAAAATCCGGGTTCAAGGATGTTCGAATGTCGTTCACAGATCGATCGTTATAGCTCGGAGCCAAGGTAATACATTACTACCTTCTGCATGCTTTTGCAACATGTTAGTATTCGGTTAATGTTTACACGATCATGCTTGACCATATGATTATTTCTGATTACGTCGATCAATTATGAAATAAGAATATTAATGGCCAAGGCAAATATTCTCATAAGAGGTTTGATAAATCGAAAGGACTTTCGAGTTCAGTAAACGATTAATAAAAAGGGTTAATCTCTAAGTCTGATTATTTTGGCTAATGAATTACGAAAATGACCTTGATGTATGAAAATGACTAAAATACCCCTATTAATGAGTGTGGTCTGAGAATCTACACTAGATCTGGTAAAACAACCGAACCTTCTGAAAATCTTGAAGTTTGCTTGGGAAGTTATGGTAGCGAGGCTTCACACTTGAGTATGTAAATTGCTCAGATTCCTTTTTGAGATTGAATATTCTCTAAAGACAATTGCGAGAAAACAATTGTATGTTTGGATTAGACAAAGTCGCGTAAATTGCTGAATTGATTGAGATGACTGAAATGTTTGGTAATACTGATAAAGTTGAATTGGTCGGAATATCCATAATGATTAAAAGAATAATGTATCATCGGCACCAATTGGCAAATTAATTGAAATGACGAATATACCCTCGATATTAGAAAGGATTGAATAGTTAGAACGACTGAAAGGCTCAGAATTTGTTTTGGAACACCTTCAGATATGAAGCATCCGAAATACCTGCGAATGTTGAAATGACTGAAGCTAACTCCAAAACTGGAATAAGGAATACCAATAAAGCTAGACAATATAACAACTCTAAAGTGGTAATTCACGGTCCGTGTTTGTTGGTCATTTCTGATACTATCCTAATTTTGGAAAGATGCCATGTGACGACATGTTCGGGTTATTTGGAGAAAGTACTCAGCGATTGGTAAGAGCAACATGTTTCCTCAAAAAGATAAATTTGATGTTATGGAACGAGTTCAGGGGTTATATGCATGTTCGGGAATTTGGAAAATTACCGCTTTGATACATGTTTGATCTCTCATAGTAAGTTTATTGGATGTAAGGTGAAGACGATCTGCTTTGTTGTTACGCTGTAATCAATTCTGGAAATGAATGCTTAAGATGTACTTATCCGATTATAATTCAAACTCTGTGTTATTGGTTTCAATTAGTTCAGAGAGACTCGAAAGCTTGATGAGCAATAAGAATTCCTAAATTTTGTACATCACCGTTTATACCTTGTTGGTCCAGCTTACCAAATTAACCTCCAAAGGCCGGAATGACCAACATTACCCTCGTAAGCTTTAGCGATCGAATCACTCTCGATATATCTGAAATCCCAATGATTCTGATGGATCAACTTTCGATGTTAATTCGATCTGTCTTACCGAACTCCCTTATTCGTAGGGACCTCGTTCTGAAATCAGTCCAAATTCGTCAAGTGTCATCTTTCTGATATATATAGAGTACCTCTAAGAAATGAATTAGGCCATAAAGTGTGTACCCTGTATCTGAAATTACTTTCTGTTCTAAACCAAGGCAATATGCTTAAAATTTGAAAATATGATATTGTAATACAAAAGGAAAACAATTCTCTGATTTCTGACCTCTGTTATGAAAAATATATCTGATATATGACATTGAATACGAAATAATGATAATGATAATAAAATGAATTTGATACATGTCTTCTGGTATAAAAGTAGATTTAATATTTACTTTCTGCTATATTGTCTTCTGAATATAAATTGAAATCATCTGTGGTATATTAACTGGATATGAATGATGATCTGTAGGCTCAGCGCTGATAAGTCCTTCTGTACCTAAGCTCCTACGCCCAATGGGCCTAGGGTAAGCCTTTCTGTTAAGCTTCTATGCCTATGGGCCTAGGGTAAGTCTTTCTGGACCTAAGACATCCCCTTAGGTAGGCTCCTACGCCTCGGGCCTAGGGTAAGACCTTATATATGCAGTTCAGGGCGAATTGCATTTTGGAGTTTGGTAGGAGGGTAGTTAAATAAATTAATAAAACTCTCTGACCTCTTCTGAAACTTACCTTACTAAATTAATGCATCAATGTTGAACTCTCAATAAGCTTACAATTCGCGCTTAATGTACCACTCCGAACTCCTTGATTCAAATTCTAAAAATTTGAATCTCGTTTGAATCTCAGGCTTTAGGCTCGCCTCTTACGGTTCAGGTGATCAATTAAAGAATAACTTTGGTATCTTCTAGTATAATATTCCCTTAAAATCTCGAATTGCAAATTGAGATTATCGTTGCCCAGTTCTTCATGACAGTGTTAAGCTTGCCATATATCTGCTTGTGCTTTTAGCATCTTTTGGTAGTTCTGTATTACTGAGCTTTTTCAAGCTCACGTTGTTTATACCATCGCAGGTTAAAAGAATATAGCATGGTATAATGGTTGACAGTAGTTTTCGAAGTTGTCTAGACGTTGCTTTTGGAGTACGGTACTATATAGTTAGTGGGCATGTGTGTCATGTATTGTTTTATGACAGTGTCTGTAAAACACTTTCTGAAATTTTTGTTACATGTTTAAATGACTTCCCGAAATGGTATTTTAAACAGAAGTTGATTTCACATTTTAATAAGTGTTTTGAGGAAATAAAAAAATGTTTTTATGTGTAATTTTACTGTGGGTCGCTCTTGTGACCCTAATGTGACTTCCTAGGATCCGTTGTAACGCATAGGCGGGTCTAGGGGGTTACACTCTGCACTGACATCGGCTTTCGTCCCCAAGTCAATCAAGGGCGAACCACCTACCTCAACGACCAACCATGGTCTTCTGACGAGTGAATCACCATGGTCGGCCCCATACCTTCCACAGGCCTCCATCTTAACCCAATTATCTGGTGTCGCCCAAAATCGGCATCAACAATCGATGTGGTGGGCGTGGAGCACTTTATGGCCTAGAGAATTAGTCATAGTGGTTCTCCTACTCTCGAAGACTCATATTACTCCGGTGTCTCTATCGCCATCATTAGTTCCCGCATGCAAGAACATGTGTGACAACGAGGGAGAAAATGACAAAGAAAATAGGACAACAATTTATCACCACACACGTCTGAGAGAAGTGCCGTCAGAGCGATGAGCCAACAATATCTCACCAGATCTGCTGGAAGAGATTTGCTTCCTGGTGATTCACACGTGGCCAGCTAATAAAGGCCATAGATCTTTGAAGACGATGCACCCGCCTCGATACCCATACCAAGCCAACGACCATGAATTGTTCGCGCCCACTATCATGCACCTATAGATGTGAGCCTGAGACTTTGGCAACCGTCGTGAAACCTCCAAGCCCCCTTTATGAACAAAGAGAGGAAGGAGCTGCAAAGAAACCCAAAGAGGGTGCCAGACACAACCAAGAGATATCAATACGGCAGTCGCAATAGGAACACCTCACGAAGGATCACCGACAGTCCGCACTGTGCTACATGTTACCCCGAAAAGGTTCCACCTCCCAATGAAACTCGAAGATTTTCGGAGAACCTCACGTAGAGGGCACTAAATGAGGAGAAGTCGATGCCTCCTTAATAGACAGTGGGAACTGTCATTTCTAACCAGTCTGCGAAGCAACTTCTCAAAAAAATGAGCATCCATGATAAGGAGGTATCCGGAGAAGCGGATAAGTATCAACACAAGTGGCAAAGATCCACGAGGCGGTTGGGAGAACACTGAAAGCTTAATGCCTCCTTTTTCCCTTTTATTTGTGTATAGATAGTGTCCACCACCATGGGTGGTTTTAGGACCTTAGCACCTCCGGAGCGCATATCCTCCAAGGGGCATGTAACAACAAATAAGTTAAAAGGTGTGTAGGCCCGAGGAGCCCTAGTCCAACAAATAGAATAAAAGCAAAGCTTGAGCTGCTACAAATTTTCCACAAATACCTTTCCAACAAATGATCTCCACTACAAACGCACACTTCTCCAAGCCCTTAGGTACGGGGAATACCCACTATTGTTCGAACAACCTAGGAATTTGGTGCAGTCCCAAGGCAATATTCGAACCACTTAATTCCAAAAATATCTAAGTGCACTTGTAAGTGAATAATTGCACTTGTAAGTGAATAATTGCATATGTGAATGAGTGAATAATTGCACTTGTAAGTGCACCCTAGCATGCACAATCTCAAGATTATCGCTCCAACAGGCATGTTAGGATGCCTCCGTCAACTTGCATTTTGATTGCTTCTACAAACATCAAAGAAATTGTCTATAATACCTCGGTTGTTCCTACGAACATCTTCAATTCGATTGTCTCTACAACACCTCTTAACTATGACTGATTCTACGAAATTTCAAAAGGATCAACTCGAAAAACATATGTTTGTACAAAAATAATAATACCTTTGTTCATTTAGTGCTGTTGGCACTGCATTTCTTCAGGGACGTTGAGATGCCTCCACTCATTTCCCAGATTATCGACTGTTTCTCCAATGGCACGATGCTACAAAAGTGACGAGATGCCTCTACCCAATTAAAATATCTGACTCTCCAAGGGTACGAGATGCCTCCTAAGGGAGATGCCTACATATGTTGTTTCTACAAACAACCAAACACCTCAATGCTTCTTAGGAGAAACCCTCTGAGAGCATATAAGGAGACACCTCCGCCCACATCGCTCGATGCTACAAGAGTGTTGAGAAAAGTTCCACTCCATGACGCTCAATTCTACAAGGGCATCGAGCAAGGCTTCACCCACACAAGATTTATTTTCTCCAAGGGCGATTGAGCAAAGGCTCTGCCCCTTTCATGTTTGATTCTTCAAGGGCGACGAGCCAAGATCTGCCAAATATTTATTTATTTCTCCAAGTGTGATGAGCAATAGGGGTGTTCAAACGGTTAATTTGGTCGGTGGTTGAAACCGATTTACCTAATATCGAATCGACCAAAATTTTTAAGTCTTTAACAGCTAACCGAACCGAATTTTTTTCAAAAAAATTAACAGAATCGAACAAATTTTGGTTAGTTCGGTAGATTTTCGAATTAACCGAAATTTATCATTAGTTTTTCTAATCAAAATTATTAAACAATAAAAATCCTTGGAAATACTTTTTGGTTCACAATGATAATTTTTATTTAATTTAAACAATATCTAAACCTCAATAAAACATTAGAATTTTAGATTAAACATTACATTTTTTCATTTAGGTTAGAATTGGGTTTTAAATTTTAATGGGTATGGGCTTAATAAGTATAATATATTTATTTTTTTTTATAATTCTGTTAATTAATCGATTTCGAACCGAATTAACTGATAACTGAACTTTGAAAAATTCTTTAACCGTTCACCGATCGAAAAAAAGTTCGGTGGCCGACCGTTTAACCAAACTAATTCGATTTGGTCGGTTAATTCAGTTTAATCGACCGTTTGAACACACCTAATAAGCAAGGCTCTGCCCAAGATATGTTACTCCTCTTAGGGAGCCAAGCAAGGCTCCGCCACTTCTTACGTTTGATGAACTCAAGGGCGTCGAGGGAGACTCCACCTATTTAGCCATCGTTTACCCAACTAACGTCGAGAGTAAGCTCCACCCATAATATGATGCTCTCCAAAGGGCGTCGAGAGTGAGCTCCGCCCATAACATAATTCTTACCAAGGGCATCGAGCAAGACTCTGCCTACACAATACTCGTTTATCCAAATGGTGTCGAGCAGGGCTCCGCCTACTTGGTATCTAAAGGGCGTCGAGAATGGGCTCAACCCATGGCATAACTCTCTCTAAAGGCACGGAGCATGGCTCCTCATGTTTGACATTTGACTCTCCAAGGGCGTCGAACAAAGCCCCACCCAATACTCGTTCACTCCTCCAACGGACATCGGTAGGATCCCGCCCATTCAATGTTATCTCTCCAAGGGCGTCGAGCGAGGCTCCGCCCCTTATGTACATGATTATCCAAGGGCGATAAGCAAGGCTCCACCCAGAATATGTTATTGTTCCCCAAAGGGGTGCCAAGCAAAACTCCACGCATCCAATATTAAAAGAAAGTCAAGTGAGACTCCACCCATAATGTGGTTATTCCCTCGTAGCGTCAAGTTACTTCCTCTCGATACACCACCACTCGTCATGAGATATTCATGCAACCCCCAAGGAATGAGTGGGGGGAACCTCTGTCAAATTATAAAGGAGACAACTCCGAAAAAGAGGATGGCTCGGTATCCTAAGCTGGTTAGAGTACATCCACCTCCTAAAGGAAGATATAGACACTAACAATGTGTCTATCTCCCATAAGTTTAGACCAACGGTCTTGGAGAACATGAAAAGCCTCGACTCACCAACGCTTATCTCTATATCAGTAGAGAACCCATACTTACATCTACACAGTAAGTCTGCCAGAGTTGAGTTGCTCATTCACTCCCCTTTTAGGGGTTGAGTCGCTGGTGAACTCCTTCATCAAGTTTTTCGGAGTCGAGTCACCTAGCCACTCCCCTGATGTTGTCCCAGGGTTGAGTCATTCATTACTTCCTAGGCAGCCTTCTAGGGTTGAGCCCTCTGCTTAAACATCGTTCCCCCACCTAACTGTGATCCTTGGCCCGAATCAACAATTGGCCATCTTCCTCCCCGGGGAAGCAAACAAGACGTGCCTTATACTTATCCACATTATCATTTGCATTCCTCTTGATTTTAAATATCCATTTACAACCAATTGGTTTGCATCTTAAGGTAATGAGATAAATTCCTAAACTTTATTGTCTTATATAAAATAACACTCGTGTTGTATGACATCAATCCACTTTTAAGAGTTAGAACCTTTTATGGTCTGATAAAAAATGATTGAACCTTTTGGATATGGTTTGTGAAAGTGTTTTCAAGAAATTGTTTTGGTTTCCTAAATGAGGATTGTTTTCAAAACTGCATTGTTGTAGTTGGTTTTAAGCTCCGCTCACTAAGCTTTATAGCTTGCGCTCTCTTCTCCAACAATGCAGATTCGTAGATATTTGGAGGCGACGTTGCAAGGGAGGTGATCCAAGTGTCCGCTCTAGCTCAAGTATGACCTTGCTTAGATAATAGTGTGTGTGGCAAATGAGGGTGAACCTTGTCTTTGTTGTTATGAGTGTTTGTAAATTCCTTGTGTTAAGAGCATGTTGGTTTCCCTTGTTGGCTTGAATATACCTTGTTTATATTTGTTGGATCTTGAAGTATTTCTTTTTTAATCGTATGTTGAGCATGCTTTTGTTTCTCTTGATCTTGGACTTGTGTAATGGTTGGTTGTGGTGAATGCATGATGGTCTTGATGTTTCTTTGATGTATGTGAGGATTGGAACCAAGGAAAACAACCTTGGAGATGTGTGTGCTGCATTTTTTATGTTACTACAGTAGGGCGTTTCAAAACGGGCACGAACGTTTCAGAACAGCCCTCATTTTAGCCTTGGCGTTCCGAAACACGTATCGAAACGGGCTAAGCAGGGCCGGAACAGGTCCAAGTCGTTTCGGAACGTTTTGCCACTGTAAAGCCCTGTTCCGATACGGGCCTCTAGTGTTCCAAAATATGGGTCGTTGGTAGTTAGTTAAAGGCATCTTTGAAGTTATTTTTCTTACGTTTTGTTCCTAGTTTGTGCCGTTTTCAATTGTGGATGATTTTTGTGCATGTTTTATGCTGCATCTTATCATGGAAGCATGAAATGGGTTTAAATATACAAAGATCACCTTAATTGCATCATAGGTCCTTATATTATGCTAGTTTTGCATTTTAGTCCCTGGTTGCTCTTTTGTTCGTATCGATGCTCGTTTCGTTGTTCTTTCTTCCACTGCGTGTTCTGAAAAATAAGGTTAATTCGAGCATCTAGAAAAGATAATAATCAACGCGTTATAAAGCCCAACTAATAACAACTAATCTCTAATTTTATGTCTTTAGGCTTCTGTGGCCTTTTCTTTGTCCTGCCTGTCTATCAGGCGCTTGGAGGTCACGGTGGTGCCATCAGCATTCGTCGTCAAGTTCTCCATTTCAGTATGCCCTTAGTGGCAAAGAAGACCAGTATCTTCGCCCTGCGTTGGGCATCCTCTGTTACCTACTATTGGTTGCTTCCTTTTCAGTTGGAATGCACTGCTCCCTTAAGGATTTTAGTTCGTTTAAGTTTTCTCATACCATTGTTTTGCCTGTTTTGTTTCTTGTCTGGGTTTTCACCCAGTTCTTGTTTGTTCTTGGTTCTTGTTCGGCCTTGTTTGTTCTGATATTTGAATGTAAATGAACATTTCCTTCTTTAAAAATATGCGACAAAATCTTTACCAGCCAACCTAAGATAACTTATTTATCCATATGAAATTGTGAATCGAGTGACTAGGATGGGTCGGAGCTGTGGGGAGTGGTCGTTTTCCCTAGAAATTTAAAAATTTATATATAATATGTAATATTTTTAGAATTTTAGAATTTTTTGATGTATTTTTATTGAAAATCTATTTTTGTCCCCCTAAAATTTTTTAAGTTCGTCCCCTAAAATTTTATACGTTCGCCCACAACATTAAATCCTACATTCATCCCTACATATAACCATATTTTAAAGAGAGAAAGAGAGAGAGAGGATTACCTCACCACAGCAGCTCAATGATTTAAGATTTTATACCATTTATTAAAATAGAATTTTTCAATTTGTATAAAAAATTAAATGCTTAGCAGTTTAATAAAATAAATATTCAATAATTAAAAGAAACATAATAAAATAAAATTGTTGTGAATAAAATAACAAGAACAACGAACAATAATAAAAGAACAAAGAGATGAGAGAAAGAAAGAGATTTGTATTATTCTCAAATATAGACTTATGTACAATGCCTTCAGTAAATCATCTATTTATAGGCATAAGAAGTACATAATACATTAAACTCTAATTAATGTAGATAATATTTCTAATGATAAAGTAAGTCAAATCTCATTGATAAAGTTCTTATCATGATAGACATACACATAGATAAATATTCATAACACTCCCCATTGGATGTCTATAGAGATAATGTGCCTCATTAAAACCTTACTAAGATAAAAACCCAATGGGAAAAATCTTTATTGAAGGAAAAAGAGTACACACATCTTTGATACGCAAAACATGTTGCCTCATTAAAAACCTTACCAGGAAAAACCCATTGGGACAAAACATCGGTTAAGGGAAAAAGAGTGCAACGCGTATTCACTCCCCCTCATGAAAACATCACATAAGATATTTGAACCTTCATAATTCAATTTAAATACTATTTTTTCTAAAGATCGTGAGGGATGGAACTTTAGAGTAATATGTTCCATGATGTATCTACCTTTCGATTGAGATATACATCTTGCATTATCTCTAAACAAGATAGCTTTCTATCGTATCTTGTGAAAGTAAATCACATATCTTCTAGATATGTTTGGTCAATGGTCTTAGCCAAACATTTTTGGGTTGCCTCGTGCATAACAATTATTTCTACAAGATTTGAGGAGGCATCGACGAATGTTTGAAGATCTAAAGGTAATGATCTTTGTATATCCATTGATATTTCTTGACCGACTAATATATGGTGCTTCAAGACCAAGAAAAAATATAAATATCTTTATTCACACCCAACAATCTTACAATAGATATGTTTTATCCATATTGAATCTTCTTTAAGATTCTTTCAACTTATGTCCATTCATAGACAAAAATACATATTTAAGTGCTCGATCTTTAGGTCGAGACAAAACCATATCTCAAGATTCTTTTTCTCAAATACTTTCATTAAATACTTTGAAAATTCTTCATGAGTTTCCAATTTGAAGCTCTTCATGAGTGATAATGATATAATGAATCTTGATCCAAACTTTTTTATAAAATACATAAGGAAATATGATCATTCTTATAGTATTTCCTCAATTAGTACCCACTAAGGGGATTATACCAAATGCACCAAAATATGAATATTCAAGAGGACATATCTAAATAAATTTCTTCGAAAATTTCCAAATCTGTCACGGATAACTTTCCTTTTATAAGGATCCACAAAATGATTAGACGCATATAAAATGTTCCATAACTACCAAAGTAATTGCATCCACCATGAAGTAATTAAAATTCTTCATAAATCATAATTCAAGTTGTATTTACGACTACTTATTTGTGCCTCACTTGCATTACACCTTTAGGTGTTTGGATTATCGACCCAAATACTTCTCTTTTAGAAGTTCAAAGCGTCTTTCTATATTGGCCAATTCAATATCTATACTTTTGGATAGATTTCTATACAAGATTCTCATTTTTTTTCTTTACTTCTATAGAAGTATTCTATGTAAAATTGTTTGTAAAATCGTTGTCGACAATTATTCAATTTTCTGGTTCCATTCTCGTAATGGCATAACTCATCGAGATCTCTTCAAGAATTCAATCTTTATTTCAAGTACCTGAAACTCTTCTAGAGTTTTATTATTAGTTATGTCTTGGGTCTATTCAGGAGCACCCGCCTCCAATATATGACCATCTCATATTACTTTCTATTTACTAGAATTTTGATCATTGGAACAATTTCAACTATCATGCTTCAGGCCTAATTTACATTCTCTCGCTCTAACATGTAAATTAAACTTAGAGCATTTTAGCTGGTATATAAGACTTAATTACTATCATTAGGTCAGTAAATATGTATGGTAGTTGACATGTAATAACATGAATTATCTTATGAACTTCTAGTTCATATACGAGGATCTAGATAATGATAATTCATTTTCCTCTATCCAGTTGATTATTATCTCCCCTAATGTTGAGAAAAATCATGTCATAAATGATTCTTCAATTAATGTTTAAGAATTTAAACATAAAAGGAGACTCGTACTCAATATATATTCTCAACCCTTTTTATTTACCCATTTTGTGCATTGTGGTGGAGCAATTCATATCGCACATTCAAAAATCATAAAATGGGAAATGTATGGTTTCTGACCAAAAACCAATCATAACGGGGAATTTATTATAACTCGTTGGCTTAATGCCTATAAGTGTTGCTATATGGAAACACAATATAAATAATAACTTTTTTTTCTCATAATTTAGCTATTAAATAGGAGGTATCCAATTGAAATTTTGTTAAACTATATTTTTCATAATAAATAGGCTTTGTAACAACTGATATAGCCTAAAATATAAAGTCACTAGCTTTTGCAAGACGAATATTCTAACTGCATAATCTGAATCCTTATATAATCAATCTCACAAACTTATGGTTGTAAGTTGATAAAACAATGTAGATGCATCTACTAAAATCATATAAAACTTTCAACATTTGCGGATATATGGGCCCATATTTCGTTTAGATATGCAAGACATGTAGTCTCAACTTCAGCACAAGAACTTCAAGTTCTAATTCTTTTGGTAAGTGGGATCAACTATGTCCTTTGAGAACAAACAACACAAGAACTTCAAGTTCTCATAAAATGCTTTCAAGCCGTTTAGAGCTGCGCGCGGCAAGCACGCGCTGTTTGGGGAAGAAATTCAACCACCATGATTGGTTCCCCTATTAAACCGAGCTGGTTCAAGTAAGAACCAATCTGGCCAGAACCGGTTCAACACCCTCAACCGGTCCAATAACAGACTGAGTTTGTTATTTTAGTGTTTGGGTCGGCATGTTTGCTAAGGCCCGACAAGCTTAGAGCCCTAAACTCAAATCAGTCCAAGCCCAAGCCTGTGAACTCGAGTCTAATTCAACTCGACCCGTTGACTTGGCCCGTTTGCCCGACCCGAAAACCTGAACCGAGTCAACCAGAGTTAACTCGTACGAGTCAGTCGAGTCAACTCGTACGAGTCAGCCGAGTCAACTCATTCGAGTTAGCCCGAGTCAACTCAGTTAACCCTTACCAGTTGACTACATATGTCAGCATTGACACTGACCTCGTTGATCGTTGACCTGCTGACGTCAGCATTGACTTTGACCGTTGACCAAAAAGTTAACTTTTCTGAAAACTCCCGTTTTATGTTTTTTGACGTCCTGGTCTGTTTTTGAAGCCCGTTTCGTGAAATTCTAACCCGATAGCCTCCAAATTGGACCTTGAACTCAAGTTTGCTTATGTATGTCATTAATCAATTATGAGCAATGTGAATAAGGACTGAAATTGGAATTTGTGCTATTGAAGGTATTCGTTGTTCCTTGTATTCGAGATGTTGAGGACGTCGCTTTTGGGTTCAAGAGTGATCGAATGGAGTGTCACGAATGACCGATATAGCAAGGATTAAAGGTAATACATTACTACCTCTTGTATGCTTTATGAACATGTTGGTATTCTGTTAATGCATGCATAAATATGATGAGGAGTTATGCTAGCTCTACTTAAGTCAAACCGGATATGAAATTGAGTATGATAACATGGATAAGATTGAAATGCCCGAACGAGAAAGTTAATAAATGTAAGGGTCTGGAGTTCAATAAATAATTAATAAGTCAAGTAATCTCCAAATCCGATTATTAGTTTTAAATGTTTAAATGTTAAAAATATTTGGATATGAAATTACGAAAATGTCTTTAAGGTATGAGAATGACTAAAAATACCATTGGAATTGGAAGCGATCTAGAAATCTACACTAGATATGGTAAAACAACCTCATTCATCTAAAAACCTCGAACTACTTGGAAAGTTATGGTAGCAAGATTTAAACCTTCGAGATCGTAAGGTGTTAGGTTTCCTCGAATTTGGAATGAATCTCTAAATATAGATTTACGGGAAACTGTTCATACCTCTGAATTAATCAAATTGCTCAAAATACTGAATTGGTTAAAATGACTAAAAGTATTGGAAATATTGTTATGGTTAAATTAATCAGAATGATCGTATTGACCAAAAAAAAGGTTGAAGTATCCTCGAACACTGAGGTTTGCAAACTAACTAGAATGATGGATAAACCTTTGAGTTCTAAAATGCATAAAGTTGTTGGAGGTATCGAAATTACTTGAATGGCTGAAACACCCACGAGTACTTAAATAACTGAAATACTATAAATGGTTCAATTGATATGAATGATGGATATCTCGAGCTTCAAAATGACTGAAATACCCCCTTGACTGGAATAAGTAAATTGCCTTTGATAAAATTTTGGAAATGTCAATAAAGCTGAAAATGATTGAAATGCCTCTAAGGGTTGAAGCATGACTCATGCACGTCAACCACTCTTGATATTAATATAAGGTTGGAAGTTTTTCCGCACAGAATATAAGTTCGACTACTCCGTGGCAAGTCCTATGGTTAAATATGAAAGCAACCGTTCATATATACGATATAGCCGGATACATTAGAAGGTTTGGTTAGTACTGCAAGATTAGGATATGTTAGATCGAATGGTGTTGGAGGCTCGATAAACCTTTGGAAATCTTAAATATTGTAAATCGTCATTTTATCATTATTGGGTCAAATTACAAAATTACCCATGATAGCTAAATGACCAAAATGCCCTCGTTGGCTAAAGTAATCAAAATATCCCTGAATGTATCCGATATCATGAAAGATCTTGACATAAAAATCTCTAAATGCCTGGATGGAAACCTAATGAGCAAATAAAATTCTCGAGTCACTATTTATGTCTTGTTGGTATAAATTACCAAAATGCCCATGTATGATAAAATGACCATAATGCTCGTGTATGCTTAAATGACTAAATCACTCATGATATACCTAAACTCTCAAAGATCTTGATGTATCAACTCAAGAATATCTGGTTTGAATCGTTAGTACGATCCCCCTTGTAACCCCCTCGTCCCGGTCTGGCTGGATGACCGGTCTGAGTAGGCTATACGGGGAAAACTGAAGTGAAACCCGTTAAGGCTCCCCTTCGGTTAGCAACCCTAGTTTTTTTTCTTTATCTTTTCTAGATGCCTTTATTAAATCATATGTGATGGGGAACACAGTGTACAAACACGGATACAAAACCCACAAGACATGCAATTAAACAACCCAATTTTTCCTTATTAAGCAGGCTGTATCGATACACCTACAGATGGTATCGATACGCCTTGACCAAAGTCAACCCTCTCAGTCAACTCAGGGAAGACCGTATCGATACAGCCCTTGAGCGTATCGATACGCCCCTCTCGGTCAACATTTCGAGGTCAACGAGATGGAACCGTACCGATACGCTACAACCCCGTATCGATGCGCCCTAGACCCACCAACTCCTCTAAATTCCAGAGAGTTGGGACCGTATCGATACACCCCTGTGTATCGATACGCCCAGCCAAAACTGAGTTCTGCAGGCAAGACCGTATTGATACGGCCCTTAGGCGTACCGATACGCCCTGCTCTGTAATACTCCATTTTCAGCAAAAACACAAAAGGCTCACACTCTAGATGCAAATCAAAACCTCCCTAGACACATCCAAGCATTCATACCACCTCTATTTACCAAAATCTAGTCATACAAGGCACCCAACATGGACGGACATCATTCAACCAAGGAATTCACGTAATCATTCAAAAGAAGGCGTACATAGCATATATGAGTTTCATGCCTTAGCAAACAAACATAAAACATTCACATAAGGCAATCTAAACATGGATTTACAGGCCAAGCATGACATCCAAAAGCCAAAGCAACACAAGCATCCAAAAGACATGGCTATAAGCCTCCCAACAAACACTTAGGCGTCAACATAACATGGTTTACAAATCCACCAACATAAGGCATTAACAACATAAAACCAACACAACGGAGTCTAGATACACGCTCCTAAAACACGTAGCATTTCCCATTGCTAGACTACTACATTATTTAATAAATCATACTTGAGCAAACCACCACACGCTTGGACGCCCTTTCTTGCTCCTTGCTAACTCCAAGCTAAGGATCTGCATTGTTGGAAAAAGGAGAGCGTAAGCATAAAGCTTAGTGAGTGGAGCTCAAAAACATAACAACGACAATGCAGGGTTCAAAGCTTTCTTTAAAAAAATAAAGGCCAACACAAAAGATCCATTCAACTACATAATCCTCTTACTAACATGCAAGTTCAACACGATTCAACAATATAGATATTTATCATGGCATCACACTTCATGGTATGCTTAAAGGCATGATCCTAGATTAAAGCAAAACCATAAAAGAGAATGATATAGTGAGATGCAACATGAGCACACATGGTATGCACAAGCATAACCAAAACACACACGGTGGGACTACACATCACCGTTTCGACTAGTAGTTTTCCAATGGGACTACACATCAAAGTACTCTTCTACTAGTCACTACCGGTGGGACTACACATCACCGGAGTCTCATACCACTCGCTACCGGCGGGACTACACATCACCGGAGCAACGACAACCATCACGTGAGGTTCGACACCAACCATGCAACACGATATACAATCACTATCATGCGACATGTACTCACTATATCATGCACAACCAAAACAAGTTGTAACAAAATCCACAATTAGGCATCACTTACTACTTACAATCTTACCAATCACAAATGGTCTTACTCACCAATTTCGTGCACAACCAGCACCAACTTACACACATCTTACAAGGCATATCAACATCACCATTATTACCATCATACATGATCAACGGTATAATATTAAGCAACATGCTTCTTCCCAAAGTATTGGAATTTCATGCATATCAAAATATCATTTCAGGCAATGAAAAACAAATGATAAAAGGGGAAATTAAAGAGGCGAGACACATCAACTTACTCTTGAGTTTAGATTGACTCTTCAAGCCCAATCTAAACTTTTTCAAAACCATCTTTGAACCAAAACGATTCTTGAAAACATTTCCACATCCACATGCTTGAACCAACCATTGAAAATCAAATTAAAACATTAACCACTCACCATATTTCCTTAAGCAAACCAAGCAAAGCCGACCCAAGCCTCCACAACTTCCGGAATCGTGCCCGAACCTCCCGAGGCCAAATCCGTTGTTTCTAATCAATCAAAAGCAATGTATTAACCTCTTAATCAACCACAAATTTACTGTTACACATCAGTTCTCAATTCTCTAACATTTTCTCAACAATTCAAAGCCAAAATCCTCCCAAATAATCCCATTTTCGTACTCCAGCAAAACCCAGCCATTACCTCCCAATTTAAAAACTTAAAACACTCCAAAACATGTCCAAAACATCATCATAATGATATACAACCATCAGCCCTTCATTTCCCCACACAAACACTTCAAAAACTCTTAATTTCCACTCCTAAAAATCACCTACAGCAGTAGCTACGGGAATCCCATCAAACTAACATTATAACCTCTCAAAAATCATCACAAAACATCTAAAAACACCCACCTAATGTTGCTATAACATCAGCCCATCAATTCTTCACAAAACCATTCCAAAAACACAAATTTTGACACTTTAAATATACCCCTAAAAACCCATTTCGGGATTCTTTATAAAACCCAACCAAATTGAGATATAATGTTCCATTGGGCAAGGTTAGATCAAAACTCAACTCTATTAATCAAAACAACTCAAAAATCTATTAAAGTTTCATGCTTTTCTTCAAACTTGAAAACTTCAAAAACTCAAAAAGATGCTTTCTATGAAAACTAAAGCTATGAAAATGTTGGAAATTATGAGGAGATTTCAAAAACGCAATTACCTCAAAGAGAGCCCTTGAATTGATGAAGAGATTTGATGAAATAGTGTATTAGGGGGTAAGAGGGGTTTTAGGTTTTCAAAAATGGTGGAATGAAGAAGATGAGCATCTCCTTTAAAATAAAACCCCCTTTTGTCATCTTATTTCTCCTTCAATTTACAATTTACCAAAATGCCATTAATGAATGGCTAAACCCACATCTCTTAAAGCCCATGGATTTGGACTTAAGAGATAGGCCCAACATAGCCTTAAACATTTGAAATCCCGAGGCCCATAAAATATTTTATTATTTAATTTGCAAAATTGAACCTGAAATAATATTAAAATATTATTTTCACCCGACCCCTAAACTCGGGTGTTACACCCCTTTTAATAGGGACCTCGTTTCTAAAATCCATTTAAATTGTCAAAAGTTTAATGTATTCCCTTTCGTAAATGCCAAGTATCTCCAAGAAATAAACAGTTCCACCTAGTGTGTTCCATGTGTGCTACATGACTGTTTTTGCATACTGATTTACATGTTATAATACTGATCACGTTCTCATGACTAACATGCTTGATTTCACGGGAACATGTCATGTTTTATAAATTAAGTATGACCGTACCGTATTTCTAATATATGTCCATGCACCCGATATGACACACATGCTATATGGATAATGTATTACTGAAAATACTATTATTGATTAATGAACTATTGATGGTCTGATTCATTGGGGTATTTTGGATATAATATGAAGTGTTTTAAGGTTCAGCCTTGATCACGCTGGTAATTCCGCCCGTATTAGGTTCCTAGCTTTGGCTGGGGTAATTCATCCCGTACTAGGTTCCTAGCTTCGGCTAGGGTAATTCTGCCCGTGACCTAAGGTAACCCCTTAGGTTGGTACCTATGCCCACTACGCTTAGGTTAACGCTCGTTTAAGGTTCCTACGCTTCGGCTAGAGTAATTCCGTCCGTGACCTAAGGTAATCCCTTAGGATGGTACCCATGCTCAATGAGCCTATGTCAATGCCCTTATATAGTTGCAATTCAGGGAATTGTATAGTGGAGTATGGTTGGAGGGTGAATAGAGAATTAAAATGAACTTTACTAGTATTACTTGGGACAAATGTATTTAAAATAAAAAGGTTATTGCATTGTTATATTCCCTACATTAACGTTGCACTGTTGGAACACACTAGACACTAAACTCTTTGTTTCCACCTTCGTAATTTATCAGCTTATATAATTCTCGTTTGTTACTCGATGATTGAATAAAGAACAAGTACTGTTATTCTCAAGTATAACGCTACCCTAAAATAGCGGAAAGGAAATAAAGACTGTTACTACATGGAACATCATGAAAATGTTATGCCTACCATATATCTGCTTGAACTTATAGCATCTTTTGGTAGTTCTTTATTATTGAGCTTTTCCAAGCTCACATTGTTTTTACCATCGCAAGTTAAAAGAATATATCATGGTATAATGTCTGACATCAGTGTTCGGAGTTCTCTCGGAGTCACTTTTGGAGTATGGTACTATACAATTAGTGGGCATGTATGTCATGTATTGTTTTATGATAGCGTCTATAACACACTTCCTAACATTTTTATATATGTTTAAATGATTTCCAAAAAGGGGTCTTGTAAACAGAGGTTAATTTTACAGTTTAAAAGTATTAAAAATGATTTTATGTGTATTTTTACCGTGGGTTGCTCTTGTGACCCTAATGTGACTTCCTAAGATCAGTGGAATGCATAGGCGGGTCTAAGGGGTTACATTTAGAAATTATATTATTGGGAGATACAGTTATAATTCCGATAATTTAAATTAAGATGAGTCTAGAACGGGCGACGCACACCATTGAACACCATTAACCCAATACACAGCTGAACATCATTAATTTTTAATGACTTTTAAATGATTATTAAAAATCTCAAAGGCTGGACATGCAATTAATCATATTTTTAAACAAAATTAGAAGAAATTATTTCATTAACCATTCTTACCGCAGCATTCATAATCCTATCCAATTAAATAAAATCACATCATCTTTATTTTCCACATAATATTTTCTTATAAATTAAAATTTACAAATCATCATCTTCTCCCTCATACCTTATATATTTATTTTAATATGTTAATGAATAAAATACTTAAAATAAAAAAGACATCCCAAAAATTTAACTCACAATCAAAAGAGACAAAAATTAAATAATTAATTCTAATATATTAAAAACTCTTGAAAAATGTTCAGTGTCTATAACTAACCGCCCACTAAGTTCTATTGTTTGGGCGTAAAATTGTTAAAGAAGGGTTTATTTTGCAATATGCTTTTAGGTGTTTTAAAGGATTTTATTTATTTAACATATTAGATTTAGTACATGAGTTATGAAGAAGAAGATTATTTGTACAGTGCCGCCTTCACTCTTTTCATTCTTGTATTATTTTTAAGGTCGACGGCGACATAAGTTTTAGTGTTGTTTGTTGACCGCCGGTCATTTTTTTTTATTATATTTATTTATTTGAGTCTTTTTAAATAAACTTGTCTTTATGACACGCTGTCTTCTACCTTTTGGTATGTATTTTTTGATTTTTTTGTACGTTTTTTATTTTTTGTTTTGCTTCAGGGTTGGATTGGACGTCGCCACGACTGATCAATATGGCGCTCTTTTGGTTAACATGTTGATCTTCCTGCTTTGGACCATCGAATTGGATCTAGATGCAAGTTTAGTCACCCTCTTGTTCGCAATTGAGTTGTGGTAATAAACGTGTTGTCAACGTACCCTAATTCTGCAATATGCATTTTTTAATGTTGTTGTTGATGTTTTTTACCTTCATCGTCGAGCTTTGGTGATGTTTTGTATCTATTTTGTTTCGAGTCTTTGAATTAGGTTTTTTACCTTTTCTTTCTTTGGTCTTGTTTATGATCTAGAGGCGTTAATTTTCGTTTTAAGAATTTGTCTGGATCGAGTTGTAAACTTTCATCTTATTTTTTCCTTTATGAATAAACTGACGTACTCATTGTAAAAAAAAGAAGATGATGATGATTTGTAAATTTTAATTTATAAGAAAATATTATGTTGAAAATAAAGATGACGTGATTTTATTTAATTGGGTAGGACTATGAATGAGGTGGTGACCATAGTTCATGGAATAATTTCTTCTAATTTTCTTTTAAAATATGAGTAATTGCATGTCGAGCCTTTAAAATTATTAGCAATCATTTAAAAGTCATTAAAAAATTAATGTTGTTCAGTGATGTATTATATTAATAATGCTCAGCGGTGTGCGTCGCCCATTCTAAAATTTTCTTTTAAATTATACATCTTGGATGCAAATTAGTCATAGAATAAATTTAGAGACGAAATCAATTTTTTTAGAATTAACATTTCATAAATTTTAAAGAGATTAGTATGCATCAATAATTAACTAGTTTAGCAGAATAAAGTGCTAAGTTTTTAAAATAATATTAGAATTTTAATCTTAACGTTGAAAATGAATCGATGAAGAAAATGCCCTCATAATAACTATATAATATAAAATTTAAATTAGTCGATCAATACGTCAAATATTAACATTTTTAGACAAACCGCGGCCCCGCGTTACCCGGGTAAATGAACAATATCATCACAACCCAGTTTTTTATTGTGCTTGGAAAATATATGCTTCAGAGCATGAACACTTTTTTGACACTAAACAATGGAGTTTTTAGGAATGGAAAGTGTTTTACAAACTACCTTCTCAATCGAAACGGAAAAGGTAAAATTATCAAAACACTTTCATTTGTTTTTCATATTTTACAATTAACTATACTTTCAACTTATAAAAAAAGATTTGAATCATGAATTATATCGATATGCTTTTAATCTTATATTCCCCATATAGAATCAATTTTTAATTTAGAAATACAAATATGAGGCACGAACCAATTTGCCTCAATGATTAAGGGAATGATTATTCTTCTTAGAGGTTACAGGTTCAAGCACCAGCAACTGCAGCAGGGTGATTGAGCATGCATTGTCAAATAGTTGACAGTATATTCAGAATATATACTACTTGTAATCAACTTAGTTTTTAACAAAAAAAAATACAAATATGAGAGAATGCATTGGTGGAAAGATAACGACCCACTCCGACGATGATGTTATGTCTTTTTGGCTGCACTCAATTTTTTTTTGTTGCCCTCCCGATTTTTCAAGATTTTACTCTAATCAATTCAAACTGATTTATGTCGCACTATTAAATTTGGTGGGTGAGTCTTCCAACGGATTGGCCTAGTGGCTTATTGGCTAAAGATGCTCATGTTGCCCCATCTTATATGGGCTCGAATCCCGACATGTGAATGTAATATCTTTCAATTTAATAAAAAATAAATTGATATAATATACCCTTAAAAATGAAATTGATATAATACATTGAATCATATTTTAATTTTTTCTATCATATTTATTACATGTTTGAAATTGGTTAGTCAATTAAGTGAAATTTAGGATCGAACAATCACTATCTACGATCGTTTAGGGTTTAAGAGTGACAAAAAACGTTTAATGACTAAACTTTAGTAACAAAAAATGTTCAATGACTACACTACAGTGAGAAAGTTAAACATTTTAAAATTTTAGTTAATGTTCAGTGACGATTTACGTAAGTTATCCATATTTTAACAACTTTTTTTAATAATTTTTATTTGGAGGGAGAAGAGAAATTTCGTTCCTACTGAACCTTGAATCTACAACTTAAGAAAAAGAGAAAGTGTCAACTGAGAATTTTATACATATACTCTAAATATTGTTAATGTATTTTAACAGCTTTTAGTTACTCAATCATTCATTAATTTATTGATGAGGTGTATTAAATTAATTCATCGATAATGTATAAGCGTCATTCTTTCCAAGGGATCATTCTAATAATCTCTCTATGGTTATAATTTTATCGGATTTTTATTAATTATTTGTGAATCTTATGTGGTCGGATTAAGGTTGTAAATGAACCAAACGTTCAACGAACCGTTCATGAACCGTTCGGTGGGAAGTTTGTTTATGTTCGTTTATCTATTAAACGAACGATTCGTTTAATTAAATGAACGAACACGAACAAAAGACTTGTTCGTTCATTTATGTTCGTGAACGTTCGGTAATTCATTCGTTTATCTTCATTTAAATTTATTCACGTATGTCCATTTATATTTATTGTTTTTTCATAACAAAATATATTATATTTAAAAAATTTAAAAACATATATCAAAAATATGAAATAAAAAGAAAAAATTACACAAATACTTAATATACGATACTTCAGATTTTTTAAGAAAAAAATTAAACAATACTCAATGTTCGTTCGCGTTCGTTTGTGTTCATTTATTATTTTAACAAACGAACATGAACAAAAAATTATATTCGTTTAATTATTCATTTTCATTCATTTATTCGATTAAAATTAAATAAACGATCACAATCGTACGTCCGTTTGAGTTCATTTTATTTGTTTACAAGCCTATGTCGAATTGTCGCTAATTACGGAAGTACAAGGTTTTCTCTCTTTCTTGCCGCCACTTTCATTTTTAGTTTTTATTTATTGTTGGCAGGGCAAGCGAAAATTTTTCTTGTTTTTAATTATCTTTATTTATTTTTGTTCGATTTCTCCTATTTTGAATTTCTCCTTTTAATATTATTTCATTTTTGCTTTGAATGTTTTTTTTGTGTCATGATTTTTTTTTATCTTGTGGCACATTTTTTGTTTGTTTTATAGAACGAATTTGACTTAATTTGGTGATAGTTTGATATTTGTGTAGTGGTCATCACGATTTACGTTTCTAATCAAAAAAAACTTTACAGTCTCGTATGGTTATATCCTTTTTGTGACAGTTTGTCGATATTTTTAGAACTATTAGTGGAACAATATGTAAGATTGATTTTGTTTATCATTTCTCCTACATACGACTTAGGGCCAGTTTGACATTGCTTTTGAAAAATGCTTTTAAAAGTGTTGTTAGAAAGTAATTTTAAAAAGTTCATTGTAAGATTGTAGTGTTTGACATTGCTATTACAAAATACTTTTTAAAAGATAAAATGTTCATTTCAGACATGATATTGTAAAGTAAAAATAAATGAAGTCAAATAATGTTTAAATTCGTTATCATAAAATTTATTAATAATTTTATATTTAATATATTTAACAATTATTTTTATTTAATATTAAAATATTAGTTTAATATAATAATAATTATATTTAATATTATTTTAATATACTACTATTAATATTAATGTTAATAATTAAGGATAAAAAAGTAACTTCACACTTAAAAGTGATTTTTCACCTCAAAAACTAGAAATCTTAGCTTTTGAGGTTGAGTGGAAAATTACTTTTTTAATTTATTTTTTACACCAAAAAAAGGTGTTTGGCATTGCTTATGAGTTGGTTGGATAGAGATGAAAATCAGTTTATTAGATTTGTATGAATGATGAAGAACATATATAGTCGAAGGAAGATTTTGATTTTCCTTTTTCATGTTTGATTTTTATGGTTTTCATATTTTAGAATCTGTTTTGATGTACCTTTCGTATTTTAATGAAATCTGAACTCTTAAAAAAAAACTCAAAACGCAAAATGGTCTTCACACTCAAAACATAATTCCTTCGACCAAATAACACAGATCTTCACACACAAAGCAGCACTCAGTCTTTATGACGACGCTGATTTATTCTAACACACAGTTAAAACATGCAAACGGAGAATTTATTAGAAGATTTCAGCCATGGTAAACGGAGATGTTTGGCTCTTGTTCGAAATCACTAGCGAACGGTTTCTCCTCTCCTTTAAGACAACCACCATCACCTCCGTAGGCCGAAATGTTGGGCCTCGGTTCAATGTCTTCTGCAAAAGATGATGGTTTCTTTCCTTTTAAATCACCATCTTCGCCGTAAGCAGAAATGTTGGGCCTTGGCTCGATATCGTCGGCAAATGTCGACTTCTTTTCATCTTCTTCAAGCTTCATCGGTCGTTCAACGTCTTCAATAATAATCAACTCTTCCTTAAGCTCACCGGAGTGGCCGGAAGAGACGGCCTCGACCCGAACAATGCCTTGGAGTGCTTCAGGCATAGGTTGATCTTTCATTACAGCTCTCCAATATTCCCCTGCATCTTTCCTAGCTGCTGCAATGGTGTCTGCAAGCTGCATCCACATGAAAAATTATTTAATTAACCATACTGTTATAATTATCAGAGAGATAATGACAAAATAACAAACAATCACAAAAGCAAAAATATTAAACAAACACCAATATTTAGTGGAAAACCCAAATTCAAGGAAAATCACGAGTGGAGGATGAGAGATTTTTACTATGTCGAAAAAATAATTACAACTAATCATTTAATCTTTTTATAGAGAAAAATTATTTAGTTACAAAAGAAATTTATATTGAATGTAACTGTACTCAAACGTAATTTTAATTTTTTACCGGCCCTAATAGGTCTCACTTTTACCATGTGCTTCTTTATTAATATTCGAGCCGATCTAAAAAAAGATTTTGTCTCATAACTTTAACAGATACAAATATGGATATATGTAAAATATACTAAATTACTAGTGATAATTAGCTTACGAGGAGAAGTGAGATGAATGCAAAGAAAGGAAGGAAACATTTCATGTTGTATTAATGCTACGAAGGTTTGGACTTTGGATATCAACTTCTACAACTCTTATGGTGACAATAAGCAATGATCCTATATATACAGAAGAAATAATGAATTTTTAGTATTTCCCTAACACCATAATTTGTTGAGAAATTTATTTTCATTATTTCCTCTGTCCCGTTGTTAATAATTGAATAATAGTAGACCCGCTAAGGCCCGGTTATTATTATTATTATTATTATTATTATTATTATTATTATTATTATTATTATTATTATTATTATTATTGTTGTTGTTGTTGTTGTTGTTGTTGTTGTTGTTGTTGTTGTTGTTGTTGTTGTTGTTGTTGTTTGCACTCACCTTTAATTATTCATAAATTACACTCAAATATTTTGCTTTTCTTTCGATCCTAATGTCGCCTGCTCTTTATTTTTCATTTGATATCAGTCTAAGTGCTAGTAACCTTGGCCGGCTAATAGGGGAGCATAATGAGCGACCGTTCAGGCCTTTAATTAGTCTAAGGCTCCTAAAAAATTATTATTTTTATTTTAAAATTTATTTTTTAATTTTTTAAATAAATTAATTAATCTAACCATAAAAAATAATTACCAACCATCAATTGGTCTAATGAGATGAGACACTAAATCCCTGAAGCAATGTCAAAGGTTCGAATCCTAACATTGTGAATAGAGCGAATTGGGTTGGGAAGGTCGTCCCCATAATAGTCTCTACATTACCCGATCCAGACTAGTCAGCCAATGAATTGGATATTGGTGGGTAAACAATAAAAATAATTTTCTTTCTCAATTTTAATTCTCTTTCTCAAATCTCAAGATTATTTTTTTTAATAATTTAATTCTCTCTTTATTTTTCTGTAACGATCAAAAAACAAATAATACAATATTCTTCAAAAAAAAATTGTATTTATTGTTCAAAATCAAGCTCCATATCAAAACCAGTTACCCACAATTCAACACTTTCAATTTTTTTAACAAAACAATAAAAATAATGTATTTGTTAAAGTTTAATCATGTTTCTATGGCTTATTAGTGAAATATTAAATTAATTATTCAAAGTAATGAGATGTGCTTTCGTTTTATAGAAGCCTATTTTTGAGTTTTCGCACAGGGCCTCGATAATATCTGAGACGCCCTTATGGTTGCCGAATACCGATTGTCGGTGTTCATTGTTTTCCTTGCTTTTATTTTCCATGTTTTTATTTTTCTTGAGATTTTTATTTATTTTAGTAAGAATATTATCTTCTCTTGTGGCACGCTTATTCTCTATCTTTCTTTATGACACGTTTTCTTTTATTTTTGTGATACGCTTCTTCTACCGTTTAGTATGGTTTCACATATCTTCGCGGTCGTTTGGTGCTCGTATGAAGATACTCACAACTCTTATTTTCTGATTTGGATCTGTCAATGGTCATAAAAAGCTTGATTCCCTTTCATGGTTGTTTGCCGATATAATCAAATCTGGGTAGCGGAAGAATCTGTCTGATAGTTTAGTTCGCTCACCACTTCTTTTCTTCACCTTCTTAAGCATTTCGTCTGGATTGAGATAAAATAGATTCATTAAGATTTTTTGGGTTCTTTGTTGATAGACGTCATTTTCAAGGGAAATGTTCGCTTTCCTATGTTCTTTTGCATGAGTTTTTTTAGTGGACTTATCCCCTATTTTTCTTTTTAATTCGAGTACGTTGTATTTGTGATTCATTCCTTTATTTTTTTTATTGAATCCAGGTGTCATTGATAATAAAATTTAATTATTAACAGTACATTTTATTTTATTATGTTTCTTTTAATTATTGAACACTTATTTTTATTAAACTGCTAAGCATTTACTAACTTTCTATACAGATTGAAAATTTCTATTTTAATAAATTATATAAAATCATAATCTTAAATTATTGAGCCGCCGCGATGAGGTAATCCTCTTCTTCTTAAAAAAAAAATTATGGTTATATGTAGGAATAGATGTAGGATTTAATATTAGGAACGAACTTATAAAATTTTAGGGACTAAAATAAATTTTAATAAAAAATACATCAAAAATTTTAAAAATATTATAAATCATATACAGATTTTAAAGTTTTAGAGAAAACCACCACTCCCCAAATTCCCCAGCCCATCCTGGTCATGATTCACAGTTTCATATTGAAAAATAAGTGATCTTAGGTTGGCTGGCAAAGATTTTGTCGCATTGCATGCAATAATTGTATTCAGTGTATTATATTTTTAATAGTTTAAAGGTGATTACATGGTAGTATTTGTTCATACATATTTTTAACCCTTTAATAATGAGCATACCCCTTATAGACAAAACGATTTGAACCCATGTCTCCTAGCATAAACATAATCCGCTTTTTAATGGGACACTTGTTGGGTTTAGTGTATTATTTAATTCTTGGGTAAACTACATAAATGATCACCGAACTTTTAGGGCAGATTCATTTTCATCACTGTACTTTTACAATATTCGATAAGGTCACCCAACTTTTAGTTTGATTTTAATATAGTCACCGAACATTTAGTTTGCTTTCAATATGGTCCCTCCCATTACCTTCCGTTAGAAGTTGACGTTAGTTTTCGTTTTTCCTTAATAAAAAATGGATAAACTGCACCAATCTCCACTCAACTTTCTTCTCACTTCAAATTTGGTCAGTAGAGTTTAAAATTTTTCAATCTAATAACTTAACTTTCGAATTGTTCATATTTTGGCTACTCTCAAATGACATGTTTATACAAATAGAAAAATTAGATTAATCCTTAAAATTTTATTTTGGTTAATTGGTAAATTCAGATTATTCAATTCTTGATCTTATATTGTACCAAAAAATAAATAATCAACTAACCAGTTAACCGAAATATTTGATTCTGAAAATGATATTTTTACTTTGTTTATTAAAATATAAAATATGATAATATTGTAAATTTAATAATTGTTTGATTGTGATAAAAGTGTAAAAACAACTAGAAAGTCAAAAATTGAAAGTTCACACCTATTAATCCTACCCAAAGCCAAAACTTTGTTTCAAAAAAAAAGAAGGGTATCAAAATCACTAGACTATAAGATATTGTAATGCATAAATTTTAGAAATATTGTATATAATAGATCAAATCGATTAATCAATTTTGCTTAAAACGTGAATCGTATTTGTAACCCCCTAGACCCGCCTATGCATTAATACGAATCCTAGGAAGTCACATTAGGGTCACCGGAGCGACCCACGATAAAATTTTAAATAAACAATTTGTCAAACCATTTAAAATCATAAATCAAGTTTTGAACTAAAATACAATTCCAGAAAACATTCAGACAATGAAACAAAACTATGATACAAATTATTAATACAAGTTTCAGACTTGAATATAAACCAAAACATGACATACATGCCCCCTAATTACACAAATACCATACTCCGCGAGTGAGCTGAAGAAGCTCTCATATCGACGTTGGTAGCTGCAATATGGTCGATCTTTTAACCTGTGATGATAAAAACAATGTGAGCTTCGAAAAGCTCAGTAATACAAACTACCAGGAGATGCTAAAAGCACAAGCAGGTATATGGCAAGCTTATCACTGTCATGAAGAACTGGGCAACGGTAATCTCAAATTACGATTCGAGATTTTAAGGGAATATTATACTAGAAGGCAACAAAGTTATTCTTTAATTGATCACCCGAACCGTAAGAGGTGAGTCTAAAACTAGAGATTCAGATTTTCAGAATTTGAATCAAGGAGTTCAGAGTGGTCCCTTAAGCGCAAATTGTAAGTTACTGAAGGTTCACTATGATACATTAATTTAGAAGGGGATGTTTCAAAAGAGGTCAGAAAATTTTATTAATTTACTTAACTACCCTCTAACCGAAATCCAAAATGCAATTCCCCCTGAACTGCATACAGAAGGTCTTACCCTAGGTTTGAGGCATAGGAGCCTACCTAAGGGGATGCCTTAGGTCCAGAAAGACTTACCCTAGGCCCGTGGGCGTAGGAGCTTAACAGAAAGGCTTACCCTAGGCCCATTGGGCGTATGAGCTTAAGTACAGAAGGACTTACCAGCGTTGAGCCTACAGATCATCATTCATATCCCAGATAATATACCCTAGATGATTTCAGTTTATATTCAGAAGACATTATTGCAGAAAATAGATATCAAATCTATTTTTATACTAGAAGACATATATCAAATTTATTTTATTATCATTATTATTATTTCGTATTCAATGTCATATATCAAATATATTTTTCATATCCAAGGTCAGAAGTCAGAGAATTGCTTTCCTTTCGAATTACAGTATCATACTTTTAAATTTTAAGCATATGGTCTTGGTTTAGAACAAAAAGTATTTACAGATACATGATACACGCTTTATGGCCCAATTTATTTCTTAGAGGTACTTGATAGATATCAGAAAGATGACATTTGACAATTGGACTAATTTCAGAACGAGGTCCCTACAAATATGGGAGTTCGATAAGACGGATCGAATCAACATCAGAAGTTGATGCATCAGAATCATTGGGATTTCAGATATATCGAGAGTGATTCGATCGTTAAAGCTTACGAGAGTATTGTTTGTCATACTGACCTTCGGGGGGTAATTTGGTAAACTGAACCAACAAGGTATAAACGGTGATGTTCCGAATTCAGGAATTCTAGCTGCTCATCAAGCTTTCGAGTCCCTCTGAACTAATTGAAACCACTAACACAGAGTTTGAAATATAATCGGATAAATACATCTTAAGCATTCATTTCCAGAACTGATTACAGCGTAACAACAAAACAGATCGTCTTCACCTTACATCCACTGAACTTACTATGAGAGATCAAACATGTATCCAAGCGGTAATTTTCCAAATTCCTGAACATGTATATAACACCGAACTCGTTCCATAGCATCGAATTTATATTTTTTTTAGGAAACATGTTGCTCTTACCAATAACTGAGTACTTTCTCCAAATAACCCGAACATGTCGCCACATGGTATCTTTCCAATATTACGATAGTATCAGAAACGACAAACAAACATGGGTCGTGAATTACCACTTTAGAGTTATTATATTGTTTGGCTTTATTGGTATTCCTTATTCCAGTCGTAGAGGTACCTCCAGTCATTTTCAGTATTCGCAAGTATTTCAGATGCTTCATATCCGAGGGTGTTCCAAAAATTATGAGCCTTTTGGTTGTTCCAACTGTTCATTTCTTTCCGATCTCGAGGGTATATTCATCATTTCGGTTAATTTTGACATCTAGTGCCTGAGGGTAATTCAATCCTTTTTTTGTCATCACATTGTTCCGATTAATTCTGCCTTATTAATATTTTCAATCCTCTTTGTTATTTCAGACGCTTTAGTCAATCCAATAATTACACCATTGGTAGCTCTGGACATGTGAAAAATTCTTGTAAATTTGTCTTTGGAGATTATTCAGAATTCAAGAATAGCTTAAAAGTTTACATTCCCGGAGATGCAAATCTTATTACTAGGTCATTCCAAGTATAATGAGATTTTCCGATGAATCAGTTGTTTATAAGATAAAGAGCAAAATATCATATCGCATTACTCTCAGAGGTATTTTCATCATCTCTTAACTTAGCATTTCATAAATTTAAATCATTAACAAGCAAAACCCCAATTTAGAGCATCACAGTCTTATCAATCACTCTTAGGTCTCGAAAGTTCTTTAAGTCACTCATCTTTCTAACCGAGTACTAGTCTCAACTAGTTTACTACCCTTTTCCATATTTGATTAGGCATAAACAGAATTAATCATACGCTTAAACACAACTATGCATGTGTTTACCGAATACCGCTATGTATCATAAAGCATACAAAAGGTAGTAATGTATTACCTTAACTCCGAGCTACACCGGTCGATTCATGATACTTCATTCGATCACACTCGAACCCAAATTCGACGTCCCTCAACATCTCAGATACAAGGAACTTTGAACACCTTCAAATACACAAACTCTAAGATCAGACCTTATTCACAAAGTCCTTAACTGAATAATTAAATACATATACAAGTTCGGGTTCAAGGTTGGATTCGGAGGCTTTCGGGTTGAGATTTCACGAAACAGGCTTCAAAATCGGACTCAAGACATCGAAAAACATAAAATAGAGCCTTTTTGAAAATTTTGACTTTTTGGTCAAAGTCAACGCTGACGTCAGCAGTCAACGCTGACGTCAGCATGACGTCATCAGATAAGGTCAACTGAGTTGACTCGGCGAGTTAACTCACCGAGTCAACTCGGGCAAGTTGACTCACTGAGTTGACTCAGTCGGGTCGGATGCAGGTTATAAGCAGGTCGGTTCGGGTCTGGGTCATGGGCCGACCGGTTTAACCGGTCTAGCCGGTTCGTGCTGGTTCAAACCGGTTCAGATCGATTCACCTACCCAAATTTTCTCATCGCCGGAAAAAGTCGTCGGAGACGCCAATAGCCGCGATCGTGCCAGAAAAATGTAGATCAATCAACCACGGTTTCAACCCATACATTAGCAACGCGAAACAAGCCGAAAATGGACCGGAAATCCTTGCGAAAAAAATTAAAGTTCGCCGGAACTTACATAGCTCTGATGGTGGCTTTGCCGGCGACGATCGGACAAGGGAGTGCCTGGGTTTTTCGCTACTCGGTGTGGGGAGCTCGGCTGTACCGACGGCGAGGCGAAACAACGACGGCACTACTGGAAAAGAGGGAGAGCAGAGGCCAAACTCGCCGAACTTTCGGCTTGATTTTAACTGCAAAAGGCGACACGGGAGCACGCGTGACTGACGGTAGCGGATTCGGAGCGACGAGGCGTGTTCGCCGGTGTTGGCGTTGGCGTACGTTGAACGGCGGTGTGGATGGTTGCAGATCGCCGGAAATCGAGAAGAGGGGGTTTTTGCGAGAGAGGAGGAAGATGAAGCGTTAAAATTCGTAAAGGGACAAGCAATTAATTGTAGGTAGGTGGGGAAATCAGACTTCCATTAAATATTTTTTTATCCGGGATAAACATAAGAGGGATTTTAGGGGGTTTAGATACTAAGAGCTTCCTAGCTCAATCCTTTGGGTTACCAATCTTGGACCACGAGGTCACGGGTTCAACTCCCCCAACCTCCTAACATATTATTTTTATATTTTCTTTCCCCTTTTCATTTTTTATTCATTTTCATTTTTGATTTTTTTGTCATTTTAACCGAGTGTTACAACTCTCCCCTCCTTAAGAAAAATTTCGTCCTCGAAATTTTCCAGAGTTAGAGAAATGGAGAAATTGCACTTTCATCTATTTTTGTATTGAAACTTTTCCATCATAGTGTCCTTATTTCTCGATACTCTCAGACGGTCACAGGTCAATCTGGCGATGTTCTCAGCCACTCGGATTTTCCTTTGGACCCAAAGTCATCTCATTATACATCTCAGACCAACCAATCAGAATACAATATATGAATCCATATAGAACTTACGAAGTCAAATGAACATTGGCCTCATAATTGTTATTATAATGGTCTCAGCCATGGGTCAGAATCTTTCCAACTACCACAAAAGTCAATCTTACACCCCCTAAAGTATCTTCTCTAAAATCTTAATTATTCTACTAAGTTGAATATCAATTTATGGGAGAAAGGCAATACTTGAAATACAGACGAGTATTCAAGGCCTCCACTAGGGCCTTCCAGAATCAGTACGTAACACCAAATTTCAGTCAAGGATGATATGACGATACACCATGCCAAATTTTCATATAAGAGGTCTTTTCTTCAAGTCGATCGGACATAACCAAGGTCTTCAACTAATAACACTTACTTTCAGCACAACATTCTGATGATTGTTCCCTTCGTGTACGACAATCACCCCGAAATTTATACTTCCACCAATATCACAAACACAATTCTTTTAAACTCGTAAGACGTTTCTTAAATCCCATCAGAATATTCTCAAACATAACCATAATCTCCAAATAACCTTACATGTAATCTTATATCGGTTACCTCGCATGATTAAACATTTAATCTCAATATGATTCATATCTTCAATTTCACATGCATGTACCATCTAATTTTTTTATTTGGATTCAAGTCCATCAATTTAATCCAAAACACAGATGATCATTATAGACATTTCCTGGTAGTACAGATCGATCTATGAAAGGCAAAATGCTTAGATTCACTTAATTTAGAAGAAGGGATTCGATATCAGAACTTCGGCTCGGAGGAGTACGATTATGCTAGGGGCATGCACAGACCAAACACCCTATGACAAACGATCGGACGATCTACCCAGAATGATGCAACTCTAAGCTTTGATACCACTAAATGTAACCCCTTAGACCCGCCTATGCATTAATACGGATCCTAGGAAGTCACATTAGGGTCACCGGAGTGACCCACGATAAAATTTTAAATAAACAATTTGTCAAACCATTTAAAATCATAAATCAAGTTTTGAACTAAAATACAATTCCAGAAAACATTCAGACAATGAAACAAAACTATGATACAAATTATTAATACAAGTTTCAGACTTGAATATAAACCAAAACATGACATACATGCCCCCTAATTACACAAATACCATACGCCGCGAGCGAGCCGAAGAAGCTCTCATTTCGACGTTGATAGCTGCAACATGGTCGATCTTTTAACCTGTGATAATAAAAACAATGTGAGCTTCGAAAAGCTCAGTAATACAAACTACCAGGAGATGCTAAAAGCACAAGCAGGTATATGGCAAGCTTATCACTGTCATGAAGAACTGGGCAGCGGTAATCTCAAATTACGATTCGAGATTTTAAGGGAATATTATACTAGAAGGCAACAGAATTATTCTTTAATTGATTACCCGAACCGTAAGAGGTGAGTCTAAAACCAGAGATTTAGATTTTCAGAATTTGAATCAAGGAGTTCAGAGTGGTCCCTTAAGCACAAATTGTAAGTTTACTGAAGGTTCACTTTGATACATTAATTTAGTAGGGGATGTTTCAAAAGAGGTCAGAAAATTTTATTAATTTACTTAACTACCCTCCAACCGAACTCCAAAATACAATTCCCCCTGAACTGCATACAGAAGGTCTTACCCTAGGCATGAGGCGTAGGAGCCTACCTAAGGGGATGCATTAGGTCGAGAAAGACTTACCCTAGGCCCGTGGGCGTAGGAGCTTAAGTACAGAAGGACTTACTAGCGATGAGCCTACAAATCATCATTCATATCCCAGATAATATACCCAGATGATTTCAGTTTATATTCAGAAGACAATATTACAGAAAATAGATATCAAATCTATTTTTATACTAGAAGACATATATCAAATTTATTTTATTATCATTATTATTATTTCGTATTCAATGTCATATATCAAATATATTTTTCATATCAAAGGTCAGAAGTAAGAGAATTGCTTTCCTTTCGAATTACAATATCATACTTTTAAATTTTAAGCATATGGTCTTGGTTTAGAACAGAAAGTATTTACAGATACATGGTGCACGCTTTATGGCCCAATTTATTTTTAGAGGTACTTGATAGATATGAGAAAGATGACATTTGACAATTGGACTGATTTCAGAACGAGGTCCCTACGAATAGGGGAGTTCGATAAGACGGATCAATCAACATCAGAAGTTGATGCATCAGAATCATTGGGATTTCAGATATATCGAGAGTGATTCGATCGTTAAAGCTTACGAGAGTATTGTTGGTCATACTGACCTTCGGGGGGTAATTTGGTAAACAGAACCAACAAGGTATAAACGGTGATGTTCCGAATTCAGGAATTCTAGCTGCTCATCAAGCTTTCGAGTCCCTCTGAACTAATTGAAACCATTAACACGGAGTTTGAAATATAATCAGATAAATACATCTTAAGCATTCATTTCCAGAACTGATTACATCGTAACTACAAAACAGATCGTCTTCACCTTACATCCACTGAACTTACTATGAGAGATCAAACATGTATCCAAGCGGTAATTTTCCAAATTCCTGAACATGTATATAACACCCGAACTCGTTCCATAGCATTGAATTTATATTTTTTTTGAGGAAACATGTTGCTCTTACCAATAACTGAGTACTTTCTCCAAATAACCCGAACATGTCGCCACATGGTATCTTTCCAAAATTACGATAGTATCAGAAACGACAAACAAACACGGGTCGTGAATTACCACTTTAGAGTCATTATATTGTTTGGCTTTATTGGTATTCCTTATTCCAGTCGTAGAGGTACCTTCAGTCATTTTCAGCATTCGCAAGTATTTCAGATGCTTCATATCCGAGGGTGTTCCAAAAATTATGAGCCTTTTGGTTGTTCCAACTGTTCATTTCTTTCCGATCTCGAGGTTATATTCATCATTTCGGTTAATTTTGGCATCTAGTGCCCGAGGGTAATTCAATCCTTTTTTTTGTCATCACGTTGTTCCGATTAATTCCGCCTTATTAATATTTTCAATCGTCTTTGTCATTTCAGACGCTTTAGTCAATCCGATAATTACACCATTGGTAGCGCTGGACATGTGAAAAATTCTTGTAAATTTGTCTTTGGAGATTATTCAGAATTCAAGAATAGCTTAAATGTTTACATTCCCAGAGATGCAAATCTTATTACTAGGTCATTCCAAGTATAACGAGATTTTCTGATGAATCAGTTGTTTATAAGATAAAGAGCAAAATCTCATATCGCATTACTCTCAGAGGTATTTTCATCATCTCTTAACTTAGCGTTTCATAAATTTAAATCATTAACAAGCAAAACCCCAATTTAGAGCATCACAGTCTTATCAATCATTCTTAGGTCTCGAAAATTCTTTAAGTCACTCATCTTTCTAACCGAGTACTAGTCTCAACTAGTTTACTACCATTTTCCATATTTGATTAGGCATAAACAGAATTAATCATACGCTTAAACACAATTATGCATGCGTTTACCGGATATCGCTATGTATCATAAAGCATACAAAAGGTAGTAATGTATTACCTCAACTTCGAGCTACACCGGTCGATTCATGATACTTCATTCGATCACACTCGAACCCAAATTCGACGTCCCTCAACATCTCAGATACAAGGAACTTTGAACACCTTCAAATACACAAACTCCAAGATCAGACCTTATTCACAAAGTCCTTAACTGAATAATTAAATACATATACAAGTTCGGGTTCAAGGTTGGATTCGGAGGCTTTCGGGTTGAGATTTCACGAAAAGGGCTTCAAAATCGGACTCATGACGTCGAAAAACATAAGATAGAGCCTTTTGAAAATTTTGACTTTTTGGTCAAAGTCAACACTAACGTCAGCAGTCGAGTCAACGCTGACGTCAGCATGACGTCATCATATAAGGTCAACTGAGTTGACTCGGTGAGTTAACTCAGTGAGTCAACTCGGGCAAGTTGACTCACTGAGTTGACTCAGTCGGGTCGGATGCAGGTTATAAGCGGGTCGGGTCGGACCGGTTCGGTTCGGGTCTGGGTCATGGGCCGACCGGTTTAACCGGTCTAGCCGGTTCGGGCTGGTTCAAACTGTTCAAATCGATTCACCTACCCAAATTTTCTCATCGCCGGAAATGGTCGCCGTAGGTCGTCGGAGACGCCAATAGCCACGATCCTGCCAGAAAAATGTAGATCAATCAACCACGGTTTCAACCCATACATTAGCAACGCGAAACAAGCCGGAAACGGACCGGAAATCCTTGCGAAAAAAATTAAAGTTCGCCGGAACTCACGTAGCCCCGATGGTGGCTTTGCCGGCGACGATCGGACAAAGGAGTGCCTGGGTTTTGCGCTACTCGGTGTGGGGAGCTCGGCCGTACCGATGGCGAGGCGAAACGACGACGGCACGACCGGAAAAGAGGGAGAGCAGAGGCCAAACTCGCCAAACTTTCAGCTCGGTTTTAACTGCAAACGGCGGCACGGGAGCGCGCGTGACCGACGGTAGCGGATTCGGAGCGACGAGGCGCATTCGCCGGTGTTGGCAGTGGCGTACGTCGAACGGCGGTGTGGATGGTTGCGGATCGCCGGAAATCGGGAAGATGGGGTTTTTGCGAGAGAGAGAGAGAGGAGGAAGATGAAGGGTTAAAATTCGTAAAGGGGCAAACAATTAATTGTAGGTAGGTGGGGAAATCAGACTTCCATTTAATATTTTTTTTACCCGGGATAAACATAAGAGGGATTTTAGGGGGTTTAGGTACTAAGAGCTGCCTAGCTCAATCGGTTGGGTTACCAATCGTGGACCACGAGGTTATAGGTTCAACTCCCCCAACCTCCTAACATAATTTTTTTCTATTTTCTTTCCCTTTTTCTTTTTTTATTCATTTTCATTTTTGTTTTTTTGTCCTTTTAACCGAGTGTTACAGTATTCGAATCGAAATAATTTATTTTAAATTTTTTTTACCAAAATCGGGTTTGATTAATCCTTAAAAATTATTTTGGTTAATTGATAAATTTATATTATTAACTTCTCGATCTTATATTGTATCAATTAAATCGGATAATCGATTGACCGATTAATTGGAATATTTGATCCGAGTAATAATTTTTTTACTTTACTTATTAAAAATATCAAATATGGTAATATGGTAAATTTAATAAGCAAAGTAAACAAATCATTATCCGGATTTTTTTAAGGATTAATCGAATTTTTCTATTTGTATAACTATGTCATTCGAGAGTGGCCAAAATATGCACAATTCGAAAGTTAAGTTATTAAATTGAAAATTATTAAACTCTAGTGACCAAAATAGGAGTGAGAAGAAAGTTGAGTAATGATTGTTGTAGTTTACCCATCTTTTATTAAGGAAAAACTAACGTCAAAGTTGCTTGAAGGTAATTGGAGGGACCGTATCGAAATCGAACTAAAAATTAGGTTATCTTATCAAATATTTTAAAAGTACAGTGACCAAAATAAATCTGCCCTAAAAGTTCGATGACCAAATATGTACTTTACCCTTAATTCTTGAAAGAGAAAGGCAAACATAATAATTAATAAGTATGATTGTGACATTATTACTTAGTAATCCCAAGCAAGAAGACATATCTATTAATTAAAAAGATTCGGACAATATTATGGTAGATAGTTTTTGAGGAATTTTATATTTATATGTATTGCAATGTACCATTAATTGTTTTAATTAGTTTTGAAATCCTAAATACTGAATGTGTTATTATCCATTTTTAGAATAAAATCTTAAAAAATAATTTTATATTATTTTTTCCAGATTTTCTTTTATTTTTTAATTCAAAAAATAATTAAACTTTTATTACTATAATAATTCCTACATTCACTTTAATTTAAGGGTAAATTTCACAAATGGTTACTAAACTTTGATCAATTATTCAATTTGGTAACCAAACTTCTAATTGCTTTAATATTACAATTAAACTTTTAGTTTTGATTCAATTTGGCCACTGACCTGTTAACAAATGTTAAATGAGTGATATGGCTGTTAAAATATTTTGTATGATAACACATTTAATGCCCGTTTTTTGTTGCTTAAAACACCATAAATCGCTTATGAGCAGCAGAATCAATGCCAAAAACCAATTTTTATCATAAAAAATGCTTTTAGACATAGGTTTTTAACCCAAGCTGAGAAGCTAATTAGATAACCAGTCACGTTTGGTTAAAAACCAATGTTTGAAAGCAAAACAATTATTCGTTTAACCCTCCCAACCCTAAGCGTCGCTCTCCCTTAACATTTCCCCATTTTGCCGCGCCGACGATAGAGGTGGCAATCGGGTCAATCGGTTCGGGTTCGGTTCGGTTCGTTTCGGTTCGAGTCATTTCGGGTCTATTTAGAATCGGTTTAGATTCGGTTCGGGTCGGTTCGGTTCGGGTCTAATTCGGGTCTGTGATGAGTCGGATTCGGTTCGGGTATTGGATCGGGTCAAAATCGGATCGATTGTTTTCGGGTCGGGTCAACATTTAAATTTTCGGGTCAATTCGATTTGAGTTGGGTTAAAGGTTTGAGGTTTAATATTTATGGTTTAGTTTAGAGTTATTGGTGTATGAGATTAATTCTGATTTAACTTGTTAATCTATGCATTTGAATTTGATTAAATATTTAAATCAAAGTTTCATGTATCCATATCAAATTTTTTGTATAATTATATTAAATCAAAGTTTATTATATGTAATAATAATAATAATAATAATAATAATAATAATAATAATAATGTCTGGAATTAATTAATTTATTAAACTTAGGATCTAATTGAGCTAACTAAAATCTAAAAGCATAAATCACAAACATAATTAAAATAATTCTAAAACTAAATGTAAAATTTCAATTAAATTAATCTAAATTGAAACTCAATTAAATTAAAAAAAGAAAAAAGAGAAAGACAATTGGTAAAAGTTGAGAGGGAAAAGACAAAATTTTGGAGGGAAATAAACCACCAATTTTTTAAGCTAGATTGAAAAAGAAAAGAAAAAGACAATTGGAAAAAATAGAGAGAGAAAAAACAAAATTTTGGAGAGAAATAAGCCACTAATTTTTTAAGCTAGAGATTAATTACTTTTTAGGTCATGTTGCATTTAAAATGTTACATTTTAGTCAACTTTAAGTTTTAGTTTAATTTAATTTAGTCACTAGTAGTGATGCAATTAAAGGTTGCCCCTATGAATTGGTCTATTATGTATCTATTCCTTTTAATGCAATCTTTTGACATTTTTTTTCTTTGTAAATGTAAGATTAGATATTGGGAGAGAAAATAGTATATTGAAACTCTAAATTTAAAAATTAGTTTATTTAATTAATATTGAAACGTAAAATAACATAAAATATTATTATACCACAACTTTGACAAGTGGAACAGTCTCTTCCATGATATAGTATAAAAAGATAATAAAACATACTTCTTTTTATTATTTATTATATTGTTAAAAATAGATATTCGGGTTAAAATCGGGTCAAAATCGGGTTAAAATCGGGTCGATATTCGGTTCAGCTTTCGGTTCAACTTTCGGTTCGGGTAGAATTCGGTTCGGGTCCATTCGGTTCGGGTCTATTTTGGTTCGGGTCCATTTCAGTTCAACAAAAAATTTCGGTTCGGTTCGGTTTATTTCGGGTTTCGGGTCAACTTCGGATCATCATGTTCGGGTCAAAATCGGGTTTCGGTTCGGGTTTCGGGTCTCGGGTCAAGTTTGCCAGGTCTAGCCGACGACCAGCTGTGTGGCCCTTCGCAGCTGACCTCCCACCTTCTTTTCCCTTGATTCTTTCTTTCCTTGTCTCTTTTTGATTGTCTTGTTTGTCTTTCCTTTTCGTTTGCGGAGTCTTCGATGTTTCCCTCTGGCGGGCTCGTTTGAATTTTAAGTTTCCGACAACCATGGTCCAAGCACGAGACCGTTTTGGAGATGAGGTTTTTGGGCTTTCTCTGAAGCATAGGACCGTGGAAGATCCGGTGGGAAGCTCGTGGGTTTTCTACTTGTTTTTCCTCCAGATCTGTTCAAGTGTATGGTTTTTGTCCTTTTTGCTTTGGTTTCGATGTGGTGTTGGTTCTTGAGAGAGGCGTTGCAAGCCTGGGGCCTCCTTTCATCCTTCTTGGTTTCTCAAAAGGTTTTGGTACTTTCGAGTGTTGTTTCGGCGAGAAACCCTTTTTTAAGCTCGGCTTCTACAGCCTTATTCTCGCCGTCCAAGCCTATTTGGCCCTTGGATCTAACGGCAGTGCCCTCAGTATTTGCTGCCAAGCCCCCCGATTTGATCGTTTGTCGATCTAGGTATACGACTCCTTTGCCCATCCCCTTAAGCTGTGGTTCGTTTACGATTGCCTCTCTGTTGGATGCCGGTTTATCCTTTGTGATGTTTTTTATTTTCTTATGTTGACTATATTTTGGCTCCTATGAAGCTTGTTTCTTTGGGTCCTGGTGATCCATTTTGTTATGTGTATGCTTATGTTGTTTGAATTAAGGCAATTTTCTTGATAAAAAAACCAATGTCTAAAAGTAATTTTTATGATAAAAAATGGTAACATTGATTCTGCTTGGGTTAAACATATGGATAAATATTCTATATACGGGCGGTGGAAACTAAAAGTTTCCACAATCGCCTTAGTTTTAGGGTATAGGGAGTTAGTTTAGGGTATAGGGTTTAGGGGTTTAGGTGTTGGGGGTTAGAATTTAGTAATAGTTGTTTTAATTTAAGATTTAGGGTTATAATTTAGGGTTTATATGTTAAAACCTAAATCCTCACTATATTACCCTAAAAACTAAACCATAACCTATAAACCCTAAATTATAACCCTAAACCTTAAATTGAAACAACCATCCCTAAATTTTAAACTCCTGCACCTAAACCCATAAACCCTATACCCTAACTAACTCCTTATACCCTAAAATTAAGGCATTTGTGTTTCCACCGCCTGTGTATAGGATATTAATCCTAAACATATATAGTGATATACCTTTTATTGGTTAAAGTTTATAAATAATAACCGAACTTTGGAAAATTATTCAATTTTTTTTTGTTCAAAGTGATAACGGACATCGATTAAGATAAAAGGGGCCCAACCCCATGCACATGAAGTGCAGGAAACAAAGAGACATCATGGGACATCAACCATGAGGCAATCAAGCGGCAGTACACGGTATCCATGCAAAGCCTAGCAATGCAGAGGGAATACAGAACATCGGAGGCACAAAGCCTAACCAGGACCGGGGCATGCAAGCCCACAAGGCAAACCCAACGCCAAACAAGGCAAAGGAACAAACCGCCACAAAACGACCTCGGATCAGCAAGGGCATAACCGTAATTCTCATTTGTCTGGGAGAGCTCCATCCGGAGGCAGGCTTCCAATTCCATAGTAGGATTGGTCCTTTTCACCAACCGCGGGAAAACAAAACCCTAACTGATCAGCAACAGAATGATTCCACAACAGACGTATCACTAACAGGGGATAGAAGCCACCCGGGTCCTACCTAGAACAACACAAAATCAGCAACCAAATTTCAACATCATTCCAAGTCCCATCGAACTTCCAAAATCCATGATAAATAATGGTCCAAAAAAGAGATATCAATTTCCACATCCCACGACAGCATGGAAAATTAAGCTTAAATTGGAAATAAATCAACCAAAAGCCTGAACAAGGGTAAATAAGGGACTGCACTAGTGCAAAGACGAGAATGTCCCTATCCTCAACCTTCCCCTTGAGCAAGCCAACTGTCGAAACATCTCCGGCGACCCGAAGCAACTGCCGGAGACTTGGATCTAAAAGTCGGGGACGCGGTAGAACAAAGCCTAACCGGGGATCGAAAGAAAAAGAACGACACAGCTCCCCTCGTTCAAATTCGGTACAAAGCCTACTTGCGGAGCGGCCATCCCACCCTATCAACCAGATGTATCTGCTGTCCCAAAAGCCGTACACCAGCGTAAAACCGACGACCATAACCTGACCGGCTACCTTTCCTGCAAAGGTTCGACACCCATGGACCCTTGATGCTGTCGTCATTGCGCAGAGTAATAGACTAATTTTGCGTCTCCCTGGGATGACCGCCCGGTTCCGGCGTGAAAAGTCCAGCCAAAACAGAAGGCGAAAAGGGGGACGACGCTAGAGGTGTAGAGGACTCCGAGTGGGACAGATTCGACGGAAGAGAAGCTGAAGTAGACCAAACCTAGGCCACCACCGGGAGACACCTTCTAACTCCCCATCGGAGCTTCGACAAGAAGCCTTTGGCGGCGGTAAAAGTAGATCTGGCCAAAACCCAGAAACGGTTTGCCCCGACGCTGACCAGCCCCGCCATGCTCCATTCCACTGGTCCAAGCCTCCAGCCAGAGTCGCCCTCCGCTGCACCGGCGACCGTCGGCCCTTGAAGGAACCGAACACGAATACCGGCCCAGACTGGTCAAAGCACCGCCTAAGGGACGAGGGTTTCGGAGAATGGGGTGTTACCATTTAACTTTTAGTTTTACTTCAATGTTACCACTGACCCATTAACCGACGTTAACCGCTGTTAAAATATATTGTATAATAACACATTTAGTTATCTGCGTTTGTACATTCAAACAATTTAGTTCTAATCATAAAAAAATAATAAATTTAACCCTCGTTATTTAAACATAATTTCAATTTTTCCATATTTTTATTAAAAATAATTTAACCCTAAACCTTAAATCCTAAACTTAAAACTCTAAACCCTAAACCCTCTTAAATGAAAATAAAAGAAGATGATTGGAAACTAGAAATTGTTTCAAAACTGTGTTTAACGACAGTTAAGCAAACACACCAGCCTCATTAATTAAGCAAACAATTAAAAATGTAGACATAACCCCATCTCATTTATTAGAAAAAAAGGGTAAAATCCACTGATTCCAGGCCACGATTGTCAGATGTTAGACAAATAATGCTTTCATACAAGATCACATAGTTGTACATCACTACAATGGTAAATTTTATAGGATGTTAATTCAATATAAAAAGTGGGGCTGTGAGGATTATGTTGAAACTTCAAGATCTCAGCACATTTCATATACTATAATTTTTCTTTCTTTTACTACAATATCAAAGTGCCCCCTTTTTCCATAAAACAAAGGTCTATGTTTTAGGTTTTAGGGTTTAAGAGTTTAAGGGTTTATTGTTTATGGTTTTGAGTTTATAGTTTAGGGTTAAATTATTTTTAATTAAAATCATGGCCAAATTGAAATAATGGGTAAATAATGGAGGTTAAATTTTTTATTTTTCGAATAAGAACTAAATTATTTGATGTGAAAATATGGAGTACTAAATGTGTTATTATATAAAATATTTTAACTGAGGTTAACGGATCAATGTGGTAATATTGATGCAAAACTAAAAGTTTAATGGTAACATTGAAGCAATTGAAAGTATGGTTACCAAATTGAATAATTTACTAAAGTTCAGTTACCATTTGTGAACTTTACCCCTTTTTTATTGTTTATCATAAGTGATTTTGGGTGTTTTAAGCAACAAAAACGGGTATTAAATGTGTTATTATACAAATATTTTAATAGCCACATCACTCTTTTAACAGTTGTTGGGTCAGTGGCCAAATTGAAAAAAAATTTAAAAGTTTAATGGTAACATTAAAACAATTGGAAATTTGGTTACCAAATTGAATAATTGATCAAAATTTGGTTACTATAATAGTAAAAGTTTAATTGTTTTTTGAATTAAAAAGTAAAAGAAAATCTAAAAAATGTTGTGAATAAAATAAAGAAGAACAAGATTAAGAACAAGAAGAACAAAGAGATGAGAAAAAGATGGAGATTTGTATTATTCTCAAATATAGACTTGTATACAATGCCTTCAATGAATCGTCTATTTATAGGCATAAGAAGTACATAATACATTAAACTCTAATTCATAGAGATAATATTCCTAATAATAAATAAATCAAACTCCTTTGATAAAGTTCTAATCATGATAGACATCCACATAGATAAATATTCATAACACTCCCCCTTGGATGTCTATGAAGATAATGTGCCTCGTTAAAACCTTACTAAGATAAAAAAACCCAGTGGGAAAAAAATTCTTTAGTGAAGGAAAAAGAGTACACATATCTTTGATACGCATAACATGTTGCCTCATTAAAAACCTTACCAGGAAAATCCATTGGGACAAAACCTCGGTTAAGGGAAAAAGAGTGCAACGCGTATTTACTCCCCTTCATGCAAACATCATAGAAGATCTTTGAATCTTCATAATTTAATATTGAATATCATTTTTCTAAAGATCGTGAGGGATGAAACTTTGGAGTAATATGTTCCATGATGTATCCACTTTCAAACTGAGATATACATCTTGCATTATCTTCACACAAGATAGCTTTTATTATATCTTGTAAAAGTAAATCCACATATCTTTTGGATATGTTGGGTCAATGATCTTAGCCAAACACATTTTTTGGCTTGCCTCGTGCATAACAATTATTTCTACAACATTTGAGGAGGCATCAACGAATGTTTGAATATCTAAATGTAATGATCTTTGTATATTCATAGATATTTCTTGACCAACTAATTATAGTGCTTCAAGACCAAGAAAAGATATAATTATCTTTATTCACATCCAACAATCTTACAACTATTGGGATATTCAATAGATATGCTCTATTCATATTGAATCTTCTTTAAGATTCTTTCAGCTTATGTCTATTCATAGACAAAAGAAATATATAAAAATGCTCGATCTTCAGGTCGAGACAAACTTGATGTCAAGATTCAAGTACTTGTATTGAAAGTACTTCATGAGTTTCCAATTTGAAGCTCTTTAGGAGTTCTAAAATTATCATAATGGATCTTGATCCAAACTCCTTTATAAAATACATAAGGAAATCTGATCATTCTTATAGTATTTTCTCAATTAGTATTCACTAAGGCGATTATACCAAATGCACCAAAATATTCATGAGACATGTCTAAATAAATTTCCTTAGAAATTTCCAAATGCTTATAGCATTTTAGATCCTTCAAGGATAAATATGGATCCACAAATAATTAGACGCATGTAAAATTTTCAAAACTTCCAAAGTAATTGCATCCGCCATGAAGTAATTAAAACTTTTCATAAATCATAGTTCAAGTCGTATTTACGACTACTTATTTGTGCCCCACTTGCATTACACCTTTAGGTGTTTGGACTGCTGGTCCAAATACTTCTATTTTAGAAGTTCAAAGCGTCTTTCAACATTGGCCAATTCAATATCTATACTTCTGGATAGATTTTATACAAGATCCTCGATTTCTTTCTTTACTTTTATAGAAGTATTTTATGTAAAATTGTTTGTAAAATCGTTGTCGATAACTTTCCAATTTTCTGGTTCCATTCTCGTAATGACATAACTCATCGAGATCTCTTCAAGATTTCAATCTTTATTTCAGGTACCTGAAACTCTTATAGAGTTTTATTATTTGTTATATCTTGGTTCTCTTCAGGAGCACCCGCCTCCAATATATGACCATCTCACATTACTTTCTATTTACGAAAATTTTGATCATTGGAACCATTTCAACTATCATGCTTCAGGCATGATTTACATTCTCTCGCTCTAACATGTAATTTAAACTTAGAGCATTTCAGCTGGTATATGAGACTTAATTACTCTCATTGGGTCAGTAAATATGTCTGGCAGTTGACATGTAATAACATGAATTATCTTATGAACTTCTAGTTCATATACAAGGATCTAGATAATAATAATTCATTTTCCTCTATCCAGCTGATTATTATCTCCCCCTGATGTTGAGAAAAATCATGTCATAAATGATTCTCCAACTAATGTTTAAGAATTTAAACATAAACGGAGACTCGTACTCAATATATATTCTCAACCCTTTTTATTTACCCATTTTGTGCGTTGTGGTGGAGCAATTCATATTGCACATTCAAAAACCATAAAATGGGAAATGTATGGTTTCTGACCAAAAACCAATCATAACAGGGAGTTTATTATAACTTGTTGGCTTGATGCGTATAAGTGTTGCTATATGAAAACACCATATAAATAATAACTCTTTTGTTCTCATAGTTTAGCTATTAAATAGGAGGCATCCAATTGAAGTTTTGCTAAAGTATATTTTTCATAATCAATAGGCTTTGTAACAACTGATATAGCCTAAAATATAAACCCACTAGCTTTTCAAGACGAATAGTCTAACTGCATAATCTGAATCTTTTTAGAATCAATCTCACAAACTTCTTGTTGTAAGTCGATAAAACGATGTAGATGCATCTACTAAAATCATATAAAACTTTCCACATTTGTGAATATATGGGCCCATATTTCATTCAGATATGCAAGACATACAGTCTTAACTTTAGTACAAGAACTTTAAGTTCTAATTCTTTTGGTAAGTGAGATCATCTATATCCCTTGAGAACAAACAACACAAGAACTTCAGGTTCTTTTAATAAGTGGAATTTAATCAATTCCTTTAAGCAACACAAGAACTTCACGTTCTTTAATAAGTAGAATTTAATCCATTCCTTTGAGAATAAGCACCACAAGAACTACATGTTCTTTTAATACATGTGCATGTAAATCTCAATAATTTCTGCACCATTATTGATCAAGATGGTCTTACCGATCATGCCAACTATATATATATGTGTGTATATATCTCTGAATTTGTAAACTTCTTGTTTACCATAACATGTAATTCAATCTTACTCGTATATGTCTAGTACGACCATCAAAATTGTTCCTTTAAATAGTAATATATTTAGCTCTTTCGGAGCTTTCAATTGAAATTATCTTTTGGTAGCAATATATAGCTCTCTTAGAGCTTTCAACTAACTTTTTGGCTACCAAAATTTATATCCATATTGGCTTATTTCAAATGCCAATTGATAACATATGTTATCTATAATTCTCAAAGGGATATTTTGCAAACTCATATTGCTCTCTTAAAATTTCCACTTATAGTTGTGACGATATTATTACCATTAGCGGTAATTATTGTAATATTCGCAATTCTGTATTTTTCATAATGTGCTTTCTCTCAAGAATTTATTGCTCTTCTAGAGCATCAATATTTTCAGTACTTTGAGATATAGTACTCACGTTATTCCCTTGCATTTAAATGTGAAAATATATCTTATGCTTATGTTGAGCATAAATTGTCACCAAAGATTGTATTTGACAAGTAATCATGTTAAACAAAATAAATAAATATCATAATATATAAATATAAATATAAAACGTAAATAATTAATGTGTGTAAAATAAATAAACATAAAGTAAAATAAATAAATAATTCTCTTCAAAGTTATGAGAATAATTAGAAGATGATTTATTTCTTTCGAGGGTTATAAGAAAATCAACAACGTCCAAAAGAGTTGGACCAACAATGTCCAAATAAAGTTAGACCAGTATCATCTTCTTCATGTTTCGCAAACAAAATTTACTTCTATTTTCTTTCCTTTATCATTCAATGATTCTTAATTTTTCAACGTACAACACGTACAAGACCAATGATTTATAACATTGCATTGGTAATAAGAAGAGTTTTACTTCAATAGAATGATCTTTATCACTCTTGTCATCCTTATAACCTCACTACCAGTGGGTAGAAGTATTCTTAAAATGACCATATTTTTCATGTCTATATTAATAGCCTCGATCACGACCACAACTTCTAATGTGGTTTTTATTCCTTCAATAATATAATCTCACATTCACTTCAGGGAATGGAGTAGAGCCAGTGGGCATTTGAAACTTTTTCACATATCCTTATCACAGAGAACAAAGATTTAATCCTTGTACGCGACATTATTAAACCTGTCCACAGAGTTCTTTAAACATCATGTTTGCATTCACTTCAGGGAATGAAACAGTTCCAATAATTGCATGGAATAAACATCATGCTTGCATTCACTTCAGGGAATGCCCCATCAATGATAATCGCATGGAATAAACATCATGCTTTGCATTCACTTTAGGGAATGCCTCCCATAAAACTTTTTGGATCAAGACAAATTTTCGTAACTTGAAATTGGGAGAAGTCTATGGTAGAGTTTTTCAACGAAGAAGAAATATTGCTTTCGAGCAAATATAGACTTTATAATAATCTTCTTGTAAATTCAAAATCATCATGATTTATCGCACTTTAAAATGATAATATAAAAAAAATAAAACCAAAATTTACCGATATTGATTTTTCTCTCGTGGACAATGGAGACATAGCATATGACCGAGATAGCTTCTCATAGTCCCTTTATATCACATCTCTTTCCAAGCCATTTAAATACATGTAAAACTCAAAACACGGTTAAAAATACCAACTTTTATCAATAGAATAACATAAATAAAATTTGATCTTTAATTATAAGAAACAAGAAAAAATGATTTAACCAACAAAAATAAATATGTTCAAAAATTTGATTGGCTAGATCTGTTAAAATCTATATCTGTCTTAATCAATTAAAGTATGAAATTGAACCACTTTTTGCGAATTGAAATCCCTAATTATAAACCAAGCATAAAATGAGATATAAATCAAATTAAACAAATTAATAATATTACTACTTAATGTTCGCATCTCTAATAATGCACAAATATAAAATAATATGTTATCATGTAACAAAATTTTAAGTTACAAACTATAAACGTCAATCATTAAACAACCAAAAACACATCACTTCTTTTTCATAAGAAAATGTTGGCATTGTCAATAATAAATAGACATTTGATATAATTGTATGTTATTTTTATAACAAATATAATCATTTCATAAATAAATAAATAAATAGATAAAGGCATGAAACTTAAAATTATTTATTTATCTGTCAACATTACTAATAACTAATACATTATATATATGTTTTAATCAAATGATAACATATAATAATATCAAATTCGATTATATATACAATCATAACTATACAAAAAAATCATAATATACTAACACAAAAAAAATCAAACCTTAAATCATGAAATATATAAACGAAACGATGAATCATAATATACTTCCCTTATATTTGAAATGATTATAAAAACACCAATGATTCTCACCAAATTCATGTTTACGCATCAAATTAAAGGGAAGATGAAACTTGATCTTTAACCAAAATCTTCTGAGCGAACTCGTGCTGATAACGTGTTGTGAATAAAATAAAGAAGAACAAGATTAAGAACAAGAAGAACACGGCGTTTGTTAAACAAAACGCTATTAAAGGACTAACATTTGCGGCGTTTAACAAAATAGCGCCACTAAATCACTCCCTTCATTAGTATATTGCAGCGTTTATATTAAAAACGCCGCTATAGGTATAAAATTAGCGGCGTTTGATCCAAAAACGCCGCGAAGTTTGTTATTTAGTGGCGTTTTCTCCATAAACGCCGCGATATGTATAAAACTAGCGGCGTTTGACCTAAAAATGCCGCGAAAAACGCCGCTATATATCAAACTTGGTGTAGTGGATGCAGTTATAATTCTGATAATATAAATTATATAATCTTGAATGCAGACAAGTCGTGGAATAAATTCATATACGAAATAGACTTTTTAAAATTAAAAAAAATCATAAAATTTAAAGAGATTAATATGCACCAACAACCAATTAATTTAAAAGAATAAAGTGATAAATTTCTTAATCAATGTCAGAGTTGTAATCTTAATATCGAGAATGAAAAAAAAAATCCTCATAATAAGTTTCTACTATATACAATTTAAATTGATCGATTTTGTCACGAGGCCATTAACCTCTTCCCAAAAGACATGTCTGATAGGATGTGCAGCGCCACCGTTTATATATTCCAAGACCTCCCTTTTTCTTTCGGATGTGGGATTAATGACCCCGCCTCTTCTCAGACGTTACATTCTCCCCCACTCAACTTCGTGACGCCCTCGTCATGAGCTTCCGCTCTCGTGATTGGCTAATTGTTACGGTTGTCCACCTTGTCTGCCCCACTCATGGGCGCTCGATGTGAAATCGGGCAGTCAAAGGGTCGCTCTGATACCACTTGTCACGGGGCCATTATCCTCTTCCCAAAAGACATGTCTGATAGGATGTGCAGCGCCGCCGTTTATATATTTCAAGACCTCCTTTTTTCTTTTCGATGTGAGATTAATAACCCCACCTTTTCTCAGACGTGACATTATCAATACGTCAAATGTCAATGATCATATAAAAACACTAATGTACAAATTGACATTTCTTGGGCAAACGGCGGCTCCGCCTTAGCTTGGTAAATGAACAATATCATCACAACCCGATTTTTTATTGGACTTGAAAAAATATTTCATAGCCTAAAAATTTTAGAAAATACTTTGATACAAAAATTTTTGTGAATTAAATATAGAAGTTTGTGTAAATTTTTAAGTTTAGAATTTAGAGATTTAGGTTATGATTTAGGGTTTAAGGATTTAGATTATAGGGTTTAAAATTTAAGGTTCAAGGTATACGATATTAGGGTTAAGAATTTAAGTTTTAAATTTTATACTTCAAATATGAAGGTTTGTGCAATTTCTTTTACACAGTTTAATATCAAAAAATTTTAATTAATGCGTTTTTTTAACTTTTCTTTTTGTCTCCTTTACACAGAGCCTATGCTGCATACATAATACTCCATTTTTAATCAATTTAGGGGGGGGGGGGGGGGGGGGGGACAATGCATGTGTGGAAGATAAGGTCCCAGGCTCAATCAAGTGATGTATTTTGGCTTCACTCAGCTTTAATTATTGATTTTTTTTTTGCAATTTGATATATCGGTAATGTATAATTTTTATGTACGACAAGTGAATTAAATAATAATATCATTATAAAATTAAATTTGTATGATTTATTTTTTATAGTGTGTTGTATATTCATTAATGATGCATAAAATAGTACACTATCAAGGTATCATATACAATTCCTTTTATAAAAATACAATGTATGTGTGGAAGATAAGGTCCCAGGCTCAATCAAGTTATGTATTTTGGCTTCACTCAGCTTTAATTATTGATTTTTTTTTTGCAATTTGATATATCGGTAATGTATACTTTTTATGTACGACAAGTGAATTAAATAATAATATCATTATAAAATTAAATTTGTATGATTTATTTTTAATAGTGTGTTGTATATTCATTAATGATGCATAAAATAGTACACTATCAAGGTATCATATACAATTCCTTTTATAAAAATACAATGTATTTTACTTGAAAACGATGTATATTATTTTTCTATAGAAAAAATTATATTAGAATTCAAAAGAAAATCTGATTGATTGTTATGAGAAATTATATCATAGGATCGGCTCGTCACGTCATCCATTGTTCCAACCAATAAAAAATATCTATTTTATTATTTTTTTCAAAACATCTATTTACCAAGTGAATTTACAATTGGTAAAAAATGTTTTTTAATTTAATTTATAGTAAATCCGAGCGAAGATTCACTCGGTAAAAAAATGACATGGAAAAAATTAATAAAATGAATGCTTTTTATTGGTTGGGATCATAAATGACCTGGCGAGCCGAGCCTATAATATAATTTCTCTTTTTAAGAGTTGATTGGATGCATGAAATCGATTAGTGGTTAACAATTTTGTGTTTGGTTATAAATGGATAACTTTTTCTCCTAAAAGTTACAATTTAGTTATTCAATTAAAATTTTATTATAAACAACTTAATCTGCTATTAATTGAAGCAAACGTCTAACGTGATTTGGTATAATAATAATTTTGGTCCCCATACTTATACATCATATTTATTTGGTCATAATTCGATAAATTTAACTATTCAGATTTAAAATTCCATTAGTGAAGTAACTGTATTACTAACAGGCAACATTAGGGTCAAAATAAGTTTGTCAGTTATCAAGTAGTGAAGTGATTGTGTCTGTCAAGCTATCATATTTGTTGGTTATTGTGATGGATAATAGCAGTGAGTGCAACAAGTGGTCGAAGGGTGTGTCAGGCAGGTGTAGCGCGAGAATTTCTAAATATGAATGGTTAAATTTATTGAATTATTTTAAATTGTGACCAAATTAATAGAATGCATAATTTTTTAGACTAAAATTATTATTATATCAGTCTAAGTTTCAATTTTAAGGGCAGAGTATTCTATTTGTCACAAAAATTTAATTGGCGACTAAATTATAGCTTTTAGAAAAAATAACCCATTTGTAATCGAACACATAATTAAGTGACTGGAGTGTATTTTAACCTAACATTTTAGTCAGCTTTATGTTTATCCCTAGTTACCAACCATATTTTTCTGATATTGTATTTATTATATTAGTAACCATTTCCTCTTTGTAAATTGAGAAGAGATATAGCTTAAAGTAGAAGAAATTTGTATACAAATTTGAACATGAAATTTGCAGCTTTAAACTTTCTTCTTCTTCTCCTACTCGTCAGGGTAATATCTCCAAACTCTCAAAATACATCTTTTAAGTATCTTATCAGATCGATACATACATACATACATACATGAAAATTTAAAGTATAAGATCTTTTGATGTTTATATAATCATAGTTACAGTTGTAGTTTATGATTTAATCTGCTAACCTTTTTGCAGTATGCCGATGGAAGTGGAGACGAGCAGCTGAAAAATGTTTTGAGACTCCATAGCATGGATCATGATCGGCGAATCGAAGACGGTGGCAGTGTTAAAACAAGGTTAGATTCATCATCTCACATGGATCAATCAGTGATGGTGTTTTTCACCTTGAAAGATCTTAAAGCCGGGAACTCGATGCCGATATATTTTCGTAAGAAAGACTCCTCGACATCGCCTCGATTTTTGCCTAGGAACGAAGCCGATGCCATTGCTTTCTCGTTAACAGAACTGCCTGCCCTGCTTCGGTTCTTCTCTTTCTCGCAAGGCTCTCCCCAGGCCAAAGCAATGGAAGCTACACTTCGAGAATGTGAAACTCCAGCGATCAAAGGGGAGGTCAAATTCTGCGCGACATCGATAGAATCGATGCTTGTTTTTGCTAGTGGTATCTTAGGATCGAACTCCGATTTCAAGATCCTTGCAACCGAACATCATACGAAGTCCAACACCCTTTTCCAAAACTATACTATATTAAAAGCACCGGACGAGATACCGGCACCGAGGATCGTGGCATGTCACACGATGCCCTACCCTTATGCAGTACTGTATTGCCATAGCCAAGAGACTGAAAACAGAGTGTTTAAGGTATCATTGGGTGGTGAGAATGGAGATCGGGTGACGGCAGTGGCCGTTTGTCACATGGATACTTCGCAATGGAAACGCGACCACGTGTCGTTTCGTGTGCTGGGAATCGAACCCGGGTCCCCTGGTGTTTGCCATTTCTTCCCGGCGGACAACTTCGTTCTGGTTCCGGACTCTTGAAATTGTAATAACTGTCTTTGCCATGAGACTTTTGTTGTCTTCAATAATACTCGTTTTCTGATGTTTGTTTGTCTGGTTGATGGATTAAGGCCAATCTATGTTATATCAATGGATGCTGTTCTAATGGTTAAGATATTAATGCTGAAATCTATAAGCTACAACCATGACCGTTTCTAAGATTTTGTTAGGCCTCGGGGATTTAAATTACAATCACGTTTATGTTTTTTTATTATGTTGAGTTAATCGCAATTACGGACATAACAGATACTACTTGCAGTTATTGCGAGTATGGTAATGTGAATTTTTTAATAACATACGCTATTGTGGACATAATAATTACGGATATTGCGGTTTCGGACGAGGTCGTTACCGCTATATAACGGCCGTTGTTGTGGTCTCAGACTGTTAATTAAATCGTTGTCCCTAATAACAAGTATTGGAAAAATTTAAGAGTAGGTCTATAATAACAAGTATTGCAAAAACAATTGAGTCTCTAATAACATATATTAAAAAATTTGATTTGAAGGGTATGTCTATAATAACAAATATTGAAGAAAAATTTGGGCACTTAATAATAAGCATTGAAAAAATTGAACCCTTAATAACAAATATTAGAAAAAATTAAATTTTAAGAGTAGACCCTCTAATAACAAATATTGAAAAAATGTAGGCTCTTAATACCAAGTAATAAAAAAATTAGACCCTTAATAACAAGTATTAGAAAGAAAAAATTAATTTTAAGAGTATGCTTATAATAACAAATATTAGAGAAAATTGAGACCTTAATAACAAATATTAAAAAAATTTAAGAGTATAATTTACTATAAAGTTTTTTGGCCCTAGGCGGATGCCCCTAATATTAAGGCCCTGTTTGGCAATTAGCGGATAACTGATAGCAGATTACATTAGCTGATAGCTGATTGCATTAGCTGATTTGACTAGCGGATTGTATTAGCTGATTGTATAAAAGTGTTTGATAAAATTAACTGATAGCTAATAGATTATTTAAACAAGTAAATGACATATAAGGACATGATTATATCCAATATTTATTTGAATAGTTTATTAGTTATCAATATTTTGTATCTAATTATTAATAATTAGATTTATAAAATTATTTTTAATATAACTTTTATAAACATATTCAAATGATTTATATATTAATTTATTATTTATATACTTATTTTAATATAATATAATTAATTAATAAATTTAAATACACATATAAATATGTGATAATAAAAAAAGTAAATATGATTAGCTTATAAATAGGGTGAGAAAATATTTAATTTAAGTTATTTTGAGATTTTTGGTAACTAGTAAGGGTAAAAGGGTCTTTACAACTCTAATATCAAACTTTTAATCTAAAAAAGATCCTATTATGAGCTTTTTCAAAATTAACGGTTTCACCCCAATCCGCTCTTTCAATCCGCTATTTACCAAACAACAATATCAGCGGATTTGACTGATCAAACCTCTAATTTTTGCCCAAACCTCTCTTTACCAAACAGAGCTTAAATATTATGAACAAATTAAAAATCTAATAATAAGTATTGAAAAAAATATTTAGTCCTATAATTAATATAAATACATTATTTTATAAGTATAATTTACGCCTATAATTAATATAAATACATTATTAGATTTCAATACTTATAAAATAATTTATTATCACCACATTCATGTGATTTATATAAAGCACACATCTCAGTCCAGTCTTACAACATTCATACACTATGCTAGTATTAGATAATTTCTTCACTCCTTTAAGACCAACATCATCGCTGCCGTAAGACGTGACACTGGAGCCGATGGACGCAGCCTCGAGCTGTGCAAGGCCATGGCGTGGAGTGCTTTAGGCATAGGTTGATCTTTCATTACATCTCTCCAATATTCTCCTGCATCTTTTCTAGTTTCATTACGATTTATCAGTAATTATATTAATTAAATTAAGGTAAATAAAATTAAACCTATTGACTATTGAGGTGTCCCAATGGTAAAGATAACGCGGTTCTATTTAGATAACTCGGGTTTAAGAAGTATAGTTTGAAGGCGTGCGTAAATTTATTCATAATTAAAACCAAACTAAGATACTACCTTCTAGTATGGAACCATGATCGAACCGGTATCTTTACAGTAAAAAAGAACTCTCAGATTTGCTGGTCAATGAAGGAGAAATTGTACCCGAGTACGACTTGGACAAAATTTGGAAATTGGAAGTCCCTCCAAGTAGATTTGTTGGTTTTGGTAAATCTAAATTGGATTAGATTTTCATTTTCTAAGATTTGAATTAACTGGACCTAATATAATTAGGTCAAATTCTTCCTTTAGTCCCGTAGTCTAATGCCCTTTATATAACCGGGTCTAAGTATTTTTTTTCTCGGAAAATATGATTTTATTAAGGGTAAACATACATGCCAATATTCAAATTGTGTTCGCTAAAAACATCTATAAGCCTAAATGGAGGAAAACAGTACAACACAACTTGAAAAGGAAATAGAGAATCAACATGATACAATTCTAACCAACTGAAACACCAAAGGACAAGGAAATCTTCAAATCATAGAAAGCTGAAAACATTCCCAGATTACTACTAATATGCAGCTAGCACATACAAAAACACTACACCTGACAGTTGCTGCTACACAATGGCTCAATGTGACCGCTGATAATTCGACACAAACAATAGACTCTGATAAAAACAAACTTACCAACATGCCATGAATAAGGAACCGCTTTTGCAAGGTAGTCCGCTATAGCATTTCTTTCTCTCTGAACATACGAGCATAGTACCGACACTATTAAACGCTTAAAACGTCTAGAGCTATTTTAATCCAGTTTAGAGCTATAGCATTTCTTTCTCTCTTCGAAAGTTGCTCACCATCTCCACGGACAAGACAAACGGTTATTAATCCAGTTTAATACCACCTGGGAGTCGGACTCAACTATAAGTGTTGCCTTGCCGACCAAATTTGCTTCAACGAAGGCCTCTAGAGCTATTTTAATCGCAATCAGTTCAGAAAAATCAGATCCTTGATTAGGGACAGGCCCTAACTTTACCAGAAACCGAGCGAAGCACTCCACCACAGCCTGCTGCAGCACCAATAGCTGCTCCATTGATGTTACATTTAACCATGCCCTCGCTTGGTGGGATCCGAACAGAGTTCGAGCCGTTTGCTGCATGGATTGCAGTCGAAGCACGCGAAAGGGTTTCCCACTAGTCCTCGTCCTTGTGGAGATATCTTTCGCTGCCTTGCATCTTAGAATAAAACACTAGATCCCCAAGTCACGTTGTTTTAGCTTAGAAATATTCACATTTTGCGCAAGACATAGGCTCCACAGAGCTGCAGCAACAGCGATACCATACAGATTCCAGCAAACATTGTAACAAAATCTGAAGAAATTCTCCACACCATTAGGACTAGACCAAGAAATGTGCCTAATAATCCCAAAAACAAGAAACAAAATGAAAATTCACAAATAGGTGGATGGCATCCTCCACCATGAATAAGAACATTGTTGTACATCAATATTTATCGCGCACCATAGACATTCAGCAAAATGTGATCCCTGAGCCATCACAGGACCACTTTCCTTCAAATGCGATGAATCTGCTATCAATGATGCAGCACACTAACAAGATACAACTCTTATCCTAAATTGTAACTAGCCCACCAGCTCTCCCTGAAGCTGCCGAAGAATTGAAATCAGACTCATCATTCCTCCATATCATACTTAGCTCCTCCCGTGTTATGCATTCTTTCTTTGTTTCCTAATAAAAGCCACCTCGACCTTTTGGAGGCGTAGGGATTTCCACAACGCACGGTCTCAACTTGACACTTCTTCACGGTTGTTTCCCTTTGCTGATACTGTCCTTCGTACCTTGCCGATGGGACAGAAAACGACAATTTCTAAAATTACAGGGTAAGATTACAAATGCGACATAAAAAATGAATTTAAAATTTTAAATAGATGCAAAAAAATCATAAATATTCATAAAAGTTCACACTTCATAATAAATTAGAAAATAAAATTCATAAACACACCACAATACTAAAGTGTTAAATCTCAAACAACAAAGTATAAAACAATAGTAAAGAACACAAATTTAACATTGTCAACATCCTCCAAGATGAACTCGTTCTCTAAATCCAGCTCGTCAAGCGAGAGTTCCGCAAACTTCAGTGGCGGAGCAAAAATTTTCATCTAGTGGGGTTATGAGTAAAGTATGAGGTATGAAAATTCTCATATCACTACAATAAATATCGTTGACTCTATACCTTAACAAATCAAGTGGGGTCAAATCTAATATTGCTTATTAAAAATTATATATTACCACATTAAAAATCCCGTACCCAACAAATCAAGTGGAATTAATTGCACTCCCATTTACTATGCTACATCCGCCCATAGCAAGCTCTAAATATCCCGCATCTCCCAAAGAATCAAATGCATCTCCACCAACAACCCACATCTTGATTTTTCTCATTTTTATATTGACTAGAATTCTTTGATAAAAGACGGAGATAACAGTGATGTAAACTAAATCCTCAACACGACTACTTATAATTTTATTTAAACACTAATCACAAAAATAAATGGAACATAATCAATCTTGCTTAAGCTATCCAACAGAATTATAGACTAAAACTATACACAAATCGAAAAAATTAATAAATGGTTGATGATTCATAAATTACTTTAAACCCACCTCTAAAAAAGTCCAAAAACTATATTAAAATCTGAAAAAACTGATTCTCCATTAATCAACACAATCATTGCAGACACTTGGACAAACAATAAATTATGGGACAAACACATGGAACCATTTTCGTGCAAATTATGGAACCATTTTGTATACAAATTGCTTTAAAATTACGGAACCATGGCTTCAATTACTTTTGTTTTTACCAGGTTTCAATGTTTGAGGTTTTAAGCTCAAATAGTCATGTATAAACTTGCCCGGAAAATAATAGCATACGTACTTGAAACTTTCAAGTTCAACCACACTGGTATAATTATTTCGAACCATACTTGTAAAATTATGGAACCGTTTCTGTTTACAACTTGCTTTGAAATTTCAAAAAAAAGGGGAAATAGAAGAAGAAAAGATATAGGAAGAAGATGAAGAAGACTTACCCGGAGCTTGAAAGATTTCACCAGCGCCAGCCTCCTTATTGCTGTCGACTATCCACTTTTTCCCTCTCTAATTAATTGTCATTCGTCAAGCAGAAAAAGTAAAGTGAAAGACCGAAGAAGGTAAAGCGATGACTCACAGATTGAGGGATGGAAATCCTCTACCTTTTCGGTGTCCTTGCATATGTTTTTACCCTTAAAATTAATTTTAGGGTTTAGGGTTTAGAGTTTTAGATTAGGGGTTGTGGTTAGGGTTTAGGGAATTTAGGGTAGGGTGTATTTTTTAGGGTATAGGGTGTAGGGTTTAGGATTTAGAATTTAGGGTTAGGGCTTAGATTTTAATTTTGTAGTATTTTTTAGTGTTAGGGCATATGTAGGGGCACCGAAAAGAGGCAGACGAATTTTATCCCAGATTGAGACCATTGTGTTCTGTTTTTGCCTCTCTTTTTTTTTAACATTTTCAGTAAAATATCCAAAATACCCTATGGGACGCATGTGAATATCATGTTTTGTCCCAGAAAAACGTCCACTTTGTTTTTGCAGCCTTCCCCGACCATTGTTAGTCGTACTCTGTTAACATGGAACGTTCTCGTTATGCTAACTGTTCTCGACTCGTACTCGTTTTGGGGATGTATTGGTACTTGAAACACTCTTATGTACATAATAAATATTTTAAAGTATTTTAACATTCAATGTTTTATTTTGTATCAAAATAATTCATTCATGGATGAAAATTGTTAATAAACTAACAATAAATATCTTAAAATAATTTTATAGAAAGAATGGCATCAATAGAAAAAAATAATTTTATATTTTATAAAACTATTTTTTGACAGATATGTCATTTTGTCAAGTTAGCATCATTGTTCTATGTAAGAATGTTATGTAAGCATACTTGTCTTATAGATTTGTCATGTCATTTCAAGTCATTTACTGTTAGTTGACTAACATTTTTCATCTATAAAAGAGCCAACGACAGAGTTAGAAATTCAGCAATATGGTCCAAAATATTTTTTCTCAAATAGGTATGCAAATATTTTTTTTACCTTTACACATTAATTTTTTTTTAAAAAAAATAAGGAAGAAACTAATACAACTTTAAACATGATTTCTTGTTGCTGAATACGATATGATACTAACAATAAATCCTTAGCAACCTTCTTGTTGCTAAATACTACTTTACACATACAATTCATTACCAACACATTTCACCCTTTATGCCAAGCTCTCTCATGAGTTCAACAAGTTTTTGGCGCTGTTTTCGGGGATTGCAACGAAATTTTATTGTTTGTGTTTCACTTGTTTTTGTTTTATTTTACCTATCTGTTTTGTTTGGTGTGTGACCAGGAACCGTCCTACGGACTATCATCCATTTGACCTTGAAATAGAACGAACCTCCACAGATTGGAAAGGAAAATCAGAGAGATGGCTCAAAACGTTAATGGAGGAGTAGATGGTGTCCCACAACATCAAGGAGATCCACTTATACATGGAGGGATACCGGCTGCCCCTGCCGCACCCGTAGTTGACGATGCCATGGAGAGACCAATACGAGAACACTCGGCACCAAACATTGATAACATGATGCCAGGAGTGATTGATGTTGAGGTAAATGCATCAAATTTTGAACTTAAGTTGGTAATGATTCAAACTCTTTTGAATGTAGGCCAATTTGATGGAGCACTTATTGGAGACCCAAGGCAACACTTGAAGCAATTCATGAAGATTTTCTAGCTATTTCAGCAGCCTGAAGTATCAGAAGAAATTGTGAAGCTGAAATTATTCACTCTTTCCTTGAGAGATAGAGCCAAGACTTGGCTCAATTCTTTGCCACCTGCCTCAGTCACCTTATGGGTAAATCTAGCTTTAAATTATGATTTCTAAATATTTTCGAATGGGCATTGTTTTGAGTGATTTAAGATTGATTTTAATCAAGATTTGGATGTTAAATGATGTTGAAATAAATGTTTTATCATAACAATCCTGAAATAGGTTGGATCTCTAGTTGTTTAGGTTATTAGATTTGGGTTTTTGGCTTGATAACGTGGTTTTGGTGTTGCTGGAGGTTTATGGATGCAATTAGATTATTTTAGATGTTAATTGACGATTAAAATAGGATGCAAGTGTTATATTTTAACTGGGTCAAGTTTAGGAAGCAATCGAAGGTGTTTTCGATTGTTTTGGATAGGCGTTTTGGTGTTCTTGGGTAGTGCAGCGAGATAACATGGGTTATTGGTGGTTTTAATGCATTGAGATGCATTAATTCTCTATTTTTGTGTGGTATAAATAAGGGAGTTTGTATCTGACACAATTGGTGAAGTTTCGAATGCTTCGAAAGCTTGATTTTGCTTCGGCAAAGCAAGCGAGGCGTGATCGATGAGTGGATTTGGTTTTAAATTGTTTTCAAAGACTTGAAAACAAGGTTTGAGGGTTTAGATTGAGTTTGAAATACTAGTCTAATCTTAGAAGTAAGTTTGAGTTGTTTCGCTCTCATTTCTCGGCTTTTGTCCCATTGATTTTCATGTTCATGTTCATGCTCTTGTTTTAAAGATAGATGATAATCCACTGTTTATGCATGATTTGAGAAATGTTTTGATGCCTTAATTAATCCCATGAGATAGAATGTTGATTTCAAAGAGATAGAGTTGTTGTGAAAATACTATGCTTTAAATATGCATTTGATATGGGATGAAATTGCTTTATGTTGATGCATTGAAAACAATGGGTATTTGATGTTTAAAATATTATATATTGGCATAAAATGAGGTTATTGTTACCGAATATAATTGGTCGACCAATAGAATGAGAAGTGCACTATAATATACAAAATTCGTACGTGCTCTTTGGTTCGGGCAATGGGGATAGTGCCATCCCGTTCCAAAGTGAGAGTGTGGTGAAGAGAGATTCCATGTAACACCCGAGTTTAGGGACCGAGAGATAATCGGGTTTGATTAAACCGATTCGGGTTAAATTAATTGGGAGAAACCATTTTTAATAAACAACTAAAATATTTTAATGAAAAAGGGGTAAAAAGGGAATTTTAGAATTAAAAAAGGGTTTTGAAAATACCAGCATCTTCTTCAAACTCTTTTTAACGTTGCTTTTTCCCAAACACCATTTCTACTATTCCATTGGTGCAAACTCTTCATCCAAACAAGTTTTCAAGGTAATCTCTCTTTTGTCTTGTGTTGGTGAAATTTTCCTTAAACTCATTGTTTAAATTTATTTCCAAAATGCCTTGTGATTGAAAAAGAGGAAAATGAATGAATTTTTGTTTGAGTTGTTTGATGTTATGTTTAAAAGTTATTTTTACCTTGCTTTGATGTTCTAAAAATGTTGGAATGATGGCTTATTAATAGGAAACCTGAAATGGGTCAAAAATAGGATTTTTGGGTTGAAAACATGAAGTTTTAGGCTTGGCTTTGGGTTGATTTCATGGCTGTTGGTTCCTTAGTGGTTGGGAGATGTTTCTAGATGATATTTGATGTGTTTTGATGGTTGAAATCGATGGGTTCGGTTTGGGGTTTGTTTAGAACGAATTTGATGAGATTTTGGGTGAAACTCGGGATTGAATCAATGTGTTTTTGTTGCAAGAAGTTGGATTTCTGGGTTGTTGCTGGTTTACAAGTATATAAGCATCCTAATGTTCTATTTTGGGTTGCCTTAAGCAGAGGAGATTGGTTTGGCTCTTCGGACGCGAGACCGAGTAGTTTAGAGGCTTGAAATCGGTGTTTCGGCTATCGTTCGGGTTGTGTTGGTGAGTGGTAACGTTTTAAAGCTTTGAAATGTTTCAAGGAGGTTTTCTTGGGGTTTTTGTTGAGCTTTAGGGGCCAACCTAGACCCAAGTGTAAGTTTATTTAATATCGCCGTGGTTTGTTAAGTGTTGATGAATGTGATTATGTATGATGTTGGGTGAAATACTATTTGCTTTACATCCTTTGAATGTTGATATGTTGTTGTTGTTGTGGTCAAAGCCTCATGTGATGGTTAGTGGGAAGGGTGTTGTTGAATACAGTGATGTGTAGTCCCACCAAAAGTTGACTATTAGATGAGTACGGTGATGTGTAGTCCCACCGGAAATATGCTAGTTGGTTGGGAAATGGTGATGTGTAGTCCCAGCGGGAATGGTTGTGCATGTGCACTCCATGAACTTGTTCTTATGCTTTCGGTTTAGTATATTCCACCCCTTATGATTTTGTCTTTAAAATAAATATATGTTTTGAAACTGCATTGTTGTTGTTGTTGTGATTTTGAGCTCCGCTCACTAAGCTCTTAAGCTTACGCTCTCTTTTCCAACAATGCAGATCGTTAGTGGCTACGAGAGGCAAGTGGGGCAAAGGAGGAACCTTGAAGTTCACTTGCTAGCCCAAGTATGGTTTTCATGGTTGTAATAATACTTAGGCAATGAGAATGCTAGACTTATGTGTTGGGGAGTTGGTGTTCAAACTCCCATGTGATTGTTATTGTTGCCAACATGTTTTAAATGTTGAGACCATGTTGTGTGGAAGGTTGTTATGCTTTATGAATGTATGCCTTATGTTTTGGCTAGTTTATGACTTATGATGAAGTGTTTCCTTTAGCTTTTTGGCCTTATATCCATTTTGTGTATGTATACATGTTTGATGCTTCTTTTAAGGTGCTTTGCCCTAGTTTCTTTGTTTATCGTGTTGCCATGTCGTTTGATACACGTTGGGACGAGTTCGGGAACGTTTGGGGATGCCAAAACGACTTTTTGAAACCCATATGTGCCCAGGTGTTTCAAAACACCTGGTATGGTTTCGGAACGGCCAGGCCTTTGGGGCACCTGTATCAAAACGAGGGTGGTGCCGTTTCGGTACGTTTTGCCTCTAGAGACTCCCGTTTTGAAACCATGGGAAATTGTTTCGAAACGGCCTGGTGTTACTTTTTGCTGAGAGCCTATTTTCGAAACGGGCAACCCCAATTTCGAAACACAGGTAGTTTAAGCGGGAAAATGGCATCTTTGAAGGTTTCTGAATGTTGCGTTTTGGTCCCTAGTGCTTGTAGGCTCTTTAAATGAGTTTTCATGTGTCTTTTGAGTTGGTTTTACATTGTGTGCTTGGAATTTGACTAATAACTATTTGGTAAGGTTAAAATTACCTTTTGTCCCTGTTTAGCGTGTTTTTACAAAATGGTCTTTCATGACTATTTTGGTTCCAATTGGACACCCAATTGATGTCCGATTGAGACGTTATTTCTTCCGTTGAGTCCCTTAACACCATAGGAACTCTAAAGTGCATTTAGAAAAGATAAATTGAAATCTAGGGTTGTTAATCGGAGGGAAATTCACAGATTTTTCTCCGGTTATCCCCGTGTATCTCTCCCGATTCAGTCTTGCGACTAGACCGGGCCGAGGGGGTTTCATTCCACCATGGTAGGTCTTGGTGAAACACCCAAGCTTTGTGGTGATGAGAGATACCGCCATGAGAGTCCAGTGATGTGAGATTACACCGGGGTAGGACTTGACATTTAGTCAAGCTATCTGCATATCCGAGTAATGTTGCAAAAATGTCAATATATGAGATTGATTATGAGATTCACATGTGCCTTAATATAAATGTTTTATGAAATGAGATGCATATGAGATTATGTATTGAGTAAAGCTTTTGATGAAACAAGCATGTAAGGCTTTACCTTGAGACTTTGCATTTTGGCTAATGCATGAGATAGATGGTACATGTGGCGTTTAAATGATGTGGTCTTTGCTTTGAAAATGATTTCAAGCATGATATAGAAAGATCATGATGAGTATAGATTTTTAAATGATAAATGGTTTTAAAATGCATTGTTGTGTTGATTTGTTTTGAGCATCCCTCACTAAGCATTATAGCTTACGCTATCTTTTTCCAACAAATGAAGAGAAATAGCTTTTGGGTTAGCAAGAAAGCAAGGAGGAATTACCAAGGAGTGATCTTTTACTCAAGTATGATTTTACGTTAACACATTAGTAATAAATTGGCAATGAGAGGATGCTTTATGTTTGGGAGATTGTGTTTTGGAACTCCCTGTTTTTGGGCAAGTTTGAGATGCCCTTTATGACTTGTAAATGGCCTTTGCTTTATGGTTTTTGCTTTGGTTTTAGTTTTGACTCTTTAATGACTTTTGCATAGGAAGCATGCCTATAGATTTTAAATGTTCCTTATCTCTATGCCTAGTTGATGAAATTGCCATGTTTGTTTGAGGTTTGTTGTTTAATTAAGTTGTATGTTTGTTAGAAGAATGTTAGAATGTGTTTGAATGGGTTAAAGCATGAAAAACCAGCAAAATATGACATTACAGGTCTGTGACTATCAATACGATAGTAAGAGTACCGATACGGTCAAGCAAAATAGAAGGGGCTTATCGATACACGGGGACGTATCAATACAATTTTATGCTACTGGTTTTGGGGGTACCAATACGGGGCTTAGAGGGTATCGATACAAGCCTTTTACCTTTGAATCCTGATGATGTGTTGTCGTGGGCGTATCGACACTGGCTCTAAGGGTATCGATACGACAAGCTGGTAAGTTAGTTAAAAGTATCTTTGATTGTTCTGAATCTTTACATTTTAGTTCCTGATGTTTCTGAATGCAAATTAATGAGTTTGGATGATTGTTTAGAACTTATTTTTGACAGAGTGGCATGCAATGTAATTAATTAAAGGTTGGTAATCTAAAATTTGAAAGAGCCCTTATAAATTATCTAATTTACAATATGGTCCCTAAAAGATGCTTGTGTGCAATTGAATCCCTTATCGTTGTTTGTTTGAATTGAGATTTGTTCCGCTACAATGTTTATCACATAGAGCGTTAATGAGCTTCTAGAAAAGATAAAATGAAAAAATAGGGTCGTCTATTGGAGTAAACTTCCCGGTTTACTTTAATATTCCTCATGTGACCCGTTCGGTTTGGTCTATCGCCTAGGTTAGGTCGAGGGGGTTACATTTGGTAGTATTAGAGCCAGTTTCGCGAAAGAATAGGAAGGTAAGGTTGGTGTGTTATTGTTAATATGTTGAATTAATGATGAATACTATGCACGGTGGATGTATATGTTATGAAATGATTGTTGAATGCTTTGGTTGAGATGTTTGGTGATCTATAGCATAATTTATGTTTGTATGCGTTGTTTGGGGTAGAGAATAAGGGTATCCATTGTCAAATTATTACTAATGTAAAAGAAGATTTTTGATTTTAAAGTGAAACTTGAGCTCCTTGGATTCTTGCTTTTGGGTTTGCCTAATTGTTTTGTTATAATATTATTATGTTTTAGATTTGCATACCTTTTGAAATGGGACCGAGACGAGAGCTTAGAGGCAATGTACGAAATGTGGTTGAGAATGAGATTCATGAGAATGATGAGAATTTACCACCTCCTCCTCCTCTTGGTGGTGAGAGAGCTGGAGCTGGAGCTGGAGCGGGAGCTGGTGTTGGAGGTGTTAGACCTCAAGCAGGGCAAGGACAAGCTGCTGCTGACATGACACCGTTGATTCAGGCTATAGCTGGAAGCGGGAATGCACGTGGCCGCACCTCAGCCTGTTGCTAATGCTGGCTTACCTTTAGAGCGTTTGCGCAGTTTGGGTGGAACTGAGTTCCGAGGATTGTCTTATGAAGGTTTTGAGGCATGGTTTGAGAGCACCCGAAGGATTCTTGGACAGATGGGGTGCAATAATGTGCAAAAGTTAGGATGTGTCGTCTCTTTGCTTCTTGGAGATGCTTATACGTGGTGGATGACCATCACTGCGCGTATAGAACCTGTTGATGTATCTTTGGAGTTCTTTGTAACTGCCTTCAAGAGGAAATATCTGGGTGTTCACTATCTTGATGAGAAGAAGCAAGAGTTCATTTCATTGGTGCAAGGGAACATTACTGTCTCGGAGTATGAAGTTCAATTCATCCGGTTGAGCCAGTATGCTCCTAAACTAGTTCCTAATGAACGTGTGAGGTGCGATTGTTTTCGCTACGGGCTTGAGAAGGATGTTAAGACGTATATGTTATCTTCAGACTCTACTGATTTTGATATCTTAGTCACTCGGGCTAAGGACATTGAACATAATTTGAGTTTGGTTGCTCGTTCAGGTGGATCTAGCTATGGGAAGAGATCAGTCGAGTTGGATGTTAGAAAGGGTCACTATATGAAGCATAAAGATAGAAGGTATCAGCCTGAACCAAGGCGAGGTGATGGTAACCTTGGTCGAGGACATTAGAGGCAAAATGCTTTTGTTCGCGCACTAGATTGTAACCGGTGCAGTAGGAGGCACACAAGAGAATGTTGTGGTAATGTGGATGCGTGCTGGAACTGTGGGTCACGAGGACATATGAAGCATGATTTCCCACAACCCGTTAGAGATGGACAAGCTCCAGTGCAAGCTGTTGAGCCACAGAGAAGTTATGGGCGCGGTCGTGGCAACTTTTAACGTATGGAAGATGGTCAGATGAATGTTGTACATGTGGTTGCTGTTCAGCCTGAGGGAGGTGGACAGGCTAGGGTGTATGCACATCGTGAGGGAAGGAATGACACAGATGTGATCGCAAGTGATTTTACTTTGCAATCCTTGTCATTACTTTCTTTGATTGATTCTAGTTCTACTCATTCATATATTTTGCATGAACATGCACAAGCGCTTGATTTGCCTGTTGAGTTGTTAGATGTTGGTATGCGTGTCACTAGTTCGTTTGGTGAAACGATAGTTACAAGGAAGTTGTATAGAAGGTGTCCTTTGACTGGATAGGGTTATGTGTTTGAGGTTGATCTTATGTAGTTGCCTTTCTATGGTTTTGATGTGATTCTTGGTATGGATTGGTTGTCTAAACATAGAGCAGTGGTTGACTTTGAGACTAAGCGAGTTTTGTTGAAACTTGCCGATGACTATGATGTGGTAGTTGTAGGCGAGAATGTGAAATTCTTGTCTAATGTGATTTTGGCTCTTGAAGCGAGTCATTGGATGCGTTTGGGATGTGAAGCTTTTCTGGCTTATGTGATGAATCCTGGTACAAACGAAGTGCGAGTACAAGACATACGAACGATATGTGAGTTTTTGGGTGTCTTTTCGAAAGAGTTGCCTGGTTTGCCACCGAACAGGGATATTGAGTTTGGCATTGGATTGTATGAAAATACGACTCTAATGTCTATTGCTCCCCATCGAATGGAATCTAAGGAGTTGAAGAAATTGAAGACGCAGTTGCAAGAATTGCTGGATCGAGGTTTCATTAGGCCTAGTGTTTCAGCTTGGGGTGCATCGGTCTTGTTTGTAAAGAAGAAAGATGGCACGATGAGAATGTGTATAGATTATCGCCAATTGAATAAGTTAACGGTTAAGAACATGTATCATTTGCCAAGGATTGATGACTTGTTTGATCAGTTTCAAGGTGCATCAGTGTTTTCTAAGATTGATTTGAGACCCGAGTATTACCAATTGAAGGTGAAGGATAAGGATGTGCCTAAGACAAATTTCTATACAAGGTATGGGCATTATGAGCTCCTGGTGATGCCTTTTGGTTTGACTAATGCCCCTACTGCATTCATGGACATGATGAATCGAGTGTTCCATGAGTTTTGGATAGGTTTGTGGTTGTGTTTACCGAAGATATTCTCGTGTACTCTCGTACCGAGGAAGATCATGATAAGCATTTACGGATTGTGTTGCAAGTTTTGCTGGAAAATCAGCTTTATGATAAGTTGAGCAAGTGCGAGTTTTGGCTTAAAGAAGTTGTTTTCCTTGGACATGTAGTGTCGGCCGAAGGGATTCAAGTCGACCTACATAAGGTTGAGGCGGTGATGAATTGGAAGTCACCTAGGTTAGTTCATGAGGTGCGTAGTTTCCTTGATTTGGTGGGATACTACCATAGGTTCGTGGATGTTTTTTCAAAGATTGCTTCTCCTTTGACAAAGTTGTTGCAAAAAGATGTTAAATTTTAATGGATGGAGGTTAGGCAACAAGCTTTCGAGATGTTAAAGGAAGCGTTGACACAACTCCTATCTTGATTCAACATGAATCAGGAAAATAGTTTGTCGTTTATAGTGATGCATCCTATGTTGGTTTGGGATATGTGTTGATGCAAGAGGGTAGGGTGGTAGCTTATGCATCTCGACAATTGAAGGTGGACGAGCGTAAATACCCTACGCATGACATCGAGTTGTCTACAGTGGTGTTTGCCTTGAAATTTTGGAGGCATTACCTTTATGGTGAAAAGTGTATGATTTATACAGACCACAAGAGTTTGAGGTATCTAATGATGCAAAAAGAGTTGAATCTTAGGCAACGAAGGTGGTTGGAGTTGCTTAAAGATTATGATTTGACAATCGAGTACCATCTAGGGAAGGCTAACGTGGTAGTCGATGCTTTGAGTAGGAAAGTGGCTGTAGAGTTGAGAGTGATGTTCGCTCATTTGAGTTTATCACTAGATGGTGGTTTGGTGACTGAGTTGCAAGTGAAACCATCGTTGGTGGAGTTGATTAAGGAGAAGCGGTTGTTAGATGATTCGTTGGTATCACATGTTCAGGACATTACGGAACGGAATCCAATGGACTTCTAATTCAATGATGATGGTGTTTTGTGTTTTAAAAGCCGAATAGTTGTGCCGGAGGATGTTGAGTTGAGGTGCACTATTTTGACTGAAGCTCATAGCAGTCCTTTTGCTATGTACCCTGGTAGTACAAATATGTATCGTGGGTTGAAGGATGAGTACTGTTGGGTTGGGTTAAAGAAAGATGTGGCTGATTTTGTTAGTGAGTGCATGGTTTGTCAACGTGTTAAAGCTGAGCATCAGTTTCCTTCCAGTTTGTTGCAACCATTGAAGATTCCAGAATGGAAATGAGAGAGAATCACCATGGATTTCATGATGGGTTTTCCTTTGACACCATCCAAAAAGAATTCCATTTGGGTGATTGTTGATTGTTTTACGAAGTGTGCACACTTTCTAGTAGTGCATACTACGTAAACATTAGACAAGTTGACAGACTTGTACATTTCTTAGATTGTGAGGTTGCATAGGGTACCTAAGTCCATCATTTCGAATTGAGATCCGTGTTTCACAACAAGGTTTTGGGAGTGTCTACATCAAGCGTTGGGTACGCGTTTGAATTTCAGCACTTCGTATCATCCTTAAACGGATGGTCAGTCTGAAAGTGTTATCCAAGTGTTGGAAGACATGTTGAGGTGTTGCATCATTGATTTCCAAGGTTCTTGGGAGAAATAGCTACCTTTAGTAGAGTTTGCATACAATAACAATTATCAAGCGAACATTCAAATGGCTCCTTATGAGGCTTTATATGGAAGGAAGTGTAGAACGCCTATTAGCTAGGAAGAAACGGGGCAGAAGTTTGTCCCTTTGCCTAATGTGTTAAAGAGCACAACAAAAAAAGTGAAACTTATTAGTGAAACGATGAAAGCGGCTCCGAATCGGCAAAAGTCTTTCACAGATTTGAAGCGTAAGGAAGTTGAGTATGTTGTAGGTGATAAGGTGTTTCTGAAGGTCTCACCTTGGAAGAAGGTGATGAGGTTTGGTCGGAAGGGCAAGTTGAGTCTGAGGTTTATTGGACCATATGAGGTGCTAGAGCGTGTTGGACCTGTCGTTTATAGGTTGAGGTTGCCTTCTGAGTTGGAGAAGATACACGATGTTTTTCATGTATCCATGCTTCGTAGGTATAGATCGGATTCGTCTCATGTTATGTATGTTGAAGAGATTGAGCTGAATCAAGATTTGTCCTATGATGAAGAACTGGTTGAGATCGTGGATTCGGACAACAAGGTTCTTCGTGGTAAGACCATTGAGTTGGTCAAGGTCTTGTGGCGTCATCATGGTGTTAAGGAAGCCACGTGGGAGAGGAAGGATGACATGAAGAAGCAGTTCCCTCATCTTTTCCATCGGGTAAAATTTCGAGGACAAAATTTTCTAAGTGGGGGAGAGTTGTAACGCCTGAGTTTTGGGCCTAGAAGCTTTTAGCGTTGGTTCAGGGTTAGTAGAACCTAAACTAGAGATCTATGTTTTTGGGAGTGGTTCAGGGAAAACGTAGTTCAGGGTATGATAAAATTGTGGGGAAAATTCCTAAAATCTTCTAAAAGTATATAGAAAGGTTTGGTAAAGGCAATTTTAGAAAATGGTTTTTTGGAAGATCGAGATTTCGGTTTAGTGACCATTTTGTAAATAGTGAAAAATATGATTTTAAGGACTGTTTTGAAAGGGGGCCAAAACATAGAATCTTTAGGGAGCTACCATGTAATTAAGGAACCTTTTCCTTTAATTTGACCATTTTTAAATGATATAATAAAAAGGAATTTAAAAGAGACTTTTTAATAAAAAAGGAATTTTTATCATCCAAAAGAAATTTGATGTAAATTTCATTTCCCTCATTTTCCCAAATAGCCAAACACTGTATTTCTCTCTAAAGTTCCAAAGATCTTCATCTTCATCTTTTCATTTCTTTTTGTTTTACAAATGGTTTCCTCAGCTTTCTCATCATCTACCTTAAAGCAATCTTGAAGAGCTTTCACCAAATCTTGTCATTTGAAGGAAAAGGGCAAAGGTTAGAGGTAATTTCGTTTAACTCCTCTAATCAAGGTTCTTTAATGAAATTCACAAGTTTTTTGCTCTCTAAATATGTTTAATAACATTTTTTTGAGTTTTAATTGATGAAAATGGGTAAATCTAGCTTTAAATGATGATTTCTCAAGATTTTCGAATGTGTATTGTTTTGAGTGATTTGAGATTGATTTCAATCAAGATTTGGATGTTAAATGATGTTGAAATAAATGTTTTATCATAACAATCCCAAAATAGGTTGGATCTCTAGTTGTTTAGGTTATTAGATTTGGGTTTTTAGCTTGATAATGTGGTTTTAGTGTTGCAGGAGGTTTATGGATGCAATTAGGTTGTTTTGAGATGTTAATTGATGATTAAAATTGGATGGAAGTGTTAGATTTTAGCTGGGTCAAGTTTAGGAAGCAATCGATGGTCTTTTTAGTTGTTTAGGATAGACATTTTGGTGTTCTTGGGCTGTGCAGCGAGATATCATGGGTTGCTGGTGGTTTTAATGCATTGAGATGCATTAATCCTTTGTCTTTGTGTGGTATAAATAGGGAAGTTTGTATCGAACACAATTGGTGAAGTTTCAGAAGCTTTGGAAGCTTGATTTCGCTTCGGCAAAGCAAGCGAGGCGTTATCAGTGAGTGGATTTGGTTTTAAAATGTTTTCAAAGACTTGAAAGCAAGGTTTGCGGGTTTAGATTGAGTTTGAAACACTAGTCTAAACCCGAAAGTAAGTTTGAGTTGTTCTGCTCTCATTTCTTGGCTTTTGTCCCATTGATTTTCATGTTCATGGTCTTGTTTTAAAAATACATGATAATCCACAATTTATGAATGATTTGAGAAATACTTTGATGGCATAATTAATCCCATGAGATAGAGTTGTTGTCAAAATGCTATGCTTTAAATATGAATTTGATATGGGATGAAATTACTTTATGTTGATGCATTGAAAACAATGGGTATTTGATGTTTAAAATGTTATATATTGGCATAAAATGAGATTATTGTTACCGAATATAATTGGTCGACCAATCGGATGAGAAGTGCACTATAATATACAAAATTTGTACGTGCTCTTTGGTTCGAGCAATGGGGATAGTGGCATCCCGTTCAAAAGTGAGAGTATGGTGATGAGAGATTCCACCACGGTAGGTCTTTGTGAAACACCCAAGCTTTGTGGCGATGAGAGATGCCGCCATGAGAGTCCGATGATGTGAGACTCCACTGGGGTAGGACTTGACATTTAGTCAAGTTATTCGTATATCCGAGTAATGTTTCTAGAATGCCAATATATGAGATTTGTTATGAGATTCACATGTCCCTTAATATAAATGTTTTATGAATTGAGATATATATGAGATTATGTATTGAGTAATGTTTTTGATGAAACAAGCATGTAAGGCTTTGCCTTGAGACTTTGCATTTTGGCTAATGCATGAGATAGATGGTACATGTGGTGTTTAAATCATGTAGACTTTGTTTTGAAAATGATTTCAAGCATGAGATAGAAAGAGCATGATGAGTAGAGATTTCTAAATGAAACAATGGTTTTAAAATGCATTGTTGTGTTGATTTGTTTTGAGCATCCCTCACTAAGCATTATAGCTTACGCTCTCTTTTTCCAACAATGCAGAGAAAGAGGTTTTGGGGCAGCAAGAAAGCAAGGAGGAATTACCAAGGAGTGATCTTTTACTCAAGTTTGATTTTACGTTAAGAAATTAGTAATTAATTGGCAATGAGAGGATGCTTTATGTTTGGGAGATTGTGTTCTGGAACTCCCTATTTTTGGGCAAGTTTGAGATTCCCTTTATGACTTGTAAATGGCCTTTGCTTTATGGTTTTTGCTTTGGTTTGAGTTTTGACTCTTTAATGGCTTTTGCATAGGAAGCATGCATATATATTTTAAATGTTGCTTATCTCTATGCCTAGTTGATGAAATTGCCATGTTTGTCTGAGATTTGTTGTTTAATTAAGTTGTGTGCTTGTTAGAAGAATGTTTGAATGTGTTTGAATGTGTTAAAGCATGAAAAACCAACAAAATATGACATAATAGGTCTGTGAGTATCAATATGGTAGTAAGAGTACCGATACGATCAAGCAAAATAGAAGAGACGTATCGATACGGTTTTGTGCTACTGGTTTTGGGGTATCGATACGGGGCTTAGAGGGTATTGATACGAGCATTTTACCATTGAATCCTGGTGATGTGTTGTCGTTGGGGTATCGATGCTGGCTCTAAGGTTATCGATACAACCAACTGGTAATCTAAAATTTGAAAGAGCCTTTGTAAATTGGCAAATTTACAATATGGTCCCTAAAAGGTGCTTGTGTACAATTGAATCCCTTATCGTTGTTAGTTTGATTTGCCATTTGTTCCGCTGCGATGTTTATCACATAGGATGTTAATGAGCATCTAGAAAAGATAAAACGAAAAAATAAGGGTTTTTATTGGATTAAACTTCCCGGTTTACATCAATATTCTCTATGTGACCAGTTCGGTTCAGCCTATCGCCTAGGCCGGGTCGAGGGGGTTACATACACCCAACAACCCGTCAGTTCATTGTCAAAAGAAAGAGAAAAGACCACTAGATGTACCGCAAGAGCCGGATAACAAAGAAGAAGATGAAATCATTTCCAGGCATCAGACTAATGTCAATAAGCGGACTGATGCCAGTGAGAAAAATGATGCAAGAAAACAGTATGATACTATCAAACTATTGGCAAAACTATCAGAACCAACATTTGTTTATCCACCGCCACCCTTTCTGCAAAGGTTACAGAAACATAAGTAGGATCACCAATTTAAACGTTTCTTGGAAGTGCTAAATCAATTGAAGATCAATCTTCCATTAGTGGAAGCACTCGAGCATATGCCCAATTATGTGAAATTCATGAAAGATGCCTTGCTTAAAAAAAGAAAATCGGGAGACTTTGAGACTCAGTTGCCACCAAAATTGAAAGATCCAGGGAGTTTCACTATCCCGTGCACAATTGGCAACAGATTCATGGGTATGGCACTATGTGAGTTGAGGGCTAGCATTAACTTGATGACGATGTTGGTGTTCAAGAAGCTTGGCATTGAATCAAGGCCCACTACCGTGACACTTTAGTTGGCGGATCGATCTTTCCCACATTCTAAGGGTAAGATTGAGGATGTGCTGGTAAAGGTAGATAAATTCATATTTCCAGTCGACTTATTATTTTAGATTATGAAGCCGATGCTAATATTCCAATTATATTGGGAAGACCTTTTCTTGCTACTGGTAGAGCTTTGATTGATGTACATAAAAGACAATTAACAATGCGCATGAATGAGCAACAAGTTACATTTAATGTGTTTCAAGCTTTGAAATGTGTAGATGAATAAGAGGAATGCCAAGCAAAAGATAAAATGTAGCCCATTTTCAAGGTGGACATGGCACAACTGTGCCAAGAAATTGATGATAATGCCAACGAGACCGATAGTGAAGAAGAAATTTTTGAGCTGAAGAAGTGAGCTATTTTGAGCCACTAGAGTTGGCTGGCAGAGAGATTAAGGCACCTAAGCCATCAATAGAAGAACCACTAGAATTGGAGTTGAAACCATTGCCATACCACCTCAAATATGCATATCTAGGTAAGCACTCGACTTTGCCAGTAATCTTTGCTGCTGATCTAACCAATGGTTAGGAGGAAAGATTGTTGGAAATTTTCAGTAAACACAAGCAAGCGTTGTGTTGGACCTTTGCAGACATTCGAGGTATTAGCCCAACCATATGCATGCACAAGATAAACCTAGAGGAATATCATGGAAAAACCATTGAAGGCAAAAGAAGATTGAATCCAAGCATGAAAGACGTAGTCAAAAAAGAGATTATAAAATGGTTGGATGCTTGGATAATCTATTCCATATCTGATAGCTTGTGGGTTAGCCCGATACAATGTGTGCCAATGAAAAGTGGCATGACCGTGGTTCAAGACAACAAGAACGAATTAATCCATTCCAAAACTATCATTGGACGGTGAGTGTGCATGGATTACAAGAAGCTAAACAATGCCACCTAAAAGGACCACTTCTCGCTGCCCTTCATTGACAAAATGTTGGACAGATTGACAGGTAAAGCTTTCTATTACTTCTTAGATGGCTATTCAGGATATAGTCAAATTGTCATAGCTCCAGAGGATCAAGAGAAGACCATATTCACCTGTCCATATGGGACATTCGCCTTTAGAAGGATGCTCTTCGGTTTGTGCAATGCACCGACAACATTTCAGCGTTGCATGATGTCTAACTTTTCATACTTGATTGAGCAAAACTTGGAAGTCTTTATGGACGACTTCTCGGTCTTTAGTAAGACATTTGATGAGTGTTTACAGAGTCTAGAGCTTGTTTTGAAAAGATGCATAGAGACCAACTTGGTCTTGAACTGGGAAAAATGCCACTTCATGGTGAAAGAATGCATAGTTTTAGGTCATAAAGTAACGAGCGAGGCTTTGAAGTTGACAAGGCAAAGGTCGAGGTAATTACACAGTTACCGTCGCCAACAAGTGTCAAAGGTATAAGAAGTTTTCTAGGTCATACATGTTTTTATCGCCGATTTATTAAAGACTTTTGTAAAATTTCAAAACCTTTGTGCTCACTATTAGAATAGAATGCCACTTTTACGTTTGATGATGCTTGTTTTAGAGCTTTTCAGGAACTTAAGGAGAGACTGATCAACGCCCTATAGTCATAGCACCAGATTGGAGTAAGCCGTTTGAACTCATGTATGATGCCAGCGACTGTGCCGTTAGAGCAGTGCTGGGACAACGACATGGCAAGGTTTTTCATGCCATCTATTATGCCATCCAACTTTGAGTGAAGCACAACTCAATTAAACCACAAAGGAGATAGAATTTCTAGATGTTGTATTTTCATTTGATAAATTTAGATCATATTTGGTTGGTAATAAAGTTGTTGTGTATATAGATCACTTGGCACTCAAGTACCTTTTGGCAAAGAAGGATGCCAAACCCATATTGATCGGTGGATGCTTCTACTAGAGGAATTTAACCTTGAGATTTGAGATAAAAAAGGTAGTGAGAATTTAGTGGCTGATCACTTATCACGCCTACAACATCACCTTGATAATGGTAAGATTGTTGCCATGAGAGATGAATTCCAGATGAGTATTTGCTTGCAGTCAATGTTGTGCCATGGTACGCTGACATAGTCAACTATTTGGTAAGCAACATTCTGCCACCAGACATGACATACAATGCCAAGAAAAGATTTCTTTGAAAAGTTAGGCACTACTTGTAACCCTTTTAGCCCGGTCTAGACGGTTAACCCGAACCGAGGTGATTACACGGGGAAAATCGAAGCCAACTCGTTAAAGCTAACTCCAATTGACGACCTTTTTTTTAACATTTCTAGATGCAAATTACATCCTATGTGATCACCAAAGAGTATAGGAAGAAACGACACAACGATCGGATTTCGTTTAGGGGTTTAATTGCACAAACTAGACATTTAGTGACCAAAATGTAATTTCTGAAAATTACAAGGACTTCTCTAATTTTAAAGTTACCATTACTCAATTAGTCATGTTACATGCTTCTCTGTAAATTTCCGTCACAATCTAACCAACGAATCACATCCAATTGCATTCATGATATTTAGGGACTAAAATGCAACTTTTCCAAACTTTAAAAGATGCCATTAACGGAATTAACGGTCGTGTATCGGTACGCCTAGGGTCCGTACCGATATGAGGGAAGGCAGTAACCAAAATCATAGAAAGGGTATCGATAGACTTCCACGCGTATCGATACGCCCTTCAACCCGTATCGAAACACTCTCCAACCGTACCGATACCTCTGTACCAAAAGGCACAAGTTTGGCTTATGTGTATCGATACGCAAGCCCGTGTATCGATACGCATACCAGAAATGTCCCACAAACAGCCCAAAATTCATATCAAACCTCAACAATCATCACAGAATCATATGGATGTGTCTATGGCAACTACTCCAACATACAAGCATACAATTCCAAGCACAATGTAAACATTTGGTTGATTAACACAAGCATAGCAAGGCATAAAATGAAGCATGCAAAAACCACAAACCAAAGGCATACAAAAAAGCAAGACATAACAACAAACCAATACAAAGGCCTTTTACAAACCAAATAAACCATATAACACTTGCATCAACATCAGGGAGTCCAAAACACATCTCCCAAAAACAACTATTAAATCTCATTGCCATATATCATTACTAAAAGTATAACACCATACTTGAGCTTATCTATTCCATGGATTTCTCGAAGCCTCCTCACTGCCCAGGATATCTCAATTATCTGCAATGTTGGTAAAAGAGAGCGTAAGCATGATAGCTTAGTGAGGCATGCTCTATAAACACCAACACAACAATGCAAGCTTTAAAATCTCTATCTTGAAATCCATTTCAAAAACCATGCTCTTTCTATCTCATGCTTGAAAACCATTTCAGAGCAAATCACCATTCGAAAATCACATGTACCATCTATCTATCTATCTATCTCATGCATTCAACCAATGCAAATCTCATGGCAAAGCCACACACATGCTTGATATTCAAAAGCATTTCATAAATCTCAAAATCTCATATGCATTTCTCATAGCATAAAATCATTTCAACATTGGTACATGTGAATCAAAGTTCATTTTCATATATTGGCATTTCATATTCTATCTTTACTCGGATATACGGATTAGCTTGACATAAGTCAAGTCCTACCCTGGTTGAATCTCGCATCACCGGACTCTCATGGCGGTATCTCTCTTCGCCACAAAGCTTGGGTGTTTCACCAATACTTACCCCGATAGTTTCTCTCATCATCGGACTCTCACTTTGGACCGGGATGGCACTACCCCCATTTCCCGACTCCAAAGAGAACGTATGAATTTTTAGTTTATACTACACTTTACATCCTATTGGTCGACCAATTATATCCGGTAATCTTCTCATCATTTATGCCAATATATTACATTAAAATTATCATCTCACCTACTGTTTTGATGCAACATTTCTCAAATCTATCTCATCCCATTTCAAAACCACAATTCATGCATAGCATTTAATCAAAATCTCAAAACTCTTTGCAAAGTCATTCTATCTCATGGGATCAATATGAAACATCATTTCATGCCACAAAATCATGCATAAAACAGTAGGAATTTGTCTATCTCAAATCAAGAGCATGTCAAAAGCATTTGGCGCATCAATCACTTTTCAAGAGCAAATCTAAACATACTTACTTCCAGACTTAGAATGGTGTTTCAAACCAATCATAAATCCCCAAACCCTGTTTCCTTGTCTCTCAAGGACTTCTAAAACCATTTGCACTCACCGATAACATTTTGCTTGCTTGCCGAAACGATTTCTAGGCTTCCGACACTTCCGGATCAACAACAAATGCGTCCAAAGATGTCTTCCTTGTTCATTACACATAAGAGCAGAGGATTAATGCATCATCATGCATTAAAATCACCAGCCACACATTCTAACTCGCCGCTCTACTAAAAACTAGCATTTCGACTATCCGAAATAACCAAAATCACTTCCAAACTTCCTCAAATCAAAGCCCAGCCAAGATCTATCAATTCTAATCTTTTCTAAACCTCAACCAACATAAAAAATCAACATAAACACAACCTTATACCTCCCGCAACAGCAGATCACCATAAACAACTCAAAAACCACAAATCTAGCATCTCAAACTTAGGAACCCAAACCTATTTGGGATTTATTTGTTAAAACCTCATTCTCAACATCAAATATCATCCAAAATATGTTAGAAATCAACCTCAAAACAAAGCTTAACATAGATGTACGAAAATCACCAAGATCTCATCAAGAATCTTGAATTTAGCAACTATTTCTTGTTTATAACATTAAAACAACTCAAAAATCATTAACAAATGATTGATAACTTGTGAATTTAAGTAAAGAACTGATCATTAGAGGAGAAGGACGAAGCTTACCTCTAATGGTTGATCTCTCTTCAATTTGGGCAAGTTTTCTTGAAAATCCAAAGCAAGAATCAAAAGGATTTGATGAAACAAAGATAGGAAATCTTTTGGAAGATAAAATCCCAGCAAACAAGATGAAAATCAGAGGAGAGAAAAGTATTTGGCTGATTAGAAGTTGAGAGAAAATGAAAAGAGAAAACTATCGTGAAATTAGTTATGAAAAGTAAACTTTAATTTTCATTTTTAATTCTCTTTTATTTCTTTAATTAAATCATTATTAAAAGCTCCCAAATTAAAAAGAAATCTGATGAAAACAATTGGTAAAATTAGCTCCTTAAAGATTCAAAGTTTCAATCCCTTACAAAACATTCACTAGTCAACTTTTGCAAAAACTGCATTTTGGTCACTATACCCAAAATGTAATAATTCCAAATCTCCTTTTGTAAAATTGTTTTCACCATAATCATTTATATAATAAATGAGAATTTTTAGATATTTTCCATATTTTTAAAACATCCCGAACTAGGTGTTCCCTAAACCAACCTCAAAGGTTCGAACCGTTCCTACCGACCCGATTCAACATCTAAAGCATCTAGGCCCAAAACCAGGGCGTTACAACTCTCCCCCACTTAAGAAATTTCGCCCTCAAAATTTACCTGGTGGAAAAAGGTAAGGAAACTGCTTCTTCATGTCATCCTTCCTTTCTCACGTGGCTTCCTCAACGCCACGATGTCTTTACAAGACCTTGACTAGCTCGATAGTCTTACCCCGGAGAACCTTGCTATACGAATCTAGAATCTCATCAGGCTCCTCATCGTACGTCAAGTCTGGATTCAGCTCAACCTCTTCTATAAGCATAACATGCGACGAATCCGATCTATACCTCCGAAGCATGGATACATGGACCACATTATGTATCTTTTCTAACTTTGAAGGCAATCTCAATTTGTAAGCAACAGGACCCACACGTTCTATCACCTCATATGGTCCAATGAACCTCGGACTCAATTTGCCCTTCCGGCCAAATCTTATCACCTTCTTCCAAGGTGAAACTTTCAGAAACACGCGTTCGCCAACTGTGAACTCTATCTCCTTACGCTTCAAATCCATGTAATGCTTTTGCCGGTCCGATGCTGCCTTCAAACGCTCACAAATAAGCTTCACCTTCTCGATGGTTACTTTCAACAAAGCTGGCATCGAAATCAACTTTTGTCCCGTTTCAGCCCAACAAAGGGGAGTTCTACACTTCCTCTCGTATAAAGCCTCGTATGGTGGCATTTGAAAGCTTGCCTGGTAACTATTATTATAAGCAAACTCAACCAAAGGCAAGTGCTTCTCCCAAGATCCTTGAAACTCAATAACGCAACACCTCAACATATCCTCAAGCACTTGGAAAACACACTCTAACTGCCCATTCGTCTGCGGATGATAAGAAGTATTGAAATTCAACCGTGTACCCAAAACTTGATGCAAACATACCCAAAACCTCGATATGAACCTCGGATCTCTATCCGATACTATAGATTTTGTCACACCGTGCAAACGCACAATCTCAGCAATGTACAACTCAACTAGCTTATCCAAGGTATACGTAGAATGCACATGCAAGAAATGTGCACACTTCGTAAGGCGATCCACAATCACCCAAACGGAATTCTTTTTCGGTGGCGACAAGGGCAACCCAGACACGAAGTCCATGGTAATCCTTCCCACTTCCATTATGGGGTTCTCAACGGCTGCAACAACCAAGAAGGAACCTAATGTTCAGCCTTAACCCGCTGACAAACCATACATTTGCTAACGAACTCGACAATATCTTTCTTCAATCCCACCCAATAGTACTCATCTTTCAAATCACGATACATTTTCGTACTACCAGGGTGCATAGTGAAAGGACTACTATGAGCTTCAGTCAGAATAGTGCGCCTCAACTCCACATCATTCGGTACCACTATCCGATTTCCAAAACATAGAACACCATCATCACTGAAACTAAACTCTGAAGGCATACCTTCCGCAATATCCTGAACACGAGGTACAAGAGAATCATCAAGCAATTGCTTATCCTTGATTAACTGAACCAAAGATGGCTTCACTTGCAACTCATCAACAAGGCCACCATCTCGCGATATGCTCAAACAAGCAAACATCACCCTCAACTCCACCCAACGTCGTTGCCTAAGATTCAATTCCTTCAGAGACATAAGATACTTCAAACTCTTGTGATCTGTGTACACAGTACACTTCTCACCAGATAAATAATGTCTCCAAATCTTTAAAGCGAACACCATCGCCTCTAACTCAATATCATGTGTGGGATAGTTACGCTCGTGCACCTTCAACTGTCGTGGTGCATAAGCTACTACCCTACACTCTTGCATCAGCACACACCCTAAACCGACATAGGATACGTCACTATACACCACAAATTCTTTTCTAGATTCAGGTTGAATCAAGATAGGAGCTTGCGTCAAAGCTTCCTTTAGCTGCTCAAAAGCTTGCTATCTCGCTTCCTTCCACTCAAACTTAACATCCTTCTGCAATAATTTCGTCAAAGGATCAACAATCTTGGAAAATCCATCCATAAACCTTCGATAGTAACCCGCTAAACCAAGGAAACTACGAGCCTCTTGAACAGACCTAGGAGGCTTCCAATTCACCACCGCTTCAATCTTCTGGGGATCAACACAAATTCCCTTGGCTGAAACCACATGACCAAGGAAAACAACCTGCTTCAACCAAAACTCACATTTACTCAGCTTAGCATAAAGTTGATTCTCTAGCAACACTTGCAAAACAATTCTCAAATGTTCCTCGTGCTCCTCCTCAGTATGAGAATACACAAGGATGTCATCGATGAACACCACTACAAACTTATCCAAGAACTCATGAAACACCATGTTCACCATGTCCATGAATGTAGCAGGAGCATTCGTCAAACCAAACGGCATCACCAGAAATTCATAATGCCCATACCTTGTCCGAAAAACAGTTTTTGGCACATCCACATCCTTAACCTTCAATTGATAGTAGCCAGACCTTAAATCAATCTTCGAGAATACAACCACTCTACGAAACTGATCAAAAAGATCATCAATCCTTGGCAGAGGATACTTATTCTTGATAGTCAACTTATTCAGCTGATGATAATCAATGCACATTCTCATCGTGCCATCTTTCTTCTTTACAAACAAGACCGGTGCACCCCAAGGTGACACACTAGGCCGAATAAAGCCCCGGTCAAGAACCTCCTGAAGTTGTGTCTTCAACTCCTTCAACTCCTCGGGTGCCATTCGATAGGGAACGATGGACACCGGAGTTATGCTCTCATACAACTCAATTCCAAACTCGACCTCCTGACTAGGCGGCAAACCCGGTAACTCCTTCGGAAACACCCTAGGGAATTCACACACAATCCTTATATCCTGAACCCTGACATTCTTTGTACTAGGATTCATCACGAAAGCTAGATAAGCTTCGCATCCTTGACGCAACAACCGACTCGCTTCAAGCATCGAAACCACATTAGATAGAAACTTTACGTTTTATCCCACCACCACAACTTCATAATCATCAGCGAGTTTTAGCGAAACTCGCTTATTCTCAAAATCCACAAAAGCCCTATACTCAACTAGCCAATCCATACTCAGGATTACATCGAATCCATAGAAAGGCAATTCCATGAGATCCACCAAGAACACATGTTCTTGCACCTTCAGGGGACAACTCTTATACAACCTCCTCGTTACTACCATTTCACCAAAGGAACTAGTCACACGCATACCAACATCCAAAGACTCAACAGGAAAATCAAGCATTTGAGCATGTTTACGCAATATGTATGAATGTGTAGACCCGGAATCAATTAGAGAAAGTAATGACAAAGACTGCAAAGTAAAGGTACATGCGATCACATCAGTGTCATTCCTCCCTTCACGATGGGCATACACTCTGGCCTGGCCACCTCCTTCGGGCTGAACAGCTGCAACATGTGCTACATTCCTTGCACCCTCATCTCTACGCTAAAAATTGCCACGGCCGCACACACAACCCCTTTATGGCTCATCTGCTCTCACCGGAGCTTGTCCCTCTCTGATCGACTGAGGACAATCTCATTTCATATTCCCACGTGAACCACAATTCCAGCATGTACCAACGTTGCCCCAGCACTCTCCCGTGTGCCTCCTGCCACACCGATTACACTCATGTGTACGAATGAAAGCATTCGGCCCTTGCTGACCTCTCCCGTGGTTACCTCCCCCACGTCTAGCATCCGTATGTGACCTTCTATCCTTAGGCCTCTTAAATCGATCCCTTCCAGCATCACGATCCGCAACTCGCTTTCCAGAGCTAGACCCCCCTGCTCGACTCGCCAGACCATGGTTCAGCTCAATGTCTTTGGCTCGAGTGACTAGGACATCGAAATCAGAGTAATCCGATGCAAGCATATATGTCTTCACATCAGCCACCATCCCGTATCTGAAATGCTCACATCTCTCCCGTTCATTAGGGATCAATTCCGGTGCATACTAGCTAAGGCGTACAAACTGCACTTCATAATCCGCCACCGACATGCTTCCTTGCACTAGGGACATAAACTCCCTCTTTTTCTTGTCCAAATAACAGACTCCCAGATATTTCCTCTTGAACACATTCAGAAAGAACGTCCAAGTCACCTCAGCATCTTCTAAACTAGCTATAGTGGTCGTCCACCACGTATAGGCATCACCATGCAACAGGGACACAATGCATCCCAACTTCTGGACGTCATTACAGTTCATCTGTCCAAGGATCCTCTTGGTGCTCTCCAACCATGATTCGGAACCTTCAAGGGTCAGCCCCCTAAACTCAGTCCCTCCAAGATTACAGAGTCGCTCTAACGACAAACTCGCACCAGCACCAGCCTGAGGTGCAGCCACATAAGCACCAGCTACTGCCGGCTGGAAGGCTCCAGTAATAGAATGAATCAACATGGTCATATCAGGAGTAGCTTGCCCTCGTTCTCCCTCGGGTTCAGCAACCCCTACTCCAGCTCCAGCAGTACCAACCCCCACTCCACCACCACCGGGTGGTCCACCAGGAGGAGGAGGCGATAGATTCTCCACATTCTCATCCATCTCATTCATCTCATCCTCAGCCGCATTACGCGTATTAATTCTATGCTCTCTACGTGGCCCCATTCAAAATAATGCAACTAGCAAAATGTAATAAATTCAGTTAGGCAATATAAGGCGACAAATCCAAGGTGCTTAAGTTTATTTTCAAAACAATTATTTCCAATAGTAATGACATGGAAATGAGTTTCCCATCTATACCCCAATCATAGCATAACAACACAATTTCATCTCAAACATTCCACTTGCATGCATTTCATCTCATTAAAGCTCAAACATTGCACAAATACAACACATGCTTTCACAAAGTTCATGTCTACTTACATTCACACCTACCAACTACTTATCAACGCCCAATTTATTCGCAAACCTGGCTCTGATACCAACAAATGTAACCCCCTTAACCCGGTCTAGACGGTTGACCCGAATCGAGGTGATTACACAAGGAAAACCGAAGCCAACTCGTTAAAGCTGACTCCGATTGACGACCTTTTTTTTATTTTTAACCTTTCTAGACACAAATTACATTCTATGTGATCACCAAAGAGTATAGGAAGAAACGTCACAACGATTGGATTTCGTTTAGGGGTTTAATTGCACAAACTAGACATTTAGGGACCAAAATATAATTTCTGCAATTTACAAGGACTTCTCTGATTTTAAAGTTACCATTACTCAATTAGTCATGTTTCAGGCTTCTCTGTAAATTTTCGTCACAATCTAACCAATCAATCACATCCAATTGCATTCATGAAGTTCAGGGACTAAAATGCAACTTTTCCAAACTTTAAAAGATGCCATTAACAGAATTAACGGTAGCATATCGGTACGCCTAGGGTCCGTATCGATACGAGGGTAGGCAGTAACCAAAATCGTAGAAAGGGTATCGATACGCTTCTCTGCGTATCGGTACGCCCTTCAACCCGTATCGAAACACTCTCCAACCGTACCGATACCTCTGTACCAAAAGGCAAAAGTTTGGCTTATGCGTATCGATACGCAAGCCCGTGTATCGATACACATACCAGAAATGTCCCACAAACAACTCAAAATTCATATCAAACCTCAACAATCATCACCGAATCATATGGATGTGTCTATGGCAACTACTCCAACATACAAGCATACAATTCCAAGCACAAAGTAAACATTTGGTTGATTAACACAAGCATAGCAAGGCATATAATGAAGCATACAAAAACCACAAACCAAAGGCATACAAAAAAGCAAGACATAACAACAAACCAATACAAAGGCCTTTTACAAACCAAATAAACCATATAACACTTGCATCAACATCAGGGAGTCCAAAACACATGTCCCAAGAAAACTATTAAATCCCATTGCCATATATCATTACTAAAGTAAAAGTATAACATCATGCTTGAGCTTATCTATTACTTGGATTTCTCGAAGCCTCCTCACTGCCCAAGATATCTCAATTATCTGTATTGTTGGTAAAAGAGAGCGTAAGCACGATAACTTAGTGATGCATGCTCTAAAAACACCAACACAACAATGCAAGCTTTAAAATCTCTATCTTGAAATCCATTTCAAAAACCATGCTCTTTCTATCTCACGCTTGAAAACCATTTCAAATCAAATCACCATTTGAAAATCACATGTACCATGTATCTATCTATCTCATGCATTCAACCAATGCAAATCTCATTGCAAAGCCACACACATGCTTGATATTCAAAAGCATTTCATAAATCTCAAAATCTCATATGCATTTCTCATAGCATAAAATAATTTCAACATTGGTACATGTGAATCAAAGTTCATTCTCATATATTGGCATTTCATATTCTATCTTTACTCGGATATACGGATTAGCTTGACATAAGTCAAGTCCTACCCCGGTGGAATCTCGCATCACCGGACTCTCATGGCGGTATCTCTGTTCGCCACAAAGCTTGGGTGTTTCACCAAGACCTACCCCGATGGTATCTCTCATCATCAGACTCTTACTTTGGAATAGGATGGCACTACCCCCATTGCCCGACTCCAAAGAGCACGTACAAATTTTTAGTTTATAGTGCACTTTACATCCTATTGGTCGACCAATTATATCCGATAATCTTCTCATCATTTGTGCCAATATATTACATTAAAATCATCATCTCACCTACTGTTTTGATGCAACATTTCTCAAATCTATCTCATCCCATTTCAAAACCACAATTCATGCATAACATTTAATCAAAATCTCAAAACTCTTTGCAAAGTCATTCTATCTCACGGGATCAATATGAAACATCATTTCATGTCATAGATCATGCATAAAAAAGTAGGAATTAGTCTATCTCAAATCAAGAGCATGTCAAAAGCATTTGGGGCATCAATCACTTTTCGAGAGCAAATCTAAACATACTTACTTCCGGAGGTAGAACGGTGTTTCAAACCAATCCTAAATCCCTAAACCCATTTTCCTTGTCTCTCAAGGACTTCTAAAACCATTTGCACTCACCGATAACGTTTTGCTTGCTTGCCGAAATGATTTCTATGCTTCTAGCACTTTCGGATCAACACCAAATGCGTACGAAGATGTATCCCCTATTCATTACATATAAGAGCAGAGGATTAATGCATCATCATGCATTAAAATCACCAGCCACACATTCTAACTCGCTGCTCTACTCAAAACTAGCATTTCGGCTATCCGAAATAATCGAAATCACATCCAAACTTCCTTAAATCAAAGCCCAGCCAAGATCTATCAATTCTAACCTTTTCTAAACCTCAACCAACATCAAAAATCAACATAAATACAACCTTATACCTTCCACAATAGTAGATCACCATAAACACATCAAAAACCACAAATCTAGCATCTCAAACTTAGGAACCCAAACCTATTCAGGATTTATTTGTTAAAACCTCATTCTCAACATCAAATATCATCCAAAATATGTTAGAAATCAACCTCAAAACAAAGCTTAACATAGAAGTACGAAAATCACCAATATCTCATCAAGAATCTTAAATTTAGCAACTATTTTTTGTTTATAACATTAAAACAACTCAAAAACCATTAACAAAGGATTGATAACTTGGTAATTTCAGTAAAGAACTGATCATTAGAGGTGAAGGACGAAGCTTACCTCTAATGGTTGATCTCTCTTCAATTTGGGCAAGTTTTCTTGAAAATCCAAAGCTAGAATCAAAAGGATTTGATGAAAAAAAGATAGGAAATCTTTTGGAAGATAAAATCCCAGCAAACAAGATGAAAAACAGAGGAGAGAAAAGTGTTTGGCTGATTGGAAGTTGAGAGAAAATGAAAAGAGAAAACTATCGTGAAATTAGTTATGAAAAGTCAACTTTAATTTTCCTTTTTAATTCTCTTATATTTCTTTAATTAAATCATTATTAAAAGCTCCCAAATTAAAGATAAATCTGATGAAAACAATTGGTAAAATTAGCTCCTTAAAGATTCAAAGTTTCAATCCTTTACAAAACAATCACTAGTCAACTTTTGCAAAAACTGCATTTTGGTCACTATACTGAAAATGTAATAATTCCAAATATCCTTTTGTAAAATTGTTTTCACCATAATCATTTATATAATAAATGAGGGTTTTTAGATATATTTCCATATTTTTAAAAATCCCGAACTAGGTGTTCCCTAAACCAACCTCAAGGGTTCGAACTGTTCTCGACCGGCCCGATTCAACAACTAAAACATCTAGGCCCAAAACCAGGGCGTTACACTATTACTAGGAGGAGCTAATTCTATTCAAACAATGTGATGACCAAGTCATAAGGCGATGTGTGCCAGAAGAGGAGCAATATAACATCTTGCATTTATGCCATGTGGCTCCCTTTGGAGGACATTTTGCTGGAATAAAGACTTCTACAAAAGTGCTATAGTTTGGATTCTTTTGGCCCATACTATACAAAGATGCCCACAATTATGCCAAGGCATGTAACCGGTGCCAACGGACGAGGAACATCTTTGGCAGACATCAATTGCCGCTCCAAAATATTATGTCTATGGATTTATTTGATGTACGAGGGATAGACTTTATGGGTCCATTTCCCCCATAATTTTGTAACCTATATATTCTTGTAGCTGTGGATTAGGTATCTAAATGGGTTGAGGTTGTGGCATTGACAACAAACGATGCCAAGGCCATTGCCAAATTTTTGCACAAATATATTTTTACTCGATTTGGTACCCTAGAATGATTATTCATGATGAGGGCACCCATTTTAAGTGTAAACTAATCTATATAGCTTTGTGCAAATACAGAATTCAGTGAATGATTGCCACGGCATATCATCCTCAAACAAACGGGCAAGCCGAGATTTCCACCAAAGCGATCAAGAATATCCTTGAAAAAATTGTGAATCCATCAAGGAAGGGCTGGTCTCTGAGACTAGATGAAACCTTGTAGGCTTACAAAACAAAATTTAAAACTCCCTTGGGTGCTTCACCATTTAAACTAGTGTTTGGAAAAGCATGCCATCTTCCGGTAGAGATGGAGCACCATGCATATTGGGCTATTAAAATGCTTGATATGGCATGTAGAGTTGCTGGAGAAAAGAGCTTACTAGACCTAAATGAGTTGGAGGAGTTCAGATTACAAGCTTATGAGAGAATCATGCCATTTGAAGTAGGCCATTATGTTTTGTTGTTTAACTCGAGGATTAAATTATTTCTAGGTAAGCTTAAGTCAAGATGGCCAAGACCATTCGAAGTTGTAAATCCATATGTTCATAGAGTAGTGGATATCAACAATCTGAAGACAAGAGAAATTTTCAAGGTGAACGGTTAGCGTTTAAAACACTATTGGGAAGACATGTAGCAGAATGCCAAGTAGGTTATCCTCTTGGCAGAGATACCATAACATCATCATGGTTTAGTTCTTTTTGTAAATATTAGGATTAGAGTTTTTTTTCTTTTTCAGCATTTTCTTTATTTGTTTATTTTCTTTTTAGTTATTAAAATTTTTCTTTTACTGCGTTGAAAGGTTTTCATTGAGTGTGTGTAGATTCAGAAATTATGCCAAAGTAGAAGGGATCATGACACGAGTGCGAGTTAAGGAAGTTCTGTGTGCCAACAATACTGCCAACGTCCAGCTTGGCATGCAGCGGAAGTAATTAGGGAAGAAGTGATTTACCCTAGCTTGCTCGCTAAGTAAGAGAGTGAAATCCTAGCCGCCCAATTGACCGGATAAGTTGAGTTTAAATTCAACTTAATCTCTTATCACTTTCCATTCTTATCTCTCTTACCCTTTCCTATCACTTATCACCTTATCAAATCACATTTTTATCTACCCAAAAGACGCTACTTACCATCATTACCCTCTTTAATTCAAACACTCATTAAACCCCATTACACACTCAACCTTCACTTCATATACCCTAGCCATTCATCACCCCTTCACTTTCTTCTTTCTTTAGCCAAGCAAGAAACAAAGAAACACAATCTCCCATCTTTTATTTTTTTTCAATAGTCGAATAAATCTTTTCACGCTTTCATGACTTCTTCATCGACCCCTTTCAAAAGTTTCTTCAATGAGGAGATTTAGAAAAATATGAAAACCACTTTGCTTCGAAGACGTTTGTTCATTAGAAGAATTTCGACTTCAAGAATGAGAAAAAATTTGGCTTTACCCCAGAATTCATGGATGTTGTGACCAAGCATAAATGGGAGTTATTTTGCCAACAAAAGGGTGACATCTTCCCTAACATTGTTCGAGATTTATACGCACATCTGACGACCAAGGACAATCCGTTCTTGACGATCCGAGGAGCTCGCGTGAGGTTTGATGAAGGGTCCATCAACACTATGTTTCAATTGGAGGAGGAAGACGAGCTTGAGAAATTTGTTGCCACCATGACCGCTGCCAAGAGAAAGAAAATGTTGGCAGATCTTTGTGAAATGGGCATTGAGTGGATTGTGTCTTCGAAAGGGCACCGAACTGTCAAGAGATTGGCCCTCACATCTCAGGCGAAAGGCTGGAATCATTTTCTTAAGGCGAGCTTAATGCCGACAACACACAACAAGATAGTGTCCGAGGTGAGGCTAGCACTACTGCACTTCATTCTTATGGGGCGAAAGATCAACATTGGCAGGATTTTAATCGATGAAACATACAAGTGTGTTGATAAGTCAACTGGTGGATTGTTCTTTCCGTTGTTAATATCTAATATTTGTATGCAGCACAACGTGCCTATGACCGATGTGGATATAGCCCTAATCGTCAAAGCACCACCATCACAACGACCGCTTGGAAGAACCTTACTGCCATTGACTCTAAGGACAAAGGTAAAGGCAAGGCCACCACGATGACACCTAAGCCTAAAGCACCTAAGGTCGAGTCTAGAGCTTTGATGCCAGCAGACGCAATGGCATTGCTCGGCCAAATCTACCACCATTAAGAGTTGATTCTCCAAAAGTCAGAAAGGGCCGAGGACCAGAGGAAGAAGCTATGCCACTACACCCATGCCAGGGATGTAGCCATCAAGAAGGCCCTTGTGACCATGTCTCCACGAGTTATGCCTGCGTTCCCTACCTTCCCAACAGAGCTTTTTTCCAATGACAATGACTTTCCAGCTAGTCCAATCCATAGCCCAGTTCATGGTTTAGTTCATAGTCTCGTACCGTCTGATGCCACCGAACTTGTTTCCCTTGTTCAAGTGGAATCTGCCAAGACCGACACTACCATAGAATCTGCTGAGGATGTCCAGAAGAAATCTGTTGCCCATGCTGAGTCTGCCACCACTCCTACCACATCGGAGCCGGTGAAGATAGTTAAGGAAACCCTTGCATCCATTGCTGCCTTGAAGCCATCCATGAAGAGAGTGGAACGCAAAGCCCCTGACCGTGGTAGCTTTGTAAAGAGGAAGACCCGTGTCACACGAGAGGAATCCTCCGAGAGGGAGTCCTCTTCTTCCTAAACTCCTTTGCATTTCATTACATTGCATTTTCATGTTCATATATTTTATTATTTTCGATTTCTAATTGTATATATGTGTTGTCCTTATGCATTGCAGACAATGCACATCTTGGGTTTGGGGGTGTGCATTTCCTCACATTTATGCCATGCCATGCATTTCATGTTTTCATTGTTGTTGCCATGCCATGTATGCCATATATATTAGCTGTGCATACCGAACCACACAAAAAAAAAAGAAAAAGAAAATTTTGTCTTGGCCGAATTTTGAAGAATTTTAACAATTGTTAGGTAACCTTAATTTGATCTAGGTTTCTGTCTAATTAGGAAAATTTAAAATCTTTTGATGCATATGCCAGCATAATAGTAATGGCAAGTATCTTGGCAATTGATCTCTAGTTTAGGGAATTGAACTTTCACTTAACACGTAGTATGCATCTAGTTCCCCAGCAAACTTAGAATTTTTGAAGCTAAGCTCAAAGTAAGAAATATTTTTGAAGTTAAGGTAAAAAGAAACAAATAAGGAAACATTTTTTTGCCAATGCAAGAAAAAAATTGAACTCTCCTCTACCTTAGGGATAATAAATTACTTGGGGTTTCGTGGTTTGCTCCCTCTTAGTTCTCAAGTCCAAAACTTTAGGGGTATGAGTAGAAGCGGAAGCCTAGTGATATTTGTATTAACGTGGGGGTTCGTGGTATGCTCCCTCTTATTTCTCACGCCAAACAATGTCATGAAGTAAGCTTAAATTAATGCCAACAGAAACCCTCGACAGGAATAAACAAAGAAGAGAAAATCTGAGTTTAGGAAGTAAAATTGACTAAGGGAGTAAAAGGATACTTGATGCACACTGCCTACACGTCATGCACTCTTCATGCCCTTAGATTAGAGTTATATTGTTGCACTTGAATTTCGTATCTGCTTGGCACTATTGCACTAGGATACATGAGAACATAAATAAAGCCAACTTCTGCTTGCCAGCGCTTGTTGGCATTCCAACCAAAATTTTGCTGAGGTACTATTTTCACATTTTTTATTTTTCTTAGTTTATTTGCATTACTTGAGGACAAGAAACGATTTAGGTTTGAGGGAGTTTTACCTCCTCAAAAGTACTGATTTTTATTCCTATTTTATAGTATCTTTGCTTGTCTTTGAGCACATTTAGGTGCATTTAGTTGTTAATTGCATGTATTTGCATAAGGAGTTTTGAATCTGGCTAAGCCAGATTGAAGGGTGGTTTGTTGGCACGATTGAAGGCACAATAGAGCAGATTAGCGCATGAAGAGAATGATGAGAATGTTGGTAGCTGTTGGCAGCGAATGACCAAAAATTGTCGAAGCACATGTTGGCAGAGAAGAGATTTTTTATGCCAGGTCGAGTGGACGATGAACAATGATGACGTTAGCCCTAAGAGTCAAACAAGGGATAAGATGAGCACATCCCTTATCCTCGAGCGTTCAAAATCAAATTCAAAGCTTATCCTAGGCCATTCTCGTGCGTCTAGTTAAAGGAGCTCAAGAAAACACTCAAGGGGGGATCGAAAATCAAATATAGGAGGCTGCACCAAGGAGATGTTTCACCAAGCTTGACCGAGAGACTGTATTTTGAAGGGCTGCATTGAGAGACACCTTTCTCACCCATTCTCTTCATTAAGTTATTTTTATTTTTATTTAAGATGGTGATGTTGACATACAATTATGGTTTTTTGGAAACCCTTACCATGAACTAATTTAATAGTTGGTGAGAGATGGTTGCGTTGAACGCTATTTTCTATGTTTAGATTTTAATAATTGTAAATGTGATGGCATTGTTTTTCCTATCTGGCATGATCTTAATTGTTTTCACAAATACAATGCCATCGAGAGCTGGCTTTGTTGACTTATTGAACCTTAATATCTTAACTGACTTAGGGAACAATGAACAAATGCTAGATTCTAAGGCAAGATGCTTCGAGAGAAAATGTTCAAGTAGATGTACTTACTTCGGGAGTGAAATCTACCCCTTAGGATCAAAAGATTGGGACTTATTCAAATTAATTTATGAAAAAAACTATTTTATAAAGATGTAAAAGTTTTTGCATAATTAATTCAGGGTATTGCCATCGAGAGAGGCGATGCTACATTTGAATCTGCTCGGCAAACAATGCCAAGACATGATTTATTTAAAGCTGACATTGCATGAATACCATGAAAACCAAACATCACTTGTCAACACTCATCATTCATTTTAAAACTCTCCTTTCCAACGTTGTTGTCTTTTACTTCCTTCTTTTCGATTTGCTTTCAAAACCAACTTCAAATCAAACATACTTTTCTTTGACTAGTAAAATGAGTAAGCAATTAAACTCTTGACCAATCCTTGTAGGATCGATAACTCAACTTATTTTTGTATTACTTGGAAGACCGTGTATACTTGCACGCAAAAGACTCTTCTTGGCACTGTTTATTCATTACCAACACATTTTCACCCCTTTTGCCAATCTCTCTCACGAGTCCAACAAAAAGCATCAACAAATTCCCCATGATTCCCAAATAGATGCCATAACCCCTTCTAATGTAACCTCCTTGGGAAATTTTCAACCTAGAGTGTAACAACCATCATTCTACTATTTTGAAAGCGTCTCCACCAGCAGTTCCGCCGTCGTCACCCTACTTAACTCGAAAGTGCAGGCTTGAACAACTTAAACCAAGAAACAGTGTAACAACCTTCCCCTTTCCTTAGCGTCAAAGGCAGAACAAATCTATTTTTCCCATTTGAGAACACCCCTTTTATTATATCTTTGCACCCAAACTTGTGAATCCAAGCATTAACAAAACTTGAAGGGTCTCTTACCCCAATCAATTTGCTCATTCGATAGCAAAACGGGCACATGATCAAACACCATTTTATAAAGACCTGTAATAGACAAATCTCTAAATGCCAATACCCACTGCTCATCCAACAAGAACCTATCTAGACTACTTCTACTACTTCGAGAACCATACCAAGTAAATTTCTTACATCCCATTGGCAAATCAATCAGGTTACACCCTCAATGAATGAGTTAAACACATTCGAGCCTCTCAAAAGGCTTACACATCTCTCCCTATTAGCCAGCCTTTCGGTTCCAAAATTTTCAAAGATAGCAAAACATTCCAAAGTACCACCTGATCTGACCCAACACAATGGGCGTAGACGTTTCACAACAACGCGTCCAGATTACTCTCAATCCAAATCCCAACCAGCACAATGTAATTTGTCGAATGAAAAGACTTCTTCAACTTAAATTTGACTTGACCCACACCGAAAGTGAACCTATAGATCTTTCTTTTGCATTTGAAGTTCTAATAACAAACTCATCTTCAAACCAAAGTTTTCGAAACACCTCCCCTTCGATTGATTGTTTTCTTTGACTCTTGAAAAAAAGGCCATCTCCACTTTTAACAAACTCAGAGTTCTTCTGATCGGTGACATCTTCATCTCTGCCTTTAATCCCCTAACATTCCATGTCAGTAGAAACCTTTCCTCCGAAAGACTTTTTCTCCAATAAAGCAATATCCTTGATAGCTTCTTCCTCGTTATTGATAATCCGAATCCCCAATTTCTTACCTAATTTTAGGGGCTTCCTAGCTTTCTTGGTCATAATATTCCATCTTGCCAACATATTGGAGTCAGACAAAGATCTCCCTTCTAGACCCGATCCATGAGAATCATTCATTTTCATCTTCGATCTCCTAATTGCTCTGTCACTTTTCTTAACTTCTAGTTCTGATAAGGCTTTCTCCTAGAAATCTCTCAATGAACTGTATCGTTTCTCCTTTTTGTTTACTGTAGATAACTCTGGTAATGAAACCCTCACCCCTTTGTGTTAATTGATTTGTCACTTAAACTAAGAGCAAAGTGGCCACCTGATCTGCCCACATTATCATTTTAACTAGCCTTCTGACTAAACAACCCATTGGCATTTAAGATTTTCTCACACTTTTTGCCCAAAGCCCATCCAACACGAACGAATATTACGGCCCTGTTTGACAATTAGCGGATAGCTGATAACGGATAGTAGATTACATTAGTTGATAGCTGATAGCTGATTGCATTAGCTGATTTGACTAGCGGATTGTATTAGCTTATTGTATAAAAGTGTTTAGTAAAATTAACTGATAGCTGATATATGTTATATTATTTAAACAAACAATATGACATATAATGACACAATTATATTCAATACTTGTTTAAATAGTTTATTAGTTATCAATATTTTGTATCTAATTATTATTAATTAGATCTTTAAAAATATTTTTAATATAACTTTTCTAAACATGTATAAATGATTTATATATTAATTTATTATTTATATAATTATTTTAATATAATTTAATTAATTAATAAATTTTAATACACATATAAATATGTGATAATAAAAAAGGTAAGGGTAATTGTTCTATACACAAGCGTTTGTGGAAACTTTTTTACACAAGCGCCTTAGTTTTAGGGGTTAGGGACTTCGTTTAGGGTTTAAATTTTAGGGGTATAAGTGTAGTAGTTTTGAATTTAGGGATTGTTGATTGAATTTTGGGTTTAGGGTTAAAATTTAGGGTTTATAGGTTAAAACCTAAATCCCCACCCATATTACCCTAAAACAAAACCCTAACCCTAAACCCTAAATTCTAACCCTAATTCCTAAATTCTAAACCTTTACACTAAAACCCCTAAACTCTAAACCCTAAACACTAACCCTAAACCCTATAATTGAGGCGCTTGTGGAAATAAAAACTTTCCACCGCCAGTGTATAGGATATTAATCCAAAAAGTAAATATGATTAGTTTATAAATAAGATGAGAAAATATTTATTTTAGATTATTTTGAGATTTTTGGTAACTGATAAGGGCAAAGAGTCTTTACAACTCTAATATCAAACATCTAATCTCAAAAAGCTCCTATTATGAGCTTTTTCAAAATTAGCGGTTTCACCCCAATCCGCTGTTTACCAAACAACAATATTAGCGGATTTGACTGGTCAAACCTCTAATTATGTCTCAAACTTCTAATTTTTGCTCAAATCTCTCTTTACCAAACATAACCTATATATCCCTCAATTTCAACTTGATCCTCGGGCTCATGCCCCGTTGTCCCCAGCTCTTGTAAATCAAGGGCCTCCCTTGCAACTTCCTAGCTGTTCAATATCTGAGTTGACCTAATCATGCCGTATTTATCCACCATCTCATCATCGTTGTTATTTTCCACGTTCACAACCTAGGTTTTGTTGCCTAAACACACTAAATCTTCCTTTTGATTGGCAGCTATGTCCCACAATGCGGCTGGACTCCTCGATATCATTCTTATCAATAAAAACATTTACTTCACCTTCATACTCCCCGGCCTTGCTCTGTTCGGCAGTATTCTCAAATAACTCTTCCCATACAGATTCCGACGATGAATCCGATCCACTAACATCGCTTGAATTTTGAGCATCCGCCTTTTTCTTCTCCATCTCCACCGGTCCTCTAGAATTGGAAGCCGAGACGTCCGAGAATCCTAATTCTTGAACCATAATCTTATATTGGATATCATCAACTACAACCTCCACCACTTCCTCGATCCTAACTAGCGAACTAGTGCATATTAACACAGATAGTTTTTCGCAATCCAACGTATGAGCAACATTCTCCCCTACTGCTTCAAGAGTCCCTCATAGATCTGCTATCCTTTTAATGGTGATGAGATTTCAAGTTTTCAACAATGTAACGGGAGATCAGAAATCTGCATCCAAGTTGCTCTATCGACTTGCTTCAATGATTCTGACCAAACTGCAATGTCCACAAAAATCTCCTTAAGGTAAGACCAATTTAGGTCTTCCAACAACGTGAATAGTTCGTCATCTTCAATTGAGATTAGAAATGTCTTCCCACCCATACGAAAACTCTTGATGCTTTCAAAACCATAGTTTCGCAGTCTATCTATAATATAGCTTATAGGATAGACTGTTGCCATATAACCTTCTTAGCAGCCAAAACACCTTCTCTAGAAGTCTCCTTTCGTTCATTTTTTCTTACACAATGCTTCCTGCCTCCTCTCTACCCTCGTGATCTCACCACCCCTGCTCTCCGTCCTTGCTTTTCTCCAAAATGAAGTTTTGGCGTTCTTTGCATAGCAAACCATCATCTTGGAGCCATATAGAACAAATTCGTTCAACCTATCTTTCACTCTGTTCGCTTCCACTTTGTTGGCAAATCGCACGAAACTGAATCTCCTTCCTCTCCTGTTCATTTTTTTTTAAATGAAAGCATCTACAATTTACCCATCATTCCCAAACACATGCCATAACCCCTTCCAATTAGGATATTTTCAACGTAGAGTGTAACAACCGCCATTCTGCTATTCTATCTATTGACATATTAAATCCCAATCGATCAAATATATTCTACTATCAGTATTGTTTAGGGGTGTAAACGAGTATTATGGACTATGTTATTTGGTGTTGTTTAGTAAATGTATTTGTTGTACTCTTTCCTTCCAATTGAGATTTGGGAGGTTTTCAACAAGGCACACATATTGGGTTGAGGCGTTTAAGATTCAATGAACAAAACCATATCTGCCCAACAAAAATATATTTCTGCTGGTTGTCGACCATCGGTATTACTTTTCTCTCGATTTCCTATATTCAGTTTTTATTTTCTCTTACATTTTAGTTTTTTTCTAGTTTTTATCTGTCTTGTGGCACACTTCCGCCTTATGACACATTTCCGCCTACATTTAAGGTAGATTTGCGTTCGTGGATAGTTTTCTGTTGTGTGTAAGGGTGTACTATAAATGATACGCAAATAATTCAAGTATACACATCGAACAAGTAATACAGTGGTGAGCGAGTATCGTCTCCGCAGGGATTGGAGGTATTTCAAATCAAGTTTATGCACACAAACAAAGAGTAAAATATAAATGAAATAGCTAGCAGGGACAAGGCAAGAAATGCGATAACAATTAACAAAAATAAAGCTGAACCAAAACAAGATACTTCAAGGGCCCTCTCACGTGTGCGAAGCTCTCTAATGGAATGACATGCTAGGCTTGCTAAGGAATTCTATATCTAACCGTAAAGAATGCCTGGAACTACCTTACCCACAACATGCTCGATAGAGTTTACTAAGGTGCTCTAAACTATCTCTATCAAGAAACCTGATAGCCAGAATGTTATGGTAATACCTCTCAGCGTGAACCCTAGCAAGCTACTTATCGATGAAGTTCTACTTTTTTTATCTGTTGAAACTCTATCCTTATCTCTAAGGTGAGTTAGGGTTTTGTCTCTCAGCATCAAACCCCCATTGTCAACATGGATCTAAGCCTAACTCTCTGGAATATTAAGCTATCTAACATCTAAGCTAAGGCTAACTCTCGAAAGCTCTTACAAGTTTAGGGCAAGCAAACAATGGACAAATCATGTAGAGAGTAAGAAAGCAAACCAAACATTCATTCAAACTTAAACATAAACATCCATAACAAGCCCAAACCACTTAAAACCAGTTCACAGCTAGGCAAATATCATCCACAATCAACCATTTAAAACAAGCAATCCAAATAGTTAGAAATGAAACAAAAAAATCAATTAGAGAAAAGGAAACTCCCAAGTCGCCTTGGACAGCCGTGAACCGCTCTAAGCTTGCTGCTTCTCTCAAAGGCCAGCAAGAACACTCCTTGAACCATAAACATGTCATAAAAGCATACAACTAAGGCTCACATGGCCAACATATATAGCATAAGCAAACCACAACTGAACCATCAACAAAATAAAGGAGTCTTAAAACGCTCCTAAATACAAGACAACATACTCAAATCCCCATTGCTTAACTATTACATCTTTAGCTTAAAAGTTCATACTTGAAGATTAAGATAGCACACTTAGAGGCCTTCTCCTTGTACAAGCAACCCACGAACTAAGGATCTGCATTGTCGAACAAAAGAGAGCGTAAGCGTAAAGCTTAGTGAGGGTAAGCTCATAAAACAAACCTCGACAATGCAGGGTTCAAGCACGAGCAACAAAACCAAGGATGAATGCATGTTTCCTTACCTTCGGAGGGAATTACACTCATCACCATTTCACGCGGAGGGGATTTCACTCATCCTCACGCCCCGTCGATGGGATTCCACTCATCACCGACTAAAATATAAATGAAGATTTACGGGCGTACCCGTACTCCATCTTGATGACTATCATCACCAAGACCAAGCGCGCATTTTGACACTCGTGTGCACACTAACATCCTAATGATCGATCATTTGTACTCAAGCATACTAGTGCCAATACTACTCACCACAAGATCATCATAATACAACATTCTTACCAATTTCTGTGCTTAGCACGTACTCACCATGATTTACCATCATGCACCCACATTTTATCAAACACATGCATATTACAATGCATAAATGAATCATCATGCCTCATCACAACACATATGTATATCACAATTAGCACATGAGACATAAACACAACATTCACAAGTTCAACCATAATCTTCTAACTAAAGCTTGTGATTAGACTACCAATCTAATCCCAACTCTAGGTGGGTTTACCAAGCCCGACCTAGGTCTACGTGCTTGAACCAACCATTTGAAAACAAATTTAAAAATTGAAGAACCACTCATCGGACTTTCCAAACACAAGCAAACAACCGATCAAACTCCCAACGGTTCCGGATTCGAATGTGAGGCTTCACCAACAAAATTCCTTGCTTCTAAACAATGAAATACACTCTATTAATCTCCAAAAGAAACACAAACCACTGCTGTAACTCAGAACACCAATCAAGCTCGAAATCAAGCCAAGAACACTCTCAAAACCCACATTTTCGAGCAGCCCAAAAACCTTACAGAAAACTCCCATTTCCAACATCCAACTTGCCATCTAATACACCCAAAACAACCCTCAAAAACCACTTAATCATCAGCCACCAATTTCCCACACAAAACAGCCCCAAAACTTAACATTTGAACCATCTAAAACCTCTCTAAAACCCATATCCGAAAATCCTTATAAAACCAAGTAAAAATCATATATGTTGTACCATTTGGGTTACTAAACACTTATCTAACTTCAAAGAATCAAAAGCTTACTTAAAGGTTAATAAAGTTTAGATTTTTAACTTAAAACCCAAAAATCTCAAAGTACAAAATAATGGGTTTCAATGAAAACTAAAAATATGGGTAGCACGGGGAAGATGAGGACAACTCAAAAACGTATTTAACTTTCAAAAATCTTCAAAGATGAAGCAAGGAGGTGATGGAATAGTAACCTTCCATGGAGAGGAGAAAGTGTCGTTGGTTTTGAAAGAGAGAGGGGAGGGAGATGAGTAAAAATGAAATTTTTATTTGTTTTGTTTTATTTTAAAAGCCAAAGACACTTTTACCCTTAATGAAAATGGATATTTACAATAGTGTAAAATCCATAGCTATTTGTGTTTTAATTTAAAACAAGCCCAACATAAATTTATTTGTTTTGAAAATACAAGGCCCAAATTATATTTTAATAATTTAATTTCACCCGACCCCCAAACCCGGGTGTTACAACTCTCCCCCACTTAAGGAATTTCGTCCCCGAAATTACCTGACGGAAACAAGTACGAAAATTGCTCAAGCATATCAGCTTTCCTCTCCCACGTGGCCTCTGCCACACCTCTATGTCGCCACAATACCTTGACCAACTCTATGGTCTTGCCACACAACACCTTGCTATCCGAAGCAAGTATCTCAACTGGTTCTTCATTGTAAGACAAATCTGGATTCAGTTCTATTTCTTCAACGAGCATAACATGAGACGGATCTGATATATATCTCCTGAGCATCGACACATGGAAAACATCATGGATCTTCTCTAACTCTGAAGGCAATCTCAAACGGTAAGCTACTGGCCCAATCCGCTCAACTATCTCATACAGACCGATAAACCTCGGACTCAACTTACCTTTCTGGCCAAATCGCATTACCTTCTTCCACGGAGACACTTTCAGAAACACCTTCTCACCCACTGAATACTCAATCTCTTTTCTCTTCAAATCCGCGTAAGGTTTCTGACGATCGGAAGCTGCCTTCAGACGGGAACAAATCAACTTCACTTTATCGCTAGTCCCCTTAAGCAAATCCGGCATAGGTAACAATTTCTGACCCGCTTCAGCCCAACAGATTGGAGTCCTACATCGCCTACCATACAATGCCTTATAAGGAGCCATCTGGATACTCTCATGGTAACTGTTGTTGTAAGCAAACTCCACTAAGGGTAAATGTTTCTCTCACGAACCCTGGAAGTCAATCACACAACAACGGAGCATATCCTCTAATACTTGTATCACTCGCTCTAACTGACCATCTGACCGCGGATGATAAGAAGTACTGAAATGCAAACGACTACCTAGGGCACTATACAAACAACCCTAGAACCTCAATGTAAATCTCGGATCTCTGTCTGATACAATAGACTTCGGAATCCCATGAAGTCTCACAATCTCGCGGATGTACAAATCTGCCAACTTGTCTAAAGAATCTGTGGTGTTCACTGCTAAGAAATGAGCACACTTAGTGAATCTATCAACTATCACCCAAACAGAATTCTTCTTCGAAGGAGACAATGACAATCATGACACGAAATCCATAGTGATTCTTTCCCACTTCCATTCCAGAATTTTCAAAGGTTGTAACAAACCTGAAGGAACCTGATGTTCTGCCTTTACCCTCTGACATACCATGCAACGACTCACATAATCGGCTACATCCTTCTTCAAACCAACCCAGAAATAATCATTCTTCAGATCTCGGTACATCTTAGTACTACCCGGATACATAGAAAAAGGACTCGAATGTGCTTCGCTCAGAATCATACGTCTTAACTCAACATCTTCAGGTACTACAACTCTGTCTCTGAAACACAACACATTCTCATCACTGAAACTGTACTATATCGGTCTACCTTCTGCAATGTCCTGAACATGTGAAGCTAATGATACGTCTTGCAACTGTTTCGCTCTGATCATCTGAATCAAGGAAGGCTTCACTTGCAACTCTGTAATCAAACCACCATCCCCTGATACACTTAGTCTAGAAAACATAGCTCGCAACTCAACTGCAACTTTTCTGCTCAACGCATCGGCCACTTCATTTGCTTTACCCGGATGTTACTCGAAAGTCAAATCATAGTCTTTCAACACTTCAAGCCATCTTCTCTGCCTCAAGTTCAACTCTCTCTGATTCATCAGATACTTCAAGCTTTTATGATCAGTGTAAACCGTGCACTTCTCACCATACACGTAGTGACGCCAAATCTTCAACGCAAACACAACTGCTACTAACTCAATGTCGTGCGTAGGGTAGTTCTTCTCGTGCACCTTCAACTGTCTCGAAGCATAAGCAACAACTCTCCTTTCTTGAATCAGAACACAACGTAGACCTACGTAGGAAGCATCGCTATAGGTTACAAACCCTTTCCCTGAAACTGGCTGTACCAACACTGGAGCATTCGTCAAAGCTTCTTTTAATTTCTCAAAAGCCCTCTGTCTCGCATATGACCACTCAAACTTCGCTTCTTTTTGCAACAATTTAGTCAACAGAGCAGCTACTCTAGAGAAACCATCAACGAACCTCCTATAGTAACCAGCTAGTCCTAGGAAACTCATAATCTTTGTCACTGACTTAGGTTGTTTCCACTCAACAATGGCTTCAATTTTCTTCGGATCAACACGGATACCTTCAGCTAACACAACATGGCCAAGAAACACAACCTCTCTGATCTAGAACTCACATTTACTCAGCTTAGCATACAACTGATTACTCATCAATCTCTGCAAAACAAGTCTCAAATGTTCATCATGTTCTTTTTCTGATCTCGAGTACACAAGGATGTCGTCTATGAATACAACTACAAGTCGGTCTATATAGTCTCAGAAAACTCTCTTCATCATGTCCATGAAAGCTGCTGGTGCATTCGTGAGCCTAAACGACATCACAAGAAACTCATAATGACCATATCTAGTCCTAAAAGCTATCTTCGGAACATCACACTTCTTTACTTTCAACTGATAGTACCCTGATCTCAAATCTATCTTCGAAAACACTAAGGCACCTCTCAACTGATCAAACATGTCATCTATACGATGCAACGAATACTTGTTCTTCACTGTTAACTGGTTCAACTGCCTATAGTCGATACACATCCTCATACTACCATCTTTCTTCTTCACAAACAACAAGGGAGTACCACAAGGCGAACAACTAGGCCTAATAAAACCTCGGTCTAACAACTCCTGAAGCTGACTTTTCAACTCTTTCGGAGCCATACAGTACGAAGCAATAGAAACTGGAGTAGACCCTGGAACAGTCTCAATCACAAACTCTACATCTCTGTCAGGAGGCAAACCCGGTAACTCTTCTAGAAACACATCTAGAAAATCACAAACTGTCCTGACATCTTTCGGCTTAACCTCACTCATATTCAGATTCATCACGTACGCTAAATAAGCCTTACAACCGGAGTCCATCAACCTATGAGCCTCTAAAGCCGACACAACGTTCAACAATAACTTAACGTTCTCGCCTACTACCACTACCTCGTAGCTATCGGAAAGCTTCAACGAAATTCTCTGTCTCAAAATCTACACTAGCTCTGTGCTCAACCAACCAATCCATACCCAAAATGATATCAAAACCGTAGAACGGAAGCTCCATCATATCAACATGAAACACATGACCCTGAATCTTCAGCGGACCTTGGCCACCCTAGCCAACCTGAGGTCCCGCTCCCTCAGCTCTAGCCTTGCCTTCCACATCAAGCTGAGGAGGTGGTGGTGGTGAAGGAGCTCCGACTCCAACTGGAGGCTCTTCCACACGAGCCTCTACTCCAACCACCGGCTCATCAACAAGAGCCGCAACACGGGGTTCCTGACGAACCAACCTTGGTCTACCTCTAGGCCTCGACATAACCGCTCATAGATAACAACTACAACAACAACATCATACAAAATATGGTTAGCAAGGGCAAGGATCCAAGTGGCTCAAGTATGTTTCCCTCACTTAAAAATATCTTTTTCCGATGTAATAGAAGCAATGGGTGTAACCCACTTAACCCGGCCCAGACGGTTGACCCGGATTAAGAAAGTCACACGGGGAAAACCAAAGTCAACCCGAAAGTCAACCTTGATTAACGACCCTTTTTTTTCTTTTTAATCTTGTCTAGATGCACATTAGCCCTAATTGTGATCACACAAACATCATACTCAAAGATCACAAACATCAGAGATCAAACAGGGACCCAATTGAACAATTTACAACTTTAGGGACCAAAATGTAATTTCTGAAAACTTTAAGGACTTAACCAGATTTTAAGTTACAACTTAAAATTAAACATGTTTCATGCCTCTCTGCCAAATTTCAGCTCAAACGGACATCCCAAGCTCATACAATTGCACACACAAGATTCAGGACCAAAATGCAAACATTTCAAAACATTTAACCGCCAATGTCAGCCCCCAACGGTCACCCGTTCCGAAACAGGCAGAGCCCGTTTCGAAACACGGGGCCGTTCCGCAACGCGTACCGCAACGGGGGTCTGGCAGTAGCCAATCCGTTTCGGAACGGTGTCACCCGTTTCGGACGCCTAGGTTGGTTCAGGGCACCCGTTCCGAAAAGGTGTCAACTGTTCCGAAACACCCTGCACAGATTGCAGCATAAAGCATACTTAAACATGCAATTGATCAACCAAACATGCTCCAAAAGCCACCAAACTTTACCAACATGCAATTCAACATATATGAGACATTCTTGCATCAGCAATTCAACAAAATATCCACATATATGAAAAGCCCCAAATCTATAGGCATGCTTCCTACACAAGCAACCATTCAAGCATAAACTTCCAAATCAATCTCATAAAAGCCAAATACATGTTCCAACAACATCAACAACATAAAACCATACTTGTCCGAACATAAACGAATACATAAACATCAACCCAAGAGATTCTACCCCCATTGCCTTTATTAACTATAGCTATTCACCAAGACATACATCTCAAATGGAGTCCTCCTTGAATCCCTTGCTTCTCGCTGTCCAAACTTCAAGAATCTGCATTGATGGACAAAAAGGAGCGTAAGCACATAATGCTTAGTGAGGAATGCTCAAAACCAAAACACCATCAATGCAGCGGGTCACAAAACTCTTTTAAAACAAACCCGAAATGTTTACCAAGCAAAGTTTGAAAACCCTTTTCCAACATCATGCTTAAAACCATGCATTGCACATACATGAAAACCAACCCTTAGCTTAGCAAGCTAAGAAAACCTTTTCAAAGCGCAACTTGCAAAGTCATCCATTTAACCATTCCATGCATAAACACCATATGCAAAGTTAAATTCAAAACCTTGGAAAACACTTCCATTTCATGTTATACCTTTCATATACTTGAACATCATTTCAAGTAAGAAACCCTTTAAAACCATTACTCAACAATCCAACACATGCATTAAACCAAGGCAATATATGAACCACAACATCATCATCACATGCCTTTTAAAACAAGTCTTAACAAGACTCCAATGCATTAAAGAGATTCCATGCACACATGCATCATTTACCAAATGACAATCAACACTTGTTCAACTTAACAAGCAACCATGCATTCACAAGCATTGTACACTTTTCATGCAACCATGCATCTTTTCAAGCATCTCATGCTTCTTTATAATCAAGAACATTACATTGGCTTCCAAGTGATCAACCACATTCACTTTTCAACTCAACACCCGATCGGATACGCGGATCACAAGCGTTGTCCCCCACGCTTCATACACACTACCAATCCAAGGTCTCCAAATGGACTTTTAAACACCATTTGACCTCAACATCCTAAGGTTCCCATGTATGGATTTTTAAACACCATACAACCTTAGCTTTTCCCGAGGTTCCCATGTATGGACTTTTAAACACCATACAACCTCAACTTTTCCCGAGGTTCCCATGTATGGACTTTCAAACACCATACAACCTCAACATTTCCCAAGGTTCCCATGTATGGACTTTTAAACACCATACAACCTTGACATGCACAAGGTTCCCATGTATGGACTTTCAAACACCATACAACCTTTGCATCACCGATTGGTAGTTGTATAACATCACTAACGAGATCCGGGACACCCTACTCAAGATCCACACATGGACTTACACCTCCATTGTGATCTTAACAAGCACAAGGTTCCCATATATGGACTTTTAACCACCATATAACCTTTGCTTAACCAAGGTCCTCGAATGGGCATTCCACCTCCATTATGACCTTAACCATCTCGTTAGGATACTTGAAGGGAGTTTACCGGTTCACACTTAACCACTCCACCTCCAAGGCGACTTTATTCACGGTGCACCCAATCCTATAGCCGGCTAACTATATCCGATCAAAGAAACCAAGAACCACTTACATCACTTGCCAATATAACCAACTTACCATCATTAGTCCAATGATTCACATGCATAACCATAATGCAAAAACCATCATTTACCATCATCAATCCACTGTTTTAAAGCATTACACAAAGCCATTGAACAACATGCAACACCATGCATCAAAACCACAATTTCCATGTACAAAACCAAGGATCTCTTACCTTGAGCATCCTTCACATATGGCTTTCAAAACCAGCATTAAACCATGCTTACAATATGCTTTCAAAACAGAATTTAAATCATGCAAAACACATGCATATCAATCATCAACCACAATTGCTTTAAAAGCCATTTCATAACACAAACCAAGAAAGAAATCCATTTACTTACTCTTGAGCTTAGCAAAGTTGTTTAGACTTAAACTAAGCTCCCAAAACCTCCAAACCTTGGTTTAAAAGCTGAAAACCCAACTTCACTCACCGATACACAAAACAAGGCTAGCCAACAAGCCTTCCAAGCATCCGAAACCTTCCGCAACACCTCTAAAGCTCACGGATCAAACTCCCCTGTTTCAAGCACACAAAAACAGAACATTAATGCATCTTTATGCATTAAAAACACCAGCAACACAACACAACTCGCTGCTCATCACAAAACCAACATTTCGGCTACCAAACACAACCGAAATCACCTCCAAACACTTCCAAAACTTAACCCAGCCAAGATCCATCACTTCTAACCATCTTTAAACATCAATTAACATCCAAAATGATCACAAACACGTCCTTATACCTCCAGGTATAACAGATCACCAAAAACACTCCAAAAACAACCAAAAACTCAAGCCAAACTTAGGAAATTCAACCTATCCGGGATTGCGTTGATTAAACCTCAACTTCTAATCAATTTAGCATTCATTTAACATCAATTTGACACCTCAAAACATTGCCCAAACAGATCACACGAAAATTTCACCAAAATCATCAAATCTTGCATTTTAAGCTAATATCAAGATTTCAATTCAAAAGCCTTTAACAAATCACAAATCAAGGATTGAGAACTTAGGAATTTCAGTAAAGAACTGATAGTTTAGAGGAGAAGGACGTTCTTACCTCCAAACTTGAATTTCTCCTTTTTAGAACCAAAAAGCTTGATGAAACCACTTGCAAATGGTGAGGTTTTGTTGTAGAGATGATTAGGAATCCAAAGAGAATTGAAAAGGAAGATTTGAGTGACAAAATCAGAGGAGAAAATCTGGAGAAATGTGTTTGGGTTGAGAGAAAATGAGAGAAAAGGAAAATTGGGAGAAAAATGGAAAGTTAGTTATAAAATAGTCAAAATGACTTTCCCTCCTCTTTCTTTATGTTTAAAATCAGAATAAAGCCTTAAAATATCTTAGAAAAATCTGGAGAAACACTTTTTGGAATAATAGCTCCTTAAAGATTCAAAGTTTCAATCCTTTATAAAACAGTCACCAAACTTTCAAAAATTACATTTTGGTCACTAGCCAAAATGTCAACCTTCCGAACCTCATTTTCCAAAATTGATTTCACAGTTCACTTATATATATTAAAAGATGATTTTAGAACATTTTTCCATATTTTTAATGCAACCCGAACTAGGCTTTCCTAATTTCACCTTTATATATTCGATCAGCACTTTGACCGAACCGGTCAACGCCCAAAACTTCTGAGCCCAAACCCGGGGCGTTACAACTCTCCCCCCCTTAGGAAATTTCATCCTCGAAATTTCAACTGGCAAAAAGGAAACCACAACCTTCTCAAACCAACACACAAGGCAACACAACAGCCTCAACCACCACTGAACACCTTCCACACAAAAACTCCACCAAACTCAACACCACCACACGCTGTTCACAAAATCCAGAACACACAAAGATAACCACAACTTAACCCTTCACACATCCGGACTGTACACAACCCCAACATCAACCTGAAGAACTTCAACTTTTACAGCACACAACACTGTAACACACAACTCCCAAGACTTGTTTACACAGGGACATCAACCCAACCAATTCAACCACTATGCAAACTTCTCTGCTTCTAAAACTCCTGCAAACTTCCAACCTCTTCCAAGAATTTTCCCAACAAGAAAAAATTCTTAAGCATCAACTGCTTACCCAAACACCTCAACGAAAGCTGTCATTCCTTCACATCTGCCGCTATCAATACCATGACGACTCACCAGGACTACTTACCCACAATCCAAAATTTACATCACAACCCCAAAACAACTCCGCCAACCGTCCCACACATCACCGGCTGACTTCAAAAGAAGTTCACATACTCACAACCAACCAACCACTTCTCACAAGAATCCTTTCAAACAACAATGGCCTACGATCTTTCATTGCCTATCCACCGCAAACTTTGACCACAACACCTGCCTTACAAGAACATCGCCCAACCTGACATACAGATCATCTTCTCAACTCTTCGAAGATTACTAAGAACCAACACTTACAACACAACCCTTCCACAACAACTTAAATGCTAAGCTGCTTCAGCACTTGGAAACACAACCACTAAACTGCAACATCCTTTAGCTCCAAGGAACTACCCCTTTCCACTTAGCCATTCAAACCACTTGACCGATTCTAACTTCAACCGGTACTCTCCACCACCAAACCACTAAACTCCTTAAGCAACAACACTATCCTTCTACCAACAGGCTATACTACTCTCACTATCTCCAGCACTAGCTTAATATTCTCCATTACTTCTAACTTCCACTCAGCACCAAAACAACCTCTAAAAACCCATCATCCAACCTAACCCAACCACCATACTAACAGATTCGATTAGTTATTAGCGAGTGTGAACATCGTATGCATGATCACCTACATGCCCTATCAATGCCTGATGTACATGTATGCAAAACCTCTAATGTCATGCCACATGTATGCATGAACCAGCACATATATAATATAACATATAACAATGATTTTAACTGTGCATGAATGCCAGTTCACACCCTCCAATAACATCCTCAAAATCCGTCTAAGAACAACCTCCTACCTCTCTTCTAACTTATTTAACTCCATCATTCCAACAACCATTAACCACAAGATACTCACTAAAACCTTCTTCACACCAAAGATGTTTCCAAACTACAACTATCACCCCAAACATGCTAGCAACAAGACTAAACTTACCACGCAAGGAAAAACCAACAGAAACCAAACCAGGGTAACTAGAGCAAAGATTACTTAACAAGGTTACCTGAAAACACAACACCACCCTGAAGATTCATCAGACGAGCTCTCTTTCTCGCGGAACCATCATCCTCCTGCCACACTGCTGAAGCACCAGCTAACACACTAGGGTCACCACCGACCTCTTGCGGTAAGGAACCTTGGCTGTTCCGAGCCAACATCAAACAATCACGTCTCATATGTCCAGCAGACCCACATTTCCAGCAAACTTCATTTCCCAAACTCTTCACAACCTTCTGCTCTTTCTGCCACCTCTGAACCTTGCCTCGGCCGTGCCCACGACCTTTCAGAGACCCTTTGGCTACCACCAAAGCTGACTTCACCCCAAGGGGACAATCACGCTTCACATGCACTTTAGAACCACAGTTCTAACAAGCACTCGCGCCCCAACAACCTCCAACATGGCGCCTTTCACAACGATCACATACCGGTGGCTGAGCTTCCACTCCTTGCTCAAGCAACACTTGCTCCACAACAGCACTACCTTCACATTGCTTAACCCTTGGAAACTTCTCTCCAAGATACCTTTCATAAAAGGCAGATACAAAGAAATCCCAGTCAATATCATGGATATGTGACGCCACCGCCACAGATGTCCACCAGACACATGCATCCTCCAACATCAGAGAAACAACACTTCCCAGCTTACAAGCATAATCACAGCCTTCCTGATCCAGAATCAGAATCACATCGGCCAACCAGGCCTCAAACATCTCCGGTGAAGAACCATGATATTCCACAGCACCCAGATCAAGCAAACGCTGCTTCGGCAAACCCACACATTCCACAGTCAGCCCATCTACTGACTTTACCTTAACCACAGCCTGAGATGTTCCCAACACCTCCTGAACAACAGATGATGAACTCTTCATCATAGAACCAGCTTCTTCCTCCTGCCTTACCACCTCAACTCCAGGCACAAAAGACTGAGACAAAACACCTCTACAGAAGGGTGAATTCCATGCCTTAACAACCTGCCCTAAGGCAGCAACCATCTCACCCAACTGCCATTCTTTCATCGACTTCGCCATACTACTAACAACAACAAACATTCACAACAATCAAACAAACAAACCAGTTAGACCAGCTTAAAGCAAGGATTCAAACTCCAACTCCAAAATAACACAATAGCTATATTAATAAGGCAATGGGTATCCCGTATCCTCCCCTTTTACATGACATAACAATCAACACAAACATGAATATCACAACATCAAGCATATCAAACAACATACTTTGATCATGCTTACACCAAACAGCATCCACTCGCAACAGCATATTAGCAACATAACATACTCATTACATGTTCACCATGCATATCACCAGCTCACAACATCAGCACAAATCCACATAAGCTCAACCAATATTCATAACCACAAAGCATGCTTGAAAACATCAGCAACTTGCTCAGAAACACGTGTTTCATCCAACTTTCAACCACACAACAAGGTAAACATCAAACACACATCACAACAACTTACCGTTTTCCCCAAGCATTCGCAACTCAGCTCTGATACCACCAAATGTAACCCCCTTAACCCGGCCCAGACGGTTGACCCGGATTAAGAAAGTCACACGGGGAAAACCAAAGTCAACCCGAAAGTCAACCTTGATTAACGACCCTTTTTTTTCTTTTTAATCTTGTCTAGATGCACATTAGCCCTAATTGTGATCACACAAACATCATACTCAAAGATCACAAACATTAGAGATCAAACAGGGACCCAATTGAACAATTTACAACTTTAGGGACCAAAATGTAATTTCTGAAAACTTTAAGGACTTAACCAGATTTTAAGTTACCAACTTAAAATTAAACATGTTTCGTGCCTCTCTGCCAAATTTCAGCTCAAACGGACATCCCAAGCTCATACAATTGCACACACAAGATTCAGGACCAAAATGCAAATATTTCAAAACATTTAACCGCCAATGTCAGCCCCCAACGGTCACCCGTTCCGAAACTGGCAGAGCCCGTTTCGAAACACGGGGCCGTTCCGCAACGCGTACCGCAACGGGGGTCTGGCAGTAGCCAATCCGTTTCGGAACGGTGTCACCCGTTTCGGACGCCTAGGTTGGTTCAGGGCACCCGTTCCGAAAAGGTGTCAACTGTTCCGAAACACCCTGCACAGATTGCAGCATAAAGCATACTTAAACATGCAATTGATCAACCAAACATGCTCCAAAAGCCACCAAACTTTACCAACATGCAATTCAACATATATGAGACATTCTTGCATCAGCAATTCAACAAAATATCCACATATATGAAAAGCCCCAAATCTATAGGCATGCTTCCTACACAAGCAACCATTCAAGAATAAACTTCCAAATCAATCTCATAAAAGCCAAATACATGTTCCAACAACATCAACAACATAAAACCATACTTGTCCGAACATAAACGAATACATAAACATCAACCCAAGAGATTCTACCCCCATTGCCTTTATTAACTATAGCTATTCACCGAGACATACATCTCATATGGAGTCCTCCTTGAATGCCTTGCTTCTCGCTGTCCAAACTTCAAGAATCTGCATTGATGGACAAAAAGGAGCGTAAGCACATAATGCTTAGTGAGGAATGCTCAAAACCAAAACACCATCAATGCAGCGGGTCACAAAACTCTTTTAAAACAAACCCGAAATGTTTACCAAGCAAAGTTTGAAAACCCTTTTCCAACATCATGCTTAAAACCATGCATTGCACATACATGAAAACCAACCCTTAGCTTAGCAAGCTAAGAAAACCTTTTCAAAGCGCAACTTGCAAAGTCATCCATTTAACCATTCCATGCATAAACACCATATGCAAAGTTAAATTCAAAACCTTGGAAAACACTTCCATTTCATGTTATACCTTTCATATACTTGAACATCATTTCAAGTAAGAAACCCTTTAAAACCATTACTCAACAATCCAACACATGCATTAAACCAAGGCAATATATGAACCACAACATCATCATCACATGCCTTTTAAAACAAGTCTTAACAAGACTCCAATGCATTAAAGAGATTCCATGCACACATGCATCATTTACCAAATGACAATCAACACTTGTTCAACTTAACAAGCAACCATGCATTCACAAGCATTGTACACTTTTCATGCAACCATGCATCTTTTCAAGCATCTCATGCTTCTTTATAATCAAGAACATTACATTGGCTTCCAAGTGATCAACCACATTCACTTTTCAACTCAACACCCGATCGGATACGCGGATCACAAGCGTTGTCCCCCACGCTTCATACACACTACCAATCCAAGGTCTCCAAATGGACTTTTAAACACCATTTGACCTCAACATCCTAAGGTTCCCATGTATGGACTTTTAAACACCATACAACCTTAGCTTTTCCCGAGGTTCCCATGTATGGACTTTTAAACACCATACAACCTCAACTTTTCCCGAGGTTCCCATGTATGGACTTTCAAACACCATACAACCTCAACTTTTCCCAAGGTTTCCATGTATGGACTTTTAAACACCATACAACCTTGACATGCACAAGGTTCCCATGTATGGACTTTCAAACACCATACAACCTTTGCATCACCGATTGGTAGTTGTATAACATCACTAACGAGATCCGGGACACCCTACACAAGATCCTTACATGGACTTACACCTCCATTGTGATCTTAACAAGCACAAGGTTCCCATATATGGACTTTTAACCACCATATAACCTTTGCTTAACCAAGGTCCTCGAATGGGCATTCCACCTCCATTATAACCTTAACCATCTCGTTAGGATACTTGAAGGGAGTTTACCGGTTCACACTTAACCACTCCACCTCCAAGGCGACTTTATTCACGGTGCAGCCAATCCTATAGCCGGCTAACTATATCCAATCAAAGAAACCAAGAACCACTTACATCACTTGCCAATATAACCAACTTACCATCATTAGTCCAATGATTCACATGCATAACCATAATGCAAAAACCATCATTTACCATCATCAATCCACTGTTTTAAAGCATTACACAAAGCCATTGAACAACATGCAACACCATGCATCAAAACCACAATTTCCATGTACAAAACCAAGGATCTCTTACCTTGAGCATCCTTCACATATGGCTTTCAAAACCAGCATTAAACCATGCTTACAATATGCTTTCAAAATAGAATTTAAATCATGCAAAACACATGCATATCAATCATCAACCACAATTGCTTTAAAAGCAATTTCATAACACAAACCAAGAAAGAAATCCATTTACTTACTCTTGAGCTTAGCAAAGTTGTTTAGACTTAAACTAAGCTCCCAAAACCTCCAAACCTTGGTTTAAAAGCTGAAAACCCAACTTCACTCACCGATAGACAAAACAAGGCTAGCCAACAAGCCTTCCAAGCATCCGAAACCTTCCGCAACACCTCTAAAGCTCACGGATCAAACTCCCCTGTTTCAAGCACACAAAAACAGAACATTAATGCATCTTTATGCATTAAAAACACCAGCAACACAACACAACTCGCTGCTCATCACAAAACCAACATTTCGGCTACCAAACACAACCGAAATCACCTCCAAACACTTCCAAAACTTAACCCAGCCAAGATCCATCACTTCTAACCATCTTTAAACATCAATTAACATCCAAAATGATCACAAACACGTCCTTATACCTCCAGGTATAACAGATCACCAAAAACACTCCAAAAACAACCAAAAACTCAAGCCAAACTTAGGAATTCAACCTATCCGGGATTGCATTGATTAAACCTCAACTTCTAATCAATTTAGCATTCATTTAACATCAATTTGACACCTCAAAACACTACCCAAACAGATCACACGAAAATTTCACCAAAATCATCAAATCTTGCATTTTAAGCTAAAATCAAGATTTCAATTGAAAAGCCTTTAACAAATCACAAATCAAGGATTGAGAACTTAGGAATTTCAGTAAGGAACTGATAGTTTAGAGGAGAAGGACGTTCTTACTTCCAAACTTGAATTTCTCCTTTTTAGAACCAAAAAGCTTGATGAAACCACTTGCAAATGGTGAGGTTTTGTTGTAGAGATGATTAGGAATCCAAAGAGAATTGAAAAGGAAGATTTGAGTGACAAAATCAGAGGAGAAAATCTGGAGAAATGTGTTTGGGTTGAGAGAAAATGAGAGAAAAGGAAAATTGGGAGAAAAATGGAAAGTTAGTTATAAAATAGTCAAAATGACTTTCCCTCCTCTTTCTTTATGCTTAAAATCAGAATAAAGCCTTAAAATATCTTAGAAAAATCTGGAGAAACTCTTTTTGGAATAATAGCTCCTTAAAGATTCAAAGTTTCAATCCTTTATAAAACAGTCACCAAACTTTCAAAAATTACATTTTGGTCACTAGCCAAAATGTCAACCTTCCGAACCTCATTTTCCAAAATTGATTTCACAGTTCACTTATATATATTAAAAGATGATTTTAGAACATTTTTCCATATTTTTAATGCAACCCGAACTAGGCTTTCCTAATTTCACCTTTATATATTCGATCAACACTTTGACCGAACCGGTCAACGCCCAAAACTTCTGAGCCCAAACCCGGGGCGTTACAATGGGACTCTACTCAACATGCTTCAAACAACATACACATACGATCAATTAAGCAAACATCGAAGCATACTTGATAAGCAAGAAAACACTGTGCAATTGTAATAAAAGAATTTAACTTACCTCACTTACCTGCCCGAGGTCTCGGGAACCTCAGGCTCTGATACCAACAAGTGTAACCCCCTCGTCCCGGCCTGGGCGGCCGACCGGTCCGAGTGGGATACACGGGGAAAACCGAGGCGAAACCCGTTAAGGCTCCACTTCGATTAACGACCCTAGAAAACTTTCTTTTATTACTTATCTTGTCTAGATACTTTAATACATCCTATGTGAAACAACGACAACGGAAGCAACAAGCGAGGTGAAACAATCAAACAAGCAATTAAAAATAGCCCATTTTAGCTTTTAAAGCAGGTCGTATCGATACACTATAAGAGGGTATTGATACGCCTTGAATAGGTCAACTGCCTAAGGTCAACCTAGGGAGACCGTATCGGTACACTGGTTGACCGTACTGATACGCCCTCGCTGGTCAACTTCTCACAGTCAACGATACAAGACCGTACCAATACACCCTAGACTCGTACCAATACGCCAAAAACTCGTCAAAATCTCAGATTTCCAGAGAGGTTTTGGCGTATCGATACACCCCCGTGTACCAGTACGCTAAGCCAAATTCGAGTCCCAAAGTGTAGGACTGTATCGATACGGCCCTTGGGCGTACCAATATGCCCTGCACTGCAACACTCAAATTTGCAGCCAAAGACACTAAGACTCAACTCTAGATGCAAATTAAGACTCGCCTAGCCACAAGCAAACATACATACAACATTTAGGAACCAAAGATCAACATACGAAACATTTTATACGAGCAAGAAGCATCAACAACATTCTCATAGCATATCATAGAAGAAACTAAAGATCCAACCATAAACATGTCATAAAAGCATACAACTAAGGCTCACATGGCCAACATATATAGCATAAGCAAACCACAACTGAACCATCAACAAAATAAAGGAGTCTTAACACGCTCCTAAAC